>CM066919.1:19530920-22098420 GCA_033964015.1 Scolanthus callimorphus
CTCTAAATCCTGTTACGTTGACCTTGTCGTCGAGAGCCTTACTTGTTGAACAGTTCTTTCCATTGTATCCCGGGGCGCATACGCAGGTGTAATTAGTGTCGCCATCAGCAATACAGCTGGCATTGTTGGCAGGGATTAAACAGACAAGCCGTGATGTCTAAAATGCAAGAAAAAATATCATCAATCTCTAAATCCTGTTACGTTGACCTTGTCGTCGAGAGCCTACTTGTTGAACAGTTTCTTCCAGTGTATCCCGGGCGCATACGCAGGTGTAATTAGTGTCGCCATCAGCAATACAGCTGGCATTGTTTAGGCAGGGATTAAACAGACAAGCCGTGATGTCTAAAATGCAAAGAAAAAAATCATCAACTCTAAAATCCTGTTACGTTGACCTTGTCGTCGAGAGCCTTACTTGTTTGAACAGTTCTTTCAGTGTATCCCGGGCGCATACGCAGGTGTAATTAGTGTCGCCATCAGCAATACAGCTGGCATTGTTTAGGCAGGGATTAAACAGACAAGCCGTGATGTCTAAAATGCAAGAAAAAATATCATCATCTCTAAATCCTGTTACGTTGACCTTGTCGTCGAGAGCCTTACTTGTTGAACAGTTCTTTCCAGTGTATCCCGGGGCGCATACGCAGGTGTAATTAGTGTCGCCATCAGCAATACAGCTGGCATTGTTTAGGCAGGGATTAAACAGACAAGCCGTGATGTCTAAAATGCAAAGAAAAATATCATCAATCTCTAAATCCTTACGTTGACCTTGTCGTCGAGAGCCTTACTTTTGAACAGTTCTTTCCAGTGTATCCCGGGGCGCATACGCAGGTGTAATTAGTGTCGCCATCAGCAATACAGCTGGCATGTGTTTAGGCAGGGATTAAACAGACAAGCCGTGATGTCTAAAATGCAAAGAAAAAATATCATCACTCTCTAAATCCTGTTACGTTGACCTTGTCGTCGAGAGCCTTACTTGTTGAACAGTTCTTTCCAGTGTATCCCGGGGCGCATACGCAGGTGTAATAGTGTCGCCATCAGCAATACAGCTGGCATTGTTTAGGCAGGGATTAAACAGACAAGCATTGATGTCTAAAATGCAAAGAAAAATATCATCAATCTCTAAATCCTGTTACGTTGACCTTGTCGTCGAGAGCCTTACTTGTTGAACAGTTCTTTCCAGTGTATCCCGGGGCGCATACGCAGTGTAATTAGTGTCGCCATCAGCAATACAGCTGGCATTGTTTAGGCAGGGATTAAACAGACAAGCCGTGATGTCTAAAATGCAAAGAAAAAATATCATCAATCTCTAAATCCTGTTACGTTGACCTTGTCGTCGAGAGCCTTACTTGTTGAACATTCTTTCCAGTATATCCCGGGCGCATACGCAGGTGTAATTAGTGTCGCCATCAGCAATACAGCTGGCATTGTTTAGGCAGGGATTAAACAGACAAGCCGTGATGTCTAATGCAAAGAAAAAAATCAATCACTCTCTAAATCCTGTTACGTTGACCTTGTCGTCGAGAGCCTTACTTGTTGAACAGTTCTTTCCAGTGTATCCCGGGCGCATACGCAGGTGTAATTAGTGTCGCCATCAGCAATACAGCTGGCATTGTTTAGGCAGGGATTAAACAGACAAGCCGTGATGTCTAAAATGCAAAGAAAAATATCATCAATCTCTAAATCCTGTTACGTTGACCTTGTCGTCGAGAGCCTTACTTGTTGAACAGTTCTTTCCAGTGTATCCCGGGGCGCATACGCAGGTGTAATTAGTGTCGCCATCAGCAATACAGCTGGCATTGTTTAGGCAGGGATTAAACAGACAAGCCGTGATGTCTAAATGCAAAGAAAAAATATCATCACTCTCTAAATCCTGTTACGTTGACCTTGTCGTCGAGACCTTACTTGTTGAACAGTTCTTTCCAGTGTATCCCGGGGCGCATACGCAGGTGTAATTAGTGTCGCCATCAGCAATACAGCTGGCATTGTTTAGGCAGGGATTAAACAGACAAGCCGATGTCTAAAATGCAAAGAAAAAATATCATCAATCTCTAAATCCTGTTACGTTGACCTTGTCGTCGAGAGCCTTACTTGTTGAACAGTTTTCTTTCCAGTGTATCCCGGGGCGCATACGCAGGTGTAATTAGTGTCGCCATCAGCAATACAGCTGGCATTGTTTAGGCAGGGATTAAACAGACAAGCCGTGATGTCTAAAATGCAAAAAAAGATATCATCACTCTCTAAATCCTGTTACGTTGACCTTGTCGTCGAGAGCCTTACTTGTTGAACAGTTCTTTCCAGTGTATCCCGGGGCGCATACGCAGGTGTAATTAGTGTCGCCACAGCAATACAGCTGGCATTGTTTAGGCAGGGATTAAACAGACAAGCCGTGATGTCTAAAATGCAAAGAAAAAATATCATCACTCTCTAAATCCTGTTACGTTGACCTTGTCGTCGAGAGCCTTACTTGTTGAACAGTTCTTTCCAGTGTATCCCGGGCGCATACGCAGGTGTAATTAGTGTCGCCATCAGCAATACAGCTGGCATTGTTTAGGCAGTGATTAAACAGACAAGAAAACAGACAGCCGTGATGTCTAAAATGCAAAGAAAAATATCATCACTCTCTAAATCCTGTTACGTTGACCTTGTCGTCGAGAGCCTTACTTGTTGAACAGTTCTTTCCAGTGTATCCCGGGCGCATACGCAGGTGTAATTAGTGTCGCCATCAGCAATACAGCTGGCATTGTTTAGGCAGGGATTAAACAGACAAGCCGTGATGTCTAAAATGCAAAGAAAAAATATCATCAATCTCTAAATCCTGTTACGTTGACCTTGTCGTCGAGAGCCTTACTTGTTGAACAGTTCTTTCCAGTGTATCCCGGGGCGCATACGCAGTGTAATTAGTGTCGCCATCAGCATATACAGCTGGCATTGTTTAGGCAGGGATTAAACAGACAAGCCGTGATGTCTAAAATGCAAAGAAAAATATCATCACTCTCTAAATCCTGTTACGTTGACCTTGTCGTCGAGAGCCTTACTTGTTGAACAGTTCTTCCCAGTGTATCCCGGGGCGCATACGCAGGTGTAATTAGTGTCGCCATCAGCAATACAGCTGGCATTGTTTAGGCAGGGATTAAACAGACAAGCGTGATGTCTAAAATGCAAAGAAAAAATATCATCATCTCTAAATCCTGTTACGTTGACCTTGTCGTCGAGAGCCTTACTTGTTGAACAGTTCTTTCCAGTGTATCCCGGGGCGCATACGCAGGTGTAATTAGTGTCGCCATCAGCAATACAGCTGGCATTGTTTAGGCAGGGATTAAACAGACAAGCCGTGATGTCTAAAATGCAAAGAAAAAATATCATCAATCTCTAAATCCTGTTACGTTGACCTTGTCGTCGAGAGCCTTACTTGTTGAACAGTTCTTTCCAGTGTATCCCGGGGCGCATACGCAGGTGTAATTAGTGTCGCCATCAGCAATACAGCTGGCATTGTTTAGGCAGGGATTAAACAGACAAGCCGTGATGTCTAAAATGCAAAGAAAAAAGATCATCACTCTCTAAATCCTGTTACGTTGACCTTGTCGTCGAGAGCCTTACTTGTTGAAAGTTCTTTCCAGTGTATCCCGGGGCGCATACGCAGGTGTAATTAGTGTCGCCATCAGCAATACAGCTGGCATTGTTTAGGCAGGATTAAACAGACAAGCCGTGATGTCTAAATGCAAAGAAAAAATATCATCAATCTCTAAATCCTGTTACGTTGACCTTGTCGTCGAGAGCCTTACTTGTTGAACAGTTCTTTCCAGTGTATCCCGGGGCGCATACGCAGTGTAATTAGTGTCGCCATCAGCATACAGCTGGCATTGTTTAGGCAGGGATTAAACAGACAAGCGTGATGTCTAAAATGCAAAGAAAAATATCATCACTCTCTCTAAATCCTGTTACGTTGACCTTGTCGTCGAGAGCCTTACTTGTTGAACAGTTCTTTCCAGTGTATCCCGGGGCGCATACGCAGGTGTAAGTAGTGTCGCCATCAGCAATACAGCTGGCATTGTTTAGGCAGGGATTAAACAGACAAGCCGTAATGTCTAAATGCAAAGAAAAAATATCATCAATCTCTAAATCCTGTTACGTTGACCTTGTCGTCGAGAGCCTTACTTGTTGAACAGTTCTTTCCAGTGTATCCCGGGGCGCATACGCAGGTGTAATTAGTGTCGCCATCAGCAATACAGCTGGCATTGTTTTAGGCAGGGATTAAACAGACAAGCCGTGATGTCTAAAATGCAAAGAAAAGATATCATCACTCTCTAAATCCTGTTACGTTGACCTTGTCGTCGAGAGCCTTACTTGTTGAACAGTTCTTTCCAGTGTATCCCGGGGCGCATACGCAGGTGTAATTAGTGTCGCCATCAGCAATACAGCTGGCATTGTTTAGGCAGGGATTAAACAGACAAGCCGTGATGTCTAAAATGCAAAGAAAAAATATCATCACTCTCTAAATCCTGTTACGTTGACCTTGTCGTCGAGAGCCTTACTTGTTGAACAGTTCTTTCCAGTGTATCCCGGGCGCATACGCAGGTGTAATTAGTGTCGCCATCAGCAATACAGCTGGCATTGTTTAGGCAGGGATTAAACAGACAAGCCGTGATGTCTAAATGCAAAGAAAAATATCATCACTCTCTAAATCCTGTTACGTTGACCTTGTCGTCGAGAGCCTTACTTGTTGAACAGTTCTTCCAGTGTATCCCGGGGCGCATACGCAGGTGTAATTAGTGTCGCCATCAGCAATACAGCTGGCATTGTTTAGGCAGGGATTAAACAGACAAGCCGTGATGTCTAAAATGCAAAGAAAAAATATCATCAATCTCTAAATCCTGTTACGTTGACCTTGTCGTCGAGAGCCTTACTTGTTGACAGTTCTTTCCAGTGTATCCCGGGGCGCATACGCAGGTGTAATTAGTGTCGCCATCAGCAATACAGCTGGCATTGTTTAGGCAGGGATTAAACAGACAAGCCGTGATGTCTAAAATGCAAAGAAAAAATATCATCAATCTCTAAATCCTGTTACGTTGACCTTGTCGTCGAGAGCCTTACTTGTTGAACAGTTCTTTCCAGTGTATCCCGGGGCGCATACGCAGGTGTAATTAGTGTCGCCATCAGCAATACAGCTGGCATTGTTTAGGCAGGGATTAAACAGACAAGCCGTGATGTCTAAAATGCAAAGAAAAAATATCATCAATCTCTAAATCCTGTTACGTTGACCTTGTCGTCGAGAGCCTTACTTGTTGAACAGTTTCTTTCCAGTATATCCCGGGGCGCATACGCAGGTGTAATTAGTGTCGCCATCAGCAATACAGCTGGCATTGTTTAGGCAGGGATTAAACAGACAAGCCGTGATGTCTAAAATGCAAAGAAAAAGATCATCACTCTCTAAATCCTGTTACGTTGACCTTGTCGTCGAGAGCCTTACTTGTTGAACAGTCTTTCCAGTGTATCCCGGGGCGCATACGCAGGTGTAATTAGTGTCGCCATCAGCAATACAGCTGGCATTGTTTAGGCAGGGATTAAACAGACAAGCCGTGATGTCTAAAATGCAAAGAAAAAATATCATCAATCTCTAAATCCTGTTACGTTGACCTTGTCGTCGAGAGCCTTACTTGTTGACAGTTCTTTCCAGTGTATCCCGGGGCGCATACGCAGGTGTAATTAGTGTCGCCATCAGCAATACAGCTGGCATTGTTTAGGCAGGGATTAAACAGACAAGCCGTGATGTCTTAAATGCAAAGAAAAAATATCATCAATCTCTAAATCCTGTTACGTTGACCTTGTCGTCGAGAGCCTTACTTGTTGAACAGTTCTTTCCAGTGTATCCCGGGGCGCATACGCAGGTGTAATTAGTGTCGCCATCAGTAATACAGCTGGCATTGTTTAGGCAGGGATTAAACAGACAAGCCGTGATGTCTAAAATGCAAAGAAAAAATATCATCAATCTCTAAATCCTGTTACGTTGACCTTGTCGTCGAGAGCCTTACTTGTTGAACAGTTCTTTCCAGTGTATCCCGGGGCGCATACGCAGGTGTAATTAGTGTCGCCATCAGCAATACAGCTGGCATTGTTTAGGCAGGGATTAAACAGACAAGCCGTGATGTCTAAAATGCAAAGAAAAAATATCATCAATCTCTAAATCCTGTTACGTTGACCTTGTCGTCGAGAGCCTTACTTGTTGAACAGTTCTTTCCAGTGTATCCCGGGGCACATACGCAGGTGTAATTAGTGTCGCCATCAGCAATACAGCTGGCATTGTTTAGGCAGGGATTAAACAGACAAGCCGTGATGTCTAAATGCAAAGAAAAAAGATCATCACTCTCTAAATCCTGTTACGTTGACCTTGTCGTCGAGAGCCTTACTTGTTGAACAGTTCTTTCCAGTGTATCCCGGGCGCATACGCAGGTGTAATTAGTGTCGCCATCAGCAATACAGCTGGCATTGTTTAGGCAGGGATTAAACAGACAAGCCGTGATGTCTAAAATGCAAAGAAAAAATATCATCAATCTCTAAATCCTGTTACGTTGACCTTGTCGTCGAGAGCCTTACTTGTTGAACAGTTCTTTCCAGTGTATCCCGGGGCGCATACGCAGGTGTAATTAGTGTCGCCATCAGCAATACAGCTGGCATTGTTTAGGCAGGGATTAAACAGACAAGCCGTGATGTCTAAAATGCAAAGAAAAAGATCATCACTCTCTAAATCCTTTACGTTGACCTTGTCGTCGAGAGCCTTACTTGTTGAACAGTTCTTTCCAGTGTATCCCGGGGCGCATACGCAGTGTAATTAGTGTCGCCATCAGCAATACAGCTGGCATTGTTTAGGCAGGGATTAAACAGACAAGCCGTGATGTCTAAAATGCAAAGAAAAAATATCATCAATCTCTAAATCCTGTTACGTTGACCTTGTCGTCGAGAGCCTTACTTGTTGAACAGTTCTTTCCAGTGTATCCCGGGGCGCATACGCAGTGTAATTAGTGTCGCCATCAGCAATACAGCTGGCATTGTTTAGGCAGGGATTAAACAGACAAGCCGTGATGTCTAAAATGCAAAGAAAAAATATCATCACTCTCTAAATCCTGTTACGTTGACCTTGTCGTCGAGAGCCTTACTTGTTGAACAGTTCTTTCCAGTGTATCCCGGGGCGCATACGCAGGTGTAATTAGTGTCGCCATCAGCAATACAGCTGGCATTGTTTAGGCAGGGATTAACAGACAAGCCGTGATGTCTAAAATGCAAAGAAAAAATATCATCAATCTCTAAATCCTATTACGTTGACCTTGTCGTCGAGAGCCTTACTTGTTGAACAGTTCTTTCCAGTGTATCCCGGGGCGCATACGCAGGTGTAATTAGTGTCGCCATCAGCAATACAGCTGGCATTGTTTAGGCAGGGATTAAACAGACAAGCCGTGATGTCTAAAATGCAAAGAAAAATATCATCACTCTCTAAATCCTGTTACGTTGACCTTGTCGTCGAGAGCCTTACTTGTTGAACAGTTCTTTCCAGTGTATCCCGGGGCGCATACGCAGGTGTAATTAGTGTCGCCATCAGCAATACAGCTGGCATTGTTTAGGCAGGGATTAAACAGACAAGCCGTGATGTCTAAAATGCAAAGAAAAAATCATCACTCTCTAAATCCTGTTACGTTGACCTTGTCGTCGAGAGCCTACTTGTTGAACAGTTCTTTCCAGTGTATCCCGGGGCGCATACGCAGGTGTAATTAGTGTCGCCATCAGCAATACAGCTGGCATTGTTTAGGCAGGGATTAAACAGACAAGCCGTGATGTCTAAAATGCAAAGAAAAAATATCATCACTCTCTAAATCCTGTTACGTTGACCTTGTCGTCGAGAGCCTTACTTGTTGAACAGTTCTTTCCAGTGTATCCCGGGGCGCATACGCAGGTGTAATTAGTGTCGCCATCAGCAATACAGCTGGCATTGTTTAGGCAGGGATTAAACAGACAAGCCGTGATGTCTAAAATGCAAAGAAAAAATATCATCAATCTCTAAATCCTGTTACGTTGACCTTGTCGTCGAGAGCCTTACTTGTTGAACAGTTCTTTCCAGTGTATCCCGGGGCGCATACGCAGGTGTAATAGTGTCGCCATCAGCAATACAGCTGGCATTGTTTAGGCAGGGATTAAACAGACAAGCCGTGATGTCTAAAATGCAAAGAAAAAATATCATCAATCTCTAAATCCTGTTACGTTGACCTTGTCGTCGAGAGCCTTACTTGTTGAACAGTTCTTTCCAGTGTATCCCGGGGCGCATACGCAGGTGTAATTAGTGTCGCCATCAGCAATACAGCTGGCATTGTTTAGGCAGGGATTAAACAGACAAGCCGTGATGTCTAAAATGCAAAGAAAATATCATCAATCTCTAAATCCTGTTACGTTGACCTTGTCGTCGAGAGCCTTACTTGTTGAACAGTTCTTTCCAGTGTATCCCGGGGCGCATACGCAGGTGTAATTAGTGTCGCCATCAGCAATACAGCTGGCATTGTTTAGGCAGGATTAAACAGACAAGCCGTGATGTCTAAAATGCAAAGAAAAAGATCATCACTCTCTAAATCCTGTTACGTTGACCTTGTCGTCGAGAGCCTTACTTGTTGAACAGTTCTTTCCAGTGTATCCCGGGCGCATACGCAGGTGTAATTAGTGTCGCCATCAGCAATACAGCTGGCATTGTTTAGGCAGGGATTAAACAGACAAGCCGTGATGTCTAAAATGCAAAGAAAAAAATATCATCAATCTCTAAATCCTGTTACGTTGACCTTGTCGTCGAGAGCCTTACTTGTTGAACAGTTCTTTCCAGTGTATCCCGGGGCGCATACGCAGGTGTAATTAGTGTCGCCATCAGCAATACAGCTGGCATTGTTTAGGCAGGGATTAAACAGACAAGCCGTGATGTCTAAAATGCAAAGAAAAATATCATCATCTCTAAATCCTGTTACGTTGACCTTGTCGTCGAGAGCCTTACTTGTTGAACAGTTCTTTCCAGTGTATCCCGGGACGCATACGCAGGTGTAATTAGTGTCGCCATCAGCAATACAGCTGGCATTGTTTTAGGCAGGGATTAAACAGACAAGCCGTGATGTCTAAAATGCAAAGAAAAATATCATCAATCTCTAAATCCTGTTACGTTGACCTTGTCGTCGAGAGCCTTACTTGTTGAACAGTTCTTTCCAGTGTATCCCGGGGCGCATACGCAGGTGTAATTAGTGTCGCCATCAGCAATACAGCTGGCATTGTTTAGGCAGGGATTAAACAGACAAGCCGTGATGTCTAAAATGCAAAGAAAAAATATCATCAATCTCTAAATCCTGTTACGTTGACCTTGTCGTCGAGAGCCTTACTTGTTGAACAGTTCTTTCCAGTGTATCCCGGGGCGCATACGCAGGTGTATTAGTGTCGCCATCAGCAATACAGCTGGCATTGTTTAGGCAGGATTAAACAGACAAGCCGTGATGTCTAAAATGCAAAGAAAAAAGATCATCACTCTCTAAATCCTGTTACGTTGACCTTGTCGTCGAGAGCCTTACTTGTTGAACAGTTCTTTCCAGTGTATCCCGGGGCGCATACGCAGGTGTAATTAGTGTCGCCATCAGCAATACAGCTGGCATTGTTTAGGCAGGGATTAAACAGACAAGCCGTGATGTCAAAGAAAAAATATCATCTCTCTAAATCCTGTTACGTTGACCTTGTCGTCGAGAGCCTTACTTGTTGAACAGTTCTTTCCAGTGTATCCCGGGCGCATACGCAGGTGTAATTAGTGTCGCCATCAGCAATACAGCTGGCATTGTTTAGGCAGGGATTAAACAGACAAGCCGTGATGTCTAAAATGCAAAGAAAAATATCATCAATCTCTAAATCCTGTTACGTTGACCTTGTCGTCGAGAGCCTTACTTGTTGAACAGTTCTTTCCAGTGTATCCCGGGGCGCATACGCAGGTGTAATTTGTCGCCATCAGCAATACAGCTGGCATTGTTTAGGCAGGGATTAAACAGACAAGCCGTGATGTCTAAAATGCAAAGAAAATATCATCAATCTCTAAATCCTGTTACGTTGACCTTGTCGTCGAGAGCCTTACTTGTTGAACAGTTCTTTCCAGTGTATCCCGGGGCGCATACGCAATGTAATTAGTGTCGCCATCAGCAATACAGCTGGCATTGTTTAGGCAGGGATTAAACAGACAAGCCGTGATGTCTAAAATGCAAAGAAAAAATATCATCATCTCTAAATCCTGTTACGTTGACCTTGTCGTCGAGAGCCTTACTTGTTGAACAGTTCTTTCCAGTGTATCCCGGGGCGCATACGCAGGTGTAATTAGTGTCGCCATCAGCAATACAGCTGGCATTGTTTAGGCAGGGATTAAACAGACAAGCCGTAATGTCTAAAATGCAAAGAAAAAATATCATCAATCTCTAAATCCTGTTACGTTGACCTTGTCGTCGAGAGCCTTACTTGTTGAACAGTTCTTTCCAGTGTATCCCGGGCGCATACGCAGGTGTAATTAGTGTCGCCATCAGCAATACAGCTGGCATTGTTTAGGCAGGGATTAAACAGACAAGCGTGATGTCTAAAATGCAAAGAAAAATATCATCACTCTCTAAATCCTGTTACGTTGACCTTGTCGTCGAGAGCCTTACTTGTTGAACAGTTCTTTCCAGTGTATCCCGGGGCGCATACGCAGGTGTAATTAGTGTCGCCATCAGCAATACAGCTGGCATTGTTTAGGCAGGGATTAAACAGACAAGCCGTGATGTCTAAAATGCAAAGAAAAAATATCATCACTCTCTAAATCCTGTTACGTTGACCTTGTCGTCGAGAGCCTTACTTGTTGAACAGTTCTTTCCAGTGTATCCCGGGCGCATACGCAGGTGTAATTAGTGTCGCCATCAGCAATACAGCTGGCATTGTTTAGGCAGGGATTAAACAGACAAGCCGTGATGTCTAAAATGCAAAGAAAAAATATCATCACTCTCTAAATCCTGTTACGTTGACCTTGTCGTCGAGAGCCTTACTTGTTGAACAGTTCTTTCCAGTGTATCCCGGGGCGCATACGCAGGTGTAATTAGTGTCGCCATCAGCAATACAGCTGGCATTGTTTAGGCAGGGATTAAACAGACAAGCCGTGATGTCTAAAATGCAAAGAAAAAATATCATCAATCTCTAAATCCTGTTACGTTGACCTTGTCGTCGAGAGCCTTACTTGTTGAACATTCTTTCCAGTGTATCCCGGGCGCATACGCAGGTGTAATTAGTGTCGCCATCAGCAATACAGCTGGCATTGTTTAGGCAGGGATTAATAGACAAGCCGTGATGTCTAAAATGCAAAGAAAAAATATCATCAATCTCTAAATCCTGTTACGTTGACCTTGTCGTCGAGAGCCTTACTTGTTGAACAGTTCTTTCCAGTGTATCCCGGGGCGCATACGCAGGTGTAATTAGTGTCGCCATCAGCAATACAGCTGGCATTGTTTAGGCAGGGATTAAACAGACAAGCCGTGATGTCTAAAATGCAAAGAAAAAATATCATCAATCTCTAAATCCTGTTACGTTGACCTTGTCGTCGAGAGCCTTACTTGTTGAACAGTTCTTTCCAGTGTATCCCGGGGCGCATACGCAGGTGTAATTAGTGTCGCCATCAGCAATACAGCTGGCATTGTTTAGGCAGGGATTAAACAGACAAGCCGTGATGTCTAAAATGCAAAGAAAAAGATCATCACTCTCTAACCTGTTACGTTGACCTTGTCGTCGAGAGCCTTACTTGTTGAACAGTTCTTTCCAGTGTATCCCGGGGCGCATACGCAGGTGTAATTAGTGTCGCCATCAGCAATACAGCTGGCATTGTTTAGGCAGGGATTAAACAGACAAGCCGTGATGTCTAAAATGCAAAAAAAATATCATCAATCTCTAAATCCTGTTACGTTGACCTTGTCGTCGAGAGCCTTACTTGTTGAACAGTTCTTTCCAGTGTATCCCGGGGCGCATACGCAGGTGTAATTAGTGTCGCCATCAGCAATACAGCTGGCATTGTTTAGGCAGGGATTAAACAGACAAGCCGTGATGTCTAAAATGCAAAGAAAAATATCATCAATCTCTAAATCCTGTTACGTTGACCTTGTCGTCGAGAGCCTTACTTGTTGAACAGTTCTTTCCAGTGTATCCCGGGGCGCATACGCAGGTGTAATTAGTGTCGCCATCAGCAATACAGCTGGCATTGTTTAGGCAGGGATTAACAGACAAGCCGTGATGTCTAAAATGCAAGAAAAAATATCATCAATCTCTAAATCCTGTTACGTTGACCTTGTCGTCGAGAGCCTTACTTGTTGAACAGTTCTTTCCAGTGTATCCCGGGGCGCATACGCAGGTGTAATTAGTGTCGCCATCAGCAATACAGCTGGCATTGTTTAGGCAGGGATTAACAGACAAGCCGTGATGTCTAAAATGCAAAGAAAAAATATCATCAATCTCTAAATCCTGTTACGTTGACCTTGTCGTCGAGAGCCTTACTTGTTGAACAGTTCTTTCCAGTGTATCCCGGGGCGCATACGCAGGTGTAATTAGTGTCGCCATCAGCAATACAGCTGGCATTGTTTAGGCAGGGATTAAACAGACAAGCCGTGATGTCTAAAATGCAAAGAAAAAGATCATCACTCTCTAAATCCTGTTACGTTGACCTTGTCGTCGAGAGCCTTACTTGTTGAACAGTTCTTTCCAGTGTATCCCGGGGCGCATACGCAGGTGTAATTAGTGTCGCCATCAGCAATACAGCTGGCATTGTTTAGGCAGGGATTAAACAGACAAGCCGTGATGTCTAAAATGCAAAGAAAAAAATCATCACTCTCTAAATCCTGTTACGTTGACCTTGTCGTCGAGAGCCTTACTTGTTGAACAGTTCTTTCCAGTGTATCCCGGGGCGCATACGCAGGTGTAATTAGTGTCGCCATCAGCAATACAGCTGGCATTGTTTAGGCAGGGATTAAACAGACAAGCCGTGATGTCTAAAATGCAAAGAAAAAATATCATCACTCTCTAAATCCTGTTACGTTGACCTTGTCGTCGAGAGCCTTACTTGTTGAACAGTTCTTTCCAGTGTATCCCGGGGCGCATACGCAGGTGTATTAGTGTCGCCATCAGCAATACAGCTGGCATTGTTTAGGCAGGGATTAAACAGACAAGCCGTGATGTCTAAAATGCAAAGAAAAAATATCATCAATCTCTAAATCCTGTTACGTTGACCTTGTCGTCGAGAGCCTTACTTGTTGAACAGTTCTTTCCAGTGTATCCCGGGGCGCATACGCAGGTGTAATTAGTGTCGCCATCAGCAATACAGCTGGCATTGTTTAGGCAGGGATTAAACAGACAAGCCGTGATGTCTAAAATGCAAAGAAAAAATATCATCAATCTCTAAATCCTGTTACGTTGACCTTGTCGTCGAGAGCCTTACTTGTTGAACAGTTCTTTCCAGTGTATCCCGGGCGCATACGCAGGTGTAATTAGTGTCGCCATCAGCAATACAGCTGGCATTGTTTAGGCAGGGATTAAACAGACAAGCCGTGATGTCTAAAATGCAAAGAAAAAATATCATCATCTCTAAATCCTGTTACGTTGACCTTGTCGTCGAGAGCCTTACTTGTTGAACAGTTCTTTCCAGTGTATCCCGGGGCGCATACGCAGGTGTAATTAGTGTCGCCATCAGCAATACAGCTGGCATTGTTTAGGCAGGGATTAAACAGACAAGCCGTGATGTCTAAAATGCAAAGAAAAAATATCATCAATCTCTAAATCCTGTTACGTTGACCTTGTCGTCGAGAGCCTTACTTGTTGAACAGTTCTTTCCAGTGTATCCCGGGGCGCATACGCAGTGTAATTAGTGTCGCCATCAGCAATACAGCTGGCATTGTTAGGCAGGGATTAAACAGACAAGCCGTGATGTCTAAAATGCAAAGAAAAAATATCATCAATCTCTAAATCCTGTTACGTTGACCTTGTCGTCGAGAGCCTTACTTGTTGAACAGTTCTTTCCAGTGTATCCCGGGGCGCATACGCAGGTGTAATTAGTGTCGCCATCAGCAATACAGCTGGCATTGTTTAGGCAGGGATTAAACAGACAAGCCGTGATGTCTAAAATGCAAAGAAAAAATATCATCACTCTCTAAATCCTGTTACGTTGACCTTGTCGTCGAGAGCCTTACTTGTTGAACAGTTCTTTCCAGTGTATCCCGGGCGCATACGCAGGTGTAATTAGTGTCGCCATCAGCAATACAGCTGGCATTGTTTAGGCAGGGATTAAACAGACAAGCCGTGATGTCTAAAATGCAAAGAAAAAATATCATCAATCTCTAAATCCTGTTACGTTGACCTTGTCGTCGAGAGCCTTACTTGTTGAACAGTTCTTTCCAGTGTATCCCGGGGCGCATACGCAGGTGTAATTAGTGTCGCCATCAGCAATACAGCTGGCATTGTTTAGGCAGGGATTAAACAGACAAGCCGTGATGTCTAAAATGCAAAGAAAAAGATCATCACTCTCTAAATCCTGTTACGTTGACCTTGTCGTCGAGAGCCTTACTTGTTGAACAGTTCTTTCCAGTGTATCCCGGGGCGCATACGCAGGTGTAATTAGTGTCGCCATCAGCAATACAGCTGGCATTGTTTAGGCAGGGATTAAACAGACAAGCCGTGATGTCTAAAATGCAAAGAAAAAATATCATCACTCTCTAAATCCTGTTACGTTGACCTTGTCGTCGAGAGCCTTACTTGTTGAACAGTTCTTTCCAGTGTATCCCGGGCGCATACGCAGGTGTAATTAGTGTCGCCATCAGCAATACAGCTGGCATTGTTTAGGCAGGGATTAAACAGACAAGCCGTGATGTCTAAAATGCAAAGAAAAAATATCATCACTCTCTAAATCCTGTTACGTTGACCTTGTCGTCGAGAGCCTTACTTGTTGAACAGTTCTTTCCAGTGTATCCCGGGGCGCATACGCAGGTGTAATTAGTGTCGCCATCAGCAATACAGCTGGCATTGTTTAGGCAGGGATTAAACAGACAAGCCGTGATGTCTAAAATGCAAAGAAAAATATCATCACTCTCTAAATCCTGTTACGTTGACCTTGTCGTCGAGAGCCTTACTTGTTGAACAGTTCTTTCCAGTGTATCCCGGGCGCATACGCAGGTGTAATTAGTGTCGCCATCAGCAATACAGCTGGCATTGTTTAGGCAGGGATTAAACAGACAAGCCGTGATGTCTAAAATGCAAAGAAAAATATCATCACTCTCTAAATCCTGTTACGTTGACCTTGTCGTCGAGAGCCTTACTTGTTGAACAGTTCTTTCCAGTGTATCCCGGGCGCATACGCAGGTGTAATTAGTGTCGCCATCAGCAATACAGCTGGCATTGTTTAGGCAGGGATTAAACAGACAAGCCGTGATGTCTAAAATGCAAAGAAAAATATCATCAATCTCTAAATCCTGTTACGTTGACCTTGTCGTCGAGAGCCTTACTTGTTGAACAGTTCTTTCCAGTGTATCCCGGGGCGCATACGCAGGTGTAATTAGTGTCGCCATCAGCAATACAGCTGGCATTGTTTAGGCAGGGATTAAACAGACAAGCCGTGATGTCTAAAATGCAAAGAAAAATATCATCAATCTCTAAATCCTGTTACGTTGACCTTGTCGTCGAGAGCCTTACTTGTTGAACAGTTCTTTCCAGTGTATCCCGGGGCGCATACGCAGGTGTAATTAGTGTCGCCATCAGCAATACAGCTGGCATTGTTTAGGCAGGGATTAAACAGACAAGCCGTGATGTCTAAAATGCAAAGAAAAATATCATCACTCTCTAAATCCTGTTACGTTGACGGTCTTGTCGTCGAGAGCCTTACTTGTTGAACAGTTCTTTCCAGTGTATCCCGGGGCGCATACGCAGGTGTAATTAGTGTCGCCATCAGCAATACAGCTGGCATTGTTTAGGCAGGGATTAAACAGACAAGCCGTGATGTCTAAAATGCAAAGAAAAAATATCATCAATCTCTAAATCCTGTTACGTTGACCTTGTCGTCGAGAGCCTTACTTGTTGAACAGTTCTTTCCAGTGTATCCCGGGGCGCATACGCAGGTGTAATTAGTGTCGCCATCAGCAATACAGCTGGCATTGTTTAGGCAGGGATTAAACAGACAAGCCGTGATGTCTAAAATGCAAAGAAAAATATCATCAATCTCTAAATCCTGTTACGTTGACCTTGTCGTCGAGAGCCTTACTTGTTGAACAGTTCTTTCCAGTGTATCCCGGGGCGCATACGCAGGTGTAATTAGTGTCGCCATCAGCAATACAGCTGGCATTGTTTAGGCAGGGATTAACAGACAAGCCGTGATGTCTAAAATGCAAAGAAAAAAATCATCACTCTCTAAATCCTGTTACGTTGACCTTGTCGTCGAGAGCCTTACTTGTTGAACAGTTCTTTCCAGTGTATCCGGGGCGCATACGCAGGTGTAATTAGTGTCGCCATCAGCAATACAGCTGGCATTGTTTAGGCAGGGATTAACAGACAAGCCGTGATGTCTAAAATGCAAAGAAAAAATATCATCAATCTCTAAATCCTGTTACGTTGACCTTGTCGTCGAGAGCCTTACTTGTTGAACAGTTCTTTCCAGTGTATCCCGGGGCGCATACGCAGGTGTAATTAGTGTCGCCATCAGCAATACAGCTGGCATTGTTTAGGCAGGGATTAAACAGACAAGCCGTGATGTCTAAAATGCAAAGAAAAATATCATCACTCTCTAAATCCTGTTACGTTGACCTTGTCGTCGAGAGCCTTACTTGTTGAACAGTTCTTTCCAGTGTATCCCGGGGCGCATACGCAGGTGTAATTAGTGTCGCCATCAGCAATACAGCTGGCATTGTTTAGGCAGGGATTAAACAGACAAGCCGTGATGTCTAAAATGCAAAGAAAAATATCATCAATCTCTAAATCCTGTTACGTTGACCTTGTCGTCGAGAGCCTTACTTGTTGAACAGTTCTTTCCAGTGTATCCCGGGGCGCATACGCAGGTGTAATTAGTGTCGCCATCAGCAATACAGCTGGCATTGTTTAGGCAGGGATTAAACAGACAAGCCGTGATGTCTAAAATGCAAAGAAAAATATCATCACTCTCTAAATCCTGTTACGTTGACCTTGTCGTCGAGAGCCTTACTTGTTGAACAGTTCTTTCCAGTGTATCCCGGGGCGCATACGCAGGTGTAATTAGTGTCGCCATCAGCAATACAGCTGGCATTGTTTAGGCAGGGATTAAACAGACAAGCCGTGATGTCTAAAATGCAAAGAAAAAATCATCACTCTCTAAATCCTGTTACGTTGACCTTGTCGTCGAGAGCCTTACTTGTTGAACAGTTCTTTCCAGTGTATCCCGGGCGCATACGCAGGTGTAATTAGTGTCGCCATCAGCAATACAGCTGGCATTGTTTAGGCAGGGATTAAACAGACAAGCCGTGATGTCTAAAATGCAAAGAAAAATATCATCAATCTCTAAATCCTGTTACGTTGACCTTGTCGTCGAGAGCCTTACTTGTTGAACAGTTCTTTCCAGTGTATCCCGGGGCGCATACGCAGGTGTAATTAGTGTCGCCATCAGCAATACAGCTGGCATTGTTTAGGCAGGGATTAAACAGACAAGCCGTGATGTCTAAAATGCAAAGAAAAAATATCATCACTCTCTAAATCCTGTTACGTTGACCTTGTCGTCGAGAGCCTTACTTGTTGAACAGTTCTTTCCAGTGTATCCCGGGCGCATACGCAGGTGTAATTAGTGTCGCCATCAGCAATACAGCTGGCATTGTTTAGGCAGGGATTAAACAGACAAGCCGTGATGTCTAAAATGCAAAGAAAAAATATCATCAATCTCTAAATCCTGTTACGTTGACCTTGTCGTCGAGAGCCTTACTTGTTGAACAGTTCTTTCCAGTGTATCCCGGGCGCATACGCAGGTGTATTAGTGTCGCCATCAGCAATACAGCTGGCATTGTTTAGGCAGGGATTAAACAGACAAGCCGTGATGTCTAAAATGCAAAGAAAAATATCATCAATCTCTAAATCCTGTTACGTTGACCTTGTCGTCGAGAGCCTTACTTGTTGAACAGTTCTTTCCAGTGTATCCCGGGGCGCATACGCAGGTGTAATTAGTGTCGCCATCAGCAATACAGCTGGCATTGTTTAGGCAGGGATTAAACAGACAAGCCGTGATGTCTAAAATGCAAAGAAAAATATCATCACTCTCTAAATCCTGTTACGTTGACCTTGTCGTCGAGAGCCTTACTTGTTGAACAGTTCTTTCCAGTGTATCCCGGGGCGCATACGCAGGTGTAATTAGTGTCGCCATCAGCAATACAGCTGGCATTGTTTAGGCAGGGATTAAACAGACAAGCCGTGATGTCTAAAATGCAAAGAAAAATATCATCAATCTCTAAATCCTGTTACGTTGACCTTGTCGTCGAGAGCCTTACTTGTTGAACAGTTCTTTCCAGTGTATCCCGGGGCGCATACGCAGGTGTAATTAGTGTCGCCATCAGCAATACAGCTGGCATTGTTTAGGCAGGGATTAAACAGACAAGCCGTGATGTCTAAAATGCAAAGAAAAAATATCATCACTCTCTAAATCCTGTTACGTTGACCTTGTCGTCGAGAGCCTTACTTGTTGAACAGTTCTTTCCAGTGTATCCCGGGGCGCATACGCAGGTGTAATTAGTGTCGCCATCAGCAATACAGCTGGCATTGTTTAGGCAGGGATTAAACAGACAAGCCGTGATGTCTAAAATGCAAAGAAAAATATCATCACTCTCTAAATCCTGTTACGTTGACCTTGTCGTCGAGAGCCTTACTTGTTGAACAGTTCTTTCCAGTGTATCCCGGGGCGCATACGCAGGTGTAATTAGTGTCGCCATCAGCAATACAGCTGGCATTGTTTAGGCAGGGATTAACAGACAAGCCGTGATGTCTAAAATGCAAAGAAAAAATATCATCAATCTCTAAATCCTGTTACGTTGACCTTGTCGTCGAGAGCCTTACTTGTTGAACAGTTCTTTCCAGTGTATCCCGGGGCGCATACGCAGGTGTAATTAGTGTCGCCATCAGCAATACAGCTGGCATTGTTTAGGCAGGGATTAAACAGACAAGCCGTGATGTCTAAAATGCAAAGAAAAATATCATCAATCTCTAAATCCTGTTACGTTGACCTTGTCGTCGAGAGCCTTACTTGTTGAACAGTTCTTTCCAGTGTATCCCGGGGCGCATACGCAGGTGTAATTAGTGTCGCCATCAGCAATACAGCTGGCATTGTTTAGGCAGGGATTAAACAGACAAGCCGTGATGTCTAAAATGCAAAGAAAAATATCATCAATCTCTAAATCCTGTTACGTTGACCTTGTCGTCGAGAGCCTTACTTGTTGAACAGTTCTTTCCAGTGTATCCCGGGGCGCATACGCAGGTGTAATTAGTGTCGCCATCAGCAATACAGCTGGCATTGTTTAGGCAGGGATTAAACAGACAAGCCGTGATGTCTAAAATGCAAAGAAAAAATATCATCACTCTCTAAATCCTGTTACGTTGACCTTGTCGTCGAGAGCCTTACTTGTTGAACAGTTCTTTCCAGTGTATCCCGGGGCGCATACGCAGGTGTAATTAGTGTCGCCATCAGCAATACAGCTGGCATTGTTTAGGCAGGGATTAAACAGACAAGCCGTGATGTCTAAAATGCAAAGAAAAAATATCATCAATCTCTAAATCCTGTTACGTTGACCTTGTCGTCGAGAGCCTTACTTGTTGAACAGTTCTTTCCAGTGTATCCCGGGGCGCATACGCAGGTGTAATTAGTGTCGCCATCAGCAATACAGCTGGCATTGTTTAGGCAGGGATTAAACAGACAAGCCGTGATGTCTAAAATGCAAAGAAAAAATATCATCACTCTCTAAATCCTGTTACGTTGACCTTGTCGTCGAGAGCCTTACTTGTTGAACAGTTCTTTCCAGTGTATCCCGGGGCGCATACGCAGGTGTAATTAGTGTCGCCATCAGCAATACAGCTGGCATTGTTTAGGCAGGGATTAAACAGACAAGCCGTGATGTCTAAAATGCAAAGAAAAAATATCATCACTCTCTAAATCCTGTTACGTTGACCTTGTCGTCGAGAGCCTTACTTGTTGAACAGTTCTTTCCAGTGTATCCCGGGGCGCATACGCAGGTGTAATTAGTGTCGCCATCAGCAATACAGCTGGCATTGTTTAGGCAGGGATTAAACAGACAAGCCGTGATGTCTAAAATGCAAAGAAAAATATCATCAATCTCTAAATCCTGTTACGTTGACCTTGTCGTCGAGAGCCTTACTTGTTGAACAGTTCTTTCCAGTGTATCCCGGGGCGCATACGCAGGTGTAATTAGTGTCGCCATCAGCAATACAGCTGGCATTGTTTAGGCAGGGATTAAACAGACAAGCCGTGATGTCTAAAATGCAAAGAAAAAATATCATCACTCTCTAAATCCTGTTACGTTGACCTTGTCGTCGAGAGCCTTACTTGTTGAACAGTTCTTTCCAGTGTATCCCGGGCGCATACGCAGGTGTAATTAGTGTCGCCATCAGCAATACAGCTGGCATTGTTTAGGCAGGGATTAAACAGACAAGCCGTGATGTCTAAAATGCAAAGAAAAATATCATCAATCTCTAAATCCTGTTACGTTGACCTTGTCGTCGAGAGCCTTACTTGTTGAACAGTTCTTTCCAGTGTATCCCGGGGCGCATACGCAGGTGTAATTAGTGTCGCCATCAGCAATACAGCTGGCATTGTTTAGGCAGGGATTAAACAGACAAGCCGTGATGTCTAAAATGCAAAGAAAAATATCATCAATCTCTAAATCCTGTTACGTTGACCTTGTCGTCGAGAGCCTTACTTGTTGAACAGTTCTTTCCAGTGTATCCCGGGCGCATACGCAGGTGTAATTAGTGTCGCCATCAGCAATACAGCTGGCATTGTTTAGGCAGGGATTAAACAGACAAGCCGTGATGTCTAAAATGCAAAGAAAAATATCATCAATCTCTAAATCCTGTTACGTTGACCTTGTCGTCGAGAGCCTTACTTGTTGAACAGTTCTTTCCAGTGTATCCCGGGGCGCATACGCAGGTGTAATTAGTGTCGCCATCAGCAATACAGCTGGCATTGTTTAGGCAGGGATTAAACAGACAAGCCGTGATGTCTAAAATGCAAAGAAAATATCATCACTCTAAATCCTGTTACGTTGACCTTGTCGTCGAGAGCCTTACTTGTTGAACAGTTCTTTCCAGTGTATCCCGGGGCGCATACGCAGGTGTAATTAGTGTCGCCATCAGCAATACAGCTGGCATTGTTTAGGCAGGGATTAAACAGACAAGCCGTGATGTCTAAAATGCAAAGAAAAAATATCATCAATCTCTAAATCCTGTTACGTTGACCTTGTCGTCGAGAGCCTTACTTGTTGAACAGTTCTTTCCAGTGTATCCCGGGGCGCATACGCAGGTGTAATTAGTGTCGCCATCAGCAATACAGCTGGCATTGTTTAGGCAGGGATTAAACAGACAAGCCGTGATGTCTAAAATGCAAAGAAAAAATATCATCACTCTCTAAATCCTGTTACGTTGACCTTGTCGTCGAGAGCCTTACTTGTTGAACAGTTCTTTCCAGTGTATCCCGGGGCGCATACGCAGGTGTAATTAGTGTCGCCATCAGCAATACAGCTGGCATTGTTTAGGCAGGGATTAAACAGACAAGCCGTGATGTCTAAAATGCAAAGAAAAAATATCATCAATCTCTAAATCCTGTTACGTTGACCTTGTCGTCGAGAGCCTTACTTGTTGAACAGTTCTTTCCAGTGTATCCCGGGGCGCATACGCAGGTGTAATTAGTGTCGCCATCAGCAATACAGCTGGCATTGTTTAGGCAGGGATTAAACAGACAAGCCGTGATGTCTAAAATGCAAAGAAAAAATAATCACTCTCTAAATCCTGTTACGTTGACCTTGTCGTCGAGAGCCTTACTTGTTGAACAGTTCTTTCCAGTGTATCCCGGGGCGCATACGCAGGTGTATTAGTGTCGCCATCAGCAATACAGCTGGCATTGTTTAGGCAGGGATTAACAGACAAGCCGTGATGTCTAAAATGCAAAGAAAAATATCATCAATCTCTAAATCCTGTTACGTTGACCTTGTCGTCGAGAGCCTTACTTGTTGAACAGTTCTTTCCAGTGTATCCCGGGGCGCATACGCAGGTGTAATTAGTGTCGCCATCAGCAATACAGCTGGCATTGTTTAGGCAGGGATTAAACAGACAAGCCGTGATGTCTAAAATGCAAAGAAAAAATATCATCAATCTCTAAATCCTGTTACGTTGACCTTGTCGTCGAGAGCCTTACTTGTTGAACAGTTCTTTCCAGTGTATCCCGGGGCGCATACGCAGGTGTAATTAGTGTCGCCATCAGCAATACAGCTGGCATTGTTTAGGCAGGGATTAAACAGACAAGCCGTGATGTCTAAAATGCAAAGAAAAAATATCATCAATCTCTAAATCCTGTTACGTTGACCTTGTCGTCGAGAGCCTTACTTGTTGAACAGTTCTTTCCAGTGTATCCCGGGGCGCATACGCAGGTGTAATAGTCGCCATCAGCAATACAGCTGGCATTGTTTAGGCAGGGATTAAACAGACAAGCCGTGATGTCTAAAATGCAAAGAAAAAATATCATCAATCTCTAAATCCTGTTACGTTGACCTTGTCGTCGAGAGCCTTACTTGTTGAACAGTTCTTTCCAGTGTATCCCGGGCGCATACGCAGGTGTAATTAGTGTCGCCATCAGCAATACAGCTGGCATTGTTTAGGCAGGGATTAAACAGACAAGCCGTGATGTCTAAAATGCAAAGAAAAAATATCATCACTCTCTAAATCCTGTTACGTTGACCTTGTCGTCGAGAGCCTTACTTGTTGAACAGTTCTTTCCAGTGTATCCCGGGGCGCATACGCAGGTGTAATTAGTGTCGCCATCAGCAATACAGCTGGCATTGTTTAGGCAGGGATTAAACAGACAAGCCGTGATGTCTAAAATGCAAAGAAAAAATATCATCAATCTCTAAATCCTGTTACGTTGACCTTGTCGTCGAGAGCCTTACTTGTTGAACAGTTCTTTCCAGTGTATCCCGGGGCGCATACGCAGGTGTAATTAGTGTCGCCATCAGCAATACAGCTGGCATTGTTTAGGCAGGGATTAAACAGACAAGCCGTGATGTCTAAAATGCAAAGAAAAAATCATCAATCTCTAAATCCTGTTACGTTGACCTTGTCGTCGAGAGCCTTACTTGTTGAACAGTTCTTTCCAGTGTATCCCGGGCGCATACGCAGGTGTAATTAGTGTCGCCATCAGCAATACAGCTGGCATTGTTTAGGCAGGGATTAAACAGACAAGCCGTGATGTCTAAAATGCAAAGAAAAAATATCATCAATCTCTAAATCCTGTTACGTTGACCTTGTCGTCGAGAGCCTTACTTGTTGAACAGTTCTTTCCAGTGTATCCCGGGGCGCATACGCAGGTGTAATTAGTGTCGCCATCAGCAATACAGCTGGCATTGTTTAGGCAGGGATTAAACAGACAAGCCGTGATGTCTAAAATGCAAAGAAAAATATCATCAATCTCTAAATCCTGTTACGTTGACCTTGTCGTCGAGAGCCTTACTTGTTGAACAGTTCTTTCCAGTGTATCCCGGGGCGCATACGCAGGTGTAATTAGTGTCGCCATCAGCAATACAGCTGGCATTGTTTAGGCAGGGATTAAACAGACAAGCCGTGATGTCTAAAATGCAAAGAAAAATATCATCAATCTCTAAATCCTGTTACGTTGACCTTGTCGTCGAGAGCCTTACTTGTTGAACAGTTCTTTCCAGTGTATCCCGGGGCGCATACGCAGGTGTAATTAGTGTCGCCATCAGCAATACAGCTGGCATTGTTTAGGCAGGGATTAACAGACAAGCCGTGATGTCTAAAATGCAAAGAAAAAATATCATCAATCTCTAAATCCTGTTACGTTGACCTTGTCGTCGAGAGCCTTACTTGTTGAACAGTTCTTCCAGTGTATCCCGGGGCGCATACGCAGGTGTAATTAGTGTCGCCATCAGCAATACAGCTGGCATTGTTTAGGCAGGGATTAAACAGACAAGCCGTGATGTCTAAAATGCAAAGAAAAAATATCATCATCAATCTCTAAATCCTGTTACGTTGACCTTGTCGTCGAGAGCCTTACTTGTTGAACAGTTCTTTCCAGTGTATCCCGGGGCGCATACGCAGGTGTAATTAGTGTCGCCATCAGCAATACAGCTGGCATTGTTTAGGCAGGGATTAAACAGACAAGCCGTGATGTCTAAAATGCAAAGAAAAAATATCATCAATCTCTAAATCCTGTTACGTTGACCTTGTCGTCGAGAGCCTTACTTGTTGAACAGTTCTTTCCAGTGTATCCCGGGGCGCATACGCAGGTGTAATTAGTGTCGCCATCAGCAATACAGCTGGCATTGTTTAGGCAGGGATTAAACAGACAAGCCGTGATGTCTAAAATGCAAAGAAAAAAATCATCATCAATCTCTAAATCCTGTTACGTTGACCTTGTCGTCGAGAGCCTTACTTGTTGAACAGTTCTTTCCAGTGTATCCCGGGGCGCATACGCAGGTGTAATTAGTGTCGCCATCAGCAATACAGCTGGCATTGTTTAGGCAGGGATTAAACAGACAAGCCGTGATGTCTAAAATGCAAAGAAAAAGATCATCACTCTCTAAATCCTGTTACGTTGACCTTGTCGTCGAGAGCCTTACTTGTTGAACAGTTCTTTCCAGTGTATCCCGGGGCGCATACGCAGGTGTAATTAGTGTCGCCATCAGCAATACAGCTGGCATTGTTTAGGCAGGGATTAACAGACAAGCCGTGATGTCTAAAATGCAAAGAAAAAATATCATCAATCTCTAAATCCTGTTACGTTGACCTTGTCGTCGAGAGCCTTACTTGTTGAACAGTTCTTTCCAGTGTATCCCGGGGCGCATACGCAGGTGTAATTAGTGTCGCCATCAGCAATACAGCTGGCATTGTTTAGGCAGGGATTAAACAGACAAGCCGTGATGTCTAAAATGCAAAGAAAAAATATCATCAATCTCTAAATCCTGTTACGTTGACCTTGTCGTCGAGAGCCTTACTTGTGAACAGTTCTTTCCAGTGTATCCCGGGGCGCATACGCAGGTGTAATTAGTGTCGCCATCAGCAATACAGCTGGCATTGTTTAGGCAGGGATTAAACAGACAAGCCGTGATGTCTAAAATGCAAAGAAAAACATCATCAATCTCTAAATCCTGTTACGTTGACCTTGTCGTCGAGAGCCTTACTTGTTGAACAGTTCTTTCCAGTGTATCCCGGGCGCATACGCAGGTGTAATTAGTGTCGCCATCAGCAATACAGCTGGCATTGTTTAGGCAGGGATTAAACAGACAAGCCGTGATGTCTAAAAGCAAAGCAAAAAAAAATATCATCAATCTCTAAATCCTGTTACGTTGACCTTGTCGTCGAGAGCCTTACTTGTTGAACAGTTCTTTCCAGTATATCCGGGGCGCATACGCAGGTGTAATTAGTGTCGCCATCAGCAATACAGCTGGCATTGTTTAGGCAGGGATTAAACAGACAAGCCGTGATGTCTAAAATGCAAAGAAAAAATATCATCAATCTCTAAATCCTGTTACGTTGACCTTGTCGTCGAGAGCCTTACTTGTTGAACAGTTCTTTCCAGTGTATCCCGGGGCGCATACGCAGGTGTAATTAGTGTCGCCATCAGCAATACAGCTGGCATTGTTTAGGCAGGGATTAAACAGACAAGCCGTGATGTCTAAAATGCAAAGAAAAAATATCATCAATCTCTAAATCCTGTTACGTTGACCTTGTCGTCGAGAGCCTTACTTGTTGAACAGTTCTTTCCAGTGTATCCCGGGGCGCATACGCAGGTGTAATTAGTGTCGCCATCAGCAATACAGCTGGCATTGTTTAGGCAGGGATTAAACAGACAAGCCGTGATGTCTAAAATGCAAAGAAAAAATATCATCAATCTCTAAATCCTGTTACGTTGACCTTGTCGTCGAGAGCCTTACTTGTTGAACAGTTCTTTCCAGTGTATCCCGGGCGCATACGCAGGTGTAATTAGTGTCGCCATCAGCAATACAGCTGGCATTGTTTAGGCAGGGATTAAACAGACAAGCCGTGATGTCTAAAATGCAAAGAAAAAAGATCATCACTCTAAATCCTGTTACGTTGACCTTGTCGTCGAGAGCCTTACTTGTTGAACAGTTCTTTCCAGTGTATCCCGGGGCGCATACGCAGGTGTAATTAGTGTCGCCATCAGCAATACAGCTGGCATTGTTTAGGCAGGGATTAAACAGACAAGCCGTGATGTCTAAAATGCAAAGAAAAATATCATCAATCTCTAATTCCTGTTACGTTGACCTTGTCGTCGAGAGCCTTACTTGTTGAACAGTTCTTTCCAGTGTATCCCGGGCGCATACGCAGGTGTAATTAGTGTCGCCATCAGCAATACAGCTGGCATTGTTTAGGCAGGGATTAAACAGACAAGCCGTGATGTCTAAAATGCAAAAAAAAAATATCATCAATCTCTAAATCCTGTTACGTTGACCTTGTCGTCGAGAGCCTTACTTGTTGAACAGTTCTTTCCAGTGTATCCCGGGGCGCATACGCAGGTGTAATTAGTGTCGCCATCAGCAATACAGCTGGCATTGTTTAGGCAGGGATTAAACAGACAAGCCGTGATGTCTAAAATGCAAAGAAAAAAGATCATCACTCTCTAAATCCTGTTACGTTGACCTTGTCGTCGAGAGCCTTACTTGTTGAACAGTTCTTTCCAGTGTATCCCGGGGCGCATACGCAGGTGTAATTAGTGTCGCCATCAGCAATACAGCTGGCATTGTTTAGGCAGGGATTAAACAGACAAGCCGTGATGTCTAAAATGCAAAGAAAAAATATCATCAATCTCTAAATCCTGTTACGTTGACCTTGTCGTCGAGAGCCTTACTTGTTGAACAGTTCTTTCCAGTGTATCCCGGGGCGCATACGCAGGTGTAATTAGTGTCGCCATCAGCAATACAGCTGGCATTGTTTAGGCAGGGATTAAACAGACAAGCCGTGATGTCTAAAATGCAAAGAAAAAAATCATCAATCTCTAAATCCTGTTACGTTGACCTTGTCGTCGAGAGCCTTACTTGTTGAACAGTTTTTTCCAGTGTATCCCGGGCGCATACGCAGGTGTAATTAGTGTCGCCATCAGCAATACAGCTGGCATTGTTTAGGCAGGGATTAAACAGACAAGCCGTGATGTCTAAAATGCAAAGAAAAAAGATCATCAATCTCTAAATCCTGTTACGTTGACCTTGTCGTCGAGAGCCTTACTTGTTGAACAGTTCTTTCCAGTGTATCCCGGGGCGCATACGCAGGTGTAATTAGTGTCGCCATCAGCAATACAGCTGGCATTGTTTAGGCAGGGATTAAACAGACAAGCCGTGATGTCTAAAATGCAAAGAAAAAATATCATCAATCTCTAAATCCTGTTACGTTGACCTTGTCGTCGAGAGCCTTACTTGTTGAACAGTTCTTTCCAGTGTATCCCGGGGCGCATACGCAGGTGTAATTAGTGTCGCCATCAGCAATACAGCTGGCATTGTTTAGGCAGGGATTAAACAGACAAGCCGTGATGTCTAAAATGCAAAGAAAAAATATCATCAATCTCTAAATCCTGTTACGTTGACCTTGTCGTCGAGAGCCTTACTTGTTGAACAGTTCTTTCCAGTGTATCCCGGGGCGCATACGCAGGTGTAATTAGTGTCGCCATCAGCAATACAGCTGGCATTGTTTAGGCAGGGATTAAACAGACAAGCCGTGATGTCTAAAATGCAAAGAAAAAATATCATCACTCTCTAAATCCTGTTACGTTGACCTTGTCGTCGAGAGCCTTACTTGTTGAACAGTTCTTTCCAGTGTATCCCGGGGCGCATACGCAGGTGTAATTAGTGTCGCCATCAGCAATACAGCTGGCATTGTTTAGGCAGGGATTAAACAGACAAGCCGTGATGTCTAAAATGCAAAGAAAAATATCATCAATCTCTAAATCCTGTTACGTTGACCTTGTCGTCGAGAGCCTTACTTGTTGAACAGTTCTTTCCAGTGTATCCCGGGGCGCATACGCAGGTGTAATTAGTGTCGCCATCAGCAATACAGCTGGCATTGTTTAGGCAGGGATTAAACAGACAAGCCGTGATGTCTAAAATGCAAAGAAAAAAGATCATCAATCTCTAAATCCTGTTACGTTGACCTTGTCGTCGAGAGCCTTACTTGTTGAACAGTTCTTTCCAGTGTATCCCGGGGCGCATACGCAGGTGTAATTAGTGTCGCCATCAGCAATACAGCTGGCATTGTTTAGGCAGGGATTAAACAGACAAGCCGTGATGTCTAAAATGCAAAGAAAAAATATCATCAATCTCTAAATCCTGTTACGTTGACCTTGTCGTCGAGAGCCTTACTTGTTGAACAGTTCTTTCCAGTGTATCCCGGGCGCATACGCAGGTGTAATTAGTGTCGCCATCAGCAATACAGCTGGCATTGTTTAGGCAGGGATTAAACAGACAAGCCGTGATGTCTAAAATGCAAAGAAAAAATATCATCAATCTCTAAATCCTGTTACGTTGACCTTGTCGTCGAGAGCCTTACTTGTTGAACAGTTCTTTCCAGTGTATCCCGGGGCGCATACGCAGGTGTAATTAGTGTCGCCATCAGCAATACAGCTGGCATTGTTTAGGCAGGGATTAAACAGACAAGCCGTGATGTCTAAAATGCAAAGAAAAAAATCATCAATCTCTAAATCCTGTTACGTTGACCTTGTCGTCGAGAGCCTTACTTGTTGAACAGTTCTTTCCAGTGTATCCCGGGGCGCATACGCAGGTGTAATTAGTGTCGCCATCAGCAATACAGCTGGCATTGTTTAGGCAGGGATTAAACAGACAAGCCGTGATGTCTAAAATGCAAAGAAAAAATATCATCACTCTCTAAATCCTGTTACGTTGACCTTGTCGTCGAGAGCCTTACTTGTTGAACAGTTCTTTCCAGTGTATCCCGGGCGCATACGCAGGTGTAATTAGTGTCGCCATCAGCAATACAGCTGGCATTGTTTAGGCAGGGATTAAACAGACAAGCCGTGATGTCTAAAATGCAAAGAAAAAATATCATCAATCTCTAAATCCTATTACGTTGACCTTGTCGTCGAGAGCCTTACTTGTTGAACAGTTCTTTCCAGTGTATCCCGGGGCGCATACGCAGGTGTAATTAGTGTCGCCATCAGCAATACAGCTGGCATTGTTTAGGCAGGGATTAAACAGACAAGCCGTGATGTCTAAAATGCAAAGAAAAAATATCATCACTCTCTAAATCCTGTTACGTTGACCTTGTCGTCGAGAGCCTTACTTGTTGAACAGTTCTTTCCAGTGTATCCCGGGGCGCATACGCAGGTGTAATTAGTGTCGCCATCAGCAATACAGCTGGCATTGTTTAGGCAGGGATTAAACAGACAAGCCGTGATGTCTAAAATGCAAAGAAAAAATATCATCAATCTCTAAATCCTGTTACGTTGACCTTGTCGTCGAGAGCCTTACTTGTTGAACAGTTCTTTCCAGTGTATCCCGGGCGCATACGCAGGTGTAATTAGTGTCGCCATCAGCAATACAGCTGGCATTGTTTAGGCAGGGATTAAACAGACAAGCCGTGATGTCTAAAATGCAAAGAAAAAATATCATCATCTCTAAATCCTGTTACGTTGACCTTGTCGTCGAGAGCCTTACTTGTTGAACAGTTCTTTCCAGTGTATCCCGGGGCGCATACGCAGGTGTAATTAGTGTCGCCATCAGCAATACAGCTGGCATTGTTTAGGCAGGGATTAAACAGACAAGCCGTGATGTCTAAAATGCAAAGAAAAAATATCATCAATCTCTAAATCCTGTTACGTTGACCTTGTCGTCGAGAGCCTTACTTGTTGAACAGTTCTTTCCAGTGTATCCCGGGGCGCATACGCAGGTGTAATTAGTGTCGCCATCAGCAATACAGCTGGCATTGTTTAGGCAGGGATTAAACAGACAAGCCGTGATGTCTAAAATGCAAAGAAAAAATATCATCAATCTCTAAATCTTGTTACGTTGACCTTGTCGTCGAGAGCCTTACTTGTTGAACAGTTCTTTCCAGTGTATCCCGGGGCGCATACGCAGGTGTAATTAGTGTCGCCATCAGCAATACAGCTGGCATTGTTTAGGCAGGGATTAAACAGACAAGCCGTGATGTCTAAAATGCAAAGAAAAAATCATCATCTCTAAATCCTGTTACGTTGACCTTGTCGTCGAGAGCCTTACTTGTTGAACAGTTCTTTCCAGTGTATCCCGGGGCGCATACGCAGGTGTAATTAGTGTCGCCATCAGCAATACAGCTGGCATTGTTTAGGCAGGGATTAACAGACAAGCCGTGATGTCTAAAATGCAAAGAAAAATATCATCAATCTCTAAATCCTGTTACGTTGACCTTGTCGTCGAGAGCCTTACTTGTTGAACAGTTCTTTCCAGTGTATCCCGGGGCGCATACGCAGGTGTAATTAGTGTCGCCATCAGCAATACAGCTGGCATTGTTTAGGCAGGGATTAAACAGACAAGCCGTGATGTCTAAAATGCAAAGAAAAAATATCATCAATCTCTAAATCCTGTTACGTTGACCTTGTCGTCGAGAGCCTTACTTGTTGAACAGTTCTTTCCAGTGTATCCCGGGGCGCATACGCAGGTGTAATTAGTGTCGCCATCAGCAATACAGCTGGCATTGTTTAGGCAGGGATTAAACAGACAAGCCGTGATGTCTAAAATGCAAAGAAAAAATATCATCAATCTCTAAATCCTGTTACGTTGACCTTGTCGTCGAGAGCCTTACTTGTCGAACAGTTCTTTCCAGTGTATCCCGGGGCGCATACGCAGGTGTAATTAGTGTCGCCATCAGCAATACAGCTGGCATTGTTTAGGCAGGGATTAAACAGACAAGCCGTGATGTCTAAAATGCAAAGAAAAAATATCATCAATCTCTAAATCCTGTTACGTTGACCTTGTCGTCGAGAGCCTTACTTGTTGAACAGTTCTTTCCAGTGTATCCCGGGCGCATACGCAGGTGTAATTAGTGTCGCCATCAGCAATACAGCTGGCATTGTTTAGGCAGGGATTAAACAGACAAGCCGTGATGTCTAAAATGCAAAGAAAAATATCATCAATCTCTAATCCTGTTACGTTGACCTTGTCGTCGAGAGCCTTACTTGTTGAACAGTTCTTTCCAGTGTATCCCGGGGCGCATACGCAGGTGTAATTAGTGTCGCCATCAGCAATACAGCTGGCATTGTTTAGGCAGGGATTAAACAGACAAGCCGTGATGTCTAAAATGCAAGAAAAAATCATCACTCTCTAAATCCTGTTACGTTGACCTTGTCGTCGAGAGCCTTACTTGTTGAACAGTTCTTTCCAGTGTATCCCGGGGCGCATACGCAGGTGTAATTAGTGTCGCCATCAGCAATACAGCTGGCATTGTTTAGGCAGGGATTAAACAGACAAGCCGTGATGTCTAAAATGCAAAGAAAAAATATCATCAATCTCTAAATCCTGTTACGTTGACCTTGTCGTCGAGAGCCTTACTTGTTGAACAGTTCTTTCCAGTGTATCCCGGGGCGCATACGCAGGTGTAATTAGTGTCGCCATCAGCAATACAGCTGGCATTGTTTAGGCAGGGATTAAACAGACAAGCCGTGATGTCTAAAATGCAAAGAAAAAATATCATCAATCTCTAAATCCTGTTACGTTGACCTTGTCGTCGAGAGCCTTACTTGTTGAACAGTTCTTTCCAGTGTATCCCGGGGCGCATACGCAGGTGTAATTAGTGTCGCCATCAGCAATACAGCTGGCATTGTTTAGGCAGGGATTAAACAGACAAGCCGTGATGTCTAAAATGCAAAGAAAAAATATCATCACTCTCTAAATCCTGTTACGTTGACCTTGTCGTCGAGAGCCTTACTTGTTGAACAGTTCTTTCCAGTGTATCCCGGGGCGCATACGCAGGTGTAATTAGTGTCGCCATCAGCAATACAGCTGGCATTGTTTAGGCAGGGATTAAACAGACAAGCCGTGATGTCTAAAATGCAAAGAAAAGATATCATCACTCTCTAAATCCTGTTACGTTGTCCTTGTCGTCGAGAGCCTTACTTGTTGAACAGTTCTTTCCAGTGTATCCCGGGGCGCATACGCAGGTGTAATTAGTGTCGCCATCAGCAATACAGCTGGCATTGTTTAGGCAGGGATTAAACAGACAAGCCGTGATGTCTAAAATGCAAAGAAAAAATATCATCACTCTCTAAATCCTGTTACGTTGACCTTGTCGTCGAGAGCCTTACTTGTTGAACAGTTCTTTCCAGTGTATCCCGGGGCGCATACGCAGGTGTAATTAGTGTCGCCATCAGCAATACAGCTGGCATTGTTTAGGCAGGGATTAAACAGACAAGCCGTGATGTCTAAAATGCAAAGAAAATATCATCAATCTCTAAATCCTGTTACGTTGACCTTGTCGTCGAGAGCCTACTTGTTGAACAGTTCTTTCCAGTGTATCCCGGGCGCATACGCAGGTGTAATTAGTGTCGCCATCAGCAATACAGCTGGCATTGTTTAGGCAGGGATTAAACACAAGCCGTGATGTCTAAAATGCAAAGAAAAATATCATCACTCTCTAAATCCTGTTACGTTGACCTTGTCGTCGAGAGCCTTACTTGTTGAACAGTTCTTTCCAGTGTATCCCGGGGCGCATACGCAGGTGTAATTAGTGTCGCCATCAGCAATACAGCTGGCATTGTTTAGGCAGGGATTAAACAGACAAGCCGTGATGTCTAAAATGCAAAGAAAATATCATCATCTCTAAATCCTGTTACGTTGACCTTGTCGTCGAGAGCCTTACTTGTTGAACAGTTCTTTCCAGTGTATCCCGGGCGCATACGCAGGTGTAATTAGTGTCGCCATCAGCAATACAGCTGGCATTGTTTAGGCAGGGATTAAACAGACAAGCCGTGATGTCTAAATGCAAAGAAAAATATCATCAATCTCTAAATCCTGTTACGTTGACCTTGTCGTCGAGAGCCTTACTTGTTGAACAGTTCTTTCCAGTGTATCCCGGGGCGCATACGCAGGTGTAATTAGTCTCGCCATCAGCAATACAGCTGGCATTGTTTAGGCAGGGATTAAACAGACAAGCCGTGATGTCTAAAATGCAAAGAAAAATATCATCAATCTCTAAATCCTGTTACGTTGACCTTGTCGTCAGAGCCTTACTTGTTGAACAGTTCTTTCCAGTGTATCCCGGGGCGCATACGCAGGTGTAATTAGTTCTCGCCATCAGCAATACAGCTGGCATTGTTTAGGCAGGGATTAAACAGACAAGCCGTGATGTCTAAAATGCAAAGAAAAATATCATCAATCTCTAAATCCTGTTACGTTGACCTTGTCGTTGAGAGCCTTACTTGTTAAACAGTTCTTTCCAGTGTATCCCGGGGTGCATACGCATTTGTAATTAGTGTCGCCATCAGCAATACAGCTGGCATTGTTTAGGCAGGGATTAAACAGACAAGCTGTGATGGGGCTCTTCCAAAAAAGCATAGCCCATCCCCCATCAAGAACTATATTGTCCAAAATTCTCTGCCCTTGTGGAATTTCCAGGTTTTCAGCTCAACCCCTGCAGAAATTTGAAGCAACCCCTGATGAAAAAATACCAATTTCTCTTGTGGCTCCTTTGGAATTATAGGCAAATTTTATGACTGTGCCATTCCGATCCCTTTTTTTAGTCAGTGTACATTGTACCTCTTTGAGAGTTGAAAATTGGTACATTTAGCATTCTGGCTGACCGTGTACTTTTTAAAACATTTAATATTTTGTTGCTACCTTTGACTTAATATAGCAAAAAGCAATGTTAAAATTATGTTGTTACATTGACTAAATATAGCAAGATGCAACTTTGGTCAAATGTGGTTGCATCCATATTATGAGAATGCATGAGGTGAAATCAGAAAACTTTAAGTTAAATTTTTTTCTAGGCCCCCCTGATTTTCCTCCAGCAACCCCCCCCCCCCCCCCCCCCCCCCCCCCCCCCATCCCTTCCCCCACTAACCTATAATTAATGAACGGTCCCTAAGTGATGTCTCGCAAATGACATGAGGTACCACAGGGAATTTCTGCAGAAACCCGTCCATGGGAAAAGCTTAATTTCCCAAGGCACACGCATGGGAAGTGTTCGGAATTGAGATGGATAGTCATGGGAAATCCGAACACTTCCAATTCTTCTACCATGGGAAATTCAGCTTTTCCCATTGATGCCCTGTGTAGTTTCGGAATTGAGATGGATAGCCATGGGAAATCCGAACACTTCCCATTCTTCTACCATGCAGTGGCGTAGCAGCCTATAGGCCTGCAGGCACAGGACTATAAATTTGTGCTGGTGACTTTGGTACAAGTACATTATAGTACTGCATTCATGTGCTTGGCCTTTAGGATTTGCAAAATCTATACAGGCTGTGACTGCAACTTTTAAAAATCCTGTGTATGCCCCTGCAATGGGAAATTTAGCTTTCCCCATGGATGGGTCTCTGCAGAAATTCCCTGTGGTGGATGACAGAAAAAAATGAACATAAACTTTGAACAAAAACTCGCCTTCATTTGCTGCATTCTATACATGTATCCATTCCCTGTTAACGGCGGTCTCTAAGGCACGGCAAAAGAGAGACCGCCGTTAAGGGGAAGTGTATCTAAAATGGTGAATAAGAATGCTTCAATGCTTTTGCATGTGATGTCACCTTGTCTCACAGCAGGGCTCACATGAGCGTGGAATTACCGTACATTGCTGCCAACTCTCCGGTTTACGCGGGAGACTCCCGGTTTTGAGTCAAATCTCCCGGTCTCCCGGTTTTCACCGTAAATCTCCGGGAAATCAACTCGCTCAGTCAATTTCTGCATTAAAACCTAAAGATTTAAAGGGGTGTATGGAAAACGCAGACCTGAAAAACGAAGACCCGAGACCTGAGACCCAGGAAAAACGCAGACCCGGAAAAACGCAGACCCAGGAAAAACACAGACTCAGGAAAAACACAGACCCGGAAAAACGCAGACCCAGGAAAAACGCAGACCACATACAAAACGACGAATGAGTATGTTTTGGCTCACCTCAGTCGCGATGCCCTCGGTGTCTTGGTTTTCTTCCAATTTGAATGCTTACTTAAGTCACCATCTATTGCTCTATTCTATCCAACTCTCGTTAAGACCCATGTACTTTTCTTTTGTTAAATATTCCAGTAAAACGTGAGGGAATATGTAGGCGCACACAGCTTCGTTTTCCTTGGGCGCCATTTTGAATTATAAACAGGTACACAGGAACCCCATCAATAACTCAAGACAAATAGAAAAGACCGCCAGCCCCAAAAATGGAGAAAAAACTTTCTTTTGTGCAAAGTAAATAACTGTTCTCCTTGCTTAGAAATATATGAGTAGTTTGCCTGTATATGTTTCTTTTCTATGGAACTTGCGAGGCTACGGATACCCAAATATTATCCTGTTGCTCGGGTTGATCTCACAACGACAACGACACAACTAAACTACTTTCGCTCGGCCCATCACAATAACTCGTTTGATATGCTTTCAGCATATTCACGAGTTTAAAGTCGAATTCCATAATTTTTTGTATTATACAATGTTTAGCAGCAAAAAATCAAGAGAATCAACAACGTGCACTCCCGAATCTCGTTCCTAGAGCCTACTCCGCTGTTGTTGTTAATCGTTATTTATTTACATTTCTGTTTTTTTTTTCAGCAATTTACAGTGTAAACATGTCAAACGTCATTATTACAGTGTGTACAAATGTCACCAACTTCTGGCACCTGTAAGGGGCCGACCATTTAACGTTGGGGGGGGGGTGAAAAATTCCTACACAGCAAGCATTTAAGATATCTTACAATTTCGAACCCTATCTTAATCAAGTCCCCACTGCATTAACACAATTACGAATAAGTGTAGCCATAAACTAGAAATTGAAGTCGGGTGACACAAGAAGCCATATCAAAAAGTAGAGGAAAGACTTTGCCGTTTATGTTGCAATGCAGAAATAGAAGATGAAAAACACTTCCTATTAAATTGTAGTTATTTTAAAATCGAAAGGAATAAACTTTTCAAACAGATAGAGCAGTCAAGGAAAATTAAGACAAGCAATATATCAGAGAATGAGCTCTTCCTCTTACTGATAAATCCACCTGAAAACTATTTCAAAGTATATCTTTAATGGATTTACTGCAAGACAAAATTTTCTTTTCTTTTAATGCCCAATAATAGCATGATCTACGGATAAGATATATATTCTTAATGTTTGTTTGTTTGTTTTGCTTTACTTATTTTATTTCATTATTGGAATCACACCGATGTAAATTAATTAAAGTGAAGGCCTAAACGTATCAAAAAGTATACGGATTCAAACGAAAACACTTATAGTAGCAACCACAAAGATCATTCAGAGGTTTTGCAAAAGCTACAAAGATGCTTAGACCCCGTCCACACTAACGCGTTTTCGTTTGAATCCCTATACTTTTTGATACGGTTAGGCCTTCAGTCCACACTAACACGCTGATCGTTTTCATCGAATCCGTATAAGTTTGAAAACACTCTCGAAAGTGATAATCAAAACGAATCCATATACATATCGTTTTAGTGTGGACGGTCGAATCCGGAAAAAAATGAAAACGATAAACGTCAACTGTACGTAACTGTATCATTAATTTGAGACTGTCCTTGCACAAGCCAACATCAAATAAAAACTCGTATAAGTTTCAAAACGAATACCTTTGAAAACGCGTTAGTGTGGACAGGGCCTTAGATATTTGATTCAGGGAACGCGTTTTTGAAAGAGCAATTTTAAGTCGTCTGTACAGAGTTCGAAGAATTATGAAAACTGCAGTCACTCTGTTCTATACTTACTTGTGGTGCTAGTTGTAGTTGGGCACGCGAGAAGAATTAAAATGCCAGAAAAAATGAAAAACAGGCTTCGTCTTCGATCTGTCTTCATTTCTACAGGAGTTTTGATCAGTAAAATAATTTTGATTTAGCTGCATATTCAGACATGTTGATTCCGAAATGGGCCACTTCATTAAAGCTTGACCTAGAAGGTTTCGTCAGGGTGTACTTATTTTTAATATAAAAGGAGTCATGCATATCTGTAAACAAATATTGTTTTATTATGTCACCTTGGCCATGGAGTCTAGCGCGGAACAATAGGTTTATATTTCTTGGAATCAATCACTTCCTTGATCTGTCTAGCAAGCGTTCCCGTGTCGTGCAGTGCAGAGAAACCGCGAGAAATGCAAAAAGAAAACTCGACGAGCGCGAGATGTTGGAAAAACATGCACGGCCCAAATTCGAGATTATGTCCTAGACTGTGCTCTAAGCCTAGTTTGAGTTTAAATTCGTGTTCAATGCGCATGCAATTTTAGTCCGAATCTTTTGTTTAAGGTGACTCATTCGAAATTCAAAATGCACCCAACTGTGTCTAGAGCGCAAATCTGCGTCGCCAAACTCAAGGCTATAACTTTTGTGTCTTTTCCCCTATTGTTATAATTCTTTTTCAAATCCTACTTTAATGATGTATAAATCAGATATTAATAACCGATCTTCTTGGAAACTTTTTTAGAAGTCACAATCAAAATTTTTGTGAGGCCCTAATTTCATATTCAGGTCGTACTAGAAAAAAAAATTGCCGGGTTTTTTTGGCTCAAACTCCAGGAATCGATTCCAGTTGAAGTAATCTCAAATCGAGCTAAGTTACAGAAAATTCGTCGGAACAGAAACGCGGTAATAAAAATGCCGTCAACTTTGGCCAAATTAGAAGGCTGATTCAGCTTGGCTTGAATTGAATTTTAATAGTGCTCCGAAAACTCATTATTTGGGGCTCTTCCTTCGGCACTATATTGTATAGTAACGTATTAAACTTTACCGAAGGTCAGATTGTAAACACCATGAACTACTACTAAAATGTTGGAAAATTATCTACCGAGGAAAGAAATCGTGAAAGCGCAATGAATTATTACAAGAATGTCGCGTTAAAATGTGTCGTTATTACGTATAATTTCTTGCTAAGATTTATATAGACGAAAAGCTTGTGGCATTGGTAAAACTAAGTAACCAAATTGGACCATTATATGTGCTTGTTTGGTGTAGAAGAAAATTACAAAGTTACGACATTCACCCTCTAGTCTTGCACGCAGATTTGAAGCTCTCTTGTTTATGAATGGTAATGAAATCTGACGTTTCGCCAGGGGGAGCACATTTAGGCCTACTCTAATCAGCGAACAAAGAAAGCTTTTATCATAGCGAGTTTTTATGTTCCATAGGGACTTAATCAGACAATTGCTATTTTCGGAGCGTGACTGCTATTGATTAGATTTGGCCTAATGAGCTCCCCCTGGAAAAACGTCAGATTTCATTATCATTCATAAACAAGAGAGCTTCAAATCTGCGTGCAAGAGTAGAGGGTGAATGTCGTAACTTTGGAATTTTCTTCTATACCAAATAAGCACACATAATAGTCAAACTTGGTTACAAAGGCTTACCATTGCCACAAGGTTAACGTCTATATATATCTTAGCAAGAAATACTACGTAATAACAACACATTTTAACGCGACATTCTTGTAATAAATTCATTGCGCTTTCACGATTTCTTTCCTCGGTAAATAATTTTCCAACACTTTAGTAGTTCATCGTATTTACAATCTGACCTTCCGTTAAGTTGAATACATTACTATACAATATAGTGCCGAAGGAAGAGCCCCAAATAATGAGTTTTCGGAGCACTATTAAAATTCAATTCAGGCCAAGCTGAATCAGCCTTCTAATTTGGCCAAAGTTGACGGCATTTTTATTACCGCGTTTCTGTTCCGACGAATTTTCTGTAACTTAGCTCGATTTGAGATTACTTCAACTGGAATCGATTCCTGGAGTTTGAGCCAAAAAAACCGGCACATTTTTTTTCTAGTACGACCTGAATATGAAATTAGGGCCTCACAAAAATTTAGATTGTGACTTCTAAAAAAGTTTCCAAGAAGATCGGTTATTAAGAACTTATCTATACATCATTAAGGTAGGATTTGAAAAAAGAATTATAACAATAGAGGAAAAGACATAAAAGTTATAGCCTTGAGTTTAGCGACGCAGATTTGCGCTCTAGACACAGTTGGGTGCATTTTGAATTTCGAATGAGTCACCTTAACTTCTCTTTGTTCTTGGAAATCAAGAAATTCGGACTAAAATCGCATACGCACTAAACACGAAATTGAGTTGAGCGTGGAATGCCTAAATTTTTGTCGTTTTCGCGTTTGTTTTAGTGTCTAGAAAGCCCGGGGGGGGGGGGGACTCCCATATTTTTTGACCGGGGATGATCGTCGTATCTTTTAGGGGTTAAAATCACGATGGTTTGGTCTCTTTTAGGGGTGATCGTGATCTTCAATAAATTTTAGGGAGATTGGTATCTTTTAGAGCCGAAACTGTGTCCAAATTGTTTTTTCTTATGATAGTGCTTCTAAAAACCGTGTAAGAAGAGAGATTATTCGATTCGAGAAGACGATAAATTAGAAACAAACACGGAAATTTCTTGATGGGCATCTTTCACCTTTACCTGTGTCCTTCGCGCCTACTTGGTACATAAGAACTCATGTTTTAGGGTATCATTTAGGGTAATAAATTTTTTGAGCCACGCCATGGCCCGCCATGTTTGGTATCTTTTAGGGGTGAAACTGAAAATTTCTGACGATCATCCCCGGTCAAAAAATATGGGAGTCCCCCCCCCCCATCCCCCCCCGGGCTAGAAAGCACGTTGTCAAGTGCACAAGTGGAGTTCGTAATGTTGTCAAGGAAAATGAGCTCGTGATTTTGAAACTCTGTCGAACCGGCCTTTGCAACTACATGCTTTTTGAGACACAAAAACTATCCAAACGAAACGTTCAAACTTATCGACCAAACTATAGGCATTCCACGCTCAACTAAATAGCGCAGTATCAATGTTTGTCGGATAGGTTTCTTTTGCGGGTCACTGGCATTGTTCTATTCTTGGCTTGCACGTGACGCATTGGCGGCACTGCCTTAAAAACAAGGTAAACCTTGCAAATTTAGCTCGCATCTTTCGCCACTGACTCGAAAAACAACCAGGCGTTCTAAATTTCGCGAAAAGTGGATACTAGCCAAGATGTAAAAAGCGTTGCTATTGGCGCAATCTCAGCGCAATTGTTGTTGATAGCAAATGATGACCTTTGTTATATAAAACATTTCCTAAGTAATTGCCTCAACCCATGATCATCAATCATCAACGAAAACAGCAATGTATTTCGAGCTGCTAAATGCCCAAAATCAATTTAATACAGCTATAACAGATGTTTGGAAATATTTTGTCTTAAATAAGTTCAAATTAAGCTTCTTATGAACCGCCAGATCGAGATATCGATCAAGAGACGTCAATAGCATTCGAAAATCGAATGGTCATTTCGAAGGACTGTAAGTCTTCGAGCATGTTTTTAAGAGAAAAAGTATAGTTTCATCACCTTTTACTAAATATTTTTCAAGAATATACTAAAAGATTACTTTCTCCATTCAAAATGTCAAACATTTCGCTCGAAACGATGAATAATCAAAATAAGGGAGAGAAGACAACTGTCAAACTGGCCGCCATATTGGATGTCCCACATTGCATTGCGAATGATGAAAAATAAAACTTGATAGAAAAAAATAATCCAGTGCACTTTCATTCTTTTAAATCATAAAATATACTTGTCCTAGATATGTGCTTGATTTATCTTTGTTTTGTGCTATTTTGTGAACTGCCGCCTCCAACGATCTTTTTTGTGATTTTTTTGGCCTCGCTTTCTGCAAAGAGGCCATTTGGATTTTTTTTTTTTAACCTTAAAAATCTACCTTAAGGTATTTGCATAGGCTAATTTTGCGCAATTTAGACACAAATTATATCAGATTCATTAAACAATATACTCAATCTGCATAGAAAATCTGATAGAGTGATCTCTAAGGTGTATTTTCTTACACACAAAAAATCAGACAACGCCCAATTGAGGTGTTAATTGGATTATCTTTAAACTCGAAATTTTCTAGTTTTTTTCGTTTTTCTTCCAGTGGCATGATAATCAAACAGAAATCGATACAAATTCATTATCCGACTATCAAGATCAAGAGATCTGTGGCAGTGCATTTGATTTTCTTTTAAATCAAGAAAATTATAAAGGATTTTATTAATTCGCAGTTGACCTTCAAGTTATACATTAACGAAAATGTCTATAGCCACGCACTGCCACAGATTTCTTCGTCTCGAGTACATCTTCTTTCATGCCAAAATTCACGAAGATATCGTTGATTGTTTCCCCATAAAACATGTTTATGTACATGTCTATATGCTTGGCTGGGTGATTTCTTCTTATTTCAAGCCGCTAATCATCTTCAAACGAGAAAAACTTGGCACACAGCCAGAATGTGGCAAAACCTTCCATTCTGGATCGTTTCCTGCGGATATCCGCTGAGCATTATGCCTGAATCCTCAAAAATACAATGGTCTACCTCCCCCTCCCCCGAGAGTCATATTTAGACACATGTTTTGGTTATTCATTCCATCGTAGTCGTCTCAAATTTCCGCATCCCAAAACACAGTTTCAAAGCTCATGTCCACTCCAGAATAGATCAAAACTAAAATAGAAACCTTTTAGCAACACAATCAAGAGTTTATTGCGAAGAAAATATAGTTTTTGAGCTAAATATTATTTGTGTGACTTTTTGTTTGATTGTCAAAAGTAACAGGATTAGTCTACTCCTCGGGTTACTTATTAATTGAAGTGAAAATCACCGATTTTTGAATGTGGTATTAGTCCGTTTAGAAAGCAGTTTTTCAAAAACAAATTTCAGATAACTAAATTAGGTCTAGCAGTCTTTCTATCTGCAAAATATCACGAAATTCTAAACACCTAAATTTTCCTTCATTTTAGCCTAGGCTAATACCTTAAAGCCGTGAATTTGAAATTGCTATCATAAACTTTTTTTAAACAACTCGATAAACACTTTGAATTGCCAACAGTCAGAATTTGCCCGCAGAAATGGTAAGTAAATTTTGGTCCGGCCCATGGACTAATGTTGGTGTACAGGAACAAAAGAAAGTTCATTTGTTGCACTCTTTGTTCTGTACACCAACATGGCCGCCGCGCTTTTGTGATTTTAGTCCCATAGGAATGAGTGCAACCCAAGAATACCACCAAGAATTTAAGCGCTGCCGATGGGTGAAAAATATACCTTGTGATTGTACACTGTGAATTAAAAATCTCCCAACTTCGTAAAATTCGCAGCCAAACATGAATGGAATCTTATTGCTGATAGGCGATGTTTGATTATTGTTAATGTTTGTTAGCCTGCGAAGCGGCAGTTTTGTGTGTTCCGAGACGATTTCATCGGAGCGAAGATTGCCTTTAACCCGAGAGATAGGTTTGATAAAATAACCGCAGAGGCAAATCTGGTTCCTTCTGTAGGTACCGGAGCTGACCGGAGCACAGTATACGTAATTCAATAGAGACAATGGACCCGAGACAAAGGACTCCAAGTAACACAAAGAACGAAGCCAACACAGAATACAATAGTCTCCGGTACCTACAGAAAGACCCGCAAATGTGCAATTCGGATTGAGAAGAATGAGTAAAAATTTGATCGACAATAACAGAACCCCAATGAGTTAATTTTCGTTTTCGAGTGTGAGAACTTTGTTCGCGTGACGCCGTCCTTATTATGCTATGTCAGCTATGTCGCTTATTGTGTACCAGACATAATCATGCGTAGTATTACTGAATAACATCACGAAGGACCCGTTACCGCCCCGAGGGGGGCTCCCCACGGGGGTGCTCGTTGGGAAAGAGCTGTGTCACGTTTTTAGCACATCTTTGGTGATGTAAAAAACATCCAAATAACTGATGGATAGCCATTATACTAGCCTAAGCTATTATATCATGATTTTAGGCTTCATGGACCTATTGCACAGCGGGTGGAAGCGGATGGCAATAATGCGTTTTTGAAATCTTGTTGGGATGAACAGACGACGTTTTCGTGTTTGAAGTTACATCAAAATTTGCATCTTATAAATAGGCAGTTTTGCCCATAGAACTTACCTGCATTGCTTATTAGTCTAATATCAAGTGATATAAGTGATGATATGGGGAATAGTACATACAAATTTATAGCTGTATTTGCGAATTTATTCAAATAACCGTGAGCCCCTTTAACCCTAAGGGATAGCAAAATGGGGGTGGCAGAGTGAATTTTACCCCTAGAGATAGCAAATTGGATGCGGAAAATCCTAATGTTATTGCGGTCTTTGAAATTACCATCAAGCTGAAAACAATTTATTCAGTGTTGTCGCTGAATTTCAAGGTCAACTTTGGCGTGAGAACCCCTAAGGGATAGCAGATTCTTTGGACACCCCAAATAGATATTAGTAGCAGATGGGTGAATTTTATACCCTAAGGGATAGGACGAGCACCCCCGTCTGAAGTCACAACACCCACCCAGGTGGTAGCGCACAGTGAATTCAGGTTTCAAAATAATTTAAGTAAAGGTGGAATATATATTTGTGTACATAACGTACTAGAATCACTCTAGCCGTCGCCATGTTCTGCAGTTTATTCGACTTTGTCGATTTATTACGACAATCATTAGCTTATGCACACTGACAAATGTTGAGCATAGGTTAGGGGAACCCCGGTCCAGATATTTCTTTCCACAGCCGGTTTTTTCCGGGTTTACGTGTCCGGCTCAGTATTGATAAATTGTAAATTAAGATAAGGCGATTAACGACTCTGATTGGTTCCTGAAAGTAGTAGTTCTAAAATTCATGAGTTATTCATAAGGTTTGTGACCAATGGGTGAACCTTATAGCGGAGCTCGCGCCGCGCGAGCGGAGCACCATAGATAAGAGAAAAACGTATACAGTAAAAAGAGTTCATTTTTGAACGTCACGGACATTATGGTCAATTTTAATGACGTCATTGATGACGTAAGGGCACGTGACTTTGGTGTAAAGTTCCTCTTATGGTCTTTGAAAGTTTGTCCACGTTTGGCTTCTGTAGAAGCTTCCCTTCGGGAGATATGATGTTTTCTTTATTTTTCTGGTATTAAACCTATAGTGTCCGTCCGTACGTCCGTACGTCCGTGTACACATGGGAACCCTGTGGTATACAAATAAAAAATTATTTCTCCTTAAGGGAACATGCTAAGACAACCATACTTGGGATATTTTGTCAATGCTACAAGGAGGGTGCTGTAGCACGGTCACGTGATGTGACGTCATCGATGACGGCTGATTACGGCTGCGCCCGCGATCTCTTACCACAGAAAACCCATGAACCCGGAATGATGATTGAGACATTCATTTCTCGTGGAATATTTGCAGGACCGCTTACAAATAAAACTGAAGCTGGGTCCAATAAAGGACCTATCAACCAGTAGATATATATATATATATATATTTATAGTAGTTACCAATGTAAATATTCACCATTACCTGAAGAAGGTCGGTACTGGCTGACCGAAATATCGTGTAAATGAAAATTATAAGCTGTTATCAACCATTCAAGTTTTATTATTTCTCGTGGGAAGGGAAGACTCTAAAAATGAACTAAACTTGGGTAGTGTTGTCTAGGTCACCACGGTCACCAGAGGAGTGAAATCTAGTGGTCACGTGATGTGACGTCATCAATGACGTCATATATGCTTGAAAAATTAATATCTCGTGAAGGGAAGATTGTAAAGCAACCAAACTAACTTGTGTAGTGTTGTCTAGGTCACCGGAAGAGTGAACTAAAGTGGTCACGTGATGTGACGTCATCGATGACGTCATCTATGCTTGAAAATTTAATATCTTGTGAAGGGAAGAGTCTAAAACAACCAAACTTGGGTAGTGTTGTCTAGGTCACCAGAGGAGTGAAATATAGTGCTCACGTGATGTGACGTCATCGATGACGTCATCTATGCTTGAAAAATTAATATCTCGTGAAGGGAAGGCTGTAAGACAACCAAACTTAGGTAGACTTGTCTAGGTCATTAGAGGAGCAAAATAACATGGTCACGTGATGTGACGTCATCGATAACGTCATCCTTGCTCGAAAAATTAATATCTCGTAAAGGGAATACTCTGAGACAACTAAACTTGGGTAGAATTGTCTAGGTCATGAGAGGATCGAAACAAAGTGGTCACGTGATGTGACGTCACCGATGACGCCATCCTTGCTCGAAAAATTCATATCTGGTAAAGGGAAGACTCTAAGATAACCAAACTTGGGTAGAATTGTCTAGGTCACCAGAAGAGCGGAACAAAATGGTCACGTGATGTGACGTCACTGATGACGTCATCTATGTTTGAAAAATTTATTTTTCGTGAAGGGAAGTAGGAAGACAACCAATTTGGTAGAATTGTCTAGGTCACCAGGACTGCAACGAAGTGGTCTCATGAATGATGTGTGCGTCATAGAGACATCAACGATGACGCCAAGCTTTATAAATGGCATAAAATTGACTGGGAGCTCCGCTTTTAGGCAGTGCCTAAATCTATATATTATTGCATGGTCACGTGCCGTGTTTATAACTACGATAAAAAGGCACTCATCTTTAATTAATGATAGTTGTTAAATATTGTATATATTAATATTCTCTATCTTTCGAAAGCTTTAGAATTTTTAACAACTTTTACTAGACAAATAAAGTGCAGAAACTAAATTGTTGTCTTGAGCACCCCGTTTCGAAATAACTGAATACGAGACAGTTTCAATTTTAGCGGGTTCTTAGACAGATTGACAGCCGGATTAAAGGCTGGTTTAGACGCGCCGATTTGTCGGACCCGAATTTATTTACGTTCGTTCGGTGTCGGCCCGACTTCTAAAAATAGTGATACGATTCAACAGATTTTTGTCGGGCCCGACAAATCGCAGCGTGTGAATGCACCGTCCGACAATCGGCAACTCACACGACACACGTGCGTCATTTTCTCCACCAAAATCAGGGAGACCAGTGCAAAACAAGCAAACAAAAAACACATTGGGGCCCATTTTATTTATTTCGGCATGGGGCAGGGGGGTCTTTCTTGAAGGGAGGTCATTAGTAATGTAAATGAGCAGTTTATTGAAGGGGGAACTCAGGTTCAGTCTTCTAGCATCACGAAGTGACGGGCTGTTTTCTTGTAGAGGATATTGCACGGTTGCGCGAAAATATGGAATTTTCGAGTGACCAAAACAATATTTTACGAACGAGCGCAGCGAGCGAGTAAAAAATTGTTTTTTGGCACGAGAAAATAAAATCCATATCTTCAAGCCACCGTGTAATGTTCTTTTTATAATATGGATAAGAATTGACATAGCAAAATATAATAAATTGAACAACTCACTTGTCACTTGGTAAACTAATAGTCCGGTCAATTTAGCCCGAAAAAACCCCGAACCTGGAAAAAATTGAAACATGGGAAATTTTTGGTACTAATTGTCAAAAACATATGTAGGAAAAACATACCCAAATTTCGTAAAAATCCGACCGGGGGAAGTTGGTTAAATTTTGGTTTTACCGGCGACGTCAAGGTCGCCTTTTGTTTTCGGCGGCACTTCGACACTGAAAACACAGAAACTGGGAGAATGTTTATAGACTGTACAGATGAAACCGGGGAAGACTTAATAAGGTTTTTCGGTTGAAACAAATAATTTCTGAGCGATGAGTTACGGCTAAGATCAGTTTATTTCTTTTAGCGTATAATATTCGAACTTTAGTGTACCACCACGCGGGAAATACAAGGATCATATGGGATTTGTTAAAACTCAGAATTATTTAGTTCTTATTTTGCAGAATTGGTTATAAACAAACACAAAAATTCACATATATGCAATCACATTATGCAGTAAAACAGAAATTGCTCGATATCTCGTTCAATATCACACCGAGTTACGGCTCTACAGTCTATAGCCCTACCTTCGAATTGTTCGCTTTCATTGTCCAAGTACCACCGAAAACAACGGGCTTTCCTTCGTGCAGACGGAAAACCCCAAATTTTACCAACTTCCCTTGAACGGATTTTCACAAAATTTGGACACGTATTTTTCACATATGTTCCTGAGAACTTGCTGTATAAAAATCCCATGTTACAATTTTTTCCAGGTTAAACGCTAAATTGACCGGACTATAAGTCGAAAGTGCTTATTTGTGAAATGCTCCCTTAGTTCGGTAATCGAATCGAACTCACCCAAAAAAAATCAATGGAACATAATCGAACGTTCTATTTTTGGACAATGTGCTCAATCAAACCCAATCGAACTTCAAATGAAAAACAGGCGCATAAGATTAGCATATCAGTTCGGCTTGCCCAGTGCATACACGATTGTTATGCAGTATGCAGTATGGCGGTCACACTATAATATACACCCGGGAATACCTGGAATACAATAAACATTTTAGAGTTTCCCTGCGAGAAGTGATTTCCTTACAGAGTAATTGCTAGTCACATTCAGGACAGCGTTGTTTGTGTGTGTGCTAAAAAACAAAGGGAAGACCACCACCCACAATGCCGCAGACTACTTTGATCGCAGACTACGTACATAGCTATTGTGTATTGTTGTGTATTGCCCCATTGCGTGCCACTGTTGAGTCTTACCCAATTTCTAAAATCTAAAATTTCCAAACAAAATCGAACTTAATCAAACCAATCATTTTGATCAATTGAGTTCGGTAATCATTTGTTCGATTGAGTTCGGTAATCATACTCAACAAAAAGTTTTGTTCGATTATGTTTGATTACCGAACCCAATCAAAACCAATCGAACGATTGGTGTTCGATTAGGTTCGATTGAAATTTTGTTCGATTTTGTTCGATTAGTTAGGCCGGGCACTATACGCAAGCGGAGCACCATACCTAAGGAAATAACGTCTAGGCATAACTATGCCGAGTTGATTTTCAAACGTCACGGGCTTTCTCGCTCATTCTGCTCACGTTATTGACGGCGCCAAGTCAAATGATTAGGGCGTTGAAAAGGTATCGCCCAAAAGATTAATGTGTCCAAGGTTGGTTGACATAGGTGGTTCTCTTCTTGAGATATGAATTTTTTTGTTTCTTCCTGAATAAAGGTATAGCGTACGTCCGTCCGGCATACGTCCACCGTACACGGAAACTCATGGGAACCCTGTGGTACACTAAGAAAAATCTATTTCTCTTCAAGGGAACATGCTAAGACAGCCAAGCTTGGGATATTTTCTCTGTGCTACCAGGGGGGTACTGTAACATGATCACGTGACGTGACGTCATCATAGGAATGCAGTTCGATTTATACTTCCGTTAGAATTTCGTAGAGAAATTCAGGACCTGGCCAGCTGATCTGGGAAAAAATATCAGCCAATCAGAATCGAGGGAATTTGAAAAACTGGGTTATCACCCTTGGTAACCTGGGGCGCTTTCCATTTGACCAAAAATCCCGGAATTTTCGGTTAGAAGTCAAATGGAAAGCGCCAAACCCGGGAAAAAAATTCGAAATTTTCGGACAACCTCTTGAGCTTACCCCAAACGTGGGAATTTTCGGAGAACTCGGAATTTCCGGGAATTTGTCCCTTTCCATTTGATTTCTGACCGAAATTCCCGGAAATTCCGGGTCAAATGGAAAGCGGTGCAGAACGTTCTCGGACTTTCGTCCAATCGTGGCTGTTCTCGTGAATTGCCGGATTGAGACCTTTCCATTTGACTCAGAGAACTACTGGGAATTCAAACCGGGATTTTTTGCTAAATGGAAAGCGCCCCTGGCCTGCAAGATGGTGGGACTCAGAATTCGAAGGGGAGATCAGTTTTTCGCTTATTGAGTTTCTCTTTTTACGTTTTCTGCCGTCTGAGCGACTTCATTTCGTATGCTGTGGATCTCGATAAAGCCTGAATGAGTCACAGGACTTCTGCGTGATGCCACGCTGCAAATTTCTGTTGTTGTCTTCAAAAAACAACTCGAGATTGGATAGGTCGAGATTGGCAGGGAGGACTTCCGAGTGATGTGTGCAAAACAATGTGAAACCAGAAGAGCAAGAAGCTCTGGAAATGATCTTCGATGATCCGGGGAGACTTTGAGATTGTTATTGGTATCATGATCAGCCTCAAGGAGTGGTGCTGCAGTGCTTCAACCGTTATTTCTCTGACAGTGCGTCCAGTCGAACTTCTGAGCCAAGGCTACGCCTATACTTACTGACTACTACAATGTAAGTTTTTCCTTCAAAAAGGACATTTCGAAATGTCTGTCTCGAAGAGCGGAATATTTCTTCGAATATGTTGTCTGTAGCAAACAGGGGTTAACTTTGGCTGGAGTCTGAATTCCCTGCGAGTAGAGGCTACTTTTTATCTTGCGCGTTTCTTTTTACTTTTAATTTTTATGATTTCTTGTGTGTTTCAACTGCGCAAAAGAAGCTACTTCAAAACACAAAACAAGATAGAAGTGGCCTCTGCTAAGCAGGGAGGGGTCTGATCATTGTGACAGCCCAAGTAGTGGAATGTGTGTGCATTTTTGTTGTAAAAAAAATCCATCCAAATTTTCTATGTGATATAAATTATGGCCAATTTTCTAAGATGTGTTTTCTGTTGCTATGATGACCGTGAACCAGCCCTTAGAAGTTGAAAAATACAGGGAACATACTTAAGCAATAAAACGAGGATTTCTGTGGTTTATAATGTGATAAATGCAGGAGGGATGGTTTTTATGAACCATATTTCTTTCTAAAAAATGACAAATGGTCATGGTCACTGCTGGAATTAACTGATACATTTAATAGAATAAGGGTGAAGAATGAATACTACAGGAGGACAACAAGTTTTTGACACATGCTACTCTCTTGAAAGAAAGTTGATTATTATTATTTCTAATGTCTGAAGATTTTTGGACAAGTAAGGGATGTACAGACCCCCAAAATCCCCAATTAGCAAATTTGAAATCATTTGCACCTCCAAATAGTACTTGGTACACTTCTAACAGCCTCCCAGCTATGTCATCCTTACTGTGACTGCAAAAAGTCTTTTAATTTCAAGTTCTATGGAAGTGTCAGATTGATTCATATGAAATGCAAGAAGGCTATGCTTACAGCCCCAAAGAACGTGGCTAATTGCTAGCTGCATGCTTGGCACAGCCTAAATCAAATAATACATTCTTGGTAGCCTTAGCTACAGTTTCATAGAATGCAGTGTCTGAGGGACCTATAGGCATTTTGTGGAAAAGGAAAAACATTTGCAGTTGTTGTTCCTGCTTTTTCTGAGGATTATCAAAATCTAAAATAATAGCAAAATAGCTTTCAAAATTCAACAAATTTTTGGGATTCAACTACCATAGACCAGGAAAATATGCAAACATTGCTCTCTTATTACTTACAAAGCCCTGTCAATTTTCCAGATCATCTGAGCTTTATTGTTATTATTGTTATTATTTGCCTGATTTGTCTTGTTTTCATTTTTCATGTTATCAGGTAGATGGAACAAATCCTGAGACATCACTGCCATCTGTGCCCTGGGCTTCATGAATATTTAAAAACTCCACAGTTATAACAACTATAACACCATTTGCTTCACATGGCATATAGCAAAGCACAATAAAAACATTAATCAGGTTTCGGATATTTACTCAATATTCTTTTGCTTAGTAAATAGGTAAATGACAATGAAACCATTCTCAACACTGCTAGTGAAGCCATAATCAGCATCTATTTCAGGCTTAATATTGATTTGTATTTGTATCTGAAATAAAGTGTTCGTATCGTGACTGGTTTGTTTACTTTCTTTGATTGATTAGTGTCTCATTTACATGTAAACACAGTGACAGTACAAACATTGTATGTACAGGGGTCATTATTATTTTTCTAATAATTGATTAGAAAGTGCTGCCTTCGTGTCTAATTTTGCTTTGTTCAGGGTTAATACAATCTTGATTAGGCCTATTCGCTGTGTGTTTTCCTTTTCTGGCTTTTAGAAACAAGTTTAACAGCCATAAAAGAAGTAAAAAAAAGAGCGGATTTTATTTAAGCTGTAGGTACAGAAGTGTGCCATTTTTGAGGGTTTGCTTGCTTGCATGCTTTATATAAAGACCTATAAAGACGAAGACCAACCAGAAGCAGGATTAACGTTAATGTTTCGGACATTTATTCCTTATTGTTCGAACGTCATCCTCGCATCATACCTCCTAGGAATCTCGTACAGAAAACAGGGCTCTCGACAAGATATAGTACGTGTTTTATCAATTCCTTCTATGAAGAAGCCATTACCTCCTTACCAAGCGTGTAAGCTCTATGTCAGGGCTTTTAGAGTTGGCATTTGTAAGCAGCAACTGAGAGTTATCGTAGTGTCGGCGGGTATCGGGCGCGGAACGAATGGGAGCAGAAAATAAACCAGCCAAAAATCAACAAATCGTAAGTTAAAAGTTGGATTCTTCTTTCATTCGTAAAACTCTGCTACTAAGTAAGCATTTTGAGTGAAAACTAGGACAATCACGTTAGAAATGTGGACCTCCGAAGCCAGAGAAAAGGATGGGCTTTTTTCTCCCTTCGAAGTCCGCCATTATTTTCCTTGAGCATAAGAGCCTAATGGGTGATACCGCTGACAAGTATCGCGGGCAAGGTGATAACCAGTTTTCCCGTGACGTCATGTGACGTCACGATCTCAGATCAGCTGGCTAGTGTTATTGTTTAAACATAAGATCGGTCTTGTCAACACCAATTTTGACAACTTCTTCTCACCAGTAAATTCCAAAGTACTATATACAAGATAACTCTGATCCTGCAAATCTTCGCCTCCTATCTTCCCATCGCCAGAACTATTTTACAAAGTCCTACTTTCCTAGAACTATCAGTCTCTGGAACAGTTTGCCTCTCCATGTTAGGGACCGGTCATTATTTATCGCCTGGGGGAGGGGCAGAGGATGTTGGGTAATACAAGGTCAAAATGCAGTGATCCTCCCTCTATAAGTACAATGATTAAGCCAGCGCAGCTTTTTCAGAATTAGATAGAGAGTTTTGTGCCCATGTGGGTTTGTTGCACACATTTGAAATGTTCGAATTGGTTTGCAGGACAAAAGGCAAGTCTCAAATCCCAGTAGAGTGGTCTTTAGAAAAGGGAAAAAAGTGTTTGTTCGATTCAAAAGACAAAACCCATTCTTTTCACAACAAAAGAGGCATCACGACAAAATTAAAAATGACATTGGCTTTTATTAGACTTGCAGCACTTCTGGTAGAGTGTTAAAGGAATGTCAAGGACACAAAAGGCTTATTTTCTTAAAAAGACGCGTTATGTAACTCAAATCAGAGAAGGCTCATTTCTTTTTTTGCATATGAAGACAATCTTTTGTTTCATTAGATGTTCTCAGCAGACTATTCACCAGGTGTTAAGACATATCGCCACATTGAACTTAGGGGCTGGTCGTTAAAAACCTGTGAGGGGGGCCAGCAGTTTTTCCCTGAAAGCGATTTTTTCAATGTGACCCCCATCCGAGTATTGGTCCGAAAATGTGGCCCCCTCGACGCTTTCCATGGTAGCCAGTCCCCCTCGGCATTACGCTCGCTTCTGTTTTCTTCGCTCTCTCCCGCTTCCGCAAAAAAAAGTACTAAAAAGAACGTCTTGCGCGTATACAAGGAGCTCACAAACCGCGTGGATGGCTCACCTGCGCCTCATATGGCTTCATAAAGTGCGCTGTTGTTGATCCAGACAAACCAATGTTTTTTACTGACGAAGCTTTTTTTGCAAAATATTGTCAGTCGTCAAAAAAACAAAGACAGACATTGCCTTCATAGTGAAGTAGGCGAGTGCTACATGGAACTGCTCAAGCGTTCTTGTGTAAAGGATGAATCGGACGAACCTTGTGAATGGTGCACGGAGCACGATTGGACAGGACCTGAAATCGGACGTGTTCCTCGGCCACATCCTGACTACGAGGCAGAGGGATTCCATTGCTTGCCGCCTGACAGGTCGCCAGACGTTCCCAGACCGATTGATGACTTTCAGCTCCGTGCTCAAGTAAAGAAGAGCTTTAAGGAAAATAAAATATCTTCAAATGACATCTACGCCATATTCGAATTCAGCGAAAGGTACATAGTACTAACAGAGCTGATCCAGAAACAATTGAATCGTCTAGAGACTCTAATGCTACAACCAAATGCAAAATGTTGGAACACTTTGCAGAGAGAACGCGCTCTCCCTGCCCTCCCTTTCAATGTTGTCCAAAATTGTGTTCAGTAATTTTTTCTGGTCAACATTGGGAGGGGAAGGAAGGACAGGGTGTTCCAACGACTTATGCATTTGGTTGTATACCATGATTGACAGGGTCATGACCTCAATTATCACGCTGTTATCGTTACGCGGAGTGTACGTAGTGTTGCTCTACACTGAAGTGCTCGCGTGTCTCATTGCTAATGACGTCTAACTATAAACAATTCACACTCGATTTTTCTAGTATAAGTTGATTACAATAGTAAATCACGTCGTGAGGATCTATAAAAAAGGTGTGCTTTAAGTTCACGTTCAGATTGCGTTGCTTTTGCTACAAAAACTAGAATGGTGTTTAAGAGACATATCCCGCTGATGTAAAAGCGATGATATTTAAATTACGGCAGAAAACAGACCTAAGTAAAAGAGCTATTGCCAAAGCTTGTGGAGTTTCTCCTTCGTCTGTCTTACGTGTGCTCGGTGGAAAATCAAAACTGAAACAAATTCCCAAGCGTGGCGGCAGGGCTCCAAAATTGACTGAGAGGCAAAAAGAACTATTACTGCGTAGCGTTCCAGTTGTTCGTTTGCGAAACCCCTGTTTTACAATCCGGGAACTAATGAAAGAGTGTGGGATTGAAGACGCAGATGTTTCAGAGACTACAGTAGGACGCTTTCTGAAAAAACAAGGCTATGATTATCGGTACGCAAGAAAGAAGGGCGTTCTGAAGGCAGAAGATTTGGTGAAGCGCTTGGCATTTGCGACTGCGGTGAAAAATAACTATAGCGACGATTTCTGGACAAATGAATTTGCATTTTTTCTGGACGGTGTATCTCTAGCATATAAAAGGAATCCCTTAGGGAATGCGAGGTCTCCAAAAGGACGGATATGGAGGAAAAAGAACGAGGGGTTGTCATTTGGGTGCACTGCGAAGGGTAGCAAGGAGGGTACTGGAGGAAAGCTAGTGAAACTGTTCGTCGCTATTAGCCATAACGAAGGTGTGGTTTTGTGTGAGTCTTACAAGCACTTAAATGGGCCTTATTTTGCTAGACTAGTACGAAGGAATTTCAATAGGGTATTTCATTTGGCTAATAAGAACGGCAGTAGATTTTGGATCCAAGATAATGACCCATCTCAGAACAGTAAGCTTGCAAAAATTGCAATGAGTCAGTGTGCTTGCAGAGACACATTGATTGCCATTCCTGCTCGCTCGCCTGATCTCAATCCAATCGAAAACATTTTCCATATTCTAAAGCAGGATTTAAAAAGAAATGCAATACGGTTACAAATAAATAAGGAGACATTTGAAGAGTTTGAGCGACGAGTCATTCAAACTTTATATGAAATACCACTTGAGATTATCAACAGGACAATCGCTTCTATGTCAAATAGATTAGCAATGATCATAGAAAACAATGGGCGGCGCACCAAATATTGATTATACTTTTATTATAATTATGGAAAATGGTTGTGCTGAAACACTTTTGGGTACATGTAATACTCTAAACCGTGTGGCATAACATCAATTTGTATATCGGCTGCGTGTTGAAATGTCATTTAGGAGCGCAATACAACTATGAAACTTAGCGTTTGGGAGAACGCTAAATAGAGTAAGTAAAGCGTATTATTGATAAACAAATGCATCTGTTTACTTTGTCTGGCAGAAAAGTTCTTACACATTTTTCTTACACATCGGTTTGATAAACGAATGCGATCTTATTAGATACAGTTTATGCTGTGTTCTGCACAAACTACAGGCCCAAAATGCAATGTTCGATATTCCGTGTAGACCTTGTTTCACAACATGTTAGCAAAGTTCGAACAAGCTGCGAAATAGTTCATCGCAAACGGAAAAGAAAGTCGCTATATTCTCCTTAATTGAATAACTCATTCTGTTACACTGCCTGTGGTCACGCTAATTGCGCGCGCAATCAAAACAGACGAGTTTCCACTGAAACTCGTCTGTAAATAAAAGATTTGTGACTACTCATAACTTTCTCAGTAAAACGAGTTTCAATGGAAACTCGTCCATTCCGCATGCGCGGATCCACAGGTATTCCGAAAGCTAAACGAACACAAACTTTCTGAAAAAATATACATGGCAGTGCTTCCCGCTCACTATGCTAGTAAAAAATGTGCAAAGCATCTGCCGCACGGCTCAATCGAGACCTGGTCAGCTTCTTGAATCTGATGTGTAAAAGAAAACACCCTCCAGCGCACTCTCATCATCTCTGTCTCCCTCTCGTCTACTGCGTTTCCAGTAAGCGACAATATTTCAGACTTTGATGTACAAAACACAGGAGTGTCGCTGCCAAATGTGATGTCCTCGGCATAGTGTGTCTTAGGAGCTGGTAGGTGCACGGGTTGCCCTTCCAAGAGCAATAGCATATCATGCCATGGCATTACTTTTGGCGACCACCTAAAGTCATTCAGAAATATCACCTCAGCTTTCTCAGCCCCAACCCAAGCAAAAGTTGTGGTTGCTGGGTTTTGAAAGGCATTATAGACAACAGTCAAGGGGCGCAAGAGAAACGTCTTAGCAGTATTAGCTGGGCCTTTAAGGAATACATTTCTGTACTTTCCTCTACCTTTCTCTAATAGCAGAATAATGGCATTTCTAAAAGCATCTGCGTCAATGTTGTTATTGTTGAGAACCTCTAGTGCCATTTCGCACCAGCGCCCTCTACAGCCATTCGCGTGATCTAGAGTCAGCGCGTTTTGGAGAATTTCCATGCGACTCATGCGCTGGCGTCTAAGTTTTTCATTGGAATACTCCAGCTCCCAGGCAATATGAAGAGCCTCCTCGACTACCTTTTGCCTCTTGCTGATAATAAATTGAGCTATTTCAGTTTTGCCTTCGTCCTTCTGCTGCTTTGCAAAGGCCAAAAGCGCGAGATAGGTTTTGATACCTCGTGACACAGCACTCTCAGTAACTTCATACATATTTATTTTTCGCTTCTTTGGTGCGATCTCTTCTCCCACCTCTATTGCCTCTCGTTCTTCGTCCCCTGTCTCTCGTGCTCTCAAATGAGCCTGTGAAGCGGCTGTCGTTGTTGGTGGGCGAGCGTCCCACAGATCGGGGTGATTCTGAGACTGCAAGACGTTAGCGTCTTCTTTGATTATATACCTCCAAGCGAAGTAATAGTTCGGATGTCTGTCAGAAAATTAACTTTTACTCCATACTTGGTGTCTAGATAATTTCGGGCACTTAGCCACCGCTTTGGAGCGCTAAGTTTAAGCGCCATGTGATAATGGCGTCCTCCGTCGCCATGATTTTCCTCGCAGCACGCCCAGTGCAGTATTTCTACGGGAGGATTGTCGGCGTTTCGAGGATTTACAGGACGTTGACTAAAGGCTTCGAGAACAATTTCCGAGAATCTCTCCCGTGTGGGAACAATATCCAAATCAGCTCTGCTGTAGGTTATTAGATAAACTCGACGGAAAAGACTCCTGTTAGGCAGCGCATTCGCCATGTTTAGTGTGTTTGGTTTGCACCAAAAGAATTTCACATGTTAAAATTCGTCTGTCGTGTGGCTGTCGGGAAACCATTTCACAGCTAATTCAATCAACAAAAGCGCCGCGTTTACCATTACAGTTGCTTTAATAAAAAGATCGCACTTTTAAGCTCCGTGTTTTAGGCGATGTTTTTAGGGTTCTGTATACTTTTTCTTGGCGTTTTGAAGTTTAGATAGTCAGAATATGGAAATACCTTCGTTAACTCCTAATAATTTTCACAAATTAAGTTCTATACGCGATAAACTTTTTCTAGCGTACTGCATAGCTCATGTCATTTGCAAATTCACACTTTCAAACCGGTAATACGAGAAAACCGTTTTAAAAATAGCTAAAACTCCCCCTTCTTATTCCTTCCTATCCCGCTTGTTAGAAACCCTGCGCTACAGTTATTACGTTACTTGGAAAATGACACCCATATACGGCTATACAACCAAATGCAAAATGTTGGAACACTTTGCAGAGAGAACGCGCTCTCCCTGCCCTCCCTTTCAATGTTGTCCAAAATTGTGTTCAGTAATTTTTTCTGGTCAACATTGGGAGGGGAAGGAAGGACAGGGTGTTCCAACGACTTATGCATTTGGTTGTATACCATGATTGACAGGGTCATGACCTCAATTATCACGCTGTTATCGTTACGCGGAGTGTACGTAGTGTTGCTCTACACTGAAGTGCTCGCGTGTCTCATTGCTAATGACGTCTAACTATAAACAATTCACACTCGATTTTTCTAGTATAAGTTGATTACAATAGTAAATCACGTCGTGAGGATCTATAAAAAAGGTGTGCTTTAAGTTCACGTTCAGATTGCGTTGCTTTTGCTACAAAAACTAGAATGGTGTTTAAGAGACATATCCCCGCTGATGTAAAAGCGATGATATTTAAATTACGGCAGAAAACAGACCTAAGTAAAAGAGCTATTGCCAAAGCTTGTGGAGTTTCTCCTTCGTCTGTCTTACGTGTGCTCGGTGGAAAATCAAAACTGAAACAAATTCCCAAGCGTGGCGGCAGGGCTCCAAAATTGACTGAGAGGCAAAAAGAACTATTACTGCGTAGCGTTCCAGTTGTTCGTTTGCGAAACCCCTGTTTTACAATCCGGGAACTAATGAAAGAGTGTGGGATTGAAGACGCAGATGTTTCAGAGACTACAGTAGGACGCTTTCTGAAAAAACAAGGCTATGATTATCGGTACGCAAGAAAGAAGGGCGTTCTGAAGGCAGAAGATTTGGTGAAGCGCTTGGCATTTGCGACTGCGGTGAAAAATAACTATAGCGACGATTTCTGGACAAATGAATTTGCATTTTTTCTGGACGGTGTATCTCTAGCATATAAAAGGAATCCCTTAGGGAATGCGAGGTCTCCAAAAGGACGGATATGGAGGAAAAAGAACGAGGGGTTGTCATTTGGGTGCACTGCGAAGGGTAGCAAGGAGGGTACTGGAGGAAAGCTAGTGAAACTGTTCGTCGCTATTAGCCATAACGAAGGTGTGGTTTTGTGTGAGTCTTACAAGCACTTAAATGGGCCTTATTTTGCTAGACTAGTACGAAGGAATTTCAATAGGGTATTTCATTTGGCTAATAAGAACGGCAGTAGATTTTGGATCCAAGATAATGACCCATCTCAGAACAGTAAGCTTGCAAAAATTGCAATGAGTCAGTGTGCTTGCAGAGACACATTGATTGCCATTCCTGCTCGCTCGCCTGATCTCAATCCAATCGAAAACATTTTCCATATTCTAAAGCAGGATTTAAAAAGAAATGCAATACGGTTACAAATAAATAAGGAGACATTTGAAGAGTTTGAGCGACGAGTCATTCAAACTTTATATGAAATACCACTTGAGATTATCAACAGGACAATCGCTTCTATGTCAAATAGATTAGCAATGATCATAGAAAACAATGGGCGGCGCACCAAATATTGATTATACTTTTATTATAATTATGGAAAATGGTTGTGCTGAAACACTTTTGGGTACATGTAATACTCTAAACCGTGTGGCATAACATCAATTTGTATATCGGCTGCGTGTTGAAATGTCATTTAGGAGCGCAATACAACTATGAAACTTAGCGTTTGGGAGAACGCTAAATAGAGTAAGTAAAGCGTATTATTGATAAACAAATGCATCTGTTTACTTTGTCTGGCAGAAAAGTTCTTACACATTTTTCTTACACATCGGTTTGATAAACGAATGCGATCTTATTAGATACAGTTTATGCTGTGTTCTGCACAAACTACAGGCCCAAAATGCAATGTTCGATATTCCGTGTAGACCTTGTTTCACAACATGTTAGCAAAGTTCGAACAAGCTGCGAAATAGTTCATCGCAAACGGAAAAGAAAGTCGCTATATTCTCCTTAATTGAATAACTCATTCTGTTACACTGCCTGTGGTCACGCTAATTGCGCGCGCAATCAAAACAGACGAGTTTCCACTGAAACTCGTCTGTAAATAAAAGATTTGTGACTACTCATAACTTTCTCAGTAAAACGAGTTTCAATGGAAACTCGTCCATTCCGCATGCGCGGATCCACAGGTATTCCGAAAGCTAAACGAACACAAACTTTCTGAAAAAATATACATGGCAGTGCTTCCCGCTCACTATGCTAGTAAAAAATGTGCAAAGCATCTGCCGCACGGCTCAATCGAGACCTGGTCAGCTTCTTGAATCTGATGTGTAAAAGAAAACACCCTCCAGCGCACTCTCATCATCTCTGTCTCCCTCTCGTCTACTGCGTTTCCAGTAAGCGACAATATTTCAGACTTTGATGTACAAAACACAGGAGTGTCGCTGCCAAATGTGATGTCCTCGGCATAGTGTGTCTTAGGAGCTGGTAGGTGCACGGGTTGCCCTTCCAAGAGCAATAGCATATCATGCCATGGCATTACTTTTGGCGACCACCTAAAGTCATTCAGAAATATCACCTCAGCTTTCTCAGCCCCAACCCAAGCAAAAGTTGTGGTTGCTGGGTTTTGAAAGGCATTATAGACAACAGTCAAGGGGCGCAAGAGAAACGTCTTAGCAGTATTAGCTGGGCCTTTAAGGAATACATTTCTGTACTTTCCTCTACCTTTCTCTAATAGCAGAATAATGGCATTTCTAAAAGCATCTGCGTCAATGTTGTTATTGTTGAGAACCTCTAGTGCCATTTCGCACCAGCGCCCTCTACAGCCATTCGCGTGATCTAGAGTCAGCGCGTTTTGGAGAATTTCCATGCGACTCATGCGCTGGCGTCTAAGTTTTTCATTGGAATACTCCAGCTCCCAGGCAATATGAAGAGCCTCCTCGACTACCTTTTGCCTCTTGCTGATAATAAATTGAGCTATTTCAGTTTTGCCTTCGTCCTTCTGCTGCTTTGCAAAGGCCAAAAGCGCGAGATAGGTTTTGATACCTCGTGACACAGCACTCTCAGTAACTTCATACATATTTATTTTTCGCTTCTTTGGTGCGATCTCTTCTCCCACCTCTATTGCCTCTCGTTCTTCGTCCCCTGTCTCTCGTGCTCTCAAATGAGCCTGTGAAGCGGCTGTCGTTGTTGGTGGGCGAGCGTCCCACAGATCGGGGTGATTCTGAGACTGCAAGACGTTAGCGTCTTCTTTGATTATATACCTCCAAGCGAAGTAATAGTTCGGATGTCTGTCAGAAAATTAACTTTTACTCCATACTTGGTGTCTAGATAATTTCGGGCACTTAGCCACCGCTTTGGAGCGCTAAGTTTAAGCGCCATGTGATAATGGCGTCCTCCGTCGCCATGATTTTCCTCGCAGCACGCCCAGTGCAGTATTTCTACGGGAGGATTGTCGGCGTTTCGAGGATTTACAGGACGTTGACTAAAGGCTTCGAGAACAATTTCCGAGAATCTCTCCCGTGTGGGAACAATATCCAAATCAGCTCTGCTGTAGGTTATTAGATAAACTCGACGGAAAAGACTCCTGTTAGGCAGCGCATTCGCCATGTTTAGTGTGTTTGGTTTGCACCAAAAGAATTTCACATGTTAAAATTCGTCTGTCGTGTGGCTGTCGGGAAACCATTTCACAGCTAATTCAATCAACAAAAGCGCCGCGTTTACCATTACAGTTGCTTTAATAAAAAGATCGCACTTTTAAGCTCCGTGTTTTAGGCGATGTTTTTAGGGTTCTGTATACTTTTTCTTGGCGTTTTGAAGTTTAGATAGTCAGAATATGGAAATACCTTCGTTAACTCCTAATAATTTTCACAAATTAAGTTCTATACGCGATAAACTTTTTCTAGCGTACTGCATAGCTCATGTCATTTGCAAATTCACACTTTCAAACCGGTAATACGAGAAAACCGTTTTAAAAATAGCTAAAACTCCCCCTTCTTATTCCTTCCTATCCCGCTTGTTAGAAACCCTGCGCTACAGTTATTACGTTACTTGGAAAATGACACCCATATACGGCTATACAACCAAATGCAAAATGTTGGAACACTTTGCAGAGAGAACGCGCTCTCCCTGCCCTCCCTTTCAATGTTGTCCAAAATTGTGTTCAGTAATTTTTTCTGGTCAACATTGGGAGGGGAAGGAAGGACAGGGTGTTCCAACGACTTATGCATTTGGTTGTATACCATGATTGACAGGGTCATGACCTCAATTATCACGCTGTTATCGTTACGCGGAGTGTACGTAGTGTTGCTCTACACTGAAGTGCTCGCGTGTCTCATTGCTAATGACGTCTAACTATAAACAATTCACACTCGATTTTTCTAGTATAAGTTGATTACAATAGTAAATCACGTCGTGAGGATCTATAAAAAAGGTGTGCTTTAAGTTCACGTTCAGATTGCGTTGCTTTTGCTACAAAAACTAGAATGGTGTTTAAGAGACATATCCCCGCTGATGTAAAAGCGATGATATTTAAATTACGGCAGAAAACAGACCTAAGTAAAAGAGCTATTGCCAAAGCTTGTGGAGTTTCTCCTTCGTCTGTCTTACGTGTGCTCGGTGGAAAATCAAAACTGAAACAAATTCCCAAGCGTGGCGGCAGGGCTCCAAAATTGACTGAGAGGCAAAAAGAACTATTACTGCGTAGCGTTCCAGTTGTTCGTTTGCGAAACCCCTGTTTTACAATCCGGGAACTAATGAAAGAGTGTGGGATTGAAGACGCAGATGTTTCAGAGACTACAGTAGGACGCTTTCTGAAAAAACAAGGCTATGATTATCGGTACGCAAGAAAGAAGGGCGTTCTGAAGGCAGAAGATTTGGTGAAGCGCTTGGCATTTGCGACTGCGGTGAAAAATAACTATAGCGACGATTTCTGGACAAATGAATTTGCATTTTTTCTGGACGGTGTATCTCTAGCATATAAAAGGAATCCCTTAGGGAATGCGAGGTCTCCAAAAGGACGGATATGGAGGAAAAAGAACGAGGGGTTGTCATTTGGGTGCACTGCGAAGGGTAGCAAGGAGGGTACTGGAGGAAAGCTAGTGAAACTGTTCGTCGCTATTAGCCATAACGAAGGTGTGGTTTTGTGTGAGTCTTACAAGCACTTAAATGGGCCTTATTTTGCTAGACTAGTACGAAGGAATTTCAATAGGGTATTTCATTTGGCTAATAAGAACGGCAGTAGATTTTGGATCCAAGATAATGACCCATCTCAGAACAGTAAGCTTGCAAAAATTGCAATGAGTCAGTGTGCTTGCAGAGACACATTGATTGCCATTCCTGCTCGCTCGCCTGATCTCAATCCAATCGAAAACATTTTCCATATTCTAAAGCAGGATTTAAAAAGAAATGCAATACGGTTACAAATAAATAAGGAGACATTTGAAGAGTTTGAGCGACGAGTCATTCAAACTTTATATGAAATACCACTTGAGATTATCAACAGGACAATCGCTTCTATGTCAAATAGATTAGCAATGATCATAGAAAACAATGGGCGGCGCACCAAATATTGATTATACTTTTATTATAATTATGGAAAATGGTTGTGCTGAAACACTTTTGGGTACATGTAATACTCTAAACCGTGTGGCATAACATCAATTTGTATATCGGCTGCGTGTTGAAATGTCATTTAGGAGCGCAATACAACTATGAAACTTAGCGTTTGGGAGAACGCTAAATAGAGTAAGTAAAGCGTATTATTGATAAACAAATGCATCTGTTTACTTTGTCTGGCAGAAAAGTTCTTACACATTTTTCTTACACATCGGTTTGATAAACGAATGCGATCTTATTAGATACAGTTTATGCTGTGTTCTGCACAAACTACAGGCCCAAAATGCAATGTTCGATATTCCGTGTAGACCTTGTTTCACAACATGTTAGCAAAGTTCGAACAAGCTGCGAAATAGTTCATCGCAAACGGAAAAGAAAGTCGCTATATTCTCCTTAATTGAATAACTCATTCTGTTACACTGCCTGTGGTCACGCTAATTGCGCGCGCAATCAAAACAGACGAGTTTCCACTGAAACTCGTCTGTAAATAAAAGATTTGTGACTACTCATAACTTTCTCAGTAAAACGAGTTTCAATGGAAACTCGTCCATTCCGCATGCGCGGATCCACAGGTATTCCGAAAGCTAAACGAACACAAACTTTCTGAAAAAATATACATGGCAGTGCTTCCCGCTCACTATGCTAGTAAAAAATGTGCAAAGCATCTGCCGCACGGCTCAATCGAGACCTGGTCAGCTTCTTGAATCTGATGTGTAAAAGAAAACACCCTCCAGCGCACTCTCATCATCTCTGTCTCCCTCTCGTCTACTGCGTTTCCAGTAAGCGACAATATTTCAGACTTTGATGTACAAAACACAGGAGTGTCGCTGCCAAATGTGATGTCCTCGGCATAGTGTGTCTTAGGAGCTGGTAGGTGCACGGGTTGCCCTTCCAAGAGCAATAGCATATCATGCCATGGCATTACTTTTGGCGACCACCTAAAGTCATTCAGAAATATCACCTCAGCTTTCTCAGCCCCAACCCAAGCAAAAGTTGTGGTTGCTGGGTTTTGAAAGGCATTATAGACAACAGTCAAGGGGCGCAAGAGAAACGTCTTAGCAGTATTAGCTGGGCCTTTAAGGAATACATTTCTGTACTTTCCTCTACCTTTCTCTAATAGCAGAATAATGGCATTTCTAAAAGCATCTGCGTCAATGTTGTTATTGTTGAGAACCTCTAGTGCCATTTCGCACCAGCGCCCTCTACAGCCATTCGCGTGATCTAGAGTCAGCGCGTTTTGGAGAATTTCCATGCGACTCATGCGCTGGCGTCTAAGTTTTTCATTGGAATACTCCAGCTCCCAGGCAATATGAAGAGCCTCCTCGACTACCTTTTGCCTCTTGCTGATAATAAATTGAGCTATTTCAGTTTTGCCTTCGTCCTTCTGCTGCTTTGCAAAGGCCAAAAGCGCGAGATAGGTTTTGATACCTCGTGACACAGCACTCTCAGTAACTTCATACATATTTATTTTTCGCTTCTTTGGTGCGATCTCTTCTCCCACCTCTATTGCCTCTCGTTCTTCGTCCCCTGTCTCTCGTGCTCTCAAATGAGCCTGTGAAGCGGCTGTCGTTGTTGGTGGGCGAGCGTCCCACAGATCGGGGTGATTCTGAGACTGCAAGACGTTAGCGTCTTCTTTGATTATATACCTCCAAGCGAAGTAATAGTTCGGATGTCTGTCAGAAAATTAACTTTTACTCCATACTTGGTGTCTAGATAATTTCGGGCACTTAGCCACCGCTTTGGAGCGCTAAGTTTAAGCGCCATGTGATAATGGCGTCCTCCGTCGCCATGATTTTCCTCGCAGCACGCCCAGTGCAGTATTTCTACGGGAGGATTGTCGGCGTTTCGAGGATTTACAGGACGTTGACTAAAGGCTTCGAGAACAATTTCCGAGAATCTCTCCCGTGTGGGAACAATATCCAAATCAGCTCTGCTGTAGGTTATTAGATAAACTCGACGGAAAAGACTCCTGTTAGGCAGCGCATTCGCCATGTTTAGTGTGTTTGGTTTGCACCAAAAGAATTTCACATGTTAAAATTCGTCTGTCGTGTGGCTGTCGGGAAACCATTTCACAGCTAATTCAATCAACAAAAGCGCCGCGTTTACCATTACAGTTGCTTTAATAAAAAGATCGCACTTTTAAGCTCCGTGTTTTAGGCGATGTTTTTAGGGTTCTGTATACTTTTTCTTGGCGTTTTGAAGTTTAGATAGTCAGAATATGGAAATACCTTCGTTAACTCCTAATAATTTTCACAAATTAAGTTCTATACGCGATAAACTTTTTCTAGCGTACTGCATAGCTCATGTCATTTGCAAATTCACACTTTCAAACCGGTAATACGAGAAAACCGTTTTAAAAATAGCTAAAACTCCCCCTTCTTATTCCTTCCTATCCCGCTTGTTAGAAACCCTGCGCTACAGTTATTACGTTACTTGGAAAATGACACCCATATACGGCTATACAACCAAATGCAAAATGTTGGAACACTTTGCAGAGAGAACGCGCTCTCCCTGCCCTCCCTTTCAATGTTGTCCAAAATTGTGTTCAGTAATTTTTTCTGGTCAACATTGGGAGGGGAAGGAAGGACAGGGTGTTCCAACGACTTATGCATTTGGTTGTATACCATGATTGACAGGGTCATGACCTCAATTATCACGCTGTTATCGTTACGCGGAGTGTACGTAGTGTTGCTCTACACTGAAGTGCTCGCGTGTCTCATTGCTAATGACGTCTAACTATAAACAATTCACACTCGATTTTTCTAGTATAAGTTGATTACAATAGTAAATCACGTCGTGAGGATCTATAAAAAAGGTGTGCTTTAAGTTCACGTTCAGATTGCGTTGCTTTTGCTACAAAAACTAGAATGGTGTTTAAGAGACATATCCCCGCTGATGTAAAAGCGATGATATTTAAATTACGGCAGAAAACAGACCTAAGTAAAAGAGCTATTGCCAAAGCTTGTGGAGTTTCTCCTTCGTCTGTCTTACGTGTGCTCGGTGGAAAATCAAAACTGAAACAAATTCCCAAGCGTGGCGGCAGGGCTCCAAAATTGACTGAGAGGCAAAAAGAACTATTACTGCGTAGCGTTCCAGTTGTTCGTTTGCGAAACCCCTGTTTTACAATCCGGGAACTAATGAAAGAGTGTGGGATTGAAGACGCAGATGTTTCAGAGACTACAGTAGGACGCTTTCTGAAAAAACAAGGCTATGATTATCGGTACGCAAGAAAGAAGGGCGTTCTGAAGGCAGAAGATTTGGTGAAGCGCTTGGCATTTGCGACTGCGGTGAAAAATAACTATAGCGACGATTTCTGGACAAATGAATTTGCATTTTTTCTGGACGGTGTATCTCTAGCATATAAAAGGAATCCCTTAGGGAATGCGAGGTCTCCAAAAGGACGGATATGGAGGAAAAAGAACGAGGGGTTGTCATTTGGGTGCACTGCGAAGGGTAGCAAGGAGGGTACTGGAGGAAAGCTAGTGAAACTGTTCGTCGCTATTAGCCATAACGAAGGTGTGGTTTTGTGTGAGTCTTACAAGCACTTAAATGGGCCTTATTTTGCTAGACTAGTACGAAGGAATTTCAATAGGGTATTTCATTTGGCTAATAAGAACGGCAGTAGATTTTGGATCCAAGATAATGACCCATCTCAGAACAGTAAGCTTGCAAAAATTGCAATGAGTCAGTGTGCTTGCAGAGACACATTGATTGCCATTCCTGCTCGCTCGCCTGATCTCAATCCAATCGAAAACATTTTCCATATTCTAAAGCAGGATTTAAAAAGAAATGCAATACGGTTACAAATAAATAAGGAGACATTTGAAGAGTTTGAGCGACGAGTCATTCAAACTTTATATGAAATACCACTTGAGATTATCAACAGGACAATCGCTTCTATGTCAAATAGATTAGCAATGATCATAGAAAACAATGGGCGGCGCACCAAATATTGATTATACTTTTATTATAATTATGGAAAATGGTTGTGCTGAAACACTTTTGGGTACATGTAATACTCTAAACCGTGTGGCATAACATCAATTTGTATATCGGCTGCGTGTTGAAATGTCATTTAGGAGCGCAATACAACTATGAAACTTAGCGTTTGGGAGAACGCTAAATAGAGTAAGTAAAGCGTATTATTGATAAACAAATGCATCTGTTTACTTTGTCTGGCAGAAAAGTTCTTACACATTTTTCTTACACATCGGTTTGATAAACGAATGCGATCTTATTAGATACAGTTTATGCTGTGTTCTGCACAAACTACAGGCCCAAAATGCAATGTTCGATATTCCGTGTAGACCTTGTTTCACAACATGTTAGCAAAGTTCGAACAAGCTGCGAAATAGTTCATCGCAAACGGAAAAGAAAGTCGCTATATTCTCCTTAATTGAATAACTCATTCTGTTACACTGCCTGTGGTCACGCTAATTGCGCGCGCAATCAAAACAGACGAGTTTCCACTGAAACTCGTCTGTAAATAAAAGATTTGTGACTACTCATAACTTTCTCAGTAAAACGAGTTTCAATGGAAACTCGTCCATTCCGCATGCGCGGATCCACAGGTATTCCGAAAGCTAAACGAACACAAACTTTCTGAAAAAATATACATGGCAGTGCTTCCCGCTCACTATGCTAGTAAAAAATGTGCAAAGCATCTGCCGCACGGCTCAATCGAGACCTGGTCAGCTTCTTGAATCTGATGTGTAAAAGAAAACACCCTCCAGCGCACTCTCATCATCTCTGTCTCCCTCTCGTCTACTGCGTTTCCAGTAAGCGACAATATTTCAGACTTTGATGTACAAAACACAGGAGTGTCGCTGCCAAATGTGATGTCCTCGGCATAGTGTGTCTTAGGAGCTGGTAGGTGCACGGGTTGCCCTTCCAAGAGCAATAGCATATCATGCCATGGCATTACTTTTGGCGACCACCTAAAGTCATTCAGAAATATCACCTCAGCTTTCTCAGCCCCAACCCAAGCAAAAGTTGTGGTTGCTGGGTTTTGAAAGGCATTATAGACAACAGTCAAGGGGCGCAAGAGAAACGTCTTAGCAGTATTAGCTGGGCCTTTAAGGAATACATTTCTGTACTTTCCTCTACCTTTCTCTAATAGCAGAATAATGGCATTTCTAAAAGCATCTGCGTCAATGTTGTTATTGTTGAGAACCTCTAGTGCCATTTCGCACCAGCGCCCTCTACAGCCATTCGCGTGATCTAGAGTCAGCGCGTTTTGGAGAATTTCCATGCGACTCATGCGCTGGCGTCTAAGTTTTTCATTGGAATACTCCAGCTCCCAGGCAATATGAAGAGCCTCCTCGACTACCTTTTGCCTCTTGCTGATAATAAATTGAGCTATTTCAGTTTTGCCTTCGTCCTTCTGCTGCTTTGCAAAGGCCAAAAGCGCGAGATAGGTTTTGATACCTCGTGACACAGCACTCTCAGTAACTTCATACATATTTATTTTTCGCTTCTTTGGTGCGATCTCTTCTCCCACCTCTATTGCCTCTCGTTCTTCGTCCCCTGTCTCTCGTGCTCTCAAATGAGCCTGTGAAGCGGCTGTCGTTGTTGGTGGGCGAGCGTCCCACAGATCGGGGTGATTCTGAGACTGCAAGACGTTAGCGTCTTCTTTGATTATATACCTCCAAGCGAAGTAATAGTTCGGATGTCTGTCAGAAAATTAACTTTTACTCCATACTTGGTGTCTAGATAATTTCGGGCACTTAGCCACCGCTTTGGAGCGCTAAGTTTAAGCGCCATGTGATAATGGCGTCCTCCGTCGCCATGATTTTCCTCGCAGCACGCCCAGTGCAGTATTTCTACGGGAGGATTGTCGGCGTTTCGAGGATTTACAGGACGTTGACTAAAGGCTTCGAGAACAATTTCCGAGAATCTCTCCCGTGTGGGAACAATATCCAAATCAGCTCTGCTGTAGGTTATTAGATAAACTCGACGGAAAAGACTCCTGTTAGGCAGCGCATTCGCCATGTTTAGTGTGTTTGGTTTGCACCAAAAGAATTTCACATGTTAAAATTCGTCTGTCGTGTGGCTGTCGGGAAACCATTTCACAGCTAATTCAATCAACAAAAGCGCCGCGTTTACCATTACAGTTGCTTTAATAAAAAGATCGCACTTTTAAGCTCCGTGTTTTAGGCGATGTTTTTAGGGTTCTGTATACTTTTTCTTGGCGTTTTGAAGTTTAGATAGTCAGAATATGGAAATACCTTCGTTAACTCCTAATAATTTTCACAAATTAAGTTCTATACGCGATAAACTTTTTCTAGCGTACTGCATAGCTCATGTCATTTGCAAATTCACACTTTCAAACCGGTAATACGAGAAAACCGTTTTAAAAATAGCTAAAACTCCCCCTTCTTATTCCTTCCTATCCCGCTTGTTAGAAACCCTGCGCTACAGTTATTACGTTACTTGGAAAATGACACCCATATACGGCTATACAACCAAATGCAAAATGTTGGAACACTTTGCAGAGAGAACGCGCTCTCCCTGCCCTCCCTTTCAATGTTGTCCAAAATTGTGTTCAGTAATTTTTTCTGGTCAACATTGGGAGGGGAAGGAAGGACAGGGTGTTCCAACGACTTATGCATTTGGTTGTATACCATGATTGACAGGGTCATGACCTCAATTATCACGCTGTTATCGTTACGCGGAGTGTACGTAGTGTTGCTCTACACTGAAGTGCTCGCGTGTCTCATTGCTAATGACGTCTAACTATAAACAATTCACACTCGATTTTTCTAGTATAAGTTGATTACAATAGTAAATCACGTCGTGAGGATCTATAAAAAAGGTGTGCTTTAAGTTCACGTTCAGATTGCGTTGCTTTTGCTACAAAAACTAGAATGGTGTTTAAGAGACATATCCCCGCTGATGTAAAAGCGATGATATTTAAATTACGGCAGAAAACAGACCTAAGTAAAAGAGCTATTGCCAAAGCTTGTGGAGTTTCTCCTTCGTCTGTCTTACGTGTGCTCGGTGGAAAATCAAAACTGAAACAAATTCCCAAGCGTGGCGGCAGGGCTCCAAAATTGACTGAGAGGCAAAAAGAACTATTACTGCGTAGCGTTCCAGTTGTTCGTTTGCGAAACCCCTGTTTTACAATCCGGGAACTAATGAAAGAGTGTGGGATTGAAGACGCAGATGTTTCAGAGACTACAGTAGGACGCTTTCTGAAAAAACAAGGCTATGATTATCGGTACGCAAGAAAGAAGGGCGTTCTGAAGGCAGAAGATTTGGTGAAGCGCTTGGCATTTGCGACTGCGGTGAAAAATAACTATAGCGACGATTTCTGGACAAATGAATTTGCATTTTTTCTGGACGGTGTATCTCTAGCATATAAAAGGAATCCCTTAGGGAATGCGAGGTCTCCAAAAGGACGGATATGGAGGAAAAAGAACGAGGGGTTGTCATTTGGGTGCACTGCGAAGGGTAGCAAGGAGGGTACTGGAGGAAAGCTAGTGAAACTGTTCGTCGCTATTAGCCATAACGAAGGTGTGGTTTTGTGTGAGTCTTACAAGCACTTAAATGGGCCTTATTTTGCTAGACTAGTACGAAGGAATTTCAATAGGGTATTTCATTTGGCTAATAAGAACGGCAGTAGATTTTGGATCCAAGATAATGACCCATCTCAGAACAGTAAGCTTGCAAAAATTGCAATGAGTCAGTGTGCTTGCAGAGACACATTGATTGCCATTCCTGCTCGCTCGCCTGATCTCAATCCAATCGAAAACATTTTCCATATTCTAAAGCAGGATTTAAAAAGAAATGCAATACGGTTACAAATAAATAAGGAGACATTTGAAGAGTTTGAGCGACGAGTCATTCAAACTTTATATGAAATACCACTTGAGATTATCAACAGGACAATCGCTTCTATGTCAAATAGATTAGCAATGATCATAGAAAACAATGGGCGGCGCACCAAATATTGATTATACTTTTATTATAATTATGGAAAATGGTTGTGCTGAAACACTTTTGGGTACATGTAATACTCTAAACCGTGTGGCATAACATCAATTTGTATATCGGCTGCGTGTTGAAATGTCATTTAGGAGCGCAATACAACTATGAAACTTAGCGTTTGGGAGAACGCTAAATAGAGTAAGTAAAGCGTATTATTGATAAACAAATGCATCTGTTTACTTTGTCTGGCAGAAAAGTTCTTACACATTTTTCTTACACATCGGTTTGATAAACGAATGCGATCTTATTAGATACAGTTTATGCTGTGTTCTGCACAAACTACAGGCCCAAAATGCAATGTTCGATATTCCGTGTAGACCTTGTTTCACAACATGTTAGCAAAGTTCGAACAAGCTGCGAAATAGTTCATCGCAAACGGAAAAGAAAGTCGCTATATTCTCCTTAATTGAATAACTCATTCTGTTACACTGCCTGTGGTCACGCTAATTGCGCGCGCAATCAAAACAGACGAGTTTCCACTGAAACTCGTCTGTAAATAAAAGATTTGTGACTACTCATAACTTTCTCAGTAAAACGAGTTTCAATGGAAACTCGTCCATTCCGCATGCGCGGATCCACAGGTATTCCGAAAGCTAAACGAACACAAACTTTCTGAAAAAATATACATGGCAGTGCTTCCCGCTCACTATGCTAGTAAAAAATGTGCAAAGCATCTGCCGCACGGCTCAATCGAGACCTGGTCAGCTTCTTGAATCTGATGTGTAAAAGAAAACACCCTCCAGCGCACTCTCATCATCTCTGTCTCCCTCTCGTCTACTGCGTTTCCAGTAAGCGACAATATTTCAGACTTTGATGTACAAAACACAGGAGTGTCGCTGCCAAATGTGATGTCCTCGGCATAGTGTGTCTTAGGAGCTGGTAGGTGCACGGGTTGCCCTTCCAAGAGCAATAGCATATCATGCCATGGCATTACTTTTGGCGACCACCTAAAGTCATTCAGAAATATCACCTCAGCTTTCTCAGCCCCAACCCAAGCAAAAGTTGTGGTTGCTGGGTTTTGAAAGGCATTATAGACAACAGTCAAGGGGCGCAAGAGAAACGTCTTAGCAGTATTAGCTGGGCCTTTAAGGAATACATTTCTGTACTTTCCTCTACCTTTCTCTAATAGCAGAATAATGGCATTTCTAAAAGCATCTGCGTCAATGTTGTTATTGTTGAGAACCTCTAGTGCCATTTCGCACCAGCGCCCTCTACAGCCATTCGCGTGATCTAGAGTCAGCGCGTTTTGGAGAATTTCCATGCGACTCATGCGCTGGCGTCTAAGTTTTTCATTGGAATACTCCAGCTCCCAGGCAATATGAAGAGCCTCCTCGACTACCTTTTGCCTCTTGCTGATAATAAATTGAGCTATTTCAGTTTTGCCTTCGTCCTTCTGCTGCTTTGCAAAGGCCAAAAGCGCGAGATAGGTTTTGATACCTCGTGACACAGCACTCTCAGTAACTTCATACATATTTATTTTTCGCTTCTTTGGTGCGATCTCTTCTCCCACCTCTATTGCCTCTCGTTCTTCGTCCCCTGTCTCTCGTGCTCTCAAATGAGCCTGTGAAGCGGCTGTCGTTGTTGGTGGGCGAGCGTCCCACAGATCGGGGTGATTCTGAGACTGCAAGACGTTAGCGTCTTCTTTGATTATATACCTCCAAGCGAAGTAATAGTTCGGATGTCTGTCAGAAAATTAACTTTTACTCCATACTTGGTGTCTAGATAATTTCGGGCACTTAGCCACCGCTTTGGAGCGCTAAGTTTAAGCGCCATGTGATAATGGCGTCCTCCGTCGCCATGATTTTCCTCGCAGCACGCCCAGTGCAGTATTTCTACGGGAGGATTGTCGGCGTTTCGAGGATTTACAGGACGTTGACTAAAGGCTTCGAGAACAATTTCCGAGAATCTCTCCCGTGTGGGAACAATATCCAAATCAGCTCTGCTGTAGGTTATTAGATAAACTCGACGGAAAAGACTCCTGTTAGGCAGCGCATTCGCCATGTTTAGTGTGTTTGGTTTGCACCAAAAGAATTTCACATGTTAAAATTCGTCTGTCGTGTGGCTGTCGGGAAACCATTTCACAGCTAATTCAATCAACAAAAGCGCCGCGTTTACCATTACAGTTGCTTTAATAAAAAGATCGCACTTTTAAGCTCCGTGTTTTAGGCGATGTTTTTAGGGTTCTGTATACTTTTTCTTGGCGTTTTGAAGTTTAGATAGTCAGAATATGGAAATACCTTCGTTAACTCCTAATAATTTTCACAAATTAAGTTCTATACGCGATAAACTTTTTCTAGCGTACTGCATAGCTCATGTCATTTGCAAATTCACACTTTCAAACCGGTAATACGAGAAAACCGTTTTAAAAATAGCTAAAACTCCCCCTTCTTATTCCTTCCTATCCCGCTTGTTAGAAACCCTGCGCTACAGTTATTACGTTACTTGGAAAATGACACCCATATACGGCTATACAACCAAATGCAAAATGTTGGAACACTTTGCAGAGAGAACGCGCTCTCCCTGCCCTCCCTTTCAATGTTGTCCAAAATTGTGTTCAGTAATTTTTTCTGGTCAACATTGGGAGGGGAAGGAAGGACAGGGTGTTCCAACGACTTATGCATTTGGTTGTATACCATGATTGACAGGGTCATGACCTCAATTATCACGCTGTTATCGTTACGCGGAGTGTACGTAGTGTTGCTCTACACTGAAGTGCTCGCGTGTCTCATTGCTAATGACGTCTAACTATAAACAATTCACACTCGATTTTTCTAGTATAAGTTGATTACAATAGTAAATCACGTCGTGAGGATCTATAAAAAAGGTGTGCTTTAAGTTCACGTTCAGATTGCGTTGCTTTTGCTACAAAAACTAGAATGGTGTTTAAGAGACATATCCCCGCTGATGTAAAAGCGATGATATTTAAATTACGGCAGAAAACAGACCTAAGTAAAAGAGCTATTGCCAAAGCTTGTGGAGTTTCTCCTTCGTCTGTCTTACGTGTGCTCGGTGGAAAATCAAAACTGAAACAAATTCCCAAGCGTGGCGGCAGGGCTCCAAAATTGACTGAGAGGCAAAAAGAACTATTACTGCGTAGCGTTCCAGTTGTTCGTTTGCGAAACCCCTGTTTTACAATCCGGGAACTAATGAAAGAGTGTGGGATTGAAGACGCAGATGTTTCAGAGACTACAGTAGGACGCTTTCTGAAAAAACAAGGCTATGATTATCGGTACGCAAGAAAGAAGGGCGTTCTGAAGGCAGAAGATTTGGTGAAGCGCTTGGCATTTGCGACTGCGGTGAAAAATAACTATAGCGACGATTTCTGGACAAATGAATTTGCATTTTTTCTGGACGGTGTATCTCTAGCATATAAAAGGAATCCCTTAGGGAATGCGAGGTCTCCAAAAGGACGGATATGGAGGAAAAAGAACGAGGGGTTGTCATTTGGGTGCACTGCGAAGGGTAGCAAGGAGGGTACTGGAGGAAAGCTAGTGAAACTGTTCGTCGCTATTAGCCATAACGAAGGTGTGGTTTTGTGTGAGTCTTACAAGCACTTAAATGGGCCTTATTTTGCTAGACTAGTACGAAGGAATTTCAATAGGGTATTTCATTTGGCTAATAAGAACGGCAGTAGATTTTGGATCCAAGATAATGACCCATCTCAGAACAGTAAGCTTGCAAAAATTGCAATGAGTCAGTGTGCTTGCAGAGACACATTGATTGCCATTCCTGCTCGCTCGCCTGATCTCAATCCAATCGAAAACATTTTCCATATTCTAAAGCAGGATTTAAAAAGAAATGCAATACGGTTACAAATAAATAAGGAGACATTTGAAGAGTTTGAGCGACGAGTCATTCAAACTTTATATGAAATACCACTTGAGATTATCAACAGGACAATCGCTTCTATGTCAAATAGATTAGCAATGATCATAGAAAACAATGGGCGGCGCACCAAATATTGATTATACTTTTATTATAATTATGGAAAATGGTTGTGCTGAAACACTTTTGGGTACATGTAATACTCTAAACCGTGTGGCATAACATCAATTTGTATATCGGCTGCGTGTTGAAATGTCATTTAGGAGCGCAATACAACTATGAAACTTAGCGTTTGGGAGAACGCTAAATAGAGTAAGTAAAGCGTATTATTGATAAACAAATGCATCTGTTTACTTTGTCTGGCAGAAAAGTTCTTACACATTTTTCTTACACATCGGTTTGATAAACGAATGCGATCTTATTAGATACAGTTTATGCTGTGTTCTGCACAAACTACAGGCCCAAAATGCAATGTTCGATATTCCGTGTAGACCTTGTTTCACAACATGTTAGCAAAGTTCGAACAAGCTGCGAAATAGTTCATCGCAAACGGAAAAGAAAGTCGCTATATTCTCCTTAATTGAATAACTCATTCTGTTACACTGCCTGTGGTCACGCTAATTGCGCGCGCAATCAAAACAGACGAGTTTCCACTGAAACTCGTCTGTAAATAAAAGATTTGTGACTACTCATAACTTTCTCAGTAAAACGAGTTTCAATGGAAACTCGTCCATTCCGCATGCGCGGATCCACAGGTATTCCGAAAGCTAAACGAACACAAACTTTCTGAAAAAATATACATGGCAGTGCTTCCCGCTCACTATGCTAGTAAAAAATGTGCAAAGCATCTGCCGCACGGCTCAATCGAGACCTGGTCAGCTTCTTGAATCTGATGTGTAAAAGAAAACACCCTCCAGCGCACTCTCATCATCTCTGTCTCCCTCTCGTCTACTGCGTTTCCAGTAAGCGACAATATTTCAGACTTTGATGTACAAAACACAGGAGTGTCGCTGCCAAATGTGATGTCCTCGGCATAGTGTGTCTTAGGAGCTGGTAGGTGCACGGGTTGCCCTTCCAAGAGCAATAGCATATCATGCCATGGCATTACTTTTGGCGACCACCTAAAGTCATTCAGAAATATCACCTCAGCTTTCTCAGCCCCAACCCAAGCAAAAGTTGTGGTTGCTGGGTTTTGAAAGGCATTATAGACAACAGTCAAGGGGCGCAAGAGAAACGTCTTAGCAGTATTAGCTGGGCCTTTAAGGAATACATTTCTGTACTTTCCTCTACCTTTCTCTAATAGCAGAATAATGGCATTTCTAAAAGCATCTGCGTCAATGTTGTTATTGTTGAGAACCTCTAGTGCCATTTCGCACCAGCGCCCTCTACAGCCATTCGCGTGATCTAGAGTCAGCGCGTTTTGGAGAATTTCCATGCGACTCATGCGCTGGCGTCTAAGTTTTTCATTGGAATACTCCAGCTCCCAGGCAATATGAAGAGCCTCCTCGACTACCTTTTGCCTCTTGCTGATAATAAATTGAGCTATTTCAGTTTTGCCTTCGTCCTTCTGCTGCTTTGCAAAGGCCAAAAGCGCGAGATAGGTTTTGATACCTCGTGACACAGCACTCTCAGTAACTTCATACATATTTATTTTTCGCTTCTTTGGTGCGATCTCTTCTCCCACCTCTATTGCCTCTCGTTCTTCGTCCCCTGTCTCTCGTGCTCTCAAATGAGCCTGTGAAGCGGCTGTCGTTGTTGGTGGGCGAGCGTCCCACAGATCGGGGTGATTCTGAGACTGCAAGACGTTAGCGTCTTCTTTGATTATATACCTCCAAGCGAAGTAATAGTTCGGATGTCTGTCAGAAAATTAACTTTTACTCCATACTTGGTGTCTAGATAATTTCGGGCACTTAGCCACCGCTTTGGAGCGCTAAGTTTAAGCGCCATGTGATAATGGCGTCCTCCGTCGCCATGATTTTCCTCGCAGCACGCCCAGTGCAGTATTTCTACGGGAGGATTGTCGGCGTTTCGAGGATTTACAGGACGTTGACTAAAGGCTTCGAGAACAATTTCCGAGAATCTCTCCCGTGTGGGAACAATATCCAAATCAGCTCTGCTGTAGGTTATTAGATAAACTCGACGGAAAAGACTCCTGTTAGGCAGCGCATTCGCCATGTTTAGTGTGTTTGGTTTGCACCAAAAGAATTTCACATGTTAAAATTCGTCTGTCGTGTGGCTGTCGGGAAACCATTTCACAGCTAATTCAATCAACAAAAGCGCCGCGTTTACCATTACAGTTGCTTTAATAAAAAGATCGCACTTTTAAGCTCCGTGTTTTAGGCGATGTTTTTAGGGTTCTGTATACTTTTTCTTGGCGTTTTGAAGTTTAGATAGTCAGAATATGGAAATACCTTCGTTAACTCCTAATAATTTTCACAAATTAAGTTCTATACGCGATAAACTTTTTCTAGCGTACTGCATAGCTCATGTCATTTGCAAATTCACACTTTCAAACCGGTAATACGAGAAAACCGTTTTAAAAATAGCTAAAACTCCCCCTTCTTATTCCTTCCTATCCCGCTTGTTAGAAACCCTGCGCTACAGTTATTACGTTACTTGGAAAATGACACCCATATACGGCTATACAACCAAATGCAAAATGTTGGAACACTTTGCAGAGAGAACGCGCTCTCCCTGCCCTCCCTTTCAATGTTGTCCAAAATTGTGTTCAGTAATTTTTTCTGGTCAACATTGGGAGGGGAAGGAAGGACAGGGTGTTCCAACGACTTATGCATTTGGTTGTATACCATGATTGACAGGGTCATGACCTCAATTATCACGCTGTTATCGTTACGCGGAGTGTACGTAGTGTTGCTCTACACTGAAGTGCTCGCGTGTCTCATTGCTAATGACGTCTAACTATAAACAATTCACACTCGATTTTTCTAGTATAAGTTGATTACAATAGTAAATCACGTCGTGAGGATCTATAAAAAAGGTGTGCTTTAAGTTCACGTTCAGATTGCGTTGCTTTTGCTACAAAAACTAGAATGGTGTTTAAGAGACATATCCCCGCTGATGTAAAAGCGATGATATTTAAATTACGGCAGAAAACAGACCTAAGTAAAAGAGCTATTGCCAAAGCTTGTGGAGTTTCTCCTTCGTCTGTCTTACGTGTGCTCGGTGGAAAATCAAAACTGAAACAAATTCCCAAGCGTGGCGGCAGGGCTCCAAAATTGACTGAGAGGCAAAAAGAACTATTACTGCGTAGCGTTCCAGTTGTTCGTTTGCGAAACCCCTGTTTTACAATCCGGGAACTAATGAAAGAGTGTGGGATTGAAGACGCAGATGTTTCAGAGACTACAGTAGGACGCTTTCTGAAAAAACAAGGCTATGATTATCGGTACGCAAGAAAGAAGGGCGTTCTGAAGGCAGAAGATTTGGTGAAGCGCTTGGCATTTGCGACTGCGGTGAAAAATAACTATAGCGACGATTTCTGGACAAATGAATTTGCATTTTTTCTGGACGGTGTATCTCTAGCATATAAAAGAAATCCCTTAGGGAATGCGAGGTCTCCAAAAGGACGGATATGGAGGAAAAAGAACGAGGGGTTGTCATTTGGGTGCACTGCGAAGGGTAGCAAGGAGGGTACTGGAGGAAAGCTAGTGAAACTGTTCGTCGCTATTAGCCATAACGAAGGTGTGGTTTTGTGTGAGTCTTACAAGCACTTAAATGGGCCTTATTTTGCTAGACTAGTACGAAGGAATTTCAATAGGGTATTTCATTTGGCTAATAAGAACGGCAGTAGATTTTGGATCCAAGATAATGACCCATCTCAGAACAGTAAGCTTGCAAAAATTGCAATGAGTCAGTGTGCTTGCAGAGACACATTGATTGCCATTCCTGCTCGCTCGCCTGATCTCAATCCAATCGAAAACATTTTCCATATTCTAAAGCAGGATTTAAAAAGAAATGCAATACGGTTACAAATAAATAAGGAGACATTTGAAGAGTTTGAGCGACGAGTCATTCAAACTTTATATGAAATACCACTTGAGATTATCAACAGGACAATCGCTTCTATGTCAATAGATTAGCAATGATCATAGAAAACAATGGGCGGCGCACCAAATATTGATTATACTTTTATTATAATTATGGAAAATGGTTGTGCTGAAACACTTTTGGGTACATGTAATACTCTAAACCGTGTGGCATAACATCAATTTGTATATCGGCTGCGTGTTGAAATGTCATTTAGGAGCGCAATACAACTATGAAACTTAGCGTTTGGGAGAACGCTAAATAGAGTAAGTAAAGCGTATTATTGATAAACAAATGCATCTGTTTACTTTGTCTGGCAGAAAAGTTCTTACACATTTTTCTTACACATCGGTTTGATAAACGAATGCGATCTTATTAGATACAGTTTATGCTGTGTTCTGCACAAACTACAGGCCCAAAATGCAATGTTCGATATTCCGTGTAGACCTTGTTTCACAACATGTTAGCAAAGTTCGAACAAGCTGCGAAATAGTTCATCGCAAACGGAAAAGAAAGTCGCTATATTCTCCTTAATTGAATAACTCATTCTGTTACACTGCCTGTGGTCACGCTAATTGCGCGCGCAATCAAAACAGACGAGTTTCCACTGAAACTCGTCTGTAAATAAAAGATTTGTGACTACTCATAACTTTCTCAGTAAAACGAGTTTCAATGGAAACTCGTCCATTCCGCATGCGCGGATCCACAGGTATTCCGAAAGCTAAACGAACACAAACTTTCTGAAAAAATATACATGGCAGTGCTTCCCGCTCACTATGCTAGTAAAAAATGTGCAAAGCATCTGCCGCACGGCTCAATCGAGACCTGGTCAGCTTCTTGAATCTGATGTGTAAAAGAAAACACCCTCCAGCGCACTCTCATCATCTCTGTCTCCCTCTCGTCTACTGCGTTTCCAGTAAGCGACAATATTTCAGACTTTGATGTACAAAACACAGGAGTGTCGCTGCCAAATGTGATGTCCTCGGCATAGTGTGTCTTAGGAGCTGGTAGGTGCACGGGTTGCCCTTCCAAGAGCAATAGCATATCATGCCATGGCATTACTTTTGGCGACCACCTAAAGTCATTCAGAAATATCACCTCAGCTTTCTCAGCCCCAACCCAAGCAAAAGTTGTGGTTGCTGGGTTTGAAAGGCATTATAGACAACAGTCAAGGGGCGCAAGAGAAACGTCTTAGCAGTATTAGCTGGGCCTTTAAGGAATACATTTCTGTACTTTCCTCTACCTTTCTCTAATAGCAGAATAATGGCATTTCTAAAAGCATCTGCGTCAATGTTGTTATTGTTGAGAACCTCTAGTGCCATTTCGCACCAGCGCCCTCTACAGCCATTCGCGTGATCTAGAGTCAGCGCGTTTTGGAGAATTTCCATGCGACTCATGCGCTGGCGTCTAAGTTTTTCATTGGAATACTCCAGCTCCCAGGCAATATGAAGAGCCTCCTCGACTACCTTTTGCCTCTTGCTGATAATAAATTGAGCTATTTCAGTTTTGCCTTCGTCCTTCTGCTGCTTTGCAAAGGCCAAAAGCGCGAGATAGGTTTTGATACCTCGTGACACAGCACTCTCAGTAACTTCATACATATTTATTTTTCGCTTCTTTGGTGCGATCTCTTCTCCCACCTCTATTGCCTCTCGTTCTTCGTCCCCTGTCTCTCGTGCTCTCAAATGAGCCTGTGAAGCGGCTGTCGTTGTTGGTGGGCGAGCGTCCCACAGATCGGGGTGATTCTGAGACTGCAAGACGTTAGCGTCTTCTTTGATTATATACCTCCAAGCGAAGTAATAGTTCGGATGTCTGTCAGAAAATTAACTTTTACTCCATACTTGGTGTCTAGATAATTTCGGGCACTTAGCCACCGCTTTGGAGCGCTAAGTTTAAGCGCCATGTGATAATGGCGTCCTCCGTCGCCATGATTTTCCTCGCAGCACGCCCAGTGCAGTATTTCTACGGGAGGATTGTCGGCGTTTCGAGGATTTACAGGACGTTGACTAAAGGCTTCGAGAACAATTTCCGAGAATCTCTCCCGTGTGGGAACAATATCCAAATCAGCTCTGCTGTAGGTTATTAGATAAACTCGACGGAAAAGACTCCTGTTAGGCAGCGCATTCGCCATGTTTAGTGTGTTTGGTTTGCACCAAAAGAATTTCACATGTTAAAATTCGTCTGTCGTGTGGCTGTCGGGAAACCATTTCACAGCTAATTCAATCAACAAAAGCGCCGCGTTTACCATTACAGTTGCTTTAATAAAAGATCGCACTTTTAAGCTCCGTGTTTTAGGCGATGTTTTTAGGGTTCTGTATACTTTTTCTTGGCGTTTTGAAGTTTAGATAGTCAGAATATGGAAATACCTTCGTTAACTCCTAATAATTTTCACAAATTAAGTTCTATACGCGATAAACTTTTTCTAGCGTACTGCATAGCTCATGTCATTTGCAAATTCACACTTTCAAACCGGTAATACGAGAAAACCGTTTTAAAAATAGCTAAAACTCCCCCTTCTTATTCCTTCCTATCCCGCTTGTTAGAAACCCTGCGCTACAGTTATTACGTTACTTGGAAAATGACACCCATATACGGCTATACAACCAAATGCAAAATGTTGGAACACTTTGCAGAGAGAACGCGCTCTCCCTGCCCTCCCTTTCAATGTTGTCCAAAATTGTGTTCAGTAATTTTTTCTGGTCAACATTGGGAGGGGAAGGAAGGACAGGGTGTTCCAACGACTTATGCATTTGGTTGTAGCTAGACTGAAGAAGGCATGAACTTAGAAGATGTGTGGTTGATGTCATTGGTCAGGACGAAGAGTAGTAGCGATGAGGATGAAGATGATAACGTGCTTGCGTTTGAAGGCACGTCAGTGAGCCTCATCACGACGACGTTTGCGGCGTCACAGAGATGACAGTTTGTACGCTTATTATTAATTTCTGATAGGTTCTGATATTTCATGTTTGTTAAAGGCGAGTGATCAAAATAAAAATATTGCGATATTGCCATTTTCTTGTTAAACAAGTTATGGTTCAAATCCTATTTGAGGAAGGTTCTGTGTAGTAAAACAATAGCCTACGTGTTTGCATGGATGCTTTCTTCATAGACAATAGTTTAGATTTTACTGCTTCTCTCACGGGCTATGGGGATTCGTTCCCTGAGGATAATCTTCTCTTGATGCTAGCTCATTAGATCCCCCGTTTTCTCCAAACGTTGCACCACACGCTTAGAATTCGAGATATCAACTTGAATTGTCCCATGATGTTTCATTCACAGTCCTCTATTGATATTCAGAGCTCATCATCTTATAGCTCCCTCGAACGGTCTGATTCTGAACATGGCTTATGCTAATGCACTAGTCAGTAGAAAGCCCAGGGATTAGTGTTTTTTTTTTTTTAGATCGTGGTTGCTGCTACGGCCGGGACTGTAGGCGGGGTTTGAGCCGAGAATAAAAATCTAATGTTCCACACAGAATTCTATTGATGTTTCTAAGCGGCGCACCTACAATGCAAAGAAATTGGCGTAGCGGCCCTGGGGCAGCAGACAAAAGCCTAGATAAGACATGGCAATGTACCTCGCATTGCGGGGAACTAGCGGGGCATTAGCAGGCTCAGAAATCTAATTCCCGCTATTCCCCGGGTAGAGGGGTACAAGGCTTACCACTGACTAGTACATAAGGAGCACAGACTGTAAACAAATGCTATATTAATGCATACATTTTCATACTTAGTCGTAAGACCCGTAAGACGATTGCGCTTAGGATTACATCGCGTGGGAACCAACCTTAAACATGAACAACAAAGTCATGATAATCAGATACTGTTTAATCAAATTTTGATAAGGATGGTATTGCTCTAATCATTATCAAAAATCTCGCTTCCTTTGGAATGTTTGTAGCGCGTCACCCTCACGCTCGTGCCCGCAGTTTCGGCGGGAAAAGTGGCGGGAAATATAAGGCGTCCGCGACGTGAAAATCTCTCACTCATGCAGCGTGTCATCTGATGGCGGGACGTACGTGAAACCGACAAACGCATCATCCGGGTCATCAACACTGGCGCTCACGAAAGTGGAGTCTGCTGACTTGCCAACTGAGCCTGCGACAAAAGGGAACTTGTAAATTTCAAGCTGCGCTGCATTTTCTCCCTTTATTGTAGGCTCTTTGACGAACTTGTAGACGGATTTACGGGGGGGGGGGATTTAGGGGAGGCCGACGGTAACGTGGCTCTACCTTTTGTGGGGGCTTTTCAAATGAATTTCATGCTTTTCACGAAGCAAATTGACAAGTTTACAAGTGGATTTCGTTTATTTACTAGCCATCTTGGCAACTTGAATTTTCACATCTTAAAGAAAAACTTTCAAAATAAAGTTCACAGTTTTTCTCACTTCAAAAATGTTCAGAATAACACTAAGTAAAATGATTCTACGCTTGGCATACCATCGCGTTTTTGCCATCGGCAGCCATCTTGAATGTGCATGAGCATTGATTCAATGGCTCGTGCCTTTAATTCAATGCATGGAGTGCCAAGTAGATATCAACACCCTTATAGCCTAACGTTGTCGACTTGCCGCTTTCCTTATTAGGAATTCCCCCTTACCTTATTTGGAAGGTCTGTAAGTTATTTTCCTCATAGTTTTAGCGAAAAAAAAACAGAAAATTCCACCAAAACTTGCAGGTGATCGAGAAACATCGTACTCATGGTCGCCATGTTGTTTTTGTCTCCGCCAAAGGACTGGGACAAACCACAGGTAGCCCGGCGCGTATTCGCGTCATGGCTACCCAATCCTTGCCATTTTCTAGCGATAAGTTGAAATCGAGGTCAGCGATCGCCCATCCCCCCCCCCCCTTTTCCCCTGAAATTCCAGGATCCGCCCTTGTATCCCAGCTGTCCCTACGTACCTGGCACAGGCTCTCGGACGAATTCAGGGTCAAAGTGCTTCAGGTCCAACTGCCCACTCTGAAAAATAATACGATAAGAAATTGTGTAGTCATTTACTTTTCAAGACTCGTAAACACCTTATTCAAATCTTGAAAGTTTTGGGCTTCAAATTCCTGCTTGCTGAAATTTGTCCTATTTGGAAGCACTCGTAGATAAATTTAGCTATTCTTCCAAAACATTTCGTTTCTAACCACTTTTTAGCTATGCAAGCGTTGTGTGGGTTTCGGCCAGCTCTAAAGAATGTCTTACACGTATCTTACGGTTACAAAAAAGAGCTGGTCGTATGCTATTAAATGCAGAGCCCAGAGCAGCATCAGTTCCAATTTTTAACAAACTTGAGTGGTTACCATTTTATATAGAAAGTAGGGTAACGAAGTGCGCGCTGTTATTCAAGAGAACTCAATTTGAAGTACCTGAATACATGACAGATAAATTACAATTAAATAGTTCTGTAAATAGCCGTAAGACAAGATTTTCTGGTTTAAATTTTTTAACTCCAAGGTATAAGCGGATTACTGAAGCAGGTAGAACCTTTACTGTTACTGCAATTCAGGACTGGAACTCCCTACCTGCAAACCTTAAGAAGGAGGCAAACCTTAAATCTTTTAAAAATGCTTTACGCCGTAAGTTTTTAAATGAGCAATTATCTGTCTCACATTTTAATCCTTAATGTATATTTTAATTATTTTTATATTATTCACTTATTTATTTCTTCATTTATTGCATATACATAATATATATATATATATATATATATTTAATGTTACTAGTTTTTAATTAATGTATATAGCTTGTATTTTTAGTGTTTAGAGGACCACAAGTTTATTAGTACTGTGTACTATTACGTGCCATCCTCTATAAATAAAGTTTCTATCTATCTATTTATAACTTCATCGAATAATTGTTCCGTTTTTCATCGTACAATTTACAGTTAATCAAGAAATGCTCCTTATCCTCCATTGTTCCACAACAGGGGCAAACCCTTTCTTCAGGGCTCACATATAAGTTCTGTCGTTTGTCGCGGCCTCTTTCAATCTCTAATCAGTGGTGGCTTATTATTCTAGCATCGCCAAGCGTTCCAAAATAATTCTAAAAAATACTGCAATTGGGCATAAAAACATTTCCATCTCCTTGTAGAAAATATTCCCTCGCGTCAAATATATACTGAGTTGACCAGATGACTGGTTGATGTTTAAAGCCATTCTCAGTTACACGCGTTCGCCGGGAAAAAAGCTTGCAAACTCGTTTTTCTGTCATGTCTGAGCGCGACAAGCCGGCGAAAGCACGTACGTTGCCATGGAAACTTTGACAAAAAACGAGTTTTCGCTTGCAAGCTTTTTTTCCCGGCGACTGCGTGTAACTGAGAATGACTGTAAAATCAAGTGTTTGCTTCCCAATAGCCTGCTCGCAGGCGTTGGAGAGTAGTTTTAGGTCGAGAAACGCGAGTTTTCTTTCGCTTGGCCGCCATCTTGGATTTGTGACAAAATGTGACAATCGATTTTGTTACAAATCCAAGATGGCGGCCAAGCGAAAGCAACTCGGGTTTCTCGACCTAAAACTACGCTCCAACGACTGCGAGCAGGCTAGCTTCCCAAAACTTCGAACATTGGGTTTCGCTGGACCTAGCACCCTGTGATGTGAGATCCGCTGGTTAGTTTTGACAAAATTCTGCAATGTTCTGGGCCCAGTTCCTGAAAGGTTGGATAAAGTTATCCACGGATAAAGTTATCTGTTGTATAGGATTTGTTCTGGATTTATCTGTTGGATAAGCGTTTATCTACTGATAACTCGTATCTGGCATTCTAGGAATCCGGCCCAGGACGAACCCCCCCCCCCCCCCCCCCCCCCCCCCTTCTTCACACACCTCCAGAAAACAGAAACTTGAACTTACCACATTGGGGTTATAGGGCGGGTCGATTTTCCGTTCAACAAGGGTCTGCCACTGTATACTTCTGAAGAAAGGATGTGTCCTGATATCCTCCTATAAAACGTTAGAGCAAATTAATTTCAAATGACTGTGAAAAGACCAAACACACTTACCCAATCAGAAACGAGAGAAACTACAAGTCGTTGCTCGCTAGTATTTCGACGTAAAAGCAGTTCTGAGTGGAACCCCGATTTTAGTATCCTCGATTTGACGGGCCTCCGGGCCTTTATTAAATTAAATTATGATAACTCAATAAGGCAAGGCGGCAAAAGGGTTGACTATGCCCCTTTCTCGACCACCGTATTATAATGTTGTCTATTTTTTTCCAGTTTTTAATGTGTTTTTCAAAGGCTCGCCAAAAAAGGCTCCGGGCTCGCTAAGAAGCTCGCAAATTAGACAATCTCCCAATTTTATCATTGTTTGTGATTGGCCAAAAAATAGGGAGCTATTATTTTGACCAATCAGAATCAAAATGCTAGAATTGACAGTGATTTCAAAATTGGTGTAAAGAATAATTAAACGGACCCCGATACCAGAATATTTTCAGTTGCTTCGTCTTATATCGTTCAATGGATAGTATGTTTACAACGATACCTCGATTTTATGATACATTTTCGCGGCCCCCGTGACATAAGGTAAAATCGGGATTCCACTGTACAGCTGGTAATTTTTTAAATATTTCGTGTCCTGGGTAAAGCCACAACTGAATAACAACTTACGAAATCCCCTTCCCCGCTCCCAAGCCGCTTGGTTTTGTCCTTCTGTAACAACTGCAAGCAAAAAACATGTTCAGGGAATTATCAATTTGTGGTAGCAACTCGCCCAGTCATTAAATTATTAGGCCAACTCTGGGGCCTTATCTCGCCGCGAGTTTATGCGAGATAAGGCGAGATAAGGGAAATGGTCCAATTGAAAGGCGAGATAAGGGGAAAATGGTCCAATTGAAAGGCGAGATAAGGGGAAAATGGTCCAATTGTGCCAATTAGTAGCTGCGAGATAAGGCCCCATAGTAGGCCTATTATTTTGGCTGTCAACAGACCGTAACGTCAAAAATGTAGGCCTATAGCAGACGTCGAACTTCAGTCGCTCTTTTCGAGTCGAACCAAGAACGTTCGACTGAAGTGCATGGGTAGCACGCCGTTTGTCGCGCAAGAGATCGGCCTCATTCATTGGGTCGACGCAGAATTTTTGATCAAACGAGTCGTGTAACGACTGTGGTAAGGCATGACGGAAAACGGCGTACTAAAGTCGCACCAAAACTTATATTAGCAAATAATGAATGCAAATTACACTTTGATTTGTTTTGTCAGAATTACAAAATCGATTCCTCCCTCTCATCGCATCAAAGCAAAAGTCAAACTCAGAAACTTGACTAAACTTGGTTCGTACGTTCAGAAATGAAAATAAAATAAATAAAAATAAAAGGAGTTTCAACTTGAAGCGCCTTTTTTCGGAATGTTATCCAGTTGTTCTCAGGTGAGAAAACTGTGAGGGAACCCAAATACTTGAACATGCGTAGTAAACAAGAAGCATAATAAATCGCCCCTCCCCCCACCCCCATTTTGGTGATACATTCTTTCTTATTATATAGCTCGTGTTTATTCGATCAAAGCGCGCGCTCTGATTGGTTGTATCATGGTCACGTGGCGGGCTACAAATTCAATGTAGCCCGCGCGGGCTACAATTAAAAAATTGTTGCCCGCGCGGGCGACATTACTAGAGCGAGAAATTTCGGCGGACTATTTTTACCCATGTTTACCGTATTTTCTTTTTGCTATATAATAAAACACTTAATGACTGCACCCTCGGGAAACAGCGAGTTTTGTTTTCCCTCGAATCTCGACTTCGTCTCGGGAAACATCGAGATTCTCGGGAAACAAAACTCGGTGTTTCCCTCGGAAGCAGTCATTAAGTGTATAATGTAAGCCCCCCACTTAAAAGTGAGCTCTACCATAAAATAGAGCAGATTTCCTATGACTGTGAAAAGTGCCGCGCCGCGACCATACCGCGACTACATTCGGTATCTACAGCAGGCCAGGTTCGGTACCGCCACCGCGACAGTACCGCGTCGTGTTACGGCACTTTTCACAGTCACACGAAATCTGCTCTAAGCCGGGAAACGCGCGAGATTGATGAAAGATCCGACAAAATGCAACCTACCCCTTCTAGAATATGACGGGCGCTCTGGGAGATGTTCGTTCTTAACCGTAGAGGTTTGTGCAGGATGTTATCGTACATCTCTGCTGTGTCACGGCTGTAAAACGGAGGCTGAAAAACAAAAATCAATGCGCCAAAACAACAGTTAAATCATTTGGCAGAGCTGGAAATTACTGCCGGTCATCGGACATTGTCCGGTCCGACCAACATTGTGTTTTGGTCATAATGTCCGGACAATCCAGTTTTCTTTCCTCTCTGTTTAAAGTTTGTCGTCACAACTGAGAATACAAGATCAGAGGAATAATGTGAACTCTCCATTTATCTCCAAACACTAGCAGACAATTCTTCATAATACTCAAGACAAGAAGGTGGTCTAGAATAAATTATACGAATTCAATACCAGCAAGAATTTTCATAAAATCGCAATAATCAAGCGTTACTTCCCCCCATGATGTGTTATTTCTTTCAAATCTTAAAAGATTTGCAAGTTTATGTCCGACCAATTTTCTGATATGTTCGACCAGTTTGCAAATATGTCCAACCACACAGGGAGTTTGAACGGACATTGTCAGGTCAAGTGAAAAAAATTTCCAAAAATTATTTTTGGTGTCCTCTGAAAGGGGACAAAAAGCAGTGAATCTCGACTCAGGCTAGGGGACATGTCCTGGCACCAGTCGCACGAAGGTTCTTCAGGGGCAGGTACCCTAGGGTGTACTACCGATTTCATGAAGGTCACAGGTACGACCCTGCTACTAGTCCCACAAATGAGCATTACAAGAAAACAAAATACATTATTATATAGCTCGTTTTTATTCGAACAAAGCGCGTGCTCTGATTGGTTCTATCATGGTCACGTGGCGGGCTACAAATTCAATGTAGCCCGCGCGGGCTTCAATTAAAAAATTGCTAGAGCGGCGGACTATTTTTACCGTATTTTCTTTTCTTACACCGAATTTTCTTTTTGCTATATAATAAAACACTTAATGACTGCATCCTCGGGAAACAGCGAGTTTTGTTTTCCCGAGAATCTCGAGATTCGTTCGAGATTCTCGGGAAAACAAAACTCGCTGTTTCCCTCGGGAGCAGTCATTAAGTGTATATTGTTGCAAAACCACCACAGGGCCCCCACTCAAGCAGAAACGGTCCATTGGGCTGTTCCAAAAAAAACGTACCCCTCCTTATCGAGGAACTCTCAAAATTGCTCTACCCCTGTGGAAATTCCAGACAAACCATGTGGAAATTTGAAGCAACCCCTGTGGAAATTCCTCATTCTCTTGTGGGCCTGTTAAAAATCCACAGTTGCAAATGAATACCCTGTGGAAACTCAAAGGTAAAATGAATGACTGTGGAAATTCTGGGGTCAAAATCACAGACCCTGTGGAAATTCCAGGGTCAAACACAGCAACCCCTGTGGAATTTCCAGGTTCCTCAATAGGGGGGATACGTTTTTTTGGAACAGCCCATTATCCCTCCGAATGGTCCCTTGGGACTTGTACCCTGGTCTGTGCCGCCCATAAATGAACACTGTTGTAAGTTTAAATAATTTCCATACCAGGCCGTACATCATCTCGTACAGAACAGCCCCTAGACACCACCAGTCTACTGACTTATCATAATCTTGCTTGCGAAGAACTTCCGGTGCGAGATACTGTAAAAGAAAAATGTTGCATTATGTCATTAAACGTTACTTTGGACCGGGTTCATACCTTGAAATAAAGAAACTTCTAGCGGTTTCCGATTGAAGGTGGATGCTGCGGCATTGTTCATCTCGTACCCAGAGCGTCCCGGCTCGTCACCTCGCAAGGGAGGCTCTGGTGGCATCCATTTCAGCACCTTTGCCAATTGGCTGATTTAAAAAATTGGAGCAAGCGTAGAAAGATGTTTCTCTCAACAAGATCTTTCTCTCAAATCTCGCGCATGCGTCAGTGGCTGTCACCAGCCTCCCTCGCAAGGTAACGAGCCGGGGAGCATTGGGTACGAGAAACAAGGAAGATGACCCTTACCTCTGGGGTCCCACAAAAGGTGGATGTAGTTCCAGAGCGGTCAATGCCTTCCTTGCACAATCCAAAATCTGTAAGTACGATATGTCCCTGGACAAAATAAATATCAACACAGATTTAAATTATGTTATAAAGTACTACACGAGGGGGCAGATCTTGTGGTAGAACCTGATCAGACCTAACAGCGCAAAAACCATACCCTTTGCCAGAGCCGTCAGAATGTTTTGAAGTAGACGGCTGCTCAAAAAAGTAGCGGGCTGCATAAGAAAAACTGATGGCCGACATGCAAATTTCGTAGCTTCAAAGCAACATTGAAGATAGTTTCCTCACCAAGCCAATTCTGACACAGGCGCGGAGCTGTGAGATTTTTTTTTCGCAAACAATGAGGTGAGCGTCAGGCTGCATTTAATAAAGTTCTGCGGTTCGACCTCTTTTGTGCCTCACATTCGGCAAAACGTAGCCGGCGATTAAAGGCCCATAGGCAACCGGGAACCTTTGCGCTTTAATTTCAATTGGATCTATTGTCATTCAACAGCTGTGATTGGCTGATACTGTAGGTCCTAAGGGTTCCTATTGTCCTTCGCATTTCAAAAGTTCAAACTGAACATTTGCATAGAGTTTTCAACTGCGTTTTATTCTTGTGAGCCTGCAATGTGACTTGGGTGCTTACGGGCCTTTAAACGTAAAGTAGCTGCCGGAGCTCCGGGTGTCGGCTTATTCTAACAGCTCTGCTTTCCCAGACTGAAACCCAAGTATTTGTACCCTATTCCGATCATAACAAAATACGTCACCAGTATGGAATGTTCCGTTGAGCGCGCAAACGCCTCTTTGCGGAAGTCCCTTTAGACGAGCGGGCTTATTGTGGCCTCGGAAAGCGGCCGAATTGATTCTACATTTTCATGGTACAAACGTAAAGTTAAAGCGGGACTGTCACGGTACGCGCATGCTCGAGCAAAGACCGCCGATCCCATAACTATCATTCAAAACGGGGATTCCCTGTTTAAATAAACCAATCACGGGACACTTCACTTTCGTTTTCGCGGGAAAGTACCCACGCCCCGCGCGACGTCGCCTCAGGGAAAACATAATTTGGAGTTCATTCCTCAGGAGGCGACATTATGGTAAGTTTTTAGGGGCTTTTAGGCAAATGAGCTGCAAAATCGTTGTCTGAGGTGAAGACCGTAGCCCTTGAACAATTTCCATGTCTCGTGGACCCTTTTCGATATCCAGATCCTGCTTTTATTGTGTTCCCAAGCCATTTTGGCGTAAGGACGACCTCGATTAGGCCTTTCTTGTTGGGCAGCCATCAGTGAAAATGACGCTCGAGTCTCATTCAATTTAAACGACAAACAATATTGCATCGACTCCAAAATTTGGTCACGATACTAAGGAGATCTCAGGAGAGAATACCCGTTAAGAATTAAGGGTAGATGGACCCCGAAACAACAAGATTTGAACGGATTCTACCAGCGTAATTCCTCCCTCTCACAGCCATCGTTCCGGCCCGGACCAAAGTGATCAAAATTCGCACATGCGCGTACCGTGACAGTCCCGCTTTAACTTTGTTACTTCAAACGCACTGGTAACGCGGAGAGAAAGAGAGAGGGAGGGGAGGGTAATTACATAGACATAGACACGGCCATATCTTATTAGAGTACCGGGTATCAATACACAGGTATTGCTCTCTAATAATCCTCACAAGGACATATACTCGTAAAACAAAAATAAACATAATACCTTAGAATCGAGAAGAATATTTTCTGGTTTCAAATCCCTGAAAGATAAATAAACTGATACCATCAACAAAGAGATTGTTTTTGATTTTTCGTTTACACATTAGCAAAATCTATCGCTTTATCTAACATTAAGCCTCTTAAAGTGCATATCACCCTTAGTATGAAACCTTTTGGATTTTGTAGTTACCTGTGTGCACTTGCACATGTCGTTGGTTCTGTGCGTTTATTGTTTTTCAAACTGCTCCATACCTCAACCACGACAGGGAATTTTGCAGAAACCCATCCTTGGGAAAAGCTGAATTTCCCAAGGCACACGCATGGGAATTTAAGTGTTCGGAATTCACACCGATAGCCACGGTAAATCCGAACACTTCCCATTCTTCTACCATGGGAAATTAAGCTTTTCCAATGGATGGGTTTCTGCAGAAATTCCACGCGCACACTTGAGCACTTACACCCGATTCGAAACTGTACCTGTAAATAATTTGCAGGCCATGGAGATAACCAATTGCTGAGGCTATTTCTGCAGCATAGAATCTTGCTCTGAAATAATAACATGAAAAAAATATAGAGAGAGGCTGATAAATTAAACAGGTATATCCTCTCTCAGCACTTTCCCGTCTCCAAGACCTTATTAGATGATCACAAGCGACATAAAGACGCGGTGTCACGATTGTAGCCCATTTTTGGTGATGTAAAAAAACACTTAGGCCTAGTACATACGCCGCCCTTATCATGAGCCGTACCAAACTGTTACCATGAAATACTCGAAACTCGCGGCGTTGAAATCGATTCTACATTCCCGGTTTGATTTAGAATAGTTTAGGCTACAAGCAGACGAGAGATGGTCAACAAATATTTTTTTTTTAGATTTTGCATTAGGATCGGCTCATGATAAGAGCGGCGTATGTACTAGGCCTTAAATAACTGATGGATAGCCAAAATACTAGTTCAGGTTTCTTAAATAGCCCTTTAACTACAAAGCGATCATGATTGTAGGCTTCATGGTTGGTCACGTGACAAACACAAACGTTTCTTTAAAATTCAAAAGGAGAAATCAGTTTTTTTAACATTTGCTTATCTCATCATTTCAATGAATGAAAAAGTCATTTTGGGAACAAAATCATATTCATTACTTCTTATTTCATTTTACTATATTATAGCAAGAAGGTTTTATTGTTTTACTATCGGGTATTTATTTTTTGGACTAAAAGATTTAATTTTAAGAATATTTAACAATTAGACCTCGAGTCTGAAAGGGCTACGGGCCAATAGCCCATGAGGCAGCAGGCCGAATGGGCTATTGACCCGTGGCCCTTGAGGGCGAGAGGTCCAATTGTTTTAGTATCACCCAACTAGTTGGACAAAAAAAGTGCAAAATTGTGTTTAAAAAATCACCAGAAACCTCGACAAAACGAGAAGCGGTCGCCATTCTTTTCATGTTCAAAATCGGCGCTTTCGCAACTAGAGGTCTACTGATAATAGTCCCATAGTAGCGTAGCCAATCAGAATGCAGCATTGGCAATAGTCCACTAGTTGGGTGATACTAAGTTGTTTTATCACATGACCCGTGCAAAACCTCCACACCGTTGAGGTTTTTTCGCCAGGGAAATACAGTATAATCTGCGATATCGCTCATATAAGTAAACATGCTTTCTTATCATGCGCACAGAATTCTCTGCAATATTAGTGATTACCTTGCTTCTGGAAAATATCTTTCTCTTTGTAAGTGGAAAAATAACTGAAACAAAGAACAATTAATGAGTAAAAATGGTATCCCTGTTGCGGTCCAAGGCATGATAAACTATCTCTTAGGCCGCCGTTACACGGTGCAATGTTTTTGTGCAACTTGTCTTGCAATGCTTGATTGCGTGGCAAGTTGCACGAGCCATTGCAGCGTGTGACACCCTCTGCAACGCTGCGAGACAGGTTGCTGCAAGTACTTCTCGCAAAGGATTGCAGCAACTTGTCTCACATTGCAGCATGTAACAGCGAATCTCGCAACTTGTCTAGCAATTTCGTTTCCAGTGCGCATGTGCGTTCTGTATCAAAATGGCGGACGAATTCGAAATTGGCGCGCAAATAGTAAAAAAATCGATACGTTGCGAGGGACCATTGCGAGCTCAATATTCTTAAAGGCTCTTGCAAATTGTCTCATCAGACCTCCTCTTTTTTAGGTAAGCTTAAATGCAGTCAAATCCACAAAAACTAAACAAAATAATCGTCTAGGTTTGTTAATAACCTTTCAACTGCTAGATACAAGTTTTTGGAGTATTTCTGTGTGTTATCGAGAGGATGGAATTGGATTGCGAATTGGCATTTTTGATTTCTTACCAGGCTGAACAGTTTTCAAACTTGGAAATTTGATAGCGAAAGCTGTGAAATCTTATGTAGAAAGCTTATAGAGTGCAAATTTAAGTTTATTTTTCTTTCTAAGACTCAGTTGAAGCAAAATAGGATTCTGAGTTGTTTATGTACCCCACTGATCTTATCTTATAACATTTTGTCGAAACAATCGTGACATACAGCTGTTTCGAAAACGTTGTCGGTAAAGAGCTCAAGCGTACGCGCCCAGACCGCTAGGGTTTATGGGTAAACACCCGAGGAAGCAATACAAATGTTTTTGGTATCGTAAGACACGCGTTTAGTACCTTATCCGCGATTCTTTTTCTTATTCTCTCACAGTTTTACACAATGAGGATGCAGTGTGCTCGCGTTTGCTCGAGCAACGTTTATTGGAATAGCTGTAGCCTCTTTGATCGGTACTTACCTCCCCGCCATTAACATAATCCAACACAAAGTACAATTTATCCTTTGTTTGGAAAGAGTAATGAAGACCCTGAAACACAGTAATGGTATGGGTATTTACAGAACTGACAACAGACAAGTTTGCTCAGGTGTGTCGTGAGAAAACCACTGCTCGCAGGTATAACGTAATGGGGTTCTAACTTATCACTTACCACTAGGAAAGGATGTCTAACATTCTGTACAAGGACATTACGCTCTGCCATGATGTGCTTTACCTGAAACCAGAAACAGAAGAGACATAAAATACTTATATGAAAATAGACAAACCCCAGTGAAGAACTACCCGAGCCAACGGCAAAGCATGCTGGAATGCAATTATCTTCTATTGAAAATAAAGGCGATTTCATTGGCTTAGACACAAAAATCTGTAAAATTACCATGAAAGAAAAACTTTTCTCGGGATTTATGAGGAGATATAAGCACATGTGGTACTCACAAACAGGATATGCAATTTTTAAAGACTTTCTATTTGGGTAACCTGGCGTAAAATGCTGATTCTGCCTCCTTTGTTCTTCTTTAATGTGATTGGTCTAGAGACTCTTTATTGCCATATTCTCTCAAAGCAAGTCGAAATCTATCATTTTCTACTTTTATTATGTTACTAGTAATGACAACTTCCTGTGGTAAAAAATGGGACATATCCTATGTGGGGAACCCTGAATGCCGTAGAACAATGAAGTTTCGTTTCCTTCTTGCATGGATGATTACTTAATAGTCCAGTTTCGAATTCTCTACTCTACCGCCGACTCGGTGTCAACGGAGAACAAATACAGTGGGAGCCTCAATACACCTTATTCCAAAATGACTGACTGGCCCTTGAGGCCTCGTTCTCATGAAGTTATTATTTTCTTTTATATTCACTCAAGCTCAAAGACAAAAGATAATTTCATGAGAGTGAGGCCACAAGGCCAATGGAACAAAAACTCGCCATTGTGCAATAAGGTGTACATGAGGTCGAAAAACTTGCGAATACCGACGAGAAACTGATGAAGCTTGAATTGCGAAAATAGCGATTGAATTGCGATTTGTTCAGTGGGTCCTGTATCTGTAACTACTGGACAAGATTATGACAATCAAAATAGGCACAAACCAGGGAGAGTGCATTGTCGAGTTGATATTTCAGGGGACGAAGTACGAACTTGTGTTCAGTCGTGACTCAGAGAAAAAGAGAAAACAAGAGACGCTATGCTTTTGTCTTTTGTTTTTTGCTTCGCATTTTGATTGGCTAGCTAAACAAAGACCCAAGATGTCAACCAAAAGAAACATGTAGACATTTGTTTCCTTTCTGCAGTCATCTGAAATCCCTCTCAATGGGAATAATGCCCAAGTTCGACTCAGGACAGTCCATTATGTACAGATAATAGTACAGTTAAACCCCAATTTTACGATACCCCATGGGGGCAGCAAAATTGCATCGTAAAATCAGCGTATCGTTAAATCGAGGATCGTAAAATCGGGGTTCCACTGTACAAGAGCTATGTGCATATTTTTACCTCGTTTCTCTTTCTGATTGCTTTTTATTTAGAACTTTGATTGCATAAAATTGTCTTCTTGTTTATTCTTGGCCAGAAAAACCTGCAGAGAGGACAAGCAGATTAGAAAACATATTACACATCAGATTCTGAAAAAATAAACAAGCAAAAAAAAGGGAGTATACAAACCTTGCCAAAGCTGCCTTTTCCTATCACTTTCAAGAACAGGAAATCACTAGGTTTTGCCCTAGAAGCATGAAAAGTTGCATAGTTAAAATTAAAAAAAATTGTGCCAGCACATAATTCAATAAAGGTTGCTTTGTTGGGTTTTGGACACTGAGAGATGAAATACCATGCATTTGACCGATCCCCGCATTTTAGCAGTTGGACAATGCCTCGGTTTTCTTTTCAAATCTCTTACCCTATAGTTAGAATAACTCAAAACTAAGATATTCTGAAAGTTGGGGAGTAATACGATAATTTGGTGAGAAGTTATAAGGCATCTAAAGTTACATATTTTTATAGTGTTTGTATGGGGGTCGGACAGATTTTGTCCGAGCCTCATACAACGTATCTAAAATACGAAACTTTAGCGACCTATAACTTTGCTCCTAAATATTGAAATACTCCAAAATTATCACGATTTCTTAGTTTTTGGGTATTCTAGCTCAAGCATAGAAAATTTAGTGGAAATACCAAATCATCGCCTGACTGCTAAATTGGGTATCGGTCAATTCACCGATCCTGCATTCATTGCTCTACCTTCCTAGTTAGTGTTGCTACGTTGGACAAGCAAAAATGTTTCTTTGGCATAGAGCATGAAAAGACCCCAATAGTCCAGTTTCGAATTGTCTGTTCTACCGCTGAATAGAAGCTGAGGAATTTGCGAATACCAAACGAGTCCGAAAAGCATCCACAAGTTAGTCTATTGTAACCACTCAAGCTTCATCAGTTTCTCGTTGGTATTCGTAGCTTTCTCAACTTCAACCTGCGGCTCTCGCTGTATTTATGCGCCGCTGATGCCTACTCAGCGGCAGAACAGACGATTCGAAACTGGACCATTTCGGAGATATGTTGGAAGTTGCCACATAATGTATGTGTTTGACTATTTTCATCAGAAATAGCCCTCAGGACCCTCTCCCTCCTCGGGAAGAAATTGAGGGAAGGAAAGGGAAGGGCCTGACACAAAATGCTCGTGTTCAAGATCAAGATTCTGAATGCTGCGCTGATTGGCCAAAAGACAAAGGGGCGCGTCACGTGAGTTTAAAACCAGAAGCAAAACTGGAAGCGTTGGCACGTTCGAGTACAAGCCGCGATGCGAGAGACAGAGAGCAATCTTTCAGAAACGCCAACGCAAATGTTCTAATAATTTCGTCCTTTCAAATCTGGAATGTGGGCAAAAGAGTTTGAAAGGGCCTTGAAAATGCTGTAGAATCTGGAATACAGTTTTTTCCTATACTGTTATCCAGACCGCGTGCCTCAACTTCTAGTAGTTTTGCCAACTGCGTTTGGTAGACGCTTACTTATCAACACCGAAGCTGTGTACTAGCTACTGTAGACTGCTTGCAGTCCCTTCTTTGGCGAACGTCCGTGAAAACGAGCTCGTGAAAAGCCCGAGGAGCGCCGATGGCTTGAAGTACCGAAGGCACGAGCGCGAGCCGAAGCCGCGAGAACGCGCTCGTGCCTTCGGTACTTCACGCCATCGTTGCGCCTTCGGCACTCCTCTGGTTTTTCACACGCTTGTTTTCACGGATGTTCGCCAAAGAAGTGACTTCAAGCAGTCTATTCTTGGGTCTATTTCTATTCTTGGGTTGCAACCATTCCATTGGGAATTAATCTACAAAGCGCAGCGGCCATGCTGGTACCCTGAACAAAGGGAACTAATGAACCTTCTTTTGTTCTATACCACCAGTATGACCCCCAGTGACGTCAGATGCAACCCAGGAATAGCTTACTGGCTTCAGAAAGATGGAGAGAGAAGAGCCTTAGCGAGTATCGTTGCTAGGCTCAAAAGCAGCAAGTCGAGCTAAAAGGGAATTTCAACGGCATCCCTCGAAGATTTATGCGAGGAAAACAACGATGACAAAGAAATCCTGCTCGGCAGCGCTGAAAGCGTTACTCTAAATTCTCTCCCAGCCCAGGCTGATTGTTCCCGCTGGATTCGGCAGCTTTCGCTAGCACTTTTCAAACCAGAAAACAGTCCTTTGAACTCGTGATACGGAGTTGTGTAGTAAAAATGTCCTTACGGAATTCCTGCATACCACATCGAGACCAACTCGAAAATTCCCACAGTCCACACTTTCAAGCAGGTTTCCCAAAATAACCGACCGAGCTCCAAGCTTTCCAAATACTGCGCCATTTGTTGGAGAAATCAAGTGCACTGGTCCGGATTTAAACCATATTTAATAAGCTGTTGATCAGAACAAACGAAACAAACACGCAAGCTCGAATGTTTTGGTTTGGTTCGGTCGCGTTTACGGAAACCTACTTGAGCGAGACAATAGACTGTGACAGCTGACTTTAATGCTTTTGACAGCCGCCTTGAAAGGGGGCGGCAGGCGCCAGGACAAGTGTTCTTACCGAAAAATAAATTCCGCCTGTTACTCAGGCTACATCAGAAAACGCTGAAAAATTCAGCAAAAAAATCTTCGAGTTTATGTTTGTTGCTCGGACATTTTGAATACCACTGGGAAAAACATATTGTTTGGTGATTAATGAAACAAAGACAGGATTTGTCTATTCTTTGCTTGAGTTACCACCAATGACACTCAACAACATAAGAGGAATTCCGCCAAGAAATCGAGTAAATTTGACACAAAGAGCAAACAATTTTTAAATAGAGTATTACAAAACCAATTTCCTTGTTTGTAGCATTTTTTGAAAGGTCTTGATAAAATAAAGAATTGGCGATTAGGAAATTCTCAAGGAAACCTGAGAAATATTTTGTCAAAGTTGTGAAGGAATGGGGTTGACTGTTGCTGTTCATTTCATGTCAACCCTTATAAATTGTATGGAATTGGGCAAATTTCAGGATTCATTTTCGATGGTTGGTGTTGTTGGAAATGAATTTTTTAGATCAGATATCAAAAACAGCAAGACAGAAGTCTACACTGTGATGTAAATTATTTTCTTCCAAGAATTTGTTCCAATCGTTACTCAGTTTTCAAATGGATTACGTCATCAGACTAATTCCAAAAGCAACATTTTAAAAATAGATCTTATAATGACATGACATGTTCACTCATCTTACTTGGGATTGTTAGAGTCACCAAGATCGATTTTTTCCACATCTTTAGCCTGTGAAATAATACAAGTTTTCACTCATTACTACTGTATTATTAACATCTTCTTTTATCACTGTTTTTTACAATTTTCTATACTTTCCATCTTACGATTGCTTTTAACCTTTCATTGTTTTAGTGCCATTTTACCCCATTTCTATTGAGATTGCACAGGGGCTCATAAATAGGGGAGTCCGTCTCTAGTATTGCCCTATTGATAAGGCATTTTGACAGACCTAGTTATTTTTAGAACGGTTTTAATGCTAAAAATTGTGAAGCTTTTGTTTTACTATCCAATCAAATTTGTTTTATCAGTAGCATGCACGTGCAAGCACTGATGTGTTGTTGTTCTCTGCTATTGTTTGTTCTATATGATATACATGACCGCAGCCGCATAGAAACAAGAGTAAATACAAAATTCAATGAAAGACCCTGTATCTGACTTTGTGATGCTTATTTTTTAATCCATAGACATACCTTCCAACCCCAAAAGCTCCAAAACTTGGAGATTGTGTTTCAAATGCAATAAGTGTATGAGAAACTCTAACCACCTGATACTCAGGCTAGAGAAAATCTCGAGAAATTTACCATGGAGACATACAGTAAATATATAGAAAGTTTTCACCTTTTTTACCCGGGAGAACCGGAGACTCCAGGGGAGACCTGGTGTGGATTGTTCAAAGGTGGATTAAATTTAAACCAGGTTTAGTTCTGAACAAAACCATCGAGTCACCATGGTAATTAATCCTGGATTAGTGCTAACCACTTTAAAGTAACCGGACCCTGGAGAGTTGGCAGGTATGCATAGAATCCAATGCAAATGAGATATCCATTTTTCAGTTGTGAATGGAATCTGTCTCAATCTACATGAACTTTAATCCACTTTGTGATAAAAATAGTCCCTCTCTATTGGTAACGGTAACATAAATGAACTGTTTCTTGCAGTAATTGATTTAAAATAGTAACACCGGCGTAGGCAGGTATTTTGGCTGGGGGGCGGCGGGGTGGGATGGATAGTTAAAACATGGGACATGGGAAATTTCCTCCAGCAAATATATGGGAAAATCTCCCGAGAAAGGGGGGCCACGGCCCCCTATGACCCCTCTGGCTACGCCCCTGAGTAAACAAATGTATAACATTGTAATTAAAAGAATTATCAGCACTCACCAGTGCATCTCCAGCATCATCAGTGCCTGGCTGCTCATCTTCATCATTTGCCTGTGCATTCTTGGGATTGTCCAAAGATAGGAACTCTCGAACATCAGGACTAAAATTGCAGTGTAAAACTTAATGACAAATTAAAAAGGACTACATTGTAAAAGGAGCAGCAGTGTCATCATTTCTGCATCCAAATAACTGATGGATAGCCACAATACTAGTCTAGGTTTGTTAAATAGCCCTTTAACTACAAAGCGATCATGATTGTAGCCTTCATGGACCTATTACAGAGCGGATGGAATCAGATTGCAAGGAGGAGTTTTTGAAATTTTATTGATGAGCAGTTTTTAAAGCTTGAAATTACAGCAAAATTTGTCTTGCCAATATAAAACTTACCTACATTGCTTATTAGGCTAATCTCATGTGATATATCATGATTAAATACAAATTTTGAGCTGTATTTCAGAATTTATTAAAATAACCATGACACAGCCCCTTATTGGTACTCATTTTCACAGCACTTAATTTCACGAAAAAAAAAGGTTGGCATATTTTGCGGGTCTTTTTTTTTTGCGATATGGGTGCAAAATTATTTTCTTAGGAAATTGATGTTCGCGAAAATGGAAAAAACAAAATTTAAATCGAGAATTTTATTATTACTTCTTGTTGCTGAAAATCATCAACTCATAACAAAACAAACTATAGAAACCACATTGTGTACCATAGGCATAGTGCTTTTATGTTTTAACGTTCTTTACAATTGTGCCGGTAATACATTTTACATTGTAACCATGAATGAAAATACAAGAAATATAGGAGGGTATCAAATTTTGCAACATTAAAGTTTGCAGGAAATTTTTTGCGTCATTTTTAGGTACGTGATTTTTTTTAAATCGCAAAATTAAAGCAACAAAAAATGTGTACCAATAAGGTATGATTGTACAAGTGGACAGTATATCAACAGCACAATCATGATTCTGAAAACTTGCTGGACACAATGTTGCATGTAGCTGTTCCTTATCTTGGTATAAAAATCATCAGCATAATTATAAAAAAAATTGGAATTTAGTTAGAGCCTATGGTACCAGTAACACTTACTGTTCAAGTGTGCCAGGGTGAGTTAATATCTTGACAATAAAGTCATTTAGTCCTTCTCTTCTCATCTTTATGAAATCTGGAAAGTAAAAAGCATCAATGATAAAATGGGAATCAGTGAAAATCTGGAAAGCTGGCAAACTGTACCAGGATGCAAAGAAGTGCACATATTACATTTGACACAGAGTTGACACACTAATCAGTATTGAGAGTGTTTGAAAAAGTAATTGGTTATTATTAAATCATAGGCACTAATAGAGCGGATTTCAGATGACTGTTGTGAGTAATTCGCAATTACTTTGTTATTACTTTTATACGTTTTATTCAGAATTGGTGTAATTACTTTGCGATTGGTTTCACTACAGTCATGTGAAATTCGCTCTAATACAGTAGTATTGTTGTCTGCCAATGCGACTCGACAAAACGTTTAGCAAAAGACAAGTTCCTAAAATAAGACTTGCACAATAAAGCGAGAGATTTGGCATTTCTGAATTTGAGGTGAGATTTCTACAAGGCTAATACTAAAGGCTCACCCCTAAAACTTGTTAACCCCAGACACCAAATCTTTAACCTGAACCACAACAATAACAGGCAACCTTTGATGGCAGGGACTTGTTGAGCATGTCAAAATACCTGGTCACTAAACCTCTAGTTTGGGGATTAACCCTTTGACTACAGAAACATTTTCCCCAATATCCTTCTTTTATGAGTGCAAAAACATAGATTTCACATGCCCACCCTTTGTGGCTAACCTGGCCTAAACACTTGTATTTAAAGGCCCATAAGCACCCAAGTCACATAGGCCTTTTTTGAGATACACTTGAAGTCGTGGATTGCAATGCACTGTTGTCTAGCTTTGGTACAAACAAACCACCAAACAATAGGCAGTTTTCCCCAGTGGAATTCAAAGATGGATTCCACTGGGAAAAACTGCCCACAGTTTGGTGATTTGTTTGTACCGAAGCTAGACCATAATGCATTACGATCCGTGACTTCCGGTGTATCACAAAAAGGCCTATTGCAGGCACAAGAATAAAATGCAGTTGAAAACTCAATGCAAATTTTCAAGTTTGACTTGTGAAATGTGAAGAACAATAGGAACCCCTTTGGGACCTACAGTATCAGCCAATCACAGCTGTTGAATGACAATAGATCCAATTGAAAACAAAGCGCAAAGGTTCCCAGTTGACTATGGGCCTTGTGGTCATTCACAGGCTTTAAAAACTGAAGCTCTGGTTTCGCACACTATCTCTTTTGCAAGGGACATGGTACTGTCTCTCTCTTCTTACCTGGATCAAAGTTGTTTCCTAAAAGCCGTTTTCCTGGTAACTTTACGTACAAATCAGGATGGATCTTCTTCAGCTGCTCAAAATCAACAATAATTAAATATGGTAAGAGACAAATCAAAATACTTGCAAAGTGAAATTTGATGGCAATGAAGAACAAGGACATTGGCCGAGTAGAAATTACAATATGACATTTTGTTTTATTTGTAATTTTATTTGGTTGTAACACTTCATGTCTTGTGAAATAGCTCACAGCTGTTTTGAGTATTCTGCGAACTCTTGAGATCGATTTCCAACCGTCAAACCGCATTCTGGCTTCCGTCAATCAAACTTTGTAATCCTTGAAATACAAAGAAATCAGTTCTTGCCATCCTAGTGAAATGCTCCAACACACAGCATCTTTTACTATCTTTTTCTAAACAAATGGCCTAACTTACGGTCAGCTAAGACTCAAATTAGACCTCAGAGTTTGATTGACGGAAGCCAGAACGCCATTGGACGTCGAACGCAAGAGTTCGCAGAATACTCAAAACAACTGTAACAAAACTACAGTCATGTTTCTATTAAAATGCATGAGATTTGGACCCAAAGCAGGAGACTAGGCTGAAATGGCTATAATCTACCATGGTATGGAATATAAGATTGCCCTTCTATGCACCAAGCATGGAACCGATAAAAATAATCTACTCCCACTGCCTAATCTTACTCACTAAGATCTGGAAAACAAAGGACCTGTTAAGGTGTTCTTCAGAGAGATTTAATAACTTTGTGACAATTAAAGTTCAACCAGATCCATACACTATAATTATAGTGTTTGTTGCTATTCATGTCTGACCCACATTCATGTAATTCAGCGCATTTGCTGCAAAGAATGTTGAATATGTGGTTCCAGAAAATATCCCCCCCCCTAAATGAGGGGATTGGAAATTCCAGAGGGGTGGGGTGGGGGTCAATTTACCTGATTTCTTCCATATATTTTTTAATCAATAATGATCGATCCAAGGGGTGGAGAGGGTCACTTTTCAACACCCTTCTGTTGGGGGGGGGGATAGATATTTTTTTGGAACCACACACAATAAACCTATCCTATATGAATCTCCTGCAATATGTGGGTGCCAAGTTTTTTTTTTCAAACAGAACAGGTAGCTTTTCTCAGCCCCTTCTGTGGAGGGCCAGTTTTCTGGTATCACATAATGTCCAATATGGCTGGACCTAAATGAATTCATTTTCATCTCAAGTAAAAAGGGCTGATTGCTAGAAGGGTATACCTTTTTAATTTTTATTATTGTTTTTAATTCAGCTACTGGTACTTGTTTTTTTTATGGATATAAAGTGCCTAGAACATATAACTGGTATGTATAAGGCGCTATATAAATCATTAGTATTATTATAATTACCTTGTCATACAGGTGATGAAACTCATTGTATCTTCTAAATATGAAGTAATTTCTGCCATCAGGTAACTTGACTAATACTTTGTACACCTATCAGAAGAAACAAAACTCAAATTTAATTTTGTAGTAAATTTTACCACATGTATCCCGCAATGGAAGAAGAGCTACCTACTCTAGTTGAATCCGGTTTGCGTAACCCATTATTATTATTATACTATTATTATTAATCGAAGGTAGCATTTAAGCAAAGGCAGCATGCACATGTAGTTTTCCAATTTGTAAGAGAGGGAAGGGATCTGGTCAGCTGCAAATGGCTCAGACCCGGGGTAACCAATCAATGAAATCAATATTCGATAAAAATTCAGCAGCCATCTCACCGGCTTTAGTATAAATCAACTAATGGTCTATTACAAATCCTGCATTCTGATTGGCTGAGCTACTAATGGTCTATTAGTGATAGACCGTACCTGGCAAAACTCCACCTTTCTTTGTAATTTTTTTTTTTTTAACATAAAATAATGGTATTCATTGCCAAAACCGACCAACTAATTGGTTTATACTAAAACAATTAGACTTCTCGTCCTCATGTGCTATGATATCAATAGACCATTCGGCCTTCGGCCTCTTGGTCTATTCATCATAGCACATTCGGCCTCAAGGTCTAATTGTTAAATAGACTGCTTGCAGCCCCTTCTTTGGCGAATGACCATAAAATGAGGGAAATGTGTTTTTTTACATACTGCCTGTTTTCCTCCTGTGGCACATCTCTCTCAGGAATAACTCGACAACTTAAACAAACGAAGCCCACGGCGGGTAAAAAAAACATTTCCCCTGATTTATGGACGTTCACCGAAGAAGGGCAGCAAGCAGTCTATTGCCAAATGCTGACAAAATCCACTGCAGAACCATAACCTTAACCTTCCTGTAACAGCAGGATAATATGATATGTCTATTAAGACAGTGACTTATCGATTGCAATCGATCATTATTGATTACAATTGAACAACCCTCATTATTATTCAACCATGCCACTATCTTGATTCTGATTGGCTAAGAGTACACAGCGAAACCTTGTTGGCGCGCAGTGCGTGACATCATACTGCAGACATTAGGATTGATGCACTCTAATGACGTCCTAACGCAAGCCAATAGGTTCGCTGCCATCTTGGTTTTCATTTCAGAAGCGAAAGCCAATTTTGCCAATATTCTCGTTGAATCTGCTATGCTTTTTGCCGAGAGATCATTGCTCAGGATATCTAAACATCAACAATGGCTATTTGAATTGAATACAAAGAGGAAAATACTACTGGACATAAGCTAAAGTTGAAAAAACCGTTCGCCTTGCAGGGCCTCATCGTCAACTTTGTTTAGCTAGGTAAGAATTCCTGGTTGCTGAATAATAAAACAATTATTGAATTCGGTTTTCGCATGATAGTGAGATTTGTAACGCCGAGGTTTGTATTATCTGCCGAAGAAAATCCAATAAGTGTTAATTGTGTGACAGTTCGATTGATTGTCAATTGACCGATAACAATCAATACAAATTAAGAAATTATATTGATTGTTACCGATTGGTTTTCCGATGATCAATTTCATTGATTGGTTACCCTGGGCTCAGAGAATGGTCATTGTTTCAGGAAAGAACACAACCATGTGGAGGCCAATTTTTTTTCTGGAATATATCACTTTTATGGCACTTTTCTGTGATTTCCGTTCTAGCACAAATAAAAGCTGGCTTATATACATAATTACACCATACAAAAGTCATTACGTAATAGCTTTTCTGAGTGAAAACAGCGACAACAAATGTTTCTAATGCTTAAGAGCAACTGTCACTTTGAGCACACAATCAGGAGTATTGGCTTCCAGAAATTGTTTTGCAAATACAGGCTGACGCTACTAAAATCTACCTAAGCCACTAGTATTTTGCACCATAACTTTGCAGAATGAGCTGTTTGATTCAAGTAAGTTTGATTCAAACTGATTTCCATCTGACTATAACATCAAACAATCAAAGTCAGTTTCTACCTTCAAAACTAAATTCAAGGAAAATTTTTTAATGAACCAAATATAATGTAGCTTCTTTTGCCGCCATCCGTTTCGTGGAAAACGCCTTACTCAATACTCGATAATTAAATTTACTTTTTTCCACCGTAAGCAGTCCAACTCGAAAGCAATTCACTCCTTTGGACACTGCTCACACATAAAAAAAATTATTCACAAGTTCTCTTCTACTTATTTCTTTTTTGTCATGTTATACAGTTTTTAAAAAAAAATATGCATTCTGTAAATAATATTTATTAGTGTGAGAAATAAAATGAATTGAATTGTCCGAACACAAATAAATATTTGTTACATTGACATCCCTGTCATATTATGATGATGAGGTTTGTTCATGAGTTTTGGGGTAAAAATTATATCTGTACTTTCTAATTAATTTTGATGGTACCTAAAAATCGAGCTAGAGAATCAATTTCCAAATCCAAGTTCACAGTTTTCCCAAAGGATCATTTACAGTCCATTCAATACCACACAAAAGCTAAAGAATATTAATAATGACCTCCAAGTGTACATAAATCCTTTGCAATCACATAAAAGTCAACTCTCTTTGTATTTAGTAATTGCAATGCAATGAGTCATCTGGATAAAGGAAAATGAGCAATCTTTTGTCTCCATGATATCGCAGGGCCGTTAAAAAACTCAAAAATCACTTGATTTCCTATCATGGGGCGGGGTGACGAAACATGTGAGTTGTCCAATACATGTGTTGCACTTCCCCCTTGCTGCATCCTGTGTGCCATGAAAAAGCCATCTCCCTAATTAAAACCAGTACTATTAGACAGGATATGGGCACAACGATAAAAAAATATGGTTGCCTTATCTGTTCGAAAACAAGTGATTAAGTTATATTTGAAGATCGATCTTCGGTTCGAACTGTGAGCAGAAGATCAAGGCCATTCGCGGTGTGAAGTGGACAGCATCAAGCGGAAACGTTTTGACCGGTTTAACCAGTTGACGTACAAAGTGCGATCGCGGATAAACGGCCGTGTTAAAGTGTGTCTTTGTGATGGCGATGAAGGGTAAACTATATCTCCATCGGAAACGGCTTTTAACAAGCAACTATAAGAGCCTTGTACGGGTTGGTACGGCGTACATTTTCAACGTAGCACATTAGTGTGCAAAATGCACGCCCAACAAACTTGTTTACTCGACGAAGATTTCAGCCTCTGCATCTCTGCACCGGACATGACCAGTCCTGGACCCAGAGTGGATACCCAACTTAGCCGTAAAGCCTTTAAATCCCATGTATTTTGCTGCAGTCGTACTATTAATTACTCGTGACCCGATGTAAAAAAAAAAAACAAACAGTGCTGAATAAGAGCGCACTTCGTGTATCCGAGCTGCAAGGAAAAGTCGAACAAAGCCTTGCACAAAGCGTAACTACTCACCGTAAATCGCTTGGACTTCTCCGAACTGAGAGTCTCGGAATCTGGGACACTTACTCCATAGGGTTTGACATAGTTCTGCCACGGAAGCAATATTATATCGTCGTTTGGCTGAATTATTCGCTGAGTTTGCTCAGAACTTGGATGGCAGCTTCGATCAAGGCGCTGATTGAAAACTACCGACTAACTACAAAATAAAACTACGTTTTGAGTTCTTGATTCAGTAGACGCATTTGATATATATGTCCTTATGAATCCTCTAGATCTTGCTAAGCTTGTAACCCTTAAAACACAAGGATTTTTTTCTTCAAAACGGAGCAAACCTTATCCCGTGTTTCGACCGACCACTGAACTCCGCCAGCACGAGTCCAGAGCCTGGGCACGAATGCCGGATATGTATTGGAAACATCGGTATGCAAATGTTTAGAGAATTTACTTATCAATCATAAAAGGACAGTTAAAAGTTTATCTATAAATGAGCTATAAAAGCTCTGTCAAAATATTTACTTTTCAAGAAAATACATTTCGTTATTTCGTTTAAGATATACCGTTTTCCTCCAATAATCATTGCATATTCCCATCAAGAGAGACTAATTGGTATGCATCTTGAATGATGAACATGTAGATTCCTCCTTACTTCTGAGGAATGTTGTTTGTCGCAGCGAGAAAAACACCAAGGCCGGCGGCGCGAAGACGTAAGCCAGATGCCAAGCATTCTAATCTTTCTGTAATCTTGTTAGTGCGCCAGAAAGCACCAAGTGAAAACGCGACTTCCACGATTACTGACGTGACGTTACTTGTTGTAGCCAAGAATCTGTTTTCGATGCTTGGAAATAGATTTGCACAAGATTTGCAAACCACTGCTAGGCAATGTGGCGCAGGATCGGACGTCACAGTCAACACTCACAGGCCTACCACGAACTCGACTCGAGCCCTCTTCATTTCACTTTTGAAGGGAGGAGGGGGTTGGAACTTTATTCCGTGCAAGACTTATTTTTTTATTCCTCTGTAATGCGGTGATAATTTTATTCCAATATTCCAACGAGAAAGACCACACCCCATGGATCCAAGAGTGAAATGGTCGGCCCTTGGCGAGCACTTGTGACGTGACACTTGCGGAGCACCTGGTTTTCCTATGCGAATCCGCCGAGCATTTTGATTTTGAAGCAAGTACGAATAAACGACGCACCGCAAAAATCATCGTTGCGCGAGCTGCATTATCATTTCTTGGGGCTGGTCTACACACGAAAGCAAAGCGCAAGCGCTATTTTGGTATAGTAAAAAGAATCACGATAAATACGAACTGAACACAAAGGTGATTCATCTGAGAACTTGTTCTCTCGGCGGGGTTAACCCTAAACGTTGCTCAAAACAACAAAAGTTGCTGAAAAGTTGCCGAGCCGGACACGGTACTGTTCTACTATGCTGACGCCACTAACGGAACGCCCAGACCGAAAAGTTGTCTGGGTATTTTAGGATGTCTTGTAGCCTCCTCGGGCGTTTGGTGGATCGATGAATCGTTAAAAACAAGAAAGGAGAAAAGGTGGGCTAAAGTAGGACGGGCTACCTGTGGTGAACGTTTCACGGTCCATTCCAACCTCGTTCCCAGGGTCTCCTCGGTCAATTTTAAAATGGCGGGTCGTCCTCTGGCACGACCTCTGGCCAACCCATCCGTAGTTTTTAGCGATTTATCAGATGGCCACGCCAGACGCTTGCGTTGGAGGCCAGTGTCTTTGAAAGTACAATAGTTACAATCATAGCAGCCAGACCAGCAACATGCCATCAAAATAGGATATTTGTTTCTACCCAAACTGCCTTTCGGTCTGGGTGCATAGGCTAGAGCGCTCGCAAGAAGGCCGACAACCTTTTTGAAAAAGCTGTATGTGTAGTGTATGCTCTCGTGATCAAGGCAGTGAATGTAAACACGTTTATGAGAATAACATCCCTATAATAAATTATCAGCAATTTACAACGATGCTATAGTTTTCACATAGCGGTTGCCTCTTGTGCTCTGAAAAGAATCCACCACATGCACCCCACCAACTAGAAGAGCCATGATAAGTACTACATGTACATGTATCCGTTATTTAACATTCATCGATACTTATTTTACGTTAACTCTCATTTTTTGCTTGCTTCTTTTTTTCACCAAAGTTTTGCTGATTTCTTTCACCCTTTTTTGTTTGAACTTTTGGTTCAGTTTGTATGCTTCGCCGATTTTTTATTTGTTTTGCTAATTTGTCCAATTCGAAACAAGTTTTTAGACAGAGGAGTCTCTGTAGGTTTATCTACAAGCGTTTGTTTGTTTGTTTGTTTTGTTTGTTTGGTAAACCATTTGTTTGTTTGTTTTACCACCATATATTTTAGTCGTCCAAATTGAAAATCAAGTTATTAGACAGATAAGTTTCTGTAGATTTACCTACGAGCGATGGTTTGTTTTGTTTGCTCAACCATTTGCTTGATTGTTTGTGTTCACCAAGGTCGTCTAATTTGAAAATCAAGTGATTAGACAGAGAAGTCTCTGTAGATTTATCTACAAGCTGTGTTTGCTTGCTAAACCATCTGTTGTTTGTTTGTTTCACCAAAGAGGTATTTTAGTTGTCCAAATCGAAAATTAAGTTATTAGACAGACGTCTTTGTAGTTTTTATGTACGAGTGTTTCTTCTTTGTTTTCTAAATCACCATTTGTTTGTCTGTTTTACCAGAGGTATTTTAGTCGCCCAAATCTCGAAAATTAAGCTATTAGACAGATAAGTATCTGTAGAGGTTATTTTACGAGTGTTTTCTTTGTTTGCTAAATCACCATTGGTTTGTTTCTTTTAACAACTTTTTGTATTTTAGTCGTCCAATTCAAAAATTAAGTATTAGACAGAGAAAGTCTCTGTTGGTTTATCTACAAGGGTCCAGTCCTCATCAACACTTGAATCGCTGTCCTTCCTATTACTGGCACCTGACGACACCACCTCCTCTAACTCAGCAATTGGTTCGCTTCCTTCACTTACTCCATTTTCACGATCACGCATCTCCTTTTGCTGCGCTTTCAGTCTTTGCTCCATTTTCCATCTCTTTTTGTCCTTTTTATTGCTGAAAACACGCACATTAGGATTCAGATTAAATCGCACGTTCTTCCTTCCCGGCGATTCTGAAGTCCCATTAGGCGACAGGGCCCGTTGAAGTCGAATTCCTCACTCAAGGAATCGTCCGTGGACAGCTGGACGACCGACGGAGACATGATTTTCTCGACCGTATAGCATTCGCCACGATGTCGGTATCCGATCGGTCTGACGACGCCGATTCGACGCTGTCCGAACGATTTACTTTCGACTCCTGAGATGCACTGCTATCATGAATGTTCCCGTTAGTATCTGGCAACTGATCGGCGTCGAGAGTAGACGACAACAAGCGAGACTTATCTTCCGTCATCGATAAGTCGCTAAACAATTCCCTCGTCAGAACTCGAAAGCCGCGATTCCTGTAACTTTGACGTGATCTTCTCTACTGAATCTAATCCAAGATTTTCTCCAGTTTCCATTCCTGGCTCCATATTTCCTATCTGATTCCCGTTTTGGTGTTTTGTTGATTCCACGTGTGTTTTGCTTGTACCCGCTTGAGTAGTTTTCGCGTTTTCCTCCGGCTTTAGTTTACTCTCAAGTTTTATCGACAAGCTTTCCTCTGAGAGAGCAGTTACTTCCAAGTCTGTCTCGTACTTTGACTCGTTGACCTGAGAGTCAATTTAAAACAAATATTAATAATAATTTCAAGACGAGCGCAGCCTGTATCGCATTGCAAGCCACAAACGCGATGCATGAATGGAAGCGTGGCCACCCAGTCTTACTGGTACCCGCACCATTCAATTAACCCAGACATGCCCAGTTATCATGGCAACCGACAATTTCTATACTATATTTCTGACGTGTCTGTAGGAGGAACGTTTCTGATTGGCTAAGTGTTTTCCGCCTAAATTCGCGCCAATTGTGGCGAGTGCGTGGTACCACGGGAAGCCCGCAATAAATATTTTGCTATAACCCATTTACACGTTGTACGCCCCGTTTGTATAGCGATTTTCAGACCGGCCTGAGGTTAACATCGAGTGAGAGGGATGAAATATTAGTTTGATTACATGAAAAAAACTAAGCCCTTTCGTTGCATTCTCGTAACCAGAGGTCCCCGGCTCGTATGCTCGCAGGGGAGGCTCTTGGGACATCCAATTGAGGGCCTTGCGCTGATTGGCTGATTTTGAACGCTGGGGCATGTGAAGAAATTGTTTCGTCACGGCTCTGTATCGAAACTTGCGCATGTGACAATGGCTGTCACCATAGCCTCCACCGAGGAGACGAGCGGGGAGCTCTGGTTCGAGAATGCTCTGTTGAAGATACTAGGTGTCTTCACAGCGCATGCGTATACTTCGATTTCTGTTCGGATAAAAATGTAGCTTTTTCAGCCCGAGTTGAAAATTCCAGCCTGGTTTACCAAAACGACTCACAATTTCAGCCCAAGCTCAAATTTCCTCATACAATCAAGAATTCCTTATTCAGCATTTGTGAAAGGGACTCGGGTGAATTTTGGGTCTTTTTGTAGGTACCGGAAACGTTTGGAAACTACGTATTGTATTCTGTTAACAACTGAAGAGGCTTGGAGAGCCGAAACGTTTTGAAATCAAGAAACACTGAGCGACACACAGACCAAGTGGAAACGACTACCAAAAGATAGGTAAAGGAAAAGCCAACATTCATCGATACTTATTTTACGTTAACTCTCATTTTTTGCTTGCTTCTTTTTTTCACCAAAGTTTTGCTGATTTCTTTCACCCTTTTTTGTTTGAACTTTTGGTTCGTTTGTATGCTTCGCCGATTTTTATTTGTTTTGCTAATTTGTCCAATTCGAAACAAGTTTTTAGACAGAGAGTCTCTGTAGTTTATCTACAGCGTTTGTTTGTTTGTTTGTTTGTTTGTTTGGTAAACCTTTGTTTGTTTGTTTTACCACCAATATATTTTTAGTCGTCCAAATTGAAATCAAGTTATTAGACAGATAAGTTTCTGTAGATTTACCTACGAGCGATGGTTTGTTTGTTTGCTCAACCATTTGCTTGATTGTTTGTTTCACCAAGGTCGTCTAATTTGAAAATCAAGTGATTAGACAGAGAAGTCTCTGTAGATTTATCTACAAGCTGTTGTTTGCTTGCTAAACCATCTGTTTTTTGTTTGTTTGTTTCACCAAAGAGGTATTTTAGTTGTCCAAATCGAAAATTAAGTTATTAGACAGACGTCTTTGTAGTTTTATGTACGGTGGTTTCTTTGTTTGCTAAATCACCATTTGTTTGTCTGTTTTACCAGAAGGTATTTTAGTCGCCAAATCTCGAAATTAAGCTATTAGACAGATAAGTATCTGTAGGTTTATTTACGAGTGTTTCTTTTTTGCTAAATCACCATTGGTTTGTTTCTTTTAACAACTTTTTATTTTTAGTCGTCCAATTCAAAAATTAAGTTATTAGACAGAGAATCTCTGTTGGTTTATCTACAAGGGTCCAGTCCTCATCACACTTGAATCGCTGTCCTTCCTATTACTGGCACCTGACGACACCACCTCCTCTAACTCAGCAATTGTTCGCTTCCTTCACTTACTCCATTTTCACGATCACGCATCTCCTTTTGCTGCGCTTTCAGTCTTTGCTCCATTTTCCATCTCTTTTTGTCCTTTTTATTGCTGAAAACACGCACATTAGGATTCAGATTAAATCGCACGTTCTTCCTTCCCGGCGATTCTGAGTCCCATTAGGCGACAAGGGCCCGTTGAAGTCGAATTCCTCACTCAAGGAATCGTCCGTGGAACAGCTGGACGACCGACGGAGACATGATTTTTCTCGACCGTATAGCATTCGCCACGATGTCGGTATCCGATCGGTCTGACGACGCCGATTCGACGCTGTCCGAACGATTTACTTTCGACTCCTGAGATGCACTGCTATCATGATGTTCCCGTTAGATCTGGCAACTGATCGGCGTCGAGAGTAGACGACAACAAGCGAGACTTATCTTCCGTCATCGATAAGTCGCTAACAATTCCCTCGTCAGAACTCGAAAGCCGCGATTCCTGTAACTTTGACGTGATCTTCTCTACTGATCTAATCCAAGATTTTCTCCAGTTTCCATTCCTGGCTCCATATTTCCTATCTGATCCCGTTTTGGTGTTTTTTGATTCCACGTGTGTTTTGCTTGTACCCGCTTGAGTAGTTTTCGCGTTTTCCTCCGGCTTTAGTTTACTCTCAAGTTTTATCGACAAGCTTTCCTCTGAGAGAGCAGTTACTTCCAAGTCTGTCTCGTACTTTGACTCGTTGACCTGAGAGTCATTTAAACAAAATATTAATAATAATTTTCAAGACGAGCGCAGCCTGTATCGCATTGCAAGCCACAAACGCGATGCATGATGGAAGCGGGCCACCCAGTCCTTACTGGTACCCGCACCATTCAATTAACCCAGACATGCCCGTTATCATGGCAACCGACAATTTCTATACTATATTTCTGACGTGTCTGTAGGAGGAACGTTTCTGATTGGCTAAGTGTTTTCCGCCTAAATTCGCGCCAATTGTGGCGAGTGCGTGGTACCACGGGAAGCCCCGCAATAAATATTTTGCTATAACCCATTTACAACGTTGTACGCCCCGTTTGTATAGCGATTTTCAGACCGGCCTGAGGTTAACATCGAGTGAGAGGGATGAAATATTAGTTTGATTACATGAAAAAAACTAAGCCCTTTCGTTGGCATTCTCGTAACCAGAGGTCCCCGGCTCGTATGCTCGCAGGGGAGGCTCTTGGGCATCCAATTGAGGGCCTTGCGCTGATTGGCTGATTTTGAACGCTGGGGCATGTGAAGAAATTGTTTCTGTCAACGGCTCTGTATCGAACTTGCGCATGTGACAATGGCTGTCACCATAGCCTCCCACGCGAGGAGACGAGCGGGGGAGCTCTGGGTTCGAGAATGCTCTGGTTGAAGATACTAGGTGTCTTCACAGCGCATGCGTATACTTCGATTTCCTGTTCGGATAAAATGTAGCTTTTTTCAGCCCGAGTTGAAAATTCCAGCCTGGTTTACCAAACGACTCACAATTTCCAGCCCAGCTCAAAATTTCCTCATACAATCAGAATTCCTTATTCAGCATTTGTGAAAGGGACTCGGGTGAAATTTGGGTCTTTTTGTAGGTACCGGAAACGTTTGGAAACTACGTATTGTATTCTGTTAACAACTGAAGAGGGCTTGGAGAGCCGAAACGTTTTGGAAATCAAGAAACACTGAGCGACACACAGACCAAGTGGAAACGACTACCAAAGATAGGTAAAGGAAAAAGCCAAAGTCCCACTATGTATTCTGTTAGCTTCGTTCTTTGTGTTACTTGGAGACTTTTTCTCGGGTTTTTGCGCGGGTTCCTTGAGCTCCGATACTTACTAGCCTGTGAACATCCGGTCCCGCGAGCTTAACCTTTAAGCTACGGCTCAACTAGGACACATGTAGCACGCAACAGTTGTGTCCTGCATGTTTCCCCGGCTAAACTAGGTAACATCGCACGCGTTCTCGAACACATTAAATGTTTCTTGGCTTGCGAAGAAACATTTCTTTGTGTCTCGGCTACAAAAATTTGTCGCGCGCAACATGTTTCTACTAACCCTTGTTCGCGGGTGCTCGCGGGTGCCGGATGTTCGCAGGCTAGTACTTTAACGGAAGAAACTAAAATTTCATTACACTAGTCAGGTTGAGTTCTGCTCTGTCCTCCAGTCAGAATTCTTCATGTAATCGGAACCTTTACAATGTAAACGCCGCCAACACTTACCCAAGGGTCTTGTGACGCAATCTCCTCTAGCATCGCCTGGATAGGTTTCTGTCAGAAATTGCTTCTCCTGGAGAGGAAATCGATGGATTAGTCAAACATTTGGCTTCAAATATTGTATCTATCCCACGTTGCCAAAAGTAGATTGCAGCGTGGAAATGAAATTTCACATAAATTATCGCTCCCTATCTAAATAAACACCAAATGAAATACCAGTAGTGTCTCCCACGCGAAAAGGAGAGAAGAGAGGATACGAGGCAAACAGTGCCGTAGATAGCGAGGGGGCAGTTGCCCCCACCCCCCAGCGAGTAAACATTTTAGTGTCAACATGTGGAAAAAATCTGTTTGCCCCCCAGCAAAACAAAGGACGACCAGACTTGCCCCCCAGTAGAAATTTCTAGCTACGGCCTTGGCAATAACCACGACGCATGAAAACAGAATAACTCCTCGCCCCCACCCCCGCGAAGTAAACATTTTAGTGTCAACATGTGGAAGAAAATCTGTTTGCCCCCCAGCAAAAACACAGGACGACCAAGACTTGCCCCCCCGGTAAATTTCTAGCTACGACGGCCTTGGCAATAACCCACGACGCATGAAAACAGAATAACTCCTCGACATTCTGTCCAAGATTCGTTCCAACAAAACTAACAGTCACGTGATAACCAACCTCTAACGCCTCCTCGCTAGGCCCAGCCCTGAAACTATCCCAGGTTCCCTGCAGGCGTCGCCTTTCTGTAATGTCAGCACCAGGTTCTGCTCTGCCACGTCGATATGACAGAGGTCTGGGCGAGATTGTGTCATCCTTGAATATGATATAGAGGGCGTAGTCCGGATCAGGAGATGGCGAGGACTTGTGGTGCATGCAGGGAAGCTGATGTAGCACTGAAACAAGCAAATCACATATCAATCAAACTCTGTAGATTTTGCCACCTTTCAGGAAACTTTAGGCTTCATACTATATTGTGAATTCTCCGATCCCGCATTCATTGCTCTCCCTCCCAAGTTACTATTGCTACGTCGGACAACCAATGTGTTACTTTGACATAGAGAAGGAAAATACACCGATTGCACGAATATGTTGCAAGTTTCCTCATAATACATGTGTTTGATATTTTTACCAGGAAAAGCTGAAAATCCATGTAAAATCGAGTTTGTGTTTGTTGCTAGAACATTTTGAATTCCTCTAGGAAAAACTGCCTATTGTTTGGTGATTAATCAAGCGAAAGAAAGGTGCAGCTATTGAGCTTTGTTCTCGTGGTTCACTACGCTACCGAGTTTCCACCTGCGAGTTTCAGGGGCGAGGGGGGGGGGATAGAATGCTGATAAACCACTGAGAGCATAATAAATTCCTTGGCAGTGACCACCCTCAATATCTGTGCTTATGCCGCTTGCTTGACGCCGTCGAGACCCACCTTAATTCAGCTTACGAGCTGCAAGTCTGAGGAGTTGACCTCAAACATTTACTTTTACATTTACAGATAGCTAACACACACTAATAAAAATGAAACCTTGTTTTCATTGAAGCCGAGTGACACCGTGTCCATGGCAACGCCAGCGACGTGTACGATAAAGTCACAGTTTCGTCATCTTGATGGTATAGTAGGAGGACACTTGAAGAAAACGGACTTGAGAACTCTACAAACAACAACAATCAACAAAATTATATGATGCGCAAGTTAAGTGTCAGGGACAGAATAGGACTGTTTCCGATTAATTTCTGCAACTTAAGGTGGCTCAGGGCTAACCTGGTAGTAAATCACCCTATTTGCCTGGAAACGACAGCATTTCAGATAATATTCTAATACCGAGGTGATAATGGGGTCGATCTTCTCCCTGTTCTCCCTAGATAGCTATCATCATGTAGCGGTACATTATAAATAAGCAGTGGCAGTTTCATTTGAGGTCTGTTTTCATATAAATAGAAAACACTGAGCCCTTCCCATCCAAAAAGGCATAAGAATTTCAAAAAAAAGGAATATTTGTAATACCTTTTTCGAATATGAGGCAGTTCTACTAATTTTCTCCTGAAGACATCATATGGGCAGAGTAAACATGAGAGGGTCGTGTAAATATGACCCACATTGTAAGTAAATTATAGAGTTTCTTCTTCACAGGCCTTGGCTAAAATTTGCAAAGGAATTTCGTCGCAAACTATCATCATACCATACCTGCCATGTTTCTGGGATGTCAAATTCTACATCATGTTCTCCGTCAACTGTGACGAAATCTTCTTCTGTCGCTTTAGCACAAACACAGGAGTACCTAGGCCTGGAGCTACTCCAGCTGACATTTCACTGCATGCTTCAGTTTGACATGCCTCAGCGTTGTCCTTTCTTGGCTCTCATTAATGGCTGATTTTCGGTGTGTCAGGATGAGAGATAACTCAGCCTGGTCAAGTAATTTTACTTGGTCCCCTAGTCGTGTAGGCGTTTGCTTATTGTCGCCAATATGGTTTGTATTAGTGACGTTTTCAGTTGCACCATCATGACTGCAAGAGGATAGATCAGCCTTGTCAGGTTTTCGAATTTTATCTTCAGACTGAGCGTCTGCTTGATTTCTGTCATGAGAGACTGGTTCAGTTGCTTCTTCATGCGAATGTAAGTCGCCTGCGCATGCTCAGACACTTGGTCCCTAGTTGTGTTGCATCACCATTCTCTGGCTCTTTTATTGTGCTGCATGACTCTGCTGTACATTGATCGCCAGGGTTTATAACTTGATCTTCTACGTCCGAGTTAACATCTTGTCCCTCAGCTGAAAGGCAAAAGCAAATTAATTAAGTGTAAAATTCTTGTCGCCAAATGATAAAATTTGGGCGCCAAAATATAATTTGCTCCTGGTCTTCTTTTCATTTTCCCTTCATTTCCATCTTTATTTTCTTCTTTCTTGCTATCTTCCCGTTTTTGGCATGGGTCCACAAAAGACTTAAATGCCCAATTGGATTTTTGACGTGAATATCGAAAGTCTACACAGTAGAACTGGGCCCTGTAGGCAATGCAGATGCTGGGTGAATTGTGCCAGGTCATTCAGGCACTGCCATTCGCTTTGTAATGTGCCGCCATCTTGAGCACAGAAATCAGGCCAAGCTCTCGCGTTCTTAACGTTTTCAAAATCCTGCTTTACAAATCTTTGGTATCCACATTTTCATTTAACATTTTCAGGGCAGAGTTTGTGTTAATCTTGCGTGTCACTTCCTGCTTGGCCTCAATTCCATTACAAAGAAAACAAGATGGCAGTGATGTGACAAGGGCGAATGTTACTTGTTGATACAACTCTAATTTTAAATGGTTGTAATGTATGCTTACCTTGGGGTTCCTGTGTTTTTTCAAGCACCTCAACTAGTGGCGTTTCATCAACTTCCATAGCTGTAGGTCTGACTGTGGGGGGAGGGGTGGGGGTTGTACTGACAGTGTAACAACAAGCTGCTGTTTAGTTTTATCAAACTTTGCCGAGCCTTGTTTCTCATCAACAGGGTATGGTAATGATAGGTGAAGCATAGTCAAGGACAAACTTTGATATCTATTTCTTTCTTTTCTAACAAAATACATTCTATATTGTGTGTTTCCAAAAATATCCATACCCCCCACAGAAGGGTGTTGAGAATGATGCCCCAACCCCTCTGGAATTTCCCAAAGAAACATACAGTATTTGCATTTGCCTCATGATTAATCAATAATGTAATTGTAGATTTATTAGCCTATTATGTATTTATTAGCCTGTAATGTAATATTAACTGTTTGCTGACTGTATCTGTAATTCAGCTTCGGCTGCAAGAGATACATTAAACATATCTATCTATCTATCTATCTATCATGGAAAATCAAGCATTTTACTTGATTTTTATAGTGCCACCTATGTTGTTCTTGGGAAAAAATCACCTATGTTGATGTTGTTATACTGTTCGTTGCTTTCTGTATAATTAGGACTCTCCTTTTCTCTTTTTTTTTCTTGTTATCAAATTATTTATATTTAGTTAGCTATTTATTTATTTTCAAAGAAGCACGGCTGATCCGCCTCGACTAGTTTATACTATTTGCGTTCAGCCGGTAATATTTTGTAATCTGTCTATATTAAGATTTTAGTAAAATCTTAATAAACTTGAACTTGTTAATGGTGACCATGCCCCTTTCAATAATCCACAGTATTTGCAGGTTCCTACAGGAACCTCCCATTTTGCTATTGACGTTCCAATAAAACACTTGTTCTTCTGCCACGTCTTGATCTTATTTTTCTTAGCTCTTACAGAAAAGTTCGCTAAACAGAAACAATACCGTATTCACATGTATTCCCACATATACAAGTACATGTATTTGTTCTGTCTCATATAAAGGATATATCAAGGTGATATGCTGGTTTCTTGTTACTGAGAACAAGTTGTTTCTCAAAGATGTCAAGTTTCCAAAGAAGCTGCTGATTTCTGCGAAGCAAAAATGTAAAGCATAGTGAGTTATTTTTTGTTACTTGATAATTTTCAAGCAGATGACTATGTGCAAGGCGTTCCTTGCTTTGTCCTGTTCTGTTGCGCACAAACTCGAAGAACGTTCACAATGGCAGACAACACGTACAGCAGTGAAGTATGCATAAATGTGCCAATAAAATGATGCTTACAAAACAGCTCTGAAGTATTTTCATATCATACGAAAATCGATACTGCAGACACATTGAATGACGGTCGACATGCATTCTTTAAGACTTACGTACTACCCTTGTTTTTTCGACCAACCGGCGCCGTGCTTCAAATTGATCGTGTGATTGCTTTTTGTGTTCCATGTGATGCATTGTTTTATGTACCATGTGATCAATACTTGTGACCCTCCACAGGAAAACGTAACTTAGCGATTTTTCCTTGTAGCCAGAAACCGTTTATCAAACCGTTATAACGGTCTACCAAACCGTTATCTGACCTCAAGAGAGCGTTAACTTTTTAGAACAGCCCGTTATCTTTTGGGTGGTAAGTTAGAACATCTTTTGTTTTGGTTGCTCTCAAATGAAGTTAAAGGCCAAAAGTATTCATCATGTGGTACACAAACAATGCATCACGTGGTACATTAAAACAGTGACACGATCAATTTGAAGCAGAAGTGGGCCAAAAAACCAAGGTTGCCACAGTCTACTGGGATGCACAGCAGAATCCACTTGTGAGCGAGCAGGTTTAATAAGAACTCACCAGAGCAGGTAGTTCTATCTTGACAACTAGTTCTTTGGGGCGAGTGCTTGAGCAGGAGTCTCTAACATAATTCAAATAGACTAGGCTGTTATAATAGATACTCATTTTTGCCACATAAGCCCAAGGATTATAGAGTGACAGAATTTGAGATGATGCATGACTATAGAACAACTCTAAATTTTGCCGCATTTCCATTGGAAGTGACTTATAAAGGGACATGGATAGTGCCCACTTTTGCTGTATCAGCCATCAGTAATCTTCGCTTGGTGATTATAGGAAATTCTGTGCGCTAATGGATGATTCCGCTATAAGCGCTCACACTGGGTCTTCTTCCAAGTCGTGTGCCACAACAACCAGACTGCAGTGCACGCTTTTTAAACAGTCACACTATTCAACAATATCCCTCCTTTACTGACATGCTGCACGCACATGTGTTATGGCTGGAATCATCCATTTATTGCATTTTGTTTTCTTTTGCTACAATCACGTATTGGTGATAGAGTGGATTTCAGATGACTGTCGTGAAAACCGCTCTATATCATTGAAAGCATTAACAGTATGCACTAAGGATTCTGCAACTGAACTAAAACTAATGAGCATAACCAATGGTGAAGCACCCCAGTGTTCCCTTAAGTAAGTAATCACTCAAAAAACCTACCTGGCATTTGTAAAGTTCTGAAAGTCTATAACCCCTCTGTGAACAATGTTATATTTTGGTTCTACCGGCCCCGTATTGTTATTACTGTGGTCAGTGATCTTGATATTTTCTGACTTATTTGATTCTTTTGTTTTGCCATGCTTCATTGTTGATGTTGTGTTATTGGCATAAGGGTATGGAATTGTTTTATCTCCAACTGTTATCCCTTCATCTTGGTTCTTGGTGGCTGATCCCTAGAATAGAGTATTGACTTAAATGACTTAACATTATCTAATAACAACACAGGCATAAAAATTGAAGTTTTCAGAAATATTATATGTCCATGTACTACAGTATACACCCTCTTTTGATTTGCTTCTTATAACAGTTGCTTGCTTCATCCCCTTAAACTTCATTTTCGGAAACTTCAGATCTACAACAAAATCCATGATCAGGATAATATCATGAATAAGTACTGTACACACACACAAACTTAATTGAATCATGGAGTATTTATGATTGAATGCACAGTAAAACAGTCTGGAAGATAACAAAACACAATTAAAAACATATTACTGAACTTGCCAATGTTTTACGCATACCTGCCAACTCTCCAGGTTTTCCCGGAGTATCCAGGTTTTTCAATCAAATTTCCCAGTCTCCAGGGTAAGCATCAAATCTTCCGATTTTTCAACATATTCATAGTCAGCACAAAAAGTCAACCTAAGTCTGCACCATCGGCAAAGATTTAGAGAGAGTTTGGATGTTTTTGGAAGGGATTCGGTAAGGTTTCGGGAAAGACTTTCATTTTTTTTCTTTATTTATATCATTCCCCCCACCTCTTCTCCCCTCCCTACCTGTATATTACAGAAACACCCCTTCCACCCTCTCCCAGAAAAAAAGGCCAAGATTACGAACTGACAACTAAACAAATACGTAAGATAACTTACTTTTCTTGTCAAGCTTTACATTATGTTGTTTTTCTACCCCATCTAATGCTGTATCAATGACCATTTTCTTGAACTGGGAATTCTGTAGTTCAAAATGTAAAATTAATCACAATCTGTGAAAACTCTGTAATGTGGAAAAAATATAATCCTTAATATCTATTAATTCATGAATTATACATTTTGTTTTTCGCAGCATAATATACTATACAGGACTGTCCAACACAAAAAGAAAAATATCTAGCATTTAAAAGCAAACCTTGCCTACCTCTTGACATTTGTTGTAGGTGTCTGGATTGAACACAGCATCAAATGTGACACACTTTTTACCAACTGTCAAGAAATGGGAGCTCATGAATTAGTATGGGGCAGAGTACGATTTGGGATTTATTTCACAAGTGTTTTCAATTGGTTTCCAAAATTGCCCGAACCATTTGTGATGATTGCAATTTGGAAAAAATGAAAACACAAGTGAAAAATACAGTGATTGTATAGGAAATAAAATGCATTTGAACACCCCACCCCTTTTCCAAATACCTTTGTCAACATCATCTCTAGGCTGTGATATGCTATATGGTATGCTCCACTGTTGACCTTTTTTCCTTGAGAACGTACACAACAAAACAAAATGTTATTGACTCTATAAGACTTGTCTCTGTCCGTCCGTCTGTCCGTCTGTTTATGTAGTATATTGTAATAGACCATTCTTTCAGCGATATAATATGTTTGTAGCAAGTTCAGTTTTAGGACCGGTCAACAAGGGATTCATTCACATTGTTATTCAAAATGGTGGTTTGTAGTAATTGCACCAGCACAAAAGCTACCACAAAGACTTATTCCCTTGACCGATCCTGAAGCCAAACTTGATCCAGTGAAGGTAAATTGTGTGAGTGTCTCAATACAAACTGTCTCTACCTTTCGCCACCTTCTCTCTTCTCGGCTTGCTGATAAGTTGCCTTTCCAATGTGTTGGTTATAGCAGACATTTACAAATGCTTTTAAACCATCCTTAACTTGTGTTGTTTTAACAACAAATCCTCCCTGAAAAAGAATTGTTATGGTATCATTGTACAAACTCAGTTCAATTATTCACTTGTGGAGCAGGAAATGTCTGTCAAAATGTTACTTTACAATGCCTATTTCTGACATTTCCCATTTCTGACATTTCCCTTATATATGGGTATAGGTGGCTTTCCACCATAAAGTAGAGTTCAAATAAGATTTACAAGCAGAATAGTATGAGTTATATGGTATTTCTTGGTGGCAGTAATTCCTCTAGGGTTACCTCAGGGTTGACAAACTTGACGTCCATTCCTCGTTCTTTTTCCATCATAGCTATTTCTTCTTCATATTTCTACAAACACACCAGGTTAGAAGTTTACAACGTTAGCAAGATTTTCTGTTTGCCGAACAATTACCATACATAAAATTGCAAAGTTTGCCAAGCCAGTTCTTTACTATTTTAAAAGGATGCACTGTCACTCTCTTATTTTGAGGTGTTCTTTCCAACCGTGGAGATCAATGTTCTCTATGTTCATGCAGGGACTTCAGAACAGTTTCAAAAGTGGAAGGGGTCAAGGCTCATTAGTAAGATTGTATGGCAAGGAAGGTGGGGGAGGGCTGAGTTTAGTGAAAATGTATCAAAACTTTGCGAAGGGCTATGCCATAAAAAATTTTACCCCCCGGTTGAGGACCAAGGAATTCTTCAGGGTAGGAGCTCGAAGGTTGAAAGAATTATTTGGGGTAGCAGCGATTAAGACTAAAGAATTGTTGGGGGTCAAGGCCTGAAAATGCAAAATTCTTGGGGGTGACTGTAAAATTATTGGGGGTAACTGCTGAAAATTCGTCAAAATTAAAGAATTCTTCGGGGTGAGCACATGAACTAAAGAATTCTTTGGGGTAATCGTATTTAGTAGGTCCTCAACCCGGGGGGTACAAATTTTGTATGGCATAGCCCAATGTGGGGCGACTACTAGCCCTCCAGGCTCCGCCATCCCTGATGTTTCAAAATGAGAAAACTGTACTGCATACTCAGTTGGAAGAATGTACATACTGAGAGTACCTTTTTATTTTCAGGATCTGATATCTCCTGAGCATATTCAACAAGCAGCTTACGGAACTCTTCATTTTTCATAGCCTTCTCAAACTTTTCAACCTCCTGAAACATGAATTGCAATAAAAAATATGAACTAAATGTATTTCCTCTGCATTTATCAGTAACCATAGTAAATCCAATGCAGAAAGGCAATGGAAAGAGCTGATGTGGATGCAGTAGCTCCCTCCCAAGCGCTTGTATTTGTAGTGATGGATGAGGTCATTAGGCCATTTCAAAAACTAAAGCTTTTAAACATTCCTGAAGTCGAAAATTTGCTTTACCTTAAGACTAGAGGTTGCCCGTGCAGATTGTATCCGGTCATTCAATTGCATTGTTATCTCTAAAGTCTGTCTGAATTCTCTAAATTAGCAGTTTGCAGATCATGACAACAATAACTAGTAGATACAGATCCCATAACATGTGGCTGTGCACATAAGAACACACAGTCACTCGCTGCAAGATTTCAAGCAATTTCCTCACCTCTCTCGTCATCTGAAATTCCTTGTCATTCGCAGCCATGACTGTACACTAAGGAAAGGTATATCAAGTCAAGAAATCGTGTGTTTTATGTAATCCTTAGTGCGAATAGGTTCGGGGACTTTTCAGTGTGTTTCTTGTTGATTTCTTGTTGTCGTTTAACATCGACTGAGTAACCAAGCTTCCCTAGGCCCAGTCTTTACGCGGCCAACAGTCCTAAGCGAGTTTCGCGGGGCGCAGATCGATCATATCTATCGTGAATACTTTTTTTTATGATCCCGAAAGGACTATAGGCTTGCTTAGAATTATAAGTGGATTATTTAAGAGTGGTTATCCATCTTGATACTTAGACCCCGTCCACACTACACCGTTTTCAAACGAAAACGGATACTTCTTGCTCCGGATACGGCTATCACCCATACAACGCCGAAAACGATCACCGAAAACGGCGAAAACAATACGAAAAAACGATAAGTGTGGACGCAAATCTTTTTGAAAACGGAGCAAAAAGTATCCGTTTTCGTTTGAAAACGGTGTAGTGTGGACGGGTCTTAGATTTCACTACTGCGGCGCGGATTTGAAAAAAGGCTTTTTAAAAATATGAAATTAAGGTGGCACGGTAAGGAAGTCACGGCGGTGATCGGTGCTTTTTGGTACATCATTCAACCATCGGAAGCAATGTTTACGAAAAGTACGGTTCCAGAAAATATCCGTTGGGTATCGATATTTTCTGGAACCGCACAAATAACATTTACAATAACAACTTGTTATATTTTTCTGGTTGTAGTGCTTTGTCGATGCGAATCCTTATAAGAACACAGGGCTAATTCTTATTCACCTAAGAAACGATGACGCAGAATATGTAAATTAAAAAATTGTCAATTCTATTTTTCGACAAAAAAACATATTTCGTTTATTTCAATACTCCTTTCAGTACAAAAAATAGATTTTAAAAATGCCATTGACTCCGCCACCAGATAGACCTACAACAACGCTTTACCAAAACTTCGCATTTCCAGGTAAGCAGAGACGGTTATGTTTTATGAAAACGCTGGAATACTCATACATGTTAGTGAAGATAGCGAGTCTAGAACGCATCGAAGTAATATTACCAATATTCTGTCTCTCAGGCATTATATAACATTAAAAAAACTCTGCTTAAACAGAGCCCTCAATTTCCATCACGCGTTTTTCTCAATACAAACAATTCAACAAAAATTGGAGCCAACCGTTTGTCTAAGGTAATGTTATGGGTATGTACCGGACTGGTTATTTGAAAATATTTTAGAGTTACCCTAGAGTCGACGGGGTTTACTCCTTACATTACGTACACTGACTACTTGTTTTTGTTTAAGTGGTAGGGAGTATAGGTATGGTAATGTATGCCCCATTCGCTGATATAACTGGCATATCAACACTGATATGCTTTTGTAAATGTTTACCACTGCATGTATTGCTACGCGCCTGTTGGATTCAATGTTGCAATGGACGATTGTCGATTTTTAGCTGTCAATCAACAAAAACGCTGGATTTGGCTACTTCCGTGAGTACATTGATTGCAAAGTCAGCCAAAATGATTTTAAGCTTTCCTTTGGCTTTCTAACCTAGGATGATGAAATGTGTCCGGTTCAAAAAATATGCCATTGCAATTCTCTTGCTGAGAATCACCTATCACAGCAGTAAATTTTCAGGTCGTTTATGTTGTTCTTTGTTGGTATGTGATAGCAGAGGCCACTTCTTTCTTTCTGTGTTTTACAAGAATGGTGTCAGTGTTTTTGCTTCCAAAACAGCGCGTGCTTAAAAAAATGTAAAATGTTCAAATTATATGTAATTGTTCACCAAGACTACTTATTTAAATTACAAAATTTTCAATGTTGAATAGAAAATTGCATTTTTGGATTGAATAATGAAATCAATAATGAATAATGAATTGAATATTCAACTCTAGGCCGGAGGCACGCTTCATGTCTTTTGACTGTAAATTGAGCAAACGGACCTCGGCCGCGATGGTCGACGGTCCGGACCTAGTAATCGGACACCAGTGCGCGCTGTGCTCGAATTTTGGCTTGCACACTCGATCACCTGGTGTGTGTTCACATTAGTGGCACGGCGCCCAGGCTCCAAGTGTGAACGCAGCCTTAGACGGGACATTCTCGTACCCAGTGCTCCATGGCTCGTCCTCACCTCGCGGGGGAGGCACTGGTGACAGCCACCGACGCATGCGTATAAGAATATGGTGGTTTTATGCCTCAACAACCTCGTCCCCAGGGTCTTCTCGGTCGTTTTTCAAAATGGCGGTTGACTCGGGAGAAGACCCTGGGGGAGGCTAAGTCACATGACCGTTTCGAAACAAAGGACAACCTCGTTCCCATGTACGTCCTCAAACAGTGGTCATGTGACTCAGCCTCCCCCAGGGTCTTGTGCTCCACCAACCGCCATCTTGAAAATTACCCACAAGACCATGGGGACGAGGTTGATGCCTCAATTACTTTTGGGGCGTTCAAGTCGGAGGCAAGGGTGGAAAACACGATTAGGAAACGAATGCCAGAGTTATGTATCAGTCAATTCCAGCGGTGACCATGCCCCCCCCGGGCATTTGGTCATTTCTAAAAATAAAACTGAAAATTCCCCGCCCCCGGGCTAGCAAAAATGCAGAATACCCCATGGCGGGGAACACAAAAAGCGGAAAAATGCCCCACCCCGGGACGAGAAAAAGACGGTAACTCTGCGTGACAAAGCTTCACAACAAAAACTTCAACTCCATTTATACTGTCCGAGCATTTGCAATTCGTTTTTTTTTTATGTACTTTAGTTTTCTCGTCTTTGAACGAGTTCTCATTTCACTGAAAGTGAGACAAAATATAAATAAAGAAGTGACATTCCTATGCCATTCGCGGTTGTAGCCATTTATAGCTGCATCTCTCAATGCGAAATTTACCTTTATTCTATTTGCAGAGCAACTATTTCGCAGTTATGTTAATTGACTTTTTGCGGAATTGGAACTCTGTTTATAGTGTCAATTCATTTTTATGTTTTTCCACTGAGACGAAATTGCGAAATCTGTTTCTTCTCTATAGAAGACGGCGTTAACTGTGAAATGTGTCAGTCTACAAACGTGGTGCATACGGGGCATGCTCTGCATTTAAGCAATAAAAGTACTTTCCGCGTGCTCTCTGCTTTCTTACAAACACGAGGGGGATGTTGGGAGAACTGATCAAAACTTGAAAGACACGAGCCGAAGGCGAGTGTCTTTCAAGTTTTATCAGTTCGACCAACATTCCCCGAGTGTTTGTAAGAAACCAGAGAGCACGCAGAAAGTATTTTTATTGCTTTTAGAAAATAACATACATACGCGCGACTGCGTTGCGTGACAATCGTGTTTTCAGGTCTCTTACAAACACGCTTTTTAACCAATCAGAATGCGCACATTCACAATACAACATAGGTGTTATTTTCTAATATATTTTATGTGGCGTTATTTTCTGTAACTGGGTTGTAGTTCGCAAAACCCGACGCGCTTGAGATGAGAAAACCAAAATTCCCCACCCCCCTCCCCCGGGGAAAAACAATTCCCGACCCCGGGGCCAGCAAAATTTTCAAAATTCCCCACCCCAGGGAAGGCACTGGTGTGCAAATGCCCCACGGTGTCCGGGGGGGGGGGGATGGTCACCGCTGGAATTGACTGATACATTATTATGACAGATACGTTTTTATAAAGCGAGATCGCTACTTTTATGTACGCGTGCGCGCTATTTCAGCCAATCAGCGAAGGCCCTCAAATGGATGTCACCAGAGCCTCCCCTGCGAGGCGACGAGCCGGGGAGCTCTGGGTTCGAGACTAGAACCGTAGTAGTAGACGGGAGTTGCAAATTAATACTATAGATATTTCGATTTGTTTCTGTGAATGAAATTAACTTAATCTCATACTTGTTTATATAGAACTGCATCCCGCAGTTTCTTAAAGGTGGGCGAGCTACCCGAAATCGCGTGCATAGTGAATAATGATGTGTTGTGTTTATGAAAGAACCGGAAAAAAATTATTCCGAGTTCACAGATGGAAATCGAAACCACGACCTATCAGATACTAGTCTACTAGTCGGATGCTCTAACCACTGACCTACAATGAACTCTTGGGTGAGCAGGTCGTGCGTTAGTCACTAATTCGTCGATTTGTTATCTAAAGGTCGGTGGCTGGACAGCAACAAGACGCCGGGTAATGCGTCAGATCATGTCCACGATCACGTACATGACCATCCACACAAGCTGGAGCAGGAGGCGCAAAACACGCAAAACACGTTGATTGAACCGCCGGTCACCAATGAACGCTTCTGTAACCTTGATGACACGAACGACTACAAAGACGAGCCCGTCTACACCTTTTGTGGATCATGCAAGAACCATGTCATGACAGCAGTCAGGTTAGCCTACTTGTATTTGGTGGAGCGTTGTGTTGAGGGGAGGTTCCAGGGATTTCAGAAAGGGGGGGGGATATTATGAAAACATGGGGCGAAAATTTTCAAATTTCCTCCAGCAATTACAGTAAACGTATGAGAAAATCTCCCGACAAAGGGGAGATCCGCCCCTGGTGTTTATGGCAAGAAACTCGGGGAAGTCATCGACTGCCGCCGTCATCTTAGCCTCCCCGCAGGCTCTCTTTGTTTCTTGTGAAGAGCACGCCGGGAATATTGGCTCGCCTTGTGGCTCGCCTTGTGTCTTGGCGCGCACATTTGTATGGGATTCCTACACGCTCTCGTTTTTGGGGGTTTCCTGTGGACCAGAATGTCAAAAACAGCGGCCTTCCTGTCAGGCTTTAAAGGCCCATAGTCAACCGGGAACCTTTGCGCTTTGTTTTCAATTGGATCTATTGTCATTCAGCAGCTGTGATTGGCTGATATTGTAGGTCTCAGGGGGGATCCTATTGTTCTTTGCATTTCACAAGTTAACTGAAAATTTGCATAGAATTTTCAACTGCGTTTTATTCTTGTGTGCCTGCAATGCGTCTTGGACGCTTATGGGCCTTTTAATGTGTACACAAAAGCTCTCAAAAAAGCTCCAACCAAAAAAAGCCTCTAAACATCGTGTCCGCGCTTGCCACAGCCAACCCGCCGCGTGTGCAGAGGGCGCTCGTCCACCCGCGCGCGCCTAATAAAGAAAGCATTACTTCACCAGAAACAAAGTGAGCCTGCGGGCAGTCTACCACCTTGGATTTTGGAACGCGCGTTGATCTGGACCGAGAAGAAAAATCGAGGGGCTAGTGAACCGCGCTCGCTTTCCTCAAGGACCCTTTCACTGAAGTCAGATTATTTCTTCTTTTTGGCAGGTCACGAGTCGGGAGGATGACAGTGCTGTTTTCCACCCTTTTATGCCTTACAGGGTGTGCCGCAGGGTGTTGCCTTGTCCCCTTTCTTGTTGAGGGGCTGAGAGACGTGATCCACTTTTGCCCAAATTGTCAAATCACACTCGGAAGGTACCGAAGGTCATTTAACAGCCTCTGTCATACAACAGAATAATTTGGATCGAAAGTGGATCGAGTTCAGCAGTGAAGGAACAAATTATACAGTTATAGGAGAAACTAACACTTACCAAGAAATTTAGTATTTTCTCATCTTAAATTCAATAAAAACCTGTCTTCACTCAAAAAAGGACAACAACTGAGCTACGGATCGGGCGCGCTTAGTCATGACACCAAACTCACTCCAAGTGTCTGGGAAAAGTCAAGATGGCTGCATGCGCACAGGATTTCACGGGCGGGTCGAGTAGCTAATCCACAGGGATCCCAAATCTTAAAAAATATATTCAAATAATAACAAAAATAATGGGTTACGCAAACGGCCTCACTGGCAGTTCATAGTTCATCCTCCGTTGCGGGTCCGGTCTTATAGCTTTCCGCGCCCTTCATTCTATAGGAGGATCTTTTTCTTGTAGAGAAAAAAAAAAGCCTGGAGCCCATCTACAGGAGCCTCCATCTCGCGAGAATTCGTTGTAATTGTTACAAATTATGTTCACTCGAAAAGAAAGATGGTTGATCGCACTGTATCTCAAAGTACAAATTTCCCGTTTAAATTCAAACCCGCAGTCTAAAGCTAGATTATTCTATCCTATGCATATGGCCAAACCTAGTGGAGTAGACGGGCGCCCCTCTTGATGGTCTCTTGATGGAACCAAACTAATCTTCCACTTCGTTTAAACGTATACAGGTGTATATTATCGAACAGTTAAAAGTACAACATATAATGTTCCTCACTCTCAGCAATGTATCTATTTCAAATTCATTTTTACAAATCATAAATAAATACAAAGCTTTCTAGACGTATATTTACAAATAGTTCATCCTACAACAACTGCATAATGAGCAAAGCATTTCTAACAGAAAATAGTAATACACTATATATTATTCGATCTTTCTTCATAGAAAACAAAGCTAATTCTTTACAGCCAAAATCGCTGTTTGGCGCACAGGGGACGTAAATATGAGCTTGGGTCCCCTGTGTATCGCGCTGGGAAACTTAAAAAATGGTTTGAATGCAGGGTTTTCTGTTCCGCAAGTCAAACCATCTTGGCCAATCAGATCCTTGCCTTGTCTTGCCTGGTGCTGTCAACTGGGTTTTCATCGCGACGGAAATGAAGCCAGGCGACTGCACAAGGCGGAAAAAAGGGCATGTGTCTGATTGGTTTAGACAGTTTGATTGGCGGAACAGAAACAAACAAAATCCAAAGCCCAAAAGCGAGGTTTTGAAAATGCGCAGCGCAAAACAACGAATTTAGCTGTAAAACTGCAATAACTACGACGTGTTGAAATTAATTTAAATGTGAAGAAGCCAAACCAAATGCTTTTGGGTGGACCCAGTTAGGGTTGTGTAACATTCAACTATTAATATATTATAAAAATTCATTATAAAAAAGGACCAGTCACATTGGGACGAAAGCGTTTAGCTAGTGAAAGAAAAACCCTGCCCATTGTTCACTTTTCAAATTTCTAGCTTCTCACTCTTAAAATATTTGTTGTGTCAACACGCGCGCGCGCCAAAATCGGCGGGAATTGAGACGGGAATGTTCAGCCAGTCAGAACCGTTCCTCCTCATAGACACATGGCAAATGGCAAAGATAATCACGAGCCACCATTTGTCATGTAATACAATTTTGGCACAGTCAAATATGGTTTAAAAATTGAAAGTCCAAAATAGGTCCACCTATCCGGAGCACGTGCTTTGTTAGTCCACTCCCTGAACTTTCCATCGCGGCTTCGTTGTTGCCTGTGCAGTCGCCGAAAGGAGAGTTCAGAAACCTTTGCATGCGCATGCACTAGATCAGACCAAGACTTTGTGGCATCATGAATTTTGTCCATCAAGATAGGACGCCATTTTGGCCGTTCCCGCGAAAATTCAAAAACAATCTCCGACAGCTAGCGGTATTTCAAAAAAAGTTATTGATCAGATCTAGCGCATGCGCATGCAAAGGTTTCTGGACTTTCCTTTCGGCGACCACCAAAGCAACAACGGAGCCGCGAAGGAGAGTTCAGGGACTGGACTAGTGTTTTGTCTGTTCCCAAAAGTGCTAAAAACCCTGTAAGAGGCTATAAACATTATGCACTCGCAGTATACTATAATTTGCCGACTATAAATCATTTCCAAGAAGTTAGAAACCTCTACAATAAATAAGCATGTTTAACACACTTTATAAAAATATCGTAACGTACGGGTAGAATTTAAACTACAATCTTGCGTAAGATAGTTAGAACCCTATGAGCATAGAGGATTAGAAGTTTTCATTTGGCGACTACAGTAGTTGTAGCTCTAAACGTTTGGTCGCCATTGGCGTCCATATGGTTTAAACCCTGACCTCTGTGATAACTCCTTCGGCTAATGGTAACTCCACGGCCATGTCCGAGGTTGGCCGTCTCCGCCGATGACTTATTACTCCAATGTTGTGAACCCATATTGGATTAGCATTGGACGTGACAGGTAACGAGTTGCTGACGTTTAGGGTTCTTATTCCGTTCTCCTTCGTAACCGAGGACGCGAAATCAAACGTGTGCCTCTTCGCATACTGAAAATCATGAATGTCATCTGGGTACACGACAGGGCCGAATTCCTCAAACCCTAACCGACGCTTAACGAGTTTTTTCTCGTTCTTTCTGTCCAAACTGTCTAAGCCCAAAGAATTACGGTTTTCGCTCGAAGCAAATAACGGATTCTCGAATATCGATGAGCCACTGCTTTCGCGATAGTCCGGTGGGATGTCCGTCTCAAATAGGGAGGGTATACTTGTGTCTGCTGTGTCTTCGTCTTCTTCAGCTTCTTGGGAAACAGGTTGGGCTATTATGATCTCAGGATCTTCTTCTTCCGTATCATCACCTAAATCATCCATATCACTAAAGTCTTCAAGATCCTCTGAGCAGGCTAGCGGCACCTTCTCGCGAGACCGCCGAACACTTGAGCACTTAGAAGGAATAAGTTCATCAAGTAAAAATTCCTTGACGCGTTGTCGCTTGGGTGAGCCCTGCTCTGGGAGAAGATCAACGGGACGACTCCGTTTTGATGACTCACGGGCTATGTCATTTGTTGTTAACTCACCGAGCGATTGTTTCTCGCAGGTGCCTATTTCTGATGGTGTTTTTTCTTGATCCTGGCTACCTTCCTCCCGTTGCTGCTCTCGAACTGTTGCTACTGGTATATCATTACTAGTAACTGGTTCTACAAGATTGCGATCAGGAGATTCGGACGGTTTCTTGGGCACTTCATTCTCAGAGCTATCTTTCTCGACACTTAAAACTTTCTTGCTTATGCTATCATTTTGATTATCTATTGTGTTAATTACTAAGGTTTGGCATTTACTTCTGTAGGTCCTTCAGCTAGCCGGGGTGTCGGTTCATCTTCAATTCCATTGCAAGATTTTAGACTATCTTTAGGAGGAGTTTTCTTGGAGTTCTTTGACGCCCGCTCCTGGCTCTTACTCTTCGCAAGCAACGCGCGCTGCAGTAATACAGCACTAGCTGGATAGATTTGAGTATTATGTTTCAGCCATGGTGACAAAACCGCGTTTTCACTAAGGTCAACCTTGTCCCTGGATAATTTCTCCTGTTCTTCAATAGGAACAGGTAAAGGAATGAACACAAGTTTATCATCAGCATGTTGCGGGCATTCTTCGCCATCTTCTTGAATCTTTGACAGCCTCTCGAATGAGTTCCTTAGCGATCCAAACCGACCCGCCTTCAAAGGGCTAGGCACAAAGTTATCGAATGTAATTAGCTTGTGTTTTCGACGTTTTCTTTCCTTTTCTTTCTTCCTGAACTTTCGAGAAGATCTAGACAGTTCAGCGAAGTCTATAGAATGGCGTTTATTAGTTTCTTCCTCACTTGTGGAAGCATCTTGAGAGTAAAGAGCGCCAAGCGAGCGCCGTTCATGGCCGGAATAATTTCCCTCGCTACTAGACTCTGTAGATTCGCTTTCGGATCTATCGCCTTTTTCGCTAGATTCATCTTTGGTAATTGGCTGCGTGGTTTTCCTCTGTTGCCATGGTGATGGAGGTACATCCATGATAAGCTCTATCATTTCTGTGCCATTCCTTTCCAAGATAGGCGCAGCGCATACTTCTTCCTCAAGTCCACCCTTCTGCTGCCACGTCCCCGTTTGGAGATCTCTTGCAACAACCAGCGGAACCTTTTCGGGAGTCGACTTATCATCCCTATCATCGGAGAAAATACCTTCATCAGCGTTGGGGGTCTTCGATTTAACATCCACCTTGGGGCTGCTACTCGAACCATCCATGTGATCCAGAATGTCATTTACACTGTTGAAAGAGCTGACGCTGCTAGCCGAAGACAGCGAAATACAATCCGAAGACACGAGGCTGTATCGATTACTGAAGCTCAGCGAGCCATAATTGATCCTCGGAAGATCGTCATGGTCGCTAGTCGTACCTTCGTCGTGACTGTCATCGCTTCTTTTGCCAAGTTTCTCGGCAACAATTCTCTTGGCATTCTCCGCGGACGAGAAACTCAAACTCGGAGACGTCGGATCTTCTTGGCTGGTGATGTCACTCACATGGTGTTGCCGATGGACATATTCCTCATCATAATTGAATTCCTCTCTGTTATCAGCAAGCTCGTGCTCGATATCGTTCTCCTTCTGAACGGTTTTTGCGCCATGACATGAGTCTTCACTTGCTGGGTTTTCTGGGATTTTAGATCGGATTTCTGAATTTCGTGGAGACTCATGCGGGCTTAGAGCCCTAGTAGGCGTGGCAGATGTAACCATGATGTCAGGGACGTCTCCAGAGGTCCTTACATTAGGGGTTAGCTCTCTTGGGGACGAAATTTCACCGTTATGAACCTGAATACTGAAACCATTACTTCGTGTCACATTTCCGGTCTTCATGTTCCAACCCTGATTGTTTCCTTCTTCCGGTGGAGGGGTGGGTAAGTCGTCAATGTCGATTTCCTGCGCTTCGTCTAAAGGCCTATTCAGTAACAACCTCGGGCCATCAGAGAACTCAACAAGCTCTTCGTCTTCAACTTCCCATTTGCGTACGCGACAGCAACAGCAGCAGTAGAGACCGTACATTACTCGATCGTCGTAGTCAAATTGTCGTTTCCTTAAAAAAATCCCCTTGTAGCGACGACTGTGGTGGTAGAAGCGATAGTACAAAACCATGAATATAACACCAAGAACGAATCCACCCCAGACGACTATAAGAGCTACGTAGGTGAGCATCGGGCTAACCGTGCGATGAGGGTACCACATGGATATTAGTAGAGAATTCTCCACCAACATGACTGAATAAAACAGCACGACTCGCTTACGAGTCATTCCTTCCTTCGTGTTGAAGAAACAGAAGATATAAATAAAAGCTATGACGGCATTGAAGAGTTTCTCTCGACAGGGGTGCTCACGTCCTGTCTCATCGATACAGAACTGTGTCCTTTGGCAGCTTAACCACATCGCCATGAGCAGCCAATGAACTGCCGCGGCAACAAACATCCAGTGTGTGAAATAAGACGCGAAGAGAACTAGCGCGAGGACGCGCGAGGTGATCATTGAAGTCCTCCAGAGCATTTGGAAAAGGAACCCCAGGCAAGGCAATGATCCAGGATCGGGTCTCATGTCCCTGAGGGCCTTGCTGTAGCAAAGTATAGACCAGATGATGGAAACTAGAGATGTCCCGGCGGAGACAGCAGTACTGAGGTCCTCATTTAAAGTGAACCGACCCCGCCGCGCGATCACGTATAGTTGGAGCACCAGCTGAGGTGCGGACTGGAGAAACGCCTGTAATAAACGCAACATGCTAAGGTCGCGCCACTCCGCGGTGAAGAGTTCTCTGGCCTGTGGGATGCCACCTTTCCGTCTTGATTGCCAGCATAACTTGATAGCGGTCCAGTACCTGAGAAAATGGAGTAGGGTGTTAGCATGGGCGGATTTAAAGGGGGCGAGGGGTACGAGGAGGGTGTCGCGGCCCCCCTTTCATTCTCTGAATAGTTTTCCCGTACATATACTGTATTTACTAATGAAAAGTTTCAATTTCGTCTCACTCGATTTCAATGTCACCTCCTCCCCCCTTTCTGGATCAGCCCCTGGTAAGGTTGAGGTCAAACCAGTCTAACATATCCATTAAACAATTATTTTGTTCTTCTTGGCGCCAAATATTCGGCGATGATCAGTAGATGTGCAACAATTTTCAAATAAGTTTAGTAAAAGCGATGGCTCAAAGATAGCACTTCTGAAGATTTGAAACAATGTGAAAGTTTATGAAGGGATCCACTAGCGTTGTTATATTTAGTAAGCAGTTCACAAAAATTCCCATGGGAATTTGTTTCTCTTTTGTCCACTACAGCCTGAAATTGCTCGATCCACAGGGAATTTCTGCAGAAACCCAGCCATGGGAAAAGCTGAATTTCCCAAGGCACACGCATGGGAAGTGTTCGGAATTCACATGTACAGCCTTGGGAAATCCGAACACTTCCCATTCTTATACAAAGGGAAATTCAGCTTTTCTCATGGATGGGTTTCTGCAGAAATTCCCTTTGATGCAATATAACTGGCACTATTAATAGCATCTAACTTGCATTCTGTGTACAAGTAAAAAGTTCGCGCGGTTCTAGTACATCGCTAAGCAGCAGTTAACGCTGGAGCCGGGGACCAAAATACAGCCAATCGTCCCACATGCTCACTTTCAATCCGAATGTTCGACAGTAATTACTTTCTCTGCTAGCAGGGGGAAAGAGGCCTCTGCAGCAGGGAAGTAATCACTCAGGAGGAGGCTTCTTATAAAGCCTGAGGTCGCACGAGGGTTCCTTTGTTATTTTCTTACTCAATACCCAGTTTTCAGTTCATAATGTAGAGCAAGTCAAATCAAATTACATTGGCCTAAAAACAATAAAAGTGTGAACCTATATGTCATTATACACCACGCGGCAATTCTTTTATACTTTCCGAAACCAGTTACTCGGAAACATAAATCATTAACCCCAGGAGAGATATAGTAAAAAGAAACAATAATGAGTTTAGTTGGGGGTAAAAGCCTTGTTTAGCTGATATTCTCAACGGGTTCCTTCTTCTCTCCCACAAATCCCACAATATAAATATAATATGGATGAAAGTGTAAATATTGCTCCCAAAGAAGTGAAGACATTAATTGCATAAGTACACACGACTTTAAATTATATACAGTTGATTCCTTTTTGAGCACTTTTATTTATTTTGGAGGTCTCTATGACACTAGAGGATGTTTGTAAATGAAGATTTGTAGAATGTACGAGTGCCTCACAGTTTGTATTTCAAAAGTTTTCAAGACCGATGATGAATTGCCTTTCAAAAAATACCAATGCAACTTCAATAACAAACAAATAAGTTATTTCACTATGTGTAGTTTGATAAACAAATTAACTATTTTAATGCTCTTTGAAAACAAGGTCGGACTCCCTGGTCTCTCGTGTCACTCCCCGCTGATTGCGCTAGAGAAACTTGAAACCACAGGACGATGCGTGAAACTCGGCACCAAGGGAAGAAATTCTGCACGTAAGGAATTGACAAGGAGAAATTCTGCGCGTTATATCTTATGAACTCTTTTGTGAACTTTATTGGGCGTGGAAACCGTAACGATCAATGTCGCTGAAATTAGGATGATTTGATCATCATCAGAGGGAGCTTTCCTACAATTTTCATAATTCTGCCAACTAAGAAACCGCGGTTTGGCTTCCGTCAATGAAACTTCCCAGTGACGTGGTTGTCGTACAAAAATCGCATTTTTAATTTCGCCTGACGAATCTTATTGTATATCCAAATTGTTAATTCTATTTTAGTCGTTATAGACTTGCGCTCATATATATTTTTTTCTCTTTTTCATTATTGTCCTTTGAATTCTGCATAAATAGGTAAGCCAATCAATCATAATTGATAGCGAAAGAATCCTGCGACAATAAAAATGAACCTTTTTGTTTGTTCTACCGACTTAGGAACTTCCATCGAAGCCTACCCGGTGATTTCAACTGAGAGAGTCCTTCCAAATTCCAAAACTAGATATCATGCGATTTTATTCTCTCTTTTCCGCAATAATGCTATTATGTCACTATTGTTTTCTGCCTATCTAATAATGCAAGTCAAATTCACATTTATCATGTCTAAATCTAAGATGTCCTATATCGACTAAGAATTCAGTTGCGCGCGTTTTTTTTTTTATCCGCAGCTTTTTTATCGCAGTGTCTGTCTTTAGTCTTTTCATGAGCTCGGAGTACTGAGAAATATTTAATAGAAGAGGATCATCATTTAAGGGCCTTCACTGATTGACTGATTTTGAACGTTGGGGCAGGTGCAGAAAGTTTTATCAAATTTCTGCAGAAACCCATCCAAAGGAAAAGCTGAATTTCCCATGTGAATTCCGAGCACTTCCCATGGATGGGTTTCTGCAGAAATCCCCTGTGCCCGCGAGGTCGAGCCGAGGAGATCTCAGGTTGGGGAGCTTATGCTCAGCTTCATATGCGCAGATCCTGATGACTAAACTGAAATGCAAATGAAACATGTGAATATTACTTTTACCACTAGCTTCCCTCCATCAAACCTTTTTAGACAGGGCGTGGATTTTTTTCTAAGTTTCGTTTGAATTCTATGGTGGAGTCATTTGGTTAAGCTTTGAAGTCTAGCTAGTATGTTAAAAAAAACTTCAAAGCCTGCGTGAAATCGGCAACAAGGGCTGTTCACTCGTCCAAACCGTGGTTTGTTAGTTGTTAAATTATGAAACTTGCAGTAATAACTAGGAAGGCAAAATACTAGATACCATATGTGAACAAAACGTGGTTATATTTCGTTTCATTTTACTTAACTTCTTCTCAAAATTACTTTAAAAACATTCATAACAGTAAACTCGAGCCAGGACCTGTATCTCTTTTAAAGAGAAATAGCTAATTGATGGCCAAAACAGATTATAGGTTTTTCATAACATTTTCTGTACAGCCTGTAATTAATTTTAGTTGCTGCCAGATTTTTTGACGATCAAAACGCTGGCTATGCAATATCGGGAAACAAATGCTACTCGGGTTAAGTTCTGCATGTAAACAAACAATTTTAATTATTAGTATTAATTATTTATTATTTATTACTGATCATCAAAACAGTACTGTTTAGATAAAGCAAGTTCGTCAAAAATCGCCGTAGGCTCCGCTTGTTTGATGTGGAATTTGGTACAACGTTTTTGAGGTGTATAACGCATTCTTCTTACCGTAGAAAGCAACATAATAAATACATTAAAGTAGGCATCCGAAACAGAAAAAGAATCCAACTATGGTATTGTCAAGGTAGAAACTCGTACTAATGTTTGGCCCAACTTTATAAACAACAAATCAAGAAAGCACGGACAACTAACTACGCTACAGAATAAGGCAACGACAAAGGATAAAAGAACTAATAGATAAATAGAACTCTACCCGCGTAGAAGAAAAAAGAAAAATCTCAAGCTGTGACATATCAAAAAAGTCTTTAGATAATGAAAATAGATCATTGAATTCAGGAAGTCGGGTATAACGGATATATTTTTTACGCTTCACTGACGAGCATGAAATTTGAAAAAAGATGTTTTGAATATTATTTGTCTAATTCCAAATTCCCAAGGGAGTCATTTATCCAACTCCATTATATCGAAGTCAGTTTCGTACTTGCTTATGTTGCGTAGTAATATCTGCGCGGGCGGCTTCCACGCATGATTTAGATCAAACGGGACGTTTTATTATTAGAAAAGGACAATCCGAGATTTGTGAACGATAAAGCCCTAGATTGGTCTGCTCTGAGGGAGAGCTTTGTTTTATCCTTGCAAACAAAGCGAACTCGGCTTAACAGAACAATAGCACAACTGTCAAAATCCAAGCATAAATTGACCAAAATAGAAAGGATTTTTGATGATTAAGCCAGTTGGTAAACACGGTAGAAGCAGTGGATCTTAAAGAATTTGCATATTGTCTGTAGATTAGGTGCTAAAGTTTTTGCCCAATTTAGTTCTTACTTCTATAAATGCTACCCATCAGCTATAAAAGCCGACTAACTAGGGAAAATCAGTGATAGAGATGGGGTCTCAGGACACTATTTCAATTACTGTTTTTCTTTAATAATTGAACTACAACGCCCTAATTGAACATGGCTTGAGATTAAATTAAAACTTAGCGGCAGAAGAAATACTCTGTAAACGAATAATATTGCGGGCCTTGATCGTATAACTATAACAAGTGTATATTCAACTATTTTGTGGTCCCCTGGTGTTCGGCAGAAGTGTTTTAATCCATTATACTCCGAAATTTGCAGTCAGCCCCCAGTGTAATGCAGTATAATTCTTTCTGTCTATTGGCGTATCGTTCAAAACAAGGTCAAATCATGCAAAAACTTAGCTCGTGAAAATTTAGCTCATTTTAAAAGACATTCGCTACTGACTTGTGTTTCATTTCTTATTTTGGATTTGTATTCATTTGATTAAATTAGAAACAGTATTTGTACAGTTTTTTTCAATGTAAATAGTCTGGCAGATCGTGTACTTTCACATTCTTTAGGATGTTCAAATTAAGGCCTCACTCACTAAACGATATTTTCCACTTAGAAAAACATACAAGTGTCGGATCCCACGTCGTGTTTTGGGCAAGTCTTGCATGTTTTAGGAAGCGAGAATAATTGGTTTCATTGAGCCCGTAGTTAGCAGTCTTGTCAATGCAATGGCATCTTTGGCCACCGCGGTTTTGGTCACAGCAAATGGGTCCAAATGCTGCAAGAAGTACAATAAAGCAGTTATCTCGAACTCGCTGCCAGACTTATTACATATTTGCTGACAGCTAAAGTGGAGGTTAGACATATTAAAGTTGAGATGGAAGAAGATATGGCAATCGCCTTAGCGCGCTGAAAACTCTTTTCGGCATACTCTGCACATTGAACCCTGGAACGCACAAGTAAGATAACAAAGCGTGAACCCTTTCTTAACCCTAGCAAAATATTCAATAACATCCACAGCCCAGAGAAACCTTAAAGCCCTGAGGATAACTTGCGTGTTGATTGCTGGAACTATACCAATATTTTGCATTTATAATCTCTATCCCTCGAAGCCTTGATAAGAAAAAGGTAAAATTGGAGTTGTAAATACACCGCGCATAGAAAGAATTCACTACATACGTCCCGAGCGACAGCATATTACCAAATTGTTTTCAATCGGAAAGGAAGTTTTTAGCCTCCGGCAAGGAAAACATTACTTGTTGTGAGAGAAATAAAGTGTTAATTACAGAGGCCGGTAGTTGGAATGAAAATACATTACAATAACCGAGATCTTGGGACGGGTTTTGTTGATCATAATAAAGAAGCTTCGTTCGAGTAAATCGACATGATCGTGCACCGATATATATCCTGGGGAATTCGTAGTGTAATCTTGTTACGAAACCCTGCCCGTGGGTTAGGAAGTAATCAAGCTAACTTCTCTACTTGACTTACCGTATCACGGGGCCCATTTGAAACACATGCAACAAATAGTTAACGACGCTCTGTCTCGTCCCGTCATCGTAAAACCATTTGGCAGAAAAAACTTGCATGGCAAGCGAAGCCGTCACAACAAACCCAAGAGCGAATCCAAACCACCAGTAATGTTTCCCCACAAAGTAATGGCCAGAAACGTACACGTCCGAGAAGACGTCCGCGAGAAACGTTACAAGCGAAATAAGAGTCCAGACACTAGTGGTGATGGGTAGGGTTTGCCGTGGGCCTTCAGATGGCCGGGACGTTGAGGAGAGAGGAGACGATACTTGCATGGGTTGGTACTCGCGGGTTGGATCCGCAGTGAAGACATCGTCGTCGTCCTCGTCTTCCTCGCGTTCCCCGTGATGTACATTGTACTGCTGGCTTTCCGCCGCCATTACCACCACGTCTTTCGCAGTGTCGTTAACTAGTCGACCACGGGGGCGCACTATTATGATCAGCGGTATCCCAACAAAATCAAATATTGCTCGGCGTAATCCTTGGATTCCTTGGTGTTCCCATGGAAACTGTTTTAAAGAACGCTAAATGATGACCTAATAACCATCTTGAAAACCAGCGTCTTCTAGTAGTCTTGATTAATAAGGCGGGCGGTTTTCACTGCAACACGAGACGAATTGGTACCAAAGGTCCTCCGATACCTGTTCTGCTTGCATCAAGGCGAAACAATATAACGTTAGAGCGAAACAATATAATCGTTAGAGCTCTCAGCTGTGCCTTGTTTACCCTTTTACGAATAGGGAATGATCAATGCCACGCTTTAGCCCCTTATAGTTGAAGTTCCCCTGTTCCCTTGTAGCTCCCGCGCCATTCCGTGTCTCTGGCTACCATCTCATATGGCCACCTGCGTAGAAACAGAACAATTCCCGATCCGTGTGACCAGAATCACTTGTATTCAATTGTTATTAGATGGGGGACCACTTCTGCCACTTACAATCTCTTTAGTCGGACTCTTCGTCGTCGAAATGGGATTCGTCATTTAATACCTCCTCGAATTGGTGATAGCTTTCCATTTAGTAGCTCGTCGCAAAGTGGTATACATTGCTAGACAACATATTGCAGAGTCAAATCTCTATCACGTCCGCAGTTTCGTTGATGGACTTACATATATGTGAACTGTTCTTCGGTGCATCTACAAATGTAGGCTCTTGACATTCACGTATGGAATTTAAACTTGTACTTTAAAAAACTCTCAGTTATAGCAGACAAGTTATGAACAACTGAGCTCTGGAGCTCGCGATCAGGGTACAATTCGTTATTAAAATGAAACTGAGACGTATAGAGAAGCAAAGAAATGCATGCCAAAGCGTTCTGTGTTTCTGTGGATCTCTTATGAGTAGCATACCATCTTCTCAATAGTACCACAAGTCGATAAATCTATACCAGCAGACAAAAACCTGCTCCACCACAACAAGTGAAGTTATTATGTGCATATATTCTGAGGCTTGTGGCGGTATTTAGATAATAATATATTCTGCTGACTCGGTTCGACGAGCGTGGGAGAAGGAAAACCACAACTCATGTATAACAAAAGAAGCGACAAAAACATGATAAAAATCTGGCTTTGGCCGATGAGAATATGACAGGGTTAAAACGATTAGGTTGCGTTTTGGTATATTACAAGCATATGGTTTATTTGTTAAATCCTTGTTTGCTGGTATATGTTTTTAGCGATTTATTAACCACAAGAGGAAACCGAGTGTACCCTTGATATTATTCACTTTTAGCCCATTAAGAATGTGACTGGAAGGAACATTAATGGCACTTGCGTGAACAAAGAAGTAAATTTAATGCGTGATGGAAATCCACACAATTGCGATTCCCATCGCGTCTTAGCGCGAGACAATTAAAATTGATCTGTGTTTTTCGGTTTAATCTCTCCGTGAACGGCTTGATGATTTATCAAGTGATTAAGGGTTTTGTCTGCGGTGAGATTACAGGATAACCATACTTATTCTGGAAACAATAACCTTGAGTCGTCACTTCCAGACGTACTTTTGCAACGCTGGGAACAGATGGACCGAAGAGTTTACAAGGAAACCTTTGTAGCGGCCTTTTACAAAGTCGCATGTTTTCAATTCCCTGTAACCGAAACCTCGATAAGTGGTCAAGGAAAGCTGATCATCCAAAATCGATCCAAAAGGATTAACTCGGCTTCGGGAAGAAACCACAAGATTAAATGGCTCGAAACTTGATAATAAAAATAAAGACGTTTCACTGTTTACACCTAAGAACATGAAAACTTTCATTATCTTTTCATTAAGGCTTTTGACATATGTCTGCCAAGCCTAGTACGCCAATTTGACAGCATAGCAACATACCAATTCTGAGAAAGCATCTATTCCATCGGCTGATTTAGGCCTAGTACATACGCCGCTCTAATCATGAGCCGATCCAACCTGTTGCCGTGAAATACGCGAAAATCGGGGCATTTAAATGGATTCTACATTACCGGTATGATATAGAATAGTCTAGGTGACAGGCAGACCAGAGATGGACGAACAATATTGTTTTATCGAGATTTTGCAATTGGATCGGCTCATGATAAGAGCGGCGTATGAACTAGGCCTTAGATAACATAGAACAATAGTTCTCGATTGAATTTGGTAAATCAAATGTGAATCTTTGTTTTTAGATATTGTTTTATCGAGATTTTGCAATTGGATCGGCTCATGATAAGAGCGGCGTATGAACTAGGCCTTAGATAACATAGAACAAATGTTCTCGATTGAATTTGGTAAATCAAATGTGAATCTTTGTTTTTAGATGTTGAGTTAGAGAATTCTACACGTAATTCGTCTTCTAATATCGAACGAAAACAAACAAAGGAGTGGCTGACACGGGCTCTTTTCTCTCTTGAAGCCACTATACCCCATCTCGAGTAAAGAGGTCATTATTTTCTCGTACCATGAATACTCAAGCTTTTACTGTCAACAACCGCACTTTGGCTTCCTTCAATCAAACGAGTGAACAACTCTGGGTGATTTCGCGCGCTTTGAGAGTTTTTTATTTGTTTTTTGAAGTAATAAGGACTAAGGCGTCAAAACCCTATTTTCCATCATAAAATGAAAATGCAGTTTGGCGTTCGGAAATGAAGAGTGGGAGTTTACAGAAACTGACAGTAATGCACTAGATGACTCTGTGTCCCGCATCTGAATGATTACAAACTATGCCGTGGTGGTTCGCCTTAGGTTTTAGTTGCCTTCATTAGAACTATGCCCCCGATCTAGTCCTCTGATAAACCACAGGACTCACGGGTGCGATGGAAAAACCGTATGAGATGGGCACTTTTTGAGAAAAATATTCCAGCACTTCAAAATCAAATTAAAAGGTAATTGCTCCTTGTTTATATGGTGACTGTCTTGATTGCTTTATTTCCTGGGGTCTAGGAGACCCTGTCGAGCGTGAAATCTAATGTTTCTATCTCTCGTAGCCAAACTAAACTGCGCAGAAATGTTCTCAAAATCAGTATGACGGTATTTACCACGCACCTGTGAGCCCTGTGACAAAACGTACCCCTATAAGCAGTATAAGAAACTTAGATGGGGATGACCTTTTTCCAAGCGACTTTCGAAACCTCGTTGTCTTTTTCTTACAAAAAGTTAATCCGATACACTGCTGGATGAGCAACTGAATTTATACGGAGTATTCCAATGATACCATATCTTCATAATGATATCAATAATGTGAAACAACACGGTGGGTCTCATTTGCAGCTGGCAGGTCACAGGTCAATGAAAATAAATTTCTTCTACAGTAATTTGTTGCTTTTGCATATTCATTGCCCATGTTTTGGGGGGCCCCCTTTTGGCACGCAAGCAAAAACTTGTGCAGCCGTACATGTGGTGTAGGGGTAGAGTAAACTTCACGAACTAGTTATTCTTTACTTGTTTGGTCTAACCAGCTGATCTCAAATCACGGTGCGCAAAGGAGAGTGTTCGCCAAAACAAAAAGTTCCTACAAGGGCCAGCGGAGAGAGATCTGAATATGCCACAGTTTTGGGAAGCAAAAACTAAATTTGATCATTCTCTTTCAAGTAAAGCCAGTTTACATTTGACATAAGGCAAGATTTTCTGAGGAGATGGAAAAGTTAAGTCGTTCTGATTGGCTAATCTTGGACGCGTGATTGACACAGGTCGGAACTATGAATTGGAGAGCAAGAAATCAGCTGGAAGTGTAGGGATCAACACTTGCTGTTTAGATATCATCCCGCCATTTGCACGACTCGTATCAAGTTTTACTTTGTCATCAATGCTCAAATTGTCCAAAAACGAAGGCGTATATCAATGCAAAGTAACAAAGCTAATAAATTATCGTGTATTATCTCCGAAATTCTGCAGAGTGCGGACTTGCAAATGATACGGCATGATAGTTACAAAGAATGTTGGCTTCTCTTCAAAGTGATTCAATATTGTCTTCGCTAATGCACTTTATAAAATAAAATAGCTGATCTTACTTTAATACGTGTTATCCTTTCCTTGCCATAAAACTTTTCTGATTTACACCAGTCACCTCTTGCCGCATTCTCCCTTCTCTCCGTAATCCTGATGATCTAAAAATATCAGAGTCTTACTCGTTGCCATCATAAACCGCCGGTGTCGGCGTCGTCGTGTTTACCGTCGTGCGACGACGGCAACGAGGACGACAACAAAGTAAGCAACTTTATTAACGTCTCAAATCTTTCAATGCATTTCAACCGTTTTCTTCAACACTATTACTGCTTCGTTAAACGTTCTGGCGAGATCTTGAGTGCGGCTAGCGATTGTATCATAATTTTGTTTGACTGATTGCTGTTGGGTGTTAATTTGCTGTTATCAAAGTTAAAATGCAACGGGTGTATTCAAAACTGTTGCTTAATATTGAGAATATATGAACAAACTAGTAGACGAGTTAAGTAATACGGCGGCGTCCTCGTTGCCTTCGTCGCTGCTTAAAGTCTCTCTCTAAAAACGGCCGCGTTAAATTTTAACTTGTCGGGCCTGTTCAGCTGTTCAGGTCTGCACAAGGGTAGACATTCAACAATAACTTAAATTAATATAATTTTAAAACTTACCTAACATGGCTCTTTGCGGATGTCATCATAAACTTCCGGCATTGCCATCGTCATCATCAAGCGTCATTCATTGCTGTACCCGCTTTCATACGCTCACATATTCTTGTATCTCTGCATGATCCTGGCGATCTAGAAAGAACAGAGGCAATCTTGCTCAATATACAATCCCATCATAAACCATCGGCGGCCTCGATGACGATGCGTTATTATCATTGGGCGAACGATTCAACAATGTATAACTGACCTTCATGGCTCTTATGATGCCATCATAAACCATCCGCATCGTCGCCGTCATGCGTGATCATCGCCATTTGTATGATCAATGGATGGGCATTCAACAATATTCAACTCACCTGGCATGGTCCTTCATGCCGGCATGAACCGCCGGCGACGTCGTGTTACTCGCGATCCAGCGTGATTCATTGTTGTACCCGTTTCATATTTTTCAATGATTGGACATTGAAACACGCTTAAAGGGGCTATGACACGACTTTAGGGCTAATTTAGGTAGCTTAAATTCGATTAAATGCAGTCAAATTCACAAGAAATTAGCAAAATAATCTTCCAGGTTTGTTAAATATCCTTTCAACTGCTATAGACAAGTACAAATTTGTAGTATTTTTGTGTGTTATCAAACGGATCGAATTAGATTGCGAAATGGTATTTTTGATTTCTTACCAGGCTGAAAAGTTTTCCACACTTGGAAATCTGATAGCGATAGGTATAAAATCTCACGTAAGAATTCTAAGTCTAGATCACTGTTTTTAAAAAATATTTTTAAAACAACCGTGACATAGCCCCTTTAACAAATGAAATTTCTTCAGAAACCCATCCATGGGAAAAGCTAAATATTTTCCCATGGTAGAAGATGGCCATCCATGTAAAGTCCGAACACTTCTCGTGTGTGTGCCTTGGGAATTTCAGCTGTTCCCATTGTGGTTGCCAAGACTTCTAGAGGTCGCGGATACTCAAGCCTTAACAATCACAGGGTAGCGCGGTACGGTAGCAAAAGATTCGAACTCCGCAAAATTGATTTACAAACTATTTAATGAACAATAATGATCTAAACCTATTGCGTTACTTATAGTCGGTAGCGAAATGACAATAACAGTAGCAGTAGTAGCGGTTGATATGAGATAGTCGCGGTAGTACAAATGCGGTTTACAATATGTGGATTGCGGATAAAGATGCGGGTTGCAATGTGCGGTATGCGATTGCAGTATGCGGGTTCAAACTGAAATGTGAATACAACAAGTGTTAACCTAACTAACGAAATAAGTAAAACTAATAACAACTACAAGCATTGAACGTATTGATCAATGAGACGTTTACATGTGTCATCCCGATATTGGAAAAAGGGGCAAAACTAATAAGGCTATGCATCTTCCATAAGGCTTGATGCTGATTTCTGACACGTATATACGTCTAAATATTGCAACTTAATTACAGCATATAGCCGATCTGGGTAGGGCTAAACAAGCTTGGGCCTATTTGTGATTATACTAAATATTATAACCTAATTTAATACATGGAGTAGTGTTGCATTGAAACTTAAGATTCAGCACTCAAGGTGCAACTGATTTCGTGACTAAAATGTCAATGACAATGATAATGGCGATCATAACATCAATAATAACTAAACAAGTAAGTTTGCGAGATATAGCATTGAACTTCACTAATTTGACATATGCAACACAGGAAATAACTAAAAACAAGAAAAAGTGTAAAACTTACGTACTTTGGTTTTTACGCCCGTACCAAAGATAGCGGTAGACGGTGATCCATGTGATCGTAGCGGATAGCAAATAAACAGAACTAACAAGAATACACGTTTTCGTTTGGCTATTTATGCCTCTTGAAATGGGCTGAACGTGTCCCATACTGGTAGCGGTGCGGAAGCGCTGCCTACGGCTAAACATAACGTAGACAAAAGCAATTTCCTTGCGGCAAATTAAAGACATAAAGAGGCGTAAATACACAAAACGTTATCTAAGTTGATAAAACTAATAGTTCTAAGGAAAGCACGTTCTGACAAAGCAGAATGATTGTCGAGTTTTCAAAACATTACGTAAAGGAAATGAATCGGGGCGTTTCAAAACTAACATTCCGGCCCCTTAAAGGCGACAAATCGAGCCTTTACCCAATTTACTAACAAAATTTTTGAAACGAAATATATTTGATAATTGAAAATGTCCATTATTCAATGTCCTTTGCTATAGCTAAAAGTCCATACACTAGATGAACTATTGTTCTTCGTCTTTGGATGCCTCTAGTAATACAATCTTGTCAATAGGACGCACGAGTACTGATGTTCTTGTTCTCACCTTAGCTGAGCGTACTAACCCATCTTTGGTGCTTGGGTAGACTTCTAGCACTCGTCCTAGCGGCCACATTGACCGTGGTGAATGCTCATCTAACAGTAGGACGATGTCGTTGACTGACAGATTCCTCTGCACTTTATTCCACTTTTGGCGTTGCTGTAGAGAAGGCAAATACTCTTTAATCCATCGTTGCCAGAAGAGGTTGCTGAGAAACTGCACTTGGCGCCATCTCCGACTGTACATGTCGTCCTTGGTGAAGACGCCTGGCGGTAGAGAATTACCGGCTCGTAGAAGTAGCAGGTGATTTGGTGTGAGTGCTTCCAGATCCTTAGGATCGTCCGATACCTTTGTTATTGGTCTGCCGTTGATGATTGATTCTACTTCGCACATTAGCGTAGCTAATCCTTCATCATCCATCAGCTGTTCTTTGAGTAGCGCTCGCAGAACTTTTCTGACTGTTCTGATACATCTCTCCCAGACTCCTCCGTGGTGAGATGCTGCCGGTGGGTTGAATATCCACTTAACATTACGCTGAAGTAGATAATCATGAATCTGTTGTTGATTCCAACTGTCGACTGCCTCGCGTAGCTCCCTCTCTCCTCCCACGAAGTTTCCACCATTATCCGATCTGATTTCTTCAGGTGGACCGCGTCTCGCAATAAACCGACGTAACGCATTAATAAAGGACTCCGTGTCCAGAGAGTGAACTATTTCTATGTGCACTGCACGAATTGTTAAACATGTAAATAATACCCCGTAGCGCTTTGCAGTTGTCCGACCCCGTTTAACGTAAAATGGGCCGTAACAATCTACCCCTGTGAATGCGAAAGCTGATTTTGAAGGTGTTGTACGATTCTCTGGGAGACTTGCCATCTTCTGTTGCATAACAGGTGCTTGACGCCTTCTGCAGCTGAAGCAAGAATGCAATAACTTGCGAACACTTGATCGCGCTCCAACTATCCAGTATTTCTCTCGAATTAGCGATAGAGTGTATTCTACCCCTGAGTGCCCTGATGCGTGGTGATAGTAGTTAATAATTAACTTAGAAATATGGTGTTTCTTTGGTAGGATAATCGGATGTTTAGCTGAATGTGATATAGGAGCATTTCGTAAACGTCCTCCAACTCTGATGAGGCCGTCTTCTAGCAGAATAGGGTCAAGATTGTGGATATCACTGTGTTGTTTAATCGTACAATTACTGCTTGACGACTTTAACGCGTGCAATTCTTCCTTGAAACTTTGATGTTGCACACATTTCAAGATTATAACTTCTGCGTTGTGTAGCTCTGAAACGCTTAGCGGCGCGTCTTTCGTGGTTTTCTGACCTTTAGAGCTCTCGTTTGCTTTGCGCAGACTAACAAGTTGTCGAAGTTTGCTGACGTAACGCAATACTAAAGCCAAAACCTTTCTTAGGCGGGACCACGAGGAGAAGCGCTCGATCACCTTAGTCATGTAATCGTCTTCTTTGGGAGTAGCATTAGTAGCATTTACCTGTGGCGATTTCTTTACTTCAAGGTCTTCGTCGCTGACTTGACCAATTTCTACTGGTCGCTTAGGCCATGCGTTCTCGGGGAGTTTCAAGAAAGTGGGTCCTTGTACCCAACGCACATCATTGATTAAGGCTTCAACTGACATACCTCTGGACGCATCGTCAGCAGGGTTGAGTGTGGTGTCTAAGTACTTCCATTGCGCAGGCGTGGACTGATCGAGTATGGCTGCCACTCGATTGGCTACGAATGTCTGAAATCTCTTATCCTTGTTCTCGATGTATTTCAGAACACAAGTACTGTCAGTCCAAAATGTTGAACCTTCTATTGGGAGGTCTATTTCTTGCCGAATCATACGATCAAGCCTTGTCGCTAAAACTGCAGCGGAAAGTTCCATTCTAGGGATAGTCATAGTTTTCAATGGAGCTAGCCTTGACTTAGCCATAATGAGAGAGCAATGAATTCTGCCATCACAGTTTATAACGCGTAGGTATGAGACTGCGCCGTAACCTACAGTTGACGCATCGCTGAAGTGGTGTAGTTCATAATGGACATCGCTAAAGTCTTTTGGTTTGAAACAACGAGGAATTGCAAATTGTTCTAATTTCTTTAGGTCGATTAGCCAAGTTTCCCATTTCTTTTCACTTTCGTCATCTATTTTATCATCCCACCCTAGCGATTTCGTGTGTAAGCCTTGCAGAATGGCCTTAGCTGGCAGAATTGCAGGAGAAACGAATCCTAACGGATCGTACACTGAACTGATAATTGACAATAAACCTCTGCGCGTAGCTGGTCTGATTTTATGAGCAATCTTGAACGTGAACACGTCGTCACCTACCGACCATTGTACTCCAAGTGCTCGTTCAGTAAGGGTCGCATTGTCCAGATCCAGGTCTCTAACCGAGGCTGCCCTAGCTGCTTCTGGTACTGAATTTAATACCGTCTTAGAGTTGGAAATCCACTTGGTCAAGTTAAATCCGCCTCGAGCTAGCAAATCTCTAAGTTGGCCGACTAACCTAACTCCATCTTGTTCTGTCTCAACGGAACACAGACAGTCATCTACATAGAAATTGCGCATCACAGTCTTTACTGTTCCTGGATCGAAATCAGACTTGTTGTCTTGAGCGGTTTTCTTTAAAGCATAATTTGCGCAGCTAGGTGATGATGCTCCTCCAAATAAGTGGACTAACATCTTGTATTGCTCTGGTTCTTTTTCCAGATCGCCCTCTGGCCACCATAAATACCTGAGGTACTTAGCATCCTCGTTTGGACGCACACGGACTTGATAAAACATGGACTCTATGTCCGCTAGAATAGCAATTTGCTTGTGTCGAAATCGAGAGAGAACACCTACAAGCAGGTTAGCCAAATCCGGCCCCTGATGCAGGTTACAGTTAAGTGAGTAGCCTCGATACTTACAGCTACAGTCCATTACCACACGAACTTTGTCTGGCTTGGTTTCACTTTTACATTGTGGTGCGGCAGGAAAAACACATCTGCTTCTTTGAGTTCTTCCTCACTAACCTTGGCTGCGTATTTCTTCACAACGAGATCTTCCATGAACTTGGTGTATTTCTCGTGCACTTGTGGATCTTTCCCCAACTTGTTCTTGAGGTAAGACAGTCGCTGCTCTGCTTGCACTTTGTTGTTGTACAGCACAGGAGGGTAGCATTTCCATGGCAATCCGATTTCATAGTGACCTTCTTTCAGAGTCGCGGTTGACTCCATCATTTCATAAGCAATCAGATCGTTTCTAGACATTGAGGCCCTTGGCTCGTAAACGGAGTCGTTGAATTCGTGGTTGCAAAAATCTGCAAACTGCGCACTTAGCGCTTCATTGCTTTCAATGAAATTAGCCGAAGGAGAACTTTCTCCTTGTCTTCCTAGTGGGCCATTCAGAACCCACCCGAAAATAGTTCGGGTCGCGAAGGGACCGCCATTTTGACTTACTCGCACCTCTCTGGGCTGCAGTATCTCAGGCGCGTCGCTTCCAATGAGCAAGCCTATCTCTGCGTTAATCTTAGGGATTTTGATACCCTTTAAATGTGGCCAGCGGTTGACATCCTCCTGGGTGCCAATAGCATCCACTGAGACTGGCAGACTAGGTCTAGAATAAACTTTAGGTAACTTTGCCGATGTACCATCGCAGAGATCGCTTAGTTCTAGATTAAGCAAAGAACACTCAATAGGCTTATTTTTAGCTTGCATAGTAGTCAGAGAGAGACTTGATTTCTCCCCCTTTACCTTAAGCTTTTGTAGCAACTCTTCCGTACAGAATGAAGTGTTTGACCCTGAATCTAAGAAAGCATACGTAAGAACCTTCTTACTACTTCCGCTTGCACTGACTTTTACAGGTACAACAGAAAATCCTACAACGGAAGATAAATTGCCTGTCGTCTCAAACGATTGCGTTTTAGCATAGCTGTTTGTTGCTGCTGGAGGATCAGTGGGTGATGTGCCCGGCTCACTTTCTTCAGTCGAGTGTGCTGTGCTTGCTGTTGCGTGGCTTGAAGGCTGGGCTCTTTCATTTTGTTCCTTTTGGTGCAAAAAGGTGGAGTGTTTTTTAATGCACCCGTCGATGCGGCAAAAGCTTCTCTTAGCGCAGTCCTTCACAAAATGACCTGTTACTAGGCAATTGCGACATAGCTTCTTTGCTTGCACTAACCTATATCGCTCGTTAAGAGTTAATCTCTTAAAGTCATCGCATTGTGAGAGCCAATGCTCTCTATCGCATGAAGGACACTTAGGGCGAGTCTTATTTTCATTGGGTTTTCCCGTTTGCTGTGGTGGTTTCCCTTCAGTACCAAATGAGCCTACACCTTTCCTAGGTTGTTTGACAGGGTTGCTTTTAGCTTGATCAGTTGTGATCTTGCCAAAGATAGGATGGTTTACTACCCTAGCCCTATTTTCCACAAATTTGGTTACATCTTTGATGTCTGGGTCCCTGTTTTCCCGTTGCATGATGGAATCTGTTATGTCGCGCCACTTGTTTTTAAGCGCATAGGGAAGCCGGTCTACTATTTTTCTCAAACTTTCTGGATTTTCTAGCCTGCTTATATATCCTATTTCGGTGAGCGTGTTTTTGCAGCTAGTCAGCTGAATGGATAGTTTCTGTAGAGCAGGTCCATCTTCGTTGCGGATGGGTGGACCATTCAGCACCTTGTCAATGCAGGCTGTAGCTATTTTGTAGGGCTGACCATATCTCTCCTTCAGTAGCCGTCTTGCTTCCTGATATCCCGTGTCTTCGCTCATCGCCAGACAAGATCGGACTAGCTCCTGTACCTGACCCTTGGTGTACTGAAGAAGGTAGTACAGGCGGGAACTCTGGCTAGTTGTCTTTTTCTCTATCACATTCTCAAAGGCTCGGATGAAATCACAGTATTCCCCCGGGTCTCCACTGAAGAATGTAACATCTGGTTGCGGTAGCGTGAGGGACATTATGGCCTCTTGTTGCTGTTGTACCAGTTGTTGCATGAACTGGTCACTGGGTGTTGGCTGTGGTGTGTACACTATTGGGGGTAGGGTGTATCCCGGCCAAGGCGTGGCGTACTGGACTTGGGGCGGATGTGGAACAGCAGGCTGGGGCGTGACGGGTGCTTGCGTGACGGGCTGTGGCGTGACATGTGATGGTGTGACAGGATGTGGCGTGACAGGTTCTGGCGTGACAAACTGCTGCGTCACAGGTTCTCGTTTGACAGGTACTGGCTTGACAGGTGGTGCTGTGTCAGGTTCTGGTTTGAAGCTGATGTCTGGTTGCGGGATCTCAGCCTTGGGGTGGGTAGTTGTCGTACTTGGAAACGCCCATGTAGGTAGCGTCATGGTACTTGGGATTGGACTGAGTTGGACGGGTGAATTAAGCATGCCAATCTCACGCGCCTCTGCTTCGGCGTATGCGCCTTCTTCAGCCTCTGCCTTCGCTCGCTCCATCTCAAGCTCCAGTTCCCGTTTCCTTTGCCGCAGTCTGAGCTCCTCAAATTCTACATCTTGGAGTCGCTTAAGGGTTGCCTGTTCAGCTTCTATCACAGCCTTCTTGGCTGACGCTCTCGCACGAGCCTCGGATAAAAGTGAACTCTTAGATGAAGATGCAGTTTGCGACACTGAGTCGTCCGGTCCTATCGATTCCTTCCCCTCTAGACTTAATCCTTCACCCCCTGCCATCCAAGTATTAACAGTTTTCTTTAGATGTTCTACCTTAGATGCTACTGAATCATAGTAGTTCTGTGATTCGAAAATAGAAAGTTCTCCTTCTAATAGCGCATGAAATGCCATATGGCCTGCGGTAAACTGTTCAAATAGCTTAACAAGTTCTTGCATATTGCATGTAATAATATCAATGTCACCTAACGTACTGTTCGCCATTAGCGTTTTGATTTCTTTCATTTTCTTCGTGACGAGCGTCTTCGCATGTCCACGAAACTTCTTAGCATTTGATTCCATCTCTATAGCGGATATTGTTAATTGCTCTAATATCTCTATAAACAGTCAATAAATCGCACAGATAAGTGAAACTCGATGATCGAATAACTGTCAACAAATCAAGTAGAATACGATACGAATAACAAGTCAAGTGTTCCTTGACGTCCAACAAATTGTCTGAATTCCTTCACAACTCAAACGTAGCAAAATGTCTATCCAACGTACATCAAATTTGAACTGATGTGGTTGCCAAGACTTCTAGAGGTCGCGGATACTCAAGCCTTAACAATCACAGGGTAGCGCGGTACGGTAGCAAAAGATTCGAACTCCGCAAAATTGATTTACAAACTATTTAATGAACAATAATGATCTAAACCTATTGCGTTACTTATAGTCGGTAGCGAAATGACAATAACAGTAGCAGTAGTAGCGGTTGATATGAGATAGTCGCGGTAGTACAAATGCGGTTTACAATATGTGGATTGCGGATAAAGATGCGGGTTGCAATGTGCGGTATGCGATTGCAGTATGCGGGTTCAAACTGAAATGTGAATACAACAAGTGTTAACCTAACTAACGAAATAAGTAAAACTAATAACAACTACAAGCATTGAACGTATTGATCAATGAGACGTTTACATGTGTCATCCCGATATTGGAAAAAGGGGCAAAACTAATAAGGCTATGCATCTTCCATAAGGCTTGATGCTGATTTCTGACACGTATATACGTCTAAATATTGCAACTTAATTACAGCATATAGCCGATCTGGGTAGGGCTAAACAAGCTTGGGCCTATTTGTGATTATACTAAATATTATAACCTAATTTAATACATGGAGTAGTGTTGCATTGAAACTTAAGATTCAGCACTCAAGGTGCAACTGATTTCGTGACTAAAATGTCAATGACAATGATAATGGCGATCATAACATCAATAATAACTAAACAAGTAAGTTTGCGAGATATAGCATTGAACTTCACTAATTTGACATATGCAACACAGGAAATAACTAAAAACAAGAAAAAGTGTAAAACTTACGTACTTTGGTTTTTACGCCCGTACCAAAGATAGCGGTAGACGGTGATCCATGTGATCGTAGCGGATAGCAAATAAACAGAACTAACAAGAATACACGTTTTCGTTTGGCTATTTATGCCTCTTGAAATGGGCTGAACGTGTCCCATACTGGTAGCGGTGCGGAAGCGCTGCCTACGGCTAAACATAACGTAGACAAAAGCAATTTCCTTGCGGCAAATTAAAGACATAAAGAGGCGTAAATACACAAAACGTTATCTAAGTTGATAAAACTAATAGTTCTAAGGAAAGCACGTTCTGACAAAGCAGAATGATTGTCGAGTTTTCAAAACATTACGTAAAGGAAATGAATCGGGGCGTTTCAAAACTAACATTCCGGCCCCTTAAAGGCGACAAATCGAGCCTTTACCCAATTTACTAACAAAATTTTTGAAACGAAATATATTTGATAATTGAAAATGTCCATTATTCAATGTCCTTTGCTATAGCTAAAAGTCCATACACTAGATGAACTATTGTTCTTCGTCTTTGGATGCCTCTAGTAATACAATCTTGTCAATAGGACGCACGAGTACTGATGTTCTTGTTCTCACCTTAGCTGAGCGTACTAACCCATCTTTGGTGCTTGGGTAGACTTCTAGCACTCGTCCTAGCGGCCACATTGACCGTGGTGAATGCTCATCTAACAGTAGGACGATGTCGTTGACTGACAGATTCCTCTGCACTTTATTCCACTTTTGGCGTTGCTGTAGAGAAGGCAAATACTCTTTAATCCATCGTTGCCAGAAGAGGTTGCTGAGAAACTGCACTTGGCGCCATCTCCGACTGTACATGTCGTCCTTGGTGAAGACGCCTGGCGGTAGAGAATTACCGGCTCGTAGAAGTAGCAGGTGATTTGGTGTGAGTGCTTCCAGATCCTTAGGATCGTCCGATACCTTTGTTATTGGTCTGCCGTTGATGATTGATTCTACTTCGCACATTAGCGTAGCTAATCCTTCATCATCCATCAGCTGTTCTTTGAGTAGCGCTCGCAGAACTTTTCTGACTGTTCTGATACATCTCTCCCAGACTCCTCCGTGGTGAGATGCTGCCGGTGGGTTGAATATCCACTTAACATTACGCTGAAGTAGATAATCATGAATCTGTTGTTGATTCCAACTGTCGACTGCCTCGCGTAGCTCCCTCTCTCCTCCCACGAAGTTTCCACCATTATCCGATCTGATTTCTTCAGGTGGACCGCGTCTCGCAATAAACCGACGTAACGCATTAATAAAGGACTCCGTGTCCAGAGAGTGAACTATTTCTATGTGCACTGCACGAATTGTTAAACATGTAAATAATACCCGTAGCGCTTTGCAGTTGTCCGACCCCGTTTAACGTAAAATGGGCCGTAACAATCTACCCCTGTGAATGCGAAAGCTGATTTTGAAGGTGTTGTACGATTCTCTGGGAGACTTGCCATCTTCTGTTGCATAACAGGTGCTTGACGCCTTCTGCAGCTGAAGCAAGAATGCAATAACTTGCGAACACTTGATCGCGCTCCAACTATCCAGTATTTCTCTCGAATTAGCGATAGAGTGTATTCTACCCCTGAGTGCCCTGATGCGTGGTGATAGTAGTTAATAATTAACTTAGAAATATGGTGTTTCTTTGGTAGGATAATCGGATGTTTAGCTGAATGTGATATAGGAGCATTTCGTAAACGTCCTCCAACTCTGATGAGGCCGTCTTCTAGCAGAATAGGGTCAAGATTGTGGATATCACTGTGTTGTTTAATCGTACAATTACTGCTTGACGACTTTAACGCGTGCAATTCTTCCTTGAAACTTTGATGTTGCACACATTTCAAGATTATAACTTCTGCGTTGTGTAGCTCTGAAACGCTTAGCGGCGCGTCTTTCGTGGTTTTCTGACCTTTAGAGCTCTCGTTTGCTTTGCGCAGACTAACAAGTTGTCGAAGTTTGCTGACGTAACGCAATACTAAAGCCAAAACCTTTCTTAGGCGGGACCACGAGGAGAAGCGCTCGATCACCTTAGTCATGTAATCGTCTTCTTTGGGAGTAGCATTAGTAGCATTTACCTGTGGCGATTTCTTTACTTCAAGGTCTTCGTCGCTGACTTGACCAATTTCTACTGGTCGCTTAGGCCATGCGTTCTCGGGGAGTTTCAAGAAAGTGGGTCCTTGTACCCAACGCACATCATTGATTAAGGCTTCAACTGACATACCTCTGGACGCATCGTCAGCAGGGTTGAGTGTGGTGTCTAAGTACTTCCATTGCGCAGGCGTGGACTGATCGAGTATGGCTGCCACTCGATTGGCTACGAATGTCTGAAATCTCTTATCCTTGTTCTCGATGTATTTCAGAACACAAGTACTGTCAGTCCAAAATGTTGAACCTTCTATTGGGAGGTCTATTTCTTGCCGAATCATACGATCAAGCCTTGTCGCTAAAACTGCAGCGGAAAGTTCCATTCTAGGGATAGTCATAGTTTTCAATGGAGCTAGCCTTGACTTAGCCATAATGAGAGAGCAATGAATTCTGCCATCACAGTTTATAACGCGTAGGTATGAGACTGCGCCGTAACCTACAGTTGACGCATCGCTGAAGTGGTGTAGTTCATAATGGACATCGCTAAAGTCTTTTGGTTTGAAACAACGAGGAATTGCAAATTGTTCTAATTTCTTTAGGTCGATTAGCCAAGTTTCCCATTTCTTTTCACTTTCGTCATCTATTTTATCATCCCACCCTAGCGATTTCGTGTGTAAGCCTTGCAGAATGGCCTTAGCTGGCAGAATTGCAGGAGAAACGAATCCTAACGGATCGTACACTGAACTGATAATTGACAATAAACCTCTGCGCGTAGCTGGTCTGATTTTATGAGCAATCTTGAACGTGAACACGTCGTCACCTACCGACCATTGTACTCCAAGTGCTCGTTCAGTAAGGGTCGCATTGTCCAGATCCAGGTCTCTAACCGAGGCTGCCCTAGCTGCTTCTGGTACTGAATTTAATACCGTCTTAGAGTTGGAAATCCACTTGGTCAAGTTAAATCCGCCTCGAGCTAGCAAATCTCTAAGTTGGCCGACTAACCTAACTCCATCTTGTTCTGTCTCAACGGAACACAGACAGTCATCTACATAGAAATTGCGCATCACAGTCTTTACTGTTCCTGGATCGAAATCAGACTTGTTGTCTTGAGCGGTTTTCTTTAAAGCATAATTTGCGCAGCTAGGTGATGATGCTCCTCCAAATAAGTGGACTAACATCTTGTATTGCTCTGGTTCTTTTTCCAGATCGCCCTCTGGCCACCATAAATACCTGAGGTACTTAGCATCCTCGTTTGGACGCACACGGACTTGATAAAACATGGACTCTATGTCCGCTAGAATAGCAATTTGCTTGTGTCGAAATCGAGAGAGAACACCTACAAGCAGGTTAGCCAAATCCGGCCCCTGATGCAGGTTACAGTTAAGTGAGTAGCCTCGATACTTACAGCTACAGTCCATTACCACACGAACTTTGTCTGGCTTGGTTTCACTTTTTACATTGTGGTGCGGCAGGAAAAACACATCTGCTTCTTTGAGTTCTTCCTCACTAACCTTGGCTGCGTATTTCTTCACAACGAGATCTTCCATGAACTTGGTGTATTTCTCGTGCACTTGTGGATCTTTCCCCAACTTGTTCTTGAGGTAAGACAGTCGCTGCTCTGCTTGCACTTTGTTGTTGTACAGCACAGGAGGGTAGCATTTCCATGGCAATCCGATTTCATAGTGACCTTCTTTCAGAGTCGCGGTTGACTCCATCATTTCATAAGCAATCAGATCGTTTCTAGACATTGAGGCCCTTGGCTCGTAAACGGAGTCGTTGAATTCGTGGTTGCAAAAATCTGCAAACTGCGCACTTAGCGCTTCATTGCTTTCAATGAAATTAGCCGAAGGAGAACTTTCTCCTTGTCTTCCTAGTGGGCCATTCAGAACCCACCCGAAAATAGTTCGGGTCGCGAAGGGACCGCCATTTTGACTTACTCGCACCTCTCTGGGCTGCAGTATCTCAGGCGCGTCGCTTCCAATGAGCAAGCCTATCTCTGCGTTAATCTTAGGGATTTTGATACCCTTTAAATGTGGCCAGCGGTTGACATCCTCCTGGGTGCCAATAGCATCCACTGAGACTGGCAGACTAGGTCTAGAATAAACTTTAGGTAACTTTGCCGATGTACCATCGCAGAGATCGCTTAGTTCTAGATTAAGCAAAGAACACTCAATAGGCTTATTTTTAGCTTGCATAGTAGTCAGAGAGAGACTTGATTTCTCCCCCTTTACCTTAAGCTTTTGTAGCAACTCTTCCGTACAGAATGAAGTGTTTGACCCTGAATCTAAGAAAGCATACGTAAGAACCTTCTTACTACTTCCGCTTGCACTGACTTTTACAGGTACAACAGAAAATCCTACAACGGAAGATAAATTGCCTGTCGTCTCAAACGATTGCGTTTTAGCATAGCTGTTTGTTGCTGCTGGAGGATCAGTGGGTGATGTGCCCGGCTCACTTTCTTCAGTCGAGTGTGCTGTGCTTGCTGTTGCGTGGCTTGAAGGCTGGGCTCTTTCATTTTGTTCCTTTTGGTGCAAAAAGGTGGAGTGTTTTTTAATGCACCCGTCGATGCGGCAAAAGCTTCTCTTAGCGCAGTCCTTCACAAAATGACCTGTTACTAGGCAATTGCGACATAGCTTCTTTGCTTGCACTAACCTATATCGCTCGTTAAGAGTTAATCTCTTAAAGTCATCGCATTGTGAGAGCCAATGCTCTCTATCGCATGAAGGACACTTAGGGCGAGTCTTATTTTCATTGGGTTTTCCCGTTTGCTGTGGTGGTTTCCCTTCAGTACCAAATGAGCCTACACCTTTCCTAGGTTGTTTGACAGGGTTGCTTTTAGCTTGATCAGTTGTGATCTTGCCAAAGATAGGATGGTTTACTACCCTAGCCCTATTTTCCACAAATTTGGTTACATCTTTGATGTCTGGGTCCCTGTTTTCCCGTTGCATGATGGAATCTGTTATGTCGCGCCACTTGTTTTTAAGCGCATAGGGAAGCCGGTCTACTATTTTTCTCAAACTTTCTGGATTTTCTAGCCTGCTTATATATCCTATTTCGGTGAGCGTGTTTTTGCAGCTAGTCAGCTGAATGGATAGTTTCTGTAGAGCAGGTCCATCTTCGTTGCGGATGGGTGGACCATTCAGCACCTTGTCAATGCAGGCTGTAGCTATTTTGTAGGGCTGACCATATCTCTCCTTCAGTAGCCGTCTTGCTTCCTGATATCCCGTGTCTTCGCTCATCGCCAGACAAGATCGGACTAGCTCCTGTACCTGACCCTTGGTGTACTGAAGAAGGTAGTACAGGCGGGAACTCTGGCTAGTTGTCTTTTTCTCTATCACATTCTCAAAGGCTCGGATGAAATCACAGTATTCCCCCGGGTCTCCACTGAAGAATGTAACATCTGGTTGCGGTAGCGTGAGGGACATTATGGCCTCTTGTTGCTGTTGTACCAGTTGTTGCATGAACTGGTCACTGGGTGTTGGCTGTGGTGTGTACACTATTGGGGGTAGGGTGTATCCCGGCCAAGGCGTGGCGTACTGGACTTGGGGCGGATGTGGAACAGCAGGCTGGGGCGTGACGGGTGCTTGCGTGACGGGCTGTGGCGTGACATGTGATGGTGTGACAGGATGTGGCGTGACAGGTTCTGGCGTGACAAACTGCTGCGTCACAGGTTCTCGTTTGACAGGTACTGGCTTGACAGGTGGTGCTGTGTCAGGTTCTGGTTTGAAGCTGATGTCTGGTTGCGGGATCTCAGCCTTGGGGTGGGTAGTTGTCGTACTTGGAAACGCCCATGTAGGTAGCGTCATGGTACTTGGGATTGGACTGAGTTGGACGGGTGAATTAAGCATGCCAATCTCACGCGCCTCTGCTTCGGCGTATGCGCCTTCTTCAGCCTCTGCCTTCGCTCGCTCCATCTCAAGCTCCAGTTCCCGTTTCCTTTGCCGCAGTCTGAGCTCCTCAAATTCTACATCTTGGAGTCGCTTAAGGGTTGCCTGTTCAGCTTCTATCACAGCCTTCTTGGCTGACGCTCTCGCACGAGCCTCGGATAAAAGTGAACTCTTAGATGAAGATGCAGTTTGCGACACTGAGTCGTCCGGTCCTATCGATTCCTTCCCCTCTAGACTTAATCCTTCACCCCCTGCCATCCAAGTATTAACAGTTTTCTTTAGATGTTCTACCTTAGATGCTACTGAATCATAGTAGTTCTGTGATTCGAAAATAGAAAGTTCTCCTTCTAATAGCGCATGAAATGCCATATGGCCTGCGGTAAACTGTTCAAATAGCTTAACAAGTTCTTGCATATTGCATGTAATAATATCAATGTCACCTAACGTACTGTTCGCCATTAGCGTTTTGATTTCTTTCATTTTCTTCGTGACGAGCGTCTTCGCATGTCCACGAAACTTCTTAGCATTTGATTCCATCTCTATAGCGGATATTGTTAATTGCTCTAATATCTCTATAAACAGTCAATAAATCGCACAGATAAGTGAAACTCGATGATCGAATAACTGTCAACAAATCAAGTAGAATACGATACGAATAACAAGTCAAGTGTTCCTTGACGTCCAACAAATTGTCTGAATTCCTTCACAACTCAAACGTAGCAAAATGTCTATCCAACGTACATCAAATTTGAACTGATGTGGTTGCCAAGACTTCTAGAGGTCGCGGATACTCAAGCCTTAACAATCACAGGGTAGCGCGGTACGGTAGCAAAAGATTCGAACTCCGCAAAATTGATTTACAAACTATTTAATGAACAATAATGATCTAAACCTATTGCGTTACTTATAGTCGGTAGCGAAATGACAATAACAGTAGCAGTAGTAGCGGTTGATATGAGATAGTCGCGGTAGTACAAATGCGGTTTACAATATGTGGATTGCGGATAAAGATGCGGGTTGCAATGTGCGGTATGCGATTGCAGTATGCGGGTTCAAACTGAAATGTGAATACAACAAGTGTTAACCTAACTAACGAAATAAGTAAAACTAATAACAACTACAAGCATTGAACGTATTGATCAATGAGACGTTTACATGTGTCATCCCGATATTGGAAAAAGGGGCAAAACTAATAAGGCTATGCATCTTCCATAAGGCTTGATGCTGATTTCTGACACGTATATACGTCTAAATATTGCAACTTAATTACAGCATATAGCCGATCTGGGTAGGGCTAAACAAGCTTGGGCCTATTTGTGATTATACTAAATATTATAACCTAATTTAATACATGGAGTAGTGTTGCATTGAAACTTAAGATTCAGCACTCAAGGTGCAACTGATTTCGTGACTAAAATGTCAATGACAATGATAATGGCGATCATAACATCAATAATAACTAAACAAGTAAGTTTGCGAGATATAGCATTGAACTTCACTAATTTGACATATGCAACACAGGAAATAACTAAAAACAAGAAAAAGTGTAAAACTTACGTACTTTGGTTTTTACGCCCGTACCAAAGATAGCGGTAGACGGTGATCCATGTGATCGTAGCGGATAGCAAATAAACAGAACTAACAAGAATACACGTTTTCGTTTGGCTATTTATGCCTCTTGAAATGGGCTGAACGTGTCCCATACTGGTAGCGGTGCGGAAGCGCTGCCTACGGCTAAACATAACGTAGACAAAAGCAATTTCCTTGCGGCAAATTAAAGACATAAAGAGGCGTAAATACACAAAACGTTATCTAAGTTGATAAAACTAATAGTTCTAAGGAAAGCACGTTCTGACAAAGCAGAATGATTGTCGAGTTTTCAAAACATTACGTAAAGGAAATGAATCGGGGCGTTTCAAAACTAACACCCATGGAAGGGCTTCTGCAGAAATTCCCAGTGTAACTTGCCTGCCATGGCCTTATTAAGTACTCGTAAACCATCCTCATCGTTGTCATCATCATCATTGTACGTGCTTTTGTTGAAGTTCGGCCCAAACTGGTTTGTACTTCACGGTTAGCAATCGGAGAAGTTGGTTGCTGGTGAACTGCCGTACTTGAGGAATGGGCGCGAATGTTTATGAGGTGAGGCCTCGGTATAGGAAATATGCTGGTCGAAAGCATGAGGCGTTCCTAATCACTGATTAGACCGGCGTCTGTATGCCTAATTTGCTCCACAAAACGTCATAGCAATCACGTGAAGAACTTAACATGAAGCCCTGTGCCGATGGCACTGTCCTAACACAAAATGTCGTTGTTGCGACTGGTGGATAAGTTGTCGTTATGCTACAACTCTTGAAATTAGTATTACTGTTGAAAGATCACGGCACGAGTCAAAAGTGTGATATTGTGGTACATTTTCTTCATCCGTCTACCAACTTGTTTTTCGTTGAGGTACATGACCTTCCCAATACAAAAGGAACCCCTGCGCTCCACAGCCGATGAGGAAAAAGCCAACATCTACTCTTTCACATGCTCCAGAACATTTTTCTTCGACATGCTCCAGAATTAAGACTAGATATCATCTTCCATGGTGCCGGAGAGGTAGTAAGGACATCTACTAAGTTGACATGGCCAGAATACCGTTCAGTCCTTGACTAAAGTCTTGAAAGTTCTTACGCTCTCAGCACATATAGGGAACCTATGGACCTGAGAAGGTACGTGTCCCGAGAATACATCGACAACTCTGAGACAACCTGACGCAATCTTCCTTTGCATAATTTCAAAATACTTGCTACGCCCAATCTAGTGCAGGTACCGTAGGATACTATTTTAGATTGGTCACCCTGAACGTTTTATGCTAGTGGGTTCAAACAGAACATCGGCACAAAAAAGGCCAAAGACCTCTTCAGTGAAATGGCATGCAGCATCAAAAGCAAAATGAATTCCTATTCTTCGGCATCGTTGTCTAGCAAAGCAAGATCATTAGTAATCCAAATCTCCAGGTCTCCCACTACTAACTATGGTTTGTCCAAGGTATAACATATAACATCAAGATACTGAAAACATGGTAACTGTCAGATTTATTTTTTTATCTTGGTAACTATCAAAGTTAATGCGTTGGCCCCAACCCTCACCGCTTCCGCTGTCGCCCCATGCATACTGGAATATTTTTCCTCGCAACTAAAATACAAGAGATTCAATTTTAAAATACTTTAATTGTACTGGTTAAATATTATTATTAGCATACATTTATCAACAGATTGTCCGTAATCTTGCGTTCCATAGATATGACTTTATATATTGGTTAGGGTACGATGAAAGGTTAAGGGGATCTTTTACCGATACAGTTGTCATTTCGTTTCCTTTTTAGCTAGGCACACGTATTATTCATCATTTTACGTAAAGCTTTTGAAGGGTAAAATACAAATATTGTAGTTTACGTAACTATTAATAAATTGTAAAAAAATATTTTCCGCTTCGATAAGCTCTTGTCTGTCATAATTCAATAGAACGACCAAGTTTTGTATCATTATCAATAACACAAAGGTGGTCTCCAAGAGTGCTAGCGATTTAAAAAAAAAATTGTTATTTGACCCAATTTTATGATGATTTTTGTTTCTCTCCAAGCTTTATGATCTATAAATATCTAATTTTAAGAAGCAATAAAATATTAAATATCGATTTTGGATTTTTCATAACTAATTATTAATCCCTCAAATATTTCGCCACACCTTTCCTAATTAACTGCAACACTTAGTAATCTAATCTGCAATGTAAAAAATTGTATTATTATTTGTCAAAAATACACAGGCATTAAAAATACTCTTTCTGTCCCCTAAAGATATTGTTCATACTGCTAATAAATAATAACATTATTTTCGAATTACCAACCAAAATAACCAAAGTGCAATTTTGGCGTTTTGGTCGAACATGCTAAAACAATAAAACATTACAGCAGAAATCTAAAATCCTGGGGCGGACTCCCATATTTGTCGGGCAATATGTCCTAAACATATGAGAGTCCCCCCATCCCCCAGGCTGACAGTACAGAAATTGAGCGATTTTCCTTCCAGCAGAATTTTAAAACTACCCTAGCCTACCCCTAAGCACATATGAAACTGTTATATGGGAAAGTTCCAATATAAAACTTGGAGAAGTACAGAAAATATATTGAAAATTTAGTACAAAATTTCCCAGGAAATGATACAAAAAATCTTGAGGCACAGCACTGTTTCTAGAACTTTGAACATGTGAATTGATAGTGGATTTTGATGACTGTCAAAAGTAAGCCAAACTTGCATTTTCTACACATTCCTATAGGTTGAGGTCTTAAGACTAGTCTTTGTTTAGATTTAAAAAAACATAACATAGCGACTCTGATTTTCTTGGGTCACGACTAAACGAAAAGTCGTAAATACTTTGGAACCTGATTGGTCAGTTGTTGAATTCTTCTCGCTCCTGATTGGCTAAAGTGTATTTTACTTTGCATTCAAACTGAGATGCTTATCTGAAATCACAAATGACATATATCTTATCACAAATGACATGTACTTTGTAAAACCAAACTAATATTGTGATTTCAAAAGGGGGTTTGCTTTTCTGCAATTTAAAATAAGCCTTGACCACGCCCAATCTTATAGGAGTCAAATTCATATTTTCTCCCAATGATTATTCCTGCTTTTTAATGGAGTACCCCACCCTACTCCCTCACTCTGGGGCCATTCTTTATCTACCACAAATCCCTGACCTGGTTTAATAACTGTTTCATAATTGTCGCTCAAAAAATGTCAAATGTCAGCAACCACACTGAGCCTTGCAGAGAAAAAAGTATTTGCTTCAGTGTTACTGACTCCACAAAAATTTTACCTAGTCATCAAAACATTAAATTATAGAAATGCATGCATGACCATGCATTTATCTAAAGCCAGTCAGAAGCGACATTAGCATCTGACTGAGTAGGTGAAACTACAACCTCTTGACGGCCTTGGTTTCTCAAATATGCAGCACTCCCAGAATGCAGTAGTCTGGGAGGTAAAGACTCAAGAGACATTGTTCTGGGGACAATATCAATGTCAATTGTCATAGATTCTCTGTTCTGAGGAGCTGTTTGCCTTGCAGGAGAAGCAACAGAGCTTGTACTTGATTTATGGCATACACAAGTTGGTGTTCTTTTACATGTAGTTCTATCTGTTCTTCTAATGGCACTTATTGCACAGCAGCAGCACCATATATTAGTGTATGAGCACTGATGAGCAATGTCAAACCCACTTCCTGTCTTGAAACAAAGTCCTTGGTCTTGTATATTTGGATGATAAAAGTGATAGTACATAAACATGCAAAAGAGGCCAAGAAAGAAACCTGCTATAACAATGCTGATTGCAGGGATGGCAACGTTTCCAAATAGACTACGGTGAGGATACCATAAAATAACAAATATGCAGTTTTCAAAAAGCATAAGAGTGTAAAACACAAGTAATCGGACCCTTGTCATTCCTTCAGTGATGTTAAAGAATGAGAAGACATGTATAAAGGCGATCATCGCATCAAATAGAACTTCTCTCAGTGGATGCTCATTGCCGATGTCATCCATACAAAATGTAGTTTCCTGTGTAACCAGGAAAACAAACATTAACAACCAGTGTAAACCAATAACAACGCCAATCCAGACATTGAAGTAAGAAGCAAAGGCCACCATGGCGACAATACGAGCAGCCACCATAAACAACCTCCACATTATCTGGTAGATAAATCCAGTCCAAGAAACCTTGTTACTTAGAAGATCTCGCAAAGATTTCTGATATGCTACTATGGCCCAGGCTAGAGAGACTAGTGAACAGGCAGCCGCAATTGCTGTAATAAGGTCATACTTCATGTCAAAACGTCTGCGGTAGGACAAGATATAAAGTTGAAGAACTAACTGTGGTGCAGACTCAAGGTATGCTTCAAATAGCCGCAGCATACAGATATCCCGCCACTGGGCAAGGAAGCTGTGGTACTCGGAACTGCTCACTGCAGTGTGACGTGTTCGCCAGCCAGTGCGTGCTACATTCAAGTATCTAAAACAGAAAGTAATATTAGTTTTGTTAAAGTACATATCACCCCTGAGAGGAAGAGAGAACATGGATCGAAAGTTGAGCATGAAAACAAATAAGAGTGACAGAAATTCTGTCTTGATACCTTTTTTGGTTTACGGGATATGTGAGATCAAAGATTTATGCAAATTAGGTTTTGATGACATGGGGAGGGGGGTTGTTTACAACAGAACAGGCGCGGGTTGTTCAAAGGTGGATTAAATTTAAACCAGGTTTAGTTCTGAACAAAACCATCGAGTCACCATGGTAATTTAATCCTGGATTAGTGCTAAACTATGTTGGAGCAACTGGACCCAGGGGAATAACCTGGGGCCCAGGGGGGTACTCCGATATAAAAATGACAGGGGGTCCAACATGTTTTCTTGGGTATGAAATTTGTAGCAAAAGTATTTTTGGGGGTTGAAAATTCTACCAGGTATTTTGGGGGGGTTCAAAAATCTGTGGGTAGTTTGGGGGATTGAAACTTCTGACAGACTAGTTGATCATCAAGATGATCATTTCCAAGAAACATAATGGGACAGGTCAATGACAGGCAAAGAAAAAAGACAATGACTCTTTGTAAAACGAAAAGCTAAAAAAGGGGGGGACAGGTATTTTTGGGGGTATAAAATTTGGAGTTCCGTCAGACTCCTTGTCATTTTTATACCGGAGTACCCCCCTCCCCCCAGTAATGGGGGGCCCAAAAAAAAAACAAGCATAACATGTAGAAACTCAGATCTTAGAACTTAGACGTTACTTCTATGATACAAGAAGGGTGGTCAAGGGGCGTTTTATAGGCACCGAAGGTGGGCTGGCACCTTCAATGCCCATATTGCAGGCAAGGCAGGCAGGCGAGCATAGACTGCTAGCAGCCCCTACTTTGGCGCGTTTCCCAGGAAGCGAGCGCGACCCAGAAAGGGAGCGCGAACCCCCGATGAACGGCGAAGGCGCAACGATGGCGTGAAGTGCCGAAGGCGCGAGAGTCGCCAAAAGTAGGGACTGCGGACAGACCATTGTTTGTCTCGCCCTTTTAGCTGACACGATCTATCATGACTTATCATTCGCACCTCCGCCTCAGTTAATTTCTGAATGAAACAGCTGACAGAACTTGTCAACAAATGTGTCAAATTATTTTGGCAACTCCCTGACCTTTTCTAGTAGAGTATTAAAGTGATGGACTCAAATTACATGCTGTTTTGAGAGTCGAGCACACACGTTACTCTTAGTATTAATAGCCATGGTCAAAACATGAGCGCGCGATCAACACAAGAAAAACAGACAAAACCAGAGAAGTCGGCAAAGCAGAGGAGTTCGACTTGTCCGACTTGTGGTTGTAGATATGTAGTGAGCGGCACAAAACAGAATTATAAGGAAAAGTCGGTAAACATAAATGAACGCCAGGACCCAAACACTCCTCCGCTAATCAATCTCTTGAAGTTCCTCTCGTTACAACAGATCAACAACGCTGCTGCACCCCTTGCAGTTCTTCGAAATCCTTTATTTGGTCCGTTACAATCGACTTTAGGGGAGACACAACAAATGTAAGAGGCCGTTGCCATTGGGTTCTTCTTGGTGTTCTTTTCGCTTCATACAGTAGAAGAGCTGGTAAATAAGGCTTTTGCCAAACCCCATTGGCAAAACAGCTAACACGTCATTTCCCTTAAGCAGCTCCTCTATCGCGGTTCGCTGTTCTGGCTTCAAATTTGAAACAAACTTGTGTTCTTTCACGCAATCGTCAAGCAAAACAGATATATTGACTTTGGACATGACACCGGTTTAGTATTAAAAAGTAAGAGTGTGTTACACTTGCATCTGACCCTCGTCAGTCGACACCTCGAACGTTTATTGGCTCGTCGATGAAAGCTATTTCACATGCGAGCAATCAACCAATCAGAACGCAGGATCCGGCGAGTAGATTTTCTACTCCGGAAATGCGAGACGAACAATGGTCTGTCCGCAGTCCCTACTTTTGGCGACTCTCGCGCCTTCGGCACTCGCTCGCGCCTTCGGCACTTCACGCCATCGTCGCACCTTCGGCGCTCCTCTGGCGTTCGTCGGGGGTTTCTTGCTCGCTTTCTTGGTCGCACTCGCTTTCTGGGAAACGTGCCAAAGTAGGGGCTGCTAGCAGTCTAGCGGGCAAGGCAGGCAAGTCTTTTATTTTATACACAACCCCACAAGCGGCACCACTTTAATGTATTCATCGTGTTTAAATAAAGATTATGAATATTATTATTATCTAGTGAACAATATTCTTGGACTATCACAATGTAATGGATTTATGGACAAAACCTGCATCAATTGCTCCCTTTGATAATTGCATAATACCCCCTCACTGAATTAAATATGAATAGATTTTTAGTTTTATTTGAGCCCGGTTTTAGAGATGGAAATCAGTGTGTGTGTGTGTGTGGGGGGGGGGGGGGGGGGGGGGTATTTTGCATTTTATGGCCTGATAGACAAATAAAAGTGGGACTTTTTTTCAAGAAGGAATTCATTATCACTGCTATCTAAGGAATTTAGTCATAGGGTTCGTAAGTGAGAAAGAATGGTATTTTATCGCACTTTCAGTATGTTGCCAGTATGATAGTATCCCGTTGATTGCTGCTGCTATTCGATTTCATTGAAGGTATTGAAATTCATGTTTGTATTTCATAATTCATCGCAAGATTTCCCGTCTTTAGATTGTATTTACTTTCAATCCCCGAAACAAAATTAAGCCCCGATTCAACTAAAGCTGCTGAAATTGTAATTAATTGCGTAATTTAGAGCTTAGAGTTCGAGTTTATCGTTTGAATGACAATTTATTCGTACCTTAGGACTGGCCCCATTTGCAGAACGTGAAACAAATACGTCCACCACCGCTTTTCTTGATCATCGTGAAACCACTTGGCAGAAAATATCTGCATTGACACGGAGGAAAACAGGACAAGTCCTAATGTCACTCCAAACCAGTCATATTCACCCTTTTGATAGTACAACGCAGCAACAAGGAGATCGGAACCTATGTCCGCAGTGAACGTTAGAATCGAACCCAGCGCGAAAACATCCCAGAAACAATGAACTTTCTGATTTTCAGCACGTTCGTCCGTAGGAATTGAACGCCTATTTGCTGCCAAGTCCGTCTGATCTTCGCTGGCTCCATTTTCGTGCAGAATTTCTCCATTTATTTCAGATTTCTCATGTGTTTTGTCCATTAGCGAAGCCATCATCGAGTGTTTTTTTCTGACGGGACGTCGACCAGCATGTAAAGTCACGAGGTGCAGCGATTAAATATCGACTGGAAAGCGTTTCGTAATAATGCGTAAAATATTTTCTTATTATTCACGACCACTACATAAGCCATGAAAATATATTTTTTAAATAATAATTTATAATTACAAAATTACAACTATTCCAAATCGGTAAAAATTAAATGAATTATTTTTTATCAAGCAAGCAAATGTAATCGATCTATAATCGTGACAGATTCGGAGGGACCTCGATTTCATTCCCGGGTCCCGATGTCTTGCCCTTTTCTTTGGCGGCGATTTCGTACGATGATACATAAATTTTTGGCTAGATCATTTTATTAATTTGCTTAAAATATTAGCCAAAACTAATACGATATAACAGCAAGTAGAATATCTGATTTGGCTGTAGCTGTGGTGAGTCGGTGAGTCGAGATGCCTCCCAAAAAAACAGCGTTAGCTACAAAGCAGAGCCCTGGGAGAGCAACAGCGGCGGGAAAGTCGACAACAAATCCATCAAAACACACAGCTGGGACAGCGAAGAAGGGATCCACACAGAAAACTGCTATAGGCAGTCAAAAGGTAGAATGCAAAAGACATTGATGCTGAAAAACGTGGTTTAGGGTTATGTAATAATATAAATCATACCGGCAAATTCACCTTTACACTGCAGAATTTTCCCCATGGCGTAATGGAGTGTAGGTTTTGGTCGAGGGTCGAGTGTAAGACGTCGAGGGTCGAGGGTAAAATGTCGAGGGTCGAGGGTAAAATGTCGAGGGTCGAGGGTAAAATGTCGAGGGTCGAGGGTAAAATGTCGAGGGTCCATTTTTTTTTTCTTTTTCTCATGGTCGATTTCTTTTTTAAATGCAAATTCTCGGTTTTCCCCGCTTTATTCGCTCACATGCCCGCATGTTGGTGAAAGTGTTCTTGCAGATGTTTCTCCAGACTTGCCGCTACAAGTTTTCTTATCGCAGACATTTGTCAATCAAACCTTTTGCTTCGCTAATTAGACTGCACGTGAAGGGAAGCAAAATCTTCTGTTTAACCGTGGAAATCTCTAAAGTTAAACAGCAAAATTCGAAGCAAACTTGCCGAGTCTGAGTATTTTGGGCAAGAAAAGATTTTAATGTTTTGCTTTTATTCAATCTTCGGGAAAACCAAGATTTCCGCGGCATTTTCACAACCTATTTCTAGCGCTCACTTCACTAGAGGCTTCGTGAAAGATCGCAAATGATATTCGACCTAACTTCATTTCGCTTCGTTTTATTGTGCTACCTATCCCTGAGTCTCATAAAAGTTAGCTGTAGTATAATGAGTAGCATGGAAGCAAAACTAGTAAGTGCTGGGTATAAAATCACGTCGGCGATTGCTTTTTCTGCGCTGGCAGCATATCGCAATGGGACTACCAACACTCCAGTTCATTGCCAGTTGAAGAACGCCGTGTTCAAAATCTTCGAAAAACACCAGTTCGATGAGCGTAGAGTGGACTTCCTTTGGTTTGATATTATCTCAGACCAAAAGATTTTATTGTTGTTCTCATTTGTGTTCTCCTGTTTGAGCAAGATCCGCGTGCTTACACGCTCGGTACGCTCTGTCGAGGAAACCTTTCTGAGAACTCCTGGCGAAAAAGCACAACAAATCTGCCACAGTTTTAGGGAATTTGATTTTGAAAAAGATTGTCCGAAATTTACGCCTGGAGTTTTCGGAAAACATTTTGTTTTATCCCGCTCCGCGCAGGTCGAAAAAGGTGGGAAAATTCTCAGCACAACTGTGTCGGAGTCTATCCACGTATCAGTCAGGAAAACCAAAATTTGCATTCTTTAAAATATTTCAACATGTATCACGGGAAAAAATTATTTCATTTATTTGCAGAAAAAAATTGGACCCTCGACATTTAACCCTCAACCCTCGACATTTTACCCTCGACCCTCGACATTTTACCCTCGACCCTCGACGTCTTACCCTCGACACTCGACCCTCGACCAAAACCTACACTCGGCGTAATGCACTAGTCATTTGCTTCCACCGACCCCCAACCCCGCGACATGCGGGGATTTTGCCAGGCAATAGTGGGGGAAATATCAGTGGTTTGTTTTGTATTCGTGCCCCGATCCCCAGGGAGTTTACTTCAAATTTGCTATAGCTCAGATAACCGGCCGTTGGAATGGCGGGGGAAACAAAACATCTGTCTTTTTCATTTCGGAAAAGACACTCTACTGGTTTTGATAGTATTAGGAAAGTTTCTTGTATCCATCTTGTGGAGGGTGCATGGAATTTGTCCCTTGGGTGTAGGAAATGTTTCCCGGGGGTGTAGGGAATTTGCCAAGGCATTCTCCCCTGGTAGGCGGTGGAATTATTTCAAATTTGACAACATCTGTTTCATATTGCCCTGCTATGTCGCGGGGTTGGGGTCGGTGGAAACAAATGACTAGTGCAATAACCACCACACATTTTTATACGAATTGAAAGCAAGGCATTGTCATACCTGCCAACTCTCCCGGCTTACGCGGGAGACTCCCGGTTTTAATCCTCAGTCTCCCGGAAAAAAATTGAAACTTTCCATATATTTACTGTATATCTCCCGGGTAAATTTCTTGCGATTTTCTCATACAGTTGTTGTATCTCCCGGGTTGAGACAAAATCTCCCGGTTTTGGAGTTTTCAGGGTTGGCAGGTATGCATTGTGGAGCTTTCGGGGTTTTTTTGTTCACGTGTTTGCAGGAAGCTAGGCCACTGTAAGCAAATCGTCTAACCAAAAAAAAAAAAGAATTTTACACAGTATATATTTTAACAAGGTTACCATAGCAACTGCCTAACAAAAGGTTTGATTCTTTTCTCAATTAACATTTTGTAGGTAGATGACAGAAAGGACAACAAAGAAGGTATAGTAATATGGGTTCCAAAGCATGAAGAAAGTATAGCTATAGTAGCATATAGAAAAAAATCCAGATAACAGCCAATTTCTACATGATTTACAACCAATAACAATGTCTCCTGTGAAATTCCAATGAGTTGGTAGATGACATAGCCAGGTGGGGGTCAAAAAAGCCCCTGCCTCCCTCCCCTTTAGCAAAACACACAGCTAAGGAAACATTATGACAACAAAATGGACCAGGTTCCCTTGGACCCACTGGTACCCCCATCTACCTATGGCAGAATTCTGACTTCCCCCTTACATCCCATACTAGTATATTAAATCTGTATTTTTTCAGAAGAGCCCAAACCTGCACAGCCAATCAAAGTACCAATCAAAGAGCTTGACAAAATTGTCTTCCATGATGAAGATGGCATGGTTGCTGCTGATGGCAGGTTTGTATACAGTATATCATTTGCCCAAGCGGTAGTTACCAAAGGCAGCTAATGATATGGAACAGTATCATGCAAACTGGCCGATACCATGGACCACAGTGGGGAGGTGACTGATAGGGCTACCCCCTTCTTCAGACTTTCTTTTTGGCCCATGTAAAGGGATCCACAGAAGTTTTGGATCCCAGATCCTGACCAGTGGATCCAAGATCCCGACCCATCGATCCTGGATCCCATGCTCTGGATCCTAGGTCCCTCACTCTGGATCCCAAAAAGATATGCTTCCCTTTTGTTCCCTTTTGAGCCCTCTGTTTTTGTTGGTTAGTATGCATGAGCTGTTGACAACCTTAGGGGATACCTTGTATGCAGCCAGAATTAATAAGGTTCTTAGTTTAGTCTCTTTACTGTATTACTTAATTGCAGGTGGCCCTTCTTGATGGATCCCTCAGGAATAGCAGTTCGGTTTTTACTTCATAGAGACGTTAATATCATCAGTGCAGAAAGCCCAAAGGATGTTGATCTTGAGGCTATTCGAGTCAAAACTCTAGCTGCATTGAGGTAACATATCAAAGGAATAAATGCTTTCCAACGTAACATCGTGCAGTTGGAAAGCGTTTTCATTACGGTTCTGAGCATATGGAATCACAATTATATAATTGTTTGTTCTTCGCGACAAAACAATTGTTTTATGATGTAAGATTACATAACTACGTTTAGCATAAGGTTTTAGAAATTTTCGTATAAATACGACAGAATTATGATAATTTTTCATCTCGCCTGTTGGACGCCGTAGAGTATTTTGTTACCAAACTCTAGTATGATTATGGGCGATCCGGAAGAGCCAGTTGCCGGTCCTTCGGCTTCGTGTTCTCCTCAGATTCTATCTGAGCTGAAAAGTTTTTTGTCTGTTGAGCTAGGAAATTTTAAAAACGAGTTAAAGAGACAAAGTGAGGAATCCATAGATTCTGCAGTAAAAAAAATGCGGTTAGAAAACTCTGCTCGTCATGTGTTTAAAGCTAAGGGAAATGAGGAGCAGTATGGCCACCAGGAGAAGCTGGCGTGTCTCCTAGATGGCGCAACGCAGGATCTACATTCTGGTCAACTACTCAAAGTGAAAAACGCCCTCGAAGAAGGTAAGGCACTGATTGCCAATCGCATGAAACATATTGTATTAGCTGATTTACATGGCTGGGACTTTGTATCCGAATACAAGCAAATACCAATCGCAGAAGATGAAAGTGACGAAAAGCGTATACGTAAAGTGCTTAAGGAAGTACAAACTGTAAGGGAGAAAAAGAAAGCGGAAAAGGCAAAGAAAGATAACAGATTTAAACCTGATTATAGACGTGCTAGTTCATCAATTTCTAATGGTGCTCCGTTTTTCAATTCTATGAGCGGATGCTTCCTCTGTGGTAAACCCGGCCATTTTTGGAGAAATTGTTACCGTTCAAGAGGGTCCAATCCAAGCACAGCCAATGTCGGCGGAAATCAATTCTCGTGGCAGGCTCGTCAAGCGCCACAGTTTGCAGCTGCCCCAGCCTCCCTTATGCCGGCCCAAGGAAGCAAGTGATGGGGAGAGATTTCATGATACTCGTTTCTGCGAGTTGGAGACAGGTGACGTTAATTTAGTAGATTTGTTTGAATTCAAGAGCGCTGACGTTACTCAGTCTACTACTGTTCAGTCTGTGCAAGGCCGCATATCGGCGTCAAAAGCGTGGTGGTTCAATAATTTACAGTTATCAGCTCTAGTTATTGGAGTTCTTCTGAACTGCTATATGATTCCATTTATTAGCTTTCCTCCGCCTTGCTTTATCAAGAACAATAGAAGCGCCTTAGATAACGCAGATTTTGTTGCCCAAGCAATTAATGAACTCTTGCTTAATAAATGTGCTGTAGAAGTTTTTTCGAGACCATACTGTTGTAATCCGCTTTCAGTAGTTTGCGGCCGTAAGTTACGTTTAGTTCTTGACCTTAGTAGGTCCGTTAATCCATTTATCAAGAAATTTAAATTTAAGTATGAAGGCTTGCCTACGCTAGCTACTATGTTTAGAGAAAACTTCTGGTTCTTTACATTCGACATAGAATCTGGCTACCATCACCTTGATATTAATCCTAATTTCTGGAAGTTTCTAGGATTTTCTTGGTCTTACAACGGTCAGGTAAAGTACTTTGTTTTCAGAGTTTTGCCTTTCGGGCTTTCTTCCGCTTGTCATTTATTTACTAAAATGTTTAAGCCACTTGTGGCACGCTGGAGGACTATGGGTATTTTCGCCATTCTGTATATTGACGATGGAATTTTTGGTTGCAGGTCCCTGTCAGATGCTAAATCTGCGAGTTTGTTGGTTAAATCCGATCTCGAGAATTCCGGTTGGAAATTTAACGTTAAGAAGTCGGACTGGGAGCCACGTCAATTGGGGGAATGGTTGGGTGTCGTTATAGACACGATTAGAATGCGTTTTATCGTTCCCGACAAGAAAATTAAAAAGTTGAAGTCAAACTTGACTACGCTCATTAACGAATTTCCTAACCTTAGAGTTAGGGGTGTGGCTAGTGTTGCCGGATTAGTAATATCCCTTTCTGTTGCCATTGGGCCTATTGCCAGGTTGTTCACTAGGCAAATGTATTTTTTTGTTCAAATGAGAAATTCATGGAATGACGTGCTTTTCGCACCAGAGGGAGTATTGCATGAGCTAAAATTCTGGTGGTCTCATGTTGAAGCCTTTAATGGCTATCCGATTAATAGACCTTTGTCGTCTAGCGCAGTTTTAATCTGCGACGCCAGTGATTCTGGGTATGGTGCGCATATCGCTTTTGATGGCGATCAGAGAATTTGCTCTGGAATGTGGGATGAATCAGAGAAGAAAGAGAGTTCCTCCTTGAGAGAGTTGTTGGCTATATTTTTAGCCCTAAAAAGTTTTAAGGGTGTTGTTTCGGGAAAAAAGATAAAGATTTTTTCAGATAACCAGAATGTGGTTCGTATAGTACATAATGGTAGTCGTGTAGCGCAATTGCAGCAGATTGCTCTCAGTATCTTTAATTTTTGTATGACTAATTGTATTTCCTTTCAGGCACAGTGGATACCCAGAGCTGAGAATCAGTTTGCCGACTATTTAAGTCGTATTGTGGATCCAGATGATTGGATGTTAAACCGAAAGCTGTTTCAGCTAATTTCCTATAGGTGGGGTCCATTTCATGTGGACAGAATGGCTTGTCATTACATTTCCCAATTGCCCCGTTTCAATTCTAAGTTTTGGTGCCCTGGCACAGAAGCCGTAGATTGTTTTACGCAAGACTGGGGTAAAGAATGCAACAATTATGTTTGTCCACCACCTTACTTGGTCAGCGCAGTTTTATTTCATATGGAGTCTTGTAAGGCTAAGGGCACGTTAGTTGTACCTGAATGGAAGTCTGCTGCATTTTGGCCGTTATTATGCTCGCGTGAGCGCCGTTTTGTGGATTTTGTTAAGGATCACTGGTATTTGCCGAAGTTTGTGGACACGTTTATTCCTGGTAGGGGATCCACCATTGTGTATTCTAATAAGAAATCTGCCTTTTTGTCTACTCCGAAATTTAAAATGTTGGCATTGAGACTGGATTTTACTGGTTCAGTTTAGATCTCGCACTTTCGTTGTGTTTTTTCTCCTTTGATTCCTTCTTTCAGATGTGCTCCAAGCTGGAATTTGGTCAGACAGGCAAGAACTCAAGAGCGACAAACTAAAGAGTCTTGCCGACTCTCTTCCTAGTTATATTCTTAACTGCAGAGCTACATCAACTAATGTAAAGTATAAAAATGCCTGGCTTAACTGGAAAAAATGGGAAAAACAAAATCTCTGCTTAAATCGGTTTCCTGTTCCACCTTTTTTATTTTGCCTGTATCTTAGAGAGAAAGCCGAAACCTGTAATTCTCCTGCGCCGATTGAGGCAGCCGTTTATGGCGTGATGGGCACATGAATTAGCTGGGGTTTCTTCCCCGACAAATTGTAGTTTGGTGAAACAGTTTTTAGAAGCTTCGAAACGTCTCTTGGGTAAGCCCGTTAAAGGAAAACAGTCCTTAGATATAGAAATAATTTCTAAAGTTGCAGAGAGATTTAATACTCCTCAGGCTTCTCTATATAATTTGAGGACGTGCTTTATTTTCATCATAGCTTTTGCTGGCCTCATGCGGTCTGATGAAATAATTCACATCAACAGATGAGTCATGTCTCAGTTTTTCATGATCATATGTCTATTTTATGTTCGAAGCGTAAAAACGACCAGCGCTCGCGTGGTCACAATTTCTATTTTGCCAGATCGAATAAGATCACATGTCCTGTTTGTATCACTGAGAAACTTTTGTCTAAATTGCCAAATAGTCCTGATCAACCTTTAGTTTGTAGGCTTTCTTCTAATGGTTCTGCACTTCAGCATTCAATCAGTTATTCTAGAGTAAGAGAAATTTTCAAGGAAACTATTAGTTTGTTTGTAGAAGATGTCAAGGCATTTGGTACTCATAGCCTTAAAAAGGGGGGCGCAAATGCTTCATATGCAGCCGGTGTTTCTGAAGGTTTACTCGATAAGCATGCTGGCTGGAAATCAGCCAAATCTAAACAAAGTTATATTAATATCAGCATAGAAGATAAGTTAAAGGTTCCTAAAGCCATTAACTTGTAATATCGTGTTAACATATGTTCAGGTTCCCTATTATTCACGGTCGATTCTCGTCTTTGTTAGCCTCGCGTGGTACCATTGTCCGCAGGCACCCAGCACGAGTCACACTCATATCGGTGTTGTTTTCTTTGCGCTATATCGCGCGGTGGCGAAGGGTAGTAATGAATAAATGCTTTCCAACGTAACATCGTGCAGTTGGAAAGCGTTTTCATTACGGTTCTGAGCATATGGAATCACAATTATATAATTGTTTGTTCTTCGCGACAAAACAATTGTTTTATGATGTAAGATTACATAACTACGTTTAGCATAAGGTTTTAGAAATTTTCGTATAAATACGACAGAATTATGATAATTTTTCATCTCGCCTGTTGGACGCCGTAGAGTATTTTGTTACCAAACTTCATGAGATGTTAGTCAAAGTCTTAATCCTCGAGACTAAAATCAGCGCATTCGATCGAGGAGTACGTTCCCGGGTTTTTTGCCTTACGGGTTTTATCCCGGGTTTTCGTATCGGGCGCTGATGTTTGAATTGTTTTTTTTTTTAGGTATACATAAGAAATTTTTGGAATTCTTGTAACTGCACTTGCACTTAAGTTTATGTTTTTGGATGTACATTGTATTTAGTATTAGCTATTAGGCTTATGCATTTGTCATAAGAGCTCATAATATCACCTGATTTACTGTATTAGTAGACCTATGTGTAGAATAAATAAATAAAGCGTGGTACCATTGTCCGCAGGCACCCAGCACGAGTCACACTCATATCGGTGTTGTTTTCTTTGCGCTATATCGCGCGGTGGCGAAGGGTAGTAATGAAAGGGGATTCATGAAGTACTCTTATCAAGCACCCTGCATTTTTTTAGTACCATTGAGAAGAGGGTTTCGGAGCTTCTTTTTCAGAATCCTCATTTTTATATAAACCTTAGAAGCTGAGGTATATGTATGGCTGCCCTTTCAGTCTGAATAAAAAATCATCTTGGAGTAAATTTTAATATATCATTTTATAAACTTCAAACCTGTAGATTGATCATATTGTACAGTAGATATTTGTGGATTACAAGTGCTTATATATATTTTTCATATGTGCAATTTACAATGAGTTCTTTGAGCTATAATAACTATGAGTACTTACGATATAAATTTTGCAAGCTATGGAAAGTCTCTGATTGTGGATCTGGGGGGAGCAGACTGGTCATTGTATGATGTCATTGTTTCAAAATTCAATGAAATACAAAGTGGACTCATGGACTCTATTCTCAGCAAGGAGATTCTTAAAAATGAAAAGTGAGTATGGTACACTTGTCCCATCTTGCCGTCACAACTCTACCCTGCTTCAGGAGTGGAGGGGGGGGGGGGGGTTAAAGAATCACTGAGCTATGGCAGCTTTGCAGCTAATGGCACTGTTTGTACCAGGCTTACATGCAAGTCTGATGAAACAGCATCCCAGCCAGCATTCTTTTATTTCGTTTCTTATATTTCCATTTTTATCTTCTCATATTACAGATTTCTGGAGTTGGTTCGTCCGACCGATAATGCCGAACAGTACGACAAAACAGCTATCATCCGTGATAATGCCCCTGTTCAGAACTTCGTGTTAGTATTGTGTCAACAAAGCTTGATCCCCCTCCCACCCTGCTGAAACAGTACTTCCCAGTAGAGATGACAACTTAGGGACCAATACAGATAGCGTGCGCACAAAAAGTGATCAATAAAAATATCAAAAGAGCAATGAACAGAAATGTATCTGCTAAGCCACATGTGTGTGAACAAGCTTGAGATACTTGAGAAAGTAGAAAGCACATTTTAATGTAATTTTTGTTAAAATGGTTTTAGAATTTTTAAGATTCTATTGTAAATATTGTATCTTACGAATCTTATTTATTGAATGTAAAGCGCTTAGTACATTTCTATCTAAGCGCTATATAAAAGTTTTATTATTGTTATTATAATTATAGGAGAGGTTTTCTTTCTCGATCGTTTCATATAGCGAAGTTGTTCGCGTATCTGGTATTTCGCATGTTTTGTTAACAAATTTGCACATCAAGAACAACAAAGACTGCGCTAGAACGTCAAGATAGCTCGTTTGACGCATAGAAAACAAAGACTGCGCTAGAACGTCAAGAGGGCGCGCTTGACGCACGGAACAACAAAGGCTGCGCTAGAACGTCAAGATGGTGCGCTTGACGCACAGAACAACAAAGGCTGCGCTAGAACGTCACGATAGCTCGTTTGACGCATAGAAAACAAAGGCTGCGCTAGAACGTCAAGATGGTGCGCTTGACGCACAGAACAACAAAGGCTGCGCTAGAACGTCAAGATGGTGCGCTTGACGCACAGAACAACAAAGGCTGCGCTAGAACGTCAAGATAGCTCGTTTGACGCATAGAAAAACAAAGACTGCGCTAGAACGTCAAGACGGTGTGCTTGACGCACAGAACAACAAAGACTGCGCTAGAACGTCAAGATGGTGCGCTTGACGCACGGAACAACAAAGACTGCGCTAGAACGTCAAGATAGCTCGTTTGACGCATAGAAAAACAAAGACTGCGCTAGAACGTCAAGACGGTGTGCTTGAAGCACGGAACAACAAAGACTGCGCTAGAACGTCAAGATGGTGCGCTTGACGCACAGAACACCAAAGACTGCGCTAGAACGTCAAGATAGCTCGTTTGACGCATAGAAAAACAAAGACTGCGCTAGAACGTCAAGATGGTGTGCTTGAAGCACGGAACAACAAAGACTGCGCTAGAACGTCAAGATGGTGCGCTTGACGCACGGAACAACAAAGACTGCGCTAGAACGTCAAGATAGCTCGTTTGACGCATAGAAAACAAAGACTGCGCTAGAACGTCAAGACGGTGTGCTTGAAGCACGGAACAACAAAGACTGCGCTAGAACGTCAAGATGGTGCGCTTGACGCACGGAACAACAAAGACTGCGCTAGAACGTCAAGATAGCTCGTTTGACGCATAGAAAAACAAAGACTGCGCTAGAACGTCAAGACGGTGTGCTTGACGCACAGAACAACAAAGACTGCGCTAGAACGTCAAGATGGTGCCCTGACGCACAGAACAACAAAGACTGCGCTAGAACGTCAAGATGGTGCGCTTGACGCACAGAACAACAAAGACTGCGCTAGAACGTCAAGACGGTGTGCTTGACGCACGGAACAACAAAGACTGCGCTAGAACGTCAAGATGGTGCGCTTGACGCACAGAACAACAAAGACTGCGCTAGAACGTCAGATGGTGCGCTTGACGCACAGAACAACAAAGACTGCGCTAGAACGTCAAGACGGTGTGCTTGACGCACGGAACAACAAAGACTGCGCTAGAACGTCAAGATAGCTCGTTTGACGCATAGAAAAACAAAGACTGCGCTAGAACGTCAAGACGGTGTGCTTGAAGCACGGAACAACAAAGACTGCGCTAGAACGTCAAGATGGTGCGCTTGACGCACAGAACACCAAAGACTGCGCTAGAACGTCAAGATGGCGCGCTTGACGCACAGAACAACAAAGACTGCGCTAGAACGTCAAGATGGTGCGCTTGACGCACAGAACAACAAAGACTGCGCTAGAACGTCAAGACGGTGTGCTTGACGCACAGAACAACAAAGACTGCGCTAGAACGTCAAGATGGTGCGCTTGACGCACAGAACAACAAAGACTGCGCTAGAACGTCAAGACGGTGCGCTTGACGCACGGAACAACAAAGACTGCGCTAGAACGTCAAGATGGTGCGCTTGACGCACAGAACAACAAAGACTGCGCTAGAACGTCAAGACGGTGTGCTTGACGCACGGAACAACAAAGACTGCGCTAGAACGTCAAGACGGTGTGCTTGACGCACGGAACAACAAAGACTGCGCTAGAACGTCAAGATCGTGCGCTTGACGCACGGAACAACAAAGACTGCGCTAGAACGTCAAGATCGTGCGCTTGACGCACGGAACAACAAAGGCTGCGCTAGAACGTCAAGATGGTGCGCTTGACGCACGGAACAACAAAGACTGCGCTAGAACGTCAAGATGGTGCGCTTGACGCACAGAACAACAAAGACTGCGCTAGAACGTCAAGACGGTGTGCTGACGCACGGAACAACAAAGACTGCGCTAGAACGTCAAGATCGTGCGCTTGACGCACGGAACAACAAAGACTGCGCTAGAACGTCAAGATCGTGCGCTTGACGCACGGAACAACAAAGACTGCGCTAGAACGTCAAGACGGTGTGCTTGACGCACGGAACAACAAAGACTGCGCTAGAACGTCAAGATGGTGTGCTTGACGCACAGAACAACAAAGGCTGCGCTAGAACGTCAAGATGGTGCGCTTGACGCACGGAACAACAAAGACTGCGCTAGAACGTCAAGATGGTGCGCTTGACGCACAGAACAACAAAGACTGCGCTAGAACGTCAAGACGGTGTGCTTGACGCACGGAACAACAAAGACTGCGCTAGAACGTCAAGACGGTGCGCTTGACGCACAGAACAACAAAGACTGCGCTAGAACGTCAAGATGGTGCGCTTGACGCACAGAACAACAAAGACTGCGCTAGAACGTCAAGACGGTGCGCTTGACGCACGGAACAACAAAGACTGCGCTAGAACGTCAAGATGGTGCGCTTGACGCACAGAACAACAAAGACTGCGCTAGAACGTCAAGACGGTGTGCTTGACGCACGGAACAACAAAGACTGCGCTAGAACGTCAAGACGGTGTGCTTGACGCACGGAACAACAAAGACTGCGCTAGAACGTCAAGATCGTGCGCTTGACGCACGGAACAACAAAGACTGCGCTAGAACGTCAAGATCGTGCGCTTGACGCACGGAACAACAAAGGCTGCGCTAGAACGTCAAGATGGTGCGCTTGACGCACGGAACAACAAAGACTGCGCTAGAACGTCAAGATGGTGCGCTTGACGCACAGAACAACAAAGACTGCGCTAGAACGTCAAGACGGTGTGCTTGACGCACGGAACAACAAAGACTGCGCTAGAACGTCAAGATCGTGCGCTTGACGCACGGAACAACAAAGACTGCGCTAGAACGTCAAGATCGTGCGCTTGACGCACGGAACAACAAAGACTGCGCTAGAACGTCAAGACGGTGTGCTTGACGCACGGAACAACAAAGACTGCGCTAGAACGTCAAGATGGTGTGCTTGACGCACAGAACAACAAAGGCTGCGCTAGAACGTCAAGATGGTGCGCTTGACGCACGGAACAACAAAGACTGCGCTAGAACGTCAAGATGGTGCGCTTGACGCACAGAACAACAAAGACTGCGCTAGAACGTCAAGACGGTGTGCTTGACGCACGGAACAACAAAGACTGCGCTAGAACGTCAAGACGGTGCGCTTGACGCACAGAACAACAAAGACTGCGCTAGAACGTCAAGATGGTGCGCTTGACGCACAGAACAACAAAGACTGCGCTAGAACGTCAAGACGGTGCGCTTGACGCACGGAACAACAAAGACTGCGCTAGAACGTCAAGATGGTGCGCTTGACGCACAGAACAACAAAGACTGCGCTAGAACGTCAAGACGGTGTGCTTGACGCACGGAACAACAAAGACTGCGCTAGAACGTCAAGACGGTGTGCTTGACGCACGGAACAACAAGACTGCGCTAGAACGTCAAGATCGTGCGCTTGACGCACGGAACAACAAAGACTGCGCTAGAACGTCAAGATCGTGCGCTTGACGCACGGAACAACAAAGGCTGCGCTAGAACGTCAAGATGGTGCGCTTGACGCACGGAACAACAAAGACTGCGCTAGAACGTCAAGATGGTGCGCTTGACGCACAGAACAACAAAGACTGCGCTAGAACGTCAAGACGGTGTGCTTGACGCACGGAACAACAAAGGCTGCGCTAGAACGTCAAGATGGTGTGCTTGACGCAAAGAACAGCAAAGGCTGCGCTAGAACGTCAAGATCGTGCGCTAAATGAACAGAACAACAAAGACTGCGCTAGAACGTCAAGACGGTGCGCTTGACCCACAGAACAACAAAGACTACGCTAGAACGTCAAGATGGTGCGCTTGACGCACAGAACAGCAAAGGCTGCGCTAGAACGTCACGATGGTGCGCTTGACGAACAGAACAGCAAAGACTGCGCTAGAACGTCAAGATGGTGCGCTTGACGAACAGAACAACAAAGACTGCGCTAGAACGTCAAGATGGTGCACTTGACGCACAGAATAACAAAGACTACGCTAGAACATCAAGATGGTGCGCTTGACGCACAGAACAGCAAATACTGCGCTAAAACGTCAAGAGGGTGCGCTTGACACACAGAACAGCAAGGACTGCGCTAGAACGTCAAGATGGTGCGCTTGACGCACAGAACAACAAAGACCGCTAAAACGTCAAGAGGGTACGCTTGACGCACAGAACAACAAAGACTGCGCTAGAACGTCAAGATGGTGCCCTGACGCACAGAACAACAAAGACTGCGCTAGAACGTCAAGATGGTGCGCTTGATGCACAGAACAACAAAGACTGTGCCAAAACTACAAGATGGTGCGCTTGACGAACAGAACATGAAACACAAATATTGCAATAAAACGGAACGTTGATGCACTTGACACATAGAACAACGACAATTGCGCTAAAACCTCAAGTTGGACGTTACCACTGTATGCATTGCTACGCGACCTCAAAATTCAATGTTGCGATGGGCGATTGGCGATTTTTAGCCGTCAATCAAACTAAAACGCTGGATTCGGCCACTTCTGCGCGCCGACATTGATTGCAAAATCAACCAAAATGGTTTTAAGCTATCCTTTGACTTCCTTGACTCGAATGTTTAATTTTCCGGTTCAAGAAAATTGACAACAATTTTCTTGCGTAAAATCGCCAATCGCCCAACAGTGAATTTTGAGGTCGCGTAGCAATGCAAGACAACACAACATGCAAGTGTACGACTTCATAACGAACAAAACACAACAAAACGTGAGTGAATGGCCTCATGACGCACAAAAGACAACACAACATGCGAGTGTAGGACTTCATGACGCACAAAACACAACAAAACATGTGAGTGAAGGACTTCGTGACGCACAAAAACACAACAAAATATGCGAGTGTAGGACTTCATAACGAACAAAACACAACAAAACATGCGAGTGTAGGACTTCATAACGAACAAAACACAACAGAACATGTGAGTGAAGGACTTCGTGACGCACAAAACACAACAAAACATGCGAGTGTACGACTTCATGACGAACAAAACACAACAAAACATGCGAGTGTAGGACTTCGTGACGCACAAAACACAACAAACATGCGAGTGTAGGACTTCATAACGAACAAAACATGTGAGTGAAGGACTTCGTGACGCACAAAACACAACAAAACATGCGAGTGTACGACTTCATGACGAACAAAACACAACAAAATATGCGAGTGTAGGACTTCATGACGCACAAAACATGCATGTACAAATACAAACAAACAAGGAACACATGTTGCAATAAAGCCTTTCGCATCGAGCAGAAAAGGAGTTCGTGCGCAGGGTGGGCGTAGAGACGCACGGCCGATAACATCAAACAGGAGCGCTTGGAACGAAAGAAAGAAAGTGCCAACGACCGAGAAAATCTGTTGTTTTACTTTAGAAAGCTGAAACGAACCCACACTTACCCTAAACAACTCCCTTGTCCCTCGCTATTCAAACCTACCTATGACTGACTCTTTTCTGGCCACAACCTGAGGTTGTTGTCAGTGATTAAATATATTTTATAGTTTGCCCCAAGAGCACCATGGCTCATCGAGTTTTACTCCGTACATTATAGTAGGTATTTTTCTTGCGGTGGTGGCACGGACAATAGGCTAATACAAATATTTCAGATAGGTACCAAAGATTATGAAAACCGATATGTAATTCGTTTATGGATGTTTGAGTTCTTTATTATATGGATGCCAGTGTTTTACCGGAAACTAAAACACTCGTATTTTCCATATCTTCACTAGTGAAAATATGAAAAAGTTATGTACCGAGTGTCCCGGATGTGCACGTTTGCAGTGTTGTTTTCCTGACTTCGTCTGCAGTGAAATCTCGCTCGGTCACTCGAGTTTTAAGCCACAAAACTAAGTTTTGTTCTAGTTCTAAAGAGAACAACCTTTTCAACTATGGCAGAGAAAGCTACAGCAACACAAAAAGGGAATTAGTTCTTAACGACACTAGGAATCAGAAAGATTGAGGGAGCACTTCACAAATAAACACTTTCGACTTTATCAAGTGAGTTGTTCAATTTGTAATATTTTGCCGCTATGTCAATTCTAATCCATATAATAAAAAGAACATTACACGGTGGCTTGAAGATATGGATTTCATTTTCTCGTGTCAAAAACAATATTTTACTCACTCGCTGCGCTCGTTCGTAAAATATTGTTCTTGCCACTCGAAAATAAAATCCATATCTTCGCGCCACCGTGTAATATCCTCTATATATATAGTGAGCCCCTTAACTGATTATTGCCCCTTCATCCAAAAGGCGTGCACGTATTCATGATTCAGTCTTTCCACAAAATTATCAGTCAGGACAGACAAAATTGTCACCAGGACAGACGGACAACACATTTCGGAATATCACCATTCTGTATGGTTCATTTTAAAAAAGTGTCTGTTTCAACTATCAGGAATGCACGGCGAGCGTTTTGTGCGCGGTGGGTACCCTGTGCATTATTTACCCAGAATGCACCTCAATATCCCAGAATGGCGGACTTGTTGTCCCGGGTCAGGGTCGTCTTGCCTGCATGATTGCGGCAGAAATATGGACTTTACTAACTACTCGCCAAGTAACCTGTTCATACAACATTGAGAACATAAAATGCCTCCAAAGAAAGCACCGGTAGCTACTAAGGCAGCTGCCAGAGTGGCTGCAAAACCGGCGAGCAAGCCTGCAGTGACCGCCACTGCGACCAAACCCGGGGCGAGTAAGAAACCTGCGTCTAGGACGACTCCAGGGAAAACAGCAGGCAAGAAAACTAGCACATCACCACAGAAAGGGAAAGCTAAGGTGTTGGCTTCACCTCAGGTACATGTAAATTATGTGCTGTATTATGTGGTACATATCGGCGGGCACTAATAGCAAGCTCCATGGCAACATAGGCTGCGTACACACTTGGTGCCCGGCACAGGCACTAATGTGAACACTCCAGTTTTTCGAGTGCCCAAGCCCAAATCCCGGCACAGCACTGGTGCCCGAGTACAAGGTCCGGACCTTGTACTCGGGCACTGCTAGTGCCCGGGCACCAAGTGTGTACGCAGCCATAGTTGTATTCACTGCTTCAAAGCAATAATTCACTGAACAGACTGAAATTATAGTGTGTTTTGATCTTAAAGCAGTTAGTAAATTGTGTCCACTTCCTAATTTATTTCAGATTTCTTGTCAGAAACAAGGTATTTTTTCCCCAGAGAGGTACTCAAGACTTCCTTAAAAGGACCCATGAAACTTATACTAGTATACACTTTGTCAAATCCCTAAGACATCCAATGATAAAAGTTGAAACCGCCCAAAATCGAGAATTCCCCCCCCCTCCCCCCCAAACATTCTATGATTACAGTCAACATACACAGACAGTAGGACTTCAAGAAATCGGGGAAAAATTTTGAAATTTAGTAAATCATGGCAGTTGTCTTGAATTTTTCCCCGAAAAATCTTGAGACTTTGGCAAAATTGGAGGTGATGTCCCTGAGACAGGGTCATATGCAGGATTTTTAAAAGTTGCAACCCCCTTGCCACTAAGACAACTTCACCCAAGTTTGGTTGTCTGAAGTTCATCCCTTCCCAAGATATATTATTTTTTCTCCTATGATGACGTCATCAATGATGTCATACCATGTGACCATGCAGTTGCACCCCCCTTGTCACTAACACAACTTCATCCTAGTTTGGTTGTCTGAAGTTCATCTCTTCCCGAGATATATTATTTTTCTCATATGATGACGTCATCAATGAGGTCATACCACGTGACCATGCAGTTGCAACCCCCTTGCCACTAAGACAACTTCACCCAAGTTTGGTTGTCTGAAGTTCATCCCTACCCGAGATATATTCTTTTTCTCTTATGATGCCGTCATGGATGACGTCATACCACGTGACATGTAGTTGCAACCCCCTTGCCACTAAGACAACTTCACCCAAGTTTGGTTGTCTGAAGTTCATCCCTTCCCGAGATATATTATTTTTTCTCCTATGATGACGTCATCGATGAAGTCATACCACGTGACCAAGCAGTTGCACCCCCCTTGCCACTAACACAACTACACCCAAGTTTGGTTGTCTGAGGTTCATCCCTTCCCGAGATATATTCTTTTTCTCCTAGTATGACGTCATGGATGACGTCATACCACGTGACCATGTAGTTGCACCCCCCTTGCAACTAACCCAACTTTCCCGTCCCCGACCCTCCCCATACCCAAGTTTGGTTGCCTGTGCTTCATCCCTTCCTGAGATGATAATAAACGGAAAAGGGTCTTGGTTTACCTGTGGTGGGGCACGCAGACCGACATGCACGGACGCGCCCGCGATACCCAAATGGGAATACCGCTGAACCATGAAAAATGAAGTCGATCGTATACCTGAGTTCTACTTTGAGCTATTGTATTCTTCCTGCCATACCTATGGTGCTGCGCTCTGCGGCCTTCGGCCGCTAAGGAGCTCCGCTAAAACGTAAACAAATTGTGGGCTTACACACTGCACATTGTTTTCCAGCCAAAAGCACCAGTATGGACAAAAAAGATGAGTCTGCAAGAACGATTCAGAAATACATCAGGAGGCACCTGGCTAAGAAACATCTACACAAGTTAAAGGAGGATAAAAGAACTTTGAAGAGATGATGGAAAAACTTCAGAGAGAGGTATAAAAAATCTGGCCAAATGGTTTTACTGGAATAATAATATGTATATGCACAAATAAATAAAAACTAATCCTTTCATATTTTTTCCGAGCAATTTTTCTAGTACACATCATTTCCTATAACTTTCATATCGGCTTGTTGGTTGGCTTCATAGGAGGAGGGTGACTCATAGTAAGTTTTGGAGAGCATAAAGGAGGGTACTATTATGTACTACCAACAAATTTTGCCAATCTGAAGGAACCAAATAGTATCAACCTTTTGGAATTGTTCCAGCTTTATTCAAGGTTATTTTAAGGAATATTAATTTAATTCATGAAAAAAATGATAAACCTCAACTTATTTTAATTTAAAATGTTAAATCATAAAATATTAAGAAAAAAGTGAAAATCTGACAAGAAAGGGACACTTGAGCACTGTTTTTTTAATTTCATAGTAAATGGACTTCATTTTTGCATTTTTACCAAACAGGCTTGGCTGAAAATAGTTCAGATGGAGAGAGAACAAGCAGAGAAGGCTGCACAAAAAGAGGCAGAGGAGAGACGGAGACGTAAACAGGAAGCACAGAGACGCAGTAAAATCTTGGAGGCTGCATTTGATGGGGACAATGATGAGATTCTGGCTGTTTTAGAAGAGGTTTGTAGCTTTAGTTTGGTCACTGAATGATTGCCAATGCATTGCAAGATATGCTATTAATTTTCAATGTGTGATGAACATTTCTGATTGGCTTATATTCCTGCCATTTGTGGGAACAGTGTTGTGACACAGGAAACCTGCAACACATATTCTATGCTAATTTTTTTTCTGGGAGGAAACATAAAAGAACTGAATAGTTCCAGCATGCTGCTATCAAAGTAATATCTTGTACTGTAAGTGCAAGATTGATTGTAATGCCAGAGGGCAGTTTCAAAATATTTCAGCTTTTTGCAAAGTGATTACACCAATTCTGAATAAATCATAGCACTATTGATCATTGTTTATCAACGTTGCTATTCTAATGATAAATTTTGCTGTTCTGTGAACCAACCGATCTGTGGTTGGCACATTAATAACAATGGATGATGTCAGTGTGAACAACACAACTTTCTATGACTTTATCAGAGAAATAGAGCATGCATTATGTTGGGAGAGACAAAAGAACAAGTGATTTTAAAATGTTTCGAGTGTTTCTACCAACATCACAAGTGCTCTATTTGCAGATAAAGTCATAGAAAGTTGTGCTCTAATGCTTTTATGATATACCGTATTTACCCGTATATAAGACGCACCCGTATATAAGACGCACCTTGAATTTTGAGGTCATTTTGGCAAAAAAATTAATTTCTAAAGATTTTCAATTTTTATTGCGTGCAACAGCACTTCCATAAAGAAATCTCATGAGAAATAGACTGGCAGTAAGTGGAAAATGATAATCTAAACATGAGGGCAAATGTTTTATGCCACGAACAGATGAGTAAAATATTCCGATCGCTTCTTCATTTTATTTTGTTTGTTTGAGATAAATATTGTGCTACACATGATTTCACGCAAAATTTAAATAGTTGTGCCAATATTTATATGCATTGTAGCCTTCTAGCAGGCGTTTACAGGCTGATTTTATGGCAAAAATCCCGGAGTTCGTAGTCGAGAGTGCCGACGAGCGCCATCTTGGATTTTTGGACGTGCGTCCTGGGCCGAGTGACAAATTCCAAATGGCGCTCGCGACTACGAACTCTGAGGTTTCTTGCAATAAAAACAGCCTCCAACGCCTACTGGAATGTTTCAGGGATCGAAATCCTAGCTTTATTATGTGCAACCGAACCACACAACCATGATCAGCAAATTTGTAAAGGATCTTTTGTATTGGTTGTTATGCAAATTCCCAAAAGTGATGTTCCGTGTATAAGACGCACCCCGATTTTGAAAGTCATTTTGGAGTGAAAAAAGTGTGTCTTATATACGGGTAAATACGGTAGCGGGGGAGAACCATATTACTTTATTGGTGAAATAGAGCATAGATTTGGACCAATCAGAGCACATATTATATTGTAACTATATTCTAAAAAGTGATAGCCGATTACTGACAACAGTCATTTGAGAACTCATTTATTTACTGGTATTAGGCTTATGCAGATGACCAGAACAAGACAAACCTCTCAGATGCTGCACGTGAATCCATAACAATAAAACACCAGATGGCTTTAGTGGATTGTGAAGATGCTAACGGCAACACCCCCCTGTCTGAGGCTGCCGCAGGAGGCCATGCTGACACCATTCTGATGCTGCTTCAAAAGGGCAGATATCAACACCAGGGGGAAATATCGCAGAACTCCCATATGGAGGGCAGCATTTGCTGGCCACTTACAAGCAGTACAGGTACAAAACAACTTTCACTTTACTTTTACCAATACAGCCTTCCCCTCGCAAATGAGGATTACTGATTGGGGGTCAGCTAGATAATATAACCCTGCTCAACCCTGTTCCCTGCTCATAACCATTGTATAACAACTTGAATTTAAAATGTCAATCAGAGTCTTCTGGAGAATGGTGGTGACCCAAGGCTTATTGCTGATGATGGCACTAACACCACACAGGTGAGAGATTGGTGAATAATTCCCATTGAATATGCAGCCTAGAGTCAAGCGACTTTTTGATAACTCATTTGACTTTGGAGATGACATACATTAGTTGGATGTCACAGCATACTAGTACCATATGTCATGCCGTAGCAACAAGATTTTACTAGATCTTTCTCATTTCCCTAAAAGATAAAACAACATCCCCACCCAAAAATATGAGTCGAGTACCCTTTGGGCACTGATATGGTCTCATAATGCAGAGCTCAAAATTACTACCAGTCATCAAACATTGTCCAATTTTCCAGTAGAGACAACCAAGAAACAAGTTTTAATAGACATGTCTGATTAAGTAAGAACAATTACAGCTCTGCATATGGTTCAAAACATTTATTTGTATACTCAATGCTTACCTAAATGTTTTTTCAACTTGAGGTTGCTGCTATTCCTGCTGTGGAGAAAGTTCTTACTGATTGGGATGTAACCCAAACTGATGCACTGATCAAAAAGTTTGATGCGGAGAAGGAGAAGAGGAGAGAGGAGGAGTCGAAACGACAACAGATTGAGACCAACAGGTGGATGAACCTCAGGATATTATATTATTTGGGATGATCATCAGAAACAATTACGTCCAACACTAGGGGATAGCAAACCTGGTGTGAACACAGCAAAATATAGCTACGTTTCCAACAAGGAAACAATTACGTTTCTAGGTTGTTTTCAAGGCAGTTCCTAAGGCCAATCAAATGGTAGATTTTCAATGCAGCATGCAGCCATGTGGGGTGGCGAGACAGACGACTCCATCTTGGTACGTGCTGGTTGTAAATCTGTGCAATTGGCTGTCATTGTTTTGTTTGTTTCCTTGTTGGAAACATAACATTTTTAAACTTGAACTAACGTAAAAAGTGTCCCAAGGTCTATGCTCGAATGCAACCGGCTGTATACCCCTAATAGCTGATTACAGACAATTAACCCGACAGATGGCAGCATTATAAATTATCTATTAGATATGGCAAATTGGGCATGGTTGAAGGAATTCTTAACAGAACTCTACACTTGCAATTTTTGTCGCGCGAGTCGCGGCGATTTTTCTCGCTCATATGCCTCAACTCAAAATCACTAAATGTAAACTAGGTGCAACTCCGCGCGTCCTACCGAAATGTCCGAAACTCTTTGCAACTTGATGTGATTTGAAGAAAAGAGAGCACAGTAGAAATCGCACCGATTTGCATCTCGTTTACACTAAGGAGTTGGAATTGCAACTCGCGCGCGAAAAATCGCCGCGACCAATGCAACAAAATTGCAAGTGTAAACCGGCCTGGGGTCCTTTCTCGAAACGCCCGAGAATTCTCGGGCCCGAAAAGTTTGTTCTGCAATTTTAATAGATTGATCCCAAGTTTTTCGTTTTCTTTTCTACCCTGATGGTTTAAGTAGTCTAGAACTTCCTATCCGTGAATATGTATACTGTTTACGTCTCAAAAAAGAAATTTCCGATTTCATTTAAACCCTCAAATCGAAGAAAAATCACCCGAAAGTCTCGGAGGTCAGTTGCTCCCGAAAACTTTCCATTGTTTTTCACCCGAGTATTTCGGGCGCCCGAAAAGTTCGGTTTAACTCACGTAATTCTTTAAGTACTATAGAATAGAAATAACTACGAAAAGGGAGTTATAGACTATTAAAATCAGCAGGGTAGAAAAGAAAACGAAAATCTTTTTGATAAATCCATAAAAAATTCAAAACAAAGTTCTCGGGCCCGAGAATTCTCGGGCGTTTCGAGAAACGGGCGCCTGGTAAGTTTATGCTGACGAGTAGGGCATACACATATTACTGCTGTAAGCTACCATTAGCGATAGATACCCCAAGGGATAGCAGTTGACTGTTCAGATATTTGACACCCTAAAAGATAGTGCTCATGTGACTTTTTACTCTCCAAGGAACAGGGCTGTAATCACTGTGTATTTTTAGGGGGATCCTTCACACGCCCCTTAAAATAATTTTTTAAAAAGCTTACTGTCATTTATAAAAGCTTACATCACTACTTGTTTCCTATTAATCAGGCTAGAGGAAGAAATCAATCAAGCCGAAAAAGAGAATGATGCGTGTCAGAAAGAGGCAAGCCAGGCAAAGTTATCTGTTAATTTGGTCTTTTACTAACTTATCCACTTACTAAAACATTTTCTATTTCTAGCTGAAAAAATCCTACACAGAGCTGAACAAGAGGATATATGAACATGACACGTGTATGAGTGAAGGCAAAACAGACAAAGAAGAAATAACCTTACAGGTACATACGAATAATATGATTAATAGTGCACCAAGTAATTTTATAACACGAGACAATTTTAGCGACAACTTTTCAAAATACTGATAGGGGCTTTTTGCAAATGACAACTTGCTAAATTTTTGACATCTTGTGTTACAAGTTTCTGAAACCATAAAGTCATTATGCGGGACTGAAACCGAGATAGGAAATCACAACATTTGGCAGAATGGTCGAATTGCATTAGCTAAATTCACACTAGAGACGAGTTTCCCGTCTGAGACGAGTTTCTCGCCTTGAATATGTTTCCCTGCTCTTCTGTGATCACGCGAAAACAATTTTTTGAAGGAGAAAGTTTAGACAGACAGCGAGCAAGTGTTTTTGAGTAGAATTGGCATAAGACAGGAACTTTTTCTGACGAGAAACTCGTCTCAGACGGGAAACTCGTCTCTAGTGTGAATTCAGCTATTGTGAGAAACGTTATCCACTGCGCTGTTATACGGTGTTCAAAACGAGTTGCAGGAAGAGAAGAAAACGTTTTTGGGAAAAACATTGTGCGACAATACAATAATGGGCTTTGAGGAAGTCTAGAACCACCCAGGCACCATCAAATTTCAAATTATCCGCCTCTATAAGATACTGGACACAATGAGACGAAACATTTCCAAATGTCAATCATTTTATTATCGTTTTTTGTAGGCCATTCATGACGCCGAGGCTGTGCTGGAGTTGGTGAAGAAGAAGGCAGAAGCTGCCAAGGAGAAACTTTCAGCGGTAGTGTTATATGACGAGTTTATTTCACAAACGCTTATGTTTCCCATTTCTCATTGAATGTCTTTTGTTAACAGGCCAAACTGAAACTACGTGATCAAATGAAGAAGGACAAGAAAGGTATTATTTTATGTACAATCGTTTCAATAAAAACATTGTAACATCGACTTCAGACAAGGCTGACGCGACCCGCGTTTTCAAAACATCGATTTGGTTTTTTTTTTTTTTTCTGTTCCGCCAGTCACATCTTATGAGCCAATCAGATTCTTGCCCTGTTTCGCCTAGTGCAGTCGCCTGGCTTTCTGTCGCGACGTTTCTGGTTTTAGTTCAGAGGGAAGCCAGTTGACTGCACTATGCCAAACAGGGCTAGAGTTTCATTGGCTCAAATAGTTTGATTGGCAAAACAGCAAAGTTAAAAATCAAAACAAAGTTTGATGTTTTTGAAAACGTGGGTCGCCATGCAACGGTTTTAGCTGTAATGTATGGGAGCGTTCTTATTATCCCACCCATATTGATCCTTGACTTGACTTGGAATTCATTTTATTGTATAGATGACGAAGATAATTCCCCCGGTGTGAAAGTCATGATCCGCGATCTAGACGAAGTCTTGTTTAGAGATGTGGGTGGGAAAATCGCGGCCGATGGAAGGTATCGATATTTCACGACTTATTTGTCAAGATGTAGACAATGTAATGGCTGCTTTAAAATGCTTCGTTTTGTCTAGACAATGTCTTATCAGCTTCATTCCGTGTCGGAAAATCAGGAAAATCTGTGACAGTGGAGACAGACTTTCCGCTCGATTTTAAGTTATAATTCAAAGTTATAATTGCCCCGACATATCGCAACGTGTAAACGCACCCTTAAGATTAAGTTTTAAAAGCGTCCCACACACATCAGGTATCTTTATTGAGTTTCCATTCGGTATATTTAATCTCTCCGTGTTTGTTCACATCCGTTTTGGAGAGATGAAAAACTGGACATGTGTGTAGCCTTTATGCTTTTTGCTTTTCCCAAAAGAAACGTATTATACCATTTGTGCCAGAATAGTGAATGATAAATAGATCAAACAAATAAAAAATAACGGGTTACGCAAACGGTCCACTATCTGGCTCTTCTTCCGAACCCACACTTGATGTTCAAACTTCAAAGTCCTCGAGCTACGCTATCGGGCTGATGTTCGTTGTGATCATCAAATTTCCTCCACATTTACCATACCGTCCCTTTGTTCCTTGTCCAGGTGGCCCCTGCTGATAGACGTGTCCTCTCAAGCCTCATTGTTTTTGCGATACCGAGATACCAACTACATTAACGCGTTGAACCCGAGACAAGTGGAGCCAGATGTCGTCCGATTGGCCTTGTTAGGGTCCATACGGTTAGTATGCAAGACGAATCACAGAAAGTCTGTTGGTCTGATTATACCGTGGGAGCTCGGTTGTGAGTCCCTTGAGCATATACCTATCAGTACTGGCCTTAAGCATTGAGCATATACATATTATTACTGGCCCGGGGGGGGGGGGGGGGGGTACTCCCTATATTTGGATGGTAGGTATGCCCACCGTATTTTTAGGGATTAAAATCGAACGAAAACGGTACGCTGAAGAAGGTATTTCAGGAATGAGGAGTACTTTTAAGGGTGGAAAGTTTTTCTGAGAGGTACTTTTTAGGATGGAAATTTGGGCTTCCCGACGGTCATCACCCCTCAGCCCCGAGTACACGTAATAGCGTGCAGTTGGAAAGCGTTTTCATTACGGTTCTAAGCTATCACTTATGTGTTAATCGTTTGTTTAGAAATAGTAGCGGAGCTCCTGCGCGGACCGAAGGCCCGCGCAAGCGGAGCACCATACCTAAGGGGAAAACGTATAGTATACTATGGAGTTGATTTTTGAACGTCACGGGCATTATGGATCATTTTGATGACGTCATTGATGACGTAAGGGCACGTGACTTTGGTGTAGAGTTCCTCTTATGGTCTTTGAAACTTTGTACAAGTTTGGCTTCTATAGAAGCTACCCTTCGGGAGATATGATTTTTTCATTATTTTTCTGGTATTAAACCTATAGCGTACGCCGTCCGTCCGTCCGTCGTCCGTCCGTCCGTCGTCCGTCCGTCCGTGTACACATGGGAACCCTGTGGTATGCAAAGAAAAAATTATATCTCCTCAAGGGAACATGCTGAGACAACCATACTTGGGATATTTTGTCTATGCCACAAGGGGGGTGCTGTAACACGGACACGTGATGTGACGTCATCGATGACGTCATCTATGCTTGAAAAATCAATATCTCGTGAAGGAAGACTCTAAAACAACCAAACTTGGGTAGTGTAGTCTAGGCCACCAGATGACCGAAATGAGGTGGTCACGTGATATGACGTCATCGATGTCGTCATCTATGCTTGAAAAATCAATATCTCGTGAAGGGAAGACTCCAAGACAACAAAACTTGGGTAGTGTAGTCTAGGCCACTAGATGAGCAAAATGAGGTGGTCACGTGATATGACGTCATCGATGACGTCATCTACGCTTGAAAAATCAATATCTCGTGAAGGGAAAACTCTAAGACAACCAAACTTGGTAGTGTAGTCTAGGCCACTAGATGAGCAAAATGAGGTGGTCACGTGATATGACGTCATCGATGACGTCATCTATGCTTGAAAAATCAATATCTCGTGAAGGCAAGACTCTAAGACAACCAAACTTGGGTAGTGTAGTCTAGGCCACCAGATGAGTGAAATAAGGTGGTCACGTGATAAGACGTCATCGATGACGTCATCTTCGCTTGAAAAATGAATATCTCATGAAAGGAAGACTCTAAACCAACCAAACTTGGGTAATGTAATCCAGGTCCCCAGATGAGCGAAATGAAGTGATCACGTGATGTGACGTCATCGATGACGTCATCTATGCTTGAAAAATCAATATCTCTTGAAGGGAAGACTCTAAAACAACCAAACTTTGGTAGTGTAGTCTAGGTCACTAGATGAGCGAAACTTTATGAAGTGGTCATGTGATATGACGTCATCGATGACGTCATCTGTGCTTGAAAAATTAATATCTCGTAAAGGGAAGACTCTAAAGCAACCATGTAAACCATGTACACATGGGAATCCCTTTCATTCACACAGAAAATTGTATAACCAGGAACTCCGCTTTTAGCCAGTGGCTAAATTTATATATTAAGGATTTCACGATCAGCTTTGACAATCAGCTAGAGCAATTCATTTGCTATAAATTTCGTGTTGTGAAGTTCTTTCAATATCTCTTTTGGACCCGAGTTGGTGACCAAACTTGCAAGTTTAGTTTTCATATAGTAAAGCTTTAATCCTCGAAGCTTCATGCAATGGTTCACGTCCATAAGGCCCCAGCAAGAGTCACACTCAATACGCTTTGTGTTAGGGTAGGAATGAAAAAGCAAGTCAATGGCTCCGTATCTCGCACAGAGACTTTATTCTTGGTGAAGGGTTAACAGCAAGACGATTTTTATAGTTTCAAAGTCGCCGACTCTTTTCTTATTCATGGACGTCACTAGTATTTCAGATGGATTGCATGTATCTTCTGAGCCAAATCATCTTGCTTTTTCTCTTCTAATGCTTTTCGTCAGCTCCCATCTCGCTCTTTTCCAGATATGGCAAACCTTTTGTTCTGGACATGATGGAGGTTGACATGTTTGACACACTGGCCATGCGCTTTGATGAGATACAGCAGGGGTTGCTGCACTCGATAGTCAACAAGGAGATCTTGAAAAATAACAAGTAAGAGATGGCGTAGCCCTATTATCTACCGGTTACAATGGTGACTGGGATAGCCTCCTTCTCAGGCGTCTTGTGTCAGCTCTTCGTGTCGCGCAAGCTCACTGTATTTTGAGCTCCCCATTCCCCTTTGTCACACGCGCACAATATTGGTTTTCTTGCTGGATGGAATCGAGGCCAAGCAGGGAGCGTGACGTGATATTAAACCAGTCTGTAATACTGAGTAGATAGCAGAGATTTTTCGCACAGAAGTTTGAAATCCGGGTCGAAAATTACGGGCCTGACAGCAAAAAATGATTGTGCCCTACACGACCTCGTTCCATGGGTTTTTGATCTTTGTTTTGTCAACCAATCAGGATGCAAAAAAAAACAGTGACTCATGTTTTCCTTGTTCACAACAAAACGCCACCCGTACTTACTTCGTCCAGTAATTGGTTTGTTGTTGAATGGCTTGGTTTGTTGTTGAATGGCTTCCACTCCTGATTGGCTGCATGTATTTATGTTGCGTTCAGTTTTCGACTCTTATCTGCAATCTGTTCTAAATACCTCTCTATTGTCGTTGCGTTTGTAGGTTCTTGGAGCTGGTTCGTCCGGGGGATGGTGATCAATACAGTAAAACCGCTTTCCTGGGCGCCAGGATCGAAAACTTTATGCTAATCATAATAACACAGCAGTGGAACCCCCCGGAAAAACTCCTGGAACTCATGTACCCCATGCGGATAATAGTACCTACGCTACCGGATTATTAATGATACAGGAGGGTCGACATTAACATCAGCGAGAACTTGTACAAATTGTAAAATAATGTGAAGTTCAGTTGTTACTTGTAAAACTACGCGAGGCTAGAGCTGCTAGCAAGACGTGGAGGAATGACTGTTACACTGAGTGGCTACATAGGGGACTATAACTGTGACTATTTAACTATTGGGCAATTCCAGAAAATAAAGGTACCCCCCCCCCCCCACGGGCGGCACTAGTTTTTGACCCCCCCATGCATCCAGAATTTCCAAAATGGTTTACCCCCCCGTGCATATAGAATTCCGGGTAGGTTAAACCCCCCTCCCCTTCAGAAATTTCAACTTTTACCCCCCTCCCCTCCGGAATCCAAATAATCACCACCTTGTTTATTATTGCCAGAAAAAGTAAAAATTTGCGAGAGGGAAACGTTGCGGAGAAAAAGGCAAAAGTTGCGGGGGTTGTTGCGGGAATTTATTAAATTTGCAAAGTAAAGAAAACACAAAAAGCGCATAATCTTGTTTCAGAATATTAATACAGAGCATGATAGTTTGATTTTGAAGAAAAAAAATACCACCGGCATTCACAACATCCACTGAATATGAGCTCTACATTTTTAGCGTGTTTAACTAGTAGCTAACTGGCTATTTTGTAAGATTTGAATTGTAGGGGCAAAGAATCGGATGATATTATCACGGAAAAACTTGAGACTTTCGCCATTCGCCAACACATTAGAATGAACTAGACCAAGCTTGGAAAGCCTAGTTGTTACTTTTTGCGGATCTTCGAATATTTGAGTCTTAGGAAAAACCCATATAGAAACTCTAAAAAGGAGTAAAAGAAAAACATATTATTCAACATGCATATTACATGTACCATTTTTGAGAAACGTTTATTAAACTATACCGTGTTGTTCCGGGATTTCATTAGATATGTTAGGGAAAGTTGCGGCGGGTTTTGGTGAAAGTTGCGCGTCCATGCAAGCTAAACTTATCCCGTATCGCCAACATCCTTTATATTAATTTTAATGTGTGATTGTACAACGTTGAATCTGCTGCGTGATTGAACTAACACGTCGAAATCAGTAGAAAATTATGGAGATTCTGTCTTAGAAGGGACAAGTACGAACTGGCAAGCATTCTCTATCTATCGAATGGCGGCGAAGACTGTTTTTGCGCGCGTGAAATGACGTTATTTTCTTTCTGAAAAACGCTATTTTAGCAGACTGAAAAACACGCGAACTCCTTCAGAAGTTGGGCATCTTCAGACCCCCCCCCCCCTTGTGACAAGAAATCCAGCTTCGAAAACCCCCCCTTGCAATCAGAATTCTGAGCTCTTAAACCCCCCCCCCCCCCCCCCCCCATCCCTTCGGAATTTCCAAATGCCGCCCTGGGGGGGGGGTACCTTTATTTTCTGGAATTGCCCATTAGACCTCGAGCCCGAAAGGGCTACGGGCCAATAGCCCATGAGGCCGCAGGCTGAATGGGCTATTGGCCCATGGCCCTTGAGGGCGAGAGGTCTAATTGTTTTAGTATCACCCAACTAGTTGGACAAAAAGAGTGAAAAATTGTGTTAAAAAATCACCAGAAACCTCAACAAAACGAGAAGCGGCCGCCATTGTTTTCATGTTCAAAATCGGCGCTTTCGCTACTAGAGGTCTATTGATAATAGTCCCCTAGTATAGTAGCGTAGCCAATCAGAATGCAACATTGACAATAGTCCACTAGTTGGGCGATACTAAATTAAAGTATAACTAGGTCCCCTGAGCCCCCTCCCCTAAATCTGCCCATGTAATGGCTGAAAAGGCGTTTGGAAATTTCCTATCAAGTGAATGACTATAAGCTATTTTATCTCTATATCGTGTTTTGTATATTCATCAGTATACAGTTGTCTTGTATTCCATGTGGCTCCCTATAAAAAATATCCCAAACCCAATAGCAACGTTTTCAAAATGTGCAGCACGAAACATTGAATTTTAGCTATAAAGGATGAGAATGTATTTTGTTCAAAACACAAGAGATCAAGTCTGACAATACATTACGAGTCCTCCCAATACTATGGAAAATCTTCCCCCGCCTGCGGATCAGGCACTTTGGAACATTTCAGTCCAGTAGCCACGCAAATACACAAGTAGTACAAAATATACTTTATTCAAATGAGAATAATCTATATATTTTTACAAATAAATATATTCAGATCGCTTTTAGCTGAGCGTGCGTATCAGTCATGAAGTTAGTTGGTCGGGGATGATCGTCGTATCTTTTAGGCGGTTAAAATCACGGGGCCTTAGTCTGTTTTAGGGGTGATCTTAATCTTCAAAAAAATTAGGGAGATTGGTATCTTTTAGGGCCGAAATATGTGTCCAAATTGTGTTGTCTCATGATGGTGGTCCTTAAAGCCGTGTAAGAAAGAGAGATTACTCGATGAGAAGACGATAAAATAGACAACATTAAAAGGCAGATTTTAGTCAAACACAGAAACTTCTTGATGGGTAAGTTTTACCTGTTACCTGCCTCCTTCGCGCCTTCTTGGCACATAAGGCCTCATCTTTTAGGGTATCTTTTAGGGTACGAAATTATTTGAGCCACGCCATGTTTGGTATCTTAGGGGTGAAAAAAAAATGTTCGACGATCATCCCCGAGCAAAAGATATGGGAGTCCCCCAGGGGGGTGGGGGTTCTTATGACTGTGAAAAGTGCCGCGACAAAGCGAGACGGAGAAAGCGAGGTTCCGTATTTACACAGCAGGCCAGGTTCTGTGACGCGCCGCGACCTTGCCGCACCGTGTCGCGGCTGAAAGGCTCTCTTAATCCCTGACGTAACGGCACACATACCGTATCAGCAATTTTTTACAGCGCGCGCAAGGTTCTTTAATTTAATTAAAGAAAATGTATTGTTTCATCTATTCTGGAACGGCTCATATAGACCGACGTAACCTTGGATTGAGCTTGACGCTGGTGCGACTCTAATACGACGTTTAGAGCCACCTTTTATTTCGGTTCGACCAAGCTATTGGGCTCGACATTCTCTGTAGTGCTACCCGACTGTAGCGCGACTTGGCTCTAAACGCCGTGCCATCGTCACGCTGAGTCTGATGCATAAATTAAAGTGTTTTGCTATGAATCCAGGCCTGTCACGTGGCCACAGGAATCCCCAAAATTTCGTATTGCCGGCTCGACCTTGGCTCGACGGTTAGAACCATTACCAAATTAGATCCAGTTCGACACGACGCTGGCTCGACGTTTAGACAAGGCCTAAGATTGGCTTATTACCTCTGAATCCGCTGTCAAGCAGTCGCGCCATTTCAATAGCCCATTTCGCGGTTAAAAACGCGGCACTGTGGGAAGCCTGCATTTAACACCAAAGAGAGGCTCAAGCGGGCACTGTTTTTTCAAGCGCGCGTGTTGTTCAAATGGCGGGAAGAAAAGTTGAGAAATACTTTTTCGCCACTACTGGCAGGTATAGTAGATCGAAATGACTTGCTACAGTATTTTGGCAAAGGGAAGTGGCCACAGAGAACATTGCCCGCCTGAGCCTCTCTTTGGTGTATACAGGGATTTTAATCGCGAAATGGGCTATTAGTCTTACGTGCACCAGCCGGAGCATTTATAGAAGACATGGGAAAATGCTCATATGTATAGACGTTCTAAGCTTAGCAAAAATCTCCGAAATACTATGTACACATAAAACAGAGACAGCAAATGCGTTGCTGTAAAGATCTAGTAAACTCCTGCTGGCGACTAGACTAATTTTCAAGTTGGCGATGTGGAATGTCCTCGGCTGTCCGCTGCGCGCAAGGCTCTCGTTTATTCCAAAAGCTTACACTGGAGGGTTGTCTAGCTTCTGATTCAAGAACTCACAAAGTCCACTCGACTCTGCCATTTTCTATCGAGGAGTACGTGGTAGCTTGGACTTTGATTGACAGCTGAGGATTCCAAATCGCCCCCCAAAAAATGAGTTACCACGTACTAGTGGATTCGGTGGTAACGAATTTCTCAGTAAAAGAATAAGAAATTATAAGAATTGCGTGCACGTGCAATTAGTTGAAGAGCCGCCTACTTGGTGTTGGGTGTGAGAATGGAATGGCTTTTAAGTGTTAAAAGCAGGGCGTCTTGCTTATCGTGATTAGTGACGACAATCGACAGAACTTTAGCGCGCGTTATTGTACGATGATGATGATGGTTGTGATGATATGGTGCATAACTTATATACATTGTATTTATAAGACTGTCGTACGTACCAGAAGGTAAAAATAATTCATTAATCGTCCATTGATGTACGGCATCGAAATATCCTTCCTGTATTATTTATAAGTATTGTTATTTCATTAAATAAAAATGCGTTACGAATTAGTTGTATGACTGGAATGCCTGTGGTGATGGTTGTTTGCTGGATGCCCTGTTATCGTCACGTAATACCCGTATGTAGGCGGCCGCGCTGCATCTCGGGAAGGTTCTCTCTTTGAGCCTATAAAAAGACAGCGGGTTAGGAAACGCGCTTTTACTTTGTAGCTAATTCAATACGCGTTTTCAATACGTGAGCCAGATGGAAGTATCCATGCAGCCCAAACATGTGCGGGTCAGATGATACCAAGGAATTATTGAATTAGTGATTTACTAACCTATAATACTGTATGTATCAATTATCAAAACAAGTTGGTTTTAATTGACCCTCTATAATAGTGTTTACATAACAAAACAATGCAATGCAATGCGTAAATAGAGCCTACAGTAAACAAAACCTGTCCTTCACACGCCAACGGTCCCCTTTTAGAGCGTCCGATGCTATACTACTGGATTCTGCAAATAGCCATTCTCGAACCCAGAGCTCCTCGGCTCGTCTGCTCCTAGGAGAGGCTCTACTCTGGGGACATCCATTTGAAGGCCTTCGCTGATTGGCTGATTTTGAACGTTGGGGCATGCGAAGAAAGCTTTCTCACAACGGCTCTGTATCAAATCTCGCGCATGCGTCGGTGGCTGTCATCAGAGCCTCCCCTGCGAGCAGACGAGCCAGGGAGCTCTGGGTTCGAGAATAACGAATAGCCGTAAACTACCTGGGATTACCCGCGCATGACGTTCACTAACTAACCATTATCCTGTGAGATTGCGCAGAATATCGTCTGATACTTAGCCGACGAGGGACGCAGTCCTGGGCTAAATCAGACGATATTCTGCAAAATCGAGCAGGATAAAAGTTTTATTATTCAGCACATCGATAGCACAAAAGCACCTGAAAAACTTTACTTTTGCGTATTGAATACGAGCTCAACACATCATGTACATATAAGACAGCAATTGGCGTTCCAATGACCATATTTGGGCAGTGCATCGATGTGCTGAATAATAATTTGGTTATATGGACACGAGGGCAATTTGGGTACTAGAGACGTTTATGAAACCCTAATATACGCCACGTACGATGGATGGACTGTATTTCCTTTACGTTTTGCCTGTAGTGGTACAAAAAAAAATTCTACAGAAGAAGAATATTCTATCTGACCTTCACTCGTATTTCAACGGCATGGATACTTCTATACCTTTTTATAGTATACACAAAAGCTGGCGTTTTTGTGTATTTTCAGGTTTTTGTCCCCAAGTGGCGATGTTTTATCATCGAGTTGGAGAATGGACGCTTAAAACTGGACCGAGGTCAAAGCCAAAGTCCAAAGAAGCCATTCGAATGTTTTTTCGCGCGTTCTCTCTTTTGATTGGCTAATTCATCCTTCGCCACTTTCGGAGTAGTTTTCACGATGGCGACGAGACTGTGCAACTACATTTAATTTCTAAAGAACTTTGCACCAGGCTAACCTTCGCGCGTTCATTCTTGAACTTGATAACAAACAGCAACTTCGCGAACAAAAAACAAAACACAGAAAAAACGCAATCTACGCAGACTAGAAATTTTAGTATGATCTCAGGTTTTTCTGTGTCTGGAACGCTACAGCACTACAAACAATACTCTAGGCACTGTTCTTACGTTATAATATTATTTCTCAATAAGAAACTGATATTATGTCTAAAAAAATACATATTATATATGAAAATAATTACCGTACATTACGACAAAAAATATTTCATCATTTGAAATACCAATAATATATTATGTACAATAATAATAAAATAACAGAATATTATATCACTGTATCGATATAAGCCCAATGACGTTTCTATACAATCTATTTATCTTAGAACAAGTCTTCAGGCTATATTGTTTTATACTTTAAATATATTATATACTTTCACTAAAACCGAGAGGGAATCTTACAACGCTTTAGACCAAACAATGTCTCTAATTTTTTGTCTCTATTCTAAACTGATATATTGTTCTCTACAATTGTAATATTCCCTTGATTTCCTTAATTGCAAAGGGAAGGAGCAACCTTTTGGTCTCACTCTAAGAGAAACGTCGAACTAGCGTCAATACTATTGAAAACGCCCCGGGGGGGGGGGGGGGGGGGGGGGGGGGGACTCCCATATTTTTTGGTCGGGGATGATCGTATCTTTTAGGGGTTAAAATCACGGGGGTTTGGTCTCATTTAGGGGTGATCTTGATCTTCAATAATTTTTAGGGAAATTGGTATCTTTTAGGGCCGAAATATGTGTCCGAATTGTTTTCTCTCATGATGGTGTTTCTAAAAACTGTGATTACTCGATGAGAAGACGATAAATAAGAAGGCAGCAATTTAGTTAAACACGGAAATTTCATGATGAGTATCTTTTACCTGTTACCTGTCTCCTTCGCGCCTACTTGGCACACAAGGCCTCATCTTTTAGGGTATCTTTTAGGGCTTTTAGGGTAAAAAAATTATTTGAGCTACGCCATGTTTTGTTTTAGGGGTGAAACTGAAAATTTCCGACGGTCATCCCCGACTACCCTGCGAGCAGTGATTTCCTCCTCTCTTAGGCCGGCGGCTAGCGAGGGAGAGAAACCACTGCGAGCGACCGTTTGGTTTTCCATCGAGTAACGCAAGTCACATCTGGCGTCACATCTGGCGCTAATGGACTTAACACATGGGACTTGACCTTTCGCGTGACACCTTCCAGCTAGATTTTCAGCCAGTTTTCCGTAGTTTTCCATCTCTGAAGTGTTAGAATTTCCTCCAAAACATACAGTTAAGCTTACTTTTGCTTGTAGAAATTTATTATGCCGTGTTTGGAGCTTTTTCGTGGCTTCTTTGGATTCATGGCGGTTTCAACTGTTGATTAAATATGTCAACACGTACCAGTGTCAAACGGGATTAAAACCGGTTTTACTGCTTTTGAGTTAATTTATTCATCCAAGTTTGAGGACGACGCTAAACGGTCGCTCGCAGTGGTTTCTCTCCCTCGCTAGCCGCGGGCCTAAGAGAGGAGGAAATCACTGCTCGCAGGGTAATCCCCGACTAAAAAATATGGGAGTCCCCCCCCCCCCCCCGGGTGAAAATGCTAGCAAGACGTTTCACGGGAGGAACTTGCCCAAAGAAAGTTAACTGAATCGTAGGCCAACTCTTGGACCTTATCTCGCCGAGAGTTTATGCGAGATATGGCGGGATAAGGGGAGAATAGTTCAATTGAAAGGCGAGATAAGGCGAGATAAGGTCCCAGAGTAGGCCTTATCGTTTCTACGTTTGCAAGGTAACCATGTTCGGATTTAGGCAGAATCCTCCCTGATTTAGGGAAATAAGCTGGCGCTGAACCCTTCTGTAAAACTATGTTCTCTTTAAATATATTTACGGGTCAACTTTCGCTTTCTCAATGCCAGAACCCGCTCCTAGTACTAGCCACGCCCTGTGGTAGTACCACTATTTTAGTTTAGTTTGTGCTTAGTTGGTGCTAAATATTTGATACTCGTTCTAACGTGCATTCTGTGCTCTCAGTACCTATTATTCCATTGGGTATCCCTTTGGGGTTGTTATTGGGCCCTTCGAGATTGGCACTCTTCCTGACATCTGAGGCTGAAACATATAACAATGATTAGATTCCACATAACAGCAAGGGGACATACGTTTTCGGAGGGCAGGAGGGGGATTCTTCCATATTTTGGGGGTAGGGATGGTCGTCGACTCGTCGTATCTTTTAGGGGTTAAAATCGTGGGCCGTGGTATCTTTTAGGGGTATTCACACGAATACTTTTATTTAATTATTCATTTCTTTATAAATGTTTCTTTTACGGGTGTCCTTTTGCGACAGAGATATTTTTCAATTGGCTGTGCTGGCAAAATAATATATCTTATACCTAATTGCTAAGCGAGGTGAGAGAGAGCACTGAATATTATTTCCGCCAACAAGTGAGTGTCTTGCCTCAAGGGGAGGATCGAGGCGAGCAATCCCGATAAAAGAACAGGTACTTACAGCTATTATGAGAGCAGCTACTAACGTTACCAGAATCTGACCGTGAGAGGAATGGTTTGGGCGATGGCGAGAGAGGGACTTCTTCAACGCCGGTCTGCGGTGCACGCCGGGTTTTCTTATGAAGTGTACCAACACGCAGGCAAGTACTATGATGATGAACGCCATCAGCACCAGTAAGGTGATGTACATACGGCTCTGGGGGTGGGACCCTGAAACGGGAATAAACAAAGATGGGAGGAGGTAAATGATAGACCTTCAATCCGCGCCAAAACTAGTTAACACATTCATAAGTAATACTTTAAATTTTCGTTATGCGAAATGCCATGTCGGCTGAGAAAGCAGAGTCTGAAAATTGAAAATTTTACAGAGATTTGTAAGACTGGGGATATGACGCATACCCCCACTCATACAAACGTCTGTAAATTTTCAACGTTCGTTTTCTCAGAAGATATTGGATATAATGCAGCGAAATTTTGTAGTTTTACTAAAGTGATGATGTGTGTTCTAGTGCTGGTGTTCATTTGTAATAAAAATCGATTTGAATTTTCGGCGGCCATTTTGGAAAAAGGTCTATTAGTAACGCAAGAACGACGAAAGACAACACTACAACAGTAATGCGGCTCTCCCTCTCCCCTGTTGAAACCCAACAACTGCACCGAACAAAATCCCGATGATATCCGTACAGGAAGATTTTGAAAAAAAATCCTGCAGAGCAAATTCGCTATAAAATTCTCTGTAATTTTACAAAATGAATATCATACACCATCGAGGAGAATTAAAAAAATCATTGCACAAACTTCTTCCCTCAAAGATCAAATAGTCCACCCCTAATGGGCTCCTGCAAGAGTGGATTAACAAGAGTTAGAATCTTTCCCTACTGTATTTGTCCACATCACAGTCAGAAAAGTGTCTATTTTTAGATTTGAGTTTCGCGCGCAAAGTATTCGAATGCTCAGGCTCGAATGCTCGTATACCCAATACACAACAAAATAGAGAATATCCTACCTTATCTTTGCGATTTTAACGGTTTTCCATTGATCTGCAATTTAATTTTAGGCTGGATCTCACAACTGTTCGCGTGGCGAGAAAGTGGGAACCCTGTGGATGACGAATTTTCGCGGGCATCCTAGTTCTAAAAATAGACACTTTTCTGACTGTGATTCGGGCGTACATAGTAAATATGGAAACTCTTGGTAATCCACTCTTGGCTCCTGCTGACACACCAAATTTATCTCAGCACGTCAGAATGTGTCTTTGAAGATAGGAAGAAAAGTTGCTTTTTTGACGAGCAAAAGAGTTTTCGTGTTTCTAAATGGAATGCGCGCGTGTAATCAAGAAGCGCTTTCATTTCGGTTCGATGTTGTGCACGCTGATGCGTGTGGTATGTTCAATGACGAAATATTCGAATTAAAGGGTTGAGATATTTGGAGAGTCATTTGCGCAAAGACAGTGACATATTGTTGTCTTCCGCACGACAGACACATGCATGATGATACTCCATAATGTTGCTGTTGTCGCTGATAGTGCGCGTGCACAGAGATTAGAAATGTATCGATAATTGAAGTAAGTTGTTTGGGTAGATCACTGGTCTCATTTTCTCGGAAAAAGTTTGTTGAAACTTCAGAGAGTGACCTCCCCATGATCGCACACAAGGCTAGTGTTGTATAGACGGCAAGTCCCCCCCTCCCCTTTTCCCACCGGGGGGATGGCCTTACCGGAGGTTCCTCTCTGTTCGGCGATGCCCTCGACGCACACGCAATTTTCCGGGTCCAACATCTTGTTTTTTCTTATGCATCTTTTGATCACTCGCTGAGTGCACGTGCATTGGCATTCCTCTTTACTCCATTCCATATAAGGCTAGAATACAATCCATACTAGTTATACAATGCTTTCGAGTGGCATACTGCAGAGAATCCTATGATATCTCTTTTTGTGTAATTTGAGGACGAGATATCATAGGATTCAAGTATATTCAAAGCGTTCAGTCAGTAGATTCCGCCGAAAATAGCACTCAAAAAGGCGATATCGCCCTCGTCGCGCTCGTGCGATTTCGCCTTTTTCGTGCTATTTTCTTAGCGGAATCTAGCCTCCTGAAGCATTGAATAATTCTATAATATCCCACGCATCACTTGTATTTTCTGGTAAAAAAGATCTCATCAGGAATTGGCGCTTTGAAAAGTGTAAGACCTTTTGTTACCCAAATGCAGCCATTAAGATATACAGCTCTAGTCATTAATCGACCCCCACTTCCAGTACTGTTCTTCAGTCTGAGATGGGCTAGCTGTACACCTATCTGAAAAAAACTACAAAAGGTCCAAATCGTGCTGTTTGGGTAGTTACTAAATCTAGTTACGACACCAATTCCACTATCTTTTCGATATGCTGACGGCTAGGACAGAGTGCCAGTCAAAAGACACAATCAAAAAGCGATAATATATGGTCTACAAGAGTCTGAACAATGCCACCCCCGAGTACCTTGCTAACATGTTTGAATCTCGCATATCCCTCTATGATTTAAGGTACTGCGATAAAACGCTGACACCAATGATACCAATTCCACTCTCCTTCTTCTCGATATGCTTGGCTTGGTTTTTAGAGTTGTGAGTTCTTGCATGGAGTTAGCATAATAACTCCATGGTTCTAGTAAAGGTCCGGGGGGGGGGGGGGGGGAACTTCCTATATTCGAATGCTAGGGGTGTCGTAGTTTTTAGGCGTTGAAATCGGCGATCTGGTATTTTTTAGGGGTTCAAAAATAAAAGAACGGTATGGTAAGAAAAAAATAGGTATTTTTATGGGGTTCTCACGCAAATAAAATACGCTGAAGAAAACCTTGACATAGCCTGCGTAGCGCCTCTAAAGGGAGGGGAGGGGAGTCTAACCTTGACAGGATACATTTGATATATATCAAATAAACGGCCAGAATAAAATGTAATCTTTTTAGGGTATTTGAGACTGAGGGGTATTTTTTTAGGGTGGAATTTTTTCCCACCAGGTATGTTTTAGGGTCACCCCTAGCATTTTAACCTTAGAGTCCCCCCTCCCCCAGGGGTATAAGGTCACAGCTGGACTAATGACTTACCGGGCACGCTCTCGGCGCAATATTACATTGACACTCACATGCAAAGTTGTTCCATCTGCAATTCAATTCAAATTCAAAACTCTAATTCAATTCAAACAAATAGCAGGAGTCCCGTGAATAGGAACTCCCATATAATATAGGGTCCACGAGGCAGCATTTTTACTGACCGATCTATTTTTAGAACACTTCATGGCACAATTTCAATTACGTGTGGATGTTCTAATTTCATCTTAATCTATGTATGCTCTCTCGTGTAACCGGTAAACAAAGAATTAACATAGCAACTCTAATCTAAAAATAAATGGCCAGCTGGTGCCTCACAAGTTTCATAAGCCATAAAAAGCCATTAAGGCGCCATAAAAAGCCATTAAGAAGCCATAAGCCATAAAAATCCATTAAGAATTCATAAAAATCCATGCGCCTAGTTTGATTGCCCAGAAGCTAAAACGCAGTTTGGCGCTCGGAAATGTAAAAGACGTGAGAGTTCGCAGAATTATGAAAATCGCAGTTCGGTTCTCATATTTTTGAGTATTTTTTACTGCGATTATCCTAATTCTGCAAACTCACACTTTACATTTCCGAACGCCAAACTGCGTTTTGCCTTCCGTCAATGAAATCTCTTAAAGACAGGCTATTTTTCTAAGTTGGTTTTGAAACCTAAGTCCTTATTAGTTAAAACTAGACGCATAACTGCATGAACTCGGGCTTCTGTCTATATCTCTCTTTATATAGAATTGGGTGAAAAATCGACAAATTCAAGGCGTAGTTATTTGGTGATTTATCTAGTCGGCCTTTATTTGTCACGCAATCCATGGAGGATTCTATACCAGAGACACGTGAATCGAACGACTTCGGGTTCACGCCGCACAGATCAAACACGAAATTGATCAAACATATTCCATTTTCTTAACATGTCTTAACATTTCAGGGCATTCAATTAATTTAGATGCATTTTCGAGCTCAAAACGTAAAAATGATGATGGTTCGATGACTCGTGGAGTATGGCACAGAATTCAATATAGCTTTATTGCACATTCGTTGTATTAATGCAATGACAATCTCCTTTGTCCGTGCAAATTTTCTTTTATAACCCTGTTATGCGCTGAGAAAGTTTTTTCCAAGAAAGAAGGGTTTTAGTCACCAGTTTGCTTTGAAGGATTTTTTTTCGCCCTTTCGGGCCGTGCAGGAAATTTTTTGCAAAATCACCCACCCCCCTCCTCAAAAGTTAAATGGTCGGTCCCTTAGTTGGCGTGAAGTTCGCAGAAAAAAAAATTGCAGTAAATGCCAAATTTCAGCCGGTTTTTACGGTAATAGTGACGGCAAACGTGCCAATATTACTGCTTACTTGAAGTTAGGTTTACACTCGTGACCCTTGGGTGGTACTTTATGATTACATCCGCAACGGCAATGACCCCCTATGTAGTGCTGTAGATCGTTGCAATCGCTTTCACTCGTCACGCACATGCATTGGCACTTTGTATGGTTCAAAACCTTGGGTTTACCAAACTTTCCGCCGCCAATGTCCAACGCTCGGACAAAGACCTCTTCCGAGCTAATATTCTTGCATTCTTGGAGGTTTGGGGCAACATTGCACCCACCAGCACACCTATGGACCTTAGAATGAGACAAAATGAACATAGATGTTTGAAGGACAGTTGCACTCTTTGAACCACGTTTCAAACGTTTCTGCAGAAACCCATCCATGGGCTGAATTTCCCATGGTAGAAGAATGAATTCTGAACACTTCCTATGCGTGTGCCTTGGGAGATTCAGTTTTTCCCGTGGATGGGTTTCTGTAGAAATTCCCTGTGCGTTAAGGGAAGTTAAAAAATATGTATGTTTCACGTCGGATTTGTGAAAAAAAAAGAATTAGATTGGCTAGTAAAACAACAGCTTTACTTAAGCAATAGAGCACAACTTTCTATGATTTTATCGGCGCAATAGAGCACGCGTGATGTTGGGAGAGACATGGAGAACGTTGTAAATCTCCCAACATCACAAGTGCTTTATTTGCCGACAAAGTCATAGAAAGTTGTGCTCTAATGCTTTTATGATATAGCGGGGGAGAACCATTACCATTATCGGTGTAATAGAGCATAGATTTGGACCAATCAGAGCGCGCGTTATATCGTAGCTATATTATAAAATTTTATAGTAAAAGATGCAACCTCGTCCACAGGGTCTTCTCGGTCGTTTTTCAAAATGGCGGTTAGCTCAGAGAAGATCCTGGGGGAGACTGAGTCACGTGACTATTGTTTGACGACATGAGAATGAGGTTTGTCCCTTGTTTCGAAACGGTCATGTGACTCAGCCTCCCCCAGGGTCTTCTCTGAGCTAACCGCCATTTTGAAAAACGACCGAGAAGACCCTGGGGACGAGGTTGTAAAAGATGCTGTGTGTTGGGGCATTTCACTAGGATGGTGAATAACCTGAATTCTAGGTATTCCAAAGAGTTTCAAAGTCTGATTGACGGAAACCAAGCAGTTTGACGGATGGAAATCGATCTCGAGAACTCGCATGATACTCAAAACATGAAGGGTTGCTCGTCAAGAGATTGGCCGTTTTCACACTAGAAGACGAACAAATCGTCAGGACGGACAAATCGTCTGACGATTTGTTCGTCTAGTGTGTAATTAGGTCGGACTTTGGTCGATTTGTTCGTCTACATGAACAAAGCGTCTATGAAAAATCGTCTTCATAGACGGCCAAACAGACGAACAAATTTAGACGATTTGTTCGTCTGAAATTTGTTCGTCCCGTTTTCACATCAGACGATTTGTTCGTCTTGAGACGATTTGTCCGTCCAGACGATTTGTTCGTCTCTAGTGTGAAAACGGCCATTATCGCAGTTTTTGGAAGTAAAAACTATATTTCATTACGCCGCATGTAATGCAAGATTTTCAGAAAAATGACAACGTTTATGACTAGTTGAAATATTTTTGAAAGCTATGCGATGCAACAGAAATCGTTTTGATCATGATTGCCTCATCCTCTAAAGTTAGAGGAAAAAGTCCCCTGGGTCTCCGAGGATGTGATTGGCTGTTCTGAGAGTAAGAAATCAGCTGGTCATTGTGTGATGACGGCACTTGGCTCTCTGTTTTACCCGCCTTGTATTTACCTTTGTGAAGTAAGGAAAGTACCGGTTACCTATCTTATCCACAGGGACAATAGTTAGACGAGGACGACATTCGGGCTCAACGTCGTATGGTAGATCTGAAAATTCAAATTGGAATTTTTTTCATTATTCAGTTTCTTTACTAGTATGGCCATGGGGAAAAAATAGGCTTGTGAGCCGGCTCTCCAATGGTTTTTTTTCCCCGGATATTTGATTTTTTTGGCCCGCGGGATTCCTGTGTCTTTTTCCACCCGCGACACAGGAATCCCGCACGCAAAAAAAAATCAAATATCCGAAAAACCCGCTGGAGAGCCGTCTCACAGGCTTCCCATCATCAGGAGACTCCATCACCTAAAGAGTGGATTGCAGATGACTAGTGTCGGAAGTAACTCAGGTTGCGTTTTCTACGCGTTCCTATTGGTTGAGGTTTCGAGTCATTGTTTAGTCAGCCAATGAGATTGCGAAGAAAAAATAAAAACACAGCGACTCTAATTGCTTGGCTCACGACTAAACGCAAGTGAGCTTACTTTATTCCCTGATTGGCCAGTTTTTTTTAAATTCTCGCTCCTTTTTTATTGGCTACTTTGCCTTTTAGTTTTCGACACTCATGCTGAAATCCGCTCTAAACGCCCCCATTAGAATTACAAAAAACACAATAGACCCGGCGTGTCGTCTCGAACCAAATCGAACTCAAAAGAGCTCGAACCGGATCGAACGCGGATCGTTCGATCCGGTTCGAGCTCTTTTGAGATCGAACCGGATCGAACTCTAGAATTTGGGTGAGTACGATCTCCGAACTAGATCGTACGATCTTCCTCGGCGGATCGTTCGATCCAGTTCGATCTAGTTCGATAGAAATAAAACATGTCAGAATTCGGGGCTACGCTATCTATGCACTCTGTTCAGTGTTATCTAATGGGAAAACTATAAATTATTCAGCTTTTAGTGTCTCGTAAATAGTATTTTCATTTATTGAATTGATATAAACATGACCAAAATGGGACAAAACACAATCCCCTGACTGGTGTTCGTCGGCTTTCGTGATGTAAGTCTCAGAGTTCCTTCAGTGTCAACTATTTTAAAAGCCGGGCCTCGATCTCCAATTTCCTCATCGCGACGTATATGTCCTCAATCCTTTTTTTAAAAGGGCAATTTTGGCAGCCCTTAAAAACACACGTGACGTTTACGGCGTACACGGTTGTTGAAACTGCCAGGAAGGTATCAGTTCGTTTGATGTGATATTGATATAAATTCGTGTACGCCGCAACAATTACGTCACATAGGTAATTAATTTTATTGTTCGATCAAGTTCGATCTGGATTCGATCTGGTTCGATCCCCAGATTTTTGAGTGAGTACGATCCGGTTCGATCTCTAAAGGGCTCGAACCAGATCGGACGATCCGAGGTTCGATTCGGTTCGATCTCCGAATGTTCGAGACGACACGCCGGGAATAGAGCGGATTTCCGATGACTATCGTGATTAATTCGCAATTACTTTGTAATCACTCCTATAGGTTTTGTTCAGAATTGGTGTAATCACTTCGCGCGATTGGTTTTACTACAGTCATACTACAGTCAATTTACCAATCTTTACTTCTTGCAAGGTTATCACAAAATTGTAAAAAGGTGACGCTATCACTTTCAAGTCCTGCTTTAAAAAAATAAATCCAAAGCCTCTTCTGACGATTTCTTTGAAAAAGCATTTTTCCGTACAATCCCTGTTCCACATTTCCACGCATTTCTCTCCTTCTTTTAACTGCTACTTGTTTATTATTTGTGGGCCCGCCCATTGGCATTGCTCGTTTTCCATTAACTTCAGTCTCTTGATAATAGCGTTCAGAGACCCCAACACGTCGATCGAAAAAAAAAAACGTCGATCGAGTTATCAATTATTAGTTTTTTCGCAACACTTTGCATCAGTAAAACGTTGTTCATTTGAAAGTGTTTCGAATCACTCACCATATGCACGGATGAAGACAATGCTGAGAAGTAGTAGAGTACAGGTAACCAGTGTAGAGACCTTCATGCTTCTGTTTGCTCGTAAACTACAATGAATACCCGCTGAGGAAGCCACACTTCCTTTATCGTTCTAAAACCGTAAAGAGAAACCAATGATTTGACGTAAGAATTTGCGTGCTTCAGCTATTGGAGGCATTCTTTCAGTTATCGTGGTCTGGTTGAATGTATATCTATTTTAACACTTTCCAAATGTGGAAATGAAGAATTGATAATGAAAGTAGCCACGATGCTTTCTAGACCAGACAATAACACGGTGGGCGTGAATGTGGGGAATTTCAAGGGGATTTTCATGTTTGTATTCAATTCAGCAGCTGAGCTTACAGGTATTTTTTCTTGACCAATCACCGCGCGAGATTAGAGTCATAACATCTATAATCTGTTTTAAATATGCATAGATATGAGAGGAAGTAGTAGTATAAATTCTGGATACAGTAATTCTAGTTTCAACGCAGGGCTTGTTATTTTAATAATAGAAAGTAAGCACGAGAGTATGACAGTGGGCTTGCGCAAGTAAGGGACCATTCATTATAGTAGTTTTAGGAACTAACGGGCAGGAAAAATCTATATATATTTCGATTTTTTCATATCCTGGAGGCAGGTTTCTCTAAAAAATTATCTAAAAAAGACTTTTTTTTCTGCCCCGGTATAAATTTTCATTGATTCTTGAATATTTTAATAAATACCTATAAATATGCAACAGAAATATATCATAAGACATAATAAAAAATATTTTCCCACGATCAAATATCAAGCGGCGCTGCTAGGGGGTTTGGCCTGCTGTATATTGATGAGAAGCTTTATTTCAGGTGTTTGTTCGCGAAATTAGTCTTAAGGATTCCTGAAATCTCGAATTTTAAGAGAGCTATCTCGCATCTCGTTCACTGACAAACCCCAGTGGCGGAGGGGGGAGGGGACTTTGGTGTATAACAGGGTACTCGGGTACCCTGTTTTCAAAAAATGTCGGTCTCTATGCAAATTGGCAATACGAAATCCGATAGCGTTTGATTGTTTTCACGGAAGCAGGGATGTAGTATTTGTCCGATTAATAGCACGTGAGCGTTTGCACTGCTTCCTTTATTTTGCAATCGAATTAAGCAACAAGTCATCGACGTAAGGATTTGCAATGAACGAAGTCCGAGAAGTAATATCGAATTTGAAATATGTAAAATATGCAAAAATATTTTCGCTTGACTGGTTATAATAAACTATGGATTGACGAAACGCAAACGTGACGGCTTCAACAATCTTGCTGGGAGACCCCAGTTGTCATAATACATATCTTCGAAAGACAACACGAACATTTTAAGGCAATAGATAAGATAGCTTTTAATTGAGGACAGGATATAAGTAAAAAGAACGACCAGAGATTTATGGAGATTTTTAGAACATGAGGAATCTATGGAGTTGTAAACCTAATAGATTCACGATGCAATAACTTTCAAGAAGCCGGTGCAACAAAAACATGTTAAATTGGACTTTGTTTTCAATGAAATGCTAATATAATTCAGTTAAACGATTAACCCAATTTCAATTAATTCTTTTAGTAAAAACAGGGTTTTTATATTATTGCATGTTCCATGTTATAATAAAACGGCGGTCTCATAAATTGCGAAATTGCCATGTCAAATCTATATGTGTATTGCGCGATTCGCTCGCTTGTAGTATAAATTAACGTTACGTTCATTGCGCTATTTCTTTTGGCAAGCTAATGCAGAAACATTGATTACACACTAAATACTGAATTTAGCTCCTGTGACGATCCGATCTGTCTATCGGAACTTTCTCCGAAGCAAAGCAGTCGGACAAACAGCGACAGCAACAAAGTAAATAAAAATTGTCATTATTAACAGCTTCAACAATGGGTAAACTGCAAAATGGGTCTCGAATAGCAAACCTGGAACACTATATGATCAATCTTACCTTTTGGAGAGCAAAAGTGAAAGCAATGAAGCTGACTAGACGGTGAACTAGACGTGCTGTTAGTATAAACTGCTAAGAGCGATCGTGTTGGTTGTTGCGTGGAGTTGTTATCAGATGAACCAAAATGAGTCCGGCTTCTGTTGATAAAATATGCCCGCGATCTTTCAGTTCTCTTCCTTCTCTGTCGAATATCTAGAAGGTTTTAAGTTAAATTGCTTAAATCCGCCTTCGAAGTCTTCATAGATTCTCTGACTCTGTAGAACTCTATAGGTCAACTTTTACGCTGATAGCAAACTTAGCATTTTACGCCTGAGTGATTTCAAGACCTATTGACCTAGTGCTAGTATTAAGTGAATTTTTAATTTTGTAACGCGCGATGTCAGAAAAAATAAAACGGTAGCATTGGTGCTTAAGTAGTAAAGAGCTCCTAAATCTATCAAATGACCAGCTAAATCAGTCGCATACTGTACTTTATTTTCTTGTATCGTGTGGTTTATTTTATCAGCACGAAAAAACATACCGTGCGGGCGCAAGTGAGTACAATAGAATGACGTAGTCGATCGCGCAAGCACACTTCCGGTCTAGCACGCCAATATTTACTTCACTTCCGGTGAAGGTATGTCTTCCGCCTCTTGTACATAGATAGCAAGGATATAAAGTCAGCAAGCAGGATATTTGCACGAGTGGGACCTATTTATTTTCAAAAACGAAAGAACGGGATGAAAGTAGTTGTAAACTATCACTAGTGAGGCTTAACGTGCGCAAAACACTCGGTATTTCCATGAAATATGCTACTTCTATGATCAGTTTATTTGTCAATTTGACATGGAATAATGCTGCCAGATCGCAGGAACATTTTTTCAAACTCACAGCAGGAACTACAACTGTCAAAGGTAGGATATGTTTTTATTAGCAATTGAAACCCGTAAATTATAATGACTATTAGCGCAAAAAAAAAAAAAAATACCAAACACGTGAAAACAAATTTAAACAGCAATGTCAGTAGGATTGTTTTTATTCCTCTAATATAAGGCTAAGCCCCGAGCCCAAGTTAGAAATTTAATATATCGATCGCTGAAACAAATTTGATGCTTTCTGAGAATTATGAACGCCGAGTATCTCCAGATTTTCTTTGTTTTGCAATCAAGCACTTCCTAGGTTGTGTTTCCGGAGACATGAGAAGGCGTGACAGGGAGTGGTGCTTAATCCATTCTGCCCTCCTTTCCCAGAAATCCATCAGTGTTCAATGTCCTCATTCAACTATGAATGTCTTCCTGCATTTGAGGTCAGGCGGGCGGAAGGAACAAGTACCCGATTATTGATAAACAACTGACAAATACAAATTGCTTCAGGAGTGTCCTGGATAAATGTCAGTGGCACATTGTCTGTTGCCGTGGGAGTCAGCGAAGGCACTCAAATGGATGTCCCCAGAGCCTCCCCTGCGAGCAGACGAGCCGGGGAGCTCTGGGTACGAGAATGCCATTGATTTCTCGATACTTTCTCAAAGAGACTTTATGTCATGATAAGTGAAACGCAATCCATTCAGTTCCATAAGCTCAAAACAACCCCCTTGTATATAAAAGTGTGGTCTGTATGATGCTTTATGAATGCCAGTCACAGCCACATGTCACGCAGCCAACAGCATTTAAATGCTTTCCTACATTATGCCGTCGTCAGCATGTTTCTTCACTCTTTTTCTGTTCTTCAGCTTTCTCGCCATTTGCTTCGCTAGCAGCTTCTAGCTGTTGATCTATGGAAGTAAAAGAAATCTGGTGGGTAATGGAAACAAACGAAATATCGTTTTCGGAATATTGCGAGCATCTTTTTTTAAATATTGTGAGGTCAAATTTTGCAAGCATTTGGGAGGCGACCATTTTTGCTTCCTCTTACAGTAAATCATCCTCACGGGGGACGAAAATCGAGCAAGCACTCCCGTTGGACACCGCGGCAAAACGACTACGACTAGGTACACGATTTTACAAGCTGGATTGGCTTCGAAAGCAAATTTCATCTGTAATTTTGGCCCTTTCCTAGCTGTCCAAAGGTGTCTCTCATCCAAGCTTTGAAGTACTTAAAAACCAGAGCTTGACGACCATCTGGACCATGGTCTTTTCTCCCCATTCGCCAACTTCAACTTTCATTTTCACCTTGGGTGCAAGCACCAAGCTATGAAGTGCAAAAGATATATTGTTGAAGAACTAAAAACCTATCTTTTCTGGGATTTCGAAGCAAACGTTTTATTTCTACGGCTATTTTAATTTCGCGCCCGGTGTCAGGAAAGACCGAAAGACCTATGAAAAAGTTGAATGAAGAAGTTCATTGGTCGTATGGAGGTCTGAAATGTGAAGCAGCACAAAAAAGAAGTTGCGATCGCATTTTGCGAATGTCCCGAATAGGAATACTAAAATCGCGTGTGGATCTTTGCAAAAAAAACTTCGCGTCGTCACTGTTCTATCATTTATTGCTATAAATTTTGAGAAAACGGGGGTAAAAAGACGCAATTCCCACACCGGGAATTGTCATTTGCTATAAATTTTGAGAACACGGGGTAAAAAGACGTAATTCCCACACCGGGAATCGAACCCGGGCCACGGCGGTGAGAGCGCCGGATCCTAACCACTAGACCATGTGGGAATTAGCTGACAAAGAAAGCTGGCTTCCATATAGTCGTATCAGTCGTACGAGTCGTATGAAACAGGCCTCCAGCAGAGACAGAACGACTCGTACGACCCTTGCGTTAGCATGTGATTTTGCACCAAAATGACGGTTTCCAACAGAAGCGCGAGTCTTCAAGGCCTCTACAGCCCCGTTTTTACGCAGAAAAGGCAAGAGAGTCGGCTCGCACAATCACTTCGCTTCACTAGAATCTTGAAGTGTGTATTTTTTCTAAAGTTTCATCCCCGTTTAATCGATTTTTACTGCTAATAAATTAAATTTCTTCACAAAAAATCGCGAGGCCGTTTCTCGGACGTTCATATCTTTGCTGGTTAGTATATAGAATGATAATTTTTAGAGCAAAGCAAGGCTTGTTGCGATCGAATTGAGTATGCGCCACCATGTTTTTTCGGTCGTATGAGTCGTACGAGTCGTATGCGATGGTTTCCATTAAAAAACTGCTGTCGTATCACGCCCATTTCCGGTCGTATGAGTCGTAGAGATATATCTTTTCTATCTCAGACGACCGTCAAACGACCCGTCGTATTGGTCGTATGAGTCGTCTCATCAAGTGTTTCCATATTAGCCTGCTAGGCCGGCCCTCCAGTGGGTTTTTTCGGATATTCGATTTTTTTTGGGGCGCGCGGGATTCCTGTGTCACAGGAATCCCGACGCCACAGGAACCCCACGCGCGCCCTAACGAATTCTTCTCTGGAAAACCCACTGGAGAGCCGGCTCGCAGGCTATTTCCATATCGTCGTACGGGTCGCGTGAAAATTTTCACAGACGATACGACTCGTACGACTGATACGACTATATGGAAACCAGCCTTAAATTCGCTCACCAAAATTTAGTTTTCAAATGACTCACAGTCTAAATTTTGTATCAATCGTTTGTGAGTGCTTTACGAAGCTTGAACATTTTCACCTATAGAATACTAATAAATCTTGGCAAAAGATAAAAATCGTGCTTTCCGATGGCGCGCCGTAACTTTTTGATCTACCATTCGTTGCTGTAAAATTATAGAGATGACCGGGAATAAAAAAAGAAGCGCATTTCCCACACCGGGAATCGAACCCGGGCCACGGCGGTGAGAGCGCCGGATCCTAACAAGGAAAGCTAACGTTAACAACTAAATCGTCCCCGCATTTTAAATTCGCTCACCAAAAGTTAGTTTTGAATAACTGACAGTCGTGATTTTGTATCAATTGTTTATGAATGCTTTGCGAAGGCTTGAAAATTTCTCCAATAGAAATACTAATATCGTGCGAAATATTAACAAAAGATAAAAATCGCGCTTTCCGATGGCGCGCCGTAACTTTTTGATCTACCATTCGTTGCTGTAAAATTATAGAGATGACCGGGAATAAAAAAAGAAGCGCATTTCCCACACCGGGAATCGAACCCGGGCCACGGCGGTGAGAGCGCCGGATCCTAACCACTAGACCATATGGGAGTTAGCTGACAAGGAAAGCTAACGTTAACAACTAAATCGTCCCCGCATTTTAAATTTGCTCACCAAAAGTTAGTTTTGAATAACTGACAGTCGTGATTTTGTATCAATTGTTTATGAATGCTTTGCGAAGGCTTGAAAATTTCTCCAATAGAAATGCTAATATCGTGCGAAATATTAACAAAAGATAAAAATCGCGCTTTCCGATGGCGCGCCGTAACTTTTTGATCTACCATTCGTTGCTGTAAAATTATAGAGATGACCGGGAATAAAAAAAGAAGCGCATTTCCCACACCGGAATCGAACCCGGGCCACGGCGGTGAGAGCGCCGGATCCTAACCACTAGACCATATGGGAGTTAGCTGACAAGGAAAGCTAACGTTAACAACTAAATCGTCCCCGCATTTTAAATTTGCTCACCAAAAGTTAGTTTTGAATAACTGACAGTCGTGATTTTGTATCAATTGTTTATGAATGCTTTGCGAAGGCTTGAAAATTTCTCCAATAGAAATGCTAATATCGTGCGAAATATTAACAAAAGATAAAAATCGTGCTTTCCGATGGCGCGCCGTAACTTTTTGATCTACCATTCGTTGCTGTAAAATTATAGAGATGACCGGGAATAAAAAAAGAAGCGCATTTCCCACACCGGGAATCGAACCCGGGCACGGCGGTGAGAGCGCCGGATCCTAACCACTAGACCATATGGGAGTTAGCTGACAAGGGAAACTAACGTTAACGACTAAATCGTCCCCGCATTTTAAATTCGCTCACCAAAAGTTAGTTTTGAATAACTGACAGTCGTGATTTTGTATCAATTGTTTATGAATGCTTTGCGAAGGCTTGAAAATTTTTCCAATAGAAATACTAATATCGTGCGAAATATTAGCAAAAGATAAAAATCGCTTTTCCCGATGGCGCGCCGTAACTTTGGGCTACCATTCATTGCTGTAAAATTATAGAGATGACCGGGGTAAAAAAAAAGAAAGGAACATTTCCCACACCGGGAATCGAACGCAGGCCACGGCGGTGAGAGCGCCGGATCCTAACCACTAGACCATATGGGAGTTAGCTGACAGAAAGCTAATGTTAACGACTTAGTTTTGAATGGCTCACGGTCTCACTCTTTGTATCAATCGTTTGTGAATGTTTCGCCATAGCGTGAATATTCACGAAAAGCTGAGAGGAGGTCCCATAATGGTCAGGGGCGTAGCCAGGGAGTGGTTCCAGGGGTTCCGGACCCCCATCCCCTCTCGCGTCAAGGAATCCCCTTCCCCTCCTATTTCTAGCAATTTTTCATTATAGTTAGGCACTTTGAACCCAATTTGGAAAACCCCTCTTAGAAATCCCGCTACGCCCTTAACTGCACCCTGTTCCTTGCCATTAAACTGTCATACGAAACCTGCTCTAATACAAGGAAGATTCTGCGAGATACCGCGCGAGATTACTATTCTGCATAGCAAAATAGGAATCACAAATGCTACCATTTGCCTGTGCGAGCGAAAAGCTGATTTCAAAATGCTCGGTTGCAGCAAGAGTGGATTAACAAGAGTTAGAAACTTTCAGAAAAGTGTCAGAAAAGTGTCTATTTTTAGATTTGAGTTTCGCGCGCGAAAGTATTCGAATGCTCAGGCTCGAATGCTCATATACCCAATACACAACAAAATAGAGAATATCCTACCTTATCTTTGCGATTTTAACGGTTTTTCCATTGATCTGCGATTTAATTTTAGGCTGGATCTCACAACTGTTCGCGTGGCGAGAAAGTGGGAACCCTGTGGATGACGAATTTTCGTAGGCATCCTAGTTCTAAAAATAGACACTTTTCTGACTGTGATTCGGGCGTACATAGTAAATATGGAAACTCTTGGTAATCCACTCTTGGTTGCAGAGCCTATTATAGGAGTGTCCATCTAGGGGTAAGGTGTAACAGTGAATTGGAAAATGAAACAGGTCTGAAGTTATTTTTAGAACAATAGATTTGCTGCTTGAATAAACTTCTCTGGACAAAGCATACGCAACCTGCATTCTAATTGGCTTGGCGAATGTGTGACGTAAGCTTTGCTTTATAGAGGCCTCATTTCCGCTGTTACACTGCGATAACATGAGGGATGAACGCTCCTAGGTAAGGAGGAGCTTGTTCCATGCTAATATCAATACTCACATTTCCTTTCATGCGCGCAAACCGAATCCTTCCTACAACCCCTTGTGATCGCGACTGGTTACGAGTTACCGCGGGAAAGCACTTCAGCTCTCGCAACGCAACGCACCAATAACGCAACGCACCAACGCAACGCACCAATAACGCAACGCACCAATAACGCAACGCACCAACGCAACGCACCAATAGACGATTCCGGCTACAACGCACGCGCGCGTTGCATGTCGGTAAATGTGGAAGATTTGTCGAACAATAGCGCGCGCTGCTTAACCATTATCCTGCGAGATTGCGCAGAATATCGTCTGATACTTAGCCGACGAGGGACGCAGTCCCGAGTTGGCTAAAATCAGACGATATTCTGCAAAATCGAGCAGGATAATGGTTTTATTATTCAGCACATCGATAGCACAAAAACCCCCGAAAAAAATGACTTTGTGTATTATTTACGAGCTCAAAACATCATATTTTCCTCAGAGACGGATATCGCAGGATAGCTGTCATGTACAGAAGACAGCTATTGGCGTTCCAATGACCATATTTGGGCAGTGCATCGATGTGCTGAATAATAAATTCTGATAGTTGCGGAACACGGCTTGGTCATTTCTGAATAAAGAAAAGCGCGCGCGCTTATAGCTGGAGTCGTCCATTGGTGACCCTCCCTAATGCCTTTTCTACCTCTAGATCAGTGAAGGTCGAGCTGCGATTCCTTTTCCGCTTGAATGGGAGGCCTGTGTGGTATGTTTTCTTCGTTAATGGCACTCATGAAAGGCAACGTCTTTGTTTGGTTACATGAATATTATATAGCTTTCTCGTCAAGGGAGTAGAGAAAGATTTTGCTCACTTGAGGGCCAGTTCAGTTAGGGAATCGACAACCACAGCACCCCCGCTCCAGCGGACAAAGTCTATTAGTTCGTACCTTGGTTGGAATTCGCGGCGCAGCACTTGTGGTACACAAGTGCCATAACACCGTAGCGATATTTGTAGAACAGGAACAAGTCAAATAACAAAACAAGGACTATGAACTCAGCCAGCATGGATCCCACCACTACATCACGTGGTACGTCTGTGGCTGCGAACAAATCGAAAATCACATATGAGTGTAGAAAAGTTGATGTCTCGGAAGTTTACTCGGAACAAATCAAGCAGTAAAAACGGCCTGTCACTGCTGTACTCCAGCTTGAGCTGCCGCAGAGAGTGCCATGCAGAGGCAAGGTTACGGACTACCTTCGTGGTAATTTTCGTCAAAATGTCATAAATTCGCAAAAAAAAAGTCGCATCTTGACAAATGGAAAAGTTGTTGGCGCACTTTCCCTTCTGGTCTCTTCTCTGCCTCCTTCAATGTCGGCTGGAAAATATATTTCAGTAGGCCGCCAGTAATCCAGCTACACTAGCAACATTGAAAGGACGAAGGAAGAGGGAAGGGGAGGCAAGTGCAACAACGTTCTACTTTTGATTGTACAGAAGGCAAGTAACATCAAATGGTTAGTACCAAATGATCAACTAACCATTCTTGAACCCAGAGCGACCCGGCTCGTTACCTCGCGGGGGAGGTCTGCGGTAACAGCCATTGACACATGCGCGAGATTTGATACAGAGCCGTTAAGAGAAACAACTTTCTGCGCATGCCCTAACGTTCAAAATAAGCCAATCAGCGAAGGCCCTCAAATGGATGTCCCTTGAGCCTCCCCTGAGAGCAGATGAGCCGGGGAGCTCTGGGTACGAGAATGTCAACTGACCTTCCCTGGCCGCAATGACTGGTGGGTTCTTATAGCACGTGCAAGCCTCGGGATCCAGCAACATCCGCATGTCATTACACTGGCGCGCGGTGTCCATCTTACAGACACATCGACAAGCATCGTTACTCCATTCCTGGAAAAGCAAAGCACTCTTTGAGAACTCGTTCTACATTTCATCAAATCAGCCACTTGTAATCAATTTTTGTATACAACATAATTCAACATTTTGTACAGGGTCTACAAACCACAAGCACCATGCTTTTATGTAGACTCCTCATCTTCAATGTATTTATATATCCAAAAGTAATTATCATTATAGTATGAAATAAACCTGATTGATGATTGATTGATTCAAGAACCGTACACAGTAATACTTTCAAAAGTCATTTGCGGTGTTACTTTGTCCGCTGAAATAGCTTGCTCGCAGGCGTTGTCACATTTTGTCACAAATCCAAGATGGCGGCCAAGCGATAGCAAACTCGCGTTTCTCGACCTAAAACTACTCTCCAACGCCTGTGAGCAAGCTAACAACGCCTGCGAGCAGTTTACCGCTGAAACTGAAAATATGCTCTACAGCGAACCGCCACCGGATATTTATGCCCGTTAGTGGCTTGTAAGCGCGTCTACAGCAAATATTAAAATATAATTTTCTGTTCTTATTTTGTCACCTAACACGTGTAAACCACTTGTCAACATGAGCACGTAAATACTTATTTATGAGTCTGTCTAATGATCGCGGGTCGCGGTTAAAAGGTACAGGGGCGCGGCCATTAGACAGTCTCCTTAGTTTATGTGCTCTCGTTGTCACCTAACACATAACACTGCGAAAGCCGGAAAATGGAGGTGGCCGTTGAATAGAGGTATTAAAAATACAGTAAAAACCTAAGTAACAAATATTTTCGGACTTTCAAAAGTGGCCGCCTACCAGCAGCGAGAAACCTCCAACTCAAGTCACGTGACCAGATTGCAATCTCACCTTATTTTGTGGACAGTCTTCCGGTGCGCGGTTACAAAGGCATCTACACACATGCTGACTCCATCTGTATTTACAAACCATAAGAAAATGTGTCGTTTTCGTCAATGTCTTATAATGCCTGGTGCACACTAGCGACATATTGGCATAACATCATTATGTCACAGGTGGGAATGCATGTTAACATATCAAGAAAATTTCGCCGACGTTGCAAAACTTCCTCATTAGGAAATTCCCCATTAAGTATTTGTCTGTAAGGAATTCTCCAAATAACAGGAAAATTTACCGAAACTTGCAGATACTCGAGACACATCGTTCTCTTGCTCGCCATTTTGTTTCTGTTCCCCGCCGAGGGGCCTGAGTCGAGATTTGATCACCACAGGCAACCCGCGGGGATTTGCCAAAAAATTATTGATATGCACAAGAGAAAATTATATATCATTTTCTCTTGATATGCATTGTTAATTTCTACAATACTGTGTCCCGTTAGTAAAGTTTCGCTTTCGAGTGGGAGAATTTTGTTCGCGTGACTCCGTGCTTATGTTGTTACGTCGCTAGTGTGCACCAGGCATAATCGTGCATGATGTGGGTTACCTGTGTTAGTTCCAGGCTCTTGGGGGCCAAAACCAAAATGGCGCTCTACACGAAATCTGCCCGTTTGAGGAATGTTTTGAGGAATATTTTTAAGAATCTGTTAGGAACGCCTTGCTTTGCTTTGGTAAAGTACAGTAAAAACCCGCAAGTAAAAACCTAGAATTTAAGAACCTGTGTTAGGCTAAAATTTCCCTCGTAAAAACCTGTTTAGCCTAAAATTTGTAATGGGGTCTTAATTAAAAGAAATTGAATAAAGAACTACAGGGGCGTAGCCAGGGGGGCCCTGGGGTGCATGTGCCCCCCCTTTTTAGAAGAAAAAGACAGTAAACATTAGAAAAATATCGGTAAGCTGGAAAGGGGCACCATACATTTGTAAAGATGTACCCCCCCCCCCTTTCTCAAATCCTGGCTACGCCCTTGACCTATATCCATTTTCTTTTTAATATCAGTACAATTTATATTCAGTTTGTAAGCCCATGATGTCCAGGGCAGTTCAGTACAGTAATTCAATCGTGAATTACTTTAATGATTTTAGAAATAAAGTAAAATGGGACATATGCCACATTGCTAAAGTATGACAATACTATTTGGGCCATAAAAATTAAGAACACATTTAAGAAACTATTAAATAGAGTTAATTTGCACTAAGCACCATTTATATAAGAACCTGTTTAGGTTAACCTGGCAAAATGTAGGTTCTTACTCACGGGTTTTTACTGATCTAATGATGATCCATAGAAAATACTGATTATTTCAATTATTTCCCCATGCTTATTCGTTGCAACAACGTCCTTATGCCGTTATGTCGGGCCTGGCGTGCACCAGGCGTAAGTGATACACTAATAGAGCAGATTTCGTATGACTGTGAAAAGTACCGCGAAAGAGCTGTACCGCGCCGCGACCGTGACCGTACCGCGACTACGCGGTTTCGTTCGGTATCTACAGCAGGCCAGGTTCCGTACCGCCACCGCGACAGTACCGCGCGTGTCACGGTACTTTTCACAGTCATACGAAATCTGCTCTACTTTGCAAACTCTTGTTGTACTCACTTGAATCCCTCGGCACAAGGATATGGCGAAGAGGTAGGTTGTACGCATGTGCAACTACAGCTCGATGGGTCCCATTTCTCGACCTCGCCCATGCAGCTATCGGGAGTCTGAACACAAGAGCAGTTACATGCGGTGTGGTTCGTCAATTTGATCTCCTAGAAAGAGAAAGGTGGAGAGTTGAAGAGTTGAAACTTCTAATTATCCCTAGTTGGAGGGTAATCATTCTCGAACCCAAGAGAAAGGAGAAAGGTGGAGAGTTGAAACTTCTAATTATCCCTAGTTGGAGGGTAATCATTCTCGAACCCAGAGCTCCCCAGCTCATCTGCTCGCAGGGACATCCATTTTTGAGTGGCATCGCTGATTGGCTGATTTTTAACGTTAGGGCATGCGCAGGAAGTTTTCTCTCAACGGTTCCTTATCAAATCTCGCGCATGCGTCAATGGCTGTCACCAGAGCCTCCCCCGCGAGATGAGGAGCCGGGGAGGTCTGGGTTCGAGACCGCCGGGTAACCAAAGTGTTGCTGTGAATTTCAGGTCTAAAGTCTATTCCTGAATGGTTGTACCAAAAATCCGAATTTCAGCAAGTCGACACTGCTCTTGTCGCTACATATAACTGCTGTGAATGCATATTCGTAATTTCAATTGCTGGTACGCGATAGCTCAACTCTTATACTTGCTGACTATGCCGTTTTCTATCCATCAAAATACAAGTGATGAGCGCAGGAGTTTCATGTTCGTGTTTCAGTATTTTTGGGATCAAAGTGTCATCGGTTGTCAAGTTAAAACTGCCCAATGGCAACGGACAATTGTTGTGCTAAGCTGCCCCCAGACCGTAGACTGCAGTACTGCACTAGGGCGAAACAGGGCAATGACTTGATTGGCTTAGATGGTTTTACTGGTGGAACAGTAAAAGCAAAATCGAACCACGATTTGGTAATTCTACTTTCCTTGAGATTAAAGAAATTGTGCTATTATATACCCTGATATCCAAATCTATGCAAGGTTTATGTAGGGCAGGGCAGCTCTATAATTCTTTTATTTGCCGTCACTGCTGTCATCCCGTACCACGCCATTCTTAATTTGTATGTCTTAATCTCGGTGCTCAGGGCCGGGTGACTTGTTAGTGAATGAGTCACAGAATGACTCATTAAATAAGGTCTCTAGCAGATGCTTCTTGTGGTATCTTTTAGGGTTAAAATTAGGCTGGACCACGACCAGACGTTCAAAACCAAGATGGACACTTCTGCCACTGCCCCTTTTGGTATCTTTTAGGACTCAAATTCCTTTTTACCGAGCATCCCTGTTGAGGCCACATTTGTAATAACCTGCCACATTTGTAATAACTGCCACATTTGTAATAACATTGTGCCACATTTGTAATAACTGCCACATTTGTAATAACATTGTGCCACATTTGTAATAACTGCCACATTTGTAATAACATTGTGCCACATTTGTAATAAGTGCCACATTTGTAATACCACTGTGCCACAGTGTAATAGCGGAGCTCCTTAGCGGCCTAAGGTTCGTAGAGCGGAGCACCATAGCTATCGCAGGAAGAATGCAATAACTCAAACTAGAACTCAGGTATACGATCGACTTTCTTATGGTTCAGCGGTATTCCCATATGGGTATCACGGGCGCGTCCGTGCGTGCCTGCGCGCCCACAGGTAAACCAAGACCCTTCTCCGTATAAATCATATCTCAGGAAGGGATGAAGCCAGACAACCTGGGTGGGGGTGGGGGTGCCAGTGGCAAGGGGATGCAATTACCTGGTCACGTGGTATGACGTCATCGATGACGTCATCGAGGAAAAGAATATATCTCTGTAAGGGTTTACCCTCAGACAACCAAGCTTTGGTGAAATTGTCTAAGGTCACGTGGTATGACGTCATCGTTGAGGTCATCATAGAAAAAACAATATATGTCGGGAAGGGATGAACCTCAGGCAACCAAACTGGGGTTTAAATTGTCTAGTTGACTAGAGAAGCACAGCGAAGTGGTCATGTGACGTGACATCATCGATGGCGTCATTAAAGTTTGAAAATTCATATCTCGTGAAGGGTCGTAGCAAGGAATTTTGGTTTCGGGGGAGGGGGGTGGGGGGGGGGGGGGTGGTGGATACTGAGAACATAGGACGAAAATTTCCTCCAGTAAATACAGTAGAATGCATGGGAAAATATCCCGAGAAAGGTGGTGGGACGGCCCCTTGTGCCCCCCCCCCCCCCCGGGCTACGCCCCTGAAAATGATACATTTCACAAACCTGACGTATCTAGCCGAACGTTCGGGAAAGACTCAATCAAATCCCATTCGTTCGATTGAGTTTGATTGGGTTCAGTAATCACCATAACTCTCCAAAAATGTTTGCAATCAAACGTTCGAGTGCTAAATTTGTTTTCAATCGAACACATTCGAACTTCAAGTGAAAAACAGCAACAACAAAAAGCCAAATACATTCTGTGCTGTTTGGCGAGCAAAAATACTAAATGAACTGTAAAGTCTGTGTAGTGTAATGTGTAATCATAGAGTGTTTTTCGTTGACACAAAGATAATATATAGATTGAGGCACTACCTAAAAGTGGAGCTCGAATCAATACATTATTGTCATCGATGTATCGACTTTTTACATTTGATGACGTCATTGATGACGTAATGCTACGTGATCTTGGCAGTGCACCCCTTGCCTCTAAAAAAAAACTTAACACAAGTATGGTCACTTAGCAATGTTGCCATAAAATATTGAGTTTCTTGTTTTGATGACTTCATAGATGGTGTCATGCAACGTGACCTTGGTGGTGCACCTCCTTGCCTCAAATATAGCTTTACCCAAGTTTGGTCACCTAGCGATATTGCCTTCTTGAGATATTGACTTTTCTAGTTTTGATGACGTCATCGATCACATGACCATTTTGTTGCGATTCTCTACTCACCTTTACAAGATTTTGTCCAAGTTTGGTTGTCTTGGATTCTTCCCTTCTCGAGGTATGATTTTTTCCACTTTTGATGACGTCATTGATGACGTAATGTACCTCCCCCTTACTTTCCACCTAGTTATGAAGTTATTACAAATGTGACACAATGGTGTTACAAATGTGGCACTTATTACAAATGTGGCACACAATGTTATTACAAATGTGGCACAATGTTATTACAAATGTGGCACAATGTTATTACAAATGTGGCAGTTATTACAAATGTGGCACAATGTTATTACAAATGTGGCAGTTATTACAAATGTGGCAGGTTATTACAAATGTGGCCTCAACAATCCCTACCCAAAAAATATTGCTCCTGTCCTTTCAAATACATCTGATCAGCTTTTATATCCATTGCATAATGCAACTGACCTGAAGCGCCTGAGACCGAGAAGTAGTGCAGACTAGTTCCTGGCGTTCTGGTGGGCTCCCTGTGGTGGGTTGGAGACAGGAAGGGCGGACGTCACCTCGGCCTAGCCCTCGCGCTTCCTCACGGTTCATAAGTGCGAGCACAGGGAGCCCGGTCAGAACCCTAGGGACTAGGCTACGAGAAATGTAGTTATAGGATAAAACTGTATGTAGATATGAGTTTTTTAAATAACCTAGTCATAAGTCAATGAACCACAAACGGCAGTTTGCCCATTGTATTTAAGTGATAGTTTTCAATAAATAACGAAGCATTCAAATGTACTATCTGTCTTTTTAACTCGTGGATGTCCGAAGGATAGGAACGAGTTATACCTAGGGGGCGAAAATGGCGCTATCGTTAGCACGGCCAAAAGGGTCTGGGAACTAGATTACGGCTGCGCCCGCGATCTCTTACCACAGGAAACCCATCAAGACCCGGAATCATGATAAGCCATAGGCTAGCCAGAGGGCCATCAAGTCTTCTTAGTATTTAATTCAAGATACTGTGTACATCACTGATTATCAGTTATAACTTTGTGCATTGGCCGTAAAAAGACATCCACGAGTTCGCCATTGCGGCGCCCTGATTTATTCTTTCCATTAATCATATTTGGCAGTGGTCTGTGGGTATTGAATGGTTTCTTCTGGTTTTAAGCGCCATTGAGCTTTAGGAAATGGCGCTAATAATAATTTTGTATTATTATTATTATTATTATTATTTTAGCTGAATTTTCCATCTGAGCTGCAACACTACGAACTAGTGGGGAACTTAGTTGCGAAAAAAAAAATCTGAAAAACAGATCTGTTCCGCAAAATATCTGTTCCGCACAACCCCTTTCATCGCGTACGTAGCTGAATAGGATAATGTGTCGGATAATGTGTTGGATGGGAAAAATAAAAATGTTCTACTGGGAAAACATTTCGTTTATAAAAATGTGCTGTTAGCAAAATGTTTCTGCTGTTCCCTCTTCTTAAAATTTTTTTTATCGCTTTACAACCAATTTTCTTTTTACTCGATTTTTTCTCCTAATTGGAAAAAACGTTATCTATCCCCTTGCCTTGCTGGCTAAAAATGAAATAGAATTGGAGCTGAGGTTATGCTGGGACAATATATCACTCAATTAAGGTTTCCCACGGTTTACCAGCACCTTTTATTTAAAACTCATATTTATACCTGCAAGCAGTAAAATAAGCCGTTTTACAGCTAAAGTCGTCGTTCCGCGGTTCGCATTTACAAAACGTCTTTGAGTTTGGGCAGCTTTGAGGTTTTCTGCTCCGCCTGTCAAATCATCTAAGGGATGGACCATTAGAAAAGTGATGGGGGGGGGGGGGCAAAAAGAAATCACGAAAATCATGCAGCCTCAAAAAAAAATTCTTGCAAGATTCCCAATTTTTGATTAGCCAGTTTAATAATGTTGACGGAACAAAAAGGCAAAATTGATGTTCTTTCAACGCTTTTCTAGTTCATTCAATTGAGTACTCGATAAATTACAATATGGTTTTTAAGAACATACGCAATGGAACAATACGATTGCATTCTTTTTTAAGGAATGACTACGAATGTTCATTACAAGAACATCTTGGACAGGAGAAACAAACTCCCCCTCCCCCAAAACCCAACTAAACACAACAAATGGAATGTTCAACTATCTTTTCTCTGAGGCTTGATGAAATGGGTTTATCAAAATCAGAGCGCGCTTTGCGCGCAACAATAGGGAAATTCCTGTGAGAGGAGAAACTGCTCGAAGCTCGAGACTTTCGTTCAGCGCCGAAGTTAAAAATTGTCGGAATGCGATGGAAGTCAGAAGGCCAGTGGCGGTTGGAAATCGCACACGCGAGTTCGTAAAATTATGAAATTTGCAGTAATTCCTTGTCCTAGGTTCTAGCAAGCCCTTGCGAAGTAAAAACATATTCATGCGACAAAAACTCTCAGATATTTTTTTTCGAGCAAGTAAAGAAAGTCCCCCCTATCACTTTTCCAATGGTCCGTGCCTAAGCCAATCACGTCCTTGTTTCGCCTAGTGCAGTCGAATGGCTTTTTGTCGCGACGAAAACTCAGTCGATTGCACCAGGCGAAACAGGGCAAGGACTTTATTGGCTTAGGAGATTTGACTGGCGGAACAGAAAAAGCAAAAACAAACCACGTTTTGAAACTTCACCAGCGCGCAATGGCAGTTTTGGCTACAATTGGGGCTAATAAATAGGGGCGTCCCTCTCTGGTGTTGCCCTATTGACAAGGCATTTTGACAGACCTGTTCAGCGGCATAGAAACAAGAGTAAAAACCAATCTAGAAATAACAAAGTCTGTCAAAACGCCTTATTAAGAATATATATCAGAGGAACGCCCATGGGAATGCTATCATCATCATCATTTTTATACGCATTTCACTTTTTTGTGTATGTTTACATTATTTGTATTTTGTATCGTTTTTTTATAAATAGTTTGTTATAAAAATATATATAAAAAATGCAAGTAGCATGCAAGGAAATGTCTAGTATCTAAATTGACCTAAGTCTTCGAGTCAGATACTAGTTGACTTGATTTTGTTATTTTATATATGAGGCCTCCACACTTTACAACACAATCGACGACACAAAACAACACAGAACGAGCTGCAATAAGCGAGCAAAGAAAGGGCAAATGCCATGCATGCATAAAATTTTAATGGCGGACGAAAAAACCGTACTTTTCGCAAACGTTTTACCTTGTATTCCGGGCAGAATTTTTTTTTTACTAAAATCCACTCAAGCAAGAATGTATTGTGGATAATTAAAGTACTAGGCCGGAAAAAATGTTAGAAAAAGAAGTCAAATTATGGTCATACTAGCAGTTTAAAGGGGCACTCGCATGCTTTATATTCGTCCACCGTGGACATAAAATAAGTAAAATTGTAACCGTGAAAACACATGTACATTTGCCCGTAGTAATCAAAATAATCCTCCAGATTAATAGAAAAACCTATCAAGTGTTAGACAGATGCAATTCTAGGTTGTTTTCACCTGTTATGAAGAGGATGGAATTGGATTGCGATTTGAGCAATTTTCTTGTCAGAGAAGTGACCAGCAAGCGTGCGAGAGCCCCTTTAAGCGACAACACTAAAGCGGAGAAAGGGACAGAAGCATGAGTACGAGTAAAACTTAGTTTAAGAGTGGTTTTGTTGCTGTAATAAGTGCTCTTTTACGCATTTGTTGAACAAGTTAGAAGGTATGGCACGCTACAATGACAAAATAGCGGCGCTGACACTGGCTCTTTAGAGCGCGTGTAGCGTACCTTGGTCTCGCCTGTTGCCAGGTTATACGCCATATACGTGATGTCATCGCTGCTTCCCATGACACACCGCTGAATACGCGGGCTCGTCGTGGAACAAGATCCTCCGCATCGGTGAAGCTCCACATAGAACGGCCAGTAGTTGAAGTATGGCGCGTCCACCGCTACGGTGGTGGGGCGGGGGTCTTGGCAGTATTGTGGCTCTGGGTCTTTACAGCGCGCTACATCAACTGAAAATGAAGACAACAACGATGGAGCTACGGCTAACTAACAGGGTGGTGAAGGGGTTCTCCGTGATCCGTGATTCACCCCAAATTTGCTCCGTGACTCGTGAAAACAGGAAAATTATTGCCGTGATCTGTGAAATCTCATGCCCTCGTGACCCGTGATTTTACGAATTTCTCTTACGTGACTCGTGATTACAGGCCTAGAGATTCGTGAAACGTGAAAGCTGGTCATTAGAGACGGACCATTTGGACCAATATCGAGCAGGCTCATTCTCTCCTGACTGCTTTTTAGGGAACCTGACGTCCTTAAAAATAGATTGTTGTTTTTTTTGTCGGCTCGCGCTGCGCGCTCGCCATTTACAACATCAAAATGTCTTTTTAAAATTAAGTAAATTTACTATCAGCAAATAGTAAACAAAGGTTCAGCAATGTCAGGAAGCGCAATTGTTAAACATCATGTTCTCATTTACTCCTGGACTTTCCCCATTCTTGTAACTTATATGTCCAAAATTTGCAGCGCGCTTCGCGCGCATAAAGAGGATACTTTGGTGTAGCATTTAGAAACTAAAACATCGTACTGTGCTATTTTTAGTTTTGGAAAATTTCTTTTATGTTTTTCCGTGACTCCATTTCTTCAGCGTGATTTTTATGTCTCAGAAATAAGAATTTCATTAACCGCGTAGATTGATGTTCAAAATCGCAGCGCGCTTCGCGCGCATCCAGAAACATACAAGCAAGGCTCGGTACTGATCCGAACCATCTTCATAGTAGCAAAAATTCTGATCTGGATGCTATGAGCAAACCAATTTCGCGAAATGATAAAATAACAGGAGACCTTGAAATCGTACTTTATTGAATTGTGATCAATTGTCGTTTTGATGGCGATATAATTTAAGTGAAATCTCACACCATCAAAAGAAATATCAGGAAAAAAGATCGAGCACAGTACTTATATCACTATTATTAACTTAAAACACAACTTGCATAATCGTTTTTAAAATTTTACTTCCGTGATTCGTGAAAAGCGTTTTCATAACTCCGTGATCCGTGAAATAACGAAAAATTGGTCCGTGATTCGTGTCGCACGTTGTAATAATTAAAGCACTTTGTAATACCTGACGCAATTTTGTAATAAAGTTGACCCACTTTGTAATACCTGACGCCATTTGTAATAAAGTTGACGCACTTTGTAATAAAAAAGCTGACGCAATTTGTAATAAGCCCCTGTCGCAGTTTGTAATAAAAAAAGCTAACGCAATTTGTAATAACCCCTGACGCAATATGTAATAAAGCTACTTGATGGCTCTTGATTCTTTTGGATTGTGCTGGCCTAATCACACGAACAACATTAAAAACGTAAACAGGCGATTCCGTGATACTCTCTTAGCTATTATACTTTCGCAATGGTGGCGATACTGGTCTCGTAAGTGTAAGAAAGCTTATGAGTCGCAACGGTCCGGAGCGAAGTTTGTTTTCGCGAGGTCAAGCGAAGTCAATCCCAATGGGCCAATGCCTCTCGCTCATGTACATGAAACATAGTTGGTTTATATTTGCTGCCATTTATGGGAAAAGATAACAAGAAAACATGTGAGTAAAACTCTTGGAGAGGGGCACTATTTTCCTGCGCAGGGCTGGGGCATTAATTAGGTAACCCTATATTAAAAAATATATCCCCTGTATGGCCACTCCATAATATAAATTTATGTTCTTACGTTTTGGGTTTTTTGGGGATACACAATGTTGACTTGCCGATCATTGTTTACGTTGCCCTCTAACAACTCTGACATTTTATACTTTATACTAGTAATAAATTTTACTAATACTAATCTTTTTTTAAAATTTGAGAAGCCAACCATATTTGTAGTACGCTTTATTACAAAGTGCGACAGGAGCTATTACAAATTGCGTCAGCTTTTTAATTGCAAACTGCGACAGTGGCTTATTACAAATTGCGTCAGCTTTTTATTTACAAAGTGCGTCAACTTTATTACAAATTGCGTCAGGTATTACAAAGTGCGTCAATTATTACAAAGTGCGTCAATTATTACAAAGTGCGACAGTACACTCCCTCGCCCCTATGTTATGTAACATTATTTTTGTATTTATATGTAATGGCAAAAAATAATCAAACAAACAAAATCAGGCCTCTGGTACCTTTTAGTGGGTAAATTCGAAACTTGAAATTTTTTCCCAGATAGGTAGGCACCTCCAGGGTACCTCTTAGGGGTCCGTTCTAGTAAACCAAGCAACAATGGTGAAATCAATATCACACTTGTTGGTACCTTTTAAGGGTCAAAATCAACTAAGCCACGCCCTCTATGGTACCTTTTAGGGGTAAAATCGAAAGCACCTCACCCCAAACATAAGGGAGCCCCCCCCCCCAAAAAAAAAAAAACGGGACTAAGACACAAGTAGCGCGCAACATTTGTGACCTGTAAATCCGAACCGAATGTTCGACTAAAGCTACGAGCTATGCTCGAGTGCTAAGTGCACTTTATTATTCAGCACATCGATGTACAGCCCAAATATGGTCATTGAACGCCAATAGCTGTCTTCTGCACATGCCATATATTCTGTGATATCCGTCATCTGAGGGAAATATGATGTGTTAAGCTCGTAAAAAATACGCACAAGTAATGTTTTCCAGTTTTTTTGTGCTATGATCGATGTGCAATAATAAAACCATTATCCTGCTCGATTTTGCAGAACATCGTCTGATTTAGACAACTCGGGACTGCGTCCCTTGTCGGCTAAGTATCAGACGATATCAGGGGCAAATTAGATCTAATTTGCCCCTGACGATATTAAGCAATTATTGGATGAGGTTTTTGTGATTTCCAGAATAAACAATGTCGAGACAAGTGGAATAAGGCGAGGTTTTATTATACATTGATTCAGTGAAAATACTTTTTTTTCTGTCAAGCAATTTCTTTTAAATAGGGAAAACATTCAAAGGGCTCTAGTCCAATGATGCATTGCGCGCGTTGGATCTGAGCGCGCTTTTAGCCAATCGCAATCGAGATAGTGTATATTAATGTGCGTAATCTCGCAGGATAATAAATAAGTAAACTCTCAGTTGATCACCAACATCGCAGTATTTCTCATTTTCATTATTCTGGAACGACAGGACCGCGAAAAATACCGACGGGGGGGGGGGGGGGGGGGGGTTTCTAGATAAACGAAAACTTTCAAAGAACCAAATCCGAAATCATATGCAATCTTAATTCGAGAACATTCTATCGAATTCTAGTAGGAATTTATTATAATTGGACAGAGGGAACCAAGTTGAACCAACAAAACCAGTTACATCTTGTTCAACATAATTTGACCCGCTACTTTGTACATCAACATTACCAGAGAACAAGACAAGACTTGGACAGTTTAACAGGGCTTTGCCCGAGCCAGGTTACGATGTCAACAGGTTCATTCATTGCTTAGTCAAATATCCAGGTACGAATAACATGAGAAAGTACCTACAGTGTGAAGTGGGTTGTGTTACCGATGGCATTTTTTGTTACAGAAAAACTCACATGTATCCCCAAAGGCGAGCAAACCGCCGTTCCGTTCTACTTTCATTTTTTTCAAAACCTAGTGCTTCAAATACACAAATGAATGGCAATTCAGTTTGGCTAGACCCTGCTCGATTTCGTCTTCGCCAATGTTAGCTAGTGTTACTCATATAATGAAATTAATAGACCACTGAGTTACGGGAGGACTTAACCTGAGTTCTATTAAGCGCCCCCGTGGAGTTTTCGGGCAGAGAAATCTGGACGACTGAGTTTTACCGCGCTGTCCTCCTTTTTCGCGCGGCGAAAAACTCGCTTTTCAAGTCCCTTGACTAGCGCGGGCTAGTCTTCACTGTTATATGTACGGTAGCATTAATATTAGTTTCTTGTTTACGTTCTATTTTTGTGTATATTGGGCGGGAAATAATAGATGGGCATCTGACTTCGACAATAAACTATTTAAACTAAAGAGAATAATATTTTACCTGTAGCGATAAACGCATAAACCAAGCCCGCGAGCATAACCCTGCGATTCATAGCGCTAGCCACAAAATCACACATCGCTTACACACCAAGAAGTCCTCAACCTGAATCAAAACAATAATTGAAGGTTAGAAAGTGGAATTCGTGCGGAATGAACTTATGCGAAATTATTGATAAAATGAATCGGTATAACGCCTTGAAGAAAACCCACGATTGTAGATACACAACGCAGAAACTTCTGATCATGTTTTGTACCTCAAAATTAAAGGGTTTACTTTCCCTCGTACAACGCGGAGGGTTCGGTTCTTTCTCTAGTGACTCTAGGAAACCATTGCTAAATTTATGGTTTTTGCTTTTTGATTTGATGATAGTGGTTAATTCAAATCCCTTTTATGTAAATGTCGTTCTGACATGCGGACGTGTTTGTACATATGCCAGCTGGGCAGAGTACAAGCTAATCAGACTTAAAATCTCTACTTTATAAAAAGAGAGGTAAAACGAGTTAGAGGTTTGCAAACATCAAGACCAACTTACGACGGAAACATTTAGTAGAGAATTTTTAATGGCTTCCGCATTGTAAATGTGTTTTCCCGGCGATTTCTTTATCTGGCTAAACCCAAATTGAAGTACTCTTTGGAAAAAGATCAAACTCAGTTTTGCTGACCACAAACTGAATTAAATAATTGAACAAGTTTGAGTGAATGGCTTATCCGTCATGTTCATTGATGGCTAGTAATTTGCAGAATTTATTTATATTAGAACTTGTGACAACTTCATGTAAATGTAAGATAAAAAGATATGGCTACATTCTTAAACATGAACCAAGAGACGGTCCATGGAGTCTCCAACTTCACTTGTTTGCTAACAAGCTAAGTCAAGACGCCGTGTTTTGTATGAGTCACGCTCTGAGTCTCTGGTCCCAGATTGAAGAGACACTGACCTCTGAGGAATATATATAGAAAATCCAATGTCTAATGTGCACGTTTTCAACTTGTGCCACGATTTATTCAAATTCATTCCTTACTGCGGTTTCAACAAAATCTGAAAACTCTTCACGCCAACCGCCAAACTGCGATTTTGAGTTCTGGTGCCCGTCAGTCAAATATGTAAACTCTGTCCTGATAGAACGAGCTTTCTGCGACCTGTATTTGGATGCAAAGTGTTTTTTAATAGAATTGGATATCCAAAAGAATGGCCAGTCTTTCAAGGAACAATTTTATTGTCGTTTAAATCTTTGATTGGCGTATGCAAAAACGCCGTTTGTTCATTCTCGTACCCAGAGCTCCGCGGCTCGTCTGCTCGCGGGGGCCGGGGGAGTAGTGGTTGTCGTACGACTTCCAGATGTCCAAATACGATGCTCATGTCTCATGTCCAAATACCACAGGCGATCCAAGCACATCTCCTTGAATGTTGTAGTTGTCAAATAAAGTGCTCCTGGAGCGATTTTATTGCATTTTGGGTGTTTTTTGTGCCTTTTTCTTAATACCCCTACCGTATGTTATAATAGATTAAATACGAGCTTCATTTGCATTTTTAGTGTGAATACAGCTATTGCTTCGTTCTATTATTGAACATGTATTCCAAATAATCTTGATAATAGGACGAAGCAATGTGTATAAATGAACATTTTAAAATAGTGCGAACGAAAAAAAAAATAACGTCATCGCTTTTTGGACTTTTCCTTTGGCTCGCGAGCATTTGGTTTAAAACTCCTGCCGAAGCGGAAAGCATAGGGGTGTCTATAGTGCATCCAATTATTACTTGGCAAGAAAATAGTTACAGTATGCATGGTATGCTCACGGGCTCATTTTTTTTTTCTTTTCCGATTCAAAACGCCATGCCAAGCATTCGGGCTTGGATTTGAAGATCGCAGAAGTTCGTGTACGCGAGTGTTTGCTTAGACTCTGTGCAGGAACTTGTCACAGCGAGTTTGTGGCCTCCCGTTCAAAAGCGAGACTCTAGAGCGCGCGATCTCTTCCTGAAAGTGCAGCCGTTTCCGCGCGCTTTAAATGAGCTCCCTGCAGATGCTGGTATAGATAGTTTCAAGCGTTCTTTGGCCGAAAAAAAACATGGCGACATACATGATGATTTTTTCTAACGAATGTATTTAAGTAGTGGTACAAAACAGCAAGGAAATGTAGTCCTCTTCACTGTTTCGCCGCGTCATTTTGATTGAGTCAACTTCACGCATGAATTGGAGTCAAACCATTTCAAGAATCTAGCCATGTTTGTAGGCTGACCAATATTGCGTAACAGTAAGTAAACATGTAAATTAAAGTTGAATCAATTACTGGAATTTAGATCTTACGTTAGTTTGAGACGTTTCAACCGAAACCATCGGTCTTCATCAGTGACGACTGCACGTGACGGCAAAGCAAACATGTAGTTTCATTAAGTGTTCAGAACTCAATAACTTTAAAGTGCCACTAGCACCTAATTTTCATTAAGTGTTCAGAACTCAATAACTTTAAAGTGCCACTAGCACCTAATTTCCACTTGCCTGAAATGCCACCAAATTTGGCACACAAGTAGAAGACATCATGATCTTTAGCTCTACGCCATTTTTTTTGCCAGAAGTTGAAAGGAAAATAGCGTATTTTCACGCCAAAGTTCGAATTAAATGAGCTGTTTTCGTCCTGATATTCATAGAGTCGATTCCCAAGGGACGCAGCGCATGTGGCACGTGACCCAGCACAGGGAGCCCGAAGTGAAGCTCTTAATTGCGAAGCACAACCAAGCGCAACCAACAGAGAACTTTGGAAACATTTTTGGGCGTCTTAAAAAACTTCAATTGAGCAGGCGTTCGGATTGACCTTTGCAAATGTCGCGAACTTCAATCCAACAAAAATCGAGCAAAATTGATCGGTAGGTTTTTGAATTGCATATACAAAGTCCATTAAAATAATGCCAAAACTGGTAGAAAATGCAACGACTAGAACCGCAGAAGTAAGAGATACAGTCGAAGCTCTCTGTGCGACCGCTCTCGTAAGCGACCAGCTCCCATAACGACCATTTTCCCGAAACCCCGTTTGAAATGTCACGTAAACTCTGTCATTTCAAGCTCTCGTAAGCGACCGCCTTATCGATGCGACCAGCTCCGTTAGCGACCACAATTTCAAATCACCAACAGAGATTTTCTATTGTTTTTAAGCTCTCGTAAGCGACCATAGTACTTTTTGTCTTTAAAACATCAGTCATCACCTCATAAATATCTAAACTGATACAAGCTGCACCGGTGAAATGCTATTTTCTATGTACATATTTGCGGTTATCTATTCTTAATTAGAGTCGGGAAATAAATCAAACAAATTTAAGCATTAGTATCACATGGTTGTTTCTAGATTTATTGTACTAAGCTCTCGTAAACGACCAACACCTATTGTTCAAGTAGGAAGCCGCTTGGTGGTCGCTTACGAGAGCCGTTCTCGTAAGCGACCAGCTCCGTTAACGACCGCAATTTTCAGTTCCCGAGGTGGTCGCTTACGAGAGCTTCGACTGTATTACAGTACGCCTGTTTTTTGGATAGCTGCCCTCAAATATAGGGAAAAACGCAATTAAGAGCTTCAATTCGGGCTCCCTGTGCTGCGTCCCTTGGGAATTGCTATGAATATCAGGACGAAAACAGCTCATTTAATTCGAACTTTGGCGTGAAAATACGCTATTTTCCTTTCAACTTCTGGCAAAACAAAGGGCGTAGAGCTAAAGATCATGATGTCTTCTACTTGTGTGCCGAATTTGGTGGCATTTCAGGCAAGTGACAAATTAGGTGCTAGTGGCACTTTAAGCCTCAGGTGAAATTTGGTACAAATGTCACCACAGTAGATATTATTAGAGGCAAACAACACATGGCAAGCACTAATAATGGATGAGATAAATTTTGAAATGTCTAGTCTGAATATGTTTCAGCCCAAGTTTGGACACCACTGTCACCATTTTCAGCGGTTGCTAGCTGTTTATCGCGGACCGTTCGGGTATCATCGGGTGCCGTCTTGTCGCCTCAGGCTCCGCGCGTGACTACTATCGGGTAGTAGTCACTGGTAGTTCCACTCATTAGAGCAGAGCTTGTATGTACTCCTACTCTGGCTCGATAAGCGCGATCCTTCTGTCCTTCTGAATGGGATTTCAGAGGGATTGTTTGTCTGAGTCTCGTGATCTAATTTTAGAAACTGTGCGCAGCGCTATTGAGATATCATTCAACATCCGCGCATTTAATATTCCTTTAAAATGTGGATCCCAACCTGAACGCCCATTACTTGGTTCAAACAAACTGTGTTTATTTGGTTCTAAAATGATTGCGACAACGCAGCAATTAGGGTTCAATTGCCCATGACAATCGATTTGTTGACGAACACTCAAGTAGGTGTAGGTGTCACAGGATGCACTTTTCCGGACACGACAAAAGTGAAAGGGAGAAATTTTCTTTTTTTACATTCTAGTGCAGGGGCAGTAATTAATATGAAATCATCCCAACTCTAGTAGCAACGAAAACGTCCAGAAACTATGTTAAATTTAATCGCTGAAGCGCAAGATCGAAGTTTAAACGCGACCCGAGGTTGTGCTATCAATACTCACGGACGCGAGACGGCCACTTACGCGTATGCTGCTTGACGGTAGTGAGATTATCACGATTTATAACAATAATTATGGAAACCACAAATTGACCAGTTACTTCCTGACGAAAACTAATCTGCGTCTGTGCTCTCATGGTTTCACTTAGACGCAAAATCTTGTTTGCTACACACAGTTATGGCCTCTGATCAGGGGAACGCAGCGTTCGTCCTGTTCCAGGGACACCGATATGCTCTTGACTCCTTTGTAACCTATCGCTTTCAATAAATAGAGAATAATAGATGGGCACGCGGAGATATGGAATTTATCTTCGAGTGTTCACATTGATATCGAACGAGTGAGCGCAGCGAACGAGTGAAATATCAAATGTGAACACGAGAAGATAAATTACATATCTTCAAGCGTCCATGCATTATTCTGTTTATCATATAAACAAGAAACGCTGCCATGCTCCAGGCAAGCGCCTTTTATTGGCCACGAGGAAGAAAATATATATTTGCTGATATTTTCACATGTAAAAACATCTTATTACGGTTTTTCTCAGTGGCAGAAATCCCTGTAAAACACTGAGGTTTATATAATAATGATTGTTTATGTATGAATATGCTTTGTATAAAATAGTATAGGAATGTATAGAAAGAATACAGACCTCCCTGTAATCTAGCTTAGCTGCAAACAGTGAATAAGTAAGCATTTTGTTTTCTTAAACTAAAGGAAAATACATTTTCCTACCACAGACAGGTTCTGAACGAGTAAGACTTGAATTTGCCCTGCATGCATCATTAGCACTATGTCTACTCTAGTCAGAGAACCTACTCTTTCCTCTGAGAAAGTAGGGTTGTTGTTTTTTTTCAGCCACAGCCTTCCCGATTAGTAAGGCACCTGTGCCAAGCTATAAGATTTTTAAAACTGCAATAAAGTTTAAAAGTATCATTATTCCTGATTATTAGGTCTACTTAGAACATCCGTAAAACAATCTTCAGATGCAACGAATACTTAAACAAGAAGCAGCTCGTGACGGCTTGGAGTTCTTTTCGGCGTCCTTTTTTACGCCAAATTAAGAATCATGAAAACAACACACCGCAAAACACTCAAGTTTGTTTGGCTTGGATTTCTAGAACACCAAAATAAATCCAACTCGTAGTGTATATAAAGCCCTGGTTCATCTTCTGGTAGCATCACTCGCAACGTAGAGTTCGATCAAGAGGAAGGCTGACACTTTACGAAGGACAAGTTCACGATGAAGTTTTCTCTGCTTCTATTACTTGGTGCACTGGCATTCGTCTTTGCTGAAGATGCTGTAAATGACGAGACGTCAGTGAAAATAGAGGATCAATTCAAACCGACGGCAGAAGAAGAAGCTCGCGAGGACAACCCTTATGAACATAGTAAGTCAAACTTTGTATTAGCCTCAACAGCTGCTGCCATTGTGATTTTGTCAGCCTAGCAACATACCAAATCAGGCAAAGTATCCATTTCCATCGGCTGAACACGTGCATTTAGTGTAACACTTTCAATTGAATTCGGTAGATCAAGTATAAAACTTTGTTTTTTAAATGGATTTTCTACAATATTTCTATCCCTAATCAATTGAATTAAAACAAGTAACAAAGGAGTGGCTGACCCAGGGCTTTAAGGGAACCACAGAAGCAAGTTTGCTCGCTATGTTTAGATACTTAAAGTAACGTTTCAATGTCCCTAGGAAGCTACTACAGCAAATGCGCCAAGTTGAATGAAGATGTTGGATTTTTTGCAGATGAACTGACTGGGAAATTACAGAGGAAGACTTCAATGTCGGTGAGTAATTTCTCAAATTTCATTGCAAATCTATCAACTGGTAGTATAGGAAATGTAGAGTACTTCAGACGACCTTTTTTTCTTGTCATATCGTTGTATATAACGGTGCCCCCTACTTCGGTCGTGAGAGCCCCTCCCTTCCCAAATTTCTGGATCCGCTTTAAACCGCTATCCAAATATAGAGGCTCCATATTTAGTTAAAGAAATCGGAAATACACTAAGGGAAGATAAAGGATTTAGAGGCAAAATTGCAGAAGATATATATACTAGAAACAAGTATATACAAGTTTCCAAGTTTGAAAACGGGCAGCCAAAAAGCGCAATTCGCAATCATATTCGCTCGATAACAACCCAACATAGTGATTCCCTGGCAGTTGGAAGGCTACTTAACAAACCTAGATGGTTATTGTGCGGCCAAGCATGAGTGTTACCGCCAATGCTTCTTTTGAAGAAACAGTGATCTTGGGATGCGTCTCTAACATCGTTCTTTTCAAAACAATTTGTCTAGCGCCTGACGTAGAGGATCCTAAAAAGTCGCCCAAAAAACGCCATCATCACCACGTCCATTGCTACATCTGGCATCCCTACTGTGAAATTATCAATGGCTGCAAGTACTGTATTTACCAGCGTGAGTTCAAACACCCCAAGTTCTGCCATCACCGCTTCCTCATGTGCGTCAAGGGTTGCGTGGATTACGAGTTCAAACAGAGATGCAAAAAGTTCAAGAAGCACCCCAAATTGCATGCCTTGTGCAAGAAGAAGCACGCCCATAAGGTCAAGCTTCATTGCATTGCCTGGTGCTCGGGTGGCAAACCCAAACACTGAACATCACGTGACCTTGTCCCACCGTTTCTCGGTTAGTGTGTCACGCTAGGCGCGTCACGAAATGCTAATAATGGTATATCACATTCGTAACGAGAGGGACAAACCCAAAATGTGTAAGTTATACTTTAGAGCGGATTTTGGAAGACTGTCGAGTGTAAATTTGTGCTTGCTTCATCCCGTGATTGCTTTATTATTGAATTCGTATTTTTTATTTGTTTCTGGTTGGTGTTTACTTTACTTTGCGTTTAGTTCTCGACACTCATCTGGAATCCGCTCTCACATACTAAAGACAAAATACAAATGTAAGAAATGATTAAATATGTGATGTAAATAACGGCATGACTTGTCTTAGTACTGTACTCCTGAAAGCCGAGGGCAGAGTATGCGATGTAAAGTTTGTGGATCAACGAATGACAATGAAATGTTAATGTTAGGAATTTGAGAAATAAAGACTTTTTACGTTGAATTATTCTTGAATGATTGTTAGTACGTGTTTTTTTTTAAGTCTGAGTTGGGAAAATTCAAAATTAGTCTAGTCGGTAGAGGGGGTTCACGAGCACCCCCCGGAAACTTTATCGAAACATACATTGTTAGAATCCATAGGGTGTCTAGAAACTGGTTTTGGATGTTAACATTCTCGTTCCCAGGGCCTCTCGGTCATGCTGACTGTCTGGAGGCTCTGCGCGCAGACGAAACCGGAAGGGAAGTCCTAGAGTCTAGGACATCTGGTATTGTCGGTTAGGCGGGGATATCGGCCAATCAGAATCCGCCAACGATTGTCTGCCGCCAGAGCCTACGACAAACAACAACAGCGGATCGAGTAGGCTCTGGGACACTTTTTCGAGCTGAGCATACCAATCTCATCCGTATACTTTTTGCTACGTTTAGGCCTTCCGTCCACACTAACACGCTCATCGTTTTCATCGAATCCGTATAAGTTTGAAAACGAATACCTTTGAAAACGCGTTAGTGTGGAAAGGGCCTTATAGACTGTTGCGCTGTTCAGAAAGGCTCTTCAGAGTAGTGGCCGATACCTACCAGGGAACGTTTCTAGCTGTTTCTTGAGTGAGTTTTGAAATGAGTTTTTGAAATATTGTTTGGATGGACAGTTTTCAGAGTTTGTCGTTACATCAAAATTTTATTAGGCTAATATCAAGTTTTATTCAAATCACGCTGGTGGTCTATTGTCAATGCTGCGTTCTGATTGGTTGCTATAAGTTATAGCCTACTAGTAGCAAAAAGTGTTCAATTCAATTCAATTTCAAGTGTCGGGTTTGAAAGCCAAAAGGAATGGCAAATGACCAGACCAGAAAACGTTTTTGGCTATACGGTGTGATTTGACTTACGTGAACTGGGGATGATAATAACATTCCAAGGGCGGAGCCAGAAATTTCTGAGAGGTGGGCCGGATAGTGATAGCATGGTACGAAAATTCGCCCCTTCATACAACGAATTTAGAGCTGTATTTACGAATTCATTCAAATAACCGCGAGACACAGCCCCTTTTATATTGGAGCAGGTCACCGGACATAACTTGTTTTCATACATTTTATAGATCACTTATAATGTCATCAGCAAAGGTCGTGAGACGTGTCTGAACAAGAACAGTGACGAGACATGAACGTTAATAATTTGGAAGAATGAATAAAGCGAGCAAGTTGAAGGAGTTTTCTGTAACTGTTTTGTTTCGATCTGTTTACAGTCCTGTAACGACATTGGACACTCTTCTAGCCAGTAAATAGAGTAAAGAGACTGAAGAGAGACTGAAGAGAGCGATGAAAGAGCTTCAAAATATTGGAAACGTGTATTTGACTTGACACACGGCGGGATACTATGTCGAGTATCATACACAAACATTCTCGTCCAAAAGGTCGCACCTTTACATTGACTGCGAATGGATTTTCTCACAGAACTATGTTGCGCCGCATTTAATATTTCATTAGAAGAGTTGTATCGACTTCAACGTCGTTTTTATATCGCGAATAGTTCGAGTTGAAAGTCGAGAGTGGAGATTAGGAAATATCCATCGGAAAAGCAATGCATTTGCGTCACCCACGTACCATTTTGCAGCGAATGATCTTCTTTCTATTTTCTAAACACTCTAAGTTATAACGAGTATTACCTGAAATAGTGGGAACCGGCAAGAAGTAATTTCTAGTCCAACATTTTCATCCAAGGTAAGTGATTTAAGACGTCGATTGAAACAAGATACCGTGTGTAACGGTGGTTTGACCCCTTACCAGTCCCAGCGTCACAGCATGCGGATTCTTTCTCTAATTTTGACAATTGTCCAATAAAGGAGAGCTTGGAACTTGTCTGAATGCTGATAAGTAATACATAACCGTTATACAAAATAACGTTAGGCGCTCGAAAAACTCGGCGAGATTTTTCATAGGTTTTGGTTCTCTTTTTTAGAAGTACGAATAGGAAGTTCTAGGCTTATGAGAATTTGTTGGACATGTTTTCGGGGTTTGGGTACTGACTGAAAGGAGTGGCCACTTGGAAAAAGTTCTGAAATGCCAAAGCCGTGGTTATAGGACTTCTCAACGGCCCATAGACCAAATCGGCTATAAACAGTGTTTACATCTTGTTGCACCCAATTCAGATCATGTGATGATTCCTTTGGGTGGTTACAATTCTTGGTGTGCACCTCCGGAGACATTTGTTTTTTAGCGAGTTATTTCGAACAAAAAGCCAATATTCTGAAAAAGAACTATATCTTCAATAGATTTTCCAAGTTTTACTGGTATCTTATATTGCAAGCGAGATATAAGCGAACGAATGTGCAAACTGTTTACTGTAAAATGTATGGCGCCGCCATGTTGGAGTCCCTAGGAAGGATTTTGATGACGTCATCTGAACACCAAGAATTGTCAAATTGTTCTCACTCGACCGAGAGTGTATGTGCAGAACTAACAAAAGTATCCACCCATTAGCCATTAGCCGATTTGGTCTGTTACGGGGGTCCCGATTTTTTCCTTCAGCCAATAGAACGGGGTATTAGGGAAGCGGTCAAAACAGTTGTACTCGACTGGGACCCGATTTAGGGGGGTGGGGTGGTGTATGCCGCAACCAACCTTCTTTTAGGGAAAAATGCCCGTTTTTGACTGCGAATATCTCGTAAACTAATAAATAAATACAAAGATAGGCTCAGCACCAGCTTCTTTATAGCAAGAGCAACACATCCATGCAATAACATCCAACATCCCTTTCTTGAGCATGGAGAAAATGGGCATTGAAAAACAGGTGGGGGGTGGGGTGGTGCAACCCGGGACCTACCACCTCCCTTGATAAAATCGGGTCCCGGTCGAGTACAAATGTTTTGACCACTTCCCTTATTTACAAGATGCTCTCTAGAACCTGAGAAGGGGGTATGATAATGAAGACCTCCCAGACTTTAGCTGCTTCTTAGAAGGTATAGATAATTGTGTAGTGGACGTCCTTGTTCTATCTTCTAGTACGAGGAAGATAGACTCATTTTGACACAGAAATTCTATTTTATCCAGGTCGCGGTATCTTTTGATTTCTATTTAGAACGGGGTCTCAATTTGGATACAAATCATAGAACGGGGATATTTTCTTATGAAAATCGTTTTAAGGGGTCCGCATTTGGAACATACCCACCCTATATCAAGTGAAGCCCCCCACCCCAACCCCCACCGGTCCATTACAGGATCCCAATCAAGTGAAAACTAAAAGATGACACATGATTTCGCTTTATTTTGACATGCTATTAGCCCACGAGAACAACTGGGCCATGCAAGTAACATAATGACCCGAGACAAAACATGCAGGCTTTATATTACATTCAAATTAACGTTTTCTTTAGAATAGGTGTTTGCCGTCGCCATTGATTTGTGTTCACTAACACAGGGAATTTCTGCAGAAACCATCCATGGGAAAAGCAGAATTTCCCAAGGCACACGCATGGGAAGTGTTCGGGACTCGCATGAATAGCCAAGGGAAATCCGAACATTTCCCATTCTTCTACCATGGGAAACTTAGCTTTTCCCATGTATGTGTTTCTACAGAATCGCACTGTATTCGTGCTTCAACGACCATTTCCCAAAGTAACTATATACATTACATAGTTACATTTACCCTCCAGGAAGAACAAAGTCCAAAGTTAAAGCAGGGATGCTACATTGTTAATCACTTACTTTTTATTGGAGGTTTTCACTAAACCTTGTTACACTCGTCAGCGTGTAGACAACTTACGAATCTCACTGTAATGGGGTAAATGACAGGAAATATTTGACACTTAGCCAGGGCTTGGATTTGAAGCTTTGGTTCAAGAGGGAATGAAAAAGGGGGGGGGAGTCGTGAAAGAAAACAAAGAAAGAAGCAAGCTTTGCGCCTTTGTCAAAAGCTTCAAGAGACAGCAAAAGAAGTTAGAGAGATAATAAAGACACGTTGATGATTCACAGGAGAAAAATCCAAGCATACTAATTTAAGAAGAAAAGCAACTGCGTTAAAAATACAATAAGAGAGTCAATTATTATCAACGGGTTTTCAAATAAGTAAATTCCAATTTAAAAGAGCGGATTTCAGAAGTCTGGAAAATAAGTCAGACTTGCGTTTTCTACGCCTTCCTAATGGTTAAAGGGGCACTCGCACGCTTGCCTGAGGAGCAAATCATTCAAATCGCAATCCAATTCCATCCTCTTCATAACAGATAAAAACACTATAGATTTGTATTGATTTTACAGATACAAGGTCATTTAACAAACCTGGACTGTTATTTTGGTTATTCACGGTAAACTTAAATGTATTTTTGGTGATTAGAATTTGACCTATTTTTTGACAGGTGGTTCAAAAATTAAGCGTGCGAGTGCCCCTTTAAGGTCTTGTGACATTAGACAGCCAATCAGAAAGCGAAGACAAAAACAGTGCTCTTGGTCTTGTTTTAAGACTAAGTCAGACTTGCGTTTTCTATGCCTTCCTAATGACACTAGACAGCAAATCAGAAAGCGAAGAAAAAAAGTGTTCTTGGTCTTGTTTTCTTGGATCACGACTAAACGCAAGTCACACCCTTAATTCGTTCCCTGATTGGTTCGTTGTTCACTATATCTCGTTTCTCATTGGCTAAGTGTATATGCTTTTCGATCTGAAATCCGCTCAATCGTCATACCATGGACTAACACGATGGTTGAGTTTTTTCAAGGAGATAGATGAGCGAATATAATCACAAGTCCAAATAACTTCACGCTTCGCTTAAGTCGTTCTTGAATTCACCATCAGGGAAACTAAACGTGAACGCGTCCTCATCAGTTGGAGACACCTCATAGTTATCCAACGCCGCGTACATATCAAGTCTGATAGATTCTTGCTCTTCTGCCTCCTTCATCTCATCCCGAGCATGCTGGTTCACAATATCCGTATTGACTCCCCACTTTCGCTCCACGATATCATCAAGCATCCTCTCTTCCGCCCATTCGTCACAATAGAAACCTTTAAGCGAGTCGTCCAGGCGGGTGAACTTCTGAGCTACAAGATCCATCGGACGCAGCTTGCGGTGACGGTTCTTCTTCTTCTTGAACACCAGCATGTCCTCCTTGAACTTATCCTCCATCTCTTTCTTTTCCTCCGGGTCGTCCATTGAGATCTTGTTGGACTGCATCCCGGTGAATTTACGGAACCTCCTCACCATGAACTCCACCACTTCAAACTCGTTGCCGCTCGACTCTCTTAACTCATCCTTCACCTCAGCGAACACATCCATGATGATGGTGAGGAACATGTTCATTATGATAAAGTTCCCGAAGACCATGAAAGTGAAGAAGAAGATTGGACCAATGATAGGCTGTGCTTCTTCCATTTCCAGGTAATCAAACGACCCTAGCAACAGACCCATGATGGTCTCAGCAGTAGCAACAAAGTTATAGTAGGAAGACAAGTCCTTGGCGAAAACGGCGAACGCAAAAAGAGAATAGGACAAGAAGAAGACCAGGAAGACTATCGAGAAAGTAGCCAGAGGACCAGATGAGCCTTTCAGGGTTCGTATGAGCATTTGAATCCTGGGATTGAACCGCAAGAGCTTGATTCCCTTCAACCAAGTGGTAAAGACGAGAAGCGCGACCACAATCATAAAGGCTTCACTCCAGGATGACACTCGGCTGAAGCTCACAAAGTTGCTGTTGGCCATTTCGAGTTTCGAGAGGGCTGTCTCCACCAGCTTCAACCTCATGATGAACATACAGACACAGGTTAGCACAAGGACTACCATGGTGAATTCTACAATGTTCCAGAAGTCCTTGAAATAAGCCTTTTTCATTTTATAAAGCTGCTTGAATTCCTGGTACATAAAGACGACGAAGAACAGGACCACCAGAAGTTCGCACACCACCAGGAAGGTATCAAAGCCTCCACCTGGAATAATAATGATCATTAAAATCATTTTAAATTATTATATTTATTATAATTATCATAATTTATTATAATTAATCAAAATTATCCTCAAAATATAAAAAATAACGGCAATGATAGTAAATATCAAAATTATTTAATTAAGTCGATTAAACGTAAATAGACCTTGGTTTTTTTTCTGGTCTTCACATTTATAGCGATCATTTCAGATGAGTGTTGAAAAGTAAGCCAATCAGAAACAAAACAAATCCAACTACTCCTACTACTTTATGTAACGAGCACTGCAATGCAGTCTAAATGTGTTTTCCCATTCGCTAGGCGGGGCTCAACTTACAATGGCTGATTGCATTTTTAAACCGCACCGGGGAGGTTGAGGACCTACTGAACATTTTCAAGGGGGTGTATTGGACTCTGAAAATTCCACGGGAGGGGGTGTGTCTGGCGCTTGGAAATACCAGAGGGAGGGTAAAAAGGTGACTTTCCAGGGACATGTTATCCCAAAATAGATTTTCCAGGGGTATTTTGGCAGAAAAAATGGAAATTCCAGGGGACTGGGTCCTTTAATGAGGCTGGAAATTCCAGGAGAGGGGGTCTGATTCACGAGTGGAAATCCCCCCGGTGCGGTTTAAACATGCAATCAGCCAAACCCGTTTCAAGACCCACCTGTAGCAAATAGCCGCGAGACCTTGAGGTCCATGTAAAGGAACACGCCATTAGTAGGCAGGAACTCGACGATGAGCGTCACGGCACAGAACAGGTGGGCCACAGGGTTATAAGTAGAAAGCTCCGTCATGACCGCGCGAGTCTGCGAATCGATCCACGTGTTGTTCTCAAGGGTTTTGATGACTCGCAAGGCATGCTCTTTCGACTCTCCGAGCTCCGCGGCATAACCGCCACCGCCATAGCTTTGTACGTATGCTGAGAGATGATTTACGTTAATTTTCGTTAATAAGAATTAATGAAGGTCCTCTGATCAGGGTTCGTACGCCTAAGACAAAATCCAGAATTTTCCAGGACTTTTTCCACTTTTCACGTGAACCATTTAAATTAACAAGCAAACATGCACATAACGTGAGTCATGAGCCAGACTAGAATGCTCATTTGCTGCCAACATTACATATCCGCCGATTTTGTATCCACGGTTTTTTCGTGTTTCGTCGCCCATGGGAAATGCCTATGCTAATGAGGTAACGGTTAAATTAGTGATCTCAATCCTCTGAATCCTTCTAAATCTCGAGGAATTTCTATCCATCCTTTGGTCTAAAGCTGGTTCAAGTGGCATGTAGTCATAAACCAGCTCACTAATTGTGATATTTTAAAAGTTCCTTATTGTATTAGATGAATATAACAAACAGATCATAACATCGTCACAGCCATCGGACAGAGGGGCCAGAGCGGAAATGAGCTGCTTAGATCACTAAATTTCAAATAGTAAGGTCAGGTTAGCTCAGATAAGCTTGATTTTTTGCATACCGCCTCCTTGTCTGATTAAAAACTTTTTTCTAATGGTTCCGTCTTTGAGATATTAGGCTTTAAACATTGGTTTCTGTGCCATTTTATGGGAGAATTAGAACTTTGATCAGGAATTATGCAAACTTTGCTCAATCATATCTAAAATTCATTTTCTTCAATTTTCTTTAAAATTTGGAATTAAGCTTTTGGTCATAGAAACTCTTTGTATACGGAATCTTGAGCTTATATATTGAAATATGGCGAAGTTATACATTTTATTTTTGGTAATTTCCACTCTGTCGACAGAGGGTCTATAAAGGATCCGTCACACCCTGCCCATAATGCATTGCTTCGTTTTTGTTCACATGATTCATTACCATCAGAAACTCTGACTTAATGCAAAGGAATTCTGCTATTATGAGTTTTCTTATGCTTGTACAGTAAAATGCTCAAACTTGAAGAACACTTTTTGTCGAGTCTCTCCATATCGAAAATGGCGACGAAGCAGTGCATTATGGGTAGGGTGAGAAGGATCGTTAAAGGGCGCATGAAGTTAGAAGAACAGCAAAACATACCCATAAAAGGCATCGAGTCGAGTTCTGCCGAGTCGTAAAACTCCCAAGATTTGAAGGTGAAAGGAGGATCGTAGAGGGATTCGTTCTTAAGTGGTGCCCAAGCCACATCGTACTGCCCGGTCTCCTCGGCGAAGAGTCCGTACCAGGTTTTACAAGGTGAGATCAGATGACTAAACTGATAGGGAACTTCGCATGATTCTGTTGAATAGATGTGCAGTTACGTTACTCTACTTTTTACAATACTACGTTACCCAGGTGAGATGGAGATAAGCCGAGAAACTCTCAAACTCATTAATAAATCAAGCTTAAAGATCCTCTGTCAGCCTCCATTTTGTCAGCCTAGCAGCATACCGAGACAGAGAATGCATCCATTTCCATCGGCTGATTTAGGGAATGTGGTGCAATATTTGCGATTGAATTCGATAAATGAATAATAAAACTTTTTTAGAAGTTTTTAGAAGACTATTTCAAGATATCTACACGTAATTCGTCTTCTGATATCGACTGAAAACAATAACAAAGGAGTGGCTGACAAGGGCTCTTTAAACAAAGAAAATCATTAAGCGTGAAGGGAGATACGCGGTCTTTAATTATTTGCATAGATCTTTGAGATTTCACAAAACGTAGGCTAGCCTTATGGTTACGAAAACTACACAGGTCAAATCGTACCTTTCTCTACTCGTAGCTGCCTCAGCCTGGCGCCTCCCACCACATACGCGATTCCATCACCGGTGAATCCCACATCATAAGGCTGCTGATTGTACCACGTGGGTTTAAAGAGCCCGTTCAGTAGAGTGGTCTTGGCCCAGTCATAGAAGTTCTCGCGGTTACCAATCTAAAATTAACATATAAACTGATTACATACGGGTACTAACATTGCAATGGTAGTAGTCTTTGTTAATAAAAACTGGCTCATTCTCGTACCCAAGGCTTCTCGGCTCGTCACCTCGCAGGGGAGGCTTTCGTGACATCCATTTGGGGGCCTTCGCTGATTGGCTGATTTTGAACGTTTGGGCATGCGCAGAAAGTGAGTTCTCCAAACGGCTCTGTTTTAATGCATGCACCAACCCCCCTTCACCTGCGAGATGACGATCCGGGAGCTCTGGGCACGAGAATGTAACTGGCTTTACTTTACATGCCTAAAGGCCGATTTAGACTTTACGATTTTCGCCTACAACCATCGCATGCGACACGCTTGCGACATGACTTAGCTCGTAAGCGCATGTCGTAGAGGAGTTGTAGGGCTGATTTAGACTTTGCGATTCGAGTCGTATGCTGATGCGAGCATGTCGCATGCGATGGTTGTAGGCGAAAATCGTACAGTCTAAATCGGCCTTAACGGGTATGGGATGTACGAGTGAAGGTGCAGGCCTTCAGGATTACACAATGAAAAAGCTCGTTCGCCCCGGAACCAATTGGTCAAGTGACGTGACCAATTGGCTACATACAAGAGAAATCTAACTCCTGTTAGAGGTCAAACACCTCCGATAAATCCCTTTTTATGAGAAGTTAATACAAAGCCCCACTTACTGAGTCGAAAGAGCGCAGACCTCCATAGCTTCCGCCAACAAACGTCTCGTACATAGACTTGCGGAAAGCATAAGATGTGGGGTCCCTGTGGGAATAGCTGACGATACACAGACAGGCTACAAAGAACACGTAGAGCAAGACTTCTTTTATCATCGCCATCATCTTCATCTCCTTGAACCTGAAAACACCACGCAGAGCGTACGGGAAGCTATTTGCTTTATTCTACGGGGTAGGTAAAAGACGTTGAGGAACTTGATTTGAGGACTCTACACGCGAAGTCGATGATATCATCTCAAACAAAACTATTGTCAGAGAAAAAGTCTCGATCAAAGGTTTGTGTGAGTTATTTTTGTAATCCAACACGTTCCAAGCGGAGCAGCCACTAGATAAGACTGATTAAGCAAGAATGCTGAATGCAATCCTGTAAACTATAGTAATAATCAAATCTTGCCATGGCCAGAAAGCCAATGGCCTTCATACTCCCTAATTGGTTAGGCGACTGTGTAAAACACAAGGAAATACATAAAGTTTAAAGTGTGTAATCTAAGGGTTACCTTTGTTGTCGATCCTTTTCAAGCTTTTCCTTATTTGGTGGTTTGAGGCGGATCAGTCCTTTGGGTCTTACTCTTTTGTCTCTGCGTTCTAGATAATTGAGAAATAAATAAATAAAAACAATCGATTTATGTCATGCCCGCGAACGCAACATTGTAGCATTTGAACGACTGTTATTTACTGCCACACTTGACGAGTTAAGACGTTAAAAATTATATGGTAAGTACCAGGAATGCTATGGTAGGTGATGGTAAATACCCGTGAGCAACACTAGGGACAATGTTGCACTCGTACTTGTGACATCAGATTTATCTCGACAAATAGAGTCATTTCCTTTCTAGTGGCTAAATGCGAATAGGCACTCGACAATTTGCTACTTTCAACGTCGCGATAGTAGTTTTTGAAATAATGGTCAGCTAGTTACAAGATCATTCAAAAGTTTTTTCAAAGAGTACTTTCCATCACCTACCATAGCATTCCTGGTACTTTCCATCACCTACCATAGCATTCCTGGTACTTACCATCGCCTATCCTAGCATTCTTGGTAGTTACCATCACCTACGATAGCACTCCCGGTACTTACAATCGCCTACCATAGCATTCCCGGTACTTATAATCGCCTACCATAGCATTCCTGGTACTTACCATCGCCTATCATAGCATTCTTGGTAGTTACCATCACCAACGATAGCATTCCCAGTACTTACCATCGCCTATCATAGCATTCTTGGTAGTTACCACCGCCTACCATAGCATTCTTGGTACTTATCATCACCTACCATAGCATTCCTGGTACTTACCATCGCTCCCTGCATCCTCGTGCATCCAGTCCTCGTCCTCCATCTTCTTCTTATCTCCATCATCATCATCCTCTTGCGGTTTCTTGATAATAACGGCGATCACCAGCGCAATAGCGATCACCTTGATCGGCTGCGAGATAAGCACATCTTGGAAGAAGGAGACCAACATGGAGGAGATCCACTGTGCCGACTTCTCACGCCCGAACTGGAGCCCGTACAGCACGACAAAGAAGGCACAAGTGAAGCATGTCAACCCGCATACAACCCACCCTACGTATAGGAACCAGTAAGGCAGCTGGGTCTTCTTCTTCTTTTTCTTCTTCATCTTCTTCTCCATCTCTTCTCGCCTCTCCTGTTTGGAAATCCTGAAGTTTATATCATCGTCTCCGACCCCAAGGCTCATGGAGTCGTCCATGACGAGATTCGTCTGGCTGGAGTGGCTCAGATCCAAAACTGATCATCGGGTCGATGATTCTTGTGTAAGATCTCGATAAAGTCGTTCTTTTTCGGGTTACGATCCAAACAGCAAAACAAGAGCTCGTATAACCACCAGTGTTTTCTGCTCTTTTTCACCTTCATTTCTTGCTTTGTTGGTTTGGCTTCCACACTACGGAAGACTGTGACGATGAAGATGTTAACGGGTACGATGACCAAGCTACTCATGATGCCGATACCGATCTGCGCAGGGCTGAAGGCAAGAGGGCCAAGATGGATGGTCTGTGATGGGTCCGTCTCACCCCCGATATTGTAGAACATGGCGTTAGCCAGCATGGAGCAGTAGAGGAGGGTCAGGCAGCAGGAAAGTCGCTGTGAAATATCAAAACAAGGCTAGCGTCAAATGGACTGTGTGTGTCACGGTTGTTTCGGCAAAATGTTATAAAATGAGACCAATGGTCTACTTAAAGGCCCATCACCAACCGAGAGCCTTTGTGGACTCTTAGCCAATCAGAGCACCCGAAAAACAATTGATCAATTTGAAAACAAAAGAAAACGGGGGCAAAGGCTCCCGGTTGGTGATGTGCCTTTAAGGTTGGTGCCTACTAAAGCAAAGGTGATTTTCTTTTCTCTAAACTACATAAGCGTTCCTCAGTACAATGAGGACTATTGAAATCTGAGAACGAAATTGGGGGTCTCCGTGCATTTTAATGAGGTACGCGTCATCAAATATTGCAAGTATGCTGTTTTCTCAGAACTCGAATAAAAAAATATTTCTTGAAAGAATTTCACAAATAATGATGAAAAATGCATCTAAGATAGGCTTTATAATATCATCTTACAGAAAAATGACATTCTATAGCTTTACAGTAACACAAGTAGTTGTTTACGAAAATAAAATTGGCTGAGTGGGCATCTGAAAACACCATTTTGTGTAAAAATATCCTCAATGTAATTTTATTTGAGTGAAAAATATCCTCAATTTAATTTTATTTAAGTGAAAAACTTAATATATGCAGAGCAGGGGTATCCATGCAATTTTGCAATTTTTTTTCATTTGAAATCAAATTACACTTTTGTGCAACCTTTCGGATAAAATTACGAGAGAAAAAAGGACAAACAAACAAAGAAAGGATTTTACATTCCCGAGCCCGGGTCGGAATCGAACACACGCCAGCGATGGCTAGGTTTTTGCGTGCGCATTGCGTATGCGCAGTAACAACAGTAGGCACAAACATAATGCCCAGAATTATGGGTTATACTTCAGCTTAGAGTAACAAAAAAAAAAGAAAAGGGACTGAAATATGCATTATGCTGATATATGGGAGATGCTTTTTGCATTAGTGAAGTTTGCAGACAAACAATAACCCTATAGTGTGCTTCGCTTATACACAATGACGATTTTTGCATTTCATTGATGTTTGTATAGATGTTTTACAAAATGGCGCGATTTGCAAGACATGCGGCTGGTAAGAAAAAACAAACATGACAACCACTCAAGTAAACCTCATCTCAGGTAAACCTTATCTCTCCGGCCTTAACTGTGTTCTTTCTGCCTAAGACAGAAAGACAACGCAAGAAATTAACAAATGTTTCAGTCGTATTCGCGAGATGAGATTCCTCCGAGTGGTGGCCATGTTTGTTTTCCTTACCACCCTCGATTCAATGGAAATCGCGAGATTAAAAAAAAACGTCTATAACAAACAGAACATTACGTTAACGCTTGGAGATACGAATTTTATCTTCTCGTGTTAAAAGTCGTCTTACTCGACATGTATCTCCTCCATGGAAGTGCAGAGATGCTGCAGTTCACGAGCGAACAGTATATATCTTTTGCAATTGACATTAGAAAATAACACCTATGTTGTATTGTGAATGTGCGCATTCTGATTGGAGATCAGTTTGTAAGAGACCTGAGAAACACGATTGTCACGTAACGCTGTCGCGCGTGTGTATGTTATTTTCTAAAAGCAATAAAAATACTTTCTGCGTGCTCTCTGGTTTCTTACAAACACTCGGGGAATGTTGGTCGAACTGATAAAACTTGAAAGACACTCGCCTTCGGCTCGTGTCTTTCAAGTTTTGATCAGTTCTCCCAACATCCCCCTCGTGTTTGTAAGAAAGCAGAGAGCACGCTGAAAGTACTTTTATTGCTTAATTAAAACTATTTTCACTTGGGAATAGTGTGCGACATATAAGATATAATTTACATAATCAATTCAGTTGGTTTTGAGATCGTAGCGCCAGGATGGCGACCCTGGTGTAGTCTGCACATTGGGAATAGTATGTCTGTGGGTAGTAGATTATAGGGCCTTATTGTGCTCATCTAGAGGCCTGGTGGAGCCAGTTTTTGCTTTTGCCCACCCACTCTCCATCTTTGCCAGTAATTGCCTTTTTGAGCTTCGCCTTTTTGAGCTTCCCCATAACTTATATGGAGCACAATAGGACCAAGTGAGGATATATAACTATTTTCGCTAGGTGCCATTGGCGACTAATTCAAAATTTTTGTCGCCACAAAGTGAAATTTAGTCGCCAATAAACGTGGATCTCAGCTCAACTCAGAAAGATGGGGTGCCATTTGCCGACTAGCTCTAAAATGTTGGTCGCCAAGCCCCCGAATTTAGTCGCCATTGGCAACCATATGGTCGCAGTGTGGGGCTCTGTCAAGGAAAAACAACCCAACAGATTCAGAATGAAAGACAAAAAATTCTAGACGATATTAATTTGTAAAGAAATCGAGTCTCCAAAGGGCGATTTGTAGAGATGATAAAACTAGAGTGGAGGTGTGGTATAATTTCCCGCAAAGTCATTAAAACCACAAGCTCTCCAGTCTGAGACATCGATACCGTTATCAGTGCATGCTGCAGTCCTGTCAAAATGGCTTCTGTCAGAAGAGTTGTCATTTTTATAGCAGCTTTTTTACATTCGTCGTGAGTAACCCAAAGAAAAGTAACGCTAATAGACTACAGCTGGGAGGATTAGAGGACCAAGGCTATGGCCCTGAGGGACACCGTTATGAAAATCCCATGTACAGACATGGTGACTACGAGACAAGGAAGCAATCTGAGTTCAAGCGTCACGGTAAGTTTTTGATTAAACTTTTTCTATTCAGATCAAAGATCAGGCAAAAGCGGACGAACAAGTAAAACAATATACGAACTGACGAACAGAAGAATAGAATAGAATAGAAACTTTATGAACGTGTCAAAGCCTTCTAGCACATAGGAAATCCCATTACTAATATGGGGACACACAAAAAAGATGAATAAATACGTACATATTATATAAATGTATATAACTGTAAAGCTACTCAGGTTAAATAATACTAATTATAAAATATAGTAACAAACCTTGGAACTAAGGGAAACATATTCTAGCACTCTTTTTTCTTTTTCGCTCTTTCATTTCTTGGCTCATTTTTGTTCATTCGTGCAAAGTTTATTTGTCTGATTTCATTTTCATTTCATTTATATACCGTTTCCGATAAACGCTGTCACCCAAAAAGTCTATAAGCTTGAAGCGCAAAGGATAATGGGGGCATTTAAACTGCTAGTGTTTGATTTGAATTCAGACAGTTATCGCAACCTCAGGTAAAATCATTAAATTTCAGCTCATTTCTAAGCATGTTTGCTTCTAATATTTTACAGAAATTCAAATAAATCTTTACCCATACTCCCTAGCGCACCGAGCTTTGTTGCTTTTTCCAAGTGACACGTATCCCGGAAACGGTATATAATTTTAGCAATGGAGGGATATGTATTGGAAAGTTTTATTTTTTTTGCACGATAAAATCAGGTGCTTAGCTGAAGTATTCAATCAGGTTAGAATTCAGACTAAACAATTATTTGACGAGAGAGAAAGTTTCATGGGGTCAAAGTTGACAAAGCTCTGTACGTTCATTACTGGTCATTAATAAAGATTATCGTTATTATAAACGATGTAAAAAAAATGGATATTCCAAGTGACGGGTAATTACTAGGGGGATTGAAATAATCATTAAGATTAACGGTCATGATAAAAACAAAAACTGAAATCTAGAACAACTGTCTTCACTCCATGAGATTTAATTCTATGATTACTTAAATACGTGATATCTGGAATTGGCTGGGCGCCCGATATTTTCCATCCTTTCTTTTTATAAAAACTATTTTCAGACTATTTTGGCTATACACGGCATAAAAGCCACAATACCGAAAACAATTTGACCACAGCACAGTATTTTTACCTACTCAAAGCCCTTCGGAAAGCGTCAGCTTAGTTTTCTAAAATAATACGCTTAATGAAATTTCGATGCGCCGTTTAAGTGTGGCTTATCATTCGCTTTTACAATCATATTGGACGAACATGATTTTAATTCTAAGCTTCAACAAGACATCAGACGGCAGGGGCGGAAGGGATTGTCCGATAGGCTTTTAAAGGGGGCTTCCTTTGAACAAACTATTGTCATACTCTACAGGGAAACCTTCGCAAATCCCTTTCAAATTTGCACCTCGTGACTGTTAAATTGACTATTTTATTTTCCCCACTGAACAGCTATTGAACAGCTTATCAAGCGATGGTTTGGTGGTTGTGGCATCTACAACCCTCTCTCTAAAGGGTGTTGCCATGGAAACCTCTATTTGGCTGCCACGCACGCGTGCTGTGGAAACAAAGTCGTCAAAAAGCTCCCATGCGGGGAAGAGCTGTACAGCCCGTGCAAGGAGGGCTGTTGCCGTGGCAAAATGCCACGTGTCTACACTACTGCTCATAGGAAGTGTTGCAATGGCAAAGTGGATCTAGCGCTGTTCTCCAAGAAGTGTGACTCCATATTTGGCTAAGAAAGCGTTTGAACACTTATGTAGTCTGTGCTTAATGCCTCTCCGATTCTCTATCTTAAGGGCATCTACTGTGTTTACTGTATCAACTGATGGAAATTTACAGTTTTTAGTCCCTAAATTATCACTATCCGCCCCTTCTTTCTGAAATTCCTAGATCCGCCCCTGAAGTGTAATTATTTCATGGTTTTAATGCGTGTTTTCTTTGTGTATTAATTTGTGTGTGATTGTCTTCTGGGTCGTAAAACTGTTTTACGCGTTCATGAGAAATAAATGAAATAAACATTATTTAGTCTTGGTTTAGTCTCACACGGCTGTCCTTTAGGCCAGTCGCCAAATTTGTTGACTTGCGCCGTTACAAAATTTCCTTATTAAGAAATCCTTCAAGGATCCTTCAATGTTGAACCTTATTTGGAAGGTCTGTAAGTGTTTTTCTCAGAATTTAGCGAAAGAAGAAAATCCACAATAACTTGCATATGTTCGTGAGACCTCGTACTCTTGGTCGCCATTTTGTTATTCTTCTCGGCCAAGGGGCCTGGCAACAAAAAACCCACAGGCAACCCGCGTGGAAAAGCAGAAAACGACAACGCTGAATAGGATATTTTTCAACTTGCCCTGCATTGACTAGCTTTGCTATTTGCAGGGCATCCTATGTTATCTGGTTTTCGTTTTTTAGTAATAATAAATTGATCGATTGGCGGTTCCAAACTAGCCTCCTCCGCAAGCGCCTCTGTTGTTCTCCCAGAGTGTTCCTTTCTCTTCTGGAGCAAATTCTTTTCTGGAGCAAATTTTGCTATGCGGGTTTCCTGTGGCGATGTCAATTTGAACAACCGCGGGAAGGAGGTGAGCGAAATTCAATGTCGTAGGAGTAGGGGGCGGGGGAATACTGCTCAGATGAAGAATCTCAAACAAGATCTATACCTGCAACCGAGTGAAGCGACTCTTGGCGGGGCGCATGAAGATCGAAAACCACAAGTGACCATCTGCAAAGTTTTTCTGAGTCGTGGAGTAAAACAAGTGGTTAAAGCTCGTCATCTCGTCCTTCCCAGCCACAGGAATCAGCCGATCTACGGTGCCGTCTCCTTGCTCCACTGCCAGCCAGCTCTCGCTGATGAACAGGTACTTGCGGTCGTTATTGAGATCCTCTACCAGCACGCGACTCAAGTACCAAGAGGGGAACGACCTGAACAATGGAATAACATCACTACAGCAGCTATCCTAATAAAATTGCAGTCATCCTAAATGGAATTGTGTAATCGTTTATGAACAGGTATTTGCGGTCATTATTGAGGTCTTCTACCAGAACTCGATTCAAGTACCAAGAGGAGGAACGCCCTGTACAATGAAAATCACATCATTACAGCAGCTATCCTAATAATGTTTCAAGCTCTTTTAATGGAATCTTTCGGTCAGCGAATGCCATAACGCCAGCATGACAAATATAACATCTATGACAATTTCAGGGCAAAGGAAACGAAAATAAATTCTGCGAGAAAAGGGCGGGTGATGTAGGCTGTCTCTGTCTACCTGCACCTTTCATTTATCTGGCTTACTCTGTCTATTTGTCGGTCAGTTGTTGTGCCCATCAGACCGTCCTGTTCGCCACACCTTACCAGGATTCGTAAGCTTTTGTAAAGGAAAAAATCCAGGATTTTTAAGGACTTTTTCGTACGTTCTCCAGGACTTTTTCCTTTCAACGTGAACCATTTAAATAACGATTGTAAATTTCTTTACGTGAGTAGTGGCCATGTTGACGTAAGTAGACAAAACTAGAATGATTATTTGCTGCCAACGTCTATGTTTTATTTGCGTGTGTGTGTGTGATCCATTTCCAGTACTTTCCAGGAGTTCAATAAAGATTCCAGGACTTTCCAGCCCTGAAATTCAAAATTTTCAAATTCAAGCATTTTCCAGGTTTTCCAGGAACCGTACGAATCCTGCCTACCTGAGTTGTCATGCCAGATGTGCAGATAGTTGATCTCTCCCAGAGTCTCTGGATACGTCGCCAGGAACACGTCCACCCCTCGTCTTTGGAAGGTCTTGCGCTTTGGGTCCTTAAGCAACCTTGGTTCACCTTCACCCTCGTCCCCGGCAAGGATAAATGAGATCTGGGCTGTGCTGCCCGCGTTCTTACCATAGCCCGTGTACACTGTGATCTCATAATGATGTCGGTCTGAGGGGTCGTTATCTTCTAGTGGCGTTAGACCAGCCTGGGATGATAAGATACAGATATGTCACGCAATGCTTGCATGAGGGAAACGCAATGACTTCCATCACGCAGAAAAACGTGGAAGAATACTGATCAAAACTGAGCACAGAGTACTAACTACAAGATCGCCAGTAGCAATACCCCTGTCTTCGTCATATGTGGACAAATTGTACTCAATTCAACTATCCAAGAATACCTCACATCCTTTGCCATAACCATGCACATGTCGGTGTATAATGACAAACGTACACAATCCCACTATCAAAGAACACCTCACATCCTTTGCCATAACCATGCCGATGTCAGCGTATAATGACCAAATGTTCACAATCCCACACTATCAAAGAACACCTCACATCCTTTGCCATAACCATGCCGATGTCAGCGTATAATGACAAAACGTACGCAATTCCACTATCAAAGAATGCCCCACATCCTTTGCTATAACCATGCCCATGTCATTATCATATCGTGGCAAAATGTGCACAATTCAACTGTACTTTGAGAAAAGAAATATCCAGTGATGAAAAGGAGGTATTCTAAAACTGCGTATTCAAGTCGAAATTTTGCTGAATCCAAAACAAGATAATGCAAGAGCAATGTTAGCAGAAGGATCTTTCTGACCCATCGCGGCCTACACCTGCAAATCGAAGATTTGTAAAATGCATGTCGTGGGATGGGGGAATAAAAAAGGTTTTAACCAGGAGCTCCGCTTTTAGCCAGTGGCTAAATCTATATATTAATTTTCATAAACTCTTACTCTTTCCACGTCCTTCTTGTCCTCCCTACGACAGTAGAGCGCCAAAATAAGATATAATCCAAATATGGAGCACACCGCCGATAGCGCCACGGGATTCTCAGCAAAGTTTACGTTGGCGAACACTTTGTTGAAGTCGATCGGGTTCGGCGCCGGGAAAAAGCTGCCTAAATACACCAAGAACCAGTGGTTAGTAGGGACTACTTCTCTTTCCAGTGGACCTTTACACCTCTCGATTTTTCAGCCCGCCGGCGACTGTCTCAAATTGACGGCGTGATCAACTTTTTATGTATGTGTTCTACCATTCAGCCCTACCACTTTCATTCTCGGACTGGGAGCTGGGGCATTCACAGCGATATTTTGCTGACTTCATCTTTTACGCACGCAATATGAAATGGGTTTTTCCATAATATATCTGTTACCCACCAACCCTCCCCCCCCCCCCCCCTATCAAGAAACCTGGAATTTCCACAGGGTTTGTTGATTTTGACCTTTGAATTTCCACAGGGTCTGTGATTTTGACCCTGGAATTTCCACAGGGCCATTCATTTTACCCTAGAATCCAGGGTATTCATTTGCAAATGTGGGATTTCCACAGGCCCACAAGAGAATGAGGAATTTCCACCTTCAAATTTCCACAGGCGTTGTACAGAAGTCTGCAATTTCCACAGGGATAGAGCAATATGGAAAATTTGGAGTTCCTCGATAGGGTGGGTACGGTTTGATTTTGGAACAGCCCAATAAGTCAAATTCAACGAAGGTGTACTCTACACTGATATTTTGTAGCTTACTTGCAAGAGAAAGTTTGAAGACTTTACGCTTAAACCGCCGGACCCGGACTGGTTCCCCTGGCAACCCTGGCGTAGGTGGTTCCGTTGTGGGTTCTGCCGTGGTCTCAATTTCTTCAGCCTCGACTCCTCCCGGACGGCAGACACAGTGTGTGACCTTGGCTCGCGTTTTGTTGCCGACCTTTGGAGGAATGCGGGCAGGTAAAACATGATTCCAAAATACCATTGATAAGCAAATCTATTTACATACTGTAATAGAGAAGATTTCAGTTGATTGTCTTGAGAAATTTGCAATTATTTTGTAATCACTCCTACTGGTTCTATTCCGAATTGCTGTAATCACTTTGCGATTGGGTTCGTTTCACTACAGACATATGAAATCCGCTCTATAATAAAATTCATCCTGGGTATTGTTCACTTCAAAACAACCTTGTGATTGTATAGAATTAACGAAAGACATTAGGAAAGTTAGTGGTTTATACCTGAATCCCCTTCCCTCCCCCTATGAGCAGGGTGGTGAAGGGGGGGGGGGTAGCGATCACGAATCACGGACTGATTTTTCGTTATTTCACGGATCACGGAGTTATGAAAACGCTTTTCACGAATCACGGAAGTAAAATTTAAAAAACGATTATGCAAGTTGTGTTTCAAGTAAATATAGTGATATAAGTACTTTGCACGATCTTTTTTACTGATATTTCTTTGATGGTGTGAGATTTCCCTTAAATTATATCGCCACAAGAGTACATAAATAAGAGTGCACAACATGACAATAGGGCGTGAGAGAACCTTTAGACACACCTAGTTATTTTTAGATTGGCACTTAGTCTTCTCTATACATCTCCTAAGGCCACGCACAGAGAAATTGATTTGCTCATAGCATCCAGATCAGAATTTTCGTTACTATGAAGATGGTTGGGATCAGTACCGAGCCTTGCTTGTATGTTTCTGGATGCGCGCGAAGCGCGCTGCGATTTTGAACATCAATCTACGCGGTTAACGAAATTCTTATATCTGAGACATATAAATCACGCTGAAGAAATGGAGTCACGGAAAAAACATAATAGAAATTTTCGAAAATTAAAAAAAACTGCGATGCTTTAGTTTCTAAATGCTACACCAAAGTATCCTCTTTATGCGCGCAAAGCGCGCTGCAAATTTTGGACGTATAAGTTGAAAGAATGGGGAAAGTCCAGGAGTAAATGAGAACTTGATGTTTAACAAATGCGCTTCCTGACATTGCTGCACCTTTATTTACTGTTTGCTGATAGTAAATTTACTGAATTTTCAAAATACATTTTTGATGTTGTACATGGCGAGCGCGCAGCGCGAGCCGAGAAAAAAAACTCTATTTTTAAGGACGTCAGGTTCCCTAAAAAGCAGTCAGGAGAGAATGAGCCTACTCGATATTGGTCCAATGGTCCGTCTCTAATGACCAGCGTTCACGTTTCACGAATCTCTAGGCCTGTAATCACGAGTCACGTAAGAGAAATTCGTAAAATCACGGGTCACGAGGCATGAGATTTCACGGATCACGGCAATAATTTTCCTGTTTTCACGAGTCACGGAGCAAATTTGGGGTGAATCACGGATCACGGAGAACCCCTTCCCCACCCTGTATGAGTAAGGTTACCTGGATCCCCTTCTCTCCCCCTATGAGTAAGTCGGTAAGTCGGGCTGATGTTCCTACCGCTTATTTTCTCCTGACAAGGCTTTTCTCACGCGGGACAATTTCGTATAATTTGGCTAAATATCAGGTGAAGACAGTCAAGGGCGTTCCTAGGCCTTGTCGTCGCATATCAGGATAGTGACCCGATACCGTAGAATATCAGGATAGTGACCCGATACCGTAGAATATCAGGGCTGCGAATCTCGTTTCTGATTGGCGACGCATCAAAGAGGAATGATTATAAATGTCTGTACAGAAAATATTTTGAAAATATTTTTTCACGTGATCTGACAAAGTGCGCTCAAACGCCCTAATCTGGTCGGACATATTTGCAAATTGGTCGGACATATCAATAAAATGGACTGACATAAATTTGCAAACCGTAATTTGAAAAAAAAAAAACATGGCGGAAAAGAACGCTGGTTTATTGCGCTTTTATGCAAATTCGTGCTGATATTGTCTTGGGAATCTTGAAAAATTGTCGGCTAGTATTTGGAGGTAAAGGGAGAGTTTTTTCTCTAATATTATATTCTCAGTTGTCACCGCAAACTTAAACTGAGAAAAAAAACCTCGAATTGAACGGACATTATGACCGACCAAATCACTATTTTGGTCGGACAATGTCCGATGACCGGCAGTGAATTCCAGCTCTGTTGTACTTACCACACACCCACTGGTCGTCCAGACGTTCGCGTCCTCGTCAAACGACTTACAAGCCGGTAAGTAGATCCTCATAAGATAACTCGTATTCGCATCTGGTAGACTATCCTTATTTATCGCCTTTATCCCGAGGAAAACTGCCCCATCGTGTCATTATATAATGACTCATTAACCGACGTGTTGCCAAACAGAATGGTATCACGCAGTTTCACATGATTAATAACAAATGTGAACGGATGCGGCTTCTTCTTCATCTTTGCCGCTTCTTCTAAATTCGGGAAGGTGTGGTTGAAATGGTGGTGTTGTGCGGTAGGACGCTTCTCAAACCGGATGACGATCTTGAATTTGATTTTCTGATCAAAAGGTAGGATCTCAACCGCGATTGCTGTCAAGTTCGTGGTTCTGTTGAACTTGTGGACTCTCATAGGGACATCATTCTCCGTAAAGTGATTCAGCTCCATCGGCGGGAGAGGATTTTTCTTCACGTCTCTCGGCACGTACATTTCTAATGTCTGTCCAGCGAGGTCTAGGGGTTTACCGTTACCGTCTGTTAGGGAAAGGCCTATGGTTTTGGAGTTGAGGTCGTCTCCGCTTAGAGGGAAGGGGTTCTCACCCGTGGCTGTGATCTGAAAGAGACAGAAATGAAGATATCACGCGTTTTGTACATTTACCTTTTTTTACCTCGTGTCTATGCAAAGCACGATAGTGAACTATCATAGGGACCCATGTCACCCGCTCACTCTAGTGAATGGTGTACGTAGCTCAAGGGGTAGGAAGAATATCTCACGAGTTCAAGGCACTATTGCTTTGATAAATATAGTAATGCCTTTTTAAATCCAACAGTGTCATCAAGATACGATGCAGTCATCTAAGATGAGCACAGAGAGATACGAATTCTATTTTCCAGTGTTGACATCTATCTCACGAGATCACGAGATAAAGCTGTAACAAAAACACTAATAAAATACAAAAATGGCATTTTACATTTTACTGCAAATCTGTACCAGGGCTCGCAATTTTAAAAAATGGTGGTCGCATTTTTGCGACTGACTCTGAAATTATAGTCGCAAAATGGGAAAAGTCGCATTTTCTAAAAAAAAAAGTTGCTGCCATGGCGTGCGTTCACTCGCGATTTTGCGACTAACGCGGTTTTCTTAGTCGCAAAACAGAAAAATCTAGTCGCTTTTGCGACCGTATCGAGCCCTGTGTACCTATCTGGCATTAGTAGAAACCCACTCGCATACTATCACGAATCCTGCAATCTGATTGGCTCCGCTACTCAATATCTATCACGTAATAGATAGTGAGTAGCGAAAACGCTAGCGCAAAACTTTCTAAAACCATGAAAATAAATACGTTTTATCAACAACTCGAAGGTAGTATGCTAGTGGGTTTCTACTAAAACAATTAGACTACTCGTTCTCGTTTTCTATGAGTCAAATAGTCAACACGGCGCTACGCGCCTCGTTAACTATCTATTGCCTCATAGAAAACTCGAACTCGTAGTCTAATTGTTAATTTGAAAGGTCATATAACAAACTTTGACGATTATTTTGCGCATTTCTCTTGAAAAAGACTGCCTTTAAGCGACCTACATTGCAACCCTAAAATCGTGGCACCACCCATGTAAGTCATTCTTTCAAAGAGGGACCTCCCTCTCTTTGGCATGATTTCGAACACATCTTACCGTAGTCCCAATACCGGAAGTCGCGCCTTCCTCTGTAGTGGCATTAGGTCCACCAAATAGCCCGACCGGGTCTGGAATACTGCAACCTCCCGTTTTTTCTTCGGCATCTTCGTCCTCATCATCACTAGCCAGTTTATCAAGGTCCTTTACCGCCATTGACACGTCCAGCTGTGGTGACGTGATCACCTTGGCTTTGTCGCCAGAAACCAGTTGCTTTAAGAGCGTGCCACACACTTGGTCGACAACTTCGAAGGCTGCTTTTGTGTTGTTTGTGCTCGAGGACTGTAAAGAGATACGGCACATCATAGTTAGTTACTAGCCATGGGCACATCAGGGGCGTAGCCAGGGGGGTCCAGCCCCCCCCCCCCCTTTCTCGGAAATTTTCCCATACATTTACTGTATTTGCTGGAGAAAATGTGAGCATTTTCGTCCCATGTTTTCACTATCCGCCCCCCCCCCCCCCCCCCCCCCCCTTCAAAAATTCCTGGCTACGCCGCTGCACATTAGTTATTCAGTTATCCATAGGAATGGGGAGTTTGGAGGTGTTGCGCGACGTTTTCATTTTTTTGAACAGCGTGCAGAAATTAGAAAATGCGTTATCGGCGTAGGTATTAAACCTATAGGACAGCAACCACCTTCCGACGCATAAATATGTGATATTTGCTCTATCTTATGAAGTTGTTCATTTAGAGAAATTTAATTTAGAAAAATTTAATTTTTCTTGTATTTTTAAGACCCCGAACTAAAAACTACCTTGTTTACTTGAGAAGCTCCAGACCATTAGTGTTTTGTTGTACAACTTCACGAGTTTGTCTAATTTGCAAGCCTGCGAGCCGCGAGCCTCTTGGCGAGCCGCGAGCCTTTGAAAACACATTAAAAACTAGAAAAAGACTAGAAAACATGAAATACGGTGGTAATTCTCAATATACCAAGGATTAATATTCCACTCTATTCGACAATATTAGTCTAACGAAGAAATGCAAAAACTGCAAAAAGTACTTTATCTCACTTCCTTCATAATTATCAACACCATGGCTTATAAATTTGTTATTAGCCTGCAACTTCTCTTACCCTGTTTATCCAACCTTTTAGGCAGTCATTTTTACCTTTCCCGAGGCCTTTTAAAAGTAACGTTGCGTGTCGGTAAGTAAGAATGACTAACTAAGCGGCGCGTCTCTTGAGTAGAGAAGTAGTAGAGTTTTTATTTAAGCACGGTGGTTCTATCAGCGAGAGCCGCTGGTTTACATAAAAGCCGTGATAAAAATTCTACAATATATCAGAGAGCGTACACAACGGATCCGCTCTTCATTTAAAAGGGGAAAAACATCTCGTACAAAATGGTAAGCAAGAACTAACTGTATTCAGGACTAGAACAAGTGTGCTTCGAGTAGTTTTTAGCTGTGTAAATTCTCATTTTCAGGGTGATTCGTGCAGTTTTGCAAGCTGAATAACGAGCCCATGATTACCCACACTCATGGAATAGAGTTTCCATAAACATACTGATGCAAACTATCCTATAGCCCGTGATGGGAACAGATAAAAGACAAGATTCATCGGCAAGTCGAATGGACAGAACATCTGACCCCGTGACGCGGAGGTAGGAAGTGCCAACGAACTCTACCGTAGCGGATGAGAATCACAATATGCACATACCGGATCAGCAGTGGAGTCATTCCGGGCTTGCTTGGCGGTATTACTCGAGGCGCCGACCACGTTTCCAACACTTCCTACCATGTTTTTCGCCGTGTTGTCCATGTTAATCGACGGGTCCGCCTTCTTAGACATATAGGTGCCCATGTCTCCGAGCGCCTTTATTGTGTGTTTCTAAAATACACATAAAAATTGGCTACGCTTAGAATGCATCGTAATATGGAACACTAATAATATGGTACAGACTTAGCAGATAAGCTGTCGAAATTTGACTTCATACTTTTGCAGAAGCCTGGTTAACTGATCTATTTAAATTTTTGGATTCATGTAAAGTCTCTCCAGAAAAAAATGCTAGAGTACGAGACCCTGTGGCCCCCATCTAGGGACCGCAGAGCCTTACGGTCTTAACAGGGCAGATCCCTGTGCCTTGCGCACAGGGATCCCAACATAACTCAGTGTCTATATGCTGCCGCTTGCATTTTTATCACATTGTGTACGGCCACTGAGAAGAGCGTATTGTCGAAAGGCCTTTGGCTGATTGTAATAAGCATGGAGCTGTATGGCGTGGTTGTTATTTGTCTATTTCTATACTTTATGTTGCTATTTCAAGTCCCTACCTGTGCGTCCCCATCGACTTCCGCACTGATCTGTGTATTAGAGTTGATTGCTTGGCATTTTTGTGCGACTCCATCCAGACTATCAGCTTTAAAATTACTCATTGCCTTTGCCATGTCGCCACGGAACTAACAAACAAACAAAACATGAGATGTTACTACATTTCCCGTGGAAGCATGGTTGGGTCATGGTTAAGGCGCTGGGTCTACCACCGCTGTGGTCCAGGATCAATTACCGGCTGGGACAGAGGAAATTTTCTTTTTGTTCGAGTCGTGATCGAAACAGGTTAACATTGTGGGTCGAACTTTTGGATGAGACAATAAACCGAGGTCCCGTCTTCCTTACCTTCTACCCCTGTTCAAGGTGCACGCTAAAGAACCCATTGCACTCTTCGTAAGAGTAGAGGATTGTCTCCCGGTACAATGGCCCGACTCTTATGAGGGCCCGAGCCCTCATGATTGTAAGCTTTGTGGCAGCAATTTGTGCCATCTAACCTCTCCAACATCTCCTTGTCTAGCGGTCGTGTATTTCGACCGCTTGGAGTTCCCTCACGATGAGGAGAAGACCCTTTTTTTCCCTTTCCTTTCCTTTCCCTAAAATGCGCATTGGGTTAACCTGTGTAGAATTACAGCTCTAAATTAACTAACGTGATGAGAGGTGGCAGACAGACTCTAACTCCCACAATGACACAATGACGTCGCATTGGGTAAAGGTCCCCGCAATGTCTGTGCGAAACACAGGACAAACACTTGAGTCATCGGATGCGGCGTGATGAATGCAAATAAAACTTTGAACAATAATACGGGAAAGATGAGAAATCCTCATCGTGAATTCAGACGTCTTCTCTTACAAAGGGAGGTACGATAGAGAGCGAAGCTAAGTAGTATAGGAGGGACCGAATTTTAGCAGTTTTTTGGCGCAGGAATACTAAGGTACAGGTGAAATTCAGTCTAAGTACCTTAATTCTTTTCAGTTCAGCTTCACGGTCGTCCTTCGCTTTATCGGCCTGGTTGTTGAGCACCACGCCCGCGGCGTTCGCGATTTGTGTGGCTGCCTGGGAGTCACCAGAACCGACAGCATTGTTCACCGTGTCACCTACCTCTCCCAAGTTCAGGTCGGGAGGATCTGTTACCTGGGTAACATACAGCGAGAACCATGATTGGTTTATAATTGACGGAGATGATTGGTCAACGGGTTTATTGCAATAATAATAATAATGACTTTATTTAAAGAGGGAGCACTAAACTGCCAAAGGCTAATAACCTTGTGGCCCTCTAAGGATGGTACGTGATCTCTGATTGGCCACTTAAGGGCATGACGTCATTAATCAAACAATCAAAATTAAGATGTCGCGTACTGTAAATCCGCTTTTCAGAAAAGGGAGTTCTAGTTAAAGTCGTTCCTTGCTATGCATTTCCAAAACCCTTTTAGGTTAGGTTTGAGATGTTATGTTTTTGTGTTCTGCCGCAGTCAACCAATCTAAGCCAATCAGAACCTTGCCCTGTTTTGCCTAGTGCAGTCGAGTGGCTTTCTGTCGCGACGAAAATCCAGTTGACAGCACTGGGTGAAACAGGGTAAGGACAAGATTGACCCAGATGGTTTGACTTGTGGATCAATCAAATCATGTTTTGAAAAGTCCCAGCGCGAAACAATGATTTTGGCTGTAATATTCATGAATGTTTGTTGGACTTACTCTGACGGTAAAAGAGACTGTCGTGGCCATTCCATATGCATCCGTTATCCGTACCAACATGGTTAGAGTATAGTTGTTCTCTTCTTTGCCTGATCCAAGCGTCAGATTAGAGAAGACTGGCTTAAAACCAGAGGCCAAAGGAGCTTCAGCTTCATCCTTGCTCACCTTCAAGCCTGTAAGAACATGAACGAGAAATCTAGTTAAGGTGATTCCAAGAAAAATCCAAGCGGATTTTCTGTAAATATAAATTCGGTCATAACTTTTATAATATTCGTATGACGGATATCAAACTTGGAGGTTTCACCGAATTGGCTGAGACTTTCTAAATATCTGAGCATAGTTAGTAACTATGATATGAGGCAATTAAATTGAACACCAATATTACAATTTCGTGCAAAAATGATAGCCAAATTTTGAGGAACAACTGTAGCTGGAATATTATTACAAATATTAAAGCAAATAAAGATCGAAATATGTTAAACTATTGCTAAATGATACCTCCTAATGTCCTCCAAGTTTGATATCCTTCCCACGAATATTATAAACGACCGACTTTATATTTACAGAAAATCCGCTTCAATTCGCTGCGCAGGGCCCGCGCGGCAAACTATGCAGTAAAGAGGCTTACAATAAAGGTTGTGTCACAAAAGTGGGGGACCGAATACAAAAAATGCGTGAAAATATCTCGAAAAATCCCTTAGCCCCGCCATTCAAAGCAACTGAATTAGTAATTCCGTTGTCACTATCTGATCAACACATCCATCACGATTGCCGCGGAATAGGACTAGCAGAATGGCTTTCATGACAGTTAAAACCTATGACAACTTGCTGCTAAATGGTTACCATTTTAAACTGACATTTATGAAACAGTTCTGAATGCCTTTCCTGTCGGGTCTTCAGTCATCTTCTTCGTCCTAAATATCATCTAAGTAACAGAACAAGTTTTAGGGAGCTCTTTCACCATGCTAGCAAGAATCACTCCCATTTAAAAAGGTAAATGTCGATACTTACTAACGCTATACTTTAGAGGTAAATCCTCGTCACTCCAGCCATTACAAATCACAGCAAACTTAGTAGAGACGGCGTAACCATGAAGCGGATTGGCAGAGCATTTCCCATTCGAAGGGGGTACATTCACGGTGAAGTTGTACTGCTGCCACCCCCCTGGATAACCACCAGGCTTCCATGCATACAGACGCAGCACGTACGTTCGGCTTGGCTCGAACACGAGTGCTTTAACGTTAATATTTGGACCCCGGGTCCCTGTGGTCGTGTTTCTGTACCATTTATCCTCCGTGATAATGGTCCATTTCTTCTTTTCCAGCAGTAGGTTGCTGCCGAGCGGCAGCACGCGTAGCACCCATTCGTATCTGATTTGTACGTTCGAATCTTCGCAGCCTTCTTTACATGTAGATTCGATAGTCAATCGATCTAGTGGATTCAGCTTCCTGCGGCTATTGAATACGCACCTGAGCAATAAATAGAGCATAAATTAGTTTACAGCTATAACCGTTGCATCGCGACCCACAGTTTCAAAAACATCAAATTGACTTTACTGCTCCGCCAATCAAAATATCTGAGCCAATGAAACTCTTGTCCTGTTTCGCCTAGTGCAGTCAACTGGCTTCCCTCTGAACTAAAACCAGACAACGTCGCGACGGAAAGCCAGGCGACTGCACTAGACGAAACAGGGCAAGAATTTGATTGGCTCATAAGATTTGACTGGCAGAACAGCAAAGCCATAATTGAGAACGTGGGTCACGATGCAAAGATTTTAACTGTAAAGCCACGAAAATTGTCACAAAATCATGTATTGGTGAAAGCCATTAAATAAATAAAATAAATAAACATTTCTGTGATCTTTGGATTTTATTTTCCAAAATCAAAAGAAGTAACAAGATTTTTGACCGCTTCATGTTCAAATTGCTCGAAGTTCTAAAACAACCTGTCTTAATGTGTTGCCAACTACATTAAATATAGTAGGTTGGGTCAAATTTACCACTAGTTAGTTTGAGTTTGATTTTTTCGGTGACCTAATCGAAATTTGGTGCAGGACATGATTTATTATACGTGCGACAGTAAGTGACTTATGTACATACTTGATCTGTAGAGTTGGTGGCTGTCCAGTTAGGATCTCCACTGACTGCGAATACGAAGCCTCCCGGTCTTCCTTCTTAACGCGCAGCTCAAACACATAGACCTCCTTCTGAACCAAATCACCCGTGTAAATCTGCAACTCGCTAGTGGTACCGTTCAACTTGTAATGACCATTCTCGTAACAGCCTCCCTTCGGATCAGGGCTCTCGTACTGGGAGGGGAAGTTTTCATCCTTTTTGCGGCACCACCAGGAGTATGCGAATCCCGTGAAGTTGCTCGGGTTGTCGGGATCCTTGGAGTCGGAGCCGTCAAACACGTGGTTCAGCTCGTAACCAACCGATGTCTCGAAACCACCTACAGAAGACGAGAGCACCAAAAAGCAAACACAAGAGCGGAATTCAGAAATTTTATAGCCTTTTGCGAACAACCTATCTACTCTTCATCAAACTAATGAGAGCAGTGCTTCTGACTAAAGTTCATGCTACACGAGGCATTTTTTCCTGCAACTCGCAACGCAATATTTGATGAGTTCAAACGAAAATCGCGCGTATAACATCTACAGTGCAACAATTTGTAGCGTTGCGATTGGCAGAAAATGTAGAACCGAACTGTACTTTTCGCAATGTTGCGAGATAAGTTGCGTGTAACACTTTTTGGCAATTTATCACGCATTGCCTGAATAAACCAATCAGCACGCTTGCATTCGATAGCGCCGCTGTAATTCATCATTTGCAACGCGGGCACATCTTCTTACCCTTGATTTCCACGAACAGTTCTGATTTTTCCACCTCTATCCACACACTGTGGCTGTCAACCATAGTCCTCAGGTCTCTATCATGACCAACGAAGCCAACTGTCAAAGTGAACTTGAGCGTAACGAAGGTCAGCGTCCTCTCCTCTATCGCAAGAGTGCCAACATTCGCCAAGTCGTAATCGGTTGGGAGACTGAAGGTCTTTATGAGATCAATAGGAAGGCTGTAGGGTTTGCTTGTGTCATCGGGATTGTATAACGTCACCTAGAAACGATTTAAAAACTGGCTTAAAAGTAGTTTAAATAAACTGTTTATCCTTATCTCCCAAGAGAAGACAAAAACTGAGGACAAAAACTGAATGAACTGTGCTGTACATGCTACATCATTTAGCTCATTAGCTGAGACGAGTTGATAACAGTAATAATGATCTTTACAAGTTGTGAGGCAAAAGAAAACCGTGTAAGTAAGCATGGTTTTGGTGTGAGGTGGTAATAGATTTGAAATCCGTTCTATGTCGCCAGTTGGGGGATATAAGTGTAGTAATCAGTCGTCAACCAAATTCCGTTCGCCAGTTAATCATTTTTGTCGTCAATCAATCATTTTTGTCGCCAATTAATCATTTTTGTCGCCAGTGAACCCGTTCTGTTTGTCAGTCATTTTACAGTTCGCCAGTTGAACTTGATTTTTGGTGGACCAAAAACTCACCTCATATACGGTCCAAGTGAAGATGATTTCCTTGCCAACAGGACAGTTATATTTGATATCCGGCGTCAGCAACAGACGCTCCGACCTCTTGACCTTCCTGGGCGCAGTGCGGGTACCCTTGCCGTTGATCCGTACTATGGGTCTAACGCAATGGTCCTGGTTGATATAAACAGTCCAAATAGTTCTACTAATCGATACGTGATTCCATAAAGTCAAGACCGCACTGTAGTTTCCCTTAACAGAAAACGTGTAAGTATGATTAAACTCTGTTTGGTTGTCTGGCACGATGAAAAACGTCTCGTTTGACCGAAAGACACTCGGCCTGCAGTGAATACCGCCAAATATGGCACCGGCATTGTCGCCAAATGCTAGCTTCGCACACGAGCTCGATCCTCGGGAGTTCACGTTGATGAAGAAAAGTGTAGGATCGCGGAAGTAGTTCGGGAGGTTGCTCCTCAAAGTAACATTCCCAACTGCATCTTGTATAATGATCTGTTTATCGGTGACTAACTTGTCCAGTTGGTTTTGGACCACAGATCGCACAGTGTAGGTACCAGCTGAGGAGTAGCTATGGTTGGCCATGGAAGTCGTCGTGCCATTGACGGAGTCACCGTCACCAAAATACCAGCTGTAGGAGGTGTCCCCTTCCTGTGAAGACGCTGTAAATACCACAGTGGCACCCGTTGGGAAATGGGTCTGATCAGGGCCGTACCCCCGCGCCAGGGTGAACAGAGTCTCGTCCGCGACGCGCCATGGAGTGATGGTCACATGTTTGATCTTCTGTACCTTTACCTCAATGCTCAACACCTTGTGGCTGACGTGGTTACTTATATTGACGGTAGTTACGAAGGTGTTATTTGCCATGAATCTGTGGGAGCGCAGATGGACTCTAAAGCTCAAGTCGAGGACGGGTTCCGGAGAGCTTGCTGGCGTGTTATCTCCAAACGTCCACACAGCCATTGCATTTGTTGGCGACTTGACACTGGGAAGGATACTCAAAGAATAGGTCACATTTCCCGATGTCAAGCGAACGGGAGCGTTAGACTTGAGTATCAAACCTTCGTCAGGTACAGGGTATTCAGCAACCACGGAAGGAGAAACACTTGCTATCTTCGATCCTAGAGAGTTGGAGATGTTGGCTTTTACAAGGAAAACTCCATCAGTTGAGTACTTATGGCTAAAACTTTCATGCTCAGAAGAACCTGCTCCTGAAACCCGACTCCTCACTACAAAATTACTCTCGCCGTCACCGTAAATACAGGTGTAACGCATTCTCGACCCCTGCGTGACCCGCACATCGTATCTGACGTCATTTCCGACTTGGATGTAACGCACGCTACTTGTGATTGTCACGTCACCTATAGGGATATCAACTTCGGCAACAACCGTGGCGGATTGAATTCCAAATTCATTCTTGCATTTAACTAGGACGTTATAGGACTCCGTCTTTGAGTAACGGTGATACATGATTTGGCTCATGAATGAGAAATCAGTCTTGGTTTTGTTGCCATCACCAAACTCCCACTCGCATACGAAGACGGTACCTGTCGCCATTCTGAGCGTGAGTTCTGAACGAGACCCGTGCACCGTTGGCGGAGCGCTCACTGATAAACCGGAGATTCTCTGTAACACTTGTACAACTATAGTGCCATTCAAGGTCTTATTAATAGAATTCACGTCATTGTAGCATGTTATGTGTGGATGATATGTCCCGGTGATAGTATAAGTATGGCTAAGAGAGTTGGTTGTGGTCTCGACAACTGGGCTTCCATCCTTGAAGTCGCATCGGCATCGGATATTAGTACCGCTTGTGTAATGCCTATTGACAACCATAACACTTCCAACAGCCAGGTAGATATTACGGGTGATATGGGGGTTGGGAATACTAAATACAAGCCCAGCAAGTGGGATTTCCACCACCGCATGAGATGTTATAGATACATTGGGGCCAACTTTGTTGTATGCGTACACAGTCACGACATAGTTCCCTACCGTGCCGTACCTATGTGTGGCATGCGCTGATCTACTCGCAAATAAGGTCGTCACTGCCGTATACCGCGGCGCACCGTCGCCGAAATCTACTACGTATGTGATATTAGTCCCCCTCTCGGTCTGCCACTCGATGCGGGTGTCTGTGCCGAGTGCCATAGCTTGAATTGGAGTCTTAAACTTGAAGTCTTTAATTTTGTCGAATATGTATATATCCTCATCAACTACAACCAGACTGATGGAGTTTGCAGCGGTTAGCCGCACCCTGTAACGTCCCTCCTTTGGGAAGGGGTACTTCATGACCATTTGCTGCGAGCGTATGGCGTGGCCGTTACCAAAGTCCCAATGGTACGTAGCATTAGTGCCAGCATGAGAGGGAATCTCAAACTTGACAGTATTGTTAGTGTTGTAAAACACAGGTCTGAGGAAGCTGACTCCGGAAATGGGTAGATCAATGGTGATGTAGGTAATCTTGGTAATGTTCGAGGTGAGGGATTTGATGCCGGGTTTATCGAACTTGTGTTGAATCACAAACTTTGCGTTGTGAGCATAGTGCGCGGCGAAGACGAAATGCTTTTTATGCAGCGTGGTGGAGTCACTTCGGAGGAGTTTGCTACCGACCGAGCTGGGCGCTGAAGTATACTGAAACGCAGCGCCATCATTATCGGTGACAGTCTTATAAGCTAGGTACCCCGTCTCTGGGACCCAACCCAGCACGTCACCCTCCATTACCTCCGGCTGCTCGGCCAATGGGATGGCTGTTATGTGATGGCCAATGTTATTCAGTACTATACGCTTCTGAGAGAGCAGTTTGTAGTCCGCTTTGGGCGTGTTGTAGTTGTACGCCGTTTGCAGCGAGCAGTTACTTCTACTGGTATAAATTTTGAGCTCTTTGCCGTTCGCGTCTGTTGATGTAGTGAAATCAGAGCTGACGCAGCACTTTCGGAACATGCAAAACATCTCGTTGTCACCGCAGGCTCTCCGCTTTCGTGAGACGCAGGTGGTGGACGACGAGACGCAGGAATGACTGAAGATGCAGTACTTCTCACCACTTGAACACTCCGGCCGAAATATCTGAAAAGAATATGGAAGTTTACAATGACGAGGAAAAAGGAAAAGATATGCTAAATTCAATAATTAACGTAATAAAGCGTGTGTGTGAGAGGAAAAAATTACAAACATTTAAAGAAATCTGGCGACACAAAGTAATTATCCTCCTTGGGGCCGGTAGTAGATAAACGCTTATCCAACGGATAAATCCAGAACAAATCCTATACAACAGATAACTTTTATCCGTGGATAACTTTATCTAACCTTTCAGGAACTGGGCCCTGATCTTTAGATCATATCATGTGAATAGCCCAGACGTTATTCTTGGGCCAATTGTTCTAGCCAAAAGCAAGCTTTGCTGCTGTCCATTTGCAATTTTGATGCCTTCAAACCCAACACTTTTCGCTACTTGTAGGATTTAAAGTATAGCCTACTAGTACCTCAACCAATCAGAAGGCAGCATGGATGATCTGGTAGGAGTTGGCTAATTAACACTTATTGGATGAGGTTGAGGATGATAGTGAGATTTGGCAACGCCGAGGTTTGTGTTATCTACCGAAGCGAAGCTGAGGCGGATAACACTAAACTCGAGGCGTTGACAAATCTCACTATCATGCGAAAACCGAATTCAATAATTGTTTTATTATTCAGCAACCAAGAATTCTTACCTAGCTAAACGATGTCAGCGATGAGGCCGTGCACGGTGACACGGTTTTTCAACTTCGTCTTACGTCCATTGGTATTTTCCATTTTGTATTCAATTCAAATAGCCATAGTTGATGTTTAGATATCCTGAGCAATGATCTCTTGGCAAAAATCATAACATATTCAACGAGAATATTCGCAAAACCGGTTTTCAATTCGGAAATGAAAACCAAGATGGTGGCCAAACCTATTGGCTTGCGTTATGACGTCATTAGAGTGCATCAATCCTAATGTCTGTAGTATGACGTCAGGCACTGCGCGCCAACAAGGTTTCGCTGCGTACTCTTAGCCAATCAGAACCGAGATAGTGGCATGGCTGAATAATAATGATGGATATCTTACCATAAGTTTGATAGCACCAGCTTTGGTGATCTCGACGTCCCAGTGCGTGACCCTTCCATTGTGTTGAAAAGTATAGGCGGGGAGAACAATAGCGCCCGAGCCTGCGAGCACGTCTGTCAGCAGTGAGTCGTTCCCGCGTGGTACGACCGTTCCAGCGCTGTAGTATCGCGCACCTACAAGGTAAGAAAGTGCAATGCTTTAGCTATAGCCGCAAACTAGTGTGGGGCGAACAACCTAGTTATGGAGCGCTCTTTAAAGTCACGCCTATTTGAATAAATTCGTAAATGCAGCTCTGAATGTTTATGTGATCATCCCCAACTTTGTAATAGGCTCATGAAGCCTACAATCATGATCGCTTTGTAGTTAAATGGCTATTTAACAAACCTAGACCATTATATTGGCTATCCATCAGTTGTTTGGATGTTTTTCACATCGCCAAAAGTGTGATACCGATCCTGAAGTAATAGATAAACGAGCTCTCTCATTCCATACTTCCACAGTTTGTTGCGAGAAACGTCACTTTCTCTTCCTGGCTCTATCGCTTTCTCGCCAACCATGTCACGTCATAAAATCCTAACACCTTGACAAGTACGCTTGAGAGTACCATTTTAGGCGGCTAGTCTACGTAGGCTCCGGCTTCGCAACTTTTATCGGATTCAGCTAAAATTTAGAATCCGTATTTCACTGGGGCGAATCTTGTGGAGGAGCTAAAAATTGATGTCGTGTCATATGCTCCTTAAGACCCACATGTAACCACTACACGCCAGATTCAGCATACGTGACTCGCGCAGTTTTGGTGGGTTTTGTCTATAGATATTACATGACAGCAAAGACAGCATATGGACCTTAAAATACCCGAGAATAATAAACTCACTAATTGAGATCCGGAAAGCCTTTCCATCACTGAACACAAAGGTAGCGTTCACTCGCGATCCTCTTTCCAGAGTCCCGTTACATGCCACACTTGCACCGACCTTAGCCGCAGGCGGGCACGAAAACCGAACACCAGACTTGGGATCATCCACGTTGTACACCTGGGAGGCTGTCACTTTACCGGAAATGACGTTAGATGCCGTTGCCGTGACAACGTAAGACCCTGGCGCATCAAAGATGTGGCTGACCTCAGCTTTCGTGGACGGCCTAGTTTTGAGCGTCCCATCGCCGAGATCGAACGTATAAGTCACATTTATCCCGTTTGTTAGATTCCCATATATTTTAACGACTTCCAAAATGCGCAAGTCCCCTGTTTCGTGCAGCGTGAATCCTAGTATGCGCTCTCCGGCGTTGTAGATACTGTTCTTTAGCTGCCCCCCGCATTTGCGACTCTGCAGCTCGGCGGGCCAGCTAGATGAGCCCTGACAAGGAGTGTTGCACTGCGAGTCATCCAGCTTAGGGGTGTTAGGTAGGGTATTAGAGCAAAGACAGTGCCTTCCATCTTGTAGCGCGGCGTACTTGTAGTTCCTCCCGCACTCCTGTAGACATCGGAGTGGGCTGATATCGTTGGGGTCATAGTCTCCCGGACTTGCGCTGAACACCCTTGACTCCTCCGATTCACCATAGCAACCAAGATATTCTGAATGGATAAGAGAAATCCTTATCAAACTGAATAATAATAGACCAAATCGGATAACGGTGTTTACATCTTGTTGACACCCAATTCAGATCATGTGATGATTCCTTAAGCGTGGATACAATTCTCTAACTTTTCTCACTCGACTGAGTGCACGAGTGTATGTGAAGACGAACTAACAAAAGCACGAAGCACAAGATTAGATGAATCTAATTTTAAATCCTAGATTTTTAAGCCGCCAACTCACTTCACGCGCTGAACCCAAAATTCTCACTCTCAAAGTTCCAATTACTCGTTTTAAATTCAAAATCCATAGTCTAAACAACAAAGTCTTCTACTCCTGAGCATATGGCTAACGTATTTAATTTATAATCGTCGAAACCAAAACGTACGAAAAAGGAGCCTTTTCTTTTTCCATAATGATATGTAGCCGTGCAACTGATATGAGGAAAATATGCGTTTTCAAATTCATCTGGCATAGGGTGGTCCCGCATAAAAAGGCTTAGTACACTGATCGCTCTAATGCTGCGCCTTTACTTAACTCCATGCGCTTCATACGTGAAAATGTTGAACACCGCAAGGTGATTTCTTGCTCTGAAATAAGCCAATCAGAACGATTTTTGTTGCATCAACAAGCCTTCTAAACAGATTCTAAAAAATATTGCAGTTTGAGTATGAAACATTTTCCATCTCCTCAGAAAATCTTGCTTTAGGTCTAAACTGGGACAAACAAACTGGGTTTGACTCATGATGAGTAAATCTAGTTTCTGCTACCCAAAAATGCGAAAGTACCTCGCTGGACCTAGCAATCTTTACCAAAATGCTTGGACCGGAACGGATGCCCATTCTTACAAGCAATTTTAGACGAGCACTGCCGAATTTTCGCCCCCTCCCCTTTCAATGTTGATATCAGTGAGATGAAGTGTATCGGTATTTGAAGCCCACGATCTGACCGTTCAAAATATGTACCAACATTGACTGGAGAAGGGAGGGGGGTGAACAAAAATCGAGGACAATCCCTAAATCAGATAAAACAGGGGAAACGAAATAAGAGCAGTTCTCAAAAAGAAACTTCGACAACAGCATTTTAAAATTGTTTCCATTCGGTAAGCAATGGAAATTTCTGCAGAAACCCATTCATGGGAAAAGCTTAATTTCCCATTGTAGAAGAATGGGAAATGTTCGGATTTCCCATGGCTATCCTTGTGAATCCGAACACTTCCCATGCGTGTGCCTTGGGAAATTCAGCTCTTCCCATCGATGGGTTTTTGCAGAAATTCCCTGTGAAGGGCTCCTGTTCGACGCGCGTTAGGACGGCGCCCTGCAGCAAACCAGCTGAAGAAAATAGATCACTCAGATTCGGCGCGCATGAAACGACACGACACAATGAAATTAAACGAACTCATGAAGAAATAAATCTCCTGCATCGACAAAATGACGCAAAATGGGATCAATGCACAAAACCGAAAGCTCAAACAAGACTCGAGACAATGAGGCAGACGTACGGCGATAAGTCTCGATCCTTTGCGTTTTTGTTTACGTAATTATAATATTCATTGATTGTTTTGATAAGAGTTCTCAGCAGTTTAATATTGCATATCTGTAAACTTCTTTATTATTAAAAATTAATGACGCACCAGAAATAAAAACTTGGTATCTAGGCTATTAGTTTTCTAAGACTTAGTAACGGGCCCTTTTTTCTATTTATTTTTTCTCGCAACTAGAAAGCTTGATCCTTAAAATAGAGGACTTTCCTGCCATTAAAGAAAGGGACGTTTCGACAAATAAAAAAACAGTGAGTTAAAATACTCTTCTCCCGAAATGAACTTATTAGTTTCCAAAGTATGCGGGAATGTTTCTTCTCTAGGCAAATATTATTAAAAGGGGAACAAAATGTAGACACAAAAATGTTTTAAAACAAACGACCGCCCAAACATCTTGTGTTAACTCTCGCGAAAGTACATGCGTAATTGAAAATCATTAAAATTTTCTCCAACTTGTAAAGCAAAGAAAACTAAAGTAAAATATGAGGAAAATGGAAAATACCTTACCTTCATTGCGAACTTGTGTAATTAGTCCATTAGAACACGTCTAGGAAGAGGAAAAAGAGAACATAAAATTTAAAAAAAGTTTCCTGAACTACGGTTCGCGTGTACTTCAAAAACAAATACTAATTACTTCTTACTTACCAGATAATATGTAGCAATGAGAACAAATTGTAAACATCTTGAATTCTTCATTTTGTGTCTGTGTTTCGCGGCAGTGAAATATTTGCCTTGTCTTGAATTTAGAGTAAGGAAAGAAGCTGTTTTTCTTAGTTACTAGCTGTAGCAGCTATGGTGCAACAGCTAGAGTACTTCTCGATCGTTCTCTTGCTAAGCATTGGTTGAAATCTTGAACATGATTAATAATGTAAAATGGGTTTTTTAGACTTGGAACCAATGATAAAACTTGCTGTAGACATAATTAGCTCACCCAGTGAACTTGTATCAAATTATGAAAACACTTTCTTTTTGTGAAAAAAAAAATCAGCTAAATAGAGACAATCAAATTAAAACGAAATCATGCTGAAATTCCAACAGGCAATGACTAGAATTTATCCTTTTTGAAAACTATTCAACGTCACTTCATTTTTTATATATTTCTGTAAATACTTTTTACAAGAAACGTAAACTTTTACTAGACTGAATTATTCAGAGAGTTCAGGAAAATGCAAATTTAACGGCAAAGAAAAATCAGGAAATTTCCCATATTTGTGGGAAACATGTTTCTTTTTCGAACTTTTCTCAAGTGACTGTAAAAATGTAGTAAGAAACACCACGATAGGGGTTCCCTGACTGTGCTAATGATTTGTTAGATTGAGATGTTCATAATATATGTTTATTGAGCCACATAGCAGCATTGGCTGAATTGCAGTGGAGGTCAGAGACAATACTGATATTTACAATACTTAACAGATAATTTTGTCATGAATTATTGAACATTTCTAGTAAAATGCTCGCACCACTGTGGTTGATCGCATTGTTTTAAAAGCCGAGAAACACAAGTAAAAGGACATAACAGACAAAGTGCAATAAATACATAATGATATCGATATTTTTTTCTCATTTTGCTCTGTCAGGTGTTTTACTTCAGTAACGGTCGGTACAAGAACTAGGCAAGCTAATGGCACGGCACGCTGGAATGTAATTAATTTCTATTGAAAATATGCGTGATTTCATTGGCTTAGACACACAAAAATCTCGGCAAAATCACTAAAATCGAACTGTTCTGAAGGTTTTACATGAGCACATAAACAGGATTAACAATTTTAGAAGAATTTATATGCGGGAACCTAGTCTAAAATGCCGATTATTTTTCCTTTGTTTTTCTTTATTCTGCATGATTGGTCAAGAAACATTTTATGGCCGAAATGTATCTCAGGCAAGTCAAATCTATCTTTTTTATTTGATGTTTCTTGCATGGAGCTTAATGTTGCAATTTAATTTCATCTTCAGTAGAGTATTTCAACTGAAAATTCGATGCAGCGATTAAAACTTATACCAGTCCGTATCCACGAGTCTTCTCTTCTTAAAACATTGTTCTAACCATGATGTCGTCGCCACTTCGAAGTTATCCTGGAATTCGTCTGAAAGTTCTGGCGGGGGCTACAGAAATAACAGCAAAAAAAAAACATTTTAGTGAGAAAAATAGAAAAACGATTTCCCAAGGAAGTGTTCGAACATTTCATTCACTTTGGGATTCCAGGGTGGGAGGTCAAAATGGAGCTCGGAATTCCAGGGTGGGTGGTCAAAGTAGACCTTGAAATCCCAGGGTGGGTAAGCGCAATTTCCAGGGTGGTCATGACAAAATCACTGGAATTCCAGGTAGTTCAAATTAAAAAAAACCAAGGTGGGTAGCTGTGTGTGGGGTCCTAAAAAGGGGGGTGTGAATGCCCATTGCATGTCCGATACAGGGAACAGTTGCGCTGGGGGCTACACACAGACAGACCAGACTAAATTTGGGTGCATTTTAGGGCCATTCGGGCTGCCTGTGGGCTACGGTACTTACCTCGCTACAGACGACATGCGTGACGTCACTGCTAAAGGTTTTTTCAACATCGCCATTGAATGTGATTAGCGTCAAGGAAGATGTAAATTATGGTATCAAATTCGAACCAATCAATATGGCAGCCTTAAATTATGAGCATAAATACTGTGCAATCCGCGCTAACACTGGGGTGAGCGAGTGAGCGAAGGTGAACGGGTCCCCACGATATCTAGTTTCTATGCTACGCATATCCACAAGTTAATGAGCCCAACATTGTTGTAGCATCGTAGATAATGTAAACGATCTGTGTACCATCTTGGAAAAAATAAAGTGGAAAACTGGCGCTCTGTTGCGCATAAGTCCTCGTCACTACTTCCTACTTACTTCGCCATTTGGCCCTGTCCTTAGCAAGGACTCTCACCCTTTCCCACGGCCTCCAGCCTGCTCCGTCCCTTTCTTTCTCTACGGACTGCACTGCATGTAGATTATAATCATGAGTGTGTTAGCTATCTGTGAGTACTGTCATTGAGGATAGCCACGTCCTCATGATTGGTTCATTAGCTTCCCCGTATACAGGTTAGGTAGTGTGGATCGAGAGACGGGACCTCGGTTTATTATCTCATCCGGAAGACTTCTACTCCGACGGACCACAAAGTCCAAAACACGACCAAAGCAACAGGGGAAAATACCCTTGCTGCCCAAGCCGGGTATCGATCCCCGGGTACAGAGGTGAGACGCGAATGTCTTATACCATCCAGCAGCCTGTTCTAGTCCATCATGAGTCATAAATGTGAAACTGCCTACAATCTTGAACAAAATAAATAGAAAATCAGGACCTCCTCTCCCCTTTCCAATCAAAATTAGAAACATGGCGGGCTCTTGTGTTAGTGTGCGCTTCCAACATTGACTGGAGCGAAAGGGAGTTCTACCCTACGACAGCCATTTTTCTTTGAATCGGTATGTTGCTAGGCTGAAAAAATGGCGCCTGACCGGAGGCGCTCTAACTAAAACAAAACTGCATATTACGTCTTATAGTGAAAAGGATATGCAATTACGTATCTTCTCATTTTCTTCTCTGTTTCCTCCTCCAGTCCATGAAAGTACACTGTGACTCCAGTGAAAATATCAGGCAAGGGTGAACAGTCTTACACCTCTCTTCTACACTTGCTCTTGGACATCTCCCCCCTGATTCTGACTGATCTTTTCTAGTTTTGTCCATTGATTTTCCGCCGCTTGCTGTACACGAGTTCCCACTGGAGTCGGAATCTACTTGAATATCATTATTGATGTCGGTAGAACTTACTGCACTCACTCCTTTTCGCGGATAATAATATCTTAGGAACCATTAAGGAATCACCATTAAGGAATCACACACAATTGAAGTTACTTTTACCCTGGTGCCAGGGTGAAATTTCCGTGTTTGCCAACCAAGTCGTATTTCGGTTATTTCAGTGGTAGTTCGTTTTGCCTCAGTTACTCTAGTCTTGCTCTATTTGTTGCTGAAACTTCACCCTGGGGACAATCCAAAGACAGTTCTGTCAATCAAAAACGCCAGTCCCAAAAGTGGAGCTTCGGAGTCTCGATCCTTACATTGGATGGTGAATGTAGTGCCTTTTTATTGGCAGCAGGATTAGCAGAGTTTCCTTCAAGAAAGAGACATAGGGAGCTCGTTGGAAAATGATCACGTTTTTAGGATACATGGAGGTGGGAATACCACGTGACGCCAAGTGTTTCCTTATAAGGCGTTCTGTTCCGTACCAGTTGAAGCCTGGAGTGGAGTGTCCTATGCGAGGGAGATGCACGCTTGCTGTGGAAAGGAAAAAAAGAAGTACATGTATGTCAATAGCCAAAAACGCACTGGAGAGCTGGCTAGCAGACTTGTATGTCAATAGAGCAAATTTCGTGCCGTGTCCGCACCTTAACAGGATTGTACGGTGCCGTGTCTAAGCAGTGGCCCGATACAATTGCCTGAAATTTCACAAAAATGCGAGGTTCCGTCCTGTGCCATTGCCGTACCGTGTTCCGTGACATTTCCGTGTCAGTTCCGTGCCTATTCGTCTGTTATACGGAATATATGTAAAAAGTCTTAAACCAACAAGCTACACAAGTGGTACAAAGGCGAGCACTCCTTCACTTGGGGATGCTTTGCTTACCTTTCTCATGTCTGGCTTCTTGTGCGACGCGCAACAGACCATCGCTAAGGGCAGATAAATCGATCGGTGAGAGTCGGTTGTGCCTGTCTCGAGTTTGGGCCACGATCAGCGCCAGCTGTAGTTAAAAAGAAACCAGAACATTAGTCTAGTCAATCTAGCATCAAAGTAATGGAATGTGATCTGAGCAATTTGGTATCAGGGGATTATACCACAACGCGCGCGTTTCTCGAATTCTGATTGGCTCTGAGCAATGGGTACATAAAAGTTTATACCACGGAACGAGCCATCATCTAAAAGAACCAATGAAAACACCGTTTGGCTGTGCGCGCGCGCTGTTTTTGTTTTTATGTTTGCCTCGTGAGTCCACAACATTTTGGCCACTTTATTACGTCGTCATTCCTGGTATATAAGAGGACATACCACGGAAAATTGTTAAATTGATAAATGGACAGTGACTATTGTCACTAATTCCCGATAGTGATCAATTGCAAGGGCAACAAAAAAAGCTGCTGCCGCCGATAAAGAACTTGTAAGGCCTAAAATTCTACTCACCAACTCACGACTATTTGGTGAACCATCAAACGGAATGAGGTGCGCATCGCCAAGATGAAGGTCTGCAACAATCATGGCAAGTACATCATCATCATAATTACCAACAACATCATGGTTGCCATCATAATCTTCATCACTATCACCAACGTACATTAGTATATACCAAATCAGTGAATTGTCATTTTCGCGCGCTCTGAATGGTTCCTGAAATGGTAGATATCCAACACTATTAACTGTTTCGCGAGCGATACCACCGTATTTAAATCTACTGGTTTGGTATATACTAAAACGACTATCACCCTCCTCGTCTCGGTATATAGCCACCGCTATTTACCTTTTCACCTTAGTTACCTATTCACCTTAGTTACCTTTCATTTCGCCCGCGAATTCATAGGCCTCCTGTGGCTTAGGCGATCGACGTGAGATGGCGGTAAATAACCCACCGTGACCCCAGTACCCCGAGTCATCTGCAGAAAAAAAGTAAAACTTTGCTCTTGAGCTATTACCTAATTCTCTTTGTATTCAACAAGTATGCTCGCAAGAAGTTTATTAGAGGCATACTTTCCTCTAACCCTGTCTACAATCTTGTTCATAGTAGATTGGTTGCGTCGAGCACTAATTACAATCTTAGATCCAGACCCTCTGTTAGATCGGCACCAACAAGAACTGATCGGTTTATCGGTTTGGCCAATTTGTATCGTGCAAGTTCGCACTAGAGCATAATTTCCCTCATCAATGAGCAACAATAGAGCAGATTTCGTATGACTGTGAAAAGTGCTGCGGTGCGAAGCGGTACTGTCGCGGTGGCGGTACGGAACCTGGCCTGCTGTAGAAATGAAATTGCCAATAAAATTCGTAGTCGCGGTACGGTCACGGTCGCGGCGCGGAACAACTTTGTGGCGGTACTTTTCACAGTCATACGAAATCTGCTCTATGTACCAAGTATTATGTTATCATTGTTTATCTCGTATATGACCTATACCTGTAATTCAGTTCTAGAACTGCCAGAGGTATATAATAAACCTATTTATTATCGCGCGCAACCTTGTCTAAATGTGCCCCAGGATAGAAAGAACAACAAAGCCGCAGTCCTGTAGTTTTTTACGAATCCGCGCGGACTGCCCTGGCCATTTGGCCAAGGAAAAACAAAATTGCGGCCAAGTGAACGGTGTTTCTCAAACATCTGCAAGTTTTGGTGAATTTTCCTGTTACATTGCCAGATATGAGGACAAATACTTACAGACCGTCCAGATAAGGTGAGGGGGATTTCCTTATAAGGACACTTTTTGGCGAAATTTTCTTGATATGTTAATCTTCAATAAGAGCGATTATATGGATCGTATTTTTAACGCACGTTTGTACGACCATAGTTAATGGAGTGGAATGGTAAGGAAGCCTGGCAACTTTAAAGGGTCAATACAATAGCATGGGCTGGATGTTGAGAGGAGCTATCACGTGATATTGACCCTGCACAATGCTCATCTAATATGCATGTCAGGTTGCAAACTGAAACGTACTGACTAAAACTGCGTACTTGTGTACCGTTTATGTACCGTGACCCTGCACAGACAAAAGGATTCCTCTGAAGAAGTGAACAGAGAGATGGTACAGTCAAAGTGCGTCATGTTTCCTAACCATTCCCCTCTAACCATTCCTAACCATTCAAATGGTACGACGGAAGAAACTTGTCGTCCGTTAAAGCAATATTTTCAAAAAAAAACCTACGTGGTTTTGCTAGCGAGCACAGCATGCTACAACAGCAAGTTTAGCCCCCAAATTGGAACGTTAGTCATGCTCATCCTCATTACCATCTATTAGTCTGCATACTCACCTACACAATGCACGACAATAGCGGCACGGCCGCGGGTGTTCATGGGATGCGTGACGTCACCACGTACGTATTGAATATCAAGTCTCTTCTCGTCATTTGATGACGTCATGTCATCATTCTCAGACCCAGACCCCTCGTCATCACTCTCCTCACGGACAATACATCTTGATGAATAGTTGTTATCCCGCCAAAGCTTCTCCCTGGTGAGACGAATTAAGCTAATCTATATTTCGGACCTCCTGCGTATGCTACAGCACTTCAGAATAGGCGAATTCCGAACTTCTGATACAGTCGGTCGCTACAAGAAAATATTCACACTCACCCTGTTGAGAACTGCAGTCTCAGCTACCTATCCTGGACAATTTTCATTTGCCTCTACTCTAAGGGAATGTCTTAATGACCACTCTCAAAATTATGTTTACCGACCCTGGGATTTTCCATATTTTTGGAATACCTACACTGGAATTTGAGTCCTATAGTAGGGTGCCCAAGCAGGAATTCCATGTTGCTGTAGGACAAATTCCAGAGGTTCGTAACAAGGGATAGCGGATTTACTTTTTTTGTGCAACCACCCCATCGCAAAGGACGAGACAAACTGGGTTGCACAAGGGAAAAGAAACAGAAAGCTTGAGCAGCCGACAATTTTAAACAAAACAGGACAAAAGTTAGCATGAAAAGAGATATGCCATCTTGTATACAAACTCTCGGCTCTCTTTTGTTTTAACTGGCCTGATGGTATTTTTACAAAGTAAACCGAAATATCGCCATATTCTCGGTTGTTTTTGGTGAATATCGCCATGAAAAACATTCTCTTTTCGGAAAACCAGCAGAGCATTCGTGTATCAACTCATGTTTTTTTTTCACCCTCTCATATTTTCCAAACTTACAGTCGCCTCTTTCGCTCCTGCTCCTTGCGTTCTTCCTCTTCTTCCTTGAGTTTCGCCCTCTTCGCCGCAGCTTCTTTTCTCTGCGCAAGACAAAAACAAAATGCTCGAAAAAGACTCAAAAGACTTTTTATTGACTGTGCATCAAGTAATTAAAAGTGAGACCTAAAAATTAACTTACTTTTTGACGCCTTTGCTCGACTTCTTCCTCGGTGAGCAGTTTTCGTTTTCTGGTTGTCAGATCCGGAAATGACATTGAAGGCGCCTGGAATATGTAAATTAAGGTACATGATTTTCCCGCTCTTTTTGCAGACGGTGGCTCGCATGCATGTACTATGAATGCCTTAAACGACTGACAAGATAATTTAGTCATTTAAGTTTGACAGCATATTAAGCAGGGTGCCACAGAGGCATTCTGTCGATTTCATGTAACGTGAAACCGCTCATGTTCGAAGTTTGACGCTGTTCGCTGACAGTATATGAGCGGAAAATCTTCCCTTGATTCAGAGCGTTGTTCAACAAATGCAAAAGTAATCCTTACTCTGTTCACACTTCGTAGCGACCTCTCGGCACTCTTGACTTCCTCTAAAATGTCTAAAATGACAAAAGAAAAATTTGGTCACTTGATTTAATCTTTGAAGAGAACATGTTATTCGTCAAATTCACAGTAGTCAGGAAGATATATAAAATCTATTAAAAACACTTAATTTTCACAAATCCCTTCTCTCCATCTTACAGATACTCGAGGGGAACCTTCATGAATGCCGCAATGTTAATGAACTCATAAGACTACTCATAAACCACAGGTACCCCAGGAAAAGTTCGCGAATGTCAATATGTCTATGTTATTATGTCGATGTTGTTGTTATGTCGCGATGTTCAGAGTTGTACACAAGAGCATAGGAAAGGGGCATGCGCTCGTGTCGTTATGTCGTTAGTGTGCACCAGGCATTTATTGACCTCAATGTATGCTCCCCACAACACTGTGCAGTGCACCCATGAAAAAGAAGCCAGGGTAACTTTGTCATGAAACTTGTAATCACGCCAGCTTTGAGTATTGAAAAGAGTATCATTCGCCTGTGTCACACAAGCGCCATCTTGAATTTTTCAAACGATTTATTCAGCATGGAAACGAGTCCAAGCAGGGCGCGGGTTTTGCTCATGTTGGAAAGCGAAGCCTAATGCTTGGATTTGTGGTAGAAACGTTGACCAAGCTACCAAAAAGTACTCCTTATTTGCTTTAGAACCAAATAGTTGATTGGCTCGTTGCTTTTTTCTGCTTTGCCGGGTCATTCTGGAAACAAAATGGCGGCGCGTGACAAAGGCGAATGACCTTCGCCGGCCGCACGGACTTGTGGAATTATCCAGCACCTACCCGCAACCATTCTATCAAACGCCGCAACATCTTGATTACTTGCGCCTTTCGAGTAGTCCTTTCCCTCGTAGACGTACATATTATCAGCTGAAGATAATACAAATACATGCGAGAGTATGATAGAGTATGATGAAGCCATTTAATTCATGCATGTATTCCGTTCACAATAGGGCATACAGTCGGTTACATGACGCTTTGTCGGTTGCTTTGTTCGCATACTCGTCGTGATGTTTTTCCTGTGCTTTTTCCTTCCTTGATCACTTACTAGTATTTTGGCTATCCGTCAGTTATTGGGATGTTTTTACATCACCAAAAGTGTGCTAAAATTGTGACACCGCTCCTTTAAAGCTGACTGAACAGTTTATCAGGTTTATTATCTCGCTGACTCTTACCTTGGCTGGTTTCCTGTTCCACGGATTCATCGTCTTTTTCCGGAGCCACCGGAGCTGTTTCCACCACCCACTCCCCATCCCGACTATCGCCAAGAATTCTAAACAAATGCAGCACAATAACAAGTAGAAATTTAGGCTAAAAAGCTTTGGTAATAATAACCATTGCGACCATATGCTACTTGCCTATTGAATTCTTGATCCGTAATAGCACTGAAAATAAAAAAGAAGAAAAATCGGCAAGTCTCCGGATGGCCATCGTGAAGAATTCAACAAAAACGATGGCGTGGAAATTGAAGGCGACATTTATGATTGTGGAGAAACAAAGTACTTCTTACCTATCCTCAGAGTTAAATAACTTATCGAGACCAAACTTCAGGATGTCTGCAAGCTAAAATATACTTTGTTTAAATCTCTAGGGTTTGTACGCCCAGATACTTTTCTGAAATACATGAGTTTTCAATTAGGTCTATATTTTTTTGCTGGAATTTTCCAGACGTATTTCTGCCAGTATTTTCCAGGCTTTGCAAGAGCCGCACGAATCCTGAATCTCACAACGAAATAAAGAATATCAAAATAGAATTTTGGGCAAAACTCACCTGCATATTTGTCTCAGCCACTTGATTTATTCCACTCCCTGAAAACTGAGTAGAGAAAGTGGTTTTGCGTTATCACGGGCTCCACGTCTCAACTGATTACAACGAAATGGCTTCCTGTCTAGTGCAACTGAAACTATAGAATATTTATAGGAGAGTTGCTTGTAGTCCTGTGTAGTGCTTTCCCTGATACATCACTAGACTATATGGCGGCTGCAACTTGTATGTTGGATTTTGCATAATATTTGCAGTAAACGATGCCTTATTTATTACACTTTTCAAAGAAAAGTGAACTGGTTAATCTACCTAATGCTTTACTCATTTACCTGCCCGCCTTCGATAACATTGTTAGTGAGCTTGAGTTTGTCGTCAGCACGCTTGAGGATTATTTCCTCCACGGTGTTGCGGCAAACCAGTCGGATAATTTTCACAGGCCTGAAAATTAGATATGGAAAAAATAACCATGAACACCAATACATGTATACTAAAAACATTGTTGTTTCGAGTTGTTTCGATACGCAGTTTTCTCCAACCTTCTTTCACAAACGACAACTTCAGTTAGCTAGCATGCCATTGGAAAAATACATTTCTTGAGGTAAAGCTCTGAGTACTCAAAACTAATCTATTCTAAACTTGTGGGCGTGGAATTTGGGCGTTTTTAGAGAGGTTTTTCTGAGGGTTAGAGAGCGGCCATTGGTGACCTGGCGAAAGCATGCAGGGATCGGTCAATTGGTTCATACTATACTTCTGCCAAACCCATGTTTCTGGTCAACCTGATACGCCTTAAGGGCCCGTTTACACTTGCGATTTTTGTTGCATTTGTCGCGGCGATTCTCTAGTGTAAACTTTCACAAACGACAACTTCAGTTAGCTAGCATGCCATTGGAAAAATACATTTCTTGAGGTAAAGCTCTGAGTACTCAAAACTAATCTATTCTAAACTTGTGGGCGTGGAATTTGGGCGTTTTTAGAGAGGTTTTTCTGAGGGTTAGAGAGCGGCCATTGGTGACCTGGCGAAAGCATGCAGGGATCGGTCAATTGGTTCATACTATACTTTTGCCAAACCCATGTTTCTGGTCAACCTGATACGCCTTAAAGGCCCGTTTACACTTACGATTTTTGTTGCATTTGTCGCGGCGATTCTCTGGTGTAAACAAGATGCAAATCCGGTGCGATTTCTGTACTCTCTTTTCTTCAAATCGCATGAAGTTGGAAAGAGTTTCGAACATGTTTGAAATCTCCGCGACATCACGCGACAAAAAATCGCGGCAGATCGCGCCGAGTTGCGCCTAGTTTACATTAGTGATTTTGAGTGTAAACCGGCCTTGTTGACGCGTACAGGCGAGAAACATCGACGCCACTCGCACGACAAAAATTGCAAGTGTGAACGGGCCTTAAATCAAATTATAGCTCATTATAGCTCCAATTACTGTATCGTGCTTCCAACCGGTCTTGGAATTGTCCGGACGACTTTTCAGCCAGCGCGAAAGAAAAACAATTGAGGTAAATATTTCACTTCACACCACACTACTTACCTCGTCTGCCCTAAGCGATGAGCTCGTGCCGCGGCCTGCAAGTCATTCTGGGGGTTGTAGTCATTGTCAACAAAGATAACCGTATCGGCAGACATCAGATTAAGTCCTTGGCCACCTAAGGGAAGGGAGAGTTAAATAAAAAATAATGCTCGAAACGCACCGAAATCACTCGCCTCAAAAGAAGGATACTGCTCGAAAAGACAAAAAATGTGCTTAAAATAACCATCTTCTTTGGTCAGACTGAACATATGTAAAATATGTCCAGACGTGTGTCGACTCTTTAACGACAAAATAGGTATGGTCATTGTGACTTACCGTCGATTTCACAAAACTTTGACCGGAGACTTTTCGATGTGCGTTCCGGCGAAACTTACGCATTTCGCGCAGAACTTCCTGACTTCGTTGTGAACTTCCAAACGAACCTCCCAACTTCAAGGCAGACTTTGGAACTTTAGGCCGAAGTTTGAGGTCCAAGAAGAATTAATTTGCAACGTTGTCGAATTCATAACAAGTATTTTAGCCGCAGTCGATTCTTGGCTGAGAGTGCTAAGTTTGACATATATTCACTATACATTGTTGGAGTCAAAACATTATTTCTTCATTCAAAACTGCCTTTGGTATGAAGTTCCAAAGTTCGTATTGAAATTGGAAAGTTGGATGCCAAGCTCGTAACTTCTGAACAAACTTTGGAAAATATCTTGCCAATGATTTATGAAATCAACTGTAACAGGCTAGATCGACAATAGAATAACAGAGGGGGTGAAAAAAGTGACAATGAAACAGCCTCATAAATTGGAAAAATCCTATCGCCCTAGAAATTCCAAGTTGCCCCTAGATCCAACATGTAAACCCCGGAAGATCAGTGAATTTCTACGTGGTCATGTTTAACAAATCTGGAATTCTATATTTTTTTAGAATTTAGTTAATACCTACCTGCTCTGGTACTTAGCAGAAACAAAAACGTGTCTTGTTCTTCGTTGAAATTCTTGATTGCTAAATAGCGCTCTTCTCCGCGAACAGAACCATCAAGTCGTTCGTAGGTAAAGCCTGCAGAAAATAATAGTGCTTTGTTCTTGTTTTTGTTTCAATGTTTTTCTTCACTTCTCGTTGGATCGTCCAAAATCTGGTAATTTAGCCCCAAATATTGATGCCTTTTTGAAGCCTGAAATTTCAAAATTGTACCCCAACCAGCCCCACACCCTTCCTACAAAAGAGGGTGCAAAACATTCATCTACGAGTGCGCCATCCCCGCCCCTGTTTTGTCTTTCTAATTTTTTGTATTATTTCGCCTGTTTATTCAGTACTTCTTTGTCTGTGTGCGTTTGTCTGTGCATGTTTGCTTGTTTGCTTGATTTAACCTCACGCTCTAACATTGCACGTGAACAATATGTCGTTTTATAAAATAGCTAATATAGTACGCGCGCTCTGATTGGTTAAGAGCTGTGCATTCTCACATTATGAACGCACGGCAGATGCAAAGCTATTTTTTATAAAAGCAATAAAAGCGGATTTCTGTTGTTTATAATGTGACAAACGCACTTGGGATCATCCCTCGTGCGTTTCTCACATTATAAACCACGGAAATCTATTTATTGCTCAATTCGCATGCGCGGAGTATATTGCTACCTCTCATTCTCGTACCCAGAGCTCCCCGGCTCGTCTGCTCGCAGGGGAGGCTCTGGGGACATCCATTTGAGGGTCGGTGGTGATTGGCTTATTTTAAGCATTGGAGCATTTCTCTCAGCGGCTCTATATTAAATCTCGCGCATGCGTCAGTGGCTGTCACCAGAGCCTCCCCCGCGAGGAGACGAGCCGGGGAGCTCTGGGTTCGAGAATGGCTACCTCTATAACCACAGTAATCCTGAATGATGTCCAACATTCTCGTCATCTGGGAAAACAACAGAACTTTGTGCCCCCTGTTCTGCAAGTATGTCAGCAACTGATCAATTGCGTGAAGTTTACCTGCGAGAGAAAAGGCCATAATTACTCATGTCTGTAAAAAGTACACCAATTGTATGTTCACTCACCACTGGCAGTAACAAGATGCTCGCCTAACTGGAACGGCTCCGGTTCAACACCTGACAAACAATCAATGAACCAATTAGGACGACGCACTCACAGGAGCGCTGGCTCATAGGGTAGCTAATGAAGATTTATGGATATGAAGTTGTAGAAGCTTCACTAGATAAAATAGATAACTGAGTTACGGACATCAGTGTTTGTTATTGCACCTGTACTGCATGAGTCGCGTTTGTCCACAACTGTAGTTGGAAACATTTCTTTCATGTTTCTGGGAATAAAAGAAACATTGTCGTACGCAACATTTTTTAGCGGGAACACCAAGAAATGTTTCGTAAGACAAACTTAAAACATTTGATTTTACAGGGCCGTAGCCAGCACTTATGAGAAGGGGGTTCCAAAATTCAAAAAATAAAAAACTCATAGATCGGACGTGTTTTTTGCGTTCTCGCCACAGGAAACCCAGCCAAAAATATTGATCTCTGGGAAAAACTAGCATTTGAAGAAATTTGCTACATTTTATTGGAGCTTTTATTTGTTGTCTATTAAATATTTACAATTTTAGTAGTAAGTCGGTCCAGATTAGAGGCGAGTGGGGGGTTCCGCTGTGGGAGAGGGGGGTTCCGGAACCCCTTGGAACCCCTGGGGCGCTTTCCATTTGGCAAAAAATCCCGGAATTTTCGGTTAGAAGTCAAATGGAAAGCGCCAAACCCGGGGAAAAGTTTCGGAAATTTGGGACAACCTTTTGAGCTTACCCCAAAAGTGGGAATTTTCGGAGAACTCGGAATTTCCGGGAATTTGTCCCTTTCCATTTGATTTCTGACCGAAATTCCCGGAAATTCCGGGTCAAATAGAAAGCGGTGCAGACCGTTCTCGGACTTTCGTCCAATCGTGGCTGTTCTCGTGAATTAGCGGATTGAGACCTTTCCATTTGACTTAGAGAACTACTGGGAATTCAAAACGGGATTTTTTGCCAAATGGAAAGCGCCCCTTGGAACCCCCCCCCCCCCCCCCCCCCCGGCTACGCCCCTGTTTTATGTGTCCGAGTCACACAAGTTCAATGTCACCTAAAGCCACTAGGGATACGCGCTATATGCAGTGTCCTAGTTTAGCCACAACTCAAACTTTCTAATTTGCAATGTCACTAAAATTCCAATTAGCCTCCAGTCTGTAAAATGCACTTAAAAACTTTTTCCAGTCCTGCACATACCATCAAATAAGTATGGATGGTTCACACATTTTCTCAAATGCACCAAGATGTTATTCAGACGTGTCCTGTTTGCTCCATCATTAGAAAACAGGCCTGCAAAGACAAGAAGTGAAGTAACTGTAAACCATTAGTATTAGAGGTGCCATTTCTATGGCAAAATCATGAACATGAACGGCCGGCAATCTCCTTGTGATTCTACCCAGTGACATCTATGCAATGTCACAAACTTTAAAACATGCTCAGGGTTCCTTGGAATGTGCATACGATTTTGTCTAAGCAAAATATTTCAATGAAACTGTCTGTCATTCAATTCAAGGTAGCCAATCACCATAGAAGTAATTACTTTCCAGAAAAAAGCGTCGCAGTGTAGCAGCTGAAGTTGTCGCATTTGAACAGGCAAGTATGGTTGCATAACAGCAAACTATTGAATATGAAGGGTGAAGAAGGTCTACTGCAATGAAACCTCCATTTCATTAGGAAGCAGGGTTTTGCAAACAAGCAATCTTTCTGATAGGAAAGGCAATAATATGATCGTGATTGTAAAGATGGTGGGCATTGTTGGGTATTGTGAGTATTGCCAGAATTGCAGAGGGAAGGAAGCGTTGCATGACCAGCACAAAGGATGGGAGTGGAAGAGACTACTCTCACTATTGCCAGTAAAAAAGGCACTGACCTCACATCTTCAAGCTGTTTGCTTCAAACCATACCTAAGTCTTTGGTGAGAATTGCCTTGTAGTACTTCTTCTGAATTTCAGACATCCCTGCATATAAAATCACCTTTCAAATACAGAGATACAGACACAGAATGAGATACACTGGACATTGTTATGCCATGAAGTAATCAAACGTGTCAAGTTAGAAGACTTGAGACTTTAATAAAGTTATTATTATTATTATTATTATTATTATTATTACCCTCACCTCAGATTTTTCAGGCAAATCGATCATCACCTTTGAAATCAAAACAGAGCAAGTCAGAAAGCAAGTTATGTTGCTGATTTAAGTGGACAAGACAGGCCTTGTTACAAAGCTACGAAGTGAACTGTCCATTCAAATCTGCAGTATATTTTGGTTGGGCATACATTATGTCTCATATAAACCATGTACAGCTATGGTTACATTACCATATTATTTTGTAAACAATAAGAAATATGCAGTAAAGTTTCAAAATTCCCATCTCTAGGAGGTGCCACCATCTACCTCACCCCTAGGCTCAATTTTCAGCCATTGTATGCCATCACCCCAAGCAAATTGGAAGAACTGGCTTGCAGCCCTTCACACACATGTACTACAGAAGTTGTCTTGCTTCCACTAACCTCTGCCTTCACCCGCCTTAGTAGAAAAGGTGACAGTAATTTCTGTAACTGAGAACTTGCACCTGTTAATAACAAATATCAGTACACAGTAATCAAAACGCCAGCCTGAACTTCCTCAACAACATCAAAATAATACTAACAAAAATATATATCTGTGTTAAAAGAAAGGCAGTCATTTTTTCTCGGATCCATGTGGACCATGTTGCTGAGAAAAAACAAAAACAAAATTGTGACCAAGAAAACAACGTTTCTCAAACATCTGCAAGTTTTGGGGAATTTTCCTGCTTTATCTGCTAGAGATACTTACAGACCTTCCAAATACGTTTTTTTTACTTTATTCGACAAGATAGATAACTAGCAAAATACTGTACATATGGTAACTTTTCACAGGTAAGAAACAAATCTAATAGTAAAAATGCTATTCCTCGCACTGTTGATGCAGTGTCTTATATTCAGGGGCGGCATCTATTGATATTTTTATTCCCATGCACACTGTTTGTTCGAGAGTGGCATCTATTCGGGAGCAGCATCTAAACAAGTAAACATGGTACTTGATGGGAAGATAACAGAACCTCTCTTAAAGATGTCCAAAGGAATCCTATCACCAAAATGACTGCATTAACAGTGGCGGATGCAGACCCTTAAGAAGGGGGGTGGCTAGTACAAAGGATATACTCAGAGTTCAGACCAAGGGGGTGGCTATAATCTTAAGGTTTTTACAAGAAACACGAGAGCAACGGGGGTGGCTAGCCACACCCTAATCACCCCCTAGATCTGCCCTTGATTAAGTACAAACTGCCAGCAAGTATTAATGATCAACCTGATGATTCAGATGTGATATCTTCAAATGCTTCAACAAAGTCTTGCATCAAATCCAGTGGAAAAACAAGAGGGGCAACAAATGACAGCAATGAGTACAGCTGAAAGAAAATAGTGAAAAGCATTTAGTGCTTGATTTATTATTAACAAAAATATTGTCACAGACACCTTGAGGCAGAGCATCAAAGAGACTGAAACATGAGTACTTCAAGTACAGGGTGAGGGATTCCATCGTTTTGCTGCAAAAAAAATTTCTTCTGCTGTGCCATTAAACACAAAACTAGTTTGCATTTTCTTAATTTACAGTAAAAACCTGCATATAAGAACCAGGCAGACTAAATTTATCCATTTTAAACACCATTTTCATAAGAACAAATGTAAGAAATTATTCAGCGTGAGGGTAGCGAATGGTCCCTAAACATATTAAGAGTCTCGTCAATTTTAGCAGAGTCTCGGAATCTCGGAACTTTTAACTTGCGTCTCGGAACCTCATATTTTCGCCCTCAAACTTCTAAATACAGTAAATAATATGAGCTGATATTTTCTTCAGTCTCGAGCTTGGATTTTAAACTGTCAGTCTCGGCGTCTCAGAAAGTCTTGGATTTACCATTCACTACCCCTAGCAATGAGCCACAAAAGTAGGTTGTTATATAATAATGCAGGGTTTTGCTGAACTAATGCATCATAAACATCAATTGCAACCAACCTCCTTTAGATTATTTTGCACTGGAGTGCCTGTTAGAAGAATGCTGAAGTCAACTTTAAACTGAAAACAACAAATACAACCTTAGCAAGATAAGTTAGGCAAAAGAAGAAGAAGTGAAGATCTGATCAAAACAATCCTGAACCAATAAATTACCTCCAGTAACTCTTGATAGAGCAAGGAATTGGAGTTCTTAAGTCTGTGTGCCTCATCGACACCTAGCACTGACCAATCAAACCTTTAAAACAATGTTAAGAACTATGTTCATTTCAGGGTAGTTTTTAGATAGAAGTAAGGGTATAGTTAAAGGTACATTCTCTTTGACAAGAAAAAATAAACTTAAGCAGCAATTACGATATAGGTCAGGTGTCATATGCAAAAATGGCCCATATGACATCTCCAATGTACCATATGATTTTACTTTCTGAAAAAAATTAATGACTTTTCCAAATATTCACCTTTTTGGCCTTTTTCAAAAACATAATGCTTGAAAAATATAACCATCAGTTTTGGTTAATTTTTGTCATGACATCTGGTCCCTTTTGGCATGTCATGCCCATATAATTATGTACAGCAAGTAATAACTATAGTGTTTGTAAACACCATTAAAGACTTACTTGCAAAGGAAATATGTCTCTCTTAAACAGATCTCATAGGAGGTAAGCAAGATATCAAATCCTGCAGAGCCATTTTTAGTATTTCTGCCTTTGCTCACAGAAGATTTTATTGATTCTCTATCTTCTTTGCTGCCTACCAAAGTGATAACTTTGAGTACTCTGGCATACCTATTGGAGAAAGAAAGAAATGGTTCTGTTGCCAACAATCTCACTCTCATCAAAATTGTCATAATCATCATTTTCACCATTTCATCACCCCTGCTATCAGTCTCTGCATAAAATCTCCTCATCAACATAACACAGTTTATTGACACCCCTAGGGAGGATCCTAGATTGTCAGCTATGCACACTGGATGGGAGCATAGCCAGAGTGGAGCCAGGGGCCAGACCCCCTCTTTTGAAACATTTAAATAAAAGGCATATGAAAAAATATATCTTTGTTAAATGTTTCTAGTAAAAAAATCCAAATAAAGGGCCATCATTACCCCTTAACTGCTATAGAAATAACCCTGGAATCTTAGAGGGAAATGAAAAATGTTTGGCAGCTGCTCATTAAAAGCTCTGAATTTTGGTATACTTACTGTCTCAGCTCCTTTTTCCAGTTGTCAAGAACAGAGAGAGGTGCTAATATGAGGAATGGCCCTGATACATGTTTTGATTTTTTGAGGTGTAGTAAAACTGATATGACCTGTTTAAAACAATGAAAATGAAAACAGGATAAATAAAAACAATGAAAACAACCATGATAATGCCAGTCCTACCAGGGGAAATACCGGTAGGAAAGAATGCCTCTTACATCCATGTGCCTATCAATCTTCCCGCTGTAACCTATGGTGACCACACCAGCACAGGATTAAAAACAGGTTGACACCCAGTTGACTGTCAAAGCATGCTATTTGACTGGCCTGTGCCAGATTTTGTCTCTTAATGGCATACCTGCCAACTCTTCAGGTTTTCCTGGGAGTCTCCAGGTTTTTTATCAAATCCCCCAGTCTCCAGGATTGTTCAACATTATTCTATGATTCATATTGAGGCACCAAAAAAGTCAACCGAAGTCCGTGCCATCGGCAAAGATTTGGAGAGGGTTCAGACATTTTCTGAAGGGATTCGGAAAGGTTTCGGGAAAGACTTGAGGAAACGAGACGGCTCCAAAGAATTCTCCAGATTTCAGAACTTCTGGGGTTGACAGGTATGTAAAGGATCCATCTCACCCTACCCGTAATGCAGTGCTTCGCTGCCATTTTCGATATCAGAGACTCAACAAAAAGTGTCCAGGTTAGAGCATTTTACTCTACAAGCACAAGAAAACTCGTAATAGTAGAATTCCTTTGCATTAAGTCAGAATCATCATGTGAACAAAAACAAAGCAATGCATTATGGGCAAGGTGGTTTGTGTTTGACCATTGGAATTCCCACAGGGTATTCAGGTGCAACGTTTCGCCACTTCATCTCCACTTCATTTCTTGCTATACCTGTATGGTCTTGCCAAGTCCCATCTCGTCTCCCAAGATGCACCCGTGATCACAGCCATGACACCGTGTGATCCACGAAATCCCATCCAGTTGATACTCCCTCAGGACAATTCCGTGCAATCCTTCCTCCTCTAGCTTGTCTTGACTCACTCGCTCCCCCTTAACAGCCTTAAGATTCTCCACGCTTCGCTTTATTCGATCCATGTTGCTTTAAAACTTTCTAAACAACCATCGAAATTTACAAGCTCAACTTTCGAAGGCGGATGCTTTCGCGCGAATGGTCAACTAGGTTCCAGTCCCCAAATTATCAAGTGTCACGTGACAAGCAGGATGTCTTTGTTTTGTTGTTTAGTTTTTCTTCCCCGGTTTGCTTTCTTTTTATTCACGTATTTTTTGACAATTTTTATTTCACGTTTTCATATTATTTGTATTTTCGTCTCTTGTTTTTGTTTATTATTTTTCCGCCTGACTTGGCTACAGGATTACCCATGATCCTCCACGCGCAACCGTTTGCTGGCAGCTGCTTTCAGGCGCTGTGTGGGCGGCTGACGAGCTTCACATTTGACACCAAATATTTTCTCGTTCCTGTAGGCCGAATAATTTACCATTCGACTTAAAAACTAACAAGATCAATAATCAAGCTTCGTTCCCACCGTCGATCGATAGTTTGAGCGAAGATCTGAATTAGAAAGGCCAGATTTCACAAGTTAATTTGCGGAGAACGTTACATATTTTGATTCGCTCGCCGCTCATCAAGTCGAAGGATTTTATTGTTTTCCTTCTTCCTTCGTTCCTTCCGTGTTGGCGGAACTGTGACGTCGAAGTTCTTTTAGCCTACGTAGTTTAGTCACCATAACCTAGTTTCTGGGTAAAGAAGGATTTCAACGTAGCTAAGTTGTTGTCGTTTCATACAAGATTCATTGGACGCCATCGGAGTAGAACTCGATCTGCTTCTCCCGCTGACAATCACAAGGGAGAGTTGATCGTTCACTGAGAATGATGGCGAACTTTTTTGTGCTATTCGTTTCTGGCGGTGGGTATACCAGGTGGCTTTCTGGCTGGGCCAGAAATAGCTAAAAGATCGGAAGATTCTGGCTTACTATTCAAGCATCACAGCAACGAAGACATGGAAAAAAGCCTTAAAGAGTTTTACGACGACTATCCATCCATAACTAAACTTCACAACATCGGAAAAACCGTCAATGGCAGACCGCTTTCGGTTTTAGAAATCTCTGATAATCCGGGTAAACATGAGCCGGGAGAACCAGAGTTCAAATATATCGGGAACATGCACGGGAACGAAGTCGTCAGTCGAGAAATATTGCTTCACTTCATCGGGTATTTATTACGCGGCTATGGTAAAAACAATGAAATCAGAAATCTAGTGGACAACACAAGAATATATATCATGCCTTCCATGAACCCCGATGGCTACGCTGAAGCTCGAGAAGGAGATTGCAATTCAATTATAGGAAGGGCAAACGCGAATCATAAAGACCTGAACAGGTATCTGGTTATTTATTGGTATTTAAGTTATTTTTCTTTTTCGATTTTAATTATGATGTTAATCCAAGCCGAAAGTCATTCTTTAGGGGTTGCATAATTATCCCAGTATCAGCCATGGGCATCAGATACAGATATCGGAACGTCGATATCTAACAGATATGATGATAACAAATATGATAATAACTTGACATCGGGGTTTAAATTGAAATTCAATTTCATAACGCAGGGGTAGCACTTTGCAAACTTTTTTTATATTTACTACCATTTTCGTTCAACCCTGAAGCTTGACAATTTTTTCGTGTACGTTTACGTTTCAAACGTGCACGTTTTGTCCAGAAGTTGTTGTGTTTCTTGCTGGCTGATTGTCTGCTGTTTTGACCATTATTTTTCAGCCAATCAGAGCATGAGAAATGCGACAACTCATCAAACGTGCACGTTTGAAATGTATGACCTATGTGAAAAAATCATCAAGCTTCAGGGTTGAACGAAAATGGTAGTACCGATTGAAGACGATTTTTTTGTGTTTTGCCAAGAAGTTGTTGCATTTCTCGCTCAGTGATTGGATGCAGTTTTAACTGCTATTTTTCAGCCAATCAGAGAGCAAGAAACGTGACTACTTTTCAACAAAACATGCACGTTTAAAAAGCAAACCTTCGCAAAAATATCTACACTCCATGGATGGATGCAAATGGTAGTAATTCCCTAATGTGACTATGCATCACTTTGCCAGCGAACTAAAACTTTGGCAACTGACAAAAACACAAAAGCACCCCAGAGCACCCTTTGAGCTCTTTTTTGGCAATGTTTTGTAGGAAAAATAGAATTGACTACCAATCAATAAAAGACCCTAGACAGAACAGAATTAGCAAACAACAGATAACCTAAACCAAAATTTTTAGAGCAAAACACTTGCACTAACTGGGTCACGTGACCCAAATCTAATACATTCTGAGTAAAATCTTGAAAATTCATTCGCTGCCATTTGTTCCAGTACATATTGCTGCTTATTTCAAGTAAAATCATACAAATGTTTGAAAAACTGAGCACCTTGGTAGATTTCTTCTTGGAAATTGTTTGGCGCTAGTAGCAACTTGCTCAACACATTGCAAATTGAACGAGCAAGTTGATCATCAATATTGCAATGTTGTATGGCAATGTTGCAAAGTTGTGAGGAAACAAACATCCAGTTTGACTGTAAGTAACACTATTTTTGGCCAAGCATTGTGCGAATCTCTAAATAACCTGTCTTGGTTGCTTTAGTATCCCATGTTTAACATTTCCTGTTATATTGATAATTTGCAGGAATTTTCCAGACCAGTTTAGAGAAGAAAAGCCAGAAATACAGCCTGAAACGGCTGCTGTGATGAAGTGGACCCGTGAGCATCCATTTGTCCTGTCTGCCAATCTTCATGGAGGTTCCCTTGTTGCTAACTACCCATATGATGATCGACCAAAATACAGCAAGAGAGGTTATAGTGCATCTCCAGATGATTCTGTCTTCAAAAGGCTGGCCTTGTCATACTCCTTAGCACACAAAAGAATGGGCAAGGGAATAGCATGCCCAGGGTCAGGGGAAAAATTTGCAAGAGGTAAGGGATATCTGTATACCGTATTTACGCGTATATAAGACGCACCTGTATATAAAACGCACCTGGATTTTCGATGTCATTTTCCCAAAAAAATTAATTTCTAAAGATGTTTACAAAATATAATGTGCATTGTGTGCTACAGTACTTCCAGGAAGAAATACATGCAAAAAAACAGGCATGTAATCTCCTGATGTGTACTCACCAGGAACAGATGAGTAAAAAATTCCGATAGTTTCTTCACTTTATTTGTTTGTTTGAGATAAATCTTGTGCTACATGCAATTTCATGCAAAATTTAAATAGTTGTGCTAAAATATCTACACATTGTAGCCTTCTAGCAGGCCTTTGCAGACTGTTTTTATCATGGAGTTTGTAGTCGCGAGTGCCAACGACCACCATCAAGAGCCTCAAACACCTGCTGGCTAGCTTCACGGATGGAAATCCTAGCTTTTTTTTGACAACCAAACACATAACCACGAGTCAGGCAATTTGTAAAGGATCATTTGTTTTCGTTGTTATGCTAATTACAAATGCATCATTCCTTGTATAAGATGCATCCCGATTTTGAAGTTCAGTTTGGAGTGAAAAAAGTGCATCTTATATACCGGTAAATACGGTAATGAGTCACTGCTTTTAGTATCAGTGGCATACACAGGATTTTTTCAAAGTTGCAGGCACAACATCAGGCATAGGCTTAACAATCAGGGACGTAGCCAGGAGGGGTCCTGGAGTGCATATGACCCCCCCTTTTTAGAAGAAAACATAAAGTAACATTAAGAAAAATATCAATAAGCTGGAAAAGGGCACCATACATTTGTACAGATGTGACCACCCCCCCAACCCTTTCTCAAATCCTGGCTACGCCCCTGCAAATGTCCTCCGATGTCCTCTTCTGTGGTATCAGGGATGGTATAAATGCAGTGGAGTTTTTGTACCAAAGTCCCAAAAAAATTTGCAGGCCCTTGTCTAAAGACTGCATACACAACACTGGGTATGGAATTTTGCCAGCTGGTCCCTTGATAGTCTTCCACGCAGCCTGTTTTTTGTAGGAAGGAAAGCATTTGGTATCTGACACAAATGACAGGCTGTGCAGAAGACTACTCCTTAGTGAAAAAAACAGTTAAAAACTAAAATCGTGACTAAGGACCAAGCTGTAACAGGTGAAAAGTCAAAAACCGGGTCGGGCAAACCAAAAGAGCAATGAAGTTTGGAAAATTTTCTTGGTTTTTGGTGTAGATTTAAGAATAATTTGCAAACTAGCAAAAGCATTGACATATGGGTTTTCTGTAGGAGGAGAAAAATGTAAGATCCAGAATTCCAAAATTTCTCAATACTGAACATATGCCAAACAAAATCGAAAGCATTCAAAGAAGTGAAATTTGTCTGACACTTGCATTGGGTTTGTAGATCCGGGCACAAAGGATATTTTAATTCTGCAAATATCAGCCATTCTTTTAACATGACATATTTGCAGTTTTGGAGCCTCAAAACGTCCACTCGAATAACATAAAATCTGCTCAATGAATTCTCTCCAAACTTGCTGTGATTATTGTCAGCTACTCAGGGATTACTGTGAGGGGTGTCATTTTATTTATAAATGTTTCTTGCATCACCAAAAGTGTGTTAAGATCTTGGCGTGGCCCCTTTAAAACACATTATGGCATCCTGCTTTTAGGGATAACAAACGGAGCACAGTGGTATTCTGTGGCTGGAGGTATGCAGGACTGGAATTATGTCCACAGCAATGACTTCGAACTCACCATGGAGGTGAGCTGCTGCAAGTACCCACATCCTTTAACACTGGAGGCATTTTGGGAAGAAAATAAGCCTGCCCTGCTTAACTTCCTAAAGCAAGTTCACACTGGAATCAAAGGTTTCGTCAGAGATGTTAATGGGAAAGGTATGTTTAGGCTTTGCCTTGCTTGTTTCGCAACTGTTTCTGATAACACGCAACCTTATAGTCACTAGTCCTATAGAAAGTTGTTTTTTGCTGGATGTCAATGGACAGACAGACAGGTTTATTGGTACCTTGCAACTAATTTACATTGGACGTGTAGATCCAATAAGATTAATTTGGACAAAAGAAATGATCATTTTGCAATTGGCCATCTGTTGAGGAAGATCCATATGGTGATCAGTTTACAGATTGTCACTTTTTGAAGCAGTCATAAATGAAACGCACTGAATATTTGGCAAACTTGGAATTCGGGTTTAAAATTAAAGCAAGTTGTCTATCCTCTGGCCAGCCGCTTGCGTGTAGGTGGCACTTGCTTCTTTATAATTCAAAATATTTTTCCCTTAGACAGCATTTGGTAACCAAAAACAAACAAATCACAACAAATGTCACACAAGTTAAAATACAGTAAAAGTACTTAAGAAAACGTCAAGTTCAGTATCTAAAACTGAATTTGTTTCTGCAGGAATTGCAAATGCTAAAATCAGCTTGGATAACATTGGTCACCACGTGAAGTCCGCTTCAGATGGAGACTTTTGGCGCCTTGCTGTTCCTGGCAGTCATCATAAAGTGACCGTGTCTGCTGACGGTTACCAGACACAAAGCAAGACAGTTGTTGTGAAAAATGGCCCTGCAACTGACATAGAATTTGTCCTAAAGCCTCTCAAGGGAGGAGAGAAGGCTATGGATGAGGAATTAGACCTGGCAAAGAAAGACGAAGTCTTACCACCTGATAACAAGAAAGCAGCGCCAGCTGCCTTGATTATTGGTTTGACAGTGGTCTGCATAGTTGCCTTGGTGTTGGCCATTAGTCTCGCTGTTATGCTTGCTAGACGACACAAAAAGAATACAGGAGATGATGTAGCCTATTCAGAGATAGCGACTAAGGAGTAAAATGAAGTATTGCTATTTGCCTTTAAGAGTGGCCAGAAACTATTTTCCTCCTTCCTCCTACCTAACTAGTTTCCTCCTTGTTCAAATCTCTGACCCTCTCGGGGTCAGAGATTTTTTCTCTTTCTCCGCTTACTAGGGCTAACGCTCAAAAGCACACATGGGACCATTTCATTAGCACGTTAGCTTTCACACAAGGTTAATTCCTTATCTCCACTCAGAAAAATAATTTGCTTTCAAAAAGCTGCAATGATTGGTGGATACTAACATTTTGGCATGTGTTAATTCAAAATGTTGTAGTGATGTCTCATTTGCCCCTTCGAAACGTATCATCCAGGCCTTAATTGAAACACAATTTTGCTGCACTCAAAACCATACCTAGAATATTTGGTGTTCACGCTTAAATGCAAATAGCAATATTTTATCCTATAAAAGTACATTGGAATTCTACTTTGCTTTTACTTTTCTTGCACAAAAATCAATGATACCTATGGTTTTGTCTAAGATTTTCTATTCACACCTGATGTTAATGATTAGAACTTCAACTATGATTATGACACTAGTATAAACTAATCTTAATAGAAGTGCTAACACTGTAACAATCTCTCTCAGGAAATGGAAATGTGTTATGAAACGCTTCATCATGTGTTTTCTTACTGACTTACTCAAACCTACATCAAGAATAATACCAATGTACTTTTATAGTGTTATCATACAAATTTAAATTTAAATTAATGAGACTAAATTAGATTTTACTGTAAAGGAATATTTTTTTCTTATTTTATTAGTATCAGGCTGCGTTGGTGTCAACTTTCTGTCATCACTTTACTGGGTTTTGACTTGGGGCTATTTATTTCCAGATGCAATGACATGTACCTTGTGTTAACCTTTTCGCCTGATCACTAAAGAATTTCTCCTTTCAGCAGGGGTAGAGTTAGGGGATAGCAATTTGCCTGTTACCCCCCTTTTAAGAGGAAAAATGAAGTGAATCTAGAAGGGGAAAATGTTCAGTCATCATGTATTTTCAGTAGTTGTGCCCACCCCCTCCCTCTTTCCCAGATGCTGGCCAGTTCAGTATCAATGAACTGTTAGGATAACTGGCCATGAGAATTGAGGAAATAATCAACCAAAAACTTATGACTTGATGACACGCCAATTTCGCCTAACTAGTTCATTAAAGACCCATCACCAACCGAGAGCCTTTGCGGACTCTTAGCCAATCAGAGCACCCGAAAAACAATGGATCAATTTGAAAACAAAAGAAAACGGGACGCAAAGGCTCCCGGTTGGTGATGGGCCTTTAAAGACCCTGTGACCGATTGGCGTGACGAATAGTTTCGTAGCCCATAAAACTCTATGCTAATGAGGTAACGGTAAAAATAGTGAACTCAATCCGCTAAAATCTCATGGAGTTTAGATCAATCCTTTGGTCTAAACCTGATTTATTTGATAGGAAGTCATGGAACAACAAATTAATGGTGTTATTTTGAACGTTTCTTACCGTATTAGATAAACACAACAAACCAATCATAACATTGTCACACCCTTCGGACACAGGGTCATTAATGAAGAGTTACTAGTCAAATCTTAGGGGTAAAAGGTTTTTAACATTAACGTAACTTATTGTAAATTATGAGTCTTTAATTTGTTACTTCACCAATTTGAAGTAACGGTCATTGTTTGAAACCTGGGATGCAAATTCAGAAGCAAGTACATGGTGAGTTTGGCCTAAAATCCCAGTCCGATAGGCGGAGACTGTGTTGGAACCTTTTGAAAGGTAAAAGGCTGAAATTTACCATGTAATCGGCCTGGAAACTACCGGCAATCATTTTAAAACAATGTTTCTTCGATGTGTATGCCATATTTAGTTCCAGAGCCTGCCTCGCCATAATTTAAGACCATTTGGCCTACACATGCCCCATCAGCAGCAAGCTACATATGTAATAAAATACAATGAGCAGTCACCCCTCCCCCCCTAAATTCTACGAAATCCTGATCTCCCTGGAATTTCGTACCCTGAAGTTTCACTCTCAGCTCTAGGATCATCCACCATTTCCTTAAAGGACTGCCCAATAGGTAAAACTTAAGTGTTGGGTACATAAAACAGGGGATCGGCTGAGTTAATATACAGTATATATTATAAGAACAAGGGGCTTGTTTCCACAAGGCAGGCTTTCCTGGTAAATCACTGTTACTGAGGGAACCACGTCCCGGTTTGCTAGAAGAACTCTATAAAATCTGGACACGAGCTTTTTTCGAGGCAAATCTCTAAGTGCAGCTCGGCCGGCCAGCTGTCTCGTTACAAGGCCCCTATGACATAGAGATGGGTTAAATTTAGAGTGTGTACACAATTATTCACTGCTGTGCAGTTTTGGGGTTACTTATGATAATAATGTAGATAGGGGTTTTAGTAACGATAGTGCCCTATATGATAATAATACTATTACAGACAAGAACTAAAACAATTAGAATTACAATAAAATGTAATCAACTAAACTACAAACTATCCATTCGTGAAGCACGTTAAACGTCTTATATTTTTTTTGAGCGGATTTCAGATGATTGTCGTGAGAACTTCGCAATTACTTTGTAATTACTCCTATAGGTTTTATTCAGAATTGGTGTAATTACTTTGCGATTGGTATCACTACAGAGAGATCCGCTCTATTTAATGGTTAAGGATATGTAGGCAATCGAAAGTCGACTTAAAACTAGCGGAGTTTACAGCTAAATCATTTGTTTCGCGCTGTGTAATTTCATAACGTCGCTTTGGGGTTGGGGCTTTTTCTAGCCTGAATGTAAGCCAATCACGTCCTTGCCTTGTTTCGCCTGGTGCAGTTGTCTGGCTTTCTGTCGCGATGAAAACCCATTCAACTGCACTAGACGAAACAGGGCAAGAACCTGATTGGCTTAGATGGTTTCACTGGCTGGCGGAACACATAAAACTGCAATCAAACCATGTTTTGAATGTTCGCAGCACGAAACAAGGATTTTGGCTGCAGTAGTTTGTAGCTCAACCTACTACCAAGTAATAATATAAAAACAGATCACGATTGGGGTATCGTTGTATATTTAGCAAAGGGGAATATAATAAATAACACTTGCATTGAAAAATGTCTCCTTTTTCTCGTTAATATTTGAAATTTTGGTTTTGGTTTCTACAAACGGCGTGAATATTATATATGCGCCGTTCCACAAAATGGCCGCACCGGCATTGAAGTTGCACTCCCTGTTCTGTGATAAAAACATACAGTTGAGGTAATTTTATCTAGCAAAAACTCAGAAGACCTAAATTAGTAAAGCCGGCTTTTCACTAGAGAAGAAAGCGGAGACGCAAGGACGCTTGCGTTCGTGTGAAAATCAAAGAACGGAAACGGAGGAGATGTAAGCGTGAAGAAAGCAGAACGGAAGATTTCCTTTTTTACGTCTCCGCTTACGCTTACGTCGCTACTGTCACGACGATTTTCACACAAACGTAAGCTCTTACGTCTCCGTCTCCGCTTATTTCACTAGTGAAACGCCGGCTTAAGAACTGTTTAAGAGAACCCCAACTGTCCCCTAAGAAAAACCCACAGAATGTATTCATCGTGCTAATCCCTTGGAGAACATAAATCTTGTAGCCCCCAATGCAATGGCAGTTTTAATTTTACAATATCATCAATCTGTAGTAGAGTCTTATTAAAGTCTGCCACTATAAGATTTTCTAAACTTCTCGTGCACATAATCCCCAAACAAGAAAGGCGTGCTGTGTTTTGGGGTGTAGTCCTGGCCAGGGGGGTGAACGCTAACATCCAGGGGGGTGATCGCACATGAGGCGCGCGGCTGGTAAAAGAAGGGCGCGGAGTAGCGAGACTTGTTAGCCGAATTCTTGACGCGATGCCAAGTGGCCTGGTACCGACCACGGGTCCAGATTTCCACCACGTCCCCGACCAGAACCGTCAGGGATCCTGGGAAGAGAATGTCAATGCAAAACTATGCCTATGTTTGTTGTCCCTCCCCTCCCTACGGTCTACCCATTGTCCCTTTGGGTTGACCACAGCCCCACACACATTTCCTCTCAATTCCGTGCCAAGCTTTTCCATTTCTATACGCCAATGAGAATACCTCGCTTGTGTAAGGGTGAGCACAGCTCCATATCCATTTACTGCGTATTACTAGCTTCCTTACTTCAACACCACTCCCTTTGAGATGAGCCAACCCCCCTATACATTTTATACTGTTAAATCCTAGTTCCGTTCAAAACACCCCCAGATTTCAAAAGTTCAATACACGCCCGTTTGGTTGAGCACAACCCCTCTCAGTTTTACTGCATATAGTATTTAGTCCAAAATCTCTCCCTTTCCTTATTTACTGAACCCCCGTTTCTCAAAATCGCTGGATCTATCCATGGCTATCGTGAATTCCGAACACTTCCCCCATGCGTGTGCCTTGGGAAAGTCAGCTTTTCCAATGGATGGGTTTCTGCAGAAATTCCCTGTGCTTGACACTCAGCTGATATATCCCACCCGCCAGTGATGATACTTGACAAACATTTCATCCCGCGTAGCTCGTCTAACAACTCCCAATGACTGACCTTTCTTTGGCGGCAGATCAATCCACGCCCCATTCTTCCTCTTGACCTGGAGTCCCCCCACGTCGTCTTGTAGTAGTAGGGTCATCACCCCATAGTCGGTGTGGGGTCCGATCCCCCAGGTCAGTTCCGATTCGTCCAACTGAGTGGGGTAGTGCCACAGCGCAAACAGCGGAAAAGGCTCGCTGAACATGTTATCAAAAAAAGAGGCGGGCTTTCCAATGCTTAGTGCAAGGGCCTTCAGCAGGACATCCCTAAAGATTAAGAATGAACACAACTGATTGTAGTTTGAATGAGAAAGCAAAAGATAGAGTACTTGGGGGTTAATTGAGTGTTTTGTTGACAAATACACGCACTTGCTGGCAATACAATGAACTCTAATTTTTTTAATACTGCACTCGGCTAACGCCTCGTGAAGTATACAAACATTTATCGTTCATTGTATTGCCAGCGCGTACGTGTATTTGTCAACAAAACACGAAATAAAAGTCTCTAACACTTTTAATATACAATCTGAGTTCACGGCGTGGACCTGCGTGAAGTATCAGATCGAATGGTTTCCCTGACTAGACTCAAAATCAATTACAACTTTTACTTCAAATGCAAGTATTTAAATTGAATTCGGAATCCTTTAGGTACATGAACTCCATTCTGATAGCTCGGAAATACAGAAAGCATAAATAAAAATTATTGATAAGTATTAAGTAATAAGTTGTAAAATCAAGAAAGATTTGCACTTGCAGTGAACACTGCACGATCTTTATGCGTTATTACCAATAACGCTCTCTCCCCGTTTGATGTCGCTAGGTAACGAAAACTCACGTGATCAGTTTTAACCAAGAGGGTCCGCGCATTTTGTCCAGTGAACGAAGATTGTATATTATTAAGTTGTGGTAACTCGTTCCATAACTTTGGACCACTATATCCAAACTACGCTTTCAATAGTCCGTTCGCAGTTTTGGGAGAGATGTTGCGTTATGTTGCGCTGGTCAATCTTTCATTCCAAGAGTAGTATTAGTGTAAAAGCGAAAGAAAGCTAAGACACCTCACCCAACTGCGTCAAGCTTGGCCATGTATTGCGTGACGACCTCCTCAAGTCCCGGTAGCTGGTCCTCAGGGGGGTACACGTTGGTTCCTTTCATGGCTCCAATATCGTGACTGTTGTGGCCAAAATAGATCCCCTCTTTGACATCAGCACGGTCACTTGTCACATCACTTCCTGTAAAATAGTTTATTTTGTTCGTTGAATTAGCTACGTCAAGAAGTGGCGTATATAGAAACCCATGTAGGACAGTTTCCTTCAAACCCCCTCCAGAGAAATCTTCCAGAATATTGAGCCCAAGCCAGCGACTCATTGATTTTATTTTTAATGATTGTTGGAAGACAATCAAAAAATCTTGAAATATCCATCTACTTTATTTATTCATTACATGGATGCTTTCTCTAACATTGGCTATGTTGCTAGGTTGACAAAATGGCGGCCGCTGACTGAGGGATTTTAATTCCATGGGCACGGGAAAGGCTGGGAAATGCGGAGAAACTCAGTTAGGGGCTTCCTGAGTGCTCAAGACTGTGCTAAGGATATGAATTTTAAACCCTGCTACGGGCTCGAACGTCACTGCAAAACACAAATCTGAGAACGGTTCCTCTCTCTAGAGATAAGTCCACAGGGGACCCAAGCTCATATTTTGTGACTCAAAAATTTGAGCAAAATATGAGCTTGGGTCCCCTGTGATAAGTCTAGCTAGCGTTGTCCCCAGTCCTCCTTGTCGTGCAGTGATTCTGGAGCAGGTATGAGAACGAGGCTTTGTGGTCGATTCCCTACCAGGTGTAACGTATCCTCGATATGCCGTGCTCTTTCTCAAGTCCAAAGCATCCTTCATTTCGGGTGGAAGGGCGAAGAACTTGCGCTGCATCTCAAACAGCTTTGCTATGAGGTTTTCTGGTATTCCGTGACCGCTGACATAGAAAAACCCGACGTTTTCCAAAACATGTCGAAATTGGTCAATTACTTGGGTAACATCTCCTTCGTGCTCCTCTGAAACAAGAAAGCGCGAACATCACGCCATGCACGGTTCTGAATATTTTTTTTACGATTTTTTCTACGTTTGATATTTTTCTGCTGCCTTGGCAATAACCATCATCTACCCCCTTGCTGGCTGGGGAAACTGGAGCTGGGGTTCTATTGGGAAAAATCGGGTTAACTCCGGTGTAATAACCATTCCCAGAGGACGCCTTTGTGTTCAGTTCTTATTTCATCCTGATTCGTTCTACCAAACAAAGGAAGCTTTGTGACGCAGTTCGTGCGCACTCACAGGTTATTACACCGGAGATAAGCCGAAAAATCACAAGGTGCCTCATGGCAAAAAGAAAGGCAGATGAATGTTTCCCAGCAACTTAAATATATTTTATTAAGGGAAGTGGTCAAGACATTTGTACTCGTGAATGGGGCCCGGTGGGATGGTGTGTCCCGCAGCAAACCTTGTTTTAGGAAAAAATGGCCATTTATAACTGCAAATATCTCGTAAAATAATAAATGAATAAAAAAGATAGGCTCAGCACCTCTTTATAACGAGAGCAACACATCCAAGCAATAACAACCAACATCCCTTACTTGAGCACGAGAAGTGGTACAAAACGGGATCTACCATCTCCCGTAATAAAACCGAGTTCCGTTCGATTATGGTTCCGTTCAAATGTTTTAACCGCTTCCCTCCCTAAACACATTTTAGGAGGGGGTGCTCATTCTATACCCCCGTACTTTGTGGATAAGCAATACAAAACTCCCTCTACGTGTCGAGATTTAAAACTAGCCCGATACTACTACATAGTTTCTGCTGTTTTTCAGGGAACTCCAAAGTAATTTCTACATAATACTAACGGTACCGGAATATTGAAAGACCAAATAAAATCTGCCACAAATTATGGAAGAAAAATTACTGCAACATTAAAAGATAGTGGATATGGAACACATCGGAATGGATACTGGACTTGAACCTTTAAGAAAATACCTGAAATCTCTGCTATTTTCGGCCTGTCTATCTGGATATGACTAAATTCGCGTGTATACGTGATACTCAAAAGCCTTATTCGTGTTCCGAAGCGAACCTAATTATTAAATGGAAAAATTGAAAAGGATTATTTAGGAGACTGAATAATATGTATCATCATCGAGTATTTAAACAAAATATAAGGAATTCGTAGGGAAATAATTTAAATAATTTTAGTTTCTCTATTTTAAAACTAAACGAAGAAAAACAGTCTTTGTCCAAATTTATTATATAATGAGAAACATACACGTTAGCAGAGCAATCGGTAAAATTTAGAACTCTATCAAAACGCAAAAAGGGGAGTCGTGGGTATTCAAATTACTAACCTCTCATCAATGGTGATATATCGATATCCACAAGGTCCATACTGTAAGTTATACCTTCGAGATATGCTGCCGATGAATTCGTCCTGGCCCTCCGAATTCCAACACAGCTGTTGGTCAAAGCTGAACCGGAATGAATATTTGAAGGTTGTTGTTTGCAGCCTTAAAACATGAAGGAAGGCGATTGACGTTTTTGGTTTCCATGGTTACTTACGTCAGCTCGTTGCTATAGTAACTAGTTGCATTTGTGTTTCTTCGTCATGTTGTATGACGTTCGTTATTTTAACCACTCCTGATTCGATTTTGCGCGCATGCGCATGTGACAGTAATCTTCGTTGCTTACTTGTTTCTGGACATTCTCGAACCCAGAGCTCCCCGGCTCGTTCGAGAATGGTTTCTGGAAAAATAATTACATGGCCTTAGCTCGCCAAGCAAAAAAAATATTTGTCAGAACTTTCCTGTTTTTGGTTAGACATTCCAGGTAATGCTAGCCTGCGTAGCTGGCGGTTTAGTGGGGTTTTAGCAGGTTTTTATCCGCGAAATGTTCGGTAGAAATCTTCGGTTGTTCGATGAAATGGCCGCGCGTTTTGTCCCGCCCACCCTCCCCCCAGGGCGCATTTTTTAACCAGGCGTACTCTGCCCCAGCGCTCGCGCGGCCTACTCATCGAACAACAAGCAAACTACCGAACTACGAAGATTTCGCGGATAAAAACCTGCTAAAACCCCACTAAACCGCCAGCTACACAGGCCAAGGTAATGCTGGCATGTTTTAAGGTTTCTTGTAGGTGTTAGAGTTGACCCTTAATTTATTTAAATTTCGCGTGCCAAGAATGTTTTATATTAGATTCCGAAGTCTTTTCATATTATATATATGATTATTTCATTACATACGAACGAAACAATGCGTCCCTGTATACCCACACAGTCGTTCGTTATATTCTCCTATGGACCGCAAAACAAAAGACAAGCAAAATGATACATGAAAATACCTCTTGACAAGTAAGATATCTTGTGATATAACATAGGATATCTTGTGATATACCGTAGGATATCTTTGATAAACCATAGGATTGCGTCGTACTAAAATGGTGTCCTGTACGGCTACAAAGTAAACAAATTCTTAGGCCCCGTCAAGCGAAAAAGACACTTATACAGAATTTCATTATACTTTCGAGAAAAATGCAAAAAAGTTTAGAACTTATATAATCCGTTACAACAATTAATCGAGACTTTAATCTGCTAAAATAATAGGACCATTGTTTAGATATATAAATTGGCTGCCTAAAATTTTTCAAAGTAGAAATTTGACAAAAACCTTAAAAGGTACCTTTTACTTGTTGGTACCCATATGTGTAAGGTTGTAAGCGCAATTCTATCTGCATTCTATATAAATGGCAATGGTTTGTGCGGTGCCGTATAAAAATCTACCATCCGAACGCAAGTGCAAGCAAACTTTAATATTTATTTAATGGTTTGCCGCTTGCGTCGCCATGATTTAAGGGCCGTTTCATACGAGGCGATTTCAGCTGCGATCTTAGGTGCGATTTCTGTGGCGATCTCACGGCGATGTCATATCGCGCGGTGTGAACGGCCGGCGATCTTATTGCGATTTCACTTGCGATGTTTTGAACATGTTCAAATTTCACTGCGATGCGGGTGCGATTTCTTTAGATCGCCAACAAACTGACAAATATCGCGGAACCAGATCGCCGGCCGTTCACACCGCGCGATATGACGTCGACGATCGCCGCAAAAATCGCACCTCAAATCGCAGCTAAGATCGCGCCCTGTGAACGGGACTTTACACTTGCCCTGGAGCTTGCGTCCTGCGCTTGCGTTAGTGTGTAAATCAGCGCTTTAAAACCTCTGGCAATATCCATATAGTTGTCCATTCCCTGATAAATTATGCGCGGGGTCATAGGTCACAGGTCGGTAGCTCGGGACTCTACATAGGGCTTGACCGATCGAGCCACCTGTGGTCGCTAACTAGGCACCAGATGGGTTGACTCGGGCCACCTGTGGTCGCTAACTAGGCACCAGATGGGTTGACTCGGGCCACCTGTGTCCTAGCAGGGCTTCTCCTGTAGCACGCGATTACACATCTGCTGTACTATTTTTCCAGCTGTTGTTTTTCATGTGAGGTTTTGTAGACATCTTGCTTAACAGTTGTTGTTAACAGCCGGCAGAAGTGAAAGGGAATCATTGTAGCAATTTTCGAGTTTGACTGCCGAAGCCTATAAACGACGAGTGTCGATTTGCGCTCGACTGTGAAATTCCACAGAATTATAATGAGAAATCGCAGTAAATAACACATTCTCGAACCCAGAGCTCCCCGGCTCGTCTTGTCTCGCGGGGGAGGCTCTGGTGACAGCCACTGGCGCAAGCGCGAGATTTCATACAGAGCCGTTGAGGGAAAGAACGTTCTGCGCATGCCCCAACGTTAAAAATCAGTCAATCGGCGAAGGCCCTCAAACGGTGGCCATCAGAGCCTCCTCCGCGAGGAGACAAGCCGGGAGCTCTGGGTTCGAGAATACAATAAAATAACACCTCTATCACTAGTAAATTTTACCACCCGTCTAGGAAAGACCAGTAGCTTTGCTACGCTAATTTTGATTTATCGATTGGATGTCTCGTTGGGTTTACAGCACTCTGGTATTAAATGCGCTAGTCCACTTCTACAGGGGGGCAGAGGGGTAGCGAAGTAAAAATGTTAGTTTCGACATGTGGAGAAAAATCTGTTTGCCCCCCCCCCCCCCCCTCCCCCATGCAAATCTTTCTAGCTACGGCCGCTTGAGTGGGGATCCTGTGGTTTATTTCTCTAAAGTCCGGTTTCCATATAGTCTTATCTGTCGTATCAATCGATCGTGAAACAATAGAATAATTCCAATTTCCATTGTTTCGAGGTCGACTGATACGACAGATAAGACTTTATGGAAACCAGGCTTAACCGGCATTCATGTGAAACAATTTATTTGTTTGGTTACATGAATATTGAAGAGCTTGCTCGTGCGTTAAGGTTATTCCCCTGTTTTGCACGGCGCACGCTGTTCTGCGCGCGGACGCGCGATCAATTCGTTCGAAAATGACGCAATCGAGCGCGCGCGCGCAAGCTAAATATCCCCATTTGAGCGAGAAACACCAAGGAAAAGTCGCTTTTTGGGATATTGCGCGAAAACAAGATTGGGCACCCCAATTTTTTATTTTACCATTTTGATAAGACTATCATTCCCCTGTTATAAAAAAAGTTTAAAGAAATTTCCACGACAAGTTTTTGAGCTATCGTCATCAAAAGCCCCAAAATGAGACACCAAAGACTCTCAAATTATCACGAGCGGTGCGCACATTTTTGCACATTTTCAAGAGTAGCGTCAACACACATAGAAAATTAAACATTCTAATGTTCGTCCTAGGTAGTGAAGCATCCAACAGTTCTGTTCAAACTTGCAAGCGAACTGGATTGCTTCATTAGTGAGCGTTTTATCACAATTTTCTTGTTTCACGTATTCCTTCACAAAATAGCCCTCAGACACTAAAAATGGGGTATGTTTGCGCCATCACAGTTTCTAAACGAGCATGGGCACCCCCTCTTTTTATTTCATATTTTCATTCCTTGTATACTAAATAGTAAATAGACAAATTAAGAAAAAAATTCTACGACAAGTTTTATTTCAGGGGAATTACCTTAAGGGGAAAGCGAAAGATTCGTTCGCTTGAGTGCCGGTTGGGAAACAAACCACAGGACCCCCGCTAGCGGAAAAGGTCTATTGCTATCATTTGTGTAGGTTTGGCGAAAGACCACCGAACAAACACGTACAACACAGAATTGACAGAAGGTCCATTTGAGATCACTTTTTATTGATAACAATAATTGTCATTAACATGGTTACTACACATGCCTTATGGTCACTTTTAATTAACAGCCTGCTCAACAGGCGAGTTCATGAAGGAATTAAATAACATTTGGACTGCGTAGTGGACCCGGAAGGGAGGAGAGGGTGGGGGAAAAGCGTGCGACTGGGGGGCACAGAGCGAGAGAGTTCTAATCTCGTTTGGCTATTTTCAACACTCTTAATAATAGTGGACTCTCCGGGGCGTAGCTAGGACCCTTTTGTAAGGTACGCAAGATAGTACAACAATGGCATCTTCATAGATATATTTTAGTCTCTCATCATTCGACATGCATTACAAACGACAACACATGTACATATCTATTTCATTGTAGCCAGAGTTTGTGTTATCGTGACTGCTCCGCCAGTCAGTGTTTGCTAAGGAATTACGGAACAAATACAATACGGAAAACATGCACGAGCATGTCAAATGCAACTTCTTTTGAAAAATTTATGAAATGTCAAGAAATATTGAAAAAGAAAAAGGAAATTTTTTGCCAAAAACTGTCGATTTGCCAACGTTGCAAAACTTCCTTATTAGGAAATTCTCCCTTTGTTTTACCAAAATTTACCAAAACTTGCAGATAGTTCTACACACGCCTAAATCGAGGAACGCTCATTGGCACTTAGAATTTTTTTCTAAACAAGCGCTCACCTACAGAAATGAAAAAAAAAAAGAATTATGAAAATCATCAGGGTTCGAACCTGTAACTTTCCAGTTACTATACCCAAACCCTAACCACTACGCTATGAGCGAATTCGCTGGTTCGGACAGCTCGTTTTATTGATTAGGTACCTTAATAGTTTTAATCTTTAATAGAACGAGGCATATACTATAAAAATATACTAAAGCGATGTATTAACCCTTATCCTGACTAGTAGTCTTGATAGTTCAAATATTTTGAATGTTTTTAGGTCAATTTGAAGTACTATTATCAAAAATATCGTTAAATTATTCATGGTGAGCATTCCTCCAATTAGGAATGACGGATAGTTCTCTTGGTCGCCATTTTGTATTTGTTCCCCGCCGAGGGGCCTGAGTCGGGATTTGAACACCACAGGCAGCCCGCGCGGATTTGCTATAAAAACGACAGCACTTTCAAAATTAATACGCAGCTACGTACTTTGCGTATTGGTTGGTAGCTACGCCCCTGACAGCTCTTGGTAGTTTTCAAGATGGTCGAACACCACTCGAAACTTGTTAACATGATGCTACAACACAGGGTGACCAGCGGTTTGTACAACAGGACAAATCACAGCGAATCGTTTGATTCGAGTAATTGCGAAATGGTCGCGGCACCGAAGTTGTTTTTTGTTGGAAATACGCAGGAGAAAGTCGTGGATTCAAAATAGGTATGTATATTGTATAAATTTCCAATTTTCCACTAATAAGGAAAACGCACACTTTGCCAGCGATTTTTGTCTGATTTCAGCTGATGAGCGTATCATTTTTTTTTTACATCAACTCAAAATTTTGCAAATTACCGCGAAGATTCTCTCGGATGGAGGTCTGCTGGAGACCTTTCGTTCCTTTTAACTCCTCGGCAATTCCCTCACTCTCCCTACCCCCCTTAGGAGCCACTACGCCGAACTAAATAGCAACCTACTATACTCCTGTTCCAATGTCCTGAGGTCATCATAAATTAAATATCGCTTTATAATCACTGAAATCCCTATTTCAATTCGAAGTGTTATAGACTCAATAATCTCTTATATTAAAAATAATCCATTTTTATCGAATCCAATTCTCGTAAGGTTGCCTTCCTTTCCATTATCATCAGGTAGCAGGCATAAATTAGTATTTCACTTCACAGCGTGACAAAAAAACTAATAAAACCAAAACCACATGCGTGACAGAGGCCATCACAGGTTATGTCACGCAATGTGATGAGAATCAAGTTTCGTATCCATCCGTGACGCATACCATCACCAGTGATGTCACGCAATGTCACGTAACGGAAATCACCCAGCAAGTCACGCTTACATCCATATATGCACGATACCAGTACCATCACCGGTTATGAATCGCTTGCCATAAGGATCAAAACAGCATGACAGGATACCTTGGCAATGAGGGGTTGGCCTGGCGAGAATAAACACCAGTAACGCAATCAGTAACGCCACCAGTAACGCAATAAGTATCGCAATTAGTAACGCAATTAGTAACGCAATTAGTAACGCAATCAGTAACGCAATCAGTAACGCAATCAGTAACGCAATCAGTAACGCAATCAGTAACGCAATCAGTAACGCAATCAGTAACGCAATCAGTAACGCAATCAGTAACGCAATCAGTAACGCAATCAGTAACGCAATCAGTAACGCAATCAGTAACGCAATCAGTAACGCAATCAGTAACGCAATCAGTAACGCAATCAGTAACGCAATCAGTAACGCAAATAGTAGTGCAATCAGATTCACCGAAATCAGGAGTCCAGAGTTCAAGCGCGGGATTGCAAATGGTATGGTTGCATGGTAAGCCCGAGCAAGAGAAAATTAATTAACCATTTGTTTGGCCTTCAAATTACACTATCTTCTTTGTGATTTTACCCCCACACTGTCAGTGGTTGAGAGTGTATTGGAAAAGCATAGCATAGCATAGCATAGATTTATTGGAACCGTGTAAAAATATCTACATAAGCATAACTCCAATAAATTTTAAAAAGGAATGCAAAGAACCGGGCGCAAGGGGGGGGGGGGGGGGGGGGGGCAATCGCGTCCCGTGAATTTGTTGCCAAAATTTGAAAAGAGCGGGTTTATATGAGTGTCGAAAATGATCTGTATTTGCGTTTATTTGTCTGTTTCCCCAACTGGCACTCAAGCAAACGAAATCTTTCTTTAATATTCATGTGGCCAAACAAAGAAATTGTTTCGCACAAGTGCAAGTTAGGGAAACAAACCACAGGATCCCCACTCAAGCAGAAAAGGTCTATTGCTGACAGGGAATCCATTTAGCAGCAACTTGTAATTAAACTCGTGCGGTCATTTGAAATTTGTATCCACGGGTTCTGATAATGAGACTTCGCACTCTACTGTGCTACTTACTTGGAGTCTCTAAAAGCTTTCCTGGTTTGATAAGAGCCGTGAACTCTCAGGTCTGATGAATCCCAGATCATCACTCTGTTGTCACATGAGCAACCGACCAAGAACATGCCGTCCGGAATGAAGCTGATGGTCTGTCCGGGGAAGAGAGGCAAGGAGAATTATTCGTTATTCAACAATTCAACTTTTCCCTTCCCTTCGTGGAAGCTGCCAGGAATTTTCCTAGGGGTAACCAACTGTCCGATCTCACTGGCCAAAGCCTTTATACCGCAATCAGTTGAGTGGCTTTTTCCGAGACATAAAGACAGTAGTTTTAGCGGCTTGGCGGTGGTTGTGACGTCAACGCGAAAGTAGTGACGTGTCAGATAGGAGCCCCTGACATTTGCGTTTAAACGTGGACACCAAGTATTTCCGGTGTTATTTTGGGCGACTATTCCAGGCAGGAGACCATTCCAGGCAAGGACGCTTCTTGCAAAAAAAAAAAAAAACATTTGTGTGCGCTCACTGTGGAAGCAGGGACGGTTAGTTGAAAGTTGTTGTGCGCACTTGAACGCGTAACGCGCGGTACGCATTTACCGCACGGAAATCGGCATGTCCCGTATCGATGCCCGGCCATTCATTATTCGCGAACAAACGTTTTCCGCATTGCTGGCACTGCAAAGTGACAAGAACGCAAGAACGCTACGTTTCTTTCTCCGTCGCTACACATTTAGAAAATTGCACGTGCCGAAACGCTCCAATCGAATCGCCGCATTTTGATTCCTTTTGTCTCGCTTAAAAGAATGCAGAAAACGTTTGCTCGCGAATAATTAATTTCGCGTACCGATACGGGAAATGAATTACCGTGAGGAAAATGCGTAACACACGTTACGCGTTCTAGTGTGCGCAACAAGTTCAACTGCACACAAATTTTCTTTTTTTTTGCAAGGAGCATTCCTATCTGAATAGTCTCCCGCAGGTAATATGGGCAATTCCTCAACATTTCTTTCGCGACTTTGTAGTGCTAGCTAATCAGGCAGTGATCGACAGCGTAGTTTTTATCCTCTTGTTTAATCAGCTTGTTTACTTTATTAGTTATTCAACTTTATGTCTATTTTTTGGTCTCGCCATCTTTTTTTGTTTCATTATTATTACGGAATTGCTCTTGGTTCACTGCTGACCCGCCATTGCTGGATTAGTACGCTATTAGCAATGATAATATTTAAAAGAGGTCTAAAGGTCTGTTCACACGGCGGGATTTCTGCGGCGATCTTCTGGTGATGCCGCATTGCGCAGTGTGAACGCACGGCGATTTTATCGCGATGTCGCCGCGACGTCGCAGGCGTTTTGAACATGTTCAAATTCCACTGCGAGGCAGGTGCGATTTCTTCAGATCACCGACAAAGTGACAAATATCGCTAGGCCAAATCGCCGGCCGTTGACACCGTCGCCGATCGCCGCAAAAATCGCACCTCAAATCGCAGCTAAGATCGCGCCGTGTGAACGGGCCTTAATGATACTTACAGCAATGTCCCTAGTCTCCTCCGAGCTGAGCACGTTTCTAATGGACCACTCCTTGCCGTCCGCGCAGTCTAGGCTCCACACAGACAGGTAATGAGCAACAGGTTGATGGTTGTCTTGGGAACGGACTTGGGAACGTTCTTGGGAACGTTCCTCAACACAATGGGGCTCTCTTGCCAACACGACCAGGCTATCACCGGACGCCGAGAACCTCAGGGACGTCACCCCACCCCCCACACAATCACACTTGTAAACTTTCTCGCACTTTCGTGTCTCTCGAGACCAGATCCTTATCGTCTTGTCGTCAGAGCCAGAAAAGATGAACTGCTTGTCGTTTGAAAACGCGACCACATTGACGGCACCCCTGTGGCCTCTAAGGCAGCGCGTTTCGAGGCCCGGAACGAACTCCCCTGGTCCTGGTTTTATCCGGAAGTGACGTATGGTCATGTCCTCGGAGCATGTGGCCAGCGCGCGCCCATCTTTTGCGAAGACACAGTCCAACACCGCTTTAGAGTGAACGGCTAGAAAAAGTGAAACAGAAGGTGTTCTCACTCAATCAGATCATATGTAGAGGATGGACCTCCTTGGGCATTTGCCACAAATCTGTGCGGAGCACACAGGTCAGCGTACTCATGTAAAGCGCACGCGTAACACGCGCGTGCCGCAGAGCATTATGGTAAATTACATGGGCCACTGGAAATATCCAGACGAACCAGTCTCACCCAACTGTTTAGAGATAGTCATCTGGTAAGTGGTCGTCATGTCAAGACTTAACTCGCATTCATTTCCATCTGGGTTGAGACCATAGAATGTTCGTTCACCAGTGGCGACTAGTCAAAGTAGTTTCAAGGCCGGAAATAAAAGTCGGGAATAACTTAGGAGGGGATGATTGTTGTATGACCGTATGACAGTCTGGGGCATAGAAAGGTCTTTATAGAAAGGATATCAAGCCCTGGCAAAACTAGGACACATGTAGAGCGCAACATTGTTGCTGGACACGTTTCCTTCATGTTTCACAATTTAGCCACGCGAGAAACATTGTTGCGCGCGATAGACGTTCTAGCCGGGACACACAAAAAATGTTTCTTCACCAGACAAGGAACATTTTGCGTTTTTGAGACACGTGTCATTTTAGTTTAGCCGTAGCTTTAGGAAGGTAGGCTGCTTGCAGCCCTTCTTTGGCGAACATCGGGGAAAACGAGTGCTTGGAAAAACGAGCGCCCGGCCCGAGCGAGAGCCAAAGCAGTCCATTAGAAAGGTTGGATAATGAATTTACCGGAAGCTAGGTATTTGAATCTTCTGTAGTTCAGAAGCTCGCATTTTTTGCAGGATTACCCTGCGAGCTAAGATTTCTTTCTGTCACTCTTTTATCATCTCGCAAAGTTGCTCTCATGCCTGGCATTTCGCGCGCCATGCACGGCGCGAACAATATTTCGCGCAAATCGCCGAGCACGCGAATATCTCAGCTGGGCAGCCTAAGTTTCTAGTGTTCTGGGCGGGTTTCCTGTGGTTGTAGAAGATGTAACTTGAGCTAACCTTGCTTCCTCACCGTTCACCTCATGCTCAGCGAGTGAAAAAAAAAAAAACAGAAATATCTCAGGCGGCGCCGTACTCCATGTTTTCTGATACGGTTCGATGCGAAAGTTTCTTGTCCATTTAGGGGTTTTTAATCAATGAGTATCAACTAATACCAAGAACCGAGGAGGAAAACAACGCCGATAAGCTCCCGTAATCTGATTTTTAGCTCGATGAATGCACTGACAAACGTTTCTAAATGAGTTCTCCCATATTTTCACCCATTGACTTCAACTGACTTTAAAGTGATTATTCCAAACAAGGAAGTAGCTTTACATGTAAAACACAGTAAAAGGTGGTCACAGATGGCCATAGTCAGTGCTGAGTATTTTGCAGTTATTTTGGCGTTTCAGACGAAGTAAAACCACAATTCAGAAGCAACCTTTTCATAATTTAAGACATGAAAGACATGTCGAACGGACAGGTGTTTGACGCGCTGTAATTTGCATGTTTCCTTTCCAACCAAAACATCCTCTCAATTTATTCATCAGACCTTTTTCGAAAGAAAGACCTTTTGAAGGCAGAAATAAATGAGGTTTTTATTCTGAAAACAAACCGAGGAAGCCTCCCTGCAAAGCCAAAACGCTAGACTTGGCATATCTATCTGTATGTTCTGTTCAAAGCGATGGAGTCATATCAATTTCTAGGTGTTTTGATAAGGCAAACTTGTAGAAAGCCCTTCATATACACAAAAACTCCGTGGGATAGAATAATAAATACATTAGTATTGCTTTGTAGTTGAGTTCTGCGGTATTTCACGGTGATAAGAAAGAGGGAAACTAAATCAAGCTATTGAAACGTCCTTGCATTTACCGTCAAATTCAGCTATTAGATATTTTTCTCTTTCTTATCCGACTAAAGAGGGGATTGCCGATGTATAAACGTGTTTACATGTCATACGAATATGGAAATAAAAATTTCATGTGGTTTTCTCATATTGTCAAACCACAGTTTCGCACTTCGGTAGAAGTTGTCTTTTCAATTTAGCACTGTGAGGTTTTGGGCGCAATCTGTTATTAGTTCGACAAAATGAGCGTTCAAATTCACCACTTCGCGAATTTCAGTCGAAAACTGGCGTTACGCGTAAACAAGGCCAAAGGATCGATGCGTTATGTATTCAGTTTCTACAATTGCACTGTCTACATCTGGTATAAAACACGCACATATACGGTTGTTAGAGAACATATACTATCAATTATCAAATCCAAATAAATTCCCAGCAGCTAGGGAAATAAATAAAACGTTGAGTTAGCTTACCTAGTCTCGCTGCTCGTCTGCCTTTGTCATAGTGCCACAGAAACACTACCCCGTCGTCTGATGTTGTCGCCAGAATTTTATCTGGTTTGTCGGCGCTGTGGATAAATGCACAGTTTGTGACCGGTTTTTCGTGGCCTTTCAGCGTTTGCAGTAGCTCTCCAGTGATTATATTCCATAGCTTAACAGTTCCATCGGCTGAACACGTAGCTAGAGTTTTCCCATCGGGGCCAACTTCAACATTTAGGACGGCACCTTCGTGTCCTTCTAAACTGCACACTATGTTCTCCTCGAAGCAGTTAGCAGAGCTGCCTTGACCCATAATGGCGGAGAGAAATTCACACTTGAATTGCGATTCGCCTGGAGAATTCACAATGCGGAAAGAGAGTACAAAATCAGATCAGTTCCAGGACAAAATACAACTGATATGAGAAAATTGTATACTCCGCAAGTGTGACGAGACTGAACGAGTTTGTAGCTGATGTGTATGCAAATTCACTATATCAATATTTAACGCCTCCAGTTCGGGGTAGAGGGCAAAGGAGATTTGACCACTACAAAAACACTTCTCTTTACGTCTGAGAAATTTGTCGCGCTGCTCTGACAAAGAGCTACGACAGCTCCTATAGATAAATCAATGTATTTTCATTGGCTCAGTTATATACGATATAAGCGAGATATAAGCGATATTGTAATGATGTTGTTGTAAGTAACGTGAAGTGTATATGTAATATGGGGCCAGATGCTTTGTGTCGGAAGCCAGTAGTACAGTAATACAACATTTAAATATTCGCTAATTACCTCTAAAGGGGTTTCCCTAGCTGGTTGAAGTTGTTTGAATGGCTATCAAATGTTTTTAGACAAAACGTTTTAACAGAATCTCAAAGACACAACGTCGCGAACTAATGTAGAAATACAACGCTACTATCGGAACAAACGTCAGAAAGACGTATATTAGTAGTTCGCCTACGGAGTTGTCTATGTAGAAAGAACAAAATTGACCTGTTTTACGCTGCTTGATAACTGTAATGTCATAATTATGGCAAATTTAATTAAATTTACGAAATGTGGTTTACCTGTCATTGTGTCGTTCAAGTCCAGCACAAAAGATCGAAAAAGACGGGAATGAAAAGTTAATTGCCGCAACGAGACCCGGCGACTGCTCCGAATGAAAACGCTTCTCCCTCGGGGAGATGTAGTCCCGCCCAATTAGATCTATCATCAGGTTCTTTTAAAGTGACATAATATCTTTTAAGTACCTAATTGGGGGCGATTAGCGACAGGGGCGTGGGGTTTGCGGTAGAATAGCAGTTGTTTTCCATTCAAGAGGTTTGCAAACCATTTCTGTTAAACAATAACTGCATTTGGCATTGCTCAAAAACACATATGACATCACACTATAACTGACAGTCCTAACATAAAACAAATTGTGTGGTACATGCACTATTGCACGCATTTAATAATAAATACAAGTCTAATAAAACTCTATATAGTACATGTAATCCGGATCCCTGAACGAAAAAAGGGCAAACGCGTTACATAATGTTTGCCCTAAGGCAGCAAGCAATCGGCAGATTTGAATTACGTCCTCGCTGGATGTAGTTCCTTTCACCAGATGCGTACTAAAAATGTTGTGGCCTTGCAAGCTGATATAGCAGAAGTCACACACAATGAGGTGACCCAAGTTGTATGAGGTCCCAGCTTTGTATTATCCTTATAGATGCTGATTACACTTATTCTAATCTATGAGGTTCAAAACTGAGGCACCCGCCAGTTGTCCTTCATTCCGTAATCTCACTTAAAAAAATCATGCTGTTTTCAAAGGAAGGGGTCAGCTTTGTATCACAATATTTTAAAGTGTTACACAATGTAGCAAAGGCCAAGTATTTTTAACTCTAACTTAAAAGTGAGGGTTAAGTGTTATAAGAACGTCCAAAAACATTACCTATTGTAACTAAAAATTCTTTTTTAGTAACAATAGGTTACATTGTACTGTTAGTGATATATCAAACATGAGACAGAGTGTTTCGTCCAGGATTTCCATTCGGGGTAGGAAAAGAGGCAAAGCTGATATAGCCTGTCAAAGGAACCATTTAATGTCGAGAAAAAGAAGGAATAAAATCTCAAAAATATATCAAAATTAAGATTACGTATCCAAATCTCCTTCGCGCTTATGATGTCCTTAATTTCAAAACCTTCGTTTGTTTCTACTGTACCAACATTTCGCTATCTCTCTACTTGCTGGCCTGAACTTCCGCCACCCTTTCACTTTCGAACGTACCTAAGGGCTGGTTTGGCAGTGTAATTCACCGCGACGCAAGCGCAAGCCTAAAATCAACGCTTGCTTGCGCTTGTGTATACGCTTGATTTACACTGGACGCAAGATAGATAGATAGATAGATAGATAGATAAACTTTATTTAGACACGTGCAATTCATCAGCTAATATTAAAAATATATAACTACATACTAGAAGTATCTATTGAGATAGTGAGTGCTCGAGCGGAAAGCTACTCTCTCTTGAAAGTGTTTTGTTTCCATCCTAGTGTATAAAAACTGAGTGGTCTGAATGTTGTGAACATTCCATGGAATTTAATAAATCATTCAACTGTATACATAATCAGGTTGTTGATTAGTATCTGAAGCCAGTGAAGGATGCCATAACATCAACAATTTGTAGCTGCTTCAGGAATGTTTCTAGAGTTCTCACAAACAGTCCAGAAAAAAGCACTCTTGTTACTACTGAACTTTGGGTCTGTTAAACAAAGTATTCTTTTATCATAGAATTTTACTCGTAACAATTGGACATAAACAGTTGATGCAACGTTTCTGCAGAGTGATTGTATTAACATGTGAACATCTCCTGTGACTTCTGCTGCAGTTATCGAACTATAGGAGGGGTGTAGACACTTGCATGTTAAATATCAATGTATATGTATGTTTCTGGAATCAGGTTCGTGTGAATATAATTTCTAAAGCAGGATTTTCCATTGCAGTAGCTTCGTTTCCTGTTTTGGTAGAATATTCTAGCTGTGGGGCCATTTTCTTGATTCAGTTTGTTCCAAGTAAATATTCTTTGAACTTGTAATGCATAAGATACTCTCTTTAACCAGTTTTTAGATATTGTTTGACCAAGTCAGTCATTTCTGTTCTTGAGATAATTATTCCCATAATAATAGACACTGGTGTCTTACAAATTAAAGCTTGGTGTCTTTTACACTCTGTAAAAGCTTCCAGATCCTCTGTTGATTGTCTTCATTCAAATAATTCTGTCACAATTTTTCATAATAATATAACAACGTGGCGCCTTGTTCCATAATTGTACAACAACTTCTTGTACATATCAAATTTGTAAATGTTGATTGGAAGCAATGGTAACAGTTAACTTTGCCTCCTGTGACTGTTTTTTTTTCTCTCTCTCTCTGCCATGATAATAAACAGTGTCATTCCCTTGATTTGTTGCTTGCTCACAGGGCACCAGTGTACTATACATGTCCAGTCTTGTTATCATTTTCCATAGGAAAATTCACCATAGGAAAAATTCAACTTGTGACCACTGCAGAGTATGTTGTTACGGATGGGGAGATTTGGTAAAACCAAACGTGTTGTGTTCGATGGCCACCGTCGGACTCGCAAATCGTCTTATTAGTCGTCGAGAAATCTGCTGTGAAAATGATCTCATACCAGTGAATAACATGCTTTGAAAGCTGTGATAGCTTTCAAGAATAGAACTAAAGTGATTCATAACGTTTATACTTACCGAATTCCCAGAAATTTCCACAAACACGTCGCTTCACTTCTGTTGAGTGTTGTGAAATAGCAGCAGAACACGCTTCGTCGAGAAACCAAATTATGGTATACCAAACTGCGTGGCCGACAGGACCTGGTAACAGGCTACTTTTGCATGCAATCAAACGGGTACCCTGTGGCATGTTGCCGCCAGCCCGCCCAAAATCAATCTCGTTCCCAGAGCCCGCGTATCTTTTAGGCCAGCGCCAAGATACGGAGCTCTGGAATAATCAAGTCATGCGACGATTTTCATTGGCTCGTCATTCCTCTCCACTGCCCATGCGCGCGATTTGAATTCGGAGGAAATCTAACAGAAAATATTTTTCACACAAGCATCACCTGTTGGGCGAAAACATATTTCCGGTATCAAACGCTGCGCTTCAAAGTCTTTCCACTTGTAGATCTATTCTTATGAATTTTCGTAAGCATTTCGTAAGATCAATTTTCCAAAACTAGCGTTATAACACGACAAAATCATGCAACAAAAGTCTTGATTCTGAGGCAAATGTTCAGTTGTTGACAAAATTTGTCGCGCGCGCGCTGCTGACGAAGATCACGCCACTTTCGATGTCAAGCAGAACGCGCGCTGTTTTGCTAAAACAAAACCTGCTCAAAACTTAGTGAAATATCTCAGTAATTCATGTTTTTAAAGCTCTTTTTGGCTGGTTTTATAACCACGACTGTAAAATGTGAAAAATTCCTATAACATATTAAAGAATTGTGTGATAAATCCATGATTTTAGTAGCGGTCAAGGTCAAACGCATGCGCACTGAAGAGTACCCAGATTTTGGGTATAAAAAAATTGATTATTCCAGAGCCCTGTATCTTGCCGCTGGCTCAAAGATGCACGGGCTCTGGGTACGAGATTGGCCCAAAATCTATTCCGTCTCACATATCATCGTACTGCGCATGCGCGAGAATCAAAGAGGGATAATGGCGAGCTCGTGAGTACGGTACAAACTGGTACGAAAAGAATCAAAGAGGGATAATGGAGAGCTCGTGAGTACGGTACATTTGTAAACTGGTACGAACTTGTAAACTGGTACGAAATTAGAGTTGCTCTCGCTCGCTGCGCTCGCTCGAGCAATAACTATATAACAATAAACTACTACTACTAACTACTAATAACTATAGAATATTAATTAAATAATTATAAAAACTCCTATAATTAAAATAAAGAGCTGCTTTCCGTGAATGCCGTGTATACTGCGCGTTTGAAAGACCCGAGTGACTCTGAGCATCTTGCTTCACGCGGAAGGCTATTCCACAGTGTGGCGCCGGTATAAGTGAAGCTGTTTTTTAGATAGTTAGTTCTTGGTTTTGGAACATTAAGTTTATTCTCAGAGTCCCTCAGGTCGTAGCTTGTTGATTTCATAGAAAATTTTGAAGCCAAATAACTTGGAGCAAGCCCATGGAGACATTTAAAAACCATAGTGGCCTTTTGTAAATTTCGCTGGCAATCGAGAGACTTCCAACTTAAAGCCTCAAGCAATTGGCCAGCATCAGCGTCATAATCTGAAAATGTCACCACACGGCTTGCTCGGTTTTGCAATTTTTGAAGCTTGTCTTGTAGGGTTACCCCACAGCTTCCCCAAACAGTACAACAGTAGTCGAAATGAGGCTGTATCAAGGCTTGATAAATGTGTTTTAAGGTCGCCTGAGGCACCAGGTGCCTTATACGTTTTATGGCCCCGATGCCGGAAGCGATCTTTTTTGTGATATTTTCAATGTGACATTTCCAGTTAAGTTTATCATCAATTGTCACACCCAGCGATTTTGTAGTTTCAACCTGTTTGACGTGCGTACCGTCTATTGTGACTGTTGGTGAAGCCGTAAGAGTATTCAGTCTTTGGCTGGATCCTATTAACATGAACTCCGTTTTCGTCATATTTAGGGTTAGTTTATTTGCATTAAGCCACGCATGCACATTCAACAGGTCCTCGTTAAGACAAGACTCGATGCTGGTAGCATCGCTGCCTGCGTACGTGAGATGCGTATCATCGGCATACATCCTCGGTTTACAATTTGACAAACAGTTTGGAAGGTCGTTGATGTAAAGTAAGAATAGGAGAGGACCGAGTATGGTTCCTTGAGGGACTCCACAGGCCATTATACGTCTCTCAGATAAGGACCCATTGACAGAGCATTGCTGTGTTCGGTTATCTAAATATGACTGAAACAGTTTCGATGAATTTCCAGATACGCCATAGTGCTCTAACTTGGCTAGGAGAATATTGTGGTCAACGGTGTCGAAAGCCTTTTTAGATCGAGAAAGATTACTGCATTGATTTTTCCAACATCTATATTATATGCCCAGGAGTCAGTTGCCTCAAGCAAAGCCGTGACTGTGGAATGAACTGTGCGAAATCCTGATTGATTTTCACAGAGTATATCGTGCTCCTCTAAATAGGCATATAATTGTTCGTAAATGATTCTTTCAAAAACCTTGACCACAACTGGGATAATCGAGATCGGACGATAATTATTTACGTCGTCTCGACTACCTTGCTTGAATAGTGGTGTAATTCTAGCGGATTTCCATTCATCTGGGAAAATGCCCTGAATGATAGATTGGTTAAATAGAGCACATATTGGCATGCATATGAACTCGGCGCACTCTCGTATAAGCCTAGCAGATATTCCATCCAGGCCAGTTGCCTTGGACTTGTTTAGTTTGGTCATAAGTGAAAATACCTTATTTGCATTAGTAGGACGAAGATGAAAGCGTTTATCTGTGCCAGTGAGATACGTTTGGAAGTCTCCGCTATTGGAGTCGATCTCACTGGCAAGCTTTGGGCCAATAGTGGCAAAATGATTATTAAACTCGTTTGATATTTGCCCTGAATTGGTTATAGTTGACCCATTCACCTTAAGTGATGTCACTGACGTTTTCCCAGCTTTACGTGATGTTAGCTCATTAATAGTCTGCCATGTTTTACGAGAGTCACCTGTATAGTCTTCAAAGGTTTTTTGATAATATTCTTTTTTAGCTAATCTAATTTGAGAATTTACTTTGTTACGCTCTCTTTTGTATAATATCCAGTCATGAGAAGCATTAGATTTAATAGCTTTTATTTTTAGGATGTCACGCTTATGCATTATCTCTTTCAATGCTGATGTAATCCAAGGAAGACTTCGCGCGCGAACGCGCTTTGTTCTCATAGGAGCGTGCTTGTTAGCTATGGCTAGAAACGTACGCTTCCATTCCTGCCACATTTCATTTGGATTCGATAATGCATAAACGTTTTCCCATGATTGATCTGAGATTTCGTTTCGAAAACTTTGCCTATTGAATTTCCGAAAATTCCTGTAAGTGATTGTATTATGCCCACTAGACTTCCCATTTAGTGCCAACTTTGTATATGCAAAAACCATGCTGTGATCACTAATAGCGGTATGACGAACCCCCGAACACGCAATCTTATCCAAACAATTGGTATAAATATGGTCAATTAGAGTTGAAGTGGTAGGCGTTACCCTTGTTGGTTCTGTGATGAGTTGCTGGAGTCCATAGATATCAGCAATATTCATTAATTTTAGCGTGTCGTTGTCATATCTTAATAAGAGCGGTTTTGCTTATGCAGAGGCATGCAAAAAATATTGTAAAATTTAATACGCAACGTTTCGGCGTAGCCATTACGCCATTATCAAGCCATTACAATTCTAGTTACAACTGAAAGTGAATATAAAGCAGTATAAATACAATTGGTGGTAAATTACATTCGTCTAGATAAACACTTTTGCGCTTATCGAGTCACTCTGCACGTTGAGAGTTGGTCGGAGCTCTCTAATCAAAAGCATTTCCTTTATCAAGCAATCAAATTTGCTTGAGCACTTAGCTAGCACGCTAAAATTAGAGAGCAATGGCTCGGGCATAACGCCATTATGCTCATGTGCGTAATGTTTATAAATAGAGGATGCTTTTCTTTTGTGTCCCTCCACGCGTTCATGAAGGTGGCCACGCGTATAGCCCACATAGCCTGCCTCACACAGGTTACATTCAAATTTATAAACAACACATTGTTGGTTTACAATAGCGGGCTTACGTTCTGGCACTTTAAGGTCTTGATTCAGCTTTCTACTTACAAACACGGGTTGAATAGTGGTATTTACCCTAGAGCTAAGCTTACAAAGTTGTTGCTTGACAAAATTAGCCGAAGTTTGGTCTTTAAATGGCAAAACAATTCTGACTGTTTCCGTTCGTGCTAAAGGGTGGGCGTGTGATCTGGACTAAGTTTAGAATTTGTAAAGCGTTTGATGGTTCTGTCAACTAAATGTTGAGGGTATTTAAGCTTTATGAAAACCTCCCTAAGACGATCACATTCATCCGAGAAATGCGACCAAGAGCTTGAAATTCGGTATGCTCGATCTAACATTGTAGCAACCAAACTCTGTTTATATCGCTTGTCCACGTGACTCTGGTAGTGAAGGAGGAGCCCTGTGTTGGTAGGCTTTATATACACCCTTGTCTCGATCTTTGGAGCACGATTCAACAGTTCCACACCCACGAATGGAAGCATCCCATCCGTCTCGACCTCCATTGCAGGGGCGTAGCCAGCACTTATGAGAGGGGGGGTTCCAAAATTCAAAAAAATAAAAAACTCCACATAGATCTCGGGGAAAAACTAGCGTTTCAAGAAATTTGCTACATTTTATTGGAGCTTTTATTTGTTGTCTATTAAATATTTACAATTTTAGTAGTAAGTCGGCCCAGAACAGAGGCGAGGGGGGGTTCCGCTGCGGGAGAGGGGGGTTCCGGAACCCCTGGAACCCCCCCCTGGCTACGCCCCTGCATTGTAAATCTCACTGAAGGATGGCTGTGGTTTAGAGTTTCGAGAAAGTGGTCAGCAGTTTCTTGGTCAGGCATGATAGTAAGCGTGTCATCCACGTACCTCCGATAGTAAGACGGGAGATCCCCTTGTGTTTCGAGAATCTCTTCGTTGTCATATCGCTCAGAAATCACATTACAATTAATGTCGCCCATTACTAGGTAGTCTACATTTTCACTATCTAATTTCCCAACCAGGGATTCAAAAGGCGTAAAAATGCCAATAGGAGAGCCTGGTGGTCTGTACCACGTGACAATTACGACTGGTTTTGATTTAGGCTTCCGAATTTCTATGCATAGATTTTCCAGGTCTTCCATGTCTAAATCCTTTCGAGTTGAAAAATTGATAGACTTTTTCACATAAAAGCACACCCCTCCCCCGCCGTTTAAAATTCTATCCCGGCGAATTATTTCGTATCCAAGGATGTGAACTTCATTATTGTTTATGTTCTCGTCTAATTTTGTCTCATTAATCGCTAATACATCAATGTTGTTATTAGCGAGAAATATCCTAAGCTCGTCTATGTGAGTTGTTAGTTTATTGATGTTGAGACAAGCTAATTTCAAACCGCGCTGAGTTGGAAGGATTTTGGTAGGGTCTACTCCCTTTTGATTTGGTAAAACAGACCTACTGCTCTTGTTTATAACACCATTTTCAGACACGGCATTCACTTTCAGCACATCATTTCAGTTTAATTAAAATTTTTGAAAAACTGATTATTACCTTTATAGTTTAGATGAAGTCCCCCTTTGTTTAACCCATTGACTGTGATGTTCTGATGTCGAATCAGAGTCCACTCGTTCTGCCGGCACAACTTTGTTAGATGCTTATTAGCTGTGCACAAGCGCAAGCGCAAGGGAACGCAACGTCTCGATTTCCTTGCGCTTGCGTTCTAGTGTGAACCACACAAGGGAAGTGTACTAGTTTGATATCCTTAGGCTTGCGTTCTAGTGTAACTACATAAGGGAAGTGTATGAGTTTGATATCCTTACGCTTGCGTTCTAGTGTGAACCACACAAGGGAAGTGTACTAGTTTGATATCCTTAGGCTTGCGCGGTTCTAGTGTAACTACATAAGGGAAGTGTATGAGTTTGATATCCTTACGCTTGCGTTCTAGTGTGAACCACACAAGGGAAGTGTACTAGTTTGATTTCCTTACACTTGCGTTCTAGTGTAAACTACATAAGGGACTAAGTGTATGAGTTTGATATCCTTACGCTTGCGTTCTAGTGTGAACCACACAAGGGAAGTGTACTAGTTTGATATCCTTAGGCTTGCGTTCTAGTGTAACTACATAAGGGAAGTGTATGAGTTTGATATCCTTACGCTTGCGTTCTAGTGTGAACCACACAAGGGAAGTGTACTAGTTTGATATCCTTAGGCTTGCGCGGTTCTAGTGTAACTACATAAGGGAAGTGTATGAGTTTGATATCCTTACGCTTGCGTTCTAGTGTGAACCACACAAGGGAAGTGTACTAGTTTGATTTCCTTACACTTGCGTTCTAGTGTAAACTACATAAGGGACTAAGTGTATGAGTTTGATATCCTTACGCTTGCGTTCTAGTGTGAACCACACAAGGGAAGTGTACTAGTTTGATATCCTTACACTTGCGTTCTAGTGTAAACTACATAACGGAAGTGTATGAGTTTGATATCCTTACGCTTGCGTTCTAGTGTGAACCACACAAGGGAAGTGTACTAGTTTGATATCCTTACACTTGCGCTCTAGTGTAAACTACATAACGTAAGTGTATGAGTTTGATATCCTTACACTTGCGTTCTAGTGTAAACTACATAACGGAAGTGTATGAGTTTGATATCCTTACGCTTGCGTTCTAGTGTGAACCACACAAGGGAAGTGTACTAGTTTGATATCCTTACACTTGCGCTCTAGTGTAAACTACATAACGTAAGTGTATGAGTTTGATATCCTTGTGTGTAGACCAGCTCTAAAGGAGCCGACGACGCACCCTGCCATAATACATTGCCCTGCTTTTGTTTACATTATACAAAGCATCAGAAACTCTGACTTGATACAAAGGGTCTGTACTTGTACAGGAGCTTTCCTTTCCTTTGTGTGGTATTAGGTAAAACCCGCGAGCTAAACGGACAAGTCTCTGAGTTTTGATGTTAACAAAAATGGCGGCGAAGAAGTGCATTATGGGAAGGGTGGGCAGATCTCCTCACCCCTTACCCTCTCTTTGTCGCACACGTGGTCGCTCCCCCACCCCCCCCCCCCCCCCCCCCCCCCTCCGCTTCCTTAATTTGTGGTCACCGTTTGTTGCAGGTTAATTTACCACCAACAGCGAAACAAGAAACTTCAGACATCAAGCTAAACTTTTTTATCTTCTGCATGACCTTGGGTGACTGGAGCTGAATCAAATTTCAAGATTTTGACGATTGAGGGAATTTTTCAGCCCATGATGTAAATCTAGAACTTGTCTGGCACACTCAACATACACTGCACTGAACTCTGTCTTACGTAAAACCATTAACGTGGCACTTGCATTTAAAATGTGTCGTATGGACCTTAAATATCTCTAGATAAATGTGATACGAGGCCATATCTAAAGTTAATACTCTTGTGATCAGTTCCATGGATACCGAGCAACAATTCCACAAACGCTAATTAAACACTAATGCATATTTTATCGTATCCTCGGGATATTTCTACCGCAAGCGGAACGGTTAGAACAATATTTGGGTTTCTTATCTCATAAATTAGCGTGATATTCATTCAAGCAAAAATGCGCGCAATTAAAAGGAAGCCATATCGCGTGTTAAACATTTAGAATTCTAAAATATCATGCAATAAATTGTGCTGTGAGTATTTTAGGCGTGTCTGTCCTCAGTAAAATAAACAACATTTCTTTTCAATATATAGGCAGCTGCCTATTAACTAATTAACTCGCTAGATTTACATCCAATCAACAATGCTTATTCTTCATATTCCTAATCCTATTATGTATACTAAACCTCGTATTTTCTTGTATAGGCGTATTGTTGGTTTAGATATATGCAGACGAATTTATACGATATATTCTTTCCTCAAAATATTGAGTACTGCCGTCCACAAATTGAGGACAATCTCATGCAGTTTAATATCTTGTACTTGTCCTCAACGACATGTATGAAGGAATGGCAGTTTTCTTTCGATACTGTCACTCAAACAGAGCTATAAATTTTAGACATTTGGCACGGAATTGGAGGGTCATTATTTCTATCTCTTGGAAGAATGCCTATGATTCTATTATCTCCGTATTTCACAAACACGAACGGGTTTAATTTTCTTCTAAACTTGGTTGATTTAAGGCAAGACTTTGCTGTGATTTAAATACCTTGAATGGGTGAATGTGGTTCCGTCTGTTCTTCATCGAAGCTCCCCTGCATAGGTTTCAGTTCATAAGCATCGCCAGTGGATTTCTCCACGCACAAGCACGGCATTGTAAAAGCAATGTCACAGTTTCCACAGTTCTCCTGTAGCTTTGTCACCAGATACGGCCCGGGGTTAGAGAAGTATTCCCGCTCCCTCATCCATCTGCGGTGTCGCTAATAGAGCTCTGTGATGACATGTACTGAGCTGAGAGTGTTAAGTGGCCGGAAGTGGAGGTTGTCAATAAGAATTATCAGAATTATGTTGATTATTTATCTTGTTTTGATTTAATCTTAGTCACGTGATAATACCGCCTGCTAAAGTAAATCTGATGTGAGTATATACTCGTGTGGCGATTTCATAGTCTTATCCGCAGCTGTTTCACGTCCCTCTCGGGGGAGGAGACGGGGGTCAATGGTGAGCTCTGGCAGTTGGCCTAGCTGGCACGAACGTTTTGCCGGAGATGATTCCCAAAGAAATGATTCAGTATTTTAAAATACATTAATGAGTTCTTTGAAGAGGGTTCTTCAGAGAACATTTGCACTGGAGAATATAAAGCTCGACCTCGTTCCCAGGGCCTTCTGGGTAATTTTCAAGATGGCGGACTTTGAATAAAACTTTGCGCGACTACATGCGGTATTCCTGTGGCAGAAAGCGTGCAATTGGCCCAGCGGATTCTCCCAACATAGCAACAGACAACAAACATGGCGGCGCAAATGATCTGAAAATCTCTTGGGGAGCATTAAAAGAATTGGAAAATATTACTAAAGAATATTATGTCTAATTCAGGAACTGTACTCTGTGAGTCTTCTGAACTCTACAATATTCTAAATCAGGTAAAGATTTGTGATTATTTTATTCAGGAAGCAAAAACACTAATCAAACCTGGATCGACATACAGCTTGAGCTGCACATATTTAAGCTTAACTTATTAATTAGCTTAACTGGTTATTTAGCTTAGTTTCTTGTTTTATTTGTTGTTTTTAGGCTTCGAAGTACCCTCGTTTAAGTGATCCCAATTACTTGTTACTGTTAGGTAAGGTCAAACACGTTTTCACTCATCACGGCGTCAGTGAAAAACACAGGAAATTTCTGCAAAACACCGCTCATGTAAAAAGCTAAATTACCGTGTCAAAGGAATTGGAAGTGTTTGGATTCCCCATGGCAATCCATGGAAAACAAAAAACACTTCTAATTTGCCATGGGAAATTCAGCTTTTTACATGGTGTTTTGCATCATCAGCAAGTCAGTAATTGCCTGCATTAGTTTGTAGACAGTGTATTTTAAGATGGCTGTTAAAAACCCAATTCAAAGTAAATAATACACATTTTAGTTTTACGAATTTTTCATACTTATACTGTTTGTAATCATTTCTAGATACCCGGAAAAGGAATGACTATAGTGAGAGCCACATTGTCACTTCAAAATTTGCTCCCAGGGTGAGTTTGCATTTTGAAATAATAGCCCTCCTTGACCTCAAAACTGTGACCTGCCATCCTGGACCTAAATTTGCAAAATACGGCACCCTATCCAGGGCTTAAAATTGTGCCTGATGACACTTGCATAAATACGCCTGAAATTTTTTAGACTTAATGCGTAAAATAATGACTCTGTTTTCAGTTTCTACAGCGTTCTCCTGGTGGATTTACTCCTACATTTTTGATGAATTATTCTATGCTTATTTTCTGCAGAATGACATAGGAGCCTTCACAGTCCCATATGATGCTGAACTTGAGACCAAAATACATGTTGTTGTATATGACAGCAATACAACATCTACCAAAGACAAAGGTATTCATCACTCTAATTCACTTTTATACACATATAGCTTATGAGGTGATTTTTCATGTAATATGGGCAGAAAGTTTACAAATTGTGGACATAGAAAAATGCAAGCATTGGTAAAAATGTCTGCCAGATTGCCTTAAGCATCATCTTATATTATCGAGTTATTTATTATATGACAAACAAAAATAATTTCTTTTCAAAATTCACTAGAAACCATACAATGATTTGCCTACAGCACAGGGCCCGACATTGCGACCATATGGTCGCCAATGGCGACTAAATGTGGGGGCTTGGCAACCAAAATTTTAAAGCTAGTCGCCAAATGACACCCCATCTTTCTAGAATTTCGCCTGAAATCGACGCTTACGTGGCGACTAACTATTGCTTTTTGGCGACTAAATTTTTTTGAATTGGTCACCAATGGCACCTAGCGAAAAAAGTTAATGTTGGGCCCTGCAGCATATGGACAGGAAGCTGCCATTCAATTAATGCTTGTCAAAACCGATTCATAACTAGTTTGCTACATGGTTTAATATGGCTTTTAACCACATAATATACAGCTTTTGGCGGGAAAAACAGCTGCGTGTCTGCACTCAATTTTGACCTAACTGGTGAGATGACATCACAGGTACGTCAATCCCAGGACTTCAAAAATCTGGAGACTGCCTTGAAATGGCAAAATTTCCAAAAATTCTCCTGGCAGAAATACAGTAAATGTATGGCAGTCATCTTGAATTTTTCCCAGGAGATGGAGTGAAAAATCTTGAGACTCTCCACAAAACCGGGAGAGTTGACGTCTCTGCTATGTTGGTGCCGAAAACAAAAGAAAGTTTGTCTACCACTTTTGTTCCTAGCACCAACATGGCTGCCATGCTTTTGTCATTATTATTCCCATAGGGATGATTGCAATCCAAGAATAATGTTGGTTTGTCTCCACAGGAAGTCCAGCATTGTCTTGTGCCAGGCTAATGTGGGAAATGGGCAGCAAAAATCCTGTCAAAGTTGTGAAAGGTAATTATAATTTATTTTTTGAAGAAGAAATCAAGATAACAAATCAAGATGCATAAATTTACTCTATAATTTTGTGTAATCACTACAGGTGGATATGAAGAATTCTCAGCACTCTACCCATTCTTGAGGACACAGAAAATTATTTACATGCCAAAGGTAATAAACAAAAAACATTCAGAAATTTAAAAAAAAATGTTAATATTTATTTGTACTGCAGGCACTTGCTACTTGTTTTGTCAGCATGTATCCCCTTACAAATTTACACTGGAACTTATCCTCTAGACTAGCCTGTCTGTGCTTGCCTTAAAGAGCCTCTGTCAGCCTCCATTTTGTCAGCCTAGCAACATACCGAGACAGAAAAAGCATCCATTTCCATCGGATTAATTAGGGAATGTAGTACAATATTTGCGATTGAATTCGATAAATGAATAATAAAACTTCATTTTGAGAAGACTATTTCAAGGTTTCTACAGTCACGTAATTCGTTGTCTGATGTTGACTGAAAACAATAACAAAGGAGTGGCTGACTAGGGCTCTTTAACACTCCACAGGGTTGACAAAAATATAACATTAGCTTTCCCCATTTTGAAATCTTGAATTGCTTTTTCAGAAAAGGGCTTTTCCAAACCTCAACATTTCCAGGTCCTTTTCCCACTTTCAATTTCCACAAATTCCCAGAAAATCTGCCCTTATTGAAGCCTAGATCGTACCTATAAGTAACATGGACTGTGTTTATGGACTATTTCAGGAGTTGGATGTAATAATGACTTACCCTGTTGAAGTCCTTCCCAGTTTCCTGTATGTTGGTACATATGCACAGTCACAGGATAAAGCTGTTACTAAAGACCTAAAGGTTAAAGCACATGTCAACGTAACCATGGAAGAGGACAATGTGTGAGTAAATTCCCCATAATGTTGCTCCTACATAACACAACATAATTTTTTAGTAGGCACAAGAGAGAGAAGTTTATTTTTAACAGAATGCTGTGAAAGATAAAGATATAAATTAATAATAATAAACCTCTCTGCCACCTGAATATAAACCCCTGGGTGGGAGGGTGGGAAAAGTTCGTAAATATCCGAAGCTCCGTTGAGTTGCCCAAACACGCTTGTAATGAAACACTCTAGCTGATACGTAAATCTATACTACCATGATTACATGTACCAAATGTGGGCAATTAATCCCTTTGATCCTGGATGGGACCAAAGAGAGGGAAATTCCCTGTAGTGGAAAATGCTATGCATTATTTGATTTGCCCTTATTTGTTTTTGTTTTCTTTGCTTGTTTATTATTATTGTAGGTATCCAGGTAATTCCACCATTTTGGGTGTGAATGACAAGCGCATGAGCCAGCTTTTCAGAATTCCTATTGAAGACAGCAGTGATGCAGATTTGCTATCCAACCTAAAGGAAGCGGCTCAATTCATTGGTGAGAGAAGGGTGTCACATTCCCATTTTTTCAGGCATATTCCTATTTTTTACAAGGAAAATAGTTGTTCATTTTCCAGGTAATGTTGGACAGTTGCGTTTTCTTAATTTTAACAGAACAGATTTTGAAGCGAGGGGGCTCATTAAAATGTATGACAAAGCGTGGTAGGTGTAGAACTAAGTTTACAGAAAACACATGAAATGAGAATGAGACCCTGTCCACACTACACCGTTTTCAAACGAAAACGGATACTTTTTGCTCCGGATACGGCTATCGTCCATACTACAACGGCGAAAACGATCACCGAAAACGGCGAAAACAATACGAAAACGATAAGTGTGGACGCAAATCTTTTTGAAAACGGAGCAAAAAGTATCCGTTTTCGTTTGAAAACGGTGTAGTGTGGATGGGGTCTGAGAATGCCAAGAGAACCCAAACACAAGGCGACTGTTACTTTGCTTCGGTCATAACTAAATGCAAGTTGTTCTTTCTTCATCCCCTGATTGGTTAGCCGTTGAATGGGTTTCGTGTCCGATTGGCTTATTGTTTTAAAAAATCGTGGCGCCTAAATGACGATGTGTTTCACATCTTTTTGCAGATGATCACAAGACAAATGATGGGAGAAGCGTTTTGATTTTCTCCACCCTTGGTATTAGTAGAAGCGTAGCAGTCGCTATTGGTTATTTGATGTGGAGCAAGAAAATGTCCCTCATGGTAACAAATATACACCTAATTCAAAAAAGGTTGCTTTGGTGTTTGGTCTTTGGTCTTTCAATTATAGCGCCAAACAAAGGAAGTTTTTGCCTCAGTGACCACGAACAAAGGCGTCCAATGACCAAAGACCAATGACCAAAGCAACATTTTCTGAATTAGGTGTATAACGTAGTGAATAATTTGTGAATGGAAGGGCAAATTCTTGTTTGACGCAAGCGAGAATAGACCTCTTTGGCTTGGGCGTAATGTTTTCCCATTTCAGATCAAGTTCCCATGAGTATTCTATCTTTCTTTTTCTGCTACGCATCGAAGGCATCCCAAACAAAGATTATTGAAATGAATTATTCAAATTCTGAAATGGGAAAGCATTACGCCCAAGCGACGGGCTTTCGCCATGTTATGTACAGGATTCGTGAGAACAACAACAACAACAACAAAAACTGGCAGGATCGCTTAGCAAAGTTTCCCCACAGAATGGGGAGCGTTTCCCACAGAATTTCCCTGCAAAGATTGGTGCCGGTAAAACGTTCTAGGCAAGGATTTTGCTTAAAAGATTGGGGTCGCACTAGCACGAAATGTTTCCCGCAGTTTGTTCAGAACTAAACCTGCTTTAAATTTGACCCACCGCGCCAGCTCCGCTTTGTTAATTAAAACAACGTTCTATTTGACGCAGGATGCGTACACGCAACTAAAGAAGAGTCGCGAAAACATGCAACCAACGAGAGGGTTTATCGAGCAACTATCAAGATGGGAGGAACAGTTATTTGGCAACGCCATAACAGACATAACTGAACCAAACTACTGAGGGCAAGCAGCAGCTTCCTACTATTTTAAATATAAATATTAGTCCGCTTCTATTAGAAGCATTCTGACTTGGTTTCAATCATTTCTAGTTATTATACATAGTTTATCATAATATATTTTAAGTGTGTGAATTTTATATAAGTAAATACATTAATCTAACTTAATGATTGCATGCAAAAAGGAATATAAAAGGCAAAGAATCTGTACTCAATTTTTTAATATTTTAACTCCATATATAACTAATAGTCCGGTCAATCTACGGTTAGGGCTAAAATATTGAAATATTTTTTTGAAATATTTTTCCATCAAAAGTCCTGGAGACATTTATTGTAAAAACATCCTAAAATGTGTGAAAATCCGCTTTGGGGGAGGGTGGTTAAATTTGAGGTTTCAGCTCATTTGCATACCCAAAGTCCATTGTTGTCGGCGACACTTACAATTTCAACCATAATGCAGAAAAATGGGGAATTACAGTTACAATTATTTTTAGGTTTCTATTGTTTTGGCGCTAGATTGAGCGGACTACAATTTTCTGTTTTACATGACTAATATAAAATCCAAAAAATGAGGTAATTAATAACAAAATACTGATAATAATAATAATAATAATAATAAAACTAATGAAGGCAGTTTATTGCTTATCATTTTCGTGATGCGTTGCTGTTATTACGTCCAAATAAGCCGTCCCCCACTTTTCAACGAATTTTTATTTTTTCGAAATTTTATGTAAACTAAGCCTCCAGTTTGCCGTACGTTGTATCACTCTCAAAATCTATCCCGCCGCCTATTCTCGTCCGGCCGCAAATGACAAACCTTTCCTGTCGAAATATAGTCGAATAAAAAAATCTTAAAATAGGATGGGTACCAGTGGCCACCCGCGCCGACTTAATCTATTTCCGACATGAAGACGAATTCATTCTATAAAATATTCAAAATGTTATGAGATTCGACGTGAAAAATATTGAAACAATACAGGAGAATACCGTCTATAAAGTACAGTAAATATGAATGTTCGAAAAAAAAAGCCGCAAGTGGAATTAGTTGTACGGCTCTACCAAGAGAGGACGGCGATAAACTGAGACTTAATTAGACATGACGTGAGGATTTGCTCTGAAAACTCCACTGGAGAGAATCGATGTTTATAAATATTACTCTTGGAGTGTTCTGATTTGAGTCAGCCAGCCGCATTATGGAAACAAAAGCAATGGAGCCGGTGGGAGAACTCACCCAGAGATTGATACCTCAGGTAAACAACGCGCCATCTCAATCTCAGATCAAAACCATGTTGGTATCCAGTTGTCTTGGGAGTTTAATCACTATTGTCGTGATTTCCTTTCTATTGCGGAACACGTCATTTGTAAATATCTATCTTCCGCAGACTGCAACTTCTGAGACAAAAACAGAGAGTTCTGATGGAAAGCAAACAGAGTTGGAACTAGAAAAGCGGGAAAACGCTAACAATGTGCGTTTAGTGATTTTAGAAAATGCGGTGGGTAAAGGGGCAGTCTGCCTCGACGGTTCCCCCCCTGGATACTATTACAGACCAGGCTACGGCCGGGGGAAGGATAGCTGGGTGTTGCACTTCTTTGGAGGGGCCTGGTGCTTTGACGAAGAGGCTTGTCTGCAGCGGAGCAAATCCGTCTTAGGGTCGTCGAGCTATTTTCCCGCGCATCCTCCGAAGTTGCAGGGTATTCTCTCGGATAATCCCAAAACAAACCCCGACTTTTATGACTGGAATTTGGTCATGCTATGCTACTGTGATGGAGCCTCGTTTTCGGGATACCGCAGGGAGCCCATCAATGTAAAAGGTGAATTTATCTACATGCGCGGTAAACGCATATTGGAAGTTATACTAGATGAGTTACTAAAGGGCCAGTTTCGTAAAGCGGATAAGGTGCTTCTAAGTGGTACTTCGGCTGGAGGCATGGCCGTCGTCATTCACGCCGACTTCATCCGAAGTAAACTCCCGCAATCGATAAGCCTTCGTGCTGTTTCCGACTCTGGATATTTTGTCGATATCGAATCGTTGAATGGCGGGAATATAATTAATCGTCATTTCAAGCGCATGTTTGAGGTTCACAACTCCGCCTTGGGCGTCGATGAAGATTGCGTGCGGGAAGCACACCCTCAGTATCGTTGGAAGTGCCTCTTCCCGCAACACGCGTTTAGATTTGTCTCAACACCCGTGTTCATCCTTCAGTCGGCGTACGACGCATGGCAAATGATTCACATCCGGGGAGTTAACTGTCAAACCCCGGATTACAACGAGAGCGAGCGCAGGCGCAAGAGCTGGATCGGTCGGCGCATGGGCAAAAGGAGCGTGGCCCCTGACCATCCTGATCACACCTGGGCTTACAAACACATACACGGGATTTATTGTAAGCCCCCAGAATGCACAACGCGCGAAATGAAAGGAGTTCTGCAATACCGAAACATTACCCTCCATGCATTGCGGCCCGTGCTGCAAAGCCGCGCTTCCGGTTTGTTGTTGACTTCCTGTATGGAGCATTCACAGAGTCTTTACGACGATACGTGGACAAAGTTGTATGTGAACGGGTTTTCTATAGCACAGCTAATAGGGAACTGGTTATTTGGAAGGACAGCCACGCACCACCATGTTGACTGTGAGTATCCTTGTAATCCTACGTGCTCCAATATATGGTGATTTGACAGTTCGACTCTGCGCATATGGTCACCAGCGGCGAGAAGAAGTTTTCGTTTCTTGGTGCGTTTGAGAGGATCCCGCGTCACGCACTCTCTTCTGCGGAGAGCATACCCTTGACGGTGAGACCGAGAGGGCGGAATAAGCTTGCACAAGAACCCCGATGAACGGAACTTTTGAATCAGTCTCACGCACACCATGTCACGCCTCTCGCAATGAGTAAACCCGAACGGGACAAGGCATCTTCATGAGAGCCCTGGAAAAACGATGGCTAATGCCTTCTTCTGATTGACTCCAGTGAGATACAGAGGCCGCACATTCAAGAACAGATCTTAGAGCGAATTTCATGACTGTTGTGAAACCAATCGCAAAGTGATTACACCAATTCTGAATAAAACCTATAGAGTAATTACAAAGTAAATGGAAATTACTCATGACAGTCATCTGAAATCCGTTCTATTAGGCTACAAAAAAATCAATATCAGATCTTGGGTGGAAAAGGTACTTTTTTCCTTATTAACGCGCGCATTGCGTACAAACGCTTATTGGCTTTCTAATGTGTGTCCACAGTGACATGCGCGAGATTTGATACGCAGCCGGTAGGAGAAAGAACTTACGCGCATGCCCCAAAGTTCAAATTCAGCCAATCAGCAAGCGCCCTCAAAAAGCTGCCACCAGAGTCTCCGGAATAAATTCAATTTTATTTTCCATCCACAGGTCTCACATGCAATTACTACCATCTGCGTCCATCTATGAAGTGTGACGATTTTTTCGCGAAGCTTTAGTTTTCAAACGTGCACGTTTTGTCGAGAATTTGTCACGTTTCTCGCTCTCTGATTGGCTGCAGTTTTGACCGTTATTTTCAGCCAATCAGAGGGCGAGAAACGTGACTACTTTTCGACGAAAAAATTGTCACACTTCATGGCTGGACGCAAATGGTAGTAATTGTCCAGGTTGTTTACATTTAGCATGTACAGCAATCTTAATCTACACTCTTGTTTATAACAACATGTTTATAAGAACGTTGAAGCTGAGATTTGGTAAAAAATATTTCACTTTTACATAAATACTTTCGCATTGTTCGAGGCGTAGTCCAGTAAAATTGGCCGAAAATGCGCTCAACCTGAAACAAACTGCAACAGAAGATGTTTCAACGGTTTCGAATCAAATAGAGTTGAAGTGTTTTTGCTGTACAGTCTATAGGATCACTTCTGGGTTGCCGACTACAACTGCCACGGAGCTCATGAATAACAAAGGCAGCTACAACAGCGTCACGGGCTATGTAAAGAAATGGGGAATTATGACTTTTCCCAGGCTCCGATGTTTGCTCAGTCTAGAAAATATTAACAACAAAATTATGAAGAAAATCCTGTTGTTTCAGGTTGAGCGGTAACGTTTACTGGACTAGGAGACAAAGGAAAGAAAGCGTGATTTCAAAATGCTGCATTTTAATTGTAGGTGGAGACTAACGTCCCGGGGGTACTCCCTCATATATGGTGTATGGGTATGCGCCGCCCTATAGGGTATGGTTTTTGGGCTCCCCCCCCCCCCCCCCCCTTAGGCGAACTAGGCGAACAGTATTCGACTCTGTCATGTTCTATAAGATCTACCACGGGCTAGTCAAAATTAATTTCCCATGTGACGTCCAGCGCAAACCTGGCTGTTGCTCAACCAGGTCAAGCGTCAGAAACACCTGCCAACTTACACTTCCGCCTCCTATTAATCAGTTTAAATTCTCCTTTTTTTCAAGAACTATCCCCGTCTGGAACTCTCTGTCACAGCAAATCATAGACCTCAGCACTGCTAATTTAAGATAGCCGCCACTGGCGAGCTGGCCCGGCAATGATCTAGTTATCATACTATCCATGTACATGTCGTTATGGTCGTGCTTGTCTTTCGTTGTCTTTATTGCTACGTTTATTTATTTATTGTTTCCTTCACTTTATTTATTTTATTTTATTTTATTTTATTCAAGGCGTAGTATGTGCATGGGTGGTTGGTACGCTGTACCTCATTGCCGGATTAGCTCGCTAGTGGCAATTACTGTATTTAAAGGTAGCCGTTTTCACACTACAGACGAGTAACTCGTCCAGACGAGTTTCCCGTCTAATGTGAATTCGTGACGAGAAACTCGTCTTTAAAACACCGACGTGAATTCACATTAGACGAGTCAAGGGTGGTTTTAGAGCCCGTGCTCGCGTGGTTACATAGCCATCTTCGGCACCATCTTTATTACCCACAACTCCTTGGGGGCATTCTAGTTCCAGTCTTCCTGGGAAGAAATACTTCGGGCTACCCGTCTGTAAACTCCGTCTAGTGTGAATTTAAGATGAGGTTTCCGTCAGACGAGAAACTCGTCATCATAACTTCGTCGTCCAAAAATCCGTCTCGACCCGTTTTCACATCTAGACGAGTTTCCCATCCGGACGAGTAACACGTCTTGGACGAGTATCTCGTCTGTAGTGTGAAAACGGCCATTCACTCAACTCATTTCGAATTTCCCCAGCCTCGAACAAAAATTAACGTTATTATAAAAAGGAGTGTATTAGACAATTATTAGATGACAATATTAAATACTGAAATATTTGGATCCACTTTTTACAATATGTTTTTTTCTTGTTCCGCAAAACCGTTTGGTATAGAGCGAGTTTCTACTGTCATCTGAAATTCGCTCTAATAATATATATTCTAATTTGACTAACTTGCATGGCAGCATCCTTGAATGACATGCCCAATGTCTGTCATCTTCTCTTAGTTTCTTTCATCACAACCACATACCTCTGAGGTACATTGAGGGGTGGGGCAAAACCATCAGCATATGATGTGTCTTCAAATGACACGGAGTAATCATCTTGAGGCTAGAACAAAGAAAACAAACAAAAATGGTCTGGTTATTTGGCTTTGCCAATTTTCCTTTCACGGGCGCCTTGGATGAGCTTAATTATAATTATTACCATACGACCTACATAGCAAGAAAGAGCATGTTGAACTGTACAAAATGCCGAAGTTTGGTGCTAATCAGGTGAATAATCGTATCGGTGACAGTCCGATACAAATGTTCTTAAATTGGCATACAAATGTTCTACTTCAATTGGCAATCCAATTCCATCTTTGCGATAATACACAAAAGTACTCCAAATTTGTACTTATCTATAATCTTAAAGGTTATTTAACAAATCTAGATGATTATTTTGTTTATTTCCTGCAAATTAAGCTACCTAAATTAACCCCATAATGGTGACACTACCCTTTAGATATGCCTGCCTCTTTGAGCATGAGTGTGCAACACAGTAAACCTGCTTGCTAAAGTGATCACTCTCAACGAATGCACCAAAATGTAGAGTTGTACTATCATTATGGAGAGTGATGATGTGACATATAGTATATCTTTCATTACTAACTTTCACTGTGTGATTCCAGAAATTATCCATACCCCCTCCCATGGAAGGGGATTGAGGTATGACCCCAACCCCTCCTTGAATTTCTAAATACCTTCCGTGGGGGAGGTATGGATTTTTTTCTGGAATCGTACTACAACTTACTCTGCTGGGTGGTTCATGTATAACGGCTTTGTAAAAACATGTTGTCTGTGGATATAATGCCATAACAACCTGCACAAATCAGAAATAACATATTAGAAATTTCGGTTTGTTTACAGTTCCTCTCCATTTGCAACACTTGCATACCTGGCTCTTTTGGAACAAAGCATTAGGGTGTGTGATTGGGTTCGCCTTCAACTTGGGCAATGGGATGACATGTCTTCTACTCAAATGGTGACGTCTGAAAAACAAACAAACAATCTTCCTGTCAAGATATCGTATGTTGCGTTGTGGCCCGGTATTCACACAGTAACATGATGATGACAATTAATTATGATAATCCTAGTCACTCTACTCACTCTTTGCCATTTTTGCCCTCCTCATCAATATCGTCCAAATCATATCTAAAACAACAAAGAAACAGATTGTGTGGTTGCAGAAAATATCCATCCCCTCCCTCCCACGGAAGAAATTGGAAATTGCGGAGGGGTAAGGTGGGGGGGGGGGGGGGGGGGGGAGGGATTTACTTGAGGTGTGTGTGTGTGTGAGAGTTGGGGGGAGGGGGTCACTTTTGAACACCATTCGGTGGGGGAGGGGGGTGTGGATATTTTCTGGAACCACACATTACTCCAAATCCCATCTTGCATCTTCTTCTGTTACTGAACTTGAGTGTTCCACCAAAATGTCCAGGAAAAAAAACGTTGTGAAGCATTGCTTACTTGTTTGTCCCTGTATTGAATGAAACAATTTCAGCCAAAATCCACTGCTCCTCGCCATCAGATGTCTTGACACGAGCAGCAACCTATTGATGACAGTTATCACAAATCATGGAGTTCTCAACCTATTGATGACAGTTATCACAAATTATGGAGTTCTCCATGCACAAACTAAACACTTACAGTACTAGCAAGTGCTTACATTGGGTTTCTGGATAAGAGAAAAGCCTGAAAGTACAGGATTATTGATGAATTTGTTTCTACAAGCACTAGGACTTGGGAGTGGCCATGCTCAGTGACTTAATGCTTACGACCATTTGGGAGCCATCGGCACAGTGAGATCCAACCTAATTCAGCTTATGGGCTACAGAGTCAAAAGAGGCTGGAGAGTTGGTCTCTATACATTTACATTTACATTTTCTCAGCCAAATATTCACTTGCACATTTCTCTGACCTCTGATACCCACAGGAAATGTTTGCTATGCAGGCTAACAAATTTGGTGCTTGGAATTGGTACAGTCATTAAACATACAACAATAATTGTGAATAATCTGAATACTCACATGATCTCCCGACTGAGCAACATAATTATTTTCAGCTTGCACAGCACCACAAAGAGGTGGAGCACTGCAATAAAAACACAGACAATTTCACCAATTAACTATTTCACCCACACTCAAAAACCTCTGGAAATCATAGTTTGATACCATCTAAAGAGCACTGAATTACAGGTTTTATTTCATCTGTAGTTCAAAGCCCATAAACAAACATTTTGTGCTTTGACATCATGTTGTCCAAGATATGCTCTGTTTGCACACTATTTGCATATTGTTTTTTGGAAAGATTTCTACTTCATGAAAGATACAATATACTTCCCTGCTAGCAGAGGCCACTTCTCGAAGTGGCCTCTGCACACAAATGTCACAACCTCGTCCAGGATCGTGGACGTACTTGTCTGGTTTGGCTGGTTTTACAAGAATGGCGTCAGTGTTTTTGCTTCGAAAACAGCTCACTTTCACAAGTGATTTCTTGTTCAATGACCAACTCACAACATTTTGCTCAAATTTCTATAGAAAATAAATCAATCTCCAGCGAATTCTCAAAGTCAAACTTTAGAATGAGTATCAGAGCTGTGTTTAAGAGCCTTTAAATTGAGTAAACGAGCCATAAAGGCCACAAAAAGTGATTTCGTGTAAGTTGTAGAGCAGAAAATTGCCTATTTTCTTGATCGCGCATAAACTTGATCGACCAGTTTCTCCAAGCTCACACCATTTTCTCACACATGCGCGACAGAGAAATGACATTTGTGTGCAGAGACTACTTTTGCGTAGTTGAAAAACACAAGAAAACATTTGAAGTAAAAGAAAATGCAGGGAGATAAAAAGTAGCCTCTGCTCGCAGGGTAACAATATACCAGAAGAACAACAATTTTCATATATCAGTCTGATTATCTTGGAGATAATCCCTGTAATGTTATAGGCCTTTATTAATAGCTCACCTCTCTGATGCCTTGCCAATCATCATGGGCAATTGAGAAGCTGCTTGCTGTAGCATGGTCATCAGAACTCCCCTGCGCATCGCTTTCCTGCAGAAAGATTTGACTCAGTAAAGGTTTCTTCTGGGAAGGGTATTTCAAAACATCTCATAGATGTCACCAGAGTGTGAACAATAACTCCCACCTTTTGACTCAAAAACAATATAAAGTACTACAAAAGTGAGAAAAAGTATTAAACAGGTACATCTATATCCCAGAAGCATGTTTTTCTATTTGGGGCCTTGGATGACCCCCAGCCAAAGGGGTCCTAGGATAACCAATCCCATTTGACCCCACTCATGCTCATACAGCCCCAAGGGTAGATCCTGAAGTTTTAAGGGAGCAGACAGAGGAGACGGGAATATACATTTGAACTTAGCCCCAGGAGTGTGTTCTGAGTTGCAAAATGCACCCTTTGACCAATCCCAATACCCCCACCACAGAGGGAATTCACATATGGACCCCCCACACCCTCAAATTTCCAGTGAAACACAAAGTGAATGCAAGGGCATAGCCAGAGGGGCCCAGGGGGCCACAGCCCCCCTTTGTCAGGAGATTTTCCCATACATTTACTGTATATGCTGGAGGAAATGTGAAAATTTTCGTCCCATGTTTTCACTATTGCCCCCCCCCCCCCCCCCTTCCCCCAACCAAAATTCAAAATTCCAGGTTACACCCCTGGAATGTATTGGGGGGGGGGAAGAGTTGTATTGAGCCCTGGAAATTCCAGTTCCTTTCATGGTAGGGGTGCAGGCCTTGTCTGGAATTACAATATGTAGACAAAAAATTCTAATACACCTATAATGCATAGAAGGAAAGAGCCTGGGGAGAGGACTCCCCATAAACATAGATGGGAGTGCTCATCCTATCCCTTAGGGGTGTAAATGAATGTCAAAATTGATGCTGTCTCTTAGGGGGTCTTCAGCAATTGCTAGAAAATTGTAGCAAAATTGTTCTTACTACAAAAATCAATAAAATGTCGGCACCCTCAAAAATTTGATCGATCATTTGTCAGTTTCTGTCTGTTCATCTGGCTGTTTTGATCGATCCAAATGGTCACGTGACATTTAAATTTTGCATCACACAATGGAAAAAGCATGTTTTTCCATGTTTGGTACAAAATTTAAATATCACGTGACCATTTCGATCGATCAAAACAGCCAGAGGAATGAACAGAAACTGACAAACGATCGATCAAATTTTCGAGGGTGCCGACAGTTTAGTCAGGGCCCGTGGTTTGATGCGCTGGTGCGGAAACACATAATTTGGCTTTCTCCGCATAATCCGTCAAATCCCGCATAATCGCGCATAATTTCCCAAAATTTTGCGAAAAACATCAAAAAGGTGAATTTCAAATTTTCTTTCCTATTTTTTTCTCACAAAAGTGATACATTTCTTCTGAAATCGTCTGTCCAACGTCAAAACAACTCGATAGAAATGAGAATAACAAAGCGTTCTATGCTAATAGCGTCGCACTGGGAAATGATGTCCAAAAGCAATAAAACGTGCCTAATTGGCCAACTAATTAATATTTCTAGCTGAGCAAGATAGATTCAAACACATGCTTGCGCTTTGGATATTTTACAAAGTAAAATCAAGGCGGAACAAATGCTAACCGCGATGAAAACGGTCAGCTTTATGCACATTGATCACATGACATTACGCTTTTTCATGGATCTTTGTTATTGTTACAGACAACAATTTCATTTCACAAACAACAACGCGAAAAATACCAGGCAGACGAACAGCTCCCTCGATAACAAAAAATCACTGACAGAATAACGTGGCACTTTTCCGGTTTTATAAAAGCTCTTACACTACCTCCAACGATAGTGCCGATCGCTCTCGGGATCAGGATTAATTTTGATAATTACGCGCAGAACGACGGCAAACAAGCGCAACAATGTTTGTGATAATGAGAGATCGTAACGATAGCTCTGTTAGTCTGTGTATAGCTCTTGTGACCGTTTAGTTCATGGTTGGATAGGAGTGAGTTGCTACGATCCTTGCGGTATGAAAAAAGTGTGCCTTGGTCTGAGACAAGTAAACGAAAGAAGACCAAACTTACTAAACTTTACAACCGGGTAACGGAAGTTACCGGTAGTTGGTAACGCTTTTTTGTAAGAAAGTAATAAGCTTTATTAAAAGCGAAAACACACGTCTCCCTGGAAGAAAATGTAGCGTCATAACGTTAGTAAAGCGACGCAATTGGAACCCATCACAGAGCATTTTCTAGACAAACAAAAGTTGTTAAAGTTAAATAGCAGCTACAATCCCCACCAAAACTGTTGACCCATTTCTCAACCTTTGAACCGCTATTCTTAAAATTTGGTTCCTTAGCAAGAGTCTCCCGCCAACAAGCCCTTTTCTCCCCCCTTCCCCCCCAATCAATGTTGTTCCTGTAGGGATATCATCGGAGTTTTGTGCGGTGCAGTTGGGATTTCAACATTGCACAGGGGGAGAGGGGGTTGTGCATTAATGTTGTCCTGTCTGTGATCGTTCTTGCGAGTATTTTTTAGCGTTACTAAATGGGAGTGTGTGTGTCAACTAGTTTTGGCGCGGATTGTATTTTTCACATTTCGGTCTTTATGCATTAGATACATTGACATCTGGGCTTTACGTTCTGGTATGATCATTAGGTTCACTCCTTATATCCATGTTATAAAATTTGATGAAAGACGACATTAACTGGGGGCTAAAATTGCGATTTCTATTCTAGCTCGGGATACCTGTGGTTCCGAAAACGCTCTATTTTTCCTTTAAAACGTTGTTAGACGCGCTGTAGTCCCATGTAAAACAAACTTTGAACTTTACATGACAGAATATTGGGAGATATAACAAATGGAAGACCACTGTATTAATTTTTCAGGCGATCACGAAAAATTCTTATGATTTTGGAGTTTTTCTCTCAACTTTCTGCAAATTCTGAAATAGCCTTTTGTTCATTTTAGTAAAAACAATTTGACGTCATTAAAAGACTTAGACGTGATACTTTCACCACCTTAACTACTGACCTTGAAGTTTATATTGGGCAAACGAAAAGCTGAGTTTGCCACTGTTTGCCTGAGAGTTTTATGCAACTCGTTGTGCTGTTGTCACGTGTTAAATGAGAAGTTTTTACGTGTCTCTACAGAAATGCCGATGGAGCGACTGCAAGACATTTTCTATGCTCTAGATTTCCTTGTTCTGTAGCGGTTATACTATTTTCACCTCACTTCACTACTTAGGTTTTATTTAACTTTCGTTTTAGAAAACGACGGCAGACGGGCAACGGTCTACACGGTCTACACTGTAGACCGTTGTCTCAGAAAAAAGATGATCTAATTGATTTCTTTTATCAATATCGGTGTAGACCGTGTAGACCGTAGACCGTTGCACTAGTTTCAATAAATCTTGTAGTAGGTTCGCTTGGATGTAAAATATACGATGTAAGGCTATTATTTTATATGTGTTGTTTGCACTCATGTTGTTAAATTGAGCATTTCCATGAAATGAGGAAAACTTAGTTTGTCACGCAACGTATTGCGTGACAGCTACCGTCCCACGTGTGGCCCTCAAATGACCAAAGGTCAGCCCTGTTTCGCGGAAAAGCAGTATTGAAAGACAAGAACAGAATCATTTGATCCAGCCTTAATAGTTTTGCATCCTGCACAATTTGTAGCAAGTCTACCTAACGTTCTGCGTAGATTTATCAGTTTATTTTGTTTTACATACATTATTGAGAACGACATAAATTGAGCACGCGCTGCAGCACGATTCGGCTCGAACTTTAGTGATATTTGTTTGACTATCAGCCGGCATTAGAAATCTACAAACTGTACTCACAGAAAGAACTCGGTGATGTCTTCCTATTGATATTAGTTGTAAATACTGAGGTGTTAAAGAAACTACCTAATTCGACTATATGCAAAAATACAATCCCCGCCAAAACTGTTGACCCATTTCTCAACCTTTGAACCGCTATTCTTAAAATTTGGTTCCTTAGCAAGAGTCTCCCGCCAACAAGCCCTTTTCTCCCCCCTTCCCCCCCAATCAATGTTGTTCCTGTAGGGATATCATCGGAGTTTTGTGCGGTGCAGTTGGGATTTCAACATTGCACAGGGGGAGAGGGGGTTGTGCATTAATGTTGTCCTGTCTGTGATCGTTCTTGCGAGTATTTTTTAGCGTTACTAAATGGGAGTGTGTGTGTCAACTAGTTTTGGCGCGGATTGTAGATCCATATAACAAAACAGGCGAAAAGAGCAAAATATGTTACGGCACTTGTAAAGAAATATTGCGCAATCCCGCATAATTTCGTATTTTTAGCGCGTAATTTCGAATTTTTAGCGCATAATTTCAGAAAAAATCACGCATAATTTCAGAAAAAATCCTGCATCAAACCACGGGCCCTGTTTAGTGATTTCAGTAGTAAGCCCTATAGTTTGTCCTGAGAACAGTACAAAAGCCACAACAGCTAAAAATTCATTTGCAGTTGTTGCTACCTTTTAGGGTCAAAAAATGTTTTTGCCGCACCCAAGTTGCTATCCCTTGGGGTTAAAATCCAGATGAGCACCCCGTCTGTTTTTACAGGAGTCCCCCCCCCCATCCCCCGGGGAAAAAGTCACTGGCAAGAGTATACCCACCTGGGCTCCCCAACATCCTGGTACCCCTGTCTGCTTGATCCTCCTCTGACCGCCCTCCTGTCATTTCTAAGAGCCTTGATGATGGCTATCTTATCTAGAGCCTTCCTTATGATGCTAGAATGTGAAATAGATTAAATAGATATAGAATATTATTATAGATATATGCATGCTTGGTTGATTATACAGTTCAATCTGAGCAAATAAATTTTGCTGCATTCTAGTGGGGACCACTGAGAAATATGGACATTTAACGTAAAAAAAATATAACAACATCTTGGAAATACCAAAAGGAGGGCTTGTTCTCAGACTAATGGGGTAAAACCTGTTGTTTGGTTTCAATAAAGCTTTTCAATATGAATTGAAAACTCACTCTGCCTCTGATTCTGCATCAGACATAGCTGTCTTGTAGAGACCTCGCAACTTTGTCTTGAAATAAGAAGACACTTAGAAGGAAATAACAAAAGTTAGAGTGCAGATCATGTACCTATTTGTCTGACAAAATTTCAAGTCCCATGGCATTACACAATGCTCTGGGGGAAGAGCGAGAGGGTCTAGGGAAGAGGAAACATGAAAACATTGTTGATGTTGCTGAATGTGACCGTTTGAACAATGGGGTGTTAGCAACCTCTCTCTTCCCCTTCCATCTCCCCCCAGTCCCTTATGCCTATTCACTCAACTTTCTTGTCATCAATTATCTCCCCTTAAAACTGCTACACAGGCTAGAAACACCCAAACAAATTGCACTAGATTCCATCTTCATAAGCAGGTTGATGACTTGATTTGATGTTCTGTACCAGACCTGCTAGACACTATTACTACCCACAAGACATACCCTTTCCTTCAGATTTCATCTTTTCATGCGTCTTTGCAATGTTACTCAGGTTGTGCTCACTACGATTTCTCTCTTCCTGTAGATAGAGTTCAAGAAGTACCATTACAAAAAAATAAGAATTTAGGAACTAAATTAACTAGTAGTTGTGAACTTGGAATTCAAGGGGGTATGTGTGCAGAAGAGGGGAGGGAGGGGGGGGAGTGGTATTGACAATTGTTATTTTGTTGGTGAATATATTTTGAGGATTGGGTAAATACAGAAACATATAAGTGAGTTGAAACATGTAACAGCGCGACAACCTGCGAACAACTTGCAATCAATAAACACCATGTTTGGAAAGCATCAGGTTCTTCGTTTAGCCAATCAGCAACGGGAGATTTGATTCGTCATATTTTTAAATTGTGCGCCAACTTATCACAACAGAACAGAAGCACAAAATGAGTTTAGTTCACTGTTTTACTTCCATGCTCAAAACCCACCAAAAATATTTTTTATCATAACTTTTGCTGTTCTCGTAATATGATTCACTGATTTGGCATGGTAAATAAGAGTACAGGCAATGCTGTTTGCGTCAACACACGTGCGCGCTTCTAAACCAACGGAAAACAGTTCGAATGCGCATGCAATCCCAATGGAAAAGTCTTATGTGAATTTTGATTGGCTGCACGCAAGGGTATTGTTTTCCAAATATGGTGTTTAGTGATTGCGAGTTGTTCGCTGGTTGTCACATCAGATTCATTCGTCTGTTACACGTTTCAACTAAGTTATATGTTTCTGGTAAATACCAGCTGCCATTTTATCCATTGACTTTGTGGACATGGTTCAATATACTGAGACACATTCCCCTGCCGGGGCCTCAGAAAAAATTATGCGCTTTGTTTTAGGTCACAGTTTAGCCTTATCACCTCCACGTCCCAGACCACTCTTTATCTTTCTCTAGCTTCCGCAGGGCCGCCTCCGCGTCACCTTTCTGCCCTCAAACATTTGCGGTATGACAAATTTACACTTTTAAATTTGCGAACCTGAATTTGCTGAACGAGTGAATGAAGTTCTTTGAGTAGCGAAGGTACAGCCGCGGTATTCGATGCAGCGTGGCTTGCACTTGCCGCAGAGCTGCTAGACGAACTTGTGTTAGGTCCCCTTGATCGGCGCATTCTCTGGATTTGTTTTTAAGCTAGGAACTTTAAAATATAAAGGAAAACATTGTTAAGAGAAACGCATCACTCCGCCGCCATTTTGATGCTACTCGCGATATTGTTCGGATCCGCTCGGTCCAAGTCAATACGATGTCGGAACGCCGATGTAATTCCGACGAAGATGGAAATAAAGATAAATATGTTTGAAAGGTTATTAGTTGTCGTTATTATCATTCTTTATTTTCAGTTCTTGACCTCATTGTTACCACCCCTTAAATAAATTTAAAATAAACAATTACAGTGCAATTAGACAAATGGAATTCTACCTCTGTACCAGAAATTATTGTTAAACTTGATTGGTGTAATTTCTATCGAGTCGTATTTTATTTTTATTACTGCGACGTGATAATTTATTTGAAGGGTTGAAAAAACGTTTTAATCTTTTATATGTTTATTTTATATCGGAACCTGTCGGCAAAGGTAAAAAGCATGCCGAAATAATTCCGACTAATAGCGGAGTCATTAAATTGAGATCGATAATTCATCGGTTAGACCGAATGACAAAAGCTGTCACACAGACCGCGGTGTTTTCAGACTGCCGTGTGGTATCGGTCGGTTGAGAAATATGATCTTTTCTCCCGCCTTATTTTCACTGGGATTATTTCTCTTCCCACTTTCTCATACCCTTATAACATATTTATTGAAATTCTTCTGTCCTGGCCTTAAATATGTGGACCGATTTGGCGTTAGCACAAGGTAATTCGGGGGTAAATCCCTGTCGCGTTTGCATTGCTTTTGAAGTTGTTTATACGATCAGGTTTCTAGTGATTTTCCGCAATTTCAGGTGAAATGTTAACATGCATTTTATTACAGGGTTGTCTCTGGAGGTCAAGCTATAGCAGCTTCGTTGGTGGGGCTGCGAGCTGTTTTATCGTGCAAGGATATTCTCAATGATAGGTAAGAAAATGTAATAACTCACTCTGACAGGCAGTTTGTAATGAACCGAACCGCGCGGATACTTGCTGATTTCTCGCAATAATTTACATTTAAGCCTTTACATAAACTATCGAGAGATCCTTATTGACATTTTTGACAGGGATTTTTTTTCCTGCCACACGATACCTTGATTCAGTTACAACGCTACAATTAGTATTTCCAGTTAAGTATATTCACAAGATCTGTGTAAATTCCTTTTCAACGATTGACAGGTGTTTTAGCCGAAAGCCACGGGGGAAATGCAGAAATGGCAAATTTTGTGGTTTGAATATGATGAGGTTAGCTTATCTCGATTGTAAATGTCATTTTTTATGTTAAGTTAGATTTAATGCTGATAGACTAAAAGAAACAGATAAAAAATACTAATTCTGTTCCGATGGATTATTGTATTCATTCAATAAGTATATAAACTGTTTCGTAATTTGATGTAAGTTTATAGACTGTTGCGCCTTGAAAGAATTTCCCGTTTGATACCGAATTGTGAAACAATAGAAAAAAGGTCAAGTTTATTTTTTATTGAAACAAGAAAATACCACCAAGAAACTTCTAATTGTGTTCCACATCAAACCTTTCAAATTTTGTAATACATCTGTTGTTTGATGTGTGTTTTGTGTAAATTATTTACAAAAAACACGCCATAGAATCCTCAAGCTTGTAGCATCCTTGAACTTTATTACTAAATATTCATGAGCATGATTGGAAACAAAAGGAAAAATAAAATCATATATAGCATGCAATCCTAAACAAACCTTTATTACAGACGAAATGATTACAAGATTTTCATAACATTTCTGCAAAGAAATATATCTGGTATTCAATGTATCTATTTTTCTCTGATGTTGCCATTTGTAACACCACTGTAGCAAATTTGATTAAATGTTGAACTGCAGGTTACCAATTTAAAATGTCATGCAATATTTCACTAAGACGTTATTAAATTTGTTAGGGTACCTGTTAAGTACGACTCCTCTTATTTTAGCCATCAGGTTCCATTACGCTGAATTCCCCAAAAAGGCACAGACATTGCCCTTGAACTTCAATGTGAAATATCCATTTACAGACAAATCAATAATTTATTGAACTGAGCTGGATAAAAAATAGTACTTAGTCTCATCCATTTAAATGGGTCTAACTTTAATTAACAGCATTAATTGCCATGATATATTCTACCCAACGCTTGATAGACCTAATACACCTACCCCCTATCCCTAGGATTCCAGGTGGCACACAGCTACTGTATACTGGATACACTTGATACACCTTCCCCCTATACCCAGGAGTCCATGTGGCACACAGCTACTGATACACCTACCCCCTATACCCAGGAGTCCATGTGGCACACAGCTACTGATACACCTACCCCCTATCCCTAGGAGTTCATGTGGCACACAGCTACTGATACACCTACCCCCTATACCTAGGAGTCCATGTGGCACAGAGATATGGGCTACATTGGATATGTAGTACCAACGAACCAGCCCAGTGTCCACACGTTCAACCCCTCTGTACAATCTACATTATAATAAATTGCTACCAGTTCTTAAAGAAAATGTTAAAACAATTATCCATTTTAGCTACTCTAAATCAGTTAATTTATTCAAACAGGACTGGGAGATAGCCAATCAACATCAAGCTTATTGGGGGTGCATGCTGACTCCTATAAAGCTTTTCATTTCTCTTATTTTATGAGCAATTATAAGACCAAAAAGCTTAAAAAAACATTATTTGTGCCCATCACAATTTATTGAACACCATTATTTATGGCAGCCTCAAGCAACTGTAAATAGCTGACCACAGCCATGGGCTGAATGCAATAATTGTTTTGTCATGGTTAATTAGTTGGCTGCAGTCACAACAGATCACATTAACAACAACATGTTAAATGTGCTAGTCAAAACACCTGGGGGGGGGGGGGGGGGGGTAGGGATGTGCCGCTGGCTCTTTGAGAACCTGGCCCTGTTCTAGAGTAAAAAAAAAAATTCAACACCCTGTTCTAGAGTATTTTGCAAACCACAAAAATATATACCCTGTTCTAGTGGCAATGTTGGCGGGATTGCCATTATTTTATTTCAAATTCATCTTCACCTGTCATCTTGAAACTATTTCAGGGCAGGGCTAGCTGATCTAGAGGGTTATCGAAGAAAATACTCTATCCAAGAGAAAAAATGTCGATTTTAGGGAAACTGATCCAGAGGAAATGGTGATTTAGCGACCCTGTTCTGGAAGCGGGAGGGCTGAAAACCCTACCCTGCACAGCAGCATATACCCGACAGTAAATACAAGGGAGTGCCCCCCGGTCAAAACACTTGTATTTAAGAGAGTTTTCTTAATTAGCAGAAAATGTTATATTATATATTATTATCCAACTACAACGAGAGGAGAACAAATATTGCAGGAGTGAGACTGTGCAGGTACAAATATCCCGCGATATTTTACCCTTCCAAACTATTTTCACTAAGTCCGTCCATTCTCACTTGAAAACAGCGGAAAATAGAATGTTGGATAATAAACAACTTATTAGACATTTTAATGTACAATATCTCTAAACATTTTTTCTCGTCTTTGTATTTTGTCTTGCCCGAAGACGCTTTCTTTTACTGCTGTGACTTGATTACTTCAAGCTTTTGTATGTAGAATAACTACTAACTATAGAATATGGCTTGTGTGGCAAAACTAACTGGATGAGGACGGATTGTAAAATTAAAACAAGGACTAAAAGGAAATAATGCACAAAGAAAATGAAAAACCCCTGCAAAATGGTTTCCTACACTTTTTTTCAAGCAAATTCGTAAGGCCTGTTTACATTTTTGCTGCAATTTTTGTCGCGGGAGTCGTGCGGGAGTCGTACGAGTCACCTCGAAATCACGAAATCAAATTATGTAAACTAGGTGCAACTCTGCATGATCTGCCGCGATTTTTGTCGCGTGGTGTCGTGGAGATTTTAAGAATACATGTATCTTAGTATAATTTGTTTTTCTGTTTTTGATTTCCAATTTTTCACTTAAAAAAATGAAAATATACAAGAAAAAAGTGTTTTTACGAACTTCAGTTGAACAAGAAAACAAAAAACATAAGTGAAAATCAAAATATAACACAAGACGTGTATTTTAGTTTATTTTGTTTTTCAATTTTCAAATTTCAATTTTCAAATAAAATAGAAAAAAATCCTAAAAATCAATTTTATTTGTCCCGTAATTCATTATATTGTTTTCATTGTTCATTTTTGAAATTTAAAATTTAAGCAGAAAAAATTAAAAGTTACATTCCTTAAAATAGACACGAGATGAGCAAGAGAGAAATGTGGGGGAGGGGTGAGGGGGAGATGCTTGTTGTCAAGTGTTCCGTGCTCCTATCAACTACTAGTTTTTTTTTTCTGTTTTCTCTGTCGAAACCATCCGATCAGTTTCTTCTCAGATGACAGAGACTTGGATTAATGAGTAGGATAATTTGTGACAATTCATACCGATAGCTTCTTTTTCAGACATTTTTAGAAATCACTGCGCATTCGGACTGCAGTCGCCGCGCCGACGACTGCAAGTTCCTCCTTCAGCTTCCCAAAATAATTTGCCCCTCTTCGTCTCGGGTTCTTTACGAAACTTCTGCTTGAGATATCCTTGTCAGAGACTGATGCCTTGAAAGCTTCATGTCATATATCATGACGGCATTTATATGTACCCTGAGAGAATGAGCATTGACTACAGTGGGAAGACTCGCCTTACTCTGATAGTCAACTTGAAACCCATAACCCGAAGGGTGTAGTACCCTGCGAGCCGTTAGCCTAAGAGCAGTAAGAGAGGAGGCCGAAACCACTCGCAGGGTAACCAAGGTGTGTAAGTGCTGCTAGAAAGGAAGAAAATAAATGCCCAATACCCTCTTTCTCTACGTACAGTGCATACTTAAAACCTCTATAAGCCAACTTATAGGTAGGTTAGGAGCACATTACTTTATGTCAATTTCTTCCCGTGAAAGGTATTTCCTAACTATACTGAGTGGGTGATTGCACAAAGCCACAACAGACGTGAGAAGAAGCTATCGGTATAAACTGCACAAACTCTCCTACTCATTAATCCAAGTCTCTGTGATCTGGAGAAGAAGCTGATCGGATGCTTTCGACAGAAAAAGCGGGAAAAAACTAGTATTTGATAGGAGCTATCACCAGAGCACGGAACACGCGACAACAAGCATCTGTCCCTCCCCCTCACATTTCTCTCTTGCACGTCTCAATCTAATTTAGGAATGTAACTTTTTATTTTTCTGCTTGAATTTGAAATCTCAAAAAATGAAGAATGAAAACAATATTATGAATTATGGGACAAATAAAATTGATTTTTTTAGGATTTTTTCAATTTTATTTGAAAATCAAAATTGAAAATTGAAAAGCGAAATACACTAAAATACACGTCTTGTATTATGTTTTGTTTTTAACTTATGGTTTTTTGTTTTCTTGTTCAACTGAAATTCGTAAAAACACTTTTTTCTCGTATATTTTCATTTTTTTAAGTGAAAAATTGAAAATCAAAAACAGAAAAACAAATTGTACTAAGATACATGTATTTTTAAGCATGTTCGAAAGAGAGCACAGAAATCGCACTGGATTTGCAAGAAAAATCACCGCAAAAGAGAGCACAGAAATCGCACTGGATTTGCAAGAAAAATCACCGCAACAAATGCAACAAAAATCACCAGTGTAGACCGGCGGGGCTTTAGGAAAGTGCCTTACCTCTGCAGTCTGTAGTTTCTTGAAAAAATGCCCTTCTCAAAATTAACTATCAACAGCATTAATTACGGGAGGAAAAGATAGGTAACCAGATTTATTTTATGGTGACCTAACTTCACTATTTGGCAACTAGTATTTTTTATTTAGTTGCCAAAATAGCACCTTTAATGTTGTGAACGAGAACCCACAATTTCCTTGAAGAACAGATGTTGTTTGCAGGGAAATAATAACTTGCATAATGAAAATAAAAATACAGGCTGTTTCACTGCTTTGTTTTTCATCTTTCCAGATTCTACTTTATCACTGATTATCTCAGCTTTGGATTGACATATTTCTACTATGATGCTGTGGTTATGTACTATGGTGTTTATTTATAAGAAAAAATCAGAGATCCAGCGACAACTTACTCTTCTGCATGGACGAAATTCTACAAGAAAAAGCGTCTAATATTCTGGCATCACATTTTGTTGCCAATAATTGGCTTTCCTATTTCAAATGTAAGTATGCATTTCTTGCAAGAAGTTTCGGACGAGCTTTCCACTTGATTTGCTCTTTTGATTTCACATTACTGCGGTTTTCGTAATTCTGCGAACTCTCGCTATTGATTTCCAACCGTCAAACCGCCTTCTGGCTTCCGTCAATCAAACTCCCGAGTCTTTTCGTCGTTACTCTGTGTGGTTTTTGATTGGCCAGCGCCTAAGCAGTGCTAAAATGGCTTCCTGTCGCGACAGCAACGTTACGTGCTGGCCAATCAAAAAGCACAAAGAGTAACGACGAAAAGACTCGGGAGTTTGATTGACGGAAGCCAGAAGGCGGTTTGACGGTTGGAAATCGTTAGCGAGAGTTCGCAGAATTATGAAAACCGCAGTAACTGCACGTCTGACACGTTCTCTCGAATTTGAATTTTTTTCATTATCCAAGAACTGAAAATTCTTCATCCATTTCACCTTCTTTTCAGAAAAAAATCCTGGAGTTTAACCCTTTTTTGCAAAAACAGCCTTCTTTGTTTTCCCGCACTGTTCATAATTCTGCGAACTAAAGCAGGGGAAATACGAGGCACAAAATCCCTCAACTTGTCGCGCAACATTGTTGCGTTGCATGTCTAATGTTTGTTGCTCGTTTTTCATCAAATTCACAACTTGTCGCGCAACATTTTGTTTTGATGATCACACATGCGAGACCAAGGCGAATTTGGCCCTTAGCACTTCATTTCTATTGACCAACCAACTTGAATCGTAGGCAAATTGTTGCGCGACAAGTTGTGTGTTTGATGAAAAACGAGCAACAAAGCCAGAATTTGTGTCTCAAAGTAGACCCGCGTTCTACTTCGCGCAACAAGTTTTCACAACCTGCAACAAATGTTTTTGTTGCGCGACAAGTTGTGGCGCGAGATGAAAAACGCGCAACATCGATCATCAACTTGCAACGCAACAATGTTGCGCGACAAGTTGAGGGATTTTGTGCCTCGTATTTCCCCGGCTTAACACTTTACATTTCTGAACGCAAAACTTCCGTCCATCAGACCTTTTAAAACAGGCGCATAGATTTTTTCCAGTTGCAATTTATAGTGGGAAAAAACATCTCAAGGCGTGAAATCACCCAGAGTTGTTCTCACTCGATTGACGGAAGCCAACCGCGGTTTGTTATGTCCGATTTTTTTTACTTTTTGTTTAATATAAATCGTAGTCAAAGTTTCGGCAAGAAGAAAATAGGTAGTGAAGTGCAGCAGAGGCCCTTTCAAGAAAACACCCTCTGTGACATATTTTGACCCTACCAGACCCGGTGAATTTTTAGTCTCGACGAATTTTCTGAATTGACCCGGACATTATTTCCTTCCCCGGTGCGAAATTTGAGTGTTTACCAAGCTTACGTACTATCGAAATTACGATAAAAGAGAGGCTGATACATGTATTACATATACAGCACTGATACAGAAGAACTTGTCAAAACGTTTGGAAAATGACGCGCAAGAAATTCTAGTCGGTGAAAACACAAGTGAGCTGACCCGACGAAAATTTGTCTCACCCGCAGACATTTACCTGAAAACCCGGTGGGAATCTGGACTTTGTCGTGTCTGTTACAGAGGTGTAAGAAAAGTGAGTGTGAGGTGCGCAATGAAATTAGCTCACGGATGTAAGGCAAGCGGTTAGCATATTTCCTAGTATTTGCACGGCTCAGCTGGAACCGCGAATGTGAAAAACTCTCACCTAAGTTAATATATAGTCATTTGACTGTGATTATTATCTATTTAATCATATTTTTTCCAGTTTTCTTGGATACGCCGAGATCGAGGAGATTTCTTCATCGCGTGTCTGTTTATGTCGGAAATGAGCACACCGTTCCTGTCTCTCAGAGCCGTCATGGCTAAGGTAGATAACACAGGTCTCCCATCCTTTCCTGATGGATGTCCACCCATCAGTCTGTCTTTAACATTTAGAGCAAATGTCATTTATACCACAACGCGCGCGTTTCTCGAATTCTGATTGGCTCTCAGCCGTGTGGATACATAAGAGGACATACCACGAAACGCGCCATCATCAGCGCGCGCGCTAAAAACAACCAACGAAAACACCGTTTGGCTGCGCGCGCGCTGTTTTGGTATTTATTTTTGCCTTTTTGTTGTGGTATAAAACAAATGTCCTCTGATTTTCCGTGGTATGTCCTCTTATATACCACGGAATGACGTAATAAAGTGGTCAAAATGCACTGCGGACCCACTCGGCTGCACCTCGTGAGTCCGCAACAGTTTGACCACTTTATTACGTCATTCCGTGGTATATAAGAGGACATACCACGGAAAATCAGAGGACATTTTAAAAATAACTGCAGTAAGACTAAATACACCTAGCCAATCATATACGAGAAAAATAACGTTGCTGCTGAATGGTTTCCCCGTCAGCCAATCATATGCCAAGTACAATCACTATCACCCATTGAACACATGACGACACATGCCCAGCAGGCCAAGAAAGGAGTCGACCACTAACTTCTGAGAGGGGGCGTTTTTGAAAATAATTTTCCTACACGGCCCGAAGCGCCGAAAAAATCCTACACAGCAAAATGGTGACTAGAACCCTTCCTTCTTATTGGAAAAAAAGTTATCACCGCATAACAGAGGAATAAAAAATTCTTGCACACAAAATCTCCACCCCCGGCCGCAGAAACAGCAAAACGCCGGCGGCAATGATTCTTTCACGGCGCTAGTGCGACCACAATCTTTGGAGCAAAAAGCTTTGCCTTGAATTTTTGCTGGGAAATTCTGTGGCAAACTTGAAAACTTCGCCAAGTGCAACCCCTGCCTTAGCCAGCTTGAAAATGTGCATGGGGGAGTGAAAAGTTTCAAACGCTTTCTTCACAAGAGGACGGCTTATTTTTGATCTAAATTAATTATTGCTCCATTTTCTCTCCCCTAGCTTGGAAAGAAAACACTCTACTCTACGCACTAAACGGCCTGGCCTTGGCGATCGTGTTTTTTACATTCCGTGTGTTGGTCTATCCCTACATGTATTGGCAGTATGCTGTCCACGAAAACATCAGCCTGCTACAGGTACCTTTCTCTATACCATTGCCATGCAATGTATCTTGCTTTCTCTTGATGTCTTTACAAATCAACTGGTCCTATGTGATCATACAAGGATGTTTGAAATATCTCGGTCGGACCCCTTTATCGGGAAACAAGAGGAGACATTACTTTGTAACGGCAACGAAGAAGCTCTTGAAATTCATCGAACTGTAGCTAATAACAATGGCTCACTGAGAGAATCGTCAGACAAGCAAGATTGAGGATTTGGAATTGCCCACTCAAGGTGGTATTATGATTAAAGTCAAAGATATTGATATTTCTACTCCCGCGCGGAATTTCGAGGCACATGATCTCAGCATTGGGGTCACACGCCTTGCCAAGCGGACCAGCTATATGTTCCAGCAGCCATGGGGTCTCAAGAAAGACGTTGGTAAAATCTTGTTTCAAGGCCACGAACAATTTGCTGCAGAGAGTACTTTAAACTCATCAACTATGAGTTATCGATTTTGCACAAAACATTTCCATCCGTTTTCAGCATGAGCAATTTATTGAAAGTTATCAAGAGAAAATATCATTTTCTCTTGAAGTTATACAATTTTCTACTTATCACTCCCGTGATAGTGTGGGATTAGGGATGGTGTCCAAGCTCTGCAGGATATTTTTTCTGCCGTTTATGCCTGATTTTCTTCTATGTCAAGCCTGCTCGAATTATTTTTCCTTCAATTTCAGCTTGCTCGATTGTTTTTTTGCTTTTGCCCACCCCATCACTTTTTACAACGTATCGTAGTAAATTGCCAAGTTCCAGGGTGATAAGAAGAAGGCTAGAGAAATAGCTCAAAGCTCATTTTGTATTTCTTTATATTTTGTTTATTTTTATTTATTTATATCTTACCCTTCACCCCCACTCCCAAAAGTAAATTCCATTACAAACGTCTGTAAATAAATTTCTAAGGCGAAATGTTAAAAGTAGCGAAGATAGCCATGAACTCTTTCAAGTGATTGTGCTACATGTCGATAATAAAATTCGCATTTTTGCAAGGTAGCCGCTTCGCTTTCGTTTATGCCGAACTTATTTTTTGTATCTTGACTTTAAAATTTATACTTTTATATTCTGTTATTTTCAAATAATTTGTTTTGCTTTTCTAACGTATTTGTTTTTATATGTACCATTTTCAAAGGCGTTTGTCATTTGAAGAAGATTGATTTTTTCCATTAATTTTGAAATAGGTTAAATAGATGTTATACCATTTTGTTTGGCAAAGAAATATGTCTTCTGAGAGCGAATGAATATAATTATATGAAGAAGTGATAGTTAAGAGAAGCAAGGAAACTATCGCCCAAAGCGCTGCATCGCGAACCGTGTTTTCATTCAAAATACCGATACGATTTCTGTAAGGTGTTTTTGTGTTCCGACAGTAAACTATCCGAACCAATCAGAGTGTTAGCCCTGTTTCGCCAACTGAGCAGTCAACTGGGTTACGTCAGACAAATTCCGCCAATCAATCGCTGAACCAATCAGGTGTAAGCCTGAACAACAACAACCAAGGGTTGAGATTTATGTTAAACGCCGTGGAAAAATGGTGTTTTGCTGACGTTTCGAGCGTTAGCCCTTCGTCGGAGCAAAGAGGGAAAACTGAGGGAGTGGGGCTGTATATAAAGTAAATGTAGAGCCGTTGCTAGGCAACAGATAAACATTCGGAATGACTAAAGGCGATAATTGGTTAAGAATAACAAAGGATGCCATGGGCCATTGAAATCGCAAACTAGTGATAAAAGTAAAGAAAGAGGAATATGATGAGATGTAGAAAACTAGGTATAAGAGAAAAATTCATTGATGCCGTGGGGTGATCGGCAACCGAGTGAAAGAATAAGTCTATTCTGTTTCGCCAAGTGAGCAGTCAACTGGATTCCGTCTGACAAATTTTGCCATTCAAAACTCTGAACAAATTTGGCCTGTCGTTCGCAAATGCGGTCAACTGGGTTCCGTCAGATAAATTCCGCCGATCAAATTTCTGAACCAATCAGAGTGTTAGCCCTGGTTCGCCATGTGCATTCAACTGGGTTCTGTCGCAATAAAAAACAGACAAATGTTGCCAGCTTCACTTTGCGAAACAGGGCAAGGAACCGAGTAGCTCTTTCGGAGGAACAATCGATGTTTTGAGAATACGGGCCGCGATGCCGCGTTTTTGGCTGTAACCTCGAATCCACGGTCTTTGTTGTTATCTCAAAGACGGCGACAGAATGGAAATATGCTTCGAACGCAACGTTCAGTAGCGTTGGAAAGAGTTACAAAATTTTGAAATTAAAGTTATGTATATATTATCCTTTTAATTGGGAAAATTTGAGAAATATATATTTACATGGAATATACTATCACGATAATTTTGAAAAATATTTACAAGATTGTTCTACTGAGGATTACAGCTGTTTCAGGTAACACGCGACCAAGCGCGTTCAAAACACTATTTGGCAGTTGGGTTGGCTTCTGTCGCGACATGTCTCGCAAGGGAAGCCAAACAAATGCACTGGGCAGAGATTTGATTGTCCCACACGGATTGCACTGATTGACAGCACAGAAAACCCAACTAACAAACTCCATGAATCTGACAACGGCGAAGTCGCGTGTTACCTGAAACAGCTGTAAACTATTGAATATTTAAAAATGCATGAACTGCCTTGCCGTTCTTTGCCTCTCATTATAAATTTGTAACACCATTTTCTCACTCGATAAAAAATAAAATTTGTTATCGCTAGAACTGGTGAACTGTTCTCTCGTTCGCGAAATATTGTTCTTGCCTCGAAAATAAACCTCACAACTTCGCGCCACTGTGTAACCCTTTATAAAGCTTTTGAAGAGTAGAAAACAGCTATTATAACATCATTAGCTATTAAGAGATTATAATGACATTAATAATTATCTTATCAAAATGTTGAGTAAGTTCTAGTCCGTCAGAATTCATTAAAACCACCCAACACGGTGGGCTGAGAGGGAGTCAAAATCGTTGGTTTAAACGGGATTTTAAATAACTTTCGACAAGTTTGTCCAATGAATCTGATATTTGGCATATGGATAGAACTCAATAAGAGGGGAAAAAATGTTCTGTTTGAAATTTTCAAATTAACGGTTTTTGGCGAGTAATCGATGACATCATCAAACGAGAAAAGGTTTTTATTATATAAACACCAATGAAATACCAGGTGATCTCCCGCGCGAAAACTTGATATCTTCACACGTGAAAATATCATGTTATTTTCACATGTGAAAATATCACACTTGCCTTTAAGCTTAACTGAAATAAAATTTGAATTGGTATTTCATTGATGTTTATATAATAAACAGAACATTACATGACCGCTTGGAGATACGAATTTTATCTTCTCGTGTTAAAATCTATCTCACTCGTTCGCTGCGCTCACTCGTGAGATAAATTTTCAACACTCGAAGATAAAATTCGTATCTCCGCGCGGCCATGTAATATCCTCTATATATCTTTGAAAGGATGAACCTCAGACAACCAAACTTGGGTGAAGTAGAATTGCACTGTTTGGAACTTAGTTTTTAGACTATTTCACGCTTATACTGTTTGCCTCCAGATAGATTTAGCCACTGGCTAAAAACGGAGCTCCCGGTTACATATTTTTGTGTTAATGAGACAAAAGGTTGCCATTGTGCATAGCCGGTCACCATCATACCACGTGACCAAACACTACCACCCCCTTGGCCATTTTCACCCAAGTTTGGTTCTTTCTAAGATTTATATCTTTCTTGGTTTGATGACGTCATCGATCATCGATGACGTCATACTACGTGACTAAGCAGTTGCACCCCCTCGCCACTTAGACAACTTTCCCCAAGTTTGGCTGTCTGAGGTTCATCCTTTCCAAAATATAAACCTTTCTCGTTTGATGATGCTTGGGTTGCCTGTGTCCATCAAAAAACAGGTGGCATTTACACTTTTGTGTTGTTTCCTTTCCTGCTGCATGTAGCTATGGGGCTCCGCTACGCAGGCGCCTTCGGCGCCCGCGGGAGCTCCGCATAAAAATATGGCTGTATTATTAACTTCAAATTTCATCGTGTTCAAGTCGTGTTCACTCATGTGGAGTTTTAGACGAGACCCTTCAAAAAGCATCAAAATGATATATAATACTATGTACCTACAGTTTAAAAGAAAACGAATTCAATGGCAACTTTTTTGGCATAACACTTCTTAAAGGTTTCCCTATTGCTTAAACGAGAACCCGTAAAACCGGCTTAAAATCCTGCTTTACCAGTGAATGCATACGCACACGTACATAACCGCTGGTCGCGCGCATGCATTCGCTTGTAAAGCAGGATTATTACGAGTAAAAAAATAATTTAAATTTTTTTTTGGACGTATGTTTGCAGTGGTTTCTCTCCCTCGCTCGCTGCGAGGGAGAAAAGAGGACACCACTGCTCGTAGGGCAGCAAAACGTGCAAAATACGACAACTTATTGGTGCGTGACTCGTGCATGGCGCCAAAGACAGGCAGAATCAGCATTCCATTGCAGACTGTATTAATTTCGGTATTTATACGTTTTGACCTTCTTCCTTGTTGCCCTGCGTGCTTGTTTAGTGCAAAATCATGCAAAACAGCAAAGATATTCCGCGTGGCGAGCAAGACTTCATTCCATTTGAGGACATTTTTAAGACCGTCAAGTCCTGTGGCCCGTACCAAAGCGCCTTGTGTATGGCTCCAATATCTTTCTTGTAATGGTGATGGGTTTCCAGTTCTATATCTTGATATTCGGCTATGGAACCGTCCCGTTCCGCTGCGCGACTCCTAACGTCTCGTGTCCTTTGAGCCAGTGTTGTAGCAACTGTACCGCGTACGAGTTTCTAGGGCCCTTGCACACTTTCATCTCTGAGGTAAGTGATCATACATTCAAGTTCATATTGTTCTTAAAAGCTGGAGAACGTTTCTTTATAATTTTCTTTCATATTTAGAAGGAAAGCTGGCGTTAAAAATACGATTTAAACTGTCAGGGCATCCAACGATATTTTCGGTAAAATATCTGTTTCGGAGGCTTTTTCGACGCTTGAACTTTCGGCAACTTTTTCCGTTTCGAAATACTTAAGGTTACTGAGAACCTTCGCGCGCGGCACGTCCTGGAAAAACAATCATACACGTCCTTTGTTTAACCAAAACATGTCAAACTATATATCGTTGGAAAGCTTATAGAATGGGCTAGGTTGACATGTTTTCGTTAAACTTAAACGTGTATGATGTTTTTCCGAGGACGTGACGCGAAGGTTCTCGGTAACCTTGAGAACGTGAGATTTGCTATTTTCGGGGCAAGCTATACACTTTCAAAAGGTCGCCTAGAATTTCTGGATCGGCTTAAAGTCACAGCTAGGAAATTCGAACAATTCTCATCGTTTTGATGTTTAAATACACCTTAAATAAATATGTTTTAAAAAAATGGGTGATAGTTTCTCGTTGAGTGCCCTGAACACTTCATGCTTGGTTATTGCTATTTGTGATATAAGAGTTTTCTCGTATTTTTCGCGTCCCGGCTTAATTAGAGTCTCGTTCCCGCTTAATTAGCGTCGCGCCCCGCTTATTGAGCCGTTCCTCGAGAACAGTAAGGAAACATTTAAAACTTAACATGGTAGCGCCAGCCTCGACAACAGATTCTAAGGGCCGCTGTCCTTGGAACGCTTGACCCTGATTGACATGTTGGCAGGGTAATAAATTAACGAGATTTTTATTGCTTGGAATGATCACGGAAACAGAGTCGTTCCTCCTCGGAGTCCTTGATACATTACCATAATTTTCATATTCTGCGAACTCTTACGCCAACTAACAAACCGTGGTTTGGCTTCCGTCAATCAAACGATGCCGAACAGCTCTACTAGCTCTGGGTGATTTCACGCAGGCTTTGAGAGTTTTTTTTAACTAGGAAGGACAACTAAGGCTTCAAAACCAACAATATGCAAACGAAACTTAGAACAAACCTGCTGCTGTCCTTGATTGACATATTGGCGGCGCTAATAAATTAACAAGCTTTTTATTACTTGGAATGATCACGGAATGAGTTAGAATGGGAATGTCTCCCATCACATCCGGTCCATCCGTGCAGTACACAGCGGACCTGTTCCACAGAACCACCCCCCCCCCCCCCCCCCCACCCCCTCCTTAAAAAAAGACGCATCACCTTGAGGCGGAAAAGAAAAGTAACTGAAAGGTTTTCAGCCACCCCCTCCAGTTTTACAATTAACCTTACATTAAAAGGTTATGGGAATAAAAAAGATTATGCGCCAAAAAAGGTTATGCGTCAAAAAGGGTGGGAATTTAGACGGGGACACCATCCAAACAGGTGTTTCTCAATTTATCAACCCATATGCGGCCGCGTTGCGCATGACCTCGGATAATGACCTTAACATGGAATTTGTTGTCGAGACTGGCGCTATACCATGTTCAGTTTAGCCCGCCAAAAGGTGAGAATTTAGACGGAACCATCAGCCAAATGTTGACGTTACAGAATCACTAGGGAGGCGGGAGTGACCATCCTCAGTGACGACTGTGCTTACGACCGCTTGGCAGCCATTGACGCCGTGAGATCCAGCGTAATTCAGCTTACGGGCTGCAAGACTGGAACATTTAAGAGCGATATAAGTAGTGATCCAATCTGTGTGATTTCAGTACAATTTGATATGTGAGCGAGCATATTTGGCAGCCACCATTCAGTCATGTTTCTATGGCGGTACTATTATTGGGGGCCTCACGGCTGGTATCATGTCCGACGTGTTTGGCAGACGCGTGACCATGTACGTCTTCAACTTCATATTGGTAGGTCCTGAGTTCGTCTACTATACCCCGGGCGGTCAATAACTGTGCAGTTACATTCTCGAACCCAGAGCTCCCCGGCTCGTCACCTCGGGGAGGCACTGGTGACAGACGTTGACGCATGCGCGAGATTTGATACAGAGCCGTTGAGAGAAACAGCTTTCTGCGCATGCCACAACGTTCGAAATTAGCCAATCAGCGAAGGCCCTCAAATCGATGTCCCCAGAGCCTCCGGCGCGAGCAGACGAGCCGGGGAGCTCTGGGTACGAGAATATGGTGCAGTTATTGCCCGCGCGGGCTACATTTGATTTTGATAAGACCACGTAACGCCAAATCGACTAATATATGGCAGCCTGGTGTTTTGTTGAGTGAAAGTCTAGTTAGGCTGGCGTGAAGGATTAATCCCGCGTGCCTTTAATGCTTTTCATGCTACAATTCTCGCGTCTACACAAGCGTTATCTCGTTCCCAGATGATTTCTCGGCTCTGCTTTTGTGTGCGAGACATACGTCTGGTTAAAATACATTTCGATCTGATTCTGATTGGTTCTTTTTAATTGCGTGCGCTGCTCTAATTACTATATAATTCAAGCATTTACGGTTTGCATTTTGTCCCATTAGGTCGCTTCTGCCATTGGTTCATCCTTCGCTAACTCAGTTCCTCTCATGGCTGTGTTGCGCTTTCTAAATGGTCTAGGGACAATAGGTCTCAATACAGCACATTACGTGTACTTCCTGGAACATGTTGGTACTTCGAGCCGGACACTGGCGGCTACGATTCACTCGGCCCTGTGGGGTGTGCACTCCTTGCTACTCGGGCTCATAGCGTACTTCGTTCGAGACTGGAGGTATTTGGCGCTTGTCGTAGGTGTGCCGGGACTTGCTCTTTACTTTTTCTGTAGGTAAGGTAGCCTTGCGTGATTCATTACATCACATTTCTTATACTGAAGGTCTGGTTTACACACGAACGCAAGCGTAGGACGCAAGCTCAGGACACAAGCGTAGGACGCAAGCTCAGGACACAAGCGTAGGACGCAAGCGTAGGACGCAAGCGCATGAGGACGCAAGCGTAGGACGCAAGCGCATGAGGACGCAAGCGTAGGACGCAAGCGCAGGACGCAAGCGCAAGGAAAGTGTAAATCACAGCGACGCAAGCTTAAGTCTAAAATAAAAATGAACGCTTGATTTACACTAGGGACAAAAAGATCTCGATTTTTTACGCTTACGTCTGCGCTTGAGTTCTAGTGTAAACCACATAAGGGAAATGTACAAGTTTGTGAAACATTTACCATCCAGCTAAGAAACGGGCTGCGGATCAGATCCGTTTTATGCACCTTATGTGATCCAATTTTGTTTTCAGAGTGATTCCAAGGTCTCCTCGTTGGCTTTTGGCTCGAGATCATTTGGATGAGGCACACTCTGTGATCATGAAATATGGAGCCAAAAAGGGCAAGACCCTGGATCCTGTAGCACTTAGAGATCTCCTAGAGAAGATACGGAAGGGCGAATTGGAGAAAATGAGGAAAGAGCAAAAACGAATAAGCGTTATAGACCTTTTGAAGTCGACAAGACTTCGGAAGCGAGTGCTGATAATGTTCTTTGTAATGTGAGTTGTTTTTAACTTAGCTCTTCGACCAGTCCTCTTGTTTCAATTTCAGAGGCTTCATTAGGAAAATAGACCTCCGACTGGCTAGCCCGTTGGTGGTAAAGCGCCAGTTTGCTACTTGATAGATCGAAACTGATCTATCACATTTGGCATGAAGACAATAACCAATTATTGGATGTGGTTGAGCATGATAGTGAGATTTGGCAACGCCGAGGTTTATGTTATCTGCCGAAGCGAAGCTGAGGCGGATAACACTAACTCGAGGCGTTGACAAATCTCACTATCATGCGAAACCGAATTCAATAATTGTTTTATTATTCAGCAACAAGGAATTCTTACCTAGTTAAACGAAGTCGACGACGAGGCCTTGCAAGGCGAAACGGTTTTTCAACCTCAGCTTACGTCCATTTGTATTTTCCTCTTCGTATTCAATTCAAATTAGCCATTGTTGATGTTTAGATATCCTGAGCAATGATCTCTCGGCAAAAAAGCATAGCAGATTCAACGAGAATATTGGCTAAATTGGCTTTCGCCTTCGAAATGAAAACCAAGATGGCGGCCAAACCTATTGGCTTGCGTTATGACGTCATTAGAGTTCATCAATCCTAATGTCTGGAGTTTGACGTCACGAACTGCGCGCCAACATGCTTTCGCTGTGTACTCTTAGCCAATCAGAATCGAGATAGTGGCATAGCTGAATAATAATAAGCAATTATTGGATGAGGTTAAGCATGACATCGTGAGTTAGCAAAACCGAGGCCTGTGTTATCTGCCGAAGACATTTTGTTCATCACATAAGGAGTCTCTATGTAAAAGATCGAGCTTATCTGAATTGACCTGACCTTACTATTAATTTGAATTATTAGTGATTTTATCAGGTCGTTTCTGCTCTGTCTCTGAGACACGGAGCGATGAAAACTGTCGTATGTCCTATCTTGTAGGATTGGACAAGTGTTCCTTGGCAATGCGTTCTTCCTGTACATCAATCATCTATCTGGAAATATCTACGTAAATTACGCTCTATTCAACATCATTCCCCAACCACTGGTATTGTTATCGGGAGTTCTTCTTAAAAAGTAAGTCGGCGAAGGATCATGCTTACGTTTCTATACTTTGACAGATTTGTTTTCTAAAACTATACAATCAGAGCCCTCGTTGACCAAGTTAGCGTTCGGATCGGGGGGTAGGTGGATTCCAAGGGTTCAAAGGAACACCTGAAACCAAAAATCTATACATTTTACCTCATGAACTAAAGCCAGAAAAACGAGCAAATTCCAGCTATTTCTTCCTCGAGTGGATTGGCGTACAACTCGGCTGCGGCGATGATGACGATGATGATGCTTGTTGACGCTTGGAGGAGTACAGCAATTCCGTGACATGCCTGGACAGCTGCTGGTATAGGGTAGATTTTAAAGGCTCTGGCTTATACTAGTTTAGAGCTGTACCCTAATAATAAGAATGCAGTGATGGGACATCAACGCCTCTTACCTTTCCACTATTTTCCAGGTGTGGTCGACGTTTCACGTGCTCTGGTATCTTTGCTACAACAGGAGTCCTGTGTTTGTGTGGCCTAGCAGTACCAGAGGGTAAATGAAACTGTGCATTGACAATTTATAATTTCAATTACCGTATCAAGTGCAGACGATAAGCGAAATTGCCTCTAATTTTCTTCATCTATCTCACATTCCAGAACACAATCTTATCAGAAGCGGATTGTTCATAACTGCCAACGCCATTATCAATATGAACTGGAATTCGATATTTATTTTCATGTCCGAGCTTTTTCCTACAATTGTCAGGCAAGTAGCAAGTACATAGGGGTTCTTTTATCTTTCCCCATTCCTACCGCCTCTTTCTCAACCCTTCTTCCTAACCACTTCCAGCTTCTTCTTCGTTGTCTTCTTCTATTTCTTCGTTCTCCTCGCCCTCCTTCCGCTTTTTCTCCTTCTTCGTCTTCTGCGTTCTCGTCATCCTCTTCCGCCTCCTTCTCCTTTTTTCATCCTCCTTCTTCGTTCTTCTTTGTCTCGTCATCCTTCTTCGTCTTGCTCACCCTCTTCCACCTCCTCGTTCGCTTTACCTCCTCCTTCTCTACCATTTCTGCCTTCTCTTTCTTTGAATCGTTCTTCTCACTTCTTCGTTCTCCTCATCCTATCCCCTCATCTCCTTTACCTCCTCACTCACCACTCCACCACCTTCTGCTTCATTCTCCTCATACACTTCCCATCCTCCATCTTTACCTCCTCCTCCATCAAAACTTCCAGCTTCTCCTTCTTAGTTTCCTCCTCCTTCGTTGTCCTCGTCCTCTTCCCCTCACCTCCTTTACCTCCTCACCCAACACTTCCGCCTTCTCCTTATTCGTCTCTCCATTCTTCTTCATCCTCCTTACACACTTCCCATCCTCCCTCTTTACCTACCTCCACCTCCATCAAAACTTACAGCTTCTCCTTGTTATTTTCCCCTTCTTCTTCGTTCTGCTCGTCCTCTTTCCATCCTCCTTCTTTACCTCCTCCTGGGGGTAAAAAATAATGTTTTAATAATTTTCTTCTTTTCTCCAGAACAACATCTGTCGGTATGGTGGTCACTATTGGGAGGTTTGGAGGACTTCTCGCTCCATATATGGGATACTTGGTAATGAACAATTGCATACTCGCGCGCCATGGTCCTTTCTCACCTCCTCCCAGGGAAGAACCCCTGCGCGCGAAGATGTGGTGCACCGCACTGAAGAAACGCAGTGAATTAACAAAACGCGCGCTTGAATTATGCTGGTGGACCTTGCTTAAAGCATAGACGGCTTGCAGCCCCTTCTTCGGCGAATGTCCGTAAATTGAGGGAATGTTTTTTTACGGTCGGCGCGCTTCGATTTGTTTACGGTGTCGAGTTACTCAGGAGAGGAGACGCGCCACGGGGTTCCCCCGTGTCTTTCTCTCGATTTACGGACGTTCGCCAAAGAAGGGACTGCAAGCAATAAAGGGGCTGTGTCACGGTTGTTTCAACAAAATTTTATAAAATAAGACCAATGATCTACATAAACTGTCAGAATCCTACATTATACTATTATTTTGTGTTATAAAGAAAAAGGAACTGAAACGTGCATTACATATAGGCATATAAAAAACTGTTCAGCCTGAACAGAAATCAAAAATGTCATTTCGTAATCCAATTCCATCCGCTCGATAACACACGAAAATACTCCAATTTGTGCTCATCCAGCAGTTGAAAGGTTATTTAACAAACCTAGATGATTATTTTGCTCATTTCCTTTGAATTTGACTATATTTAAGCAACCTAAATTTGCCTCAAAATTGTGACACTGCTCCTTTCCACTCTTGTTTCCAGGGCCAAATTGCTGGCCTCTACTTCACATTACCACTGATTGTTTTTGGCGCCACGAGTGTCTCTCTCGCTCTGCTGACTCTCTGCCTACCGGACACAGTATTTGCCAACATGCACCAGACCATAGAGGAAGCGGAGGCTGATAAAGAGTATTATGGGATGCCTTGCTGCTACAAACCGGATGTGACGCAAGATGACGGTGATGGTATAAATAAAATAGCCTGCGGTGATTTGGACTGCAGTGTAGTCGCACCAAATGGAAGTGTTGAGACCCGAATGTAAAGTAGTGCACTGATACAGGTAGCCGCTACGCAATTCCCTTTCGTAACCGGTCGATGCCTTTTGCCATTTCTGTGAACGGTCGATGCCTTTTCAGAAAGGTCGTTGCAATCTGATCCCTTGGGACAATTAGTCATTGTCTACCCATTTACGAAAGGGACGACTGTGTAGCCGCTAAGTGGGGTGGTAGCAGGGTGGGTCTAGAAAATCATTTTCTGTTGTTGTTCTATATTGCTCAAAGTTATGCATTTTTTTTAAAGCGTTACGACGCGAAGTTCCAAGTTAAAGAACAAATAAAACAATAAATGCAATTAATTAGTATTCCCGGCGAGCTACCTTAAACTTCGATTCGGGCTGGCGCACATTCAATGACATTTTGTCGATCAGTTTGTTCAAATGTTACGGTGGTCTTCCGAAGCACAGAAAGAAAAGAAAATGACGGAAATTAGTGCCGCAATCGCATTGCGCTTTGAACCCGATATTCTCACTCTCTGCAAAGTACCAATTTTCACCAAGTATCAACACAGGCGATCCAAGCTCTAGTCATGTGGGGTACTGTGAAAGAAACATGCAACGTTGTCGCTGTAAAATTATACGTAAATGTAAATATTGGCATAAAATTAGGGTGGCTAGCCACCCCTTTTTTCTCATATTTCTGGTATAACCTTTAGATAGCCACCCCCATAGTTGCAAATGAATACCATGTGGAAATTCCAGGGTAAAATGGATGGCCCTGTGGAAATTCCAAGGTCAAAATCAACAAACCCTGTGGAAATTCCAAGGGTCAAACACAGCAACCCCTGTGTGTGTGTGTGTGGTGGTGGTGGGTGGGGGGGGGGGGGGCATTATTTTTTGGAACATCCCAATTTAGCAGAATTCTGTAGGATGGGTCCTGATGTGGGTGTGCTGGTACAACAATTCCAGGGTGCAGTATTTCCAAAATAAGAATTTCCAGGATGGGTAAACATAATATCCAGGGTGGCCATGAGAAAATTCACTGGGATGGGAAGGGAAACCCAAAAATTTCCAGGTTGGGTACCTGAAACTAGGGTCCTCGACAGGGGGTGCAGATTATTTTGCAACTGCCCATACAATTAAAAATTGTCGACAGCTGACAAGCACAAAGACCATAGCATTCAGCCAGTAAATATTCCACTTCCCAGCTCTGACCCTTAGCAACTCATTAATATAAAAAGAAAGCAACAAGCCAGTGTTTAAAATTTTTTAATATTTGTTTCAACCAAGGAATTGTGGGTTCTCTCCCAACTCCCTGTTTCAACCCAACTGTGTTGTGAACATTAATTTAAATATTGTGCCTATTGCATGACTATTTGGAAGCAACTAGTTGCCCTGAGTGTAAAGTGTACAGCTTGTCCTAAGGTTGTATGGGTTTCCTGTGGTGAAAATGTTCTGCCTTGCTTGAAATTCTAAATGCACTTGTGTGACGTGAGCTTAAAGTCACTTACTTTCGTTACTGTTCCACTTTTTATTTTATAGCAATGGTTCTTGGTAATATATACAGGAATCCATATTTATGATGTAAACAGGCCTGTAGCTTGACATAACAAATATCAAAGTAAAAATAGTCTAAACGGTTTGTAAAAAAAAACTATATATTTTTATATATATTTGAAAATTCCTGTTCAGCCCATGTAATTGCTTATATGGTTGCTACACCTCTGGTAACTTGATTCTTAAGGAAGCCCTCATTTTGTATTCGGACCCTGCAAGAAACCATTTTTGCAGTTCTGTTTTGTGCAAAAATTGGTTATCCACTTCCTTTGGTGCAGTTCTCACAAGAAAATCACCAGAAATCAAATGCAGCAACAGAAGCTCAGAACAATCAATTTGTATCTGGTCTTAGGAGAAGGAATGTACAAAACCCAGAACAATCCATGTGTATCTGGCCTTGGGAGATGGAATATACATTTGTCCACCGACAAACTATAATATCATGGCATTTCTTCAATGTTGTATGGGCATGTGCTAAATTTTCAAGCTCCTAGTGAAATGTGGATTGTTTTCTGGAATCACACATTCGATAAAGTAAAACATCAAACTCGTTGCAGCCTGTTGTTTGCCAAAGGGGTTTAGCACATGTGTCACACATGAGTGCATTTTAAATACCAAGAGACGACTGGAATTATCCAGGAATCTATCAATATTACACAGGAAGCCCACTCCCATGGCTTGAGAAGGACACCCTTTAAAACAGCTGTTTCGACAAGGCTGTGGTGCAGTAGTAAATAAAAAATTGTATTGATACAAACTACAAACATGGTCAACACGCTGCAAAGTCTTAACATTCTCAAAGTGTACAAACTGATTCTAAGTGAAGTCCATATTGTTACAATCTGCAAAGGCAGAAGAGAGTTGGTAGAAATACTCCAATAGCAATGCAGATAGGAAACAGCATACTGGTTTCGTCATTTGCATAGGGGTCTAGGGCTTTTGGCCCTGATGTTTTGCGTGGTTTTTTTAGGTTTTTCTTCTTTGCTGCTTTCTTCTACCTCTTCTTTGTCCTCTTCCTCCTCTTGAGGCCCAGGCAAGGCAGGCAGTTTAGGAACATCTGAATGTAAAATAAAAACAGATCATATTTGTGATCAGAACGCATGTTCTTTTATATGGATGTTCTTTATATGGACAATGAGTTCACACTCTAAAAAAAAGAAGCATACAAATTGCTTTTGATGAATGTATGCTTCCAGCTACAATGTATAATGTGCTAGTCACCCATGGCTCCTTCAAGAGCCCATGTCAGCCACTCCTTTGTTATTGTTATTCTTCGATATTAGACAATGATTTACGAGTAGAAATCTCTGAATAAACATCTAAATACAGTTTCAGTTTTGATTCACCAAATTCAATCGAGAACATTGCTCTATATTCTATAAATCAGCCGATGGAAATGGATACTTTCTCCAACTTGGTATGTTGTTATGCTGTCAAAATGGTGGTTGACAGAGGCTCTTTAAGGGAAAAAATGTTTTGCCAGCCAAATTCTCCTGGAAAATGGCTTTTTCTACTCACCATCTATAGTTCCCTTCAGTACCACCATTGCATTGATTTTTGGATTATCATAGACTCCCTGGTGAAAATAGTTAGTTAGCTTGTGTTCATGGATTTTTCAAGACTACCATAAATGATCTAATAAATGCTCCCTCTCTAATGAACTCCTATCTAATCAACACCCCCCTAAGCTGACAAGTTTGTTTTAAACACCCCTAACAAATGCCCCCTTCCCTGAAAACCACACAATATAAACTGAAGAAGTACAATACAATTAATCAATTTATTTGTATCTTGCTATTAACACTGGTGTGCAAGTTGCATCTTGATCAATTTCCACTTCAAAGTGAGGATAACACTCTTTAATGTTCTTGATGTCTGCTGAAGCTCTGTCATTTAGGTTATTACAATATTGTATCTAGGCTACCATGTTACAGTTATTAGAATAAACACCCCTCACTTTGAAACACCTCTTATCTTTTAAATGCTGCCCCCCCCCCCCCCCCCCCCTTCCCTTCCGACCTTTGAAATATAATATAAATAATAATATAATACAGGGTTCGAACGCTCAGAAATTGGAATTTTTTCAGGAGTTTTTCAGGATAATTGTCAGCCTTGTCAGTCAGTCCATTCTTGATAACGTTAAAAGCTTGAAAACGATTTTTAGAATAATTACATTCTTGATTTTGTGAATGATGAAATTTGTTTCATTTTTCCAGGAGTTTTCCAGGACTGGTTCGAAATTCCAGGAGTTTCCATGAGTACAATAAAAATCCTGGACTTTCCAGGTTTTCCAGAAGCCATAAGAACCCTGATGGCGTCTATTACATCATTTACGGGAAGAAAAGACAAAGTTCTAGTCCCTAATGCTGCTTTGTGCTCACCTTCATAAATTCCACATAAACAGAGCCAGCAAATGGAAAAGTATATCCATTATGTAATAGCTGGTTATCCCTGATCGTGAACGGAACAAGTTCATCATGAGCAACTCCTCGCCCAACTTTTTCATAAATATCTAAGCCTTGGATGACTGGATGGGAATTTATAGATACATCAAATACCTGGAAGACATTGTAACAGGTAGTTAATAAATATGAAGTAAAATAAACCTTGTTTGACTTTGGAATTCTCAGCCACTTTGGTAAAGAAAAAAAAAACACCATACCTTCCCCCCAAAGGGATTTGGAAATTCCAGAGGGGTTGGTACAGGGTCAATAGCTTTTGGTTTCTCGTAAAATCATGGTATTTTCAATGGAAATCCCAGAGAGATGGGGGTTGCGTTTTATTTCCAATACAATCGCTTGATTTTTCACTGGATACTCCAGTGAGGTGGGGGTCATATTTCAAACCACCTTTTTCCCACTCTTGGGAATTCTATAGCATTGTCTGCAAAACCTCATTCACATAAAAAGCTCATATTTCCATGGTAGAAGAAGGGAAGTGTTCAGATTTCCCATGGATAAACAAAAACAACAACATGCAGACCAAATTGCAAATAAATTAGATACAGTGAAAAGATAGATACAGTGCTAGCAGGGTTTTCATATATGTGCAATTACCAGTCCTGTATAGGATCTCAATATTGTTCATCAAAGAGAGAAGTCTATAAAATCTATTTTCCGCATCATCAGAAGCCTATTCAACCGAAGGCTACCATATTTACAGACTAGAACAAAAAGAAACATCACTTTATCCTTGCTAAAAACTTTGTTAAAAAACAACTGGTGAATAACTTAAAAGCAACAGTTAAACAATGACATAAATGCTTAATAAAGTAAATTGCCTTTTGCAATGGGTTTCTCCTAGAAACTTTAGGTATATTTCTCAATATCAGTCTACATAAATTCAGACATGTATCTAGTATAGAAATTTGATCTTCAAAAGTACATAATGTAATTTAACCACCATGATATAATAATACAGGGAGATATTTAAAATGTACTTAGTCTGTAGTGTAGTGTACACTTCTTTTTGCTCCTAGAAACCTTTATCAGACGTTCTCCTTATAGTTTTTTGTTACAAATTTAGACATCTAATATAGAAATTTCATTTTCAAAATTATATAAACCCATCATGATATGGTACAGGGAGATAAAACATACTTAGTATAAACTTCTTTTAAGGTACTAGAGGAGGCTCATCATCGAAATTTCAATTCTCCCCAGAATCACCCAACCTGATGCTGGTGATACTATTTATCATATAGGGTAGTTTAAAACTTTGAAATTTCACGAATACCTACAAAATCGAGAGAGAAATGCAACGTTTTTCGCGCCAAATATTGTAATGTTATACCTTGTTTTTATCCTGCCCGAGTATTTATCTGGTATTGTTGCAGTGACCCTTGACCTACTGTTAGTCATTAACTGGACACAGAATTCGGCTTTTATATGCGAGAAAGTACTTTATTTTTGTTCATAGAGGTTTTAATCATTTGTAGCAACGAAATAATTTCCAGAGGATACTTCTTTTCCTCTCCTAATGTTAAAAACAATGAAATATTATCAGTTGTTGTGTTGGTCAAGCCGGATCGCATTTCATTTCCAGTATTTAATCCCTGGTGGAGTCAAGCCGTGTGCCTTGATCGATGAATCATTCCTGAGACATAAAAACATGTTTTTGGCAGCTTAAAAAACAGATTCTTACTTATTATAAAAAGCCAATGTTGTATTAACCAAAATTTCGCAGCTATGCGGTTTGTTCTGAGCTTGTTTACGAGCGCGCGTGACTTCTGAAACTTGAGTGAAATTTAATCCGATTTACTTTGCTTAGTAGCGTGTACTTATTTTCGCGCGAAAAACATTGCTGTATAAGGGCAAAATATCCTTATTTGGGGGGAAATATTGAATACAAAAGACCGCTGACTGGTTAAAAATAACCTACACAGACGCATCTTGCCAACTGAAGCGAACAAAGCCATAGAATCGAAAATTCGTGAAGTAAGGAAGTTATTTCACTGTAATTAAGGCGCTTGAACACCGAAAATGATGAATAAGTGCGTGTAGATTTCAGCTCTGTCTCTGAAACTTTCTGAAACGAAATATAGTGCATTTAGAAGGATTTTGACCATGCCCGTATGGAGACTCATAATATTATTAATTCTGTTGTGTTTTGACTTTACTAATCGGTAACCTATTAACTTATTAATTTTTTGCTACGGGCACGGTCAATTTTGTCCCTTTTTTAATGCAAAATAACCTGGTGCACTTAGTTTATGTCTGTTGTTTAAAACGTGTGAGTTTTTAGATTTTTAGTGAAAATGTAGTGGTTACTATGGAGACCGATTCTCGCGAAACAGGGCGTGGTATCGGTATGCGTATTAAATCAAATCAAAGCTAAATGTTTAATAAAAAACATGCTTAAATGCTGATTGGGTAAAACGAAATATAAAGCGAGATATAATTTTTCCAATTGTACCCTCGGGAGCCTCCTGTAGTACCTTAAAGGGAAGTCATTAACAATTTTCTTAGCACCTCTAGGAATATATAACCCCGAATGTCATTTGAGGATTTTATATATCTGGAGTGCTTACAAACAAATGAAAAAAGGAAAATAATTAAAATTCAGTTTTGGTTTCAGAAAGCCTATGAATTGTCTTGTTGTAAACACTTTTTAGTCTAAGATTTCTTGCACAGGTTGTCTGGTGGATAGATGACCTTTTATGAATTATTACAATGGCCATTGAGCCCTCTTTAACCTCGAATAATATTGTCTGAATTTCTGACATTTTTTCATGACCACTTTCAATGGAACACGAGCCAAGTGAAAATGTATGTAACAAAGGAATAAATGCAAAAAAGAGTGATACAGACCCGATAAAACTCATTACATATTCAAGTTATGGGGCACAGGTGCTAAAAGACAAGGGAAAGATCGCCTCTTGCCCGGATAACAAATTTACTAGTTTACCATTATAATTCCCATCTTTATGAGCTTAGAACCCAAAAAAAAACTGAAGTTACAAGATTACCGGAATTGCTGCACAAGCAACAAAGAGGGCGCCTAGCGACACAAACTTTCAACTTTGAAATGTCGTGGTCGCGTTTAATTGATCGAGCGCGAATGAATTATTAAAGTTGCTACTGTTTAAAGTTAAATATCATACAAGGGAATAACATATATCTCGTGCGAGATCTTGAAGACTAAAACTGTTGAATGACTACTAAATTAGTCCCACTGATTCATTCGCGCTCATTTGTATGTTCAGCTTGAAAGATGCAACCGGCGGCTACGTTACCTTTAGACGCGGAGCTTGGAAATAGACCTCACAAAACTTTAGCACCAGAACATAGTCCCCATTTTCTTTTATAGGAATCGTGTAGCCAAAATTCGAGAGATGATATCGTTCAGTTTGGTAGAGAATCTGATCGGGTGGAGCAACTCTACCGATCGAAAGCATTTTTCCGTAGTCCGAAGGAACTCCTACACTCAGTTTATCTGCTTGGTAATGGACGCCGTTCAGGTCTGTGTGTGCCGGCCCGCCACAGTTAACCGCGTATACAACTTCCCCTGTTGCCCAAACCTCGCTGGAAAATAGCCCAAGTAAAAGAGTAATGACCAGATCAAATGCGAGACAATCCATTTTCCTTGAGTAAAAATTTATGGCGCTGAAATGGCTGAAAAAGAGGAGAGAAACTTGAACGAAAGCTGTTAGAAGAAAAGAACAAGAGAGCAACGTGGGAGCCTGGGCTGAGAATGGAACTTTTAAAAATTCTAAATTGGCGGTCTCCCTGTGGAAGTCAAGCAGTCGAAAAAATATTGTTGCTTGAACGAAAAAAGCATGAAAGCTGAAAAAAGTGTGGAATATTTCAAATGCCTTGTACGGCTTGTGAGTGTGTGTTTTCTTGACAAAAATAAAATATAAATTTTAGGATTTGGTGCGTGGCTTAATAGAGGATAACCGGGAACCCTGTGGTAACTCGGAAACGAGGCCACAAACCTCCTTTCCTCTCCCAAGATGGCGGCGATCAAGGCGTTGAACCCGAAGGCTGAAGTTGCTCGATCTGCTGCGGCTTTAAATCTCAATATTACTGCAGCTAGAGGACTTCACGATGTATTAAAGACAAATTTAGGGCCCAAGGGAACAATGAAAATGTGAGTAACGGTCGGGAATTTGAGCAGGAAACCTGATTCATGAAAACACGTGCGACCGGCGATTTTTTGACATGTGCACTGTATTCTGTATTTTATCGTTGATTTCAAATCGCTGACATCACATTCAGATTCGCAGATCAATAAAAGTTCTACCAAAGATGAAAAGATTTAAGTTATCTTGTTCGTCACATAAAACGTTCTGTAGTTTTTAGCCATCTCAACCGTCTCAACTACAACTTTCTTCAACACAAATCAAACGGATGTGCCTTATTTTAAAGTTATAAGAGTTGTGAAATACAGTTTTCTGTACACAAAACTATAAATGTTTCAAACGTAGCATCGGTTTCTTAGCATTCAGATAGCTCAGGGGCAATAACTTTGTTCTCTCTGCTGTCATTGAGTGTTTTTAGTTGCTGTGAACAGAGTTGAAACTTTCAAAATGTTAAACCTTCCTTGACAACAGCTGTCATTATGTCTGTAAAAGGTGTGGTGGAATTTTTGTGAATTATTATACCATCATCCAATTCTCCATGTTTTAAGGGTGTCAATAAGTTGTTTTGTAGGCAAGTTAGACTGTCTATTCCCCAGGAATGTTCTTCTAGATAAATGAAAGGGACTATTATTGGAAAAACTGAAGAAACAAACTAAAAACTACCAAGTGACAATAAAACAAGACCGTAAACAATATTTCACTTTTCAAAATGAATCCAAGAGAACTGTGTCGTTACTATAGTAAAGGTGTAATAGACCTTTTTCCAAATGGCCGCCAAAAATAAAAATCGATTTTTGTTAAAAATGAACACCAGCACTAGAACACACATCATCACTTTAGTAAAACTACAAAATTTCACAGCATTATATCCATATCTTCCGAGAAAACAAAAGTTAAAAATGTGCAGATTTACAGACGTTTGTATGACTGGGGGTATGATACCCCCAGTCATACAAATCTCTGTAAAATTTTCAATTTTCAGACTCTGATTTCTCAGTCGATATAGCATTTGGCATAACAAAAATTTAAAGGATTACTAATGTGAGGATACTCTTTCTAGTGCTATTATTTGATTTTCAGTCGGTTTAATTTTAAGACATGTGAATTTGTGGCGGCCATTTTGGAAAAAGGTCTATTGATATTGCACAATTCCAGAAAAATTGCATATCCCCACTATGGAGGGAATTGGAAATTCCAGAGAGGTGGGGGGAAAAATTTACCTGTTTTCTTTTTTCATACAAATACTGTATTTTCCATTGGAAATTCCAGAGGGGTGAGGGGATATTTTATGGAATTGCACATTTGTTTTCTTGCTATTATTGTGCTAAATTCAGGGGGGAACTCTAAGGTTAAAATGCTAGGGGTGACTGTCGGGAAACTCGAATTTTGACCCTAAAAAATACCCCTCCCAGTCTGAAAATACCCTAAAAATACCAACAATTTTGACAGATTAAATTTTATTCTGGCAAAGTATCCTCTCGAGTTTCAAATACACAATCATTCTTTCCAATTTTTGGACCTATGTACCTTATTGCGTGAGAACCCCCTAAAAAATACCTATTTTTTCTTACCATACCGTTTTATATTTTCGAACCCCTAAAAATACCACATCGCCGATTTCAACCCCTAAAAAATATGACGTTCACCCCTAGCATTCCAATATAGGGAGTCCCCCCCCCATTGGGGGCTTAATTGCCAATTTAAAGCCAAAAATGTTTGCTAACTTGAGGATACTTTGTGACTCATTGGTATTCTCAACATTTCGGCTTCAAATGGGGCAACCACTGTATTTTCACATGTGATGTATATTCAAATTTAGAATAGGATTTCAAAAGGAGATATTTTAGCTGCATAGATGCAGTCTCTCCTTTGAAAAACTGCAAATTAATGCCTTTTCAAACATTTCCCTGCTTGTTCAAAGAGTGCAACCTAGCAACAAAAGTGCCTAGCAACAAAATGTCAGTACAGTAAGCTGCTACTTAAGTCAGGGGTTTCAATAGAAGGTGGCTATTAAATAAATATGCCACTGATTATCTTGCCCTCAAAATGCAGGAAAACACCTTTCCTTCTACCGACATTTTAAAGTTTCTGGGGCCGCACCCCCTAGGAGGCTTAGGCCTTACGGCCTTCATATGGGACCCCCAAACCCAGCCACTTACTTCCAAAACTTAGCCTGCTACTTCAAAACTTATTGAAACCCCTGTTAAGTACCTTCTTTTTATTTTACATATTAAAAACTGTTTTAAAAAAAATGAAAAGAAATGCACTCAGTTAATTGCTGACTTTCTTTCATAGGCTGGTTTCTGGATCTGGTGATATCAAGTTAACAAAAGATGGCAATGTCCTTTTGCATGAAATGGTAAATTGTAAATGATAATTATGGATTTAGGCAATGCCTATAAAAGCAAAACTCCAATCCTACACACCCAACTTCTTACTACATGGTTTATTCTTTATAGTAAATGTTTCCCTTTTGAGGAGCACAGCTTGGGATACCCAGCCTGTAATTTCAGTGAATTTTCAAATGCTCATTGTGAAATTTATGGTTACCCAACCTGGAATGTTACGTTTGTAAATGACCAACTGATTGATTGAGTTCAAAAAATAGATTCTCTCTTCGATCGTGGGCTACACCAGCAACAGAGATTAGGCAAAAATTTTCCCATTTCGCTATTAGTTCAGTCCATTTGTCTCCTTGCATCTGTAGCTGCTTTACCTCTTTAAATAATCCGGATCAATCTCTGTGATATCAATGTATTTTGGGAGGAGTTGGCGTCAAAATGCGATGACTTTTTGCTGTTTGGAGTCCAAACCAAATGCAGTGGCCTGGAGGATATGGAGAATGAAACACACGCTCAGTGGTCCAAGGCAGACTGTGATTGGCTGTGTACATGTCAACACTAACACAAGTGTGCATGCATAAATAAGAGCCTGCAATGTTTTCATAAATCACTGAACGTTACGTTTGTTTTGGACAGTGCGACATTAAAAGATATGTATGGGGCTCCACTCTGCACCTTTAGTGCAGAGAGTTCCGCTAATACTTCATTAGCCTGCGAACAGGCTCTCCTGTGTTGTTATTCGGAGTTTTTGTTTCGAGTTCAGGAACCCTGTGGCGCGCGGTCGGGGTCGGGGGAGCGTGGGCCGAGCACAGAAAGGAGAGCCTGCAACGGCCTTTGTTCGTTACGAGTACTCCGTTCAAAATCCAAACGTAAAATACTGATTGGCCAATTTCTCACGTGACGACAGAAACCATCAGAGCGTGCTACAAGTGCTGAAATCAAAATGGCGGCGAATGTTGACGCAAATTCTCAACTACATAACGCCATCGAAGCGCTTTCCGTACACGCCTCAAAGCCTATCAAACTGAAGAGAGAGCAAGAGGTTGACTTTCTCGAGAACTTCTCCCTGGCGTTGAAACAACTACTCGCTTTGAGACGAGCGCTTGTCGGGGTTTATTAATATCTGCTAGAGCCGTGGAAAGCTTGCAATAATTCAATACTTTTCTAAAGCATCCAGGGCAGATTCTTGTAGACAGCGAGTTTTTGTTTTCCAGCTCGACACCAGCACTACCGAACAGCGACGAAAGCACTAAATTTTGACAACCATAGATCTCTGTTGCAAGGTTTGAATACGTTGACAAACGACGCTAGAGAACCGTATTGTGTTCTCAAAGAACACTTGCAAAGCCTACAGAAATCGTCAGTTGTGACTGATACGCTTTCGGGCTTTCTACCCTTTCGTCTATAGGTTTTCTTTGGCGTTTCTTGGAGATTCATGCAGACGCGGAGAAGCACGTGAACCGGTTAAAACAAACTTTCTGTTTTGACAGTTGTTTGGATGAGTGAGCATGACCCCAAGGGTCACTTCCGGTGAATTTTGATAGGTTCGTGCCATTTTGATGATTGACAAGAGATTAACAAATGTAATCAAGCGGAAAAAGGGGCAGTTCCCAAACAATACAGAGACTATTGCAGGCGCTAGCCTCGCAAGCTCGGCTCGAAATCCACTCGCTATCGCGAGCGGATTTCCCGAGCGCGCTTCGCGCGCCCGGAGCCCCCCCCGAGAATTCGCAAACAAGCTACCCAAAATCGCAACAGAATTCGCAAACAAGCTACCCAAACTTCGCCACGCCAGCTATCACAAGCGGATTTCTCCTAGCCCCCTAGAACTCTAACTAGCGCCTGTGTGCAGGCTAATACTTCATTTATTAGGGACAGAGGGAATCATCAAATCATTGGGGAAGAATTTGATTAAGAAGGCTCAAAATAGCTATTCCACATAATGGTACTACGGTACCAAGCTACTTGTGATTTCTAATTTTAAACCAGATCTATTAACTCAGATCCTAAAACACAATACTAACTTTGTTTTACGATTTGAAGATAAGTTAGTTAATAGATCAAGGCTAAAAGTAATGGCTGAAGGATGGAGACTGGGGAAATCAGTTTGAGTGCAGTCATACCATGTATCTGATCAGCCATGTACACACAAGAGACGGAGACTCGCATTAAATGTGGCTGGTCAAAATGTCTGGCCAGACAAACAGTTGTCCAGTCAACTTTGAATTTTAACATAATCATGGCTTTCATTGATGTTTATTTTTTGATTGAAGTTATTATGATTTTTTTCTCCTTCAGCAAATCCAGCACCCAACAGCTTCCTTGATTGCTAGAGTGGCGACAGCACAGGCAAGTTGTACACTGACGTTTAATAAAAAAGTCCTTCAACTCTTCTTATGCTGGTACTCGCATTTATTGTGAACCTTTAACTGCCATTTAAAGGAGCTCTAGCAGGCTTAATATTCATCCACCATGATAAAATAAGTAAAATTGTAACTGTGAAAACACATGTACATTTGCCCATAGTAATCAAAATAGTCCTCCAGACTAATAGAAAAACCTTTCAAGTGTTATGACAAATGCAATTCTAGATTGTTTTGACCTGCGATCAAGAGGATGGAATTGGATTGCGATTTGAGCTATTTCCTTGTCAGAGAAGTCAGGCCAGCAAGCATGCGAGAGCCCCTTTAAAGCCATGTTTTTAAATAGTGATACTTGGTGTAACATCATCCATTATTATTGATGTAACAATCAGAGACTGATAAATTCACAGAATAAAAAGGGCGTTGAAAACTGTGGTTAGCACATTAGCATTTGAATTCGCTTGTGTGTATAAACAGAGGTAGCACTATTGAAAAGAGATCAATCTGTTCTGGCAGTATGATGGAAGTAATTGTCCTCTCTGTTTTTTTTAGGATGACATCACTGGTGATGGCACTACATCCAATGTGTTAATTATTGGAGAGCTCTTGAAACAGGTAAAGATAAATAAGCAAAACTTGTGGCTACTGCATGCACTGGTCCTAAATGGGATGCTGTACCAATGTAAGCACTCTTGTTTCAAAAGCTGCCCTGATTTATTAACCAAATCTCATTGGCTAGTTGGACAATAGTTAAGGTTAGGCCCGCTTGGGCTCATGTTGTTGTCTGCATTCCTTTCTCCACTGACTAATTGTTCTTGAAAAGAACTGTCATGACTGAGTCAAATTAGAAAACTCGCCTGTTACAATCTTGAAATATGAAATCAAAGCAACTTAAACTTTAACTGATGGCTTTTTTCCAAAATATTTCATATACATTGGCAGTTTTCAGTTTTTTTCAGAGAGGTTTTCCAAAAGCATGCCGGCCCATGGAGAAAGGAATGCAGACAAAAACATGAGCCTGAGCAGGCAGAATTGTAGACATCTTTTTCGACACGAACCATGGTTTGGTGAATTTCTTAGTAAAAATACTCTGGTTGCCAAATAGTGAAGTTTAATCACCATAACAAAAATATGGTCCTCATCGTTTTAATTAATGCTGAGCAATTTTTATAAACCTACAGACTGGAATTATAGTAAGTTGCAATTTGGTGAATAGGTTTACATTTTTGCTTGCCAAACCCTATATCTACAATTGTAGTCTCCATTGGTGACCATATGGTTGTAATGTTGGGACCTGCAGAGGCCCAACCCAACCAGAGGCTCTTGGTATGAATGTGTATTCACAACCTTAATCCTTCTGTTTTCAGGCTGATTTGTATGTGACTGAAGGTCTTCATCCACGTTTAGTCACAGAGGGATTTGAGTTGGCAAAGAAAAAGGCACTAGAGGTAACAAAAGGGAAATAGAAATGATCTTATCTAACAGGGACTCTCTGATAGGATATGCTGGTGGGGAAATGCACCCCAGTGTCAAAAACACATCCATAACATTTGCATTCTTTACTTCTGGATTCTACCTCAATTTTTGTTCATTATCTTCTAAAATATTGGCCCAAACATCAGTTAAAATTCAGTACTAAAATACTCCTTCTTTTAGGTTCTTGAAGAAATCAAAGTTACCAAAGAGATGGACAGAGATACTCTTATAAACGTTGCCAAAACATCCCTGAGAACCAAAGTGCGCACAGAGCTGGCTGATCTCATGACAGAGGTAACGTGCCTATGAATCACTGTTAAATGTTGCATACCATGATTGTGTAGTTCCAGAAAATCCCCCCCCCCCCCCACTGAAGAGATTAGAAATTCCAGATGGGTAGGGTGGGGGGTCAATTTACCTGATTTCTTCCATATAAATACTGTATACCTTCTGTGGGGGGGGGGGGGGGATGGATATTGTCTGGGACTGCACATTATGATGTTATTACAAATTATGGCTCCTAACATGGTAGCATCACCTTGTGCAGCAAACCACAGGAGTAAAAATCTGCCAAAGAAGAGTTAAATTCCTCATCAATTTGGAGTTTGCATAAGTTTACTGTGCCTGGTTATAGCCCTTGCCAATGATGACAAATTCTGTGTGCACTGATTCCATTGATGAAAATTCCTTTGTCACTACCTCTGAGGCAAATGGGCACTTTAACCTGAAACCCTATAAACCTTTGCATATGTGGCTTCTTTCCTTTTATTAGAATTACTCAGACTTGTGGTGGTCTTGCTGTCAAGCTGATTTTGGATTACCACAAGACCATTTGGTTGCACTCTCTCCCCCCTTAAACAACTTTCACCTTGTTTGTTTTACAACATTTTCTTCTTGAGATATAAGATTTCCGAGTCAGCTTTGATGCTCTCAGCATAGGCCTTTATCATGCAATATTGATTAATAATATATAATAGTTATCAGAAAATAGAATCCAGTATTCAATTCCAGGGGCGTGGCCAGGGGGGCCATGGCCGCCCCCTTTCTCAGAGATTTTCCCATACATTTACTGTATTTGCTGGATACAAAATTCCTGGCTACGCCCCTGAATTCTACACATCCATATTAGTAAAACTGCAAAGTTTCAAAAGAATTCTTGAAAACTGGCTGAGATATGAATTTTCAAAACTTTGTTTTCTGGCTAACTTTTTACAAAGAAATAAATGGGCAAATACGTCAAGTCAATAAGCCTGTCCAGCCTTGTTTCAATGTGTTTTCCCTTACATTTCTTTGTAAAAAAAAAAGAATACGAAGTTTTGAAAATTATATCTCAGCCAGTTTTCAAGCAATCTTCACCAAACTTTGCAATTTTACTAATATGGATGCTTAGAATTGAATGCTGGATTTCATTTTCTGATAACTGTTAACATTAACATGGCAACCAATTCAAAAAAATTTAGTCACCAAAAATAAATATTTAGTTGCCACATAGACATGTATCTCATCTGAACTTAGAAAGATGGGGTGTCATTTGGTGACTAGCTCTAAAATTTTGGTTGCCAAGCCCCCAAATTATGGCCGCAATGTTGGGACCTGAATATTGGCTCCTCTGTGCCCCCTTCATTAAAATGTTGTTTAATGAGTTTAAACCCTGTTGCAGGTTGTTGTTGATGCTGTATTGGCAATAAGAAACCTAAGAGGCCCATTGATCTGCACATGGTGGAAATAATGGAAATGAAGCATAAGACTGACTCAGATTCCAAGTACGTAGAGGAAGAAATCACTTTTTCAGGGCTCGATCTTAATTTTGGGCTCGATCTTAAGTTTGAATGGACCATTGAACATTCCAAAAACTGGAAGTCAATGGATCATGAGTATTTGCTCCTACATGTAAAGTAAAGTAAAATGAAATGATGCACTAAAAATACGAAATTATGCACTAAAAAAAGGAAATTATGCGCAAAAAATGCAAAATTATGCAGGGTTGCACAATTTTTTTTCCTAGTGCCATAAAATGGAATTTTGGATAAAAAGGCCATATTTTACGTAACAATACTCCAAGGAGACTGACAAACCTGATGTCCATTGTGCACAGCTTTTACCCCTTTCTCTATCAGAGCTCCAGGTGAAAGAAATTCAAAGCTATAAGCAAGCTACTCAGAACAGAGAAAAGTTGATACTGTTGGTTGGTTGGGGATTCGAGCTGAGGACCGTACACACAGTGTGCCATGCCCTAACACACTGTGTCACAGCTATGTAGACCAATTTATAAATTGTACTTTTTCCTTTTCAATCAATTTAGGTTGGTAAAAGGGTTGGTCATGGACCATGGTGCTCGCCATCCTGATATGAAGAAAGTGACAGAAGATGCTTTTATTTTGACCTGTAATGTCTCCATGGAATACGAAAAAAGGTGGGTATACAAGATAATGTAACTGGTTGATAATGCAAATAGGTGACGGCCAACTCTCTTCTTTGTGTCATTAAAATAATTATTATTATAAGTATTAGCGGAGCTCCTTAGCGGCCAAGGCCGCAGAGTGGAGCACCATAGGTATCACAGGAAGAATACAGTTTTTCGATGGGAAAGCTGATCAATTCAGCTTTTCCCATTAATGGATTTCTACAGAAATTCCCTGAGATTTGAACCAGGGGTACACCCATGGCATTTTTGCTACAGGAACCTTGTTGCTGCTGCTGCTGCATTCTGTAAATTCAAACTGCTTCAAATCATTTTCTTGATCGTCTAAGATGGATGAAGATTTCAATCCAACTATAGATTAATCTGATCTTTTTTCTCATGATTAGTGAAGTGAATGCGGGCTTCTTCTACAAGAGTTCAGATGAGAGAGAAAAGCTTGTTGCTGCGGAGAGGAAGTTCACAGATGAGAAGTGAAGAAAGTCATTGAGCTGAAGAAAAAGGTGCAATAATAAATAACAAAAAATAACATAGGTGACAGAGTTTAGGGTGTTAATGGTGTGAGTCAAGGATGATGGCAGAGCTGTCAGAATGTTTTGAAGTAGGTGGCTGCTCAAAAGTGTAGCTGGCTGCAAAAGAAAAACTGACAGCCAACATGCTGTGTCAGCCAATTCTGACACAGGCGCAGAGCTGGGAGATTTTTAGAGGGACTACAATTTAAGGATTCCAGTTTTTATTTTATTTTCACAAACAATGAGGTGAGCTTCAGGCTGCATTTAACAAAGTTCTGTGGTTCTAATGTTTTTGCATCTCACATTTGGCAAAAAGTAGCTGACAATTAAGTGAAGTAGCTGCCGGATGAATTGGCTATTCCCGACTTTTTCAGACAGCTCTGGATGCAGAGAGCAGATTTCTAAGGATCATGCAGGTTGTAAAGTATATCAACTGGTCACTTATTGTATGTTTGCCTTTTACAGGTCTGTGATGGAAATGATAAAGGATTTGTGGTCATCAATCAAAAGGTAATGTGCTACTTTACTAGTACAGTTCTGCACGTCAATGCACTGTACCATTACATTAGGTGATACTGCTTATGATACCTTTGTCAAAATGGTGAGAATGATTGGCTAAGGAAGACCATTGTTAAACTAAATTTTAGTCCCAGTGTGTGATGACATCTCCATGGTAACGGATCTCATGATTTGACGAGACTCACTTCGTCACTACCTCTGAATAAACTGGGACATAATAGCATACAATATCTTTGTAGTGCCATTCTATGTGAAAATATTAATGATTATATGATTTTCATCTCAGGGCATTGATCCTTTCTCTCTGGACATGCTGGCCAAGGAAGGAATTGTAGCACTAAGGAGAGCCAAGAGAAGAAACATGGAAAGGTAGACAGGCCACCTAGTTTGATTTGAAACCTAGTGGCAAATAGCAAATAGTAAACATTAATTCAGGGACAAGTGGCTTACAGCTAAAATCATTGCATCGCGACCCACATTTTCAAAACATGATTTGTTTTTGGCTTTGCTGTTCCGCCAGTCAAATCTTATGAGCCAATCAGATTCTTGCCCTGTTTCGCCTAGTGCAGTCACTTGGCTTTTGTCGCGACATTGTCTGGTTTTAGTTCAGTGGGAAGCCACTTGACTGCACCAGGGACGACGTCCCTGACTGCACTAGGCGAAACAAGGAAAGCTTGGCATTGGCTCAGATAGTTTGATTGACGAAATCTCGATGCAACGTTTTTAGCTGTAATACCGCGCTATTCAGTTGAGCATGGAATGCCTAGAGTTTGGTCAATAAGTTTTGTTTTGATGTTTCGTTTTAATAGTTTTTTGTATGAAACGGCACGTTGTCAAGGCCAGTTCATAATGTTGTCAAGGACATGTGACAAAGTTTTCAAACTCAAAGCTTCAAACTCACACTGGGTATCATTGAAATTAAAATAAGCTTTCGGAGGCAACTAATCCCTGTCCATACACAGTCTGAATCAGGCATAGTTACATGGCATGAATTACTGTAATTACCCCAAAGGGGTCCCCCCACACACACACACATGCTTTTATCAAGTTGTTGAATAACTTTCATGCAGAAGCTCCTATAGAGTGGTTTTCACATAACTGTCGTGAAATTAATCGCAAAGTAATTACATCAATTCTGAATTAAACCTAGGAGTAATTGCGTAATTACTCACTGCGTAATAAATTACTCACTCATTTCGTAATAAATAGGAGTAATTGCGAATTACTCACGACAGTCATGTGAAATCTGCTCTATGCAATGAAATCATAACAACTGCAGGGTTTGCCTGGTTAGAGCCCTTGCTGATGATGACAAATGTCTTTGACACACTGATTCCAGTGATGAAAATTCCTTCGTCACTACCTCTGAGGCAGTTGGGCAAACCTGATATTCTCCCTAGTAGAACCATTTATATTTTGTTTAATAAACCTTTGCTTCTGTGGCTTCTTTCATTTGATAAGAATTCCTCTGGCTTGTGGTGGTCTTGCTGTCAACTCTTTGGAGGATCTTACTCCAGATGTGTTGGGTTATGCTGGGATGGTCTATGAACATGTGTTGGTAAGTTCCAAGGGACGATATCTAGTTGCCCGCACTCAGGGCTTGAAATGAACTTTTCTATTCAGTCGCACCAGGCGAGCAAGTCTGAAAATGTGGTCGCCTTAGCATCGTTTTTGGTCGCCTGAAAAACATTTTAGTCGCGAGATAATTTTTGTCAATTTGGGTTGCCTGTGGTGATGTTATTTGTGTCCACATTTTCGCGTATCTGAAAGGCTTTTTCTCATTTTATCATATCGTAGGAAGAAATTCTTGTCCGCGATGAATTATTTTAAGTTTATAAAACAAATCATATGGCATGGTCGCCTAGAGGCGACTAAGTTAAAAATTTTAGTCTAATTTCCAACAGGGGTTGTACAGGAGTCTGGAATTTCCACAGGGGTAGAGCAATTTTTGAAAATTTGGAGTTCCTCGATAGGGGGGTGCGTTGTTTTTTTGGAACAGGATAATGTTTTTATTATTCAGCACATCGATAGCACAAAAAATCCCACAAATGATTTACTTTTGCGTAGTATATACGAGCTCAACACAACATATTTCCCTCAGAGACGGATGTCGCAGGATATCTGTCATGCACAGAAGACAGCTATTGGTGTTCCAATGACCATATTTGGGCAGTGCATCGATGTGCTGAATAATAGATCGAGTAATCTCCTGGTATTTGTGTCCTCAAGGCTAAATAATGAAAAGAAGCTGTTAACATTCAAGATTCAATCCATACCAATATGTCAAAGCATGGAATTGTCAGAAAACAGGCACATCACTATACAATCTCGTTCCCAGAGTCTCTCGGTCATGCTGACTCGGAGGCTCTGGACGGAGACGCAACCGGAATCTAGGACATCCAGTATTAGTATATACTACACGGGAACCTCCATAGATCGCGCGTTTTGATTGGTTCGCTATCTAGGAATATTGCCACAATATTCCGAGATCGAAAGCATTATCCCGAGATTGAGAAGCTCGAGTGCAAGTGGTTCGGATATTTTTACTTACTAAAGGAACTATCTGATTCGAAATGCTACAAAAATCCTTCTAAATTAATTAATGTATATTGTTGTCTATTTAGTTTTTCAAGGTGAATCAGAGAGAGAATTTATTTCTTGAACTTCGAAAATTTGCTGTTCTTGTTTTTCAGTTCTTCGGAATCAGAGATCGATGATTTGTTCACGGCACTTTTGAGAGACAAATTAAATTCACAACAGCATATTAATTAAGGCAATTTTGTCGAAAACATATCACAAGAAACTTTTAATCTACTTTGCCGAACATTTACCTGTAGGTTGAAAAGCGCAGTAAATCGTAGAAGCCAGTCATTGAGTGCAGTTTATGGGAGAAATTCAGTTAAGCTTACCGTCGCCATGTTGATTCGCTTGATCACGAGCCATCCGGCATCAAACGTATTTAAAGTGGTCTCTCTTGTTTAATATGAACAAGGTCTTCCTCATTGTCCCAGAGTTTGAAGAGGTTAATTTCCCAAATTTCTGTTTGAATATTCCAAGAGCGAATCTTGAATTTCTCTGCCAGCGGGTTGAAAAATATAGTCATCCATCGGTGGTGAAATGGCGACCAATCCAAAGGCAAAGTATTTTCAGCGAAGCAACTCTGCATTTCACAATCCATAATCCAAGGCACAAAATGCGAATTTATCCCTCGAATCCATCCTTGCAACCCTCTAAAAAACTTAAATCATTTACCGTAGTCGATATTAAGGTTTTAAAACAAGTGTTTTCTAGCGTTTTTGCTTCTCTAAAACAGCAGCAAGTTTCCACCATGTGTTCAGTAGCCGAATGCTTGTAGTGAAGTCTGACGTAATGTCGCGTGCGTGACAAACGTCACGCATACAGAAAGAGGCTACAAAATGTCGGCAAATACCACATTTAGTATCGTTCGGATATTTTTTGGAGTGTTCCCCTGTAGTATATACTAAAACAATTATTCTCCTCAGGCTCAGTGAATAGTGGCGAATAGTCCCCTCGACCTCCGGTCTCGGGGACTATTCGCCACTATTCACTTCGCCTTCGGCGAATAATTGTTAATTATTATATAGCTCGTATTTATTCGATCAAAGCGCGCGCTCTGATTGGTTCTATCATGGTCACGTGGCGGGCTACAAATTCAATGTAGCCCGCGCGGGCTACAATTAAAAAATTGTTGCCCGCGCGGGCGACTTCGCTAAAGCGAGAAATTTCTGTTTGCTATTTAATAAAACACTTAATGACTGCACCCTCGGGAAACAGCGAGTTTTGTTTTCCCTCGAATCTCGATGTTTCCCTCTACTTCGTCTCGGGAAACATCGAGATTCTCGGGAAAACAAAACTCGCTGTTTTCCTCGGAAGCAGTCATTAAGTGTATATTGTCGGTTAGGCAAATTTCAAAATGGCGAGCAGGAATCACGGCCAATCAGAATCGACCTACGATTGTCTGCCGCCAGAGCCTACGACTAACAACAGCGGATTAGGCTCTGGGATCGAGATTGATCACTATGCTTTGGGACAGGGTGACTAGCCAGGAAGTTTGTATACTTAAATACTTAAATAAATTTAGCTCATGGTAGCTTACACTAATGTCTGAGCTGCAGGACTTTAAGGTCTTATAGCCTGCGTAGGTGGCCAGGAGCCCGCATGTTAGTGATGGCGGGCAAGGCGGCGTCCTTAAAGGACTGCAGGCACGGCATATTAGTAATTTGGGAAGATAAAAAGTTCCATGTCCTAATAGTTCCTGTCATGTGTAACCAATTACGCCTTTTAACAGCAACATGTTAATAATAACGTTAATGCATATTATTCCCAGGGCGAGGATAAATATACCTTCATCGAGGACTGCAAGAACCCTGAGTCAGTTACCATCGTTATAAAAGGTTTGTTTTGTTTTGTATGATCAGCCTTGCAGTTTGAGATACGTCGCTCTATTCATGTTTCCATATAATACTGCAAACGCCAGCAAAAACTGAGAATCTGGACGAGTCTATGTGATAACGTTTCCTAGACGATAGTTGTGAAAAGCAAGTGGCTACATACATCCGATTGCGTTTGTCTGTTTTACCCTAACAGTTCGCACGTTACATTTGAACGTTTGAAAGTTGCGTTGTGAGACAAAAAGTCGGACGTTTCCCAGGGCAACCGCCATGTGTATTTTTCACTGACCAATCAGAGAGGACAGAACTTTCTGGTTCGCCATAAAAACGTCTCGTTTCATCCTATAAACGCAACTTTCAAACGATCAAACATAACGTGCGAACTGCTAGGGTAAAACGGTCAAACGCAATCGAAAGCCGCTGGTGACCCCAAGGTCTTTAGGAGCCAGCTTCCAGCTAGTCCATCTTACTAGCACCTGACCCCCTACATTTAATCCTCTTATGAGGGGTTTGTAGTATGTTAAATAACATTCTCTTCATGTTGACCTTAATTTATTCTGAGTATGAACAATCAAGTGTCCGAAACGACCGAAAAATAGTCCATAAGGCCTGGTTTCCATATAGTCTAATCTGTCGCATCAGTCGACCGTGAATCAATAGAAATTGGAATTATTCTTTTGTTTCACGGTTGACTGATACGATAGATACGACAGATAAGACTTTATTATATAGACACGAGTGTTTTACTGGGAAATACGCCACTCGTAGATCTCATACGAAGCTACATCCGGGTCCTCAGTGACATATTTTCCATATCCTCACTAGTGAGGATATCGGTCAAAACAAAAGTGCTTGGAAATCAATTTGGAGTATTTTTTCTGGTTTGTCTATATAATAAAAAGAAAATTACACGGTGGCTTGAAGATATGATTTTTATTTTCTCGTGTCAAAAACAATATTTTACTCATTCGCTGCGCTCATTCGTAAAATATTGTTCTTGCCACTCGAAAATAAAACTCATATCTTCGCGCCATGGAAACTAGGCTTAATTTTAACGTCCGAAAGCCAGAATGTTTCATTACGAGTAATGTATTTGTGTAACGTTTCACAGGTCCCAATAAGTACACATTGAATCAGATCAAAGATGCCGTGCGTGATGGACTTAGAGCGGTCAAAAATGCCATCGAGGATGGTAAGTCGTCAGTGAGTTCCAGTGACATGTAATGCTGCGGGATTCCATGTTTAGAAATGTCTCTCACGGAATCATCTTCGACCTGGCATAGTCTTTACCTGAAGGTTCTACCGTGTATAAATAAAGCTTTTACTTACTTACTTACCTCTAAAAAACAGAACGATTCATTGGAATCAAAGAGGTCTGCACTTTCGTCCGCCATTCTCGAAGCACTCGAGCCATTGTTTAGCTCTGCGTCCCTGGTTTAGCTAAGAGCGCATGACCCAGAGTTCCCTGCGATTATCGCTCTCCCGGAGACTCTGGTGACAGCCATTTGAGGGTCTTTGAATGCTGATTGGCTGATTTTGAACTGTGGTGGCATGCACAGAAATTTCGTGCTCTCAACGGTTCTGTATCAGATCCCGCCCATGCGTCAATGTGTCGCCAGAATCTTACCCGTGAAGTAACGAGCCAGGGAACTCTGGTGACCATAATGGCAGTAGACTGCTTGCAGTCCCTTGCTCAGGGAACGTCCGTAATAAGAGGTTAAAAGTCTTAATTCGCGCGCGCTTAGTACTGTGCATTTATGTCGGGCGCGCGCCTAGTACTGTTCATTACAGGGGGATTCACCTGTGGTGCGTACTTATCGTGACGTGACCCTGTGGCGCGTACTTATCGTGACGTGACCCTGTGGTGCGCGCTTATCGTGACGTGACCCTGTGGTGCGCGCTTATCGTGACGTGACCCTGTGGTGCGCGCTTATCGTGACGTGACCCTGTGGTGCGCGCTTATCGTGACGTGACCCTGTGGTGAGTGCTTATCGTGACGTGACCCTGTGGTGCGCGCTTATCGTGACGTGACCCTGTGGTGCGCGCTTATCGTGATGTGACCCTGTGGTGAGTGCTTATCGTGACGTGACCCTGTGGTGCGTACTTATCGTGACGTGACCCTGTGGCGCGCGCTTATCGTGACGTGACCCTGTGGTGCGCGCTTATCGTGACGTGACCCTGTGGTGCGCGCTTATCGTGACGTGACCCTGTGGTGCGCGCTTATCGTGATGTGACCCTGTGGTGAGTGCTTATCGTGACGTGACCCTGTGGTGCGTACTTATCGTGACGTGACCCTGTGGCGCGCGCTTATCGTGACGTGACCCTGTGGTGCGCGCTTATCGTGACGTGACCCTGTGGTGCGCGCTTATCGTGACGTGACCCTGTGGTGCGCGCTTATCGTTGCGTGACCCCGGCATAAATGCACAGTACTAAGCGCGCCCATGGACACTGGTTTTCAGGATAAATAGCCTTATCTTTTCAGCGGTCCGGTATCCATCAAATCGCGCGCTCTGATTGGCTCGCGAGCGGTCCGGAATCCTACGATCCGGACCCCGGGTCCGGATGAATCGCGCGCGCGCTAATTTCTGTGAAGTTTTATGCTGTTTTAGTGAAAGCGAAAAAATAAATAGAGCGCAAAGTAATTACACCAATTCTGAACAAAATGTATAGGAGTAATTACAAAGTAATTGCGAATTACTCACGACAGTCATGTGAAATCCGCTCTATACTATTTACCGGCTTGGGGTCGGTCCAGATCGTGAAATACCGTGACCTCGGCCTTGAAAATACTCACCTCGACCTCCAGTCTCGGTCAGTATTTTCAAGACCTCGGTCGAGACCGGAGGTCGAGGTCAGTATTTTCAAGGCCGAGGTCACGGTATTTACGATCCGGACCTCCCAGCCGGTAAATAACATATATTTACTTATCACCCTGCTTATGTCAAATGATTCTACAATACATCACTCGCGACAAATTTTGCACTGGGTCAACACGAGAATTTCGTTCTTCTTAGCACCGCGGGCTATAACAGTAGTTGTGACGTTGCAACCTTTTCTTAAATAGGTGTATACCACTGACTGAATGGCAATGGCTCTACATTTGTTGACCAGCTAAAGTTTTGTACTTTCTTGTGTTTCCAGGAAGCGTAGTCCCTGGAGCTGGTGCAATGGAGGTAGCCATACATGCGGCACTTACAGAATTCAAAAAGACTGTCAAAGGCCGAGCACGACTAGGAGTCCAGGTTGGTATGCTGGCTTCAGTACAATTACTCAAGTGACTACAGGAAATTTCCTGCGCTGATTTGTCGAAATTTAACGTCTTATCTAACAATAGTAGCCTCGGGCTCCGTGATTTTCGGCGATTAGTGACCGAGACAAAATTTACTATAATTGCAAAAATGATTCAAATTTTGTTTAGACGAAAAACGTTTTTGTTGGATTTTTTCACGATCATGACAAAACACGCGCACACTCCCAATTTCAATATTGTAGTCACCGGTGGGTGATTTTACAGATTTTAGCAAGAGAACACAAAACTCTCGACCAATCAGCGCGCGTAACTTTTTTTAGTCAAATCACACTAGTGGCCTATTTTCAATGCTGCGTTCTGATTGGTCGAGCTATAAGTTATAGTCTATTATAGCGAAAAATGTCCGATTTGAAAGCCAAAATGGCAACAACAAAAAAAAAAAACGTTTTGGCTTAGCCTGAGTAGCAAGCGTTTCTGTGGGGTTTCAGGGGACAGAGAAGAGAAGCCTGAAGTTCGATGATTTGGTTGCGCGAAGTATGGGGCGAGAGAGAAAATGGAGAGAGGGGGAGGGGGTGGGGAGAGAAGTTTCCTTCCTCTCCCCCTCCCCTCTCTCCATTTTTTTGCTCGTCTTCTTTCTCGCCCTATACTTCACCTGGCCAAATCATCGAACATCTCGCTCGAACTTCAGGCTTCTCTGTCTCCTGAAACCCCACGAAAATGCTTTCTACGCAGGCTATTTTTAGCTATACACATTGACCTACTAGTTTGATTTGACTAAAACAGGTATTCCTCGTTTTTCTATTTGTCAACATTTCGCAGGCTTATGCTGACGCGTTGCTGGTGATACCCAAGATACTTGCTCAAAACTCAGGATTCGATCCTCAAGAAACCATGGTGAAATTACTGGTAAGGAACATGGAATAAAAATAGTGATAGAGAATTTTTACAAGCCTCGGATGTCCTTCGAAATGCTTGAATTCGAAAATAAACATTCAAGGCTTTGGGCTCTACCCCGGTGTAAGAACCTGTGTATTGTTCACGAGTTGCGTCACAAAGCTTCTTTTGTTTAGTAGAACGAATCATGATGAAATGAGAACTAAACACAAGGGGTTCTCTGGGAATGGTTCTTACACCGAGGTAAACCCAGCCTTTGAATTTGAGTATAGTGCTATTAATGAAAAACTTTAAAGGATACGCAGGCGAAGATCCTTGAATTTCCTCTTGTGTGGTTCGTACGAACCCTGCAATAGGACCGGTTGACACATCTGTCAGTATGGAATGTTTGGCTTGAGCGCGCAGACGCCTCTTTGCGCGAGTCTCTTTCAGCGAGCGGTTAGTGGAGTCGGCTTTTGCAGGCTACAATTTCTCCTAATATTGTGTTTAACAGTTACATTGCTTTTGCTTTAGGAGGAATACGCGGATAGCAACACAGCTGTTGGCGTGGATTTGTCGACAGGTATGATAAAATAAATCTACATGTCGGTACATGAAACTTCAAAGTTTTGAAAGTGAAACTTGAATGTTTCGACGGGAAAACGTGAACGTTTTTGTCACATTCAAGTCCGCAATTTCGTTTCCAAAAAGTAATCATTGAAAAAACTAATATTCTGGTAGCTTGATAGTTTTTCTGGTCAGGAAGAAATAAAGCAACTGAACTTTTATCTTTTCCACTTGCGAGCTCCACCAAAGCTTCAAGAATGGGCGGGAAAACTTTGTAGTTCAACTGTCAAAACGTCGAAGTTTCACGTGCCAACAGAACATGTGTAGACAGCTAGATGCAATGACCAACGGTCTGCTAAAATATTGTACAATGTCGAAAAACACTTACGAGCTGCAAGTTCTGGGGAGTCGGTCGCAAATATTTATTTATTTATCACAATCCGGAGAAACCTTTTAAAATCTTGGAGTTTTGCAAAAGTTTACAGCCAAATCGTGATTCTAGCTGTTGTTATAGTTTCCACCAATCATACATTGTTTTCAACTTCGAATCGTATCCAACTTCGAATCGTATCCAGCTTCGTCTGCAAATATTATTTACCTTGATCTTGTTGATCTGCCAGTCATTTTTTCGCTTTTTCCAAATATTTTGAAGGTGAAGCCATGATACCAGCCGATGCGGGCATCTGGGATAACTATCGAGTAAAACGGCAATTACTACATTCCTGGTAAGTTTTATCGTGTCTTTTTTAAGCTCTTCACTGTGCCGTCCCCGGTAATTCTCTGGGTTTGGTTAAGGTATAGACAAATCAAACTCGAAGCCGTCTTTTTACTGATGACATGAAGCCTTCCTTTTGCAAGGCTTAAGCTATAATACTACCCCTGGATTCTCTGCCCCCCTCCCCCCTCATATTATCATTTGCGCAGTCTATAGTGTTCACCGAATAGCCCCTTATTCGGGGAAATATAATTCCCTTTATTTAGAAATAGAAAATTGTACATAATCTTAGGTGACGTAGTTTCTTCTCTTTGCCTTCAAAATTTAATTCAAAATTGTAGAAAGGTTTAGAAACAACCACAACGAAAAAGGGGGATCTACTACATACCATACTACGTACATTTTGTAGATTCTATCAACTCAGTGGCTCTTGTTTTTTCAACAGCACGGTCATCGCTAGTAATCTACTGCTGGTAGACGAGGTGATGCGGGCTGGGATGTCTTCGCTCAAAGGAAATTAACACTCGTTGATAACTAGCTTGATTTACCAATTTCAAAACGTAGGAAACTATTGCTGAAACGAAGGTTTAAGATTTGCTCCATGTGCGTCGCAGCCTTTTGCGCAGTCTTCCTTGTCGCGATGTGTGTGGAGGCATTGAGCTCCTGCTTAATCCTAAAAGCATATCAGATATACCTCAGAACAAAAAAGAATAATCTATGCACGTGTGAAGAGTAAGACTTACGATATTATAACGGCACCGTTGCCTGTATCTATAGTGTGTTCTACTAAGTACGCTCCTAATACCCGTCGGACTGCCAGTTTGAACTAGACACGAAAAGATGGAAATAAATCCTGAATAACAAACTTAGTATCGTGTACTTTTCTTCCGTCCGTACTGTTGGCACAAGAGGAACCAGCTATTCGCATGACGTCATCACAACTCGTTCACCAGTTTATACATTACTTGTCAGTGGCGAAAACGATGGTAGATCCTTCGTATAGGAAACTATAGTGTCCTCCGTATAAATACCTCCCGTGTCTTATAGAACGAGGATATACAGAAGGACACTATAGTATACCACATGAAGGATCCAGGAAAACTATACCAAAGACCACTATCGAGTCACAAATTAACATGGAACCTAGTCAACCAGTTGTTTCCATCAGACTGTGAAATAGATACTACATAAATAGACACCACTGCTACACGCAATAATTTCATCATTCTTTTGTTTGAATGATTATGGCTAGTGAACAATACTGAACACAATAATTGAATCAGTCAAATGAAAACCACTGATGCGAAAAACGTTTGAATGACAGTTTGATTGGATGAAAGTTTGTCAATAATTGTGCCACCGTGAGCTAGTGGGATGCCGCCCCACCGACCACCCTCCCCTCGCCATCAACTTATACTTACATTTTCGGTCCAACCTTTTCCATGTGGGTTCAGATTATTTATCAGTTTCGTAAGACCTCGAGTGCTGTTCTGCGCACGCGTACGGACGTAACAAAACAAATTGTGACAAGAGTGTTGCGTGACTCTGGGCGACATAATGAAGAGCACAACAACGTCTGTGAATGTTACACTTTATATATCGTATATACATAGTTGTTAACCATTCGATATTTCTACGGGAATTGATTATTTTTCCATATAATTACAAATACGACATCTAGAAATTTGTCTGCACAAATTGTTTTCGTATTACAACAAAACTAAATCATATTTTCTTTATCTGAATCACCTATAAAAATACACGACATATTCTACTGCTGCTTTGAACTAACTACTATTTTTCCATTGTGTTTGCAATAGTTTTGTGAATGAAAATCTGACAACTAAAATCGTTACATCGCGATTGGCTTTGCTGTTCCGCAAGTCAAACCTCATGAGCCAATCAGATTCTTGCCCTGTTTCGCCTAGTGCAGTCGCCTGGCTTTCCGTCGCGACGTTGTCTGGTTTTAGTTCCGAGGAAGCCAGTTGACTGCACTAGGCGAAACAGGGCACGAGTTTCATTGGCTCAGATAAGTTTGATTGGCGAGACAGCAAATTCAATGTTTTTGAAAACGTGGCTCGCGATGCAACGATTTTAGCTGTAAGCCCTGGCCAAACGAAACACAAATTGCTACTTACATCGACTTGTGAACCGTTTGGCCACCAACTTGCAATGACTTGTGTTTATGCGCCCAGTGTTAGCCTGCTAGCAGAGGCCTATTTTTCTTTGTATTCGGTGGCCTGGTGAGCATCTCCCTTCGAATCTCCCTTCTTCGTTTTGCCGCCGTCCACAACCGTGGACGGTTTGCCGATCGTTTCTTAGGCCCACTCTATGCACCCGCATACCGGCGAACGTTTTTCCCTGATGATCAACATGGACTTGAGTCTCAAATAACAGCGGAAAACGTCCGTCGACGTGCGTGCCCATGTAGTGGGCTCAAGAATGGTCAGCAAACCGCCCAAGGTTGTGAGGGCAGAGGTCTCTTTACTTCCTGCTGGTCAGGCTCAGTGGATACAAAGGAGAAGTGGCCTCTGCTAGCAGGGAAGTCCAATTTTACATGTTCAAATTTTCATGCAATTTCCGTCTCGTTTGGCCACCAAGTCCGTGAAAGACACAACTTGCGTCGCTTGAACAGGGCTTTAATAAGCTTTGTGAGAAAAATGCTACCTTTGAGTTGGATTGCAGGTTACATCCACAGCAAGATCCTATACAATGTTTAAAAGGCTTATATACAAGTAATTTCGCAAGCTTTTTGAATCTCCTTTAAGCCATGTACAAGCGAAATATGATAGAGCGGTTAGTATTTACCCGTGAAATTCATTTTAGAGAAGATTTCGTATGACTGTAAAGCCGCCGTTACACGATGCAATGATTTCTACAACTTGTCTCGCAATGCCATTGCAGCGTGTAACACCCTCTGCAACAACGTTGCGAGACAAGTTGCAGCAAGTAGGATACGATTCTACTTCTCGCAACGGATTGCAGCAACTTGTCTCACATTGCAGCGTGTAACAGCGAATCTGGCAACTTGTCTCGCAATTCGTTCCCAGAAGCCCTCTCGGGCTTCTTTGCGCATGTGCGTTCTGTATCAAAATGGCGCACAAATAGCAAAAAGTTGGATACGTTGCGAGCGATCATTGCGAGCTAACATCAACTGCAGGTGAGACAAGTTGCAGAAAACATTGCACCGTGTAACTCCACCTTAAAAGCGACGGCGCATTCCGTGCAGTGTCAGCGCCGTAACATGGCCGTGCCGTGTCTAAGCATTTTGATTGGTTGATCAGTTATTTCGCGCAATGTGATTGGTTGAATGTTCACGTAAAGGCAAAGTTCCGTTCCGTGCCGTGCCGTGTCTAAGCATTTTGATTGGTTGATCAGTCATTTCGTGCAATGTGATTGGCCGAATGTTCCGAAGGTAATGTTTCATGCCGTGCCGTGTCTAAGCATTTTGATTGGTTGATCAGTAATTTCGCGCGATGTCATTGGTTGAATGATCACGTAAAGGCGATGTTCCGTGCCGTAACCGTACCGTGCCTTTTCAAAATCATACGAAATTTGCTCGAGCGTTTTACTCTAATTGCTTTGTCCTCGTTTGTGTTTTCTTGACTATGGAAACCGCTCTAAAGAAGTAGATCAAATTATCGTCATGGCAGATATACCACGCAATCCAAATAACAGAGCTCTGTTTCTGTTTGATACATTGTACATGTTTTACAAACAAAACGACTAAACTGAATGTGCCACTCGGTGTACAGAAAGAAGTATGCTTGAAGCGCAAATGAAGAAAGAAAAAGAGAAACATTGCATTTGGCTTAGCTGCCGAAGGAGACTCTCGACAAGAGGTGTCTGCGTGCTGATGCCAAACATTCCACACTGATGACGTTTTATGATCAGGATAAACGAATTACGTGGCCAGTTAAACGTATATCAGGGTATATGCATCATTTTTAATCTTATTTTAATTCCTCACTATAAATGCTGTGTGTATGCTATAAAAATTAAATGTCTCAGTATGGAATAATTGGTCTTAGCGCGCAGACGCCTCTTTGCGAGTCTCTTTCGGCGAGCGCTAAATACTTCGGCTTTCGCAGACTACTTATTTCAAAATTACATTGTAAATTACTGGCAGGCTCATGTTTCAGTGAATGTTTTCGGGACGCGTAGAGCTGCTAAGTATGACGCATATAAATTCTACTTTTTTCGTACTCCTATTTCAAAGACCCTTGTCATAAGAAAATGGAAAATTGCGAATGCTAAATATTTCTGTTCAGTTGTTCTAGAGGATTTGGAGTATAAAATTATATTTTTAATTATTAAAAGGATCAGACATTCCTCATTTCTCATTTTTTATAACCAAACTTAATTGAAATAGGTGTCCGTTCCTATTTCGTGCGAAAAAAATGCAAAAAGTTAACACGGTGTAGCAACATTCGTTTCCTATCTGAAAGTTTTTAACGATAGAAAAAAAAACTTCTTTCTATATTAAAAATCTAGCTTTTGTATGCCATGCCTACAGTTCGTTTATTAATCCCTATTTAACATGGATATTTTCTTTAATAAAACTATAAATTTTCAGGATATATATTTTTACATTTATCAATATATTAATTCTTTTAGACATTGAAACTTCCAATACAATTCGTGAGCAATTGAATGTACGACCTTGTTTGAGTCTTGCGAAAAGTGTCAAGGAAACAATTATTTCTAATGACTATAAGTCCTACTTTTTTCCTGTGGGCCAAGAATTCGTTTTTAAAAGTCCTTATACTTACTTCTTTATTGCAAAATTCGAATTACTACAAGTTTACTCTCGACCATTTGTGCCCAAATCTTTCAATGTTTATAGCGGGCGCAAATATTTCAGAGTCATAAAACTGCCTGACTTTTGTACAGCAAAGACATAGAAATCCAACACTCTAAAAAACCTTCACTCCGCATATTACTACCACACTTACTCTTGAGGAATATGTAGGAATCTAAGATCTGTATTTCATTTCGTTAGTTTCTATTTTCTACCTTCTTCAGCAGCTTGACTTGTTCACAAATGACCAAGGTCTAACGCGTGATGGAGGTTGATCAGATCGGAATGAGTACCGACTCTCCAAAATGGGAAACCCATCTGTTAGGATTAAAAAAATTAAATGTAAAAACTTCAACACCAAACTATGTATCCAGTGGTTTTTTCGGATATTTGATATTTTTGGCGCGCGGGATTCCTGTGTCGCGGGAGGGGGGGGGGGGAAGTAGAGTGATTTTTTTTTTAATCCCATAGCAAAGATTTGATATTATTATTATTTTCTGTGCGCGCGGGTAACCTGCTGTTTTGTCGAATTCAGCTCATTCAACCATTGAATTCCACGTAAAATCTCACTCGTTTTTAGCCAATCAACGCGCGTAAGAATTTAGCTATGGGATTCTATAGGAATATTCAAAGTTTCAGGAGGCTAGATTTCGCTAAGAAAATGGCACGAAAAAAGCCTTTTCGAGTGCTATTTTCGGCGGAATCTACTGACTGAAGAGTTTGAATATACGTTAATCGTATGATATCTCGTCCTCAATTCCACAAAAAAAGATATCATACGATTCTACTCAAACGATGATTTACGAACACAGAAAAATCACCCTGGAACCTACAATCTTGGACAATTAGTTGGCCCAAGTTAATTTGTCCAAGATTGTAGATAATCACAAGGAATACACTTATTATTTCACAAACCTGTCTACTTGCTGCCTCCTCGTCTCGTCCATCGCCTACAACAATGTATGTACATTTCTTGCCAAAGCGATTTTGTATTCGCTCGAAGCAGCTTTCTTTACCTAGTAAAAAGGAATAAAATGCGACAACGTTGAGCATTTCTCTATTCGTTACCGGCACGTTAATAGGCTATTCAAACAAGCGAGCATGTCTAGGATTACAGCCGTTTTTTGCATATACCGACAAACCCGCCACCGAAACACGTTCTAAAACAAGGGCTTTCAAAAGTTTAAGTTAAGCATCAGAAGTCTCTGTGTCTAAAACATAAAGTAGTATAGCAGGTATTCATTTAGCGCCATGACGTCACAAATGAAGCGTCCACATTTGGCAATCTATTGTATTTGGGACAATACGAAGGAGACCCCCATCCCCAATTCCATATGTTTTTTTCTTCTTTTATTATGAAGATTCAGAACTCCTGGTTATTTCTATCTTCAAATTCACTCAGTGTATGTCCCTCAATTTGGACTATTTTCATGTGGACAGGACCGCCCAGACGTTATTTTTTGCGTCTCTTGCTGTGATTTCTCTATGAAAATGTTTTGGAGGCGTAGGGACTGGGAATGAGTATCACACGGCGAATTTTTCTCCGCATATCCCATAACTCTCTGCGCGCCCTGTTAAAACTATCCCACAACTCTCTGCGCGCCCTGCTAAAACTATCCCACAAATCTTTTGCGCGCCCTTAAAAAACCCGAAAGCGTCTGGCGTCTGGGTAAGAGACTGGTACGAGCCATCAGGCGAACTTAGATGTCCGCACTCAGAACATCGCCAAATTGGTCTAACAAAATATATGTTGCAAAAGCGAGACCATCTTACCTATTTTTGTAGCACTGTAAATATTTTCAATAGGAAACAGGCCTCCAAGCCCGTATAGCAAGCTCTTGGCCAGAGCAGGAACTAGCTGTGTTGTGGTCACCATTATATTTAAACAATTCGGTCTGCAAAAAATACAATAAAATATATGTAAATTCACGCCTATAAAATAGTGGGGAATTTTTGATAGGCTGTAAGGTGTTTTTTACGGCGAGAAATCCGGGAGAAAAGTTGCTAATATCCTCGATGTTTCTCCTCGCCTCGAGCGCGCCAAAAAATCAAAGATGGCGACGGCGATTTCGGCAGCTTTTCCCGGGTACCGCTTGTCGTCATAGAAACAGCGCTCCACCGCCTACAAGCAGGCTAAAGTTCTGCAGAAACCCATTCACGTGAGAGCTGATTTTACCATGACACAAGACAGGGTTTCCACGTTGTCAGACTTTCAAAATTCCAGGACTTTCAAGAACCTTTTCAAGGATGTTTGAAAAAAATGTATTGACCTTTCGTTATGAAAAATGCAGGTTTTCGGGCATTATAAGAACAACATGGGTATTCTTTGTTTCAAAGATAGCACGTTGATAGTTTTTATTCAGGTTTCTGTATTTCACAATATACACACTCAACATCTTGCAAATCTTTCTCAGGAAAATATTTCCATGACTTTTAATGACTTTGATAGGTTTTTGTGAAAATTCCATTCCGGCCTGGAAGGACATTTTCTAAAATCCAACCGTGGGAGCCCTGCAAGAATGTGTCCAGATTTCCCTGTCTTGTTTCAATTCTTAAGGCTGGTTTCCATATAGTCGTATCAGTCGTCTATGGTGGCCCATCGCTGCCACAACGAAATATCCCTGATCGGTTCATTTTTTTGTGCAAAACCAACTATTGCTATATTAAAATAAAATAAAAACAAACTAATTTCGAATTAAAGTGAATTGAAATTCATAATTCATTTAAACGCAAAACTAAAATCAAATTCAAAGTAAATTCAAAGCAAAACAAAAGTAAAATCAAAATCACTTCAAAAGTAAATCTAATTCAAAGTTGAAGTCAATTCAAAATTAATTTCAAAGTAAAACTAAAATCAAATCCGAAGTAAATTCAAAGTAAAACAAAAGTAAAATCAAATCACTTCAAAAGTAAATCTAAATTCAAAGTTGAAGTCAATTCAAAATTAATTTCAAAGTAAAACTAAATCAAATTCAAACTAAAAATATAAGTTAAATCAAATCAAAAGTCAAGTCAAAAGTAAATGCAAAATCAGTTTCAAAGTAAAAGTAATCACAAATCTAGGAGAGTTTAAAAGTAAATACAAAATCAATTCAAAGTAAAACTTAAATCGAATCAAAAGTGAATTTAAAATCATTTCAAAAGTAAAACGAAAGTGTTTTTAAAAATGTAGCAGCCCATCGCTGCCATAGACCATGATGCATTGCGAGAATCAAGCACTCTGAGTAGACTGAGTACGAGATATGCTGGCGGCCATTGCAGCTATGTTCAGGTTGAAACTCTCGGCCAATATTTCTTTGGAAGAATTGCCATAAAAGCGTCCAAAACTATTTGTGACGACTAGAAACTTGAAACAGGCACTCGATGTAAGTACAATAGACTTAAAGGAGCAGAGGTTTCAAGGAAGTCGCTACTTTATATCCCCCGTATGGCTGGAGTATCGGATAATTCGGTGGATCAAAATAGAAATAGAAGAAGTCTTATTCCAGTTGGATTGAGGAAGGTCGCATTTTGACTGAGGGAGACGTATCCCACTTTGGAATTTGCTGCAGATACATGATTATATCTCATGAAGCCCAAACTTGCATCCGGCGAGTATTATAAACTGGGCAAAAAAAAAATGCCCCTGGAAAAGTACCAGTTCAGATGTTGATAAACTGCTGCCTCTCTCAGCACAAAAGATTTAATGATTTTACTAATAAACAGATTTATACATTTATAGCTAGTACATATACCACCTATTGACAATTTTTTCCATGGGGTTCTGAAATCTGATTTACGAGGGGTGTTAATGGAAAATACCTGCTTGTTTGGACATATTCAGGCCTATTGACAAGAATTTTGGCTTCTATTTGCCTTTGTCACACGGCAGCCATCTTGGATTTTCTAATACAGCGAAGCTGGCATGAAAGTGAGGCCAAGCGTGTAAGCTCACCCACGCATAGTCATTTCTGTAAGAAAAAATCCAAGATGGCTGCTGTGTGAATTGACGATAGTTCCCAATTTTCTGAGGGACAGGGGCGTAGCCAGGGGGGGAGAGGGGCAGGGGGCCAAGGTCCCCCTTTCTTGGGAGATTTTCCCATACATTAATTACTGTATTTGCTGGAGGAAATTTGCTATTGCCCCCCCCCCCAACCAAACCAAGCCTGTTGTATTCATAAATTTCAGTCACACGGGCAATTTTCTGGGGGGGTCAAGTAAAAAAATGGAATGGTCCCAAGTGCAAAGGGAGAGTGGTTGGGTCGGCTGGGGGGATGGGGGATGGGGAGATGACAATATTGAAACATACTAGTGAGGCCTCCTTCGAAACCTGATAGACAAGATTGGATTGGATGGCCTCAAAGCTCACTTTGTAGTATACAGCTATTGAAATAAATGTTGTTTGAGCACACGACCACGCTGCAGGGCCAATTTAGTAAAAAATATGAGAGAATGAGAAATAGAATCGATAATAACTTGCTAGACATGAGACATTACAAATTCTCTACCAATGTGAACGTTTTAGATTCAGTCATAAGGATGCAGTTCAATGTTCAATTTAGAGAAAACATGTGGGCCAATGAGCCTTCTGCCACAAAACAATCCACTTGATTTTAAAAACCTGCATGGATTATTGACAATCGTCAATGCATTCTTCGGAATTATAGTAATTATTGATCTTGAGCAATTTTATTACATTTTTCAAAAGCACACGTTTAAAAATTGAGCAAATTCAGCTCCTCGCCATGCGCTCATAATTCGAGTTACGAACATTGTGTGATTGCTCCTTGAGCATGCACATATCGTTACAGGCTGCCTTAAGTAAAATATATCTTGCCTAGTCCCCAAGTTTATTGTTTTGACTCTTGAATTTTTCACTCTTGTGAATAGGCTTGTCTCCATTCAAGCTTCATCAGTTTCTCTTTGGTATTCACAACTTTTTCTACTTCAAACCGAGGCTCCCGCTGTATTTATGCGCCGCCGATGCCTATTCAGCGGTAGATTAGAGAGTTCGAAACATAATTTTTACTAAATTGGCCCTGTAGCATGCTTGTGTGCACTCCAACAACATTTACTTAAATAGCTGTATATACTACAAAGGGAGCTCTGTAGGCCATGGTGGATAATGTGTTGCAGCCTGGTTCACCCAATCTTGTGTATCAGGTTTCGAAAGAGGCCTCTGTTAGTAGGGAAGTTTCAATTCTCATCTCCACTTCCCCGATCCACCCACCCACTCACTCTCTCTCTTTGCACTTGCTACAAAGATTATAAGCTTGACCATTAAAAATCATGCACTGCAGTCCTTGATAAAGTGTAAAATGTTTGATGTAGCTTGAATGGAACTTCATGTTTTGCTTTTTTGGTCCATTGACCAATCTAAGGTAAACACATACAAGTTTGTTTGATAGGGTCATTTAATCTCCCCCCCCCCCCCCCCCCCCCTTGGATATTAATTTGGTGTTAAAAGGAAGTTTTGTCCTATTATCCATAGGACACTTCGATTAGAACCGTATCACCCCCAAAAATGAATGTCTGACCAGTTGGAATGAGATTTTAGACATGTTTAAAAAGGGGTTAATCCATAGGGGATGCAAATAAACAATGGCAATGCCCCTTTATCTGAAGGTAAATGCAAGAAACACAACAACATCGGCTTGTAGCCAGTGTATAAATCTGTGTATTTAGTAAAACCATAACCTTGCAAATGAATCATGTTAAGTTTATTATACAAGTCATCTTATTTCCATCTGGTACTTTTCCAGGGGCATTTTTTTGCCCAGTTTATAATACTCGCCGGATGCAAGTTTGGGCTTCATGAGATATAATCATGTATCTGCAGCAAATTCCAAAGTGGGATACGTCTCCCTCAGTCAAAATGCGACCTTCCTCAATCCAACTGGAATAAGACTTCTTCTATTTCTATTTTGATCCACCGAATTATCCGATACTCCAGCCATACGGGGGATATAAAGTAGCGACTTCCTTGAAACCTCAGCTCCTTTAAGTCTATTGTACTTACATCGAGTGCCTGTTTCAAGTTTCTAGTCGTCACAAATAGTTTTGGACGCTTTTATGGCAATTCTTCCAAAGAAATATTGGCCGAAAGTTTCAACCTGAACATAGCTGCAATGGCCGCCAGCATATCTCGTACTCAGTCTACTCAGAGTGCTTGATTCTCGCAATGCATCATGGTCTATGGCAGCGACGGGCTGCTACACTTTTAAAAACACTTTCGTTTTACTTTTGAAATGGTTTTAAATTCACTTTTGATTCGATTTAAGTTTTACTTTGAATTGATTTTTTATTTACTTTTAAACTCTCCTAGATTTGTGATTACTTTTACTTTGAAACTGATTTTGCATTTACTTTGACTTGACTTTTGATTTGATTTAACTTATATTTTTAGTTTGAATTTGATTTAGTTTTACTTTGAAATTAATTTTGAATTGACTTCAACTTTGAATTTAGATTTACTTTTGAAGTGATTTTGATTTTACTTTTGTTTTACTTTGAATTTACTTCGGATTTGATTTTAGTTTTACTTTGAAATTAATTTTGAATTGACTTCAACTTTGAATTTAGATTTACTTTTGAAGTGATTTTGATTTTACTTTTGTTTTGCTTTGAATTTACTTTGAATTTGATTTTAGTTTTGCGTTTAAATGAATTATGAATTTCAATTCACTTTTAATTCGAAATTAGTTTGTTTTTATTTTATTTTAATATAGCAATAGTTGGTTTTGCACAAAAAAAATGAACCGATCAGGGATATTTCGTTGTGGCAGCGATGGGCCACCATAGTCGTCCTAGATTCCATACGACTCGGACGACCATATGGCAACACTCATGCGATGCGACTCGGACGACGGGTCGTTTCACCGTCTGGAGATGGAATCGATTCTATCTCACGGCTGGTTTCCATTATAGTCTTATCAGTCGTATGGAGATTTTTCCTTACGCGACTAATACGACTATATGAAAACCATACACTGCCTCCTACGGTATCTCCAACTAATTGCTTTCGAAGAGGTAGTTATTTAAAAATTCTCTTCCCACCCATGCACGTAACCCACGCTTGAACGCATCGAAAACCTTTCGAAACGCTGCTGGCAAAAACAAGAACTTCTTGAAACAGTTTGGACGCTCCGTCGATTATAAAGCTACGGCTAAACTAGGACACAAGCAACATTTATGTCCTGCATGTTTCCCTCTGGCTAGACTAGGAAACATCGCACGCATGTGTCTTGGACACAAAAAATGTTTCTTGTCTGGTGTCCCAGCTACAAAATTTGTCGCGCGCAACAACGTTTTTCGTGTGGCGTAACTGAAAACATGAAAGAAACATGTGTCCGTCTACAATGTTGCGCCCTACATGTGTCCTAGTTAAGATATATCGCTTGGTATTGAATAGCTAAAAAAGCGTATAAATGCAGAATGCCGTGACAGTGAACTCGTGATTTTCAAATCACCTTGAATGAATGAGCGTGAGTGCCTTGAGTGCGAGCGTAAGCCAGGAATCCGTCATGGATTCCAGTTCCATTCGAAGCTGAAGCCATGTTTCTCTTTTCGCCGCTCCCAATAAACCTAACGAAAAAAGAAATAATAACAGTTATTGACAAAAATATTAACCTCTTTAAACTGGAATTAATTTCTGCAACTATAACTGGATGGATTATAAATTATTAAATCAACTCTGCATTGGTTAGCTTGCCACGTAAAACAATCACTGCTTGTTCTTCTTTCATTGAAAAACTTTATCCCACCAAAACGTCTTTAATGTAGTAAAGAAATGGGAGTCATTTGTTATCTATGGCTAGACATCATAGATGGAGGCTCCTGTAGTGTGCTCCTAATTCAAAATCCAGTCTAAAAATAGTTTCTTCTGCTGGTGTGCATGTAGCTAGACCTAGTGGAGTAGATGGCTTCTGTTGATTGGCTCCCGACAGCGCAAAGTTTTCATGGAGTTTCCATGGGCTTTAGGAACGTCAACCTCACTCATCAAGGAAACGTCGCCCGAAAAAGTGGCCTAAATCTGTCTGCAATAAGAGACGCTGTACCTACCTCCTACATTGTTTCTATAGCTACTGTAAACTTCTTTAATCTTGCGGTAGCGATAAGCGAGTTTTCTCATCCACTCCACTCCCCCACGGACACCCGTGGCCATGCAGAGGTTCGCGGATGTGGCCGCTGCATGGAATCCGTCCGCCTCGAAGTTATACGTGCTGTGGAAATGATATACACAACATGCTACTTACAGCTAAATTCGTTGTTTTGCGCTGCGCATTTTCAAAACGTCGCTTTTGGTTTGGGGATTTGGGGTTTTTCTCTTCCTCTAAGCCAATCAGGTCCTTGCCCTGTTTCGTCTACTGCAGACGGCTGGCTTTCTGTCGCGACGAAAACCCAGTTGACCGCATTAAAAAATCAGGGCAAGGATCCGATTGTCCCAGATGGTTTGACCGGCGGAATAGAAAACCCACAAATAAGCCATGTTTTAAAAATTCCAAGACAGATACAACGACTTTTGCTGTAATACCACCGAGATCAATAAACTCTTAGGCCGACGAAAAAAGAAAGTAGTGTTTGTGTCAATTTCGGTGATTTCTCCAAATACATTGGCGAGTGAGAGTCAAGACAATGGATTAAAATTCACAAGTTATACGATGGCAGATTAAAAATTAAAACAGATCGATAAGCACGTGTTTGTTTTAACACATAGATCACGTTTTTCGTGCGTCTGTACTGTAATAGATACGCAGATGACGTCATAGCGAGTCATGAATATCAGAAAAATACGCCAAGAGACCGCTATGATGTCATCTGTGCATCTATTTCAGTACACACGCACACAGATTGAGATCCTATTTCTTTTATACAACAGAAACAATTTTTCGAAGATGAAAAACTTAAACAGCGCGCGCTTTTCAAAGTCGGTTTTGCTAGCGTGCGAGCGTAATGAAGTCAAACGTGCGTGTGTACTGTAAGTCTGCAAGTCTAACTCGCTAACTTTGCAAGTACATTTCCTTGCCTTTGATAGTTTTCTCACCTTAGATCAAGCCCATTGTCGTCGGCAGCAACATCATCGATGTGGACTTGATCACAATCCTGAAATTGAAATGTTTTTCACAAAACGTGCAGTAGAACCAACAAACTTGTTGCGCACCTCGAAAACGAAAAACACGCCGCCGTGCGTTTCGCATCTCATTATATAAACCTGACTGACAATAAAATTTAAAATGAAAAACCATAAAATCAAGATAAAATAAACTACAGAGAACAAGAAAATTGCGTCGCAGTACCTCTAGATCATTGAAGAACATATGAGTATCAGCTAAATTGAAGATCATTTCTTCCATCCTCAGGCCAAGCGCAACGCTAGATGGAGAATCCTGCTGACAAGGAAAACAACATGGGAATGTATCACTAACAGATCTAACAAACAACATCAGTAACAACAATATCAGCAACAGAAACAACAACATCAGCAACAGGAACAACAACAGCCGAATTTGATTTTCAAATTTCGAAGTCTGTACACACACTGCCGTTTTGACGTGCGCGTTTTCAGTTTGGGACTGATATTGTGCTTTGAGCAATTTTGGTGACCAGGAGGTAGCGAGAAAAAAAAGTTAATGACGTCACTGATGGCGTCATGTCACGTGACGTTCTTGATGCAAATTGTTAAAAAAATCATCAAGGATTGATTACGAAGCCATGGTATTGCACCCCCTGACTTTTTACCAATCCAGCTATGATACGGATTTTAAGAGTCCGCACTTTAGATAATATCCTATCGCCATGGCGGAGTTTACGAAATCGGAGAGCGAGGAGTGAGTTAAGTCGCACCCCCTCACGATACCTCGTCCCTATTCTTCGCATATCCACGAAATAAAAATATCAAGAACACAACAACAACAATAACAGATCATTATTACCTTTCCGAACTTCGTTGCGAACATGCCAGTGAGAAGAGAATGGAAAATAATTATCGTCTCGTCGAGATCCCAAACAAATATTCTCTGTTAAAAAGAAATGAGAACAAATTGGCATTAGATTTATGGACTAAGAATTTCAGCGTCGCACAGTGTTTCATGAGCACACAGCAAACCCCCCTCGAGAAAATTGTGTGCTAAAGGAGTTATGCCACGGCTGTTTCAACTAAATGTTATAAAATATGACCAGTGATCTACATAAACAACTTAGACTCATATTATCTAGTCTTAAAAAGAAAAAGTAACTGAAATTTGCATTATATAGGCATTCTATCGTAAGATTTTAATAGCTTTCGCTATCAATTTTCCAAGTTTGAAACTGTTCAGCCTGGAGAAGTAAAAAATGCCATGATTTCTTAATCCATTTCCAGCCCTCGATAACGCTCCAAAGTTTTACTTATCTAGCAGTTAAAAGGTTAAAACCTAGACGATAATTTTGTTTATTCAATTTGACTGCATTTTTAAAAGCTCCCGAAAGTGACCCTTAACACTGCCCCTATAAAGAGCAAGAAATCTCCAATGTAAACGATCACTCATACGACAATTAAAAACCACACATATCACACTTAACGTCACCTCTAAATTATGGTCCATTTCCGGTGTAGGCCCTGATGACGTAGACCTTCGCCCACGCCCACTGCCACGTCCTCTTCCCCCACCACGCCCTGCCCGTCGGTTTTATTGTCACCCCCCATTCCCCCAGGAGATATGGTCCCATCATTGATCCCTACTATCGAGCCATCTTGGTTGTGAGACCCGAGAAGTGACGAGCCGATGGACGCGTTGTTCAGGTTTGGTTCCGCGTTTCGCCCTGGAGAGCTGGGAGGACTTGGACTTGTGGGAAGGGTAGGCGAGTACTGACAACTGGAATAGAAATCAAAGCACGCCCAAGGTCAACTCGTGCACATCATGAACCAATCACATCTTACGTTCCATTATCTTTCTGAACAGGTTTCATTTAAAATCCATCCACACCACCCACCCCCTTTAATTATTGAGCCCTGTGAGAATTTCAAGCCTACCTATACAACCCCTGAGGACATTTCAAGCCATCCAAGCACGAATCCTTAGGAAATCCTAAGCCCTACTGGATGACCCGGGGCGGATGTAGGGTGTATTTTCTGGAGGAAATTTGAAAATGTTCGACCCATGTTTTCACTATCCGGCCCCACCTTTCTGAGACCCCGTTCACACTAGACCGGTACAAAACCGGACCGGTACAATTCTGGTACGGTACGTCGCGCGTTCACACAGGAGCTGCGGTACCGGACCAATTTTGGCACGGCTAGGCGTGCACGGTCCCGTGTGAACACTGTTGCAAAACGTGCCAGAATTGCACCTGTCCCGTATGAACAGGCGGTACCGTACCAGAATTGTACCGGTCCGGTTTTGTACCGGTCTCGTGTGAACGGGGTCTGAAATTCCTGGATCTGCCCATGTGACCCGTGGAAATTCAAGCATAATAAGGAAGACCCTGCGGAAATCCGAGGGTAAAAGAAGAAAGGGGTTCCCTTGAAAAACCCGAGGCAAAAAGCAGGCCCCTTTGGAGAGGAAAGCCCTCTGGAAATTCAAGGATTACCCAGTGGAAATTCCAAGTTCATCAATAGGAGTTAACGGATGTAAAAAAGAACAGCCCATGCAACGTATAAATAATGCCACGGCGTCGCACACACGAAATGACCAGGGCAGCACAAATCAGCAGAAACAGACAAACAAACACATACAAGCGAACAAACAGCAACGTACGAAAGTATACGGCGTGATCAATAGAGAGAGAAAATCTAACCTGTAGTGCCTGACTCAGCGAACACTTGGGAACCCTGTGTCGGGCCAAGTGAGGTGAGTTGGTATGCACTACTCTGGCCAGCGACTGTGTTGGGTGGTGGAGTGCTGTTCATCTGCGTGATATACGTACGTGGGGAGTATGCCGGCGGCGGGACGTTCAGGTAACTGTAGGTATAACCAGATGCGTTTTTCTGTGCATAGCCGTACTGGTACGATGCCTGGCCTGCTCCTTGGGCTTGCTGTGTTGTCGAAGTGGGCGTGGTCGTGGACGCCACAAATGTCACCGTTCCATACTGCTGCTGGAAATTATTACCGAAGCCCGCTTGCCCCTGTTGTATTACGCTAGAGTACGCTGATACTCCATAAGGGGCATTATACGAGCTGACCGGCTGACGAAGTATAGATTATCGGGTATAGGACCCGACTGAACTTGCTCTGTGGAAGCGGGGTTACTATCGCTGTTCGTCTTAGCAGGAGAGTTACTGGTAGGATAGCGCACAGTCTGTACTAAGGGGTACCCCGCTTGGGAACCCGTCTGAGAATATAGATACCCCGTCCCAGGTGACACCCCCGTGCCTTGTATTACACCGCTCCCCGTTGAATACTGAGGCAGCCCAGTTGCAAGTGTCTGTTGCACGGGGGTGGGCACTATATGGGGGTACGGCCTCTGCGTAAAGAACCCTGCCGGGTTGGCTAAATATTGCCCAGAAACTTGAAACTGAGCTGAATTGTCTGTAGTCGTGTTCATATTAGGCACTCCGTAGGCGCACTGATCTAAGTTTGTGACAGTTGTTCCTGATTCCGCGTATTCTAAAGCAGCTGATGAGACGGGGGCTATGACGTTAGGCCCTCCCACGCCAAGATCGCTACCACTAGATGAGATAACCGATTCCGAATTAACATCCCAGTTGTCCGATTTGTCCGGGTCTGGGGTCATTCCCTGGGAGATCTTCTCGGCTCTGATGACCCCATTGGATGGCGGCTCGCCTGGACTACTTTCGTGGCTTGAGCCTAAGCTGCTGAGAAAAACAGAAATCTTGTTGTTTTTCACCCTAGGCAGTTAGCACACGTAGACTGAATTCAGCCGTCTCTTCGCTCTCGATCGTACTCAATTTGCAAGAGAAGACGTCTGAATAGACCAAATCGGCTAACGGTGTTTACATCTTGTTGCCACCCAATTCAGATCATGTGATGATTCCCTTTGGTGGTTAGAATTGTCAATTTTTTTTCCTCACTCGACCGAGTGCACGAGTGTATGTGCAGAACTAACAAAAGTATCCAACCAAAGGAATCGTCGCATGATCTGAATTGGGTGGCAACAATATTCACCTCGAGATTTTCTCATCCATTACGTAATTATTGACCCAAAATCAGTCAGTAAAATCTGATTGGTTGCGTTTCTCAGTAAGACGTGCTGGCGAACGATTCCATGACAACGCACGCTCCCCAATCAAAAAAGCGCACGAAAACTCCCAAACCAGCCAATCAGGCGCCACAACTGTTGAAAAATGCGTGCGTTGTCTTGGAAACGTTGTAAAAAAAATAACGGTTTTTACTCGGCTGTGAGAAACGCTTGTGCTGAATTCAGACGTCTCCGTTCGCAAAGTGAGGTACGATCGATAGGGAACGGACGAGGCTGAAATTCTGGCTAGGCTGTACGTACCATTATTGTGAAATATATTCAATGTGATGTTTATATTTCTCTCTCTGTTGTATGGTACAAATAAACATCTCGTTCTCGTTGTCTCAAAGACAGCGATGTATTGTAGTCTCCCGCGCAGCCCCTCCTTTTGGGTGGTCACGCAAAGCTTTCCTCCTCACGGAGAACAGCGCTGCGTGACTGACACAGAGGATGGGCTTCGCGGGATACTATACCACCACTATCTTTGAAAGAACGAGATCTTTATTTCTTCAAACGGCGAAGAGGGTCGACTATCATTCACTCTCGACTACTCTCGTGGTACGGCATCGAGTTGTGGTCAAACGGTTAATACTCTAAGCAACTCTCGTGTCATTTGAACACGTTCAAAGTGAATGAGAGTTGATGAGAGTACAAAGTGCGTGAAAGTGTAAACTCTTATCACTGTTTGATCCCAGCTTAAGACAGTGGCAGTTATAGAAATTTCACGTTGGGGGAGGGAGAAATTGGATTTGGATATACTGCCTGAAAATGGATTGACTAGTACACCCTTGCACTACCCCTAGATCTGCTCCATATTAAAAGGACCTATTTTCTATGGATACGCTCAGTTATTTCTTATATGTTTACTGTAAGTTTCTTTAATATGGGTATCAGAAGAGAAAACGCCTGTTATTTTGAAGATTCATATATGCGGTTCTTGACTTCCCGACTTGTCACGCTAATTGTGTAGCGTGACCATTTCTTTGCTGCTCCGAGACAAGTCATAAATATGTTTTGCCGTGCAAATATCAAAAAGGTAGTCAAGAACTTCCGAATCGTGCAGACAAAAACGACAAGCCTTACAGACGAGTTCGCTCTCGTACGTGGATCATGGCTGTCATGGTAATCAAGGCAATAAGGAGGAAATAATCAAGAAATGCGCTGAAACTCTTTTTGCTAGAAGGCAAAGTATGCCAGATTTCTACAACAATTTCCGGATCGTGAAATACCGTGATCGAAATGTTGAAAATACTGACCGAGATCGAATTCTTGAATATATTTATTTAGTAGAAACCCACTCGCATACTATCACGAATCCTGCAATCTGATTGGCTCAGCTACTCACTATCTATTTAACAATTATTTAACAGCTATGAGGGCGAGAGGAATAATTGTTTTAGTCAAATCACACTAGTAGGTCAATTTGTATTGTCAAAAAATGTTTTTGTTCTGGTCATTTGCCATTTTCTGGCTTTCAAATCCGACACTTTTCGCTACTAGTAGGCTATAACTTATAGCCTACTAGTAGCTCAACCAATCAGAACGCAGCATTGATAATAGACCACTAGTGTGATTTGACTAACACGTAATAGATAGTGAGAGTAGCGAAAATGCTAGCGCAAAACTTTCTAAAACCATGAAAAAATAATGTTTTAGCCCAACAACTCGAAGGTAGTATGCTAGTGGGTTTCTATGAGTCAATACGCGCCTCGTTAACTATCTACTGACTCATAGAAAACTCGAACTCGTAGTCTATTTGTTAAATTGCTTGCTTTGAAGCAACATAAGATGCATATGCATGTTATATTTATTGTAAAAGTTATTGTAAATAGATCATCACCCTCCATCTGTTGTAAATAGCCCTCCCAATCCATTGTAAATAGTCTTCCTAGTAAATAGAGTAGTATAGGAGTAATTTAGGAATATTTCTTTTTCGTTTATATTCTGTTGTGTCCCCCATTAGCCAATCATGGCTAAATAATATTGACACGTTAATAAAGTTTTTATTTATTTATTTTTATTTATAACATAAAACTTCACCCAGAATTCAGCGCATGCGACTCATCGTAGGATTCCAGGCCGCTCGCGAGCCAATCAGAGCGCGCGATTTGATGGCTTCATGAAATTAATCTCATCTAAAGTTCATGCCACAGTTTTCAGCTGTTGCGTCTTCCATTTTGCTCTTCTCATTTCTGCCAAGTGAACGACCGCGTGCGGAAAAAAGGATAAATATCAATTGGATTTTGAGTTGAGGAACACAGGGTGGAGGATTCCCTTTTTCTTATTTTATGTTGGCAAAGTTGTTCCTGCGAAAAATGCTCTCTTCAAACAACACCAAAAATGACATAATGTTGCACACTGGAACACAGATAGTTCAATTAAAGTGGTTTAAATCCTTATCTCCCAAGAGAGTGTGATCATATAGCTAGTAAGAATTTATTGCACTATGAAATGTGGCATGTTGAGGCGAAGAGAAACCTTGTTTAACTAAACATGGTGTTGGTGTGAAAGAAGTCAGAAGTCATCGAATCCCAAAGCAAACCTTATGCCATCAGGGTTACTTCATGGAAAGAGAAAGTACTTCAACTTCAAACTTTTACCCAGCGCAAAAAGCCATTTGGATAACATTAATAAGACAAATTCAAACGTTTTCCCTAACGTTAGCACCACCGCAAATGAAAACTAATACCCCAAGTTCCATCCACTTTTGGCAAATATCAAGCTCGCTAAGAACATGCTCAAGATCAACTTATATACTTGCCAGAGCTTTTACAAATAACAAACAAATGGCTACTCTACTCGTGTCAAGTACTGAAAAGTTGAAAGCACTTCTCAACATAGGGTTAAAAGGAAGAAAGCTATTGAGGAGAAAGAATTATCAAAAATAGTTACGAGTGGCGCACTAAAAATAAAGCCTTTTCTTCTTTTCTCACCTGTCTCTGTCATCTGTTGGGTCGTCTTTTCTTGCTCGTTTTACCTGAATTTGAAAGCGAGGGCATTGGAACATACATGAGTACAATACACGTTTCTTACAAACTGGAACTGCGTAACAAGGAGGCAGAGAATGCATGTTGCTTCTTTTGAGTTCATTTGAAGTCAACAGCTTATCATAGCGTATTAACTTAGTCTATTGTGTGTTTCTAGTACAAACACAGAAGAGAAGACTAAACAGTTCAAACAAACGGGTACTGTTTATGCCAAAACAACTGCACATAAAGCTGGCTGTTATCAAAACATAGGATGTCAATATTTATGTGATTAGCAAGTACAAACGATTTGAATTTTATCAACATTATTTAAGATTAAGTGAAATACTTTAAAATGGAACAATAAGAACGTTTATAAGTTAAAAGTGTATTGCTATGAATAAAAGTGCTCTGTTGCATTGATGGGGTTTACCAGTTTATCTGAGTAAAACACTTATCAAATATTACAATGGTAAAATAAACAGTCTTTCCACTGTACTTCAAGAAGCAGGAAGACATGTTTGAACAGACTACTTCTTGAAGGTAATCAAAGTTTCATCAAAGTTACAGTTTATAGGAAATCAGTTACAGTTTATAGAAAATTGTATTTATACCATACAATCTAAGGTAATTAATGTATCTGTTATGAATTAAACATACACACCAATTCCTGGAACTTACAACCCCCTCCTACCATTATTTATTTTTACAAAAAAATCACTACTGTCTGTAGCTGCACTAAAAAGGCAGCTCTAAAATATGCAAATATAGAACAGTATGTCTTTATATTTCAGCCATTTTAACTATCTTTCCTTTGAGATTGGATCAATTCATTTACTTAAATACATGATGCAGCATAAATATAAATTACTAAATATCTAAAAATATCTATCGAAATGATTAATGACTAATCAAGACATATTAATCCACATTACTGTGTGTAATAGCTTTAAAACATCATGTATTTAAGTGCCAGTGTTTTTGGAAATTAAGCACAAGTTCAGTATGAATAATGTTGATTTTAAATCAGTGAAAACTGAATCTGTTTTAACTATAACTTGAAAATGTACCCTAATAGTGAAAGAGTTAATATTTCTTTAAGTCGTTTATAGAGTATAAGTACCATCATTTATTGTAAAAGATGATTTTAGCAGTTGAACAAGAGAACAGCCATACATTCAGCCTCTGAATTGAGCAATGTGATGCTCTGTTCTTTCGTTAATATCCTAACTTAGTATCATAATAAAAGCACTAACAGCCTCTTAACAGGTACATAAAAATGCATTAGGTGTTTAAACAGGCACTTACAGCACTTATAAACTAAGATCACAGAACTGCACTGCCCTTATCTGACTTATCAGTTACATAATATCAGAAATGTTCATGATTTTTTATAACAGAAAAAGGTTTGACTTGTGTCACTTTTTAAAGCATTTAACCAAGAGTCACACTGCATTATTTAGACTTAGAACTTGCATTTTTTAAATAAGAAAAGAGCTTAAGGCTGATTCACATGCTGTGATTTATTGGGCGAAATGCTTTTTGAGCTGTGACATATTAAACTTGTCCAAAGGAAAATCAGGCCTGAAACAAAGAACTCTGATGTGATGCCACAGATGTTTCAGCATTGGCCTGACACCCGGGACGGGGGACTCCCCCCAAAAATAGACAGGGGTGCTAGTCCTATCCCTTAGGGTATAAATTTCACCCAACTGCTATCTCTTAGGGGTTTCCAAAGAATCTGGTATACCTTAGGGTGTCTCACGCCGAGCAACAACAGAATAAATTGTTTCAACTTGATGGTAATCTCAAGGACCTCAATAATATTAGGATTTTTCCAATTTGCTATTACATTTGGAAATTCATGGAGTCATGATATAATCAGGTGGAAAATTACCATCATCAGGCATTGTCCTATCAAAATCAATAGTAGATAACGTATTAGAATGAGGGGTTAGAGATCAACACAGTTATACCACAAAATCAGGGAGTACCCACTTTGTTGGAAGGGAAAAACATCCCTTTTTATGTTCAAATGTAAAGAAGTGCAGTAAGCATGCCGACAAGTCAACAAGACACTTACAGGGACAGCATCCAAGCTGCTATTGGAATCAGATTGTCCTTGATCGGTTGCCATACTCTGGGAGGGAAACAACACCATAAACAGCAAGAACAAATCCTGGATTCATCCAGTTGAAGCAATTCTAGCATATAATTTCAGTTTATATCTATGACCTATGAAATGTTTTAAAATAATAAAATATAAAATAATGGGTAATGCAAACGGCTCGACTATGTGGCTCTTTTTCTGTTGTGGGACCTATGGTTTAATACTCTAATCTGAGAAGATGCAAACAATTTGCAGGAACAAAGGCAGCACCTTCTCAATTATGTCAGCACATCCCACACAATAGCCAAGTGCTCTAGCACTGAGCTAGTCAGTCAGTGTTTCATGAATCAATTACTTTTTCGCTGTTGTTTTTACTCATACAACCTTAAGTTTCAGATTGGTAAATACAATTGATAACCTAATAAATGACATTTTGTTTTGTAAACATGCAAGCAATGCCCTATATAATTTGGGGCATTATTAGAAATATGTTTTATGTAAGAATGTGTGGTTGCATAAGATGACACATCACCAACAAGGAAAAGGTGGGTATCTTTCAAGGGAAGGGGGTGGGGATGGAAAGAGATGATGCTGAGACAATCAAAGAAAACTCCAACTGACAATATTCAGTTTGGCTCTCATAAAATCTGAGCAGTGCTATGGGGTTTGGAAAATTTGAAAGCAATGTGTGTACATGACAAGGCCCTTTGGGGAAAGGGGACTGTTTAGAATCAATTCTGTTTCCGTCCAGATGCAGAAACTGTTTTATTGTGTTGTGAACTTGGTATTTTTAGGGGTGTTTAGTTTAGGTAATTTTTATGCTCAACTATTCCCTCCTGTGCATGCATAGAGAAAGGTGATGAGACTAACAGGGAAAGGTCATCAGACTTTTATTAAGTATGTACCTAGCCCTTATAGAGTATTAATCTCTTTTCTAGTCTTCAAAAGCCCTTTGGAAAGTAGTGTTTCCTCTTTCCTGAAAACGTTTGTAAAAGATCAATTTGCTGAGAGACACATCTTAATAACACATTTTTTTGCATTTACATGTAGTTATTCTAAGTAGTCCTGTTTCGAATTCTCTAATCTACCGCTGAATAGGCATCAACGGCGCATAAATACAGCCTCGGTTTGAACCCGAAAGTTGCGAATACCAACGACTCCAAAAGGTTTTGTCTATTATCTCCATTCAAGCTTCATCAGTTTCTCGTTGGTATTCACAACTTTTTCTACTTCAAACCGAGGCTCTCACTGTATTTATGCGCCGCTGATGCCTATTCAGCAGTAGATTAGAGAATTCGAAACTGGACTAGTAAGAGGTTTTTCATTTTTTTTTTTCATTTTCAAAACCGTGACGGAAAAAAGAGGAAAAGAGTATATCATCTTGCAGTTTTTTGGCAATCTAAGGTTGCCATGGTTTTTAAAGAGCTATAGAGTATAATCAAGCATGCGACCTTTCAAAATCTGCAGGGGTCTCTAAATGCACTTGTTACAGTGAAAGGGACTAGTATGAACAGAGAAGATAACCTAATGGGTTCAATATTTTAAAGAAAATAATTAATGTTTTGTGATATCATGGATTACCATGACTATAAATCAGGTACAAAAGTTTTGTGGTAAAGAAATGCAAAATTTTGAAATAGCAAGAAAATATGTGGAAACTGGGCTCACAACAAATCAAAGTTATTGAATACACAACTATCACCTGTCATTTAATTTTGCTAAGTTTCTTTCTAAATTGTGACTCCCAAATTAAAAAATCTCCACTTTTTTAATTCATGGGTATTGTAAATAATAACCTCTTTTAGAATTGGACAAATACAATAACTTTTAGTCCTCAGTTAATAATCTATTAATTCTTGACATAAATAAATCGCCTTAAAATGCCCCCAGATTCCTGCATTTTCAAAGGTAAAGAAAACAACAACTTTTCCACCCTGTATGGAACTAAAGGAAAAGACATAAACTACTTAAAATTATCAATTTGTTATAGACAATAGTAATACATATTAATTCAGACTCCTTAAGCACTAAAAGCCTTTTATAGCTTAAAGATAACAAGCAGTCCATACTAAGTGCTTTCATTAGCATTTCCGAAAAGATAACATGTATCAGGCTAAGACCTTGCTATTAATTTCCTACTAAACTGTACCTATGATAAAAAAAACTTTGTTATCAGTAAAACTCCCTCATTTTTTCTAGATTAAAGAATGTGACTTTCTGAGAGACAAACTGACTTAAACTGGAGTCAAAACGTTTTAATCCCACCTAAAGAGAAGAAAGATTTTTCAATATCTCTTAGATCTTCTTTGAAAGGGAATTTGTAAGACATAATGGATATAGGAAGGAACTCCTTTCATTGCTGCTTTTGGTATTAAATGATATGCCATGGATATTTTGAAGAAATATAAAGTTTTACTCAGTCCTTGGAAAAAAAAAATAGTATGTTCGCCTTTGAAAAAAATGGCTTGATAATTATCTATGAAAATATAATATTGTTACAATTATTTTTGCAAACAGGAAAAGAGAGACAACTTCAACAAAAAATAAATAAAATATGATTATAACATACCAATGACAGCTAAAGACAAAAAGATTGACAAATCCACATTCAAATAGCTAAAAGGGCAAAATGATGATGATGAGTAAACTGAGAATCCTAAAAAAATGTCTCATAAATCTAATGTTTCTATGGCTTACATCTCAAAATTAAGCTCTGTAATTCAACATTCTTTTCAAATCCTGCTGGATTGGGTGCTTAGGGCACTGCTGAAATATTGTACAGCAAAGTACAGCTTTCTGAAGTTGATATATGATATAGGTTAAGACCTTAAACATGCCAAGATATGTTGCCATTCTCCTATTTCTTTATGAATGCCAGAAAACAAACTGCACTGTGTGAGAGACAAGCTTCTACTGCAGTTCTTGGCTGTTGGTCTGTGTTTGATGCTGGTTTTCGCTACACAATTCTATGACTTTTCTAAGGTAGGGCCTAACTAGCAAGACAACATCTGATACAACTTGATAGATCAAGAAAGGATGTGAATAATCTAGACAGCAGCAACCTTTGCTGAAAACATTTACAGTATTATTGAAAATTTGCTTATGAATTTGCTAAAGATCTATGTTTGAGGAGCACACAGTCACATTGCCATCTTTCTTACTGCAGAAAAAAAGTCTGATTAAGGGAACAACTTCAAAATGAAAAGGTTACTCAGAGTCCAAGAGAATAGTCACCAGGGAGTCTATGAAATGGCACAGACTGTTATTTTTAACAATTCGGAAGGCACTTTCATTGCCTCAGGCAAAAACTGAGGGCCATATGTTGTCATGAAGCAAGTAACAATACTTAAAAGTATTTGAGATAAAAGTTACCACAGCCTAAACAACTATATTGTACTGATAATGGCCATTGCTTGGCATAACAGGTTTTTTGTTCCTCAAAAAGACCAACAATAATAAAATGATTATCCATGAAATGTGGCTTCCAACAGGTTGTTTATTATTCTCCAATAAGAAAACAAGCATTTTTCCTTTTAAAAAAGAACAAAACAAAATGCCTTAAAAGGTTTTGATTATTTTTCTAAACAGTGAATAAAATTGATTTTTGATAAGGATATAACAGATTCTACACACAACTAATAGGCTAACAGTAGACTACAATTCATTACTAATTATCTAAAGAGACTACAAAATCTAAACTAACTATTTGGCCTAATTTGTCCTTTTCTGTTTTAACAACACAAAAGATAAATTAGTTAATTATACCTAAAGCAAAACTACAAAAGAAAGAATTCCTACCATGGGATAAAAAGGCCTTGAAATCCAGGCACAACTTGGTCTGAAAATCTGCCTTCTAGTCATGTTTCTAATAAGAAGTTCCGAACCACTGGAAAGACATTAACATTTAGTATTTCACAGCCCTCTCAGAGACAAGTTTGTTTTGCATAAATTACACAACTTGCAGCTGACTGCCTATTAAGAGAATCATTTAATTTACCTTAAACAGAAAATGCTAAAATCAACAAAGAGATGCACTTGTTGAACTAGAAGCTCAATGCTTTTAAAAAGTTCTACATTAACTTGAAATGCTATAACTGACACTGCCAGTAAATTACTTTCAGACTAGGGCAATGTTGAAACAGAGCATGGCACTTCCCCTGACAGAAATGGCTTTGATGATAAAAGACAACAATGTCCCTGGTCAGGTGTTGTTCATTACTAAACAAATCTTAGGTGCTAACCCTTTACTCAGAAAAAAATAATTTGGTAGCAAAGTGAAAGGCGCATTATTAGGCCTTCCGAAGAGTTAGAAACAATATTTATTTTGACACTTTGATGGCTTCTCACTGTTTTTCTTGCGTTTGTATAAATCTTTAAAGACAAATTATTCATAAAAAGCTGAGCGATTTTGTGAGTTAAAAAACAACTTCAGAGAAATGAAAGGAACTTGTGACCTCTGTCTAAAGTATTGGATAAAATCAAGGCTTCACTTTGAGAACTTTGAAAATATCTTAGCACTCAAAAAAGAGATAGCAGCTAATGGTTTCTATTCGGAGTTTCTTTTAACTGTAGAATGGCTTTTTCACTAAATCCGGCGCCAATTTCTCTTTGTTTATCGAGCAAAAATGCTTGTCAAATTTTGTGTCAAAACAGGCACGACATCGTAGACCCCACAGTTATCAGCCTACCTACATTTTATCCCACGGTGCCATGATAAAACTCTTTAAAAGTCACCCAAGAACTTCTCCAACCTCCAAGGACATGCGACATAGATTTCCAATGCATGTAATATGCAAAACAGGTAGCGAAACTCGGCTAAAATTTCTCTTTGTTCTCTTTACACGCGGAAAACCGCTTTTTAGGGTAAGTTCGAGACTGTCACACAAGGATTACTACGTCTAGTAAAAGGGATTATAGGCCTGTCTTAAACTACCTCTCGAAGTATTTTTACTAATAAATAACACAAACATACACGAATTAAGGCTACAAAAGTCTAAAAAGAACAATGCGAATAAAGCTCGGACATAAACGAAGCACAAACATCTTAAGACCGGCGCAAGACAAGGCACAAACCCGCGGGAAATAAACTGTTAAAGAGTTTTTGTCATCCAATTAATTTTATCACGCTGATGTATTAAAAAGAAAAAATATTTTGAATAACTATCAATTCTATTCTCGTGATTGGTGGGACACGATAAGTGTTCGAGAATTACTGATTTTTAGTTTCTTGTTTCTAATAGATTTTAACATATAAAAGCGGGGTTTTGGTGATTTTAGTGCAAAATTGTAAATTTGCAATGAGATATAAGAGGGACATTAGCACATTGACTTTTGCTATCAGGCGACCGAAGACTTTTAGCTGTACTAAACAAATTCTGAGATACTTCTTAAAGTTCATGATAAAAATATTTGTTTCCGGCAAGAAATTGATTGAGCATCGAAAGCCGCGAAAGGGCTTCTCGTGCCTATCGACATCCGGTGCCTAGGTGGTGTTTTAGCGCCAAACATAGAAAATAACAATTATAGTGATCAAACTCTGAATGCAAAGGCTTACTTTTTTGTTTAAAGTGCTAAAAACTAGCGAATTAACAATAAAACAGTTGGGCGCTAAAATATATCGGTAAATGAAGCGGAAAGCCCGGAGAAGCAACACAATTTCCTTGCATGCAATTCCTCCGGCCGTTAGCACAACTGAAACTGGTTTTATCTCAAGAGTGTTGCAAAAGCGCCTATAAGCGATTTCTTTTTGCATAAAATTAATCTGTATGATAACTTCACCGCTGATTACGCGGAGAGTATCACTTATTGGTGTTTTACAAGCAAAATATAGCCAGCCGATTTGGGTGCGAAACTTTGAATACTAAATAAACTTCGCATAAAGCTACGGGACAGAACAAATTGAAAGATCAAATAATAAATAAACTTATAAACTATGCACACATAATATTCAAAACAAACTCTACTACACCGAAAAGCAGCCAACTTGATCGATTTCTCTTAATTGTAGAGAGATTTTACGTAAAAGCGCTTGAAAAGTGGAGTTAAACGGTAGCGAAATTTACCAAGATATTTCGATAACGCTATCCCACGAACCTCTCATATTGTCAAAACAAATGGCTGCTTCTGCAGATTGTTACCACTCCGCTTTCATCAGAAACCGTTATAAACTCGAGCAGAGGCCTTAAGACTTCGCTATACAAGTGCAATATGGTGGTTTAGTAGCAAAATTTAGCTATGGGAGTTTGCAGTAGCGAGCGAGGGGAGGACGCAGCGAGTACCGACATCACACGTGCTCAGAAGTCACGGCTCAAGTCGCAGTGCTGTAAAATAAATACCAGTGTCGATCTTTTTATACAGTAATGATGTGAATAAAGTGCTCAACTTACGTTAATTCACCATTCACCGCTTGCAATCAAAACTGGCGCTACGAGGCGACTCGGTTTACAGCCATCGATGCAGTATTCACGCTCGCTCCTGCAAACACAACGGTCCAACAACATGTCAGTTTCAGCCGCTGCAAAATTACCAGCCGCATCTCTTATTGCATCCACTCGATGACCTATATTTCTGTACCTGATCGAGTAAACACTGCCCCTCTGGTTGGATTCGGAAAGCAAGAAAATGCTAAGTTGTAATCGGAGAACACCCAACGGACCCAAGCCAGCTAGAAAGCCCTGCTCAGCTTTCACGAGGATGGAAAGCAGAGACCGGCTCGCAAGGCTTGCTGGGAGCGTGCCGGCATCGCGCTTTGATCTCTGTTGAGAAGCCAATCGAGAAAAGTCTTGACTCATTTTTGGCACCCCGATAACAACACAAACGTAATTAGTTTAATTACGTTGAATTAGTGACACTCGTAGACAATCGAAGGAATCAAACAAAAATAAATTGAAAAGCGACGATGGGAACTTTCACGATATCGCAGCTCCGCTTTATTTTGGCAATCCTATGCGGATTTCACGGTCGTACACAAAAATAGAAGCCATTGGGAAACGCATTAGGAGTCGAAGTGACCATTTAGAAGCGGACGAGGATTCGGCGACTAATAGCGGATCTTGCAAACGTGAGTGTTCCGGTCGCAAATATTTATTGGGGATTTCTATGTTTGATTGAGGAATAGATGGAAATGACGGAGACAATTCACTAAAAAGAGGAAAATAATCATCTGTATGAGCTTTAGAATTGCTGCGGGAGAGAAAGGCCTCCCTTTGCGAATTGACCCACAATACATCAACGCCGTACAGGGGCAAACACTTCTAACTAAACCGCCAAGTAGATTCGTTAATACAGTGATAAGGATTTGTAACAATTTTATTAGTCTATTCGCGCGGGGTTTTCGCGAAAATCAAAATAAGGTAAAATGGAACCCACCGCATAAACCCTCGCCAGTTGACAAGTTCCATCTGCGCTTTCACTTATCGATGCTCGTAAAGGTTATGGCGGCATGTGGCTACAAAAGCCTTTCAAGACAGGGTTCAAAAGGTTGATTAATATCTCGCTCTGGCGGAATTTACTACGAGAGCAAATAAACACGGCCCCTAAATTTCAATGGCCGCAAAAAGTGCAGAGAAAACAATGGCTTATTCGATCACGTTGATCAGAATTGGATTCAAGAGATGTTATCTCAAGGTCTTGGGAAAAAGAACAATTAGCTGCTTGGCTCTAGTGCGTAAAGCATTTCAATGAAAAAGCTTTGGCTTAGAAAGTCGGTCGGCTTTCTCTGAAGAATGATTTGTTCAAGTAGTCTTTGAGAGCTTACTTCAGCCGAAAGCCACTCAAGTGCACCAAATGACGTAGCGACACTTTTTGCGTGCACACGCAAAAGATATACTTTTTGAGGTTTTTTTTTAGGGAACCTGGAATTGTGTACTTTTGTGTGACGATCCAAATGAAGAGCGGGAAAAATGCCAGTTTTCGGACGGTCGATATCCCTCTGATTGACAAGTAATTTACAAATGGTGAAAAAAGATGTCTTCATCCAGTCTAACCTGAAAAGAGCTTGCGCAATTATTGGTTGTCAGTTGTCAGAATTTAATGGGACATTATTTGTTAATTCTGTGTGTGTTTTAAGCCAATGAGAAATCAGAAAAAGAATTGATAGAGACGAACAACAAGTTTTGTTATATCTTTGGCGCTTCCGGTCATGCCACATTTTCCCATAAAATTATGACATAATTTGACATCTTCATACATCCCCTGTTGGTCTTTTGTTCGCGAGAGTTTGGTGGGCGGTGGATTGTCGAAGCCATTAAAGAAACGTCTATGAGCACGTCATTTAACTTTCACTCCAGGGCGGATTTAAGAAAAATCTTACTGTAGCGCATGACAAAAATATGACAAAAAAAAATTCGCTACAATTCATCCCCTGAATTATGTGTGTATAGTCCTATTTAAGACTATACATAGTCCAATTTGTTATAGGACTAAAATATAAGTTGGCTGAGCTATCTTCGTTTTCTTTTGTGTGATTTTCGCTAAGTGCTTTCTATGCGCACTTAATTACAGTATTGGCAAAGTTTTACAACTTCCGACTTCTCTGATCTTTAAAACCTACGCTTTTCTGCTTATACCATTACATATCGTCCTCGATTTTTACATTAGAAATAAATACAGAACTATTAAATGACTGTCAAAAACGCGCTACAACAGGCGATCACTCCCGCCGGCAAGCTTGCAAATACTGTCACACTTTCAGCCATTACATATCCTTCCTTTTACTACAGGATCGCACACAATCTCTTAGTATAGTGTAGATAGCTGCAGTAAATACATTATTTCGTTCGTATTCTCTAGAAAGAACAAGAGCAAAAGACGCTGAAAAAACCCTGCCCGTTTTCATTGTAATAAAAAAATCAACAATCGTAGTTAGGTTAGCCCTTGGGTCTGGGGCCACGCTATTTGTTTGATGACCGTGGACGCACCATTTTTTGTTTTTGCATTGCTCGAGGCGAGACAGAAAGAAAGCATGCTTTCAAAAATGTTGCGTTTCGTGGAGACTAGCGTTTTGGCACAGGCTAATTCCTGCAAAACGTTAACGTCGGCTCTTGTAGCTTAACGTCAATCATTTATCCCATAGAAACGTAGCGTTCGTCCCTTCGGAACACAACTTTCAGCGCCCCCAAAAGAACAACAAAATATTGGGTGACCACTAAACGCAAAATGGGGTAGATAGTCCACATTTTCACAGGAAGGGCTGGGGTATTCGGCCAAACTTTCCGTAAGCCAACCCTCTATCAACCCCCCTTTTCTTGGTTCTTGGTGGACGATTCCAGCTATAACGCTGGAATAACGCTATAATGTCGGTAGATGTGGGACTGCAGAGTGGTTTTCACATGACTGTCGTGAAAACAATCGCATTTGAGCAATCACTAGCCAATCAGAATCGAGAGAAATCACGACTTGCTCCTAGATGGCATTTTTCTCAGCCAATTGCAAGCCGAACCAATTACTAAGTAATTACACAATTGTATTTACTGCAGAATTTGATTGGCTGAGAAAAACGAGTAGCCAATGAGAACGCAAAGCAATCGCAATTGCATAATAAATCCGACAGTCATGTGAAATCCGCGCTATAGATGGAATCGTCCATTCAATAACCTCTGTCGATCACTTGGCACCAAATACTTGAACGACTTGATGTTTTTGTCTATCACTTGTACCTTTCAATGGGGCCAAGGTCTTTAATCAATGAACCACGCCTCTTACAAGCACACCCTCTTCCGTATTGGGCTAAAGGAAGTGAACCACTGGCCTTTTATAGGCCAGGCGAGGAAAGCCCAGTGAATCCCTTCTTTCAATCATATTATTGAACAAACACTCGGACAAAAGTGCGAGTGTAATGTCAGCTGAATTTCCTCTTCGGCTTGGAAATAGCCCAGAGAACTGAAAACTGGTTAATGTCAATCAGGAAATGTATTTTCCCAATCATCCGATGTCACGCAATGTGCAAGTTGTTCATGGTAGACTATTAGCACAGATTTCTAAGTTCAAAAATTCGTATCTTGGCCAGTGAGAAACCAATATCTTGGGCCGAGCCCCTCTAATGTGTGTTTTTGTTTTTGTTTTCTTCCCAGGACTTGCTTCCTGTTACCCAACTTTACATCAGGGTGGACGCCATCAGTTCCAGCTGTGAGCTGTCGAATATCTGCATGGGCCCGGAAATGACGTATAGTGAATCCCAGTAACGTTTGCTTGGCGGAAATGCAAACATAACCGGAAGTCATATTCTGACGCAAATGCGAAACCATGGGCACTTTTATGCCGTATTTTTTATACTTTCATACCAACTATACGTTGCGAACACTTTTCTTATAAGCTTCATTCCGTATCGGCCCGACTCTGAAAAATCTGTGCATCGTATCAGATATTTTCATGTCGGGCTTGATTTTCCTGATCCTTCGGACAAATCAAATACGTCACGGCCCAAAAAACAGTCGGTCCGATAAATAGCAGCGTGCGATCAGCATTTTATAGCAATGGGTTATTAAGGGGTGGACCATTAGAAATTGGGGGAGGCGGGGTGGCAATTTTTTTGTGCATGAATTTTTTTTTCGGGGATCAGGTTGTGCAAGAATTTTTTTTCGGAATTTATATCATGTTTTTTACTAGCTTGGATCTCTGCAAGATTTTTTTTTGGAAGGATTGGCCTTGCTCGAATTTTTTTTTGGGAATTGCCCCCCCCCCCCCCCCCCCCCCCCCTCCCCCAATTTCTAATGGTCCACCCCTAATGTCCACAGAGAAACGGGTTAATAGTTTTATTTTCAATTCAGCAGCTTGCTTCCCTTAATCCATATAAATGCATTCTCTATCTTTTTTACGATTTTTGGGCAAAAGCTAGGGATACCAAAACTGAATTTCTGCTGCTCTATCTACACACACCAGTTTTTCACTAGGCTTTAGGGTTATCCCAAACACTGGACAACTTTTCCATGTAGCACTTAGGTACTCAAAGGTTAAGCGTTCAAACCCTGCGTTTTCTACAATGTAATGAAGATGGCAGTCCTTGTGCTCTGCTTGTTGCTTTGATTACATTACTATAACAAGGATATCATATTCGTAAATGTTCTTAATGTCGTATTATACTCGACGTAAGGTATTTATTCGCCACCTCCTTACATCTTAGACCTTGCAGATCCCCTTCCCTGTCAGCCCCCCGAGAAGGCCGTACATGGGGTAGGGCATGGCCGAGCTTGTCAGCATCTGCGTAATGTGTTACGCATGCCATCCTCTAAGGACAGGGGTAGTGTAAGGATGGCCTGGCGTAGCGCATTTCACCAAGGGCTTGTGTCCGTGTCGATGGCAATGCAGTTGTAAACAGCGTATCTGAAACAGAAAGCATTCCCATGAAAATGTTATCAGAAGAAATGTTTCTGGACGACTTGCCGGCATGGTTCAGTCGCCTAGCGACTCTTTTCCTACTTGCATTCTAGCTGATTTGATTTCCACTTGGCGCGCAAAGGAGTTTGGTAAGGGCAAAGAGACGTTAAATCATCCCATGTTGCATTGCGCGGGCTCAGCACACTTTATTTTGCGACACTCTTGAGACGCCCAAATACAAACGGTACGCACCCTAGGACCACCGCGCATGCTCTACAGGAAAACATTCGCGAACTTTCTAGTGGTGGATACAAGGGGGTGCACAATATATAACATTTATGGCCAAAAATATGTGTGCACCAAAACGTTTCACACATTTCATGTAAAATATAAACTTAAAAGGAGGTGCACGGACACCCAATGCACTCCCCCCCCCCCCTAAATCCGCCACTGCTTTCCTCTAAAAAGCGAGCCCTTGAGATGGTCCCATTTTGCGAGGTTGGCAAAATGACGATCGAAGTTCGCTCGTCGTCTCACTCATGCGCATGTGCAAACACGTGAAGTTGGAGACTGGTTCCCAGGGTACTGGGATGACCCTCAATAGAAACAGGCCCCAGAGTACAGTACAAGGCAGAAGTAAAGATAAATAGACAAAAGGGACGCCTAGTTTTCCCGCAAAAGAGGGAAAGCTGCATTCACAATCACATATATATAACCACAATATTGCTATCGACACTAGAAGAAGCATAGTACCTTATTTCTTGTTTTCGTGGAACTTTCATTTCTCGGAAATGTCGGCACATAATAAATTGATTATTCCATGTCACTTTTTCATTTATTTTATTTTACAACCATTCTGCTCATTACCCACATTCATGTAGCGAAACCTATGCTACGGTGTAAATACAAGTCAATCTTCGTGTTCTCACCCAGTCATCTTCTTGGTACCTTATAGAATTGTGTTGTGTGGCCATAAAATTTCGCGACACCAAAGTTCGCGGTGTTATTTTTGGTGGGTCTTTACGTTGTGGAAATTGCAAGGATCGCGAAATAACGACGGACTCGGAAAAATCATGGAGAATAAGGTAGCTTCTAGAACACAATAGAACAGTTTTACTATTACTGTGTAAAGCGCGCGACAAAGTTGCGCAGCTCCGCGACCGTGACGACCGTGCCGCGACTACGAGATTTCATTCCGTATCTACAGCAGGCCAGGTTCCGTACTGCCATCGCGACAGTACCGCACCGCGTCGCGGCGCACTTTTCACAGTCATACGAAATCTGCTCTAACCGTTCTGAGGCCCTTACCTTAACCTGGCAGCGGCTACCGCCGCGGAGGAGTAGCTGGGCCAAAATATCGTACTAGCGCAGGTCGAGGCGTTAGGGAGGGCGTTCTGGCTGCCACCCGCCTTGGCGACGGTAAAGGGAGCTGGAGGGCGCCGCCTTCCCGTCACAAACCTCAAGAACCGGCTCCGCTCGTCATTACTGAACTGCGTAAGAGCTGCCCATAACTGCTTGATGCACTCTGAGGACTCGGACAAGTCGTCGCCGTATTTACCTGCGAGTATCAGGAACGAGAATGAGAGGACGTTCCTAGATATTTATATTTAGTCAGGTGCAAAATATTATGTACTAAAAGTACATGAACTGTGTAGTGCAGCAAACTTGTGAAGCTACTCGTAAAATACTTTCTTATTAGATGTTTTTTCATGTCATACGGGCGGATAATTTACGAGTGAGAAAAAATGCGAGGAAAAAAATAATTTACATGAAAAAGCATCTGATGAGTTATTGAGTTATTCAGTATACGACGAACAAAAACATTTTCTTTTCTTTACAAGATTCACTAGAAAACGTAAGTGATTTTTGACCGGGAAGCCATTCGATCGGGAAGCCATTCAACTATGCGTGCAGAACCAGTTCGTAACCGGTTTGCTACCGTGTAATACGGCTTTCAAGCGTGTAATACGGCTCCATATCTGCACTCAATTTTGACCTTATATGGTAAAATGACGCCACAGTCGTATAATAATATATACACACACAGACGTTTCGGAACTACTGCTCCTTTCAACTGAAAAATAATGCGCTCAGACAAAACGCTATACAACGAATAATTCTTTCATTTATTTGTAACATGGCAATCAGGGAAGTACCACGCCAATAGCTGTCTTCTGTACATGACATATATCCTGTGATATCCGTCTCTGAGGTAAATATGATGTGTTGAGCTCGTATTAATACGCAAAAGTTTTTTGTGCCATCGATTTTTGTGCCATCGATGTACTGAATTATAATAAAACCATTATCCTGCTCGATTTTTGCAGAATATCGTCTGATTTAGCCAACTCGGGACTGCGTTCCTCGTCGGCTAAGTATCAGACGATATTCTGCACAATCTCGCAGGATAATGGTTAAATATTCACAAAATCTGTGAGGTATATCCAAGATTGACTTACAAGCACTTTTAAGTACGGCGAGGGACACATCAGGGTTGCCACATATCCCCCTCTCCAGCTCATTCCACGTGAGCAGACCCAACACGGACTCGGGAATGACGCAGATCAAGCCGCGCCTGATAGCAAGCACCTACAGGAAAACAATCAGCAAGAGAAATAATTCATACATGCGTCACAAGAGCTCTCACGGGCATCAGAAATAATTCATACACGTGTCACAAGAGCTCTCACGGGTCTAGCTAATTTTGCGAACTTGTGCTTGAAAGTCTGGCCAATTTTCATAAAATTCTCTAGATAAATTCATCGCATGACGAGTGAATTGCACGAGTATATCGTTTTTCACGTGAAATTTAACGCGGAATTCACGAGTCGAAAGAGACCCTCGCTAAGAGGCGTCTGCGCGCTTAAGCCAAACATTCCATACTGATGACGTATTCTGACCCAGATCTGGTCAGAAGAATTACGTGGCCATTTTAACTTTGTTGCATCTTTTTTCGTCTTATTTGAATACCTTACTATAAAATGCTTTGTATGCTATAAAAATTAAATATCAAACAGTCAAACTGGCTGCGTAATACTTCTGACCAGATCTCGGTCAAAATACGTCATCAGTATGGAATGTTTGGCTTGAGTGCGCAGACGCCTCTTTGCGGGAGTCTCTTTCGACGAGCGCTAAGTGACGTCGGCTTTCGCAGGCTAATCCCATACCAAAGATTTCATTTTATTTTAGTGAAATGATTCGAGCTTTGAACTTTCTTTGCACGCGGGTAACCTGTTGTTTTGTCGAATTCAGCTTTCAACCATTGAATTCCACGTTAAATTTCACTCGTTGTTAGCCAATCAACGCGCGCGTAAGAATTGAGCTATGGGATTCTATAGGATTATTCAAAATCATTTACTAGCCCTTAGCAACCAAAATCGTGTCGCAAAGGGTTCGTAAAATCCGTTTGTCTGACAGACACCAACACGTTGGTTTGGTGATTTGTGGAGAGTTCACAGAATGTGTATAAAAACCGCAGTCCTGAAAGTACCGTTCTTAAAATATTGACCGCGAGCATCAAAAAGCCTAGGACAGCCACCATTTCAACAGCCTAGCAACGTACCGAGTCAGAGAAAGCGTCCGTTTCCATCGGCTGATTCAGGGAATGTAGTGCGATATTTTCGATTGAATTCGGTAAATCAAATATGAAACTTTGTTTGTAGATGATTATTTCGAGATTTCTACATGTAAAGCCTGGTGCACACTTGCGACATAACGACATAAGAAAAATATCACGCGAACAAAATTGAGTGGTTTCCAAACGTTCAAGTCGACAAAAAATAACATAAGATTGCTTTGGTGAAGTAATGTAATGATGATCCATGGAAAATACTGATTATTTCAATTATTTTCCGATGGTTTTTTCGTTGCAACTTAAAGAGCCCGTGTCAGCCACTCCTTTGTTATTGTTTTCGTTCGATATTAGAAGACGAATTACGTGTAGAATTCTCGTAATAAACATCTAAAAACAAAGTATCAGGTTTGATTTACCAAATTCAATCGAGAACATTGCTCTATATTCTCTCAATCATCCGATGGAAATGGATGCTTTCTCCGACTTGGTATTTTGCTATGCTGTCAAAATGGCGGCTGGCACAGGCTCTTTAAGGTCATTATGTCGTTATGTCGTTAGTGTGCACTGGGCTTAATTCGAATGTAAACAACAACACATGAGTGGCTCTATAAACTAGGACTCTTTAAAGAGCCTGTGTCAGCCGCCATTTTGACAGAATAGCAACGTGCCAAGTCGGAGGGAGCATCCATTTCCATCGGCTGATTTAAAGAAATAGAGCATTTTTCTCGATTGAATTGGTAATCGAATCTGAAACTTTGTTTTTAGATGTTAATTTAGAGATTTCTACTCGTAATTCGTCTTCTGATTTCGAATGAAAACAATAACAAAGGAGTGGCTGACACGGGCTCTTAAATGCTATTTTCTCATTTCCTATCATTTATTGGACCGTGTATCCTAGATCAAGGACTAAAACGGGGTGAAAGCTAACACATCTCATTTACCTGTTTAACTGACTCTGTCATCCGGGTCTCTCGAAGAAGTGAGGCAAACCGCTGCCTGTCTGCAGGCGTCACTATGACGTCATCACCCCCCTGAATGAGATCTTTTCTTGTGCCGTCACTCAGCACAGTGCTGAATTTACACTCGCTACCATACGTGGCTAGGTACAGGTCTTCATCCATGCATTCGAGCTCGTCTGACGGGATAATAAAACGCGTTAATGAATGTGTTCTTGGTCTATAGCATTCAAATGCGTGCGCAAAACCGGTCCGTAACCAGTTTGCTACAGTGTGCATTCTACTGTGTAAGGGAATCGGTCAAAAAATTTGTTGCTCAACAATGAAACCATTTGATTTACCGACACAAACTCGAGCAAAACCCGATTTTATTACGGGAGGTCGTAGATCCCGGGTTGTACCACCCCAGCTGTTTTTCTTAATTACTATTTTCTCGTGCTCAAGTAAGGGATGTTGGATGTTATTACATGGATGTGCGGCTTTCGCTCTAAAGAACACGGTGCAGTGACAATCTTTTGCATTCAGTTATTATTTTACGAGATATTCGCAGTTTAAAATGGCCATTTTTTCCAAAAACAAGGTTGGCTCCGGCATACACCACCCCACCGGGTTCCGTTCGGGTACAAATGTTTTGACTACTTCCCTAATACGGGTTTTGCATGCATGCATGTTTTTCCAGCATTCTGATTGGCTGTATTTTCTGTGGCATGTTAGGACATTTAAATTTCTAGTCGCCAGAGAATAAATCCTTTGTCGCACTTGCGACCATCACCATGACTACTCACCTGTGAACTTGACAGCCGCTTCATCCACGTCCACAAAATCTTTGGCCCAGGTCACGTGTTCTCCGACCAGCAGTTTCCATAGGAACGGAGGCAAGGTCAAGGTCATGTTCTCATCGCTGCGATAGACGGCGCCGAGTATTTTGCCGACCCATTCGTACACGGGCCACTGAGTACAGGAGGGGTTGGGGGTGTAGGAGTCTTGGAAATCACCTACTCCATCCTGAAGGCAAGTGAATAAGGGGATAAATGAACAAGGAGTCACTAGGAACAGAGGGGGATGGAAAGGAAGAGACCTCGAACAGACCGACAGACGGACAGACTCACGGACGAACGGACAGACGGAAAGGGGATGGAAGTGAAGAGTCCTCGGGCAAACAGACACAAAAGCAAACAAAGAACACCAACCAGCCAACAAATAATCATTCTCGTACCCAGAGCTCCCCGGCTCGTCTGCTCGCAGGGGAGGCTCTGGTGACATCCATTTGAGGCCCGTCGCTGATTGGCTGGTTTTGAACGTTGGTGCATGCGCAGAAAGATATTTCTCTCAACGGCTCTGTATCGAATCTCGCGCATGCGTCAGTGGCTGTCACCAGAGCCTCCCCCGCGAGGAGACGAGCCGGGGAGCTCTGGGTACGAGAATGACAAATAATCAAACTTCGGTCTTTATATGCAGGATGGTGATGTAAACTTGGTACTTGGGGCAAATAAACCAACCAACCCATAAACACGCAAACAAACAACGAAAACACACAACGAAATTCAAACAAAAGAAAACACAAACAAACCAATAAACAAAACAAATAGGCAAGTAAACATCATCTTCCAACATCACGCGTACGCTAGAGCAGATTTCGTATGACTGTGAAAAGTACCGCTACAAAGCTGTTCCGCGCCGCGACCGTGACCGTACCGCGACTACGCGATTTCATTGGCGATTTCATTCCATTTACAGCAGGCCAGGTTCCGTACCGCCACCGCGACAGTACCGCGCCGCACCGCGGCACTTTTCACAGTCATACGAAATCTGCTCTATTGCATCGATAAAGTCATAGAAAGTTGTGCTCTAATGCTTAAACATGGTTGTTTCTTTTGAATTCCGTAGTCAGTGAGCTCTGCCCGACATTTTTGGTACACACAGAAAGAGCCTAGGTAACTGGCTAGCTAGTATCACTACAAGCTGGTTACAACACTTTGGAAACAATTTTCCTATGTATTTACTTGGTAAGTTAATGTTGAATAATAAAATTGAGTAAACATCTCCTTACCTTGTTATTTGGTGTTCGTACGAAGAACGGTAGCACCTCAGACGTACCGAACTCGGGCGGACAAAGCTCATCAGTCATCTCAACCAGGGAATCACGAAAACCCCCGCCCTGAAAAGTTAACATTGAAATTGTTGGAAACGCACGCCAGTTTACAGTCAGGTGTACACCGGCGTCACCAGGTGTATTCAAAGGGTGACCCACTGGTTAAGACAGGGCTTGAAATAACAGGGAATTTCTTCACGAACCCATCTATGGGAAAAGCTGAATTTCCCATGGAAAAAGCTGAATTTCCCATGGGAAAAGCTGAATTTTGCATGGGAAAAGCTGAATTTCCCATGGTAGAAGAATTGGAAGTAATCGGATTTCCCATGGCTATCCATGTGAACACTTCCCATGCGTGTGCCTGGGGAAACTCGGCTTTTCCCATGGATGTGCTTCTGATCAGGAACTACCAATGTACGTACGTTTCAGAGTTGACACACACACAGACAAAGAACGTATATAATTGTGACATTGCAAGGTAGAGTTCAGACACACAAGAACAAGTTGCATGTCCTCTAACCTGATCAATTATCCCCTCTCCTATGAACTTGACCTCCCACCACTGATCATACTTCCATTTGTTCCACCTGAAATCAAAAATAAATTTTCATGTAAAGCGCGACATAATGTGCGTGACAAAGTATGGCGTGACCTACCTTAACATACTTAATCACGCCATACTTTGTCACGATACTGAAGGCAACCAATGTAAGTCCTGGGCGATCGTCGAGAAGAGGTAAAGAAAAGCCTGAAAATTATTTTCATCATTTCATTTGTCGGCCTTAATTACTGAGCTAGGCCTGCACCACGCATGCGTAGGTCACCGGTCAATGCTATGACCGTATAACGATCTCTCGACCATTCTCGAACCCAGAGCTCCCCGGCTCGTCGCCTCGCAGGGGAGGCTCTGGTGACATCCATTTGAGGACCTTCGCTGATTGGCTGAAATGGCGCGTACGCGTACATAAAAGTAGCTTAATCTCGCTATATAAAACGTATCTGTCAAAATAACACTGGCACTCGTTTCCTAGTCGTCTTTTCAATCTATGCCTTCGACTTGAACGCTTTAAAAGTAATTGTGAGGCATAAAACCACCATTTCTTTTTGCGCATGCGTCGGTGGCTGTCACCAGAGCTTCCCCCGCGAGGTGACGAGCCGAGGAGCTCTGGGTACGAGAATGTCTCTCGACGCAATCCTGAACGCCTTCACATCCAGGTAAAGTCTTAGCGTGTTTTACCTGTAGTTGAGGTCTTCACAGCGCAACTCCTTGTACACCTGCATGAGAACACTCTTCTCTGGTTCAGAGCGCTCCTTGAGAGGGGACCTCCTGTCTACCGTTACAATCGGTAGGTGTTCCGGGGGGGTTATCTCCGAGCTATGAAGAAGCTCCTGCACAATTCGCCACCGCTGCCGGCACAGAGGCAGGAGGAAGCGGAGCTGAGGCAGTAGGAGGGAGAGTTGATACCGGGTAGGGACCCCGCTGACTAGGGGCGTGTCCCTCTTCCTCGCTCCGACTACTGATTTAGGGGAGACGCTTCGGGTTTGTTGGTCTGTAGGAAGGGTGGGTGGATCCGGTAGAGGGGCAGGCTTGGGATCGGGCTGGAGTAACCTGATGAAAAATGAAATAGTACGACAAAATGTTTAGGCAAATCAAGGAGATGTAATCATGAAGGCTCGGAATTGCACCCTTAGGCGTAAAATAACGACTGTGTTTTCAGTCTTTGCAGTGTTCTACTCACAAGGAATTCAAGCCGTACATCTCTTCGCAAACAAATCTTGAGCTGAGCCCTCAGTGAAGCTGCTGACCTGCTGTTATTTCGCATGCACAGTAAGACAAAATAACCCCCCTCCCCACAGTCAAACTCTGAAATTGAGATTCTGTTGGAAATGTGCCGAGGCAGACAACGGAGTTTTATAATTATATTTTAGCTGATCGGAGACACGAGGAAAGCTGAAAACTTCAACTAATCTTGATCAGCAACTGATCTTTGCATCTAGCACAATTATGACGCTTTGTATTCTCCCGGGGTCGCGTTTTAACTCACTGAATATTCCTGAGATGTTTTCGCAAAATGACGCCATGGGATTCGAGAGAGGAAATTTTGACGTCTCATTCCTCGAAAACTGAACGTAGTACCACGCTCGAACTTTCGTATACCTTCAATTACCCTAAGAGGATTCAAGAAAAAGTCGAAAGTCTTTTGGAATTTGTGTCAAAGTTCTTTAACTTATTTATTTTCTTCGAGCGTTCGTTTCTGAAGAAATTCCTGTGTGAAATCATTCATTCGGTGTTCTTCGCTGATCGGAGGCCCGTCGAAAGCAGTAGAAAGTCGCATGGAATGCTGCAAGGTGTGGAAGATAGGAATTAGCCAAGAAAAAGCACCACGGAAGTGTATTCTGCAGAAATTCTTGTTTAGTGCTTGCCATCTTGAAATTGACAATGTTGTAGCAATAATTATTCAGGTCAAAATTAAATACTTTTTTGTGGAAAAACTGAACCTAGTACCATGACGAGAGTCGGCACAGACATTCTACCATTTACACTCGTTCGTATTGCCGTGGAGTTGTTCTTGGAATTTGTGTCCAACATACTGAAAATAATTATTTCATTGATTCGAGTATTCTTCCTTCGGTGTTGCAATGTCATTTGCAAGAACACTCGAAAACAAGTAATTCAGAGATCTTCGCGGATCCGAGGCTCGATTGAAAGCAGTTGGAAGTCACATGGAATGCCTTGGAGCATTGGAGATGTGAAAGATTTGAATTATTCAAGAAAAAGAATATCGAGATTTCAAGTGTATTCTTCCCTTGCCATCCTGAAATTGACAATGTTGTAGCAATAATTATTCAGGTCAAAATTAAATACTTTTTTGTGGAAAAACTGAACCTAGTACCATGACGAGAGTCGGCACATACATTCTACCGTCTACATTCATTCGTATCGACGTGGAGTGGTTCTTGGAATTTGTGTCCAACATACTGAAAAAAATTCATTCAAATAAGTATTCTTCCTACTACAGTGCAGCAATGTCATTTGCAATTACACTCCAAAAAAATCATTCAGAGATCTTCGCTGATCCGTGACTCGATTTAACAGATTTAAAGCAGTGGAAACTGAAAGTGGTCTTGAATAGAATGCTACGAGGACTTTGACGCATTGGAGATATGAAACATTTGAATTTTTCAAGGAAAAGCATATCGAGATTTCAAGTATTCTTCGCTTGCCAACTTGAAATTAACAATGCATTGCTAGTAATTATTCAGGTGAAAGTTAAATATTTTGTTGTGGAAAAACTGCACGAAGTACCATGACGAGAGTCAGCACAGATATTCTGCTATCCACATTCGTTCGTATCGTCGTAGAGTGGTTCTTGGAATTTATGTCCAACATACTGAATATGAACGAGAAACATCAATAGAAGTATATGACCGGAAATGGCTAGAGTCTAATTAGTAGCAATTGCTTTTCGAGTTAGGTTCCTAGTATAGCCAGCGCCATAGCGAAGCAGATTTAGGGAAGATTATAACATAAAAACATAGCACTATAAAAACATAGCACTGATGTAAACGGATTGATTTGCAATAAAAAAAGTTTCATAGCTGGATGGCTTGCGAAGTTATTGTCACCAGCGGTGATGAAGTCATTGCCTGGAGTGCTGGCACTTGAAAGGTTCAAAGTATTCTCAACTCCCTATTTGTGTGTTTCCTGACATTACGTAAGCCGCATTTTCAGTTGATTAGCTTAGAAAAATCCAAGAAATCGCCTCTAGTCTTGGCCGCAATAAATTTGTACAAGCGCAGTTTGCACCAAGCGTAATTATAACCATATTATCCGCTCTATCACAAAAACTTTCAGAAACTTCTAGCTATAAAGAGTGCGCACATCAGAAAATCGCGGACTTTCTGAAAACATACACAAAATTGCTTTTATATTAATACAAATCAAGAGAAAATAAATCATTTTCTCTTGTTCAAATATGCTATTATCGCTTCGGAATCATTCACTCGATGTGTTATCTGAATCGTAAACACTATTCGAATTCTCGCTTCGCATCGAAAAGAACACGCAATTTGGAATTTGACTGCAGCTTTTACACAAAAGTCAGCTGTACATATTGATTTTACAATGTGGGCTCATGAATAAATTCCAGCGCGCGCATATATTTAGGCAGGATACGAGTCCGCACAAGTTTTGCTCGTTTCGATTAGATTTCCGCTCGAATTCCTTGTGTACTAATGGATTTACGCCTAGATTTGTGATGAATTACGAATATATTTTTGGTAGAAGGCTTACAATTACGACTACGATTATTTCGTAATTTCGAGTCCTGGTGATAACTCTATGTACGATAAGTGTTATCACTCGCAGTCACGGCGCGACACGGAACCTGGCCTGCTGTGTAGATACGGAACCTCGCCTTCTCCGCTGGCTATCGACATCACAAATCATGGACAACCAATCAGATTGCAGCACGGCACGGCAAATGAAGGAAGGCCAATCAAATTGCATGGCCGCGGCAGAAAATTACAGTCCTTAGAACGAGAGCCAATGAAATCGCGTAGTCGCGACACGGTCAGGGTCGCGGCGCGGCACAACTTTGTCGTGGCACTTTTCAGTCATAAGAAATCTGCTCTACAATCACCACGTGGTGACAATGAAAGCATTGGGAGTGCGCGCACGAGTTTTTTTATGATCGTGAAAAAATCCAACAAAAAACGTTTTGGTCTAAAAATCCTATGGGTCTGTTCAGCAAATGTAGTAAAACAATTATCGCCTCAGGCACCGATGATCATGTCGCCTACGCCTCATTAAATAAATATATCTTATTATAATGCCCCTTACCTTAGCTCCTCGGCACGCAGTTTCTTTAGTTCATCCAGCAGGGTGGTTTTCTTATCCTCTTGTTCTGTTTGAAGCTCGATTAGTTTCTGTAGTCTTCCCATCACCTCTTGTCTCTGCTGCTTCAGCTCGGAAACTGCTGGTGGCTCAGTAAGTGGTCTATCCGATTGTTGTCCGACATTGTCCCGAACACGGACATTTTGGACAAGTTGTTGCTTTTCTTCTAGCAATACCACCTGAAAATGTCATGGGAAATTTCCAATGAGCCATTTTGGTTGGCCATTAAACGGAACATTTATCATAGTTGATACACGTACAATGATGCACAATGAAAGTCCATCAGAGATACTATCGGCTTTTAGACCATTTCGGCTAACATTCGCTTTTCCAAAAGGCGCATTACATTTTGCCACAACCCCCTTCATAATGTTGGAAGTGAGTTTTGACAGTCCCAAACAACATTGTAAAGTGAGGGGGAGGGAGGGAGAGAGTGCTGAGTTTGAGGAATCGAGACAAAAAATAAGAGGTCCAAGTGTCTCAACACTTTTGTTCGCCATTGTAGTTCAATAAACGCTTCTTTGGGATTTGGTCCCTGGACAATACTCCATACCTGTTTCTTCAGCAACTTGTGTTGTTCTTTGTACTGGTCCTGCAGCCCTTGCGTTAGCTTGAGCTTCTTGCTCGTCAACTCATACTGACACCTTACATGCTCAATAACCTTGCCGATCTCGACATTCTCATGGGATTCCTGTGGTGTTTCCTTCAGAGGGCTCACAATAGTTTTAACACAGGGAGCCACCTCTGAGCAGTTCCTCGAGGAGGCAAACGAAGCCTCTGTGAAAGACTCCAAGAAATATTTATACTTTATCGTGCCAAGTTCTTTAAGGATGGATGGTCCACTTAGGAGATAGAGAGTAGAGTCCAGGACTTTGCCGACACGGCACAGGGATACCGCCCTGAAGGCAAGACTATCGGGGGACTGAGAGCCAATACGCGGGTAGGCGACTGAATCTATTCTGGAGAACAACTCTGGTCGGACTAGCTCAGACTTGAACCATCCCTTGAGAGAGAAAGAAACAGTTTTAAAGTTTATTAATAAACACATTGCATTTAACATAAATCATCTCTAAAAAAAACCTCGTCAAACTCTTTTTGTTATCATTCATGATTAAATAAATAAATAAACAAACAAACAAACAAACAAACAAATAAATAAATAAATAAATAAATAAATAAATAAATAAATAAATAAATAAATAAATAAATAAATAAATAAATAAATAAATAAATAAATAAATAAATAAATAAATAAATAAATAAATAAATAAATAAATAAATAAATAAAAGCATGCCACAAAAAGAAAAATACTTATCTACTTAGAAAATAGCCCAGCACCTTCTGATTAAAAAGTTTAAAACTTTTCAATTTACTTACAGAAACGAAACTGAAAGTAGATGTAATCTCCAAATTGTACTCGGTGTCATTAAGCGCGCGCCAAAAGAGAAGGGGTAGGAGAAGGGTAGGGAGAGGGATAGTAGAGGGGTGGGTGGGGGTTGCAAATTCTTACCTTACACCGTCCCTTGCTTGACTTTTCCGTGATGTCAGTCAAGAATCTTATCAACTCCAAATCATCGTCCAGCACCCATTTCCTCTTTGGTAAATATCTTAACTTGTCCATATTCCTCTGATCGACACTTAGCTGGACATTAGCGTACCTCTTAGGAGGTTTAGGATTAGATGTCTCCTTTGGGCTTTGTGGCTTTACGCCTTCAGTTTCTTTTCGAATAGAATTCTCAGAACAACTTGCATTAGGGCTGATGCATGATTCATGATTTTTTGGATACCCATTTTCAGATAATCCATTAGCTGAGTCCAATACATTTACATTACCCTTCAGTTCACTATGTGCATTTTGTAACAACTCATTTATGGTGTTGAAACTAGGTCGTGGTTGCACAGGGCAGTCCACTGTATCAATTCCCTGTGATCCCAAATTACTCTCACTTGAAGTTCCATTACATATCCCACTGTTGGGAATTTCAATTGAATTATCACAGTGGCCATTTCCCACATCATTAGAGCCATTACAAGCTGGGGTTTGAACAGAAGGTGGTTCAATCCTTTGTTCTAAATTGACGGGCTTAACACTAACTTGTTCTGCTACTTGGCAGGACTCAGGACTCAATAAATGACCATTTGTTTCCTCTTCAGTTGCTTCCTTAGACTCATTAGTTTGTGATTTATCAGCACATTCCACGAAAAGTGTTTCCTCCTGTTTAGCATTCTGAGAAGTCTGAGCCCTGTTCGTTGTTTTCAAAGATGCACATGACAATTCAAGTTTATGCATAAGCTCTGCATACGAAATTGGGTGCTTAACCTCTGTAGCACTTGGTTTCTCCTCTACTCTCTTCTTCACGTACACATCTAAGGTCCGTGTCTTCTGCTCTGATGACACACTACATATACTGTAGTAATATTCCAGCACTTTTTCCCAGATTTTATCAGACTGCAAGTGGTCCCAAATATCCTCATTTCCTGGATTAAAGTTTTCCTCTTCACATCCTGATGTGGTTCCTTTACCACTTGCAAAGAAAGGAATCTGGCTGTCAACAGCAGTGGATCCAGTTTTGGACAGTTTTTGAGATGGGGCCCTTTTCTTAGAAGCTGATAGCTCTTGTAGGTGAAGTGCGCAAGGCACATAGCAGAATGGGAGAGGGAGAGGTTGTTGTGTTCTGAAAGTCTCTGTGGAATGATAAGAGAAAAGCAAGATTAGCCCAGACACAATGAAGCCTACCATCACATGTCATCTTGAAAGCTTTTTCATTTCTTAGTAACAGTTCTAAACTATAGTTTCTAGCAAAGTATTTAAAAATCACATGAAAACAGAGTTACTGTATGTTAATGAATTCACCCCTAAAGAAAAACATCCTGTTGCTACTCTTGAAGTAACCACAATCCCACTTGGGGGGACTCCCCTGTTTTTAGGCGGGGAGCTCGTTTTACCTTTTAGGGGTTAAAATCAGGCATCTGGTACCTTTTAGGGGGTAAACTTCGAAAACTTGAAAAAATTTTTCCAGATAGACACCTATTAGGGGTCCACTCTAGCAAACCAAGCAGCAATGGTTTTATCAATATCACAGTTGGTACCTTTTAGGGGTCAAAATCAACTAAGCCACACCCTTTTTTATATAGAAAATACTCTTGAAGTAACCACAAGGGCCCACAACATAACTTTTCTTGCTGGTATGACTCGCACCTGCGGCTTTCACTCGCACCTTCGGCACTCACTCGTGCCTTCAGCGCTTCACACTATTGCTGCGCCTTTGGCGCTCCTCTGGCGTTTGTCAGGGGTTCGCGTGCTTCTCTGGGAACGCGCCAAAGTAGGAGCTGCTAGCAGTCTAGCTGGTATGCCACCCCTGAATAATCATGGACAACATTTGTGTACATGTACCTCTGCATCAACATGTTTCTAATTTACCAGCCACTAAACATAACATGACAATCTCCTGATGGTCTACACATGGTATGTAAGAATATTTTTATATTCAGGAGTCTGCCTTATAATTTATACTACATACCACAAGCATTCTGTAAAGCTCTAAGTCTGGCTAAAGTCCTTCTGGAAGAGCCGTGACTTACAAGGAGATCACTAGCGGGCATCACATGTAATAACTGGAAAACAAACCAATGAATAGAATCAATCAAACTAGACAGAAAAAGGCCTAGTCGCGCCTGTCACTTGCTGTTTTTAACTTTTTATGTATTTATTATATTTAATTTATAGTCAATGTAAAGGGGCTACAGTAACTGGCATGAAGCTGTTGTGGCGCCCTGGCAGCCATGCATTTTTCACCTTGTCTGGAAAACTAAGTAACTAAATAAATAATAAATAAACATTCACCCTTTCACGTCCAGTAGTGATCAACTTTAAACCTTTCCCAACTATATCAAGGCATTGTCAAGAAAACAAGAGAGGAGAATTTCATCAATCATTCACTAAATGATGAGGAACAGATACAGCACCAAATTCTCCTATCAAGTGTATAGGAAAGTGTATTGTTGTCAGTAAGGAGAAGTGCTATTTTGGTCTTGGGAGTGAAAAAATTTAAGAGCAGAATCCCAGCTTTGTCTAGTTTTGAGATAGATCAGAAATTGAAAATAGAAAAGACCTGTAAAGGTGTCCCACAGAGGTGTCCCATGTAGAGCAAGGCCAATACAAATCAGGTCCCCAAACAAACCTTTTCCTTTTTCTTTTTATCATCAGATGGGAACTTGATCCTTGGCAGGGATGCCTCTTTCTCAGGTAGGGGAGTTAGAGAAGCAAAACACACTTCACTGATTACTGATTGTTTGACACGTGTTGGAGAAATACGCTCAATCTTCAGCAACTAAAAGACAAAACAAGCACCCACGTGTTAGAGGCTAAAAAGTCTCACAAACTGATTATTTTCAGACGTATAGAGTGGATTTCAGATGACTGTCTTGATTTAATTGTGTTTGGTTTGCTTTCTCATTGGCTGCTTATTTCCATCAACCAATCCAATTGCGAACTAATTACAAGCAAGGAATTACTAGCCAATCAAATTCGAGAGCAATTGTGTGACTACTAAAGTAATCCAGAATTGGTTCAGCTCCTGATTAGCTGTGCTGGAAACCATTCAACAGCAAGTTGTAATTACTCTTGTTTCTCATTGGCAATTGCATTTACTTTCATGACGGTCATCTGAAATCTGCTCTAATGCCATACTGACAATGATTTGGTGAATACTAAACTATTTCCCTCAGGGTCGATGAACAGTGGCACTGATATAGGTATACCTTGACGCTCCATGTCTCAGTATATATCCATCATTAGTATATACCAAATCAGTGAATAGTCATTTTCACACGCTCTGATTGGTTCCTGAAATAGTAGATATCAAACACTATTTACTGTTTCGAGAAACCTCAAAATGGTGGCTCGTTTCGTGAGCGATACTGCGTTTTGAATTGTTTAAAGTCGTATTTTATTCTACTGATTTGGTATATACTAATTAAACAACTATCCCCCTCAGAGTCGGTGCCTAGCAGTGGATATATACCTCAACGCTTCAAGTCTCGGAATACATCCACCACTATTCACCTCCCCTTCGGGGGATAGTTGTTAACTACATGTATTCATCTCCCAAGGGAATAGTTGTATACTCACCTTATTTTGCAGGGAATAACAGCAAATCCACCAATCTTGGTCATTGACAATAAGAAAGCCACCTTGCTGGGTGGACAGGCAGCTCCACAATAGATCCTGTCATATTTTCTATCAGATGGATCAAGTCTGAAGCAGTTTCCGGCCATAAAAATAGGCTGAGCAATTTCTCGTGTCAGATGAGGACTGAATCTTAGAAACTCCTCCTGCCTTTCTCTTGCAAACTCAACAAGGTCCTCATGTAGTTCAATGCCATGATTGATACTGTGTCTTTTAATGATGTAACCAGTAAGGCTTGAGAAATATCCTGTGCCACTGCCGATATTCAGAAAGGAGAGTCCTGCAAGGGAAAGGAAAACATTTCAGGAGTGATACAGCTTCTCAGAAGAGCTTAGGTGATTGGACAGGCAGAAAAAAGCATCCCATTGTTTCCTCATTCTATTGTATGGCCCTCTATTGTTTTCCACTGAGGGTATCAATCCAATAGGCTTAGATCTTACAATGGCTGTATCATGACTCAAACATTTAAATGCCATCCTTGTAATAGACCATTTGCTCAGCTATGCATGCACAATAAGATCAGCTTCAAGACAATTCAACATGGGAATCAGTAGCTTTGTGCTGGTGCAATGTATAGGAACCACCATTTTGAATAACAATGGTAACTCACTTGTTTACCTGTCCTAAAACTGAACTTGCTGCATACACACATTTTATTTGATTTATTTGGGGACTTGCTGTACTTGACTAATAAGATCCTTGCTCTGTTTTATCTACTGCAGTTGACTGGCTTCAATTTGAATGAAAACCAGACAAATGCTGTGACTAAAGCCAGCTGACTGCACTATGCAAAACAGGACTAGAAATTTATTAGCTCAGGTTGGCAACAAGTATGCAATTTTTTCTGATAATCACATGTTGAAAATACCTAATAAACCTTTTTTCTGACTGCTCCACCATTACTAGGAATTCTCTGAATCTCGTTAGGGTCAAACTCAAATGTTTTTTCAGTAGATTCTAACATGGTCAACTATGGTAGCTACATGATGCAATAATACCATTGATATTGAATGACGAATCAAAAAATATATTTTCCTGTGTATCTTAAAACATGATAAAGACATGACGATCTTTGAAAAATTTATCCTCCTGTTATCTTTTATGTTTGCAATAATCTTTGCATTAATCTCTATGTTTATGGTTAATATGTAAGAACTAGCAAGCACTGTATTGCTATGAAACTACACAACACTCTCACAAACCTGGACATAGATCTAGTGCTTCCAGCACAGTAGCATACATGTGAGGAGCCGACATATGTACATGTGGGTCTCCTCTTAATGGCTGATCATAATAAGCTTCGTCGTAAAGATCTGGAGAAACGAAGGCCCCTCTGGGAACAGCTCGAAATGCATCTTCAACTTCCTTCGATGTAATAATTCCTGTGTGCACAAACTTATCGACCATTTCCTCATTGTTTCTACCGGAACACCGCCAAGCCCCAGGCAAAGCATGCGCTCCTAATGCCAGCTCTACTCTTGAACCTTGCCAAGCCATCTTGGTATTCTATTTTTGGCAGTTTGGCAGAAAAAATTAGCGAAATTCTTGTGGAATATTTTCACTCTTTTCACTTCGTCATGGCGCTGTTCTTGTAAATGGCGATTTGTTCGCCGAAGAAAAGGAAGATTTCACCATAGATTTTGGGTGGGAAAGAAAGTACAATCCATTCTCTGTCGCAAGGTTGATTGAAGCAGGTTCGTCGGAATCCAGAGTGGTTGTTAAATATGGATAAGTGTTTCTTTTTACGTTGTCGTCGTGTCGGCCATCTTGGATTAGAATTTGCCAATAGAACCCAGACCCTCGCGGGATGCAAGGTTAACGGCTATGAGCGGGGCCTGGGATGGTGGGAAAGGAATGTGAATGAAATATCGAATAATAAGAAATATAAAACCTTCCTCTATCTTCTATTCACTGCCTGATTTCAAATCGTGAGTATCTGGTTTGAATAACAACATAATACCCACATAAAAAAATGTCATGCCAGGAGCAGCATCACACTCTAGTCTAGCCATATGCATAGGGAGTAGAGAAGAGTTGTGGATTCTTTGAATTTCCGTAAAAATCGGTACGTAATCTGAGAGTGGAAATATTTTGGGTTTATATATGCGCATTGCGATGTCGGCGCTGATTTCAGCAATTTTTCTTTTGAGAGAGGACATAATTAAACTTGTCAAATTTTGGACAAGAGCATTCTGATCTGACTAAATAACTTACATCGATGCGAATAAAAACTAAAAAAATCCGCGGTTCCGTCTTTGTCAAACAGTTTAATGCTCTTTTTGCCTGGTGTTGTAGCCCCGTGTCATTTCAAATGGCGCGAGGTGGTTAAATCGATTTCTTATAAACTCGAGGCATCTGTTGTTACTGTTCTCAATTTTAATAGCGAGCTAGAAAACTTGGCTACGACAAATTAAACGCCCTCTTTTTTGCCAACGTTTCCTGACAACTCACGTCTCTCTCGAAACTTCTGGAGCCTGGGGGTCTAGTTCGGTTATTTTGAGACAGGTTTGCCCTCTAGTTTTATTTGAGTTAGCCGTAAGTCGTAGCATTTCTTGATATTATTTCGAGGTTCATATTTCACAATATATTTAAGCATTAGAGCACAACTTCCTTGATGACTTTATCGGCGAAACATGCAGAGCACGCGTGATGTTGGGAGAGACACGAGAACGTGCGGCTCGTGATAAAACGTTTCGAGTGTCTCTCCCAACATCACAAGTGCTCTAATTCGCAGATAAAAGTCATTGAGAAAGTTGTGCTCTAATGCTTTTATGATATAGCGGGGGAGAACCATTATCGGTGAAATAGAGCAGAGATTTGGACCAATCAGAGCGCGTGTTATATCGTAGCTATATTATAATTTTTTTAACGGCTGGACTTTTTCAATGTTTCCTCAATTTTTTCACAGGAAAAAAAGTGAAGAAAACTTCATATTGCGGGCTCTGTCTCCCTGCAATCTTCAAATTCGTAGGTGATATTAAAATATTTGACATCGGTTGGACAAGGGGGCGCCAAAAATGGCAGAGAATTTGGGCGAGAAAAAAAAAACGACCAATCAGACATTCCTCGCAAACAAACGGTGGTTTGACTTCCGATACGTCAATCAAAGGAAGTGAACAGCTCTGAGTTATTTCACGCGGCTTTCAAAGGTTTTTTTGAACTAATAAGGACTATGCAGGCTTCAAAACCAAATTGTCCACCATAAAATGCTAAAAATGACGCCTGTCATTCAAAAAGGTTTTGATGGACGGAAATCAATACCCAGTTGGCGTTCGGAAATGTAATAGAGCGGGAGTTCGCACAATATGAAAATAGCATAATAATAACAATCAAACTTTTACAAACAATGGAGAAACCCGGCAAACAAAGTTGACAGCGTCTTTGAAAGCGTGGTCGATCGAGTTGTACAATAGAGAGAGAACAGGCGCGGATCCAGACCTATTTACACCTGTTTACAGAAACAGGTCAAATTTTTGGTATGTTTTAAAATTATCACTCTCGTATTTGCGAAATTCCACGCGAAAAAGCCGACTGTAAATAGGTCAGATTTTTTTCTGGATCCGCGCCTGGAGAATGACAACCGAACAAGAAACCTGACACATTCAACACGAGAACAAAACAAATATTGAATCATGTTTATTAGGGGGCTATAATAACACGCGACTCCGTTGAGTTGTGGTGCCCAGGGGCGTAGCCAAGGGGGCCGGTCCCCCCCCCCCTTTCTCGGGAGATTTTCCCATACATTTACTGTATTAGCTGGAGGAAATTTGAATATTTTCGTCCCATCAGTGTTTTCACTATCCGCCCCCCCCCCCCCCCCCCCAACCAAAATTCCTGGCTATGCCCCTGACGTGAAAATGGGGGGGGGGGGGGGGGGGGAGGCATAGGACAGGACAACCATGGAAATAACTACTCATGTATGATTTATCTCTCGTTTATTTTCAATTTTCGTAAAAATAATACATTCGCCAGCTCCAAGATAATAAATATAAATCTCCATAACATTGCACTTGTAATTCTTGTATTCATTTAACACCGGAACCTGCTACCGTATCGACAACTAGAAATTCTCTTTTTCTCCTTGGACTATGTACAAAACCTACACAACAGTGAACGTTTAGAGTTAATATTACCTAATCTCCGAATTTTCAAGAAACAGCTTCGTTTTTTCTTGTCTTCCCTTCTCTTCCCTTCTCTTCCCTTCTCTTCCCTTCCCTACAGCACACCCGCTGCCCTGCCTCTTACCCAAACACGTTCTAGCGGATTTTGGAGCAAGCTCACTAGATCCTTCATATATGGTACACTATAGTGTCCTTCTGTATCCTCGTTCGATAAGACATGGGAGATATTGATACGGAGGACACTATAGTGTACTATATATGAAGGATCTACCGCGAGCTCCGCAATGCGTTCTAGCGGATTTGGAGCGAGCTCCCTAGATCCTTCATATATGGTACACTATAGTGTCCTTCTGTATCCTCGTTCGATAAGACATGGGAGATATTGATACGGAGGACACTATAGTGAACCATATATGAAGGATCTACCGCGAGCTCCGCAGACATTAAGATGACACTTCCCTTGGTCCTTTGCGACAACGTAACCCGGCTACCCACAATGTCGTCTGCTCGCAGGGGAGGCTAGCTAGGGTCTGAGGACATCCATTTGAGGGCCTTCGCTGATTTTGAACGTTCGAGCATGCACAGAAAGTTGTGGCTTAACGATTTACAGAATTGTTTTGCGGCAATTTAAAACTGGATAACAGAAATTCGCTGAGTACGATAAGGAATGAGTTAGATGAGGCTGAGGAATGTCTTGTTCCTTTGACTCGATCCAGTCAAACTTGCAGGTATCAATGTGTAGGTTGATTATCTTGAAATATTTCATATTCTGAAAGGAATGAGAAACATCGTCACATCAGGAATTAGAGAATCAACAACTCAGTCAAAAGTGTCAACAATGAAAGCAACAGCAACAGATTCTTGAAAAGATGATTTGAAAACAACGAAAAAACAACAACAAAAGCAACAATAACAACAACAACAACAATAGCAACAACAACAATAACAACAGCAACAGCAACAACAACAACAACAACAACAACAACAACAACAGTAACAGTTCAACTCTTACGCTGATTATTTTGCCGTGGCCGGCTCCAACGTGTGCTACCTCAACGCGTCTTCCATCATGGTCGCAAGTTTATCTCGATCCATCTGATGGAAAAAACCATAACAAAACTTTGCATTTGTCTTGGGTATCACATAGCCATAAGCTTAAGAATAACACATGGCATGTCTAAAAAGGTCTGAAAAAACAAATACATTTCTCGTCAAAGGGACTTTCTACAGGAACCCATTATTGTGAAAATCTGAATTTCCCATGGCAAACGCATGGGAAGTGTTCGGAATTCACATGGATAGCCATGGGAAATCCGAGCACTTCCCATTGACATGGATGGGTTTCTGCCGAAATTCCCTGTGGCTGTTGAAGATGTCTGGGTCTCCACCGCTAGAGAGAATAGAACCGTTAAAGCAGCATAGCATTCTGCTGTGGGTAGACGCAACACTCAGGGTGGGATAAAGAAGAATGGAATTCAAGTGGGCAAATAATAAATCCTGGTAGGCCGAATTTCAGCCGCTCTCGATCGTAACTCACTTTGCGAGAGGAGACGTCTGAATTCCCCAGGGGATTTCTTATCCATTATGTAAATACAGCCAAGCAAAAACCGGTATGTTTTACGTTTCTAAGACAACGCACGCCTTCTTCACAGCTGTGGCATCTGGTTTGGGAGTTTTCGCACGCTTTTTTGCTTGGGGAGCGTGCGTTGTCATGGAATCGTGCACTTCTTACTTAGAAACTCAACCAATCAGATTCTACTGACTGATTTTGGGTTAAAATAAATTACGTAATGGATGAGAACATCTCGAGGTGAATTCAGTCGTCTCCTTTCGTAAAGTGAGGTACGATCGGTTAGAGGGAAGGGGCGGCTGAAATTGAGGCTAAAATCCTGGGTGGTCATGAAAAATTTCACTGGAACTCCAGGCTGGGTGAGGGCAACTTATAATCCTGATCTAGCTGTCACTATTTCTGTCCTGGGGCGGACGGCGATCTCAAAGCCTTTTGAGATGGCATGGGAATCTGATTGCTGGAACGCAACGTAGAGCGAACGATTTGAAAGCATTCAGATTTGGTGCAGAAATGAAAGAGATGAGTCCGGAAGGGAGTTCCAAATTCTAACGGAGCAACGAAATGGATAACAAACACATAACGTGATAACATAAAAGGGGAGGCATATGTAATCCCAGAACTCGTTACCCACCCTATTAGCGAATCCATACATTACTAGTTCATCAGCGAGATCGAATCCATTTTCACCTGAATTAAAAAAAAACATCAAACATTCACTTCCTTTGTGCGATTATAAAAAGAAACTGTCTTGTGGCGGCTGATGTTAGTCGCATATCGGATATAACGTATTCGATTTTTTTTCCTTTATATTTTTCGGACGGGGGTGCTCTGAACTGAACTGAACTGAACTGACCCCTAAAAGTTACCAAAACGGGTGTGGCCAAGCTTCATAATTACCCCTAAAAGATAGCATTAGCAAACACGGAAAATGTCAATTCATCTTTTCCAAACACCTAATACAACGCCACAAAACAGACATATATTTTTTCTGATTGAAAGCGCTGTTTTCTTAATTCCAAGAAGTTGCTTGATTGAGCACCCTAAAAGATAGCAGATCCCCAAATGTCCAGGTTATTACATTTTCACCCCCTAAAAGATACCGCTGGCCACGATTTTAACCCCTAAAAGATACGACGAGCACCCCGCCCGACCAATATGGGAGCCCCCCCCGGGGGCGTGCAGGCTGCTTCTTACCCTTTTTGACGTCACATGTCAGCTGTCTGTTCATTTTGTCGTCCAGCTTGAGCGTTACTGTCAGCTGGAGAAAAGAGAATATCAATTATCTTTTTATCTCCACTGGTACCATTGTGCTCATATAAATTATGATAAGGAGACCTGGTGAGCTTAAAGATTGCGGAGCCAAAGGACGAAGCTGAGCGTGGGAGGGTGGGAAAAGCGAAAAGGGCGTCGTCAGGGCTCGGGGGCACAAAAAGACGAACACATGCCAAAGGGGTAGCCGGACGGTAGGGGCGCCCTTACCCCGAGAGAGAGCAAATGGCCAATATGGCAAATAGCCGACCTGCTCCCAGTCTGACCTGGATAGCTCAGCTGGTAGATCATCGGATGTACAATGCCGGAGGTCGTGGGTTGGAACCCCTCTCGGGGCCAGAGATTTTTTCTCTTTCTCCGCTTGCTAGGGATAACGTTCAGAAGCACACATGGGATATTTCATTAGGCGCACTTCAGCTTTCACACAAGGTTAATTCCTTGGAGTTGTTCCGCGTAAGAACGTTAGAGATGCAAATGATGCGAGCCTTTTGTTTCCAATTGATTCTGGTCAACCAGAAACAAAAGGCTCGCCTCATTTGCATCTCTAAGGTTCTTACGCGGAACAACTCCCTTATCTCCACTCGGCCAATATGTTAGTGACAGCATTCCTTATATTCACACTAATTGGACCAGTGAGAATAGTGCTTTTACCTGTTTGCCATCTCCGCTCTCCAGTAGCTTGACTTCGCATTGTATGCTGATCACCTGATGAAGATAGAAAAAATCGCGAGTTACGGATAGTGGTTTCGGGTGATGAGTAGCGGGTTTCACGGGACTCTGGCGAGCACACTCACCCTTCTTGTTTCCTCTTCGTAGGATTCTTGATTTGTATTCTGTATTTCCTGGTCGTTCTCTGGCGATTTAGGCCTAAAAGAGATGATAGTTAAAGGAAGTGTCACGATTTTAGCACACTTTTGGTGATATCAAAAACATCCAAATAACCAGATGGCTAGCCAAAATACTAGTCCAGGTTTGTTAAATAACCCTTTAACTACAAAGCGATCATGATTGTAGCCACCATGGACCTATTACAGAGCGGATGGAAACAGATTGCAACAATACGTTTTTGAAATCTTGTTGGATGCACAGTTTTCAAAGTTTGAAGTTACATCAACATTTGTATGAAAATCGTCACTCTTGCCGATAAAACGTACCTACATTGCTTATTAGGCTGATATCAAGTGATATAAGCGATTTGGGGATGATCATATACAAATTTAGTGCTGTGTTTGCAGATTTATCCAAATAGCCGTGGCACAGCTCCTTCCATCCGATGTTCCCAAACTCTCTAAAATTCTTGCACGCCTACCCACCTCTGTCTAGGTGTGGATTTCTGTTGTTCTTCTACTCCAGTTATAGGATATAAGCCATTTCTGGAATAAAACACAAATAAATAACGTCTTACTTGATGGATGTTAGTACGTTTTATCCCTAGACAATAGGCTCTAGTCGCGGTGAATAGGCTATGATGACCATGGGATGCCGTACACAAGGCTATGGGTCGCGGTATACTGGATATAGATCGCGAAAACATTTTTTTCGCATTTTTTTCTCGCATGTACGCGTCAACTCAGAAACACTTATGTAAACTAGGTGCAATTCGGCGCGATCTGCCGCGAATTTTGTCGCGTGCAGTCGCCCGAGATTTCAAACATGTTCGAAACTCTTTGCAACTTGATGCGATTCGAAGAAAAGAGAGCACAGAAATCGCACCGGATTTGCATCTCGTTTACACTAGAGAGATGGAATTGCAACTCGCGCGAGAAAAATCGCCGCGACAAATGCAACAAAATGCAAGTGTAAACCGGCCTTTACACAGGCTACGGGTCGCACTGCACATATCGTTGGACACCAGGTGATTTATGCCAAAAAATCCCGCGTCAGGTCCCACATTCGACTACGGTGCCTCAGAAAAGATTGACTGTTCTCTGTTCTGTGTAATTTGCTTATAGCTTTGAGTTTCCCGTACGGGAATCTTAGATAAAAGAGAAATATTAGGGAGCAACACAACGACTTTTATAAGTTTGCGTGACTTACCGAACTTCTTCCAAAAACTTTTCAAGTTCTAGCGTAGGACTGTTTCCTTTTCTGCAAAATATAATCGAGCATAAATTCCGTGACCGACTACCAATTATACAGTACCAACGTTCTTTCAACTCTAATAACGACTTACGTTAATTGTTTTTGCGTCCCATCATTCCACTTGATCACAGCAACCACCTTTTCGGGGTCGGGGTTTTCTGGTGTGTTGGGTGGCATCACTGATAAGCAAAGCAACACCACAAATCTATCAAACATGGTATTGAACATTGTTAACTAAAGCGGTTTTAAAATATTTTGTCAAAAGTATTTGCAGTTGCTTTACATCTACTCCTGTAGAGTTTATTATTTTTCCGACACAAACTCTAAAATGTCCAATTACAAGCAGCATCACAAGCGCGCGTTGGACACCATCAATATCGCGCGCTGTTTTATATATACCAGTTAGAAGAAGTCAACTGGCGTAAGTCAATTGGAGCCTCAGGCCTGTTTCAAACGTCAATGTTTTGACGCGTCGAATCTAACTGGCACTTTCTCTAGTGCCAATGGAATGCTTGTTTTTCCCCTTGGTTGTATCCTGGAGATCAGAGACTCGCTTCGAAGGCCAAGCGCAGAATTAGATCCGACGCGGCAATACATCGACGTTTGAAACAGGCTTCAGTCAGCCTTTCCTTTGTTGTTCTTGTTGACATTCGATATTATACGTGGGGAAATCTCGAAATAACAATCTGCAAACAAACTTTAATACTTGATTTACCGAATTCAACAGAAAATATAGCAAAGCAATCTCTAAATCAGCCGATGGAAATGGATACTTTCGCTACCTCGTTATGTTACTAGGTTGACAAAATGGCGGCTGACTTTTAATGCCTGACGAAAACCTTTCTACCTACCGTCATTGGATACCATGCAATGAGACGCCAGGAGCTTCAGCGACGCAACCTAGAAGAGAAACAAATATAATGGCTTGAAACAACAGATAAGGGTTATGGCGTCGTCTCATTCGATTGTCACCGTCATCACCTTAACCAACATTATCAACACCAACTTCATCATCGTCGTCAGCGACGCCAACACCGTCGTCATTGTTGCTGTCATCATAACCATCACGTCAATCATCGTTCTAATTATGGCGAGCTCGTCATCTTCGACATCATCGGAAAATAGGCACTCATTATATTCGCACCATCATCATCATGTCCTTGGGTTTCCGCTTTTACTAACACATTGAGGTCAAATTCACCAATTATTGGATTGTTCACCTACTAAATAGGGACACATGCCGGGTCAAGACCATCTTTATGTCACCACAAGGATATTTGACTTGTGACAACCAACCGTTAATAGCTGAGCTCCTACCATCGCAAATGCAAACCCTCATCCATTACCCGTTCACCCATCAGGCGACACGTGCCGGGTCAAAACCATCTTTATGTCACCACAAGGATATTTGACTTATATGACAACCAACCGTTTATAGCTGGGCTCTATCATCGCAAATTCAAACTCTCGCCTATTACCCGTTCACCCATTACAGGGGACACGAGCCGGGTCAAGACCATCTTTATGTCACCACAAGGATAACTGAATTGTGGCAGCCAAGCGTTTATAGCAGTATTCCTATCATCGCAAGGGGCAAACTCCCAACCAACTTCTGTATGAATCACCCACTAACTGGGGACACGAGCATGGTTTAGACCATCTTTATGTCACCACAAGGATAACTAAATTGTGGCAGCCAACCGTCCATAAGGGGCTCCTAACATCGCAAAGCCAAATTTGAAAGAATTCCAACTAAGTAAATAGCGCATCTGATCTAATATGGTCAGTAATGTGAAACATCTAACCTCGAATATACATGGATGTAACAACAGATCTCTGACACTCGGTCTATCTGCAGGATTCTCAGCTAAACATCGCTTGATAAAATCCTGAAAATAAAAGGGCATAAATTTCAGAGCATAGACATTTTGTTCACATCATCTATTAAGAAGATCCCTAAGTCCCCCAACGTCTTCTTGTCTAGCGGCTTGTATATTCGAACACTTGGTGTTCCCTCACAATGAGGAAAAGGACCCTTTTCTTTCTGTTTTCTATGAAAAGATACACAAGGTAGGGTCTTAAGGTAGGGTTAGGTAATATATAAAACACTAGAGAACAGGATTTAGAACACTGGGAAGTGGGTTGAAAAAACAAGGGAAGCCGAAGTCAAGGTGTTTGAAATCCTGATGAAAAACTCTATCGAGTGTTTGATATTTTTTTTTCTCAAAAAAGAAGGAATAAAATCTCAAAATTCTATGCAAATTAAGACTGCGTTTTCCGACCTCCTCCTCTCTTAAGATTTTCTTTGTTTAAGCTTGCTGAATTGTTAATGAGTTTGAGAATTAGTTAGCCCCCACACAATTTTCTTTTAAACGAAGAAATCATTTATTCAACCCCCAAACAGACCATCAACATCAAAATGGTAACCCTTATGCCCGTTAGAATTATTCTTCATTAGGTCTCTCCTGGCAATTCGGTGACTTACCTTCTGTAGAGGAGATTCTAGTCCCTGTAGCGCATGCTCAATGGCCTCCTTAGGAACAGGACCTTCTATATCATGTAGTTCAAGAGCAGCCATCTGAAATAACAATGTACATGGAGTTTCAGCGTGGGAATTTCATTGACAGCCTAGCATTTCTATAATTTTTAAACTCATCACTGGATTGCGAATCAAAATTCTAGGATGAAACAAGTTGTACTGGATACAGCCAACATGTCACGCGGTGTTAGGACATGCAGCGTGACTAGGTGTGTGTAGTGCGGCGTGACATGTGTATGGGTGTGGCGAGACTGTGGGCGTCCTGGCGCCTGACCTTGGTGGTGTTGGGCCTGGATATGGGCCGTGGGACAGCGTGACTTAAGGTGTAGCTATGGGTCTGGCCACTGTGCGCATGACGCGGTGTGGTGCACCGTGACTCAAGCTGTCCTATGGGCGTGGCGCGACTAAGAGCAAAGTGTTGCGTGACTATGTGCGTGGCACATCGTGACTGAGGGGGGTAATGTAGCGTGACTAAAAGCGTGACACGGCCTCTTACCTCGAGTGCACACATTCCAAAGGCATAAATATCAACTGCGCAATCTACTATATGGCCAGGCTGACCTGAAAGTTGAATGGCAGAAATAATCAGCGAATCGCATCTCGAAAAATTACCAGGTGAAAAAATGAAAACTCCTGATTTTTGCGGGAGTGATGATAATTACGTGTTAAATGTAAAAACAGCAATGGCTATCGTGGATGTTATTGTTTCGACGAATGTGACTGCAAAATATTTATGTCAATATTTGTGGCAAAAATTTAAAAAATCAATCGTGAACAAAACTAAACAAAAACAATAAAAACATAAACAAATAACTGATAAACAGTAAAATTAGACTAAACAGACTGCTTTGGAAACATTTTGGACTGAGAAAGGTTAAAACAAGTACCTAATCCTGGCCACTTCCAGAAGCTATGCTTAGGAAAGAAACATAGAACAGTTAAAATTTTGCGACACTTACTGCACTATTCAGTTGAGCGTGGAATGCCTATAGTTTGGTCGATCAAAGTTTGAACGTTTCTTTTGGAGACGTCTTTGGATAGTTTTGTGTCTCAAAAAGCATGTTGTCAAGGCCGGTTCATAATGTTGTCAAGGAATGTCGCGACAAAGTTTCAAAATCACGAGCTTTTCCTTGACAACGTTATTAACCGGCCTTGACAACGTGCTTTTTGAGACACAAAACTATCCAAACGAAACGTTCAAACTTATCGACCAAAATATAGGCATTCCACGCTCAACTGAATAGTGCGGTATCTAAATTTGTTTATTTTCAAAATAAAATTTGTGAAAATTAAAATGCAATCAAAAACAGAATGTACTGTTATAATAGCTAGTTATATTGATTTTTCTCAGTCTGTTTTCTTGATTTGCTCACCATATTCTGGCGCAATAAAATGCATGTTTCTACGTTCCTCACGGCATGTCTTGACATGGTTGTGTATGGTATCGGGTGCAACTGAATAAGAACAACAACAAACAAAAACACTATTATTGTGTATGTATCAGCATGCAAAATTCACCACAGGTAACCCCGCCAAGCCCGTCCTTTGTTTCGGTCACGCAACGCTTGGAGGGAAGCGTTGCGTGACCGACACAACGGACGGGCTGCGTGGGAGACTACAAAGTAGCGCGTGCTTTTCATAGTGATCGCCAAATGAAAGGTCGCCAAGGAAATAAAGCAAGTTCTGTAAAGGTTCCCAGCTTGCATTCTCACTTGCCAGGGATCTCACCTCGCCTCCCTCCAGGGGAAAGAGGCAGGAGGCGAGGAGAGGGGATGCCCAGCTTGCTGCCAAGAATCCCCAGCACGCATATAGTTTGTGCTGCTATGCAACTAGTCGCCATTTTGGTGAGTACAGTCACCAACACGTCAAATCGAGTCACATCAATTGGCGGCTGTGAGATCAGTCGCAACTTCGAACCCATTGTAAGTATTCTGTGAGTCTGCAAGGGTTTAACTTCCCCCTAGTCGTTCTAACGGGCCTCCTGTGGTGAGGCCAGACCACAGGAGGGCCCTAAGAACGATTGCGGGGAGCGCAAGGGTTCACCGACACCAAAGGCAAAACGCAGTTCACATGCGCTAAAGATTCACTGGCCTGTGAAATGAATACAACTGAAAAAATCTACATAACAACAGCGAACGATAAATGTTGACTTTAAACCATAATTTTCGCCTCGGGTGCAAGCCTTGAAGTGCGAGGTGCAAAAGTTCACAGAAAGATATGATCATATTCTAGCGGCTCTTCAATTTTTGGCCTTTCGTTTTGTGTCTGGAGCTTACGTTTTCCAAATTTCCAAGGCAGCACGAGATATTTATGTTATGTAGATTATTTCTTTTGTTTTCATTTCACAGGAAGTTAATCTTTAGCGCATGGCAAATGGGTTTTGCCGCGGTGTTGGGTTATACTATATTTTCATTGTATTTGTCGACTTTTCTCAACCGAAACTCGGTTGTAATTGGTCAATCAAAGCATCCCGATTTGAAATTGTCCTAGGAGATCAAGGGCATATAAAAGGGAACAATTATGTTTCCTTAAACGTTTCTAATTGAGGATTGCATCCAAAAAAGCAGCCATTGTCATATCAGAATAATCTTTGCAGACATGCAACTTTTCATTGCTAAGAAATCAGCTCTAAAAGGCAAGAAAAATGAGGTGGTCTTATCCACTTGATAAAAGACCCACAAATGAGCTTATGAAGCCATTGGATAGTTTAACTCAGTTGGTTCCATTTAGGGTGGTGGGACAACCTCTGAAGGTTACCCACACATTCCAACGGGAATTTGCGAAAAATCACCTGTACAATTTAATATCCAACCACAATATCCGGTGTTTTTGACATTATACAGTAGTGGTTAACACTATAGTTTGCTTGGCCAGCTCTAAAATCTAGGAATGTTTGGCAAAAAGTAAAAACTGGCGTTTAAAAAGTCTATCTATACAAAAAATGTCACTTTTCAAGGAAGCATGCAAATGGAAGGAAAACATCAATAAAACAAATCACTTTAGCATGCTCCACAAATTTTCAAAATTCTATGAGCTTTACGCCAATCTACAAATCACGGTCTGGCTTCTGTCAATCAAATGAATGAACAGTGAAAAATAAACTGGGTGATTTTGCAGAAGCATTTGAGATACAAACGAAACTTAGAAAACATCCATGGGCTTGCCTTAAAGGGTTTGATTGATGGAAACCAAAACATAGTTTGGTGTTCGAAAATGCAAAGTAAGAGTTTGCAGACTATTGAAAACTCCAAAAGTATTTAAGTGTTACCTGAGCCTATTTTGATCAATCCGTTGTGCTGAATGAATATTGTGTCACAAGATAAATTCCCATGAACTATAGGAACATCACATCCATGGAGGTAACTGTGGACATCAATAATACAAATGATAATATGCATAAAATCACTAGATCTGTCAAATTATAATATAATTAACACCCGATAAAGTGAAAAAATCAACCACACTTTTATCAGAAATAATTGTCAGGGAAATGTTAGGCTAGCAAGAATCCATGTAACCACTTCATATTACGTTACATTAATAAATTGTCAAATATTTGAGCTTTGTAAAATCCATGGGTTACAACACCAGGTTGATGACTGTTATGCTTACTTTGAATGTCGAGAACATTTTACCCAAATAATTAGAATAACTAATTAAGATATGCCAAGAGTATTAAAGCTTTTATTTTACTATAATCAGCTCAATGTGGAGAGTTACTTATGAATAACAATAGAGAAAAAAATCTCAGATCGAGTGAGTAATAAATACATCAGCTTCAACATTTAATGGTTCTACATCATGATATTTTTCTAAATTATTTAAAAAATACAAGGCTGCAAGAAGTAATATAAGGCCTTGGAAAAATATTATTGCAGAGGAACCAAAACTAATATATAATTTATAGTGACTATTTTATCAAAGTAATACTGTACCTTGCACAAATTCACTTCTAACAAAAACTACATTTTGTTCTTTCAAATAAAGCAACAATGACATGGAAATTATAATTCAATTTCTGAGATGACAATTGACTTTGATGAAAGAAAGAGATGGATCACTGTGGAAAACATGAGGCAGTAGAAACATCAGACCTTTTTCCTGTATAATGGATTACCTGAGAGCAGAGAGGATCTGTCTACACCATCGTTTCCAGACCTGCATAAACAGCAATAAGACATAAACTACTGACAAAACACTTCTCTTGATCTTGACCCCATTATTTGATCAGTATATTAAACTAGAAACTTCTACCATTTATCATTTGGCTCAATTAAGCAAATTAATAAATAGTGCAGTTATTGGTTATTTATTGTTGTATATAAATTACAACCAATAAGGGGTAACAACATCCCAAAAAATTAAGAAACTAATACTTTGTGCATATTGCCAATTAAAAGAACCCTGAAAAGAATAAAACTTAAAATTGAATTAACACCTTTATCCTATTATAGAAGATAAAATAATTAAAAAGTAAAGGAAAAGCTTCTTCATTTGGCAGGAGCCTTAAGATTTTCATGAAACAGGTTTTAACAGTTTTAATTGTATTAAATTGAATGTATTGTATTTAAAAAAAATATTGCTCTTAAACTTTGTTCCTCTTGAAATCATTGGGTCTTACGCTGTATCTGTACTATTTTATCAATATTATTAGTTGCCAAACATGACACTAATATCTGTGGATAGTTATCAAGACAAAGTTTCAGTGACTATTTAACAATTAGACCTGGAGCCCGAAAGGGCTACGGGCCAATAGCCCATGAGGCCTGTTGACCCGTGGCCCACAAAAAAAATGAAAAATTGTGTTAAAAAATCATCAGAAACCTTGACAAAACGAGAAGTGGCTGCCATTGTTTTCATGTTCAAAATCGGTGCTTTCGCTACTAGAGGTCTATTGATAATAGTCCCCTAGTAGCATAGCCAATCAGAATGCAGCATTGGCAATAGACCACTAGTTGGGTGATACTAATTGCTGATATTCACATGCATGATGTGACCTACCTACTGTAATTTTTATTATAACCCTCATTGTCATAATGACTTCTATGCAAACTGACATAGGCTTTACTATTTGTTTGCAAATTAATTACTGGGTTTTTTTTGCTTGGTGTTACAGAAAGCTTTGTTTTTGGTGCTTGGGGTCTTTGTATTCTATTCCACCTCATTTTAAATCCTTAGTTCACGGTTTTGTTTTTTATGCCTTTGGTGCTCAGAACACCAATAAATTGCCAAAAACTACCAATTTCTACATCCAAAATTAGGTTGCTAAAGCCCCAAATTTGCTTGGTCACCATTGGCAGCTAACCGGTTGCAATGTCAGATCCTGGTTAACTTTAATGATTTGCAAATGCTTAAAAAAACCTCGAATATTTAATAAAACTCTGCATTTCAGGCATCAATTACACCATTATCAAGAGAGTGATTTAACAAATTGTGTGCGGAAAAGTATGAAAAAGCAAGAAAAATAAAATTTACACTAAATAAAAACCTTAGCACTGATTGAGTCATTTTGCACTAGGTTTGACTTTGTGTATGATTGTACTAATTGGGGTAAAAAGTTGCACACACTGCAGTGGGCGACCCAGAGGGTGTTTCATGAGTATAATGCTGGTGGGCGGCAATTTGTGTGGGGTACCCTACGGGATAGCAGTTGACTCTTTGGTTGTAATCCTGAAAAGATGCCACTTAGCAGTTGGGAGTGAAATTTTAAACTTTAAGATATAAGATGATTCATATGATCCAGCAAGCAAGCACATGCAACATGTTAAGCAATGCGCCTGATCTTAGTGATTCCTAGCCAAAATAATATTTAGCCTCATTAAGCTTTGGGGGAGTCCCCCTGGGTGTTAAACACTGTTCAACATAATTCTGTGTAACCTGCTGTATAATGCATGAAGGCTTAGTTGTAATACATTGTAATGTAAAATAATTTACGCCATATACACAAGTTTAAATTCACTTTTTAACAATAATTTCATTGCTAATGTTTCTCTGCAAGTGCACAATAAAATCACTTTTCGTTGGTTATCAAAATCACTTTGATTTTAACCCAAAAGCAAAGCAATAGCAACCCCTTTTAAAGGGAACTCTCTGTTAAATGTTTCATGGCATAAATTTGGCTTTATATAGTGTCCATACCTAATACACATGTACTGCACCTTTTCATTCATGGTCTTATAATTATTTTTTCGCGTCTTCTTCAAGAACTGTTTCAGCGAGCCTGACGTCATATATTCAGTAATAAAGATGACCCGCGCTTTCTCCCCCTGGATGTCAGTCCAGAATCTGTGAAAGCTCACAATATTTGGGTGCTGAAAAGCAAAGCAAACAACATAAAATCAAATAGAAAATGAACACAAAATGAATGGGACAAATAAACATTTTAAAGGTAATGAACAATACTGCTTTACAAAACCAAAATGTAACCATGTAAATTGCTGACTGATTTAAGCCCATGAAAGTTTAAAAATGTGCACAAAAACAGAAAGCTATACTGCACCACATTAAACATAAATAACTTTACTAGGTAACTCATATTACAATTTGCAGTTCAAAATGTAACCAGACTACAATATATTCTACTAAATATTACTATATGGGCAGTTGCTAAATGATTTTCAGTTTACAGTTACATGACTAGATTACATCTTCCATTTTAATAATAATCAATCTAGTTTTGTACATTCAGAGCTATATTCCAAGTGATTACCTTCAATATGTCTCAAGAAAACTCCATTGATTGTTTCAGTGTTTAAAGTGTCACAGAATGCGCATTTGATATAATTTTTTCATGGTTTTGAGTTAGCTATCACCAAATTTTTAAACATGTGAAAGAATGTTGTGGTTCTGTATGTGCTCAACTCCAGTAGAGTTACAAGTATAAAAATGTTTGTTTCTGTCTTTGTCAGAAATAGTGTTTTATTAATGTTGCCAAAATAGGGCCATAAAAATAACTACCACAGCCACAGCAAGACATCACTGATTTAGAAAACACACTGAATACAAGTGATTTGAGTGGTTATGGCAATGTAAACTTGTCATTCACAAGAAGACAAATTGATCAGAATGATAAATGACATGGAATACATGAGGAATACATTAAGAAATGTTGACCACAACACATAGTATGTGGTTGAGGAAAAACGAAAACATCACAAGTAACAATATTTTGATGATTGTGGCACTGATAGTGACATAAAACAATATACTAGGAATACCCCTACAATTTATTATCATAACAAAAATAGCGATAGTGAGGCTCCCTATTTAAATAGGGACATGATGATGATAACAATGCACCATAAGAGGCCGATGATCAAAGTCTAAATCAGGCCGAGGATGTCAGGGGGGGGGGGGGGACAGGAACAGCAAAGGTGGGGGCTGTTACCCCTGAACTTTCCCCCTGAACTTTTCACATTATTTCTTGCATTTAGTCCAATAACATTCTCTATAGGACCCAACTCTTTCAAGTTGACTTCACCATCCATGCCCCTACAAAATGGCTGTCTTCACACTAGAAGGTGCACAACTAATTGTATGATGTGAATAAATGAAACAAGTCCATTTTGCACTCGAAGGTACTGATTTGTACTCACAGGTTGAGTGAATATTATCTAAACAAATCATCAGACAACTTGTCCATCCTGACAATTTCTTTGTTTTGTAGTACAATTTCTTTGTTTTTGTAGTACAATTTCTTTGTTTTTGTAGTATTGTAGTATTTTGCCAGAGGTCAATGATATTGACTGGGGAAAACACAGAAGTCCCATTCACTTACATCAAGCTGGATAAGATTTTCAAACACTTGCTTCACTGTCGCCTGTTGATAAACAACAGGATAATAAGTAGCAATCATCTCTAATATTAATAATAACAATAATAACAATAAATAACAAAACTGTTTGAGGAGCATTATATTTCTGGTACCTGAATGCTTTTACAATGAAAATATGTTACTTATTTCAGTAAAATTACTTGAAGAATGTGTTCTCTGACAAAATCATAGATAAAAAAGAAAAAAATGGTTTATATAAATTAGTTTATTATAATTTTATTTTTATACATTATCAAATTATTTATCAATAAATTAGGTCAACTAGATTGTATATCTCAAAAATAACATTTGATTATTTCATGCCTTCTTGAGAAGAATTAGCACATTTTAACTTTGGTTCACAGACACAGGGAGCTGAAATTTAGGGCTTTCATGTACACCGGGATGTCAACTCCCCAGGTTTTGCCAGGAGTGTCAAGATTTTTCACTTCTGTCTCCTGGCAAAATTTTTCTGAATTGCCATACATATTATTTTAGTGTGTTATGGACATTTCCCTAGGGTTGTCATCCCTGTTTACCATTTACAGAATGATGTCACTACAATTTGTACAATAGAGCGGATTTCAGATGACTGTCGTGAGTAATTCGAAATTACTTGGTTATCACTCCTATAGGTTTTATTCAGAATTGGTGTTATCACTTTGCGATTGATTTCATACAGTCGTATGTTGTATTTGTTGAACTAACATGTGAGTGTTTCTTAAGAGACCATTCAGCACAAACGCAGTTGTTGTTAATCTGTGTTGACATTGTATGTAATGTGATTAATATTAAATGGTGAATTAAATTTTATGAATCAAAAATTAACAATTCATTTATATGGAATTGCAGAACGTTGAAAGGAAGGGAAATAATCTCTAAAGCGAGGATCACCGATGGGCCCTAAGAAGTATGCTCCGATATGGTGCATAATTTGGCTTTTTCCATATAATCCCTCATTATCTCAAAAATCCCACAACATAACAGTGCATAATTGCAGAACATTTGGCAAAGTCTTGAATAAAATGTTAACTTTTTGTAATTATGTAACTATTGTTGCCTAATTTTACCAGTTTAATAGGATACAAATGATAGTGCTTTGAAGTGCTAAAGTGAAAAGTGCTCATGCCTTTTCAGGGTGGACACTTTCAAATGCTTTCATCACAGAAATTTAATCAAGTTTCAGGATCAGAAACTTTTTCATCACAATTTCTTAATTTTGGCTGCCATCCAATGCAGGACACTCCTTACTGAACTTCCTCTAGTAACATGATGTGAAGCTGAATACTGGTGTCCATCATTTCACAGAGTCTGTCAAGTTTTAAAATGTACAAAACAAGCTTCCCTACACAAAGTATTATACAGTAGATGGCAATCTCCTTCCCTGCAAGCAGAGGCCTCTTTTCTCTGCATTTCGCTGGCTGAGGTTCGCGAGGAAAAGAGACCTCTGCGCTGGGTCGAAACTCGCTTTGTTTTGCCGCAATCTCCATGAAGTGTATGTAAGAATGTTTTTATATTAATTTTGTTGAAAGTGAAAGTAAATTGCTTATGTTAACTGCAAAATACATGAAATGATTCAGTTGTGGAAACAGGTCTCAATATTGAGTCTGATACAAACATAAGTATCCATCCATTGTTTTGATATGTTTTTCACTTACATAAGGTGTAAAATTAACCAACAATCTTGGCAACTTGAAGATGCTCTACTTATGCATCTATAGCACAATTTGGGCTGCACACAGTTTCTGATATTGGTTAAAAAATACTCCAAGCCATTTTTGCTTAACTTCCAGTCTTAAAAAGATTATGCACATCAGAAATGGATGATTTAAACATTTGGAAACAATATGTGTGGCACCTTTTCAAAGAGCATAATAAACAATGGTTCAAGCTTCAATCAACAGCTTTCTTCCTGGAAGTTGCCAGTGCCTGATACAGACAGGATGTCAATGAGACAGTAAGGTGTTATGATCATGTTTAGAGTGGATTTCAGATGACTATTGTGAGTAATTCGCAATTACTTTGTAATCACTCCTATCCATGTTTTATTTAGAATTTGTGTAATCACTTTTGGTTTCACTATGCAGTCATCTGAAAAATGCTCTATACAGCTATTTCAAAAACCATTGTTGGAAGCCACACATGCCCAGACCACAGTTGTCTGGGTATGAGGTATTGAATCGGCTCACTATTTATGTATCTTAGTATGTTGAATATGTTGTTAACTACTGGACATTACTAGCTTTAAAGAAAGATCTGTTTTGTAGAATTTAGCAGCCAAACCAGTGAGGTATCATCAAAATAGGATATTGTGTTTCTTCCCGTACTGCCCTTGGGTCCAGGAGTCTAGACTTGAACGCTCAAGAGGCAGACAATCTTTATTGAAATAGCTGGTGTACAGGGCACATATCACATTAATTTCAATTGCTTTGGAAGCAACAGTGACATAAGGAAAAAAAAATGACAATAAATTTTGACAAACAAATTTTTCCCTGCGTTGAAACATACTTTCTGCTTCTAATATTTCATTTATGTGAGATTACATGTACATGTATGCATTAAACAAATAACTGAGCTAAATAACATATTTTCTGAACAGAATATCAGTAATGTATGATAGAATGGAACAACTAAAAAATAAATTATGAGAATATCAGGCCCATGTGACTAAATCATTGACTATGTTTTAACAAAAATGCATTTAAATAATAAATCTTTACCACACTTTTTAGCGAGCATGAGTTAACCAAACTAAAACAGATAATTATGACAGGTGAAAAGGAGGCTGTGTTGTTTAATTGTTATACCGGTACGTGCTGGATTAAAGTGAGTATCCCTCACCTCATCTTTGTTAATTATATGAATCATCCAGCCGATATCACTGTTATTCTATCAGATGCCATGATGCAGAGAATAAGCAGACAGAATGATTAATATCTTATCTAGATAGCTAAAGTCCAGAACTTTGAATACTCTTTATTTAAGTTAACATCCTTTAGGTACTGGACCAATAAAAAAGGCCCCAGAAGAATTATTTGACTTTTTTAGTTTATTTCACTAATCTTCATTTTATACTTTACAGCAGATATTTATTTCTTGTGTCCTTTATGCAACAGATGGATTCAAGTTTTAGCATGCTCCTAATTTCAGAAAAAGTTGCAACAGGCCTGAGACCCAAGTATATTGTTGTAGCCATGGTTGCACCAAAAAATGAGTGTAAAGATAAACATTTCAATTGAATACTTAGTTTTACCTCTTGACTTTTGAAATCTTTCCTCTCTGAAAACTGGACTTCATTCCATACCACTTCCACACCCTCCTCAGTATCCATTGCAAGATAGGCATGGTCTATTCCTGGCACATCTCTCTGCATAACCTGAAGGGATAAAAGGGCCTTTTAATAGCATTCTTGGGTTTAATGACATTGCAATTGATTTTACTAGAATCAACTGATAAGATGTGATATCCAGAATAATCAATACAGCCTCGCCTGATTCAGCTTGGAGAGACATTGATTCTTCTGGATATCACAAAAAACCAAATTCAATAATTGTTTTATTATACATTGTTTAGCAGAAAATCAAGCGAACAACAGCATGCATTCAACACAGTTGATTTTGTGTTTCACAATGAAAAATTTTATGAGTAAATTCCACAAGCAAACCATTCAACTGCTCAAAGAAATAGTGCATTGTGCGCGTAACCTACAGACTCATAGGAGGGACTGCAGAATACCCCCTCGCAAATAGCTATACTTTCCCAAAAACTTGTCAACTGGTCAACACGTCGACTTGTCAACATGTCAGCTGGTCAACGCGTCAACTGGTTCAGTACATAAACTTGTCAATGCGTCAAATGCTTTCTTAGTCCTCTCCAGCACACTGTAAAACAAGGCTATGTGAATAATGAATTAGTTTTCCTGAGCACGTTGACGTGTTGATGCATTTCTTTTAGGGTATAGCTACGTGAGGGGGTATTCTGCAGTCTAGCCATCAGATTCAAGATAGTGAGTACAAAGCATAAAAGTAATGGGTCTTCTCTCATTGTGCAGGGAAATCTCCTGCCCTCTCTGCTGAGGATGTTCTCCTCTTAAATTGCATGTTTACAATGCTTAATTAGAACTACTACTTTTCCTACTCCAGTAATTAAGCACAATAATTGAGTGCTCAAATTCAAATATGCAAATAATGGATTAGTTTTTAAAGTATGTCTGAGTTATGTCTGGCACTATTGCTATCTCATTTGCAGAATAAAGGGACAGAAGTATTGATGACCTTCTTTGGGTCACACTCACATAAATCCACAACCCCTTATCAGGAACAATCCCCAAAACTTATAGCTTCGCATAACGAATTGGCAGAATATACACTTCCTCACTGATTTGCATATTTCTCAATTTCTTATAGAACGAGGCAGAATAAACTATTAAAGGTTCTATTCATATTCAAATCAGTGGTATTCACTCAGAGGTATTCTGCAAACGAGCCAAAGACAGAATGTACGAGATTTTCATAAATCAGCCCATACAAACAGCGGATTCCAAGTGAATGAATTGGATGAATTCAACGCCCTGGCATCGCATAATTTCAACTCATGTCTGGATTTCTAGCCTTCGAACTCAAGCTGACTATCAGCGAATAAAGCAACAAGCGAGAATTCTTTTATTTCCAGATCTTTACCTCTTGTCTTCGTTTCTCCCATCTTCCACACGGACTCTGTTCGACTACATCGTCGTCTTCATCGTCGTCGCTTTCATCGCCAGAATGTTCAACAACTGTCTCGGCTATCGTCAAATTGCTCGTCATTATTTTGCCCTTTAGGTGGTAGCTATTTGAAGAGGTTAATAGAGAACTTATCTCGGATTTTTACGTTGTTTTTCAGCGACCGAGGGAAACATTAGGGAAAATGGCGGGTGGATAAGCAAGCTGCTGGAGAACTGGGTCAGAGGTTGTAAATTTACTTCCGGTTATGCCACAGGAAGCCCGAATTATTTTATATTTTGTATCTTTAGTTTGGAACAAAATATATCCTTATGACCTCAAAACTGTATTTCAACTCATTGAATATTTCCTAAGAAATCGATTTTAAGTGTCATCAAAGAATCTGACCTAAATAAAAAGCATTTTAATTGCGAAAAGTTATTTTGGGCTAGCTGTGTCATTGCGTCCCAGGCCACCAGCAAGATCACGGCTATTTTCAGCTCAGAGCTCAGAATTTTCGAACGGTGCATCCGGCTTCAAGTTAGTTTTTCGTTTTACTGCAAAGTTATTTCATCCAACGGTTTTAGCATGGTCAACTCTTAGATGCAGACGTAACTTGTTTGCACTTCTAGAAACCGTGAAACTGAAACTATAGGTAAGTTTGTTATTGTATGATCTTGATCCAAATCAGCTTGTATCGAGTTGCTGATTTCAAAATGTGTTTTCTTCCGTTTTGTTTTGCCTCCAGTAGTTTTAGCCTCATGTCGAATTCTATTATAGAATCACTGAGGTGATCCCTGTTTGGCTCTGTCAGATTTATCTTAGAATTACTCGGGCTGTGAGAAGAACGCTATTATTACATCACGTGATATTTGCGTGAAAATGGAGCAGTTTTAACAAGCCAGTAGTACCTCAGTTACATCATAGTTAGTAGAGGGAGACTATGGTTACATGATTTTGTTTGTGGACGTCTCGGATGACCCTTCATATTTTGGGTGTATCAGTTTAGATTCTGTTTCCTTATTGCAGTGTGTGGATGTTATTGTAGTGATACTCAGCATGCATGTAGTGTACACTCAGTGATATTTTATAACATGAATGTGTAGAGCATTCCCTGTCAAAGCATTAGACCGACTAGCCTGTCCTGTAGGTGAGCAGACAGGGTCAGGGATGTCAACCTCAGGACTTCGAAAATCTGGAGACTGCCTTGAAATGGTGAAATTTCCTGAAATTCTCCCAGGAGAAATACAGTAAATGTATGGCAGGTTCGTCTTGCTTTTGTCGTGGGAGACGAAGTGAAAAATCTTGAGACTCCCGGCAAAACCAGGAGAGTTGATGTCCCTGCAGGGTGAAGAGGGGTACCATCACTGGATTAGCACATTTCACATATTCTGTTAGAACATTATGCAGCTTTAGACATGATGAGTTATGATCCCCCACCCCTCTGGAATTTCCAGTGAAAAATAAAGTGATTGTGTGGGAAGTCCAAATCCCATCCGTGGAGGTACGGGAGGTATGGATTTTCTTTGAATCACATACCAGACATTTTTAGAAAATCGATCTAAGTTTAAGAGAATTGACAGTGGATTTTGTGTGCTTGAAAGCTGAATGCGAAGCGATGGAATTTTCTGAATCTCAAATGTTAGAAATAGCCCTCGCGAAATTACGAAAGTCCCTTGAAATTAGGGCTTTGCTGCAATAACAAATCTTTTAAACAAAAACTCACACTAGATAGCTGAGAGAAAATTCATTCAGTTCAGTGTCACAATTAAATTACAAGTCTAAAGTAAGATCTATAAGCTTAAGCTTATACAGTTTAATTGAACACAAAGGCAATTTGAAAATGAAAGCGATCAAGTCTTCAAAAGCCTTCAAATGATTTCAATGAGTAAAATTATCTTACTGATTGAAAATGTTTTAACTTTTAATGCTTATTTGTTTGATTTCTTGTTCCCTTACGGCTTTCTATCTTCTTTATTCTTGGTAAAAAGTGCAGCTCTTGTAGTGTTTTTTGTTTTGCATGTGTTGGCTGCCTCTAACCTTGATACAACTTTTCATCGATGACAGAACTTTAATCGAATGAGCCAATGGCTTCTCGTTGAAATTCTCTTGTAAAGTAAATATCTGGACATTGCCTTGCATACCCAGGGCAGAAATACCTGAAACTTTGGGGGATCCAGAGAGATTTTGTTTTCAAAACTTGTTGTGTTGACCAGACAAGAGTTTGATGAAGTGTTTTGTAGAGGCACCTGTGCCCACGTTTCACTTCAAGCATGCAAAAAACTGTGATACCAAAATACATTTCCTCTGCTTTTATCGTAGCTAACTTCTATCAAAAATTATAAAACAAATTTAATTTTTGTATGTGCTATCTGATAAATGTCCGGGAATGCTGTACTAACTAACAAATTCGTCGATTCTTTAACTTTAAATGATGGGGGCTCTGTGTAATTGGGGTATTCCACAAAAAATACCTCTCCTTTTTAGCCAATCAGCACACGCGATAGAATAGAGGTGTATGTGATTCTATAGGATTATTCAAAGCTTCAGGAGGCTAGATTCCGCTAAGAAAATAGCACGAAAAAAGTGATATCGCACGAGTCGCACAGCGACGAGGGCGATATCGACTTTTTGAGTGCTATTTTCGACGGAATCTATTGACTGAAAGCTTTGAATATACTTGAATCCTATGATATCTCGTCCTCAATTTACACAAAAAAGAGATATCATAGCAAATCACACAGTGTGGCTGCTCGTACAAATAATAATGTTGTAAGGCTCGGCGGGTTAGGGCCCATTCTTTAAATGTTTATATTTTGAAAACAAAAACTGCCTGTAATTCAAACAGAAATCTTGTTTTCATTAGTAAATCTTGTGAAGGAGATACACTGTAGAATGTCTCGTGGTGATTTTGGTGGTGGTGGTCCATCATATGGGTCTCTAGTAGGTGGATCGGCAGTCCCTGCTGGTCAACAGAGGGGCGGTCAGTATGGATACCAAGGAGAAGGTATTGTAGACCCTTTTTAACATTATTAATCAATCAATTATTTCATCAGCAATCATAATATTGGTTAGAGCTTAGGGCTTAGTTAAAGTCAGCTGATCTGTTCTTCCAACAATGTCAGCTACTACCCACTCTACACATTCTAACAGCAATCCTAATGTTACACACTTTTTTTCTAGAAACTGTAAAACTGAACCCTCCAAAGATCTTTTTTCAACTGAACTGTCAGAATCTGGAACACTTTAGCTAATGATCTCGAACTCTCCTGCAATATGGAACTCAGTTAACTTTAAGCAAACCCTACTGCAATATACTATTCTGCCGCAAAATTACAACCCAGAGGATCCACACTTATGGAAAACTATTTGTCTGTCATGTAATGTCTCACGTAATGTGTCTCGTCCTATCCATTGCTGTTTTCGATTCTTGTAAGAGGAGGGTCCTAATTTTTTTGGAGCCTTGCTTGAAAAAATGGTAGACCCCCCCCCCCCCCCCCATAATATCCCAATGTTGTATTTCATTGATTACTAGGTTATAATGACCACTCTAATTGGCTAACCACTGTTGTGGCATCTCTGCCTCACTAGGCAATGCTAATAGAATAAAATATTATTATTGAGCTCCTAATAGTTGAGCAGGGTTCAATGGTCATTATGAGGGAAGCATGGTTGGCTCTCATCACTGGGTCTCATCATTGTGGTCCAGGATCATATCCTGTCTAGAGGAAATTTTCTTTCTGTTCGAGTCATTATTGCAATCGATTCGGGTTGAAGTTAATTCCACTTTGATTCTTAGTCTTTTGGATGACACAGTACACCAAGATCCTATCTGCTTTCCCTTCCGACCATTCATTTGTTTCACTATACCCAGGTCATGATGAGTTCCAGAATCTGAGTGATTCAGTGAGCAGCAGCATATTCCAAATCAACAACAATAGTAAGTTTAGTACTAGAAATAATCATAGATTATGCTTGTATCAGGGTGCGACCCCCGGGGACCCAGGGGGTCTTTGTCAAACTGCTCAATCAAACTGTTCAAAATCCCCCTGGGTATGGGGCGATAAAATAAGGACAAAATCTCTACCCTTGGGGAAAAAATAAGGTTTTGGGTACTATTGTTATCATGATTTTTGGATACGTACATGGACCTAGAATTTCTCCAGATTGTCAGATTTGGTTCACATCAGAAGTCCATCGTTCACATAATTGTATTTCACATGCATAATATGTAGGCAAGTTTTGCAACCTAGAGATTTCATGTTATCTGTTTTCGCAATTGAGGCATGGCCGCGAGTAGGGTTTGTTACATCCAAGGCCACAAAATATTATTGTAGGGAATACCACTGACCTTACAAATCCCCAGGGTAGATGCATGGGTAAGTGCTATTTTTCAAAAGTGCCCAAATCCCCATCCCCAAGGGCAAAAATTGCCATACAATCTCGACAAATTCCCCTCGTTGCCCATGGTTGCCCAGGGTCGCACCCTGGAGGAAGCTGCTGATACAAGCATTAGTGAAAATAATGTGTTCCCTGTCATACAGGGTGGGCTCTTTTCAGCTTACTGACAAGTCAGCACCAGTCACAACATTTCATATTATTAAATCCATGGAAAAAATCGTGCCTGCTGTTCACAACAGAAGATGCAAACTTTGTTGCAAGTTGCCTCAGATAAAATGAAATCTAGACCTTAGTGGACTTTGTCAGTGACTCGTTGTTGCTTACTGTATTTTTTAGCATCAGCATTGGAAAGAATACTAAAGCAAATAACATCTGGCAAAGAAAATGTGTCTCCAGAGAAAATGTAAGTACTACACTGCAGGTATCTTTTGGACTTGCCTGGCTACTTTTTCTTCAATACAACAAGCAATTAAGCACATAAGCAATAGTATGGCTGTCAGAGGCATCACAAATACATGGAATAAAGTGTTATAACTGACATTATTTTGTTGATCTTCTCGCAGTCACCGTATCCAACAAGGAACTAACAAATTAGCTGGTGAGACCACACACTTGCTGAAGCAGATGAGCACCATGTGCGGAGGCTCAGCCCCTTATAGTGTGAGTTCTTTGTAATGGACTCAAAAGTTATCCCTTTTTGAAAAACGTTTCATTTGGCATGTGGTTGGTATCTAATGTTAGACTTATACTGCTACTCTATGATGGTTTATTCTTCTCTTCATATCTATTTTTCTGTTCACAATACATGTGTGAATCTTCTCTCATTTTTTTCAGAGACAGCAAAGAATACAGCATGAGAGGCTTAAAGAAGAGTTTAGAGAATCCATTTCCAGATACTATTCTGTTCAGAATGTGAGTCCAGATTTTTACATATTTGTACTGTACCATTTTCTCTTGACTGTACATGTCTCATTTTGACATTTGAGTTTTATTCTTTTGCAGAAAATTGCAGAGCAAGAAAAGATTATTGTGCGATCTTCAAAGCATGTATGTTTTTATGATTACAACTGGTAGCATTTGGAATCATCCACATGAAAAGATAGATAACTGAAGTTTTACAAGGAGACTGACAGTACAGGGGAAGCAAGCAAGAAAGCAAAATGATGTTGGCACACCCGCAGAGATAAATTTGGTTATCCTTAATTTTCTAGGGAGGTTTGGGGGCATACTCCAGCTTTGAAATTTTAGGCCTTAAGATTGCCAGAAATGAATCACAATTTGGTGCTAAATCAGATTTTGGTCCAATATTGTCTGAAAAGCCCAGAAAAGCAGCAAAAATATCCAGTGCAGAAGGTTTTCCTCTAGGTTTTTGCTGGCTTTAACATCAATTGTTTTGGTACATGTATTTCATGCAAAGGCTAAAATCAGAAATCGTAGAATCATGTTTTTGGGGGGAGTGGTCAACATGAGGGAAGACCTATCAATTACTTTCTTGTCTGCAGGAACCGACTCATGGTCGTTTTGAAGATGACTTTGGTAACGAGAAAACTAACTTGATGGAAGATGATCGTAGAAGGTAACCAAAAATAATTATCATTGCCACTTTCTGGGTAAAAATCTTGTAGGATCATTGACAAATTACTAGGAACAAAGCAGCAAAAGGTCTTTAATTTTGATAAGCCGAAAAGACACTGCTTGTTCATTATTTTTTGTGTGCGTTCATTGCATTTTTCAGGGCTGAACAAGAACAGCTTTCAGACCAGATAACAGTAGACGAACAACTTATCTACGAAAGGGAAGAGAGGATTCGGCAAATTGAGGTGAATTTTAGAACATGGACCTCTATTCTATTAAAAAGCGAGCAGAGAAGACTATTATTTGAATTTCTGACATTGCTTCTGAATTCTCTCTAGACAAGCAAAGTTTTTGTTTTACTAAATGTGTTTTCTTTATTTCTAGGGAGATATTCTCGACATCAATGAAATCTTCAGAGATCTTGCTACCATGGTCTATGAGCAAGGAGAGATTGTTGGTACGTTGAAAGTTCCAAACGGTAGAGCTTCATCCTGTAAAAATCATGCGAAAAGATGGCAGAAAAGCAACCAAAGTTATTCATGAAAGTTATTCATGAGGAATATTAAACAACTTTCACAATGAACGAATGCCGGAGAATCGGGGCGAAAATGGCTTTCATGCACGCACAATTAGAAGAGTAGTAATAGTTTGCTTTATGCTGCTATATTGACTTAACACCGTGGTCTTATTTTGTTTTCAGATTCAATAGAAGGAAACATTGAAAGAGCACACGGCAACGTCGAGGGTGCAAACGTGCAGCTTCAAAAAGCCAGCAAACTGCAGGTAAGCATTAAAATGGCTTCGCGCGCGCGACGAGAAAACATTCCATGACTTGTACAAGCTTCGAGATCTTGAGTTCAGAAAACAAAAGTTACCTTTCTTGGAAAACTATGAATACGTCCTTGGAATCTAAGAGATATTCTCAAAACAGCAGGCAAGCAAATAGTAAAAGAAATAACCTAAAATAAGACAAAAGTGCGTGCTAGACAGGTTCCTTTTTAGTCAAAGATTTTTCGGTGATTTTTGTCTTTTTTTTTTGTTCAACCAGAAAGCGGCGCGAAAGAAGATGTGCATTCTCCTTCTTATCCTTGTTCTTGTGGGTGGCGCTATTGCACTTATTGTCATACTCACCAAAAACTAGTATTTAGTTCTTATATGAAATTGGTAATGGAATTCGCTTGATTACCGAAAAGCTCGACCCTGGACTGGGTTCCAGGTTTTTATGGTCAGTATGGAAAAAAATGTTGCGCTCTGGAAAGTCAGCATTTAACACCTCCGTGATTTTGTTGTTACTCATTGATTTGAGGTGAGATTGAAGACAAGGCCGGCCACGAGAAAATTTAGTAGCTAGCTCTTCGGGTCTCGCGTTCGACCCGAACAAAGCAACAACTCAAAGTCACCAAAATTTGTGAGTAATTTACTGTCTAAATGGAGGGATGTGTCTTTTGTTGACCGTCATTAAAATTTGATGCAAAATAAACATGGGAGAAGTGAAGTGCGGTTGGTAGAGAGAAATTAGTTAGAAATCACACGTACAGCTATCACCTCAAAAAGTGTTTGAAACAGAAATAAGGCAGGCGCTTAAATATCCGCAGCCCCTGTTGAAGACCGTTGTTTGGAAACAGTTTTTACACAGAATAGCCGTATTCACATAAGTTCACGTAAGTTCCTGCTTTATGTCAATTCTGCTCAGAAACACTTGCTTGTTATCTGTCTAAACTTTCTCCTTCAAAAAAAAATGTTTTCACGTGATCACAGAAGAACAGGGAACCCGATATTCAAGGCGAGAAACTCGTCTCAGACGGGAAACTCGTCTCTAGTGTGAATACAGCTATTAACTTGAAAACAATCACCGTAGTTCACGGACCAGAGAAACTAGTTCTCAAAGATCGTAGGACTTGTTAATGACGGGTTTTTCGTCTGACGAGTTTTCCGTCGTTGGCCATATTTATACTAGGAGACGTGATTTAGGCCTAGTACATACGCCGCTCTTATCATGAGCCGATCCAACCTGTTGCCGTGAAATACACGAAAATCCGGGGGCATTTAAATGGATTCTACATTACCGGTATGATTTAGAATAGTCTAGGTGACAGGCAGACCAGAGATGGAAGTGCGTTTAGGACGACCGTGAACTAGCTGAGCTCATACAGTTCTCTTGGAAAAGTGAATTCTGAAAAAAGAAGTGTCGAGTTTTGAAATGAGCTGCGCAATTTGCGGTAAGACCGTCTTGATTGAGTCGTCTCGTCTTTATACTAGACGCCTAAGCCGTCCGGCAAGTCTGTTGGATGCCCTTAAATTTCAGACGGCTAAATCGTCCAGACAGCTTAGCCTTCTCTAGTATAAAACGGCCATTTTTAATAAAAAATATTAACGTAGAAGTTTGTAATGCGTTGGAAATGATTTGTTGTGAGAATTTTTTCCAGTTGTTACTCGAATTGTTTCCAAGTCCTGGTGGATCCCTTGTTTACCACCCTGGGAATCCTTACAGTCCAAAAAACTCTTATAGGGAATGGCTGATTGCATTTTTAAACCGCACCGCCCGGAGGCGTTGAGGATCTCCCTTTAAAAGACCCCCTGCCCTGGAATTTCCACTCGTGAAACAGACCCTCTCCTCTGAAATTTCCAACCTCATAAAGGATCCCCTCCCCTTGGAATTTCCATTTTTTCTGGCAAAATACCCTTGGATAAAATGTCCCTGGAAAGTCACCTTTTTTTTATCCCTCACCCTTGGAATTTCCAGTCTCCAGACACACCCCCTCCCGTGGAATTTCCAGAGTCCAATACAACCCCCCTGGAAAATTTCCCGTTGGTCCTCAACCCCCCGGTGCGGTTTAAAAATGCAATCAACCAATCCATTCCAGGGCCCAGTTCCTGAAAGGTTGGATAAAGTTATCCACGGATAAAAGTTATCTGTTGTATAGGATTTGTTCTGGATGTATCCGTTGGACAAGCGTTTATCTACTGATAACTCTTATCTGACATTCTAGGAACCGGCCCCAGAAGGTGCCCAATAGGGGAGGGGGTGTGGAATTTTTTGTTTTGCGACTGCCGATCAAGTAGTGAGTATATAATAAAAAAACATTTCGATTAGTTTAGACAAAATAGATACACGACGCTAGGATTGTCGCTGAACACCGACGTTCTATAATAAATCATGAGTGGAAATAAAATTTTCCTTTCATTTTTACAAATCAATGTAAATAAAACAGTCAAGTGAAAGTCAAATATGGTTGTAGGTTTGCTTTCTGTAGAGATCATCGCAAGTAAGCCATAGCATAAAAGGCTCTTGTTGATCTTAAATCCTAAATCTTGTTGATCTTACTTTTTTCCTTGTATCTTACGAAGGAATTAATTCCTGTGCTCCGTGGCGAGGCAGCATCGCCCGGAAAAATACTTATAATACATAAGGGACCGTTCATTTTTTATCAGGGAGGGGGGGCTGGTGGAAATGAGGGGAGACCCTGTATTTTTTTGGGTGGCCCCCCCTTTCATGTCCGTATTTTTTTAGGTGGCCCCCCAAAATCCAATGTATTTTTCTTGTGCCCCCCCCCCCCCCCCCTCCCTCTTATAAATGCTTGCCCTGTAAGATAGACTCTTGCCTAAGTGATGCAGTCTCATTCTTCTTAACGTTTTTCTTACTTCTGTCAAAGCTAAGGAACCGATCCCCCCTCAGAACTATTAAACGTTTTCGTGACACCCACCTCAGGTCCACTATTTGTAGAAGACATTTTACATAAAGAGGGGGTCACATAATTCTTTCTTTGCGTGCGAAGCGCGCCCAACTTTTGATAACCGCATTTCATCAAGCCTCAGAAAATGGGTAGATGTTTTTTTTGTGTATAGTAAACAAAGCCTGTCAGGAGCCCAGGAAAATGCGCTAATGATATAGGTTAGATGAAAGGTCCTAGTGAAGGGCTCGTGAGCCTTTAGGTAATATTTTTCAGGCGCTCCGCAAATGAAGAAATTATTCATGTGCTTGAAGCGCGGCCCAAATGACTGAACGTTGAACTCACGCTTACCTAAGGTGTGTTCTTTCAAACGTAGAGACTGCCCGGCAGGCCTATCAGTGCATATTATATGTTAAATTCTGCATGCGCGCGAAGCGCGCCGAAATTTTTATTAAGTATTGAGTGAAATTAGAAACATATAAGCGAGTTGCAACATGTAACAAACATATTGCATGCTGTAAAAAATACAAACTTTTCGTTTCCTCCCTGTTATGTGCTTGTATTTTTTTGGGTGACCCCCCCCCCTTTAGTGGCGTATTTTTTTGGGTGACCCCCCCCTTTGAGGCCGTATTTTTTTGGGCGACCCCCCCCCCCCTCATTTCCACCAGCCCCCCCTCCCTGATAAAAAATGAACGGTCCCTAAGCTGTAAAGCATAGCACCTCAGCATAACTTCATAATATTGAAATAAGTTATAACGTCACGATACTCAGTAGCCTGTGAACCACTCTCGTAGGAGAGGCTCTGATAAAAGCTACGACGCGAGATTTGATTCAAAACCGTTCAGAGAGAGAGAACTTTCTGCGCATGCCCCGACGCTCAAAATCAGCCGATAGCATTCTCTTACCCAGGCTCCCTAGCTCATCGCCTCGCGGGGGAGGCCCTGGTGTCAGCCATTTGAGGACTTTTCAGTTTATTGGCTGATTTTGAACGTTGGGGCATGCGTAGAAAGTGCAACAGCTTTTTATCAAATCTCGCGCATGTGTCACCAGGGCCATCCCGGCGAGGTGACGAATCGTGAAGCTCTGAGTACGAATATGCCTGGGAAAAGGCTCTCCTTTAACCGGCAAACCCCTAAAAAACAATGAACGAATACACTTCGCTGCTGTTAACTTAGAAAGTATTTTATTATTTCGCAAATGTATTAATTTACAGAGACATTATTACAAAGTGACAAGTAAATAGAATTTCTTGACCAGGATTGAGATTTTTTCCAATCCTGCATAAACTCGCTGTTTTTGAGTTATTCATTTATATATCAAAAGGTTTTATGTTTTATTATATAAACATCAGTGAAATACCTGGTGTATCTCCCGCACGAAATTGTGATGTCTTCACACTGTGAAATAACATGTTATTTCACAGTATGAAGATATCAATCTGGCGCCAGTGCTCGAAGGCCCCTTTTCGGATTTTCTAAAATAAATCTCATGGTTTAGTATTTCACTGATGTCTGTAGGATAAACAGAACATTACATGACCGCTTTATCTTCTCGTGTTAAAAATTTATTCGACTCGTTCGCTGCGCTCACTCGTGAGATAAAATTTTCAACACTAGAAGATAAAATTCGTATCTCCGCGCGCCCATGTAATATCTTCTATTTCTTTTCTTATCAAATGGCGGGCTTTTCTGATATGGCCGCTAATCGCATCGATAAAATATCGGCAGTTTGGACTACAGGTATCTCTTGAATATAGTGATATTTTCCATTTTATTTTTAAGTACTATAGCTTTCTAGTATTGTCCTTTCTTTCACCTCTGTTACCTTCACTCTAGGTTCTCACTCTAGGTAACAAGAGTTTCAACCCCTCCTATATGCAGTAGAAGGAACATCGTTGCTCCGTAAAGTTCGGACACGCATCAAGTATAAAATGCCTCCTTAAATTTCATTCCCGGACCGCTAATTTCGTCCTTTAGAAAGCGTTGGCGGTGGTCCGTTTTATTTTGTAGACACTCACAATTCCAGGAATCGTGTACTTTTACACGTCATTGACAAATAAGTGTGTTATGATCGCATTGTTTGAAGTCGATAGATTGCCTCTATATAACAGCTTACTTTGTAATGTTCATAATGCTTCGTAGAGCAACGGAAATGTACTCGTGTCCTTCAGCTCATTAGGGAAACCAAACAAGTACAAAATGTCGACAATTCGTAACATGTTCTTCGTTGTTCTTCACTCCCGAGACCAAAATAGCACTTCTCCTTACTCAAAGCAATACACTTGATGGGAGAATTTGGTGCTGTATCTGCGCGTTCCTCTTCACTGAGTTAATGAAATTCTACTCTCTTGTTTTCTTGGCAATGCCTTGGTATAGTTGAAAGGTTTAACGTCCAATCTCTTGCCTTTCCTCCTGTTAGTCTTGTACTTATATCGTCTCTCCTTTGGGCGGTTTATTTGGTGAAACATAAAAAGCGGGTTGCTCGTAGCCTCGCAAAGGTGGAATTTCCGCTTCGGTATCTGGCTCTCCTTTGCTGGGTTTAAAGGAGCCACTGTATCTGCGTAAAAAGGCAAAAGGTTGTCGTGGTAATGTTGAGGCGCTACTATACTGTTCGTTCTGGGGGTTCAAAGTTACTTTGAGAACCGGATAAATGTTGATGTAATTGTACAGGGCGACAAAAAATTTGAAATTTCTGCCCTTAGTCGTCACTGACGACTTGAGTGGCGACTTCGAAAAAGTTGATTTCCAGCCCTGAATTGCGGCCGAACTAATGAGGGCAACAAGTTTTCACAACCTGCAACAAATGTTTTTGTTTCGCGACAAGTTGTGGCGCGAGATGAAAAACGCGCAACATCGATTATCAACTTGCAATGCAGCAATGTTGCGCGACAAGTTGAGGGATTTTGTGCCTCGTATTTTCCCGGCTTGAATTCCCGCCAATTTGGGCGCGCGTGGAGACAAAGGAAGCCGCAACAAATATTTCGCGGAAAAAATTCAAGAACTGAAAATTTATCGTGCGATTATACTTACTGACCTGTTGTTCCAACGATAGAGTAAAAAGACCGTGATAATAACCGCAACTACGGCAGCAATCACTATGATAACGATAACAAGGGTGGACACGCTATGATCCGGAGGGGTACCCACTTGGGAGAGCACTCCGCCCCCGGAGGGGGTGGCATAGGTCTGACGTGTGAATGATCTTGTGTTGGGTGTGGTCAGAGTTTCGTCATCAGGATCCACCGTTGTCGATTCTTTGTGAAAGAGTAGAGAGGCAAATTTATGGAATAAATAAACAAAAACAAACAAAATATTCTTCCTGACTGTTGTGGCCAGCTCAGGACTAATACTACGCTAATCGTAAAAAGAGAATAATGAAAAAAATCATGTTACGATTCATGTTTATAGTGGTGCGCTTTGCTATCCCACAGACAAATTGAAACTAAATATTAAAGTGACTCACTCCAAATTCAAAATGCACCCAACTCCGACTCGGACGCAAAGTTGCAAAGACAAGCTCAGCAGGGTCATAACTTTTGTTATGACCCTTTTTTATTGTTATCTAAATAAGTAAATAGTTATTATTAGAGTAAATACGGTAATATATTTCTGCTTTGGCTCGAGATACAATAGTAGGTGAGTACACCCAAAAGAGACTGACTTAGAGGGAAAGGAAATAGATTCGTGGGGTTTCTTTTACCTGGTACACATTCAGGATACACGCATTCCGTCGGTTGGCATCTGTCATCGTCCTCATCATCGTCACCACCCTCACCGCAGCCAGATCCGGTCGGGTTATCCCTGGATGGGAGTAGGATTCGATAGAGCCAGCCGTTTGGTACATAGCCATGTTTCTTAAACCTTGAGAATTAGCAAAACCTCATAAGCACTAAGATCAGTATCAGTCCGGGTGATGAAGCGAATTTCAAATGAGCGTCAAAAACAAAACGCAAAGGAAAAGCACTTAGCCAATCAGAAACAAAACTAATTCAACAACCAACCAATCAGGGAGCGAAGGAAATACACTAAGCCAATCAGAAACGAAACTAATTCAACAGCCAACCAATCAGGAGTGAAGGAAATACACTTAGCCAATCAGAAACGGAACTAATTCAGTAACCAACCAATCAGGGAGCGAAGGAAATACACTTAGCCAATCAGAAACGAAGCTAATTTAGTAACCAACCAATCAGGGAGCAAAGGAAATACACTTAGCCAATCAGAAACGAAACTAATTCAGTAACCAACCAATCAGGGAGCGAAGGAAATACGCTTAGCCAATCAGAAACGAAACTAATTCAACAGCCAACCAATCAGGAGCGAAGGAAATACACTTAGCCAATCAGAAACGGAACAAATTCAGTAACCAACCAATCAGGGAGCGAAGGAAATACACTTAGCCAATCAGTAACGAAACCCATTCAACAACAAATCAATCAGGCGACGAAGTAAGTACGACTTGCGTTTAGTCATGACCCCAAAAGACACGATGTTTTTGTGTCTCCTTCACATTCTGATTGGCTGATTTAACAAATAGTCGAGACCTCAAATTATCACGAGCGTTACGCACATTTTTGCACATTTTCAAGAGTCACGTCAACACCCATAGAAAATTAAAGATTCCAATGCTCGTCCAACAGTTATGTTCAAACTTGCAAGCGAACTGGATTGCTTCATTAGTGAGCGCGTTTTATCACAATTTTCTCAGGGTCTCAATCGGGGTATGGCTCTGACGGTTGACGGTTAAAAAATACGCTTTTGACGGTTGACGGTTAATTTTTGTTCTTGAAAGGAAATATGAAAAAGGATTTACCAGTTGAATTGTTCGCTGAATCGATTTTCGTAGACTCATATCTGCGCATAGAGAAGAATCGCCTTGCAAACACAAACACTTATAATGTCCGTTATCTCTTTGTACGATCAGCCTCTTCCCCTCAGATAAATAACTCTTCATCTGAAGGCATAAGAGAAACCTCAGGCATTTTATTCGTGGCGGTGTGTGAAAGAATTGTTTCTTTCGATGTGGCCAATACGGCGGGGTATCGCTAGGCGAACGAAGTTAACGAAGTTTGATTGACGTCCACTAAGAACCAGTCGCGAAATGTGAAACAAATACGCGAACGCACAGTTGACTGAGAATGAGTGTAAGGATGACGAATTATTAATAGTGAGTTTTTCAGAATGAATGGTAGGCACATATGAAGGGAATAATAATGTAAACCGCAGTGTATCTGAGACAATGCCTTTCCGTTCTCTATCTCTACCAAACCTACCGAGTGTCTGTCTTGGTTCTCTGAACTTGGTCGATGATATTGTAGTTCTCAAACTCGAACTGCTGCAGGAACCCACTGAAGTTTTGCTTGCTGACTGAGAATGGCACATCATTCAGCCCTGCGAACAGAAAGGTTGTAGGACCATTTATTTAGATTATTTCAATCGCTTTTCAAGTACAGCATTACCTTCAATCAGAGGCTCGATATGTGTTCTGATATTTATACCACGTTACACGAATATAGACCCAGAAATAAAAAATAACAATACATGTAGATAGACAGATAGATAGATAGTTTATTTTCCATAAGAATTGCAGCCCAAAGGCTGAAATATACTTATAAATTACAATCATAATAATAATAAATATAAATGTACTATAAAATTGATATATAACTATTGATACTGAAAATACTATTCTAAAAACTATATGATTATTAAAAAGCGACTAACTATTTACATGAGAAGTTGTATTGAAATTCATAAAACTGGAACGACATCTTTTAGTTTTACAATTTTGACTTACAAATGTGCGCTTGGTTCTTAAATTGTAGTACATGTAGTACATATACATATACATGTAGTACATATATGTAGTATAGTGCGTACAAAACTAGCACCAAAATTATGACTCATACTTACCCGGTCCCCCTGCCACGTAGGCAACTCGATTATCACCGCTCAGGTCGAGAGAGAACTGCTTATTACGCGTCATATTTGGTAATTATACCAACCGAGGTTGATGTCGAGCGTCACCTCCCGTTGACGCCGTAGTACTTGTACCCAGTAGTACGTGGACATGTTCAAGGTGACGTTGCTAACCATTTTCAGGCTACCTGTGGAAAAGTAGCAGCCAAACGATCATTATAGTTCATGACAGCTCTATAATTGACTATCATTAACTATCTTGGGGTCTGATCATGTTCACTGAATTCGACATGATAGTTCATGATAATTTTGACCGCTCGTATGATAGTTCATGATAGTAGTTCGGTCAGAAATTTTCCAAAATGGCTCAATTTACAAAATCCAAGATGGCGTCCCCCGGGGAAGAAGATAATGGTCGAGAAAGATCTATAAAAATCAAGGTTCCCCGCTGTATTTGATTTGCCACGACGCTGGCTCGACGTCTAGTCCGGGCCCAACGTGATTTCAGTGCGGCTAAGCTACGACATTAGAATTTGTATTAATGTAAAGTTTCCTATGTATCTTTTTTGGTATTATGGCATAATGTTATGTATAGCCTCTCACTTACCTCCTCCTAAATTGACATCCACTCGGATTCTTGAATCCACAAGCTCTATCAACAGATGATCGTTTTTGTCGCCCATGTAAAAGATCACCCCGTTAGGCTTCTTGGCCACCATTCGAAATGAAACCCTGTTGTTCTTCATTGACCAATCTTTTTTACCAACCTTGTTTTCGAACGAGATGTAGCCGCTACCATTGAGGTATATAAACGAGGTTTCTGCGGAGAGAAATGTTTGATCGCCAGGACAATGTTAATTTTATTAATTTAAAGTGCATGAAAAGAGCGAAATGGGACAAATAGTATAGGACATGAGAGGTAACTTCCCGAAAACTGTTTTCGATTCGATTTCATTGAAAAATGAATATTTTACAGAGTTTTGAATTATTTCCTTCGACGAAGACGGCCGCGCTAAAAAGGGCCTGGGTAGAATGACGTGGCGAGAGGTATTGTTCTCTCATAGTGGCGAAAAAAAAACATTTCAAACATTCAAAATCCGAAATAATTTGCATGTATAGATGTTGACAAGCGTATCAAAATGAGTTTCTCTTGTGCATCGATGGAAAATTATAAACTGTAGTGCAGAAGTAGTGCACTTCTCTGTACATCTACATTTGAGTGACAGCTGAAAACAATACCTCCGGACACTTCACAAGAAAGCTCGACCCGGTAATCCCATTATCGGCCTGTTAGCCACAGGGCGACCAAAAGAGCAAAATCGGCTACTTTTGGCTGCACGTACTAAGCTGGGGTTTTATCTACTTGCTCCAAGTCGACCTCATAGAATACCCGAAGCGAGCGAAGCGAGTAAAGCGAGTGAGCCGCGAAGCGGCGAGCACGTATCATACATCAATTTAAACTTGAAACGCGTAGAATTCGTCCCATTTCGCTCTTTTCAGGGTGATATGCACTTTAACTAATATGCAATATTTAACAACAATTCCATATTTTGCGTATTGGCAGGAATGCCCCTGAAACCCATTGAGAAGTAATCGTGTACAACGTACAAAAACAAAGGCGCTTTCGTCAAACCAAAAGGCTTGACACAAAAATGATATTGCCCCCCAAAATGTAGAAAACAAAAGAATACTTCTTTAAAGGTTTCCATCCCTGCCTTTCTGCTTCGATCAAATTGCCTGAGGCATAATAAAGAAAAGAAAATGGCTAATGGGCCAGTTTTTTCATTTGTGTTATTCGATTCACTATTGTTGCTACCCGAAAAACTTTGCTTCTATTCAAAAACTTTCAACGTTATTTTCTACGCTTTCTGTCTCTTTCTTTAATATGAACGTTATTTTGCCCGAGATTATAGTCTGAGGGAAAATATAACGTTTTTATAGAAAACGAAATAAAACTTTTCACTGAACGAGAAAAACCTTAGGGGTGGACCATTAGAAGTTGGGGGAGGGGGGGTGGCAATTCCCAAAAAAAAATTCGCGCAAGGCCAATCCTTCCAAAAAAAAAATCTTGCAGAGATTCAAGCTAGGAAATAAAAATCCTACAAAGACATGGCTTGGGTTCTCATTAAAAGATGTCTTAAGTAGTTATTCCAGCAACTTCTCTTTTGCATTTTTCTACTTCACTTAATAAAAATTTCGGCGCGCTTCGCGCCCATTACAATACCATCAAACATACAGTCGGTGAGAACTCACGCACCGAAGACACCGCCCTCGCGCCGTTTACAAGAACAAGTGTATCTTGCCGAGGAAAAACAAACTCTCCCAAAAAATGCCCTGAAGTGATAGGCCTGGCAGGCAGTCACTATGTTCGAAAGAATCACACTTGGGTAAGCGTGAAATTCGTCATGTGGACCGCTTCACACAAATGAATATAATTTCGTAATTTGCGGCATCAATAATAAAAACCTACAGGCATTGTTTATTATACACAAAAAACGGAATGTTCGTCTACCCTTTCTCTGAGGCTTGATGAAATGCGTTTATAAAAATTCGAGCGCGCTTCGCGCGCAACGGAAGAAAAAGACCTCTACCAGGTCAAATAGGGGCCAGGGGATGGCGAAAACGTTTAACAGCTTCATTCTTTTTTAACGGCAACCAATAAAAATATATCATAAGAAAATTTGTTGTATCTATACATACAGCAACAAGATTTTCTTCATCCATTTCTGAACCAAATATAGTATAAGAAAATTTTGTTGATTTGTTGATGCGGATTTAGACGGCCTGTGGGAACGGAACGCCACGGGAACAGGTACAGTAAAAACCCGCATAAAAGAACAAGTGGATTAAGAACACTCAGGCTGGAATTTGGCCAAAAAGGTACCTTATACATAAGAACACATACAGCCTGAAAAATGAAACATTGTTCTTGTATAAAAAATGGCTGCCAGTTAGATACAAGTCCAATAACCTGCTGTGGTACAGTACAGTAGATCAATAGACCATTGCACATAGTTTTCTACAGCAGGTACTGTATGGGGATTTCCAGGGTGCATTTAGCCATGTAGCTTACTTTTCTGCCAATCATATTCTTTATTTGACTGTTGGTAGTGAAAGCAGTATTTGATTTTAAGAAACAATTTTAAGAACACCTTGAAAACATTTTCAGGCTGATTTTGCAGAAAACACCCAATGTTTAAGAACAAAATCAGCCTGAATCCCCAAAACACCTGTTCTTTTACACGGGTTTTTACTGTAGTGCTCGATGCGCAAGATACCTCTCGTGGGTTTATCCTTTTCCACTTTTTTTGTGTGTGTCTGCGAAAAAAAAATCGTACATGGCCTTCGAGTCCGAAAAAAAATTCCTCCACAACCTGATCCCCGAAAAAAAAATTCATACGCAAAATTATTGCCACCCCCTCCCGCAATTTCTAATGGTCCACCCCTTACTTTTGTTTATGCTTTTTGGATAAAAAGAATGCGTGAGTCTGTAAAAATCGCCTCTCAAGTTGCTAAAGAAATCCCAAAATTGGATAAATGAATTACGGATTTCATCATAAAGCATGATGACAACATTGATATAAATCTAACCTCTTGTCATGTCAAAGGTAAACTTGATGCATTTAAAAATTCATGCGGTGCTCTTGCACGCACGAAATTGTTGCCGACGTATTTTTGCCGTAAACCACACATCACGATTTTTTTATCGTGAAAAATGCAGATTCTGGCAACGTCAATTGAAGTCATTTGAGTGTAGTTCTCGAAGTTTGTGATCGAAGTAAACTGGCAAGTTGACCACAAGTGGTGTATAAAGGAATAGGCCTTATCACGGTTCCCGCCGCCATTTTGTTCAGTAGGAAAACCGTGCACAATTCCACATAAACTCTGCAAACGCGAAGTGAAATAGTTGCGAAAATATGAAACACATCGGTAAAAATGAATTACAGCATTGAGATAGTGGCTGAAACAGTTTAGCTGTAAAGTGTGGAGGCTATAGCTACTGTGTGAATCGAGCAATTGCCTTTTTTAATTAATACTGATGCCTGTAAAATATGTGTGCATCAATGCGTAAAAAGCCTGTCAAAATACAGGGTAGATGTGGGAAGCTAAAAACTACAATCGCTCGCTTTATAGAGAGCGTAGGAAGCTGAAATTGTTTGGCCAAGTAGAATTACTTTACGCTAAGTACTTTGTTGATATGTGAAATATTTTCGCAACGATTGCACTTCGCGTTTGCAGAGTTTATGTTTACTGAACAAAATGGCGGCGGAAACCTATTATTATTGATTTAACTCTTTCTCCGTACTGCTACCTTTTGTCTGGTTTGAAACTTGTCAATCACAATTATTATACAGTATAGACTATTTGTGAAGAATTGAAAATTCGTAATCAAAAGTAAAAAAAACTGTCAAGTTGTGATTGGAAGAAGCTGTAGGTGAAGCGCTGTTATTGAAAAATTCTGTCCTTGGTTTTACAGGCCCGTTTTACAGGTTTGTGTTATCTGCCGAAGCGAAGCTGAGGCGGATAACACTAACTCGAGGCGTTGACAAATCTCACTATCATGCGAAAACCGAATTCAATAACTGTTTTATTATTCAGCAACAAGGAATTCTTACCAAGCTAAACGAAGTCGACGACCTCGTCGAGGAAACGGTTTTTTAACTTCAGCTTACGACCATTAGTATTTTCCCCTTTTGTATTCAATTTAAATAGCCATTGTTGATGTTTAGATATCCTGAGCAATGATCTCTCGGCACAAAGCATAGCAGATTCAACGAGAATATTGGCTGAATTGGCTTTCGCCTTCGAAATGAAAACCAAGCATTTCTAAGATGGCGGCCAAACCTATTGGCTATTGGCGTTATGACTTCATTAGAGTGCATCAATCCTAATGTCTGGAGTATGACGTCACGCACTGCGCGCCAACAATGTTTCGCTGCGTACTCTTAGCCAATCAGAATCGAGATAGTGGCATGGCTGAATAATAATCATCTATGCTTGTTACATAACCTTTAAACTGCTAGATGAGCACGAATTTGGAGTATTTTCGTGTGATATCGAGCGGATGGAATTGGATTACGAAATGACATTTTTGATTTCTGTTCAGTCTGAACAGTTTTCAAACTTGGAAATTTGATAGCGAAAGCTATAAACTTACGTAAAAAGATGCCTATATAATAAAAGTTTCTGTTCCTTTTTCTTAGTAACACCATATAATAGTATAATGTAGGATTCTGAGATGTTTATGTAGATCACTGGTCTTATTTTATTTTGAAACAACCGTGACACAGCCCCTTTAAGACCAGTAACGTTCCTAGACGTGATTGGCTCAGAGGGTTTGGTTCAATCGACAGAAATCCAAAACCGACTAGCCCGTGTAGAAAGAAATGCAGACAAAAACATGAGCCCGAGCGGGTAGAATCGTAGACGTGTTTTTTCGACGCGTACCACGTTCCGGTAAATCCGTAGTATAACTTATACAATACCGCGGCAAAACGCAGTTCACATGCGCTAAAGATTCACTGGCCTGTGAAAAGAAGACAATTGAAAAAATATACATGACAACAGCGAGCGATCAATTTTGACTTTAAACCATGATTTTCGCCTCGGATTCAAGCATTTTAAGGTTTAAAAAGTGCGAGGTACAAAAGTTCAGAGAAAGATATGATCATATTCATGCTGCTTTGCAGTTTTTGTTACGTTTTGTGTCTGGAGCTTAAGTTTTTCCAAGTTTCCAAGACACGAGATATTTTTGTTATGTAGATAGTTTGTTTTGTTTTCATTTCACAGGAAGTAAAGCTTTAGCGCATGGCAAATGCGTTTCGCCGCTGTGTTCCTTTTCTTACCGTCGGCGCATTTCGGACCTTCGTACCCAGTCCCTTCACAGTCGCATTCAAACGTCTTGATGTGGTCAATGCACTTCCCTCCATTATCGCATTGTTGCATCTGGGTACTACCATCGCACGCGTTCTCACAATCATATGTCGCTGATTTCTTGTACTTTAACTTAGCACGATAAGCTTTTTCTGCGCCTTTTTTGTACATCAAGTTCCCAATGCAGCCGACGAAACTGTTGATAAAGAGATTAATGGTCATAAGCAAAATGGGTATTACTTTCTTTAGAATTAGTTCAAAAAGGGATGGTTGCGGAAACCGATACGCGTCCAGACCTCAAAGTTTGAGTAGGAGGTGCTGAATCGGCTCAGTGGTTATTTTGGCCTGTTTCAAAACTTCGATCTTTTGCCGCGTCGAAGTCAACTCAGCCGATTTTTTTTCTCCTTCTCGCCACAAAAGGAAGAAAAAACAAACTTTACATTCCTTTTTGTTGTACTACGACTCCTAGATTTACCTTTTACGCTAGACAAAGTGTCCTAGAAGCTGCAAATGAAATTTCTAACAATTACAAGTTCGAAGTCTGAAACTGGCCTTACTGCAATTAATTCTGCGAACTCCTCCTTCGGCTTCCGTCCATCAAACCAAGGAGGTTTTATGTGATCAAACCTTCTAAGGCTTGCGCATGTTTTTTTAAAAGTTTCGTATATATTTCATGGAGGATATTTGGGTTTGACGCCTAGCTAGTTCTTATTAATTTAGAAAACCTCTCATTGCTCATAGCCTGCGTGAAATCAACCAGAGCTGATCACTACAGTTTGATTGACGCGGAAGCCAAACCGCGGTTTGTTTATAGATGGCGTAGCTAGAGTTCGCAGAATTATGAAAATTATTGGACTGTTTTGTAGAATTTAGCAGCCAATTGAATGAGGTATCATCAGAACAGGATATTTTGTTTCTACCCATACTGTCTCGTAGCTTGAGGGAAAGCAGACTGTATCCTGATCCTTCAATCAAATGCAAAAGTAGTTGGCGCACTTTCCCTTCCGTTCCCTTCCTGACTCGTTCAATGTTCGCTAGAAAATTAGGTCGCTTGTCCGGCTCAACTAGCAACATCGAAAGGGCAAATTAGGAAGGAGGGGGAGGCAAGAGCACCAACGTTCTGCATTTGATTGCTGCTCCACGATTTTGAAACCGATGATGAGTGAATCAATTTTTTCGGTCATCCGTGGAGCAAAATAACAAGCTCGTACTACTGACCGGAGAACTGCCTCTGCAAAAAGCTCGCTTTTAGGTACAATCTAGCTCTTTGACGTGTATTGAATGTAACAATTGGTATGTATTAAGTATGTAGACTGTAGTTGTACCATTTGATAAAGATATTATTACTATCGTATGAGGTGCCGTGGAGCTCTTTTCCCAAAACCATCATTGTTCCGAAAGATGAGTTTTATTGTTTGTTGTTGTTTGTGTGTTTGTTTTTGTAGCGAATCATCGATGCTCTCTGTCAACGACGTTTCAGTCAACGAACTCAAAAGTGTTTTTATACGTGTTTGTATAGTTCAAAGACTTTGCGATAGACTGGGAGGAAAACCGACCGGGGTATCGGCTGATAGTCAATCTTTACGCTTAATTTACCTAAAGATATTAAAATGGCTAACGTTCTATATATTTTAATGTAATTGGCTGCCCTTGTAGGCGTCATATATAATTAATAGGTGGATTATTTCAAAGTGAGAAAGTAAATAATAATTTATGACGATTCCGGAATAACTCGCTACAATGAGAATATTAAAATGTGTAACAACTTGATCAAGTTTCGTAGGCGGACTTTTTAAAGCGCTGCTCACGTTCTGGACCTGTTATGTTATATTTGAGAAGAAAACATTGAAGAAAAATCTGCGCCTCGCGTGGCATTTTGTCTCGTGGGAGATAAAAACATTAAGATTAACGTGAATGAAAATCACACAAATTAAAGTTCAATAAGAGTCAAATGAATGATCTTTTTTCTTACGGTTGCCATATGAAGCGGAAATTTGGCAGGGCCCAGTCGCTTTGCTTTCTGAGAAGAATTGGAGCTCCTCCGAGGGACAAGTTCTGCCACCTTCGTCTTCTTTTCGCAATTATCTTAGGAATTTCGTATGAACATGGATGCGATGTTGACATGATGCCGTCTACAGTTAATGTGACATTTTCATAGCCAAGAAACACAGAAACATCGTGCCACTGGTTGTCGGAGTAAAAACTGCCATCGACTTTGAGTTTGACTGTTTCTTTCCAGCAAAAAGGCAAATAGAATTGTAGATAAATGCTAAATGGGTCTAGCTGAACAAGCATGTAGCCTTCACGACCCGTCTTGGCGTCGTGGTAAAGGAGAGTTCCTTCTGTGTTCGTAGTTTGAAACATGAAGGACAGCGTTCCTTGCTCGGAGAAATCCCATGCTTGAAATTCTGCAAACCCGGCTCCCTTGCCTTCGAAACTGAGTCCCGCCGGAGCCGTTTGCGTTAACGAAAACAGTAATGCCTGTACAATGCCGTAAATAAATAGCATTGTCTCTTAAATTAAAGGATTTGTATCAGCGTCAAGTCCAGCTTGTTCATCGGTGCTTAATTGACCGTTTACACATGAAGGTGTTGACTTGAGAACGGTTCTTCACGGAATGAGTACACTTCGCATTTTGTAGTACGTTTTCTAACAGTTCGCTGAGCGAGAATGCATTAGCAACAGACCGCCGCGGTCATTCCTGAGTAACACTTCTTCTCATTGGGTGATGATCCTGTTTTTGGTAACCCCAAGATGTTATCTGGACTTGGAAGATTGTGAAACCGTCCGGAAATCACCAGAAAACAGTACCCTTCTTCTCGAGCAAGAACAGGAAACCCAGTTTGATGTTCCGATACTTATAATACCCCAAGACACCTGCCAATGAAATTTGCGCAGCCCGAAACGAACGACGCGCTCAAAAACACGGAAAATCTTCACGGGTTCCATACAGGGCTCATTATACATCCTGAAAATCACTAAAACGATTTTGGGGAACCTCTAAATAATATTTGCCGCTCATTTTTGCTTCTTCCTAAATGAATATAGCAGTCGTTTTTATAACGTAATAGGTTGCTGTTACAAATGTTGCTCGAGGGTTTTCTACTCAATGTATTACTTTTTGTTCCAATAACGGACGAGTATTAATGAAAGGCCAGCAAATCTGTACTCTTCCATTTGGAATTATGCACTTTGGGGAAATGATAATATATGTCTTGTGTACTCAAATCCTTTGTTGCCAAATACAAAATACATGAACTCGTAAACCCACCGAATAGTTCGCCCAGAAAAGTCATCCTTAGTTTTCCGATAACCTTAATCTATAAACTCTATATGGATTAATATTCTTAATAACCTGAAAAGGTAACGTTGTCACTTTAAATGAGAAACATTCATTAGTTTTACGAGCAGAGAACAGTTAATTGGAGCTTAAATTATTTCTAAATGAAGATCCAGCGTTTCTCATTACTCGATCGATTGAACTTTCTATATTGAATGCAAGATAAATCTACAGTGATATAAAACCAGAGCTTGTAAACAGTTTTTGATTGTAAAACCCGCAAAAGTGATGACCATCGCTATATTTATTCCGTTGATGTTTCCCAGTGATTTTTTGTTATGAATTTATAAAATAAACATTTTCCGACTTGCTCCCTTTTGCACGAAAGTATCCGCTAGAAGAAAGAAAGTTAAAAATATTATTTCAATGGTTTTATCGAGTGGGTCAAAACATCCAACAAAATGTAAAGAAAAGGAGTGACATTTACCTGAAAAAAAATAACGATTTTAATGTGTATGCCTTAGTATTGTTTCAGTATGTCTTATTTTTCTTTTCGGACCTCTGTAATTTCGTGTTCTTTTGTGGAAAAAATCAGGGATCTGACTCGGAAAAATGATCTTGGAGTTCTAATGTACGGTCCGCTTAGTTGCTTCGTTATTAATAGTAAACGGTACTGGCGCTTCTATACCGAGTTTTAAGACCTAGACTTCGCCAGTCAAAATACAGGAACCTTTTTTGATTACTATCTAAAACTGTATCACTTTATATGTTTAGTTACTGCCACTTTTGTTTCTTTTTTTAGCGCGAAAAGAAACTTTATTTGTTTTATTTTTTAGACGTGTCAAACATCACTATGAATGAAGCTGAATTCAGTCAACAATTTTTTTCCGATAAAAGTTATAAATTATTCGTCATGATTAGCGAGAGAAAAAACAGAAATAATTTCTTCATTTCTGAATAGAAAATTTATCGGTATGACGCCAATGTGTAATCATTTTATTTGAAAATGTTCCTTCGTATGCCATTAGCAATACGTGACAAAATAAATGTGATTTGTCCGACGTGATACTGGGCGCGCGTTCCCGCCATTTCCAGAGTATCACGTGACCATACTAATGAAATTCGCGCGAATAAAACGGACGGCTTGCGGCTTGACGCTCCGCCCACGCTTGACATTGATCCGCTTTCGATAAAGATCACAAATCCATTGTCTGTAATTATTTATAACAAAAGCCCGATTACTACGTTTTAGTACTTCCGCCCTCTACTAGCGCCTTCAGGGTTTTGCCCTTGGGATATCGTCCACTAATGCTGCGTTTTAGTTGACAAATGTCTAGTTTTATATGCAAAGAGCCCTCGCTTTTAGCATAAAAAGTATGAAATAGTTGGTGCAGCTAGCTGGTCTGAATAAGAAATCATTCGCCGATATGTCGATTGTTTTACTAACTCTATGGAAATGCCTTACACAATTATCATTTATACGCGAACACAGTACTCATTGAAATAAGTGTCGCTTCGTTAGCAAAAAATGAAAAATTATTTGACTGAGATAATGTTTTGATTTCTTCATAACTACTTTATTCATCCACCATATTTCAAAAAGTTCAAGAGCCGCTCGGGTTGTTCTAGAAACTTGTTCTGCCTAGGCTTTTAGAATCGTGAGAACTGGGAGAATCTTGAAAAAGGTATACGAAAAAATTCAAGATACAATCAGCTTGTAGCATCGCTTACCCAAATTATGATATAGAATGCAATGTTAAACAACAACCTTATTTACTAGGGCTTTTCTGAGGAACTACAGCTTAGCCTCATATTCAACACCCATGTGGAAGAGGGGAACGAAGAACAACTATTTAGAAATATCGTGCTATTATTTCGATTGGGAATTACTCGAGTGTTAATGTAACGATAATATCTTGCTTTAAATCATCAATGAATTCCGTTGCCTTTGTCCTACAAGAGTTTTATCTGGCTTGCTACATTGGCGAAATGTTACTTCTTGACTCTCTCCGTAAATGTTTCCCAATGCTAAGCAGCCTTTTAGAAAGGCTGCTTAAACGTTTTTATTCAATCTTATTGAATTCTCCATTTCTTATTGAATCAGCCATTTTTAGTTCCAATCCGGTGGTTGTGTATCACTACACATCACATTTATTAGGGGAGCCACAGAAATAATGTCATGGATTAGCAAATCCCTAGAGTTGTAAAGCACAGTTCTTTACACCAATTCTTTGATAAGTGACAATTCGACAAGATATGTTTTCAAAACATAATATACAGAATATAAATTATATGCAACCCCAATTTCGTTTAGCTGTGATTCAAAGGAATCTATAATTGTAGTCAATGAGTAATTATTCAAGGGTGTTGCAAATAAAACAAAGAACAGCGTAGCAAAGAAAGATTTGGATAGCAAACGCTTTCCATTGGGAACAAAAAAAATGCTACTTCTGGTGTATCGCATTTTGATGTCTTCCCTTTCGAATATGCTATGCACCCATCATCTTTCAACGAATTGTCAACGATGCATGATCTTTGTAATCGCCGTCATTTACACAGCGGTTTTTTGTACAACGAACCGGTCTTAATTAACCCTAGGGTGAGGCTCTTGGAGATCGAGGAAGTACTTGCCCAGACACACATTTGTGTCTGGATGAGGAACGTTTCTTATTGGCTTTTGTTCCCGCCATTTTAAGCGCGCGCGCGCGTCCGATACAGGAAGCCCAGGCTGTTCGCAGGGGACGCTCTGGAGACATCCATTTGACGGCCGTCGCTGATTGGTTGATTTTGAGCGTTGGAGCATGCGCTGAAAGGTCTTTCTCTCTGCGGCTCTATAAATCTCGCGCATGCGTCAACGGAGCCGGGGAGCTCTGGGTTCGAGAATGGTTTTCTGTATGATATTGATATACCACGCATGCTCACAAATCGGAATCTTGCGGCTAGCCAAAAGATGACGGGCTCTGGGTACAATAGCCTGAATAGGAGGACCCTCCCTCTCCTCGAAAAAAAACAACGAGAGAAGGAGGGGAGAGGGCCTGTGACACAAATGCATTCAAAAGCTCATGTTCAACATTCAGAATCTGAATGCTGCGCTGATTGGCCAAAAGACAAAGGGGCGCGTCACGTGAGTTAAACCGGAAGCGTTTGCTCGTTCGAGTACAAGCCGCGATGGGAGAGAGGAATCTTTCGGGAACACGAACGCAAACTCAGGTGTGTTAAGGCTTGACTTGGGGCTTATACGCGGGTCAAAAACACTTTTGCAAATATCTCGTGAAGGAAAAAAGCTGAGGTTACCAAACTTGGAAGTTATCTTAATTTTGTCATCTTCAAGATATTGACAGTACTGGTTGCCATGGAAACTAAATTAAGGGGCCTCGATGCTTATTTTTCTTTTTTTTACGTTCAATTGAAAATGGGGAACATAGAGGATCTAAGGATATAAACAATTTACGTACATTTTTATTGTTTATGTTGTATTGCCTTTAAATCGTGTCCAGCATCACGTGGTCGTGTGAAACATTGCCATAGTAACAAACAATACCTGTCTTTCACAGCCATACTTAAAGGTGGCCTGCCTTAAAAGGCAATTAATTATGCGGAACAACGTAACCAACGAAAATGTACATAAATTGTTCATATCCTTAAGTGCCCTATGTTCCCCATTTTCACTTGTATGCGAAAATTACAAAAATTAGCATCGTGTCCCCTTAATTTGGTTGCCATGGCAACAAGTACTGTCAAAATATTAAGGATGACACAATTAAGATACCTGGCAAGTTTGGTTCACGAGATATTCGCCCGGAAGATATGTTTTGATCCGCGTATAAGCCCCTCTCCGTGCAAGTCAAGCCTTAACATACCTGAGAATATTTTAATAAATTCGTCCTTCCTAATTCGGAATATGGACAAAAAAGAGTTTAAAGATGATTTAGAATCTGGAATACAGTTTTTTTCCTGCGATACAAGTAAAAGAAAAGCAGACCGCGTGCCTCAAATTCTAGTAGTTTTGCCAACTGCTTTTGACAAACGCTAATTTATCAACACCGATGCTATACGCTAGCTTCTGGCTTCAGAAAGATGGAGAGAAGACCTTTGCGATCGAGTATCGTTACTAGGCCCGAAAGCAGCAAAACGTGCTAAAAGCGAAGGGAATTTCTACGGCATCCCTCGAAGATCAACGATAACAAAGAAACCTGCTCGGCAGCGCTAAATTTTCTCCAAGCTCAGGCTAGATTGTTGTTCCCGCAAGATTCGGCAGCTTTCGCTAGAAAAAAACGGTCCTTTGACTTATGCAGTTCTCGGAGTTCTGTAGTAGGAAATGTCCTTGCGGAATTCCGCCACACATTCCTGGGACATCGAGACCCGCTCGCCGAAGTTCCCACGCAGTCCACACTTTCAAGCAGGTTTCCCAGAATAACCGAAAGAGCTCCAAGCTTTCCAGAAACTTTTGTTGGAGAAAATAAGTGCACTGATCCGGATTTGAGCCATATTTAATAAGCTTGATCTTTTACAAACGAAAGAAACAAGCAAGCTCGACTGTTTTGGTTTTGGTTCAGGGAAACGTACTTGCGCGAGACAATAGGCGATGACAGCTGACGACAATTTTTGATATGATTTCGAAAGCCGCCTTGAAGGGGGAAGTGATTGTGTCACAGGCTCCCCAGGATTATTGAGCGAACTCCAGAGTTGATAGTTTGCAGTTTTCTTGTGTCGCTGTGTGAAGTTTGACTGAGTTCGATGAGCGCTAAAATGAAAGTACCTACGAAAAATAAAAAATGTGAAAAACGCCTTATCTAGTCCTTTAGTACCTAAATAAACCACTACTAGCATTTATTCGGTCAGAAATGCACTTAAAGCGAGTTTTAGCCAATTTATTGTCACCTCTTACTCTTACTATATGTTCTGGAAGGCGGTACCCTGGGTACCAGAGGCTCGAAGCTTCACCCGTTTTCTGACACGCTAGGCCAAGACGCCGCGATAGCTTGGAGACTCTGGTACTAATTATGCGTTTTGTAAAGGAGTGAAGCTTGGAGACTCTGGTACCCAGGGTAGGAAGGCGGCAAACTGCAAAATTCCGAACACTCGGCGATCCAAAAATATCCCGCGATTTTTTCCCTAAAATCATGGTCGCTTGCTCAAACAATCCTCATAGAATTAAAGTACAACTAATCAGCTATCTTGTTTATCTTTTTCGTAAGAAAAAGGTAGACAAGAAAGTTCCTTGACCTAAATAAATTGAAGATATTTGAGTTGGATAAATTGTTAACCTGAGAAAATAAAATTCGTATCTCTCTGAAATTCTAGAGATTTTCGTATTTCTCCCAGCCTGAGCTGGGAGAAAATTTAGCGCTGCCGAGCAGGTTTCTTTGTTATCGTTGATCTTCGAGGGATGCCGTAGAAATTCCCTTCGCTTTTAGCACGACTAGCTGCCTTCAGGCCTAGTAACGATGCTCGCAAGGGTCTTCTCTCCATCTTGTCGGAGGAAGTTTGATTTGAGTTTTGACTATTTTGCTATGCCCCCTTTTCGGCTCACTGTTTAGACGAGTTACTGCAATTTATTATATAAACCTCAGTGTTTTACAGGGATTTCTGCCACTGAGAAAAACCGTATATTTTCACATGTGAAAATACGATATTTTTACATGTGCAAATATCAGCCAATCAGATGTCTTCTCCCGTTGCTACAACCTTCGGTTTCGGCTGAAATCGGCGCGTAAAACACTGAGGTTTATATAATAATGCACCAGTCAATTGTAACCATGGGACATGGATGTTCAGCGGCGCCATACTAGATTTTTGTCCCCACCCCTGAGGCGAAATGTGTTGGAAGAAAATTCCCCCACCCTGCGGGGCAAGGATTGAAGTGATTCGATGCTACCATGCCAATATATATTGAGTCCTTTCACCTGAATAAGAAATTTTCTAAGTAGTTATTCCAACAAATTCTCTATCATTTGCATTTTTCTACTTCACTTCACTCAATACGTAATAAAAATATCATCTAATATAGTCTTTGGCAACTCGCGCAACGAAGACACTACCTTCGCACCGTTCACAAGAACAAGTGTATCTTTGCGAGGAAAAACTAACTCCAACCAAAAATGCTCTGCAATGATAGGTCTGGCGGGCAGTCACTATGTTCGAAAGAAGAGTATAAGCGTGAGTTCGACGTTACAGAAATTCGTCATTTGGGCTGCGCTTCACGCAAATGAATAATAATAATTTCGTCACTTCGGCTCTCAAATGCGCGCATGAAAAATAAAACCTACAGGATTTGTTTACTATACATAAAAAAACGGAACGTTCATCTACACTTTCTCTGAGACCCCGTCCACACGCGATTTTCTAACGCGATTTCGTTTGAATCCGTATACGTTTTGATACGTTTAGGCCTTCCGTCCACACTAACACGCTGATCGTTTTCATCGAATCCGTATAAGTTTGAAAACGAATACTTTGGAAAACGCGTTAGTGTGGACAGGGCCTGAGGCTTGATGAAATGCGTTTATAAAAAATTCGGGCGCTCCTGAGGTGGATGTATTTCCAAGGCGAAGAGAGTATTGGGAATAGGTTCTATCCCCCAACTAATCCCCCACACTCAGGGGTGGGGGGTCCATGACAAGAATATCCCCCATGTAGTCAGTCGGGACCAAAACCTGACCGATACGTATAAAGGAATTAAAAAGAATTAAAGAATTAAAGAATTTATTTCACTACCACCGTATACATTAGCGTACATGGGTTTTAGGTCAGCAAAATATATATACTGAATTATATAAAAAAAAAATATTTTTGTTAATAATAAAACGAACCTGTTATTTTTCACGCACTTTGAAACATTTGAAAACGTACTCGCTCACTTCTTTTTGTATTTTTCCTGGCGGATTAATAAGGCAGTGAAAGAGTACGTCCTCGTTATTTCTGTTTTTTTTTTTGATCAGATTCTTTGTTTCCATACCATCAAGCACTTCTTTCCTTAGTCCATCATAAATCTTGCACCTTACTAAAAAATGACGTTCGTCCTCTGTTTCTTTTAAATCACATTTAGTACAAATACGTTCCTCAGGCTTTTTGTATGGTCTTTCGTACCGCCCGGTCTCAATTTCTAATCTGTGTGCACTAATCCTCAGGCGCGTGAGGGCAATTCTGTGCTTGATGGTATGGACGTTAAGTAGATAAGGTTCTAGTGTGTAAGTGAGTTTGAAGGTTCGATAGGTACGGAGTTTGTTTTTATGTCCACTTTTTTTTGTCGTCATCCGACACTTCACTTAGCCAATTTTGAAATTCTATGTCCTGAAGCCTTTGCTTGAGTAGGGCTTTCGCGTGTTGCAGATTGATACGCTGTGCCTCGGTCATGTTTATCCAAAGCTCTCCGAGACCCAGCGTATAAATCATGTCTTTTATTTTCACTAGCCAGTCTGTTTTATTATTTAGTTCTAAGCAGTCGAGAAACACGTGATGTGACACGAAGCCACGTTGCCCCACGTTCCCTCACGTTGCCCCCACCCTCTCCCCGAGGTTGGGGGGGGGGGGGGGGGGTGCTTACAGTTGACTGGTGCATAAACAGAATAATACGTGGACGCTTTGTTTGTATTTTATGGCGGAAAATTTGGTTTTGAAGCCTAGCTAGCCTGTTCACTCCGCGTTTGATTGACAGAAGCCAAACCGCGGTTTGTTAGATGGCGTAGCAAGAGTATGCAGAATAATGACAATCCGCAGTTTATTTATTTTTCCATTGTATAAGCTTATGAAATCTTGACTGAGGACTAACAACTTCATCTAGTGTTATTGGATAGGACAGATGGTCTACACTGGGTAAACTGTCAAACCTAGGATAGGTCCCGTCTTTGACTTCGTGTATGAATTTGTTTTCGGGCCAGTGTCCTATGAAATATATTTTTATATGATATTTTTTTCACCTTATGAAAGTTCAAATCGTTCGCCCCTAACGTGAATGAAAATCATACAAATGAAAGTTACATAAGAGTAAAAAAAAAAAGGATCATGTTTCTTACGGTCGCCATATGAAGGGGAAATTCGATAGGGCCCAGTGGATTCTGTGAAGAACTGGAGCTCCTCGAGTAACACCTTCTGCCACCTTCGCCTTCTTTTCGCAATTTTACCAGGGATTTCATGAGAACATGGATGCGATGTTGACATGATGCCGTCTACAGTTAATTTGACCTTTTCATAGCCAAGAAACACAGAAACCTCGTGCCGTCGGAGTAAAAACTGCCATTGACTTTTTGTTTGACTGTTTCTTTCCAGCAAAAAGGCAAATAGAATTGTAGATAAATGCCGAATGGGTCTAGCTGAACAAGCATGTAGCCTTTTCGACCTTTCTTGGCGTCGTGGTAAAGGAGAGTTCCTTCTGTGTTCGTAGTTTGAAACATGAAGGACAGCGTTCCTTGCTCGGAGAAATCCCATGCTTGAAATTTTGAAACCCGACTCCCTTGCCTTTGAAACTGAGGCACCGTCCACACTACGCCGGCTAAATTTGAAAACGGCTAATTTGCCTCCAAAACGGAGCAAAAGTTTTCCGTCCACACTACGCCGGCTAAATTTGAAAACGCACAAAAAAAGTCAGCTTAGCGCATGCGCCAAAAGAAAAACGAGAGCCCGCGGTCATAAATTCCTCGCAGCCGTGTGACATGATGTCATCGTTTTCGAAAACCTCCGTTTTCGCCGTCCACACTAAAACGCGTAGCCGGCGTTTTCAAATTTATCCACTTTCGGCAGCGTTTTCGAAAAGATCCGGTTTCGGTGGAAATTTAGCCGGCGTAGTGTGGACGGAAGGCACAACCGTATAAATATTTAGCCGTTTTCAAATTTAGCCGGCGTAGTGTGGACGGTGCCTGAGTCCCGCCGGAGCCGTTTGCGTTAACGAAAACAGTAACGCCTGTACAATGCCGTAAATAAATAGCATTGTCTCTTCAATTAAAGGATTTGTATCAGCACCAGGTCCAGCTTATGGTATGGTTCTTCATTGAATAAGTATACTTTGCATTTTGTAGCACGTTTTCTAGCGGACAGAGCAGATTTCTGGGCGAGAATACAATAGCAAGGTGACACTAGTATTAACCTATTGTAGGTCGTATCCGCCCCCACCGGAAAAACATTTTTCCGATGGGGCGGATACGCCGTATACAAGGTCAAAATACAGTGATCCTCCTTCTATAAGTACAATGATCCCCCCTCAGAGCAGTTAAACGTTTTCGTGATCCCCTCCCGCCCCCTATTTGACCTAGTAGAAGACAGTTTACAGATAGAGGGGATCACATTTTTCTTTCGTTGCGCGCGAAGCATTTCATCAAGCCATTTCATTGATAAAAGCACTTTCACCAAGAAAGTGTAGATGAACTTCCCGTTATTTTATGTATAGCAAACAAATCCTGTAGTTTTTATATTATTTTTATATTATTATTCATTCGCGTGAAGCGCGGCCCAAATGACGAATTTCTATGCCTGTAACGTCGAACACACGCTTACTCTTCTTTCGAACAAAGTGACTGCCCGCCAGGCCTATCACTGCAGGGAATTTTTGGTAGACTTTGTTTTTCCTCGCCAAGATACAGTTGTTCTTGTGAACGGTGCGAAGGTAGTGTCTTCGTTGCGCGAGTTGCCAAAGACATATGAGATGATATTCTTTCTGCGCGAAATATTTATTATGTAATGAGAGAAGTGAGGTAGAAAAATGCAAATGATAGAGAAGTTGCTTAAAAAATTTCTTGTGGTCCCCCCTTTCAGGGCTTCAAGTTTTTAGAGATCCCCCCTTTCGCTCGCCCCAAAATGAAGTGATCCCCCCAAAAAATCCTCTGCCCCCCCCCCCCCCCCCCCCCCATTGTATAAGCCACAAATAGAAAATAAACTGTGCCTTGCTTATGAAATCTTGACTGAGGACTAGCAACTTCATCTAGTGTTATTGATAGGGGGGGGGGGGGGGGGGTTCAGAGGATTTTGGGTGATACAAGGTCAAAATGCAGTGATCCTCCCTCTATAAGTACAATGATTAACGTGATCCCCCCTCAGAGCAGTTAAACGTTTTCGTGATCCCCTCCCGCCCCCTATTTGACCTAGTAGAAGACCGTTTACAGATAGAGGGGATCACATTTTTCTTTCGTTGCGCGCGAAGCATTTCATCAAGCCATTTCATTGATAAAAGCACTTTCACCAAGAAAGTGTAGATGAACTTCCCGTTATTTTATGTATAGCAAACAAATCCTGTAGTTTTTATATTATTTTTATATTATTATTCATTTGCGTGAAGCGCGGCCCAAATGACGAATTTCTATGCCTGTAACGTCGAACACACGCTTACTCTTCTTTCGAACAAAGTGACTGCCCGCCAGGCCTATCACTGCAGGGAATTTTTGGTAGACTTTGTTTTTCCTCGCCAAGATACAGTTGTTCTTGTGAACGGTACGAAGGTAGTGTCTTCGTTGCGCGAGTTGCCAAAGACTATATCAGATGATATTCTTTCTGCGCGAAATTCTTATTATGTAATGAGTGAAGTGAGGTAGAAAAATGCAAATGATAGAGAAGTTGCTTAGAAAATTTCTTGTGGTCCCCCTTTCAGGGCTTCAGGATTTTAGAGATCCCCTTTCGCTCGCCCCAAAATGAAGTGATCCCCCAAAAAAATCCTCTTCCCCCCCCCCCCCCCCCCCCCCCCCCCATTGTATAAGCCACAAATAGAAAATAAACTGTGCCTTGCTTATGAAATCTTGACTGACGACTAACAACTTCATCTAGTGTTATTGGATAGGACAGATGGTCTACACTGGGTAAACTGACAAACCTAGGATAGGTCCCGTCTTTGACTTCGTGTATGAATTTGTTTTCGGGCCAGTGTCCTATGAACATTTTTTTTTCTTTGGTGCTTGTTGTGTATGATATTTTTTTCACCTTATGAAAGTTAAAATCGTTCGCCCCTAACGTGAATGAAAATCATACAAATGAAAGTTACATAAGAGTAAAAAAAGAATCATGTTTCTTACGGTCGCCATATGAAGGGGAAATTCGATAGGGCCCAGTGGGTTCTGTGAAGAACTGGAGCTCCTCCGAGGGACAAGTTCTGCCACCTTCGTCTTCTTTTCGCAATTATCTTAGGAATTTCGTATGAACATGGATGCGATGTTGACATGATGTCGTCTACAGTTAATGTGACATTTTCATAGCCAAGAAACACAGAAACCTCGTGCCACTGGTTGTCGGAGTAAAAACTGCCATTGACTTTTTGTTTGACTGTTTCTTTCCAGCAAAAAGGCAAATAGAATTGTAGATAAATGCCGAATGGGTCTAGCTGAACAAGCATGTAGCCTTCACGACCTTTCTTGGCTTCGTGGTAAAGGAGAGTTCCTTCTGTGTTCGTAGTTTGAAACATGAAGGACAGCGTTCCTTGCTCGGAGAAATCCCATGCTTGAAATTCTGCAAACCCGGCTCCCTTGCCTTTGAAACTGAGTCCCGCCGGAGCCGTTTGCGTTAACGAAAACAATAAAGCCTGTACAATGCCGTAAATAAATAGCATTGTCTCTTGAATTAAAAGGATTTGTATCAGCGCCAGGTCCAGCTTATGGAATGGTTCTTCATTGAATGAGTATACTTTGCATTTTGTAGCACGTTTTCTAGCAGACGACAGAGCAGATTTCTGGGCGAGAATACAATAGCAAGGTGACACTTAATTAACCTAGGTCGTATCCGCCCCCACCGGAAAAACATTTTTCCGATGGGGGCGGATACGCCGTAGACTAGTCGTGCTCAGGCTAGGGTTAGACACATTATGCTCGGAAAGTTGACCATTATACTTTTTATCGTCACCCTAAAAGTCCTCTCTTGAACCCAACCAAACGACTCGACGGACGTGTTAGTTGTAGGATGCATGAATTATAAAAATGTGCTCGGACACGGTGTACACTGCTCTTCATCCGACGCCGTCGAATTCAAGTCTTACGGGAAGCAAAACTATATCGGTGGATTTATTTTCCACTAGACTGCTTGCAGCCCCTTCTCCGGCGAACGTCCGTAAATCGAGAGAAGCGAACGTCCGTAAATCGAGAAATCCCGCGTCGGCGCGCTTCGGTTTGTTTACAAGTGTCGAGTTCTTCTTTCGGCGTTTTCCCCCCGTGGCGCGTCTCCCTCTCTCTCTCCTGGTAACTCGACACTTCTTTCGGCGTTTTCCCCCCGTGGCGCGTCTCTCTCTCTCTCTCCTGGTAACTCGACACTTGTAAACAAACCGAAGCGCGCCGCCGCGGGATTTCCCGATTTACGGACGTTCGCTTCTCTCGATTTACGGACGTTCGCCGGAGAAGGGGCTGCAAGCAGTCTAATTTTCCACGAATTCGTGGTTTCCGCGTGAGGTCATCAAAATCCTAACTTCTAAACTAAATTCTATACGGAGATGCACTTTGAATGCTTATTTTCAAAGCCGCTGAAGGAGCTGCACACCAAATGTCATTACTTTATCACAAAATATTGTTCTGGAGATATCGCTAACCGACGATTTATGTACGCAACACCAGTCACGTATTTTGAACGCTTTGTATTCCGCTTATCTTGCATTTTATCTTATAGCGGAGCTCGCGGAGCACCATACCTAAGGGAAAAACGTATAGTATACTATCGAGTTGATTTTTGAACGTCACGGGCATTATGGATCATTTTGATGACGTCATTGATTACGTAAGGGCACGTGACTTTGGTGTAGAGTTCCTTTTATGGTCTTTGAAACTTTGTCCAAGTTTGGCTTCTATAGAAGCTACCCTTCGGGAGATATGATTTTTTCTTTATTTTTCTGGTATTAAACCTAAGACAACCATACTTGGGATATTTTGTCTATGCCACAAGGGGGGTGCTGTAATACGGACACGTGATGTGACGTCATCGATGACGTCATCTATGCTTGAAAAATCAATATCTCGTGAAAGGAAGACTCTAAAACAACCAAACTTGGGTAGTGTAGTCTAGGCCACCAGATGAGCGAAATGAGGTGGTCACGTGATATGACGTCATCGATGACGTCATCTACGCTTGAAAAATGAATATCTCATGAAAGGAAGACTCTAAACCAACCAAACTTGGGTAATGTAATCCAGGTCACCAGATGAGCGAAATGAAGGGTCACGTGATGTGACGTCATTGATGACGTCATCTATGCTTGAAAAATTTATATCTCGGGAAGGGAAGACTCCAAAGCAACCATGTAAACCATGTACACATGGGAATCCCTTTCATTCAAACAGAAAATTTTATAACCAGGAGCTCCGCTTTTAGCCAGTGGCTAAATCTATATATTATATAATTATATAGCCAGCTCGAAATCCCATTGTGCCGGCAGATCGATTTTTCTTGAATCGTCCAATTATTTTTTAATTGGATCGCGCGCGCTCTAATTGGACAGTTTTGGTTTGAACATTGATGTTATATAATTAATAAATAACAGGACTCCATGCTTGTCCAATTAAGAAAAAAATGGATGATTCCTCGGAACTCTAAATTGGACTCGGCCTGCGGCCTCGTCCAATTTTGGAGTTCCTCGGAATCATCCAATTTTTTCTTAATTGGACAGCATGGAGTACTATTATATATACTAATACGTGATGTTTGGGGGGTCAAGGTCAAACTGTTGGCCCAGCAGCCTGGAAAAACGGCTGCACCACGGAACTTCAAAACCACGCCATACTCTTGCAAACTTGGGGAACTGTGTTATAGGATACATTTTATTCGAAAAGGACAAAGTGGACGGAAGATCCAATTCAAGCGTTTTCGCAAGCGAGAAGATCGAGTTCGCAAAGGCGCCATTTTCCACAGAAACCAAAAAATAAACAATTTCTCGCAGCCGAAAGCAACAAATACGTCCAAACCTACGCGATTCTCTCACAAATAACACAGTAATGTTCAGGCAAAAGTCGTTTTTCCAAAAAGTTTAGAGTGAACAATATATCCCATTCAAAGGTTTTGGCGCGTTGCACGAAGACCTGGCGCGTCATTTATAAATAAACAAACACTCAGTTCACAAACAACAGTCCTTTGACAGCCTATTTATTTCGAAATCTATACTAAAAACAGAGAATTTCGAGCCGAAAAAACGAAGCTCCCAAGCCCGACCGGAAGAAGGAAATGTATGAAATTTTCGAAATCTATACTAAAAATGGAACGGAAGGAAATCTCTCCAGACTCTCCAGTGTGCATGTTTTTGTTGGAAAAGGTTTTACAAGCGATTTTCCCAAGTTCAGTTTCACTGATCAGCTTAGATTGTTTGAGCTAAGTTTTTAAATCACACACACTTGAATTCGAATTGACCGAGTTGTACAAGTCTTTAAGAAAGTCCAACATGATGAGCAGTGCAAAGCAACTTTCCATTGAAAACAGCAAGAATCTAAAAAGTTTTAGTTTACCTTTCTGGCGCTTCCTAAACCTTCCTATTCACCAGACGAGGGACTTCTCTTGATTACAAGCAATTATTTACATCTAAAACCAATAGTTGTTGAAGTTCGAGTGGTACAGCTCAGCCTTTTTAAATCGAGTTATTGGGAGTGGGCCAGATGTCACTCGCTCACTCGCTCATAACTCAAGTGTTAGCTCATGACGTCATCTAAACTAAACAAATTAATCTCGACAACGATACATCGCTAGGTGACCAAACTTGCACAAAGTTATCTTAGTGACAAAGGGGGTCCAGCAACAAAGTCACATGACATTACGTCATCGATGACGTCATTAAAACTAGAAAAATTAATATCTCGAGAACAAAATATCGCTAGGTGACCAAACTTGGATAAAGTTATCTTAGTGACAAGGGAGGTCCAGCAACAAAATCACATGACATTACGTCATCGATGACGTCATCAAAACTAGAAAAATTAATATCTCGAGAACGGAATATCGTTAGGTGGCCAAACTTGGACAAAGTTATCTTAGTGACAACGGCCACCCAGCACAAAAGTCACATGACATAACTTTATCGATGACGTCATCAAAACTAGAAAAAATTATATTTCAAGAAGGGAGCATCGCTAGGTTAACAAAGTTGGGTAAATTATCTTCGTGACAATGCATATGAAACAATCTCCAACCGAAAATTGTCGATTTTCAACACCTCACGGCCAAACCATATTTGGAATCATTTACCTTATAAGGAAGTCACAGGAGATCCTCTTTTGATAAGAATTTCGGCAAAAGTAGCAAGAAAACTGTGAAATTTTGAATGAAAACTTGCAGGAATCACAGAGACTCGAGTTCTCGATCTGTCCACCATTGCTTTTGGCTTGGTAACCACGCTAAAATAGCCCACAGCTAGCCCGCGCGACTCGTCCCAGTCCTCCCAAGTGCATTCGGCAAAAACGACAATGATTCAATGAGGCCATCACAACTAGAAAATTGCTATCTCGGGAAGGGAACAGGACCAAAAGTCCAAAACTAGTTGGATAAACAGTATCCACGATTTCACCGAGGCAATCGGTGCCTTTGATTCTTTCTTGCCCGAAAATACGACCATCTCGACCGACACACGCGCGATCCGTTTCGCGCCAAAACCACAGTGAAACCAATGCCTCAACGCCTTTTGTTAGGAAATATTTAGGGGGTTATTGTGTGGCATTTGCCTCATTTCCATTCACAAGGAACATTGTTTTCAAAGATCTAATTTAAAACGCCTTTCCCATCGTATGCTATGGTGCGAATATTTCACACCGGTATGCCACCTATCTATAAGCTGATAACAGATACTTTAATACTTTAAAGTAAACAGCACATCTCTCTAAACGTAGCGGTATAACTAACGGCAGACAATCCGATAATTTTCGTAATTCAAGGAAAATTTAGCCTGCGAACATCCGGTACACGCGAGCTTAACCTAAAGGTTAAGCTCGCGTGTACCGGATGTTCGCAGGCTAGGAAAATTTAGTTCGAGAATTTTTCACGGGTACTTACTAGTAAAGATTAGTATCCTACCATTACTATAAAATGTTTTTAGATACAGTCGGTAAAGAGCTCTCTATAGAACTGGTAATTATTTGGCCGTCATGCCCGGGAGTGGGGATGATCGTCTGGAGTTTTCAGTTTCACTAAAAGATACCAAAAAGGGTGTGGCTCAAATAATTATTTACCCTAAAGATACCCATCAACTGCATCAAGGCTTTTCTGTCTTTGATTGAAGAAATGCTCCTTTAATGTTTTGTCTACTTTATCGTCTTGTCAACAAGTACGCTATCTCTTTCTTGAAGGTTTGCCGCATTGTTGGAGCCCTAAAAGATACCAATCTCCCTTAAATTTTATTGCAGATCAAGGTCAACCCCTAAAAGCACCTCCCTAAAAGAGACCATATGGGCACCAACAATGATATGGCAGCTCAAAATGAAATCGGCACTTGCCATTAGAAACAGCGCGTCTCCCAAACAAAATGGCCGACAAAATGACCCAAAAAGGACTGGAAACCATCGACAACACTATCATAGGGATTCCTGTGTGTTTTATACTGATCACTTTACAGGAACGCCTGCTGATATTTCCAGACTACGGAAGAATGACAACAACGGATTAGTTTATGTATACCATTTGCATTTATCTACTTAACGTCCATACCATCAAGCACAGAATGGACTACATGAAGTATAAAATTCGTCAACATAGTTCAATACAGCAAACATAAGGCACGCGATCGTAGGAATAAAATCGGGAAACTTGAATCGGATTTAAAAAGAATAAGGAAAACTTGTCTAAGTCACCGTCTGGAGCACTCCAGGAGGAATTACATTTTTTAAGGTCTGAATACGAAATGGAATACGAATATTTAACGAGAGGCTAAATTATTCGCTCTCGTGCAAAGTGGTTAGAACACGGTGAAAAAAATTCGAGATTCCTCAATCATAGTCGAGGTTTAACATATCCTGAGCTCAAGTCAAAAATATCCGCCATTTTTGACGCGACGCGAGACGCGTGCGAGTTAAAACATTTCTGAAAAACGCGTTGTTTTGTTGGAGTCACCTCTGCAGCAGTGTTGTTGCTATTAAAAGCGTGTTTTAAAAGGTATAAAAACTTGTACTCTCCTTTGTACTTTGTATTAATATTCCACATTCGCAAATCCATGGGCGAGAAGCTAGCGGCTACACTAAAGTGATCAGTATAAAACACACAGGAATCCCTATAATAAAGTTGTCGATGGTTTCCAGTCCTTTTCGGTCATTTTGTCGGCCATTTTGTTTGGGAGACGCGCTGTTTCTAATGGCAAGTGAAATCGGCCAGTATAAAACGCAGACTGCAGACTGCGGGCTGCAGACTGCAGACTAGGGGTAAAACGCAGACTCGGTATAAAATGCAGACTGCAGACTTGGTATAAAACGCAGACTTGGCTTAAAATGCAGGATATGATGCCAAGAAATCGAAAATCCAAGTCTTACCTTGCGATAAGTCACCGTGGATGTGCGCCATTTTGTTTATTTTTACACAAAACTGCTGACCAAAACCATGACGGCCATACCACAGGAGCCCCAAACTCCGGTCGAATCGGGGGTATGTGTAGCGTAAAAACGAGCTATTGTCGGATAATAGACTAAAATGGCCAAAAACAATCTGTTTCTAAATATTGAGAGAAAGTATGGGATAAAATTCAATCTTATGATATATTCCTCTACTATATATCTAGTGAGATAACTGAAAAATATCGAGTATCTACTCTTGGTATTTGATAGTATGTCGATACTGCGCCTTTATGCAAATGAACTTCTGTCTACTGGTCCGATTCCTGTGCCATGGTTAGATCGGACCATGTGGTGTTGTCAGTGTTGTGGCTTGATAAACTCACACATGCACGTCTAAAGATTTCGGTTAATTTTAACCGATCGAGAAAGCTTTTATTACGAGAACTAAATGTAGAAACACTATTGCGCACTTCCTCTAAGCAAAACGATATAATCATATAAAAACGCAAACCCAAAATAAAAACAAAACACAACACGCACTGCTAGGACTGTCTTGTAGAAAGCACGTGCCAATGAAAGTGTTATGGGCAAAATAATCAAGCTACGCTCACTACAAGATCAGAATTTCTTGTTAGTTTTATAATTTTTAAGAAAAATGAATTACATAATTCACTTTTCGAGCAAGAAAGGGAATTTTAAATGAATAATTCAACAACAAGAGCGCACACTTCAGCAGATGAACTTCCAGTACCGTGTATGGCTTGGAAGAGAGAGGAGGGGCGCAGTTTGGAGCTCCTGTGGCGTGGCCGTCATGGTTTTGGTCAGCAGTTTTGTGTCCAAAACAAAACAAAATGGCGCACATCCACGGGTGACTTATCGCAAAGGTAAGACTTGGATTTTCGATTTCTTGGCATCATATCCTGCATTTTAAGCCAAGTCTGCGTTTTATAGCAAGTCTGCAGTCTGCATTTTATACCGAATCTGCGTTTTACCCCTAGTTTGCAGTCTGCAGCCCGCAGTCTGCAGTCTGCGTTTTATACTGACCGAAATGAAATGTTCCGTCAGCTTAGCAAGTGCATTAGCATCAGCATTCATTCACTCTTAGTGGTTCCTGTTATAACACTGTAGCCAATAGCAGAACAGCATTCTCACTGATATTTCAGCACTTTAATTAATAAACAAAAAAATACATGAGGCCTTTTAAAGTACGGAAGATTACACAAAATGCCAATATAGAACGAAGGTCCGAATAGTTCGGGATTTTTTTCTGCTCGTACGGCTCGTGTTTATATTGCAAAGATTGAACTCGGTGATGAACGCAATGTACAATATAAGGTTCCCTGCAACCTTGCACCCTGTACCTGCAACTTACACGGCCTTACACCGTCCGCCCTCCTCAAAGCTTTCAAAACCAACCTCGTCCCCAGGGTCTTCTCGGTCGTTTTTCAAAATGGCGGTTGGGAGAAGACCTTGGGGGAGGCTGAGTCACATGACCACGCATGACCACTGTTTGAAAACATGGGAACGAGGTTTCTCCTTTGTTTCGAGATGGTCATGTGACTCAGCCTCCCCCAGGGTCTTCTCCAACCTCGTTCCCAGGGTCTCCTCGGGCAATTTTCAAAATGGCGGGTCGTGCCAGAGGAGACCCTGGCAAAGGCTGCGCCACGTGACTTTGAAGGGACCACAGGAAACCCAAATCGTATAAAAACATGGCGACGATCAGCGTGAAAGAAGATGGGTGAAACTGAAGAATAACATGCAGAATCATTTTTCTCCAGGCGTGAACACGTTTAACTGGTTTAACGGTGAAAGAGAAAACGATAAGACATATTTTCTATCTCTAATTCAAATCAAACCGCTACTCATTAGATGGATTTTTAAGAACTCAATTCCGAATATATTTCGCTCTGTACAGATCGCAAATCGTGAGCTTCGGCTCCCTATGAGTCCCTATGAACGATCTAAATTTTAGTAAATAAGCTTAAAGCGCCGTGCTGATCATGCTTTTAATGACCTGAGACCTGAAAATTCTTCCATTCAACGAGTAGAGATAGAATATGTCTTATCGTTTTCTCTTTTACCGTTAAACGTTTTCACGCCTGGAGAAAAATGATTCTGCATTTTATTCTTCATTTTCACCCGTCTTCTTTCACGCTGATCGTCGCCATGTTTTTATACGATGGTTTCCTGTGGTCCCTTCAAAGTCACGTGGCGCAGCCTTTGCCAGGGTCTCCTCTGGCACGACCCGCCATTTTGAAAATTAACCGAGGAGACCCTGGGGACGAGGTTGTTTCAAAACAACATTTTAACAAGTAACCAAGCCTCTTAACAAGTAACCAAGCCTCTTAACCGTAGCCAAGCCTCTTAACCGTAGCCAAGCCTCTTGACCAGTCACCAAGCTCTTGACCAGTAACCAAGCCTTAGAAAGACCTGAATAATCAAGACAGGAGGCAAATTCGAAGCCAAATTCGTTAGTTATTCGGGCCACGCAGGTCATGGTAACTTTTGAACGCAAAGTGCGCGCGTTTCTTGATTTGATGACGATGGTACTGTGCGTGCACCGGAAGTTCCGCGCAGGAAGTCCCATAAACTTTCAGCTATTATCCTTTCGCGCCAGGGTCACCTTTCCCCAGGGGGGAGGTGAGGGGTGGACCCTGGCGCGCTAGGATGCTATTATCATTGTGAGTAAGGACAGCCTTCTGCGAATAGTAGAATCAAACAAAATTTATACTCAAATCTATACACTGTAGTTCCATCACTTTTGACCTTATATTCTAGAACAGTTCAAGACTCCTTTACCGAGAGTAATGACTCTTTTATCAGTGTTGTTCCTATAAGCCTCGGAGAAGTCTCTATTTTTAGCTAATATTTTCCATTGATTTCTATGTGCGTGATTGCAACTAGCCTTATTCTAAAATATAACTACCTAGTTTGATGCATTTTACGACCTGGAGGTACTTTTGTCCGTATGCCGTGCCCTACGTTGGTCTCTGTCAATTTTAAGGCATGTGTTCTTAAAAATAGACACTTTTTGCGCTGATGTAGAAGGACCCTTTTATGGGAAATTCTTTCTCTTATTAATGGACTAGGCAAAATATTGTTCAGTGACTGAGAGAATAATAATAATAATAATAATAATTATAATTTATATAGGTCCATGCTGGCCTAATGTCAGATTGTTGTGCTGCTTTACTATATATAGTCTGCATATATAGTAAGTTTATTTTCATGGACACGGATAGATCCTTCCTTTCTAGTACGACAAACGTCCGCAGATCTTGTCGAGTCTAAGAACACGCTACTGGTCTGCGGTGTCTTGTCGCCATAGTAACTCTTGGAAAACAAAGCAAAGGTGGCACCCATTTACTGTTGACTCAGCACCATCCCACAAGTCAGAGCGAGCGTGGTAGCTACGAGTGCCATCGGCTGCAGGTTGTGCGCCAGTCCCCTCACGTGCGCGACTCTAGCGGTTGTGTTCCTTGGTTTTGTCAGGGACGTCCCTAGGGACGTCCCTGGTTTTGTTGTATCGCTAGCCATGATTTCTAAGGATAAATTGAAAAGAAGTAGTTATTGCTGCGTTTTCGGCAAGCTTGGCAGCTTCAGCGAAGGCCTTTATTTTTACAAATGTAAGGCAGTGAAGAACTAATAAAATGTACGAATCACTTTAAAGTGCAGTTTCAAAGAGCCTTTTTCTTTTCTCCATTTATGTCCAGCTTTAAAGAGCTGGAATCTATGAAGTTTCTTCTCCCCCCTGGGAATATTTTACTTAGATCTGGCACTGAGAGACTGGATCGTAGTCAAGGCAAAACTGAACGGTTTAATAGATTTTGTAACCATGCGCTACCACCATGATTGTAAGAAACGATGATATTAAAATGATGAGATTGAAGCGCTTCGTGTTCTTGTAAAATGTATAGCTGACACAGGGAATTGCTGCGGAAACCCATCCATGGGAAAAGCTCAAGTGTATTAAGGCCTGGGTCAGCTCAGAAAATCGACAAAATTACAAAATTTTAAATATCTTTGCTAATCATTAATGATGGAGCATGAACTTTTCAGGGTAGTTAACAGTCGTCGAGTGAAATGTTTTAGTATGGAATTTGGGCTAATACACTGATCACGTGACCAGTCACGTGACATTTTCATGTTTCAAAGTTCAAAAATTTCTCCGGTGGTGAGTTTCACTCCTTATGGAAAAGCTAATAGCCAATAATATTTCTGTTTTGGGGTTCTATATAGTGGTGTCTTAGCTGGTGGAAAAAGTTTGCTCCTTTAAGGTGTTTTAAGGGGCTGATATGTCGATTAGGTCACGTGACCTGATTCCGACCCTTATATCTCGTTAACGGTAAATGATAGCTCAGCAGCCAAGACAGTACGATGTTTCTATTCCTGAGGCATACCCATTTTCACCATAATTGTATAGTTAGATGTTTTCCCCATCACCGGAAAAGCAATTTACTGTTAAGTCACGTGACATGGCTTGTGACGTCACTCCGTACTAAAAAATGACACCAAAATTTTAAGTTCGTCGAGTTTTATCACTACACCAAAAATTAGCCTGCCTTAAATAGTTTAAAGCAATTTAAGGCAAATTTTACGTTTTGGGAGACTAGCCCCAAGCCCATTTAGAATCCCAGGCCTTAACGTGCTTGAGAGTTGAATTTCCCAAGGCACACGCATCGGAAGAGTTCGGAATTCACAAGGATAGCCATGGGAAAGCCGAACACTTCCGATTTTTCTACCATGGGAAATTCACCCTTTCCCATGGATGTGTTTCTGCAGAAATTCCCTGTGTGACCTTCACTGGCAATGCAGCATTTTTGCTGTAATGGTTTTGCTATAAACCATTATTATTATTTCTCAAAACGTTACATATCAAGAAAACATTGTCGTCTTTCTAGAGATAGACCGGGCTTCCTGTGGTGTCTCGTCTACCTTGTTTCCAGGTTCTTGACCGTGAAAAACACAGCAGAAAATGCACAGAACATATTTTCTCGAGTATATTTGAGTTCTGGTTGAGTTTGAAGTATTCTACGTCAATAAAAATAGTGAACAACTTGCTGGGATTCCAAATATGGTATGCAGATACTTCCTTATAAGGAAGTTGAAGAAAGTCGACAATTTTTAAGGGAATTTTCTTGATATGTTTACTATGTAAATTGATGAATCCTGAATCCCATGCGTCTTCCCCTGGGCGAAATTACTGGGATGGCACAAATCAAAAAGAAGTTTTGGTTGGCGACTGGAGCGCGGATGTACAGTGACAGATTTTACAATTACCTTCCTTGAAGTTGCAATATTCTCCATAGTACCCAGTCCCTCTGCAGTCACACACCGCGCGGACCAGCAAGTCGATACATGTCCCGCCATTTTCGCACTGGTTCATGACGCATGCGCCCTCGCAGTCTGGAGTTGTACCAGAAGAGTTTCTGAACTTGGCAGTGCGAAGTCTTCCTTTGCCGTCAGTGTATTGTACTCGAGCGATACAACCTGAAAACCTGAAGGAATTTGAGCCATTATGTTACAGATTTTCGGCATAAATTTATACTATTATTAAAGATTTCACGATTTGTCTTTAGCCTGCTCGCAGTCGTTGATTTTTATCGCGAAAAAAAAAAACATGAAAACCCCAGAGTTTGTTGTCGTGGCCGCGATCTTGGACACCAAGGAAATAGCCTGGACCTATTGTCCAAGATGGCAGCCACGACACTGGGTCAGCGAAAATCCCTGACTCGTCCCCACTTGCGTGTCAGCTCGTAAAGGATCATGAATCCATGCGCGCTGCTTTTTGTTGAGAGAGAGACGACTGGGTAGGGGGTTTTCGCGATAAAAAAACAACGCCTGCTAGTGATTGGCTGGCATTCCCGCCTGAATTCCCGCCATTTTGGCGCAGGCGCTTACGATACAGGAAGCCCGTGCGTACGAAGTATGTGGAAGTATACTTTCCATTTCTTTTGGAAGGTTCGTGCGCTATTGAATAACAAAATATGCTGATCTACTCTGATATTCAAATATATGTATATAAGTCATGCAAGGCTGGTTGTAAAACTGGAAGAGAGATCTCAAAACATTGTATCTTCATGAATAAAGTGAAGTGCACATTTTTTTACAAATCGACAGGTTAGTTTCTGGTAAAAACATTAAATTTAGGAGTAGAAAAGTTAGGAATTTGAAACTAAATGAATTCCACTGATAATTGATGTTTTCATATGAGCTGCCCTTTAGCAGCTCTTAGCTAGAATTTGGCACGTGGCGTTTAAACAGTGACAAACTAGAAACAAGCTCCCGTTAATAGCGACACCCATGGCGGAAAACCACTTTTGCGATAAAATTAGCAACAGCTCTATTAGAGTATGGCTTGCCTATGTGGGCGCCGCTTTTTGGAAAGTCCTTTCGTCTGATGTCTCGTGCAATTCGCTCCACCCCACTATGTCCGCGCTTACACAATGAAACTCGTGTTGCATTATTATTCAAGGTAACTTGCTTGCCAAGCACACGCTGGGAACCCATTCATTTCCTTAGATGTAATAAATGTTTGATTTTCTACTAATGAGGGCTGATTCTGTGATCGATATCGTTGAAAATCGTCAATCTTTCCACATGCATTATATGTTTAAAGTGCTAATGTGAGCTCGCGCTGCCATGCATCTCGTCGAATATCGGTTTGTGTTGCTAAGGATGAAAAAAGATGAACTATTTCTCACGCCCAAGATTGGTTGTTTTTTCTGATTGAGCGAAACTATTTCTTCAGAGCATTCAAAGAACTGCTCCTTAGTCCCATTTTGCATGAATTATTATTACTTTTCTGAGTCAAGTAGAAACGAGAAAATAACCCAGTTATTTTGCAGGTGGACGAATGAGATACGTTGTCCTAAAGTGAAGCAAGCTTTGCCAACCTTGTGCTTTCATTCATTTGGCCAAGGAGGTTTTACCTCCTTGATTTGGCAAAGAAAAAATAACGAAGAAGATTGGGCGCAACTAATTTCTAAACAAAGAAACAAAAAATGAAACATTAAAAGTCGTGACAGCTAATTAGTAATAATTGATCAACGCGTCAAACAAATAGTAAACAATCCTGAAGAATTTGTAAAACTGGGTTATAGTGCAGCGTTGGGCGTAGTTTTCTGAAGATCACTAAAAAGATCGAGCGAAAAAGTATCGGTCATGCGCATGGATATGTATAAAAAAGAAAATCGTGACTACTTCTGCCCAATTTTTTTTAGCTAGTATGACTAAGTAATGCCCTTCTACAACTAAAGCACGCATGTTAAATTCGAAAACGTAACCCGAGGAGAACTTACAGATATCGTGAAATTTCGTGGTAAAGTCCAGGGTTCGACCATCTTCCAAATGAATTACCGATAATTGGTATCCCCCAAGAAAAAGACTGGTCTTGGAGGGCTTTGGTTTCACGGGCGACGTGTCCGTTATCTCGCACTGGATCAGCTCCGATTCAACACCATCGATTGAAAACGTGGTTCCCGTGAAGTTACGTTGGACCTGTAGGTAGTGCCACTTTGAGTCCGAGAAGGATCCGTTTAGGAGCTGAATCTTGGCGTGGCACATTCCTAGAGTCAAGCGGAGTCGGGCTCGGCCATGTACAAGATATACATCGATCCAGTCTCGGCCATCTCCATCGTCTTGGTAAAGAATCATTGCGTTTGGCCTGTGCGTTTGGAAAAAGAGTTCAATAGAGCCATTGGTGGAAAGGTCCCACGGTCTGTATTCGGCAAAAGGAAGCTTGTTTCCTTCGAATCTCAGCCCCGCGTTTTCCGAGGCGAAGCCGACAACGAAAAGTTTCAGCAGTGCGACAATGCAGACAGAAATCATAGCCGTAACCTGAGCTTGGCGTGGATTATCTCGTGGCAAGTGGCCTTCTACCACCGGGCTTTAATGGAGAATGAATACTAAGCCTCTCGCTATCGAATACGAGATCCAATGCACCGCGAAATAAACCTTTCCTATTGGATAAATTAGCCACGTGATTCGTTTGGATTCAAACTTCAGACCGCTAAATCTGATATGAGAAAAAAGAGATTTTCTCGAGTTGATAGCAAAATTATAGTAATTGGGATTAACACTGAGCATTTTGCTAAAATGACTCGTAGCTTTTAGCTATAGTTTACAATTAAGAGTTAATTCGATAAGTCGCGATAAAAAACACTGGGGGGAACTTACCAAGAGAGGTTTGACTTTTAAGGTTCTGACTTTTAGTTTGAATCATAAAGGTTTGAATAGAATTTCATTCAATCCTCGTTCCATGTTGTTTATTAATGACTTGACATTTTGATTTTTTCTTTCAAGGCTGAAGGTTTAAAGATATCGGTTGTTTCTGGCTCGAGTAAATAGTTAAAAAATGATTTTTTTTATTTACTTATAACGTTTTACTCCAGGCCATCAAACTTTCAGCGCGTGTTTTATCGCTTATCGGCAACTTTGACGCTCTTTTGTTTTGAAAGTCCACTTATAATGAGTGCAATGAGTGCAAAGAGACTGGATGTTCATCAATAAAGAGTCACTGTTCATATCTTCATCAAAATTCTCAATTCCACCTTTAACCGAAGCTACGCACAACTAAAGCCATAACTTATTTTCGAAACCGCAGAAACGTTACTCTGCATGAATTCCTTTTCACGGCTCCTATGATTTTGCATTCATGTTTTTACGTAGATGAATCCCGCTCTTATTGTTCCCAAGGCCTCATATCACAGGCAATTTTAATGATTTAACTGAATGTGGCGACTGTGTTATTCAACTTATTCTAACCACAAGATAGAGCAGATTTCAGATGACCGTCGTAAAAGAAAACGCAATTTTGCAATCACTAGCCAATCAGAAACAAGAGTAATTACAACTTACTGTTGAATGGTTTCCAGCCCATCCAATCAGGATAGTATTAATTCCTTGCTTGTAATTAGTTCCGCAATTTGATTGGTTGAAATAAGAAGCCAATGAGAAAGCAAACCATCGAAAACGCTCGAAATCACTCTAAAGTGATCGATTGGCTCTCTCACTTCAGCGTGAACCAGAACAGGGTCTACTCTACGCATGATTGCACAGCTCATCATGAATGCAGTACAGTACTTGTACCACAGTCCCCAAACATTTACAGGCCCGCGCCTTTATATAGCATATAAGCTACGTGGTCACTAGTGGTCAAGGGTATGAAGTCATATGATATACTTTTACAGGGACAAATCTAATTTGCCCCTGACTTTTATCAGGGTTTTTTTTCAGACTCTGCGCGGCCCTGTTCGCTGAATTCTTTTCTCATCATTTACGCCGAATGTTCGCAATATTTAAAGGGATTGTTTTACAGTCTACAAGCAGAAAAAAACATGTCCAACGCACATTTACAAGCTAAATTAAAATCATTCTCGTACCCAGAGCTCCCCGGCTTGTCACTTCGCAGGGGAGGCTCTGGTGGCGGCCATTCGAGGGCCTTCGCTGATTGGCTGATTTTGAACGTTGGAGCATGCGCTGAAAGGTCTTTCTCTCTGAGGATCTCAACCTCGTACCCAGAGCCCGTCATCTTTTGGCCAGCGGCAAGATTCAGGGCCCTGGGGAATCCGATTTGTGAGCATGCGTGGTAGGTCAAACACGTAACGAACTTTCATACAACAATCAAACCGGAAACCCAGAATCTGGGTTTTAAAAAAATCGATTCCCCCAGAGCCCTGAATCTTTGCCACTGGCCAAAAGATGACGGGCTCTGGGTACGAGATTGTGAGGATCTGTATTAAATCTCGCGCATGCGTCAGTGGCTGTCACCAGAGCCTCCCCCGCGAGGAAACGAGCCGGGGAGCTCTGGGTTCGAGAATTAATTAAAATCAACTTGTGAACACGAATGCGCATGCGTAAAAAAAGATATTTAAATTAGAGCGCCTTATATAGAGATTGTTGCAGAAACACATCACATTGACGCACAAATGTGCAGAAAGAATAAATTCGACTAATTGTTGACGTTTTACGCGCAACCATGAACTCACCACATAGCATGCTGTTTCCCACATGGAAAACGCGATCACCAACCAGGCCTATATATGCATGCGTAGAGGGATGTATAGAGACCGTTAGTTGTTCACTACTCATTACAAGGGTGTCTGGTGTGGCCGGGCGTTCCCTCACCTAGGTCCCTGGACCGAGTCCCTGAGTTGCTACTGAACAACTAACACCGAGGATAGCGACTGTCAGGCTTATGCATGCGTAGAGGGATGCAAGAGACCGTTAGTTGTTCACTACTCATTACAAGGGCCGGGCGTACTTTTTGTTTGCCTAAATATTTAATCGGCTCCAGAGCATTTATTTTCTTTTACAGTCCAGGAGCGTACGTACGCCCCCCCCCCCCCCCCCGGGAGGGGGGACTCACATATTTTTGGGGCGGGGGTGCTCGTCGTACCTTTTAGGGTTTAAAATCAGGCCTCTGGTACCTTTTAGGGGGTAAAATTCGAACACGTGTATTTTTTTCCAGATAGGTACCTGATAGCTAGAGGTCCGTTCTAGCAAATCAAGCAAATCGCACTTGCTGGTAGCCTGAATTTAAGGCGCATTTTCCCTCGTACAAAATACGCGAGAAAATTACGAGGGAAAATCAACTAAGCGACGCCATGTTTGGTACCTTTTAGGGTCAAAATCAACTAAGCGAAGCCATTAGGGGTGAAAACGAAAGTTCCCGACGAGCACCCCGCCCCAAAAGGACGTACGCAAGATATTAAAAGGCACAGCCTATGGCATACGCAGAAGTTTTCAAATCTATGCGGGACCAAGTTCATGAATGTACCAATAAAAGTTCTCCCAGAAATTTGCAGGCCATTACCGCAATTTTCACGCGTTCTGCGTCGCTTTTTCTTGCACGCGATTTTTACGAGGACAAAACAAGGCCTTCAATATTCTGGAACAATTAAAATATACAGTAATTAAATATGTCAAGAAAATTTTCTCCTGATTAAAGTAGCCGATGTTTGAAAATTTTGACTTTTTTTATATCGTTTTTCTTCCCCAGACTCCCGGGCGTTATTCGCCATGTCGAGAAAGCCTGGTAACTAAGGCGCCAAAATTCGACAAGAAACTTCAGCTCTCCTCGCAAACACAGAAAAAGCTGCCTGATAAAGCTCCTTTTATGTTATTAACGGAGCCTTGGTCTGAATATTCGGCCATTTTCTGCAACGAACGAAGACATGGTAAGAAGCCATTGTCAAAGATCCGATTTTGTGTTTTCATTGTTTTGACTGATTCATTCATTGCTAATCACAAAATATATCTGGTCTTTATAATATTTTATGATTCAAGTCTAAGAAAAGAGGACTGAGTCACGACGAAAAAAGACAAAGACTCCAAGAACTGTTCTTTGAAAAGGTAAACATGTTTGACTCTTTCCATATTCCATGCCTGTACGTGTCGTGTTCTTTTCTAATAATCTAATCATTTTGTCTACTCTCCGTCTCTGTCAACAGAAAGATTTCTTCCAGCTGAAAGAGCTCGAAAAGATAGCCCCAAAAGAGAAAGGAATAAGTAAGTGACTCAAAGCAAACCCCGCTGTGTTATTACCCATGCCTACGGGGCAGGGAGATTATATGAATATGGAAGCATTCCAAACAACTATTATTCAAATGAATGGCACGTGAGATCAAGGAGATCTATTGAAATGCATGTACAAATAACTACCTATACAGATATCAGTGGCATGATCTTTTCCCATTTAAACTTCTTCCTTCAACAGCATCCATGTCAGTGAAAGAGGTGCTCCAGAGCTTAGTAGATGATAACCTGGTTGATACTGAGAAGATTGGTACATCTGTCTACTTCTGGTCTTATCCCAGCAAGGCTATGCACACAGTAGGTTTACAAAACAAGAGCCAACAATAACATAGTCCAGTCCCTGAACTCTCCTTCATGGCTTCGTTGTTGCCTGTGGTCACCAAAAGGAGAGTCGAGAAACCTTTGTATGCGTATGCGCTAGATCTGACCAATAACTTTTTTTTGCATGATCCAAATAGTGCTGTTGGAGATTGTTTGTTGAATTTTCGCAGTTACGGCGAGTGAGTGTCACAAGGCCATCCTATCTTGATGGACAAACTGTATGTAGACAACAAACAATTTCCGACAACGGCATTTGGATCATGCACACTAACGAAAAAAACCAAGTTCTTGGTCAGATCTATAGCGCATGCTATAGACCACAGGCAACAATGAAGCCGCAAAGGAGAGTTCAGGGACTGGACTAACAATAACATTTTTCAATACAGCCGTGAAATGCTTCCTATGTAATCTTTACAAAATGGGGCATCTTGTGAGAAGCATATCACTAAAATACTTGCCAAAACTTTATCCATGAGTAAGAAAAGTAGTCAGATTCACATCCACTAATGTTTTTGTGTGTGCATGTTGAGAGCCATGAGTTAGATAACTGTAAATGGTTATACATTAAAGAATATTGTATAATTGTAATATCACATTCTGTATTTTCAAGCGAAAGCGCAAGATTGATGAGTTGAGTGCTTCAGTTGCTGAGTTTGAAAAGAAGATAGCAGCATCCACAAAGCAAATCAAGCAAGCAAATGTTGGACGAGAAAGTACAGTAAGTAGACATTGAAATCGATAAATTGTACAGTGTAGGCAAGAACCATGAAATCAAGAAAAATCCTTATCACACTTTGCAGCCTAGAAATTCAAAGCACTTTCACTAACAACCAGTCAAAGGCAGGGTTTCCACGGGTCCTTGAAGACCTGGAAAGTCAGGGATTTTACAAGTCTCCTTTTCCAGGCCTCGAAAGTCCTGGATTTTTTACAAAAGCCTATCAAAGTCATTAAAAGTTATGGAAATATTGGGTGTGTTTCTTGTAAAATTTTGAATTAAAGAATACCCATGTTGCTCTCAATGTATGTGAAAAAGGTCATTATGAAAGACGTCCTTGAAAATATCCTTAAAAGTCCTGGAATTTTGAGAGCCGGAAAACGTGGGAACCCGGAAAGGAGTCACATGGTCCTAGAAAGTCCTGGAACTCTAAAAAAACTCATTTGAAATTCTGCTTTCCATTTGATCATTCCAACTGCACATTCTGGTGGGAACATTAAATGGTTCAGTCAATTTATTGGTCATTCTGTTTGAGACGATTAGATCACTCTCAGATTAATTTGTCTGGCCGTTTTGTTTGGAAGGAAGTGATCGGAATGGTCTGAAGAATTTTGCAATCAGTTTCTCTGATCAAATAAGGCAACAGATTTATACTGAACTGTGACTTCCATTCAGGATTTCATTCCAGTCAGAAAAACCTTGACAATTATGCAATGGTTCAATGAACCACAAATTTCTGACAAATGGAGAGCACCCAAAAAGAATCCATACCCCATTACAGAGGGCATTTACCCAAGGGCATTTACCCAAGGAAAAAGATAGTTGATTGTATTGGAAGTAGGAGGTGCATTGACCTCCCCACCCCCTGGAATTTCCAGTTCCCCATGGGAAGAAAAAAACAAATTAAATTAGATTTATTCATTTATCATCTTCCAAAGGGAGACAGGGAATCAGTTCTGAAGGAACTTACAGAGAAGGAGCAACTTTGTAGAGAACAGGAGTCAGAATTGGACAGATACAGGGAGTGCGATCCTGAGGTTTTGGAAGAAATCAAGAAAGGGACCATTGTTGCTAAGGAAGCAGCAAATAGATGGACTGATAACGTGTTCTCTATCAAGTCTTGGTGCAAGAACAAATTCAATGTTGAGGAATCTATGATTGATAAGAACTTTGGTATTCCAGAAGAGTTTGATTACATTGACTAAAGACAGGAAATACATGTGAATTTATCTTCTTTTAAACCTATGTAAGTACTGCTACTTTACAACATAAATGAAAAAGGTGTTGTCCCCTCATTATTGCTTATTGTGTAGAAATGCAAGCATCAGATAGAATTTAATTATTTGGGCCCAAATAACTGGGTGGAACAAAAATTCTTGATACATACTAGTTATATAATGCTTTCGAGTAGCATACTGCAATTTCATACCATGCTACAGAAAATGGAGTGAAAGGTTGAGGGTAATACTGCCAATATCAGAAACATATAAGTGAGTTGAAACGTGTAACAGCGCGACAACCTGCGTACAACTCACGATCAATAAACACCATATTTGGAAAGCATCAGGTTCTTTTAGCCAATCAGCAACGGGAGATTTGATTCGTCTTATTTTCTCAAAATAACGTGCGCGAACTCCTCACAACAGAACAGAAGCACAAAATGAGTTTAGTTCACTGTTTTACCATGCTCAAAACCCACCAAAAATATTTTTGTATCATAACTTTTGCTGTTCTCGTTTTTATGATTGACTGATTTACCATGGTTGCTTCTAAAGCAACGGAAAACAGTTCGAATGCGTGTGCAATCCCAACGGAAAAGTCTTATGTGAATTTGATTGGCTTCACGCAATGGCATTGTTTTCCAAATATGGTGTTTAGAGATCGCGAGTTGTTCCCTGGTTGTCACATCAGATTCATTCGTCTGTTACATGTTTCAACTAAGTTATATGTTTCTGCAAATATACAATGCCATTCTTGCATTCTGATTGGCTGTATTTTCTGTGGCATGGTATAAATACTGGTATCCCACCTGCTATACTGGTACAATACATGTAAAAACAGGTAAGAACTGGTTCTTATTGTTTTAGGGTAGTCCTCACAATTCAGACATTTTCACCACAAACACAGCATCACATTAAGCAGTTTATTGTATTTTATTCTATTAAAATCCAATGAAACTCTTTGTCGACTTCCCAAGTCTTCTGAGTTTATAATACTCCTCTTCTTCTCGTGATTGCCCCATCTTCCTCCTCTTAGGGTGCAAATTTAACTTGTTCAGAGTGTCCTGGTAATATGTTGGTATTGGTGCCGTGATCACCAGATCACTTTTATTGCTGTGAAATCCTGGTAGGATAAGCTGACTTGCATGAAGGTGTAATGGAATTTGACTCCTTTGCCAGGGCCTTATTTTTGCTTTTGTGTTAGTATTTTCTTTTGTCTTGTGAGCTTTTATGCCTAGTAGCTGGAGTAGTCTCAGAGGAAGAACCTGAAAAAATCGAAACATTCTTGAGTGCCAAGGTAACAGTAGACAAAGACAAAGATGCTAAACTGCTAGCAGCCCCTTACTTTGGCGTTTCCCCAGAGTGAAGAGCGAAGAGTCCCCAAAGAACAGCAGAGGGGCCTCTTCACGGGGGCTCTTCACACAGTCTTCCATTTTAGTTCCATTTCAGTTATTCCATTTTAAACTATTGATGTGATATATCATTTTAAAGTGCCACTGGATTTTTAGTACATAGAAGTGGCACTATATAAATTGATTATTATTATTATTATTATTATTATTATTATTATTAGTCTAGCAGTCCATTATTAGGCAAACATCCATACAGGGAAAAGTCTTTGCTACATGCACTTTTATTCAGGGTCCCTCATTCCACCACATGTGTTACACTAAAAAGTATTCTCTTGCATTCATGGACATTTGCCAAACAAGCAGTCTAATATATGCTTCATATTGGTATGACAGACCATAAGCTATACTGTGAGCAGGTGATTTCTTTCTTAATGTCTTTAATAATCTAGCAAAATTGTTCATATGTCAGCTATTTCACATCTGGTTGTTTTGTACAAAAAAAATAGCTGTAACATCTTTACAATACCTGTGGCTGTGGACGATCTGAAGAGAACTTGTGATCCCCTAATATTGAACAGTTTAATCCATCTGACAGGTGGACCCTTATCTGTTGTTTATGTCCAGTTACTGGTTCTATCTGTAGTAAGGCACATGTTGACTTGTTTTCATCCAAGAGTTTAAATTTGGTGACAGCTTCCTTGAATCCTGTGCCCATGATTTCCTTAGATTACAAGGAACATTTCTGTTATTCTGTAATATATTCCAAATGTATATTTCATAGGAAATGTTAAATTGGATTATTGCAATTTTTGTTAAATCATGTGTCCAGAGACACTACCATTTGCGACCTTCTGTGAGGCGTGACGCAACAACTAGGTTTTGAAAAGTTTGTATCACAGAAGTTTGTCGACCAAACCTTTTTGTTTCGCTACTTAAACTGCATGTGCAGGGATGTGAAACTTTCAAGTTTTCCGTGGGAAACTCTTAAGTTACACACCAAAATCAATGCAAACTTACAGAATCTGGGCATTTGTGACAAAAAAGGTACTAAATATTTGATTTTATTCAACCTAGGATGACTTTTGGTGAAAACTTTTGGTGAAAGATTATTGCAACAGAAAATATGATCTTCATTAACAAAGTTTCACGGACCAAACAAAAAGTTTTGATTGACAAATGTCTGCGATCAACAATCAAAGCTTTTAAAAACCTAGTTGTAGCGTCACGCCTCACAGAAGGTTGCAAATAGTAGTATCCAATGGCTGATCCACAAATTCTGGTGACAGTCTGGAGGGGGGAGGGGGGGGGCACCCTGAGGCAAAAAAGTATGGATTGGTTTGGTTATGGCCAGTTTGCCCCCCCCCCCCCCCCCCCCCTGCTGTTAAGGGGATTGGAAATTCCAAATGTGAGAGATATTTTCCAGATACATGCTGATTCTCACAAGTGGAAATGTAAAATTAACTATTTTTTGGGCAGATCTATTCTATTCCTAAATGTTAACTTTAACATAAACTAATGACAGCATATCTTACCTTGGATGTTTTGCCAACTAAATCCCTTCTAATAATAACTCGTACCCATGGCCCCACCCTCCCATAACCCACAGGAATGCTGATCTTGCCCTCCTCGTACTGAGGCACACCAACAGTAATAGCCACTAGGTACTTCTTTGTATACATGCTGATTCTCACAAGTGGAAATGTAATATTAACTATTTTTTGGGCAGATCTATTCTATTCCTAAATGTTAACTTTAACATAAACTAATGACAGCATATCTTACCTTGGATGTTTTGCCAACTAAATCCCTTCTAATAATAACTCGTTCCCATGGCCCCACTCTCCCATAACCCACAGGAATGCTGATCTTGCCCTCCTCGTACTGAGGCACACCAACAGTAATAGCCAGGTACTTCTTTGTGACTTTTCGTTGGTGAAATAATTCTGCTACTCTCTGAGCTGCACTTTTATTCCTAAAATAATAAAGAGCAATGATTAGGTAGTAGTCTCCTATGCAGGCCATGTTTTGGTCACGCAACACTTCCCTCCCCACACATGGCTGCTTGCTTTTGGATCACATGCCTTTACCCAATTTGACCAATCACCAATTGGTTTCTATTTCTGGGGAACCATTCGCGCAGTTCAAATTGACCAATCACTGTCAATCAAATAACAAAGGGAAAAGCATGTGATCCAAAAGCAAGCAGCCGAGCGTGGGGAGGGAAGCAGTGTGACCGACACAAAACACGGGCTGCGTAGGAGATTAAATGATTAGGTACTGCAACTATTCTCACTGGTTTTATTATGGTAGTGTGAATATATAAAGGCAATCACTCATATTGCACATTTGTCATCCTCGCTGATCTCCATTTCTCTCATCCTACACAGAATCTCCTCTGCCATACATGTGTTTTTGTACTAGAAAATTGCATCTCCTACTGCAAATTTCTACCTAATTTGTTATTTTGATTTTTTAGCAGCCTATCAGATGCCCTGAATTATTGTCACTTGTTGGCCATATGGCCACAATGTCATATTGTTATCAGAAATGTTAGGCATTTTGTTCTGGTGAAGCTGGTTTTATGATTAAATGATCTATTCTGAGAAACCCCACAATGAAAACAAAAACAGCTTGATGTACCTTGTGAGCAGAAGAACTCCACTGCAGTCTCTGCAAGTTAAATCAGGTGAAAATTCAAAATCTTACATAAATATAAGAGATCATGAACAATTCTATGCCTAGCCTGAGCAGGCATTGGAAGGCTGTTCTGTGCCATGTATGACATTATGTGTCACAATGGCTTACTTGTCCAATCGATGAGCAAGTTCTGGCTTCTCCTTAAAATTCTTTATGTCCCCGAATTCATCAAGTAGATCAGCTACACTCTTCACAACACCTGGCCCTCCTATAAAGAAGAGGTCAATAGAATGCATTTGTAAGCAATGTTCTAGAACTTTTGTATCAGACATCGAGCACTGGTGAAAATATAGTATGTGTGGTTCCAGATTATCCAACCCCCCTATGGAAGGGCATTGGAAATTCCGGAGGGGTGGGTGGGTGGGTGGGGGGTGGTCAATTTACCTGATCATTTCCATACAAATACTGTATTTTTCCTTGGAAATTCCAGAGGGGTGGGGGTCACTTTTCAACACCCTTCTGTGGAGGGGGTTTGGATATTTTCTGCAACCACACAATTTGAGTTCTGTAGCCTATTTTATTAACTTACCATGTACAGGCAAACCATATGGCTTATTGATAGCAACAAGATCATCTGTTTGAAGAAAAAATACTTCACATTAAAAATGTAAGCAATGATGCAGAGTCCAACTCTGCCTATGCGTTCCCGCGTCGTCAGCCATGCGGCAGTATAACAGAACAATCAGAACAACATCATGAAAAACTTTATTTTCCGTTGTAGAACATTAGGCATATGATTGACATATATTTGGGATTATCGGACCAGTTCTCCAGTAGCTCTTCCGGTTGAGGAGGGAGCTCCGAGAAAAAATAAAGCTGCAGACGCAGTTGAACTTCGGAGAACAATGACACACATGGAACATCATATTTGTCTTTTCTCGTAGTTATACAAAAAATGATGAAGTGCCGGGAGTCATGATAAAAGCATGATAGCATGTCAACTTACTGCTTGAGTAAACAACACTATCAGCCAAATACTGCGCGTCTATGACAGCGTTCAAAAGTCGTTTTGCAGTCCTCGCCGCGACCGCCATCTTGGATTCACTTACTGAGCCTGCTGTAAAATGGAAAGCGGAGAATGCCAGCTCAGCACAGGTAGCCCGAGTCGTGAGTTCCAGTTCTTTTCCAAATCCAAGATGGCGAAAAGTCTTCGCTCGAAATGGAAACGCAAAATGAGGGCAGAAAAGAGGAAAAAGAACAAAGAAAAGGAAAAAAAGAAAGGTTAATTACAATGTTAGGGATGAAAGACATTGTTAAAGATGTAACAATGAGCGAAAGTAGCCAACAAAATGAAGGAGATTCGAAGGTCGAGACACAAACACAAGACCACGTGGGAATGACGACAACAGACGAACAGCAACAAGAAGAAAGTATGTCACAAGACGATGGTAAGGGTAAGTGGGTATACAATGCTGCGTTCAGTATCGTCGGAAAAACAGGTTTTTTTTCTGGGCATTTCTAATCGCGAGGCGTCTGTTGTCACCCCAAAACAACCGTGTTGTTTGGTGTAGACACATCTGAGTATAGTCTATAAGCTATAAATTATGTATATAAGACTATAGAGTGATAGGAAGAAATCTGCTATGACAGCTAAAAAGGTGCACTCCAGTGAAGATCACAGTTGTATCACCCACAGGTTGTTAAGAAGGAATTGGATAAAAAAAGGTTCCCAAGACTGCAACTTTGACTTCTTGCCTAGTTCTAGAATATCCACCCTGGATTGTCGGGTATACCTCCATGTAAGCACCACTCCCAGAGGACACCATTGTGTTCAGTTCTTATTTCATCATGATTCGTTCTACTACACAAAAGAGGCTTTGTGACGCAACTCGTGAACAATACACAGGTTCTTACACGGAGGTAGAGCCGGATTGTCAGTCTTAAAAACCAGGAATTCTGGTTGGGATGTCAATGGTACAGTCAATTTTTTGGATATTCTGTTGGGTCAAGCTTCAGAGGCTGTCTCACCATTTCGGTTGGAACGAATTGATCAAAATTGTTTGTACCATTTGCACTGGTTTCATGACCAAATAAGGTAACCCATTCGCAACAGAAATAAAAATTATGAAATGCTATTTGTAAGCATGAGGTTGGCCATAGGCAAGGCATTCATAAGCACCATTACACTCTGGATTTTATCCCAACTGAAATGTTTTGTACCATTTGACACTGATCAAACCAAACTGGGTTTTCTTGACAAATGGTAAGCACCCAGGGTACCCACCTTGGAATTCGTGATCCTCAGTGGGGGAGGTGCAGGTTTGTTCTTGCAACTCCCCATTTGGGTTTGTGAGGTCTTCAGGTAGAGGAACATTTCTCTTTTTCTTAGCTATTCATTGCATCATAGTTACTAACTATGATTGCATTCACAGTCCAATACAAGAGAAATAAGATCCTTCCAAGCACTGTTAGAGGAAAGTAAGAATCCGACAATTGAAGCTGTGATCTGCTTTTCAGGTGATGCTGAAATGGGCGAAGCACCAAAACAGACTAGTAGTGGCAAATGGACGAAGAAGAAATTGAAGGGGAAAAAGCTCAAAAACAAAAAAGCAACCATGAAGCGCCTTGGCAATACAAAGAAACGGAAGGGCAAGCCTTCATACAAATGGTAGCTGAGAAGAGGAACTGGTGTCCCTAGTAACTCTGTTGAGGGAAATTTCCATTGAATCAGGCTGTCGGCCATGTCACAGCTATACTATCAGATGCACAATTTGACAGCAGGTAGATTTGCTGTAACAAAATACTGTATCAGCTATGTAAAAAGTTAAATAATGGAAGATTCAAAGATGCTTGTGCATCACATCAAAATCACATAAAAGAAAAAAACACAGTCAAGTTACATGTTGGTAGTCTTTTATTTTCAATAAAACCGTTGAAATTATATTTCCTTGATACACAACATTGGATTGGGCTACCTGTGGTAACATTTGTAGATTCTTTTAGTGTTACAAAAACACCATATTTAGAAATTAGAGCTGTTGCCTCATTCTTACATCAGTGAACACAACATACCTAAGCAGATGTGCACCAAAATTGACAGACTTGTACTCTGTCACTTCTCTCGTCCTTTTAGAAGGTGCACATGGTGCCCATAAGGCATTGGATGCCTCTCCTGCCTAAAGTAACACCGTCAGGCAAGTAAGGAAGAGTGATGACTGGGTACCACTCTGTTAGTGTAAATAGTTGGCAGCATCCATAGCCATCTACTACATGTTTCAACCTGTGTAGTGCTTCAACTTAAAGGAGACCACTAGTCCTGGACTAGTATGAAATGGTTCATGACCAATGAAAATTTTGTGCCGCAAGTCAAAGGACTAGTGACTTTGCCTTGGCATTTCATGCCTGACACAAAATAAAATTATCAATTAATAAGTTTGTTCTAATAAGAAGTGATTTTGAAATACATAAACAAGCGAAAACATAAAGCAAAAATGTCTGATGTTTGGGCATCATCATGGCGAATAAGTTTGTTTGCTCAAAGAACATCCCGAAATATTATGGTAAGTTAACTAGGATAGAGGAGTCCAGAATGTTTTACTGTGTACACAATTATATCATGTTTCCTTTCTGATTGGTGCCACTTCACTTTTTACTGTAGTTTAGCCATGCAATTGATTTTGTTATAGGAAATGATATGTACTGAAATTTGCTCGGAAAAATCTGAGCCCCCAGTAGGAATCAAACCTGTGACCCTTCTGATCATTTCCTATAACTTAATATCAGTTAATTGATTTTGTGGTGCTATACTAAGGTCTGGACTACTAAAAATATATTTGGACTATAGTAACTCCAAGGGTTCTACTCAGGGGCTTGTACCAGTGGCCGTCTAGTTACTTTGGTGGTGATAGTGGCTTCTTTTGAGGCTTGCGCCACAGCAGTTGTCCACAGAAATTGAGATTTTTTGCTATAATTGTTTCGGGATACCTGCCTACTTTGTCATAATAGGGGTCCATCTACTTCGAAAATTACTGAAACACGTCTGCTGTACAAGGGCTAGCGTTCAGAAACGTTAGGGTCATGTTGTAAGTTATCAGTGATATCAGCTGTTCTGCTGACCAGGGTAAAGTCTTTTTAGTGAGTTTATTATCATGTATCTTGAGAACACAACATATAATCGGCGGAACCACAGATACTGACTATGGTGGGCTGCCATTGCATGCTGTTGAAGAAAAAAGAGTTGATAGAATCAATAATTTTCGTCACGATCCTTTGAGACGTGATGGTGTTGTACCAGGTAAATTTGTAAACGTTATTATTTCTCAGAAAACTCGAAGAAATATAAACTCACCTGTGCCAACGTAAAATCTTTAAATGAAGAAAGAAAGAGAGTTCTAGAAAGGGAGAAACATATTTTTAGTGGAAAGAATGATGCATATTTTGTGGGGTAAAACCGAATTGATGATATAACATTACTGCAATTTTCATAATTCTGCGAACTCTATGCCAAGTAACAATCTACGGTTTGGCTTCCGTCAATCAAAAAAGTGAACCGCTCTGCCTCTGGGTGATTTCAAGTAGGCTTTGGACTAGCTTAGGCTTCAAAACCGAATTTTCCACCACAAAATGGAAAAAAAATCCATGTGCTTGTCTTCAACGGTTTGATTGACGGAACCCAAAACGCAGTTTGTCGTTCGGAAATATAAAGCGGGAGTTCGCAGAATTATGAAAGTCACAGTAAAAAAGCCCTAGTCAGTCACGCCTTTGTTATTGTTTTCATTCCATAACAGGAGTAGAAATGCGTGTAGAAATCTTGTATAACCATCAAGAAAGAAATACTGTAGCTTCGAAGCCGCGACGATGGCGAGAAGTGCCTCCTTTCGGCTTCCCCCTACTCGCCCCGTAAATAAATTGCTGACTTAATAGAATTTCCCTGATTTACGGACGTTCTCTGGCGACACGTACGTGAATAAGTTGAAAAAATGAAAGATACACCATACTTTTTCAAAAATCACTAAGCATAGACAAGCGCTCTGATTGGCCTAGCCATCTCGCTCGCCCAGACTCCTCCCCCCCCCCCCCCCCCCCCTTCACTTTTAGAGCCGCTACGCAGGCTATGATTGGTCCGAATCTATGCTCTATTTCACCGATAAAGTAATGGTTCTCTCCTGCTATATCATAAAAGCATTAGAACACAATCTTCTATGACGTTATCGACGCATAGAGCACTTGTGATGTTGTAAGGGACACTCGTAACATTTTAAAACAATGTCAGAAGTTCATAACCAGAAGTGTCCATCTTGGTATTACCCGCGCGCCGATGTTGTGGGCGAAAAAATCTATTTTTAGAAACACCACACAGGAAACCTACGCATGATTCGGCGCCAAATGTGAATCAGAGGTTTACAAAAAGTCTCCAGATTATGGGCGTTCAGCGTCAACGGCAAGGACTGAGGCATTTTTCTCGTCCACTGGCATCGTGGCCGCCATTTTTCTTGACATATTTTGCGCCGAATTGTGCGTAGAACTCCTGCGTGGTGTTTCTAAAAATAGATTTTTTCGCCCACAACATCGCCGCGCGGGTAATAACAAGATGGACACTTCTGGTTATGAACATCTGACAATGTTCTCGTGTCTCCAAACATCACGCGTGCCTATTGCGCCGATAAAGTCATAGAAAGTTGTGACTTAATGCTTAAATAGAGAGTAACAGAATGGAAGTTTTTTTCGATAAGTATGCGTAACACTTGGTGCAAACTTTGCGAGCAAATATGTTTAAATAAAAAAGCTAGTTTTTTTTTCTGTTTGCGCAGTTCGCTTTGATGACTAGTTAGAGCTGACTTTTCAAATGAGTGTTTGTTCTTAGCATGGACGTTATTTGGCAAATAACCCATCTAAGTAAAGGCTCCTATTTTATCAGTCTATATCTTGACACATGAAGAAAGCGAAGGCATTTCACACCGTTATGAATTACCGGAATATTGAATTTAAAAAAAGCTCTACAAACAGTTATTCCTCTTCTTGTCAGGATTGAGCAATCGAAGTTAATTTGGCTTGGCAAGAGTTTGACAAGTATTTAAAACCAAAATGAAGAAACTGGACGAAGCACGTACCTGGGGAGAGGAAAAACAAGGGAAGATAAAACTGAACTTTTCCCGCCTTCTGCCTAAATTCCCGCATTTTTGGCGAGACAGGAAGCCCGTAACTATTTTGCTAGGCTACGAATCTTAATATTACGGAGTTTCTATATTCTATTTTCCATGTCTTTTCTGTAAGAACATTTTGAGGAATTAAATGCAGGAATTATTTCTCGGCATTTAGTGGTTCGTCTGAAAAGCAATATATCAAACAGTCGAGTTAGCTTTTTATAACGGACCTCGGGGTGTTTGGAAATCCTGATGAAGGCGCGAAATAACAGTTCTTACAGCTGTTTTGAGTATTCTGCGAACTCTCGAGATTGATTTCCAACCGTCAAACCCGCCGCTTTCTGGCTTCCGTCAATCAAACTTTGAAACTCTTCAGAATACATAGATCAAGTGAAAGGCCCCAACACATATCACCTTTTACTTTATCTTTTTCTAAACAAATTGCCTAACTTACTGACGGCTCTAAGACTCAAATTAGACCCGAGAGTTTGATTGACGGAAGCCTGAACGCCATTGGAAGTCGAACGCGAGAGTTCGCAGAATACTCAAAACAGCTGTAATTGGCCTAACCTTTATTATAATAAAGTAAAAATATTTATAATTATAATAAAGTAAAAACATTTGTTTATAAATTTTCCAAAGCACGAAATGAGCTCGAAGACTTCCTGTTGAAAACCAGGTGGATTTTGGACGTTTGACTTCCTCATGTAGAAGTAGGAGCAAATTGCATGGTAGAACCGTTCAAACACAAACAAACAAACGCGCCTTCATCAGGATTTCCAAACACCTCGAGGTCCGTTATAAAAAGCTAACTCGACTGTTTGATATATTGCTTTTCAGGCTTTATTTTATAATGTGAAAAGGAAGGCCACAACTGTGTTTTTGTTGTCAGAAATATTTGAAAAGAGAATACGATCAATCAGATGTGATCCTAGACTTACTACTTCCGATTTTCATAACTCTGTGGAATCGCACCAACTGCCAAATACGAGTTTCCATCAATCCATCCGCAAATAGCTTAGCTAATCGTGGCGGATCAGGGAAAGGAAATAATTCATTTCTTATTCATATTTATTTTTATTCATTCATTTAATAGAGCGGTTTTCACATGACTGTCGTGAGTAATTACAAACTACTCGGTAATTGTGATTGCTTCAGGTTGTGATTGGTCGAGGTGGCATGATCTTTGATCCTTCAGCCAATCAGATCGCGTAGAGAAAACAATTACACAATTACTTGTGATTTAAGGCGGATTTCAGATGACTGTCGCGAGTAATTCATAATTACTTTGTAATTACTCCTATAGGTTTTATTCAGAATTGGTGTAATTACTGGAGTTGTTCCGCGTAGGAACCTTAGAGATGCAAATGAAGCGAGCCTTTTGTTTTGGTTGACCAGGAATCAATTGGAAACAAAAGGAAAACTTCATTTGCATCTCTAACGTTCTTACGCGGAACAACTCCACTTTGTGATTATTTTCACTACAGTTATATGAAATTCGCTTTTTCGCTCGCGAAAAGGAGAGATTGCGAATCACCTCGGTGATTGGATAGTGAATTTCTCATGAATTGCTTTCACGACAGTCATGCAAAAACCGCTGTATGTAGCTATTTTTGATACATGTATAACATTAACAGGGATCCGTCTTATAGATTTCTCAGAGTGCTGTGTGTATACATATAGATATATTTATTTCAAAAAATAAGAATCATTCAAATAATTTCCAGGTTTATCAGTTTTTCCATTTATCAAGACTGACTGAGCGATTTGACAATTCTCCGGCCGCCGAAGCAAACAAAAACAGTCTGTATTTTTTTACGCAATACTGCTAAAATTATATTACACAAACATAAGCGTCAAAGTAAGCAAACAATTTCCATTTTCACTAAATAGCGTTCTTATATATAGTTTCATTTCCTAAATGTGACAAACTTTTGTGAGTCTCTGACTTTGTGTTACTTTTATTTATTCAATGACTGAATAAGTTTCCGTTTCACGATTGTTTTCCTATAAAATGCCATACAATCTTCCTTTTAGCAACTTTCAACCACAAACCCGACAAAAGAAGGCCTCTAGCCATTCCAGTCTTACGAAAGCTCTTTTCTTTTCTTTCGCAGCGACACTTCATCACGTTCGCGGAACACATACGCAGCGAGCATCCATTAGCAAGGAATGACGCTCAAAATCAGACAAATTGACTTTGAAAACGAATTCACGGAGATTACTTTCCTAAGCGGTGAAAAAAGGTTTCCCTTCAGTAGCCATTAATCACTAGCGTCACCAAAAGATTAATTAATCTACGAAAAGAAGCCATGAATTTTTCGCTGCCAACTCCCCCACCGCTAACTGGGCCCTACCCGCGGATGAACGCAAAGATGGTCGCTGCACTTTTTTATGTAGAGGGACTCCTCGTCATCTTCTTGAACTTCCTTACTCTCCTCGTCTTTATGACGAACAGACATCTGCGGCGTCGTAGCTTCTACTTGGTCATGAGTCTAACCACGGCGGATCTATTCGTCGGAGTAACAGCGGGGGAATACGCCGTCTTTATGTCTTTCCAAAAGGACTTTGATTACTGGCGACTCCTAGCCGAGGTCAAACTGCTCCCCATTTGCGATATTCTTATGTCGTTGTCTTCGTTTTCAGGTCTTGTAGTGATATCCGTTGAGCGACTCTATGCCACGGCGCGCCCATTTCGCCACCAGTGCATGGCCAACAGTGCTTACGGGATGGGTATCGCCGTTCAATGGCTGTTCATGGGTCCGCTTCTGGTAACGTTCTACCTGATTCCGCTCCCAACTCATTACCGCTACACGTTGGGGCTACTTCTCTTCGCGGGCCTTGTCGTAATCTGCGCGTCCTATGTTACAATCTACCAGAAAGTTAGGCAGCAACACCTAGCTGCTCTGTCGCCGATCCAAAGACGAGAAAGAGAACTTGCCAAGACACTTCTAATTGTGACGTTTATATCATTAATTACTTGGCTGCCGCTTGTGTTTCAGAAATGTTTCAATTTGAGGTCTATGGATATTGTCGTTTTCGAAATATTCTCGAGGTTTTCCAGTTCAATGGTGAACTCGATCATTTATGTGTTCAGGATGAGAGAATTTAAGCGTGCACTGTATAAATTACTCTGCAAATGTTCCCGAGACAGACCGAATTGGATTTATCCAAGCCTTTGATGTAACACTGGCTCATGATATCACAATTCAACAGGGACGTGCAATTCAATATGGTTGTTTTTAAAACAGAACTATGTGAGTCCACTTTCAAAAACATCAAATACTTTTTGGATTTTTGACTTTGCTGTTCCGCCAATTAAACTATCTGAGCCAATGAAACTCTTGCCCTGTTTCGCCTAGTGCAGTCAACTGGCTTCTCTCTGAACTAAAACCAGACAACGTCGCGACGGATTGGTAATCACAAACTGGTAAAGCTGCTCTTACAGTGTATTCAGTAGAACAGAAGCTAATACATGGTCAAATGGATTTACGAATTTGCTCTTCCTATGTGGAAATTTATCAGTTTCAGTTTCAGTTTATTAATTTAGCCACAAAGATACTACAAAAATATAGTGGTGGCAAGGAGGGCCATAGGAAACCACAGGACTTATGCGAGATCACCCTCCTTTAACAACCTTTTATCCTTTTTTAGGTTGAATGACGTTTTAGTAATTCGAGCAACGTGTGACCAAAACACTGGTTTAGCATTTTTCAAAAGGTTTGCATGCAAGTAGTAACTCGACTTTTATTTCCGTCAAGGAATTTTTTTTACAATAAAACCTCCATGGTTCCGTCAAGAAATATTGATGGCAACCTAGGCAAATAAATTTCGAAGTTTATATACAATATACCGGGATTTGGATAGAATATCACTTGGGGTATGGGCTTTTCCCATTATTGTATTTCAGATGGTGAACTTTGAAATTTAAATTTCTCCGCTTTCCATGTTGAGAATTTCATAACGGGACGAAACCAAGGTTAATGCTTACATATAGTTCTTCCAAAACAAACCAAAATGAGTAACTGGATTTTTGGCCACTTTGTGTCAAAATTGCCGGAATCTGTTTCTCATCCACTACGGTAGAGTTCGCTGTCACTTCCCACCTCCGCGTCTGATTAACGTCACGATAAGAAAAGTTCTCGATAAGAATCACGTAGGGAATATGGACCAATCACAACGAAGCTTTCATTTTCCTTCAATGACTATCGGCCAATCATAGCTAAGCTAATATATCGTCAGCAAGAGTTTCGCCGATTCAACTTCCTCGAAGGAAGGCTTTCCCTGTTTTTAGTTTTTTTCGAAGAAACCATTCAGCAAACTGTTAGCCTGTTACTTGTGTTTGTTTGTGATTGTTTAGTTGTCCGTGTTAAAAGTATCATACTATAGAAATCCAAAACTCACCCCCCCCAAAAAAAAGTATATCTCAAAAGGAATCTGTAAAATTTTGTAAATAGTTAAACTATTCTGTAAATCAATTGTAAATATATAAAAGTAATGTAAAACGGTGCTTATATAGCGCTTATTCTCAAAGCTCTAAGCGCTTTACATTTGGTTGGGCAACTTCCGACGGTCTTTGTGGTTCTTTTTAACGTCCCTCTGGTTATTAGTTGTAGTATACGTGAAAGACGTATAAGCATGAGATGGAAAAATATATAATAATCTACTGAAGATATTTGTTATATAGCTTCAAACAATTATGTCCAAATATCTCAAAGATATGAATTATCCGTAATACAAAGCTCGAGTAGCTTTACTTCAAGTGCCTAATTCAAATATTTTGTTTGTTTGAGGGAATTGTGAAATTCTTATTCTATGAAAAAATTGTTGTTACCATTGCTATTTCTCATGATAAAAAGAAAGAGAGACTAACGGAGTTATTATTGCCAACGTTTCGGACTCTTTATTCAGTCCTTCTTCAAGGCGGTTACTGAAATCGATGAAAGAGACCAGCATCCTTAAGGATCCGGGAGCGTCGCTGTTTTGTTTTTTCTCATCTTTTATATACATTGCTATTTCTCAATAACTTTCTCGCCACTAACCCAATATAGTCCGGCGGATTAGAGCAAATTTTCGAGGAAATTGCACATTTAAGGCTAAAGCCTCATTTTTTTGCCAGGTGATAGTTTTCAATGTATTTTTAAATCGTAGATATGGAGGCACGCTAGAATTCTTTCGTAGGGAAAGCTAGAGAGGTTTTAGAGTGAATTGTTTAGCTCAATAGCAGCCATTTTGAATGCTTTGTTATTCAAATGAGGTTTAGAACTTAGCTTTGTGAACATTCAAGTTGTTCTCTAGACTACACAGCCATAGCAGCTCAACATTTGCTAATTCTGAACTATGGATTGAGCTGACTGACTTCGGCTGAGCGTCTCCTTAGAGTTTTTGGTGATCTATTAAATGTCACGATCAGTTTATTGTGAATGTTTATAATTTCTATTGTAAAACAATAGTCTGACTGAGATTTGATGAAATGTTTCAAGAATGACAACAAATTCTAAAAAAGATCGAAATAATTGGTACCTCATGTGTCAAATGTGTAAAACGAAGCTTGTCTCTAAAATTTTGGCATGATATTTCTTCCTAGTACTGTGCTATACTCTATAAACACGGTCGATGGAAGATTTCACTAAGTGCCGCAGAGCTCATGAATAACAAAGGATTCAAAGATGGCTGCCAATGGCAAAACAATGGTTCACATTAAAACTGTTCTAGCTTTCGCTACGAATAAAATTTAGCGTGCCTCCATATCTTATCTTCAACAAAATACTGAAAACTATTGACATGCAAAGTGTGGAGTCTTTAGCCAAAAGTGCGCAATTTTTACGCTAATCCGCCGGACTAATAGTATTATATCGCGGAAATTTGACATTGCTAAAACACCTTGACACAAGCGGTTCAGAGGACCATTCTAAAATGGCATAACATACTTAAAACTTTTAAACGTCTAACTTCGCGATTTGTTGTTACATTCAGCACACATTTAAAGCGAATACTATTTTCGGAGAGCAAAACAAAAATCGTGTCATAGGCTATTTAAAATATTGGACATGATATTATTTAAGTAAAGCAGCTGTGAATATATATTCACATATATATCTTATTGTTAATGAGAATGGAAAATCAGCCAAACAAAAACTTTATTGAAAACAACACCTTTTTCCAAACACATAGCTTCAAGTTAGAACGCATAATTCTGGAGACCAAGTGGTTAAACGACATGAACTCACTGCAAAGACGTCCATCGCAGGAACTTTGAAGGTAAACTCGAAATGTGGAAAGAGAGAAAGAGTCGAAATGAATATGTGACTATGAAAGAACGTGAGTAAAGAACACCGGAAACAAATACCGAGTTCAAATATGGGAACCGAACCCACGACCTTCCAGACACTAGAGAAAGAGTCAGTGTGTGGAAAGAGTCCATAGGTTGAGTTTTTGAAATTTAGCTGTGTCGGCAGGGCTGCAAATTGCGCCCGTGGGGGTCGCCTTTGCGACTAAGTTTTTCTCTTTTGCGACTAAACTCTGTCAGTCAGTCGAAGTTTTGCGACTCACTTCTTGTCTAACTCGCCGGCGGAAGTTCAATTTTGCGACTAACATTTTACAAAATGCGACTAGAATTTTTAAACTTGTCAAAAAATTTCGACTGGACTTTTTTTTTAATTTGCTGCCCTGGTCGGTCCGCTATTAAATATACCATTTGCTTTTTTAAATCAGCTAAATGAGAATTTAAACACAATGGGTCATACAAACAATGGGTAATCGTTTAGGTTTTCTAAAAGCGAGAGATGTGTTTGGATAATGTTCAAATAAATCTTCATGTTCTAAGTTGCGTAACCAAAGAAAACTTTCTAAGGGGCCGACCATTTGACTTTTGAGGGGAGGGGTGGATGAATTTTTTGCAATATTTTTTGTATTTCTCTAAGATATTGTAGGTTACTTCGTAAAATTAGCTGAGAATTATAACAAATATGCTGTGCAGGAAATGTTTTTCAGCCCTTCGGTCCGTGTAGGATATTTTTTTTCAAAATCATCCCCCCCCTCCCCCCTGGTCGGCCCCCAATGTGCTCTTCCTTTGGTCTTTCATTCAGTAATTGTGAACTTTACCAAAACTTTATTTATTTATGACCTAAGGTCAGCTTGGCATTAATTCAGTTTTTGCAGTCAGTTCTTCTAAAGTATTTACGCCTGATCTCATCTCACGGGGCGCAAAGATTGTTTGTCAGTTCCTAGGTCTAGTCCAGCAAGAGATTCGCAGTTTTGGGAGTGAAAACTAGATTAATCATCGTTCAAGTCAAACCCAGTTAACATTTGATAAACGGCAATATTTTTTGAGGAGATGAACCAGTCTTATGCTCAATTGCAATATGTTTTTAGAATCTGCTTGGAACGATGCAACAAAACTCGTTCTATGGTTCTCTTTGGCTAGTTTGAGATAAGAAGTGTAGTAAATGAAGGACGAACCACTTGACGGACTCAAACTCGTTGGTTTACGCTGGACCAATTAACGGTCTAGCCGACAGTAAGATTAATAAAATTTAAAATAAGAAAAGTCGGCGTTACAACGTAGGTTTTAGTTGTATTTTAGTACAATATTTCGGCTGGCCAAACCAGCCTTCTTCAGGTACTGTGAATACATAATGGCATGATAGGCCTATATATAAGGTGAAACGTGATACAATAAAAATGAGGATAATGATGACGTGTGTGATATTATACTAGATAAGAGATATAATAATATAAAAATTAAAGGAAAATACAAAGAAAAAATAAATACAATATAATCTAAAATGAAGTCTCATCTCGTCGATTCAATCCGTCAGGCTCAAGGGTACCAGCACGTAGGATGAGTGTGGCCTCTCTTGCCTTACGAATCGAATCTCGATTAGTCATTAATTGTTCAAGGGGAATCAATTGCATGTCAGATGCTTTGTGATTGGGTGTCGATAGAAAATGTTCAGCGGCTGTGGTGGGTTTAGATTTACATTCGGGCTTGTCGATTTTGCGATGATCATTAAAGCGTTGTCTAAGTTGGCGTTTAGTTTCTCCTATGTATTGCAAGTTACAGCGTTTGCATTGTATCATATAAATCACATTTTTAGTGTCGCAAGTTATGTGAGAGTTTATAGAGCGAGTTTCACCTGTCGAGAAAAAAGTATATGTTGTTTGTCCATTTTCTATATATGGGCAGGTTAAGCAACTTTTGTCGCAGCGGTAAGCGCCTGGTGAAAGGTCTGAATCATTAGAGGTAGTAGTAGCAGAGGGTAATTTAGCTTTGACAAGGGTGTCTCTAAGATTAGAACAACGTCGGTATGCTATGATGGGTGGTTCAGCGAAAGCTTTTTTGCAGCGGTCAGAGGAAAGAAGTAAATTGAAATTACGTTTAATGATATGATTGATGTTAGGAAGTGTGGGGTTATAGGTTATAACAAAAGGGACACGATTACATTGTTTGGGTCTATTAGTGGGGCGTAGAGCATTTATGCGAGGAATGGCTGCAGCGCGTTGTATTTGTCGTTGAGATAAGAAATCAGCTGGTAGATTTTTTATGAATTACGCCTATACTGTTGACTATGAGTATACTTCCCTGTATAAAACAGAGACCGCCATAAACATTTCACTTTGCGAAATGATAATTTCCTCGGAGTACCAACAGACCCCTCAACAGACTCCGCCCCCCCCCCCAAAAAAAAAAAGAGAAAAGAAAGAAAACCCAAATCTAAAGTTTATTGTCTTTATTTGCAAAAACAGTTATTTGAAATTAATTTTTTTTTCATACCATTTTAATGAAACATTTCACCTTCTTCCTGGTATTTCACAAAGTGCGAATCAGCTGCGCGTGGAGCGCAAATTAAAAGTAAATATATTTCCCACTTGGTTTAAATGAAATATAATTGCTAAATCTAATAATTCAATAAAACCTAGCAAAAAGTCAAACTGTGGTCTCAGTTACATACAGTGCCAAATTCCTAAACGATCAATATATTTTCTTTTAAAAGTCTTGATTTGAGTGACTTGATTTGTCCTAGTAACTATGATTTCACCTTGTAAATAATAATCTAAACACTTATGTAAACACAGGTGGGTTGGAAATGGTATACACCCTACAATTAGTCGCGGCTTGACTTCCGTCAATCAAACGACTGAGCAGCTCTGAGTGATTTTACGCGAGCTTTGGGGCTTCAAAACCACATTTGTCACCATAAAATGCAAACGAAACTACGAAACACTATATGCACCTCTCTTATAGCTAAAATCGTTGCATCGCGACCCGATTTGTTTTTGGCTTTGCTGTTCCGCCAATCACATCTTATGAGCCAATCAGACCCTTTCTAATAATATATCAAACACGAGACCTTTTCTAGTAATATATCAAACACGATTCCCTTTCTAGTAATATATAAAAACGAGACCTTTTTTAGTAATATATCAGACACGAGACCCTTTCTAGTAATATATCAAACACGAGACCCTTTCTAGTAATAAATCAAACGAGACCCTTTCTAGTAATAAATCAAACGAGACCCTTTCTAGTAATATATCAAACACGAGACTCTTTCTAGTAATATATCAAACACGAGACTCTTTCTAGCAATATATCAAACGCGAGACCCTTTCTAGTAATATATCAAACACGAGACCCTTTCTAGTGATATATCAAACACGAGACCCTTTCTAGTAATATATCAAACACGAGACCCTTTCTAGTAATATATCAAACACGAGACCCTCTCTAGTAATATATCAAACACGAGACCCTTTCTAGTAGTATATCAAACACGAGACCCTTTCTAGTAATATATCAAACACGAGACCCTTTCTTGCAATATATCAAACACGAGAGCCTTTCTAGTATTATATATCAGCGTAAAAAGGCAAATGGGAACTGAAATCTTCATTAGTAGACATTCGTTATTTAAGCATTAGAGCACAACTTTCTATGACTTTTATACGCGTGATGTTGGGAGAGACACGAGAACGTTGTAATGGTTCCTAGAAAGAGGGATAAGTCATCCCATGTATAAGTGCTAGGGATTTCTAAGAAACTTTTTATCGCTCTGTTATCCAAGGGATAAAATTTAGCATTTCTCCCTAGGGTATCTTATCCCTCGTTCTTGGAACCGGGCCCAGGGCGATAATTTTGCTAGGTTCTTGTGAATTGGACTTCATTTAAGCTCATTATAATTAACCCTAAAATTGTGACACTAGTCACACTATCCCTTTAACCTCAAGTAAAAACCAACAGCAAAAGACCGCATTCAAGGACTGAAACTGATCTCATCTCCGGCATGTCACATAGAATGTTTGATCTGGAAATTTAATCATACGGGTATTGTTTGGCAAACAGTTTATCAAGCAAAGAAATACTTTGAATATTACAGGATCTCTCGTTTGACACACGATGGACGTGAAACAGTAATTAATTTTGATGCCAGTGTCACAGGCAGGGCGGATAAAAGTGGATAAAAGGGTTGGGTAGCTATTCGGTCCTAATTGTTTAATTTTACACCTGCTCTAGCAGATTCGAGTCTGAGCAGTGAGCGTGGTTTTGGGCCCGGGGCCCGGGGGGGGGGGGGGGACCTGATAGGGGTGCTCGTCGTATTTTTTAGGGGTGGAAATCGACTCTCGGGTATTTTTTAGGGTGTATCGGAGAAACATTGTGGCTTTCACTAATAAATGGTATTTTTAGGGGTACGCAAATGAATGAAAGGGCGTTACAAACCAAGCAAAACGTTTTCTTTCCTTCTTTATTTATTTATAGCTCTAAAATAAGCCTGTTTTGAGATGAGAAACAATAAACAAAAACAAAAAAGGTTTATTGTTGGTATTTTTAGGGGTCATTTGTTTGTATAAGGTATTTTTTAGGGGGTGGATTTTTTATGCCCTGGTATTTTTTAGGGTATATTTTCCGACGTCCCGACGAGCACCCCTATCATTCCTCCATGGGAGAACCCCCCCGGGCCCGGGGGGCTCCTGAGGTCTGCGATAGGGTATCATTTTTCGCTTGGTTTGTCTCTGATAGGGTATGTATTTCAGTACAGGCTACCATACAAACAAATTTCGATCAAAGTTATGCCGCATTTAGTGATAAAGACAGCTTATTTTAAACCCTTTCCATGATTGACACAATTCCGCTTTGATCGCGATCAACTGGATCACTCTGGTGACTACCTTTAGGGTATACAATTTTAACTGTCTATGGTAGTGTATAAAAATCGAGGATTTTTGGTCTCTGATAGGGTCACGTTTTGGAGACCTCGGCGGCACATCCCTACCCAAAAATCAGTGGAGTACGGGGGGAGGGGGAGTGCGGGGGGGGGGGGGGGATGGGGATGGGGATATTAAACCATCCTGAAGTATAATGCAGTTAACAGCTGATGCTGAATAGATAATAAGAAGTTGCGAAGTCGAGAAACGATTGGAAAAAATCTTGGAATAAAATAATATACATAATTTGAGAAACTTCTACGTTACTGTTTTCAATAAATAATTGAAAGAATTGTTTTCTTACAACACCAAACTCGAAAATCAAATCCGAAAATGGTCAAAATAAACACAACAACATAAAATGTACCTAAAACCACTCGGTCGGAACTTTGAAAATATATAGAGAATAATACATGAGCGCGCGGGGATATCAAATCAAATTTGAACACGATCTATACAATATCTCCAAGCGCCCATGTAGTATTCTGTTTATTATATAAACTTTTTTGTTAAAAATTTTCGATTTTATTTATTCGCGATAGTGGGAATTATCGTAATTTTTCACATGTGCGATATTTCGTAGTGACCGAATCCTAATAAAACGCTATAGTTTATATATTATCACAGAAAATGCCCAAAACAAAACAGTTGATTTTTAATTTCTCTGTCAAATAATGTTTTCCGCATTCTCATAAAATTACTCGATTTCTTGATGGATTTTCTCTTACAATTGCCCGGTATAACTAATAAGAAAAGCAATAAAATATTAATAAAAGTCAATAAGAAAGACCGCAAACTTCCTTCATCTATAGGTGTATTTTTAGACATCCGGTCAGAAAGTCTAGGATCCGCCCATTTTTTTTTTTTTTAACAAATAAAACAAACGTGTATTAGTCTTGGCTTGAGAAGGACAATTTCATTGCATATCCACTAGCGCTCGATTTTGTTGACGGATTCTCTCTTTCCCTGTATAACTAATAACCAAAATAATGAAATATTCAGAAAAGTAAACACGAAAGACCGTTGACTGCCTTCAACTACAGGTGTATTTTAGAATCTTGTCTTATAGTCCAGGATCGCCATTTCATGACTAATACCGCCTACTTGTGAAGGGGAGTTGGAAACGGAGTGTTCAACTGGAAACACCCCAAGAATCGGTCGGATTGAATTAAGTGTAAAGTAAGTGGTGAAGTTAAAAATGTCCCCATTTCCTGGCCAAGTATACTGATCATATTCTAGAAACATACCAAAACATTTAGTCCATGAGCCAAATCCCAAAAGAGGCCCAGAAAATGGATTTCGTAGCACCCCCCTGTTGCCCTAGTGAATTTGGTATCAAATTAAAGCTCAATTAATAAAGTTTTCAAATCCACTTGTTACATGGTTGATTTCCTGCTTAACTAATGAACTACGGGCCTGTTTTCGTGGGGGGGTGGGTTGGGTTGATTTTTAACCCAAAATATCTTGCTAATAAAACACTTCATATCTTTGGAAGTCTCCATTTAAAATTAACATGAAATCTGGCACGGAATTTCAAAATATCTTTGAAGAAAATATTCCACACCTCTCATCTTGATTGCGTCATTTAGGGAATGATGTTGCCATAGCAACTTGAAGTTGAAAAAACGGGATTTTTGGCACTTTTTACTAATATTTTATGCTACTAACATGCTTTCCTTAATCAACTTAAGCGATAATATTCGCTGCATACATACATACAAGCCGAGTACTTTGAATAAGAGATCTTGCCAAAACCCTAGCTTTTGCACGAAAGGGAAAACAAAAATCTAGACCGGAAGTACCCATTTCATCACTTCCGGTTTGGCCAAAAGATAAGCATATAGCACTGAACCAAGAGGTATCATACCTGACTGGGTCAATTAAAATGGTATCTAAGACATGATCGTGCATATTGAAATCGAATGCTTATGTTGCCATGGCAACCGTTATCTGGAGACAATGTTCATAAAATGATTTCTATCATCAAAAGAAAATGTTATCTGTGTTATTTTCACGAGAACTTTTGATCGGTTCTAATGTTCTTCAGTTGACTCGTCGCCTTCCAGGTTGTCATCATCTTCCTCATCATCATTATCATCTGGGACGTCTCTGTTAAGGCATTGGTCCGAGCAAGTACATGCTTCACTGCAGGGCAAGCCGTTGCTAACACAAGAACATCTCCTCGTACTACAAGAACCGCCACAACCGCAAGATACCAATTCTAGTACAGCTTCTGGGGCTGGGGCAAGATCTGTCCAGTCAATCTCTAGACGGTCGTTTCTCTTTTGCCATCCTTGGTTTTCGGGGCTTGCGTCAGTGTTTGGCCGGAGAGCACGCTTCCAGAGGTACGCTTGGTAATTTGCACGCTTGAGATGATTTTTCAAAGCTGCACTTGTTGGGGGTAGCTTGCGAGATTGGATTCGCTTACTTCTGCAGAACATCTTGTATCGAAGCTCGTCGATTTGTTCGCACTGTTGCTCATTGTACAATTTACAGACAAATCCCTCGAGGCGAGCAATAGCCTGTTCACTCAATGGAATGCTTTTGCCAAGGACATTGATTGCTTCCCGGATCACCTGGCTTTCTTGCACTAATTCAAGTGCCTTTTGCTTGCCTCTGCCCACGAATGAACTTACAGTGTCACACCCAGTTAAGGCGTGTAGACTCGGAAGGACTTGACACACACTTGGACCAAGCTTCTCGCAAAGACGCGGAACGCTTACCAATCGAGACCTGGACCTCGTTCCGCTAATCAGAGTGATCTCTGCAGGGATGTCGCTTTGGAAGTGGCATGCAAGCACCTCAACATCTGTGTCGGATGACATAACTGCAATACCCTGATGTCCGTCAGACGCCGCATGACTTGCGTGCAAGAACATCCTGGTGTCCGCTTCTTCTTGGGTGCTTAATAGCTCGGGGACTTCAGTGGCGGTCACATTTCCTTCTGCGGTAGCAACAAGTTTGGTACACTTGTCACCGTGTGTGATGTACAATTCGCGATTGCCGATCTTTTGGGCGTAACAATCGGTTGACCATTCGTGGACAAGGAAGCTTAACAGACCAGCTTTATTCCGGCCTTTGGACATGAACTTGCTCCATTGCCGTGGGCAAAACTGCTGTGGACCCGTTATGTTTACCGTCAGCTGCCCGCTGGCACTTCGTTTCTCTCTCTCGGCATTCTTGATGCTTAGCCCTGAATACTGGTCTCCTACGAAGTCAACTCTCTTGGCTTCTCCAGCTTGCATCACAATTTTCTGAAGTACCATCTCAGCAAGATCGGAGAACCTGTCTGGGATCTGTCGGAGGGACTGGAGCATTGCCATGGCATCAATTACGAGCACGGAAGTATGTGGTGGTAGGTTGCTGATGGTGTTGATTCCACTCTCGAGTAATTTTGGAAGAACTGCCTTGTTGGTTTTGGCTAAGGAACCGTCACGCAAAGCCAATGACCACGGGAAAGGACCCAGCTCGTGCACCAGTAGCTGCCGCAGGTCTATCTTCCGATTCTGGCCGATGACCACCAATCGCGCAAAGAGATCGGTGTCAGCTGTCAACGTGACCACCTTTCCTTCACGTGTGACTGCGGTCTTCTTTTTGGCTTCACTGAAAGTCCCTAACTTTAGCTTGGATAGCGTATCAAAAAAACCATTTGAGCTCGAAAGCAGACGATCCTCTACAAATGATGTAAGGGCAGCTGTACCCTTAGTCTTCGCACTTAGCAGGTCTTCTCTAACACGTTCGCTGGCCACTTGACCAGAGCTGAGGCTGACAAGCTCCTCGGAACTGTCGAATGGGTCCATCCATCCACATATCACCTCCATTACTTTGTTTATATCTTCCTCGTCGCGTCGCATTCTTGCCCGTCCTGTTTCCTTGTGAAGGCGATTATCTTGTGAGACATTGGCCATCTCGCGGCACTTGTCAACGAACGCTGCACGGGAATGGGCTGTCAACAACCATCGCCGTACAGCATTCTTTCTAAGACTAAACCCAATGATTCCTCCTTTTGTTTTGGTACTTCTATTTAATGTTTGCTCTATAGTTTGATCGACAGGCAGCTGGGAGAAACCGTGCAAAGTCGTCCTTTGCACGCCGAAGTCGCCATGTTCAACCATTCTTTGTGCTTCAGGGTGGGTTTCAGGAAGCATCAGCATCTGAAGTAGATAAACGGGCGTGTACCGCGCATAATTGACATGGTCATAGGCGAAGAACCACGGCAGCATTTCTTTCAAACATTCTAGATGAAGTGACCAGTTGCCTTCTCGAGTAGCTCTAATGAATGACATCAGTAGTGACACCATCTCCAGATAGGATATCCAAAACAATTTCAGAGGGCCCTTGTCGTCTTTGCTGTACTCTTCATACAGCTCGAACACGTTATCGAAGTCATCTGTTCCTATCAGAACGTTCCATTTCTCCATGGACAGCTCTTTGCGGATAGCTTCGATGGAAACGGCTAAGCTTGGGTAACGGGTTTGATGACCCTTGGACTCCAGCCATGCCTTGAAACCATTCCAAAGAAGCCTCTGAAGAGCTTCATACACGATCTGAAAAAAGAGAGATGAAAAATAGAAAAATGATATTTTTAACCTGATTGTACACAAAATAGCTAAGTTGTACGCGCGTTCTGATTGATTAAGAGTGCATTCTCACACGCACGGCAGATGCAAATTTTAAAAACGCAATAAAAATCTTATTTCAGTGGTTTAAAATGGGACGCACTTGGGATGCTGGAACCACACTTGAAAAGTCGTGAGTTTAAAACTTTTCTCGTGTTTTTCCAGTATCCCTTGTGCGATAACCACATTTATAATCCACAAAACTTTTATTGCTTAATTACACAACAGGGTGTATCATTGTTGTCAGCTACCAACCTTGTGGGTTCGCAAGGCACGGTTGTAGTGGCGACCCTCTAGTACTCCATTGACAGAGCCCGTCCCCACAATGCCACTCTCGACTAAGATGTCTTCCAGTCCGGCGTCTCTAAAGCGCTTTCCGATGGACGCCATAAAGGCACATATGGTATGAAAGGAGCCCATCCTTGGAACTAGCCGTTGGAACTCGTGGTCTGTGTTGTGCCAGATTACTTCTAAAACCTTGGCATATATCGCCTGGTCTAGAACAACAGTGACGTCATTCTGTCCGAGATGGTCCGCCATCTGCAGGGACTTCTTCAGTATGGTATACACAGTTGGCATCTCAGTTGGGCTTGAGTCGATCACTTGGCAGTAGCCTACACAGCTTTCCCGTGGAATTTGGTCTTCCTGGAGCTTGATGTTGAACCCAGTCCACGCGGGTATTACTTGACGTCTATCATCTGAAAACGTGAACAAGCTGTCCTGGATAGGTTGTCTACACAGCATCCAGCCAAAGTCAATCTTTCTCGCGTAAGCTCTTGTTTGCGGGTCGATCTGAATGACATCTTGTAATGACACGTTGAATGTACTAGGACCTTGACGGTTACCAGAGTGAAAGGGTAGAACGTCTGTTGGAACGCTTGCTAACGAGCGTGATCTGGAGCGAGGTTTGCCGGCTGTCGTCATATTTGGGGGTAGAGCACAAGATAAGGGTTTCCGCTGGATTGCAATTCCATTGGTGCAGTGGGTCGTCCCTTTCCCTAAAAGAAAAAGAACATTACAGTTTGGACAGAGAAACTACGCACATCACCACCTTTCAAAACCTTTTTTACCATTATTTATGCACTTATATTTAATTTGATTAAAAGTACCTGACAGGGTTTCTTCAAGTATGTCATTATTATCCCAGCAAAACACAGCGGGAATTCCAGTAGTACATGTACTTGGAATAACAATTCCGTCCTCCTGCCTGGCCAACTCCTTTTCTGCGAGGGCGGTCTCCAGCTCTTCAATCTGTGAATATGACAAACCATGCCCTAGCCTGTTCAATATTGTGATCAGCTCGGCATTCCCGGTCAAGCTCTTCACTGTCAGAGGGAGTGTGACATGTTTCGGTGTTTTTACCCGGCCGCGAGTAACGATGTGAATAAAATCTTGCGCTATAGAAAGTACAGTTCGATTAACTTCTTGGGAAGCATTCGACACTCTCTCTTTGCAGAATTCCGAACAAGGCGAGCAAATCCAGTAGACCATATTATAGAGTAGGTCGGGCACCATATCATTGCTACAGTTTAGATCATCTACCGATGGCGGCCATGTCATCGCAGGCTCAATCTCGGACACGACACCTCGAATAATCTTTGCGGCGTGAAAAACCTGGGCATATCTGCCGTCCTCCGCATTCGCTGTGGCTTCTCCGTTTCCTTCCATTTCTACGCTCTCTACTTCCGCGCTGTTATTCATGACGGTTTCTATGACCTCGCCGGTAGAAATGTTGGCGCTAAAGACTATTTCACTCTTCTGTCTGGCATGTGGCTTCCGGTACGATAATGAATTGCCAAAACATTTTAACAGACGGTTTTTTAACTTCGAGGACCTGTACTGTGGTGCGTTAACGCCCTCAGCGGCTAAGTGACTACGATACTGTTCTAACAAGTCAGCCATTTTCACAGCCTTTCCCTGATCGAGAACTTCATATTGTACAACCTGTTTCAATGGTTGGAATGCTTTGTTGTAACTCTCATCGGCGGCATCTTCCTCTTGGCAATTTTCCTTTTCGATTTTGTCGAGGGTCGATGGACGGACATAGCCGTTGTAGCATGAGCGATGATATTTGATGCCCAGGGCGACTGGATCTTGACCTTCGATTTGCAAGAGAAGACGTCTGTCACACCGAATTCGTGCTGCATTTAGCAAAGATGCAGCAGCAGACGCAGTCATATTCGATCTCAAAGATACTGTACGTCTTACTCCACTGCCAACGTTGGGCTTAAATTTCCCTTTTTGACAAATGGCACATTTGCAAATGTCGAATGGTTGAGATTGCGACCTCGAGGCTCGCGCTTGTCGTGGGGGGCTAACACTATAAGACTGGTCATCGGGCGCATCGTTTTCGCGAGAGACATCGACCACGCCTTCCCGCTCTGCTATCTCGACTTTTTTCTTGTCCGTGTAGATCTGGTAACATCGTCGATGGAATCCCCCTCGTGGCCCATCTCTCCATAGTCCTTTCATTTCGCGCCATACACCGTCCTTTCTCTTGTTTGCACATTTTTCAAACTTCTCCCAGCTAGTCACAGAAAAAGGTGTCAGACACCCGGAAACGTTACTCACGTGGCACAGGCATTGGTTCCACGTTTGGCTAGGTGTCAATGGGCGCTTCCTGGAGGAACCTGGCTGAATTTCGGCTGTCATGTTGTAATTATGTCAGGAGTGCCTTGCAACTGTTGGAGATAAAATATAAAACGCGCGCGTAGTGTATTAAGACAGGTTATTTTACAACTTTGAGGAACGTTTGGCCAAAAATACTGTTGCTTAATGATTTCTATACTAATTTGTAAATTTGTGGTCCACATTTCGAAATATCACAAAAGGCAGAGGACTGGGTTCGCGCCGCCACAGAAAAAAGCGTTAACAAATGGAAAAATTCTATAGAATCTATATACATATAGGCTGTGATTGACAACCATTCTAGGTGCGAAAAATACGTCTATCTGTATAAACTAAAATTTATTTTCTCAGCTTCCTCTGGAAATTTTTTACCGGCGCGATAATACACGAATACTACCATGAAGACCTTTGAAATGAGACTAAATTCAAAGCAACAACTTTTTATTTCGAGTAACAAGATTTTTTGCCGCTTTCTGGCAAAATTGCTCGAAGTTCTAAAAAAATCTGTCTTAAATATTATTATATAAACTTCAGTGTTTTACAGGGATTTCTGCCACTGAGAAAAAACAATACTACTACTACTACTACCACCACTACTACTATTACTACCACTACTACTAATAATAATAATAATGGTTACGCAAATCGGAATCCACTAGGTGGCTCTTCTTCCGTTGCGGGACCTACGGTTTAACGTCCTTATCCGAGAAGACGATATTTTTACATGTGAAAATATCAGCCATTATGTTTTCTTCCTCGTGGCCAAAGGCGCTTCCCTGGAGCATGGCAGTGTTTCTTGTTTATATAATAAACAGAGTAATACATGGACGCTTGGAGATATGGAATTTATCTTCTCGTGTTCACTTTTGATATCTCACTCGTTCGCTGCGATCACTGTTCGATATCAATGTGAACACTCGAAGATAAATTCCATTATTATTATCTAATTATTCACGGTTGATAAAAATAAAAATTTAGAGAGTCAATAATATTGCTTCGCCACAAATATATTGTAAACTCAAAACGAATAACTGGAAAACTATTTTTTGTAACATGATTTCCGGATATTTAGGCTGTGTGAAAATAAATTAGAATAATTTATTTGATCAGCCAATCAGAACGAAAATTTTTAGAACGCGTGATGACGTCAGCCGCAAATTACTCTACCTCGTGGTTCTTGGGCTACAAAGATTCAAAGCTCCGCTAAAAACACTGGTATTTTCTACGTTTAAAGAAAGAAAATGCCGGCACCATGGCACAAACTTCCAAGTTTGTTTGGTGTTTTTTTCCCTTACGAAAAGTTTCCCTTACGAAAAGGAAAAGTCTAGTAGTTTACAAGAGAAAACATCCGAAGACCATTGAAAGTATTATGGCAGTGACTCAAGTGCTCTCCCGTCTATGCAAGGGACGTTGCTGTGCTGGTTCAACCAGCTTGTAGTTGTTGAAGCTTAAGTCGTGCAATTATTTGGATAGTTGGACAGGTGTTTCCTGTATGTATTTCCCTGATTAACAATGGATCCAGATATCCTGCACGATGTACGTTGATTGCCACGAAAACATGTCTTCGAGAACTTTCGGCGAGCATCTCCGACTCAAGAACCCGACATAACTTTTAAGCTTAGTTACAGTTTATATTATTCTGACAACAACAGAATCAAATACGATGTAACAAATTATTATCTCTAAGCGAAAAGGCTGGCAATACTCTGGATTTATTGAGAATTATGAGGGTGAAACGACCACACTTTATATCACGGGATCATCATGTCACATCTCTCTACAAACTGTAAGTTTATGCTTAGCTTAAGCTTAATATCTTATAATACTTAGTTTCATTGCATGTAAGTTATGACCTCTTAAAGGCTTAAATCGTGTAATAGTACATTTTGTTGCGCTGATAAGTTTAATACATGCTTTTGTTCAAAATCCAGCAATCTTCATCTTATCGAATTGGAATTTCTGGCGAGCAAGCGAGCGGCTATGATTATTTTCAGCTAGCTGGTGCAGCAGCAATTTATCGCCGCGAAAACGATTCAGTTTTACTACAAAAAAATCGAACTAACTAAAGCTTGAGACTTAAGCTTATTCAGCTTTAGAAATCGGCTAGGAAAGTCTACATAAATATTTAATTTTGTCCATCCTTATAAGTAGGGTTTCAAACAAAAAATCTATGTATACTCTGATGTATGTATTATGTGAGCAGCTAATTCGAAAACCATGAAATGTTTAAAGAAAGTTTTTATCCACGGGTATGGACAGACACTGAGCTCTGAGATGACAATGTAAAAGGGTTTCACATGTTTGTGATTGTATGAATGAAATTTTCTTTCAAGCTCGCGTAGAATGTCTTCAGTCGATGGTATCGATTTGCTGCCAATAAAGACAACTAGTTTTATTCATCTTCAAGCTTCTATTTAGTTTTGAAAGCCGTAAAATTCTAGAATCTTTGCGTTGACGTTGCAGCTTCTCCAGCGAAAACAACTGTCCGCCTCTGTGTCACACAGGCAGTACAAACTATGCACTTATAAATCCTTTAATTGATTTTATTAATGTACAAAAAAAGTTGACGGTTCAACACGATACAACGAGTCTTGATTATCGGATTGCAACAGCTTGACATTTAAAATAAGAGAAGATTATTCGTGAATAAGATTTTCTGTGTTTGGAATACTTTCTCAGCACTGATCGCACAATTATTATTACGATATGAGCTTGGATCATACCATACACATATAGTTTCCATACGCTCTGAAATATAATTTAGAATCTAAAATTGCGTATGTGGTATTTGTTTTGTAAATGTTTTCTTACCTGTAATAATCTTTCTTTCATCTTGTAAGACATCATCCTGGACTGCGATCTGTATTGAATTTCCCGCGCGCGAAAGGCACCAAAACGAGGCTGTCATTCACTGTTTTTTTATAAGCAAATCAAATAGCCTTCGCGTTTAAACCAAAGAAAAACTGATAACCCACACGCAAAAGGTTAACATTTGTACTGCTTGGCTTTGCAAAACAGCACATTTGCAAAACATATATTTTTAAAGATAATAAGGAATAAATTAATTCTGGCAATTTTTCACAAACAGACTGACAATGTCTGCCTATCATCTAAATTAATTATCGACAGTGACTAATCTTGAAACATACAACTTTCTGTTTTTTTTTTTAAACGAGTTCGTGTATCCTAAATGTCTGTACAAGGTGATTTCCCTTTATATGGTGGCAGTACATCCAATAGTTTCCTTCAACTACCTTTCAGCCAAACCGGAAGTGATTAGCTGAGTACTTCCGGTCTAGCTTTTTGTTTTCATTTTCGTGCAAAAGCTAGGGATTGGACCATTTTTTATTTATTGAGTACTCGGCTTGTGTGTGTGAAACGAAAGGTATCGCTAAAAAATGATTAAAGAAAGCATTAGCTTAGAAAATCTTGTAAAAAGTGCAACAAATCCTGTCTTTTCAACTGTCGAGTAGTTGCCATAGCGACAGCGCTCCTTAAATGGCGCAAGTAAGACTATAGGTATGGAATATTTTTCACAACGATATTTTGAAGGTCCCTGCCAGATTTCATGTTTTTTAAACAGAGACTTCCAAAGATATGGGATGTTTAATCAGTGTGACACTTTTCTGTTGAAAATTGACCCACCCACCCCCCCACAAAAAACAGCCCTCTAGCTCATTAGTTAAGCAGGAAATATATCGTGTAACAAGTGGATTTGTAAATTTCATTGATTGAGCTTTAATTTGATACCAAGTTCACTAGGGCAACAGGGGGGTGCTACGAAATCATACATTTCTGGTCTTGGCTCATGGACTAATTACGGAATTGGGCAGTTGTTAGATGTAGTAGATGTCGCCTAAACCATTCTGGCACACAATAGCCGTATTCACACTAGAGACGGAAACTCGTCTGAGACGAGTTTCTCGTCAGAAAAAGTTCCTGCTTTATGTCAATTCTGCTCAGAAACACTTGCCTGTTATTTGTCTAAACTTTCTCCTTCAAAAAAATTGTTTTCACGTGATCACAGAAGAACAGGGAACCATATTCAAGGCGAGGAACTCGTCTCAGACGGGAAACCCGTCTCTAGTGTGAATACAGCTAATGTCAATTCTTGGCGGAACATCAAAGGGAAAATGAAATTGATGTTTTGAACACGCGGGTCGCTATGCAACGCGTTTAGCTGTAAAAACATAATCAAAATTAGGATGTTTATTAGTGGTTAACTGGCTGCTCGATGTATCTGGCAATATAAGAAATCTGAAGGCCCGCTTCGTTACAGGGTAATGAAATCTCGAAATTTTACAGAGGTTTGTATGACTAAGGGCCACAGTATAGCCCTTAGCCATATAAACGCCTGTAAAAAATCACGTATTCGCGGGCTCATAACTTCGCTCCTAAACAGGCTACAACCCCCAAACTTGGCAATTTGACTACTTTCAGAGAGATCTTTCATCGGTTCAAAACGTTTTCCAATCAGACAAATACAAAATTACGTCGAATCGGTCTATTGGACGCTGGTATGTTTCTTTTTTCTCTTCCAATTCTGGAAGTTCATATGTGAGGCCGTTTGTGTTTGTTCAAAGCTGTCAACAATGGTCAAATTCTGATGAATGAACGAATAAAAATGCATTCAGTTTGTTTTTGGCTTTTCAGGTAACAGGTCGCGCGCTGAATTTTGCCCTTTTATATCATAACGGCTCGGGCAATTTTGGAAAAAATTGAAAACACTCGTGAAATTAATCCCAAATTGTATTCAGCCCCATGTGATTACCTATACAAAGAAATCATTTTCAGAACATGAGCTACGAGTACGTAAGGTCAGATAAGAATGAGGACGGCCACCTAATCGCGAGCCTACTATTTTTTCAGTGACAAGTCATACAAAATAGACAAGCCTTTGTTGCTCTCCGTTCTACTTCTAGACATTTTTTTCAGCAAATTTAAATTTCACACTTCAAGAAAAGCGTTATTTTAAAATACCTAGTTCTAAACACTGGATAATTTCTGATCTTTCACGGCGTTCTTTTTCTTCTACAATGTTCAATTTCCGACCCAATTAACAACGCCCTTAAGCACTCATTTTAACGACTTCCGCCATCATATCCGCCCATTGAATAAATTACCATTCACAAGAGCGCGTGTAGGATTTTCAATGGAAAGTAAGAGCAGCAAGGAAATGAAGTAAAATAAAATACAAAGATAAAACTTTGAAGAAGCTTAGATGGTTTTACTGTTTCTATAATCACGAATGTGTCTGGACAATCACAACATCCAACAGCTGAATTTCTACATCGTTTCGGATTGCCCTTATTATCTGTTTACCTACTGGAAGGGAATTACGAGCACTGACGTTATGCTTCGTTGTGCTCAATTTTGTCTTGGTTCCCACTCGTCAGGAAATTACGTTCACTGATATTTCACTGACGCAAAAGCCATTTTCACTGGCCTACATTTGCAGAAAATATTTGCCGATAATACAATCGGGGAGATGCTTTTCAAAAAAATTCAGAAAATCGAAGAGTCATAAAATGATGAAAATTCCCTGACTTTTTTTACACTTTCTGTCTTTCAGATTTTCCCGTTGGAACCATGTCCATAGAAAACTTTCGTTTTCACTTTTATAGCCCAGTGAAGGCCTAAAAACCTTTGCCCCCTTATAACATCAGTGCAATCTCATATTCATGTTTGACCCATCCTCGGTCACCCTGGGCGTCGCCGTGAATATCTTAGTTGTTTCTTTTCCTATAGACCTTTTCGGCTGGGCATAATGTTTTCCCATTTCACATGGTATTCATTTGAATAATCGTTATTTAGAGCGATGTACCAATCAAACACAAATGTTTTCACATGAACAACAACAACCAAAGGTTGAGATTTATGTTAAACGCAGTGGGAAAATGGTGTTTTGTTGACGTTTCGAGCGTTAGCCCTTCGTCTTTTTGCTCCGACGAAGGGCTAACGCTCGAAACGTCAGCAAAACACCATTTTTCCACGGCGTTTAACATAAATCTCAACCTTTGATTGTTGTGTTCATGTTCACGTCTCCGCCGACGCAGACCACCTAGTTTTCCCGTAAAACTAGTCATACCAAATGTTTTCACACCTGTTTTCACACACTATTTCTAAGCAACCAAAATGATTATTATCCTTATATCAAGCTGAACCACTAATCGTGAATTGCTTTCTTTCAAGATTTGAAAAAAGTCAACGTCCTACGGGAAAACCATGAACAATTCGACCCCCAGTTTCCCTTCCCTGCCTGGACCTTCCGAGGAGATGGACCCCATAATGGTCTCCGCTCTATTTTACACCGAGGGACTCCTAATCGTCATCCTTAACTGCCTCACTCTCCTAGTTTTCGTCGTTAACAGGCACTTAAGACGCCGTAGCTTTTACCTCGTAATGAGTTTAACTACCGCGGATTTGCTTCTCGGGATATTAGTGCTAGAATATGCGGTTTTCATTTATTTTGAAACACATTTCAACTACTGGAGTTTTCGAAAGAAGATATTGATGTTACCATTGTCCGACATTCTTCTGTCCATGTCTTCGTTCTCGGGTCTGTCGTGATCTCAGTTGAGCGCCTTCACGCTATTATCCGTCCTTTCCAGCACCAATACATCGCTAGTTGGATTTATGGACTGGGTGTTGCCCTTCAATGGTTATTTATGGGTCCGTTACTGGTCACATTCTTTCTCATTCCGTTACCTACATGTTATCGCTACACCCTGGGGTTATACCTCTTTACAGGACTGGTAATTATCTGCGTGAGCTACGTTACAATCTACATAAAAGTCAAGCAGCAGCCACAGATCTCTCTCTCGCCGATGCAAAAACGAGAAACGGAACTTGCGAAGACATTTCTAATCGTGACTTTCGTTTCCCTAATGACGTGGCTACCCCTTGTGTTACAGAAATGGCTCAATTTAAGGTCCATGCCAATGTTGTATTTGAAATGTTATCAAGGTTCTCTAGTTCAATGGTGAACTCGATTATTTATGTGTTTAGGATGAAAGAATTTAGACGTGCACTGTATAAACTAGCCTGTAAATGTTCCCGTGACCGGCCCAACTTGATTTATCCTGCATGAAGGCTGTTGAGAACAGTCAACCGAACGGCAATTTTCGGTTTCTGGCAAACTATCTGTTCGCACAAGAACAGAAGCGTGTCCTTTTTGTTTCTGTTTGACCTTAGGCTCAGAGAACGTAGGGTTAAGATTACATTGTGACATATTTTCATCAAAATGTATATGAGGTAAAAACATGAGAAAACGAAATTACGTGTCCACTTCATTTTTGCCTCTTCGGCACCCTCACATTTTAGGGTGCTCCGCCGCACCTGTTTAGTATCTTTCGTAACTTTTGTTCGTGATATATCTTTCTGTGGTTGTTCTATTTTTTGAAAATCTAAACGTAAAAGGCGGGGCTCGAAATTGCACCCCATCCCCACTTTTTCACTAAGGGGTAAAAAAAACGTGTTTTTAGCTTTTGCAGTGTCCTCCTAATGGATTTACGCATAGATTTTTGATGAATAACGTTTTTGATGAATATTTTATAATGTTGGTACAAGGCGTAAAATTTCGACTATGATAACTTTGTGCCCTGAAAGGTCACCCAGAATTTTGGGACACCAATTTCAGCCTGGCATTTTCGGAAAACCTGTTTTTCATTCCCATAGGGCATCAGTATCCTAGCAATTTATACACTCTTCAGATTGGGGTGACACACCCCTCCCAACCCTAACAAGTTTATCTGTAACTTACTTGGAGAATATACTGAGAGGAAGATCCAAAATGGAGATGTATTTCCTCACCAAGGGAACGCTTTCCAGGATATACGACACAAGCATTGGTTGTTGATGTGCATCAGTGGCAGAAGAAGAAATAAGTACCCTGATTGCATTATAGATTGCAATGTGATTTGGATGGCCAGACAAACCATACCCATCAAATGTTACAATCTGAAAATTAATGAAAAATTAATATATTATCAAATCAAATTAATTAGTAAAATTCAATTAATTAATAAAATTCAATTAATTATTAAAAAAGCATGTGATTTCCCTGGGTGGGGGAGACACTCATATTTTTTCGTCAGGAATTTGCGAGTTTCACCCCTAAAATACCAAAAGGCATGGCTCAAATAATATTTTACCCTAAAAGATACCCATTAAGAAATTTCCCTGTGATATCAAGTAGTCTCTCTCTTTCTTACAAGGTTTTGACCGCTGTTAGAGCCCTAAACGATACCAATCCCCTTAATCTTTTCGCAGATCAAAATCACCCTAAAAGAGACCAAGACTTGTGGTTTTAACCCCTAAAAGGTAGGAAGATCATCCCTGTCCAAAAATATGGAAGTCCCCCCTCCCCTGGGTGTGATTTATTGTTTAAGTGATTTCTAAAGGAAAAACAAGGATGTGGACCCAAATTTTTTTTCTGAAATCGACCATCATACCTTTGCAGAAAACAATATAGGTAGCAGAGATGTATCATTCTCCCTAATTGTACAAAATTTGTATAAAATATAAAAAACAACTGCTATAGTCCAATGGATACATTTTCTGAGAGAACCACATAAATAACCTAAACAAAGTTAAAATATTAGCAAATCACACTATTATAGACAAAACATTTGTTAATGTTTGAATTTCGAACAGAATTCAATAATGGTCCAGCAGTGTAGAAATGGCCCAGCAGCATGGTGACCCCACCTAGTATGAACTCTAACAAAATAAAATTGTATAAAATGACTGCATATTATTTTACATATAAATAAATAACACTACTTTTCTCAATTTGTAAATAAAGTTTACAACAAAACTTACAGTGTCTATATGGTGACTCTTGACAAAGTCTAAAACTGTTTTTTGGATGATATCTGAGCTCCACTCAACATTTGGATCATCTGGTAATTTTCTGTAAAGATAACAATTAACAAAGAACTTACAAATGTAAAGCTTTGATCCATTTGACTAATGGAGAAATAATGTGTTACATTGTCTCCCATTTCATGGCTAAATACTGAACATGCTTATTAGTAGCCTGCATAGCAGCTCTAAAGGGAAGGGAGGGAGTCACGGCATGCTCCTCCCTGTTTTCGCTCACCCTGACTCCCTCCCCTTCCCTTTATGGCCGCTGCAGCTGCACTTCTTCCGGTTTTCGCTCGCCCTTACTACCTTTTAGAGCTGCTACGCAGGCTAGCTTATTAGCCTCTGTTAGCAATGCCCCAGAGCTGCATTACTGTTTGGTGCATTATGTCAGGATTGCTCACTTCACCCACAGGTGGCTAGCAGTTGCCTGGGGCCATACACAGATAATGGGCCAATCATCCTATGGCCCACATGCTCTTTGATAGGGCATCTCATAGGATGCATATGAAAGATGTGGCATAGGGAAAGGGTAACATGAAAGTGCTCACACATTTCCTATCAAGTTTTAACTGAAAGGGGGTGGCAATCCCCCTGGGCCCCTCCCCTGGATCTGCCAGTGGGGTGCTCCACTGCCTTTATGGCAAAATATGTAAATACATAAATATTTTGGTGACACCCTTAAGTTAGAAGGCCCAACAGTTTGACTTCTGTATGTGCATGCATATAGATTGTTTACATGCCATCAAGAGAAAATGTTATAAGAGAACATATCCCCGTGCCCTATGAAAGTCGACAATAAGAATCTAAAAATAGATTTCGAGCCACTTCCGGTCACGAATCATGACGTCATGCGTCACTCAAGCCAACGCGGGAAATTTTTCAGAGGGGATTTTTTGTGCCAAAATACATTGAAAGAGCTAATCTTGACTTACAAAACCATTTTTAATTTAAAATATGATAAGCTTATTTATTATTGTGGTACAAATCATAGCTACAAAAGCTGGTTGCAGTTTTTTCGGAAACCAACCAAGTTTTCCACAGCTCAAAACAAAACTGAACTCAAGTAAAATCAAACGGCAAAGTCGATAAATAGAAACCTCAACTATAAAAGTATAACAAGCGGCGATTTGTATTATTATTTAGGCTTTTCAAGCACCATTCTTATATAACTAGAAGTAGAAGTCATGTTTTGTGAATGCAGAATATTTTTCTAGCCCTAGCTCATTTAAAAGAAGGAGAAATGATTTATTTTTCAATCAAATGAAAATGTTTTTGTCGCCTTGGAAACAGAATGATCAAGCGGAAAACGAAGATCTTGCGCCCCACTTTGATTTTATTTGAACAAAAATGAAGATAATAATCACATAAAAGGGAAGGTAATTCACAGAAATTGATAGGTCTAAAACTATATATTGAAATTGAACTTCAGTGATGTGAAGTAGCTTCAAAAAGGGCGCTGCCGAACAAACGTCAAAGAAATATACTTAAGTAACTTAACTTAGTAGAAGTGATAGCAGAAAGAGAGAAAGAAGACAACACACAAAACGCTTACTTGCTCTTCTGGAATCCGTATCCACTGCATAATGTTTATCATTAAAAGACTATATTAAGTAGTTAATCTTTTTCCAAGGAAGTTCTCTTTGAGGAATAAGGTGAGCTTTTCCCATCAGTTTCTCGTGTTTGAGAACGCAAATGGTTGAGTATGTGTTCAGCCTCGTAAAGTTATTTTCTCAGGAACGACTTCTTGTGCGGGCAATGTTCTGTATTCTTCTGGTCTCCTCTTGAAGAAGTCTATAGCTCCAACAGTCTTCCATTTTTCTTTCCAAAGTTTGGTGAAACACTGTACAAGTGTCCATCTATAGATGGAGATATTTCAGGCAACACAACCGACAAAACCACAGAAAAGCACAGTTCCAGAACTTCTTTATTCTTACTCAGCAAAGTGCTTCTCTTTTCTTTTGAATGAATACATTAAGTCAGGACTAAAACCTTGAAAAAACCAGATAAAACAATCGCCAAAGAACTCCGTAAAGGACTAAATGGCTCAGTGATGACAAGAACTGCATTATCAATGAAAAATCGGAGCAGCGCCCACAAGGTGGCAAATTGTTGAAGGCGATGCGTGACACTGTGACAGCACTCGGTGAGAACTGCCAACTTCCGGTTTCTAAAAATAGATTCTTATTGTCGACTTTCATAGGCCTGGACATGAATACGCGCGATGGATTCTCTTATATCATTTTCTCTTGATGCCATATGGCATTTTGATGCATGAACATTCTTGTCTGACCAGCCTTTATGATGACCACATTATGATGACCACATCAATTTTAGTTAGACATTGCCCATCACCGATAAAATTCAAGCTCTAATGAATAACACACCTGTTTTCTACAATCACCACATGAGAATTAATACCAAGTATACTGCAGCTCTTGCGAAGCTCTCTTTTCCTGGTTTCACCTTGGCCATAATAGTCACCTAAAACAAGGGATTTAACAGATGACCAGAATGTTCAGGCTGCTGTTGTGACAGCTGAGTTGTGTCCTGGGGGTTGGGGTCGGGTTGACTCCCATACTGTATATAAATGAAAACGACCTCTTTCACTGTCTTATCATAATCCATCGATGAAAATGCAAAAAGGAGGTGTGAGTTTGTTTTACAAATGCCTACAATTACAAGAAAATAAATAGCTGTACTCAGCATTATTTAGGATTTTTAATAACAATATATTTCCCTTGTCTAAACCAATACATAAAGTATACAGTGGCAGTAAAATAAATAGAATCTTGAATCTATAAAAGTTGAAGGTGCTTGTGCTTTTAGGGGCTAAAATAATCACTAGTGCTATCAAAATGGGGGTTTCAAAAAGGTTTGCCATTATTTGACAATTGAAAGGCCAATATTCCTGATATTTTGAGCTTCATTGCTTAGCTAAACATGCTAAGCATTTGCACTTGCACCTTCCTTTTCCATTAAATGAGCAGCATAATTCTCAAGTTTTTCAATCTTATAATATCATTGATTTACCACATCTATAATTCACAATCTACAAAATAATGCACTAGTTCTATGTAATTCTTAGATATCTTTATTTTAGTTAGTTTTTTCAATAAATACAGTTACAGTTTATTTCACATCATAACCTTGTATTCCATACATCGGTTTTTGGATGAAATGAAAGTGGTAAATCAAGCAGCAGCCAAGCCATTTGGGTAATATATTGGTTTAATATCCAGCAATTTACAGTCGATTGTGTTTGACTGTTTAACCTAAACAGTTTGCACGTTATGTTTGAACGTTGCATTGTGAGACAAAAAGCGAGACATTTCCAAAGGCAACTGCCATGTTTACTTTTCACTGACCAATCAGAGAGGGCAGAACGTTTTGGTTCTCCATAGAAACATCGCGTTCCATCCTAGAAATGCAATGTTTCAACGTTCAAACATAACGTGTGAACTGTTAGGGTTAAACAGTCAAACGTAATCGGCTGTATGACTTGACTTATTCAGATTTTGTTTTCTTTCACAAAAGGAAGTACGGTATAGATGAATTCATCAGCAATCCTGGAGTTATTTTTTGGTGGATTCGTAATAAACAAAAATAATTTCATTTTTATTAATTTCATTTTTTCAATTAAATATATTTTCATTTCACAACTTTTTTTTTTTTTGGGGGGGGGGGGGTACCTCCGGTGTGGCATTCTCCTCTGGCTCAAGTTTAACAGTGTTAAATGAGTCAAAATACATCAATTATAGCGACAACCATAAGGTATTATCACCAAATTACTTCACTGACATCTCATTAAAGTCACAGTCAAAATAAAAAGAGATCCCATTCAACTTACCGGCGGATAACACAGCAAATACACCATCGAATGGCGCGAAATTTGAAGAATTGACGGCGCGAAGAACATACATTCGTCATCTGGATGGGCAGTCACAAATAAGACTTTCTTGCTGACAAATTCACTACTTGCGCTCTCTTTGAAGAACTGATGCCAAAGATATGCGATCAAAACGGGAAGAAAAACAATCAAAACGAACAGAGCTCCAACCATCGTGGTTCCGCCATTTTTGTTTGGGTATCACGTGGTCACCAAGCTGGCGCGGCGCGGTCACTTTGCACCACCTGTTGAAAAACAACTTTTCGGCGATAAAAAGTCAAGAGTTTATTTCTTTGGTTTATTGCGCTCAAGTCCGTAGGTCGATCCATAGAGCTGGTAACGTGAATTAGACCGATACTAGAAATGTCTGAGGAAAGTTCCAGTGATGCGATCGGCTCGGCCGTGTTAGCGAGGGAAATCCCGCGTAACGCCGTTGACCACAGGAATGTAGAAGAAATGGATTATGAGAGGAGTATACTCGACCGTGCCCGCACAAATATGGACGCCGAGCTCAAAGAAAATATGTCTGACCACCCGGCAGAGATGGAATCCTTGGCGCCAGAATCTGAAGAAGAAGAGGACATGGACGATATATCCAGTTTGGATGAGGAAAGCGTGCAAGATAGCCAGAACAGTCCGCAAGTTTTAGAAAGTCAGCGAAAAGAGCCGTCTGCTGCTTTCTCGTTAGCGAGTGTGACAGTCGCAGCCGCCAACCCGAAAACTATTAAAACCTACCAGTCCCATGTGCGTGTATTCAAGGGTAAGTCCACATTAATTGCAAATCTATGCTAGTATCTTTTGAGTAAAAGAATAAGTAGTGATTAATTGGCTTAATTTTGGGAGATTTGGATGATTAAATTTTGCTTGGTCCAAACTTTGTGCAACGTCGCGTCAACGTCCAGCGAAGTTTATAATAACCGTCGACTCAAGCCTAAAATCTCATCCCTTTCCGTCCATTTCATGCACTATAATAAAAAGATTAGGATATACTATCACAATTAAGTGAATTACTTCTGATACCTCTTTGCTGTAGCTATTCCAAGTCAAGAGCGGCTAGAATTTAGATGAGGGTAATTTCTTAAATTTTCAGTTGCAAATGATGTGGCGTCATTTCTCGACCAAAATGTCATTTTGCAGCGCTGCAAAACTGAACCACGGATTGTGTATTTTGGGACCTCGAAACCTTTAATTTCATTACTTTTGCTAGTTTTAACTACAAAACGCTTTCTTTTTCATCAAAAGAGTAGAAATAGATCGGAAACAAAAATGGATTATCGAGAAATAATTAATGAAGCTAAACGATACGTCTTCGTAATAAACACTTTGGTGTCTTGGCATGAAGTGCTTTAAATCAAGATTTCCGATTTATTAGATTTCAATATTCCTCTTATTAAACAATAATATCAATTATTTTAGATTACTTTTTTTATTGATACCTTTCAAGCACTAAATGCACAATTAATTGAAGAAAGTTTTTATTTCTTTCATCCGCCTTACAGGGATTGTTCTAATGTTATTTATAAGTTATTATGTCAGCTGAGCTAAGTGGCACGGCAAGCAATCATAATCAACCAATTAAGAGCCGTCTAGTGCGGGTTATGGAATGGAAGGTTTTCCTAACAGGTTGTGAACAGTTATCGGGTACGGTTTATTGAAATAATGAACCATTTAACCCCCATTTTAACGACGACACTTAACCTTGTCTATCGATCAATGACTTTCATGCACTCATTTGAAAAAAATTCAACTTCATTTTTCCAATGAAAACTCAAAATTATAGTCGTCATTTAAACTAAATTCTCTGATAGAGCAGATTTCGTATGACTGTGAGAAGTGCCGCGAAAGAGTTGTACCGCGCCGCGTCCGTGACCGTACCGCGACTACACGATTTCGTTCGGTATCTACAGCAGAAAACAGCAGGCCAGGTTCGGTACCGCCACCGCGACAGTACCGCGCCGTGTCACGGTACTTTTCACAGTCATACGAAATCTGCTCTATGATTCACTTTAGAGGTCATGGTATCTTTTTCCGTGTTAAACCTTTCAGCTTATCAATAAATAACGACTAACAGATGTTGTTTTGGCAGTAAAGCCGGTCCATGTTGGTTAGATCAGTCGAGCGCACGGAAATACTTGATTCCTATTGGTCAAGCCATGGAAAGCAGGCTGCTATTGGTTAACGCGTATATAACTGACTTAACCAGCAGTTAAATGGGTTGCAACCACGTGTGGTTAGAAAATATAAATCAAAATGGGAACAAATAGAAAAAATATAAATAATTATTTTATTAAACTTGGATTTGTATCGTTTATTTGGAAGGACAACTAATAGTAAAACTCGTGCAAAAAAATCTTCACTTTTTCGTTGTAAAATAACGGTGACATCGCGCGCCTTATCAAGAGTGGTCATTTATAAACTAAATTTTACAAGAGAGTAAAATATTTTCATAACTTTTCCAATTGTGTGATGTAAATCAATTGTTTTACTAACTGGCTTGTCTTTTTTGCCTTTTCAAGCCGGCCTTTTAATGTATTTTCCCTTCGTTCCGATATTCGATCTGTGCGTGTTGCCATGAATACGAACCACATAACTTAATATTTTTGCGAATTTTATTTCTCGAGTAGCAAAAGTTAATGGTCTCAATTCAATCGCTTACGGATACGAGTTGAAAAACATTCTTTCGCGACGACTAATCATATATCCTCCCTTTTAAATTAAGTGAAGACAGGCAAGAAATTCCCTTTACGAATTTCGATCGAAAAGATAGCTTTATACATCTATTAATTAAATTCGTTGTTTCGTGCTGCGCAATTTCGAAACGTCACTTTGGGCCTGGGTTTTTCTGTCCCACCAGTCAGACAATCTTAGTCTCAGCCAATCATATCCTTGCCTCGTTTTTGCCCTGTGCAGTCAAATGGCTTTCTGTCGCGACGAACAACACGATGACTGCACTAGGCGAAACGGGGCAGGACCTGATGGAATAGATAGTTTGACTGGCGAAACACAATAAGGAAAATCAAACCACTTTTGAAAATCACGCGAAAATGTTCAACGGTTTTTACTATAAATATCGTAAAACCCATACCGCTGATAGAAATGTGCCCGGCCTAGTTTTCCGCATAAACTAAGTGCGGGTTCACGGTTTCCATAATTATAGCGAATTCCCCACCAAACGCAAAAAATGCGTTTCATCCTCTGTGAGATGTTTGTTTATTGCTGTTGCTGATAGTTAGTTTGGAATAGAATTGCATATAACAGCGGTCGCATTTGCAACTTTTCCGTGTTTGCCACTGAATTTCCCAGCATCGACTTGCCGTAAAAGGCAAAGTGTTTTGCTCCAAAGATTGTGGTCGCACTAGAGCGAAATAGTTTCCAGCCCAAAGGCTGCTCGACGGCGCCTTTGTGATTTGGTCAGCTGACGGTCGCATGGGGGAATGAATTTTTCTGGCGAATTTTGACCGCAAAGTCAGAAAAGTTTGCCAAGTGGCGGCTCCTACCTATCTCATGTATCTTAAGGATTGGCCAGACTTTCAAGGAGTAATTTTATTGTCGTTTAAAACTTTGATTGACGGGCATTAGAACGCAGTTTGGCGATAAGAAAATAAGAAATTATGAAATACGCAGTAAATCGCAACGATGACGAATTAAAAATCATTGCGAGTTGCCGCGGGATGTTACACGCTCGCAATATTGTTTTGCAACTTGCAATGCGCCCGCATGGAAGATTATAAATTACAGCGGCACTAAAAAAAAATTCAAGCGCGCGGATTGGCTCATTCAGGGAACCCATTGCGCGATAAATTACGTAGCAACTACTAAATTACGTAGTTACACGTAGCAACTTGCCTCGCAACGTTGCGAAAAGTAGAGCTCGGTTCTACATTTTCTGGCACTCGCAACGCAACAAAATATTGCATTGCAGGGGGATGTTACATGCGTGCTTTTCGCTGCAATTCGCAACGCAACAAATATTGCATTGCGAGTTGCAAGAAAAATTGTCTCGTGTAACATGACCTTTAGGGCTGTAGCCACTTTCATGATGCGTTCTTTCTAATAAGTCCCGACACTACAGAGTTCGCTACGAAATTTATTTAGTACCGAAATGAGCTTGGGTCGGCACGCTGAAGAAAGGGAGTTCATTTTCGTGCTGTATCGGCCCCCTTAAATGAAATGTTTTTTTAACTAAATGTTAATTGTCAAAATATCTCAAAGTATGTCGTTTTCGTCAAATCCACTTCTCGTCCGAACCGGCTTGGACTTCTATCAAAACAAAGAAAAATACATATGATAACTGGGTTGCTCCAAACATTCTTGATGTACGTATTCTGATGTATTTTCATGTCTTCTGACATTTCTTTTACTTTTTTGCCCAATTTTCAGAATGGCTGAGATCTGAAGGCTTGCCTGAAGACTTTGAGTACTGCAGCGCCGCAGAGCTCAGTTCGTGGCTCCTGAAATTCTACCGAGATGGACGTCGCAAAGATGGGGAGAGTGGAAGCCGAGTTCCCTTAAAATCATCCGCTTTGCCATCAATCAGCACTTACACCAAGAACCTTTCAACCGTACGATGAGCATAACTCGAGATGAGCAGTTCAAAGAAGCGAATAGCATCATATCCGCCAAGCAAAAAGAGCTACAGCAGCTAGGACTAGACGCGACAGGCACGAGAGAAAGTAAAGAGAGCGCAAAGCCACTCACAAGCGAAGATGTTCGTCAGTTGTGGATTCGCGGTATTATAGGGGTCTCTAGTCCCAAGCAGCTGCATAGATTCGCTTTCATGATAGTCGCAGTCAACTTCGGGATCACGGCGCGCATCGGGCTCCATCTCCTCCGACCTGCTATGTTCCGCTTCGGAGTCGACGAAAATTCGGGCCTGCCGTTCGCTCAGTACAACCCAAAAGGCGAACACAATCCGAACCCGAAGAAAGCAACGAAGGCGAATCGGAGAATGTTCGGGATTCCCGGGAGCTCACAGTGCCCAGTGGCGGCTTTGAAGTTGTATATTCAGAAGCTGAATAATGACGGGACAGAGTCGTTCTTCCACACTCCTAACAGGCACTACAAGGAGACGGGAGTATGGTATACTCCTCAACCAACAGGGAAGAACACTCTGGGTCGACTCATGAAAGACATCGCCGTGGAGGGCAAGCTGTCGTACCCCTATACCAACCACTCCTTGAGGTACACCTCCCCTTTTGTGTTCTTCCAAGCGGTCCAAGGAGGAAGTCAGGAGCTGGAATGTACGCCCTACAGGAGCAGCGACGGCAAGGTCAAGTTTTTCAACGCCAAGCTACCGAGCATATCGCCACGACCCTTGTCGCGCGTCACGTCCCGCCCGCCGGCGTTAAGAAAGATCGAGACAGCGACGAACGGAGAAGGTGCGGCGGAGAAACAGGTCATGCCCCTGTCTGTGACCCAGTCGGCGAATGGCTCTATTGTAGTGCATCACAAGCCCTCTTCCCTGGTGGCGCTACCGGTATCAAGTATGGCACCCACCCTTCCTGTGTCTCCCCCGGCTTTGAAGCGTAGGAGGGTCCTCTCGCCACCTCCCAATGAAAACCCCTTCAGATATAGCAACCCGGCCCTTACGTCGACCCCGATTAATAATGTCCATGCTGGGCCATTTTCCAGGAGTGCTCGCTTGTCTCATGAATTCCAGCCCCGGTGCAGCAGCCCCAGTGCTATAAAGGCCCACCATGTGCTGTGCGTGCCTCAAAAGTGGGAAATGTCCGAGATTATGAAGGTGCTGAATTCGGGAGATGCGCTAATTTTATCGAGAAATAACCTCAGAGAGAAGAGGTTTTACCAGGGCGAGCATATCAAGAACGAAGCAAGCGAACAAGCGGAGCGCTTCTATAGGGATACCAACCTCGACGCTGAAATGAAGCAGTCCACCTTTCAAGCTGAGTGCCGCGCACGAGATGTACCACAGGGTACCCATAAGTACAATGATAGCATGGATCTGGAGAGGGAGAGCCAGTCGCCTCCAGTCAGCGGTATGCAGTCATCACGGTCAAGCAGAAAGCAGGTAAGACCAAGTGTCCATAGTCTAAAAGTAATTATTATACATTGTACTCACTATCTCCATTCTGATTGGCTAAGAGCGCGCGCTTTGCTTTGGGAATCACGCACTTTGAGGGTTCCAAGAATGAATCAGCATGCCGATTCAGCTGATTGGCTGACTGCATTTTTAAACCGCACCAAGCGGGTTGAGGACCTCCCTTAAAAAGACCCCCTCCCTGGAATTTCCACTCGTGAAACAGACCCCCCTCCCCTGGAATTTCCAACCCCATAAATGACCCCCACCCCTGGAATTTCCATTTTGTTTCTAGCAAAATACCCCTGGAAAATCTCTTTTTGGATAAAATGTCCCTGGAAAATTACCTTTTTTACCCCTCCCCCTTGGAATTTCCAGTCTCCAGACGCACCCCCTCCCCTGGAATTTCCAGAGTTCAATACAGCCCCCCTGGAAAATTTTCCATAGGTCCACGACCCCCCCCGGTTCAGCTTAAAAATGCAATCAGCCATTCTTGATTCTACGCGCGCAATGCATCATGGGACTAGAGCACTTGAATGTTTTCCCTATTTAACAATGCGCTTGTGTAAAAGATATTGCTTGACAAAAAAAAGTATTTTTACTGAATCAATGTATAATAAAAAGTCACAGGGAATTACTGCAGAAACCCATCCATGGGAAAAGCTGAACTTCCCAAGGCACATGCTTGGGAAGTGTTTGGAATTCACATGGATAGCCATAGTATATCCATCGGCAATTGAAAAGTGTTTATTTTTAGTGTTTCATTATTTGCTGTGTTTGTTTGATGGGTTGGTTTCCCGCTAGTTGAAAAAAAAAAAACTGTATGTCGAATATACAGTAAAGTGTGTGGCAACAGGACTTTAAAAACATCACGATTTCCATAGCTCCTGAAGTTGAGATTGGTACATGGTTTCGCAGTTAATTTAAAGGCTTTATTTTCTATCATTCCCTTTACATTTTATGTTCAGCATGTCCGTATTAGAAATTATGTTTTTGGGAAATCTTTTTTAGACTGTGCCCAAGAAGTTGGTCAAACTGGAAAATGATCTCATCGAGAAAGATGACGAAATTGAGGTGGGTGACTACTAGAGTTAGCGAGGGAAATACCTGGTTCTATAATTGTATAGAACTTCCCGGACCTGGCAAGGAGGAGAGAAAGAGCTGTAAATACCTGGTTCTATAATTGTATAGAACTTCCCGGACCTGGCAAGGGGGAGAGAAAGAGCTGTCCAGGGGGTGAGCTGTTTATTGGGATACCCTTTTGGACCTGACCCAGTGCCAATGTATTTCATAGGCCATGTTCGCCTATTACGCTCCAATTATGCCTACAAACAATAACCTCAAGTCGAGGCTTTCTTCTGAAATTACTGTAAATGTATTAGAACTTGGAGAAAGCCTCGATTTGAAGCTTTTGTCTTGTGAGCATTAGAGCGGATTTCACATGACTGTCAAGACCTGTTATGTAATTGCGACTGCTTTGTGTTTTCATGGGCTACTCGTTTTTCTCAGCCAATCATATTCTGTAGTAATTACAATTGTGTAATTACTTAGTAATTGGTTCGGCTTGCACTTGGCTGAGAAAAAAGCCATTTAGGAGCAAGTCGTGATTTGTCTCGATTCTGATTGGCTAGTGATTGCTCAATTGCAATTGTGTTCACGACAGTCATGTGAAAACCGCTCTATAGCGTAATTGATACCTGGGCTATTGACATGGATACGCTAGCAACCTGTCCCAATGGCAGCACAGTTGTCTTGGTACACTAGCCGCAACACTGAACTCTATTTCCCTCAGAACCTAGTGGCATACGACGAGGCCATTCAGAGCATCACCTCCAAGCTCACAGTTCTCGAGTACCTGCACAAGACCTTTACCCCCTCACGAGAGCACGTCAAGCGACTTCAGAGCGTCAAGGAAAGGCTCAACAACGTGGCGACACAAGCTCTACTCAAGGCGCACAATTTGGAGGGAGTGCACAACGTCGAGGCTGGATCAGCTAGCGAGGAATCACTAGCGAATGGGTTTTCGCATATTTGATGTAGGCGGTTAGTGGTTAGTTTGTCTTAGAGAAAATGAGAATCAATTTCAATGCGTGAAAAGGTAGAAAAAGCGCATGCGTTGAAAGCCGTGCGCTATCCATCCTCGAACCCAGAGCTCCCCGGCTCATTTCCTCCCGGGGGAGGCTCTGGTGACATCCACTGACGCATGCGCGAGATCCAATACAGAGGCTCGGGGAGAAAGACCTTTCAGCGCATGCTCAAACGTTCAATATCAGCCAATCAGCGAAGGCCCTCAAATGGCCGCCACCAGAGCCTCCCCTGCGAAGTGACGAGCCGGGGAGCTCTGGGTACGAGAATGTCGCTATCCATTCTCGTACCCACCCCCACTCGCTTTGGTTACCATTGATCTTCACATGCCCTAACGTTAAAAATAAGCCAATCAGGGAAGGCTCTCAGAGGCTGCCAGAGCCTCCCCCGCAAGGGGGGGATGTTATTGTCGCGAAATTTTCAGCTCTTTTTGTCCAAGATTGAAGCAAGGAGAACTGAGCCTAATACCCCATTCACACTTGCGCTTAAAGTAGTAAAAGGAAGTTTGTTTAATTGAATTCTGAGGAGACTATTCCAAGGACAAAACTAAGTTACGCTGCAGTATGCTACTTAGTGATCATAAGTGATGAAACATATAAGTAAGTTATATGTTTTTAATCTGGTGAGCGTTTATCGCAGGAAGAATAACCATGTTTGAGCCAAAAATGGTTTTGGTGTGAATGGAGTGTAATCAACGGTTTTGTGTGAATCGGATTTTTGCCTTCAGAGAAGCTCGTGCGGTTCGACTCGCTAGACACAAGCGCAAGAATACAAAGTATTTTTGACAGATTATCGTGTTAGGTTGCGTGCGGTGTTTCTATGCTTCGTATATATATTAACGTTTGCTCAAAAATCGCGCATAAAACACTAGATAGCTAGTGCGTTTATTACTAGTTAGATCAGCCCTGTTTATCACATTTCAACTAGATCTTTAAATCTCCGCTGCCGTTTTGTGTGTCTCAAGGCATGTCTTTGCGATCGCGCGCAGGGGAAGTTATTTAGGACATTTAGATACAGTGTATCTGATTATATGATTACGCAAAGGAAAAAAGGGGACTTAGAGATACAAAACAATTTCACAGTCGCACTGTCAATAAATACCAAGCATGTTCCTTGATCTGTTCGAAAATACCGCACACAAAAAACGTTAAAATGCAATGTTGCGTTTTTATATCATTACTATATTATATCATTATTTTGCATGTTACTTATTTCTTCATGTGCTTTTCAAAGCATTATCATGAATGTATCGTTTCAAGAATTTAAATAAAACCGCATTTTGGGATATATGAGTTCTGTTCTGGGGTAGCCTCTTTTTCAGAGATCCGACACGGCCGTGGGGCACGCCCGGATTTATTGATAAGGGAAATAACGGAAAGAGAAGTACAACGGCAACTATGTCACGAAATATCGCCGAACCTCGACTCTGGGGTACCTTGCCATTCACGCGAATTCAGACTCGATAAGACTGAATGTTGTTCTCCCAGAGCGTTTCTTTCTCTTTTGGAGCAAATTTTGCTATGCGGGTTTCCTGTGGCACTAATGTCAATTTGTACAACCGCGGGGCGAAATTCAATGTCGTGGGAGTAGGGGGCGGGGGAATGACTAGTTCGCCACAGGGATCCCGCCGCAAAAAAAAAAACACCACAGCGTTGCCTGCGGAGAAAAGAAACGTTTCACAATGTCATTTCCACAGGGGCGGTTCGATGCGGGAACGGGATTTCCGTTTTCCAGGTTGCTAAGAACGATCTTTTCACACACCCAATCGCCGTCTTTTCACACCGCGCATTTCGCGTCGGCGACATCACAACGCGAATTTTAGTGTAGACGGATACCGATTCAGCGCTGTGATAATTGCCAGGTTGTTGGCTATCTGAAGAAACCCGCACCTGCCTGGCAGTTGAAGTATTTCAAGTTTCCGCAAATGAATCGCCATAAGATCGCCGGTTCACTTCGCGATGTAGCATGTCGCCGAAGAAAGCTCACCTCAAATCAAGGGAATTTCTGCAGAAACCCCCCCCCCCCCCCCCCATTGTCCATGGGAAGAGCTGAATTTCCCAAGGCACACGCATGGGAAGTGTTCGGAATTCACAAGGATAGCCATGGGAAATCCGAACACTTCCCATTCTTCTACCATGGGAAATTCAGCTTTTCCCATGGATGGGTTTCTGCAGAAAATTTCCTGCAGCGTGAAAGCAGATCAATAGAGGTGTAAAAAATTCACAGAACGCGAGGAAGCACAATAGATCAGATTTTATTTCTCCCTGAAGAATATTATCAACTGAAAAATATTACAAACCACGGATGTTTGCGTCATTCAGTCACACGGTGAAGTTCACTTGTAACAAAAATTTTGTAACAAAATTTACATTCATTCTTAGATACAAATACCATGCAAAGTCCAGAGGTTTCACGCATGCGTGAAAAGCAATACGGCTGACTAGCAGTTTAGAAGAGACCGGCAAGCATTTGCTTGGCGACGCTCAGTTTTCTCACTTTACGGATGTTCTCGGTATCCCGCTGCCAAAGGCTACCCAGCGTACCGAAGGTTTGAGTAGTATCGGTGAACTTGAGCTTGTGGATCACCTAGACAAAGGAATACGATACAGGAATCATGTAGTCTCCCTCACAGTCGTTTTAAAGGCGGATTTACACTGTACGATGTTTGCCCAAGACTGTCGGATGCAACATGACTGCGTCATACCTACGTCATGACTTGGCTCTGATTACACACGCACGTCTTTGGCGCGTACAGCGCACAAGTCGCTGAGATTGCGTGACCTCGTACAATGTTTGGCAAAAACTTCGTAGGATTTTAAAACATGTTTCAAAATCCTATAATTTCAGCCATCGTTCTTTCGACAGAAGAAGAGCGACTGAAGTTCTGCGTTTGCCGTAGTCAACTCATCACCGTACCGCTATACTGAAAATAAATTGACTTTACGGATAATTATCGCCACTCACTGCTAGAAATTCTTCGAAGTCGATGGCCCCTGAATGGTCAATGTCGATCTCTTTAAAGTAACTTTCACGCGTCGCCATATCAGAAGTATCACCAATATCGTCTAGTACTTGCATGCTGTGAAGAAATGAAATTTGTCTAGTCAAGAGTCCCATACTAAGGGAAGTGGTCAAAACATCTGTACTCGAATGAGGGGCCCGGTGGGGTGGCGTATGTCGCAGCTTGTTTTAGGGAAAAAATGGCCGTTTTTAACTGCGAATATCTCGTAAAATAAAATATCAGAATACAAGAGATGGGCTCAGCACTTTTTTATAGCGAGAGCAACACATCCAATAACATCAATACAACATCCCTTACTTGAGCACGAGAAGAAAAAAAAACAGGTGGGGTGGTACAACCCGGGATCTACCACCTTCAGTGATAAAATCGGATTCCGCCGCTCGAGTACAAATGTTTTGACCGCTTCCCTAAAAAGCCCTGGCTAAACTAGGACATAATGTATAGTGGCGCACAATTGTAGTCAGACACAATCGTCGGGAATTAATTTTCAGTTTCACCCCTAAAGTATTTTTTTTTGGCCAAAAAGATTGCCATCAAGAAATTTGCGTCTTTGATTGAGATGTTGCCTTGGATGTTGTCTAAGTTATCGTCTTGTCAACAAGTACTCTCTCTCTTTCTTGAATGTTTGCTACTGTGTTTAGAGCCCAACGATACCAATCTCCCTAAAATTTTATTGCAGATCAATGTAAAAATAAGAGACCAAAACCCATGATTTAACATGTTTTAACCCCTAAAAGATACAACGATCATCCCCGACCAAAAAGTACGAGAGTCCCCCGGCACTGGGGGAGACTTACCAGTAATAATCTTCTATTAACAGATTACATGATTGTTCCCAAACAAGGACAATATTCCAAAGCAAAGTTGGATGAGATTCAAGGTACTTACAGTTCCGGGAAGTCAATGATGCCGTCTTGGTTGATGTCAAATGTCTGATACTGTAGCTTGAGGTCCATTATGTCGCTAACTTCAAAACCGGGGAATTTCTCGCACAGCTCTTTGAACTCTTCTTCGCCCAATTCTGTTGGAAACAACGAAGACGGCTACAAGTTAGCTTCGACATGCGTCTGCACTAATAGAGCGGAACTCATCGTCATAAAGGTCCGTTCACACGACGCGATCATAGCTGCGATTTGAGGTGCGGTTTTTGCGGCGATCGTCGACAACTTTATATCGCGCGGTGTGAACGGCCGGCGATTTGGCTCTGCGATATTTGTCAGATTGTTTGGCGATCTGAAGAAATCGCACCCACATCGCAGTGGAATTTGAACATGTTCAAAACGCGCCTGCGACGTCGTGGCGACATCACAAGTGAGTCGCCATAAGCGGATCACCAGTCATTCAAATCGCGCGACATGACATGGGATCGCCACAAAAATCGCAGCTGGGCGTGAGAAGACCATGGGAACGAGGTTATCCCCCGCAAGGAGACGAGTCGGGGACGTCTGGATTCAAGAATTCTTCGTGATATCTTTCGTATCGTAAAATAATCAGTCAATTTAGCGCAACAGAATTTTAACTTCAACATTTGAAGTTTTAACTTAAACTTAACCTAAATCATCATCTTCCTGATCAGTAGAAGAGTAGACTAAAAACATAGATTTTACCGACAACCCAGACTTTTTACCTTGGAACTTCCTCCTGGTCTTAGATGCCTTTTCCCGATCCTCAATAAGGTGACTCCAATACTGCATCTGAATTTCTTTGAAGGCTTCGTCATTTTGCGCCACTTTTACATCTTTACGTTTTTCGCCTGTAAATAATATCAAATCTAAAACTCAGCACAAAAGCATCCCTGTTCGGAGGCAATAGGTTTTAGCCAGAAGTAGGGTGAGTTGGCGCGTATAGGTAGACATTAAGTTCGAAACAACCTGAAACCAGAAATATTGATGCTTTTAATAATTTGTAGTACAGAGAATAACAATGCTGCATTATCACATGATTCTGCCCGAATCGGGTCCATGTTTTTGTCTGCTTTCCTCTCTCCACTGGCTTATGTCACTGTTATGCGTTCTAGAAAAGAACTGCCAAGACTGTAAATCAAATTCGCCTATACAAATCTTGAAATATGAAACAAGGCGACTATGGGCCACAGCAGAACTGGTAGCTGTTTCCAAGAAAATTCCATACACATTGCCTTTTAGGTCTTTTTTCAGAGATACTTTAGGAGAGCATGCCGGCCCGTGAAGAAAGGAACGGCAGACAAAAACATGAGCCCGAGCGCGCACTTTTTCGACGCGCACCTGTTGTAGCCTGCAATGCGTCGTGGGGGCAAATAGGTATCAAAACAGAATCATGAACACTGGTTTTCAGAATAATTAGCCGTACTGCCCTGCTTGTGTCAAATGATTCTATAGGTAAATCCATTGCCTGACGAGTGAATTCCACGCCAAATTATACGCGAAAAACGATATCGCACGAGTAGCGACGAGTGCGATATCGTTTTTCACGTGAAATTTAACGTGGAATTCACGAGTGATGAATTTTTATTGAATCCCATAGTAAAGATTTTATATCATTTTACAATGATCCGAGCTTTGAACTTTCTTGCGCGCGGGTAACCTGTTGTTTTGACGAATTAATATTTCAACCATTGAGTTCCACGTTAAATTTCACTCGTCTTTAGCCAATCAACGCGCGCGTAAGAATTGAGCAATGGGATTCTATAGGATTATTCAAAGCTTCAGGAGGCTAGATTCCGCTAAGAAAATAGAACGAAAAAAGCGATATCGCACGAGTCGCGCAGCGACGAGGGCGATATCGCCTTTTTGAGTGCTATTTTCGGCGGAATCTACCGACTGAACGCTTTGAATATACTTGAATCCTATGATATCTCGTCCTCAATTTACACAAAAAAGAGATATCATAGGATTCTAATAAAAAGTAAGTAAGCAACTTTATTAACGTCTCAAATCTTCTAGCTGTGCACGAGTGCACTACTAATCGGTGAGACGGTGCACTACTTACCCCGCTTTCTCTATCAGAGCTCAAGGTGAAAGGAATTCAAAGCTATAAGCAAGCTATACTCGGAACAGAGAAAAGTCGACACGGTTGGTCGATCCGGGATTCGAACTCAGGACCGTACGCACAGTGTGCCGTGAACAAACACACCGCGCCACCTAGCCGTACCTAAATAATTAATACCATGGCACCGATAAATCGCTCGCAAGAAATTTTGCACGGGTTTTAACACAAAAAGTTCGTTCTTCTTAGTTTCTCCCACCACGCACTGCGGGCTACAACGGATAGTTGTGACGGTGCAACCATTTCTCAAATAGGCATCGTTGGAAAGCTTATACAATGGACTAGCTTGCTGTGGCAAAAACAAATAAACAATTGAAAATTTCAAGGGCATTTTTGTGATAATTGTCCAGACCATTTGTTCGTCTTCTAGTTTGAAAAAGGACAATGATTTTTCAGCAAGTGCGCGCACTTTGCTTATAAAAACAAGATCTTACCAGCAATGTTGAACAACTCCCTGGGTTCAAAGAGCAAGGGACTTCTTGTGATCGGATAACTAGGCGAGCATCCCATAACGAATCACCCAAAAACTCAACTAAGACATATTTTTGGGGGTAGATTGCGTTGGGGAGTAACTTAAAAATAAACAGTTTTGCGCGAGCACTGCTAATTATCCATTCGCGTGTCACTAATAGAATCCTAAAGTGATGACGTCACAAAAACAAAATTTTCGATTTCGCATTATCTGTTCCTTGATTTCGAAAGGGCATATCGATTGAAAGCTTTACACCAAAAATGAGGTGAATCGGTTGAAACGCGACCGAGATATGGCCCGCTGAATACATAATTTTCTTTAACAAATCACGGTATTTTTGGTTCAGTTCATAACCAAAATGCAGTGATTTGTTAAAGAAAATTATGTATTCATTGCGCCATAGCTCTGTCGCGTTTCAACCGATTCACCTCATTTTTTGCATGCAACGTTCTTCAAAGTTGGTCTTTCATTATCCGTGGACTAAAGACTGAAATTCGAATTTTTCAAATTTGTGACGTCACACTTTAGGACTCTATTGTTCTTCTATGAGCGCGCCAGTTAATTAGTATATATAATAGGACTCAATGCAGTCCAATTTGGAGTTCCGAGGAATTTTCTCATCCAATTTTGTCTTAATTGGACAAGCATGGAGTCCTGTTATTGATTAATTATATAGCATCCATGTTCAAATCCAAACTGTCCAATTTTAACGTGCGAACTGTCCAATTAGAGCGCGCGCGATCCAATTAAAAATCATTGGACAATTCAACAAAAATCAATCTGCCGGCACAATGGGATTTCGAGCTGGCTATATAATTAGCTCTGAAATATTATGATTTAGTAATAGTGGGAATGAATGCGTTCGTGTAAAAGCCGCGGAAATACGAGGCACAAAATCCCTCTGCTTGTCGCGCACCATTGTTGCGTTGCAGGTTTTAGTACTGGTTTCCATATAGTCTTATCTGTCGTATCAGTCAACCGTGAAACAAAAGAATAATTCCAATTTTCATTGTTTCACGGTCGACTGATGAGACAGATACGACAGATAAGACTATATGGAAACTAGCCTTTAGAGTTGCAGAATCAATTCATTATTCCATTATTGATTTCATTATTCAATCCAAAAATGCAATTTTCAATTCAATATTAAAAAAAATTATGACTTTTAAAATAGGTCAAAATACAGGGACGTCAACTCTCTCCCAGGAAAAATTAAAGAAGACTGCCATACATTTACTGTATTTCTCCCGGAAAAATGGCAGGAAATTTTTCCATTCCAAGGCAGTCTCCAGATTTTTGAAGTCCTGGGGTTGACGTCCCTGTAAGTGTAAATATATGCTAAATATATACAATGTAGGTTTAGTTGACATGCCCATGATCCTTGCCTGATTTGATATTATTTGGTAGCACTTTCATGGGAAAGTTAATAATAATTAGGGTAACGCAATCGGATTCCACTAGGTGGCTCTTCTTCCGTTGCTGGGCCTACGGTTTAACGTCCTTATCCAAGAAGACGTGAAGGTCTAACCATTTGCAGATGTTAGAGCAAAGGCAGCACCTTCTCCTCGATTATTTAGAAAAGACCCTGAGTGTTGGTCCGGCCGGGTTTGAACTCCCAACCTCCCGCACAACAGCCCGGTCCTCTGCCACTGCGCTAACCGGTCGGCGGTTCGCCCGCGGTGGTTCACCCGCACAGGAAGACGTGTGAGGACCAAAACTGGGTAGAAGGTCGTACAATGTGTGGTTCCAGAAAATATCCATTCCCCCCCCCCCATGGAAGGTGTTGAAAAGTGACCCCCACCCCTCTGGAATTTCCAAAGAAAATTTCAGTATTTGTATGGAAAAAAATCAAGTCCCTTCCATGGAGGGGGGATGGGGGGATTTTCTGGAACCACACAATGTGTTCATGGTTTGCACATACAAAATCTAATGGAAACTGAGAGCATCAACTTATTTATGCAAAAAAGAAATCTCTGGTACTAATTTGTTTTGGTTACAAAATACCAAGTCTTATTTTACAATTCCCCTTATAACATCTTGATACCACTACTACCAGAATCCCCTTGGAATTGGTTTTGTTATTCAAAAGTTGGAGCTCCTTTGGGAGCTTCAAGATAATGGTGTTAATGAGGCAAACAAAAGGAACTACGAAAGGATTCTAGAAGTAGTGGTATCAAATGTAATAAAGAACTTGAGAATTCAGTGAATCAGGTCCTACACTTTGTTTGTAAAATGGTCATTTGGGATTTCCTTACAGCTGTTTTGAGTATTCTGTGAACTCTCGAGATCGATTTCCAACTGTCAAACCGCTTTCTGGCTTCCTTCAATCAAACTTTGAAACTCTTTGGAATACATAGAATTCAGTTATTCGCCATTCTAGTGAAATGCCCCAACACACAGTATCTTTTACTATCTTTTTCTAAACAAATGGCCTAACTTACAGTCGACTAAGACTCAAATTAGACCTGAGAGTTTGATTGACCGAAGCCACAATGCCATTTTAACGTGAGAGTTCGCAGAATACTCAAAACAGCTGTAAATCATTCTAAGTTAAAGATCAAATGTATGTTCAAAATGTAATGTAATTTAATACTCCTAAAGGGAAATTCCAATTCCCTCTATAGTCTAGTCGCCAGACGGGGTTCACGTGCACCCCCCGGTACATTTATGGGGACATATATTTTTAGAACCCTTAGGGTGCCTAGAATCTGGTTTGAGGTGTCCCACGGCCACTTTTTGGGCCGGTTTTTGTTTTTTAATTATATTCTTTTGTTATTTGATGAGATTCAATGAGCCAATTTTATGGATTGTAGCACTGTACAAAAAAGCTCTTCAGATTCTAAACTATACTTTTACAATGTTAGGGATACTCTGATCACATGTAGACTAGTTAAATTGCTGTCTCAGCCTTTTCCCGTCACATACGCATATCATTTTGGTATTTCCTAATAGAAATACAAAGGTTGACAGAGTCTTAGAAAAATCTATCAGTAAACGGGCATGTAAATTGTACATATGTGTTCAGTCTATTAATGACACTATAATCAGCATAAGTGGTAAGACTGGAATGCTTTTCTGAACAGTGCTACAGTCTATAAAATTGCGTCATTGAATCTCATTAAATAACAAAAGAATATAATTTTAAAAAAAATCGCCCAAAAAGTGGCCATGGGACACTTTTTGGGCTGTGGGACATCTAAAACCAGTTTCTTGATATCCTAAGGGGTCCAAAAGAGTATGCCCCTTACTAGTTCTGGGGGGTGCATGTGAGCCCCCTCTGGCAACTAGACTACTATGGGAATAACACAATAAAGGAAATAGCTATCATTGTTTAGAATTAGAAACCCACAATGCATACTATCACAAATCCTGCAATCTGATTGGCTCCGTTACTCACTATCTATCACGTAATAGATAGTGAGTAATGAAAATGCTAACTCAAAACTTTATAAAACCATGAAAATAAATACATTTTTAATTAGACTACTTGTTCTTGTTTTCTATGAGTCAAATAGTCAACTCGGCACTATGTGCCTTGTTAACTATCTATTGACTCATAGAAAACTCGAACTCCTAGTATAATTGTTAAGTGTCATTCTATTTAGAAGATGGCCTACAAAAATGATTTTTGTTCATATGGAATTTTTGCAGTATGGCCTTGCGCAAACATATTTACAACCTCATCTGCATCTGCAAAACACTAAAACTTCAGAATATCTCAAGAGATACTGCTATAAAATGAGGGATTACTAGCAGTGTAGATTACTTGAGTGCTTAATGTTCCCCAGCTAAACCTAAGGAGATTTTTCTATCTTTGATCTGGTTACTAATGTTGTTAAAATACTTGAGTTGTATCAGTCCCTCTTTAGCTGCAATATAATTGTCTGCAAGTAAAATGATAGTATAAGATGGTTACAGCTAAAATTGTTGCATCGCGACCCGCGTTTTCAAAACATCGATTTGTTTTTGGCTTTGCTGTTCCGCCAGTCAAATCTTGAGCCAATCAGATTCTTGCCCTGTTTCGCCTAGTGCAGTCTCCTGGCTTTCCGTCGCGACGTTGTCTGGTTTTAGTTCAGAGGGAAGCCAGTCGACTGCACTTGGCGAAACAGGGCAAGAGTTTCATTGGCTCAGACAGTTTGATTGGCAGAACAGCAAAGTCAAAAATCCAAAAATAATCTGATATTAAATGAAAACGTGGGTCGCGATGCTACAGTTTTAGCTGTAAATATGATATGATAATTTTCGTCCTTTCTCATTCACATATTACCCTGCATACCAAAGTCTCCAATCATTTCACATTCAAACAGAACCCTGCATAGCAAATTCTCAATCCTTTCTCATTCACAAAGAACCCTGCATACCAATCTCATTCACACAAAACCATTCAAATTAATTTCCCACTTTAATCTGTGAGAGCAGGCAGTTTACCATCCTGCCTATAAGTACATGATGCCATGTGGGCTACATACCAAATTCTCCATCCTTTCTCATTGACACAGAACCCTGCATACAAAAGTCTCCAAACATTACTCATTTACTAGCACACTTAGTTTACTGACACAATGAGGGTCTTGGCTTAGCATGTCAGTTAATGAGTGAAGCTTGGAGACTTTTTGTGCCCCGGGTATTCAAACAGTCTGTAAACTCCTAAATTCAACCATGTTGTAACTTTAGAGCGGATTTAAGATAAGTGTCATGACTAATTCTCACTAACTTTGCGTTTTCTCCTATATGTTTTGTTCAGAATTGGTGTATTACTTTGCATTTGGTTTACCACAGTCATGTGAAATTGGCTCTAAGCAATTAAAATTTGTTCTAGTCATGATACTGAGCAGGGTATTTGCCTCCTAAAGAGGACTTGAGACCCAATGAAACAGGCCATGACATGTTGGGTCTGATAAGTGAAAATGAGAAATAAATGGTGTCAGCTTTCATACTGGCTACCAATTTTGTAGTTTACAGGGATGTTAACCCCAGGACTTCAAAAATCTGGAGACCACCTTGAAATAACGAAATTTCCTGAAATTATCCAGGGAGAAATAAAGTGTATGACATGGCAGCAGTGTTTAATTTTTCCCGGGAGACATAGCAAAAAATCTTGAGGACCTTGAGACTCCTGGGAAAACCAGGAGAGCTGACGTCCCTCAGTTTACCTTTTTCAAAGGCTGCTGCTACTTCTCTTAAACATCTCTCAATATCATCTGAGAAATAATAACACAAAATTGCACATGATTACAAATTTCTCACCTCACTGGTTTATACTAGAAATCTCACATTAGAACCCTTTCTTTTTGATCTTTTGAGGTTTGAAAGAAATGGAAAACTCTTGTTATGAGTTGCACACTGTAGTTTAGTTGGAGGTTTATCAGTTCCATTTCCTTACCTTGGTTTTGTGTCTCTATTATAGAAATATCAGCCTTAGTTGAGGCATCCTCCAGTGACTCATTTACTTCTAAGATTTTCATTAAGAATTCAGGATCTTGAGGAGTGTTATCACCTTCTTCAAGATTTATTCCATGCAATTTTAGCTGTGGAATATAGATAAATAACATTTAGTAGGAACCCACTCACATGCTATCATGAATTCTGCAATCTGATTGGTTCTCCTACTCTCTTTCTTTTATGTGATAAAGGTAGACTGTCTAGTATGCTAGTGGGTATCTACCAAACAATAAATAGACAGATTTTGGTAAATTAAAATTATACAAATAACCCTACTAGGATATAGCGCTATTCACGCTGACGTCATCCATTGTTATTAATGTGCCAACCAGAGATTGATTGGTTGAAAGAACAAAAGGGTGCTATTCAATCTATGGTTTTGGCACATTAGCATTACAATGGCAATGTTGATAAACAGTGAATAGCGCTATAAATAAGGAGGAAAAAAATTGCTACTGTGTAGTTTTATCTCACCAGTATAATCCTCGCTTTAGTGGTTTAAGTAATGTTTCATATGCTTTATTCACTGTGGTGGACTGAAGAGCTGAGAGTTCTTGCTCCTCCTGAAAGATGAAACACAAACAGTAGTATAGCAGGGGCATAGCTAGGGGGGATCCTGGGGTGCCTGTGACCCCCCTTTTTTGAAGAAAATACAGTAAACAGTAAGAAAAAAATCGGAAAGCTGGAAAGGGGCACCATACATTTGTACAGATGTGACCCCCCCCCCCCCCCTTTCTCAAATCCTCACTAAGCTGGTGTATAGTGTGGATTGAAAACATGTGGAGTATGTGCAAGTGTTCTCAAACCATTCACACTTTTGTCTATGGACAACTTGCAACTTGTTTGTGAACTGTTCCCCTTTTTATTTGCACGGTGTTTTGCTAGCCAAATATATATAGAGAATAATACATGGGCACACGGAGATATGGAGTTTATTTTCGAGTGTTTATGGGAAGGAGTGAGATATCAAATGTGAACACGAGAATATAAATTCCGTATCTCCAAGCGTCCATGTATTATTGTTTATTATACCGGTATAAACAAGAAACACTGCCATGCTCCAGGGAAGTGCCTTTTTATTGGCCAGTTGTTATAGCAACAAAAGAAGACATCTGATTGGCTGATATTTTCACATGTAAAAATATTGTTGTATTTTCACATGTGAAAATATATGGGTTTTCTCAGTGGCAAAATCCCAGTAAAACACTGAGGTTTATATAATAAAGAATATTAACCAATGTGGTACTTTTGTATTCAATGGAAACTCCAGGTGGGTGGTAGGGTAGAGGAGGGGGGGGGGGATTTCCAATCCATTCCATGGGGACTGGGGGGGGAATGGATATTATTTCTGGAACCACACAATTTTGCCCACCCACATAATTCTTTGGAATTATTCCCAGGGAGCTTTAAGGTTGGCCATCTGACTCTTGGGGGGAGAAAGGAGTTTGGAAGAACATTTTCTGCATGGCCGTTTGCCATGACGTAATCCTCTTTTAAAAAATCAACCAGAAATCCTAAAAATAATTTCTTGCACAGATGAAACCCTCCCCTCCCATCAAACGCCAAATGACCATCCCTTTGCTGACAACAAGGGATATTTCCTGTTCACAAATAGAGAACTTACTTTGCTACTCAAACTAAATCTGTCAGGGTGCAGCTTCATCTGTAATTCTCTGTAATTTTTTGTCAAATCTTGTGTGTTTATTCTGAATACCTCTGGTCTGAAGTCGAAGGAAAAACAAACTTTGTTGGAATGCTCATTTGAAATGACATGCTAAAATTCTTACAAGCCAGTTTCGACTAACCTGTCCAAAATCTCAAAGTACGTTGCTTCTTCTTCGGGTGGCTGAATCACGGAGCATCTCGGACAAAAAAATTCGGCATGACCGGACATTCTCCATCTACATTTCCAACACTCGGCGGATTGATCTCGCAGCATTCCTTTCTACACGCTGCCCCAAGAAACCATGCACTCGTTGAAAAATGGTTTCTCGTGATGTTGGGCTGTTTTGGAAGAGTTCTAGAGGAGTTTAAGCGCAAGGAAAGTGAGAGACACTGTCGACAAGCTTGACCTATGCGCGCCGCCATCTTGTTGTAACGTAGAGCATTGAACTCTTTGGGGAGGGGAGGTATATTTTCGCAAAATAAGGCAGTCGTTCTTGGAGTTATATGCGATAAACATATTTTTAATCTACTTTGATGATTTATAAAAAGTAATTGAGACTACTGATACGTACTTTATTCTGTAATGTTTCGACAATTCACCCCTTCTATCATTTGAAATAAAATACCCTAGTACCCCTCCCCCAGAGTAAAATTCAAAAGTAAACATTATGTAATCGACGAGGTTACCAAGCTACTACGACCAAAGTCCAGCACATTTCAACATGGCCGCCAAACTGGTGAGAAATTCCCGGCTTTTACACAGCTTTTTTAGGGGTTTCAACCACAATGGCGGCCTTTTTCGAGCTGGAAAAGGAAGGAGAGTGTCAATTTTGGCCAGCCTGCCAGAAACGCATGAAATGCTGCGGAAAACCTGTCGCGATTTTGCAGACAACGAACTGAAGGCAGTCGCGGGCATTGTCGATAAAGAATGCAGATATCCTGTTGAACAGGTACGGAGTTTAAAGTTTCTGGAGAATGTCATTATTTGCTAGTGAATTTGCTATGATATTGCTTGACTGGTGTTTGATTTGTGAACTGTGTAATCATCAACGTTTGATATTGTACGTGCCACGAAGTCACTCAAGCTGCACAAACGTGATTTGTTTGTCACGTTGATGTGAACGGTTTGTGGTGTTTCTCAGACCCCGTTCACACGAGACCGGTACAAAACCAGACCGGTACAATTCATGTATGGTACCGTCACACGTTCACACGGGACCTGTGGTCCCAGACCGATTTTGACACAGCTAGGTGTGCATGGTCTTGTGTGAACACTGTAAATAGTACTAGAAATACATTACATGCAGGGCCCTCACGACCATTGGGATGTATTTGGGTTATTGCCTCGAATCTCGGTAATTAACTCTTACTTACAAGCTAACGATTACACCAACCAAGTACAAAGGACATTGTTTTCTCTTGAAATTCAATATGCAATAACTATACACAAATCACAAGGGCAAACCCTACCAAAGGGATTACAATGGGCAGTAGAAAGGTTTAAGTAAATCATGCAACACAAGAGAACCAAGTACAAAGGACATTGCTTTCTCTTGAAATTCAATATGCAATAACTATACACAAATCACAAGGGCAAACCCTACCAAAGGGGATTAAAATGGGCAGTAGAAGGGTTTGAATCATGCAACACAAGAGTTATTGGGCACTGACATGATTTCGGTCGTATTATTAGTGGGGACGAAACATTCAATGTCATTATCGGTGGGAAACGGTTCCATTTCTTTTGATTCATGGAAAACACGAAAATGTCTTGTTGACTGTCTCTGCCCATGTTCCTGGCGATTTGCTCTTAATAAGATGAGACTCTATTGAAAAAGAATTAAAACGATAGTCCTTCAAATCTATCTGGAAATAAAGCCACTACCTGGTTTGTCAGAGAACGTACGCCAAGGTGGTTTCTCTGACTTTTATTGTTCCACCAAGAAACTGCCCGATAAAAACAATTGCCATCGCAGCATACAACAACTTCTTTTCGTTCCATGTTACTCAACATTGTCATTCGAGCAAGGAAGAAGCAATTGGTTATTATTTTCCCAGTGAAGTAAGTTAAAAGTGTTTCATAATTAAAAGTTCGCAAGTTGAACTGTGAGTCTCATGCAGAATTTCCGAAATCTTTTCGATTTAGTTTAAATACGTCGTAGTTACGAATAAAGCTCGAGCACGTATTCGGTAAAAAATCGGTTTCCGAAAATTTTACCAATAAGGAGAAAAATGTGAGAAAACGACCCGCTCAACGCTCTACAGCATTACGTCATTCATGCCTGCACACACGCAACACTTTTTCGCGCGCTTCGCGTGTACACAGGTATCCCGCGTCACCCAATTAGAAACCCTCACTGCGTTCAGCGCTTCGCGCTGAACGCCGGCGCTTCGCGCCGGGTTGTTCGGGAATTATTATAACTTACATTGTACTCACTATCTCGATTCCGATTGGCTAAAAGCGTGCGCTTTACTTTGGGAATCACACACTTTGAGGGTCTCGCTAGCTGATTCTTGATTCAATGCGCGCAATGCATCATTGGACTAGAGCACTTGAATGTTTTCCCTATTTAACAAGGCGCTTGTGTAAAAGAAATAGCTTGACAGAAAAAAGTATTTTCACTGAATCAATGTATAATAAAACAATTATTGAATTTGGTTTTTGTGATTTCCAGAATAAACAATTATCTCGCCAAGTGGCATCAGGCTCAGCCTTACGGCCTCGCCTGATTCCACTTGTCTCGACATTGTTTATTCTGGAAATCACAAAAACCTCATCCAATAATTGCTTATAAGAACAATGCTTGTCTGTTTTGAATAACAAAAGCCGTCTTCACCAGAGCGAGTCAGAATGACTCAAAGGTATTGTTCTCACAACATTGTGAAAATGGTCAATTGTACCAGTACCGTATGAACAGGCAGTACCATACCAGAATTGTACCGTCTGGTTTTGTACTGGTCTCGTGTGAACGGGGTCTCAGGTTCCCTGCTAACAGACAGAGATGTCAACTCTACTGGATTTGCCCGGAGTCTCAAGATTTTTTCGCTTCATCTCCAAGGAAAAATTCAAGACAACTGCTTCACATGAACTGTATTTCTCCCGAGAGAACTGCAGGAAGTTTCCCTATTTCAAAATGGTGTCATGGGGTTGATGTCCCTGAACAGATGCCTCATCTTACAGTGCTTTGCCATGTGAAAATTGGATGACCAATATGCTTTATACATCAAGTAGCTAACACTTCAAAACAGATTAATTTGATGAAATTACAATAATTAACATCCCTTTTTGCTTGGCAGAGCCCATATCATTGGATCAGCTAAGGTGTTGTCTCTCAGATAGCTGGCCTCAAATATTTCTACAGTTGATTAGGCAATATTCATATTCACATGGTCAGATTGGGACGAACACTCAAGTGAGGCTCATGCGGGGGATTCTTTTGTTTCACCTTTTCAGTGCACTAAGCTAGAAATAGTGAAACAACAAAATCACCCGCATGAGCCTCACTTGAGTGTTCATCCCAGTCTGACCGTTTGAATACGATTATTGCCTATTGATTATAAATTTATCCCTGTTCCAGTGGAGTAGTTGAGCTACACTGTAAAGTGAAATAGTTGAGCTACACTGTAATAGTTGAGATACACTGTAAGTTTTCTTCCTCTATAAATTATTATTAAAATAATTCCCTTGATAATGTATCCTGCAAGCAATGTTTTCCAGACCCCAACATGAACTTTTTTCTAGAGGTGCCATTGTATTGGTGAAGTTTGGTCACCATCATAATAGGAATCTGGTCTCCATCTTTTTCTCCCAAATTAATGCTGTTGACAGCTAATTTTGACAAGAGCATTTTTTTTAAACCTTCTCTGTTAAGGTAAGTCACTATATTTGGCAATTACGTTAAATTTTTGCTCGTCAAACCCTAAATCTAGTTGCCATTGGCAACAATGGTTACAATGTCAGGTATGCTTTCCCTTGTCTCTAGGATGTCATCCACTGGTAGTCCCTGCGTGGGTATTGATAATGCCATGTTCAATGCAGAAGGACAAGAGTAGTTCCCTTATACACCTTGATCTGTTACACAGGTTAAAAAGCTTGGTGAACTTGGTCTCTTGAGTGTAGAGGTGCCAGATTCTCTAGGGGGTACGGGGTTGGATGCACTGGCATATGCAATTGGTATGGAGGAGATCAGCCGAGGGTGTGCAACAGCAGGGGTCATTATGAGTGTTAACAATGTGAGTATGATCCAGTTGGTATGATCATGGAGTATGATTTTTGTTAATGTTTACTAGATCCATCATAGAGCATATTCAAGCCGTAGCTAGAAATGTTTGTGACTAGTATTTTCCACATGTTCATATTAGTTGAGATTCAGCCAATCAGAGTGTGAAAAAAAGCAGCTTATGTTTTTCTTGGGTCACAACTAGACGCAAGTTGTACTTGAAGGGGTCGCTGTAAGAACGAACTAAGTGACGATTTGGACTGTTTTTTCGATTTTTCGATTTTTGACAAACAAACTGCGGAAACATTGTTAAAATAGCCTAAAACTAGCCTCTCTGCATTTTCCCAAAAAAATCGCCGCGAGAACACTGTAAAACGGCCTCTAACCAGTGGCTTTATCAACAACGACCTGAGTGACTATTCAGACTGCGCAGATCATGTTCAAATAGTCTAAGTTTTTCCTAAAAATCACGGTGAGAACGATGTAAACCGGCCTTAGCCTTAAACCCTAAGCCCTAAACTCAATCTAACCCGAACTTAAATCTAACCCGAAGGCTTACCTAACCCTAAAACTGGCGGTAAGCCTAGGGTTTTTTGCTATAAAACCGCATAGATTTGTCTATTGTTTTGAATACAAAAGAGCTTTTCATCCTACCTGGCGCATTGTTAACCCTTTGTAGCCTGAATTTATTTCGCTTATTTTGCAATGTTATTATGTTCTTCCACTTGAAAAAAGAAAGAAAAAGGCCTCCTGTCCCCCCCCCCAAAAAAACCCTGCTGTTTGTAAAGACTAGGGCTCACCCTTTTCAGTGAAGAACGTTGGATTCTTGGTTTCGCTTGTCGAACAGAGAGCGAGCCATGAATTCGCTTTATAAGTGCTTTTTTCAAGTCATTTTCTACTACAGGAGCCGCTTTGCTTGCATCATAAAGCAAACAAAGTCGGTAAAGACAAACCTGTGAAAGAACCCACAAGTGAGGAGCACATTTTATGAGCAAAATCGAGTCACAAAGAATTTGGCAGGCCGTGTGATGACTCTTTGAGTATTATGAAGCTTCTCTGTTGTTCTGTAGCAGAATTTCTGCACTGTCAAGACAATTTGGGTTAGTTTTGAATCCAAAAGAATGCATTCGGCGCAATATTCAGTTGACAGGTGCGAGTGACTAGGCACTTATAAAAAAATATCTAAAACTGGGGCTAGGGACGAAGTGCTGTCAATTTTTTACAGTTTTAACCCATAATGCTTTGCGCTTGAAAAAGGGAAAACACCGTTTTACAGCGATCTTGTGGCGATTTTTATGGGGAAAATGCAGAGAGGCTAGTTTTAGGCTATTTTAACAATGTTTCCGCAGTTTGTTTGTCAAAAATCGAAAAATCGAAAACAGTCCAAATGGTCACTTAGGTCGTTCTTACAGCGACCCCTTCACTTATTTCCTTCCCTGATTGGTTTGTTTGCTGAATGTGTTCCATTTCTAATTAGCAAAGTGTATTTACTTTGAATTTAGTTTTTGACACACCAGCTAGTCTGTGGCCCACCCATATTTCTGGAAGGCCTCTAAATAATGGGGTATAGGCTCTATGACCCTTCCAGGTGATAACACAGGCGTGATATTCAGATGGAAAGTAACATGTGTTGTATCTTTTTCTCTAGTCCCTGTACTTAGCTCCAATATTAAAGCGAGGCACTGATGAACAGAAAGAGAAATGGGTTAAGCCATTCCTTAATGGAGACAGGGTGGGCTGCTTTGCCCTCAGTGAACCAGGTATTTTGCACAGTGTCGCTGAGCTTTGTATATTCAAACATGTAGTGTAGCTAGCAAGTAGAACTCTGTTAGATAGTATACAGTAACATAGCATGGTGATGACTTGTTGCTCAACATCTGATGTGTTAAATGTTCCTGATAACAATGTGGTCAAAGTGTTTCCAGAAATTATCCATCCCCATCCTATGGAAGGGGTTTGATATATGACCCCCACCTCTCTTGAATTTCTAGTGAAAAATACTGTAATTGTATCAAAAACAAAAAAGGGAAATTGAGCACCCTACCCCTCTTCACAATCCCTTCCATGGGGAGTGTTTTGGATTTTCTCTGGAATCTCCTAATAAGAAGAGTAGATACAGCTCTCGATCTAAGCCCATTGGATTGATACCCTCAGTGCAAAACAATAGAGGGTCATACAATAGAACGAGGAAACAATAGGCTGCTTTGTTCTGCCTATCCAATCACACAAGATCTTTTGAGAAGCTGTATCACTCCTGAATAAGAAGGCTCATACTATGTGCTACAAACTAGTCCCTCACTGTTTCATAGAATGCCTTTAGAAGTTGTTCTTGGTCTCGGTGTGTTTTTGTCATATATTTTTGCAATTTGAGGAAAGAAATCTGCAATTTTTTTTCAAAGACCATAAATGTAAATGGCACCTTAGTTATCATTTTCATGAAATAGACTGAATTGCATGGGATTATGCTTAAAGGACCATCAACAAGAGCCTTGCAGTCTATTAGCCAATCAGAGCACCCCCAAAACAATGGATCAATTTGAAAACAAAAGAAAACAGGGCTCAAAGGCTCACTGTTGATGGGCTCACAAGAGTGTAATTGCCCAGAGCCCGAAAGAACACAATACTCCTTTTATTTGGCACAGAGAGAGGTTTATTTCCCAGTCAGACTACCTAATAAACAAGCTGACTATCTAAAACGGAGAAATAAAACCTCTCTGCCCACCATAAGATTGGGAGGGAGGGAAAATCAAACTTGAATTAAAGAATTTAAAGACTAGTACTACAGCATATAACAGTGAACACTGATTAAATAGTAATCCAATCCAACCTATCAGTACACATGATCACGTGCATGCTTACATAACAATATTTCTATCTCTGTGTAATAAATATTTTAAAGATGTCAAAATAATCCAATTACCCAGAGCCCGAAAGAACACAACACTCCTTTTGTTTGGCACAGAGAGAGGTTTATTTCCCAGTCAGACTACCTAATAAACAAGCTGACTATCTAAAACAGAGAAATAAAACCTCTCTGCCCACCAAACCAATTCCAATAATCCTTACTGTTTAGACCTCCCAAGATCCTATAGATCTTATCCTAAACAGAACCACCAGGAACTTACAAAGATTCTCTTTGTAGACAACGGCAGCGATGCTGGAGCTGCCAAGACAACGGCAGTGTTGGATGGTGACCACTATGTACTGAATGGTACAAAAGCATGGATCACAAATGGATATGAAGCAGAGGCTGCAGTGGTAAGAATGTAGTACATTTGATGCATGTGCTATCAAGAGTCAGCACAGGTTGAGCATTTACCATGTTTATCTTGCCGAGTCCAGCGTTTTGGGGCCCATTTTTTGAACACCAGAGAGTTCTTGTGCCCTAAAAGCTTTCCCTATAAAGCATCATGCTATTGCTTTCCCAAAATTTTTTCATGCACCCATTTTGGGAGAAGCAAAAATATTTAGGGTGATTTTTATGGATTTTGGGGTTTGAATAAAATTGAACATTTATTTTATTATGAGATGTAAACACCATAAAAACACATAACAGTTGACTGTTTAAATGAGCAGTATAGAGTTGACAACCTCCGACCTTCAAAATACTGGACGATGGGGCATTTTAGATCCACAAAATGTCTTTGCACTGTGAAATAACTTTACAAAAATGTGGGAGATTTGTGGGAGAGTGAAAGAGGAGGCTGAAATGTGACAGTCAACTGCAAAATGTGGGAGAGTTTGCATCTCTGAGAATAGGAGATAATTTGAATCAATGCATTCAAATTGCAATACAAATTTTTCAAGTCAGAGAATTCTCACCTGTTTCAAGAAGAAACAGGCCCCTGCTCTCCTTTGTTATCACATAAGCTCTTTTCATTTGTTAATTTCTTCATTCATTCACACATTTATGCCCTTTTGTGTTTATGTCTTTTTTCTTTGTGTTTCCTTAAGTTATTTTGTCCTATGTCTGAACTACATGTATTGTTGTAGAACTGCAACTAATTCTTATTCTTGCAGGTTTTTGCCACAACAGACAGATCAAAGAAACACAAGGGCATTAGTGCATTTGTAGTTCCTAAGCCTACAGAAGGTTTATCCCTTGGCAAGAAGGAAGACAAGCTTGGCATTAAAGGCTCATCAACCTGTTACCTTGTGTTTGAGGATTGCCGTATTCCCAAGGAAAACCTGTTGGGGGAACCTGGCTTTGGATTTAAAATTGCTATGGTAACACTAATTTATCATTATTTCTAGTACCCAGAATTCATCCTATCATATGTGCTCTATTTAGTTATTTCTTCAGTAATTTTGGCTAATTTTGGCAACATGTACATAACTTGCAACAAATGTTTTTGTTGCGTGACAAGTTGTGGCGCGAGATGAAAAACAAGCAACATCGATCATAAACTTACAACGCAACAATGTTGCGCGACAAGTTGTGGGATTTTGTGCCTCGTATTTCCCCAGCTTTAAATTGAATTGAATCCCTTCAGTCCAATTTCCTTACATTATCTAGTTTATCTTGGTATCTTTCCAGGAAACTCTTGATGCTGGCAGAATAGGAATTGCTGGACAAGCACTAGGAATAGCTCAGGTGAGCTGTGGGCAGGCACCGGAGTGTACAAAGAATTCTACATTTTTGCGCCATTTTTGGCATGCTTACTAAAGAACCCTTATCACGATTTTGATTTTTTTTATCAATCCTAGGCTGCCTTGGACTGTGCTGTTGAGTATGCAGACAAGAGAATGGCTTTTAACCAGAAAATCAGTGCCACGCAATGTATACAGGTTTGTACATCGAGCTGGTTTAAAAGCGAACGCAAGCCCAGACGCAAGCGCAAGGAAATCGAGACGCTGAGTTCCCTCGTGCCTGCGTCTAGTGTAAATCAAGCGAACGCAAGCCCAAGCAAACTAATTATTGTTGATTTTAGGGTAGCTCTCTTGCTGCTGTGACTTACACTGGCCTTGCGCTTGCATTTGTGTGTAAACCAGCCCTTACAAAATACCCTTCTTTGTGATGGTCTTGCTGAAGAGTTGATTCATGCAAGCGAATCTTTCAAGAAAGTGATTTCAGACACTGTCCACACCACTGGTATGCCAGTTAGTGTACTTTCAACAATTTTTTATCTCGTTAGACCTCCTTCACTACAACAAACCTAAAATTGGAGCATTTACACGTCAATCCTGTCGCTCGAAAAACCTTGAGACACCAAAATATTGGGCTTTTGAGGCAGGAAAAGACCTAAATATGTCTAAAATTTTCGCTGTATTTTGCGTTTTTTCGTTTCTTCAAAGAAAACCGGGAGATTTTACTTAAAAACCGGCAGACCGGGAGATGAGGTAAAGAAAAACGGGAGACTCCCGGCAAAACCGGGAGAGTTGACGTCCCTGCATTTTTGACATTGTTTTTTCAACTTTGGCATAAAGAAAGGAAACCCTCAAAAGTAGTGTAGACAGTACCTGATATGACTGTTGAACGTGAATCAGCCAGGATTGTTTAGCATTCCTTTTGGTCGAGATATTTGACTTTGTCAGGCAGCCGGTCAGGATGTAGTAATGAAGGCAGTATGTCTCGGGCAATAATGTGGGATAGTTTTCACTTGGAAATTTGTGGTTCAAACTTCATTTTCTATTTCCAGATGAAATTAGCAGACATGGCGACAAGTATTGAAGCAGCAAGACTTTTAACGTGGAGGGCAGCGGCCAGGAAAGATGCAGGACTAAACTACACCAAGGTACGATAAATATAGTTTCCACGTGTGTCTTATATACCAAATACATCTTGGTGGATATAGAGAGTTTTCTGGATAGCTGAATGGCAAAAAATGTCACTCATAAAATGCACCAAATCCAGATTTAAAGGCCGATCGCAAGCCGCCATCCTTTGTGAGCTTGTGCTTTTGTTTTGAATTGCGACATCTTGCACTTTTAAAAAAAATATCGCACGAGCTTGGATGAAAAACCCTGTGATTGGCTTAGACGGTTTACTGCAATTTTCATAATTCTGCGAACTCTACACCGACTAAGGCCTGGACTAAACGCCGCGCTACTGCCGTGTCGAATTCAATTCTATGAATTAAGTTCGACTGTAGCACGGCAGTAGCGCGACGTTTAGAACCACTGCCGCGCTAGTGTCGAAAAGTCGGCAAGCCTTGCCGTGCTATCGGCAGTAGCGCGACTTGGTTCTAAACGCCGCGCTTCTGCCGTGTCGAACTCAATTGATGTTTGGCTGGGCATCCTGGTCTTAGATATATGTCACAGAAAGTTCCAAAGGTATTTTCAAATTAAGTGCGACGCTGGCGCGACGTTTAGATCAACTGCCGCGCTAACCGCCGAACCAAATTGAATTGAATTCGACACGGCAGTAGCGCGGCGTTTAACCCAGGCCTAACAAACCACGGTTTGACTTCCGTCAATCAAATAAGTGAACAGCTCTTCGTGATTTCACGCCGGCTTTGAGAGTTTTTTTTTAAACTAACAACGACTAGCTATAGTCTTCAAACCTAATTTCCTACCATGAAATAAAAATCCACGCGCCTGTATTGAGAGGTTTGATGAACGGAAGGCAAAACGAGCGGCTGAAAACTGGCGTCAAAGATGCCGGCGTCTCTGAATTGCATGTACTTAAAGGGACATGGTCACCTAGAAAACACTAAATAATTATTGTCACAAAATACAAAAATATTTTCTGAAATTGAAAGAGTCAGTTTCAAGAAAGAAGTACGGAAATTTCATTGGATTACGATGAAGGATTGCTGAGATATGAGCGAATTAAGATGGCAAAATTAGTATGTTTGAAAAACGATTGAAGTAAACCGCTTTCAAAGAGTCAGATTTTCTCATGTAAGCTGTAATTACAATCCACGAATATCTTTGCAATCCTACATCGAAATGATCTCAAATTTTTACCATGTCAAGTGGAAAGCATTCTTTACAAATTTGACTTGCTATTTTTATTATTTGTGATATTATATTTTTGATGTTTTCGGTGACCATGTCCCTTTAAGGCCCGTTCACACGGCGCGATCGTAGCTAAAATCGCGCCGTGTGAACGGGCCTTTAGTTTCTGTGGCGATCGTCGACGTTATATAGGGCGGTGTGAATGGCCGACGATTTGGCTATGCAATATTTGTCTTTTTGTAGCAAGGTGATATGAAGAAATCTCACCCGCATCGCAGTGGAATTTTGACATGTTCAAAACGCGTGCGATCGCCGACCTTTTACACCTCGCGATAACACACGCCTAAATCGAGGAATGCTCACTGGCACTTGGAATTTTTTTCTAAACAAGCGCTTACCTACAGAAGTGAAAAAGAATTATGAAAATCATCAGGGTTCGAACCTGTAATTTTCCAGTCTCTATACCCTAACCCTAACCACTACGCTACCAGTGAATTCGCTGGTTCGGACAGCTCGTTTTATTGATTACGTACCTTAATAGTATTAATCTTTAATAGAACGAGGCATATACTATAAAATATACTAAAACGATGTATTAACCCTTATCCTGACTAGTAGTCTTGATAGTTCAGATATTTTGAATGTTTTTAGGTCAATTTGAAGTAATATTGGCAAAAATATCGTTAAATTATTCATGGTGAGCATTCCTCCATTTAGGAATGACGCTCGCGATATGACATCGCCATGAGATCGCCACAGAAATCACACCTCTAATGGAAGTTGAAATCGCGCTGTGTGAACGGGCCATAAGTCAGTGGTATCCTATGACGCCATGGTGCGGTAGGATAAAAGTTGATGTTAAACAACTGTAACTGCAAGAGTGGGGAGCTAAAGTCTGGAAGCCTCCTAATCTGCCGTGCATTGTTTGCTTTTTTCCAATTAGACTACAAGTTTGAGTTTTCTATGAGTCAATATGAGATAGTGAGCAAGGGATGAAAATCCTTCATTTCAAAATATCTGTTGTAGACACAATTGTTGAAATTATCGTAAAACGGCCTCTTTAAGCTTATCAAATAAGGCCTTGTCCACACTAACGCGTTTTCAAAAGTATTCGTTTTCAAACCGATACGGATTCGCAGCGTGTTAGTGTGGACGGGAGATTTAGCTCCAAACAAGTGATCAGTTTTTATTTGATGTTGTCGTGTCCAAGGATAGTTTTCATCATCGTTTTCATTTTTATCCGGATTCGACCGTCCACACTAAAACGATCTGTAAACGGATTCGTTTTTATTCAGGCCTCACTTTCGAGAGCGTTTTCAAACCGATACGGATTCGATGCGTGTTAGTGTGGACGGGAGATTTAGCTCCAAACAAGTGATCAGTTTTTATTTGATGTTGTCGTGTCCAAGGATAGTTTTCATCATCGTCTTCATTTTTATCCGGATTCGACCGTCCACACTAAAACGATCTGTAAACGGATTCGTTTTATTCAGGCCTCACTTTCGAGAGCGTTTTCAAACTTATACGGATTCGATGAAAACGTTCAGCGTGTTAGTGTGGACGGAAGGCCTAAACGTATCAAAAAGTGTACGGATTCAAACGAAAACGCGTTAGTGTGGACGGGGTCTAAGTTCCATAACACGTTATAAATACCCTCAGATAAGTCCCCTATCTCATGATCTTTCGTTGGTAATGTCTTCCCTCGATTTTCTTGCGTTAGGAGGCAGCCATGGCAAAGCTAGCAGCTTCTGAGGCAGCAACGTTTGTTTCACACCAGGTGAGTTGAATTAATAACACAGATTCATGAGAAGTTCCAGCTACCGTCTCAGCCACCCACCCTAGACATTTTTGTTATTCGTCCCTACAAACCTTGGAATTCCAGTGAATTTCTTCATGTCCCCCCTGGAATTTATGTTTGACAACCCTAGAATTCTTCGACTCTGGAATTTGAGGCTATGCAAAGTCATTGTATATGTATTATTTATCGAAGGAATGTGTGTAACGCAAATTTTCGTTCAAGAATGTTTCTGGCGCCAAACAGCAACGCTCCTTATTGGCTATGGATTTATATTTAACTTCAAGAACGCTTTGACTTCATTACTTTAGCAAGAAAAAGGATCGGACCAACGTCGTCCTCGGTGGCGCCCTCCCACCCCACCTAGTTCCTCCGGGTTGATCTCGTCCATTGTACCTCTTCGCGCTTCGTGCCGGGCACATTCCGATCGGAGTTGCGCATCCATACCTCATCAATAACAATGGATGAGACGGAATAATACGCATTCTCGTACCCAGAGCTCCCCTGTGAGCAGACGAGCCGGGGAGCTCTGGGTTCGAGATAAGAATACACGGACCTTAGACCAACCACCCTGGAATTCAAGTGGTCCTCAACAGTGGGGAGGGAGGAGCTGGAATTTAGTGATCGCTTAAAGGCCGATTTAGACTATACGATTTTCGCCTACAACCATCGCATGCGACATGCTCGCATCAGCATACGACTCGAATCGCAAAGTCTAAATCAGCCCTACAACTCCTCTACGACATGCGCTTAGGAGCTAAGTCATGTCGCAAGCGTGTCGCATGCGATGGTTGTAGGCGAAAATCGTACAGTCTAAATCGGCCTTAATGAGTTTCCGATTTTCTGTTTATTTTTCCATATCAGTATTTTCAGCACATATACAGTTCAGCTTTGTTTACACATTTCCGGTTTTTTGTTTTCCAGTCTATCCAAATCCTTGGTGGAATGGGCTATGTAACGGACATGCCAGCTGAGAGACATTACAGAGACGCTCGTATAACAGAAATCTACGAAGGAACAAGTGAAATACAGAGACTTGTTATTGCTGGAAGATTACTAAAAGAGTATGATTTATAAGGCAAACCAAAGGTGGACGACTTTGCACATCAGCGGATTTCAGATAACTGTCGAAACAGGGGCATAGCCAGGATTTTTAATAGGAGGGGTCCAAGATGCCCTTCGCGAGACATTTTCTTCTGTATTTGAAAATTTACAACTGCATTTTTGGTTGCTATAAGGGGTGGGTGGCTTCCCTGGCTACGCTCCTGCAAAAGGTTCTTATTGGTTGGTTGTTGGATCTTTGTTAAATCAACCAATGAGAATGCGAAGAAAAACCAAACCATAGCGACTCGTGTTCTCTCACAGCTCCCTGGTTGAAGCAATCGTGACACAGCCCTGTATATTGTATAAAAAATGCTTCTTTAAAGTTGCACGTCCGCAAAAATTAAAAGACATCAATTAAATTACCTTCAGATGGCCGAGTTTTGTCGGGTACTGAAAGCAAGCTTGTTTATTGAGATATATATTTTGAAAACGTTTTAGTTTGGAGGGTTCTCCTCCTCAAGGTCGCCTGCAAACAATTAACACTTATTGGATGAGGTTTAGCATGATAATTAACACTTATTGGATGAGGTTTAGCATGATAATGAGATTTGGCAACGCCGAGGTTTGTGTTATCTGTCGAAGCGAAGCTGAGGCAGATAACACTAACTCGAGGCGTTGACAAATCTCACTATCATGCGAAAACCGAATTCAATAATTGTTTTATTATTCAGCAACCAAGAATTCTTACCTAGCTAAACGAAGTCAACGATAAGGCCGTGCACGGCGACACGGGTTTTTCAACTTCATCTTACGTCCATTGGTATTTTCCTTTTCGTATTCAATTCAAATAACCATAGTTGATGTTTAGATATCCTGAGCAATGATCTCTGGCAAAAATCATAACAGATTCAACGAGAATATTTGCAAAACCGGCTTTCATTTCGGAAATGAAAACCAAGATGGCGGCCAAACCTATTGGCTTGCGTTATGACGTCATTAGAGTGCATCAATCCTAATGTCTGTAGTATGACGTCAGACACTGCGCGCCAACAAGGTTTCGCTGCGTACTCTTAGCCAATAGGAACTGAGATAGTGGCATGGCTGAATAATAATCCTTTATATCCGGAAAACAGGCGTAAAGGCAAAAAAAAAAAAAGAAGACATGAACCCAAACTCTCGCTTGCTGGTCACGTCTCTGACAAAAAAATAGCTCCATGATCGCAATCCAATTCCATCCGCTCGATAACAGGTCGAAATAACCTAGAATTGCATTTGTCTTACTACCAGTTACTACGGGCAATTGTACATGTGTTTTCACGGTTACAATTCTATACTTATTTTACGTCCACGGTGGACGAATATTAAGCGTGCGAGTGCTCCTTTAGACGCATGCTAACGGGCCTTGCTCGAAAGAATAAAGGTCCGGGGGGGGGGGGGGGGTTCTCCCAAGTAAGAGTGATAGGGGTGCTCGTCGGGACATCGGAAAATATACCCTAAAAAATACCAGGACATAATTAATTCCACCCCCTAAAAAATACCTTATAAAACAAAATGACCCCTAAAAAATACCAACAATAAACCTTTTTTTGTTATTGCTTATTGTTTCTCATCCAAAACAAGCCATTTTTTTTAGAGCTATATTAATGAATAAAGAAAGCCAGAAAACGTTTTGCTTGGTTTGTGACCCTTTCATTCATTTGTGTACCCCTAAAAAATACCATTTATTAGTGAAAATCACAATGTTTCTCCGATACCCCCTAAAAAATACCGGAGAGTCGATTTTGACCCCTAAAAAATACGACGAGCACCCCTATCAGGTCGACATGTGAAGAACCCCCCCCCCCCCCCCCCCCCCCCCCCCCCGGGATAAAGGTATTCTATCTTCATGACCTTGAATAGAGTGTTTTGTCTTGGGGAATTTCCCATCAGAACTGCACCTGCCTCGCATAGTAGTGACAGTGTTACTGTCAGCTCAAAGGTCGACTTCGTGGAAATTCTTTGATACATGAAATGATGCATGTTTATTTAGTTGCTGTTTTTTTTTTTTCGTTCTTTCGTCTATTTCCATGAACGAAAAAATTCAGGTCCATCGGTCCCATTGCGATCGCGTGCCTTTTTCGCGCATCACCTCGAGGGCACGTGATGCGGAACACTTTTCATCCGCTCGTGCTTCATTCATTACAGCGTTTGAAATTGTATTTTTGACGCAGATAAATCTCTGCGACCGTGCATGAGAAGTTCAGCAGTAAAAACTGTAGAATTTCCGGGTCAGAGAGTGTGGGTTCCTAAATTACCATAAAAGATTTCAAGTTGCGGGGAATCTCCCAGTTCGATTGCCTCGACGCAAAATGACGAGCGTTGTTCTATGAATGACTACTATCAGAAACAGTATAAAGTCGAATCAATAAATTGAAAAAGTGTCAGTATAATTTGATACAAACGTTTCGGGCATGGCCCTTCATCAGTGTGTAAAAAGGCGGTATTCGCCATGCTAAAATCCTAACGGAAAAGCGCGCGCTAAAACAAATAGCGCGCGCTCTCTAGATGAGTTCGAACAGTCAGAGATAGTGGAAATTGATGTTGAGTCCACGTGGGCTAAGAGTTCCCAAGTTAAAGATAAGTTCCATCTCCTGGTGTTTGCGATGGTAGTTGTCACCGTGGCTTAAACGAAGGCCGCATACCCTAAGATTGTCAATAGAGTGCGATGCAGAGTTAAAATGTTCGGCCACGGGAAACCAGGAAATTCGATTTTATACCATTTCTTTACAAGTGTCACGCATCACCCGGAGTTTTAACTCTATCTTATTATTTTACTATCAGAAACATATAAGTGAGTTATATGTTTCTGCTACTATTTATGGACGTAATAGAAATATATACACAAAATTGTCCAGCTATACGTACATAGGGCCACCTTGTCATTGGCCCGGTCGTGATTTAATCTTTTTAAAACAATCTTTTTAAAACAATTCTGCTGTTCAGCCAGATTGCTAATGGAATAATTTTAGAATATTTTAAATTCTATTTGAAATTAACAACGGTTTACAGGAACAAAGCAAAAAAATAAAATAAATGGTTTATACTGACAATTTTCCTTTTTCCATGAACCCGGACTATTCGGCACCTATTTGTAAAATTTCAATACAAACGTCAAAACGTTTGACGTCGTGGTTATTGCGTTTCTACAAGAGCTTTAAACCTTACGCAGTTGAAATTTGACGTTCCCTTCGTCGCGCACTTGACTTTTGGACCTGTGTGCTAAATTGTATAGCAATAAATGCTTAGATCAATACACGTGAATACATTGCCACGTTTTGGTATAAATTCAATTTCTAAATATCTGATTGAATTGACTGAGGCCCAGGACATACGCCGCGCTAATCATGAGCCGTTCCTAGTGCAAATGATCTTAGTAGACAATATTTTTCCTCATCAGGAACGGATTTGACCAGAGCCCGAGACATGTGCCAATGAACCTTGAATCAAACATCTAAGCATCCCGGTAGCTTTTGCAAAACCTCGAGTGATGTTTTTGGTTGCCTGCTGCAGTAGTGGGGCAACCGTTTTTTTTTATAGTTATTTAAAAATAATTATGATTTTTCGGAGCAACAGAAACGAGACAAGCGCTCTTCCCTTTTTCAGATAAACCGCGGGTTACTTTTTCTGGTTTCTTCTCTTTCACCTGTCAATGATTTAGCGCAGAATCCTTTTACGTATTTTGGCTTTGATGTTTCCCCGCTTTACTCGCTTGACTGGTTTTCTCTCCCCCGTCACACGCCCTCGACACACCTCCTTTCCACTTATAAAGCTCACTCAGCGGTATTACAACAACACAAATCATTAATACCCTGAACTTGATGAATTCTAAAATATCATGAAAGAATATTTACGTTGAATGACAGGTCTTTCTATTTTCATCAACCGCCGACTTGTATAGTTCAACTGGAAGAGAAATACAGGAAGTAGAACTTTATTCGCATTCGAGCAGGACTTCCTGTAGCGGTACATCAATACAGACAATTTGCCTACAGGTAAATTTCTACGTAAGTGCCGTCGAAAATTTTTACCTGTTACCAAATTTGTTTCACTTTACGCTGAAGAAAACAAAGAAGACGAAGCCGAAGAAAATCGATAGAAAACCAAGACAAAACGCCGCCGTATGCTGCCTTGCACGCTCAACTGACGAATATCGCGACCGGTTTAGTCACGTTATAAATGCCGAACGTTGTTTACGTGACAACCTGTAAGGGCCGTTTTTAAAAAGGTGTCACATGACAGGATTAGAATCTGACTTGATCGTGATGCAAAACCATGTGAGCGAAACAGCCGCGTGGCGCGCTTCAAATGATGTGAGTTTTCAAAGCCGCAAAAGCAACATGAAATACAGCGTGGATCCAACGCAGGAAATTTCTAGGTGAGTTTAGAAATATTTTCCGCAAACATTTTTCGCCCTTTTAACGTGAGTGGCCCGGTCACGAGGCTTTGTGGGAGAGCCGCTGTTCCGTTCACGTGATGTAGCGGGCTCATGCAAGTGCAATGTTGATGTCTAGTCAAAATCGATAGATTGAGAAACAGGGTTTGTTCGTAAAATTGGCCAAATTATCAAGTGGAACTCGAAAAGTCGCTTACAAATGCTTCAATATAGCTGCCTGAATCCGTGAAACTTGTTTTCACGCAATGACAGGGATTAATTTCGACGATGGACTCGTTGGAAGTGAAGCAACTGGAGGTTTCATTGACAAGTATGAGCCGAGGGAGCTGCTCGGATCGTAAGTTGGAACACCTCGAATTTCTCCTCGAAAGCACAACCTTTAGGCGTGGAAACAAAGAAGGGAACTTCTGCTTTATAATTTAGAAGTCTAAACTTTCATTTTTGTTACTTTAGAATTTGAAATTACAGTTTTTTCTGGGCAAATTTCTAGCCGACAAACGCACGAGTTTCCAAAACAGCGTTGTTGAAGCCACACCAAGTCGGTTCCAAAGTTCGCCTAAATAAAATGAGACATTGGTTTTAGTTGGCTGTTGCTAGAAAGTTGAAGGGCACTGTGGAAGCATTTAGGCTTTTTCAGAAATTTTTAAAACCTCACAGGGGGCACATTTTAAACATTTTTCACAAGCAGAATTAAACGGTATATTGCTTCATGACGCAGTTTTGCTCTTGCAACTTGCTACGTTTGGGCATTATAATTATTATCCACCACAACAATACTGGCTGACATTATATTCAGGGACATTATATCAAGGAACAAAGTCACAGTTTTACAGGTTTTTGGTGATTTAAAAACCACATCGCTGTTGGAAACCCTTTTGGGTATCAAAATTTGATCACTGTTAAGTGTCATAGAATTAACTTAGTTCTACCATGGAGTTATTATGCGGTCCCGCATAATAACTCCATGGTAGTGAGCTTGCAAACTTGTTTGGTTTCCTCGAACCAAAACCAATTCATTTTGCCAGTTCAGGAAATATTTTCAATTCGAAAATCCAGTATCTATGAATACTCTGTTTTCATATCATTATAATATTGCTGTATCAATTTTGCGCATTCCATGTTATCATGGTATGATATTATTGCATTGGTAGGTTATCAGTGCATCTCCTTTGCTATCCAATATGGAAAAAAAGATTCAAATTCTGACAACTGGGATATTTCCAGAGAAGGGGATGATATTTTCAGTAGACCTTGTCATCAATTTTGCACATGCTTTCCTGACCTTAGCCTTGCCTTTCACTAAGCTCTTCTCTTTCTATTTTTAGCACTCAATTGTAAATTCATTGTGGATAAGACTTCCTTCCTGCTTTATCTGTATTTAGCAGATACACTGCCTATACAGTGTTATTTTATTTGTTTTTGTAAAATGGTAAAACTAAAACCTCACTTCAATGTGATATTACATGGGTGTGTAGAGATACAAACTTTATCTTCTCAATATCTCACAATCTATTGAAGTATCTCATTGACATCAATATGATAAAAAGGGTTTCAAAGTAAAGTAAAGCCTCCACCAATTTTTAATAAACTCTTGCCATGTGCTTTTCAGAGGTGTTACTAGCATTGTCCGTAAATGCTATGACAAGATAACTGGCAAAGCATATGCCGTCAAGATAATTGACAAGCTCAGTGACCAAGGAGGAGTAGATATTGTTGCCACTACAAGAGATGAAATTGACGTTCTACTACAACTACAGGGGCATGAGAGCATAAGTAAGTTGGCAGCTTCAATACAATGGCTTTTAAGTCACTCACCTCTCATGCATGTCACAGTAGGCTCCCACATTTCGCTCCCTTGGAAGCAGGGACATCAACCCTAGGACTTCAAAAATCTGGAGACCATCTTGGAAGTGCAAATATCCTTCAATTCTCCATGGAGAAATACAGTAAAACATTGGCATTCATTTTGAATATTTCCTGGGAGACAAAATGAAAAATCTTGAGACTCCAGGAAAAACCAGGAGAATCCCTGTGGGAGGGTTCTTTCAGGTAAACGTGATAGGAATGCTAGTTGGAAAATCTGAAAAAGCACCCTAAAAAACAAGCACTGATAAAATGTGACCCTCAGCAATATTCCTTATAGTTCAAAATGAATGAACCCTAAAAATAACTTTAGTACAAACATTGGTACTAGTTACTTTCAATACTAATTGCAATACTAATCTGAGAAAAATGTGTTCTCACTCAACGTTTTAGGTTTTTTTTCCTCCTAAAACATGCTAATTCTTTCCCTTGTCCTTGACTTCTCTTCAAAACCCCTGAAAGTCACCAGAGTCCGAATTTTCACCCTGAAATTACCACAAGCACTCCTATCATGTTGAAAAAGCTGCACCTCCCCTCCCCCCTCCCCCCCCTCCCCCTGGGTCTGACACTCATGTAAAATGTAATGCATTGGGTCAAACTATCCCACATTTTAATAGAAACATTGTAGTTCTGTAAAGTTATTTCATAGTGGGCTTATGTTGTGAGCCGTAAACACCTCATCTCCCACATTTTGAAGGTTGCGTCGAAAAGGTGGCATCTCTGTAAGTTAGTATTTGTAGAAAATATAAATTTACTACTTGTGTAGTTGGAAGAGAGAAAAAACTTTGGAATCTACTTGCAATAAAGGAGCTCATAAAATGAGTTTCTAAAATCAGAGGAATTCAGAAAAATGACAGACCTTAAATTGATAGATGAGTAATGATGAGTAATGATGAGTAATGATGAGTACTCTGAATGATTATATCCATAAACCTGTTAACTCATTTCCATTGCTGATTGAAATCTTCATGTTATTTTCTTTTTTTCTTTCAGTTGGCTTAGTTGATGTATTTGAGTCAACAGCCTTCTTTTTTCTGGTGTTTGAAATGTAAGTATAGTTTTGTTTGAAATTTTTTAATTCTTTTTTTTTTGTTTATAGCTCAGACTGTAAACTATGTTTTTTAGATGTTTTGTTTGGCTATCAGCTATTGTCAGTAATATATCAACTAGTCCTTCAAAGGCAACTACTAGCTTTGCATTTTCAAGTGGAGATTCAAGTATTCTTTGTATTTTAATGTTTCTCTAGGGGGTGTCATGTCTTATGAGCAATTTGTTAACACTGTTGGTTAAGACTTGTTTTATTATATTATATATTAATTATTTTCAGCCTTATATATAACTACAGTGAAAACTGTATTGTTTTCTCCTGCTTTGTACAAAGACTATTTTTTTGAGTGTCTCGTAGCAGACAAGAAAAACAATTTCATAGTGAGCTTATTGTTGAGAGGGGAGGGGGTTAGACTGAGAGTGGGGAAACCACCAAGTCATTCGTCATTTATATAATGTTGACCATTCTTTCCACAGTGCTGCAAGGGGAGAACTGTTTGATTTTTTAACAGAGAAAGTAACAATATCAGAGAAACAGACTAGGTATTTATGACAGCATTATGTTACTTATCAGTTCATTTTTGAAATGGCCTAGTTTGCTGTTGTTTAGTGGTTATTGGTCATCTGTCAAGGTGCATTTGATATGCCTGTAGTATCAGAAGGAGAAACTAGCTGAACCAGGTTGCAGAAGTATTTTCGAAAATTCAATCAGTAGTACTGGTAGTTTGAAAAAGATATGTTAAGGGTTGACCAGATGACATAACAAGAATTTACCCAAATTTTTTTTTGCCTGTCACACAACTGCACAGCTGTTCTGTGCATCTCAAATCAGAGAAGTATTGTCCCGTAACGATGTCCAGCGAAGGCTAAAAATATTTCTCGATCCATCGGGTAATGTTTTTTTTAGCTTTGTATATTCTTAAATACTTGTCTAATAGGATGGTCTAATGAGTTTTACTAATGAATCAATGATTACTCCTGGAGCATGCGCGTATCGTGACAGGCTCCCTTTAATTCAATTGATGTTTATATTTGTGACCCTCTTTGGGAAAACGTATAATAACGATTTAGCGTTTAATGAAAAAGTCATTTATGAAGCGTTTAAACGATCTCACAAATCGTTTAAACGACTTTGAAAATCGTTTATACGATTTGAAAATTCGTTTAAACGATGTGGAAAAACGTTTAAACGAATGATGAAAGCGTTTAAACAAGTAACAAAATCGTTTATACGAATTGAAAAATCGTTTATACGAGTGGAGAAAGGATGTTCGCTCAACGTTGGAATTCGCTTTAGAGAGGGTAGCGAGCATCCACGTTCCATAGCGAGTTATAATTCAGTTTGCGTTCGGGCGCGAAGAGCGAGTACTTTTCACCGTTGTTTTAAAGCCTGGTAAGTACTACGCTGCATTCAACATACCACTACAATTTGCCAAGGAAGACTTAAAACTTACGAGGTCAAATTATGATTCAATGTCAAAGTGTTTAGATAGCGTGAAATAATTGTTTTCTTTTGAATCATGATCCAAATGGCGCGACACTTTCACGTGGAAAGCGAAGCGAACTGAAGTAAAAGATGCGAGATTGAACGAGTTGCTTTCAAGCACAGAAAAGAAAAGCCATCGGTTTGTATGGGGTACTTCAAAACAGTAAAAATTACAGCAAAATAATGAAGTTTTGCACTTGACTGCACTGTACTTACCTAATGTTTCCTGTCACGCAACTACAAAGTTGGTCGGTCGCGTCGCGTGATACCAAAATAAATACTATACTTCTGCGTCTGATTTCCCCAACGCGAATATGTTTTTTTCTGCTATCAATGCCATAAAGCCAGTTAATAACTTTCTCCGGCTATTTGTTTTTCGTTTTACTTCTTGTGAGAAACACAGAGCATTTTCGTCGTGTAGCGCATTCGCGAAAGGCCAAGTTAATTATGCATTCAAACAATGCGCTGAAACTCGCACATTTTATTCAATCATTCCGAATTCATTATTTCTTTCCCTTGGTGTTTCCTTCTCTCGATTTTCTCGTTTAATTTTTCGTAGATGCATCTTTTGATGTTCAGATTAGTTACTGGATATTATAACTATATAATTAAGCGTGAACTTTATTTTATTTTCGCATACGTGTTCGGACATTGAAATCTCCGGGAAATACGCGTAAGTAATGAATACGCGTTGGGTACACAAGTTTTTGTTCCGTGGCTTTTAGGTCGGTTTGGTGAGGGTGTCCGTTTATGTAGATCGTTTATACGTTTTGGAAAATCGTTTAAACGATTTGGAAAGTCGTTTATGTGTTTTGGAAAGTCGTATATACGTTTCGGAAAGTCGTATATACGTTTTGGAAAGTCGTATATACGTTTTGGAAAGTCGTATATACGTTTTGGAAAGTCGTTTACCGTTCGTTTATTTTGGCCATTAAACGGAAAATCGTTATTATACGTTTTCCCAAAGAGGGTCACATTTTTCAGTTATAGTTTTCTTGTATTATATCAGGCCAAAACATTTGGAGACATCAATGAAATTTTTGTCAGAAAGCAAACTGGTACATTTTTTTAAAATTAAGAATATAGATTATTACATTAGTACATTTTTTGTCATCTGGGCCCTTTTGTATGATTGAAATAGGGGTGTTGACCGTGCCTGTGCTCTTCCTACAACTTCCTCATTATTTCAGTGAACTTTCCAACAACACTGATTGCCAAAACTGTGATCAAAGTGCCTCTCTGCAAACAATAATAAATAATATTTACCCTATCAGAGTTTTGTAAATGTACTTCCCTCCATTTTCAGGAAAATAATGTTAAAGATTTTTGAAGCTGTACAGTATATGCACGAGAGAAATATTGTACACAGAGACTTGAAGGTATGTCAATTTTTACTACCTCTTCTCTTGCTTTCTATGGTCAACAGGGCATATGATAGGTTGTGAAAAAAGTTAGAATCAGGATCCTGTAGAAGTTTTGAGTTAAATTTTGTAGCAAAAATGACTCATTTTGTGGGAATTTTAAACAGGATTTTATACAAATAGTAATGTTATGATGCCTGATTTTAGAGCATTGGAATTTTGGGAACTTTTGCAGGGAACACTTGCAGTTTTATTATGCTGGAGTGTTTGTAATGCATTTTGGATTAAATTCTGAATAGTTTATTGAATATTTCAAACTGCACAACTTTTAATTATCAGAAGCCCTGGAAACACCTAAAATTATTGTCTGTAAACCAAAAAAAGGACAATTTTCAATTATTGGTTATCTCCTTGTTCCTTCAGCCTGAGAACATATTATTAGACGAAGAAGTAAATGTCAAGATTTCTGATTTTGGATTTGCTGTGAATCTTGAGAATGGTGAAACATTGAGAGGTATGTACTGGGTTATAATTCTGCCTACTCCATGGTAAAGATTAAAGAAGTTTCTTATTGATCAATACTAGGTGTCTGACTGTCGAATCGTTGTATCTCCAGAGCTCTGTGGTACGCCTGGTTATCTAGCACCAGAGGTTTTACAATGTTCTATGTTTCCTGATGCACCAGGATACAGCAAAGAAGTTGACATGTAAGAAAAACGTTTTGCCATGCAAACATTACTAATTAGTAAAACAAACATCATGCTTCTTGAACTGATCACTGTGAGTTTTAAAAAAAATTATGTTTGATTTATTGTAGGTGGGCTTGTGGGGTATTCTATATACTCTGTAAGTATCAATTCTACTGTGTAACAAATTACTAAAACAATGTTTAGGTTTCCTCTAAAACAATTACATTACAGTCATGTAGGCATAACTAAGAAATGCTTGCTCTGACTGTATTTTGATAAGCAAATACACTTATCTCTTTTTACTTTTTCTAATTGTCGGGAAAAGAAACAGCTAACAGAACTTAGGGCCAAATGCTGATTATATGCAATACTCTTAAAGTATTTCCCTTATTGCATGTAAAATATGAAAAAATCTGTAAAATATTCTTTATTTGTCTTACAATCATACAAAACTACTCCATATGTTTGAAATTATATCTACTTTTAGGTTCTGAGATTTGTTTACCACCACAAGCTGGAAATTTAGTTATTTTTTAGCCTTTTGGGGGAACAGGAAAATAGCCACATCTAAAACTGGAAGATGGGTCAAATTTCCAATGTTTGTGTCATTTAACCCAAATAAAAATCAGATGGAACTAAAACTTTTATCGTTCAGGTTGGTGACCCAAACCCTTTTGATAAGGTGATTTTGAGAGATTTGAAAAAAATTGCAACCTTCAGGTGATCGTTAGTGCAAACCTCTTAAAAGAAGAAGCCCAGAAAACTATGGGATTGTTTGCGCTTGAGTGACCACCAAACAATGCCACTCAATGACCAATTCCAAAAGCAACCTTTTTTAAATCAGTGTATACAAGACACTTGCAGTGGTAGGATAATAGTTAAATTGAATGGATGGATGTTTTCTGTGTGTTCTTAGTTTGTGTGGTTGTCCACCCTTCTGGCATCGGCGTCAAGTAGTGATGTTGAGGAACATCATGGGAGGAAAGTACCAGTTCAGTAGCCCAGAGTGGGAGGACATTTCCTGCAATGCAAAGGATCTGGTGAGTGCACTGGGGTACAGAACCGGGGGGGGGGGGGAATGATCAGGGATGACCATTTGTATCTTTTAGGGGTGACCTTGATCTGCAATTTTAAGGGAGATTGGTATCTTTTTGGGCTCAACACAGTGACAAACCTTCAAGAAAGAGATAGAGTACTTGATGGCAAGCCAATAAATTAAACAACATTAAAGATAGCAGTTTAATCAAACACAGAATTTTCTTGATGGGTATCTTTTAGAAGGTGAAAAAGTTATTTGAGCCACACCATTTTGGTATCTTTTATGGGTGAAACTTAAAATTCCTGACGATCATCCCCAAACAAAAATAAGGGAGTCCCCCCCCAGAACAGAGAAACTTGAAAACTAAAATATAATGATCATGGAGTGTGTTCTTTTGATACTGCACTGTCCAGTATTTTTGTTTGAGTGTCTTATCTGAAAAGTATGTTTTCAAGTGGAGTTCACAATGTTGTCTAGTGGAGGTGGTAATGTTGACAAGGAAAAGCTGGTGATTTTGAAACTTTGTCTCAACCCAACATTATTAACTCTTGACAACATGCCGTATCAAACTTAAAACTATCCAAACAAAATTTCAAAACTTGTTGACAAAACTATGACATTTTGACAGTATGACTTAGATCTTGCAATAATACAAAAATGACTCACTGACTGAAAGGCAAGCTATGAACAGTGCTGACTAATGAAGACAGTACCACAGCCAAACATTATTCCTAACGACAAACAGTATCATTGTGGACAATGAAAACAACTAACGACCAAGAGATAATGTAACAGACAAGAACAAAAGGTACATTAATTTTAGAAGTAAAAAACTGACAGCAAGCTTGGAGATTCCAGGATAGCATTGTGACAGCACATTTTCTTGATTTAATTTTCAAAGATGGTAATGTTATATTGACAAGTGATTCAGTAGCAGATATTGTGTGACATCTGCAGCCCTTTTCTCTATGCCCTAGAGCAAACATTGAATTAGAGTACAGTACCAATGCATTTGAAGCCCCATTTACACACCTGACATTTGTAGTACAGCTCTGATAAAAATGTGTGGTACCAGTTTGACCCGTGCTGGGACTACCTTGCCATGTAGTCTTGGCATGGATGAAATGTCAGTTCGGCTCTGATAAAATTTACTATGCAAAGCCATTTACAAGCGGAAATATACTTGACCCGTGCCATTAAATTTGGCACCCACACCAAGCCAACAAAAAGAAAATAATTAATAAAGTAAATGATTAAAATCATATATTAACTTCCAAAGCTACTTGTATATAAATTTGCACTGTGACTATTACATGTGTTTAAACAATATAGACTGAAATCATTTTTCTCTACACTTTGTAGATCAAGCAGCTCTTAGTTGTCTACCCCAAAATTCGAATAACAGCAGAAGATGCCCTGAGTCACCCATGGTTCCAAGATGCTAAGGTAAATGGGCAGTCACAAAAACAATCTGCACCCCCCCTGTTGTGGACCCCAGTAGCAGCTACCCAACCTGGAATTTTTAGTTTGGACCACCCACCCTGGAATTTCAGTGATTTTTTTATGACCACCCTGGAATTTTTGCTTACCCACCATGGAATTTTGTATTTTTAAGCTACCTTCCCTGGAATTCCAAGCTACATTTTGACCACCCACCCTGGAATTACATTCACCATGTTCGTGATCCTACCGGATGACCTAAATGGAACATTGGACTCAGATTCCTAATTCCTTAAGCCTAAGCAATATTAATGCAATATTAATCATTGTTATATAGCGAGTACTCACTCCAACCGAGCGCGCCCTCTTATTGGCTAAATCAAGGTCACGTGATGAAGTACAAATCAAATATTCCCCGATCAGTCAATATTTGGAAAAATTATTGACTGGTTGGGGAATATTGCTTTCGTGCGTCGCGTTTGACAGCGGGAAAACATTGCAGTATATTTTCTGCTATATAACAAAACACTTAATGACTACTCCCTCGGGAAACACAGTTTTGTTTCCCTCGAATCTCGATGTTTCCCTCGACTTCGTCTCGGGAAACATCGAGGTTCTCAGGAAACAAAACTGATGTTTCCCTCGGGAGCAGTCATTAAGTGTATAATATTGACATGAGGGTCTATGGAGTTATAATTTCTTGAGCCCTTGCTGTATTCATACATAGGCGCTCCAAGTTTTCATGACTAATTTTCTTGTTCCTTTCTTGCAGGCTCAAAGAAATGAGAGATTCTGTGCCAGGTGGAAATTTAAGGTATATGTATAATCTGGATGGCTGTCGATAGCAATTGTCATTTGCATGATTTCCTATTGATTGAGGTCTGTGGTCTTTGTTTCATCAGCCAGTGAGACTGTGAAGAGAAAACAAAAACACAGCGACTCGTTTTCTTTGGTCACGACTAAATGCAAGTCGTACCAGGGAAGTATCTGGACGTATTTCGCCCCCTGATTGGTTGGTTGACGAATTTGTTTCGTTTCTGATTGCCTAAGTGTATTTTAACTTTGCGTTAAGTTTACGGCATTCATCTGAAATGCGCTCTCAGAACTGGAAATTACTGCTGGTGATCGACCAATTTTCAGATATGTTCGGTCAAATTTTCAGTAGAGACAACCAAGGAAATAGTTTTAATGGACATATGTCCAATCGTGTAAGAAAAATTATTTCCAGCTCTGGCTCTATATCTGTCAAATGTTAAATGCTCTAATATTCTTTTTGTTCTGTCCAGGGAGCCGTCCTTGCCGTTATCGCAATCCGCGAGTTCTACAAATTCATGGAGTCCAAAATGTTACCTGTCTCATTCGATGTAGTCACGGAACACCCTTACGGAAACAGGCCTATTCGCAAGCTCATTGATGGCTGTGCCTTCAGAATTTACGGTCACTGGGTCAAACGGAACAAGGACGAAAATCAAAACCGTGGTGCTTTGTTTGAGAACAGTAAACAGAAATATAATAGTGTCGATGGACAACAAAAAAATGGCAAGAAACCCTTACCATATGAAGTATCATTTAGGGTGTCATCGTTCCGTGGGCGCCGGGTTCAACAAGTGAAGTCTAGCTAGCATTGTTGCGCTTGTAGTTGCTTTTTGGAGCTGCTATCTTGCTGATCCTGGAGCTGTCCCCAAAGCAAGGGCGCTGGAACACAGGAGAGAGAGACAGAGACTCTCAGGATACCAATAGAGGGATTTTTTTCTCCATTTGCGTAATTGCCTGTGACAGCAGCAACTCATTGGTAGCGTGTAGCTATAGAAATGCAGAGCAGCAGGCGAGGAATTTCAGGTAAAAGGTATTGAGTGACATTATCAGATTCATGTGTAGTACTTTGTATCTTCAATAGGCAGGGGTGGATCCAGGAATATCAGAGGGGGGATGGGATAGTGAAAATGTGTGACGAAAAGTTGCACATTTCCTTCAGCAAATACAGTAAATGTATGGGAAAATCTCCCGAGAAAAGGGGGACCGCGCGGCCCCCTCGGCCCCCCTTTAAGTCCGCCCCTGATAGGTGACGGTACATGCTCTCTAAAGGCTGACCTACAACCCTCAATGTTCGCCTAGGGTGCCAAATGTTTTTTTCCTGCAAAATACATCGATAAGCTGCTTTTAGGATGCTAGCAAAGCTGTTAGACTCTCAAAGTATACTAAACCAGATGATTTGACTTCTTGCGCTCGACATCATTTGAGTTTGTGAGTGTCTCTGACGGATAAGATATTTCAGAGGCACCCAACGAGAAACTACCGCAAAATAGCTCTAAATAGCTTGATATTTGAACATCAAAACGACAGACAAGTGTATGTTTTTATTCCTTAAGCATTTTACATCTGTTCGGATTTCCTAGCCGAGAAGGCTTCAGATTCGAAAATTCTAGGGACCAAAAAAGGTTATCTGAAAATGTCAGGCAGAAATGATGTCCGAAAATTATACGTGATAATTTAAGGTGTAGATTTGGACAAAAAATGCGCCAAGAGAGCAACATCACGAACCAGTCTCGAAAGTCGAAGAAGGCCTCCGAACAGATATTTTGCCAAAAATTGCCGTTGTGTTACCTTTGAAATTTGTCACGATCTTGAAAGTGCCTATTGAGGTTTCCAATCGATGTGAAATATTTGGAACACTTGACATTCATATGGCAGCTCCAGTGTGTGTTACCTAAGTGCCGATTAGGTCCTCTGAATATTTGTGTTAGATTATCAAGCTTGGTTTAACATTATAAATTGCAGTATTCACATTGATTTTGCTTGACTCTAATCTGTGGACACGTGCTGAGTAAGGCTTTATTACTGTGAAAAGCGTTTCCCACATTCACGTCATTTTTATTTGGTGCCAGTGTGTGTTCGCATATGTCGAGTAAATTCACTTGAGATAAGTGTAAAATTAATATATCAAAAACGCGACAGCGTGCTTCACCAGGATTTCCAAACATTGAGAAGTGGGTTGAAAAACGAGGCAAAGCCGAGTTTTTTTTTGTCCCAAAAGAGGTGTTTGGAAATCTTGATGAAAAACACTCACGTTTTTAATATAGCTTCTCAAACGAATCATTTAAAGTCGAGAAAACGAAAGAATAAAATCTCAAACATCTATGAATATTAAGTATAAGTACCCAACCTCCTCCACGGTTATGATTTTCTTTGTTCAAGCTTGATGAATTATTAAAGGGTTTGAGGCAATATTTTCCACAGTTGTATGGCTTGTACCTAGTGTGTGTTCGTATATGTCGAGATACATCACTTAGATCGTATAAATCACTTTCCACAGTTGTATGGCTTGTACCTAGTGTGTGTTCGTATATGTCGAGATACATCACTTAGATCGTATAAATCACTTTCCACAGTTGTATGGCTTGTACCTAGTGTGTGTTCGTATATGTCGAGATACATCACTTAGATCGTATAAATCACTTTCCACAGTTGTATGGCTTGTACGTAGTGTGTGTTCGCATATGTCGAGATACATCACTTAGATCGTATAAATCACTTTCCACAGTTGTATGGCTTGTACCTAGTGTGTGTTCGTATATGTCGAGATACATCACTTAGATCGTATAAATCACTTTCCACAGTTGTATGGCTTGTACCTAGTGTGTGTTCGTATATGTCGAGATACATCACTTAGATCGTATAAATCACTTTCCACAGTTGTATGGCTTGTACCTAGTGTGTGTTCGTATATGTCGAGATACATCACTTAGATCGTATAAATCATTTTCCACAGTTGTATGACTTGTACCTAGTGTGTGTTCGTATATGTCGAGATACATCACTTAGATCGTATAAATCACTTTCCACAGTTGTATGGCTTGTACCTAGTGTGTGTTCGTATATGTCGAGATACATCACTTAGATCGTATAAATCACTTTCCACAGTTGTATGGCTTGTACCTAGTGTGTGTTCGCATATGTTGAGTACGGTAAGATCACTAGAGATAGGTAAAACATTTTGGCCACAGTTGTAGGGCTTTAATCTAGTGTGTGTGTCCGCATGTGTCGAGTAACACAAGACTGTATACAAACTTTTCCACGGTTGTAGGGCGTTTATCTAGCGTGTGTTCGCATATGTTGAGTGGAGTGACTTGACCTTTTGAACACTTGTTATTTTCTCGACACTCCTGTTGTCGAGATATAGTATAACTGTGATGAATAGAATGTTATCCATTGTTAGACACCGGAGTTTTCACTATTTTGTAAAACTGGTTCTTTTCATATATCAATATTGATTGGGCTCGGACTATAATATTTCAAAATTTGTTATTTAATATCTTTTGTATATACCCCTTAGTGAATTACCCTTTTTACTCTTGTACAGTTCTATGTCAATGGTTTAATCAAAGAGAGGAAGAAACAGAATTCTGCAGACATTCAAAACTTTCATTATATGTACAGCTACAAAATGAATGTCTAACTTATTGTAGCCAACGATTACCCTCTATGGTGGCCATGTATTATACTGATATATTTATTTTTGAGAACCGTTCAGTAATATATTACTACCAATATTGCGTGTGAAATGGGCCATTCCATTTATCATCGGCACCCCCCTCCCACCCCCTGGAAGAGGTGGTTTCGACTTATAACCTCTCGGACATTTTACCTGGGACCCCCACAAAAACACCCACGGAAGAGTACACTTCAGTTCTGATCCCCATCAGAAATAGCCAAGGAAGAGTGTCTTTCTGTTGTGACCCCCTCGGAATACGTCATCCAAGGAACCAAGGAAGGCATTTTCCTAGGGTTTAGGGACATTGGAAAATGATGACAAATTTGCTGCCTCCCCCCTCATCAGGTCGAGTCTCCTCGGGACAGATGGTGGCTTGCCACAACGGCCTATCCAACATTAGCGTCCGTAGCTCGCCAGCAGACTGCAGGCCAGTGTCACGCTTTAGGCTGTCTATGTAGGTCGACCGTTGACCACCCCGAGAAAAACTCTTCTGTAGGGAGGGAGGATAAGAAATGGAATGGCCCAATATGTGACCAAAAGATTCCTATCAGAAACAGGACAAAATATTTTCTGATTGATTTGCAAATGCAAGTAGGTGCTGTACAGACTGGACTCAAAATAACTGGACTCAAAATAAATAACACCTAAACAATACTTAGAAAGAATTTAAAGAAGAGGGGGGGTCCTATAAATATATAGTGTATCAACTTTGCAGCGACAAAAATATGTAACACTTTACGGGTGCCACCCGCACTCATGTAATATAGTGGATGTCAGGTGATAGTCGAACACTAACCGCAAAGTAAATACACTTTCAGCAGCCTACCAATCAAGGGACGATTTACGTAACACTCCCGTTAAAGAGCCCGTGTCAACAACTGCCTTGTTATTTTTATCCTTCAATATTAGAAGACGAATTACATGTAGAAATCTCTTAATGCTAAAGATCTAAAAACAAACTTTCAGATTTGATTTACCAAATTCAGTCAAGAACATTGCCCTATATTCTCTAAATCAGCTGATGGAAATGGATGCTTTCTCCGACTTGGTATGTTGCTATGCTGTCAAAATGGCGGTTGACACAGGCTCTTTAAGTCTTGAGTCTGTTTGAATCTTCTTCGCAGTCGTATTGGCTGCCTACCATAGACCCGAAACCTCAACCAATAGGAACCCTTTCGACGGTCGTCTGAAATCTCTGTTATATTATTAATGGGCAATTCCAGAAAATATATGTACACGGGACGGGCGGCACTAGTTTTTGGGTCCCCCGTACATCCAGAATTTCCAAAATGGCTTTCCTCCCATGCATGTAGAATTCCTGAGAGGTTAAAGGGGCACTCGCACGCTTAAAATATTCGTCCACCGTGGACATAAAATAAGTAAAATTATAGCCATAAAACATATGTACAATTGACCGTAGTAATCAAAATAATCCTCCAGATTAATAGAAAAACCTTTCAAGTGTTAGACAAATGCAATTCTAGGTTGTTTTGACCTGTTATCGAGCGGATGGAATTGGATTGCGATTTGAGCTATTTTCTTGTCAGAGAAGTGGCCAGCGAGCGTGCGAGAGCCCCTTTAAACTAGCTTCCAGCTTCGACTCCCCCCCCCCCCCCCCAAAAAAAAAAAATGCAGGCAGAATTCCAAGCTTGAAAACCCCCTCCCCAGAGTACATATATTTTCTGGAATTGCCCAATAGTAGATATCATGTTTGTAACAGTCACTCTCGTGAGTGCTTTAAAAGTATAAACGTGTTCTCGCCCGATAGTATCGGTTGAAATGAGCTATATTTTAGACAGATTGCGTATAGTATATAGTAAGTTTAGGTTTAGAAAGCTAAAAGCATAGTAGTGCTATAACACTGGATTTGATTCATTGGTGGCATTTTGTGTTCCAAATAAAGGGTTTCTATTAGAGTATAGTTTGCGTCGTATTTGTTTGCCACCACCACCTACCCAACATTTCCTCCTCCTTCAGTTACCTATAATCGGTAATTGGCTTTTGCGCTTCAATTTCCCATTGTTGGTAACTGTATAACTTCAATTGTCTTCGTTCTATAAAGACTATGAATACAACGAAGCAATGTGTATAAATTAACTCTAATTTATCGAAGCAATGTGTATGATTGAGCACTCTAAAATTGTCCGAAAAAAATAACCATCCAGCCTCAGAACCCCCGCCCACTACACCATTTCAAGAGCGCTCTATACAAGTGTACTACGGCAACCTACAACCATGTGGGACACTTGCGCATGTCAAATAACCATGCTAATAAGTTACCCATGATGGGTAATTGAAGCGCAAAAGCCACTTACCCATTATTGGTAATCCAAGGAAGGAGGATATGTTGCTACACCCTTCACTCAATCTCGTTCCTAGAGCCTACTCCATTGTTTGCCCTTCACATTGTAATGGATAATCCTTAAATCAAGGGTATTTACCATTTAAGGATAATCCTTATTCTAATCTTGAGATCCTGTTGCTCTGGTCAAAGACAATAGCAGGATGATTCTGATTGGTCGATATTCACGCTTGCTTGACCGACGGTCACCATACACCTATTTCAATTAACGTTCTGCAAAACGTAAAACCATGAACCATGCATAATGAAGACGCTATTTCTCATATTTTCCTCGAGTTTGGCAAACCAAACTACACTAAAATCACCCAATGGCACTTTGTTTACTACTTGAGACACAATTTGACATGAACTGCTTCGTTTTAGGCAGGAATTACCATTACGACTTACGAAGCATGGTTCATGGTTTTACGTTTTGCAGAGCAACGTTAATTGAAACAGGTGTATATGGAAAACCTCCGACAGTGAACATGACCGAGAGGCTTTTGGGATTAATGCTATTCAATGGGAACTTTATTGCATTTACAAAGTTGGGGAAATTTGTTTTCTTCACAAAGTATTTTAAAAGAAGCGGAGGCTCGATTTCCGCCTTATTTCCAGTAAATCGTAAACTTTTTGGCCAAAACTAAGGTTTGCACTTGACATCACTGGCGGCCATGTTGGAGGAATTAACAAAACAAAAGTGCGTTTGCTCCTTTGTTCTATCTTCCAACATTTCCGCCGCGCTTTTGTATTTTATCTATCCCCATAGGGAATGATTGCAAACCAAGTGTAGATTTTTGGGGAAATTGAGTTTTCGGCCCGTACACTCTCCAAGTTTTACATTTACAGTAATTTTAAAAGAGCCTCGACTTGAGGTTATTGTTTGTAGGCATTGAAGCGTCGGAGCAGCACATGATGACAAGGCCGAAAGTAAAAATGGAAAACCCAACAAAAATGTTTGCGTCGGCCGGGAATCGAACCCGGGTCAACTGCTTGGAAGGCAGCTATGCTCACCACTATACCACCGACGCTTCTTGGGATTCTTGATGCAATAACGTAACATGGTGAAGTGGACGCCGACAATTTAACATGATTTAACTTTTGATTGGGGGAGGGGCGTTTTTCAAAATGGACCGAAAACAATCCTACACATCAAAATGGTGACTACAAGCCTTCTTTCTTATTGGGAAAACAATTGTCACCCCCTCAAAAATCAAATGGTCGACCCCTGAGGGCACAGGCCCGACTCGAGTAATGGAGCGTGACAATTTACCTGTCGACATTCTCACGTGCAATTCATTTAAATGAATGCAAATTTCCCAGCGTGGTTTTCAACACATAAACTGCAGAAGCGGGGACAGAATGTTGTATCTCTCCTTTCAAAAAGGAAGCGTTCGTCCTTTCAAGGAAGCGTCGTGTTAGAAGGCCTTAAACCATTCTTTTACAGAAATGGACCTTCTAAATAGAAAGTTCAACTACTGGATTCTATTACACAGCTCAGACTAGCGGTCATTGCTGAAATTGAATGCCTCAAACAAGAAATGATTCTAAGAACAATTAATCATGGCGGATCTGAGTTTCCCTCTCTAGGAGTCCTCAACAGCCAGCTTCAAATGCAAACTCGAATGGCGTTTGCACAGACTTCACGAATGTTTGAGCACGAATGGGAATTGATAACAAATAACTCTGGCCAAGAAACAGGAGGGTTGCTCTGTATAACAGATGGCGTGAATGTCGACAAGCCCTTTAGTGGTGCTGCATATCCAGGTAATCTTTTTGGTGCAGGTTTCGGCCCGGTTTCTCAGGCTCCTCGTACAGACGTTGATATGGAATCACAAGGAAATGAAGAAACGCCGGCACCAGGAAGCGTCAAATTGGAGTCGCCAGATGATATAGATGATTTAGAGAACTCTTCTTCTTTAGGTGTCACAGTTATCCCACCCTCTGTTACTGTTGAAGCACAGCAGTCTGCTCAACCAACCTTGCAGCTAGACGAGAACGATTCCCAGAAGGTCCCGCCCCTTATAGTGATCTCAGATGACGAAGAAGTTCAACAAGCAGAGGCAACTCCTTCGCGCGTTAGTAATAGCAATGTGGAGCCCCTTACTGTTTCAAAGGCTACATTAGCAATATCAGAGGAGAATGTAGGATATAAACTCCTCAAGCGAATGGGATGGGATGGATATGGCACTGGTCTTGGTAAGATTAAATGTTTCGTCATCGAGCTAGGGTCACATTTGCACGGGGGAGGGGGGGGGGGGGGGCGGGAGGACCTACGGAAAATTTTCCACAGGAGGGGTTGTCTGGCGCTGGAAATTCCAAGGGGGAAGGGTAAAAAGTAAACAAAATATCCCAAAATAGATTTTGCAGGGGTATTTTGCGAGAGTTTTGCCAGACCAAAAAAAAAAAGGAAAAAAAAAAGGGAGTCCTTTATGAGGCCGGACATTCCGGTGAAGGAGGTCGGTCTGATTTACGAGTGGAAATTCCAGGAGAGGGCTTCTTTTCAAGGGAGGTCCTCGACTCCACCCCCCCCCCCCCTCTCCCCCTTTGTTTTTGCGCTTTCTTTGCGTTTTGACTGACTCAAACAAATTGCAAATAAAAACCATACATACCAAGGCCGTAGCTAAAAATAGACAGATAAAAATTTCTAGCTACGGCCTTGACTGTTAATTTTTTGCTGGTTCGACAGGGATAAACGGACAAGGGCGGAAAGAGCCTATACCAAACAATGGGGTAGCAAAGCGCAAGGCGGGACTCGGAGCAGATAATATTGACGCAGCTGATACCTCCGATCCCGCAAAAAATAAGAAGAAGGAAAAGAGAAAGTATGGTCGAAAGAACAAGGAAGTTGTAAAATACAGCGGAAAGAAAAATCCTGGATGTTTAAAACCGCAAAGCACCAGAACCGTTTTGAGGAAACCTCTTGGAAAGCGGGCTCTTAAAATAAAAAGGAAAATAAGGCAGAGTATGCAAACAGATAACGTTGTCCTGGGAACACAAGTATATCCCGAGTATCCCCCAATAACTAGATGCACTTCTGGAATGCAAAAACAGATCCAAAGAGAAAGCACGGAAGTGATACGAGCAGAAGGGGAACAAAACGAACAGCTCTTGATAGAAGCACAACTTTATGATGCATATTATGCTGTAAAATGTTAAAAAAAATTAAGCGAGGGAAAAATCTGCAATGCGTGTATAGTCATAATGCAAATGAAAGTTATTAGAAAAAAAAATGTTATATGGTTGGATTTCTTGGTATCAGACTTTCACCACATTTATAAAATGCCATTAAAAAACAACTTCTATTATTGTACATTGAACTCACTGTCGCAAATGTCGCTTGAGCTTGGCATGCTTAAAATGCAATATCTACAGCAGATATTGCATTTAGCATGCGTCATGCGTCATGCGTCAATACAAGTTCAAAGTTGGTCGTTCCCAAGCCCCTCGTCCGTGTCTGCATTTTGAATTTGAACAAAGCCATTTTGAATATATTTATTTTGCATCCTATAAATTTGTCTTCTGTATAATAAAACAATCATTCAAATTCGGTTTTCGCCGTCAATTTAGCCCGAAAACCCCGAACCTGGAAAAAATTGCAACATGGGAAATTTTTGGTGCTAAAGTGTCAAAAGCATAAAGCGAATTAGGCCGCTTCTGGGCTGCCTGTGGTTAGGGCGAGGACCTTTCTGGTCAGCGGAGTGTCTATCCAAGATGGCGGATGTTGACGTGGAACGTGAAGAGCAAGATGATGGTCAAAGACCGATGGAAAGGTGAGAATCGAACGTTGTATGTCAAATGGGCCTTCATCACACGGTAGCCATCTTGGATACAATTCTTTGTTTTCCCGTAGAAACTCGTAATCATGACGAGGCTGCACATATAAGAATAAAAGATTTATCCAAGATGGTTGCCGCCTGATATAAAAGGCCCATGTAATATCCGTCAACTTCAAGCAAAGATAAGTCAAGGGTTCACCATTAATTATTGAAACTTTTGCATCTAACGCTGCGACAAACCAGCCCAACATCAGATGGTTGCCGTCATGTACATGAGGAGCTTTACGCGAGTCCTATGACGTAAGCAGTTAACAAGATTATGGCTGGGGCGCCTGTTAGTGATATTTCAGTTACATCATTAAAGTGTCATGACCTTAAGTGATTTCTGTCGACCACTCGTCAAGTGATTTAATACTTTACATCTTTGTTAATAAACAGTCAAATAGTTTTGTTCTTTCGGCGGCAAACTCGCGGGCATATATACAAGACGAATACGACCTATCTAGATATGTCCGTCGAGGAAAAGACACATCTAACCTATGGAAAGGTTTGTATGCGTTTTCTAGTGCCGTTTGCACCGCAACGATTTCAAGATTCGTGAAACAGTAAGTATTTAAAAGAACGTTTCAGATATGAACAGTGTGCTTCTAATTAAAATTTAGTTGCAGGAAAGTGGCGAGAGAGTTGAAAAACTACTGCACATGGAGCGTTATTCCTTCTTTGAACTGTTCGGTTGTTTGTTGAAGTTAAATACCATGAAATGACGAGAGAGAAGATTGATCTTCACGGAGGTAACGCCGCTTGAGACACCATTTACCAGATAACATATTTGGCTGAATCCTGGCTTAAATGGCCGCGGAACGAAAACTGGCTGGTTGAAAATCCCTGTCAAGGCGACGGGAATGAAAGCCGTGAGCGTTGTTTGTAAGCGATATATATGCATGGTTACGGCTCGCTTGAGAAATCCTTGGAATGCAATCCTTTCGGCGCGGGACTAGAGAACAACAAGAGGCGAAGGAAATCATTTGCCACGCAATAAAAGTACTTAACAATGAAGAGAACGCAGAAATTTGGTAAGATCATTCTATGGTTGTACAGAAAACCAGAAACGTTTTGATACGAAAAACACAAACGGAATAGTTTCTAGTTTCAATTCATGTAAAAGTTTGCTATAATTATAAATGATCATTTTTTCACATTACAATATAAGGTCTATCTAGGCATTGATTCGGCTGCCAGTTTCTGCCAAAAGTTTCACATTTATAGGGGTCTTAGTTAGTGTACAGTGGTTTTCACATCAGGGCCCACCTGGGTATTTATTTACTTGTCGGGTCCTGTCATAGTTTCCACATAACACTCAGAGTGTCCTAGTTTTCACATTACAAGAGTCATAGTTTTCGCATTTCACGCTAAGTACAGGGCCCACCTGGGTATTCATTTACCTGTCGGGTCCTGTCCTAGTTTTCACAAACATTAGGGCCCTAGTTTTCACATTTCACGCCAATTACAGGGCCCACCTGGGTATTCATTTACCTGTCGGTCCTGTCCTAGTTTTCACATCACACTAGTGTGTTCTAGTTTTCACATTACAGAGTCCTAGTTTTCACATTTCACGCTAATTGCAGGGCCCACCTAGGTATTGATTTACCTGTCGGGTCCTGTCCTAGTTTTCACATAACATTAGGGTCCTAGTTTTCACATTTCACGCCACTTACAGGGCCCACCTGGGTATTCATTTACCTGTCGGGTCCTGTCCTAGTTTTCACATAACATTGTGTCCTAGTTTTCACATTTCACGCCAATTACAGGGTCCACCTGGGTATTCATTTACCTGTCGGGTCCTGTCCTAGTTTTCACATAACATTAGGGTCCTAGTTTTCACATTTCACGCCACTTACAGGGCCCACCTGGGTATTCATTTACCTGTCGGGTCCTGTCCTAGTTTTCACATAACATTAGAGTCCTAGTTTTCACAATTCACGCCAATTACAGGGCCCACCTGGGTATTCATTTACCTGTGGGGTCCTGTCCTAGTTTTCACATAACATTAGAGTCTAAGTTTTCACATTTCACGCCAATTACAGGGCCCACCTGGGTATTCATTTACCTGTCGGGTCCTGTCCTAGTTTTCACATAACATTAGAGTACTACTAATTTTCACAATTCACGCCAATTACAGGGCCCACCTGGGTATTCATTTACCTGTCGAGTTCTGTCCTAGTTTTCACATAACATTAGGGTCCTCATTTCACGCTAATTACAGGGCCCACCTGGGTATTCATTTACCTGTTGGGTCCTGTCCTAGTTTTCACATACAAGAGTCATAGTTCTCACATTTCACGCCAATTACAGGGCCCACCTGGGTATTCAGTTACCTGTCGGGTTCTGTCCTAATTTTCACATAACATTAGGGTCCTAGTTTTCACATTTCACGCCAATTACAGGGCCCACCTGGGTATTCATTTACCTGTCGGGCTCTGTCCTAATTTTCACATAACATTAGGGTCCTAGTTTTCACATTTCACGCTAATTACAGGGCCCACCTGGGTATTCATCTACCTGTCGGGTCCTGTCCTAGTTTTCACATAACATTAGAGTCTCACGGCCCACCTGGGTATTCATTTACCTGTCGGGTTCTGTCCTAGTTTTCACATAACATTAGGGTCCTTGTTTTCACATTTCACGCCAATTACAGGGCCCACCTGGGTATTCATTTACCTGTCGGGTTCTGTCCTAATTTTCACATAACATTAGGGTCCTAGTTTTCACATTTCACGCTAATTACAGGGCCCACCTGGGTATTCATTTACCTGTCGGGTCCTGTCCTAGTTTTAACGTTACAAGGGTTCTAGTTTTACGCAATAATAACGGGGCCCACCGGGGTATTTATTTACCTGTCGGGTTCTGTCCTAGTTTTCACAATACACTAGGGTCCTAGTTTTCACATTACAGCTAAAAATATAATTACAGGGCCCACCTGGGTATTTATATACCTGTCGGGTTCTGTCCTAGTATTCACGTTTACAGGGGTATGATTTTTCATATTGGCCTACATAGGGTATTTTATTTACATGTCAGTAATACTGAATTTCTTAGCTATATAACTTAGTGATCATTTTAATTCCATAGAATTATGAGGGGGATGCAGGATATAGTGGATATGGAACCTCAAGCGTATTCTGTAGTTGTCAATATTGTTACTCATGATTCTCGTTTTACATGTTTTCAAAACTGGGAGGCGCAAAAGAAACAGGAAGTTGTTGCTTGTTTCATATCTGAAGCGCATACAACACCATGGGCATACACTGCTGGCTACACAGCCTAGCCTGTTTATTTATCATTACAGCTTCGCGCCGATATAGGAAGTATAATTATACTTGAACCTGAGAGGGATAGCTACAATTGTAGGATGTTTCTCTGTAGAACCTTGTTTCTGGATTCGTAAACGGGGCTTAAATAATGTAAACAATATATATATAATGAATTCCGCGCTATTTTAGATGGGTCTGGGAATGAATGTTTCTTTGAATCTATAGCGGTATTCGATTTCCAAAGCGCGCTTTTTACCATGAAATTTATAATCGGCTAGCAAGTTTTTTTGTTGTTGCTTGATCATGGTGTTCTGAGCGCGGTATTTTGGTTCACGTAGCAATAGCTAACCAAAAGCGGGTTGCGAAACTGCCGAGGTATTTTATTGGATTAAGTCGGCGTTCTGACAGAATCTGCTCACACGCAGTAGTGTGATCTCCCGCAGGTTAGGGCAAAATATTTTCCCTAACCTGTGGGGTGCCACTTTTTCGAGTCGCGTTAAGCTCCTCATGTATCCGTCAACTTCAAGCAAAGATACTGAGATAAGGCAAGGGTTCACTATTGTTTATTGAAACTTTTGCATCTAACGCTGCGACAAACCAGCCCAACATCAACTTTTGTTTTGTTTTTCTATAAAGCATATAAAGATAAGTAAATATAATAGCACTTGTGAAATTAATATCAGTGGAATGAGTAATTGTTGTTGTAAATATAAAGGTTCATAAGTCATATTTTCTCTTATGGCTCTCGAATATTCTGTTTGGTGCAGGTTGACTGTTTTGTTCCTTCACACTTGTTAATGACAACATTGGTGGCGCAGGACCATATAATGTGTGTGTGTGTGGTGGGGGTGGGTGGGGTGGGGGGGGGGGGGGGGGGAGGGGTTGGGCCGAGCGCAATTACAAAATACAGTAAATGTATGAAAATTCAACAAAAAATGCAGCATGCGTGTGAGAGTTTGACACAACACGTGCACAAAAAACAGTGTGAACACTTCTAAGCAACAAACCACCCACCAGCAAAATGTTTTATGTTTATATAAAATTGTTGCTTGTCCTGTGACTAGTGCTCCTGAGATTTCACTTGTCCTGAAGCATTTCTTACTTGCCCAGGACAAGTGCGCAACCGCTAAGGTCGAGCACTGGAGAATCCCTCTGTTTCTGAAGCGAAACTGCTATAAAAGAAGTGTGTTAGGCAAAGTAAAAAAAAATAACATGTTTATCGCTCAGAGCTTTACGAAAAAGTGTCCATGTGGCCCTTTTTATTTATTATTTATTGTTTCTTTTTGCTCCTTGTTTATGCCTTGTTTTATTGGTTTATGCCATATTTTGTGTACAAAATGACTACGACTGTTTCTTAAACTATTTTAAGGGCAATCTATGTTCATATAAAGCATTTCCATGCTCATTAAAGTCACATTTCAAAGCAGTTTCTAACCACTTGTGACGTTTGACTTAGTTTTGGAGACAATTTGTGAAAATAAAAAATAAAAGAAAAAAGGATGCGGCTCCAAAAAACGATGTGGACGGGGACGATAAACATGTTTTCTTTTTTATTTGGCCTTAGTTGTCTAGAATCCTCCCACAGAATTTGTCGGGATGTAACACATTCGTGAAAACTAGTGATTTGCACCTAAAGAAGCTGTGATTTGGCTTTCTTGTCCTAAGGCTCAAGTATTGCAGAAATTTATTTCATTGTCAATTGTCTAGAATATCAAAGGAAAATTCCAAAAATTCTGGTCAAAGAATTAATTTTTCGCTAGTCAGCCCCAGACAGCTGGGAACCAAAACGTTCAGAAACCAATCAGGTGTGACATTTCACATGATCATGTCTCCCAAGGGAACAATAACAACTGAATGGCTTCCCTAGAATTTGCGCACCAGTATCCTTGCTTTATTGAAAACAAATTCAATTTTTTAATCTATTGTTATTGCCAGTATTTTTTGTAAAACGAGACCATTTTTATCAACAATTTCTTTATCTTAATATCTTTATTGATGTATTCTGTCTAAAGCGGTTTGTGCATTGGTGTTTGTTGTACACATGAAATTATGAGAATGTGTAACGTGGCATCTTGCCCAGTTCATCTTTTTGCCAAGAATACAATATTTACATAAATATCAACTCTTACGAAACGTCAAAAGCTTTATTTTTGCACTGTTCGCAATTTGTGAATGCCTAAAGCCTGACTAGAAAATATTGTTACAACTTTTTGGAACACGCTTTTGCAATTTACTCTGTGTATTCCTCACCTAGTTGATTGCGACGTTTTTTTCTGACATCGGAATTTCCAGAGGAGGATGGGGAGTAAAATTTATGTGTGGAAAATCTAGAGTGGTTTTTGGGATTGGGGGGGGGGGGGGGGGGGGGGGGGGGGAGCACAAACAAGTAACAAAATCTTAAATTTCAGAGGGGTGGGGGTCATTTCTCAACACTCTTCCATGGGTAGAAACACACAATTTCACCTTTGATTTGCAGAACAGACAGGACATCAACTTTTTGGAATTTGTTCATATTTTTCGATGTTTGCAAAATTTACTGCAGTTTTCATAATTCTGTGAACTCTACACTGACCATCATACAGCAGTTTGGCTTTTGTCAATCAAACAAGTGACAACTCTTTTGCCTATCAAACTAGTGAACAACTCTGATTGATGGAAGCCAAAACATAGTTTCGCGTTCGGAAATGTCAAGTGAGAGTTCGCAGAATTATGAAAATTGCAGTTAGCCTTCTTTGTTTCTTTGCTTGAACCAAGCCACTTTTACTGTCCATAGGTGATGTACTGCTCCACACATGCAAATGAAGACCAGGAATGCAAATTAGGGCTGCATCTAAATATCAAACAGGAAAATGTGGAAGATAACCAAATAGATTTCTACAAAATACTACAAGATGTGCAAAATAGCCATGATATTCAGTCATCGTCAGATCATCCAAGTGTTGCAGGGGAGCCTGGCACCAGTAAGCAATTGCAATCTCAAAGGAGCAATGATAAAAGGAAACGGGACTCAAGTAGTTCGCAAGCTCATTGTATAGTGAATCCTTCTTATCAATGTCAGAAATGTGATAAATCCTTCTGCACATCCAGAAATTTAAAAAAACATCAAAAAGTACATTCAGGAGAAAGGTCTTATGAATGCCAACAATGTGGAAGATGTTTTGCTCGACCTTGGAACTTGAAAACTCATCATAAAAGAATCCACTCAGGAATAAAGCCTTATGAGTGTAAACAATGTGGGAAATGTTTTTACTCCTCTAGTAACCTATCAGTCCATGAGCAGAGACATTCTGGAATAAAGCCTTATGAGTGTAAACAATGCAAGAAATGTTTTAGCACCTCTGGCGACCTATCAGTGCATGAGAAGAGTCATTCTGGACTAAAGCCTTATGAGTGTAAACAATGTGGAAAATGTTTTGGCACCTCTAGTAACCTATCAGTCCATGAGCTGAGACATTCTGGAATAAAGCCTTATGAGTGTAAACAATGCAAGAAATGTTTTAGCACCTCTGGCGACCTATCAGTCCATGAAAAGAGGCATTCTGGACTAAAGCCTTATAAGTGTAAACAGTGTGGGAAATGTTTTAGTAAATCTCGATACCTATCAATTCATGAGCAGAGACATTCTGGACTAAAGCCTTATGAGTGTAAACATTGTGGGAAACATTTTAGTTCCTCTGGTGAGCTATCAGCCCATGAAAAGAGTCATTCTGGACTAAAGCCTTATGAGTGTAAACAGTGTGGGAAATGTTTTAGTACATCTAGATACCTGACAATCCATGAGCAGAGACATTCTGGAACAAAGCATTACGAATGTAAACATTGTGGGAAATGTTTTAGCACCTCTGGCGACCTATCAGTCCATGCAAAGAGTCATTCTGGAGTAAAGCCTTATGAGTGTAAACAGTGTGGGAAATGTTTTAGTACATCTAGATACCTGACAATCCATGAGCAGAGACATTCTGGAACAAAGCATTATGAGTGTAAACATTGTGGGAAATGTTTTAGCACCTCTGGCGGCCTATCAGTCCATGCAAAGAGTCATTCTGGAATAAAGCCTTATGAGTGTAAACAATGTCAGAAATGTTTTACTACCTTTGGTAACCTATCAGTCCATGAGCAGAGACATTCTGGAATAAAGCCTTTTGAGTGTAAACAATGTGGGAAATGTTTTAGTACCTCTGGTGACCTATCATCCCATGAGCAGAGACATTCTGGAATAAAGCCCTATGAGTGTGAACAGTGTGGGAAATGTTTTTACTCCTCTAGTGACCTATCAGTCCATGAGAAGAGTCATTCTGGACTAAAGCCTTATGAGTGTAAACAATGTGGAAAATGTTTTGGCACCTCTAGTAACCTATCAGTCCATGAGCAGAGACATTCTGGAATAAAGCCTTATGAGTGTAAACAATGCAAGAAATGTTTTAGCACCTCTGGCGACCTATCAGTCCATGAAAAGAGGCATTCTGGACTAAAGCCTTATAAGTGTAAACAGTGTGGGAAGTGTTTTAGTAAATCTCGTTACCTATCAGTTCATGAGCAGAGACATTCTGGACTAAAGCCTTATGAGTGTAAACATTGTGGGAAACATTTTAGTTCCTCTGGTGAGCTATCAGCCCATGAAAAGACCCATTCTGGACTAAAGCCTTATGAGTGTAAACAGTGTGGGAAATGTTTTAGTACATCTAGATACCTGACAATCCATGAGCAGAGACATTCTGGAACAAAGCATTATGAGTGTAAACATTGTGGGAAATGTTTTAGCACCTCTGGCGACCTATCAGTCCATGCAAAGAGTCATTCTGGAGTAAAGCCTTATGAGTGTAAACAGTGTGGGAAATGTTTTAGTACATCTAGATACCTGACAATTCATGAGCAGAGACATTCTGGAACAAAGCATTATGAGTGTAAACATTGTGGGAAATGTTTTAGCACCTCTGGCGGCCTATCAGTCCATGCAAAGAGTCATTCTGGAGTAAAGCCTATTGGTAAACAGTGTGGGAAATGATTTACTACCTCTAGTAACCTATCAGCCTATGAAAAGTGACATCATGTAAACAATATTGTGAGAAATGTTTTAGCACTTCTGGTGACCTATCAGCCCATGAGCAGAGACATTCTGGAATAAAGTCTTATGAGTGTAAACAGTGTGGGAAATGTTTTAGCACTCTACGCTACATACAGACACATTCTGGAATAAGGCATTATGAGTGAAAACAATAATGTCAGCCAATCATACCACTTTGCGAAAGGAGACATGGGAATTCATTTACTTACTGACCCAAATTGGTCAGTAGAATCTGATTGGTTGAAATTTTTCAGTAAGGTGTGCCGGCAATGGATTCCATTGACCCCCCACCCCCACCCCCACCCCACCCCCACCCCTCTGGAATTTCCAATCCCTACCACTCAATATACATTTATGAGAAAATTTATATCAATTTATATTAGTCAAAGCCTTGCTTTATTATTCAAAAGCCTTGTTCCTGCGACGCGCAAGCCGATTGTCGTTACAAGAGCATGTGTATCTTGGGTTTTCTCGTTTTTTTTTTGAGGTTTTTTTTTCTAACCATAGACAAAATCGGCCAATGGTGTTAAATCGTGATGTTAGGGACGGACCATTATTTTTCTGAGGGGGGGGGGGGGGGGTCGGAAAATTTTTCCTTGCAAACAATTTATTTTTAAGAGGCTGTAGCTGCAAACAATTTTTTTAGGGGTAGCGGTCTTTCTGTTTGACAATTTATTTTTAGATATTTTTTTTACTTTATTGAAACGCGGCTTCAAAAACGTTTATTTAGAAAGCCTGCGAGTATCAGGCACAAAGCAATCAAAAAATTGCCTGCTTGAATCGAGACAGTTTTAAGATTATAAATATCGCCAGCCCCAAATCCATTTTGCGCCGGCAGCATGGGCGCGTGGCCTATGCTCGTATGCTCAGGGGAAATAGATAGAATCTGCAAGGAACCACACTCATTAATAATAGACCTCCTCGGCTTGGGCGTAATGTTTCCCATTCAGATCAGTGGCATTCCCATGGGTATCCTTTCTTTGATTTTCTGCTACCGTCCGAGGGATATATGAATAAGGAAGCAACCCAAACAAATAATGAATGCAACGTGATTTGAAATGAGAAATTGTGAAATGTAGGTATTGACTATTTCCAGTAAGTGTTTCTTTTTTTGTTGTTGTTGAGAAAATGAAGTGTCGGCCTTGGGGGTTCTGGGGCCTGGCCCCCAGGGAGAAATTTTGAAATTTAGGGAAGCGGTCAAAACATCTGTACTCGACCGGGACCCGATTTTATCGCGGGAGGTGGTAGGTCCCGGGCTGTACCTACCCACCCGTTTTTTCAATGCCCATTTTCTCCATGCTCAAGTAAGGGGTGTTGGATTTTATTGCATGGATGCGTTGCTCTCGCTATGAAGAAGACGGTGCTGGGCTAATCTTTTGTATTCATTTATTATTTTAAGAGATATTCGTAGTTAAAAATGGCTATTTTTTCCTAAAAGAAGGTTGGCTGCGGTATACACCACCCCATCGGGTCCCATTCTAGTACAGATGTTTTGACCACTTCGGCTGGAGATGTCACAGTTGAAAACCTCTCTACAAACAATTTATTTTCTGTTTACTACGATTGCAAACAATTTATTTCAGTGATTATGGCTCTGCAAACAATTTATTTCAAAATTTTCCGATCCCCCCTTCAGAAAAATAATGGTCCGTCCCTTACTACATATGTTTTTGACAATTAGTACCAAAAATTTCCCATGTTGCAATTTTTTCCAGGTTCGGTTTTTTTCGGGCTCAAAACCGAATTCAATAATTGTTTTATTAGTATAGGAAATCATACGACTTTTCTCTTCTTTTTGGAATTTATTTGCATGAGTGTTTTTTTTCAAAAAGTATCAAAATTGCACGAGCCGCAGAGAGGCGAGTGGAATTTGAGCTTTTTGAAAAACCCACGAGTTTTATGCATGCAAATTAACATGAACTCGACGGGCCTCAACGGAAACCCCACTTGTGATTTGCATATCCCCGCCCCCATTTTGAGTGACAGCGCAGAATTACCCAAACAAAAACGAATTCTTGGAATTGGAGCATCGCGATACATCGAATTCTGCTGTAAGCCCGCTGTCAAAATTTATTGACATATGGTTACCAAAAAATTACCCCATGTAAAAAGTAACTTTATGCGGACCCAATTTAATGCAACCGCCTTACAAAATGACTCTCAGTCGCTACAAAAGTTGAACTAGTGCGATGCCTTATATTCCACTAAGTCCAGTGGGAATAGTCCTGGAAGTGCCGACCACACTGGTGAGGCAGAAAGAGACCTTCGTTTCATCTACTTCGGGCTACCTGTGGTTTGGGCGACTACTGGACGTTGTCAGCGGAGTACTTCTCAAATCCAAGATGGCGGATACAAGAAGGTACAGGAATGCGCAAAGAAGCTAACGCTTCAAAGGAAACGTTCATCCGTCTAGCGTCGTCGTTAGACTATTCTTTTACAGAAATGGACCTTCTACATAGAAAGTTCAAACTACTGGATTCTATTTCACAGCGCAGACTAGCGGTCATTGCCGAAATTGAATGCCTCAAACAAGAAATGATTCTAAGAAGAACAATTAATCATGGCGGATCTGAGTTTCCCTCGATAAGAAATAACTCTGGCCAAGAATCAGGAGGGTTGCTCTGTATCACAGATGGCGTGAATATCGAAAAGCCGCCGTTTAGTGCTGCTTCATATCCAGCTAACCAGCTTTTGGGTGCAGGTTTCGGTCCGGTTTCTCCTTGTACAGACGTTGATATGGAATCACAAGAAAATGAAGAAACGCCGGCACCAGGAAGCGTCAAATTGGAATCGCCAGATAAAGATGATCTAGAGAACTCTTCTTCTTTAGGTGTCACAGTTGTCCCACCCTCTGTTACTGTTGAAGCACAGCAGCCTGCTCAACCAAACTTGCAGCTAGACAAGAACGATTCTCAGAAGGTCCCTCCCCTTATAGTGATCTCAGATGACAAAGATGTTCAGCAAACAGAGGAAATTCTTTCACGTGTTATTAATAGCAATGTGAAGCCCCTTACTGTTTCAAAGGCTACATTAGCAATATCAGAGGAGAATCTGGGATATAAACTCCTCAAGCGAATGGGATGGGATGGATATGGCACTGGTCTTGGTAAGATTAAATGTTTCTACATTTGGCTATGGTCACATTTGTAGGGGGAGCAGCAAATTAACTTGTTGCCCTTATGCTGATTGCATTTTTCAACTGCACCGAGGGGTTGAGGACCTACGAAAAATTTTCCAGGGAAGGGTGTACTGGACTCTGGTTGGGGGAGGGGTAAAAAAGTAAAAAAAAAGAAATCCAAAAATAGATCTTCAAGGGGTATATTGCCAGAACAAAAAGGAAATTCCTGGGGAAGGATGTCCTTTATGAGGGTGGAAATTCCAGGGTAGGGGGTCTAATTTACAAGTGGAAATTCCAGGGAGGGGGAGGGGGCTGTTAAGGGAGGTCCTCAAACCCCAGGTGCAGTTTAGAAATGCAACTAGCCTTTATAGAGTGGATATAAGTGTTGAATAAGTAAATCACATGCGTTTTCTTTGCATTTCGATTGACTGTGCATCGTGACTTTGCTCTCACCTAGCCAATCAAACTGCAAACCATACATACATACTTACATACATGCAATCTTTATTTGAAAATGCTGGCTGCAACAGCATTTACAATTTTTACGTGCTAAAACAATGAGTACAATACAAAAAACTATACAGACAAGAGAAACAAAAACAGAGATTTCATGCTGATTATGTATTAATAACCAAAAGTAAATGATTACTTGCATCTAGACCTACAATTGGCAATGTTTTTGGAGGGGTTACAACTTATCAAAAGTCGAGTGTGGTAGTTCCCTTCCCCTCTAGACTTTCTAAAATCCTTCTCTGTGTCAAAACTGACTGGTAATTTTTTACTGTTTCCACAGGGATAAATGGACAAGGGCGGAAAGAGCCTTTAGCAAATGTTGGGGTAGCAAAGCGCAAGGCGGGACTTGGAGCAGATAATATTGATGCAGATGATACCACCGATCCTGCAAAATATGGGAAGAAGGAAAAGAGAAAGTATGGTCGAAAGAACAACGAAGTTGTAAAATACAGCGGAAAGAAAAATCCTGGATGTTTAAAACCACAAAGTACCATCCCTGTTTGAGTAAACCTCTTGGAAATCGGGCTCTTACAATAAAAAGGAAAATAAGACAGAGTATACAATCAAATAACATTGTCATAGGAACACAATCATATCCCGAGTATCCTCCATTAAGGGGAACAAAGCGAACAGCTTTTGATAGAAGCACAACTTTATGATGCATATCATGCTGTAAAATGTCAAAAGAAACTATTCATTGCAAATATTGCTTGTGATTTTATGCAGGGGAAAAGTGTGCAATGCAAATCAAAGTTTACACAATTGACAAAAAGGTTATCTGGTTCGATTTCTTGGTATCAGACATTCTCATTTTTTTTAAAATGTGATTAAAAAGCAACTTCTATTAAAACAGCTGTACTTCTTTCTTAATATGTCATTAGGGCTTCTTTTGATGATGCCAGCAACCAAAAATCTGTAGGTAACAGAAACTCGACAGCCACCAAACTAGCTCGTGTAGAAACGAAGAACCATGTTTGTGTTTACTGAAGCAGATGGCAGAGTGGATTTCAGATGAGTGTTGTGAATAACTCGTACTTACTTTACGTTGGGGGGTTACCACAAAGTCATGTGAAATGGACCCTATACTCAATACAAAATAAATTAACCTATAGTAGCTTACGCTAAAAAACTAGATGCCATCAGGTCTTACAGACAACACAAGTAGCCGGGCCTGATAGCTGGCAGGGCATTTGACTTGAAAGATGCAAAGGTAGTAGCAGGGAAGTCACACACTTCCCCGGTAGTAGTTTCCATAGCCTGATTGTACAATAAACGCTATTTATTTATTTGTTGCTTGTAGTCTCGGTGAAGTTTGCAGTCATGTTGCAGCCACTCTATTTAGAGTGGATTTCACATGACTGCCGTGAGTAATTCGCAATTACTTTGTAATTGCTCCCATACGTTTTGTTCAGAATTTGTGTAATTACTTTGCGATTGGGTCATGACAGTCATGTGAAAACCACTCTAAAATGGAAGCTGCAGTTGAGCTTGGTCTGACAACTACATCTAGCACAGTGAAGCAGCCAATGGAACAGCATTTAGGGAAAATGTGAGTGTTCAGGGTGCTGGAGCCTCAGGGTCTGGTAAACACTATGTGCACGTGGAACTAGTTTAGAAAATCAGTTTGTGCGTAATCAAGAAGTTAGCCAATAAGAAAGCGAGTACAGAACAAAGGATCTTGTCTTTCTTGATATCTCAGGCATCGAAATATTCGCTTTTCTCTAAAAATGTGAACATATGAGCAAAAATCACTTGAAGGGGTCGGTTCAAGAACGACCTAAGTGACTTTTTAGACTGTTTTTCGATTTTTCGATAATAATAAGTCTTATTAAATTTCCTTAAAATGGTTTGAATCTCTGAATGAAAAACTTTTTACGGGATGGCCCGGTTGACGTAGTCGCACAGTAACAACATTAATTGAATAGATTTTATTATCACATTTATACAGCCGTTATTTTTGTACTTTTTCCATACAGCTTGTTGTAGCACATGTACATGCAGGTTTATGGTACTCCTGTGTTACAAATTATGCAAACTAATCTAAACCTCGTATTTTTGGTAACTCAAACGAAATTACGTTAATTTCACAGCTGTTAATTTCAGTCGGCATTAAGATTTTATTGAAATGTAATAACGATTACAAACTTTGATAGATCTGAGGGTGTATAACAATGCGTTTTGCCGTATGGTCTCAAGGATAGAATTAATGTATCAGTCAATTCCAGCGACGACCATGCCCCCCCCCGGGACACCGTGGGGCATTTGCACACCACTGGGTTCCCTGGGGTGGGGAATCTGGAAAATTTTGCTGGCCCCGGGGTCGGGATTTGTTTTTCTCCAGGGGAGGGGAGGTGGGGAATTTTGGTTCTCTTTCACAATCTTTTAGCGCGTTGAGTTTGCGGAACTACAACACCAGTTCACTTCCCTGACCAGTTATAACTATCAATTGGCGTTACAATGTCCCAGTTACAGAAAATAACGTCACACAAAATATAATGCCGAGCATGGCCCGTATACACCACTCTAGTTTTGAGATTGAGCGATGCCGGGGACGACAAATGAATGGAGTTTGTAGCCAAAGGCAAATGGCTACAACCGAGAATGGCAAGAGAAATTAGTGGAGACGTTTGTTGTATGTCACTACTATATTGCAATACCTTAGTATAGAAGAAGAATTTCAATTACGACTTGAGACTGACGGATTTGTTTACTTGTATTTTGTCTCGTTTCAGAGAGGAGAAATCTAAAAGTATAGTTTAAAAACGAATTATAAATGCCGGACAGAATAAATGGAGTTGAAGTTCTGAGCGGGAATATTTTGTAGGGAAGCTTTACGCAGTGTCGATGGAATCTTTGTCTTTTTCTGGTCCCGGGGGAGGGGCATTTGTCCAATTTTTGTCTTCCCCGCCGTGGGGTATTTCACACTTTTCCAGCCCCGGGGGTGGGGAATTTTTACTTTTAATTTTAGAAATGACCAAAATCCCGGGGGTTGCCCGGGGGGGGCATGGTCGTCGCTGGAATTGACTGATACATAATTATTATCTTAGACGTTTAGAAGGAGGGATACGAAGGGAGCACTGCCACTGGCAATCAAAGACAAATTAATAAAAAAAATTAAGAAGATATCTAAAGCCCCATTTAAAAGGCGACAGAACGTTTTGGCACGGCTCGGATAAAAATGGTTATCAGACAGTCTATGTAGGATGATTACGTGTCCAGAAATCCGCTCTATTGGACAACGGACGGGTTTTGCAAGGGGCTGGGGTGGATTCTGAAACCACATAAATTGTTATTTTTCAGATATCGACTTAGTGTGTCTGTAACTACAAGAAGCTTTGTCTTCATGAATAAATGGTTGCTTGACTCTTAAAAGTGACATTGTGTTTCATTGGTTCGAAGCTATATTCACAAATGACTACAGAAGTGCTTGTGTTAGACTGGTTTGGAAAAGAGAAATATTGAAAAGTTTTTATGCTCAATTGCAATTCTTTATACGCTTGGCGATTGGGTAAGAAACATTCATAAATGATCGCACGTGATATGAAATGGGAAACATTTCGCCCAAGCCGAGCAAACCTATTAGAAATCAAATTATATATATATCATCTACTTCGGGCTACCTGTGGTTTGGGCGACAGCGGAGTATCTTCTCAAATCCAAGATGGCGGATGCAAGAATGTGCAAAGGACAACACAAAGCCGTGAAACGTGAAGAGCAAGATGATGGTCATGCAAACATCGACAGAAAGGTGAGGATCGAACGTTGTATATCAAATGTAATATTTATGCCTGCAACTACAAGCAAAGCGCGTCTAAGGCCGAAGTCAAAACAGTTCTGTCGAGCAATATATGTCGAACATGACCATCAACTTTTGTCCTTCTATTTCTAATGCACTAGTCAGTTGTTTCCACTTCCTATCCCTCGTGACATGGTAGGGGAATTAACAAACAGATGATGTAATTCCAAGGAAATCCCCCACCCTGTGTGGCGAATTTTTTTTTCCAAAACCCCCACTCCCCGAAATCTTGTCCAATGCTCTGCCAAATTTATGCATGGTTCTCCTCATTGTTTGCTTTAATCCATTGTGTCACGTGTTGTTAATAGACCTCTGAAGGTGGCACACTGATGCCTATAGGCACACTGACTCTCCCTCCCGATAGCATGAGCTATCTAAGGGAGTAACTATACTTAGTTTTTAGCTTGTAAAATTTAAGATTTTTCTTTTTGAACTATAAAGCCATTTTGATTCATTTTTCATAGGTGATGCTCTCCCTACAGTCGCAAACGAAGAAAGGAAGGGCTGCATGTTAAAATCAAGCAGGAAAATGTGGAAGATGAAAAAATAGATTTTGACAAAATATTGCAAGACGTAACAACTAGCCTTGATCTTCAATCATCTTCAGAGCAACCTATTTATACTGAAGTCAGTCAGCTTGTTAGCAGTGGAGGAAATATTAAAGAGTTGCAATCCCAAAGGTTCAGCGACAAAGTATACAATCATTTCAAGAACCAAGCAAGGAGGCAAATAGCTCACAAGCTCCTTGTGAAGTGAATCCTTATCAATGTCAGAAATGTGATAAATCATTTCACACCAGCACAACTTTGAAAAAACACCAAGAATTACATTCAGAAGAAAGGCCTCATGAATGCCACAATGTGGAAGACGTTTCCATTACTCTTGGCACATGAAAACTCATTGTAAACGAGTACACTCAGGAATAAAGCCTCATGAGTGCAAACAATGTGGGAAATGTTTTAGTTCCTCTAGGGACCTATTAGTCCATGAACGAAGACATTCTGGAATTAAGCCTTATGAGTGTAAACATTGTGGGAAACGTTTTAGTTGCCCTAGTTACCTATCACTCCATGAGGGAAGACATTCTGGAATAGAGCCTTACCAGTGTAAACAATGTGGCAAGTGTTTTAGCTCCTCTGGTAATCTATCAGCCCATGAGCGGGTGCACTCTGGACTAAAGCCTTATGAGTGTAAAGAATGTGGGAAATATTTTAGTACCTCTAGCTACTTATCAGTCCATAAACGGACACATTCTGGTATAAAGTCTTATGAGTGCAAACAATGTGGGAAATGTTTTGTTCCTCAAGTAACCTATCTGCCCATGAGCAGAGACATTCTGGAATAAAACCTCATGAGTGTAAACAATGTGGGAAATGTTTTAGTTCCACTAGTGACCTAACAGTTCATAAGCAGCGAATGCATTCTGGAATAAAGCCTTATGAGTGTAAACATTGTGAAAAATGTTTTAGTACATCTAGCGACCTATCAGCCCATGAGCGGAGACATTTGGAATAAAACCTCATGAGTGTAAACAATGTGGGAAATGTTTTAGTTCAACTGGTGACCTAACAGTTCATAAGCAGCGAATGCATTCTGGAATAAAGCCTCATCAGTGTAAACATTGTGAAAAATGTTTTAGTACATCTAGCGACCTATCAGCCCATGAGCGGAGACATTCTGCAATAAAGCCTTAGGCCAAGTAGAAAAAAAAAAACATATTGTTTCTTGTCCTTGTCCGCATCATTTTATTGGGCTGCATCAAAATTTTTACTTTCTGTTACTTGAAAGCCAGATCTGGTGCAGAATAAATTAGAGCTTTAGTTTCAGCAATTTGTAACTTGATCAATTATTATTTGATAACAGAACTCTAAGGGAGGATTGCACATTAGATGAAGTAGATAGTCACCTATTCCTAAATTATCTAACCGGAGTGCAGTTTTTGAAATAATAATGATTAGATGATAAAATGTGCTCGCCTGCATCCTTTTTTTTTTTTGCAAATCCGAAAGGGAAACATCTACATATATTTAGAAGGACTTATGACTGAAAACAATGTGGCAAGTACTTCATTAAAGAGACATTCTGGAATAAAGCCTTTTGAGTGTAATTAATATGGGAAACGTTTCATTCAACCTGTTTGACTGTAAACAATGAGGGAAATATTTTAGTTTTTATAGAATCAGGAGAGACATTCTTAAATATAGTCTTGTCAATGTAAAAAGTATGCCAAACGATTTAGAGTACCCGTAAGACCGCATTCATATGAGACTACCGGTACAAAACCGGGCCGGTACAATTCTGGTACGGTACCACCAGTTCATACTCTGGCATGTTTTGCAACATGTTCCCACAGCCTAGCCGTGCCAAAATCGGTCCAGTACCACAGGTCCCGTGTGAACGGGGGACAGTATTTCCTACTGGTCTCGTGGGAATGGGGTCTAAATCGCCAATCAATTCCTGTATAGTCTCAATCAGGGGCATAGCCAGGGGGGGTCCAGGGGGGCCCGGGCCCCCCCCCCCCCTTTCTCGGAAATTTTCCCATACATTTGCTGTATTTGCTGGAGAAAATTTGAGCATTTTCGTCCCATGTTTTCACTATTCGCCCCCCCCCCCCTCAGAAATTCCTGGCTACGCCGAGGAAATAAGTAGGAATTAAACGGTTTTGCTCAAATATGTTTCGTTGTTATTATAAACATTTTTTTAAGAGGCCAGGTAAATCCAGTGAGTTATGAGGAAGCGGCCGGAAGCTCAGCTCAGTATTGAATTCAGCGTCTTGGGCATAGCCAGGAATGTTTTAAAGGTTGGGCCCAAGGGCCCTCCTCAAGACATTTTCTTGTGTATTTCAAATTTTGCCCCATACATTTACTGTATTTTTGGTTTTTCGAAAAGGAGGATCCTGGACCTTTCCAGAAGTGTGGACGTACTTGACTGGTTTTAGACATAGACATAGACATGTTTTATTGGCACTTTGTAAATGACTAAATTTACATCGGTGTAATTCCAATAAATTAATAAAATAATTAAAGCAAAAACAAACATTTAGGATATATATCTTATCAGTAGATCATGCTATTATTGGCCATTAAAAGGAAAGAAAATTCTGTCTTGCAGTAAATGCATTAAAATAATACTTTGAAATAATGTTGCTTAAGTTTTCAGGTGGATTTATCAGTAAGAGGAAGAGCTCATTGTCTGATATTCTGCTTGTCTTAATTTTCCTTGACTGCTCTATCTGTTTGAAAAGTTTATTCCGTTCAATTTTAAAATAACTACAATTTAATAGGAAGTGTTTTTCATCTTCTATTTCTCCATTGCAACATAAACGGCAAAGTCTTTCCTCTACTTTTCGATATGGCTTCTTGTGTCGCCCGACTTCGATTTCTAGTTTATGGCTACTTATTCGTAATTTTGTTAATGCAGAGAATTGCGCTAGTGTTTTTTTTTTTTTTTTGGGGGGGGGGGGGGGGGGGGGGGTACTCCCATATTTTGGGTCGGGGATGATTGTCGGAAATTTTCAGTTTCACCCCTAATAGATACCAAACATGGCGTGGCTCAAATAATTTCTTACCCTAAAAGATGGAGGCTGCGTGTGCCAAGTAGGCACAAAGGAGACCGGTATAAACAGGTAAAAGATACCCCCATCAAGAAATTTCCGTGTTTGAGTAAAGTCCGTCTTTAATGTTTTCTATTTATCGTCTTCTCATCGACTAGTAATCCAGGGGCGGATACAGGGATATCCACCCCCATTTTTGAGTAAAAAAAAAGTAGAAGTCCATCTTTTTGTTTTAATAATAAATAAAGTAAAATTGCTCGCTCCTTTAGGCCATCTAATGATTCTGGGTACTGACCATTAGATAGTTTAGGGGGCGGGATACAGCAAACCGTTTTCAGGGTAAAACTTCAGTAAAACTGAAGCTGGATCCAATAAAGGACCTATCAACGCTTTTGTATTTAGTAGGCTTTTTTACTGCTCTACCGTCTAGGGCAATACCTCAGACAAAAACATTAAGAAACTCCAGTTAGTCCAGAACTTTGCATGTCGCATCATTTTGATCATGTGTCTACTGCGCGAAAATCTCTCGGATGGCTCAGCGTTCGCGACAAACTTTCGCTGAACACTGTCCTTATGGTACACAAGTGCCGGACCAACCAAGCACCAGCCTACCTACAGAACCTATTTCAGGACAGATGTAGCATCACTGTCCGACGCACCCGTAACCACAGGCAGCCCAAGTATAATGGTCGTTAAAAAAAATATTCTGGCTTGGCGATTTTTATAGTGTTTATGTGGCTTTGTGTAAGAGTAATCGAAAAACTCGCTAAATTGCTATAAAATCGTCACTGAGTTCTGGTAAATGATGGCAAATAAAAGTAGAAGACTTACATTAAGTTGTCCTGTTGTCCTTTCCTCGTCTAGAGGCGTTTAAGAGTGTTTCGAGGGGGCCCGGTGGAACCCTCGGAAACACTCTTAAACGCCTCTAGACGAGGAAAGGACAACAGGACAACTTAATGTAAGTCTTCTACTTTTATTTGCCATCATTTACCAGAACTCAGTGATGATTTATAGCAATTTAGCGAGTTTTTCGATTACTCTTACACAAAGCCACATAAACACTATAAATATCGCCAAGCCAGAATATTTTTTTAACGACCATTATACTTGGGCTGCCTGTGCCGTAACCATCAATCTACCGAAATGTAGGCTAAAGTCGGTCCAGCGTTCCTTTGCCTTTCGTGGGGCAAAGCTCAAAACCCTAGCTTTTAAACGGAAAGCTACCGCCCACTTTTGGGCCAATAATTAGAATTTGAATCTCAATTCGCAATTGTTTAATGTATATAGATTGTATATAGATATGGATTTTTTTATGTTTTTTTTATTGTTGATTTCATTATTTCCTTTGTCATCTTTGTAAGTTTTTGTTTGTAATTGTAACAGAATAGCCTTTTTGGAGGAGTTACAATAAAGTATGTATGTATGTATGTATGTAGATATATATGTAAGAAATAATAAAAACTTGAATGGTTGATTAACAGCTTGCAAGCTCGCGATTCTCAAATCGTGTAAATGAAAATTATAAGCTGTTAATCAACCATTCAAGTTTTTATTATTTCTAAAAGATAGGCCTTCCAGATTGTGCTCGGCACTTTTTTAGCGCAATTTGGCTTTGGGAGCACTATTTTGATCAGAGAGCACAGTTTTTTGGCCAAAGAGCATCTTCTGACAACTTTTTGGGTAAACAAGCCAATTTTTAGCTTATTTGAAGCAAATTACTGGATTTTTTTGTTTTATATAGCAATTTCAAGTTCCCTTGACATATAATATCTTAACTAGGCTAAAACTGGTGATTTCGATATTTTATTGGGTATCTATTCCTGTGGTACAGTTGGGTAGCCTGTGGACTGTGGAACTAGTTAATAACTAATCTAACGCCTTATATAGAATAGCTCTATCTGTCTGCCCAGATTAAAATGGCGGACGCTTTCGTCGAGTGGCGAAGAAATCGAAGATAATCCCATAGAAACTGTCATAAGTTGAGGCGCTTCATTATCAGAACCGGCAAAAGCGTCCATTTCCCGAAAGCGAAAAAACTATATATATATCAGCAATGGGAAATATAATAAAAGTATTATCATACCTGCCAACCTTGGACAAGTGAAAACCGGGAGATAGGGGAAAGTGTTGTCATAACCTCGCCCCCCCCCCCCCCCCCCCCCAAAAAAAAAAAACTTGCTCGCTTAAAATCTTTAGGTTTTAATGCAGAAATTGACTGAGCGAGTTGATTTCCCGGGAGATTTACGGTGAAAACCGGGAGACCGGGAGATTTGACTCAAAACCGGGAGTCTCCCGCGTAAACCGGGAGAGTTGGCAGGTATGTATTATTCTTTATTTGTGCAATTTATACTGACTTGTATTCAATGGAAACTTGCCTTTTAGTTGCAAATCGAAATTGGAAAGCAATCTTTTCTTTCAAATAATTAAAAATATTCGGTAGCACTTTTTGATTTTTGGAGCAACTTTTGAGCACTATTTTGATTTTGGAGCACTTTTCAGCATCTTTTGGGCATTTTTGGGAGCACTTTTTTAGCTTTTTGGGAGCACAATCTGGAAAGGCCTACTAAAAGATACCAATCTCCCTAATTTTATTGAAGATTAAGATCACCCCTAAAAGAGACCAAGGCCCCGGGATGTTAATCCCTAAAAGATACGACGATCATCCCCGACCAAAAAGATGGGATTTCCTGGGCGTAGCCAGGAATGTTTGAAAGATAGCGCACTTTCAAACACGCGATTCTAGACTCTAGCGCGCCCTTTTAGTCCTGGTGGCACCGGGTTGCCTGTGGTTGGGGTTGCGATAAGCCTTTTGGTCAGCGGACATGCGTGGGAGACATGAATGGCGGATCGATGAAAATGGAAGACGAAGGGAAACCTCGACAGCAATCTGATGAGAACGGCCCTGAAAACCTAAATGAAAAGGTGAGGATGTCAAACTTGAATTGCCCGCCTGCTAAAAGCAAAGTTTTTTCCATGGTTTAGCAATTCCAAATGAAGGTTTTGCGTTCAACATATTAAAGTGAAGTGAAGTGAAGCGCTTTTCAAGGTACTTCTGAATAATTCATCAGGCAGACCAAGCGAATAGTGTTTTTACACTTTGTTCCATGGGTTTTTAGACTATAATTTTGATATCAACTACCACGTTCTTAAGAAAGGGAAGTCTTTTGAGCAAACTGGTGTAACAAAGGCCTCATGAGTAGAATTCGGGCAATTTCTTGGTGTTTTACGGAGCACCACATGTATGAAAACAATAAAACAAAAGCGAAGACCGAGACAAAGGGATTAGTGAACAAAGACGCCGAAGCCAAAAACATTGCGTTCCGTAAGAATTTAGCAGTTGGAATGTCAACCCTAAAACTTCAAGAAATCCAGAAATACAAACTAAGGTATTAGAGAACTTACAAAATAAGATACAGTAAATATATTACCTCTGCAAATATATCAACCGGGCCATCCCATTGCCATTTAGACATTCACACCATTTGAAGGAAATTTAATACCCGCAATTCGGCACTAAGTAATTTAAGTGTTTTGAAGTGATTTGGATCATAATTTAAAAAAAAATTTTGAGCAAAAAAAAGAAAATCTTTCGATGTCTGAGATCTCAAGAAATTGAAGATCTTCTGTTCTGTACTCGCTTTCTGATTGGCTAACTTCTTACAAGATAGCCCAGTTGAGGTATTCACACAGTAATACTGTAGCATGCAACAAGATCGAACTCAGCATATGCATGCACACATTTGCTTAGCCGTTTAAGTGTTATTGTGGGCTAATTGGTAGGCACATGGTAGCCAAATTGCCAGTTCTCTAAAGGCAGAGCATCTGAAAGGTTGTAGAAAAAATCAAATTGTGTAGAAAATGTAATAAATTAATTTCTAGGGTTAAACAATTTTGTTTGTTGTTTGTAGGTGATGCACTATCACACACTTGACCACGAGGACAGTACCTTGCATCTAAGAATCAAGCAGGAAAATGTAGAAGATGAAGAAATTGATTTCTACAAAATAGTGCAAGAAGCGCAAAAAAACTGTGATCTTCAGTCATCTTCAGAGAAACCAATTTGTGTACTTGGTGTGCCATTTAGCATTGGAGGAAATATTAAACAACCAAAATCTCCAAGCCCTGATGATATAACCAATAAATCTTTTCAAGAAACTCTTGATGAAGCAAAAAACCTCAGAAGCCGATTGTGTAAAACCTTATCAATGTCAAGAATGTGATAAAAGTTTCAGGTGGCCTGGTAATTTAAAAAGGCATCAGCGGGTACACTCAGATGAAATGCCTTATCAATGCCAACATTGTGGAAAGTTTTTCAAGCATTCTGGAAACTTGAAATCCCATGAACGAATCCACACAGGAATAAAGCCTTACAAGTGTAAAGAATGTGGGAAATGTTTTCGCTTCTCTAATGTCCTATCAATCCATGAACAAAGACATTTTGGAAATAAAATGTATGAGTGTAAACAATGTGGGAAAAGTTTTTACTCCTCTAGTGATTTATCAGTTCATGACCGGACACATTCTGGAATAAAGCCTTACGAGTGTGAAGAATGTGGGAAGTGTTTTAGTACGTCAAGTTACTTACTAGTCCATAAACGTTCACATTCTGGAATAAAGCCTCACAAGTGCGAACAATGTGGGAAATGTTTTAACACCTCTCCTGAGCTATCGGCCCATTATCGAAGCCATTCTGGAATAAAGCCTTATCAGTGTAAACAATGTGGGAAAAGCTTTAGTTGCTCTAGTAACCTTAGAGTTCATATGCGAAGGCATTTTGGAATAAAGCCTTATGAATGTAAAGAGTGTGGGAAATGTTTTAGCACCAATGGTGACCTCTCAGTCCATGGGCGGAAACATTCTGGAATAAAGCCATTTGAGTGTAAACAGTGTGGGACAAGCTTTACTTGTTCTGCTAATCTATCAGTTCATATGCGGAGACATTTAGGAATAAAACCTTATAAGTGTAAACATTGTGAGAAATGTTTTAGTTCCTCTAGTGACCTATCAGCCCATGAGCGGAGACATTCTGGAATAAAACCTTACGAGTGTAAACATTGTGGGAAATGTTTTAGTTCCTCTAGTGACTTATCGGTCCACAAGAAGCGAATGCATTCTGGAATAAATCCTTATGAGTGTAAACATTGTGGGAAATGTTTTAGTTCCTCGTGTGGCCTATCAGTCCACAAGCAGCGAATGCATTCTGGAATAAAGCCTTATGAGTGTAAACATTGTGGGAAATGTTTTAGTTCCCCTAGCAACCTATCAGCCCATGAGCCGACACATTCTGCTAGTGTTGTTAATGTAAACAATGTGTCAAATAATTTAGAATAAAGCCTTACTAATTGTATAAACAATGCTCGAAATGTTTTTGTTCCACTAGTAACCTATCAACCGATGAACATTCTGGAATAAATATTGTGGAAAATGAAATTCACTGCAGCTGGTCTCCTAATCTCCTCACAGCCGCCTGGACTGGTGTCAGTCACAGCGTCGGGCGGCTGCGAGGAGACTATCCTAGAGACGAACATTATAAGCTATTAATGTAAAAGTTACACCACATAACTATTTGTTCAAGCCTGTAGTGCTTAATGACTTATTTAATGTGCTTTAATACTTATTTAATGTTGCTTATTTATTGTATATAGGTGAAGATTGTGAAGACTGTGAAGAAATAAAGATTATGTATAAATGCCTTCCAAAACTCATCTGACTCGTGCTTGTCATGTTTGAAGGCCCATCACCAACTGGGAGCCTTTGCGGACTCTTAGCCAATCAGAGCACCCTGAAAACAATGGAACAATTTGAAAACAAAGGAAAACGGGGCACAAAGGCTCCTGGTTGGTGATGGCCCTTTAAACATTTTGAGTGTCCTCCCAACATTGTGCATGCTCTTTTTGGAGATAAAGTCATAGAAAGTTGTGCGCTAATGCTTTTATGATAACGAAGAGGAAAAACATTACTTTATTAGTGAAATAGAGCATTTAAGTTGCATCAATCAGAGAGAGAGTCTCCCAACATTGTCCATGCTCTTTGCAGATAAAGAAGATAATTTTTGGATTTGGGCACAGGTGGTTCTTTTCATTGTTTCTAATGGTCTCTTTCACCTGTATGGTCTGTAACGCGGCTTACCTGAAAAAAAAAAAACTTCAGGGCTTAACAACTGACGAGGGCTCAACTAGGGCTGAAGTAATGCTTTTATGAGAAAGCAGGGGAGAACCATTACCTTATCCCATGAAATAGATCATTTAACAAATGTCCTCTGATTTCCGTGGTATGTCCTCTTATATACCACGGAATGACGTAATAAAGTGGTCAAAATGTTGTGGACTCACGAGGCGCAGCCGAGTGGGTCCGCAGTACATTTTAACCACTTTATTACGTAATTCCGTGGTATATAAGAGGACATACCACGGAAAAACAGAGGACATCTGTTTTATACCACAACGAAAAGGCAAAAATAAATACAAAAACAGCGCGCGCGCGCAGCCAAAACGCGCCATCATAAGCGCGCGCGCTAAAAAGAACCAACGAAAACACCGTTTGGCTGCGCGCGCGCTGCTTTTGCCTTTTTATTTTGCCTTTTGTTGTGGTATAAAACAAATGTCCTCTGATTTTCCGTGGTATGTCCTCTTATATACCACGGAATGACGTAATAAAGTGGTCAAAATGTACTGCGGACCCACTCGGCTGCGCCTCGTGAGTCCACAACATTTTGACCACTCTATTACGTCATTCCATGGTATATAAGAGGACATACCACGGAAAATCAGAGGACATTTGTTAAATGTACCCACGGCTAAGAGCCAATCAGAATTCGAGAAACGCGCACGTTGTGGTGTAATTAGATTTGGACCAATCAGAGGGAGCGCTATATCAAAACGAAGCTATATTATGGATCTAGTGTCTACCCTACCAAGTGCGTTTTAATACAAATCGTGCCTGGCCTTTCCTGTGGTGTGTTTCTAAAAATAGAACATGTCTTGCTCTTTTGTGTCTTGGGGTAGGGGCGCCTGTGGTTTAGTTTAACAAATGTCCTCTGATTTACCGTGGTATGTCCTCTTATATACCACGGAATGACGTAATAAAGTGGTCAAAATGTTGTGGATTCACGAGGCGCAGCGGAGTGGGTCCGCAGTACATTTTACCACTTTATACGTAATTCCGTGGTATATAAGAGGACATACCACGGAAAAACAGAGGACATCTGTTTTATACCACAACGAAAAGGCAAAAATAAATACAAAAACAGCGCGCGCGCGCAGCCAAACGGTGTTATCGTTGGTTACTTTTAGCGTGCGCGCTGATGATGGCGCATTCTGTGGTATATACTTTTTTAGTCAAATCACACTAGTGGTCTATTATCAATGCTGCGTTCTGACTGGTTGAGCTACTAGTAGGCTATAAGTTATAGCCTACTAGTAGCGAAAAGTGTCGGATTTGAAAGCTAGAAAATGGCAAATGACCAGAACAAAAACACTTTTTTGGCGATACAAATTGACCTACTAGTGTGATTTGACTAAAACAATTATTCCTCTCGCCCTCGTGGCCTCTGAGTCAATAGCCCATTCGGCCTTCGGCCTCATGGGCTATTGACTCAGAGCCCACTCGGGCTCGAGGAATAATTGTTAAATGTACCCATGGCTAAGAGCCAATCAGAATTCGAGAAACGCGCACGTTGTGGTCTAATTAGATTTGGACCAATCAGAGGGAGCGCTATATCAAAACGAAGCTATATTATGGATCTAGTGTCTACCCTACCAAGTGCGTTTTAATACAAATCGTGCCTGGCCTTTCCTGTGGTGTGTTTCTAAAAATAGAACATGTCTTGCTCTTTTGTGTCTGGGGGTAGGGGGCGCCTGTGGTTTATGTTATCCTGTGGCCCGTGTTCGAACAGTACTCACGCGGTCAACATGGCGTCCTCATGGGTTCTTCCATTTTCCACACACAGTTAAAATTCTAAAATTCCTACTCGTGCAGCGGCGCTAAACCCTTTCAACAATCATTTCATCTAGAATGGATTTCTTAGAGAGGAAATTCAAGCTTTTGGAGCATTTAATGCAGCTCAGACTTGCGGTTATTGCTGAAATTGATTGCCTCAAACAAGAAATGATATGTCGTACTGGCCCTCATCTTGGAGTCGAGCCGCGTCCCGTTTCATGGATGAAAAACAAGCTAGAAGCACGGACACGACAAATATTCCTAGAGACCTCAGAAGTGAGAACAGAAACCCCGAGTTCGGAATCGAGTTCGAGTTAGAGTTGGATACCGAGTTGGATACCGAGTTGGATACCGAGTTGGAATCCGAGTTGGAATCCGAGTTGGATACCGAGTTGGAAACAAAAATCAAAATTCACTATTCCTCAAATAAAATAGATGTTTCTTACATTGTAATATGCGTAAAATTGTTGTATCCAGAAACATATAACTCGCTTATATGTTTCTGGTGTATCATATTACAGGAACAAATTTACACTTGGCCATTGGATCACTATTAAATCTATGAAAAAAGACTGACCGTATTGCATTAGTCATTGTAATGCTGCGAGATTCACTTTATAAAAGATATTTATCGTAAGACGAGGATACCACTCATATGACATTGGTTTGGCAATCGTATGATTGCTAAACTTTCTGTTCTACTTAATTTTTTCTATTTCTATATTGTTGTAGCGAGAACACATTGACGCTTGGGTCCCAAGATTACCATCGTAAAATCGAGAATATCGTTGGACCGAGTATCGTTAGATCGGCGCTCTGTTTTATCTGATTTTTATTTTTTGCCGGGACCCAGAAATGATATCGTAAAATCGTGGATAACGTTAGATCGAAGATCGTAAAGTCGGGGTTCTACTGTAGAGAAATTCATTTGCTATAAATATAGTGTTTAATTTTTTCAATAACTCGCCTTTTGGACCCGAGTTGGTGATCAAACTCGCTTAAGGTGACTCCCACAAAATTTTTTAACTCGCTCGCGTCGCGTCAAAAATGGTCGGATATTTCCTCGACTATTGGTGCTTCTAACTATTTGTTTGAATTTATTTTTAAGGGCCGCATTTGCTTATTGCGAGCCGATATTCTAACAGTGGTATTTTAAAAAAAAGTCCCTCCTGTGCGAAAAATCTTCAGGAGTTTTTTCTGAAATTTCGGATTTGGGGTCATTCAACCTTCGTTTTTTTGTCATTTGAAGACAATTGTACGAGCGAAAATTGCAGTACAAGGTTAGAGCCAAAAAATGACCATGAAACTGAGGTAATATCAATGTGCTCTTATTAGACTGCCAATATAAATCCGATTTATACGATTTACGAACTCAGCAATCCTTCTGGATTTAAAGTTCAAAATACACTTTGAATTGTTCCTTGCGCCTTAGCTCACGGCGAAAGCAAGGAATGAAACAATCTACACTTAAAGCCATATCTTTTGTCAAATAGTGGATAAATCAAATTGTCGGCCAGCATGACAGACCTAACTCGGATTCCAACTCGGATTCCAACTCGAATTCCAATTCGAATTCCAACTCGGTATCCAACTCCAACTCGGACTCGATTCCAGACTCGGTGTTTTGTGATTCCCGTGCAAAGTAGAGAGCTAGAACAGAATTCTCAAGGAGTTCCAGAAATGATATTTCGCAACTTGTCACCAAATAAAGAACCGGATGTTGTTCAGCAAATCGAAACAATAATAAACAAGAAACTCAGTGGTCTCGAACAAGCCGATACAGCTACTGCAATATCAAAAGAAAATGTAGAAAACCAGCTACTGAGGCAAATGGGATGGAGGGGATATGTTACTGGACTTGGTAATTATTCTGATGTTTAGGGTTTGGGACTGGGGAGAGGCTGGGGTGCTTGTTAAAATCATATAAATGCCAGGAAATTTTGGGATCTGCGATCTTTTAGGGTGCCCAATCAATCAATTGAATTGCTGTAAAACAGTGTCAGTTTTTGCTGCATTGCACATTTGACTATCACCTTTCGAACGGAAACAAAAGGTAACTCCCTGGCAAACTTATATACAAATATTAACTGAAGCTCCCTTTATTACAGACTCTCGTTATTACAGCATTTCAAGTGGATATTTTCTGGAACCACACAATGACAAATCATTGTTTTTTCCTCTTACCCCGCTATTACAGACTCTCACTCTTTGTTTTTTTCTCAATGAGCACCCTGTCCAAAAGATATGGGAGTCCCCTGCATATCAGCTAGCTAGTGAGGCAAATGGGATGTAAAGGCTACATGCCTGTAACGGAGGAGGGGATGCAGGGATATACTCCATTTGACTATACAAAGATGATCTATTGAACAGGGTAGGGTTCTTGGGCTTCTGGTCATAAACAGTGGCAAGGGCGGATGTAGGGGGGTGGTGGGAGGGGGGGGGGGGGGTGATTAGGGTTGCTAGCCACCCCTCTTGTTCTCCATACTTCTTGTAAAAACCTAAAGATTAGCCACCCCCTTGGTCTGAACTGTGTAGTATATCCTTGTACTAGCCACCCCCCTTCTTAAGGGTTTGCATCTGCCACTGAGTGTATACATTTTTCAGATTTTTGAGTCTGTGGCAAACAGGGTATCAATTTTTGAAATTTCCACTGCGAAATTTGGGCCTACTTTCATGAAATTTGGTCTGATTTCTGGTATAGCTCAATTTTCGTTCCTAATCCTATCACTGCAGGCAAACATGGACAAGGGTCAACAGAGCCAATTCTAATACTGGGGTGGCAAAGCGCAAGGCAGGCCTTGCAGTGAATGATCCATCTACCAAGAGTCCAGCAAAGAAAAGAATCAAAAGAGCAAAGAAACAAAGAAATGAGGAAAACAAAAACCTTGGAAAGGGTAAGAAAGGAAAACAAAGTTCAGGTAAGACTAGGCAAAAGACAAATAAAAAGGGGAAAGAAAATAGTATACAGAGTTTCAAGGAAGCTAAAAAGTGTTGCGACAGAAAAAAGAAAGTTAAAACAAAGGATCCACAAAATAAGAAAAAAAATGTCAAAAACGTACCAACAGAAATGCAGATTATTAATATGGTGGGTAATAATTCTAAAAAGAAGGGTAGAAAAAAAGGTGTAAAGCAAAAAGATGCTGAAACAATAAAACAGAGTAAGGGGTCAAGTGAAATTACCCATGAAACACAAGGAGCCTGCCTGGGGGATGTTGTTTTGCCATACCAGGAATATCCAAAGTTGAATTTTGGAAGTGGAAATGACACAGAGCATTGTAAGGAAGAGATGAAAGAAGAGGGCGGGAAATCAGAGCAAGCAAGAACGAAAGTGCTAGGAATGAACAGGAGAAGAATGAAGGCAAAACAAAAAGCCCTGGAGAATTTGATTTACTCTGCCTACTATAATGCCCAATGTAAAGCAAGGAAAGCTAGATGGAGAAGTTCCAAAGTGCACTTGATTTAGAAGATATACACCAAAACGAATTATGGCAACAAATGTTCTGGACTGATTAGGCTCGTGTTCACATGGAAACAAAAGCATTCTACATGAATGAGAGGCTAGTCAGTCCAGAACAATAGTTATTCAAATTTGTTGCCATATTTTGATTCGGTGTATGAACAGATCATGTGATACTGAAGAAAGAGATTCAACTCTGTATATAAATTTTTCCAGTGGAGAACTGAACTGTACTTGAGGTTGTCATAATAAATTCTCTTGCTTTGTTATGTCGAGGGGTCTCACCATTCATTTCCTGTATCAAAGCTTGAAATGATTTTTTAGGTTATATAACATGCCACTTGATCAAACCTTTATTTTGGTCAGACATATGGAAAATAGGAAATGTGAATATCTCTTGTTTAGTATGACTAGCAGAATACATTGTGCTGCCCTTTTTGTCCAGAAATTTTTGCTATTGCAATTGACTGTGCATGTTGCATTAATTTAGGTGAGCCAATTTTTGTTGATTTTGATCTGACAATACCAGCAGAAATTTCTAGCTCGATGTTTCTATTTTCTTCTAGCTCTAATTGTTTTAAAACCGCTATCATACTACCATCGACGTTCAATGATTTTAGAAATGTATGGGCCTTTTTTCAGTACTCACTTTCTATAATATATAAGTAGAAATCCGAGAAATCCACTAGCAAATTACTACTGTATCACGAATCCTACAATCTGATTGGACCCACTACTCGAATGCTAGCATTAAACATGAAAATAAATACGTTTTAGGGTTTCTATCTACTATTATACTACGAAGGAGATTGTTCCCACTGTCTAAAAAATCATCAGAAACCCCGATAAAATGAGAAGCAGCCGCCATTGTTTTTATGATCAAGCTCGACGCTTTCGCTACTAGAGGTCTATTGATAATAGTCCTCTTGTAGCGTAGCCAGTCAGAATGCAGTATTCACAGTCGTCCGCTAGCGACTATGAGTTCCAATCAGATTGCCCCCTGCAATCCTATTAGGAACCCTCCTAGACTACGAGTTGGGAAACAAAAAATTAGCGGCCGTGAAAAAGCAGCGCTAGATCGTTGACCATGACCACGAGCTGCCTTAGCACTTTCGCTCTGCCATTCTCTTATGATATTTCGTTGCTCTCATTTGGTCCTTTATCCATTAACTTAGGGATCTTCTCGCGTGGAGTCGGCGGGTTACCCTAACAGGCGAGCGCAGCGCTCATGATATTTGGAAGGATTTGTAGTGCAATTCTTATAATATCCTCTTATCCCCATGAAGCGCATTTTACATAATTGCAAGAGCGTGCTGATTCAAGTAGGATGAGGGGGTTATTTCTTTACTTGCATAATAAACTCTAACAGGGGAGCGCTGCAGGTAAATATTTATATGCGATGTGTTGCGCAAACCGACATAACTTAACCACGATCTACAACTGAACTGTTTTGAGGTCAACTACTTGCAAGTGCTCAGACAACTGATTCTTTAGCCCCTTGGACAATGACATCCTCTGTGATTTCACTACAAAAGCGCGCTAAGAATGCACCGCAGTAGCATTTCATGCTGGTTTCTGGTGCGCGCCTGTTATTGAAGCCTGGCTTCGCGGTGGTATTTTAGTAGGTCACGCCATTATATAACTGCTGTTGTATTGCTAAATCATCATGGGCAACCAACATGATATCTTATTTAGTACAGTTCTTTTCGGACTGCATAGTAAAAAAGGCCATAGCCTTGACAATTCGATGAGAATGGACTCCATAGCATCAAATGTTTTCAATTCGTTTTCCCTAAATATTTGACCCTCTCGAACTTGGAGCTTTTTAGTGGGAATTTAATGATATGGTTCTTATATTTCCATTTTTGTATCCCAGATAACGGAGAAGGTTTTCAAACTGCTGATACACATTTGGCCTAGAAAATACGAATACAATTATTGTCACAAAATACAAAAAAAGAGATTGCGATGAAAGATTCAGCTAAGATTTTAGCGAATCAAGATCGTAATTTTATGGGATTTGAAGAGCCACGTCCACTAAAGATTATTATTATTATTTCATTTTCCCTGTCGAGCACCCTTAATTTCTCATATGGGACCATCCCTGACCATCGCCAATAGCATCGCCAATATCACACATCTGTAAGCCGCATTTCGTCATATCATAGTAATAACTACTAACTATGGTCATATATAGTATATACAGTATGCTGTGCTGCTAACATTTGATTTTTTGTGCTTGCAAGCCCCCCCCCCCCCCCCCCCCCCCCCCCTCCAAAAATGCTTCATAGGCACCTTAAGATAGCTTGATGTCTGAGCTTTAGATTGATTTGCTTCTATGTCGGTTCATAGCAAAAGCCTCTACTCAAAAATTGTGAATTATCAGATATCGAACAATGGCGGAAAATAATGTACGATTCACTGGAAATTGTTTGATTGACGATTTTAAAAGATGGGCCATTTAGCGCTAATGGAAGCTTTATTTCTGGGTGGGAGAAGAAAGAGATTGTCCTTGATTGGATTTCCGGAATTTATTTCATTATCTGAATTCTTTTTTGTATCGCGAGGCCCGATGCATTGACAAGCAAGGATTGACAAGGTCATATTCGAGTCCTTATACTTCTTCACCGTCGAAGTGGCAGTTTTAAATAGTTTAAAAGAAAAACTGCAACATCCTAAGGGCCTCTAGCTTTGAGGGCTGCATTTAAAAAATTTGAATAAAAAAATAACTAAATATTTTCTTTAGTGTAAGAACTTTCCGCTTCTCATTTTTATCACGTACACAATTTGAAGAGGTTATATGCAAAGGCCAATAAGTCGCGTGCCTGTTCAATAAAAACTCTTTTTCGAATAATTTATGATAACAAACTATAAATACATTCTTATCCTAACAACCTGATAAACATTCGAAATTCCATGAAAATCGTAGTCATGCTCGATTGGTTTTGAATCGCTGTAAATAAATGCGATCTTTCAATTAGTGTTGCCCTTGATTTTTTAATCCTTTAATTTTCGGGTATTTTGTATTTTGCAAGCCATGGGCGCGCACATTTTTACTCCAGCAGAGAATAAAGTTGGACACACAGAGGTTCTAGAAATGGAAAAAAAGCTTAATCGCGCCTTAAAACATGCATTTGACAATTGATGCTCACGTAATTTGTGTTTTCGAATGGCCATTTTAAGCATGACGCTAGCCCATTCAGCATTATTGTTAATAGTGCTTGGTATGCCAGGCGCGTGATTATCTAATCACATGGCTATCCGAGAGTCTGATGCATGGTAATGAAGGGTTACAGAGGTCTCCGCAGAAGATTGGAGAAGATGAAAGCAGTGACAATCGCGATATAAACCTTAGTGAAACGTGCGCTCGGAATCAAACAAGTTTGTTGGCCAAGAAGGGCTGAGCTATCGCCCGTGGATCAAGAGGATCACCAAATCAAAATCGCTGGACAAAATGGGATTGAAAGCAAAACGGTTTCTGCCTCGGAGGCCGAGAAAAAGCAAAAAGAAAGTCTTGGAAGCTCAGATGAAGGAAGAAGACTTGAAAGAGGAGATTGCAGTTGCGGAAAAGCGAGAAGAAACTGCTAGGGTTGAAAGAGAGGCAGTGAAAGATCGTCTTGATAAGTCAACGCGCGCGGGAAACATTCTGCGAGAGAAGATTCGCATTCGGATGGAAAAACTGGAACACGTCCGCAAGCAGCGACAAATCGCAGAGCAGAGAATGCTTAAACTACAAGAGGATAAACTCGCCAACCTAGATAGGACCGCAGAATTGGACAAATTACACGAGGAAGAACCCGACAGACGGTGGAAATTACAAGTTGAGTTGTATAGAAAGATTAGAGACAACGAGGGAATTCAATCAGAGATAGCGCACATTTATTACAAGGTCGAAGAACGTTTAGAGACTTTCAAGATTCATGGAAAAGCCCTGAGAGAACGTGAACACGAAATCATGAAAAAAGAAAAGAAAATTCGTGATTTACACAAAAAATCCAGCAGAAAGTTGAAGTTAGAAAGTCGCACGAGTATCATAAACAGAGAATGGAAACTTTTATTGTTTACATGATGAAAATGAACTTGCATGCTGTTACTAGCCGGACACACATGGTCCAAAGACGGGGACAGCATCTTGTGATCTTGATACAGAACCTCGTGAATGAACTGGAGAAACTAATCTATCAGACATCTGAAATGAAGAAGAGAAAATGTGAGACGAGGTCTCTGAAACATTTACAGAACAATCTGAAGTTTTCTGAGGTTGACGTCGGGTTGATATAAAACAAACAGATGACAATCTAGCGTGAGATAAACCTAAAGGTGGCGTGACACAAACCTAGAACATTTAATTCTCTAGACGACATCACAGACGGCGGAAGATGTGATCAAAATAAAAAATCATTGTCGATTTCCCACAGCAGGAAACCGGCAGAGAGATTGTGAAAGAAAATATTGCGAGTCATAGCGGAATTATTAACATCATATATAAGATATCGGAGCAATATATCTATTTTTCCGATATAGATGTATCGGTACGTGCAAGTCAAAGTGAGAAGTAGTATGCGTTTTATCAGCTTCCGATCGCATAACGGTATTTCCCAAACATATGGTTTGTTTACAGTGCTAAAATCTTTTGAGATATCCCATTACCTCAGGCAAATACCTGTGCTATAGCAACTATGCTAATTACCTAATAAGTCCTTGTCGGACTTTCGCGCGCTATTGTAAATCGCGGTGTGTATATATTCAGACATTTCATGCAGACATGACGGTGTGAAACTCAGCTGGATTGTCCATACTTTTATTCTGAAGACAGTGTAAATAAAAAGAGCTATATATTTGTTAACTCTTAGCTAGCCGTTCTCATAAAAAATCCTTGATTATGTCACAGGGGAACACAAGCGGAGCCTCATTTGTTGCTTTTGTTCTGTTTTTGTTGATTTATCCCCACGGGACCGAGTGAACATTTTAAATGGCTGTTATACTTTTGTTTAATTAATTTTTTATTGATAGCGAACATTGCGTATCTGTCTGTGCGTAACGCTCTGTAAATAGTAACGCCTCCATGCTAATATTTTTGCATGATCCGGACGGACGCATAGGTTTTATGCTTTTATTCAGAAAGAAAACAATCACTCTTGGAATGAATTTTTTTTTCTGACACTATTGTATGTTTGAAAACGAACGCTTCTAAATTGCGAGTGCTTGGTACACGTTTGGACATGCTTTGTTATGCCCCAGAATATGACAAAGAAAATCATACGGGGCATGAAAAACTTGAACCGAACGTGAAACGGGGTGTGACATTTCTAGAAAAATCAGTGAATGTGGCATGGAAAAAAAAAAACAACGAAAGAGTATTTTTACCAGCCCGGTACTCCCTATAAATAATGACTGGTCCCTAGTATCACAAGGCTAGAAATACATTTCTAATGAGTTTCAGGGAGATACAAGCTCATTTAGCTCTCACAAACAGGATATGCAATTCGAAAGGAATTCGTACCTCGGGAACCTATTGTAAAATGCTGATTCTCTTTCCTTTCTTCATTCTGATTGATCTAGAGACATGTTATGGTCGAAGTCGTCTCAAGCAAGGCAAAATCTTTGCTTTTCTTGACGTGCAATTTGAAACAAGTCATGAAAACGTTTTGTGGTAAAACGATAGGACATATCCTACATGGGATAGCCCCGATACCGTAGAACAATGGATTTGCTCTACTTTTTGCATGGATGCTTAGACGTGCTTAGAAGTCTTCGATTGCAGATCAGCTGTAGTCACGTGGTTTGCGATATCCATACCTCTAAGCAAATTGTTTAGACAATCACGATGTTCTAGAAGAAGAAAAAAAAACGCGATCGCAAACTATGGTGCTCCGCTGCAAAGGCTCCGCTAATATTCTCAGCCGCTTCTATTGAAAGACAACGAACAGATGTGATTGTATCCTTCAGTGCGGTTTGCCTATATCCAAGACGGCATCGTTTTCGTTTGTTTATCATGTTATCGAACTTGGCACAACGTTTGAGATTTTTAAAGTATTTTAAACTTTAAGAACAATCTGCCGAAAAGACAAAAGATAAAGCTGATTGTCACTCCTAGTGATCACGGTATAAACGGATCATGTGTTCTACCACAGGAAGCCCAGTCAAATAGAGGGAAAATAATTTTAAAAGGATTTCTAAAATAAAGAGGCCGGACAAAAGTAATAGTGGCTGCCTCCGTTACTCTTTTGGTCATTTTTGCGCGAACTGTATACTTCACTATACTTCGCACGAGCTCCTCCTATAGTTAAGCATTAGAGCACAACTTTCTATGGCTTCATCGGCGAAATAGAGCGCGTGTGATGTTGGGGGATCGGAGGAGAGATACGAGAACGTCGGCTCGTGATTTTAAAACGTTTCAAGTGCCCTGCCTCGTACCCAGGCGCGACCCTGTGGATTTCGGGCCGAGCGAAACTAGTAGCGAGTACCCTTCCCGTGATCCCTTGCGCTAACGCTTATCCTTCCCATGATGCATTGAAATAAAGTGCAAAGACCGTGGACGATATACTGCTGAACGTAGGATCTGAAAGATCTAATCAGCGTTGAAAACGATGAAGAATAACATGAGGAAGAAAGGCTGATACTACGCAAATAATCTTAACAGGACAGTTGCATGATAGAGTCCAAACTGAAAGTACATAAGCAACCGTGGACAGCTGTTTTGTCGTGTTAAGATTTTTTGCGTAGTATCAGCCTTTCTATAACCTCATGTTATCCATGATGCATTGCTCGCTCATCAATAGCGCCTTTCTCATCGATAGCGCCTTTTCCGCTAAGTAGGGATGTAGAGACGCCTGGGTACGAAGCCAGCCAAGTGTCGCTCCCAGCATCACAAGTGCTCTATTTGCCGATAAAGATACAATGGGGGAGAACCATTACTTTATCGGTGAAATAGAGCTTTGTTTCGGACCAATCAGAGCGCACGTTATATCGTAGATATACTCATTCTCGAACCCAGAGCTCCCCGGCTCGTCTCCTCGCAGGGGAGGCTCTGGGGACATCCATTTGAGGACCTTTGCTGATTGGCTGGTTTTGAACGTTGGTGCATGCGCAGAAAGATCTTTCTCTCAACGGCTCTGTACCAAATCTCGCGCATGCGTCAGTGGCTGTCACCAGAGCCTGCGAGAAGACGAGCCGGGGAGCTCTGGGTAAGAGAATAAGATATACTATAAACTGCGCACGACGAGATAACTGTTAGCTGTTTTTTTTAATTCCTGCTTGTTGCTCGGAGCGAGCGTAGCGAGCGGAGAGCAAGTCTATTCTTGCCGTTACATGCGTGAGAGGTGATTTTTCATGTCTTTTTCATGTCCACAAAATCATCTACCCCTCTCAAAAGTGAGGTCAGCGGTCAATATATGCGCCGTACATGCGCGAGATGTTAGTATAGACAATTTTCATGTCCCGGTAGCAATGTTCATGTCCATATGCATTCTTGACGTTGTTCAAATGACATTTGACCTAGGTTCGCGTTTTCGATAACTGACACGTAGTTTTAATTACGGTCGAGCAATGTTTATCAGAATTCAGCTAGGGTGTTCATTAGGCTCGCGGGTTTCCAGTTGGTCAAGCAAACAAGTGAAAATTGTGAAAATTATTAAAGGACAAGGTTCACAATTTGTGTTAGCGCTAGTTCCATAGTAGGTCAAGTAGGTCAAGAAATATTGAAGTCTTACTTTGAGATACTTTGCTTACATTTCTGTTCATGCTGACGTTGGCACTTAGCGGGAGCTACACCTAGTCAATGCAAGATTAAGCTTTTATCCAAACCTCTCGAGACCACTCAAAGTGATGCCCGTAAATTTGTGAGACCGATAACTTAGCTGAGCAAGTGAGCAACCGTCATATTCTATTTAGCTTACAACGAAACCCAGCTAGCTCTTACAGCTGTCAACCAAACCGTTCTGAACTAGATCTAGGCGCCCGAGAGAAATTCAATATTTATAGAAAAAAAAAACATTTCCGGCTAAAGAAACTGCACTTTTACAGTCTACAACATTTCAACGATACCTCATTGTCTGATTTTACTGCCATAGCTCCGAGCATTCCCATATCTTTCAGATATTTCTAGTTGTAGCAATATCCCCCCTCTCCCCCAATTTGTAGCCACGATAATGTTTTTTAAACTATGAAATCACAGAAGTGATACTCGGTCATATTGTGATGTGATTTGCATCAAAGGAAATAATTCTTATCAGTTCCTTTCGGATTTAGAAACATTTAAGTGTAACGTGGTGCGATTTAGCGAACATGTGCGAACATGTTCGCGAACATTTCATTAGCACGTTAGCTTTCACACAAGGTTAATTCCTTATCTCCACTCTGTGCGAACATGTGTTCGGTGTCCTGTGACTTTCAGCTACTTTATTTATTTATTTATTTAGTGGCTTCCATCACGCCGAGCACTATAAACTTATGATATATAAAATACTGCGACAACACAACAACAACAACAACAACAACAAATGGTCGTGATGCGGGAGAGCTAACGGACTCGCAGTCCCAAGGCGCGCCCGGATGCTTTGTGCTACACACCCGCAGATAAAAGAATACAAAACACCCGCATATAACATATAAGAACAAATGGTTAAGAACATCAGGCTGATATTTGTCATTTTAGATACCTGTTTTATAAAAACAGTATATACCGTTTCCGGGAAACATCACCCAAAAAGCCCATAAGCTTGAAGCGCAAAGGATAATGGGGGCATCTAAACTGCTACTGTTTGATCTGTGTTCAGACAGTTTTCGCAACCACAGGTAAAATCATTAAGTTTCAGCTTGTTTGTTTCTATATAATACTTAACAGAAATTCAAATAAATCTTTACCCATACTCCCTAGCGCACCAAGCTTTGTTGCTTTTTCCAGTGACAACGTATCCCGGAAACGGTGGGCTGTTCTTATATGCGGGTGTTTACTTACCCTGCTAGCAGAGGTTTTTTCTGCCAGTCTATTATTAGCTAGTATAGTTGTTTGCGTGTCTGCCAGGTATGTTGCGTCGTTGTTTTTATTTTCCATGCAATGCGCGGTAGTGTCTTGCCAATTTTTCCAGCGTAAAATTTCAATAAAAAGTTGCGCTTTCAGCCGGGGCCGTAATTTTCGCGCGTTATCGTTAAGTATTGTGTTACGAGCCGCGAACATTACCGGACTGTAATATTATAGAACACCCTAACATTAGCACCCGATGAATTTTGAGAAGAACATTGAAAATAAGTTGTGGTTGAAAAAGCAGCTTTAGCCAAACTCCGTCTTATTCTCTTAAGACTAAGGTCAGTGTATAGTAGTAAGTTGTGTGTGTAGTCTATTCTGACTGGTCTATTAAATGTAAGGTCCATCCAATAGCAGTATTATCCGGTTAATGATGCCCTGTCGAACGTGATTATGTCATAATATTTAGGCTTCGGCGGCGCAGTCGATCAGTTTTTGTTACAATTCATCTTCTTTTGTAACTAATTTTTTGTAATTCGCTCTTCTGAAATATGCCTTACAAAAAGGAAAGTCTTTATTTTCCTCATCATGTTGTCATCAGTTCAGCCACACTCTCTCGCTTCTGAACTAGACGCGGTATCGACGGAATATCGAATATCCGATGTTTAGAATAAGGGATTATCTGATACTTTTTTTGCTCTAGAATTCTAATTGATAGCTCCTGTCCCTCTACTTTACATCTTATAATTGGGAATGCCAGGTCTTCTCCCCATACAATGAGACCAGTGGCAAACTAGAAACTTAGAAAAAAGAAGAAATAATTTCAAGAAATCATTATCAAAAATATCTTAAATAACTATTTAGATACTTGATACACTTTTCTCTTAGTGCCTTTTGTTCTTGTCTGTTTTTTTTTTCTCTTCGTGTGTTTTTAAGTATATTTTTGTTGTATTTCGTTTCTTTCGTATATTTACACTGCCACAATGCATTAACAGGTATCGAAGGGGCACTGTTACGGTTGTTTCAACAAAAAGTTATAAAATAGGACCAGTGTTCTACATAAACAACTAGAATCCTATATTATGTTTATATAGGCAACCTTACGAATAATAACTTTTCCAGTCGCGGATGCAGACCCTTAAGAAGGGGGGTGGCTAGTACAAAGGATATACTACAGAGTTCAGACTAAGGGGGTGGCTAATCTTAAGGTTTTTACAAGAAATATGAGAGCACTTGCTTTCGCTATCAATTTCCAAGTTTGGATTCCATCCGCTCGATAATACGCGAAAATACTACAAATTTATACTTATCTAGCAGTTGAAAGGTTAGAGCAGATTTCAGATGACCATCGTGAAAGTAAACGCAATTGTGCAATCACTAGCCAATCAGAAACAAGAGTAATTACAACTTACTGCTGAATGGTTTCCAGCCCAGCCAATCAGGAGCCGAACCAATTGGCTTGTAATTCCTTGCTTGTAATTAGTTCGCAATTTGATTGGTTGATAGAAATAAGCAGCCAATGAGAAAGCAAACCAATTGCAAACACGACGGTCATCTGAAATCCGCTCTATTTAACAAACCTAGACCGCTCATTTCTTGTGAATTTGACTGCATTTAAAAGGCCCATCACCAACCGGGAGCCTTTGCGCCCCGTTTTCTTTTGTTTTCGGGTGCTCGGATTGGCTAATGTTCTCGGTTGGTGATTGGCCTTTAGACAGACCTTGGCAGTAACACTCTTATCTTGGATTGGGCAGTCGCAAAAAAATTAATTCGCAGCCCGGGGTGGTCAAAGTAGAGCTCGGATTGCCATGGTGAGCACCCTTAAAATACGAAATTCCAGGGTGGGTAAGCGCAATTTCCACGGAAGTCACGAGACGATCACTGGAATTCAAGGGTGGGTGGTTCAGATTAAAAAATCCAGGGTGGATAGCTGTTTCTGGGGTCTCGACAGGGAGGGGAGGGTGGGATTTTTTTTGTAACCGCGTCACAGCGTGCTGGCCAGCCTGTATGGTTGTGAGTTAAAGGCGCCCGTAATTCACTGCTTCGCCGCCATTTTCGTTACCAAAAAGCTATATTTTTGATCACCTTAGCGCATTTTACGATACTTAAAACACGAGAAAAACTTTTGTTTTCAAATTGATCCATTGTTTATCGGGTGCTCTGATTGGCTAAGAGTCCGCAAAGGCTCTCGGTGGTGATGGGCCTTTAAGTCCGAGTTTCTGATGCAAAGGATCACGTACACCAGGAGCCGATCACTAGGAGCGATCCACAGCTATGTGATTGAGATAACCCTTTTATACATACAGAGCTATTTTTAGATCGGATTTCTATTGTTCTTACATCGCCGTCACCATGACAACGGGAATGGCAAAAGCAGAAAACAACAGATTAATCAGGAAAGACAATTAGAAAATATTTTGAATATCACAGTTACCTCAGGATGTACGAATGTAGTCACTTCTGAAACACCGATCTAATGTTTTTGGTATAGCTAGTTTTGTTATAGGCAGAGCTGTTCTATAAAAATAGATCGGTTTGTAAGGAGTTGCTCGCTCCTAGTAAGGGCCTCCTGGTACACCAATCCCCTGTGTAAAAGCGCACCGCAATGCATTATGGGCTGGTGAGTAAGCCCTTTTAACTTGCACATCAGAGTAGAATTTAATCCCCTTCAAACATAGAGAAAAACCAGCGTGTTTACAACTCTGTCCACGCCCTAGAAGCTGTCCCATTGTCGAATTCTCTGAGTCGGCCCCCTTAATTTTGAAAACATCTTTCCACCACAGGGCTCCCAAACCACGTACCTAAGCGACGTGGATATCAGACGATATGAGGGGCCTGCGTGGCGACACAGTTGAGCGGCCTGAGTACGATGACGTGTACCGTTACGTGGCAACCTTCGGTAGATACCAGAAGACCGTGATTCTCCTCGTCAGCTTCCTGGCCGCGCTGATCGCTTATCAGTTCAGCATCTTGTTGTTCGGGTTCGGTACACCGAACTTCCACTGTACCACGGCCAATGTCAGTTGCCCCGTCAGCAAATGCTGCGATAACTGTACCGAGTACCAGTTTGATGGGCCCTTCAACAGTGTAGTCTCTGAGGTAATTACAAATTCAACCTACGATAGACACTTGGTCGAAACAACAGAGAAAAATTATCTAAGAACCTTCGAATAAATAAAGAAAAATTCGTATCTTTCCCGTGGCGAGGTTGGGAGGGCCCTTGTGCGCGAGGATGGGGTAGACGGTCCCACAGAAGCGAGTTCAATTGTACGTCCATTGGAGATACTTCGCTACAAACATTGCCATTCAAATGCTGGATGACGTCACGTGAAGTATCGCTATACTGGAGCTCCGCTTTTAGGCAGTGCCTCAATCTCACTGCGTAACGTTTTTTTCCCCGCAGTGGCGGCTCATCTGTGACCAGTCTTACAAGAGAGCCGTTGTGCAGTCGTGTTACTATGCCGGAATGCTGGTCGGTTCGTTCGTGTCCGGAATTGCGTCGGACAAATATGGCAGGAGATTCTGTATCCTCATCTTTACAGCAACAATGGTAATGCACCGTCATGGTATTCTGTAATTTGTACAACAACACTAGTAATAACTTGAGGATCAGGCCCTCCCTCGTTTCCCTTGAAAAAATTAGATTCCGCCTGATACTCAGGCTACACTAGTAAACGCGCGCCGCTCTGATTGGTCAGTAGGCCATGTGTTATTATAGTACACAAGCACTATTGATGTCAATAATAGCGCTGCGCACGGTTTCTAAAATTAGATCAGGAGACTCAGACAAACAATCCCTCTGAAATGCCATTCAGAAGGATCGCGCTCGAAATACGAGCCAGGGTAGGAGTACATGCAAAGTCTGCTATGATGAGTGGAACTATATCAGTTTATTCATTTTGTATCGCACTACCTGCGTAGGGCGATGCGTCCAACGTGCGCTTTTATTGAGTTCACATTCATTTGTCTAATCGTGGAGACAGAGCCACCTAGAAAACAATGCCCTCCTATTCACTGGCTATTTTCACTTGCAACGAAGGGTTGACAAACGAAAAAGAATTCATGGTGAGAGGATATTTTGAAATTATTTTTCTATGTAAAGTTATCAAATTTAAAAGTGAAACATTCAAATGGCGTAACAACGAGAAGTAACCGCGGGAAACGCTTTTATTGACGAGCTTCACGTGACGCGTGACCAAGTGGCCAATATTTTAGAGAATCCCATAGCTTAATTCTTACGCGCGCCTTGATTGCTGAATTCGACAAAAAAACAGGTTACCTTCGCGCAAAGAAAGTTCAAAGCTCGAATTATTACAGTAAAATAATATAAAATCTTTTACTATGGGATTCAAGAAAAAAATCATCAATCGACTCGTGAATTTCCACGTAAATTTAAAATCCTTATATTTATTTCAGATATTAAGCGCATCACTGTCAGTAGTGGTTGACTGCGTGTCCTTCCTGGCCTTCCTTCGGTTCCTGGTCGGCTGTGGGACATCTGGTATGTATACTGGCACATTCGCTCTGAGCCTGGAACTAATAGGACCGAGGAGACGAACCATGTACGGCAGTGTTATCAGTGGTACTGGGCACTGGGATTCCTGTCGTTTGCGCTGGCCGCGTACTTCATAAGAGACTGGCGACCACTTGTGTTGGTGACATCGCTACCGGGCTTGCTTCTGTTTCTGTTCATCAGGTAAATACCACAGGCGTGGAACCGGTGAGCCAATAGGGAGGCTAGTCCAGTCCCTGAACTCTCCTTCGCGGCTCGTTCTTGCCTGTGGTCGCCGAAAGGAGATAATCCAAATACTACTGTCGGAGATTGTTTGATGAGTTTTCGCGGGAACGGCCAAAATGGCGTCCTATCTTGATGGACAAAATTAATGATGCCAACAATCAATCTCTGACAGCGGTATTTGGATCATGCGCACTAACAAAAAAAACAAGTTCTTGGTCAGATGTAGCGCATGTGTTTGCAAAGGTGGCAACAACGGAGCCGCGATAGAGTTCAGGGACTGCAGGACTAATAGGGAGGCTAGCCACCCATCATTTTCTTGGCCGAGTGCATTACAATCACCAGTTCCTCAGTTTCTGCCTTTTGAGGCCCTGTCCACACCACAGTAGATTTCGTATGACTATGAAAAATGCCGCGACAAAGTTGTGCTTTGCCGCGACCGCGACCACGACCATGCCGCACCGCGACCACGACCATGCCGCACCGCGACTGAGCGATTTCATTGGCTCTCGTTCTAAGGACCTTAATTTTGTGCCGCAATCTAGCCTGCGTAGCAAGCGTCCTCGGCTCCCGGCGCCCCTCTCCCTTTCCCTTTGCGCTTGCTACGCAGGCTAGCCGCAATCATGCAATTTGATTGGCCGTCCTTGACTTGTCGTGTCGATAGCAGGCGGAAAGCCCTGTCCTGGCGAAACTATTCACAGTACGTCATATATACGAAATCTGTGAAAATGCGTTTAGACCTCCAGACCACATTTTAAAAGACGGCGAGCGTATTCGCCGAAAACGCATCGATTTGAGAACGCTCTCGAAAGTTCATTGACACGAAAACGCATACTTATCATGACTTATAGTTTAGTGTTGACGGTCGAAAACTGATACTTTAAAACGCTCTCTTTACTCGCGACACTTGAAAGGGTGATAAAGGCATCGCGTCTTTTTCAGTCTTCAAGTCACCACCAATACTTGGGTACTGAAATGCTTAGTTTTGTTTTTTTGTGTTCAGAGTGCTTCCCGAATCTCCTCGTTGGCTTCTAACACAAGGTCGACTAGAAGAAGCGCTCGCAGTTCTTGTGAAATACAGAACTCAGGACAGAAGGACAGTAAACAGGGAAGAGCTGAAAACGCTCTTGCATGACATAAGACAGGAACAACTGGCGAGTGTTAAAGATAAAGAAGACCGGAAGTACACCTTCCTGGACCTGTTGCGGACGCCTAGAATGCGCAGACGCAGTCTGATTATGGGATACAGCTGGTGAGTATTTATTTATTCAGCTTCGCCCGAGGGCCGGGAAATCCTCACAGAGCGAGGCTCCAATTACGAGGTTCCCTGGTCAGTTTAGTGGGTTAGTAAGTTGTAAGCCCTGCACTGAGGATGGGCAACTTCCGACGGTCCTCGTGGTTCTTTAACGTCCCTCTGGTTCCAGTTAGTGTAGTGCGTGTGAGAGACGGGACCTACGGTTTAACGTCCTTATCCGAGAAGACGCGAAGGTCTAACCATCTGCAGATGTTAGAACAAAGGCAGCACCTTCTCCTCAATTATGTTGCCATCCATGTGGGACAGCAATTAACTGATTCAAGCGCATATAACAAAGTTCCCTTTCCAATCGCTCCCTCTTTAAGCTGAAAATAACGTAAGACCAACACACTTTCTTGTCAGGTTCGCGGTCAGTTTCCTCGGCAACGCGTTTTTCCTGTACGTGGACAACCTTGTAGGCAACATCTACCTTAACTTCACCATCATACAAGCACTAAACCCGGTTGGGATCGCTATTACTTGGGTGCTCATGAAACGGTGAGTAAAAAAAACCTTCGGCCAATTCATGGATCCCTCATTCATTGCTCTACCTCCCTAGTTACTGTTGCTACGTCGGACAAGCCAAAAGTTACTTTGAAATAGAGCACGGAAAAGACAACGATTGCAGGAATACTGTTGGAAGTTGCCTCATAATGTAAACACCTATTTCAGAAAAAAGGCTGCACCGTCACAACTGTCTGCTGTAGCCCGCAATGCGTCATGGGAGAAAATAGGTCATGGCTAGAAAGGATAACTCAGAAGGAGGTGATTAATAATTCATAGGCTTTACGGTAGAACGAACCTACATATGCCATGTTATGTCATGTAGCTTCGTTCTATTGTTTATGCCTATGAATTATTACTGTGCGACTACGTCAACCGGGCCATTTTGTAAGAAGTTAGCCAATCAGAAAGCGAGTACAGAACAAAGGATCTCGACTTTCTTGAGATCTGAGACACCGAAATATCGCTTTTCTCGTAACAATTGTGGAAATTATGAGCAGAAATAACTTCAAAACACTTAATTACTCATCGTCAGATGTATTGCAGGTATCAAATTTGCTTAAAATGGTTTGAATCTCTGAATGACAAACTTTTTACGGGATGGCCCGGTTGACGTAGTCGCACAGTAATCACCTCCACTGTGAGTATCCCGTATAGCCACGACATACTCCAAAACAGAATCATGGACACTTGTTTTTAGGATAAATAGCCATACTTATCTAGAATACATGGCTCGCAAGAAATTATGGCGCACCGCGGGCTTCACCGACAGGTGTGACGATTCTGAAATAGGTGTATGTTTGATATTTTCATTGAAAAGTTGAAGATTTCATTAAAAATCTTCGAGTTTGTTGCTCGGACATTTCGAATTCCACTGGGAAAAACTGCCCATTGTTTGGTGAGAATCAAGCGAAGACGGAACGATTGTCACGCAATTTGAGATTGGATTTGTGACATCACGATGCGCTTACCTATGGTGTATTAACTCTTGACGTTTGGGTTTCTATAGATTTGGTCGGCGAGTCGTACACGCAGGGAACTTTCTTGTCGCGGGGTCGCTGTGTCTGCTGAGCTTAGCTGTCCCGGATGGTGAGTATGTGGGCTCTTTTTGTCTGACACTTTTGGGTGGAGGTGGGATAGCACAACAAAGTTATAATGGAACACGGCGCTCTGCCCGTTGTGCAACTTATCTGCCTGTGAACCGGAGATCATACTTCCTTTTCGATCAATCACAACACAAAGCAACCACATGAAAAGCCACATGAAAAGCCACCGTGGATGACTCCGAGAGTGAAATCCCTTATCCTCAACAGACTAAGGGCCTTCAACACTCATGGCTCAGACTCAGTTCAATTTAAGTACTCCAGGAATCTAGTTAACAGAGAAAGGAGGACGGGTCGAGGACGGGACGAGGTGGTGCTTCGCATATCCACAAGTTGAACATTACTACATTCTCGAACCCAGAGCTCTCCGGCTCGTCTCCTCGCGGGGGAGGCTCTGGTGACAGCCACTGACGCATGCGCGAGATTTGATACAGAGCCGTTGTGCGAAACAACATTCTGCGCATGCTCCTAAATTAGCCAATCAGCGCGAAGACCCTCAAATGGATGTCCCCAGAGCCTGCGAGCAGACGAGCCGGGCGCTCTGGGTAGGAGAATGACATTACTGTGGTTAAATATTCCTAATGTTTTCTTGATTCAGACCAACCGCTTGTGCGGACGTGGATATTCGTATCTGGTGCAGTGATCACTGCGAACCTCTGGGTCACATCTCCGCTGATTGGTTCCGAGCTCTTTCCTACTGTACTGAGGTAACTTTGATAGTAACATTCATACCTTTCACACCATCAGGAAATCTGCTTACTCAAAATGAAATCATACAGCGACGAACGTTCAAACATACCATTCAGTTTGGAAATGCCGTTGACATGTAACACAACTACCATGATGCAGTGCGTTTCAATGTACCGATACACAGCGCGCGCATGCATAATAGCTGGAATCGTTCCATAAAAGTTCACGACACATTACGAGCAAAAAATCCCTTATCACCAATACAATTACAATACCTAAGCATAGAGCAAAACTTTCTATGACTATCGGCGCAATAGAGCACGCCATCACACTTTTATGATATAGCGGGATTGAACCATCACCCTTACTTTATCGGTGAAATAGAGCATAGATTTGGACCAATGGCAGAACGCGCGTTATACCGTAGCTATATTATAATTAACAATTAGACCTCAAGGCCGAATGTGCTATGATGAATAGACCATGAGGCCGAAGGCCGAATGGTCTATTGATATCATAGCACATGAGGACGAGAGGTCTAATTGTTTTAGTATAAACCAACTAGTTGGTCGGTTTTGGCAATGAACTCCATTATTTTATGTTGAAAAAATCAAGTTTTCTTGCAAAGAAAGGTGGTGGTTTTGCCAGGCACAGTCTATCACTAATAGACCATTAGTAGCTCATCAGAATGCAGGATTTGTAATAGACCATTAGCTGGTTTATACTAAAATACAATATTCTTTATTTAACGAGGGTTATACATGAATAACCATTTACAGTTATCTAGCTCATAACGCTCACATGCACACACGACATGACGTCACAAATGTGGGGGTCTTGCTCCTTTTACACCGGAACCTCGTGTTTAAGTTTTCTCGGGAATTACCCTCGAGCCACCTTACCTGTTGTTTCGTGTCCCATTGAGGTCTGCCGATTAACATTCTCCATGTTGCTTGTTGCAGAGCCACAGCACTAGGAGCGGGATACACTATTGGTAGGGCGGGGGCCATTCTTGCCCCTTATGTAGGCATGATGGTAAGACGCCTTTCTTTATCGAAATAACATCTACAGATACCTTACCCCAAAGGCGTGCTTGAGGACACTTTTTGGGGAACTAATTGTGGAGGCAGAGTCCCCAGTGAGATTTGGAGGTCGTATGCTGGGTCCCAACGCCGGCAGCCATAACACACACACTAAGTGTGGCCACTGCCGGAGGGCATATTGGCTGATCGCATTTTGTTTCGCACCGGGGGGTCGCGAACCCTACCATTTGAAGCCCCCCCCCCCCCCCCCCCCCCCCCCACTTCCCCTGGAATTTCCGGTGGTCCTGAACAACCCCTTCCCTGGAATTTCAACACCCCATCCCTTGGAATTTCCAGGTTGCCTAAATACCCTTTTTCCATGGGTCTTCGACCCCTCCCCCTTGGAATTTTCAGGGCTCTGATAGACCCCCTCCCTTGGAATGTGCAGGGCTTATATAGACCCCCCTCCCCCACCTGGGACTTTGCTGATTGAGTCGAGCTTATTTAAATTAGCTCCAAAAGCATTTAACGTTTCTCACTTATGCACCCCCTCACTTACCCGGTCCACAGAGACGGAAAACTCGTCTGAGACGAGTTTCTCGTCAGGAAAAGTTCCTGTCTTATGCCAATTCTACTCAGAAACACTTGCTTGTTAACTGTCTAAACTTTCTTCTTCAAAAAAATTGTTTTCGCGTCTCTAGTGTGAATACAGCTATTATTGACTGAGAATATTATTATTTATTTCCAGGCTCAGCTTCCGGGCTCCAACATAACCTTGCCGCTGACTATATTCGGTGCAGTCGCCATCTCATCCGGGATCTTGAGTCTTTGGTTACCGGAAACTATGTACTCAACAATGCACCAGACAATCGAGGAAGAGGAGGCGGCACCGGAGGATTATGGGTTTCCGTGCTGTAGAAAACGAGCGACCGCAGGCCACACCAATGGCGGCACTATTGCCGATGAACCTTTGGCGATAGAAAACCATAGCAACACAACAGCACTGTAACAACCCGTCGATAATGCGCTGCTTCAGCATATGAATTTGTTCCATACCACAAGACACTGTTGGTCCCTCCTGGCATGGGATATGGGAAATATCCAGGCAGTCCCTATAGTGGGGTCCAGGGTATAGAGCAGATTTGCTATGACTGTGAAAAGTACCGTGAAAGGGTTGTTCCGCGCCGCGAAAGGGTTGTTCCGCGCCGCGACCGTACCGCGACTACGCGGTTTCGTTCGGTATCTACAGCAGGCCAGGTTCCGTACCGCCACCGCGACAGTACCGCGCCGTGTCACGGTACCTTTCACAGTCATACGAAATCTGCTCTACTATACAGCAATTTCAAAAATCGTTGTCGGAAGCTGCATGCACTCAGACCGCACAGTTGTCTGGGTAGAGGCTAATCAACTACTCGGGACATCACTCGCTTTAAACAAAGATCTGTTTTGTAGAATTTAGCAGCCAGATCAGCGAGGGATCATCAGAATAGGATATTTAGTTTCTATCCATACTGCCTTTCGGTCTGCGCGCGTGCTCACAAGACCGACAACCTTTTTTAAAATAGCTGTATACGCAACACTCTTACCTGGACACGATCAATAGCGCAGGGAATATTCCGTTAGCAGCCGTTGCAACGGCTTTCACAAGACAAAGTGGCAGGTGACACGGAAGAGAGATCACGAACAATGTACTCAGAAAAGAGCTGCATGTTTAATGATGAAAGACTCATATTTTACAAGACCTGCATACGGATTATCATTATAATGAATTGTCAAAATTCTAATACATACCCTAATTCATACCCTAATGTGTATTGTCAAAATTCTCTGATTCATGAACATAATAAACTGAAATGCTCACGCAAAATAGTTTCCTTAGTGTTCATTGAACCTTAACTCTTAATAGTGCGAAGAAAGATTGTTTTGATGAATGTCAAGAGTTTGATTGGATGACAGTTTGTCAAGAGTTTGTGCCACCGTGAGCTAGTGGGATGCCGCCCCACCGACCACCCTCCCCTCGCCATTAACTTATACTTACATTTTCGGTCCAACCTTTTCCATGTGGGTTTAGAATAAAATTTCGTATGGCCGAGAGGACAGGATAAAAAAAACGCATGCGCAGTAAATTCTTAGAAAAAACCTTCCTTGTCCGTCAGCTTTAGATAGTCATTGTTTCCATTTTTTCTACAAAAGAGGGGGACACATTGGGTTGGCGGTTTTGGCAGTTTTTATTTGCGTTTTTTCGGTTTTCTTTTTAAAAAGCCTGCGGAGCACGGTTTTGACATTTTTCAATCACGATTTTTCGGATTTTGTCACTTTTTAATGCGGTTTTACGGTTTTAAAATTTCTACAGAACACAGAACACAGCCTTCTACTCCCGTTATTTTTTCTAAAAGAAATAGTTTGTGAATTGCGGTTTCGGTTTTGATACGATTTTGTGTGCGGTTTTGATGTCATTTTTGGGGGGTTTTGCGGTTTCTGTACCTCTCCAATGTCGCCCTCACAAAAGCACCCCAAATGCACTCAACTGGTGCAAACCCACGCTCCTTATCATCGTTCCCCAGTGGGTGATGACTAGGCGAGGGGGTAATGACTAGGCGAGGGGGTGATGACTAGGCGAGGGGGTGATGACTAGGCGAGGGGTGATGACTAGGCGAGGGTGATGACTAGGCGAGGGGGTGATGACTAGGCGAGGGGGTGATGACTAGGGGAGGACCTTGGTGCGAGGGGATGGCTCTTCGCGGAATTTGCTAAAAGAAGGCGATTATTCTTCAGAAACTGACCACGCACAAGCCCGGTCACTCCGAGAGGTCCTCTGTTCCTTGTAGTTTTAATCACTAATACAACAAATCGGCTAAAGGTGTTTACATCTTGTTGCAACCCAATTCAGATCATGTGATGATTCCTTTGGGTGGTTAATATTTTCACATTTTTCTCACTCGACCGAGTGCACGAGTGTACGTGCAGAACTAACAAAAGTATCCACCCAAAGGAATCATCACATGATCTGAATTGGGTGGCAACAAGATGTTAACACCGTTAGCCGATTTGTTGTATTAGTGATTAAAACTACAAGGAACAGAGGACCTCTCGTCTATAGACTATAGACTATAGCGAATAATTTAAACTGAATCAAATAAAATAGAGTGGTTTTCATCGGACTGTGAAACAAAAACTAATAGTCAGTGTTCAATAGTGTCTACTAGTCATAATTTAAAAGGAGAATACAATAAACATGACTTTCATAGTGTATAGCAGTGCGTATTTTGTTAGTATCTATTTCACAGTCGGATGAAAACCACTCTATATGCTTCTGTACTTCTACACACTAGAATTGCTCATATTTCTCAGTCATTTACAAAGTACGTCATTAAGATGGCAGGATATAAATACGATAAAATTTGTTGCAAGCTCACAGAGCCCGAACTGCAAGAAAATTACCCATTTGGATATCGAGCAATTTCAGTCTTTGATGGACAAAAATCTTGTAGCAGAGTAATATTGATTGGAACCTGTAAAAATAATTCTCAGGGGCGGATCGAGCAATTTCAGAAAGAGGGGGCAAACTTCCTTCATCAAATACAGTAAATGTATGGGAAAATCTCCCGAGAAGGGGGAGGGGGGCTAAATCTGCCCCTGAATTTCAAAGATGAAACAAATAGTGCAATCACAGGAAAACTTGTTGTCAATTTCAGTCCACTACCACTTCCCAGTGATTTGTAAGAACTTCAAAATTCGTTTCCAGCGTCTGGTGTTATTAGAAATGGTTTCTTTTCACGAGATATTGAAAACAGTCCCGTAGAAGTTTGCAATGCAATGGGAATGATCTTGGTACAAATTTTTGTCACCTGCTTAATTTTCAAATGATATAAATTAAAAGAAATTGAAATGTCAATGAAATTACTATCACAAATTCAAGTATAAAAATGGTTATCATCTAAAGAAATGAGTCAGTTGCTTTTGACCAGCAATCTGCTTTGTTCCCCTTGATTTCTTAGTTTTGGTAGCAGGCCCCTTGGGGACCTTTTTACTCTTACCAGAGGCATTCTCAGGCGCCAAGAGGCCCCTTTTTGCTTGGGGCTTAGTTACCTCGTCGTGGTCCTGAGAAGGGAGCACATTTTCCTGGTCATTTATTGACTCACAGGGCCGTTTTCGCAAAGGTGATTTGGTTGAATCCTTGTCAGGTTCACATAGTTTCTCTCTTGGTCTCTTCCGTGACTCGGGCGTGTCTAGTCTGAATATCCCACACGGATTCTTGATAGGCGTGTCGATGTAAACAGTGTATTCGTCTGTTTGTTTCTTGTCGTTTAGTGTAGGAATAGCCGGCTGCGCCCAAGTCATGTCACCATAGATACTGCCTTTGGCTTTGCTTTTGGGCTGTTGATAAAATAAAATAGGACATAGATAAGTGAGCTTTAACTGCTGATTTAAGTGCTGATACCTATTGCTCTTTTTTGCTTAAAAATTGCTATCATTCTTTATATACATATTTTAATTTTTCTGATCTGCCACGATTAGCTAAGCTATTTGCGGATCAGTAAAGAAATATTTATATAAATTGTAATAATAAAAGTCTGAAGTCTGAGCGTCATATTACAAAACTACGTGTAATTGAATAAACTTGAAAACAACAAGCAGGGCCCGTGGTTTGATGCGCTGGTGCGGAAATACATAATTTGGCTTTCTCCGCATAATGCGCATAATCCGTCAAATCCCGCATAATCGCGCATAATTTCCCAAAATTTTGTGTAAAACATCAAAAAGGCATCATTACTTGGTGAATTTTAAACTTTCTTACCTATTTTTTCTCAAAAAAGTCATACATTTCTTCTGAAATCGTCTGTCCAACGTCAAAACAACTCGATAGAAATGAGAATAACAAGGCGTTCTATGCTAATAGCGTCGCGCTGGGAACTGATATCGAAAAGCAATAAAACGCGCCTAATTGGCCAAATAACTAATACTTCCAGCTGAGCAAGATAGATTCAAACACATGTTTGCGCTTTGGATATTTTACAAAGAAAAATCACGGCAAAACAGGATGCTAACCGCGATAAAAACGGTCAGCTTTCAATGCACTTCAAATTGATCATATGACATAACGCTTTTTCGTGGATCTTTATTATTGTTACAGACAGCAATTTCATTTCACAAACAACGCGAAAAATACCAGGCACACGAACAACTCCCACGATAACAAAAACAAAAACACTGACAGAATAACGTGGCACGTTTCCGGTTTTATAAAAGCTCTTACACTACCTCCGACGATAGTGCAGATCGCTCTCGCGATCAGGATTAATTTTGATAATTACACGCAGAACGACGGCAAACAAACGCAACGATGTTTTTGTGATTAAATGAGAGATCGTAACAGTCCGTAACGATAGCTCTGCTAGTCTGCGTTAGCTCTCATGACCGTTCAGTTCATGGTTGGATAGGAGTGCGTTGCTACGATCCTTGCGATATTAAAAAAGTGTGCCTGGGTCTGAGACAAGTATAACTAAAGAAGACGAAGTACTAATCTTTGCTACCGTGTAACTGAAGTTAGTTGGCAACGCTTTTTTGTAAGAAAGTAATAAGCTTTGTTAAAAGCGAAAACACACGTCTCCCTAGAAGAAAACGTAGCGTCATGACGTTAGTAAAGCGAAGCAATTGGAACTCATCACAGAGCATTTTCTAGACAAACAAAAGTTGTTAAAGTTAAATAGCAGCTATATCCACGTAACAAAACAGGCGAAAAGAGCAAAATATGTGACGGCACTTGGAAAAAAATATTGCGCAATCCCGCATAATTTCGTATTTTTAGCGCATAATTTCGAATTTTTAGCGCATAATTTCGAATTTTTAGCGCATAATTTCAGAAAAAATCCCGCATAATTTCAGAAAAATCCCGCATCAAACCACGGGCCCTGAACAAGGGATTTTTGATAGTGAACATGGCAACTCCAGCTGCACTTTTCACAGTACTGAAATGCATCGAGCAGTTACAAAACACCCCTTCCCTCCGATTGCTGAGTTTAAGATGTAATAACTCAAAATTCGCCGATCCCGCATTGATCTACCTACCAAAGGGGTTTACAGCCGATTGCGTTTGACCGTTTTAACCTAACAGTTCGCACGTTATGTTTGAATGTTTGAAAGTTGCGTTTCTAGGATGAAACGAGACGTTTCTATGGCTAACCAAAGAGTTCTGTCCTCTCTGATTGGTCAATGAAAAATACACATGGCGGTTGCCCTTGAAAACGTCCGACCTTTTCTCACAACGCAACTTTCAAGTGTTCAAACGTAACGTGCAAACTGTTAGGGTAAAACAGTCAAACGCAATCGGCTGTATTTCAGAAATTCAGTTTTGTAAAACTCGAACCCTTACATGATTGCATAAAGTAAAAAGTAAATGTTAGTTAACGCCGGTTATTCTTATATTGTAGGTTGAAAAATTGAATACGAATACATGGTTATGAGAAAAGGGGATTCTATTTTAAGCCCGTGTACCAAGCGTTCCCGAGGATTTTAAGAGAACCTGGAGAAAAGCGAAGAAAACTCAACGAGCGACATTTTAGCCTGTCTTCGCGCGGCCCAACTTTCGCCCGAGTTTCTCAGCCTGAAACGCTTGCAATATCCCTGTTCAGCATGCGCGTTCAACAAACGTTGCATCAAATGTTGAATGGACGATTCTAGCTATAAACACGCGCTTTTCTTTATTCAGAAATACCCAAGCCGTTTGTTCGACAAATGTCCCACATCTACCGTCATACAGAGCGCGCGCGCGCGTGCGTTATAGCTTCAATCGTCCATTGGTTTTGCCCCAGCCTTAGGTTGAGTGCATTCTCGTACCCAGAGCTCCCCGCTCGTCTTCCCGCAGGGGAGGCTCTGGGACATCCATTTGAGGACCTTTGCTGATTGGCTGGTTTTGAACGTTGGTGCATGCGCAGAAAGATCTTTCTCTCGACGGATCTGTATCAAATCTCGCGCATGCGTCAGTGGCTGTCACCAGAGCCTCCCCCGCGAGAAGACGAGCCGGGGAGCTCTGGGTAAGAGAATGGGTTGAGTGTTATTAGTACCTTTGCGTCTTCCTGTGTTCTGCCCTCGTCACGTGATCGGTATGAATCGTCATTTATAGGTGAGGGTGGATCAGGAGTTCTGGAGCAAAAGAGGAAACAAATATGAGCTCACAAGAATTAGAGATCGGACGATGGACGGGATTGAGGCGCCACTTCGATATTTACAAAACACGTATAGGTCGGTAGCCTTAATTTCAGCCGTTCCTTCACCACGGGATTTTCTCATCCATTACGTAATTACTGACCCTTTCTCAGTAAAACGTGCAGGTGAACGATTCCATGACAACCAAAAGCATTGCGCTCAAGCAAAAAGCGTGCGAGAAATTTCTAGCCAGACACAGCTGTTAGAGAGGCGCCATAACTGTCGAAGAAGGCGCGCGTCCTCTTGGAAACGCTGCCAGAAAACCGCTTTTGCTTGGCAGTAATTATTTAATTGATGAGAAAATATCGTGGTGAATTCAGACGGCTCCTCTCGCAAAACGAGGCACGAAAGCTAGTATTCAGGCTTTAGGCTTGGCATCTGATCTTTTTTTCAATAATGCAGAGCTGTCTGAATGTTTTGAAGTATGCGGCTGCTCAAAAAAAGTATCCGGCTGCAAAAGAAAAACTGACGGCCCACATGCAAATTTCGTAGCTTCAAAGCAACATTGAAGAAAGTTTTCTCACCAAGCCAATTCTGACACAGGCGTGGAGCTGGGAGATTTTTAAGAGGAACTACAATTTAAAGATTCCAGTTTTTATTTTCGCAAACAATGAGGTGAGCTTCAGGCTGCATTTAACAAAGTTTTGTGGTTTTAACTCTTTAAAAAGTAGCCGGCGATTAGACGTGAAGTAGAAACACTATTTACCGCCTCCAGCCTACCCCCTCATCCCCTCTTCGAACAACTGGTGTGGCCCCCAACTGGATAAACTTACCTGAACTTGGTCAATAGAGACTGAGCTCTCCCCCTAACACTCCTGGGTGTTCGCAACTCTCTCTTAATCACCATCGGTTGGTTAAAACCTCGTAGCATGTTAATGTCCAACAGCCCCCGTATGAGCTTGTAGGCAGCCACCCCGACCATATAGCATGGTTGGGCACCCTGTGGTTCGCTAGCTGGTGCATCCAGAAGCTGCTCGAGTTGTAGCTTGAATGTTGTGACGGCTTTACGCACGTCCTCCGCTCGTAGCATTTCGTCTCGCGCTTTTATCAGGTTGCTTTGAAGGATGACGAGTATGCGGGTTATGGCGGCCCTGAAAAAAGGTTAAACATCAGTTTACTTTTTACACAGACCAGAGGCACTCTGGAGCCGGAATTGATACCGGAATTGGTTTTATCAGTCAATAAAGTTGATGTAGATGTAGATGGGGCTGCGTTAGGGATGGTTCACACGAACGATAGCGCATGCGCAGGACGCAAGCTCGACGTAAGTAGAAATTACCGTCCGCTACAAGAGAGGCCAAAGAGTTCTCAATTTTTAAGCGTAATGTCAGGACATTTTTTAATGAAAAGGCTAAAATGAGATTAGCTTAGTCTTACAGTGAACCGCCACCAATTTGTTTATTATCAGTAGTTTTATTAATAGTTTGTATTAGTGTCTTTATCACTCTAGCTCAAGTAGTATAGCTCATTTAAGTAGTATAGTTCATTGAGTATAGATCATCAGCATAGAAGAGCCTCTTTGTTGGAATGCTAATAAACCATTATCATTATCATTATCATTATCATTATCATTATCATTATCATTATCATTATCAAAGCGACGCAAGCGCAAGCCTAAAATCAACATTGATTAGTTTGCTCATACGCTTGCGTTCGCTTGATTCACACTAGACACAAACACAAGCGCAAGGGAACGCAACGTCCCGGCTCTAGTGTAAACCGCATGAGTTTGATACCTTTGTGTTTGCGCTTGCGTTCACTTGATTCACACTAGACACAAACGCAAGGGAACGCAACGTCCCGGCTCTAGTGTAAACCGCATGAGTTTGACACCTTTGTGTTTGCGCTTGCGTTCTAGTGTAGACCACACAAGGGAAATGCACGTGTGACAACTTGACACCACCATAGATAACTCAAACAAGTTAGGCGTGGGGGGAGGGGGGGGGGGGGGGGCTTGAGAAATTGCAAACTTGGTCAAACTTACTTGGGATCTTGGATGTCCTCCAAAACATTCTGAAGCTTTTGAAAGAAGGAAACGAACTCACCAAGTCCCTAGAAACAAACGAGGGGTGAGACAAAATGACAACTGACACTCGCGTCCCGCTGTTGAGGACCCCTGAATTTCAGAATGGGTGGTCCTAAGCATTCTCGTACCCAGATCTCCCCGGCTCGTCACCTCACGGTGGAGGCTCTGGTGACAGCCACTGACGCATGCGCGAGATTTGATACAGAGCCGTTGAGCCTTCATTACCCTACCCAATTTCAGCAGGGAAGGTAAAGAACCACTGAGGAAGTAACATGAGGATGTTCTCTCGGAAAAATAAAATACCCAGGCTACTGAGGACGTAATAAACCCTCTTGCAGTGATCACCCCCTTATGGCCGTTGAGACCCAGCGTAATTGAGCTTACGAGTTATAAGTCTAGGGAGTCGACCTCCAACATTTACATTTAAAGACCCTTTGTCCGATGGGTGTGACAATGTTATGACTGGTTTGTTGTGTTTATCGAACACGGTAAGAAACTTTCAAAATAGCACCATTAGTTTGTTGTTCTATGACTTCGTATCCCATAAATCAGGTTTAGACCAAAGGATGGATCGAAATTCCACGAGATTCAAACGGATTGAATTCACTATTTTTACCGTTACCTCATTAGCATAGAGTTCCATGGGCTACGAAATTCGTCACGCCCACCGGTCACAGGGTCTTTTTAAATTTTTTAAAATTTTTAATTTAAAAATGTAACTGGTTATGCCTTTGCAAAGTGGATTTCAAGTTCTAAATACCTTTGTTATGAAGTGCAAGGGGCTATCATCAGCAGGGGCATATCCTTTCCCGCCCAAACGGATACGCAAGATAAAGGATGTTGCGGTCTGACACATGAACAAGAGGGAGAGGAATGTTATGTATAAGGTGTTTATCTTTTCTGCATGTTGTATTGTTCCCACTGTTGTGGCTGAGGACCTGTGGAAGTTTTTTTTTTCAGGGGAGGGCAGAGCTGGACTCCAGAAATTTCAGGGGAGGGGTCTTTTGCAGCCGCTGGCGTGTTGCTCTGGTGGGGAGAAAGTGAAACGACCGACACGCCAGCGGCCGCAAAGGAGGCTAGGTCTTTGTTTGTCGTGTATTCTGTTGGAGACACATATTTGAGGTTGTGAACAAACCAATGATAGAGAAATTTGAACTTAGTGTACAGTGCTGTCAGAATGTTTCTAGACGGTCCTATTTGGCTTAGACCCCGTCCACACTAACGCAGTTTCGTTTGAATCCGTACACTTTTTGATACGGTTAGGCCTTCCGTCCTCACTAACACACTGATCGTTTTCATCGAATCCGTATAACTTTGGAAACGCTCTCGAAAGTGTATCAAAACGAATCCGTATACATATCGTTTTAGTGTGGACGGTCGAATCCGGAAAACGATAACGTCAACTGTACCATTAATACCATTTGAGACTGTCCTTGCACTTGCGAACATCAAATAAAAATTGATCGCTTGTTTGGAGCTAAATCTCCCGTCCACACTAACACGCTGCGAATCCGTATCAGTTTGAAAACGAATACTTTTGAAAACGCGTTAGTGTGGACAGGGCCTTATTTCAGTGGCTCAATTATGCTTTTGTCTGGGATCCGATGAAAAGTAGCGAGCAGTGAAACGTAAAATACAGTAAAAAAAAAAACCGCGTATAAGAACCTAGAATTTTAGCCTAAAACAGGTTCTTATTTGATTTGAAAATACAAGAAAACATGGGGTACTGTAGTGTTAAGTAGCAGGGGCGGATCCAGGAGGGGGGTTGCAGCACTAAGTTGGACTGGTTATAATCCATACTGGGATGGGCTGCTTTCGCGGGTGCTATCCGATATGCTGTGTTTCCCAGAGTTCATTGAATCTATCACTCCCATAGGGGTTTGCCACCCCCAGAACCCCTCCCCTAGATCCACCCCTGAGTAGCTGGTGGAGCTCCAGTGGTTGCCGGCTTGTTCTGACAGCACTGAGTGTACCTGGAACATGGTCATGCGTTTTTCCTCAGCTTCTTTTCTTATAAGGGTAAAATGATGTGGACCAATCTCTCGATCTGGGATGTTAATAATCCTGGCCAGGGCCATCTCGTCTCTTGTATTCACCAGTAGTTGTAGATAGGATAGCAGCACTGAACTTGCAAATTGTTCCTGTGCCAATAAAAATAAGAATTAAAATCAGGATTACCCCTACTAGTACAAGAGCAGGGGCGGATCCAGGAATTTCAGAAAGGGGGGGGGGGCTGGATAGTGAAAACATGGGACGAAAAATTTCTCCAGCAAATACAGTACATGTATGCCCTCCCCCACACATGCCCCCCCCCTAAATCTGCCCCTGAAGACACCCAAATTGCAATTTTCCCAACCCTTTTACATTCCTTTCAACGCCTACCCCCAAAATGTCCATTTTGCATACCTCAGTCCCAACCCCCATAATAGTCTATTGCACCCTCCACTCCATCTCAGAAATGCATCCTCTCTCATAAATCCCTCCTCACTCTTGTTTCTTCGAGGCAATCTTGCAAAACGTCTCATTTTAGGAATTTCTTTACAGCTTTTCCTAGCCGGCATGTACATGTACCTTAGTTTCAAATCCTTGAGATAAAGGTGACATTGTAGATGGTGTACAACATGCCATCATGTAACTACTGGCAGGGCTCTGAGAGTGCACTGGTGTTGTTATTTGACCACCATTCAAACCTCTGTTTCGACGTGACATGGGTGTGGCAGGTAACAGTGTGCTTTCGTTCCTCAATTGAGGGGTGTGATGCAGGAGCTCGTTGAGCATGACTTCTGTCCATTTATCCTTTCCTTCTACTATACAGTACTTATACAGCTTTTGCTTCCCAATAAGCAACTTAAGCATTTCAACCTGCAAAAGGCCAATACATATGACATACAATGGGCATCACAAAAACAACTGCATCCCTCCAATGAGGATGCCAGGTTCAGCTACCCAGCCTAGTAATTTTTAGCTCTCCCAACCTACCCTGGAATTCCAGTGAACTTATGACCATCCTGGAATTATTATTCTCAGCAACACACAAAGTTGAAAAGAAATGCTTGCAAATTGTCAACGATTCCATGACCATGCTTGATCTCTTTTACACTTTGGTGCCTCAACATTCTGCATGCTTTTTGCTCGAAAAGGGTGTGTGTTGCCATGGCATCATAGACAAATGCGAGTTTTCGACTATTGAGGAGCTCCGAATTTCCAAAAATTGTTCCATCCCCATGAAATTTCAGGCTCCTGCACAACCTTTGAGGACACTTTATGCAACCCTTGTGGAGGGGCCAAAACCGCACAAAAATTTCCAAAATACCGCCTTTCCTCACAGATTTTTCGGGAATACCACTCACTGCAAAAAAGATTTTCTTTTTTATCTTAAATGCCGCCGTTTTCACAAATGAGGTCAGTCAAATACTTTCCTCTAACAATTCCGTGGTATCCAATGGCAATCAGACATTCTATTCAAGCAAAACGTGAGCGGAAGATTGTCTTGAGCACTACAACACCGCCAGTGTGTTTTACTGCAATTCCAGAGTCTTGGGACGCTAAATACAGCTAACCGTAGGACTTGCAAACACCGCATTTTTGTACACAAATTACCATGTAATCGCAGACTATTTCACCAATTTTCGCACACTGTAGACCGCATAACCATAACTTTGAAGCTTTTTATCTGCAAAACCGTGCAAAAACATAGTTTATACTGCATCACCGCAAACCCCTAGGCCCCCCTCCTTGTGGAAAACCCACCATTCTCTTGTGGCCACTAATCAGGGAATTCCAAAGTTGCCAATGTGTAGATGACATTAGCCTTGAAATGCTGGGCTAAAATAGAAAGCCCTGAGGAAATTCCAGGGTCAAAAACAATGACTCGACTGTGGAAATTCCAGGATCAAATACAACAGGTTCCTCAATAGGTATAACAGGGCCAATAGAACAGCCCATTTCTATACCTCCACATCTGATGTTGCAGTGCCAATAACAGCGTACTGGAAGCTTTCCTGGTATTTCTTTTGAACATCATGATTGTCCAGGAAAAGCTTGGATACTTTCGCTACCAAGTCGGCATAATCCAGAGCATTACAGTGCCTCAGGAAGTTATTATAGGCTGTCACTATATCATCTGGTACTTTATCCCCTCCATTGAGTGGTACACCAAGTTTCGTCTTGATGAGATCCTGGTGTAACGAGATGACCTCTTCTGAATCTGCAGAAAAAGTTCCATGTTCCTGGAAATAAAAATTTCACATTTTCAGGATGGCACTGAGATTTGCATAGCATTCTGCATTATTTGTGTTCTGCCTTGTTCCTAGGCATCTCATAAATGCATTAAAATTGGAACCAAACTAATCTCACTTCTTTTCATGATTTTTGACATTTTAATTCAACCACAGCCACATTTTACACTATGGAAAATGATGTCATCAATGTAATACCAAAATTTAAAATGCAATATCTGAAAATTTCAAGAATAAATTCAAAATAACATATCAAGACATGTACCCTGCTGGCAGAGGCCTCTTTGTAGAAATCCGAAAAGATCATCTCAAAAGCTCTTTACATTTAGAAGACATGGCTTTTTAAAGTTAGGAGTTTTTGCCATTTTGTTACTAAAAGTATATTTTTTAAAAACTTTAAAAATTCGTATTTTCTCATCATTTTGAGATGATCTTTTTGGATTTCTATATGTCTTTTAATAAGTTCTTTCAAATACTGTTCTGAAAATAGTGAGATATTGGATTTGAAATTTTGGGATTACATTGATGACGTCACATTCCTGCCAAAAACTATTAATTGAAAAAATGTTTACACCATAGAAATTGCTAACTTCAAACGTTTAATGTGAAATTTGGCTTTGATTGGATTCAATTGACATCAAAAGTTATTAAGAAGTTTGGTGCTGATTTTGATGCATTTTATGCCTACCATGCTCTTATCCTGGGTACCAGAGTATCCAAGCTTCAATCATTTACTTGAATTTAATTATATTTTTAATGTTTTAAATTGTATTATCCAACTGCAACGAGAGGAGAACAAATATCGCAGGAGTGACACTGGGGCGAGTACAAATATCACGCGATATTGTACACTTCCAAAGCTATATTCACTAAGTCATCCATTCCAAATATGAATTAGTTTTCCTTGTTTAAATAAAGTTTCCTATCCTATCCTATCCTGCAATAGCTTAGCATGTCAGCAAATGAATGGGTCATCTTCAGTGCAAGACCCATTTCCTGAGGACAACTTTGTGTTTCGTTACTATTTAATCATAATTGGTTCAACCTTCCTTCTACCAAACAAAGAAAGCTTTGTGACCCAGCTGGTGAGTTCTTACACTGGAGATGAGCCAAATGAATGAAGTTGGGGGACTCTGCTACCCAGGGTAGGGGTCTCTATTTTTATGTTACATAAAAGGTAGGGTAGGGGTCTCTATTTTTATGTTTACATAAAAGGTAGAATCGAAAAAGAGACGAGAAAGATATGCAGCAGATGCAAGCAAATTTGCCCCAGCAGAGCTCAACTGCAAAACACTTGCAATGACCAGAAATATATTAGTATGTGTGCCTATGTCACGTTCCAGGATCATGTGGCCTGGGGGCGCTCCCCCGAAAAGGGTGCTCACAACGTTTTTTGTGGAAAATGTTCCTCTAAAATCAAATTCAAAAGTGTGAGGATATTACTGGCCTGTGATTGCCAACAATTTGTTTGCTTGAAAGAATCACACCACAGCAGTGTTTACTAGCAAGTTTTAATTACGAAAACAGTTGCGTGTTGGCCAGGATCAGTTTCCCAAAGAGCACTTCTGATACCTGGGGTGAAAAAAACTGAAAACCTCAGAGTTTGTCCACCATCTTGGACATGCAGAGGAAATAGCCGGGAGTCAGTGACAAAGTGAAGGGGAGGGGGGCAGAGAGAGAGAGAGAGAAAAGTAATCCGGCAGGCACTCTTTTCTCTCTCACCCCACTCTGCCTCACATTGTCACTCGCTCCAGGCTATTTCCTCTGCACATCCAAGATGGCAAACATGACTCCAAACTCTGATTTTTTTGGTTAGGCTACTCAAGTAGTTTCAATTAAATTAGGCAGTGGCAAAAAAAATCTGTTACTCCCTATTGAGGACCCCAGGTTCCCCTACCCTCTCCACCCTGGAATTTTGCTCTAGTGCCAGGGTACCACCTACCCTGGAATTCTGAGCTATGGTGCTATGCTGTCAAAATGGGGGTAATCCGCGGTGTAAGAACCATTCCCAGAGGAAACCTTTGTGTTCAGCTATCCTTTCATCATGATTCGTTCTACTAAACAAAGGAAGCTATTGTGACGCAGCTTGTGAGTTGTTCCAGGTTCTTACACGGGGGAACAGCCCAAATGGTGGCTTTAAAGACACCAAACACCCAGAAAGCTGGCTACTAAGGGACCGATCGTTTATTACGTCCACGGGGGGGGCGGTGGTTTTCTAAATTTATTGAATGTTAAAATTCGCACCCCCCTCATTAAAAAGGCGATACAAAAATAACCCCCACATAACATCGATGTTCTAAAAAGTTGACCCCCCACCCTGTAACCAGATCCCCGTTTGAACTAATGGAAGACAATTTACAGAAATTTCTCTTTTTGTTGCGCGCGAAGCGCGCCCTAATTTTTATGCATGATATGAACGCACTTCACCAAACCTCAAAGAAAATGTAGATGAACATTCCATTTGCTGTGTGTAGTAAACAAAGATCGCAAATGACGTGCGTAAAGCAGGGTCAAAATGACGAATCTCTATCCTCGTAAAGTGGAACTCACGCTTGCCTATAATAATTAGGCCTTCTTTTTTCGAACTGAGACAGCTCCGATGCTTATTACTGCAGAACGTCTTTTTGGGGAGAGTTAGTTTTTTTCTCCTGGCTAAGATATATTTTCTTGTAATGACATTCGTAGCCATTCCATTGCGCACGTACTCAAAAACTATTTTGTACATTCTGCTGCGCGCGAAGCGCGCCAAAATTCGCGTACTTGCTATATGGCGTAGCGTTGTATGCCACGACGCGATATCTTGCACATATTATTATTTAGTTTGAACCACAGTGTCCCTGAAAAAATTACCCCCTCTTTTGAGAGAAGGTGCCAAAAAATTACCCCCCTTAAATCTATGTCTTCTAAATTTTTACCCCCACCCAAATTCCACCGCCCCCCCCGTAGACGTTATAAACGATCGGTCCCTAAGATAGGTTTGCAGTTTTATCTGGCACGAATTTCGCAGCTGAGAAAAATACTGCTGGATCCTTGAGCATGCAGCCTGCCGGATTCACTTCAGGACACTAAGCACCCCTGCCCTTTCAGTTGGAACGTTCCGTGCCGATTATTAGAGCAACTGGTTTCTGAACCATTTTGAACGGTTTGACCAACCGAGATTTTCTGACAAATGCATGGAGAGCACACCCTGAACGCTACTAGCGATGTAGAGAAAACCCCAGTCGCATAACGTACGGGCTCCTTACGGAACTTACTTGTTTGTTTCTTCGTGCCGTTATAAGCTGTAAGGAAACTAGTTGGTCTGTCAGTCCATACACAGAATCGCAAAATGGAGTCTGACTGCAATGCATCCGATAAATCTCTGCAAACACTTCGATAGGATGACAACCTGGCGAGCATGGCGACAGTTTCGCTTTTGATTCATGAGCGCGAAGATCAAGTGTTCGAATTGATGTATCTGTCGAGAAACGAATGTTTTTCAAACTCCTCATGTCAACAAAGAAATCGTCCATTGAATAATTGAAGGATATCCATCACAATTTGTTTAAAAAAAACGCTTACAAATGATAAAACAAGTTGTATATTACCTTCACAGCCTGTAAACTGTGCGAATTTGTGGAGTATATTGGCTATTTTCTCGTCATTTTGAAGCTCGTCGAACCAAAGTGTGCAGGCAGCCATGTTTTTGTCTCCTTCATTCGAATTTTCCGCCTTCCCACGTGATACATTTCCATGTTCGCGCGGCCAGAAATACACAGGAAGACTAAGCCAGAAGATGAAAAACACCGCCATCACATCGGGAAAAGAAACAAACAATTCAGAATCGCGTTTATCTAGTGTTTAGCAAGAGATGGGAGCTCGAAATTGTTTTCGTTAGAAAGCTCGGGGCCGTGAAATTTTAAAATAGGTTTGAGTACGAGTCTCGTGAGGTTTGGGTTTCATGAGTCAGGGTCTCCCTCCGACTTCTCACGAAAATGATTATAGGATAATAGGTAAATATGTGAGAACATAGGCAACGAAATTTCGAAAGCGCCGCCTATCCAGAAGGGCAATCCACAACAAACCAGTTCCTTGATTCTTTTCTGCTGGCAAAACGAGACCTCTTAATAGGCCGTTATCACGCAAAATTGATTAATAATATTTATTAGAAAATAACACCTATGTTGTATGTGAATGTGCGCATTCTGATTGGTTAAAAAGCGTGTTTGTAAGAGACCTGAGAAACACAATTGTCACGCAACGCTGTCGCGCGTGTGTATGTTATTTTCTAAAAGCAATAAAAATACTTTCTGCGTGCTCTCTGGTTTCTTACAAACACTCAGGGAATGTTGGTCGAACTGATAAAACTTGAAAGACACGAGCACGAGTTTTGATCAGTTCTCCCAATATCCCCCTCGTGTTTGTAAGAAAGCAGAGAGCACGCGGAAAGTACTTTTATTGCTTAAATAGTTATCAGAAAATGAAATCCAGTTTTCAATTGTACACATCCGTATTAGTAAAATTGCAAAGTTTCAAAAGAATTACTTGAAAACTTGCTAAGATATGAATTTTCAAAACTTCGTATTCTGGATTACTTTTTACAAAGAAATGTATGGGCAAATACGTCAAGTCTCGTTTCGATGTATTTTCCGATATATTTCTTGCAAAAAAAATAGCCAGAATACGAAGTTTTGAAAATTCATAGCTCAGTCAGTATTCAAGCAATCTTCACCAAAATTTGCAATTTTACTAATACGGATCTGTAGAATTAATTCCTGTATTTCATTTTCTGATAACTATTAATTATTATTAATCAATTTTGCGTGATAACGGCCTATACTCCTATAGGTTTTATTCAGAATTGGTGTAATTACTTTGCGATTGGTTTCACTAGTCATGTGAAAACCGCTCTATCTTGTTTTACGGAATTTATCTTTAACCAAAATTCAAAAATGGCGGAAAGCTGCATGGAAGCGAGGCTGGAAATATGAGCATACACGGCAGCTGCCTAGGGAAGCCTTAGCCTGGTGAAAAGGACCGATAAGAAAAGAAAATCAAAAAACACTAGACATTAAACGGTTTTTTCGGTCTCCATTCACCAGCTATAGCCTGCTTGCAGGCGGTACTGAGTGTTTTTATCGCGGAAAACCGGTCCGTTCGATGAGCGGGCGCCATCTTGGAATTTTGAGGCGCGCGGTCATGGCGCCCGCTCATCGAACGGACCGGTTTTCCGCGATAAAAACACTCAGTACCGCCTGCAAGCAGGCTAACCAGCTAAGGCTTCCCGGGCAGTGGTAATGTATGCTCATATTTCCAGCCTCGTTTCCATGATTTTTGTTAGAGGTGTTTAGCCTTTGCTGGCCATCATCACGGGACGAGGGCCAACTCAGTAGTCCCGACACCGAGTATTCTATATCCCTTGACCATTAAAGAAAAAGAAATGAAGACAAAGATCCGAGCGTCACTCATTTGTACATGTTCACTTGAAAGTTCCCTTGAATCTCACCATCTTGCATAGAAACGTCGAATCAGAAAAATACATGTATTGTTTTGATACAAAAGAAAATTAAATAATCTCCTTGTTTGTCTTTAAAATCTCGGCCTGTCAGCTCAAAAACGGAAATCAGGTGGATAAACTTGTATACACATCTTTTCAAAGTGTTTTCTCGTGTACTTTATTTAATGGTTTTCAGTTATGAAAAAGAGTAATGAAACAGGGACAGTTGTGAAACAATCTCCTTTTTTACGCTCCAAAAATTCACATTGACCAAGTTCAAAAGCAGAACACATGTGTTTGATAAGATAATGGCCTCCCGGGATTGAAGAGTTTGGTGGTTGTTCCGCGCTGTTGAATCGCTGACATTTTGATATGATTATGCACTAACAATAGCTTCTTAGCTAAACAAATAGCTGGTATTGTGTAGCTGGCACTAGAAGCCACCTGTCGCGACCTCCCCTGACCCAACACGAACCTAGAGACTTAGCGTAACTTAGCAACGCACTGGCCAATCAAATGCTTGCAACCTGTTGCTCTCACAGAGAAACTGCAGCGAAAAAAAGATAAATATCTGCGATTTTTGTACTAGCCGATTTCTTTTTTTTTTTAACGTCCTGATTCTTGTTTTATAAGCAATTTTTTAAGCTACAAATAAAGTGACATACCATTTGCACAGGGTAACCGAATTCAAATCAGCGCAATTCTAAAGACATTTCACGCGATCATGAGCGAGTATCCAGTGGCCTTGGATTCTGTAGTTGTCTAACCAGTGAGTCAATTGATCTTTTGTTTTCATAACCACAGAGACGGGTACCCGCAACGGTTCAAATTATCGTGGGAATTCGAACATTTGCGTTTACACTCGGAGCTCAATATCTAAGCGAAACACATTTAGAGTATATAATATACAAACGGTATAGGTTGCTGTTAATAAGAACAGAACGTGAGCGTTCAAGGGAGACCGGTGCCCGATATCACGTCAAATTGTAGGGCCGGCGGGCTAGCTCAATTCCTAGCCTTGCGCAACAGAATAGTGTCATATATTATACATGTACCGGCTTTTCTACCGGTTATATAGGTTTAACAACGGCGTGGTTCTGGTGACGTGGTGTTGCAACTTGGTACACAGCTGTCTTTGCTTTATAGTTCTTAAAGAGCCTGTGTCAGCCGCCATTTTGACAGCATAGCAACATACCAAGTCGGAGAAAGCATCCATTTCCATCGGCTGATTTAGAGAATATAGAGCAATATTCTCGATTGAATTTGGCAAATAAAATCTGAAACTTTGTTTTTAGATGTCTATTAAGAAATTTCTACACGTAATTCGTCTTGTAATATTGAACGAATACAATAAGAAAGGAGTGGCTGACACGGGCTCTTTAAAAAAGGCCAATGGCTCTCTACCCATAACTTGATCACTCACGCAAACTATGGTGCTTCTCTGCGCTCCTCGCCAAAACCGCCTAACAAGCACGCTCCCGCAAGCAACGAATATTCAGGCCAGCAGTGAATCTCAAGGTGTTTGCTGGCTTTTCGAAAGCGCGCAATCGAATTTTTTTAGGTTATTGAAGCGAATAGTTTCTGCGCTATTAGTTATAGACCTGCTCTCCCAGAGAGCACCCGAGGGTCTAAAAAGTCAATAGAGGTCAATATTTTGCAATTTTAGGATACCAATGTTAGTTCATTATGAATCTTAAAATCACTCACAGATATTGATGGAGTACGTGAAATATTTTATACGCACTGTCATCAAAGCAATCCAAAGCGGTTTTGAAATGTTCTCGACCAGTGGTAAGCTCAGACGATGAATCGCCAGTCTGTTGAGCAGTGTGGACTGTGGGGGGCTCGACTCCCGGCGGCGGACCAATACACAGTTATACCTGTTATATTAAATTTAGGTCCTCCTTTTGCCCTAACGTCAGCAAATGGTAGACGTTTGCGTTTTCTGTTGTAAAGATGTTTGAACCATAGGTTTCTTCTCTCGCACGCAATACACTTACCCGCCGCAGCCGGGGGAGCGTTAATGTACCAGCAGGACGCAGGCGTGACCAACCCCAGTCTTTGCAGAGTTTATAACACTAACACCACGAGAGCCATATGTTAGGAAACTCTACAGGGTGAACACGCTAGCCTCGAAAAATAAGGGTTCTCGCGTCATATAGTCGGCCCGTTACAGCTGTTTTGAGTATTCTGCGAACTTTCGCGTTCGACCTCCAATGTCGTTCTGGCTTCCGTCAATCAAACTCTCGGGTCTAATTTGAGTCTTAGCCGACCGTGCTGTGTGTTGGGGTATTTCACTAGGATGGCGAATAAATGAATTCTATGTTTTCCAAAGAGTTTCAAAGTTTGATTGACGGAAGCCAGAAAGCGGTTTGACGGTTGGAAATCGATCACGAGAGTTCGCAGAATACTCAAAACAGTAACACTTGCAACGTACGCGTCAACTCAAAATCACTAATGTAAACTAGATGCAGCTCGGCGCGATCTGCCGCGATTTTTGTCGCGTACAATCGCGGAGATTTCAAACATGTTCGAAAATCTTTGCAACTTGATGCGATTTGAAGAAAACAGAGCACAGAAATCGCACTGGATTTGCATCTCGTTTATACAAGAGAGTTGGAATTGCATGTCGCGCGAGAAAAATCGCCGCGACAAATGCAACAAAAATCGTTTTAACTGGCCTTTAGAAAACAAAATACATCATTTGATGCAGCTCTTGGCTTACAGCTCCCTTAGTTTTGGACTAGGGATGAGACTGGCTTATAGAAGGGCCGGAATGCGATATTAGGGGCCTACAAAATACTGATTTTGGCTTGAGAAATTAATCAATTAATTAATTAATTAATCTTGAGAAACTCGGTTTTTATTTTCTTATTCAGACAACACTGAAAAAGGTATTAAGTATTCTGAAAATGGAGGAAAGGACGCACAAGTTACAAGCACGAGTTGCCTTTGCGCCCAAATCACAGTTAGGTACATTTTGAATTTCGAATGAGTCCCCATTTAATTCTCAAATATTAAAACATTCGGTTTTGACCCAGTCTCAAACGAAAATTAATGTTCTTTTAAAAAGAGCGCAAAGATAGAGAGCCCAATGTATAGATGTTCCTATAAATAGGACTAAATTAAGACGCTGTACAAAGCACAGTATCCATTGCCCGAGTGAAAATTTGTTTGCTTTTTTTCTGGCGTCGAAACAGCTTTTTTTGTTTGTTTGTATAATTGACATCTTGCACATTTCTTATTATCATGACTTGGTTGTTAATTCCAGAGAACCTCTTACAAGTCATTTTCATACAAACAAGAGGCGGAGACTTCAATATCACACCACGCAGCTGTTCTGTATACAAATAAATTTTCGATAATGTCATTGTTCCAGATTGTCAACCTTCGTCAGTTTAGAGCTCGATTATCATTATAAGCTAAGCCCTTCCGTGCAATTATATAAACTTTGTGTTTGCTAATGAGTCTGCCGTTTTCTATTACAGATCTGGTTGAGGGGGGGGGGGGGGGGGGGGGGGGGGGGGGGGGGGGGGGGAGGGGAAGAGAACGCTCGATGATGCAGCGCTAAGGCAATGAAACCGATCCAGGTCCTGCCTTCCCTTCTATACCCTGTTCAAAGTTTGACGATAAAGTATCCATTGCAATATTCATTAGAGTGAGGGATTGTATCCGGTGGCTTGGCTCTCGGAGGCAGTACAGTAAAACTCATGATTGCGTACTAATAAGGCATTTTAATATTTCCTGTGCATGCAAAAACAGGCCTGACTACTATAATTTTGTTCCAATGTTTTTAATACTTGAAATTACCTCACTTATTTTTCAGAAGACTAATAATGTAAAAATGTAAAATAAGAAATGCGAATAAATGTATTGTATTGTATTGTATTGGTAAGTGACATTTCATAAGATCATCCTAATGACGTTTAGGCCTATTTTGCGCATAGAAAATGAAGATTCCCTGCAGTGTTTAAAGTCAAGATCTTATTGTATTGGAAGAGGGGGGGGGGGGGGGGCGATGGCCACGCCGGTCAGAAGGTTGACATGATCTAATCTGCTTTTCTCGACTGAACTACAATGTTGAACAACATCTTAAAATACTTAATACTTAAATATATTAGCCTAAAGAAGCCTTCGCTAATGTCTAGGGTGGTGACTAGATCTAAAGGCGCCGTAGATGGTCAGGGATCCGCAAGGATCGAATGACTGCCAAGGCGCTGGTCTTGAAAGTTTCTAATGATGGTGAGCCTGCCACCTCAGTTGGTAACAAGTTCCAACAGTTCTTGGAAAAAAATGAGTAGCTAGTGCTGTGAAAAGTACTTTTGAGGTACCTTTCCGCAGAAAATTGACTTGCGAACGGGCCTTCTGTGGGTTATTCGGAGTTACCGTGGCACACGGTGAAATCTAAGACTATCGCGAGCTTTGCGCGCAAAAACCGTTCTCACAACAAACCGCAAGCGCTTGCGTGCAGGCTTAGCAGAAGAGCGTTTCTCGGGAAGAGTTCCCCTTACCCCTCTTCCCGCCATTATCATCTGAAATAATCTTTTAGTTTTCCCGAACAACAAATATAAAGGGGGAGGGTTTATCATTTTCTTCATGCAGCAGCATACCAGCTGATTCCTGGCTATCAAATTAGCCAATCAGAACGATTTTACTGCATCGCCAAGCGTTCCAGGCAGATTCTAAAAACATAGGAGGCCAGTTAACTGAAATGGTGGTTTAGCTAGTACCATTTTGTGCTAACCGGCCTCATCTTGTCAAAGACATTTAGCTGAAATGGGTCTCTTTAGTTCTGAAAGTGCTGAAAATCTACAGTTAGGGTTTTGAGTGAGCTGGCAGTGCTAGAAGTTTTGTCTCTGCGCACTAAGGCGCAAGCCTGCGTAGAGCCCTCGGAAACAGTGCCAAAAGGGAGGGATCCAGTAAAGTTACTTTAACTGGAACTCACATGGCACACAGGTCCACTAGGTCTAAGGGAGTTTTGGACTTTGGAAGGGGTTGCCCTAATTCCGGACAAGGCTTAAAGGGGCGCCCTAATTCAGGACAAGGGCCTACCGGTAAGCCGGGGCTTGTCAGGGAAGCAAACGATGTCAGCTATCTTGTTCTGCCTTGCACAGAACAACCTCTTATAATAGCAACAGGGCCTCACCTTATAGGCTACATGTACAAGTGAATAGACAAGAATCACACCCCAGATCAACTCCCTTGACAGCAATCTAGCTTGCCACTTGAATCCTGGCAAAGCAAAAATCAACAGTGAGCAAGATCATACGAGATGAGGCACGGTGGTTTAGCTAGTTTGTGCTAACTGGCCTCATAAACAATAGAGCATAAAACTATTCCATCTCCTCAGAAAATCTTGCCTTATGTCAAATATAAACCTGTTTGACTTGTACGATGATTAAATCTAGTTTTTGCTTCCCAAAACTGCGAAACTCTCGCTGACCTTAGGAACGTTTCGTTTTGACTAACAATCCTTTGCGCACCGTGAGGTACAGCCGATTGCGTTTGACAGTTTAACCCTAACAGTTCGCACGTTATGTTTGAACGTTAGAAAATTGCGTTTCTAGGATGGAACGAGACCTTGCGGTTGCCCTTGGAAACGTGTCACTTTTTGTCTCACAACGCAACTTTCAAACGTTCAAACGTAACGTGCGAACTGTTCAATCGGCTGTAAGATAGCTTTTTTTCCCGGATTGACTTATTAATTTAAATTGCTTCCCCCATTTTTATGGAGACCAAAGCGGAAAAACCCAGTCACCAGACCTTCCTAAGGTCGGCTTCTTTGCGCACAAAAAATGAAGATGTTGTCTCGCAGCACCAATAAAATACACGATCTCGACCTGCGTACCAGACAGACTATCAGAACGATTTGTGTCAAATACTTATTTTGTTTATAAAGGTCTACAAATATCCAACATGTGATACTGCCTGACCGCACCGGTAATTCAGTCCTTGACTTCAAAAAGTGCAAATAAACCATTCTTTGAAGATTCAACATTCCAGGAACTCGTCCCGTTCTTGGTGTAAGATGGTATCTACCTGTAAGCCAAGGAAGCACTGGCTTTCAAATTTTTCGCGAAGTACTGAAAATATCCGTGTATCAACCGCTAAAATCTATTTTGTAGATCGAGCACGCGAGGATCATTGTCACTGAATGGCTTTTCAGGCCGAGTCACAAACCTAGTCCCAATGTGGCCTCCAAAAAGGCCTGGATACACACCTGGTAGTTCTAATGTCACGCTCGGTCACAAGGGTCAAAAAACAATGAAACACACGGAATTTTCAGGGCTTTGAATCGCGCCCATGGAAAGTACCCTGCATGGAGGAGGTTTACTATGCCTTACTTAGCATTAGAGCATAACTTTCTATGACTTTACCGGCGCAATATAGCACGCGTGATGTTGGGAGCTTCGAGTGTCTCCCCCAACATCAGAAGTGCTCTATTCGCCGATAAAGTCATAGAAAGTTGTGCTATAATGCTTTTATGATATAGCGGGGGAGAACCATTACTTTATCGGTGTGATAGAGCATAGATTTGGACCAATCAGAGCGCTCGTTATATCGTAGCTATATTATAAAACGCTTTATAGCCCTAGGGGAATCGACCTTGGCATTTAAATAGACGCTTTTCCAAAACGGCCGCAGAAAATTCAAATCGATTTTTGTTAAAAATGAACACCAGCACTAGAACACACATCATCACTTTAGTAATACTACAAAATTTCGCTGCATTTTATCGTTGAAAATTTACAGACGTTTATATGACTGGAGTATGCGTCATACCCCCAGTCATACAAATCTCGGTAAAAGAAAAAAGACTCTGCTTTCTCAGCCGACATGGTATTCGCCATAACGATTTATTACTAATGTGAGCATACTCTTTCTAGTGCCAGTATTTGGGTTTCAGTCAGTTTAATTTTACCAAGACATGTGAATTTGCGGCGGCCATTTTGGAAAAGGGTCTATACTCCAAAATATAATAACCTGTTCAGGTCTTGCAAAGAATGGTTCTAATACAAACCATTATTTATTAGTAGTACAATATTTCTGCCGATGGTTACACTACAATGAGCTCTACAAAATGAAGCTTTCAAGTCCCAATATGCGTTTTTTTTTCTGTACTGTAAATGACAAAAATGACTGAACAATACTATAACAAAGAAAAGATAGGGTGTGCCTGCGCTGTCATGATATCGCCGATTATAAATCCTGTCAACGCAAACTAACTGAACTAAGTCAATGGGCGTCAGCCTGTAGCGATACAGCGCTAATGCACACTCTCCGTGTCCAGCACTGTCGGCACAGACGAGACAAGACGGGTAATGGCTCAAATTTAGCGGCCTGACGCTAATGCTTCTAATGGCCCACCGATATTGTAGCGCGAGTCTATGACAGCAAGCTGAATTAAAACATTCCCGCGGGATTTAGTCGGCCAGCGGGACAACGCGGATCCCGCCGCGTATCCCAGATTTTACTCTACGCCGATAGCTTTTACTATAGATTTTACTCTATGCCGATAGCTATTGCGAATATACCTGAAATTATTCGGCCTGAGTCCACTTCTCGGACACGATTAGCTATTGGGTTTATAGCAACAGCGCAACTATAAGTAAGCGCGAATTTAGAAGTATACCTAACATTACTTGGGCTGGAACCACTTTGCTGAAAGATTTAGGAGATTTATCCAATGTGTGAAATAAAATGAACATGAGCATGGAGTGCATTAGACATGAGCACTGCTGTAAAACAAGACCAAACCGTGCGCGCAACGAGCATAGAGTAGAGCTTCCGACTCTTTTCGGATCGCCGACAAAGAGCGCGCGGGCTTTACCGAAAGGCGCGGAGTGTACTTTTAGGTTTGTTGCACATTGCCGCTTCTTGAGGTGCGCAATTTAGGATAAAAGGACCAAGAAAAATGCAGAAATGATGCTACGCGAAAAGAGCAAGCAAAAACGCTCTCCGCCAAAATATTAGCTAGAGCACCTATCAATATTTCCGCTTGCTGTGAAAAACATTTAGGAAATACATTAAGTTTAAATTATACCGTTCTTAGACAACATTAGTCGATTAGTTCCCTCATACTGTGCGACAGACGATAAAGTATTCATTATTTGGGACGCACTTTTGGGTAATGAACAGAGTTGGTAATTATTTCTAGAGGCTCGCCACATTAGGTGACAGGCGTGTTTTGATCAATTTTGCTCGCGATATTAGAATAGACTGTTTAGAGAATGATTGGGAAGAAGTTCAGAATCAAAAATTGAAACAAGAAATAAATTTGGGAAGAAGTGGAAAATAAAATAGAATCAAGAAGATTGTACACTTTTTTGCTTTTTTCATAGATTTGCTGTCTTGAGAGAATCTGTCCATAAACTGCAAAGGGATTAAGGCAATCAATGAAATACAGAGTTAATATCGAGCGCGCAACAGGTGAAAGAGAGCAAATTTAATTATACTGAAGGATAACCGCAGCGTTTAATACTGATATTACTCAGCATAATCACCATCATATATCACAATTACACACATGCCTTGCTAGTATCTCTTTGAGAAGTGATCCAGGCGCTTTAACCAATAGCGTACTAAGTTGGAACGAGTGTGAGAGCCTTGTAAGTCCGCGCCATGAGCGCGCAAAGGTGAGCATGAAACCCGTAGCAGGGACACAGGGGTAGCTAGACCACCTCACTTTTGTACGTCGCGTCTCCTAAGTGACCCAACTAAGACAACAGTACAAATTGTTTGATTATATGGTATTCAGTGGTTTTGAGACTATTCTACTGTCAGTAGCCAATAGAACTGGGAATCTTTTGATCTCTTTTGCTTAGAGCAATAAAAGCAATTACTGATCGTAATCCAACCCAGCTGACTGCTCTCTGTGCTATGAACAGCGAATCATAATTCTGACAAACTTGATTAATACAACTCTGGTACTTAACCAAGGCTATTTATAAGCACCGATGCCCTAAGAAATTCAACATGGGCGCAGTTTGCGGAACAAACTCGCGGCAAAGTTATTGCCTTCTAGAGTCGCCACAATACACTTGGCACACCAGTCGGTGCGGGACTCACTACTAAGACACATGGCACGCGTCTTCCTTTCAATTTACCTCGGTATCCTTCACACCTTCGCCGAGTAACTTTTGTTCACTTTTACAAAACACCTCCATGACCCCAGCCGCGCGTGGTTGCTTAGAAACCACAACAAAGGCACGAATATCGCCTGCCAAGCGGGAGGTTGGGGGTACCTTTGACGGCACGACACTGGATATAAGCCTGAAGTCTTAAAGCTGTGCCTACAGTTATTATCAATAAGACAAATGCTCTATACAACAACAGAGGCATTACTGTGCACCGACATGAATATGAATGCTTCACGTCTGCTGCATGTTAGAGTACAAGTGTAAAGTTAATTCATACTGGAAGGCTATTGCGCTTAGACTTCTGATTAGCGACTAAATGAATCGCCGGAAAGCGCTCCCAGGAGAATATATAGTCTACGCTGCTACCTTTTATACACAACAAATATTATTTGATTAAAATGCTCAGCTCCACCACGCGCCCTTATATTAAATTGTACATTTTATTCTCGAATGGTGCTAATGTAATTGGCGGATAACTCGACAAACAGAGTTTATAGAGGCAGTGTTTGCCATAAAATAACTTAGGTTTCTGTTTATCAACGTTTTCACCGATATTTGTATTGCTCGCCAGTACAGGTGGCCCACGTTTTCTGAATCTTTGATTAATTGCCTTTTACTCCGGGCAAACACATTTTCACTTAGAGATGTGGGTCTGTCAATGATTCCAAAGCGGAAATATCTCTAATCTACAATTCTAATTGGTTGTAGCGTAGTATTCAAACAGAAGTAAAGGCGACAGGAATTTGTCAGCTCGACGAGGATGTATTTGTCTTATTATTTGTAGATGAGCTCAAGATAAGCGTGTTATAGACCTGAGGGAACGCGCCTGACAGCGCCAATTAGAAAAATCCCCTTCCTCGCTATAAAGCACACGGGACACACGCCTTCATAACGGAGAGTTAGAACAGTCGCTATGGAGCTCTAAAAAGCTGTGTTTCCGAGGACCAGATTCCCAGACCGGTCGTCTAGTCAAGCCTTGCTCACTTGCGAAACACTCAAAAGCGATGGCACGCGCCAACATTAACTAAATTAAACTAATTGTTCTCTGGGCCAATCAGAGGCGAGAACTAAGCAAAGATCATAAAAGTCACGCCCGGAACAGGTGATTTGACAATGCCACAGCACTAAAACTATCCTGGGATCCCCTAGTACTCGTTGCCAAAGCATTATTGACTAATTCTAGCCAACAGCTGCTATTGACAATAAGTATTTTGTGACGGATGCAAATTCACCGGCTACTCTTTTGTTTCAAAAGACTAGCTGTCGAAAGTTTTCTGAACTCTGTACATGGAAGTACGGGAAAAGAAAGCTAAAACACTTTCGACTATCAAGGAAGTTATTTTAGCATTATAATGCTTAGATTTTCCTAGAAGTCAGGAAAGTTCGAGTCACACATTGTGGTTTCGTAACACAGGCTAACAATACCCTGAGAATAACAATAAAACACTCGAACTGGGAATAGATCTTCAATTTTCTGCTTATACACCCGCTCTAAAGCCGTTGGCAGAGCGCTGTACTAAATAGATGTCCAGAGAGTGTAAGAGCTATGCACGACAATATTGCGGCGATTTAGGAGTTTGCTTGCATGATGCGAAATGCGGTTACGCTATTAAGTGGAATAACTGAAGCGCGCAGCTCGTTCCGTGAGAGCAGACTGAAAAACTGCTAAAATCAATCATGCAAGCCACGAACTAAAATAAGATCCGTGTTCTCAAACCATGGGGTCACACAATTCATATTATATGAACATGTTTTATTTTTCGTTATTACTTATGTATGAAGTGATAGAATAAAACAATCTTTAAATGGCTGATTTCATATTACACGATAGCGAAAATCACTTAAGGGATAAGAAAAGTTAACAAGACCGTGCGTGAATGCACTTGTTGAGTTCACTGTGAAATGTTCCGCTTGAAGCGTTATAACACCGTCCGCATAAGCTTTGCGAATGAAAACATAATTTACATTTTTTTCAATAAACTATTTCAATAGATTTCTCTCGTATATTCTTAAGTTATAATTGTGTCTCTGGCAAAAACGCTGGTTGCATAGAAAATGGAGTCTGAAACGTTATTATCATGAATATAGTTTAAGGCTCTTGCGTGCCCTGCATTGTCCTGGTGTCGTGGTAGAAAAATCTCTGCCGTTATTAATACATGATCTAGGTAACAGAAGCTTATCCAGAATATCCGTAGATGTCGGCCTAAGTCTGCAGTCAGCCTCCCAGCACTGCTGTACAAGTCCAACGAACTCTTCATCCTGCACGCAGATTTCGCCCGATAACCTCGGCCGGAGTTGATATGCTACAACTCCAAATATAACTACATGTTGGTTCTCGTTCCCGTAAGGTCTTTCGCGTGTAAACATTTGCCATAAGCAGATTCCGTAGGAATAGATGTCTGCTTTAGTCGTTGGGGTCTCCCCTCGTAATAGTTCTGGAGCCCTGTAAGCGTAAGTTCCTGTCAGATTCGACTTAGTTGGACTAGCAGGTTTATGGTTCTCTTCAACTGCTTGAGAGCACCCGAAATCTGCCAGCTTGCAGTGATCATCAGGTCCAACTAATACATTCCCAGGTTTCAAGTCCAAATGTGCAATACCTTTGGCGTGGGCATAGTCTAAACCCCTGGCAATGTCCACGGCGTATTTACAACGGCGTTGAGTACCAAGCTCCTCTGTGACATTATAAATAATGTTCTGGAGGTTCCGCTCGCCCGCATACTCCATGAGAACACAGTTAGTTTCCTGAATTGTAAACAATGCGAGTGTTCTGACAATATTGGGATGTGCGAACTCCAAGACAGAAGTTTCGGCCTCGAAACTCTCCCTAGCTGCACGCTCGTTTTTTGTTTCTTTGTGGAGCTTTTTCAGGGCTAGCCTCTCTCCCCTGTATTCCGCCTCGTAAACGGAGCCGAATCCTCCAGTACCGAGCAGTTTTCCGACTTTCAACTCTGAGAACTCAATGTTCCTAGATGCAAGCTCTGTCTGTATCATTTCGCGTCTTTGGCACCCGCAACCGTTTGCAGCTTCGCCAAACAGCCTCCCGCGATCCTGGAGAACCATTCCTAGCCAGCTATACTACAGAAGACTTGAAACTGAAAAGTGTGTGACAGCGCAAGTGTATTGTTGGCTGGATATTCGCGTTCAACTTCTGCCGTAGCGCGATCGCAGTGAGTGAAGAGTTTGCAGAGATGCTTGCTGTTTGAGCTTCTAGTGTGTTCTGAGTCGAGTGACTGAGCTAGTCTCTAGTCTTGGTGGAACCGAGTTGTGCACGAGCGTACAACAAATGCTAGTCTGAGATACTGCGAACAAGCCACGCGCAAACTAACTGTTCAGGTGTTAGCATATAACATGTATAGGGCAAATCCCGTGTCTCAGCCAATCACAGCGCGCTGATCAATCAACCGGAACCAATCACATTGGCTCGTTTGCAAAGTAATTTCATTCATTGAGGGCACGCAAAGTGCTAGTTACCTCGCCAAATACCATATCGCTGAGGCTTGCCCTGTGAGTTTCACGCATTTTGCAGAGCGACGGGAAGTGAATACATTTTGCCGAAAATTAGGCAGTTGATATGCAGAAAACATGAAGACATGTTTCGAACAGCGCTTTCTCGGCCTTGCTCCACGCGTTCTGTTGCACGCATCAGTTGTTTTATTTGCACATGGTTAACAAAAGCGAACAGCTCGCATAATGAAAAGAAGGGAAATTTACATAATGCACGAACTAATGAGGCTTTGCCTGCACTACATGAGATAAAGCTTGATAAAAATCTGCACAGGAAAATCAACACGGCTTGTTCGTTAAGTCGATTCCAAGTCAAAATACACCTTCAGCCGACTGAAGTCATTAACGATATTAAATCTTCCAAAAGCGTCTGAAAGTTTTAACCCGTGATTGCTATGGCAGCATTGCTGGCTTCAGCTCAGCCTTTTCATATCTCCATACAACTCATATTCCTTGTATTAAAAATGAGTGTGTTCTATCCCACACTGTTCTCGTGGCAACCTTTAAAGGACCTTCATTTTCAAGCGCTCTGATTGGCTCTTGATTATCATGTAAATTTCACGGCTTTATTTACCATTGTCAGATACAAATCACGCGAATATTTGTCTTGGTTTTATCCAGTTTGCCATTGATATTTCCCTAAGTGATTAAAAATAGCTCAAGCACAAAAGGTTCAACATGTAAAATACAAAGTTTCCCAAACATTAGAAAAAGGCTGAAATTGCGAAAAGACTGTGGCCATGCCCTTTTTTCTGTCGTTTGATGCTGTATATATTTGCAAGGGGCAAACTATTTCTTTATAGAGAAAATTTGTGCTTCGACATATGGGGTCAAGTGCTATCAATTTGTGGTACAAAAACCTGCGCCAGGTTTTCTTTCATTGCCATTTGGCCCCTAAAAGCATGGAGTTTCAAAGAAACTTTGCAATGCAATTCGAATTTCGCTTTCCGTTTGAGTATCAATATTTTCCCTAAGTTATTACTTTCCTTTTAGAAAGAGAACGAGGTGTTTTATTTAGGTGAATTGAACTTCAATTCTCTTCTGACACCTGTTGCTATGGCACCCGCTACTGAAGCTCGTTAAGCTAGCTGAAAATAGCCCCACTGACAACCTTATTTTGCCTTCCGCCGGCAATCTGCTGCTTTAAATAGACAAATTAAACGCTGAAACTGCCAAAATGCCTGCGGAAATCTATATTGATTGTCAGATTGCTTGCCTTGGAACTCATCGGAAGCGCTTGGTTCAAGTACATCTATGACAGGAACACTATACTTTCGATAGAGCGTTCCAAGTATTCAAAAGTTTCGTCAAAACTAAAGAGAGTTTGCAGTAATTTCTTTGATAATAAGCCAATAAGGCTATACTAATAAAGCGATAAATACAGTGATGTTTGTAATTTCTCAGCTCTGTGATAACAATAGCCTCCGCAATATTGCCTGTTTGCAACCACTTAAAATAGAGCTGCAACCATTCAGACCTACAACAATCCAATTAGTTGCCGAGCAAATGTGAAAAAAGCCCTATGCTTCAATGCAATCAATATGCAAGCTTTCGAGACACATTTGGACAAAAGGTTATTGCAGGCAGAAAACACTAGTTTAGAATACAAAGCTTTTGGTGATACGCTTTTCTATAGAGGGAGAGAAAATCGCACAAGGGCAGTGCATCGTTAATTGCAAAATTACAGTTCACCAAAATGTTTAACCTTGAAAAAAAGTTCGCCTGAATTTTAGACGTTTTTTCCCTCGTAAAAATACGAGAGAAAAAAAGACGTCCGAAATTCAGGCTAGAGAAAAGTTGAATCCTAGAACAATGATAAATTTAGAAAGCTATAAAATATCTAACACTTTTGGTTCTTTTAGGGCTTCAAAACTCATGCAGCTACAGTACGATTCTTCAAGGAGCCCGATGAACTTCAAACGTAGTGACTGCTTCAAGGGATCCATCCAAAAAATAATTTCCGAAAAGAAGCTTACGAACTCCCGGTTACACAATTCCTACAAAATGTAAAGTTGGAAGAATCGGTTATTTCCTAACGGGATGCTTCAAAGGCACTGTTAAAAAAAGGCTAATTTTCCGAACTTTCTGTGGTAGCTCCTTGGTAAGAAACCTTGGTATCTGGCAATGACACTTTTGTTGTGTATCAATCGGGACAGCTCGTCAAAGAACTCCAGTATCTTTTGGAAATCCATTTTTTCCAACTCAAGCGCAAAACACTTTGACTTTACATCTTCATAGACTTAGCCGACGCTGCGTTTTTAGAGAAAATAGGAATACCCAGATCATGTACTTTTATTAGGAAAATCCTTTCTAGATTGACTTAGTATTTCTTTTCAGATTTGGCTGGAAAATTTTCCCAGTCGCATCCGGCTTCTGCATGATATTATTTAGGTTGCCGGCAAATATTTCAAATGGCCTAGCAACAGCTATGGGCTCGACTAATGCAATATTCAGTGCAATGCATACCAATGAATCCCATAGCTCAATTCTTACGCGCGCGTTGATTGGTTAAAGACTAGTAAGAAAGCTGAATTCGACAAAAAACACAGGTTACCCGCTCGCAAAGAAAGTTCAAAGCTCGAATCATTTCACTAAAATAATATGAAATCTTCGCCATGAGGTTCAAGAAAAATTCATCACTCGACGAGTGAATTCCACGTCCAATTTGAAAAAAAGATCGTTTTTTCGCGTGAAATTGACCGTGGAATTCACTCGTCATGCGATGAATTTATTTATAGAATTTCCTGGCAAACTGCATCGCAATGCACGGTAACTAAAAAGGTTAACTTCAGATGCAATAAATGCCGCGGCTTCGGAACGCATTACAATGCTTATGCATGTTAAGTACTTGGTCAACTAACGAGCTTCCGTTTAGCTGCAGTGGTCGCCGCTTAAAAGAACGGTTCCGTAGGGAATAATGTGAAAAAATTTGCTGCGCGTCAATGCTGAAATAGTTTTCTGAAATACCAGTGAACCAGTGCAAACCGAAAAGATGCCATGCGTGAATATAGCTTGAATACACTAATAGAATGGTAAAATTCTAGCCTCGCCGAGCCTTCAACGCCCTTGTTTTAGAACCAAGCGCGGGCCTTTTTCTGATACGCAAAATCCGTCGAGCCTCGCACTGAGTTGAGCTTTCCAATAGACCTTTTTCCAAAATGGCCGCCGAAAATTTAAATCGATTATTGTTAAAAATGGACACCAGCACTAGAACACACATCATCACTTTAGTAAAACTACAAAATTTCGCTGCATTACATCCAATATCTTCCGAGAAAACGAACGTTGAAAATTTACAGACGTTTGTATGACTGGGGGTATGCGTCATACCCCAGTCATACAAATCTCTGTAAAAAATTCAATTTTCAGACTCTGCTTTCTCAGCCGACATGGCATTTGGCATAACGAAAATTTAAAGGATAACTAATGTGATGATGCTCTTTCTAGTGCCAGTATTTGATTTTCGGTCAGTTTAATTTTAAGACATGTCAATTTGCGGCGGCCATTTTGGAAAAAAGGTCTATTTGAGCTGAGCTTGCCGAGCCACAGAAATTGGAAGATTGAGTTTGGAGCTCCCTAAAATTCGTCTGAGAATTCGCATTTTACAAGGAACATTCTATACTGCAAGCCTCTAAAATATCCACGAAAACCAGGGCACTGACTCGGCAGTTTACTCTTTACTCATTCTTATTTTGAAAAAAAAAATTTTCTTGCAAAATTGTAACTTACATGTAAAATACAAAAAATGAAATGAGCTTATTCTACCCAGCATATTTTCTGTTTCTTCTGTAAATGAATATGTTAAAAAAAGGGAAATTTCCAGGACACTTTTCCACGACTACAACCAAATGCATAAGTCGTTGGAACACCTAGTCCTTCCTTCCCCTCCCAATGTTGAAGTGAGGGCAGGGAGAGCGTGTTCTCTCGACAAAGTGTTCCAACTTTTTGCATTCGATTGTATAGCCGTACATCGGTGTCATTTCTAAGTAACGTATTAACTGTAGTGCAATAGAGACAAGCGAAATAGAAAGGGATAGGTAGGGGATATGTTGTCGGACTTTTTTGAATGTTGTTCTCTTTTTCTTGTTATGACAGTAAGGGTTAGGCAATGTGAACGAGTTACAGCAGTAAACTAGAAACAATTTATTGGTATAGAATTTGTTTAGACTAATTAACGGGCTTTACATGTTCAAGCCTCTAAACTCCATTCTTAAAGAGAAAGAAGCACCGATAGGCCCTTTAAAAATCAAGAACAACACAAGTATTTGGTATATAACGTCAATGGAAAATACGGAGAAGGGAGGGCAGGGAGAGTGTGTTCTCTCGATAAAGTGTTCCAACATTTTGCATTTGATTGTAGCTAGGCAAGCCATCACAACTATTCTCCCCGTGATTCTCACTTGTAAATTTACTGGATTTTTTGGGTCCTAAGGGACCGGTTATTATTATTGCCTGGGGGGTCTGAGGATTTTGAGCAATACATGGTCAAAATGAAGTGATCCCCCTCTATAGGTACTATGGTTTACGTGACCCCCTAAGTAAATCATTTCTGGGATTTTGTGTGCTATCTAATTGTGCTGAATAATAAAACCATTATCCTGCTTGATTTTTGCAGAATATCGTCTGATTTAGCCAATGAGGGACGCTAAGTATCAGACGATATTCTGCGCAATCTCGCAGGATAATGGTTAAATATTAACTTTGAAATATCAAATATTTGTTTCCTGCATCTTTGCTGAGCTTCCAGTGAATGTTTGCTGAGAGGTTGTAGCCTGTGTAGCAGCCAATCTCCTTCCCAGAGACTATTGCACTGTTTGTTGTCTGTCATAGGCTCTGGCAGACAATCATAGGCGGATTCTGATTGGCTAATATTCCAACTCACTATTTTGAAAATGGTCTAACCGACAAAGAAGTTCACAATATATATAAAAGATGGTTGTCCTAGATTCTAGGAGTTCCAGTTTATCCTCTATCCAGAGTTTCTGACAGTCGGCACAACTGAGAGGGTCTGGGATCAATATTGGTGTAACAGCTCTAAAGGGCAGGGAACGGTAGCCTCCTTTGCAGCCGCTGTTGTGTCGCTCGTTTCACTTTTTCCCCACAACGAGGGACACGACAGCGGCGGCAAAGGAGGCTAAGGGAAGGGGAGCTAAGGACTCATCTGCTTGTTTTAATTTTATGTCTTCCTTAACTCTTCTCCCCTCCCCTTTAGGTCTGCTCTGCAGACTAGAGAGGCTGCCAGGCCTCATGCTCATAAATATGAGAATTATGTTGCCTATCTGCCAACTGTGGATTCATAGACTTGGGTGTTTTCAAGGACACCATAACCCTGGTGCACAGCTCAATAACAAAATCTAATGCACAGTAAGGGGCATTGAAACACAACGTTTTTAGCCTAGTGGATGCAGCCTTCAAAGTAGCTGGCCACCACTGTTGCAGGGCTTTAAATTGTGACTAATACAGTCGCAATTAGCAACCAAACGTTTTCACATTGCAACTAAAAAGTGTCAATTAGTCCCAAATTGTTGCCTAGTTTTGTGGATAATCAGGGCTCAAAATTGCGTCCGATACAGGCGTAAATACGCCTAAAAAATGTCCATTTACGCCTAACGTTTTAGACTAAGGCCTAAAATAACGACTATGTTTTCAGGTTCTACAGTGTTTTTGTAGTGGATTTACTCCTAGATTTTTGATACTCCTATAATGTTGGTAAAGGCGTAAAATTAAGACTATGATTATTTCTTAATTTCAAGCCCTTATAATTCTTAAGGTTTGCCAGAATAGTCTAGTGAAGCAGACCGTAAAGTAGCTAGCCACCACCGTCGCAGGGCTTTAAATTGTGACTAATACAGTCGCAATTAGCAACCAAATGTTTTCACATTAGAACTAAAAAGTGTAAATTAATCCCAAAATGTTGCCTAGTTTTGTGGATAATAGGCCATTTGCACTAATAATAATAATAGTCTTTATTCAATAATATCTCCAGGCAGAAGTGGAAATTTACAATATACAATAATTAATTACAAGTAGGAAAAAAGGCAACGATTAATGAAAGAGCTCTTAAACCGCTCAGTACGTACGCGCGGAAGCAAGTAAGGATGCCCCCTACTAACTGGGTCACATGACCCCAACTACCTCTTAATTAGATGTTTTGTCAAAATCAATTCCAGAAATACAAAGAACCAGTTGATGTTAGCCAAAAACTGAAGTTTCAGCATAAAATCTCTAACCTGGAGCAAATGGCAGCGACTTGAATTTTCAAGATTTTATTCAGAATGTATTGGATTTGGGTCACGTGACCCAGTTAGTGCAAGTGGCCTATTCTTATAAAGGTTTGCCTCCAACTATGTAAGTAAGTAAGTAGAAGCTTTATTTTAACATGGTAGATCCTTCAGGAGAAACATGAAATTGTGTTTCCAGAAATTATCCATAACCTCCCCCTTTTTTCATACAAATACTGTATTTTTCTTCAGAATTTCCAGAGGGGTGGGGGTCACTTTTCAACACCCTTCTGTTGGGGGTATGGATATTTTTTGGAACCACACAATATAAAATATAATTCATTAGACTTGGAAATACAATAATAATAATAATAATTCTAGAGTATATCTATTTATAAATACTAGAAAAAAATATATATAGGATAATAATAATAAAAAAGAAAATCCTGCTTTTCAAGGATGCAGTGTCACTTAGAGGCCGTGCATAATGTATCAGTCAATTCCAGCGGTGATAATCCCCCCCCCCCCGGACACTGTGGGGCATTTGCACACCAGTGCCTTGCCTGGGGTGGGGAATTTTGAAAATTTTGCTGGCCCCGGGGTCGGGAATTGTTTTTCCCCGGGGGAGGGGGGTGGGGAATTTTGGTTTTCTCATCTCAAGCGCGTCGGGTTTTGCGAACTACAACCCAGTTACAGAAAATAACGCCACATAAAATATAATGCAGAGCATGGCCTGTATACACCACGTTTGGAGACTGACACATTTGCACATTTCACAGTTAACGTCTTCTATAGAGAAGAAACAGATTTCGCAATTTCGTCTCATAAAAATGAATTGACACTATAAACAGAGTTCCAATTTCGCAAAAAATCAAGTAACATAACTGCGAAATAGTTGCTCTGCAAATAGAATAAAGGTAAATTTCGCATTGAGAGATGCAGCTAAATGGCTACAACCGCGAATGGCCTAGGAATGTCACTTCTTTATTTATATTTTGTCTCACTTTCAGTGAAATGAGAACTCGTTCAAAGACGAGAAAATTAAAGTACATTTAAAAACGAATTGTAGATGCTCGGACAGTATAGATGGAGTAGAAGTTTTTGTTGTGAAGCTTTGTCACCCAGAGTTACCGTCTTTTTCTCGTCCCGGGGGTGGGGCATTTTTCCGCTTTTTGTGTTCCCCGCCGTGGGGTATTCTGCATTTTTGCTAGCCCGGGGGCGGGGAATTTTCAGTTTTATTTTTAGAAATGACCAAAAGCCCGGGGGGGGGGGGGGGGTGGCATGGTCACCGCTGGAATTGACTGATACATAACCCTGTCTTTAAATTTAGTTAGCGCGATGAAGATGCGACTAGATGCGACTAGAACTGCTCTTTCTGCAACCAAATTTATTCTACCAGGCACAAAATTGTGACTACTAATGCACCAGTCAATTGACAGCCCCGCACTCCCCCATTCGCGCATTAGCGGGGCATTCACTTTTTGGCAAATGAAAGGCAGTGAGCGCCTCGGTTTGCGGGGACAATCTGAGAGGTGAATGCACCGTCCCCAGGGTAATAATTAAGAGTGAATGCGCTCCTTGCCCAATGAATTTAGAAGATAACACAAAGGATTTTTACTCACTGAAAATAGTCATGTCAATGGTGCCCAGTTTTCAATGCAGCCGCAGCCGATCGCAAAGCGATAAAACCATATTTTTCTACTTGCATGTACTTTCGCTAGTGTAGATTAAAATTTGATACGTTTAATTCAAGTAACAAAAATCTGTATTTGTCGTGTCTTTTGTGAAGTAAAGGGGTGTTCATATGGAGGTGAAGCAGCCCGGAAAGCGGGCTTGTTTCTGTTGTGTTGTGTCCCGGGGAAGTGAGTGACTCCCCGCTCGATGTACTGTGTGGAAGCCGTGAAAGAAAGTGCATCTCCCGACCAATGGGGCAGTAATGTAGTGTGAATTCTGTACGAAAGCCCCGCTAGTACCCCGCTAATGCGCGAATGGGGGGGTGCGGGGCTGTCGATTGACTGGTGCATAATATCTATTAATTTCAAGCCCGGCATTTGAAGCAGATAAGTTATAGGCACTGGCAATATAGTCGGTCAAATCCAGTATTTACCCTATCACTACCACTACCAGTGCAGACATTCATTCTCATTCATTTTTATTCATTTAGATATTTGTACATGTATAAAGTCTATAAAATAAACGGACTAGCACTTTTTATCTCCCTGCATTTAATTTTGCCATTTAATTTTTATCTTTCTGCATTTAAAGATGACCAAAAGCCTTCATCTTCGCAAAAGTAAAAGTAAGCTTACTATAGCCTGCAAAAATGTCACTTCAAAACACAGAGCATACTATACGTCAGAAAGGTCAGAAAGTGGCTAGATTTCTTCAATACAGTTTCAGACGATGGAACACATGGAACAATAACAAAGCGTTTATAGTATAAGAAGAGCACATACCTTCGATATTGGAACTAACTTTGAGATAACCTTCCCCACTTCTTCTTCCTTCCCGCCATTCGCCATTTTGAAAATCCCCCAGTCGCCTCAGGGGCCCTCGTCTTCGGGATCGGGTCGATGATCCCGCAGAATCCCGCAAAGGTCAATGCGCGGGACAAATCCCTACAAGAGTAGATCGATAAAATTTGGTCCAAATACTATTGAAGCGGTATCCTCGGATAATATAGACTAATAATCTTATGTGAATCAAGGCCAAGGAAAAAGGAAGGCATAGACTAGTTCTGGAACGCGGAGTGCACGAACGGGAAAAAGTCGAGGTCGAGCGGGTCCGCAATCAAGAAGGACTGGGTCTGAATGATACTCTTTCAAAATGGCGGAAGGCGGGAAGAGGAAAACACAATGACGAAATCTTAATTTTTGAGAGTATTTTCTAGAGGTATGCGAGATATTTATTAGAGTGGAGAGTATATTATAGCCAAGATAACTAGGAGAAAGTACATATCAGCAAAAGTGCTGAAAATACTAGCTAAGCAAAGCTGTGAGATGTCAGAACTGAACTCTAATGGAAAAAACGTTCACAGAACTCCCCCATTCTGCTAGCAGAGGCCAGTTCTTTCATGCCCTGTGCAGGGAGATAAACAGTGCCTATATAATGGCACACTATATGGTATTTAAGGAGATCTCAGCCTTTTGGAAATTAAGTGGCTTTGTGAATGGACTGTTTGTGTCAACTTGTGTAACATGCCGGCCCCAGCTTTTCAATACCAGTCCTGCTAGCAGTCATTTTATCTGTCCACTAGCGGACGTACATATATCTGCCCTCTTTTGCCCACTACTATCCATAATCTCCCCTTACATATGCATCCTTTTTTCCCACTAATTATAGTGCTCACGCTGATGTCATCCCAAGGGGTGGATCTTGAAAAAGGGGGTCCCAAAGTAAAAACCTTGCTCTTGCAAATACAGTAAATGTATGGGGAAATCTATCTAAAAAGTGGGGCCCGGGCCCCTGAGCCCCCCCTAAATCCGCCTATGCATCCATTGTTATTAATGTGCCAACCAGAGATTGATTGGCTGACAGAACAAAGGGCGCTATTCAATCTACAGTTGGCACATTAGCATTACAATGGCAAAGTTGATAAACAGTGAATAGTGCTACACATCCATGGCCACTTGCCCTTGTGATCATTCATCTTTCTAAACATTTTATGTACTTTGTATTTTCAGGTTAAATTTGGGTGGCTGCTATTATCTTATGAATCCTGAAAGAGAAAAATGTAAGGAGATCTTCAATGTTGAATGCTAGAGTTTTTCCAAAAGAGCTAAAATAGAAATGTTCATAATGGATGATTCCAGCTATAAGAATGTTTTTTTTTTTTGCATGCGGCACACACTTTTTAAACACTTTATTCAACAAATGGCCCTCATTTATGGACCATGCGGTTAAGACAGAATACATGCTTCTTGGGTCAGCTCAAAAGCTGTCCTCCTCCACCCCTAGTAGTAACCTCAATATAAATATTAATAACACTAAGGTCAAAAGAGTGAAATTCGCTAAATCTTTAGGAATTACAATCGATGAAATCCTTTCTTGGGAGGCACATATTAATTGCATAGCTAAGAAAATTGCTTCAGGTATTGGAGCACTCAAACGAATGGGTGCATTATAGCTGGAATCATCCAGCTCTATTGTGCAAAAGCACAGTAGCCAAATATATCTATGATTGCTTTGCCATAAGGCAAACCTGCTCAATTTAAATCTATAATGTTTAGAGGCTATGCCTATGTACTATTTGTATACCTCTCTCTAAATAAACACACTGTCTGTCTGTCATCCATTACTGTCTTTACAGTTTTCAAGAACCGAGTCCTGCAAAATCTTTATCCACAAGAAGATAACAGTGAGGATGAAGAACAAGAAAAGTTGCCATGTCCATTACCTTCCAAATGGGGACCATCACTGGAGGAAGTAACTTCAGCAGAACCAGATGGTAATGTAAAATGCTCTCTTTAACAATTAGTCTACGAGTTCGAGTTTTGTATGAGTCAATAACTGTAGATAGTTATTAACAAGGCGCGTAACACTGAGTTGACTATTTGAATCATAGAAAACAAGAACGAGTAGTCTAATTGTTTAGTAGAAACCCACTAGCTTACTACCTTCGAGTTGTTGCTGAAATGTATTTTACTTTCATGGTTTTAAAATGTTTTGCGCTAGTGTTTTTGTTACTCACTATCTATTACGTGATAGAAAGTGAGTAGCAGAGCCAATCAGATTGCAGGATTCATGATAGTATGTGAGTGGGTTTCTACTAATATTTCATAGTGGAGATTTCAGATAAGTGTTGTAAACTTGAATTATCTTTAAAGTGTATATTTTAGGGTGCCACTTGTCCCTGAGGTTTGTTTTACTATTAGAAATGAAAAAGTCACTTTTCCTAGGTTTAAAATATTGTTTGACCACATTCCTATTTGGTATCTTTTGGGGGTCAAATTCGATTTTACCAATGCTCATCCCTACTCCCCCATATTACGTAATAATAATAATAACAATAACAACAACAACATCCCTACCACCTACCCATAACATCCTCCCTTCATTGTTTCTCATGGTAAAGTATTTGCAGAAAGCTTCAAGGATTGGATGGTTTAGCATCACTTAAATGCCTACCTATTGGCTTGTTTCAAATAAGTTCCCATCTAAGAGGATATTGTGGCCTGGAGATTGGGAGAGACATTTTGCTTCCTTCTTGTTTACTGGGAACATATTTTCAGCTCTGGGTCATGCAAAAAGTACCCTGTGAGCAGTGGTTTCCTCCTCTAAGCCGACAGCTCACCAAGGAGGAAACCACTGTCACAGGGTATGCAAAAAGGGACTAAAGGCAGATGACATCACATAATATGGTTGAATTTCTACATTTCAAAATTTTCAGCTTTTCAAAGTCTGATGTTACATTTTTCAATTAGTTTTCTTAGTATCCCTAAGGCACTTTTTTGTGTAAGGTTGCCCATTTAGAATTAAATTGTTCATGACCTTGAGTCTAAAATTTTGCCACAGGAGTAAAAAATATTGAGACTTCCAGCAAAACTCTGAGAGTTGATGTCCCTGATTTAGAATAAAATACGGTATTTTTATTTCATATGTACTGATTAAACACTCTTATAAGGCTGTTTACAAAGCAGCTTTTAAACAAAGGAGTATAACTTTACACCTTGTATCAAAATTTTAAGACATACACTTTCCAAAATATCTTAACACAATAACTTTGGTAGAAAATTTAACATATTGCATAGATAGTGTTGATGAAATGTTCATGCATGTTAAGTAAATTTATTTTTTTGCAACATTTAAACTTTTGTGGCTTTATATGTCTTACAGTAGACAGTATGTAATATCTTTATTGATTTATTGAAAATGTCCATTAAATGCAACAATTTTTAAAACTGATTACAAATTGTCAGGTACAGCTGTAGTCAACCCTTACTCAGGTGAAAACTTGTAGCAGCCTCCAAATCCTGCCATCTCTTGCCATTTTCTTGGTGTTGTGAAATGATTGCATGTTTCACAGCCAAGGGTCTCTTTCCCACGTTGTGAGCAGCACACCCACCGTCCAGCTATGATGTTCCCACCCATGAAGTAGGCTCTGTGCTTCTTGCACCCAGAGATGTCACCATCAGGGTCAAAAGGACCTCCACACCTTGTACATGTCTCAAATCTTTTTCTGTTTTGCTGCTCAGCTAGAGCACAAAGTGCATCCTCTAGCACATTTTGAAGCTTGAATACCTCTTCTGACACATCAGTTCTGACCAACTTAGGCTGTTTTGCTGCCCACTGAAGGATATTTCTTGCTGCTTCTCCAAGTCTCTTGGCTTTTGGAACTCCTTTGTCTATTACTCCAAAATCCGCAGAGCTTCTCATATCAAAACATACACTCCTATCTACCAGCTCCTGAATCCAGTCCTTCAGGGTCAAATCCTTATCTACTACTATGAAGATTATAGGCTTGTCATGTATCAGAGCATACTTAAGCTCTAAGTTACAGTTTATCGATTGTTGATATTTGTCTGTTAGGAAGGAGATCAACAATGTGGAATTCTCTACAGCAGTTGCCATAGCCTCATTGATATTTCCTTGCATTCCACCCCACACATCCATCCAAGTCTTGAAAGTCTGCTGACTAAGCTCCATGTAGACGTCTCGCACAAATGATTGAATATCCCACTGGTAAGATAGCATCACATCAAACTTTTGGTCAATGGGGACACCATGCTTGTCAAAGAGTGGTTTTGGTGGGGAGAAGGTCATTCTTGTAACTGTGTAGTTGATCTGCGCGAAACGTAATCTTTCCTCGTCTTGGGTTACAATCTCACTAAGTGGGGGCAGGGGGGTCCTCACTTCCTTGGATGTGTCCCTTGGGGGAGGGGGCCATTCACTTAGCTTTCTCTGACATTCTTCTATCTGTTTAGCAAGAGCCTGAACTTCAGCCTAAGAAAGAGAGAAAGCAGTTGACATTAGTGACATTAGAGTGTGTGTGTTCTTGAAAACATAGAACAAGGCAAGTTGTCACTAGTACAGTATGCATACCACTACTACAGTATGCATACCACAGAACTGAAGTTAAAATCTACACCCTCCTCTCCCCAGGGAAAGGATCAGAAATTCTGATGGGATTCTTTTTATCTCCCATCTCGCTTGAAATTCCAGTGGGATGGGGGATAGGGGTGTAGTTGCATACTGCCCTGTGTTTATTTCCTGACACACAATAAAGGACTTATTCTGCTTGGGGCTCATTTTTAATAACAAACAATAGATATGTAACTACTATATTTGGAAAAATGGAATTTACCAGTCACCCTTATGCCAAGAATACCATTAACTCACTGCAGAGTACCAGTATGATAAAAAATATTATGAAAAGAAAAATATACACTTTTTCATTTAAGACATGCTTATTCTTGAATTGTGAGTAAACCATTACAAATGTGTGAACGCTGAGGAATGGTGGAAAAAAGAGAGGGGCATTAGACTTCTTGATGAGGAGTGTAGCCAGAATTTGGAAAAGGGGGGTCACAAACACTGAAAATGTATGATGACCCATCCCAAAAGGGGGTTGCTTGCACCCTAGGAACCCCTGGTCAGGGGCGTATCCAAGATTTTCAGAAAGGGGGGGCCGGATAGTGAAAACATGGGACAAAAATTTTCAAATTTCCTCCAGCAAATACAATAAATGTATGGGAAAATCTCCCGATAAAAAGGGGGTCTGTGGCCCCCTCGGCCCCAGCCCATCTGACCTGGTGACTCACCTCTTCTCTTTCTGCCTCTGTTGGTACCCCATCCCTTGCAGACATTACAGCGAAGATGAAATCATTCATGGGGTTGCTGTCAGGAACCTTGGGATGTGCCCTATATGCTTGTCCCTGGTCTAATAACTCATAATACAGCTTGCCTGCTATGCCCAAAGATAGCCAGCCCGACGGCCAGAACTTAGCACCCTTCACTGGAATTATCTGCTTCTGATTTGCTCTTGCATACTCATACTCTTCCTGGCATTTCCTGGAATCCTGGAAACCTGGCGTCAAGATTGGTATATAGACATTGCAGTTTTTAATCAGTTCCAAGTTGCTAGATCCTGGACCCCCCATTTTTATGCCCAGGTTGCTCATAGAATTAGCTGCTGCATTGTAGTTAGATACCCCTCTGCCTGATCGCACAAGACCTGCTACACCCTCCCCATCTTCCTGAAAAGTGATGCAAACATGCAATCCTTCAGTTTTGGTAGTCTTCAGTGCAGATCCCTCCTCCACATCATGCGTTGGCATAGCAACAGACTCAGCCTCAGCTCCTGAGATCTTCTCCTTTACCGCATCTAAGAACAGTTTAGTGTTCTCGCTAGTGGTAGTCACTTGACTGATGCTAGTCCCCCATGCAGTAGCTATGGCTCCTACGCAACCAGAAGGGGAATAGTTAGGTTGTACTAATATTGCCACCACTGGTTTTCTTCTTGTCCTTGGCATAGTTCGCCAGCTCTGTGCAATAAGGTGATCGCTGGTAGTTGAATGACGTGACAATCACGAACACGTGACACCACATCACGCTCTGCTCACGTAACGCTAACGATAACGGGCTTCCCTCTGATATCAGGAACGCATTATAACCGTTGTCACGTAGAGTTTTCGCCACTTCCTTCGCTTTGTCGTAGTTCTTTGAATGGAAAGACACGGTAATGTTCTTTGCTGAGCCTCCATTTGGTTTTGCTTGCTGTTTCTTCGAATTCACAGCCTTACCTTGTCCCTGTTTCGCCGGGGAGGTAGTTTGTCCGTTCATGTTTGCCGTATTCTGTGTTTGTTTATGCGCTGGCTGACCTGAAGCTTGCGTTGTTTGTTGAGACGGAGGAGCTCGTACGTCGGGCTTCGCTTCGCTACTCGATCCACAACCCATACGTTTTCTTATTTTGAGCTCGCAGAGTAGCTCAGAGTACTAGGAAATTTGATGTACAAGCTATTGTAGGCCCATTTGAATAAGAGAAGTGCCGTTCGTAAACCATAGAAGATTATTAACCAAGATGTCGTGGGGTATGCGTGATACGGATACGGGATCATGAGTTTTAAGCGATTTGCTTGTACAAACTCTATTGTCAACAACTTGTTTGAGCTTCAGGTGGCATGGAAACACATAGTAAACAACTTGTATTTTGCAAATACAATAACCAATAGTGGGAGTGAAAAGATGATTAGTTCTAGATGAAAGAATAAGCGGTAAACCTTGTAATCTATGCAAATATGCAACAAACTTAAAGTCAGAAGGTTACTGAACCGTTGTGCGCAATTTTTGTTAAAGTTTTTTTATTGTCATAATATATTTACTGAGGAACATTTTTGCCTTGGGGCAGAACTTTTAAAAAAGGCGCATTTCTAGAAACTGGTGAGTCATGCAGTGATGCAAACAAAAAAACTCTATAAAACAGCTCTGAAAACTGCAGAAATTCGAATTATTAAAGCCAGCTTCATCTTATTTATATAATAATTGTAAAAAAATTGTAGGGTTAAATTTTGTGTAAAGACTTGTTGGACCCGGGCGATCTGTTTATGGGTGATCGGTTTTTACAATGGGGTACCCTGAAACGAGTACAGTAAAAACCCACAATGATAATAATAATGTGATTCTGAGTTGTTTATGTACATGACTGGTCTTATTTTATAGCATTTTGTTGAAACCACCGTGACATAGGCCCTTTAATTTTCCAAAAAAAAATCAGAACTCACTCTAGAAATAAAGGAGAAATGTGATATATACCATTGTTGTGGGTATTGTCAATAATTTGTTCGAGCTCCTGTTGACATAGAAACGTACAAAAACAGTTACTTTGCTCGTGAATCTATTAAAGAGGCTCGGTCAGCCTCCATTTTTCCAGCCTAGCAACATGCCAAGCCAGAAAAAGCATCCATTTGCATCGGGCTGATTTGAGAATGTGAGCAATGTTCTCGATTGAATTCGGTAAAACAAGATTCAAGTATGAAACTTTTGATGGTTATTTCGAGATTTCTACGCGTAATTCCTCCTGTAAACAACAAATCAGTTGCTGACATGAGCTATTTATTAAGCAATTCATAAAAACAGCATCTCTAGCAGAAAAAGAGACAAAAGGAATAGCGAAGAATGTTTTCAACTACTTTATTTCATTTGTCTAATTTTAATTCCATTTTTCTAAACATATTAAGAGAGCAGATTTCGTATGACTGTGAAAAGTACCGTGACACGGCGCGGTACGGTCGCGGTGGCGGTACGGAACCTGGCCTGCTGTAGATACTGAATGAAACCGCGTAGTCGCGGTACGGTCACGGTCGCGGCGCGGAACAACTCTTTCGCGGCACTTTTCACAGTCATACGAAATGTGCTCTATTTACATAATATTTAAAATCACCTTAGCTTGGTCCTTAGCTAAGGTGAAAGCGCAAGCTGAAAGCGCCACTTTGTCATACACTGTCTCTATTATGCATTCTTGTAGCCAGAGCTCTCCGGCTCCTCGCCTCGCGGGGGAGGCTCTGGTGGAGACTGTTTGAGGGCCCTCGCTGATTGACTGCTTTTGAACGTTGGGGCATGCGCAGAAAGTTCTTTCTCTCAACGGCTCTATCATTTCTCGCGCATGCGTCAATGGCTGTCACCAGAGCCTCCCCCGCGAGGAGACGAGCCGGGGAGCTCTGGGTTCGAGAATGTATCTTATTGTAGCGTGTAATGAGTCCCCTCGCTTCAAAATCTGTTCCGCGCGCCCGCCATGTTTTAACCTGCGAAAACAGCTGCCATCGTCAGAGGCCCCAAAAAACTCGACAAATTTTATATTGATGACGTTATTTGCCCATAATCGAAATGAAAACAACAACATCTTTTGTTTCGCATTAGACTAGGACTCGGTAGACCAGTAGCCTTCGTCAACCATCTCCAAAGCTTTCAAAATACCGCATTCGCAGAAAATATGTAATCGGACAATGCCGTACGCAGCCTATAGGCCTTGGTTGATTGCATTTTTAAACCGCACCGGGCGATTTTTTTATTTACGCCCGCACCGGGGGTGTTGAGGACCTACGAAAAATGTTCCAGGGGGGTTGCATTGGACTCTGGAAATTCTACGGGAGGGGGTGTGTCTGGGGACAGGAAATTCCAAGGGGGAGGGGTAAAAAAGATGACTTTCCTGGGACATTTTATCCAAAAATAGATTTTCCAGGGGTAGTTTGCCAGAACAAATGGAAATTCCAGGTTGGAAATTCCAGGGGAGGGGGTCTGTTTCACGATTGGAAATTCCAGGGGAGGGGCTCTTTTTAAGGGAGGTCCTCAACCCCCCCGGTGCGGTTTTAAAATGCAATCAGCCCTTAAGACAAGGGCCCGCAATCCATGAGATTGGCCTGAAGATTTAAGAAATCCAGCGTACGCCCGAGGCCGTGCCTGCAACGTTCAAAATCCTGCGTACGCCACTGTGGGAAATCTTTTGTTGTCAAGACAAATGTGTTTTTTTGGCAATGCCAACCCGTGCGTGACGCGGGCTACCTGTGTAGGTATTTCCGTGCTCCTGGGGACCAAAACGAAGATGACAGCCTACACGAACACTGTTTCTCTCCAAAATCTGCGAATTGTGACGAATTTTTTGACAATTTAGGGTACGAAATTAGCTAGGAAAACGTCTGGAATTCCAAATATGGTAAGTACAAACTTTCATATAAGGACATTTTTTGTTTGAAAACGACACATTTCAACGGGAAAGTAATCCTTTGAGGACTTCAGATTCAGATACTCGTACCTAGTCGCTTAGTCGCGTAGTAGAAACGTTTCGGAGCACACGAAACGTTTGTGGGAAGGATAGGTGTGGAGCGCAATACCTTTGCGCACCTTGCTTATCATCCCACAATCCATTGCGCGCCGCACTTATCCATCCCACGACCCCCTGCGTGTGCTCCGTGACTTTCATACTGAGGGACTAGCTACGAGTCTGCCTTAGATTGTTACATATGAAAACCCTCATAAAGACAGCCTAGCCCCTGGCGTCTGAGTTGGCTTCCTGTGTGGGTATCAGCTCTCGGTATCAGATAGGAAATGTGAGCCCGGCCCAGCCCTCACGCTTCCTCACGGTTCATCTCCGAGCACAGGGAACCCACCTTGAACGCCAGGGGCTACGCTGCGTTATAGACTGTGTGGCGTAGGCTGTTTCGGGTTTGCAAAAGAATTCCGGAATCTTAACAGTATTCGCCTTTGTCACACGGCAGCCATCTTGGATTTTCTAATACAGCGAAGCTGGCATGAAAGCGAGGCCAAGCGTGTAACGCATAGTCATTTCTGTAAGAAAAAATCCAAGATGGCTACCGTGTGACAAAGGCGAATTAGCTAGAGACTGGTGCTCGGATTTTACTTCGCTTTAAACCGTTGGCTCGGGTTTATCTATTTGGGAATCAGTTACGCGTATATGCTCTCTTTCCTTTTGAAGCTCCAGTAATTTAGCCGTGACGTATTCCAGCTGTTTAAAGACCTCGTCAACATCAGTCTGAAAGAGAAAAAAGGATAGCGTAGCAGCTTGCTCGTAAGGTCTATCACTCATATTGGCTTGATGTACCTCATTGTTCTATTTTTTTCTTTTCTTGTTTTCTTTTTTTTTCTTGTTTTATTCTTGTGATTCCATTTTTTGTAGTGAGGTACATCTACCTAGTTTGGTTAGATCTTGCGACAGCTGCTACACGACGTCTAATATTAGTTAATGATCTGAAGCACAAGGACCACGGAACGTGTTTTTGAATAAAAATGTGTGTTGGGTTAAGTATTTAGTGTTTGGTTATGTGTGTGGTGTTTGTGTGTTTGGTTATATGTGCTGTGTTTGTGTGTTTGGTTACGTGTGCGGTGTTTGTGTGTTTGGTTACGTGTGCGGTGTTTGTGTATTTGTTTATCATGTGTGTGTTTGGTCATGTGTGCGGTGTTTGTGTGTTTGGTTACGTGTGCGGTGTTTGTGTGTTTGGTTACGTGTGCGGTGTTTGTGTATTTGCTTATGTGTGTGGTGTTCTTGTGTTTGGTGTTTGGTTACGTGTGCGGTGTTTGTGTGTTTGGTCGTGTGCGATGTTTTTGTCTTTGGTCATGTGTGCGACGTTTGTGTGTTTGGTTCCCGGAAGGGTGCGGGGGTTATTTGTGCGGTATATCGATTCAGAGGTGTTAGGGAACATAAACAGGCTGTGGACACAAATCACTTCTTCCTAAACATCGTCTCTGTTACAATCGACCTTCGTGATGGTCACGCTATGGCGCTTTGACATTGCGTGACTACTTACTTACCTCTTCTACTCTTTCTTCCTGTATTGGCACTTCCACATCGACTTTGTTTGTCTCCTGATTCGGTTGGGAGACAGTGCTAGCGCTCATATTTGTTAAAATATGTGACTGTTTTTCCTCTGGCTGTTTTTCCTCAAGTTTTGACACTTGTTTTGATAGCGAAGGAGCTTGTACGTCAAGCTTGGGTTTCTCTTTGTTGCTGCCTTGACTCGAAGCGCAGCCCATGCGCTTTGTCAAACGTTTGAGCTTCTGTAGTAAATCGAGTTATGAATTAAGCATACCGTTAACTCTCACAATACACCGTAAATACTTGATTTTCATAAAGCACCCAGAAGTTAAGGAACCAGATTTTAAAGAAAAACAATTTTCTAGTTCTTCTTTGTCTTGAAGCAATATGCGCGAGCTTGCGTGAGACGGACACTTTTGTCCGCTAGCTGCGTGAAGCCATGGTAACATGGAAACGGATAGCAAACAAGTAACGTTTTGAAAGGATTATTCAGATTGGAGAAATTACATAACTACACCTTTTGCTGTTCATTGCGAGAGAAAAAATGCTTCATTTGCGCCAAACGTCAATCAAAAAAGCGAAAATACATTCGTTTGAACAAAACGGCATTCGTTTGGTCAAAATACAAATTAAATTTGGAATTTTGCATAATAGTGGGCATTCAATAAAATAAAGAAGCAAGGGAAACAAAAAACGGTGTGCATGGAATATATATATACACATTTATTTTCTAATGTTTCCTTTTCGTAACAAAAAACAAGCGTAAACTTGAAAATTATATGTAAGAATCCTTGATATTATTGTTAACTTATAATCGTTGTTGTTTTGTTATTGAAATTGTTTTTGTTAACGTTATTAATGTTGTTTATTGCTATTGTTATGGTTTTTGAATACCAGCAGACTGGCCTGTACCTCCACCTCCCAAGATCAGAAAAGTGTACACCGTAACCGCACGGCCAAAGGACCTGGTGTCCACATGCACAGGTAGGACCGTGCGATCGGCTGTTCAGTGTTACTCAAAAGGCTAGGCGATGAAAACTCAGTTTCAGTCTGATTGAGTTCTTTTGCGTTCTCAGTGCTGACATTTACGCCTAGGATACATGTAGCACGCAACCTTGTTGCCAGTTTTCTTATGATGCTTCCTAGCCTCCTCCACAAGCATCTCTCGGCTCAAAACAAGAAAACAACGCGCGGGGCGAAAACGCGCGAGAACGGAAAGGAGCGCGGGCTCACTTTCAAACGCCAAGGCTGGAAAACGAGCCGAACACACGCCACAAAAGACGCCCGCAGAGGAGGCTAGATGCTTCCCTCCTCGGCGTGGGCGTAATATTTTCCCATTTCAAATGGTTTTATCTCTCAGAGGATGCTATGATCTAGTTATTGGAAGGCCCTCTTGATACTTCAGGCCCCCCTTACACAGAAAGAAAACAATTTCTCCTCCCTCCCTCCGAATTAAATAATTGCCGGTCCCTTCCCTTGCTCATTTCCTTCTATAGACGTCATCGTGTCGTCTCGTGACGGTGCAACCAAGGCAGAGTCTCAGCCTAAGGATTCTGAGGGCAAGGGGAGCTTAAGCAAAATCGGAAAAGAAAACTCAAAAAGAAGAAGACCAAGGAGAGAAATAGAGAAGACAGGTAAGCCTGCTAGCCGGCTCTCCAGTGGGTTTTTTCGGATATTTTATTTTTTGGCGCGCGGGGATTCCTGTGTCTTCCCCCCCCCCCGCGACACAGGAATCCCGACCTCCAAAAATAAATCATCCGAAAAAACAACTGGAGAGCCGGCTAGCAGGCCAGGTAAGTCAGGCATGAGGCATGTAAATCGTAGGGCCCGTTCACAGCTGCGATTTTGGAAGCGATTCCGAGACGTCACATCCAACTGATACAACGCCCCGGCGGTTTGGCACTGCAATGTCTGACAGTTTGTTGATTTTACGCGGAGGAAATTTATTTCTGTTCGAGTCGTGATCGAGACAGGTTCATATTGTGGGTTGCACTTAGTTCTACTGTGTCTTTTGTATGAGACAATAAACTGAGGTCCCGTCTGTTTTCCCTTCTCACCCTGTGAGATACCCAGCGAACGCTAAAGAGACCATTACACTCTTTCGTAAAGGCCCGTTTACACTTGTAATTTTTGCTGCAATTTTTGTCGCGCGAGTCGCGGCGATTTTTCTCGCACTTACGCGTCAACTCAAAATTACTAATGTAAACTTAATGCAACTCGGCGCGACCGACCGCAATTTTTGTCGCGTGATGTCGCGGAGATTTCAAACATGTCCGAAACTCTTTGCAACTTGATGCGATTTGAAGAAAAGAGAGCACAGAAATCGCACCGGATTTGCATCTCGTTTACACTAGAGAAAAATGCAACAAAAATCGGAAGTGTAAACCGGCCTTAAGAGTAGGTGATTGTCTCGCGGTGAAATGGCTTGGCTCTCGGAGGCATATATACTGTACAACAGCCCTCGTGGTTGTAGTCTGCGCGGCAGCATTACTTGCGCCATATAATCTCCTTGTCTAGCGAAGATAGACGCCTTTATTTAAAAATAATAAATATGTATCATTCAGGGTAGTCCACTGTTGAAGACCATTCCCTTCTTTTCTTTCTTTGTCTATATGTAGCTCCTCGGGAAAAGGCGCCTCAAGCAAAGAGTTTACATACTAGTGAAGACGTGTGGAAGATGAAAGGTGGGTCTCCACATCCATACCAATAGAGGCAAATCAGACCACCACTCGGCCTTACGCTCTAGCCTTGCTAATAACAGCCACACTACTGAGATAGAGGCAAATCAGACCACCACTCGGCCTTACACTCTGGTCTTGCTAATAACAGCCACACTACTGTGATAGAGGCAAATCAGACCACTCCACTCCGCCTTACACTATGGCCTTGCTAATAACAGCCACACTACTGAGATAGAGACAAATCAGACCACCACTCGGCCTTACACTATGGCCTTGCTAATAACAGCCACACTACTGAGATAGAGGCAAATCAGACCACCACTCGGCCTTACACTCTGGCCTTGCTAATAACAGCCACACTACTGAGATAGAGGCAAATCAGACCACTCAACTCGGCTTTACACTCCGGCCTTGCTAATAACAGCCACACTACTGAGACAGTGCTCACTACAGAATGATATATCTAACAACCACTCATGATTGTAAACTGCATTGTATATGGCAGTCCGCATCTAGGGATCAGACATGTCCACATCTGTAAACAGCATTTGAACATATCTATATGCTAATTTGCGGTATACAAGTGCTGTCGAACAATAATACTTTATTATTTATACACGGTAATTACATTCAGCTAAAAATCTAGAAATACTGGTTTACAAGAAGCCGTGTGTCATTAGCCTATACATTTACAAAATAAAAATACTCAGAAGAAAAAGACCCGAAACCCAAACCATTATATAACAAATTTATAAGACTAATTACACTTAGCAAAGTTGTTTCTAAAACTGAAAATAGATGGAGCATCTCTAAGGTTATTAGGAAGAGAGTTCCATACTGCAGCACCGCGATAGGAAAGGCTAGGCATACATTTAATTTTTTTATTTATATATTGATAACGTGCCAATTTGTATTCACATACATGAAGAAGGCTGGTTTGGCCAGCCGAAATATTGTTCTTAAAACTATATTCTCTACGTTGTGTCAACTTTTTCTGTAATTTTTTTAAAATTATTTATGGCCTGGGCCTGGGGTCAAAGGATCGGTTAAATACACGGTCAAAATGCAGTGATCCCCTCTATAAGTACTATGTTTAACGTGATCCCCCTAAGAGCGGTTAAACGTTTTCGTGAAAGTTCCCAAATGGATTCCATTCCTTATATGCGCTGTGCGCAAAGCGTGCCGAAATTTTTAACGTATTAGTGAAGTGAACTAGAAAAATGCAAATGTTACAGAAGTTGCTGGAATCCTGGAATCCTGCTTGCTGTGAATTGTAATACCCTAGGGAAGTCGGGACCCCTTGGGGGACCCCTTGGGGGTCTTTCTTCTCGGCTAAGGCTCAGCGGTTTCTCGCCGTAGCATGAAATCGAGGCATCAAAACAAGCTTGACTTGCTCTCGTATCCTGATTATTGACGAGAACCAACATGGCGGCGGGTTGGAAGAAACGACTGCAGAAAGAGCTCTGTGAACTACAAAAAAGGCCGCCAATTGGCATGAAAATCAACAGAGAATCAGTCTCGTCAAGTCTGTCCACGTAAGTAAAGCTCTAATTGTCTGATTTTAGAAATGTTTTAATGTAAAAAATGATCGTATAAATTGTTTCGTGGTTGATTTTCGAAGTCCTGTGATCTCTTTCATCATTCCTCAATCCAAGCTGAACTTTTTTCTTTACTCCATTCCAAGAAACTTGACTTTGAATGAAATGCTCTGGCTCGTAGACTTGAGTTATCCCTTAACTTTAGAGCTTCTTAATGGTTGTGTTTTTTAATTTTGTACCATCGTTGAAATTAAAGTTTATGGTAGGGGAAAATATTAAAGCTGGTTGAGTTTTAAGCTTAAGTTATGTTACAGTACCCAAGTTTTTATACATTATTTTCATTTTAAGGTGGATAATCGAGCTGGAGGGTGCACCAGGTATGAATGCGACTCAGTGTTATATGAACATGAGATTTAACTAGTAAAAAAAGTTTCAATTTGTACAATACACAATCACGTGATGATTAGTTAATGATAATAATCCGGATGGGAAAATTGTTTCTCTTAAAAAGAGAAGCAAATTGTTTAATCAATATATTTATAAATCCTCTTGTCTGGAGTTACAGGCATTTTACTGACTTACTGCAAGTTACATGCATTTTACTTACAGGCATTTTATTAAAAGCTTAAAAAATATATGTAGTCTTTTGGGAAAATGAAAGAAAAGAACAAGGCAAAATCAGCAACATAATTGGCATGTGTTGAGTATTTTAAGGTTTTTCAACTCCTTCGGTCCTCAAAAAGGAAGCTGTCCCTTGGTTGATGCTAGAAATTAAATAGTATCCTGCAGGGAAATGCATAAAAATAACAGGTTCAACTCCAACATCTGCTAGGTTATTTTGAAAGCCCAATAATATTTGTTTGTTGCTAAGCAAAAATAGAATTAAAACTCCAGAGATCTGTGTTGTGATTTGTAAGGGACAGTTGTACTCTTGCTGTCATCTTCCTTTGTTTGTTTTATAAACTTGTGTATGCTGTGTGGCAATACAGACTTCTGCTTGTTACTGTGTTTTACCACTTTTCTGTTGTTTCCTGTTTGTGTGCGCAGACATTTTGCCCAAGTAATTGCAGAGACATCAACTCCAGGACTTCAACAATCTGGAGATCGCCTTGAATGGCAAAATTTCCTGCAATTCTCTTGGGAGAAATGCAGTGAATGTATCGCAGTCGTCTTAACTTTTTACCAGGAGACGAAGCGAAAAATCTTGAGACTTGTAATTGTTTAATAAAAAAATTGTGTTTTTGTTTCTTTTAGGAACATTATATGAAAATGAGAAGTTCCAGCTCCAATTTAAATTTGGTTCAAGATATCCATTTGATTCTCCTGAGGTAAGAAAGGTTATTATTAAATGTTCTTAAACAGGACGCAATAACAAATCAAGGTGTAGAGGGAGCATCAATCACAAATCATGAGTCAGGTTTTTAAACTTTCACGAAACACTAGTAAAGCAAATCTCACGGCCATATTGTGTTAGAGCATTAAAACATTCCTTTTTAGGCATGTTTTTAATTGATTGTAACTGATATCTCCTTTCTATTATAACTTTTATTGTTTTTATCACATTGTAAGGATTTTTACCTTATTTTATTGTGTTTTACTTATCTTTTCTTTTTAAATAATATTGTAAAGAGCTATTGAATTTTTAGTAGAAATAGCGCTATATTAAATATAAATTATTGTTATTATTATATTATTATTATTATATCTCACATTTCACAGGAACTTCAAATCTGTATTTCACAGATCATGACACTAAGGTTCTGCCAATAGACGAATCTTTAATCAGTAAAAGTTGAAACAGAAAATTACATATTAGGATTCTACAATATTGTAATTTTAGGCTCTTCAACTCTTGATCACAAAATTTCTACAAAATTCTATCATTTTCCAGCAAGTTATTTTGGGTGCTTTATATAAAAACAGTAATGTTTAGCAAAATAGTCTAGCAAAATATTCAGCTTTCCTATATTTTAACAGTGTACAATTTCTTCAGTATAGAAATGCCCTTGACTTGTCCAACAACTACCAACGATTCAGTGTGTGCATTCTGTAGAGATCTCCAAGTGTCTCTCATTTATGGGCATCATGGAGCTTGTGCATAACATTATAGCTGGGATAATACTACGGATTACACCGAACCGTGGTGTGCATCGAAAAAAAACATCTAAGTTCCTGCCAGCTTGGGCTCATGTTTTTGTCTGCATTCCTTCTCCACGGTGCATGCATGGCATGCTTTTCTCAAAATTCTTTGAAAGGCCTGAAAACTGCCTATGTCTATGAATTTTTTTTTGCAAAAAGCTATCAGTTCTGCTGTGGCCCATTTAAAGTCGCTTTAATATTTCAAGATTGTAGCAGGCAAGTTTTTTATTTCTACTCAGTCATGACAGTTTTTTTCAAGAACACCATATGCCAGTGGAGAAAGAAGAAATGCAGACAAAAACATGAGCTTGAGTGGGCAGAATCGTAGATGTTGTTATTGACGTGCAGCACGGTTCAGTGAAATCTATAGTAGCTGTCCATTCCATTGTGCTTTTACTGTTTGACAGGTGACATTTATTGGACCAAATGTACCAGTCCATCCCCATGTATACAGCAATGGACATATCTGTCTGTCGATTCTGACAGATGATTGGTCGCCTGCCTTGTCTGTCGAGGCCGTCTGTATTAGCATTGTGAGCATGCTCAGTAGCTGTCAAGAGAAGGTTAGTAATTTTGTCTGTAAATTGTGAAAACTGAAAATGTGCTGCTGGTGAGCATCTAACTATACAAGGCAATAGCTAAAAAGTTTGATTGGGAGAGGGGGATGCCAACAAAAAAATATAAGAAATCATGTCATTAAAGTTGCCAGCCAGGTTTTGGTTTTTTCACTCTCCCTCCTCGATCCCTCCTCCTAGGCATGCCAGTCAGGGCCATATTATTCATTGATACATAGAGGATAATTACATGGCCGCGCGGAGATACAAATTTTATCTTCGAGTGTTGAAAATTTATCTCACGAGTGAGCACAACGAACACTAATTTAAACAATGTATATATAGCCGAAATGAACAATGAAGGCTATCCATAATAGGAAATCTATTGTCCAATGACAATAGAAGGTATGCTACGGAACCGCAATGAAAACGCTTTCCTACTCACGTTGTTACGTAGGAAAGCATTATTTTACTGCTGCTACATTTAGGCTCAGAAATTTAGAATTATTTTGAGACCAGCACAGCTGTTCAGAAACAATTCATTCAAGTCCTCAATGCCAACTGTTATTAAAATCTCTGTATTAGGTTACTCAATGCTGTTCAAATACATTTAAATCTCATCTCAGCCAATGTAAGTATTATTTAAGGTAGTAGCATTTTTTGATACTGTGAATTAAGATATATTTTTGTTTGAGATGAGAAAGTCTTGTGGCTGCATTTTGTTTTCCTTTTGTGAGTGAAACTTCTGGGGAAATTTTGTTGAATATGACAAAAGTGTTGCTTAATCCAAGCTTAGATAAATAAAATGATTACATTTGTATAGAGCAGTTTTCGCATGACTGTCATGCTCTCCTTTTCACAAACAAAGTAATCACAAGTAATTGTGTAATTGTTTCTCTGATTGCCTGAAGGATCAAAAATCATGCCCTCGACCAATCACAGCCCAGAGCAATCACAATGCCAACAAGTCAAGTGAAATTACTCACGACAGTCATGTGAGAACTGCTCTATTATTTGTACCATTTTTAGTCCTGTGAAGGATTTGGTTATCAGGGAAGAGTTCTTGTTAATGTAAGGTGGAAGAGGAAGAAACAAGTGAATCACTTGTAAGCTACAGAACCAGGAACCTGTTCCTTTATTAATGCCAGTAGACAAAAAGTGGAAAAATTCACTTTATTTTAAAGAAACCAAAGAAAAATTTAAAATTTATTTTAATAATCAGTTTTATTGTCTGCACTTTCAATAGTTCACAGTTCTGAAATTGCTACATCACACCAAGGCTAAGGGAGACCTTCACTCTCTTGGAATGCGAATCAGTCCTTTTATCATGCTAACAAGTTTCACATCCCTAACTGTGCATGGTCAACCTTGTCATGGGTTCAGACAAAGGCTTTTTCAGAACTGTGAAATGGGGTATTGCTGATAAAAGGAACTAATTTGCTTTTTATGGATAAGAGAGCACCCACTTCCCATCTATAACAAGAAAGCTTTCCTTTTTTTTGATTTTTTTTTTATGATTATTGATTTGGACAAAATAAAAGAGATTCCTTCAGACAGCTGTCTCTAGCAGTCATTGCAGAACAGGCAAATAAATTCTCAGCCTTCATCATCAGGAATTTTGAAATGTTCTTTATTGGACTTGTTATTCTTTAGAAAAGACCACCAGACAATAACTTCTATGTTAGTACCTGCCATAAGAATCCCAAGAAAACAAGATGGTGGTACCATGGTAAGCAATTTTCAACGTTTAAAGAGCCTGTGTCAGCCGCCAGTTTGACAGCATAGCCACATACCAAGTCGGAGAAAGCATCTATGTCCATCAGCTGATTTAGAGAATATAGAGCAATGTTCTCGGTCGTTCTAAGATCGAGTGAAAACAATAACAAAGGAGTGGCTGACACAGGCTCTTGAATTCTAGTTCGGTATGGGTACTCCCATATCAAGTGGATGGGAATGATCATCAGGAATTTTGAAGAACCCTAAAAAAATACCAAAAGTGGATGTGACAAGAAGGTATTTTTTAATTTCACCCTAAAAGAAACCTTATACCAAACAAAACAATTTGCAGTAAACAATAGACCTGTTTTCCTCCATATGCAAATTGCGATTTTAAATCATGTGAAGTTTTCATCTTTTGGAATTGTTTGATATCCACGTGAAAATGGTGAAAAAAAATTCAGAAAGACAAAGGATCTTTCTTCATGTAAACACCACATGGTTTGAAATGGGCAATTTGCTTACATAGGTAAAGAGGTCTATTTATTTGTAATTGTCATTGAAAAATTCACCCAAGTCCTCCGGTCCCCATGGCCGATTTGCATCATCATTTGGCTTTTCGTAAGAACATGATTATAAAATGGTACTGTGCCACAGGAAGCCTTCAACACACAATAAATCCAAAAAGAAAGAAAAGGATTCCTGTGGGGAAGACTAAGAACCTGTATAGTCTCTCATAATGGTTTCTGTCTTTTTGCAGATGACTCAGTATAATTACACAAAAATGGAATCAGTGAAAATGTAACTGCTTGTTTGCTGCATTATTGGAAGGAATCAAGATGCTTGAACTATAATCATTATCAATTATTTAGGCATTTAAAATGCCAACAAGTCAAGTTTATAATTGAGCCCCACCCTGTGAAAAGGAACTCTTTAGGGAATTTCATACTTTAAGAAAAATGCATTAAAGAAGTTTGCAATTCTCATACAATACCCTTGAAAGTGACAAATCTCCACTTTGGCAAGTGCATAAAATGGAAACTTGGTCGTTTCTGCATCTGTGTGATGCCACTCCATGCAAAAATGCAAAAGCTGGATAAACAAAACAAGATAAAAAAATACAAATTATTAAGGTCCCTTTTCAGTTGGCAGGGCCTAAATAGGTATAAGATCTGTAACTTTTACAGCTCAATAATTATCACAGCTATAACTTTCATAATGAAGAAATATATAGCTTTCAATTGCAGCATTTTAGATCTACTTTCATATTACTGGTTTCTGTTCAACTGTATGTTGAAATTTGTGAAAAGTGTCAAAAATAGATATTTAAGTAATGTATATTTTGCGTAAGAAATTTACATCAGACATGTTTTTTTCCAAAACTATATGATTTTTTACTTCAACCTATTTAAAATTCACATCATGCAAAAATTCAGAACATAAACTTTCTGTCTGGTTTTGCAGATGAGCTCCAATAACTTTAATACATTGTGGGCTATCGCTTACTGCGGTTTTCATAATTCTGCGAACTCTCGCTAACGATTTCCAATCGTCAAACCGCCTTCTGGCTTCCGTCAATCAAACTACCGAGTCTTTTCGTCGTTACTCTGTGCTTTTTGATTGGCCAGCACGTAACGTTGCGGTCGCGACAGGCAACCATTTTAGCACTGCTTAGGCGCTGGCCAATCAAAAAGCACAAGGAGCAACGACGAAAAGACTCGGGAGTTTGATTGACGGAAGCCAGAAGGCGGTTTTACGGTTGGAAATCAATAGCGAGAGTTCGCAGAATTACGAAAACCGCAGTAACAAATGGTGTGATACAATCTGTAGACTCCGCCCTGTGTTATATAAATGGTGGGTTCATCTCTATACCAACTGTATATGTCCTTGTTAAAAGACTTATTAAATATGTTAATTTATTATTATGGGTTCTATGGCTTTATTAAATCTTAGCAGTAGTGCTATCCATGTACTACTTTTAGCATTAGAGCACAACTTTCTATGACTTTATCGGCGCAATAGAGCACGCGTGATGTTGGGAGAGACACGAGAACGTTGTAAAATCACGAGCCGCAGCCGAGTTTGTCCTGAAAGTTTGTCCTGTCCATCCTCTTCCTCAACTGCTAGGCATCCGAATGTACTATTATTTAGTATATATATTGGATTAAACTCTTCTTCCATATCTCTGCCATTCTCGAACCCAGAGCTCCCCGGCTCGTCGCCTCGCAGGGGAGGCTCTGGGGCATCCATTTGAGGGCCTTCGCTGATTGGCTGAAATGGCACGCACGCGTACATAAAAGTAGCTTTATCTCGCTTTATAAAACGTATCTGTCACAATAACACTGGCATTCGTTTCCTAGTCGTCTTTTCAACCTATGCCTTCGACTTGAACGCTCTAAAGTAATTGTGACGCATAAAACCACCATTTTCTTTTGAGCATGCGTCAAAGGCTGTCACCAGAGCTCTGGGTTCGAGAATGTATCTCTCCAGCCTGGTCTAACCCGGGGAACGTTCGTCAAACAGTAGTTGTTTCCACCAGGGGGGGGGGGGGGGGGGGGGGGGGGGGGGGGGGGGGGGGGGGGGGGGGGGGGGGGGGTCGGGGATGATCGTCGTATTTTTAGGGGTTAAATCACGGGGTTTGGTCTCGTTTAGGGGTGATCTTCATGTTAATAAAATTTTTAGGAAGATTGGTATCTTTTAGCAGTTTTAGGGCCGAATGTGTGTCCAAATTGTTTTTCTCATGATGGTGCTTCTAAAAGCCGTGTAAAAAAGAGATACTACTCGATGAGAAGACGATAAATTAGAAACAAACACGGAATTTTCTTGATGTGTATCTTTTACTTGTTACCTGTCTGATGTCTCCTTCACGCTTACTTGGCACATAAGACCCCTTCTTTTAGGGTAAGAAATTATTTGAGCCACGCCATGTTTGGTATCTTTTAGGGGTGAAAATTTCCGACGATCATCCCCGACCCAAAAATATGGGATTCCCCCCCCCCCCCCCCCCGTTGTTTCCTAATGTCGCCGTCATGCTTATGCTCATGCACTCCCCTGGGACAATACCTGTACTTAGTTTCTACACACTTTTTTGCTACTCTTTTTATTGGCTATTTTCTATGACTATGGAGTCTTACAAGAATACGCCTACGACGTGTATAAGAAACAGGATAACATTTTAAAAACTAAGCTAATCTTCCCCGTTTTAGTACTGCTCCAACCAAGGCCACCCCAGCGGCGTAGCCAGGAATTTCTGAAGGGGGGGGGGGGGCGATAGTGAAAACATGGGACCAAAATGTTCAAATTTCCTTCAGCAAATACAGTAAATGTATGGGAAAATCTCCCGAAAAGCCCCCCCCCCCCCCCCTGGCTACGCCCCTGCACCCAAACAAATGTTCTTACCAATTAGGCCAATGACGATCTAGTATGGTGACAATAGATAATTTATACACATTTTTCCATTTTCTTTGAACAACGCACGTTTTTTTTACCTGAAATCGGTAAATACGTAAACGAATACAGGGTTTGGAAATATTTTCTACACTACAATTCTCCAAAATAATGTAAAATCGTGAACATAAACATGTACAAATTTGTTGGAGGTTTGTCTGGATGTCCTTTGGTTGGTGCAGTCCCACTGTAGCTTTTTGTTATTTTAAAGATCATTCAATGTTCACTAAAATTAAGAAAAAAGTGTTTTCTTTTTTTTTTGGTCTGTTTTGATTTGCCTTTTTATTTTTTGTTTGTTTTTGTGAAAAGAGTTTATGACTCTTCCTTTATGTAACTTTTTATTTACATTTAAAACATTTCTTTTTTCCCGCCTTTGGTAAAAGCTAGCTAACCTTTATCTACTTTTCCAATTGCTAAATGGATACTTTTTTCATCCACTATAGGATTTCTGGATCTTTCCTTGTGCTGTCTTACAATAAGAAATGATCACTGAAATTGATGAATAATCTTTTTTTTTGTATGTTTTAGTTAAAATACTTTTATGACTATTTTGTATTTTATGCATGCTAAGCACTTGATTTTATTCTACTAATAGTTGCATCCAATCACTAAATCAAATGCTCAGCTCAATCTTTTGGCTTGCTACGATGGAACTAATCTGAACATTTTTTTGCTTTTTATAATATTATTTGTTTTTGCATGATTTGTATTACGTTAATGTAACGTGTTTGAAAGACGGTTACCATGGTAACTAACGTATTCGCTCTGCAGCACACGTGATATCGAGAAAATGGCGTTTCTAGGCAACCAAGACTAGCCCTTTTCAAACTCACGGAGCAGCAGAGTACCTTTTTTAACTTTGACAAAATTTTAGTCGTTAATTTTAAATGCCTAGCATTAATAACTTGAAATATAGTTATCACTCCTAATATAATAATACTTTAGAATAAAACCTTAATACGTTAAAATAGGTAATAACATAACATTCTAACTGAGTTCGCTATCAGTTCTTCATCATCAAAATGCCGAGCCTGCTTTGGCTCTTTTGTCACTGCAAGCTTCAGATGAGCTAAGCTTTCTTTTCCTGGAAAACCCTGCCCTCTTCTGGCTTTCTTCTCCATCATCGCTGCAGTCGGCGTTGTAGTAATCATGCGCTGTTATACTGCACCCACTTTCATTTGCTGTGTAGTCGATTGGTCCCACGTTATTTTGGTCAACCGACTTGATGTGGTCAACGAAGTTGTTGTTCTGGTCAATCATGTTGTTGTTGTCATCCGCCATATGCGACGTGTGCTTTGCAGTATCGACGCACAAAGCGCTGTTGCCATGATGAAGTCAGGGGCGTCTTTCTTTGCTTCCATGATCGAACAGGTCAACTCTGAAAAACCTCGTTCGCGTCAACTGGGCCATCGACAGCGTCCAAAATCTCTTTTGCGTTCTTTTGCTCAACAAAGTTGTTGTTCTGGTCGACTAAGTTGTTTTGATCGACGTTGTTATTGTTTTGGTCAACCATTTTCTCGTCCGTCGAGCAAGTTTCGTTGTTTACGTTAGTTGGCCCGTCGGGCGTGTCGCCCCATGGGAAAACATTGAACCACGCCCTTCGATCAGTACTTGCCTCGTTCAATTTGCCCATTTTTGCATCCCCAAAGTCGTCAGTTAACATGTAGAGCCCAGATGCTTTAGACTTTAAGGTATCGTGCCGACCGTCGGAAGCGCGCATCTGCTTGAACTGCTGATTCTTCTGAGGTTTGCTGCCCTGTAGTGCCTGAACGCATAACGTTCCACCATCTGCTGTCAAGTAGTAGGGGGTCGAGCCCTGCCTGAAGGTTCCCTTCCTCTTGTTGTGAACAAATACTGTACAAAACAGAAAGAGTATAATGTTAGAGCCTGTTTGGCCGTAAAACAACCTAAATTGGAGATATTGCGTTTTCATCATGCAGCGAATAAAGCTACGTCTAAACTAGGACACATGTATCGCGCAACATTTGTGTCCTGTACGTTTGTCCGAGTGTCTAAACTGGGAAATCGGAAGTTCGAAACATCGGGCAGAGGAAGTTCCAAGGGGGTAGGGGTCTGGGAGAGAATTCCGAGGGGAAGGGATACAGCGCAGTAGATATGTTGTGTTTAGTGTTAATTGCATACAGGCCTATGCAGCAGAGAGAATTTTTCGGTCACGAAAAGCTTCCAACGAAAACTCTTTGTCAATGGCAATTTCTCCCCTCGTTCGCGTTTATTTAGGTCGCGTGAATTTAAATCAGTCACGCAACACCAGTCACGTATTTTATGCATATCATGCGAAAGTAAAAATTGCTCATGCATTTTACTCACCGGAAATGAGGGTTTTTTTTCGTTGTTTTACAGTAGAGTAAGTAAATAATGAGACATGAAGCAAAGGAAATCCCTTGAGGAAGTGGCTGATTCCCCAGTATTTTGCAAAACGCCATTTTCAGAACAGTTTTATGCGAGCGCGGAATTCCTTCACGCAACACCAGTCACGTATTTTATGCATATCATGCGAAAGTAAAAATTGCTCATGCATTTTACTCACCGGAAATGAGGGTTTTTTTGGTTGTTTTTTACAGTAGAGTAAGTAAATAATGAGACATGAAGCAAAGGAAATCCCTTGAGGAAGTGGATGATTCCCAGTATTTGCAAAACGCTATTTCAGAACAGTTTTATGCGAGCGCGGAATTCCTTCAAGCGTTAGAGCGGTATTCATATGACTGTTGTGTGAGTAGTGGAACCAATCGCAAAGTAATTGACCGATCCCTATTTTGACGATAGCTCCGCCCACTCATAGCAACAATAGGAAGTTTTCCCTACGGAATTCAAAATGTCCGAGCAACAAACTTGAATATCAAAGATTTTTCAATAATTATTCAGCTTTTCGAGATAAAAATATAAAATCCAAATTTCATGCAACAACTTCTAACACCTCCCTGCAATCGGTGTCTTTTCCGCGCTCTATGCCAAATATAAAATTTGGCTTGTCCGACGTAGCAACAGTAACTAGGGGTATAACAATGAATGCGGATCGGTGAATTACACCAATTCTGAATAAAACGTATAGGAGTAATTACAAAGTAATTGCGAATTACTCACGACAGTCATCTGAAATCCGCTCTATTCGGCTTTTGATGATGCGCGTACCTGTATTCCCCACTGGATTAATGCCGTTAAGCTGACATTGCCTTGGTCGTTGACCTTCAGTAACGTCCCGTCTCCCCCACGGGCATGATATTGGCGCCAAAATGAATTTATCACACAGGTAAACTCCCTTCCCCCGTCAATCTAAAAAGAAAAAAACGGGAAAACTATGTTAGAAAAACCCGCCGTAAAAAGTCCCGGTACCATGACCCCACGCCGAGGTCCAGAGGTCCTGACTCTGACAAAACTCAGGAATCGTTTGGGTGGTTCTTTGTCCCAGGTAAGGGGGAGGGAGGACGACTCCCATATTAAATTAGGGGCTCGTCTTACAAATTCTACCCCCAATAGCAATGACAAAGCTACACTCACTCCTCTAACTTGGTCCTGATAAAACTCCAGTAAACCAAAATTTCAAATGCTGAGCGGGTGTGTACTGTATGCGTAGCTACCATATTTTTATTTTCCTGGTACTTGCACTCCATGCTAAAGTGGATGATTCTTGGCAAGGAGGGCCAGCGGCCATTTCACATTTTAATTCCTGTTCTAAACTGGGCAACAGAGTTTGCTTCGATCACATCAATAGACAAACTGTTTCAGTCCCTGATAGTGTTGGGAAAAAATGATTATCACTTGAATTGCAGGCACTGGAGTTACTGCTTAATTATATAGGTTGCTCTATATATGATGATGGGGTTGGTATTGAAGTTCACACTATAGTCCAGGAGAGAGCTCGAGTATATCTCTTGTGATTCCAAGCAATAAGAATTCGGGGTTTTCATTGACATTGGAGACTGCTTCAGACCAGTGATAGCAGACCTTTTGGAAACCCCCTACCCGCCTAAAGCCTGGTGCACACTACCTAGTGACAACGACATAAGGATGTTATGTTGCAACGAATAAAGGACGGGAAAATAATTGAAACAATCAATATTTTTCATGGATCTTCATTAGATTACTTCACTTAATAATATACACGCAAAATTTCTCGATTCTGATTGGTCGAGAGTAGTGCAATTTCAATGTAATTTCAGTGCAAAAAAATGTAATTTCAGTGCAAATTACAAATTTCTCGCTTTCTTATTGGCTTATACAACAATGGATTTTGCGTACGAGCCAATCAAATGCGCGCTAGCTGAATCACGCCACTCGATTCTGTTGAGCCAGCCAAGATGGAGATCGATTGCATGGAGGGAGAAAAATCGGTTTCTTTTCATGAAATTCATCTTCCGAAACTTGTGGAAAGCAAAATGTGAATTCCTTATGGACTTAAGCAAGACTTGTTTTAGTTTGGGTTCTTTGTTATGGAAGGAAATGAAGGAAAATCTTCGTTGACTGTGAATCTAGCGGGAAAAATGAAGTGCACAAGTCTACACGAAAGCACTTGATACGGAAAGATTCCCGGGGTCAAATTCCTGTAAAACTTCGTTGTTTAGCTGTTACAAGAAAGTTTACACAAGAGCTAAGACTTCAGGTATGTCTTCTGTGGAAGCTATGTTTACCTGGACAATATTTTGCTTGTTTTGGTTAACCGAACACAAACAATTAAGTATTGGATCATATTATCGGCCACTCCATATTATCGGCCACTTTTGAAAAACATTTATTTTCTTAGGCATAGCGGGAAAGATCGAAGAACGAAGAGAAGTCATTTTCCACAAAGCTGAGTTGATGCCGGAAAAGTCAAATATTTATCATGAAAACGTTTAATAAACTAATGAAATCACACCTTCAACTCTTCACCGAAGTCATGGCTTCATTTTTGCCGCGCGTTCACCTTTACAAGCGCTAGAAAATGTCGGAAATTTCCCGAAACATTTGCCCAAATGCCGTGAAAACCTTCGTTCATGTTGTTACCCAAGGTTCAGTTCGATCTTGTTTTTCATTCATACTCCGCTGACTCTGTAGCTTGGGCTCACCAGTGCCTGCTGTACATATTATCGGCCACCCAGCAGATTCCCCATGAATCCTGCATTTCGCGTTGAAAACACATTTCGCACCGAGCCTCGAAAATCATTGTGATGTATCGCGCGCGTTTGCTCAATTTCCTTGCAATCATGAAAGAAAAACTCTTGAAAATTATCACTGACTCTTCAGATTGACTAAAGAAATAAGCGACTTAATTTTTTCCGCAAAAAGTGCGATTTACTGCAAGTTGAAGCTGATAATGTGACGGTGTCTTGCCGTGTGGCCGATAATATGTTTGGGTGGTCGATAAAATGTACTCACGAGCGATCATTTTAAATTGCTATTTTCTAGGATTCCCGTTATAATCAGGTAAGATTTTCTTACAGTTAAGAAGTACAAGATCCATATTATAAACAAGTTGCAACATTTCGGAAAAATACATTTTCTAAAGTATTTATTTTCAGCGCGAAACCTTTTGTGGCCGATAATATGAGCGAATACCTTATTTTGGTAATATTCAAAATCAATTCAAAATCAAACTGAAAGAAACCTACCAGTAAATTCAGGCGCTGATATGTTATTTTACCTTGGAATCGGAAATAAATTTGATGATTGACAAACAGAATTCCACCTATTCCTTTTAAATGAAATTGTTGTGTCAAGTTCATTTATTCAAACTTGTCAAGTTAGGTTTAGTAAACTTTGCTCGTTTGTCTGGCATGCGTTCGGTGCATAATGTGGCCGCTTGAAACATGTCTTTCTCTGAAAATTTTTGCAGGTATATTATAATAAGTAATCATACGACTTTTCTCGTGCAATTTGAAATTATTTGCACTTGTGAGTTTTTCAAAAAGCTCAAATTGCACTCGCCCTAACGGCTCGTGCAATTTTGATACTTTTTGAAAAACTCACTCGTGCAAATAATTTCAAATTGCACTCGAAGTCGTATGATTACCTATACAAAGCAATCTTATGTTATTTTTTGTCGACTTCAACTTCTTGAAACCACTGAATTTTGTTCGCGTGACATTTTTCTTATGTCGTTATGTCGCAAGTGTGCACCAGGCTTAAGAGATGATGCATTGATACTGCACTTTAAAAAAAAGATAGGTTGAGCAACCCCGACTGGGGAGTTTTCATAGTATAGGATTCCCCCTCCCGGAATATATGCTGCCGTAATTTTAGCTTTTTTAGGGCCCAGCTGGGGTCGTTTCTCGAAAACGAAAAACGTGCGCATGACGAATTTTAAGAAAAATAACAAAATTAACTTGGATTTTTCACTCCTTTGTGACTTTATTTATCCAACAATACCTGCGAAGTTCAATTTTTTTTGTTAGAGATGCAAATGAAGCGAGCCTTTTGTTTCCGGTTGACCAGAATCAATTGGAAACAAAAGGCTTGCTTCATTTGCATCTCTAACGTTCTTACGCGGAACAACTCCAATATGTCTGCGTTATGTCTTGCTTTGTTTCCAAAATTTCTTTCTTTGTCGCAAAATGGTTTCCCAGTAACTTTACCGCCATCCCGATAAAATGCACCAATCAGGTGCAAGCATCTCGGTTCTTGACCAATCAAATTCATTTTGACGATGGGCTATCAAACTTTTTTTGACAAGTTGTAGTTGTAAACAAAGTACGAATGCATCTATAAGAATTCGGTGCAAAATGCTTGCTTTTTCGCACATTTATCTGATTTCGGGGCATTTATCGATGGAATACCAACATGGCGATACACTTTGTCACATCGACAAATCGATAACTTTCCTATATTTTCATTGTTATGCACAGTATTCTCAAAGTTTGGAAATTATAATTTTGATTTCGGGTTCCGCGATTTCGAGAAACGACCCCCTGCCGTGAAGGGTTAAGGTTATTGTTTGTATTAACTCATTGAAGTGATCGAAGACAACTTTCTTTTATGCCGCTACAGTTTCTCACAGTGCCCAGGCTGACAGAATTCGGGGAAATTCCCTCGAATCGCTTGAAAGTGCTTTGCCCATATTTGTACATTGCTTCCTGTCGGGATTTGAACCTTTACGACCCAGTGTGATCAAGGATTCAAGCAATGTTTTCGAATATACAAAATTCATATGTATAATAGCAATGGTTTTATTTCACCTGCTTGAAAAAGTCAAATATTTTGCTTTTTAAAATATTTGAAACAACGGCACAATCCGGCACATGACTTTCACTCTGACGAGACACCACGTGGCTCTGGTTGAATGAACATTAATGGAAATTCAATTCACAAAACGTTGAAATCATTCATGAACTTGTAGGCCCATATCGTGTTAAAGTACAGTGTCAATTGAGCTGTATTATTGAATAGTAAAAAGAATAACTAAGAATAAATTAGAGTCCTCTAAATCAAAATTCGCACTACATTCCAAAGATGTCAAAGACAGTTGTATTAGTAAGCGTGCCATGCCATTTTGATGAGAAATAAAGAATTATTGAACGTCTATAACGTATTTCTACCGTAATTTCTGTAATTTTACGGAGCACCTATATCGTGTGAAAGTACAGTGCCAAGGCAAGGGCAGTATTCCTACAGAGTAAAAAGAATAAATTCGAGTCCGCTAAATCTGTGGAACTACATTCCGCCGCGCGATATCAAAGACAGCCTCAAAGTTCATGAACTTCTATAGCGTATTTCTAGCGTAATTTTACCGAGCATCCCTCTTGAAATATTACACTGAGGACACATTTCAAGGAGTGAAGTTAATTGCCGGACAGAAACGTGATATTGCGATTTCTTGATCACAAAAACTCGAATATATCTGGCCGTCGAGGTATCGTAGAATAAAATGTCTGTGGGTCTGTTTTATTGAGGTTTTCGTTTCGAACAACGTGTCCCGCTTGTACCTAGCTTTAATACACGTTAAAAATCAAGTTCTATTAGCTAATATCCGGCCATTGTACGGTTATTTCGAACACTTAGGTGGGTGTTAACACTTTTATCCAGCACACAAAAGCAATAAGAACTTCGAGCATAAACACTCTGAACTGCCTCGAGCAATAGGAACAGATTTAAAGTTTCTATATAGACATAAAATCGAACTTACTTCGTCTCCGTTGCCGATCATGTCTTCTTTTCCTTCTGTTTCAACGAGAATGATGCTTAATTTTGATTCACTTCGGGTTATAACTTCTTTCTCTCTAGACTGATCCATTCAATGAAAGCACAATAGGGGGTGCCGGTCAGTATTTGTAGATTTAATGGCGAGCGCGGGAATCCCCTCGTATCACGCTGGCTCGGAGGATAGCAGGCTCAGGTTGCTGACAACTTCCTGCTTTTGCGCTACACTTCCTGCTTTTGCGCAACATCGTGACGTAAAACCAAACGCGCAGTAAAAAGAGAGCGGTGGAAGCTATTTAAAACGTTTTGGTTGCGTAAAATGTCTAACTTAATTAATTATAGAAACAATACTAATAAACTATCTATATCGTGATCTATATTTAAATCGAGAAGAAAGTTCTTGATGTCATTTCTTGAAGCCAGTAAAGATGTATTTTACTGTATAAAGTATACCGTTTTATCTTTTGAAAATTCACTGCCAAACCTGCTATACTAAGCATGATACCTATATTTAGGCCTTTCCGTGGACTATGCAAACTGGGCAATATCGACCTTGGACCGTACGGGTTTTTTTGGCTGCACAGTGGCGCATAACTTACAGTTACAGTGTGCCAGTAGAAATTATGACTAGGCCACTTGTTTAGAACATGTATGCATGTAAACGGTATAATTAAATTAGCTTACTTGCACATTTATTAATCCCAGTGGGCCGAGAAAATTGTAAATAATAAACACATTAGACTCGTATGCAACTCACGATTAGTAGCATTTATAATGCTTTTTTCAATAACAACCAAAGGAGATCAAACACAGCCGAGTTACTAGTTGGAGATTAGGAGACCTAAAGTACTTAACCCCCTATGTGCCCCCTATATCCCCTATGGGATAAGAGATTATAAAATGAAGGAGTGGTCATCGCTTGAATACCGATGCAGGTTCCTGTCGTGGAAGTTTAGACCAGGGAAGTGTTTATCTAGTCCTCACAGTTGATCCAAGATGGGACGCACCCAGATCATACCCAGATGAAAGAGTACATATGTATCAAAGAGCGGATATAATACTGTTGTTTTTTCTCCGCCGCTGATTTTACTTCCCCTATGATTTTTTTTTTTTTTTTACCGTAAAGCATTATAGGAAGCTGTGCTCGCAGCTCTCACACTTTGCGATGCTCGTTCGCGCGCGTTACTTTTCTGGTTGCTCGCCACAGTTGTTTGGTAGCACTTGCATGCATAAGTTGAAAATTTTCCAAAGTGCTCGCTGCTCGCATCTAAAATGCTCGGTCCCACTGACTGGGAAAAACGGGGCTATTTGCATGGGTTGCCCTTCACCCTTCCAGAAGCTCGGGCGTCGGGCTCTCGGACATCGGACACTTATTAAGAACTATTACATTGATTTTAGAAAATTGAAAGGCAAAATATACCAAGGGCCCTCCCAATAATTTCCATGCTGTTACGGCGCTGTGTCAATAAAGTGAGCGCTGTAACGTAAGTACAAGATATGTAATAGTGAAATCCATTGACCTGGTCCATGTGCGGTGGTCAGTTTGATATCGTCACTCGAAAAACAAATACGAAATTAAAAGTTGCATGCATTATGATGGCTCTGTCGTGAGTTACTTGCATGACATCGTGTCAATTTAGGCGATATTTGCGGCTATTAGCAAAAATATTCCCGTGTGTTCCGTCTGAAACAGTCACGTTCGAAATATTCCACATTCCCTGTTGCGCCCCCTTAGCCTCGATCGATTTATTCCCAACGAGCAACGTCAGAATACTAACAGAATACTAGCAACAGAATTACTGGTAAATGGAAATAACATGGTACGGTCTGTAACAATATTATTTCCCTACATCAGTTTGTAATTATTCTCCCATTTCCTCTGAATTTGATACCTACATCGTTACTGAGATGTATTTTGCATCAGCGGATACTTTGTTTACTCATTTTCGTGGAGTAGAATTCTTTGAATTAATTAAATTTCCTAATACAAATATTGAAAGGATGCTAAGTATTCAGCTATGTAGTTTAAAGCATTAGTCAAGTTGTTTCTTCCGATATTTGCCATATTTTATAATGACGGTCACTACTTCCTGTTTACAAGGTGTAATAATCTATTTTTGTCTTGCTACGCGGGCCTCCTGTGGTAGTAGCGCCAAAAGTACCGCAAACATGCGAAATGGCGGCTAAATGGTGGAGCTTGTTCTTCATCTTCTTCGTTTTCTCTGGCTTCTGCAACGCAGGTAATAGCAACACGTTCTTGAAATAAACTGTTCACCTTTACAATTGATTTGCACATGCTTGCTTTAGCCGATTCTCAACTCTTGGTCATTTATTTGGATCTGTTTGCTTGCATATTTTAACATACGCTGAAGGGCAAACAAAAGCTACCATGGCCATGTGGTTTGCGGCTTCCAAGAAACCTTGACGGCTTTACAATTTACTACAATGAGATTATTCGAGGAACATTTGCAGTGCATTTTGCACATATTTCTTCAGAGATAAATGAAACATCGCCTTTTGTAGGAGAGTGAAAGTAAAATTTGTGAATACCTCGCTAGGTTGACAACTTCCGTTTGCTTTTGTCAGCCTTTGTATTGGTATTTTGATTTGCTTACTCGGGGTAAAGCATTTGCATACCTTTTGTTATACCTAACAACCTATTCAGAGTCATAGGCGTGGCATTCACAGATGTGGAGCAATAGACCGATCCCTATTTTGACGATAGCTCCGCCCACTCATAGCAAACATAGGAAGTTTTCCCTACGGAATTCAAAATGTCCGAGCAACAAACTTGAATATCGAAGATTTTTTAATAATTATTCAGCTTTTCAAGATAAAGATATAAAATCCAAATTGCATGCAACAACTTCTAACACCTCCCTGCAATCGGTGTCTTTTCCGCGCTCTATGCCAACAATAAAATTTGGCTTGTCCGACGTAGCAACAGTAACTAGCGGTATAACAATGAATGCAGGATCAGTGAATTTGCCTCTACTCTCCCAATGATCTTTTGGCTGCACAGCTCTAAAGTGAAAAAGAACTAATCCTTTCCGTGACATGTGAACTAAAAAGCAAATAAGCTTACATTTCTTTGAAACGTTTACAGAGTGGATGGTACCATCACATGGCTTCAACCATGACGTGACGACGTGACAGTAACAAAGCAGTCCAGTCCCATGTTGAACCCAGCAGCATGTAGTTGTGTTGTGCTGTAACCATGCTGTGTTACAGCGGCGTAGCCAGGGCCTCCCCCCCCCCCCCCCCCCCCCCGAAGCATGCAAAACAATAGAAAATTACTTAATTTACCTTGCCTTACCCTGGGTTTTTTTTTCTAGGTGAGGAAATCCCAAATTTTGAATTTTATAGGCCAGGAAAACTTGCATAATTCAAAGAAGTTGGCCGGTCTGCTTAATATTATATACTGTTGATAAAGGCAGCACCACTTATTTTTTATGGTACTCATTTCTTCTCCTGTTTTATATCTTCTCAGTTTTTAACCTCAAAATAAGTCAGAAGAATGTTGGGGATTCCTTGGTGCTGAATTGTACTATAACTAGCAGTGCTCCTGCAGCTAAAATAGAATGGTATAAAAATGATGGGCTGCTGCAGAATTCATCAACAGGACCTGCATTCTGGCTATCTCATGTTATCAATCAAGTCAATGTCTCAAGTGGTGGATATTACAGCTGTATCGCAAGTGACTATAACCAAACTCAGAGTTATCAAAAAGGAATGTTTGTTAACATTAAAGGTACTGTCTTAAAATGGTCCAAGGCTAGCACCAGTGAAACACCATTTAGTTATACATGTGATACTTTATTTGGATCGTGGTACTATTGCAGATGGGTTTTTCAGTATTATACAATTAGTAAAGGAAATCATACGACTTTTCCAAATTTAGTATCAAAATTGCACAAGCCGTAGGTGAGTGCAATTTGAGCTTTTGAAAAACCCACAAGTGTAAATAAATTCCAAATTGAAGGAGAAAAGTCATATGATTTCCTTTTAATAATACACATGAACAAATTTCTAAGGATTTATTCACAAAATATCTGCTTACAAACTCAACAAGCTGCACACATTTTTCCTTGATTGTAATCTGGACCAAAACCTGACAGAATTTGAGCATGAACAAAAAACAAAGTTTCCATAATATAGCTCTATGTTATCAAAATATTTTAGCATTTCAAAAGAAAATTTGCAGTTTGTTAACCATTTTTGCACTTTGTTGCCTTTTTTTGGCACTTTGTTACCTAAAAACTGCACTGCTCTCAGCCAATCAGAATCCAGAGATTTTTTCAGGTGTATTATTAATACAAATAAGAGGGGCTTGGGTTACAGTTTAGCCATGTCCTCAGACTGGTAAATTGTATTTTAGGGAAGAGGTCAAAACAACAGTACTTTATTATAAGTATCCAGTTTATCCAGTTTGGGGGTTGGTACCCGCCACCTAATTCACCAGGGGGCGTAGCCAGGGGGCACAGGGAGCTGCGTCCTAATTTCCTGGAGGAAATTTGAACATTTTCGTCCCATGTTTTCACTATCCGCCCCCCCCCCCCCCCCCCAACCAAAATTCCTGGCTATGCCCCTGTTCACCATCCGTAGATGCCTATCAAGGACCATTGTTTTAACTTCTTCCCACAGGGCTCACAGGAGTGTGAAAATGTCATAGAATGTTTACTTTTGGGATAAAATATTCCATCAGTTACAAGGAAAAAAGGGACAAACTATGTTTGTGTGACTCTATGTTTTTTAGCATGAAATCCAGTGTAAATGCCCCCCTGGTAGAAACTCACTTGTCCCAACAGTCAATAGAAATACACAAGGGATGCAACAAAATCTGACATCAGTTCACGGCTTTGATTCTCGCTGAATTTCAAACATCACAAGCTCTACATTTACAACATGATTCTAAAACCATTCAAGCACTTCTATGAAAAGTTTCAGGAAAAAAGGTCCCAGATTTTGGTGAAAGAAATGACCAAATGCAAACTAAGTTGGCACCTGAACGTGATCCATCTTGCAATTCCAGACAATCATGCATGCATCACATGAAATTTGAAACAGGAGCTAGTAAATGATGGTTTTGAATTCTTTATTATCCCAGGCAAGCCACTTATCATAAACGAAGGCAACTCATTTGCCACTACATCACCACAATATATCTACATCAGCAACAACCTCATGCTACGATGCTATGCCACAGGCAAGCCACAAGTACACACCTTCAAATGGTTTGTAGATCGAACTGTAATAAAAACAGACTCTACAAGAGGAAGAACACTCTTTCGTCGGCCAAATGGCATGGACCTGACCGTTTTAGCTGTTAATAAACATGATAGTGGGAATTACACGTGTCTGGCCGAGAACAGTCTCGGTGTTGACACTAGAACAATTTCTGTCACTGTTATGGGTAAGTTGATAAGATAAATTATTGTTCTGTTCATAGCGCCTAAAATTACCACACAATCCAGTCATCAATGAGATAACTTACTAGACTATTATCTTTTGTTTGTTTCTTGTCACTTTGTTCCCATCTGTTTCCTTAATTTGATAAAATAATTACCATTCTAGGACAAGTACTCCTCAGTGACCAAGTTTTTCAATTTTGACATATGCTGAAGGCAAACAATAGCTACTTGCGGCTTCCAAGAATCCTGTTGCAGTGTACTTTACACATCTTTTTTCAAAGATAAATTAAACATCTAATTTGTGCCCTTTGTATATGGGTTACAATTGTACCTGGATATCGTTTTTCCATATGAGTCATGTTTTACAACATTTATTCTTCATTCTATTCATCCCATCACACATTGTGCGGTTCCAGAAAATATCCATACCTCCCCCATGGAAAGGTGTTGAAAAGTGCCCCCCCCCAAGAAAAGTACAGTATTTGCATGGAAAAGATGGGTGGGGGGGAGGTGGATTTTTTCTGGAACCACACAATAGAACAATAGCATAAACAATAAGAACAACAGAGACCAAAGGTCTGATAATCTTAAAACATTATGGGTATACATTTTTCGAGTGAAATTTAACATGGAATTCATGAGTCGAGTGATGAATTTTTATTGAATCCCATAGCAATGATTCAACATTATTTTAGTGAAATCAATTTTCTTTGCAATGGGCAACCTGTATTTTGTTGAATTTTCAATTTAGCCATTGAATTCCATGCTACATCTCACTTGTTTTAAATCAACACACTTTATCAGAGATTTAGACAACAACAGTAAAATGCGAGCTCTGATTGGTCAGCAGACTGTGTTATTACAGTATACATGCACAATAGGCATAGTGCACGCACCGACTGAGCATGTGCTTTTTTGTTTTTTCATCTTCACTAAAATCACTTTTGTTGTAATTGTATAAACACATTTCTCAAATTTCTGTGAGCCTGTTCTGTAATAGATTCACAGATGACTTCATAAATTGTCATGAACAAAAGTCAACAACAAATATCTTTATTTACACAGAAAAATGAGATCTATTTGCGCCCTCATTTCTGTATCATCCGATAAAACATGACTGTTCGTTTTTTATGCATTACTAAAAACAGGGATTTTTTTTTCTTCCAGAACCCCCTTCAAAACAGTATCCAGTGTTAACAGCTCAGCCACCAGAAGTGAGAGCCTATTTAGGAGCTAGCGTGAACCTCACCTGCAAAGGAACGAACACAGACTTTTATCACACTATTCCAACATGGCACTACAATAATACCGAGCTTGATGATGATGAAAATCCTAGGATCAAGATAAATGAAATATATTTTGATCAAGAAGTGACGCATACAAGCCCCAAAGTTACCATGACACTGACTCTGTACAATGTGACATTGAAAGATTCTGGTGAATACATATGCCAAGCATCAACAGGCTTGAAAAAGGACGGCAATGCATCAGTTTATTTGCATGTTATGGATAAAGGTCAGTAGTAGAACATTAATGAAATATATATTGTTACAGGTGACCAAAATTTTTGTCCAAAAAGTGTCCAAAATCACAGGCACTGAGGGTGGTCACTGTCAGATGTGTTGATTGTCCTCCCTGAAACTGGGTTTATTGTCTCATCCGTGAAATATAGTAGGAACCAGCTAGCACAGGGAAACGATAAATAATACTTTATTTGTGGAAAGTACATGACCAGGCACGTAAGCGCAATGACGCAGGCCTGGGGTCTAACGAGCTGCCACAGGGAACCCATAGCCTGCTGGCAATTCAGTTTCGACCACAGTCAGGAGTCAAACCTAGATCACAGCACTAAGGCAGTGACATAACCCTGAGCCAACCATGTCAATTTAGAGACTCCCCAAGTGGTGTGGATGATTGTCCTTGTCCCTAAAGGTATCAAAATTCACTTGGGTACTCAAAGGGGTGTCTGCAGTTAACTTCATATGCCTTATTTGCTACCTCTTAGGGTTAAACATTTTTTTGGCCAAATCCTTTCCATTTCTTTGCTATCACATAGGGTTGGAAATAATTTTTCTCAACGATCGTCCCCTTATATTTTAGAGGGAGCTCCCCCTGGAAACCCATGCTTCATAAATACCAGAAAATAAACTGTAAAATGTAGACTTCTCTTGTTTGTAATCTTCGCATTCTAAGCTCAGCCAAAATTATTGTTTTGGGCTTCCTGTCACCGGGTGCGTGTCAAAATTTGCAGGAAAAATTCAACTGATTAGAAAATGTAAAAGCCTGCTTACACTTGAAAAGTATGCGAAGACGTTCTGCCTCCATCTGCGTCTCTCATCATTGAATTTCCACACGAACATAAGTGTCCTTACGTCTCCGTCTTCATCTCTACTTACTTCAGGCTACTTCACTAGAGTAGAGCAGGTTTACCCAGCTTTAGCAAAACATTACAGCTGTTTCTGGTAACACGCAACTTCGCCGTTGTCAGATTCTTGGAGTTTGGCAGTTGGGTTTTCTGCATTGTCAATCAATGCAATCCGTGTGAACCAATCAAATCCTTGCCCAGTGCATTTGTTTGGCTTCCCTTGCGAGACATGTCGCGACAGAAGCCAATTCACTGCACTAGACGATTTGATTGACGTCGCAGAAAAACCAAACTGCCAAAAATTTATTTTAACGTGCTGGGTCGCGTGCTACCTGAAACAGCTGTAAGCTAAGCCACAAGGATCAAGGGGGGTCACCAGTATACAAATGTAGGGAGGTCATGGTCAATTTTTTAAAGAGATTTTCCCTTAAATGTATTTGAGAAGAGAAATTTTCGAAATTCCTCCCCCTTTCGGAAGTTCCTTGATCTGCCCCTGTCTACTATTTATCAAAAGCTACTTTTTAACCTCAAAGAGGGGTCATGTGCACCCTTTGGCCCCCTTTCATACACCCCTGTAAATTGACATAACATGGACGAGTCATCTCACTTTATGTCGTTTTTCTGTCCAGTGGATCCCGATCCCCCGCCCAAGAGATCGAGCAAGAGGTTGATTATTGGGATCTCTGTGTCCATCTTCATCTCCACTGTCATTATTGTTTTAATCATCATCTGGTCAAGAGAGAGGAGAAAGAGAAAGTTTCCAGGTAAATGGAATGTCAGTGGAAGTGGGCAGTAGCATTGAAAATCTGCACCCCCCGGTTGAGAAGCTCTGTCAGAATTCCTGACCCTGGAATTCCAAGCTCCATTTTGACCACCATGGGTGGCCAAAAGTAGAGCCTTTACTCTTGGAATTCCAGGGTGGGTAAGCGACATCGCCAGGGTGGTCATGAAAAAATCACTGAAATTCCAGGGTGGGTGGTTCAAATTAAAAAATCCAGTAGCTGTGCGGGGGGGGGGGGGGGGGGGGGATCCAGTAGCTGTGCGGGGGGGGGGGGGGGGATCAGTAGCTGTGCGGGGGGGGGGGGGGGGTAGCTAGTTTACAAAGTGATTTTGAGTTGACGCGTACGTGAAAATTAAGAGATAATAAAAACATTGCTATGCCACACTGTAACTTTGTCACGATCAAACTCTAATACTGGGCTGGTTTTTATCTACCAAAGTAATTCGAGCACGAAATGAACAAGAATGGGATTTATCGCCCGCACGTTTCTCTGAATTGAAACCCACGGAAGACGCTAGCTATCACAGGGAATTTCTGCAGAAACCCATGCTTGGAATAGCCACCCACGGAAAGTGTTCGGAATTCACATCGTTAGCCATGGGAGATCCGAACACTTCACATTCGTCTACCATGGGAAATTCAACATTTCCCATGAATAGTTTTCTGCAGAAATTCTCGGTGATATAAGGTGATAATATCGTTGATTGCCATACATTCTCTTTCGTCTACAGATCTCAAACCGGGACCCTACGAATATGACGTGTTCATTACTTACAACAGCAAAAACTACGCGTGGGTCAAGGCGAACTTGATGCCACTATTAGAAGAGCATGGCATTACTTACTCTATCCACTATAGAAACTTCGAGATCGGTATCCCGTACTACGAGAACATGGTAAACAGCGTGTACAAGAGTCGCGTTGTGATCGTGGTGATGTCCACGAACTACATGGCGAGCAGTTACTGCCGCGAGGAACTAGACTATGCCATTCACCGATCCATAGAGGAGCACGGGCGCACTTCTCCGCTGATTATCATCAGGATTGACGGAATCAAAAAGTCCCGCCTGCCCAGGGTGGTGCGACACAAAACGTTCGTGGATTACGCGAGTAAAGAGGAAAAGGATCTCTGGCAGCGGAGGGTGCTCAATCACATCTACATGATGGAGGGAGGGGTGGAAGATGTGAATGACAATCGTGAAGATGCCGTGATGCCACAGGAAGACCGCAAGGGTGAAGAAGACAAGCTGATGGGCGAGCATGCGCGCACGCTATGGGTCTGACTTGAGGCATGTCCGAACGATGGGGGGTAGGATGGGGATTTATGTATTTAGAACCCAAGAGGACTTGTAGGTACCACAGGGTGACCGTGATGAAGAGGACAATCAGGAACCATGAGTAGGACAACATAGTATAAGCGGTGAGGATGTATTCGGTTTGGGTTATACAATACCAGAATTCAAGATGGAGAAAGTGAGAGCCCAGAGCGCGAGCCTGCCACAGGGTGACCGTGGTGAAAGGGCAAGTAGGAGTCCACGAGAAGGCCAATTATTATAAGCGGGCAAGATTTCATTCGGATGGTGTAAGACAATACAAGAACGCAAGAATGAGAAATGGGGTTAGTGGCAGCCTAGAGGACGCGCGCCTGCCACAGGGTGACCGTGAAGTGGTCAGCAGTGGTGATGAGACTGATTCTCCCGTCCCTCGTTCGTAGTCTCCAAAGACTCGGTTGAAGACAACACCAGACAACAAGCCCATTTTAAAACTAACGGAGATGGCCGCTGCCTGTAGAATCGAGAAGCGTCTAGTGTGTTGAGGAAGATGTATCCGTAAGATTGGTTTAGATGAACAAAAAGATTTAGGACCTTGTTATTTTATTACAGAGGTGGATTTCGTAGGGCCTTGTTTAAAGTTCAGGAGCATAGCCAGATTTTTGAATAGGAGGGGGTCCAAGGTACCCTTCATATATTTCAAATGTTGCCCATACATTTACTGTATTTTTTGTTGCAAAAAGGTGCCCCGTGCCCCCTGGCTACGCCCCTGAAGGTTTTCCCTATATAGTTAGCTTAAAGCATTGTGGAAGCGTATGGTAAAATAAAACCACTAGATTTTTCAGCGTTGTTCTGTTTATTTCCTTTCGATCTCTTACCCTGCCGGCCCAGGAAGAGGAAAGTAAAACAGCTAAAGCTAGACTACTAAAATTGTCTTGGTTTGACTCTTGGACAATATCGTTATTTGCAGGGGGCATTTTCAAAGCATATTTCGTTTTTTCTGTTCCGCCAGTTTATAGACCCAATGTCCTGCATGAGCTGCACGTTTCGCTTCTTGGTGCGCTAGGCAAAATGCTTGCCCCCCTTCTCCTCTAAACAAAAGGTTCTAGCTATGGTGGTACTGCCCCCTTCCCTCTCCGGCCACCTATTTGTTGTGAGGTGCTTGCTATTTCAAGAAAGGCCAAGAAAATATTTCATACGATCTACGGTTGGCACATTGAGGTTGGATGCTGGGACAACAAAACGACATCCACGATATATTTTAGATACATTACAGCTGTTTCAGGTAACACGCGACTTCGCCGTTGCCGCACGAGTTTGGCAGTTGGGTTTTCTGTGCTGTCCATCAATGCAATCCGTGTCCGTGTGAGCCAATCATATCCTCACTCAGTGCATTCGATTGGCTTCCCTTGAGAGACGTGTCGCGACAGAAGCCAATTCACTGCACTAGGCGAAACTAGGCAAGGATCTGATTGGCTCACATGGTTTGATTGACTACACAGGAAAACCCAACTGCCAAAAGCTCTCTCGATGTTTTGAACGCGCTGGGTCGCGTGTTACCTGAAACAGCTGTAAAATATAAAACAATAAGATACGATAAAAAAAATATCCCAAATAGTTCTGAAATCGTGCGGTGAATGAAAGTGGGTGCGCGGGTAGAGGAATGAGTTTTGCGACCGCGATGACTTCTGGGAAAGGCTTTCGCCATCCTGATCGCGGGCTCGGCTGTACAGTGCTGAAGTTTGAAAGGATTTTGTGTGGAAATTTTAAGAATTTATCAAGTATTTATCACTTTACACAGCACAAATGACCAGTCTTTGGATGGGGGATGTAAGTATTATATTACACGAAGAATATTTGAAGTGATTTTTGGCAAGCACAGCTTCCAAACGCAATCGATAGCAAAGTTCTTGGACTCGAGACATAGCAAGCTTCTCCTGGCTTTGCATGAGCTGTCTATACATTTTTCCCGAAATCCTTCAATAAACAGCTAATTGTCTTCTGTTTTGGTAGTTGGATCTCTATGCAGACGAAGCATATGTCACGAATGCGTTTTCAGCGATGGGAGAGACAGTGGTGTCTGTGAAAATGATAAAAAACAGAATGACAGGGTAAGCAAGACCACGTGTTTGACATGACTGCAATTTGTACTTCTTCATCGTATGTGATTTTTCCCTGCTAGTGAAATTCTCTTCTCCTTTTCCTTCGCTGAAGGGCAGAAAGAAAACATACCTCTCTACTAAAGATGTATCGAGCATCACTAGTATGTCCCCAAGACAAGAGTTCTTTATGAATAATACCCCTGCTAAAATAAAATCACTTTTGACCTATAACAAATCTATGTAAGAAGGAATAAGGCCCTCCACAGACTAACCATTTAGTTGTTGACGACTATTAGTTACTGGTATCCACAATTAAACATTATCGACAACTAAATGTGTTCCATTAAGGAGAATTCCGCACACTAGGGTTTTAGTTGCCGATAGATAGCCAGACCGCTGAAAGCTTGGTAACTAATGCTTATACTACGCATGCTCACAATGGAATAGTTGTCGACAACTAAACCGAATGCCCCCACACACTAGAAAAACGCTAAAAATCTTAGCACCAAAAAATGCCCTCTACCCTCCCCCAATCAATTTCTGCAATACATGAATTATTCACCCTGCTAGCAGAGGTTTCTTTCTGTCAGTCTTGTATTAGCTAGCAAAGTTGTTCAGGTGTCTGGTATTTCACATGGTTATTTTGATTTGCGCCAAGCATGTTGGCAATAATCCCTCTCCAACATGTCAACAAGTGCTATATATGCCATGATGCCACAAGCAACAGAGATAGCTTGTACTGCAAATACACCTTCCCATTTATTTAGAAAAGACCCTGAGTGTTGGTCTGGCGAAGGTTTGAACCCTCAACCTCCTGCACTTAGACCAATGCTTTAGCAACCACTAATCGGGAGGCAGACTTTGTCTCTCCCCAGTCCCAATGTTTGTCCATGCATTTACCATATTATTTTCTTCCACACAATCTCCCTTGGATTTTGAGCTTGGCCCAACAATCTCCTTCCTTTTTTTACACTGGGATCATGTATTCTCCCACACAATCTCCTGCCTTTTCATGGCATGTCAGGATTTTGTGTGCTTTATATGATTGACAAAGTATTTGTTATTGCAGGTCACCAGCTGGGTATTGCTTTGTTGACTTTGCTGATACACAAATGGCACAGAAGGCAATGACAAGACTGAATGGCTTGCCAATACCTGGTAGTAATCCTGTAAGTTTTCATTTTGTCTTCATCATGGCTTGTGTTTGAGCATGAGATTGCCACAATGTTTTTTGTGTGAGATTGCTAGAATTTGCTTATTAAATGATACTCCCTATACCGCAGTATAATGTAGCTTACGCTAATAATGGTGGTGGTGTGTGTTGGAGTCCTAACTTAGCCCCTTCTGCTTGGGGCTATGAATTTCTTTTTGGATCACACAGTCTAAAATTGCAGTCTTAGAACTGTGGTAGTGGTTTTATGTTATCAAATTGTGCAATTTTTGCATGACTGCTTCTTACAACTGTACTAAAAGTCAGTTATTTTGATTTCTGCCACTTGGTGCCTTAACAAGGAAACAAACTGCATTGTAAAAATCCAAACTGTGAATAGATTTCCACAAGGAATCAAGTCACAGAAACTCACTCTCATACTCATACTCATACTCAAATGTATGATTATTTATGGCAGATAAAAAGATTCAAGCTTAACTGGGCAACATATGCATATGGGAAAGAATCCACTAGCCAGTAAGTTCAGCTTCTTGTGTACGTATCTACATTTTAATTACAATGTATTATGAACAATGTATTATTTAATTACAATGTATCATTGCTCATGTACAATCAAGATGGCAGCCAATGGCTTAAACGTGATTGCATGCCGAGTTTAGAATCATTTTACTTCCTGTTATTCTGACTGTTTTTTAAGTGAGAAAAAAATGTGAACAATATTTTGAAAGTTTTTCTTTTAGAGCCAAGATGGCTAGTAAATAAATGAAATCCACTGGCGTGATAGTATGAATTTGGCAGTAACTTGACAATCAACAAAATAAGAGTCATTTGTTGATGTTGCTTAAAGCTTTCTGTGTTGATGTTGCAGAGGCCCAGAGTTCTCTATTTTTGTTGGCGACTTGACACCAGATGTCAATGATCACATGCTACAGGTTAGTAAGAAGTTGAAAATTGTGATTGCTAATGGAGCTGGTTGCTTATGTCTTATGAGAATGTTGGTCTGGAAATGCTTTGAAACATACAGACTGTAACAGGTATAGTACCTGTACATTTTAGTATATATACCAAATCAGTGAACAGTCATTTTCGCATGATGATTAGTTCCTGGAATAGTCCACGATCTTGGACAAAGTTGTTGCCAAAAAGTGACATTTTTTGTCAAAAAGTGCCCAGGAACTGCTGAAAATGTGTTCTATCATTTAGAATTCATCTCCCCTCCCCCTTTATCAATGTTGTTTTCTTGACTGGGGCCCCTGAAATGAATTTATGCACCTGAAAGGACCAACATTGATTTGGGGGGAGGGGGAGAAATGTCTGCTTATAGGTCTTGTATGGCAACAAGAGAGAATTCATAATAGATGCTAAAGATGGGGGGAGGGGTTAAAGTGAGGACAGAAAACGCTCTTACAAAAATGCCTGTATCCGGCCCCCACTATCTAATGGTTTGTACCCAGAATCATTCGATATAAAGGATGGAACAATTTTACATTATTTATTAGATTATTTAAAACAAAAAGATGGACTTCAACATATTTTACTCAAAAAGGGGATGGATATCCACCATCCCCCCTGTATCCGCCCCTGGCTAAATGTTGTGAACATATTTTGTCCAAAATTGTACATATCCAACACTATTTACTGTTTTGCGAAAACTCTCAAAATGGTGGCTTGTTTAGCAACAGTATTGGAAGACATAGGTACTGCTAACTACATGTACCGGTCGATACTTGTACTGTCTGGATATTACAGTATGTGCCAATCTGCTAATGATAGGTTACACCTGTATGATTATTATTTTGTTGTCCTGTGGTTTTATAGGTTTTTGATACTTCTGAAGACTTCTTTATAACATTTTTTGCTTTCAGGAATTTTTCCAGAAAAAGTTTCCAACTTGTAAAGCTGCTAAAGGTAAAAGACTGTCAGGTTTTTTCCTGTACACACTTTGTTTGTGTTTGTTTGATTATTATTGTTTTTTTCGTCTATTCTAGTTGTGCTGGATGCATCAGGCAATTCAAGGTACGTGAAAATTAAAAATGTAATAAAATTTGAATTTAATAAAATTAATAATATACCTATTTACTGTGCGACTACGTCAACCGGGCCATCCCGTAAAAAGTTTATCATTTAGAGATTCAAACCATTTTAAGCAAATTTAATACCTGCAATACATCTGACGATGAGTAATTAAGTGTTTTGAAGTTATTTCTGCCCATAATTTCCACAATTTTTATGAGAAAAGCAATATTTCGGTGTCTCAGATCTCAAGAAAGTCGAGATCCTTTGTTCTGTACTCGCTTTCTGATTGGCTAACTTCTTACAAAATGGCCCGGTTGACGTAGTCGCACTGTAAATTTACAATAATAAAATATTAGGATAACTTTATGCCTAGCCAGACCTGTGTTGGTTGCTTTTGTGACTTTTGTTCTTTTGCAAATAGAAATGACAAACTATTCCAAACTTTAGGTTGACTACTTTTTTCAGAAGGACTGCTGCACATTTCGTAATTCTGTGAAATCTCACTTTACAGCCAACTGCCAATTAATGGTTTCCATCAATCGAACTTTTGAACATAGATCTTGGCAAAGGAAAGTTCCAGAAATGTCCATGTAACTTTCAATCACCAACTGCATTCTACCTGTACCACTCTTCCCAGTAGACCGTTACACCTCTCAGTTTTTTAGCCCGCCGGCGGCTGTCTAAATTGATCGAGTGATCACTTTTTTGTACCACGTGATGAGTTGCTTATGTACCACGTGATCAATGTTTGTGGGCGTAAACTTTGAGAGTTCATTGTTTTTCTGCATTCCAACGAAGTCTACGCCCAAAACGGTTGATCACGTGGTACATAAGCAACCAACCCATCATGTGGTACAAAAAAGTTTATCACGCGATCAATTTTAGACTGCCGCCGGCGGGCAGAAAAATCGAGAGGTCTACTGGGAAGAGTAGTAGATCCCTCAATCAAAGTTTTAAAGGGGCTGTGTCATGACTGTTTTGGCCATAATATGTTTTTACTATTACTGATTCAAGAAATTATAAGCTCTCTAGCACAAGAAGTTAGCAAAACGTTTTGAGCTGGCACAAGCTTGTCACACTAGGTCATTGATTTTTGTGCCTTCAAAGAGAGTTTCCTTGAGACTCTTTGCACACAAGGTACTATAACTTGTTATAATTTTCTTTTCAGAGGTTATGGTTTTGTGCGTTTCTTTGATGAAAAGGAGCACAAGAGAGCAATGGTGGAGATGCAAGGCGCTATGGGACTTGGCTCCAAGCAAATACGAGTCAGCGCTGCAACACCTAAAAGGTCAGTGTCACAGTGAATTTTCTGGGTATATCGCTGTTCACGCTGACATAATCCACTGTTATTAATGTGCCAACCAGAGATTGATTGGTCCACAGAACAACGGGGGCTATTCAATCTACCGGTATGGTTGGCACATTAGCATTACCCTGCTGTCAGAGGTTTCTTACTGTCAGTCTTTTATTAGCTAGCTAAGTTGTTCACGTGTCTGGTATTTTGCATGTTTAATCAAAACAACCACACACACAAAAAAAACAGACGAACAACGTAGCTAGCTAATAAAAGACTGACAGAAAGAAACCTCTGCTAGCAGGGCACATTAGCAAAAGAATGACAACGTTGATAAACAGTGAAAAGCGCTATTGTACAGGTCAACAAATTTTTACAGTAAAGTTCTAGTGTAGAAAATGTCTAGAGCAAACGTCTAAGTTTTAAAGTCAAGATGATGACATAATTTATAGCAAGTTATCTAGAGCAGATTTCGTATGACTGTGAAAAGTTCAGCGACAAAGTTGTACCACTCTGCGACCGTGACCGTGACCGTACTGCGACTACGCAATTTCGTTCGGTATCTACAGCAGGCCAGGTTCGTTACCGCGACCGCAACAGTACCGCGCCGTGTTACGGTACTTTTCACAGTCTTACGAAATTGGCTCACACAACCAAATCATACAATCCTCTTTAGACCACAGACGACCACTGCATATTCTTCGACGACAACAACAACAACCACACCTGCAGCTTATGGTACACAGTACACCCAACAGCAGTATCAACAATATCAACAGTACATGGCGGCCTGGCAGGGCTACCAACAACCACAGCATCAGTACTACCAACAATATCAACAGCAGTATGCTGCCGCAGCTAATCAATACGGACAAAACTATCAACAGGACACAACGCAGGTTAGTAAGGTTTACTGCCATTTTCATAATTCTGCGTTGACATTTCCGAATGCCAAACTGCGTTTTGGCTTCCGTCAAAGTCAAGTCCACGCATGTTTTCTGTGTTTGGTTGCAGTTTACAGTGAAAGATTCTGTTTTGAAGCCTAGCTAGCCCCTATGAAATCACAAGATCTACATATCAAAACCTCAGTGAAATCACCAAGAGTTGTTCACTCTTTTGATTGAAACCGTGGTTTGTTGGTCGGTGTAGATTTCGAAGAATTGTGAAAATCGCAGTAAAGGAACATGGTCACCTAGAAAACACAAAAATAATTAGTGTCATAAAATATAAAAATATTTCCCAAAATTGAAAGAGTAAGTTGAAAGGACGCTATGTGAAAATTTTCAGGAGATTTCGATGAAGGACTGCTAAGATTTAAGCGAATGAAGATCGCATGCCTAGACTGCGTAGCCGGCTCTATGTTTGTTTTCGAGAGGAGCCGTGTTTTGGAACGTAGAAGCTGCTCTTGTTCAGGACCATGGTAGACTGTCAAATTTACCATGATTTCGCATATCATTCCAGAGTTATAATCAGGAACAAACGGCAGCAGTTACTGTGGACAATACTACAGAAGGTAAATATTTATTTCCTATATTTTCTGGTTTGTGACTGGATATCAAGCGAACAGACAGCGTCGAAAACTAAACGCAAAGTAAATGCCAATCAAGAACGAAACACATTCATCAACTGGTCAATGAGGGAACGAAGTAGGACTTGTGTTTAGTCGTGACCCAAGAAAACGAGAGACACTGTGTGTTTAACAAATAGATCTCGTTTTGCGTGCATGTGTACTGTAATAGATACACAGATGACGTCACAGAATGTCATGAACAAAAAAGTACGCAACGAGACACAGTCGAGTTTCATGACTGTTGTTCATGACATTCTGTGACGTCTTCAGTGTATCTATTACAGTACATACGCACAAAAAGCGAGATACATTTGTTTTATACAACAACAAACAGGGATTTTTGTCAACCGTGTATCTGTAATCTTATAGCAACGACCAATCAGAGCACGCGATTTATTAGTGCTGTTGTATAATTAACAATTAGACCTCGAGGCAGCACATGAGGACGAGAGGTCTAATGGTTTTAGTATAAACCAAGTAGTTGGTCGGTTTTGGCAATGAATGCCATTATTTATGTTGAAAAAATTCTTGCAAAGAAAGGTGGTGATTTTGCCAGGTACGGTCTATCACTAATAGACCATTAGTAGCTCAGCCAATCAGAATGCAGGATTTTTACTAGACCATAAGTTGGTTTATACTAATTAGTTTTAGTGTGCATCTCATTGGCTGGCAAAACAATGACCCAAGACCTAGACCAATAGAAACATGTAGAAACGCAGTCTTTACTCTCGACTGTCATCTGAAATCCGCTCTATCCAGATTTCTATGATGAACTCTTGTTATATCGGCTGATCGCATTTTAAGCCGCACCCCTCCTGTGAAATTTCCAGAGTCCAATACAACCCCCCTTGAAAATTTTCCGTAGGTCCTCGCTTTATCTATATTGATTGGTTTCTCTTCTGGCTGATTTTTTGTTTTCTAGATCCGAATCCCTATTAGATATATATGAAGAAAACAGAAAAGTTCTACAACGAGAATCGGTAAGTTCAATGTCAGGGGCGTAGCCAGATCCTTGTCACCTCAGTACTCATCACAGATCCTTGTCGCCCCCCCCCCCCCCCCCCTGGCGAGAACGCAAAAAACACGTCCGATCTATGTGGAGTTTTTTATTTTTGGAATTTTGGAATCCCCCTCTCATAAGTGCTGGCTACGCCCCTGAATGTTACATATGAAGACTCTACTCCGGCCACGTGACATTGTCTGAATCAAACCTCCATGGCCCTACATCTAGATTAGGTATATACACAGATAGCAGCTCCTCTTTTTGTGCTAAAAATGGTATCGCTTTTCCCGCAACATTTTCTGTAGTTCACTCGTTGTTGTAAGATGATGCCGTTGCTGTAAGATTGTCCGGTTTTTATTGCTTATTAGACACGGACATGTACGACTTTTGGGCATTCAAGGGTCGGGGGCACAAATCCAGAGTATTTACTTAAATTTTTAGCTTTTATCTTCAAAATAAGGTTGCGCTATTCATGGTAAGGGGATGGAGACTTCCGGCTTAATCTCTGATACCGTGTAGGTTTTGGTTGAGTGTCGAGGGTAAGACGTCGAGGGTCGAGGGTAAAATGTCGAGGGTCGAGGGTAAAATGTCGAGGGTCCATTTTTTTCTTTTTCTCAGGATCTATTTCTTTTTTAAATGCAAATTCGCGGTTTCCCCGCTTTATTCGCTCACATGACCGCATGTTGGTGAACAAAGCGTTCTTGCAGATGCTTCTTCAGACTTGCCGCTAGAAGTTTCTTATCGCAGACATTTGTCAATCAAACTTTTGCTTCGCTAATTAGACTGCACGTGAAGGGAAGCAAAATCTCCTGTTTAACCGTGGAAATCTCTAAAGCTAAACAGCAAAATTCGAAGCAAACTTGCCGAGTCTGAGTATTTTGGGCAAGAAAAAATATTGTTTGCTTTTATTCAATCTTCGGGAAAACCGAGATTTCCGCGGTATTTCACAACCTATTTCTAGTGTCTAGCGCTCACTTCACTAGAGTGCTTCGTGAAAGATCAGAAAGATCGCAAATGACATTCGACCTAACTTCATTTCGCTTCGTTTAATTGTGCTACCTATCCCTGAGTCTCCTAAAGTTAGATGTAGTATAATGAGTAGCATTGGAAGCAAAACTAGTAAGTGCTGGGTATAAAATCACGTCGGCGATTGCTTCTGCGCAGGCAGCATATCGCAATTGGACTACCAACACTCCAGTTCATTGCCATTTGTAGAACGCCGTGTTCAAAATCTTCGAAAAACACCAGTTCGATGAACGTAGAGTGGACTTCCTTTGGTTTGATATTATCTCAGATTAAAAGATGTTTATTGTTGTTCTCATTTGTGTCTCCTGTTTGAGCAAGATCCGCGTGCCGCACGCTCGGTACGCTCTGTCGAGGAAACTTTTCTCTCCTGGCGAAAAAGCACAACAAATCTGCCACAGTTTTAGGGAATTTGATTTTGAAAAGATTGCCCGAAATTTACGCCTGGAGTTTTCGGAAAACCTTTTGTTTTATCCCGCTCCACGAAGGTCGAAAAAGGTGGGAAAATTCTCAGCACAACTGTGTCGGAGTCTATCCACGTATCAGTCAGGAAAACCAAAATTTGCATTCTTTTAAAAATTTTCAACATGTAGCACGGGAAAAATTATTTCATTTATTTGCAGAAAAAATTGGACCCTCGACATTTTACCCTCGACCCTCGACATTTTACCCTCGACCCTCGACGTCTTACCCTCGACACTCGACCCTCGACCAAAACCTACACTCCGTGCCGATTATTCCAGGTCGATTTTTGAAGATATCAAACACGAGACAGCGTGTTTCATCAGGATTCCCAAACACTGAGAAGTGGGGTCAAAAACTAGTGCCGCCCGTGGGGGTGGGGGTACATATATTTTCTGGAATTGCCCAATGGGCAAGGTGAGACCGATCCTTTTAAGTTGGATGAATTACGAATGAGTTTGAGAATTGCCTGTTCGCTTGTTTGCAGGATCTCTTTTACGAGCTAGAGCGATCAAGATGGCATCCCGTAGAAACTGTCACCTCCAATCCCAGACCAGTCTTCACCTGACCAGAACGTCCTTTTTCACATGACTGTCGTGAAAACAATTGCAATTGAGCAATCACTAGCCAATCAGAATCGAGAGAAATCACCACTTGCTCCTAAATGGCTTTTCTCTCAGCCAATCACAAACCGAACCAATTACTAAGTAATTATGCAATTGTATTTACTAAAGAATTTGATTGGCTGAGAAAAAACGAGTAGCCAATGAGAACGCAAAGCAATCGCAATTACACAACAAGTGTTGACAGTCATGTGAAATCCGCTCTATACACCACGCTACAGTAGCTAGGTACAATATTTGATAGCAGCTTAAAGGTCAGAAAAAATAGCCAATGAGAACTACCAAGTTTGACTACCAAGCACAGGTAGGAAGTTGTATGTTGAAGGCGCATTCGTTAACCCAAACGGCAAGTCAGGTTGGCGAGAAAACTATACCGAGTGAATGTAAACCAAGTAGTTTGCCAACTGTAGATAAAAGTCGCCCAAAGTGGATGAAATGGTATCATCCCAGATTTATGGAAAGGTGTTATCTTTGCCTAGAATGTTTGGACCTGGTAGGACTAAGACCTCCCAAAAATAGTTCACTTTTCCGCTCAAATATTTCACATTAAAATTATGTGGCTTTGCTTACATTTATACAGTTCTTTTCTAAGCGGTTTCAATATGGCATACGTAAGGAAGCGTTTGCATTACGGCTAGTCGAGCAAAAGATCGGGGCCATTTGGATTCTTTGACAGCTTGCGAACGATAGAAATATATCTCAACGTGCTGTCAGTATAAAAGGATTCAAAGTTTGGACAAGGAATGGCGACCTCAAAAGGAACAAAACAACTGTCAGTGCATCTCGCGCGAATCTCGCACTTATGAGACTACTGTTGACAGAATTTTTGGGGCAAAAAAGAGTGTGGTTCGGTACAAATACTATTCACAAGACGTCTAAACCGGATATGCAGCCAGTTTAAAAAGCAATTGTTATTGACTGTCTAACTTCGAATGCGCACGGAAACACAAAAGCATTTTCGCATGAATTCGAGATGGTAACAATTAGCTTTTCAAATGGACAGCCTCAGGTGTTTCAATAGATGGCGGCTACCGGCGGTGACCGCCGTCTACTTCACTGTTGACCGCCGGCAACTTTCGTGGGCTGTATAACTGATCAGTTTCAAGGAAAATTTAGCAATAGAATACATGAATATGCCAATTATCTTGCCCTCAAAATGCAGGAAAGCGCCTTTTCTGCTAGCGAAATTTCAAAATTTCCTAAGGGCATGCCCCGGTAGCTTTCTAGAAGGTTCAGGCCTTACGCCCTTCGTAAGGGACCCCCAATCCCAGCCGCCTACTTCCAAAACTTAGCCTGCTACTTCAAAACTTATTGAAACCCCTGCAGCCTTCTTTGAGTTCGGAATACGGGCATATTTGTGTCGATCAACACGTACGGTCTCTATTGTTCATGTTATTATTTTGTGCGAGGAGGTGATAGACTAAATCATGACTCGTATAAAGTAAACCACAATGTTTATTTACATATGATTTATTTACAGTTCTTTTAAAAACGTAACGCATGCATATTTCACTCACGTCTTTAGCACACTATGCATCGAACTTTGTAAAAAAATTATATTACCTTTTCCTTCCTTTGATATTAAAATAACTAAATAATATATCCACCATCTGTGTATACTGTACATTTATCGTAAAACTTTGCGATAGCAAAATCTGCACACTGCAGAGCAAACGTTTAAATAGGTTTTTGTCGACGACTTCCAGGTCATTTAAAAAAGATGTGGATATTTTTTTAAAACATTGCGTAACACTGAAATTAAAAATTCCAGCTAAGATTTCTAATGGTCAACTCATAAAAATATCTCAAACAGTTAAATATTTGAACCATCGTATTTAGAGCGGATTTCAGACGAGTGTCGAAAACTAAACTAAAGTAAATACACTCAGCCAATTAGGAGCGATACAAATTCAACAACTGGCCAATCAGGAGCGAGACAAATTCCAAACTGACCAATCAGGAGCGAGACAAATTCCACAACTGACCAATCAGGGGACGAAGTAAGTACGACTTACTTCAAGAAAAACAAGAGTCGCTCTGCTTTTTCTACGAATTCAGATTGACTAACTCGACAGAAAACAGAAGACCACAACCAAAAGGAACCTGCAGAAGTCTTATTACTTCCAACAGTCATCTGAAATCCGCTTTGTTTAAGTTTTATACTTGCTTGTTCTGTAAAGGTCTTCCGTTGGCGACAAGTCTCGTAAACTCGCGACTCTGTCCGATGACCGCACTTGGTGTCTGTCAATGTAATTGTCAATATTCAACAGAAACACTGCCGTACTATCGGGGATATCTCCGTATCTACTTCCCGGTGTTCCATGCCTCGCAGACGGCTGTTTTCTCTGATCTGGGGCCTTCCCAATAGGTTCTGACTTTACCGAACGAGGTGAACTTAAAGCGACATCGTAGTTTTCAAAATACGTAGATCTTCTTGTATCAGACGGAGAGTGGCGTTGCTCCACTTGCAAAGAAGAGAGCGAGCGCCTCTGTTTATAAGGTGGCCGCTCGGGTCTCCTAACATCATCTGCGATACTGTCTTTGGAAGTGACGATTTTCGAGTGATGTCTTTGAGAAGTGTAGGTAGTATGGTGGGTATGTGTGATATGTCCATGGGCGAGTGATCTGACAGGCGTTGTTCGTGTTCCGTGCCTGGGATTGCGGTGGAAGAGCGTGGGTAATCCCAGGGGTAAGTCCTTTCTAGGCTTGAATCCTTATTGCCCCTTATAAGGCTTCGCTCAGTACTCGTTACCCGAGAGTACCTGGCAGCCTCTGAGCCCAATCCAGTTGAAACACTACCCAAATCTCGCTGACTAGACCTCGTAGTTGCTTTACTCTGTTTGGTCCCAGTATTCACTTTAATAGTTCCAGCTGAAATTTGTTTGAGTTCTTCTTCAAGATTTTTCTCCCAATCTTTTTCAATCCCCTCGAGACCAGCAAAAGACTCTGGACTGTAAAGCTCTAAATCCGAGTCGTCTTTCGAGTCCACTTCCCAATACAGAGTGTCCGTTAATTTATTAGGTGGAAGATCTAGCTCAATATCGAGTTCATCGTCGGAGTCGAGGTCTAACTGCGGTACGGGAGTTTCCATCTTGTATATCTCGTTTGGCAGCTTGTAAAACTCGACATCTCTACTGAAAGATGGAGAAGATTGCGTTTCATATTTTGGTACTCTATACTCTATATCTCTCGAAGGCTCTGCTTTAGAGGATTTCGGTAATGCAGAGCGTGGCGTATCGAATGATACAGGTCTGTACTCTCGCCCACTGACCGCTTTGTTGGAGGATAAAGACAAAAGATAATCTAGCGGGCGCCTTTCTTGTGTCTCTCTATCTGTCACCTCACGATTTTTGATCTCGTCCTCAAAAGACCTTGTGATCAAGCCACTTATTCGGGATGCTGTACTACTACCGGAATCATTCATATTTCTTGCCTGGAAATAAGCCATTTCGTTGTCCAATACTCGTTCCTTTTTCTTGAGTGTGTCTACCCACTTCCTTTCGAGTTCGTGCCTCTGCGACGCTAACTCCTTCTCTAGCCTGTCCTTTTCTTTTAATTCTCTCTGCACTTTCTCTTTCTCCGCAACTTTCCTCTGCATGGCCATCTTTTCGCGCGATAATTTAGTCTGTATATCGCTGACTTGTTTGCGCTTGAGCGTAAGGATTTCCTTTTCTCTTCGCAAGTTCTCTTCAAGCAAGTTTTCATAATATTTCGACCTCGTTTCGTCCCCTGGACTGCTCCGTGTGCTAACCTCAGCTATCTGCATGTGAAGTTTTTCCTCAATAACTCTGTGCTTCTCCCGCAGTTTCCACAACCTGTCCACAAGAAAACGTCTCTGCTGCTCCAAGTGTCGTAACTGACTCGATAACATCTCCTGTATCCGCCTGTCTGTAAACTCAGTTGATCGAATCTTCTCCTTAATATCTGCGATCCTTCGTTCGATTTCCCGAATGTGTTCCTGGATATCGTCTTCCTGTCTCTGTTTGTTCTCGCGCAACTCTCTTAACATTTCTAGAAGCGCATCTTTAGTAACCTTATCAGTTGGAGTATTGGAGAGCAAAGTCACATCAAGAGATGTGTTACTCTTCTCTCCAAAGTTCGTCTTTAAATCCAAGATCTCCTCGCGCAGTTTCAGTTCAAGTTCGTTTCTCTCAAACATCAACTGCTCCATTAACTTGACAACTGTATTCAGCCTCGCAGATTCGCCTGTGTTCTCTGTGTCGTCTTGTTCATCTAGACGAATAGGAGGCCTCGGTGCTATTCGCTTGATAGCCTCATTCTCTCTCTTTAACCTTGCATTTTCGGCAATCAACTGATCCAGCTGCTGTTTGCTTTCTGGTCGGCTCTGCTCCCTAAGTCGCCTGTATAATTCCGCATTCTCATTACGAAGACGAATCAGCTCTTCCATAAGTTTTTCATGATCTTCAAGCTTCCTCTTCTTTTCGTCCTCCAATTCTTTGAGTTTGCATGTCAAAGACTTGGCATACTTCTTCAATTCGTCCGCTTCCTGAGTTTTGTAGTTTAACTGATCCTCTAGAATCCTCTTTTGTTCCTTATACTGCTCCTTCAAGTTTCTCTCGGTCGATTCAATCTTCTCTCTGGCCAACCGCTCTACGTTGTTCACCATTTCGCTTCTTAGCACTTCTAAGTCTAGCATGTGACTCTCTGTAAGCGCTTTGGATGCGTTCTCTTGCTGTACCAGACTTTCAAGTCGTCCCATCAGCTTGTCGAGCTCCTCGTCATGGGAATTCTTGATCTTCTCTAGTCGCTGTTGGGACTCCATCTCTATATTTGCTTTGGTGAACTGTAAATGCTCTTCATGAGCGAGGGCTTCCTTCTCTAACTCATCCTTTAGTGTCTTCACTTGATCAGTCAGTGTTGAATTCTCACTTTTTAACGCTGCGAGAGCAAGAGAGTCATCTCCTTTTAGTGACGCCACAACCTCTAATTGAGATTCAAGTGTGGACACTTGATTCTTATACTCGATTTCCCGCTTCTCATGGCCAAGTATTTTCTCTTGGAGATCGCTCTTTTCTTCTTCAAACTCCTTTATCAACTCATCTCTAGTGTTCTTGAGTATCATTTCGTGTTCCCCAAGTCTGGCATTAAACGACTTTACATCGGCTTCGTGCTCTTGTTTAGAAGTCTCCAAATCCTGAGCTGTTTTCTGTAGTTTTGTGTTCAAGTCTTCGATCTCCTTCTTATGTTCTGCCTTAAGGGTTTCTGTCTGTTTCTCCAACTCCCTCTGGTGACCCTCTTGCAGCTCAACCTCAAATGAGTTCTCAAACGCGATCTGGTTTTTCAGTGAGTCCAATTCCTTTTCGTATCCCTCTTTCAGGGTAGCGCTCTCGTTTGTAACTTTCACCACAAACTCCGACATTTCATGCATTTTTGCTTCATTTTCGCGCGTAAGACGTTCCTGAAGTTCTTCAAGACTTGCTTTATGCTCCTCACTCGCCTCTTGTAATTCTTTCTGAAGGACCCGTATTTTCTCTGTAAGCACGTTCCTCTCATTTTCAGTCTTGTTCTCTAGCTCTCTAACATGTAACTCATGTTGCTGTAGTTTCTCCTTCAAGTTCGCCTCGTGTTCCTCGTCCTTGAGTTGACTCAGCTGTTCAAGGTTCTCCACCATTCCCTTCAAAGTGATGATCTCCCCTTCAAGTTCCTCCGTCTTCAAGCGGTGCTCGTCTTCTTTCTTTGCAAAAATGTTCTCATAGTTCTTCCTTAATGCGTCACTGTTAACCTCGTGTTCTTCCCGCAGTTCTTCCTTGATGCGTTCAATACTTTGCAGATAGTCCCAACTTTGTGTTTCACGGTATGTTTGAAGTTCTCGGGCCAAACTGGCTGTTTTGGTCTTTTCTGCAACTAGTTCTTCCTCGATAACACGTACTCTATTATCTTTCTCTGCCACTTCTTTCTCTTTGGTCGACACGACATCCTTTATTTCGCGTATAGTAGAAGTGTGCTTATCTATTTCTGTGTGCTGTTCCTCGACTTTCTTCTTTAGTGAAGTAGTCAAGTCTTTCTCGCTTCGAAGATCAGCCTCTATAAGTGCCAGCATCTGTCCCGACTTCCCAGTCTCGTTTCCTTTCTCCTGCTCTAACTCTTCAACTCTCTGTTTCAATGTGGTTACAGTATTCTTACTTGTTTCCAGCATCGATTCTGTGACACTTATATTTTCTTGGTGCTTTTCCTTGAGTGCTTTCAGGGTCCTCTCCCATTCGGCTTCTTTGCTCCTAGAAACTCTCTCCGAGATTTGTAACTTCTCACTCAGCGCATCGGCCCGATCAACAGCATCGTCGAGTTCTTGTGCAAGTGATTCAATCTTTTCGTCGTACATTTGAACAACAGCTTGCTTTGCCTTATCCATATTCTGCACGCTTTGTTGAAGTTTTGTTTTGTGTGAAAGGGCATCTTGTAGCTCTTCTTTCATTTCAGAGTTACATGTCTCAAGTTCGTTTACCCTGTGTTCGAGTTCACTAATCCTATTCCTGGTGTTTGATGTTTCATTACTTTCCATTGGGGTACTATCCTCTGCACCATCCTTTCTCTGCTCAAGTTCGCTCAACGTTAGCTTCAGCGTTTCAATTTCATCCTTACCCGCATTTAAAGCTTCCTCCATTCCCTTGATTTTCTCTTCCGCCTGTTTTAATTTCATATCCTTCTCTCCCTCCTTGTCACTTTCTGAGTTCTTAAGACGTTCCAGTTCACCCTCGAGGTTCTTGATCTTTTCTTTGTATTCTGAAACAAGCTTTACAGAATCGCCTTCATTTTTAGCTTTCGTCTGTCGCTCAAACTCTTTCAGCTTTTCCTCCATCTGTTTAACCCTTTCGATATCTTTTTTCTGCTTTGCGGTAACTCCTTCAAGTAACTTGACCTTCTGACTTAGCTGGTTATTCTGATTGACCAGATCTTTGATGCGGTTCCTTTCTGACACCAGCTCTTCGTATATCACCCTTAACTTGCCTTCGTATTCCTCCTTCAGCTTCTGTCTCTTGGCTCCCGCCTCCTTTGCAAGTTGTTCCCGTTTGCGTGCAATTTGCTCCTCAAGTTCCTCCTTCAGGGATTCTAGCTCCTTCTCGTGTTGACTTAACAGCACGCCAAACTTGTCATGCCCCTCATACTCCAGCTCTTCGATATGAGCCTTGTACCGCTCGATTTCTCCCTTTAATTCCTCGATCTCTTCCTGATACTGCTGTGCGTCTTCGCCGATACTCCCCGAACTGTTGTTAATTCCTTGCTCGGTCTTAAGTCGCTCCACTTCTTGCACCAAGCTGGCAATTTCCTGTATATGTTGGCTGTTGGCGAGCTCCAGGTCACTTGCTGACTGCTTCTGGTTCTCCATCTCGTCCTTCAAGTCCGCTATAAGGAGCTCGTACTTCTCTTTTACACGGTCCATGGTCTTGCTCTCTTTCCTGATTTCCTCTCCTAAATTCACTACTTTCTCGTTCAAGAACGCCACCTGCTCATCGTACGTGTCCTCCATTTCTCTTTTCTCCCGTAGAATATTGTCATTAGTTACGCTGAGCGAATTCAGATCCTCTTTCACTGCCTTTATTTCTCGCTTCAGTTCTTTGTTTTCCTCCTCAATCTGACTGATGTCCTCGGTCGACCCTCTTTCTTGAGTTGCTTGTGTGTTGTCAATCTTTGAAGTCAGTTCTAAAATCTCTTTCGCATGCGAACTGAGCATGGTTTCTTTCGAAATCTCAATCTCCATTATTTTTCGCTTGGATTGCTGTAGTTCGTCGGTGACTTGTGTAAACTTTTCTTGCAACTCTTCTCTGTCTTTCGTGATAGCCTCCAATGCTTTAACGTTACTCTCTGAGCTCTCCGTTGTCTCTTTGATCCTTGTCTGTAGTTCTTCGATTTCCACTACAAGCTTGTTCTCCATCGCTCTCTTCACCTCTTGTAACTCACTACAGTTGTTCTGTGCGTCTTCAAGGCCCCTCTCCAAGTCCGTTATCTTCTCCGACAGCTGGTTCATTTCCTCGACATGTTTCTCCTTCATTGAAACATTTTCCATCTCTTCCACCTGGAACTTTTCTTTGTGATCACCCAATTCTTTCTCGAGCTCTTGTAGTTTATCAGACAGTTTTTCAATGTCTTCAAAGTGTTTTACATCTTGGACTTTCTTCTCCTCCTCGAGCTCAATGTTGACAGCTTGCACATTCTTCAACTCCTTCTCAAGCCGCGTGATCTTTTCCACACTCTCGCGGGTACTTGCACTCTGGTCAGCCCCATGCTTTTCTAAATCTTTCTTCTCTTCTTCCAGCTTGTTGTATTTCTGATTCAACTCCTGTAAATTTTTCTCTAGCTTTAATATCTTATCATTGAGCATTTCAACCTTCTCAGTATACTTGTTATCCGCTGCTTTCTTAGCTTCTTCCAATTCCGCACAGTTAGATATATAAGACTCCAACTGCTGCGATAGATCATTCACAATATCATTCAATTCCTGACGTTCCCTGGCGACTTTCTCCAACTCTTGCTCCTTTTCTTTTATCTTTTCCTCCATGTTTTCCACTTTGTCGCTAACACTCTTCATCTCAGCTTCGTATGTTTCCGTTAGAACTGATTTCTCGTTTTCCATCTTTTCGGCTCGTTTCGTATAGATGTTCACCTCTTCCTGTAAGGTCTTCATCTCTCCTTCCTCCATTTCTTCGCACTTTCTCTTCATGTTGTCCAGCTGCGCTCCGTAGTTTTCTACCAACATTTTGTTTCCTTCCTCCAGCTCTTTCACCTTCGCTTTGTACATCACTAATTCCTCTTCGAGAGTCCGTAAATCCTCCTCCTCTATCTTCTCTGTCGTCTTGTATCGTTCTTCCACCTCATCCATCTTAGATTTCAGCTCCGAAAGATCCTTCTCGTATTTCTCCATCAGTTCTTTGTTTTCCTGCTCCAATTCCTGGCACTTGTCCTTATATGGTTCAAGCTCTTCCTTCACCAGGGACAGCTGCTTCTCAAATTGCTCCTTCTGCTGAGCTTCAAACACCTCTTGATTCCTCTGCTGCACTTGTTCCATCTGTTGCATGATATCAGACACATCATTCTCGTACTTCTCTTTCAAAGTTCTATTCGTCTCCTCCAGTTCAGACCGACTTTTAACAATATCCTCCTCGTACTGTTTTCTTAGAGTTCGCTCAACTTTATTTACCTTTTCGTTCAGTTCACTTTGGTACTTCTCCTTAAGCTCTTTCGCTTTCTTTTCCACCAAAGACTTGCATTGCTTCTTGAGTTCTTCCTCAATATACTTTACCTCCTTCTCTTTCTCGGCTTTAAATGCCTGTACTTGAGCCTCCACATCGCCAAATTTCGCCTCGTAGTCCGCAACTTTTGACTTCTCTTCACTTAGCTCCTGTTCTAGACCCTCGACCTTGGACTTGAACTCCTCCTTGATCACGACCACCTCCTGTTGTGTAGTGTCCTGCTCTATATATGATCTCCTGCGCTCCTCCGAGAGCCCTCGCACTCGCTGCATTAAGTCTGTGATCTCCTCAGCGTGTTCATTCTTCATCACCTGTATCTGATCTTCCATAGCCGCCGTCACTTGCTCCAGATCCGTCTGATGTTGCGCCCGAAGCTGACGTTGCATACCCAGGATCTTATCCTCGTATTCATTCCTTTGGCGCTCAAACTGCTGCTCCCAGTCTTCCTCGATCCTATGTACATTATCATCCAACTCGTTTTGATATCTCTCCTTCAGCTTTACCACCAGGTGGTCGACCTGTTTCTGGTACTGCGAATGTACAGTTTCTAGATGATCCGACCACTTAGCGTCTCTTACTGTTACTCGTAGCAGTTCTACTGTCTCTTTATCAGAGCTCTCACTTAAAGACCCATTCAAGCTTGTCTCGTTATGATTAACAGAAATGTCTCCATTAGTAACAAACTCAGTTTCCTCGACAGAGTTTCTCTTTGCGGCCTCCTTTTGCGCATTTATTTTCTTCAAATTATCTACCTCCAAGTTAGATCGCTCCAACTGAGACAGAAGATCATCAATTTCTGTGCGATGTTGATGAATCAAACGATCTTTGACAGCCAGTACTTCGCGGCGGAATTTTGTTTCTTCCTCTTCAAGCCGTTCCTCCATACTCCCTTCCAAATCACTGAGCTTCACTTTCAGTTCCTCTATTTCCTTAAGTTTATCCGTCAGTTCAGTATCTATATCGTTGTTTTCTCCAGCTTGTAGTTTCTCCTTTAACTCCTCCAGTTCCTTCTCGTAACTCTCCTTCAGTTCGCGCATGCGTTCTTCAATCAAACTCTCGGTGTCACTGTTCTCTAGCTTATCTAACTGAGCCCGCAGTTCTTCCAGCTCCGCTTCGTGTTTCTCGACGTCCTTTTCCATCTCAAGTTGAGTTCGTAAAAGTTTCTTTTGTAATTTGTTTATGTGATAGTTCTTATCCTCGATGGTGTTTTTTAACTTCTGAATTTCTTTTTCATACTCTTTGACTTTTGCGTTATTGTTTTCGTCTGTTTCACTTGTGTTCGCAAAATGCGAAGAGAAACTAGAAGATAAGACGGCTAGCTCTTCAGCGTGTTCTGTTTTAAGCCTTTCTTTGTCACCAACGAGTTCTTCAACTTGTGCTTTCAGCTCCGAAACTTCGGTGATCAAGCTGTCTCTTTCCTTTTGGATCTGAAATTAGGATAATTACGAGACAACACATTTTAAAATACCGTACTTATTTTGTATTTGCAGACCTTCAAGGGGAGGGTGATAAAATAAAATAAAATACAATACAAGTCTATTGTGAAAAAGCACTTAGCTATTGAAAGGTGAGTTGTCACAGACGGGGCCAAAACGGAGTCTGTGACAACTCACCAGCTAATTCTCAGGTATTTCACATTACAATAAAAAAAATAAAAAACATCTAGCTTATTTGTTTAAAATTCTTTTAAGACAAATAGAAACGTTTTAGGTGGGGAAAGCCAGAAAGATATATATATTCATTTTGAATATCAAAAGCAGAATGTTCTGACATGTTGACTCTGTTCATAGGCTGCGCAGGACCATAAAAAGTAGGGTTGCTCATTAGTAAGGATGTATGGGAAGAGTGAAAACACAAAATGCAGTCAATGTATTAAAATTTGACGAAAAATTTGACGAAAAATTTTATACCCCTTAGGGTATAAAATTGACACATGTGCTATCTCTTAGGGATGTTTAAAATCAGCCCTATCCCTTAGGGGAGTCTAAGACCAATCCTTGCCCAGAAATATATTGGTACTGAAAACCAGAACCTGCTTATTTACAAAGGAAACTTGGATGTAAACCTTAAAAGACCTAAAATTTGCTTTTATTTGTTTTGACCTGCCAAATTTGCTATCTTTTAGGGGTAAATTTGGCGTTCGCCCCCATCTAAAATATTGCTTTTTAGGAAATACTCCCATACTGATTGGACATAAAGGGATGGTTTCTAATAAAACCTTGGTAAAAAAAACTAAACACGATTTTATAGGATCTTACAGGGTCATAGGTTCCCAAACAGGACCCTATAGGAAACTATGGGCTCTTACAAGATATGCTGTTTAGCCCAAGTAAGGGATCTTTTTTAAACCCCTTGAAATCTCTAATCTGGGATTTTCAATTTCCCTTCCATGGTAGGGTATGGATGTTTTCTGGGATGTGTAATTCAAGAAAAAATCCAGTACCTTGGAGAGGACTAGAAATTCCTGAAAAATTACAGGGGGAGGGGAGGGGGATTTGCTTGATTACCTGGGGTGAGGGAGTCGTTTGTTAAATTCTCTCATAGCTGTCACCTCTCCTGCATTGGCTGATTGCATTTTTAAACCTCAGTGGGGGGGGGGGGGGGGGGGATGACGACCTATGGAAAATTTTCCAGGTGAGGGGGTATTGGGTGTACAGGAGGGGATGTGTCTGGCGCCTGGAAATTCCATGGGGAGGGGTAAAAAGGTGACTTTCCAGGGATCCCAACATAGATTTTCCAGGGGTATTTTGCCAGAAAAAAAGGAAATTCCAGGGGCAGGGGTCCTTTATGAGGCTGGAAATTCCAGGGGAGGGGGTCTGATTCACAAGTGGAAATTCCAGAGGGAGATCCTCCTCCCCCCTCCCCTGGTGTGGTTTAAAAATGAAATCAACCATTAGGCAGGATCGATCTCAAGATTTTCGGCCTTGTCTCAATATGTTTCTTACGTATTTGATGCATTTCTTAACAAAATCTCCAGATTCCTGAGCTCTGAAGGTTGACAGCTCTGCTCTGTGGTGATTGTTTTGAACTACACAATTACACATTGACCAATGCTAGACCTACAAACTTCCTCGCATTATGCAGTTTTTTCTTGCATAAAATTCGAAATTCTGATTGCCTCACATAACCCGCATACTTGTTTTCCTTGTCTAAATGATAGAACGACATGGCTTTCGGATTCTCAGTCATTTTCAAAAATATAATTTTTCAATAACGTTTTATGTCAATAATGTTTAACAAACCCATTCTTTGGTGATCATGCCGGAGAGCACATTATACAACATTATTGTTTCAAAAAAAAAAAGTTTTGGCGGGATTAGTATTAATTAATGACAGTACACTCTGTTGGTATTGTCAAGGACTAACGTCTTCAGAATGTACTCATGACAGTCTTGAGAGTTGGTCTGAACGTTGCCGGCTTTTGTTGAAAATTTATCACCAGAATCCAAGTTCCTCTCATTATTGTTTTTTAAGTTGGCAGGTTTTCAATGCTGTCAACAATTAAGAAACTGACAAACGTTGTTTGATGTTTACTTCAAATATATTGTGTGGTTCCAGAAAATATCCACCCCCCCCCCCCCCCATGACAGACAGAACTACCCATCCATGTACTTTTTGTATACGATGCCAAATAAAAATATCTGTCTGTCAGTCAGACAGATTTATTTGGCACCTTATACAAGAACAGTACATATGTGTTGGTCCAAATAATGTGATAAAGTGCACACTATTTACAGATTATTTATATTTAGAAGCACTTAACCTTTTTGGAACCCCTGGAATTTCCAATTCCTTCCTTGGGGGTGGGGGAAATGGATATTTTCTGGAACCACACATTCATGACTTAAAAACAGAGAGTTCAGGAAAAGTTACCTGCTTATAGTCCAGTACTTTGGCCTGTAACTCTGTAATTGTCGTCCTCAGTTCAGTTGAACTGAGGGTATCTGCCATTTTGGAATACAGTGCCAACAGACTGAGAAAAGAAAACAAAGCATACTAAGAAAATGCCACAGTGTAAACCCTATTTAGATGCAGCAAATATTTAATATGGTTATAGCAGATGATACCCAGAGTTTGTGATCATGGCCACTATCTGATTGGCCATCAAAGTGGTGGTATCACAGTCATGTCAAGGAACTCTCCCACGTTTCAGCCTTGTCCCCCACTTTCATGCATTGGGTCCAAATCTCGCTCATTTTGAAGAGCCTGTGTCAGCCGCCATTTTGATAGCATAACAACATAACAAGTCTGAGAAAGCATCCATTTCTTTCGGCTGATTTAGAGCATATAGAGCAATTTTCTCAAATTGAATTTAGTAAATCAAATCTGAAAACTTGTTTTTGACTATTGATTTAGAGATTTCTACACATAATTTGTCTTCTAATATCGAAAAAAAGAACATAACAAAGGAGTGGCTGACACTACAGGCTCTTTTATAGAAACCACTGTAATTTCTAGAGATATTTCACAGTGTAAACTAAGACATTTTGTGGACCCGAAACACCCCATCTCCTGCCATTTGAAGGATGGAGGTTACCATCGCTCGTCATATCACTTGAACAAGCTAAGAAACTCATGTGGTCATCACCTACTCTAGCCCGACCTTGTAGCGTCTAGTATCACAAATGAGACTTTAATTGTATCCTACTGCAACAAAATGAGGAAGGAAGGACAGGAGAGAAAACTCCTTGATCCAATCTATATGACAATTTCCCATACTGCACTGCTTCAACATCTTCCATTGTTGCTGATAACATTGTAAATCAGCTTCAAGTCCATAGCAGTTCCTTATTTTTTTATAGATTGTCTGTATTTTTACAGCGGTCAAATACAGGGGCGGATCAAAAGGATGAATTTGTTGTTGTTGTTGTTGTTGTTGGATCAAGCATTTTGGAAAAGGGGGTGCGTTTTCTGTTTTGAAGAGCCAGATTTGTGAATAGGGCTACCCGCACGGTACTATAAACCTAGTCTTGGACTGCATTTTGCCATAAACCATTTTTGCATCGCAAACGGGGATGCGTCCACACCCAAAGCACCACCCCTGGATCCGCCACTGAAATGATTTATTAAAAAATGCTTCTCAAATTAACAAAAAAAAAACTAATCAAAACAAAAGTTGGTAGTGTCACATTGTTAGACTCTTGTGACAACTTTGGAAAAGAAAATATTGGGATTTATGGATTCTAGTGGGATGTTTGCCTCACGATTCTGAATTGTGTGGTTCCACAAAATATCCATACCCCCCACGGAAAGGGACTAAAAAGTGAGGTGGAGGGGCACTTTTCAACACCCTTCCGCTGGGGGGGGGGGGGGGGGGGGGTGGATATTTTCTGGAACCACACATTATTTCCATCATATTGCCTGATTACCCATGATGCAACTGTGCACACAAACTGGTATATTTCATTCAGATAATGTTAACAAAACAGAACCAGTGGAATAACAGACAACTGACAACTTTGCTAGATAATCAAAAACTGGGGCATGACAGAAAGAAACTCTGCTAGAAGGCCAGATGATAATAAATAATAATAAATTTAATTTGTAGAGCGCAAAATCACTAATTGCTTTAAGTGCTTTACAATAATGCTAATATTAAATAATTACATTGAGTGACAATTTTAAAATATACAAATGTATAGCTAATTACATTGGATGACAATTTAAAAAATAAATCTATAAACAATTACATCAAATAATAATCAACTAGAATTTTACACAACTAAAATTAGACCATTGCAGATCTTGAGGGTTGAACTGGAAATTATTCACTTCTCAAATGTGTCACAATGGGTATATGCAATGGGGGATATATAGTGCTCAGAGCTTCAAAATAATGCTCTGAAATCTCCTCCTCTAATCATTGTTTTTTTGTTCCTTACCAAAGCAAAATGAAAGTCAACATGATCCTCCCCATCTTTTGGAGTTAATTTATGTTACTTGAAATTAGGTTTTGTAAACATAAAAAGATTTATAGAAGTTTGGAATAAGCAAAATTACATTGGTTTAGAAAGATCATAACGTTAGCAAAAGACACAATTAGCATTTCCAATTATATATTGAAAATATGTGGCTGGCCAAACAAGCTGTTCAAATACAGAAAGCTGCTAGCGTCAAGCTCGATTCCAAATTAAGAATCGAAACCCCACTCATTTACAGAAAATTAATTTTCTTTGGTTTCTTCTTGCTCTTTGCAAGGTACCCTCAGTCACTGCTAGCTTGATGCAATTATAAACAAAAACAGAATTGACAATACAGTTTGTATACAAATATAATAAAGCTACAAAGGCAATGTATTAGCCCTTGTAAAACAATAAGAATATTAGGAGACGCTATATGTTCATTATTCATACCAAATAAACTACAAATTTAGCTTCGTTTCTATTGTTAGATAGTACTAAAGGGTTAGTACACTACAGACCCAAACGTATTTATAATTATTGACAATTCTGATTTGCAATTTAGGTTTGTAACTGCGGGTAATAGGAAAAACCTTTTGTTTGATGGCGCCGCTATGTTTAAAAGCGACGGGAAATGTTTTATAATGCAATTTTCTCTATTCCGTTCTGACAGGAATGATTTTGCAACAGAGACACTACAGTCTAATTACCGACGCAAACTACTCATCAATTCAAGATATCTTCTAACCGGGTACACTTATAACTGAAATTCGCTTACCTACATTGACTCTCGCAACTGGTAAATACAACTTCGCTTACAGGAAACTCCACAATTCTTCAATATTGCTGCATTGCATTGTATTTCTTTCATCGGGTTTCATTGATAATGATCTTTTATCGCAGTGTTCTGTATATAACTTGGTTCAAAATAAAGGTCGCGAGTGACAAACTATCCGCCATCATGAATACGAGTCTCGCGTTTCAGATTGATGGCATAAATCTTCGCCCTCCTCCTCTCCAGACAGAGTTATACTCGAACTTCCGTGTCACAGAGCTTTGGTTCTAGTCAAAGTATAGTTTTATATTGGCTGCAAAAGTGGTCGACATCGATCAAAAGTCGCTTAGGTTTTGATGGCGTCTCAAACTGATTTGCATATACGATACAGCTCATGACGGACTGAAGCTGATCGTTCAGAAATCGTAAAAGGAAACGGACAAATCCGGGTGCACCTGCGGTTGACGAATTCAGAAGTCGATCAGCTCAATGTAATACACACTCTTATCCTCCAAAAAATTATCTTCAAAAGGTTACTAGCAGAAATGTGATTCGAACGAATGATCGCTGACTTTTAGAACACATGATCAGCACACATGGATAAAATGTTACAAGCTGCTGATCACGGGCTGATTACAAGGTCGCAAATTGCTTATAAAAAGTTGCATCATTGGGAAGCGAATCGTGAAAAAATACGGAATAGAGTTTCTGCTTTATAATAAAGCTAAGATCAACAGTAACAAATATTAGCTAAGATCTCTAAAATGCACTACTTTAGCAACCTCAAGAATGATTAAACGAGGAAATTGACTCGCGATGTTGGTAACATACACTGTTTCTCAAGTATGTATTAGGATTTCCTGTGATGCACCACTAATGGTAACACTTTGCCACGTGCAGCGACTTCGATCGAACGCAGACATTTCGCTTTCAATACTGAATATCCCCCTCCTCTTCTGCGGAGTAGTGAATCGAAAGGAAATTTCGATTTGAAGCCGCCATATTTAAAATATTATTCACGTTGGTTGCCAACTAGTGAATGTACTATTCACTCCGAAGGTCGAATCGTATCTTGACAGCACCGATGTACAAATCTACAACTTACCAGTACAGTTCTCGGCGATATGTTGATCCATCTTGGAACCTAACTGAGTCTCAAGCTGTCAAACGAATGGAATCGCAATTCACAACAACATAAGCTTTTCCAACGGACGCTGTGATCTTTGACTTGAAGATTCAACTCGCGGGGTGTCGATGGCTCGTCTCGAATGGATAACGAAAGACACTGAAACTCGATTCGCCGACTTGACTGATTCAATTACTGGTCACAACAGTAACACAACGGAACATTTTTCAGTTGTATGGAGGTTCGCTCGGGATTATATGTGTTTGGTAAAGCTTGGCCAACGTGCTAATTTCGTTGGAATGTAAACAATCAACCGACTCCCGCTTGCAGTCTTACCTTTGCAACTGATGAGTGATATTTGTTTTTCGCTATAATCCCCCTATCTGGCTAGCTCCAGGCGCTCGCAGACTTTTATCACCACAAATATTGCCCTTCTCTGGACTCCATTATTACAATTATTTTCCTGACTTCCGTTGCTTGCGGCATCATCTGAGCCATCGGTAGATTTCAGCAGAAAACAGAGAAAACTCTACTTCTGAAATTGACAAGGTGGAAGAAATTTCTGCTGAAGCAAATAAACCACGTCTAAGAATTCAGCTAATTGGTTTAAACTGCACGCAACATTTCTGCGTTTTCGTTCTGCGTTCTCCGGCTAGTTTGTGCTGACTCAAAACTTCCAAGACTCAATCACTTCCTAAAAGACTGTGGTCGCCTTATTGTAATCGGCCAATCAAAACGTCTGCTTGGCAATCCATTTATATTTTTCTTATTGTTTTCTTATTTTGTTTTCAAACAAAGAACACACAAGCTGCTTGATCCTTCTTTAAGTGACAGGGTTTAAACAGCTCAAGAGACCTGTCACTACCTCTGAAAGGACGCAAATGCCTTTATTTCTGTATTACAATAAGGAGTTGAATATTATTAGTTTCAAAGGGCTTTTGCGGCTGGCGACGAGGTGCATGGGTTGCGGCAGTTGTAGGGAGGAGGTATGCCATATACCTATTTCCACGAGAAAATAATGCTATTTTCTTTTACCACTACCATATACTTCTCTTGGAAGGCCTCCTTTCTTGGATTTCGGACAACTAAACAGAGGACAAAAATATATTTTACTTAAAAAGGGAGGGCCACTTTATGAATCCTCTAACTGCCCAACTTTGCACCAGCCGCGCCAGGAAGTCCTAACAAGAGTATAGTGGACACTTGAATGAAAAAAAAAAACTCTTTGGGAGCTTTATAATATAAAAGCATGTAAAAGGCTTGAGGGAAAAGGGTATTTATGATTTGTGTTGCCATTTGTTTATGTTGTTTGTGCTGTTTGTTATCGATCTTTGTCCAAAGGTTAGTTAAAGCAGTGGCGGATGCAGACCCTTAAGAAGGGGGGTGGCTAGTGCAAAGAATATACTACAGAGTATTCTACAAAAGAGAAATATGAGAACAAGGGGGATGGCTATCCACCCTAATCACCCCCCCCCCCCCCCTAGATCCGCCCTTGTAAAGAGTTATCATACCCCAAAATTCAAACTATTATGAACGCCATATTCTCACTCTCGACAACTAAAGCCTGGTTTCCTGTCGCCGTTGAGATCGTGAAACAATGGAAACTGGAATTATTCTATTGTTTCACGGTCGACTGATATACGACAGACAAGACTATATGGAAACATGTGGAAACCAGGCTTAATTTTTCGCTAAAAGTAGACTCTTGTACTCCTGTGCATATGGCTAGACCTACAGTACTGGTGTTATAGATGGAGGCTCCTATTGATGGGCACCTCGTCTCTTATAGTGTTCGATTATATGGGATAGCTCTGGGTTTGTATTTCTATCGGCCTGGGCTGTTTCAGGACAGAAATATAAGAGAATTTGTATAGTGTTTTTGAGGTGTAAAATTCAGTGTGAAAATTTAAAAAATTGGGCAAATTTTTTCTCTTTGGGATCTGTCCTAGTATGGAGCCATTCTATTCACTCTTCCGCGAGATATCTGCTCAGGAGAGATCCCAAAGAGACAACAAACAAGTGAGTGAAAAAATCACCCCCACTTTTTGAAGCTAAATATATTTTTTGTATTTACACGTTAAGGAGAAAAGGAACAGAAGCGTGTCCTTTTTGTTTCTGTTTTGACATTAGGCTCAGAGAACGTAGGGGTTAAGATTACATTGTGACATATTTTCATCTGAAATGTATACGAGGTAAAAACATGTTCTTAAAATGAACTTCAGTGTTCTTAAATTTCGTTGTTCTTAAAATTGACTTCAGAGTTCTTAAAATTCGTTGTTCTTAAAATTGACTTCAGAATTCTTAAAATTCGTTGTTCTTAAAATTGACTTCAGAGTTCTTAAATTTCGTTGTTCTTAAAATGTGTGGTTCCAGAAAATATCCATACCCCCACCCCTCTGGAATTTCCAGGGAAAAATACAGTATTTGTATGGAAATGATCAGGTAAATTGACCCCCCACCCCTCCGGAATTTCCAATGCCCTTCCGTAGAGGGGGTATGGATAATTTCTGGAACCACACAATGATAACTTCAGTGTTCTTAAATAATGAGGGGGGGAGGGGGTCCGTTTTTTCTTCACTCCTTCGAAGACTGATACGGCCATGAGTATTCTGGAGAATATTGTGGTCTGGGTGTCACAATAAGATCCTTGTTCTAAGAACACCTGAATTGTTTTTGTTAGTATTAAAAAAGTTCCCAGCAAGACTAAGCCTGATTTAGCTTTGTTTTGGGCTTCCTGTGGAGACTTATCACCACCAGGGACGCCTTGGAAAAAATACTAAAATAAAATGGCTGACAACAAACCGCTTTTTAATGTTATCCCAAACAACTGTGTAGCAGAAATAGACATTCCTAAAGAGTACCAAGCCGAGGAAGTATTTTGTATAGACTATGTTCCTTCATTAGATCTCTACGTGGTGTTAGTCAAGGGGAAGCTGTTTATTTTAGAACCAAGTACAGGCACGTGTAAAACCCTACATGAGTGTGACCCAAATAACCCAATAGATCGAAGAGAACCACAAGACATGATGGTTATAGGAGATCAAATCACCCTTTTAGTAGTAGAAGAGTGTCATGCAGCAAGTATATCTTTAATAACTCTTGATGACGATGGAGAAACCGAAAAATATGCTGTTATTGAGGACGACTTTGAAGTTATTGATCGTCTTAAACATATTGGCATAATGGCTTTTGGACCGAGTAAAAGCATCCTGATACAGTTGTGCAATGGGGAAATCGATGCAGTAGAATTAGACTGGGAAGAACTGAGGGTTATAGGGTGGAAAAAGATTTACCTCGGTGTGGACACTGGCATTGACGAGTATCTGAACCCTTTCCCAGCTGTCATGTGCTCCACTCCTGATTTCCAAGTATTTTGGGTTGATGAAGATAAAACACATGTGAAGACTGGGAAATTTGAACTACAACACAAGGGAACAAATAGAGGACTGAATAAAAGTGTTCTTGACAAAGAAATTGAAGAAAAACAAATTGAAAATGATGCCGTAGAAACCATTTTTAGTTTTATGTTAAATGGTGAACTGCAATTCTTTGACAACATTCATGGAATTGCTTATGATGGCAAGCACCTTATCGTTTCGATTGATGGGAAAGTTATTTTGCTAGATTCAGCAACAGATTGTAGTGACGCTTGTGTAATAGTGACAGGAATACAAGGCCCTATAAAACTGAATCACTGTGGCCAATTAATGGTTTGTGATGGGAGTAGGATAAAGGTTTTTCAGTATGAGAATATCCCACTAAGCCTTCAAAGTTGTTCTAGAGAGAAGGTCAAGAAAGTGTTAGGGTCAGATTTTAGAGCAAAGATTGACAGCCTTCCCATTCCATTATCAATTAAAAACTACCTTCTGTCTTCTGTGACAAGGTGAGTAGAAAAAGAGTAACAGGATGCCAAAGATGTATGGAGAGCTGTTTAATAGAGCTGTCAACTGTTACACCCCCAGCATGATTGTCACGCCTATGGGCCAAACCATACCTGTCAACCCCAGAAGTTCTGAAATCTGGAGAATTCATTGGAACCATCTTGTTTCCCCAAGTCTTTCCCAAACCTTTTCCAAAGCCCTTCCAAAAACGTCTGAACTCTCTTCCAATGTTTGCAGATGTTGCAGACTTCAGTTGACTTTTTTGTGCCTGACTATGAATCATAGAATGTGTTGAAAAATCTGGGAGATTTGATGCTTTAACCTGGAGACTGGGAGATTTGTGGAAAAACCTGAAGACTCCCGGGAAAATCTGGAGATTTGGCAGGTATGAATACAGTGGCCAGAATTTTGCCAACAGGGGAGCCCAGAGGAAGATGCCTTCCCTCCATATTATCTGTCCAAGACCATGCTTTCGCCCCGTGCAAGGGCATCCGGCTTCCGCGATTTTTTTGGCTTGGCATCCGGCATCCAACGACAAGGCATCCAGCATCCAACGATAAGGCATCCAGCCACCAAGCGGCATCCAGCCTCAAGCGGCATTCGGCATCCACCTAATGCGTTAGGGACGTGTCATTATTTAGCAGGGAGAGGGTCCAGCAACTCCTCTATCCTTTGCATTTTTCTACTCAACTTCAATACATAATAAAAATTTCGGCGCGTTATGCGCGCATAAAGAATGCCATCAAATATACTCTTTCAGGACTCGCGCAACGAAGACACAACCCTCGCGCCGTTTATAAGAACAAGTGTATCTTGACGAGTAAAAAATAAACTCTCCCAAAAATACCTTGCAGTGGTGGCCTGCCGCGCAGTTCACTATGCAGTCACAATTTTTCGTCATTTGAGGCGCGCAGTGCGCGCATGAATAATATAACCTACGGGCTCATCAATAGACGCTTTCATCTAACCTATGTAGTTGAGGTAGCGTATTTCCTGGGCTGCTGAAAGGTTTTGTTTAATATACACGAATAACGTAATGTTCATTTACCCGTTCTCCCTGAGGCTTGATAAAATGCATTTATGAAAATTTGGGCGCAACGGAAGAAAGTTATGCCCCCTTCTTTCTGTAAAATGTCTTCTACTAGGTCAAATAGGGGACGGGGAGGGTCCTACTTTTTTGACCTACGACTCGGGGAGGGTCACATTTATTGGTTTTGTTCAAGGGGAGGGTTCATTTTTTTTTGAAGCCTTGCTTAAAAAAAATGGTAGCCCTACCCCACCTCCCCCCTCCAGGGGCTCTAGGCATCCGGCATCCAGGGGTTAGGCATCCCGCATCCACTAGTGCTCTGGATGCCCTTACATGGGGCGACATGCTTGCCTATTTTCTCAGCTTCTCATACCCTATTCTTGGTTTTCCACCAATCTCTATAGAATCAAAAGACACAATACACGTAATACATGAGTGCTGGTACCAGAATGGACACTGATTATAGCGGAGCTCCAGCGCGGGCCGAAGGCCCGCGCAAGCGGAGCACCATGCCTAAGGAAAAAACGTATACCATCGACTTGATTTTTGAACGTCACGGGCATTATGGATCATTTTGATGACGTCATTGATGGCGTGAGGGAACGTGACTTTGGTGTAGAGTTCCTCTTATAGTCTTTGAAAGTTTGTCCAAGTTTGGCTTCTATAGAAGCTTCCCTTCGGGAGATATGATGTTTTTCTTTATTTTTCTGGTATTAAACCTATAGCGTCCGCCGTCCGCCGTCCGCCGTCCGTGTACACATGGGAACCCTGTGGTATGCAAAGAAAAAATTATATCTCCTCAAGGGAACATGCTAAGACAGCCATACTTGGGATATTTTGTCTATGCCACAAGGGGGGTGCTGTAGCACGGTCACGTGATGTGACGTCATCGATGACGTCATCAATGATTGAAAAATAATTATCTCGTGAAGAGAAGACTCTAAAACAACCAAACTTGGGTAGTGTGGTCTAGGTCACCAGATGAGCGAAATGAAGTGGTCACGTGATGTGAAGTCATCGATGACGTCATCTATGCATCAAAAATGAATATCTCGTGAAGGGAAGGCTCTAAAACAACCAAACTTTGGTAGTGTAGTCTAGATCATCAGATGAACGAAATGAAGTGGTCACGTGATGTGACGTCATCGATGACGTCATCTATGCTTGAAAAATTAAAATCTCGTGAAGGGAAGGCTCTAAAACAACCAAACTTGGGTAGTGTAGTCTAGGTCACCAGATGAGCGAAATGAGTTGGTCACGTGATATGACGTCAGCGATGACGTCATCTATGCCTGAAAATTTTATATCTCGTGAAGGGAAGACTCTAAAACAACCAAACTTTTGTAGTGTAGTCTAGATCACCAGGTGAGCGAATAAAGTGGTCACGTGATATGACGTCATCGATGACGTCATCTATGCTTGAAAAATTAATATCTCGTGAAGGGAAAACTCTAAAACAACGAAACTTGGGTAGTGTAGTCTAGGTCACCAGATGAGCAAAATGAAGTGGTCAGGTGATATGACGTCATCTACGACGCAATCTATGCTTAAAAAATATTCTCTTTTATTATTGCACTTTTGAATCATTCCATTTGGAGGAATTAATACCTTAATTTTTCGGAAGAAGGTCATCTCACTCGACAGGATGCTTATTTTCGTCCCGTATTTGTATTGTGTCAATGCAGCAACATACCGAAGAAAACACTGTTGTATACATATCAAGAGACACTTTTTTCTTAAAAAGCCTATAGTGTAAACCATGTACACATGGGAATCCCTTTCATTCGCACAGAAAATTTTATAAACGGGAGCTTCGCTTTTAGCCAGTGGCTAAATCTATATATTATATATTTTTAACCATCTACCCCATCCACCAGAACATCGAACTACGGCATTTTCAAAGAGTGTCCCTTTATTATACTTTATACTCAAAAACGTTCTATTGATTTGGATCCTGGAACGGCGCGACTCTGGCACGACGTATGCCATAGGTATTAGTGACCTGAGTTGCAAACGAAGAATATTCTTAGATCCAATTTTGGCGTAAAACGTCTCCCATGAGAATCATTTTTGGTGCTTCCTCGGCATCATTTATCGTCGCGCAACACTGCACGATCCTCCTATGATTTTTGTCTTGACCTGTGCTGTTATGACTCTGGGACTGATCGGTTCCCAGCTGAAGCATTCTGGGCGTTTTGCAACATACATCCAACATCTACATATGGAGGCCTTGCAAAGGGGGTTACCCCAGGGACGTAGCCAGGAATTTTGGTTGGGGTGGCCAAAGTCCGTCATTCGTGTCCAAATTGGCCACGCAATTCTTTTGACCAGTTCTGGGTCAAAATACGTCATCAGTATGGAATGTTTGGCTTGAGCGCGCAGACGCCTTATTGCGAGTCTCTTTCGGCGAGCGCTAAGTGGTGTCGGCTTTCGCAGGCTAATCATCAAGTTTATTAAGGAACGGTATCACTTCATTGACAATGCTCTTCCAGTGAGCCGCGTATAAAAACTATCTACTATCTACCTACCACTAAATACAAGATAACTTATCAAATACTGCGATACTACCTACATCTACTGAATATATTTAAGAAAGACTACAGTTGATAGAAATTATCTTTGAAAGATTTAAAATTTGGCTGATTTCTTAAATCAGATGGAAGGCTATTCCACAAAACTGCTCCTCTATAGCTGAATGCTCGTTTACCAGCTTCAGTACGGGGTCTCTCGGAATAAAGATTTTATTTGAACTTCCTCTCAAATTATGAGAATGGACATCGGTTGTTGAATCAAACATTGTTGAAATCCCTTCCGGATAAAGACCGTTCCTACACTTGTAAATACTCGCTGCGAGCAGTTTTGACCGCCTATTTTCAAGAGTTTCCCACCCGAAGTCCTGTAAAATATATGTAATAATGATATATGTAACTCCCACTCACGATGGTAAACTGCATTGTAAAACTGCAGTCCGCATCTTAGAGATCATGAAATCACGTATCTGTAAACCTCATTTGGACATATTCATATGTCGGACATATGATAATTTGCTGTATACATTGTGCTCACATTATTATCATTGCATTACATTGTGCGCACCTGCTCAAGCTAAGCCTAAACTAATAAAATAAATGTATAACAAAAATGGAAGCTGAGGTGGTGAAAACTACGCATCTTCTCATACAAACACACTGCGATCTCGCCTTCGTCTGCGGCTCCGCCTTCATTCATTCGTGTTTTGTCTGGATTGTGTATGGTTTCTGGATTCTTCTGTATGGTTTCTGTCTGCGTCGTTTTCTGGTAAGAATTTACCATGAATGAAAACAAAACTTCTTTTCGGGCAAACCCTTAGAAATCTGAAACATTTAGTCCTTCAGAAGTTCATTTGATGTCGCTTCTTTGTTGCTTTTGCAGCGCTGACCGTTGCAATTCACCGTGAACAAATGTAGACGGGCTTGTGGAGGCTTGTGGGCGTGGTAGTAGCGTGAATTTCAAACGTCTCGAAACGGGTTATACGGGACAAGAACACGCGCGTAAATAGAGATACAGCATGAAGTTCTGGGGTCGCTCCAGTAGGGACATTTTTCTAGTGAAAGGCATAATAATACTTGCGGTACGTACGCGGCAGACGACAAGAACATGTGGATAATACTGAGCGCAGGGTCATTGAAATCTGCAGTCAAAATTTCGACCGAGTAATGTACCAGCAAAAGCTCATAGCTTTTGGTACCAGTCAATTCCAGCGGTGACCATCCCCCCCCCCCCCCGGGCTTTTGGTCATTTCTAAAAATAAAACTGAAAATTCCCCGCCCCCGGGCTAGCAAAAATGCAGAATACCCCAAGGCGGGGGACACAAAAAGCAGAAAAATGCCCCTCCCCCGGGACGAGAAAAAGACGGTAACTCTGCGTGACAAAGCTTCAACAAAAACTTCAACTCCATTTATACTGTCCGAGCATTTACAATTCGTTTTTAAATGTACGTTTTCTCGTCTTTGAACGAGTTCTCATTTCACTGAAAGTGAGACAAAATATAAATAAAGAAGTGACATTCCTAGGCCATTCGCGGTTGTAGCCATTTAGCTGCATCTCTCAATGCGAAATTTACCTTTATTCTATTTGCAGAGCAACAGCTATTTCGCAGTATGTTACTTGACTTTTTGCGAAATTGGAACTCTGTTTATAGTGTCAATTCATTTTTATGTTTTTCCACTGAGACGAAATTGCGAAATCTGTTTCTTCTCTATAGAAGACGTTAACTGTGAAATGTGCAAATGTGTCAGTCTCCAAACGTGGTGTATACGGGCCATGCTCTGCATTATATTTTATGTGGCGTTATTTTCTGTAACTGGGTTGTAGTTCGCAAAACCCGACGCGCTTGAGATGAGAAAACCAAAATTCCCCACCCCCCTCCCCCGGGGAAAAACAATTCCCGACCCCGGGGCCAGCAAAATTTTCAAAATTCCCCACCCCAGGGAAGGCACTGGTGTGCAAATGCCCCACGGTGTCCGGGGGGGGGGGGGGGGGGGGGGGGGGGTGGTGGTCACCGCTGGAATTGACTGATACATAACATTCAGCATATCTGCAACGACAGCAACAAATAGATTGGATGTCGCATATCATAAAATAAACTTGCCCTAGCCCTTCAACATAGGCTTTGTTTTTCAGTAACTCCTCACAAGTTTGTGCCCATATAACTTGCTTTTTGGATGACAGTTTTGTCTTCTTGTGTGACGTCGACACTTCACCGTGATGAACCCTCACTGAAGACTTTTAAACAGCGCGCTAAGCAACAGCTTTAGATAGTAAGTATTTTATTCGAATTATCATTGTAAATTGGTCCAGAATAACCTTTTAAGGAGGGGCTAATAAAGTTATTATGATTATTATTATTATGCACCGCGCGCGCCTCGAAGAGAACAACAAGGCGACTGGGTGTGACTCTGATAACACGTAACGTTGGCGAAAAATGTAGCGAGGACACCGCTGCAAAACGCAGTTCACATGCGCTAACGATTCTCTGACCTGTGAAATGAAGACAATTGGCAAAATCTATATGACAACAGCGAACGGTAAATTTTAACTTGAAACCCATAATTTTTGCCTCGGGTGCAAGCCTTAAAGTGCGAGGTGCAAAAGTTCAGAGAAAGACATTATCATATTCTATAGATGTTCTTCTACAATTTTTGACCTTACGTTTTGTGTCTGGAGCTTACGTTTTCCAAATTTCCAGAAAGACAGCACGAAATATTTTTGTTATGTAGATTATTTCTTTTGTTTTCGTTTCACTGGAGGTGAATCTCTTACGCATGGCAAATGCGTTTTGCCGCGTGTTGCGAGAATACACACCGCGCGCAAATGAAGCGATATGGCTTTATCAGAGCCCATTTTAACCAAAAATCCGGCTATCTTGTTAAGGGGTCACGCCCCCCTCAATCCTCGACCCAAGTATGTCTGTTTAATGATATTAATTTGTATTCCTCAACACAAGTATGTCTATTTTTTATGGTAATTTTTGCTGTCTGTATTTTTAAGACCCTGCCGCATACAACTTGAAACATGTTACGCAGATGTATGATCATAAGAAGCCACAGCGTCAAAATATGAGTCGTCTTTGAAACCCGCGTCTTTGAAACACGTGCTCTTTTCACATGGAATTTCTGCAGAAACCCATCCATGGGAAAAGTTGAATTTCCCATGGTAAAAGAATGGGAAGTGTTCGGATTTCCCATGGCTATCCATGTGAATTCCGAACACTTCCCATGCGTGTGCCTTGGGAAATTCAGCTTTTCCCATGGATGGGTTTCTGCAGAAATTCCCCGTGTTTAGGGCTCTAAAACAGCGGCAAAAGCACAAGGCACATTTTTAAAACCCGTGCAAGAAACGGAGAGGGATCGAGTACTTGATCAAGACGATAAATTTAGAGAGCGCATTTTAATCAGACGGAAATTTATTGATGGGTGTCTTTTTGGGTAAAAATCATTTCAGCCACGGCCCTTTTTGATATCTTTTTGGGGTGAAACTGAACATTTCCGACGATATCATCCCCGACCCCAAAAATATAGGAGTCACCACTGCCAATTTGAAAACCGCACATCAATGGATTTTGTTAAAAATTTGCGCACTGATCAGTAGATCTTCCCCTATTCACCCTCGCAGTTGTCATTTCCAGTTTCATGCACCTTTGAAAGGTCTCTAATAAACTTTCATTTTTCTTCTTACTAAACAAAGCCTTGGCTATTCATGATGCCGCTGAGGCAGTGGCGGGTCCACGAATTTTCGGAGTATATAGTTTGCTTATGTTTCTCGATGCACGCGAAGCGCGCCGCGATTTTGAAAAATAGCAAGGTTAATGAAAAGTAGTCCTGGGAGACAAAAATCACGTGAAGAAATGGAGTCACCGAAAAAGTATCATAGAAATTTTCCAAAATTAATCATAGCCCTGTACGATGTTTTAGTTTGTAAGTGCTACACTACTGCATACTATCAGTTGAAAGAAATGGGAAAAGTCGAGGTGTAAATGGGAAAACTTGGTGTTTAACAATTGCGCTTCCTCTCATTTGCTATTAAGGGACGTGTCATTATTTACCGGGGGGGAGGGCTCCCATTTTTTTCAAAGAAGGCTAAAAAAAATTAGGACCCTCCCCTTGAACATAACAAAAAAAATGTGACCCTCCCCCAGTCATAGGTAAAAAAATTGGGACCCTCCCCCATGCAATTTATTTCTAAAAAACCTGTTAGATAGACTATTGTCCAAGTGATGTAATGTCTCTTTCTTTCTTCTTAATACAGAACTACTTTTTTCTTACTTCTGTCATGCACCAGTCAATTGACATCACGGCCCCCCAATTTAACATTCACTAAGTGTTAAATGTTACTATTTTCCCGGTCACCAGGGACGTTGTTAAAGCTCCAGGCCCCCGGGGACACTTTTGCAACATGGCGAAACGCGCCTTTATTTTGATAAACGCATTTCATCAAGCCTCCAGAGAAAAGATAAACTTTTTATTTTCTGCGTGTAGTAAAAAAGCCTGTTGGTTTTATTCTTCACGCGCTACAAATTATCATGATTCATGTGCGTGAAGCGCAGCCCAAAAACGAATTTCTATGCAGCTTGTAACGTCGAACTCACTTCTTTCGAACATATTGACTGCCAACCAGGCGTATCACTGGAGGGCTTTTGGGGGTTTTCATTTGTCCTTGCCAAGATACACATGTGTGTAACGGACATTCGTACGCATTCCATTTAAGCGCCACAAGCGTATTGTTTTCTTTGGGCAAGTTCTCTAACACTAGATTAGATGTCATTCCTTATGCGCGCGAAGCGCACCGAAATTTTCAACATAATGAGTGAAATAAAACTAGAAAATGATATAGAACTCGTTGCTGGAATCTCTCTTTCAAGGCTTCAGGTTTCGAGAGATCCTTTCACTCGCCCAAAAATGAAGTGATCCCTCCCAAAATCCTCCGACCTCGGTCCTTTTAAACCAATATATTTTCGCACGATAATCGAACTTCTGGCTCAGCGTTAATTTCCCGTTAATGCCCCGCTGAATATTCCCGCTATAGAAGGTCCGTGTTAAATTCCCTGCCCTTCCGTAGATTAATGTGTTGAATCCCCGGCCTGACCGCGTTACTTTCCCGCCCTGTCCCGGGGGTGGGGGCCGGGGTGTCAAGTGACTGGTGCATATATTATTCATCGCCTCGATTATTTACGTGAGGATGTTTATAATACACAGCTAAAATACAGTGATCCTCCCTCTTAAGTGCAATGATTAACGTAATCCCACATCTCCCGTCCCCTGTTTGACCTAGTACTGTAGACATTTTACAGAAAAACGGGCTCGCATATCCTTCGTTGCGCGTGAAGCGTGCCCAAATTTTGTTCATCGCTTGTTTGTTTGTTCATCGTTTTTTTGAGTGTTCATCGTTTTTTTTTTTTTTTTCATCGCATTTCATCAAGCCTCAGAGAAAGGGTAGATGAACATGTTTTGTGTATGGCATAGTAAAAAAAAGCCTGTCAGGAAGTACACCACCTCAACTATATAGGTTAGGTTATATTATTCATGCGCACAACTGCGCTCCGCAAATGACGAAGTTATTAATATTCATGTGCGCGAAGCGCGGCCCAACGGACGAATTGATATGCTTGTAACGTCGAAAACTCACGCTTACCTAAGGGGTCTTCTTTCAAACATATAGTGACTTGCCCTCCAGGCCTATCATTTGCAGGGAAATTCTGGGAAAGTTTGATTTACCTTGTCAAGATAACTTGTTCTTGTCAACGGTAGTGTCCTCATGGCTAAAAGAGTATATTATGTCATTGTTTATGCGCGCGAAGCGCGCCGAAATTTTTATGGAGAAGTTGCTGAAATAACCACTATCGCCATTGGTATTACCCTCTTCATCGTTCAAATGTTGCTGAAAAAATTATGACCCTCCCCTAAATAGGAGTGAAAAAAATTTGGACCCTCCCTTTAGACACGCGAAAAAAATTAGGACCCTCCCCACAAAAATAGGAGCCCTCCTCCCCCCGCTAAATAATGACACGTCCCTAAGTAAACCTTTATTTACCGTTGCTGATAGTAAATTTACTTCAATTTTTAAAAAGATTGGGACATTAATTTAATGTTGTAGATTGCGAGCGCGCAGCGCGAGCCCAACAAAAAATCACTCTGTTTATAAAGACATCAGGTTCCCTAAAAAACAGTAATTAGGAGAGAGAAACCATTCGAGAAAATAATAATCGTCCTGCCACCCACCACCTCCCCTGACAAAATCGGGCTCCTAAAAAGTACCATGCTTTCGGCCCCTTAGCACCTCATTTCTATTGACTAATCAACTTGAACTGTAGGCAAAATGTTGCGCAACAAGTTGTGCGTTTGATGAAAAACGAGCAACAAAGCCAGCCGCGTAGAATGTTTTTGTTGCAACGAATGTTTTTGTTGCGCGACAAGTTGTGGCGCGAGATGAAAAACGCACAACATCGATCATCAACTTGCAACGCGACAATGTTGCGCGACAAGTTGAAGGATTTTGTGCCTCGTATCAACCTCGTACCCAGAGCCCGTCATCTTTTGGCCAGCGGCAAGATTCAGGGCCCTGGGGGAATCCGATTTGTGAGCATGCGTGGTAGGTCAAAAACGTAACGAACTTTCATACAACAATCAAACCGGAAACCCAGAATCTGGGTTTTAAAAAAATCGATTCCCCCAGAGCCCTGAATCTTTGCCGCTGGCCAAAAGATGACGGGCTCTGGGTACGAGATTGGCCTCGTATTTTCCCTGCGCTGATTCGAAGCGCGCAGAGGCTGCCGGGTCACAGTCTAGACCCACTAGTGTCACGTGACCTAACAAGTCTGGCCTGTTTCAATGCAATCATCGGAACCAAGCGAAGAGCGAGGAAGCAGCCAGAAAACTTGCGAAAATACGCTTCAAAAACCCCTCTTTCTCGAGAAGAACCTTCTCTTTTGTGTACCAGGTAAGCATACAAAAGAAAGATGTAGATTTTATGTTTATTTTGATCAAGTTTTTAGAAGGAATTCGCTTGATCTTTTGTTGTTCTCGAAATTTAGTAGGCGTTCATGTGATAGGAGCAGTGGTCGGTCGGACCGATTCACTCGGCCGCCACCATTTTCTTGACAAAACTGCGGCTCGAAGCAAGCTATTGGATCACCAGCTACGATTTTCGGTGTATTTCGGAAACTTTCAGAGTAGCATAACGAGACAAGGAGGTATTTTGGTGAAGTTTTATTGTTTGTCCTTCGGTGTTCGGTCTGACAGATCGCTCTCGTCGAGCCAACGAAAGGCAGCGCGCCGAACCAGACGTTCGTTGTATCATATTAAACATCGCGTCAAAAGCTATCACAGATCACTCAGTGACCATCGATTATCTACTATTCCTTACTAAAAAAAGCAAAACTTGATAAAAAAAAGTTATTCCCATGATGGGATAGGGAAAGGGTTTTGTGTGATATTTGTGGGAGTAGAATTAGAAATAGCGCTAATTGTTGTGTTGTGCTCCGTTGCGCGAATTCTTTGCCCTCGGCCTCTTGAAATAAAATCATTTATCTTTAACCCATAGGCTATGTGTAGCAGAATGTTTATTATATCTATGTATTCTACTAAAATCTACTTTCCAAAAGGAAACACAACTCGCAAAGGTCACTATTCAGTTCTCATATAGGAGGCACGCGAACCGACCATTTTGTTGTGATATCGCATCACAAATTGCAGCGAAGGCTCCCTCTTTGACACTGTTTCGCTCTTTTGACACTGTTTTGCTCTCCTAAAAAATCCCTCCAAAGGCCGCGATCTGTCTTCCAGACAAGTTACAATGATTGAAATGTGTTTTCGTGTACGTGAATAGTTTATTTTATTTTTCTAAGCCGACAGATGCAAAGGTAAAGCTACATCTTTAGAAAGCTAATCCATGTAAAGTCTGGATAAAGATTTTTGTTTATGGTCATCCTAAACAACAAGAACAAAAAAAAACTCGCAGGTATGCTGCACCACTCTGCCAGTGTTTACTGAGACATGTAATTAAATTTCGGAATCCTTAAAGTCTGTTATTTTGCCTCCACAACCTATGTATAGTTAAGGCTTGGGTCCATGAACCGATTATGAAGTCATTTACCATGAAAAATATTATAATGACTATCATTATTCCATGCACAGGGTTTAAGGATGTTAGGCCTTACAACTAAATTCCTGATCAAAACCAGTAGAACATGTTATCGTGCAGTGTTAAAAACATCAAACAAGTTCGAGAAGTGTTTAAGGGAGTACCAAACCCTTCACAAAATAAGGAATATTCAGCAAAACAAGCCCCGCTAATTTGTCCACCACTGAGACCCCGTCCACACTAATGCGGTTTCGTTTGAATCCGTATACTTTTTGATATGGTTAACCCTTCCATCCACACTAACACGCTGATCGTTTTCATCGAATCCGTATCAGTTTGAAAACGCTCTCGACAGTGAATCAAAACGAATCCGTATACATCTCGCTTTAGTGTGGATGGTCGAATCTGGATAAATAAGAAAACGATGAGTACGTCAACTCTACCACTAATTTCAGACTGTCCTTTACACGCCAAATCAATCAAAAACTGATCGCTTGTTTGGAGCTAAATCCCCCATCCATACTAACACCCTGCGAATCCGTATAAGTTTGAAAACGAATACATTTGAAAACGAATACATTTGAAAACGCGTTAGTGTGGACAATGCCTGAGTGTTTATATCATCCTGAAAACACAGGGTTCAATATCATTTGTGGTATACCTTTAGAAAATTAGAGTTATGTTTCCATACCCAGAAAGAAAGTGAATAAAATATTTTGAGAAATGAGTGAGTGAGGCATTATTATTGTCACACACAAAAAGGAAGAAATCCCTGAACCTGTGATTGGAACCCTACATGGGTAAAATTTAAATTTCCATGTTCAAGAGAAAGGAATAACAACAACATTTCCTAGCCATGTTTAACTAGATTAGTTCGCATTCATGGGAACTTTACACATACCTGTTAACCCTCATAAATCTGGAGAGTTTGTAAGAAATACAACAAAATATAAATAAGAAGCCTCAATTGATGATATGCATGGGAAACACAGTAAATGGATGAGATGATGTAATATTTTAACCTTGAGACAAGGCTCAACATTTTGATAATCTTGCCTAATGCTGGAGAGTTGAGAGATAATAATGTGTTCACCTTAATCATGGCTGGAAAATGTTATCACCATCCTAAGGCCAGTTTTTGATATTTTTTGTTCTTGCTATTGGAATTCAAATGAAAGAGGCCGTGCCATTAATCATTCCAGTTGAGTATTTTATTTGTATGAATATTCTGTGAGACATTTTGAAATATATTAATTTTTATGAATTGCAAAATAGTTTTTTTTTGGACTGAAACAAAAGTATGACTGTTAATATAAATTTGTAGCCCTTCTCTCAAGGGTTTCCTAGAAGGCAGACTACAATATTTATTTTGCCCTTATCTTTGATCCCCTGTTTTTTACAGTAATTCAGAGCTCGAAATTGTGATTGTATCAGTTGCACAAGCGACCATAATTTTCCATATTGCGACAAAAAATATCAGTTAGTCGCAAAAATAGTAGATATTCCTGAAAGTTTTCCCTATATTGTGTGACTAAAATGTTTCTTTTTGTGACTAAAACTCCCTGAAAACAAGTCACCAATGCAAATTGCAACCTTTAATATCTGCTAATTTCAAGCCCTGTAATTACTATTAATATAAATATTATTATTCAGCCATGCCACTATCTCGATTCTGATTGGCTAAGAGTACAGAGCGAAAGCATGTTGGCATGCAGTTCATGACGTCAAACTCCAGACATTAGGATTGATGCACTCTTATGACGTCATAACGCAAGCCAATAGGTTTGGCCGCCATCTTGGTTTTCATTTCGAAGGCGACAGCCAATTTAGCCAATGTTCTCGTTGAATCTGCTATGCTTTTTGCCGAGAGATCATAGCCTGCGTAGCTGTCTCTGTTTGTTTTCGAGAGGCGAGTCGCTTTCTGAGAGACAGATTCCAGGCGCGCACGAAATCGAGGCGCTCTGGATACGCAGTCGGCTCTGTTTGTTTTCGAGAGGCGAGTCGCTTTCCGAGACAGACTCCAGGCGCGCACGAAATCGAGGCGTCCTGGATACAGAGCCTGCCCCGAACCCCCTGAGAAAATGGCAGTAGAATGTGATTGGTCGAGACACCTAATTCACATTTCATCTGTCAATCAATGTGGTCCGTCTTGAAACAGGGCAAACAAATTTTATATTTCTTAGTGCAGGAAGTTTATCTCCAGGAAGCTTACATTCCCTCTTTGTGCTTGAAAGGGGTGGTTTTAGCCATGGCTGGTCTGGTTAGCGAAGATTGACTAGAACTTTTGATCGGGAGTTAGCAACTTTCAGTTTCGAGACACAGGGGCCGGATTTTTAAATCATCTGACTTTGATCAATACAAACTTTCTGTTCGTGATGATTAGACGTTTGAGTTCTTTAAATAGCTCGTCGGCTCTCTTGATTTTCCTCCTACAAGGTCTGCAAACTTTAGACAAAAATCTATCGCCTTGTTTTTAAGGAAATCCGATGTCTTTGCAGTGTTAAAAAAGTATGCAACCACTCGGGTAGGTTGGGAGAATTCTCGACTGGTTATGCAGCCACTCGACCTTCAATCTTGTGGCTGCATAACTCTTGAATTCTCCCAACCTCTCCTCGTGTTTGCATCAGAGTATGTATCGACACAGAAAAAGTTCTCTATCATGAAAAACTGAAAGTATAAGCACATGGCACAAGGCTCAATTTAATGCCCCCAAGAATCCAGTATTTTAAAAACCTGCATTTACATAAGTTTTCATAGCATTTCTTAGGCTAGTTGCAGCAATTTATTTTTGTGACTGGGACAAAATGCTCATTAAGCTCAGTCAGAAGTGAATGTATGGAAAAATACACTGAAACAAGGATGGACGGGCATCAATGCCCATCCAGCCTCAACTTGACATATTTGCCCATACATTTCTTTGTAAAAAGTAAGCATTACAGGAATACAAAGTTTTGAAAATTCATATCTCAGCCAGTTTTCAAGTAATTCTTTTGAAACTTTGCAGTTTTACTAATACAGATGTGTAGAATTGGAAACTGGATTTCATTTTCTGATAACTATTATATATAATTAATTGATATTGCGCGATAAAGGCCTATTTACTGCCCTTTAGCAATTCAAAACTCATAATTTTATAGCTTCCTCAAACAGTCTGATTCGCAACATCAGTAATTATGCTAATAAGATAAAACAGCAATCAGAGCACTAAGACCATCCCTGAACAGAGATGACGGACGTTACAACCTCCCAGCGGTTTGGACGAACACCATCCGGTACAAGATCCCTGGGCGGGGGGTCGGGCCCTGGGGGTCTACCCCCTCTAACTAGCTTTTGAGGCTTGGTAACCTCGCTTGTCGTCTAGAGGTTACCATCTGATGAGGACTGTAGCTTGTCGAAAGCTTAAGTAAGTTCTTTTGTTTCCCATATCCAGAGATACATAGTTAATTCGATTTTAAGATAAAACTGCATAACAAAAGATCCGTGACATATATTGCCCCTTGGAAACAAATGTTCTGGAAACAAACTTGAAACACCCCCTATTGATAAGTGCTCAAGGAATCAAATAGGTTTGCTTGGAACATCAAAGAATCCAACTCTAAAAGGTGTTGACTGGTAAATGGGACGATGTCAAAGGAGGCAAGATCCATATCAGGCAAGATGCATATCACCCTGAGAGGAGAGAACATGGACTAAAAGTTGTGCTTGAACAAATAATAATGACAAAGTCTTGATAACCTTTTTGATTCACAAGATATGCAAGATCAAACATTTATGCAAATTAGGTTTTGATGACATGGCGAGAAGTATAGTTTAAGGCAGAACTATCTAACTTGTCAATAAATCTTCCTATACCAGCTGTTTTCATACACAATGATATTGAAGCCAGATACATGCTATTCATGCAAAAAATTATCATAGCACTGGCTGATATTAGTATGCATTTTTCTACCTCTTCCCACATCATGAAATTTGCATAAAACTTTGATCTTACATGTTGCGTTAACCGAAAGAAAATGGAAGCAAAATTTTTGGCATTCTTTCGTTCTCGGTCTTCTGAGGGGTGATATGCACTTTAAAAACTGAGATGGAGTTTTTCCTCAGCAGAAATAATGAGTAAATATTGCAAAGAGTATTTGTGGGAAAGACTTTACTTTTACTTGATCCTTCCCTGCAATTGCAAAATATTATATTTTGAGGTTTTTTAAAATGCAAAAGGTGTGGTTTAGAAGTGTCATGTAAAACCTTGATCTAGTTAGCTGCCAGGGGCCGGTTCCTAGATAAACGCTTATCCAACGGATAAATCCTGAACAAAACCTATACAACAAAACCCATAGTTAGTAACTATGACAAAACCTATGCAACTTTTATCTGTGGATAACTTTATCCAACCTTTCAGCAACCGACCCCAGGTGTCAATTTTGCCACGGATACAGCCAAGCAAAAGAGGAAAGATTTGCCTATTAATCTTGATATCATAAGTGATGATCACCTTATAATAAAACATTCACTCTTCCAATAACTACAAAGAAAGGTGCCAATTTCTAGCATTGGATTTTCAGACACTTTTGTCTTATTTCAAGGGCTGCTATTGTTTGAAAATATAATTTATTTTATCAAGGGTGTTTCTGGTTGCTACTTGCTTAGAAGACCTTATAAAACAATTTTCTCTCTTCCAATAACTACAAAGAAAGGTGCCAATTACTTGCATTGGATTGTCAGACTCTTTTGTCTTGTTTCAAGGGTTGTTATTGTTTGAAAATATAAATTACCATTCAAGGTGTTTCTGGTTGCATCTTGCCTTATAAAAACTTACAAGACCTTATGAAACATTATCTCTTCCAAAGGTAACTACAACAAAAGGTGCAGATTTATTGCACTGGATTTTCAGACACTTTTGTCTTGTTTCAAGGGTTGTTATTGATTGAAAATATAATTAGTTATCAAGGGTGTTTCTGCTGGTTGCTACTGCTGTGTCAATGTTTTATTGTCCCTGTAATGAGATACTGGTATTAAAAACCATTAACAAAAACAGTCATAGCTGAGAGTCACAGTTTGTGGCTGTTCGACTTTATAAATGATTCAAAAGCCTGACCTTGACAGATGTGTGTTGTATATACTGTGTGGTTGATTGAATAACCATTGTTTAGACTATACATGGCACATTGTTTTATTTATGCAAAAAATAATATATAGTTTTGAAACACATTAATTGTCGATAGAAGGGAGGCTGTAGCCTCTCTGAATGGACTTACCCTGGGGCAACATGCAAATATAAATTTTTGTTTCAATAACGGCATCTCTCTCTGTACTCTCTTACAATTGACCATGCCAGGACAGCCTTGAACATAGGCGCTTGTTAAACCAGATGGCTCTTCTATACAAATTCAGAAATGGAGTTGTAAATTGTCATCTGCCTGCTACTATAGCTCGAAATAACAGTCTTAGATCTACACGTAGACACTCCTTGGCATACCAGCATCCTCAGTCAAACCTGCAGTCCTTCAGCTACTCCTTTTTCCCAAAAACAATTAGAGTCTGGAACTCTCTACTGTGCACTGTTGTCTCCTCTAACACTCTGTCTAGTTTTAAAGAGACCGCCTTGCCTGCAATACAGGCATTGAAGACACCAGCCCACCTTCGGAGGCTTTAAACGCCTTTTGACCGCCCTTCTAGTATTAGCGAAAGCTACCTTAGAAGTATTGTATCTAAGTTCTAAGTCAGACATTAATTGGCAATTTTGATTCATTTTGGTGAATGTCCAATGAATGTCAGTAGTTTACAGCTTTTGTTTGTGCATTATGGTAATTAACATGAAAACTAGTTTTGATCTATTCATAAGAAATTATAAACATAATGCTTATAAAACAGCACCTTCTGTTACCATGTCTGACTGGTTTAAACCAATTAGCATTCATCTGAAAATAATAGCTTATCCAAACACCATAGGAGACTTTTGATCATTGTCACTGAAACTCATTGAGTTGAGTTTGATTTCAACTGTTTTTCTTCTTCTGAATCTTGTTATATAATTATATACTGTACTGTATAATATACTGTACTGTATACCATGTTAATTGAAGCAAAACGATCAGCAAAATTATTTTTGGCAAGTGGTCCATTGTGGCTCCAATATTTATGAAATGAAATTTTAAATCAAATTATGCCAAAATAATTATTGTCCTCCAAGTTTGGGATTTACGACATGCAAATCAAATTATATGACCCAAAATATATTTCAAACATTTTGTACCCAGAGCTTCTTGACTCATCACCATTGCCGAGTTTCATATCGTGAGGGACTGTGTACGAATCCCTTAATATTACGATAGTCAAAACAAGACCCACAAAGAAAGAGCACATCGATTTGTGCAAAATCCGAAAATTTGGTGTTAATCGAATAAATATTGACAGGGTGGTGAAGGGGGTGTAGCGATCACGAATCACGGACCGATTTTTCGTTATTTCACGGATCACGGAGTTATGAAAACGCTTTTCACGAATCACGGAACTAAAATTTTAAAAACGATATTATGCAAGTTGTATTTTAAGTAAATATAGCGATAAAAGTAGAAAACCAGAACAGATACGCCAAAACAAGAGGACAATTTGATATTTGATGAGGAGGGTGGCTAATTTTGGCTCAATTTTGTTTCGCATCCAGTTTTGCTGCTCGATGTTTTTCCCATAGAACGTGACTGTGCTCGATTTTCTCCCCTGACATTTCTTTTGATGGTTTGAGATCACTTAAATTTTTCGCCATCTGCAAAACGACAATTGATCACAGTTCAATAAAGTACGGTTTCAAGCTCTCCTGTTATTTTATCATTTCGCAAAATTAGTTTGCTCATAGCATCTAGATCAGTTCGGGTTTTTGGTCATGCGATTTAGGATTTTCGCTATTATGAAGATGTTCGGATCAGTACCGAGCCTTGCTTGTATGCTTCTGGATGCGCGCAAAGCGCGCTGCGATTTTAATAATCAAAGTTAATGAAATTCTCATTTCTGGGACACGAAAATTACGCTGAAGAAATGGAGTCACGGAAGAAACATAATTGAAATTTTCCAAAATTAAACATAGCCCAGTACGATGTTTTAGCTTGTAAATGCTATATCAAAGTATCCTCTTTATGCGCGCAAAGCGCGCTGCAAATTTTTGACATATAAGTTGAAAGAATGGGAAAAGTCCAGCAATAAATGAGAACTTGGTGTTTAACAATTGGGGTTCCTGACATTTGCTAAACCTTTACTTACTGTTTGCTGATAGTATATTTACTCAATTTAAAAAAATACATTTTAATGTTGTAGATGGCGAGCGCGCAGCGCGAGCCGACCAAAAAAAAAAGTCTATTTATAAGGACGTTGGGTTCCCTAAAAGGCAGCCAGGAGAGAATCAAGTATCAAATGGTCCGTCCCTAATGACCAGCTTTCACGTTTCACGAATCTCTGGGCCTGTAATCACGAGTCACGTAAGAGAAATTCGTAAAATCACGGGTCAGGAGGGCATGAGATTTCACGGATCACGGCAATAATTTTCCTGTTTTCACAAATCATGGAGCAAATTTGGGGTGAATCACGGATCACGGAGAACCCCTTCACCACCCTGTATTGACCAAGATACCACAATTTCAAAACTCAAAAATTTACTATGGCGTCCAGACAAAATCAACAGAAATATCCGCACACCGTACGTTTCTTATTACAATACATTTTAGAGTTTTTGAATTGCTATATCTTTGTCAGTATTGACTCAATTAACATCAAATTTTCGGCTTTTGCACAGGTCGATGTGCTCTTTCTTACTAGTTTGGACTTGTTTTGGATTTCCGTAATATTAGGGGACTCGAACCCAGTACCTCACGATATGAAACTCGGCAATGCAGGAGCGGCTGTCAGGCCAATGACACCTGTGCAATATTTGATACTTAGCCAATGAGAGGAAGAACTTTCTGCATATGCACCAATGTTCAAAAACAGTCAGTCAGTAAAGATTCTCAAAGTGGTGATGAGCCAGGGGGCTCTGGGATAAAGAATGTATTTCCAGAGGATGATCATATAACAAGACAAACATCTAAACAGACCAAATAGTTTTTTTATGAGCCATACAAAAACATTTTTGGTTCCTTAGTGTTAGGAAACATTGTCATTTAAAACTTTGATTGACAGAGCCATAATGGTGACTGGAAATTAAAAGTTGAGCTCATCTGTTTTTATTCTAATAGGAAAATCAGAAGTCCTTAAATTGCTAGCAGACATTCCTGTGCTAGGGATGGATCACAGTTATGGCAGATCAAAAATATTCCAACAGTTATCGACATCGCTGGGCAGTCCCTACAGTAAATGTAACAGTACATGGTCAGAGCCAATCATTTGACAATAAGGCTCCAACGGGAGAGAGAGCCGGGATTGGCCCTGGTACCCATGGCAACCATGCCATGCCACACCACCAGACAGAAGGTGAGATTCACAATTTCATATTGATGATGTGCAACCTTTAGTTCTCTTGACCAAGATAATTATGGATACAGTCAACCAGCTCCGATAACAACCACAATTTTCAATTCCTGAGGTTGTCGCCTATGAGTGCTTCAGCTGTAGCCCTGAGAAATGAGCCAAGAAGTAGTTTCATACTTCACACCTTGAATATGTATGAACAAAGTGTGAACTGTTGAAGTTGTTTTATGATGCCTGTGGCAATTCCATCCTCTAGTTCCACCTACACTACCCCTCTAAAAATTCCAGTTTGAACCCCCTGTAGATTCAGGTTCCTTCATGTGCCTTAATAAACAGGGGTAACAGAATGTAATTGAACAGGTGGTACACATTATGTTGTCCAAGCTATTTCCTTTGTACCAAACATGCTAAACATTTCCTAGGACCATCGGTGGGTGGTAGGATGCAGCCCCCTACTTCCAGTACCTCATCAGCACCTAATGGCATTGTAACCAGATCCAAGCATCATGCTGCCGGCAAGGAACCCACAGGAACCAGCAACAAACCACCTGCCCACTCTGACACAGGGAGGGCTTCATCACAGGAGAGTAAAGAATTCAAACCTGATCAAAACGTGCATGGGAAAACAGTACGGCATCATGCTCGTGTCCATCAGGGAGCTGTTTGCAACATACCTGGTAAAATTGATGGTCTGCTCATCAGATTATAATGATTGATTATTGGTTCAGAATATTGAATAATTTGTTCTTAAAAATTAAAGGATGTTTAATCAGTTATTCTAGAATGTTTAATCAGTTATTCTAGAATTTTTAATCAGTTATTCTAGAATGTTTCATCATCTGGAATATCTTGACAGGTAAATGCCAAGCTGGTGGAGAGCTGAGGCTAGCACATCTGGCTCCTTTGAGCTCAAGTGTTGAGTATCCTTCATCGTTTTCATTGGTTGGCCTAAAGTCCCCTCTTCTTCCTGGCATGACTCTGGTGGCAGCCGTTGACAAGCGTTACCTCCCAGATGAAGAGACCTGCGTGACCATGTTGGGGTTCAGTGGCTTCTGTGTTGGATGTGGTGCCAAAGGATTTCGTTATTTTACTGAGTTTTCTCACCACATCAATCTTCGACTTGCCACCCAACCCAAAAAGCAGAAGCACATTAAGTATTATGTTACCAAAGATCAGACTGGCCGACTCAGGAAAGGAACACTGATTCCATGGAAAGGTAACTTAATAACGTTAATTTGTGTTCTTTTCGTTTTCTCACTCATTAAGCATAGTTAGGAGTATGCTCTGAATCATTTCTGTGCATTACAGTTGAAGGACGGAAGCGTAGCATGCCGATGTCAGGGCCCTACATGATGACCACAGCTGAAGAAGAAGTTCCTAATGATGCTTCATCAAGTAGTCCAGCTTCAGGTGAGTGACAGGCTAAAAATAGAGCACATGCAATGCATGAGCTAGCACCCCTACCCTTGGGACGTTTCAACTGATTTAAGTGTAGGCGAATTAGAAGAAACATAGTTTGTTTTAGATCCCTAGACTGTAGCCAGTCTGAACTTTTGATGTGAAACTCATGAACGCTTATTTCGCCAATTAAGTGTGTGCAGAAACATATAAGTGAGTTGAAACGTGTAAGAAACATACATTACTTTAGTGCCAAGCTGCGGAATATTCGCGGAATAAACAATTGAACAGATTTTGAATAAAGTTGTTGCAAGACTTCAAGATGTTAAAAGTTAGCATATTATCACTTACCACTGTTGCTCTACTTTATATGAGCGAAAAATTAAATATTATGAAGCGAAAACCTACTTGGGTGAGCAGTCGAGAGTTCATTATTGACCAAATATGGTCATAATTTCATCTCGAATAATTCACAGCTTGGTTCGCCGTTACATGTTTCAACTAAGTTATATGTTTCTGGTGTGTGGTACTTGAGCGACTACTATAGGGTCAGATTACATGGGCAAGCGCAGTCTAGGAAATTCGTTCTACTTTTGGCCGAGAATGGAGTAGAGACTGTTTTGCAGTCTATTTGACCCCTACAACCCTTTAATATAATCATCACCATCATCATTACCATTGCTGTGATCACTATCTCTTTCTACTTCCCGCCCATAACATGAAGACTGTACGTCTCTGTTGCCTAACGTGTGGTGATCATTTCCTATGCTTATCTCAAAGGTCCCCCTCAGGTGAATCAAAACACATTCTCAGCAGTATCTACCACAAGTGCAAGCGATACCCCTGGCTACCCATCACAACTTAGCGGCCCAGGATATAGCCATCTCCCTCCAAAACGAAGTCGCTGGGAGAGTGGAAGTGAGAATGATGCTGTTAATGTCTACAGTGGAGGTAATAATTGTACATTTTGTTCCTGTTCCTTTTCTTTAGGTTAGATTCAGTGTTTGACTTTTTTTGATCTTCCATAGATGAGGAAAGTAGTCCAGCACATTCACCAGCCCAAGATATGAGCCGGATAGAATTGCCAAACAAGCCATGGCTTACAGCAACATGTGGCGTCTGCCCTGTCTTGCTACTCTGTCAGCACTCCATCCCTAACGTCCCTTGCAGTGTTGACGACATCATTGTCAGTGATTTACTTGTGGGCTGCTTTGATCCACCTCTGGTCTCAGACCGCAACCAGTTTGGTAACTACAGCGGAGCGTACAATACACAAGTCCCATCACCTTCAATGCCTTCTGGAGACCCTTACATCAATAAGAGCCCTGTTCCCAGCCAGAGCCGATTTTACTCCTCTTCTTCGCTCACGACCCAGATGGCGATCATTCTTTTGATTCAGCATTTGTCTCAGTTAAATGAAGACGACAGACTTAGTAGAGAGGATATCGAGTCATTGCTGCAGGATGCACAACTTGAGCTGTCGGCTGGATACCAGCAGCCACATGTTGTTGCCCAGAGTAACCTTGTCACTCACGTCCAGCTGCCGATACTAGCAACTTTAGCTGCAGCCACCTCCAAGGGTGGTGTCAAGATCATTACATCCCCTGTCTCCTTAGAGAATGCCATACTTAGAGCCTTGAAATTCATTGTCGAGATCATAAGACACAATCAGCAAAAGTTCCCTAAAGTCCCTGTGCCTGATTTCATCTTTATTCTATCGACTTCCCAGCAAAAGGCGCCAGAGTTCTGTGTCTTAGTAACGGGCATCCACCAAGCGCGCTACCTCTCTGAGGCCATGATTGGACATCCTGTGGGCGCAAGGATCACCGATAACTTGGGCAAGCTTGAGCAGCTCTTCAGACTCTCGAGTGACGCGCTAGAGCAACTGGTAAACAGCTACGAGGAGGTGATGGGGCAAGGTCAGCTAGTCTATATACCTTTCAACGGGTACGCACGCATGAAGATCCACGCTGATGAGGCGGTGCGGCTGGATCCTAAGATCACAGTCACATCATTCCAACACTATGGCAAGGCCTCCAACACTGTTTACACCACGCAGAATGTGATGGCCAAGCAGCTAGTCGCACAAGTGTGTTCCATGGCTGAGAACTCGAGCGTCTTGGACATCAGTGAATTCGTTAAAGTGGACTTCACTATAGTTGTTCCACCAATTGTTACTCTTTTCAACCAAACTGCCCAGCGATTGGCCGCCTCTGGGGTGCTTGGAGACCTGGAGCTAGAGGAAGGAGATTCTGCGTCTGACTTTGAGACCGCTTTCAACTACGTCATCAAACATGACGACTGCGAAGAGACGCAAGAAAAACTGACGCGATTCCTGAGAAAGGTCCACACGCAACCCAAGACTTTATTTGTTATGGTGTTTGACCAATTTCAGTTCTACTCTAGCCCACGAGGTGTTCTAGACCTGCCGTACTACAAGGAGTTCCTAGAAGCGTTCAATGTAGTTCCACTGTTCGTTACGTCTGCTCCGTATCTATTCCAGTCCAACCGTTCTTTTATTGATCCATCTAACGAAGTCTATTGGTCGGATGCCAAGACTGAATCAGGTGAGATATTACTTATTCTTCCTGCTTAGCCAAATCATGATTTAATGTTTTAACAGCTCACGAGTCAGTATATACTCTTTTTAAATCATTCTTAATCATTACACTCTGTCCAAAATGTCCATTGGCCGCAACAGATCGCGGTACTTTTCCAATTACTTTTCAGAATGTCTCTCTTAAGACTGTAATATATATATACACACTGAAAGCAATTATGAACTCGAAACATCGTCACGTTCCTCACTTCTGTAAATAAAATAGAGTGGAGATAAGGAATTAACCTTGTGTGAAAGCTAACGTGCTAATGAAATGGTCCCATGTGTGCTTTCTGAGCGTTAGCCCAAGTAAGCGGAGAAAGCGGAGAAAAAATCTCTGACCCCGAGAGGGATAAAATAAAATAGTTTCTGCCCTTTTATCATGTTGGTACTGTAGTAAGATGGAATGTAGACAACACAATGTTCCTTAAATTTTGTACCGCATTGCAAATTTTTAAACATTTGCAGACTTGCCTCGCACGTTAGAAAGACGTACCGGTTTCTTTACTGATAACTTGGCTAATTGGGCGGAGTCTCAGTTATAGCTGTTTTGCATCTTCGATCAGTTGTTCTAGAATATGCGATCATTTGTTCTAGAATCCGTAGAATGTTCCTAAAATTTAGTACCGCATTTCACATTTTCCAAACATTTGCAGACTTGCTTCGCACGTTAGACAGACGTACCGGTTTCTTTACTGATTACTTGTCCAATTGGGCGGAGTCAGTTGCAGCTGTTTTGCATCTTCGATCAGTTGTTCTAGAACATGTGATCATTTGTTCTAGAATCCGTACATTGTGTCATTTTTCCTTCATACGAAATATACCATCCTGCTGCTGATATGACCTGGTTAAAGTTTGTAAAATCCCTTTATTTTTATGCCCCTTCAGATTCTGGCTCTGTCACGTCTGTTTCTGGTGACGAAGATCAGTACACGGATGATCAAGATGCCATGTATTTTGGTCTAAAGGAGTATTGCGACTCCATCAAATGGACTCATCAGTTCCCCCTCTTTAGACAAGATGATGCGTTTGAACGGATGGCCCTGAGAACCACAAGGTATATTAGGATGGAGGATGTTGTTTAGTCTAGAATACCTCGGTCTCATTATTCTGCGACTACAATGTTAAACTTGCAACTTTAGCTGTGAGATAGACGCGTTGGCGCTTTCACATGCGTAATGGATAATCAAACATGCAGGGCTCCCACAGCTCCTTAATGGATTTTAGAAATGTCTTTTTCAGGCCTGGAATGTCATGGAATTTTTACAAAAAACACAGTCATTAAAAGTCATGGAAATATTTTCCTGAAGGAAGATTTGCAAGATGTTGAGTGTGTATATTGTAAAATAAAAATAACGGAACCTGAATAAAAACTATCAACATACTATCTTTCAATCAAAGTATACCCATGTTGTACTCTAGACTATAATATGCAAAAACCTACATTTTTCATTATGAAAGGTCATTAAATGTTTTTCCAAACGTCCTTTAAAACGTCCTTGAAAGTCCTGGAATTTTGAAAGCCTGAAAGCGTGGGAACCCTGTCACAGCAAGAAAGCGGAAATAATTGTGATTCGTAGGAGAAATGAAAGCTTCAATTCTTCACAAAAAAAGTTAAAAAGCCTATCACTGTTCCTGTGAGTTATATTTCTTGGAAACATTTTTCATACAGTTTCTGTATTTTTAAACTGGTCTAGTGTCACCCACTTAACACTTTTTTGAAGGAGAAAGGGTCGGAATTGATGAATTCTTGTGAGGATTCCAGGCTTACCTTTCTCCTACGAATTGGAATTAATTACGCCATCTTGCTTTGATTTCCCATGATGCACCTGAGAGGTGAGAAATCGTCTATTGAAGTTTCTACGAGTTCTACAAACCAGTAAATTTAATTTTTCCATACTTGATGTTGGACTTTGAGATCAGTCATCATACATGCCATTGATAAGCTGATTGCTTTGTTTATCTCCAGAGCGACCGATGACGTGAATGTGAGCGTCCTACGGTGCTACCTTCTCATTCGGCACTACTGCGCGGCCATTATGTGGTCTGCGGGGATCAAACCAGCTGAGCCGCACTGCACACTGAAGACCATCCAAATTATACGTGAGATCATCGAGTGTCCGGTCCGGAATGCGGACGGTAGTGGGGCCATGCTAGTCATCAGGATCCCGTCCGTGGAGCTTGCTGTGCTGGCGTTTGATAGCCTGAAGAACGTCCGAGATAGGTTGGTAAATATATTTTTTTGGATGGGAATCGAGGTGCGGTCTTACATTTTCATGGTAGAGAGACACCTTAGCAGAATGTGATTCTTTGGAATTTTCCTTGGTGCGATACACAGGAGTAATACCCGAGTAATACCATAAAAGTGTCATGTCAGGCAACCGAACTGACAACTGATGGCTTAGGGCAAGCGGTTGCAGTAGCATGGTCACGTGTTACAACACCATTTTGTGATTGATTTGTCGGGCCCATTTCTTGTAAACATTCGGCGTCGGGCCGTTAAGAATCTGTGACAAGACAACATATATATTCTTTTCGTGTCGGGCCCGACTTTTTCCACAGACAATTTTAGGGATTTTATTCGTTTTGCTTGATCCTACATACCTGAGAATTTGTCTGGCCCGTTCTCTTTTGTCGCCAAATCTTGACCCTCGGTTTGTCAGACATTATGACCGACCATACCACAAGTTTGGTCGGACATTTGTTGACAAAACAATAGCCGTGGCTATTTAAATAAACCATTGGCCCGACAAATCTCGAAACAAATCTCGAATCTAAAAGCGACATCATTGTAAAGCCCAACTCATACGCTGTGTGAAATCATAAGGTGTGGCAGGGGTTTCAATAAATTTGGAAGTAGCAGGCTAAGTTTTGGAAGTAGGCGGCTGGGTTTGGGAGTTCCATATGAAGTAAGGCCTGGGCCTTCTAGGGGGTATGAGGGCATGCCCCCAGGGAAATTTTCAAATTTCTGTAGCAGAAACGGTGTTTTCGTGCGTTTTGAGAGTAAATTAATTTACGGGTTTTCAAAACTTTAAATGAAGTTGCCGGCGGTATGTTTTATTATAGGTTGGGCTTCCAGTATCGGTTCTGTGTGATCCATGATAACGGCACAGGTGAACTGGAGATAGAAGAGTACTTTCTACAGAGACTGCGACTTTGGAAAGCACGACGAGGTACATAAGGCGTATTAACCAACATTTTAAAGAGCCCATGTCAGCCACTCCTTTGTTTTTTTTTCGTTCGATATTAGAATTTCGCGTAAAAATCTCTTACAGTCAAAAGACTTGTCCCCCTAGAGTTGAATATTTAATTCATTATTCCATTATTGATTTCATTATTCAATCCGAAAATGCATTTTTGAATTTACCAAATTCAATCAAGAACTTTGCTCTCTATTCTCTAAATCAACCGATGGAAATGGATGCTTTCTCCGACTTGGTATGATGCTATGCTGTCAAAATGGCGTCTGACACAGGCTCTTTTATATTCGTGAACGAAATCGTTACATAACGAAATCATTACATAATCCCTAGCCTGAATTTAGCCATCCCTTCGCTCTCGATCGTACTTCACTTCAGGCTACGTATTAACACTTATTGGATGAGGTTGAGCATGATAGTGAGATTTGGCAACGCCGAAGTATGAACGCTTTTTCAACTTCAGCTTACGTCCATTAGTATTTTCCTCTTCGTATTCAATTCAAATAGCCATTGTTGATGTTTAGATATCCTGAGCAATGATCTCTTCGCAAAAATCATAACAGATTCAACGAGAATAATGCCAAAATCGGCTTTCACTTCCGAAATGAAAGCAAGATGGCGCCCAAACCTATTGGCTTGCGTTATGACGTCATTAGAGTGCATCAATCCTAATGTCTGGAGTATGACGTCACGCACTGCGCGCCAACAAGGTTTCGCTGTGTCCTCTTAGCCAATCGGAACCGAGATAGTGGCATGGGTGAATAATAAAACGTTTTATTATAGGACTGCTGGAAGGCCGTTCGGCAGAGGAATGGCAACCGAGGTGCTACGAAGAGCTCCTCGACTTGCCGTGTATCGTGCTGTTGAGTGGTAGGGAAAGAACCGGTGAAACATTTCCAAGGTGAGAATTATTGAACGTGTGTGTCACATGCTGTTTGCTGAACCTGTATGCGTGGCTTGTAAGTATATGCTCCATATTTCACCATAAGCTGTATATGTGCATGCTTTTCGTGCTATAGAACGTCTGTTATGATGGGGTGAAGCAAGAAATGTCGTAATCCTCAAGACACGTTTTAACTCGCTTAGTCGTATCTCGTATAGAGTATTACAAAACCTATTTCCTCGTTTGTAGCATTTTTTTAAACGTCTTGATAAAATAAAGAATAAGAGATGACACCAAGAAGAAATTCCCAAGGAAACCTGTGAAATAATTTTTCAAAGTTGTGAAGGAATGGTGTTGTTCATTTCATGGTGCTGTCAACGTATATAAATAATATGGATTGGAACAAATTTCATGATTCATTTTCGATGTTTGGTGTTGTAAGAAATGATTTTTTGGATCAGATATCAAAAATCGAAAGACAGAAGTCTACACATGATTAAGACGTCCATTTGAAAATCGAGTAACGATTGGAAAAAATTCTTGGAACAAAATTATTTACATCATATTGTAGACTTCTGTCTTTCTGCTGTTGATATCTGATCTAATAAAAAATCATTTCTTACAACACCGAACATCGAAAATGAATCCTGAAAGTTGTCCAAATCCATACAATTTGTGTAGGTTGACAGCACTATGAAATGAACATCAACAGCCAACACCATATCTTCACAACTTTTACAAATTATTTCTCAGGCTTCCTTGGGAATTTCTTATCGGTGTTATCGCCAATTCTTTTTATTTATCAATACCTTTCATAAAATGCTAGAAACAAGGAAATTGGTTTTGTAATTCTCTATCTAAAAATTGTTTCCACTTTGTGTCAAGATTACTCGATATCTCAGCGGATTTCCTCTTAATTCCTTTTTCCAGAAACGAAATGTAAAGTACGCATCGTAATCTTTAAAAGCTTATCAAAATATTTATTCTGCGGGCTTGCTGTGTCGAATGGAGGGTATTTGGTCGCGGACTTATCACAAACGTTCCTCTCACAGACACGCCTCACATGTATAGATATTTGGACACTATTTTTTCTCGGCCCCATTGTAACGGACGTACTGTGGCCTATATTAGTATGTGTCAGTGTCTCGATCATTATCATCGTTTTGTTTGCACGAGTCACTTGTCTTCTGAGTTCCTAGGAGAGTGCTGTCCTGAGCTGCACTGGACTGATAACCTTACGGCATTGAACACTGTATGGACTTTGACCTCTGTCAGGCCTGTGCGTGCGCGGCCCGTCAACTGTACAACTGAATGGTGTTCTCTTATTAGGTCCCTGAAGTATATCGACATACGTTTGATAGACCGGGGATTTCTTTACCGTTCGTCTCTGGAGCTGGAATTCAGCGCGATAGCTTGTTACATCAGTACGGGTGCGGGGTCGCGGGCATCGAATGTGAGCGAGAGTAACGAGAATGGAGCCGAGGGCGAGGAGAAAGACGAATGTAGCAATCCGGGGAGCACTCCACAAACCAAAACAAGTCATTACTCGTCCAACTATCCCTTGCCGGTAGTATTGGTGTCGCGGTCGGCGTTTAAGGCTTTCCAGACTGATTTCTACGGCTACCCTAAACACCTCCTGCTGCCGACCACGCCCCAGACCCGATGGATAGGGCACGGCCGGCCCCACCTCGTAACCCCAAACCCCGCCCACCAGTCGTTATACTATCGGCAGTGGACCGAACCCAAGCCTAAACATCTCGTGGGAACGCAGTGCAGCTCTATGAGCAGCAGTCGCCAAGTCATAAGCATGCGCAGTGGAAGTGGAATTGTTATTAGTCCCGACATCCCGGGTAATCCTCCTTAGATCGACATGGTTGCCTTGACAACCATTACTCTGACATTTTAACATACCAACTGCTAATTGAATTAATCAAACATCATTTAAACCCATTTGTTATTTTGCCGCAATATTCTCTATTACTGACACAAATCCGTTCGTGGCTGTTTGGTAACGTTAGATGTGTTTCAGTGGTTTTTCCATGTGTTTGTATGTATGTATCTCCATGGCATTCACAATTAATTCGGGTTCTTCACTTCACCTCGGCCCTATATACTTATCAGACTGGCTTTCAGATTAGATCACAACACTTATTGACAACTACCAGCTGATTTCTTGCTCTCTAATTAGCCAATCAGAACAACTTTCGTTGCATCGCCCAGCGTTCTAAATGTATATATTGCAATTGAGCATAAAAACGTTTCCATCTCCTCAGAATGACTTGAGAAATTCATTAAGCAATGGTAATTAAATTCTTAGCTATGAGCATACAGATTTCCGCAGTTTTAAGTAATAAATCCAAGTATAAACCAAAGACTATATAAAACTACTATAGGTTTTTAAAGATGTCGGCAGGATTTTGGGAACGCCTCCGATCAAAATGGTCAACCTGATTTATGTAAAGATAATGGGATGTCGCCATGATTTTTGGAAGACCCAAGAAGCTCCAAGACTTCGGTCCGTAACACTGCCTACTGAACGCAAGTCTCACGTTTCACAGATGAAAACTAGGACTATTTTGAGATTTCTACACGTAACTCTACTTTATCGAATCTAGCAATAACAAAGGGATTTTTAAACACTAAGGCTTAAATAGGCTCATCGATGCTACTTTCCTCTCCATCTTCATCCACCAAGTATGCTTCCTGTAATTTTGTAAAGTTTCAAGAATTTATCTGGTTAGTTCTACACTCGATAACTTTAAAGCAGCGACTGTTTGATGAGGAGACCAATCGTTCCGTATTTAAATAATGCCCCGATAACATACCGTTATGTGTTGCGTAACTTTAACTCATTTTATTGTGGAGTGTGTTTTTGTTGCGTATCTTTGATTCATTTATTGCAGAGTGCATTGTTGTTGCGTATCTTTGATTCATTATTGCAGAGTGCATTGTTTCTTGCGTATGTTTGATTCATTTTATTGCAGAGTGCATTGTTTGTTGCGTATGTTTGATTCATTTTTTTGTGGAGTGTGTTGTTGTTTATCTTGAACTCATTTTATTGTGGAATGTGTTGTTGAGTATCTTTAAGAGTGTGTTGTTACTGTTGTTGTCTCGTTTTATTTTTTTGTGCCTTCGATGTGCGTTGATCGATTTTATGCGCGTGCTTGAACTCTGAAGTAAATACCTAAAAAAAATTAGTTTTTTTTATTAGGAGAAATTTCGTATTCCCCAGAGTTTTCTGTTCAACTAGATATTTTATAACGTGGTATGGCATTGGGCCCATGTAAAGCAATAGTGGGGCAGCAGTATTAATGTTTCTTTCTAACGGATAAGGTGGTTCTGATTGCTCTTCTCAGATGTCGTGGAAGAAGATGGGATGTCTGCAGTAGAGACCATGGCGGAAACCAGACAAGCGTCAGGTGAGATAAAGCTGATTTAGATTTAGACATCTCACAGTAACGCTCTCTAGACATTTGTATACTATATGAATTCAATTCCATTGAAAATATTGTTCGTTGTTTTTTTTAAAACATTGATTTGATGTTTGGGATTGTGTTTTTTTCTCTTCCGCCAATTAAACCCTCTCAGCCAATTAGGTTATTGCCCTGTTTCGCCTAGTGCAGTCAAATAGCTTCCGTCGCGACGTTTATCAGAGTTTTATTTCGACGGAAGCAATTAGACTGCAGAAGACGAAACAAAACAAAGCCATGATCACTTCGAAGGGTATGACTGGCGCTGGATTAAACAACCTGAATTCCCAAAATTTATGTCTTGAAAACGCGATGCGCGAGTCAACGAATTCAGGATCATTTCCCTCTGATTTGGTCTCAAAATCAGTACCCGGCAGACAGCGGAAATTGGTTCGGATTGGTTCACCAACTTCATATAAACATTTCCTTTGGTCACTCAACATGTTTCTCATGTTTGACAGGTGCAGGGAGCGAACCCGAGGATAATTCTGGAGAGGACAAGCCAGACAGTCCTTCACAGAGACGAGACAAAGAGGAAACAGGCAGCAAATCACACCGAACAGCGCATGACATAAGACCAGGCGAGTGGATACACATTCTCTTACCCAGAGCTCCCCGGCTCGTCTCCTCGCGGGGGAGGCTCTGGTGACAGCCACTGACGCATGCGCGAGATTTGATACAGAGCCGTTGAGAGAAAGATCTTTCTGCGCATGCACCAACGTTCAAAACCAGCCAATCAGCAAAGGTCCTCAAATGGATGTCACCAGAGCCTCCCCTGCGAGCAGACGAGCCGGGGAGCTCTGGGTACAAGAATGGTGGATATACACCTATTTCAAAAAAGTTGCTTCGGGAATAGGTCTTCTTCCTGTTACGGGAGCTTAATAAAACAAAGGGAAACCTCGGTTGAAAATAAATAAAAATAAATAGATTGTCTTTTTACTAGATATTTTTATTAGCATCCGCTAAAGAGCTCGTTATCGTTTGTTTATTTATTTATTTAACATTACTACAAACCCCTCATAAGAGGATTAAATGTAGGATTAAATGTTTACAGGTCCAACCATGGTCAACATGGGTACGTCCAGTGTAGCGAGCGGATCCGATACTGACCCTGGAGGGGTGGGGGCAATAACAGATGAGGAGAGTGATACCGAGGGGGGAGGGTCGAGGTACCACCCACGCTCCATACTCTTCAGCGGAGCCCCACAGGTACGGTAGACCCTAGATAAAGCTGGCACTGATGTAGATAAGTGTCCTTGCAGTAAAACCTCGTTAAATCGTGACGACCATACTATGTAGAGTCAATAGTCCTTCGGAACGAGAAACACAATCAAAAGTGTTTATGGTTATTGTCAACGAGGGAGTTGGCAATCTGGCTCAAGACTCATTACTAAGAGTGTTAATCATCACAGTAGAAGTTGTGCTACTCATTTCCCACGTGGAACCCTTGTATCTTCAATCCCAGGAATAATTTACCAACCTGAAATCAATCTTGGGCATCAAATAAAGATGTTGAAAAGCACAAAGATGCTCCGCTTATTAGTGATACATCAACATAGTATACAATCCTACCGTTGACTAGAGTGTCTTCTTCCCCCACTCATAGGTTGGAAAGACAGGTGCCTATCTTCACTTTACCCGCCTGTTGTACCGAATGCTAATCAAACTCCAACGTGTGGATGTTTATAATGAGATTCGGTGCACCCCGACCCTTCCAAACAACCTCCCAAAGACACCTCTGTCTACCCTGACGACAACGCCCTGGCCCAAATGCCATTCAGATGTGACCTGAGGCAGCATTGCTACGCAGATATAAGCCCAGTAAGCCATCACGCTCAAAATAGCAGTCAAACTGCAAAGCCTGACAGCACACGACCTGTGACTTCTATAATGATATCTCCATGGTCTGCGCATGACATTTGTCACCATTGTGAGTCATGTAAACAGTACCGTGAAGGGATCGACCCACGGGCGGCGGAGTGTTACATGTATACCTTACCCTCGGGCGAGGTCCTCAGTTTCATCATCCCGCCTACGCAGTTGAGCCGGTTTGTGTTCTCTGATGACAAGCAAGTGCAGAGTTTAAGGTTGCCTTTGATGAGTAATCGGAGTGATGCGAGTAAGATGGAAGTGAAGACAGAGGAACAGAAGAAGAAGGACGGAAGAAGAGCCGTCAAGACACCTATCTTCACACCGAGTACTGGTCGACATGAAACAGGTACATTGTGATTGTCTTCATTTTCCAAAATAATTTTCCACAATTTTCCTTCGATTTGGTGGCAAAACATTGTGGTAGAGAAAGTTTTACGTAAAATACCAAATCTGCTAACGGTGTTTACATCTTGTTGCCACCCAATTCAGATCATGTGATGATTCCTTTGTGTGGATACTTTGTTAGTTCTGCACATTCACTCGTGCACTCAGTCGAGTGAGAAATCTTTGACAATTGTATCCACCCAAAGGAATCAACACGTGATTTGAATTGGGTGGCAACAAGGTGTAAACACCGTTAGCCGATTTGTTCTATACATAAGGATTTCCAAACACCGAGAAGTGGGTTAAAGGCCCATCACCAACCGAGAGCCTTTGCGGACTCTTAGCCAATCAAAGCACCCGAAAAACAATGGATCAATTTGAAAACAAAAGAAAACGGGGCGCAAAGGCTCCCGGTTGGTGATGGGCCTTTAAAAAAAAAACGACGCAAAGCCGAGCTTTTTAACCGAGTTCGAGCTGTTTGGAAATCCTAATGAAAAAGGTTTTTATATGGTTTCTCAAACTACTAACCATTTAATGTCGAGAAAAAGAAAAAGTATCGAAACCTCCTTTCCGGGGGGGGGGGGGGGGCACCCCTATTTTTGGGGCGGGGACCGGGGGGGGGGGGGGGGGGCACCCCTATTTTTGGGGCGGGGATGCTCGTCGGGAACTTTCGATTTTACCCCTAAAAGGTACCAAACATGGTGTCACTTAGTTTATTTTGACCACTAAGAAAAAATTGCAAGTTTTCGAATTTTACCCCTAAGAGGTACCAGACGCTTGATTTTAAACCCAAAAAGGTACGACGAGCACCCCGCTCCCAAAATAGGGGAGTCCCCCCTTGTTCTTTGTTTAAGTTTGACGATTTTTTTTATGGGTTCGAGAAAGTATTCGCTTTTTTGGCTTCTTTTAGCTGGAATGTGTTTTAGTTATGCAAGTTATAAATTATAAGGTTTAACTGGAGCTCTGATTGGCTGTTAATCATTCCTTTTGTTGGCGTGTAGGTCTGTTGAACTCTCAGCTATCTGCGCGCGTCCAGAGTTGGCTTTGCGCAAGATTATACATTGACCGACCATTACTGTTGTTGGCTTGTGGTTCTTTTGAACCTTCAGCTATCTGCGCGCGTCAAGAATTGTGCAAGGCTATTTATCAATTATTCCTCGAGCCCGAATGGGCTCTGATTCAATAGCCCATGAAGCCGAAGGCCGAATGGGCTATTGACTCAGAGGCCATGAGGGCGAGAGGAATAATTGTTATAGTCAAAGCACACTTGTAGGTCCGTTTGTATAGCCAAAAACGTTTCTGGTCTGGTCATTTGCAATTTTCTGGCTTTCAAATCCAACACTTTTCGCTACTAGTAGGCTATAATTTATAGCCTACTAGTAGCACAACCAATCAGAACGCAGCATTGACAATAGTCCATTAGTGTGATTTGACTAAACATATATTATTCCCCATTTTACCGATCACTACTGTTGTTGCCTTGCAGGTCTATTGAACTTGTTTCACGCGATGGAGGGCGAGAACCATGTACATGTCGTGTTTGTGAAGCACCATGAGATAGGACTTTACCACAAGGTCTGGCCTAACCACGTGATCGTAGGACTGCCACAGGACAGCGACAAACAGGGCATTGGCTCTGCCAGATACTTTATGAAGGTCAGCACATAAGTATACCAGGGAAGTCTAAGGGAATGCAGTCGAAACTGCATAATAGCGTAGCTCCAAGCGGAGCATCATACCTAAGGGAAAAACTTTATGAAGGTCAGCAAACAAGTACACCAGGGAAGTCTGGAATGGAGGAATGGAGTCGAAACTGTATGATTAGGAAAGAGGTCAAAACAATGGTACTTTTTAGGAGCCCGATTATTTCAGAGGAGGTAGTGGGATGAAGTACCCTTCCCCACCCCCTACTGAATTTTCAATTACAATTGTACCTCTATTAAGCGGCCACCTATTAAGCGGACACCCTCTATTAAGTGGCCATTTTTCAAAGTCCAAAGTCTATATAGGACTTTTTCCAACAGCTTGTTGTTGTAATGTTTGCAACTTTCGCTGATTGTAGGAATTCGCCACCGAGAACTTCGCGATAGAACGAAAGCGACAAGACGTTGATGGTACGCATGGCCAAGACGTGTGGCCGCTGGTCATGGTGATGGATGACTCGTGTGTGATGTGGCAGAACTTGTTACAGTCTCGGACTACAAAGACGTGAGTAGAGTACGAAGGTTTGCAATGGGCTGTTTTCCGTAGGCTGATGCCCCTATATTAAGGAGCAATATATTTATTACCCCTGGGAAAATTCCAAGAAAACTCCAAGAAAACTCCTATACGACGCCTGCGGAAATGTGAAGCAACTTCTGGGGAAATTTCACGTTCTCTTTGGCCCCTGTGGAAATTCAGGATTGAAAGAAAAGCCTTGTTCAAATTCCAGGTTCAAAAACAACGACCCATGTGGAAATTCCAGGGTCATAAACAACGACCCATGTGGAAATTCCCGGGTCCTCGATACCTAAGGAGGTAACAAAAATTAAAATGGAACAGCACAATTTCGTCCAGTTCGGTCAGCAACATACCAGATGTGCTCTTGCAGGCGACTTATATAGATCTTGAAATAAGCAACTTCAGCTGTTTCGTCAGTGGAGCGAAAAAAATGTCGTTTAAACTACGATTGAATGGTTGTATTTCAGGAGTGAGAGCAATCCAAACGAAGCTCCTACAGCTTCTGACAACAACACGTCACTGTTCAAAGTCCTACAGTATGTAGAGGCTATGCCCAAGCTCTCAGCTGTCGGCGCTATAGGCTTCCAGCAGTTTAGCACCAAGGCCAGCACTCCTATATCCAGACCTTCCTGGTCAAACACCCCGTTGGGCGCGGCTGTACTCCTGAATATCCCTGCCACAGCTGAAGTCCAGTATGACAGGCTGAAGTATGCATACGAGAATATCGACTGGAGCCTAAAGTTGGATGCTTACGATAAGTTGGCCTGCTGCTTCAATTACATCACTGTTGCTAAGAAACGCATCGACAGTGGAGGTCGCCCGGCGTTTAAGATGCTGCTGAAGGCTTGTGAAGAGGAGGGCGCACAGCCGAAGGTGGTACCCTTCAAAAGTACAGACTACGCCAAGTTCGTGACCGCCCCAGACACGGAAGACACTCATTTCTTCTCCGCGCCCGCTCAGTACTTGCTAGAGCGCTACCTGGCACAAGCCTCTGCCACCAAGCTTTTCCAGTCAGCAGCGGACAAACCCGACCGCCCTGTGCTGGTGCTCAACTGCTACGTAAACCTCGGGCCAAGGCTGACTGTTGAGTACCTCAACTCGCACAAGCTCCAGCAGGAGAAATCCAGAGGGAAGGGAGGGGAGAAGAAGGGGATGCGATACGGTGGGCTGCTGCTGTACTTCAGTGACGAGACAGTGACGCGCCAGCTCCTACAGCAGTTCCAGTTCACCGACGACGCCCAGCTGTGCCTTGTGTGTCAAGACAGGAACACCCTGAGGCAGGAGGTCGTGAGGTTAGATCTGGAGGAGCACTGGCGGTTCCGTCTTAGGGATGAGCTACAGACCGCTAACGACCCTGACGAACCTTCCTTGTTTCTCCTCACTGGTAAACACGACTAGATCCCAACAGACGCTAGCTATAGAGGTATCTTGTAAGCTGGTATCACGGCCAGTATCCTGCGAACCGGCTCTCGAGTGGATTTTTCGGATATTTTTTTTTTTTTGGCGCGCGGGATTCCTGTGTCGGGATTTCCCGGCTCTCGAGTGGATTTTTCGGATATTTGTTGTTTTTTTTTTGGCGCGCGGGATTCCTGTGTCGGGATTTCCCGGCTCTCGAGTGGATTTTTCGGATATTTGTTTTTTTTTTTGGCGCGCGGGATTCCTGTGTCGGGATTTCCCTCCGCGACACAGGAATCCTGGAATCCCCTACGACCTGATCAACTGCTGAATCGTATAGCTGCCGATTACAACTTGTTGCCGAACCTAACGATTGAACAGTCGACTCGGGGCTTCTGTGAAATTCATTCCGTCGTCTAAGCAATTTTATATTTTGTTGGAGATTATTTTATTACAATTTTAAAAATGCTCTATATGGAAGTAAGCATTTATTTCGTTAGTAAAACTTACAACGATGGTCCACATTTATTTCTTGGAGGCCGGTCTTTTTGGCCTTTCATAGGACAGCGGCTTAGACCATCGTATAGCGTAGATATCCTTAGCGTCTGCGCTTTTGCGTGGGCCGATAACAGCAGCGGATCCAGGAATTTCAGAAAGGGGGGGCTGGGTAGTAAATCTATGGGAGAATCTCCCGGAAAGGGGGGGGGGGGGGGCGGCCCCATCGGCCTCATTGCGCGGGTCATTTTGTTTGTTTTATTTTGGAGGAGCGAGGTGTCTGTGAGAGGGAAGTTGGAGCGAAAAATTACTTTATAGCATGATGAAATTCCTTCATTGCATGCGTTCCTTTAGTGTTAGAATTGGGTGTAGTATTGTGAATTCCGTTTCTATCACGTTTGATAACATTTTTTGTATTTATTGTGTTTGTCAAGCTGAACCAGTTGCCGAAGTCCACATGATACTAATATCAAAATAATTGCGTTCAGTGGGCGCCAGAACATGCCCACAAATTGTTTTAGTAATCGACCAAATCGGCTATTAAACGGTGTTACATCTTGTTGCCACCCAACTCAGATCATGCGATTCCTTTGTCAAAGTGTTGTCACTCGACCGAGTGCACGAGTGTATGTGCAGAACTAACAAACGTATCCACGCAAAGGAATTATCACATGATCTGAATTGGGTGGCAACCTGTCAAGATGTAAACACTGTTAGCCGATTTGGTTATTTTGCGCACTGTAGGGATCAAATCCATAGATATCATAGCGAAGTCCGGAGGTGCTTTGCTCCGGCTAGAATAGGAGGCCCAGCCATGTGCCCTTCACAAGTACAATTTTTCACGTGCTAAATTATTTTCACACAACACAAATAACCATGAGTTATTAATGTCAAGTATCGTTCTTTGTCCGTGTGAATGTAATATTGTCTGAATTGTTTAGAAATATTCATATATGGGCAGATCCTGTTTATTTAAAATGGGCCGGACCTTTAAGTAATTGGGAAATGGATTTATGAACCGGGGCGAACAGCCCGTCTAGTTTAATTTTTGTTTCATTGGAGGTCGACGGTCAACCGGGTGGGCTCATTTCATATAACCAGGCCCTGGATTGCTGTCAACGTGTTTGTAAAGTAGTACAAACTTGTTCTGTAGTATATATGATACGCTCTCATTGTCCTGAACACCGTTATTCTTGTGCTCTTGTACTTTAACGACCACACTTAGTTTACTTACAACTGTGGTAAACCATTCTGAACAAAACGTATTGGAGTTAGTGCGAATTACGCACGACAATCATCTGAAATCCGCTCTAACACTTTGCAATGGTTCAATGGACTATTCCGGCTATAAGCGCGCGCGCTCTTCTATATTCAGAATACCCAAGCAGTCCCCACAACTACCAGAATGCAGTGTTCGCTTTTTTAACATTTTGCTCAACAAATATCCCTCAGTTACCGCGTTACCGTCATGAAGCGCGCGCGTGTGTTACAGCTGGAATTGCCCGTTGCTCATTTCAGGAGAATGAGGGGCATATAAATCGTAACTGTAAATATATAGAGAATAATACATGGGTGCGCGGGGATATGGAATTGATTTTCGAGTGTTGAACACGAGAAGATGAATTTCATACCGCCAAGCCCCCGTCAATTATTCTGTTTATTATATAAACGTTTTTCTGAAAAAATTTCGATTTGATGAATTTCGCGATAGCGGGCATTATCGTAATTTTTCGCTCGTGCGATATTTCTCAGTGGCCGAATTCCTGATACACTATAGTTTATATAGGATTATTCAAAGTTTCAGGAGGCTAGATTCCGCTAAGAAAATGGCACGAAAAAAGCGATATCGCCTTTTTGAGTGCTATTTTCGGCGGAATCTACCGACTGAACGCTTTGAATAGACATGAATCCTATGATATCTCGTCCTCAATTTACACAAAAAAGAGATATCATAGGATTCTATAATAAAACATAGTAGTGCGCTAAGACGGCAAAATCTGTACAAGATATATTTGCGTTTCTTACTTTAGATTGTCACTTTCCTAAGATAAATTATTCACAGAAATATCTTTTGCTCCGTGATTTAGCAGATGAAAATCTAGATTTTCTAACCTCAGCTGTGGGTAGCTGTGTGTATTTTTATAACTATGCATTCATGTTCCTCTACGGATCATCTCGATATGCATTCAGATCTCAGCAAACTTTAGAGATATAACAGCAGTTGAACCTCGCATTACATATGTAACTAAGTATTGTGCCAAAGATGGTCATCCGACTCCGTCGCTGATCTAAAGCCACGAGATTCTTTAATTCTTTCCTTCCTGCTTCAGTAAAAATATTTGATTTTCTCAATTTGTAAACCTGCACCAGAAAAGGTCCATCCTTTTACTCATTGTTTCCCTATTTTAAACGAGGAACTAAGGTATTGTGACGCGTTTCGAGACGTCTGCCACGTTTATTTGGTAGAACAAAAGAGCAAGGGAACAATAGACTAGACGAAATATCAGAAAATTGCAATATTTAAGGCGCATGAGGCATTTTTAGTAAAAGCTGGCAACAAGAGTTTTCTTATGTAATTTTTCACGCTGAATCCGAATTTTCTTGTTGCCATCCCTGATTTTGCATTTTAATGAGTGAAAATGACGTCATCATGATTGACAGCTGTTCGCGAACCCCTTAAAATAGTTTTGTCGCTATATTTCAAATTCGAACGAATATTTATCTTGAACAGGATAGTATAGAATGTTCTATACGAATGATTGTCGTATTATTCGGATATGGCGCTGCTGTGATATTCAAAATGGCGGATCCAAGATGGCCGCCATATCGTCAAATTTGATTTTTAGAAACTATCAGTCTGGTAGTCAAAAAAGACATGGAAATAAATACCTGACAATGAATTCAAGGTATCACAGTATGAAATGCAGTGCTGCTGGTCGAATGAAGCCATATTAAATATATAAAAGGCAAATCAATATGAAAAGGTGAATCAGATTCACCGCCGCTTGATTTTACGATCTAAACGATATCACCATTTTTCGATGATCATCCTTAGTCCCGGCAACAAAACTGTGCCTTTGACGTCCTTATATCAAATGTTCGTTCACAACGATCATGCAATCTGCTGCCCCCGTGGCATAATCGAAAATAAGGAAAGGAAGGAAACCTCAGACAAGAAAGGGGTTGGAATAGGATAAGGGTTTTCAAGCATAGAGAGGAAAGCTACTCCGAGGACAAATTAAAGTCTTACATTCGCTACTTTTGTTTATAAGTTCAAAGTTGCTACCACCAGGCTACAAAAAGAATTCGAAAAAGGCTGGAGCAGCGCCTAAATTGCCATAGAATGATTTCCCCCTTTATCCCTGCTTTTTTCTTATCATTATTATTCCTGTGTGTTTAAGAGGAATATTCTGCATGCATTTAAAGTAATAGTCGTAGATGTATTTGACTCAGTGATAGGCTTTGAAATCAATAGTCATATGAGAACTTTTACAGTAGGGACGACTAAGTTGCTATAATTTTGTGGATTGCGCTTCCTACCTAAATTCACTAACAACAATCATATATTTGCCTATATATTATTCTCTTTCCACCATAATCGTCAGTTGCTACTTTTTATGTATTGCAAAATCGTTTAAGGTTTGTTTTTTATATTTTTTAAGTTTAGCCTTTGAACGTGATGGCCTCAAACAATCAACAGATATCCAAAATGGCGGCACGGCGGCCATCTTGGATCCGCCATTTTGGATGACGTTCTACGCCCATCAGTCACCCTATCCCATAATATACATACATTTTTTTGAATATCACATTGCCACTTATACATTTGAATTTCACTGGCCGTTAAAATTTGAAAAGAAAAATCGGCGAAAAATTCATTGTAGAGGTTTGTGTGACAGCTGTCAATCATGACGTCATTTCACCTCTTAAAATGCAAAATATGCGTTGGCAACAAAAAAATTCGGATTCAGCGTAAAATTTCGCATAAGATGGCACTAGTCTAAGAGCCTTATTTCCAGCTTTGGAAATAAGGCTCTTAGACTAGACGAAATATCAGAAAATTGCAATATTTAAGGCGCATGAGGCATTTTTTAGTAAAAGCTGGCAACAAGAGTTTTCTTATGTAATTTTTCACGCTGAATCCGAATTTTCTTGTTGCCATCCCTGATTTTGCATTTTAATGAGTGAAAATGACGTCATCATGATTGACAGCTGTTCGCGAACCCCTTAAAATAGTTTTGTCGCTATATTTCAAATTCGAACGAATATTTATCTTGAACAGGATAGTATAGAATGTTCTATACGAATGATTGTCGTATTATTCGGATATGGCGCTGCTGTGATATTCAAAATGGCGGATCCAAGATGGCCGCCATATCGTCAAATTTGATTTTTAGAAACTATCAGTCTGGTAGTCAAAAAAGACATGGAAATAAATACCTGACAATGAATTCAAGGTATCACAGTATGAAATGCAGTGCTGCTGGTCGAATGAAGCCATATTAAATATATAAAAGGCAAATCAATATGAAAAGGTGAATCAGATTCACCGCCGCTTGATTTTACGATCTAAACGATATCACCATTTTTCGATGATCATCCTTAGTCCCGGCAACAAAACTGTGCCTTTGACGTCCTTATATCAAATGTTCGTTCACAACGATCATGCAATCTGCTGACCCCGTGGCATAATCGAAAAATAAGGAAAGGAAGGAAACCTCAGACAAGAAAGGGGTTGGAATAGGATAAGGGTTTTCAAGCATAGAGAGGAAAGCTACTCCGAGGACAAATTAAAGTCTTACATTCGCTACTTTTGTTTATAAGTTCAAAGTTGCTACCACCAGGCTACAAAAAGAATTCGAAAAAGGCTGGAGCAGCGCCTAAATTGCCATAGAATGATTTCCCCCTTTATCCCTGCTTTTTTCTTATCATTATTATTCCTGTGTGTTTAAGAGGAATATTCTGCATGCATTTAAAGTAATAGTCGTAGATGTATTTGACTCAGTGATAGGCTTTGAAATCAATAGTCATATGAGAACTTTTACAGTAGGGACGACTAAGTTGCTATAATTTTGTGGATTGCGCTTCCTACCTAAATTCACTAACAACAATCATATATTTGCCTATATATTATTCTCTTTCCACCATAATCGTCAGTTGCTACTTTTATGTATTGCAAAATCGTTTAAGGTTTGTTTTTTATATTTTTTAAGTTTAGCCTTTGAACGTGATGGCCTCAAACAATCAACAGATATCCAAAATGGCGGCACGGCGGCCATCTTGGATCCGCCATTTTGGATGACGTTCTACGCCCATCAGTCACCCTATCCCATAATATACATACATTTTTTTGAATATCACATTGCCACTTATACATTTGAATTTCACTGGCCGTTAAAATTTGAAAAGAAAAATCGGCGAAAAATTCATTGTAGAGGTTTGTGTGACAGCTGTCAATCATGACGTCATTTCACCTCTTAAAATGCAAAATATGCGTTGGCAACAAAAAAATTCGGATTCAGCGTAAAATTTCGCATAAGATGGCACTAGTCTAAGAGCCTTATTTCCAGCTTTGGAAATAAGGCTCTTAGACTAGACGAAATATCAGAAAATTGCAATATTTAAGGCGCATGAGGCATTTTTTAGTAAAAGCTGGCAACAAGAGTTTTCTTATGTAATTTTTCACGCTGAATCCGAATTTTCTTGTTGCCATCCCTGATTTTGCATTTTAATGAGTGAAAATGACGTCATCATGATTGACAGCTGTTCGCGAACCCCTTAAAATAGTTTTGTCGCTATATTTCAAATTCGAACGAATATTTATCTTGAACAGGATAGTATAGAATGTTCTATACGAATGATTGTCGTATTATTCGGATATGGCGCTGCTGTGATATTCAAAATGGCGGATCCAAGATGGCCGCCATATCGTCAAATTTGATTTTTAGAAACTATCAGTCTGGTAGTCAAAAAAGACATGGAAATAAATACCTGACAATGAATTCAAGGTATCACAGTATGAAATGCAGTGCTGCTGGTCGAATGAAGCCATATTAAATATATAAAAGGCAAATCAATATGAAAAGGTGAATCAGATTCACCGCCGCTTGATTTTACGATCTAAACGATATCACCATTTTTCGATGATCATCCTTAGTCCCGGCAACAAAACTGTGCCTTTGACGTCCTTATATCAAATGTTCGTTCACAACGATCATGCAATCTGCTGACCCCGTGGCATAATCGAAAAATAAGGAAAGGAAGGAAACCTCAGACAAGAAAGGGGTTGGAATAGGATAAGGGTTTTCAAGCATAGAGAGGAAAGCTACTCCGAGGACAAATTAAAGTCTTACATTCGCTACTTTTGTTTATAAGTTCAAAGTTGCTACCACCAGGCTACAAAAAGAATTCGAAAAAGGCTGGAGCAGCGCCTAAATTGCCATAGAATGATTTCCCCCTTTATCCCTGCTTTTTTCTTATCATTATTATTCCTGTGTGTTTAAGAGGAATATTCTGCATGCATTTAAAGTAATAGTCGTAGATGTATTTGACTCAGTGATAGGCTTTGAAATCAATAGTCATATGAGAACTTTTACAGTAGGGACGACTAAGTTGCTATAATTTTGTGGATTGCGCTTCCTACCTAAATTCACTAACAACAATCATATATTTGCCTATATATTATTCTCTTTCCACCATAATCGTCAGTTGCTACTTTTTATGTATTGCAAAATCGTTTAAGGTTTGTTTTTTATATTTTTTAAGTTTAGCCTTTGAACGTGATGGCCTCAAACAATCAACAGATATCCAAAATGGCGGCACGGCGGCCATCTTGGATCCGCCATTTTGGATGACGTTCTACGCCCATCAGTCACCCTATCCCATAATATACATACATTTTTTGAATATCACATTGCCACTTATACATTTGAATTTCACTGGCCGTTAAAATTTGAAAAGAAAAATCGGCGAAAAATTCATTGTAGAGGTTTGTGTGACAGCTGTCAATCATGACGTCATTTCACCTCTTAAAATGCAAAATATGCGTTGGCAACAAAAAATTCGGATTCAGCGTAAAATTTCGCATAAGATGGCACTTGTTGCCAGCTTTTACTAAAAAATGCCTCATGAAGTACGATTTTCCGAAAGTTCGTCTAGTCTACAACGCGTGAGACTATATTTTTCTGTTCGGAACATCCAAGAATGGTGGTACAGTAGTTCTGCCATCCGCTTGCAATGTGACGTCATAGCGGGGTACTGCTGTTCAACATCAGATCTTACCACACAGGCTACCCACACAACTTATATTAGTAAATCGATTGATTTTCATAGAAATCTATCTTTGTAACGTAAAATCAGTGTAAAAATGTCAAAGTGATAAATTCGTAATAAATAACAAATTACTAATGCAAAGTTGTGGTTGCTGGGGACGGCTGCTGGTACCATTCTCGACAAGCGCGCACAGTTCTGCGCAATGAAGCGCGCGCTATATCCGGAGCTCGTCCATCTTTGAGTCCAAGATCATTCATAGATGGTACACTGGGAAGAGGTCAAAACAACGGTACTCGATAGGTGTCCAGGGATGGCAAATGAGGTTATTTCACGATATATTAGCCTCCTTTGCAGCCGCTGGCGAAGAAGTGAAGAGAGTGGGGAGAAAGTGAAACGAGCGACACACCAGCGGCTGCAAAGGAGGCTAACGAGATATCGGCGGTTGAAAATCCGATTTTTAGAAAAATTGAGAAAGGTGGTGGGTCTCGGGTACCCACCCCGCTAAACTGGATACTTATAAAGTACCGTTGCTTTGACCTTTTCCCTAGTGTCCTGTATATTATTCTCGTTCTATAGAAATGGGAGATTTTTATACGGAGGACACTAAAGTGTACCATTTATGAAGGACCTTGGTCTCAAGGATGGATGATTGTATCTTGACACTGACCTAAGACACGTGGGCTCTAGGAACGACGCGTGTGCAGGCATGGCCCCATTTTTCACAAATGATTGCGAATTTTGCTTATTTCACTATATAAAAGGGTAGCAAATCACTAGATGGCTTTTTGTTGTTACAGTACAGAAAAGGGTTTCAATACAGAAAACCCGCATGTAAGAACCTGCTAGGCTAAATTTTCCCACTTTAGACACCTATTTTATAAGAGCCTTACAGTAAATAAACATACAAGAAATTAGCTGAAATTATTGAGCCTAAAAAAGGCAGGGGTCGCACTTGAAAACTTTGCCACAGAATTTCCCAGGAAAAAAATTGCCGCAAAATTCAAGGCAAAGTGTTTTGCTCCAAAGATTATGGTCGCACTAGCGTGAAATAATTTGCCGTCGTTTTGTTATTTCTGCTTCTGTCTAGGGTTTTTTATTTGATTGACAGCAAATTCTTTTGTTCTACAAAACTTTGCCAGAAAATACAGCCCAAATGCTGCTCGTCGGCGCCTTTGTGTTTTGGTCTACTGGCAAAGTTTTAGTTCGCTGACAGTGACGGTCGCATCAGGAACTTTTCTAGCAAATTCTGACCGCAAAATCCGAAAAGGTTTGCCAAGTGCCTGTATTGCGCTACGTTTTGGAGCTTTTAACGCGTATTTAACACATTCATTTTTGCAAGAATTATAATAAAGGGGTACCTTTTTCCTGATTTTGCTATATCGAATTTTTCTTGCATCCAAGAAAAACATTAAGCCCACAGCCCCTTTTTTGTTAAAACACACCCTTGTGCCCAACAGAATATACCTTTCCAAACTAAACATACTATAATAAATAGTTTAATTTTGATAATAAAAGTTCTAAGCCTCTTACAAACAGTCTGTATAAAATTATAATACCAGTGATTTTTAAAAACACTACTGTATTTACAAATTTGTCTATTTATAAATTTGATGTTTCCCGTGCTACTCTGTCATTCATTTCATTGATATTATTTGGCACTCGAGACTTTATCCAGGCACCCATCTCGCGTTTGCATTATAGATGAAAGACTGCTTGCCCATGTGCTGTGGTCGGTAGGTAGCTGAAACAAGAATAACATCAGAGCCATTTATTAGTCTGGGGTAAACTATGGTAGCAGCAGAAGTAAGTGTGTTTGTTTTGTCTTTGAAAAGATGAGATAAACCCCTATAGATACATAGACCCCAAATCTGCATTGTACCACCAAACAAGAAAGATTTTTATAATTTTCCTGAACTGTCATATATTTGGTCTATTTTTCCAAGAAAATTCTGGGAAAACATTTTTTAGAGCCACTATGCAGCAGAGCAGGAAATTACTGCCAGTCATCGGCAATAGGCAAATGTCCGACCAAAATTGTGATTTGGTCGGTCATAATGTCCGTTCAATCGAGGTTTCTCTCTAAGTTTGTGGTGACATCTGCCAGAGAAATAACACTAGCCGACAATTTTTTAAAATACCCAAAACCATATCAGCGCAATAAACAAGCATTCCCTTTCGCCATGTTGTGTTATTTCTTTGCAAGTTTATGTCCGCCTATTTTTCTGATATGTCCGAAATAATTGCAGATATGTCTGACCACACTAGGAGTTTGATCAGACATTGTCAGGTCAAGTGAAAAAAATTATTTCCAGCTCTAATGCAGGATAGGAGCACACATACTTGAGCACAAAGGCAACTGGTAATTCAGTGGTATGCCTGTGTTATCATCACTGCCATGCTTTTCGCCAGAGGATGATTTGTGACAATCTACTGAATTACAGTACGTCACATTTCTTTCTTAATAATTAATAACAGCATTAAGGGTGGCAACACCCCTACCCTAGCAACAGTTGCCATGACTACTTTCTCTGTTTTGGTGTGGGGAGGTGAAAAGGGGATACCATACCTGGTCCTGGCACATCCTCTTCTGTGGTAGTAGGGACTTCACCTTGCCATCTACTGGTTGCTGATACAAACACAGCACTAGACATGAAGTGTTTGGGTTGGCCCTCGTAGTCCACTATGTTGTAATGGCCTGGTCCAGGAAGGGGATCAGGAAGTGGGAGAGGCATAGCTGGTGCTGATATACACAGGTAATGTTTATTCCTGAAACATAATAAGAGAAGACAGGTAAGAGAGAATAGTACTACAAGCCATGAACTGCCTACTTATGAATTTGCATAGGTTTGATCTTCCTCCAAAATTCCCCCTGGAAATCCCATTATTCAGTTATTCCTATTCGATGAGCTCATGAGTGGATTGCTAAACCCATTTGATTCCCTAGTATTCCTCCTACTCTTAGAAAAAGCCTTTCACATCATATAACCCGTATAAAATTTCACGATACAGGTACATTCGTAAACTGGCAAACGGCCATGAAAACAAGCGTGTGAAAAGCCAGAGGAGTGCTGCAGGGGCTCGTTTTCACGGACGCCATAGCTTCAAAGAGGCAAGTGGAAGGTGTGACAAAGATGCCAACCTCGGACACTCTGAGGGGTGCTCCTTTTCCCAAGCCCTAGATGATAGGCATAATCAGCTAATTCATTTGGGAGGATACAATTTCTCACACACGACTGACATACAAGTATTTACCAAATCAGCAATGGTATCCCCCCAAATGAATTCTCAGGTGATCTGAGTTGGGTGGCAACAATACATAAACACTGTTAACCTATTAGGTCTATAGTGGTCTCTCTGCCAACACACTTACAAGAATCCTCTTGGTTCCTTTCTCCTTATTGGTTTTTCTTCTTCATAGGGTCTGTAAGTTCCTGGTCCAGGGAAGGGAACTGGGGACTTTGTCATTTTACGCTCTGTTGTGGATTTGAAGGGTGATGTTGCGATCTTGGGGGCATCACTCACTAACTTGTCATTGATAGTGTAATGACCTAGGAAGGATGAGGACAAACAAATATGGCTCATGATCCTTTACTGCCAACACAATATGGCAAACTAAAGGATGATTTGTGGTACACTCTGAATTTGTAAGGTAGATTGGTTTTTAGCCAACTTACTATAAAAAATATGTTATTTACACAGGCCAGGCAGAAAACTATGTTGCCTTGTCACAAAATTTTCAGCATTGGCGAACAACAAATGAATCACAAGAAATTGGTTTGACAAATCGCAGCATATATGGTAATGGCTGATTTACATGCTGTGATTTCTTGGGTCAACTGTTTTTTGAGCTGTGACTTTGAATTGTGATAAGGAAAATCAGGCCTGACACAAGAAATCTGTTGCATTGTCACAGATTTGTCAATCTGGCTGACAGCCTGTAAATCAGCCACCCAGGAGGGAGGGTGGGGGGGGACATTTTTTGGTTGGTGATGATCATCGTATCTTTTAGGGGTTAAAATCACAGGTTTTGTCTCTTTTAGGGGTAACCTTGATCTGCAATAAAATTTAAGGGAGATTGGTATCTGTTAGGGCTCTGACACAGCGGCAAACCTTCAAGAAAGAGAGTAGTACTTGTTGACAAGACAAGAAATTAGACAACATCAAAGGCAGCATGTTAATCAAAGACGGAAATTTCTTGATGGGTATCTTTATTATTTGGGCCATGCCCTTTTTGGTATCTTTTAGGGGTGAAACTTAAAATTCTTGATGATAATCCCTGACCAAAAATATGGGAATCCCCAGGATCAGCCATCAGGGGAAAATGGCTTACAGAGAAATGCCTAGAAACTGCAGATCTTTTGCAGGGGTAACTTACATGGGGAAGGCCCTGCATGTGTTACTCCCCAGTTTCTCTTTGACCTAGAATAGAATAAATAAGTCAGTAAATAGAGCAGCCCAGAATTCCATTTCCCGTGGAGGATGGCGAAAATGTAGTGAGGGGGGTTGACCAAGGAATTAACTACAAGTGGTAAAAGCAGACCATCCTAGCTAAAAGCCAAATTTTGTGATTAATGAATTCAGTCCCAAACATAGGGTTGAGGCGACAGGCATATCGCAGACATGCAGTGGTTGATTGACAAATGCTCACCTTGATCTGAAAGCAGCACAAGCAGCCACATTGTTGTCACGTGCAACTCTGCCAGTGACACTTCCAATCTAAAGTCAACAAAAGAAAAATTATGTTTTGTTATTTATACAAGAAAATAAAATTTCCAGCCAAACAAACATCTTGTTGCTCAATCATGTACTTTTACTCACATTGTATTGGTTAGGGGCTGGGACTGTGTTCTTTTTGTCCTGTTCTTTCCTTTTTACAGCTATGGGGAGGTGAAAATTACTGGAGAGATATAAAAATGATGAGAATGAAAATGAGAATGTTTAGTAATATTTAATTAGATAAACTTTCAAATGATTGTTTATAGATTCTACCTTGTTACACCAGATCGGTTGAAGTTATTCTCATTGTGTAATTCCTGCTCATATTCCCCTGGAAATAATAAGAATAAAAGACCTCAATAATGAGTTTTGTGTATCTAGTTATGTGATCACTTCATCCAAGGTTACTAACCAGGTCCAGGGCCAGACTCCCCTAGTATAGCCTTCCTGGTAAATCTCTTGCTCTACAAAGGACAAACAAAACATCAAAGTCAGTCAGTCACATAAACTACTTCCTGGAAAGTTGGAAAACTAATAGCCAGCCCAAGCAAATCGTTCTTAAATTAGCAAGAATATGATACAATTATTAGAAAAATAAGCACATATTTAAAGGGAAAATCAAAATGTACAAGGAGGCTAGCAAATGGTAAATCTGAGACTTGCCGAGACACTGAGACTGGCAGTTCAAAATCCGAGCCAGAGACTGAAGAAAATATCAGCTCTCATATATTTACTGTATTTAGAAATCTGAGGTTTCAAGACGCACATTAAAAAATCTGAGATTCTGAGACTCTGCTAAAATTTGGAGAGACTCTTGATATTTTTAGGGACCATTCGCTTCCCCTCCCGTACGAAAGTTTTGACCCAGACATAGCCAGAATCCCGCTTGACTCCGGCCAAAATCCCGCTGTAAGGACCTGTCTTCGAAAGGACACGAGCCTGACATAAAATCTGTCCTGCTCGTGAGTGCTTAGCAAGACAGTGTCAGGTTCATGCCCTAGTACTGCCCTGCCTGACAAGAGCGTGACACGAGCATCGCAAGAGCCTTATTTTCGTTGTCATTGCACATCGTTATTGATAAGCCTGACACGAACAGAAAACGAGCAGGACCGCACACTGACAAAACGTTTGCTGTGTGTTGCGTGTGCATATTTGACATTCTGAGATAACTCTTTGTTTTTTATTAAACATAACATGGTATGCTATATAATTACAGTGCCATTTTGGCGGACTGATAACGATTTTCAGTTACGGTTGTATTTCGTGAAAAACGAAGCGCGATGCAATGGGGGAGATTTTACTAAAAGGTTTTGCTAGCTAAAGGCGGAAAAGCAACAAATAACCAAATGGATTTCGCTTGTGTGTACTGAGCTCAACAAAACGAGTTGACATATGGTCCTTCTCAAAAACAAGTTTAAATTTCGAGGCCCTTCGAACCACCTAAAGCAGTCAAAGCAGTCGAGTCTGATTGAAGAGGATGTTATAAAGAGTGTCGAGAAGAAAGGTAAGTGCACTTTGACTTGTACTAGCAATGTCTAACATTTGTATCACAAATATAAGTGGATACGGCAGGCAAACACTGAAGATTTTGTGATTGCCTTAGCGGCTTTTTGACAGTTTTGAAAAAGGGCAAATTCGACTCAAACAACTCTAAAATCACGCCATTTTAAATAGTTGTGTATAACGGACCTACAGTTTTCGGCCATAGATCAGAAGAAACGCGTTACTTCATAAGGAAATGACACTGTAATTGTAAAGAAACAAACGCATGAGATGCGCGTCTTTAGTTATTTTTCTCGTTTCCCAACTGTGAAGTAAATATATGATTCAAAATAATATCATGAGCTATCAGCTTGCTCTGACAACACTACACACGCAAACAACCTGAATCCGCTGAGTATCGCTGTTATTGTAAAGAAACAACCACATGAGATATGTGCATAAGAGCTCCGCTGAGTAAAGCGCTGTAATTGTAACATTAGAAACGCACATTTTTGGCTATTTTTAGTTATTATTTTTCTTGAATCTCGAAAGTGAAGTTAACAGGTAATTAAATAGCATACTGTTCGACGACTCACGCGAACAACAACTGATAAAATATACATGCGAAAAAAAATGCAAAACGGCAAAAGGGGATCGGCTACGTTAAATAGAAATAATTTCATTTCTAGTCTCGTGCAATACCAGTTCGTGTAAAATAAACTCTGTGTTGCGTTCTTTTAGTAACAGGAGAAAACCTAACATATTACTATCTCTACGGTGCAAAGGGTCTGTGTCAGATATTCATAAATTGGAGAGAGATAATTTACCTTTGCATCAGCTGATAACGCTTTTTGCGTGAGTTTCGGCCAAGTATTATTAGATAACATGTTCGGTTTTCTCCTGTTAGTAAAATATTTCCTGATTTGCGACTCTGTCAAAAGTGAATCAAAAGTAGTTTTCCGGCAGTAAACAGGTCTGACAGCACCAAGGTGATGATGGATTTGCACCAATGATATCGTTGCTTTATTCTGAGGCGATGATGGATCCGTACCGCTATGTCAGGCGCTATTCACGGTCGATGTTGTCAGGCTCTTGCAACGCTAGTTCATGCTCTTTTTCCTGCTCTCTGTCATGCTCGTGTCATTCTAGTTCCCGCTAGTGTCCGTCAGGCTCATGTAATGCTCCTGACCGGCTAATGTCCTGCTTATTTGTCAGGCCGAATTCAGGCTCTTGTCAGCCCAGACATTTTCGTGCGGGCTACATTGGCAGTGTGGTTGTCAAAACTACAGATGCTTTTCTACTTTAACTGCTTTCTTTTCATAAACATTTTTCTACCACACACAACGTACTTCAATAATAAGTTGATAATAGTTCATAGAAACTTGAAAAACATACCTTAGATGCAAATCCTCCAGTTCCTTTCTTAGAAAAAGAAGTGCTCTCTGTTTCTGTTGGTCTTGGTTGATTATACCTCCCTGGTCCTGGATTGACACCCTGGAAGAGGAATTACATCAACATGATAATTAGATTGCTGTACAAGGAACAGGTACTACTGAAAACAAATCCCAAGAGAAAGCTTACTCCTGATTTTCTTTAGCTGTGTTTAGTTTCGCATAGTCAGTATACAGTGATGTCAAATCTACCGATTTTGCGTCTCAAGATTTTTCACTTCGTCTCCTGGTAAAAGATGACTGCCATACATTTACTGTATTTCTCCCGGGAGAAAATTTTTTCCATTTCAAGGCAGTCTCCAGATTTTTGAAGTCCTTGGGTTGACATCCCTGAGTATAGAGCAGATTTCGGATGACTGTGAAAAGCGCCACAACACAGCATGGCACTGTCACAGAATGGAAACTGGCCTGCTGATACAGAATGAAATCACATAGTCGTGGCACGGTCATGGCCGTGGCACAACATTGTCACTGCACTTTTCACAATCATACGAAATCTGCTCTTAGTCACACTAGTCATTTTGGCTCAACCAAAGTCATTTGTTTGAACACTGACCCTTTCCCTACCATTTTCCAGTAGGCTCTCTCAATGTTGCATAAACAAATTATTCTTCAACTTTCTGTGCCCCAAAATGAAACACAAAATTAAGGAGGCAGGTGAGAGGGCACTTACCATATGGCCGTCAGCAAACCTCCTTGTTCTTGATAAGAAGCCTTTCCTCTCCGAGTTGTCAGTGACTATGGTTTGGTATCTGCTTGGGATGGAGGCAGACGCTGCCACTTTTCCATGACCTAAAGAAGTTTTACATGAATTCAATAACGATTCCTGTAGTGGGATGTAGCAAGTGACGTTGATAGAGAGTATTTTCCATTTCATGAGTGGGCAATACAGAGCCAGATTCAGAAGGAAGCCATGTAAGTTACTGGATAAAACACCCTTACAGGGCCTTATAGAAACTCAAGCTTTTCACTGGCTGCAGGGAAAATCAGGCCTTAGTTTCTATTATTTAGTATAATTATTAACAAAAAGAGCCACCATATTTACCTGTAACGTGGTCTAAAAAGAGAGCTCTTACCTAACCTATAAGCAGTACATCAACTCAGTTTGACTACCGGTTATCAATTTACAAGTACTTACTTAATCAATTTACACAGTTTAAGCTTTCCATCGTTGGAACTGGGAGTGTGAGAAGTCAATCGCCTTTTACACTTCTCAGTGATAAAAATCCACCAAAATAAGCCTTATTTGACTTCAAACGCTGCCACATTCGGCCACATATAAAATTGATAGATACGTTGTGTAATTCTACAAACCTTTATGTAATCTACCGGTGTTTACACTGCCTCCAACTGGCCTTCCCGGTGCTTGTTCCACACGAACACTGTCCGCCATGTTGACTTCTTGCTTGTTTGAAGGCGCTCGCGCGCAGTGGTCCCCATAGCAACGCACATTAGTACCCAGATATACATTAGAGCCCAGGTATTAGAAGCACAGGGAGCCCACTTTGGGGCGTTTATGGGGAGGGTGCTCGTCGAGAACTTTCGATTTTACCCCTAAAAGGTACCAAACATGGCGTCGCTAAGTTGATTTTGACCCCTAAAAGGTACCAACAGTTACTTAGTCCAACTGACTTCAATATGTTAAAACGAGTTTCGTTCAAAAATACCAGCAACTTTTTTTTGCGCGGGGTTGATCTCTCAATGAAGCCGGGTCCATTTAAGCGCAAATATTATTAAAGTATTAACGCTAATGGAGATCAGATAATGCGCACATATTACCAAAAGATATAGAGGATATTAAATGGCCGCACGGAGATACGAATTTTATCTTCGAGTGTTGAGAATTTATCTCACGAGTGAGCGCAAAACATCAATGAAATACCAAATTCAAATTTTATTTGAGTTAAGCTTAAAAATCGAGCATTCAGCAAAGGCAAGTGTGGTATTTTCTCATGTGAAAATAATGATATTTTCACGTGTGAAGATATCAAGTTTTCGCGCGGGAGATCCCTGGTATTTCATTGGTGTTTATATAATAAACCTCATATACATTCTCGAAAATTGAAGTTTATATCGAGCATATTTTTAAGTTGTAGACGAAAATATATTTTCGCGAAATGCGCTCTGACTTTCTTTAACGTCTCATTCTTTTAATAACCTTACCTTATGTATACCCACTCACTGCTTTTCTCTTTCGTAATCAGACATAATCGCACTACCTTGTGTATTGCGTATGTAATATTTTGTCACTTTGTACTTTTACTGTTTGAGTTAATAATTGTAAATTGTCCAAGATCTAATAAAAAATGTGAAAAAAAGTTACGGTGCTGATCTCCTGTAACTGGGACCATGTATAACACTAGCCCGGGGGACTCCCATATTTTTTGGTGGGGGATGATCGTCGGAAATTTTCAGTTTCACCCCTAAAAGATACCAAAAATGGCGGGCCATGGTGTGGCTCAAATAATTTCTTACCCTAAAAGATACCGGCTAAAAGCTGAGGCCTTATGTGCAAAGTAGGCGCGAAGGAGACAGGTAACTGGTAAAAGATACCCATCAAGAAATGTCCGTGTATGTTTCTAATTTATCGTCTTCTCATCGAGAAATCTCTCTTTCTTTCACTGTTCACGGTTTTTAGAAGCACCATCATGAGAAAAAACAATTTGGAAACATATTTCGGCCCTAAAAGATACCAATCGCCCTAACTTTATTGAAGATTAAGATCACCCCTAAAGGAGACCGAGGCCCCGTGATTTTAACCCCTAAAAGATACGACGATCATCCCCGACCAAAAAATATCGTAGTCCCCCCCCCACCCCCCCCCGGGACACTAGTCGAGTCCCCGAACTCTCCTTCGACGAGGAGCCGCGAAGGAGAGTTGCGGACTATATATAACTCTAGCCAAAGTCACCGTGTTCTTTCAGTGACCGCATCCCCAATAAAGGCATTTCTTCGTTCTAATTTCTAGATAGGGATCGATCAACATATCAAAGAAAAATATAATCCTGTTCAAGCACTTTTAGAACGGGCACTACTGTCTAGTAAAATGATACGGGAAGCCCATCGCAGATAAAGTAGATCTCCAATTAATGCAGCACGCAGCGTATGTTTCCTGTACACTCTCACTGAAAAGATAGTCTTGCAGCAAAACCGAGACATTTAGCTCAGTATCCGACAGGCGGGTTAACTTGTACTTCACAATCGCGATGTGAAATCTGCATACTTTTTCACAATCCCTTCCATAGGCGTATCAAAATTGAACGCCGGACGCCTTCAGTACTCTTTCAGACTCTTTCAGACTCCTCTCATTTATTTTAATCCTCGAAGACATACGACTATTTAACAATTAGTCCTCTCGCCCTCAAGGGCAACGGCCGCAAGCCGAATGGGCTGAAAAATTGTGTTAAAAAATCACCAGAAACCTCGACAAAACAAGAAGCGGCCGCCATTGTTTTCATGTTAAAATCGGCGCTTTCGCTACTAGAGGTCTATTGATAATAGTCCCCTAGTAGCGTAGCCAATCAGAATGCAGCATTGGCAATAGTCCACTAGTTGAGTAATACTAATACAGGATAGTTCTAGACTCATGCTACATATACTTGAATTTCAATCCGAGGTTAAAAGCAAGGTATGATAGGATTTGAACTGTAAAACGCAATTTTCCAGTTTTGACGCCATGTTTAGTGACCACCGGCGCTCTGGGCATCTTATTTTCTAAAATGCTGATAAACCACACACAATCAAGAAGAATTACCACTGTATGCATTGCTACGCGACCTCAAAATTCAATGTTGCGATGGGCGATTGGCGATTTTTAGCCGTCAATCAAACCAAACGCTGGATTCGGCTGCTTTACTGGATCGATATTGATTGCAAAATCAACCAAATTGGTTTTAAGCTATCCTTTGGCTTCCCTTGCCTAGAATGTTTAACTCTCTGTTCAAGAAAATTGATATTATAATTTTCTTGCGTAAAATCGCCAATCGCAACAGTGAATTTTGAAGGTCGCGTAGAAATGCATACAGTAGTAAATGATAACACTTTTCATATCGGGCAGAAAATTAGAAGGTTAATGTTTTTTTTATAGCGCGCGGTCAAGTTATTGTAATGTTTTTATTAGTGTAATTTTTATGGGCTTTGTTACCTAGCTTGCAATTTGAGGGACGCCATTTCTTATGGAGGTCGTCTTTGGGATTGATTTAATTTCAGTTATAACGGCAAAACATAATATTTTATAGTTTGAAATTTATGTGATCGGCGTTCTCATTTGGAGGCAAATCACAGCCTCATCTGCTCATATAACCACGAATTCTATAACGCGGAAATTTAAGATCATTTTCCTGTTATGTCAAGCTGGGACCGTGCTTTCACTGAAAACTCTTGTTTTTCGTAATTAAAATTACTTACCGAGTGAATAAGTGGAAACAGATCGATACAGTAAGTAATACATGCGGTTTTTAATTAAATCTTGACGAGAGAACGAGAGTGTGTTTTATAGAGCAAGACTACCGTATTCAGGCCAAGCCCATGGACGGATTGCAATGTAAATTTGATTCTAACTGTTTTGGTTCTAATTACAGCCAAAATCGTTGTACGTTTCGCGCTGTGAATTTTCCAAAACTGTGGTTTGATTTTGCTATGTCCGTTCGCCAGTCAAAGGTCATTGCCTTGTTCGCCTAGTGCACTTGAGTGCAGTCAAGGTATAAAACTGACTGAGAGTTCCGACTGGTTTTTCGTCGCGACAGTGAGCCAGATGTAGCGCGCGAAGTATACTGTAAATCCACCCTCAATGGTCCAAGCAGAAAATTCTATGTCGTATATAATAAGCCCTTCTGTATAGGGCGTTATTATTGTGACATCAGAATAGATAGACGATAAGTTATCTCTATAGAAACGCCCACAGAGCCACGCCGCATTTTAATCAAAACTTCTCTTTATTGCCAGGTTTGACTTGTTTATTTTGGATAACCTTTGAAGATCTCTTTGTGGCCGCGAGATTATTGTTATTTCATGTCAAAATGTTTTTGTCAGTAACAAGTTCCGGATTATATCTTTATAATTTATCTGGTTTAGTCTTTAGATCGGTACTTTATGGGCAAGGACAAATTATAAAAATGTTTTTTTATATAAAAATATTATACAGTTTAACCTGTTGGTGGGTATCAATCCTTTCAAAATCCTTTCTCCTTAAACATTAAAAGCGTAGACGCCACGCTCTCCAAATCACCAGGAAACCACAAGCGCCAGTTCAAACTATTGATTTCGCTTCTCTAAGTCCATCATTTTGGATGCTCTCGTAAATTTTTAAATAAGAACGTATGGTTCAAATTTACTTTTTTATTCATCAAAGAAGCGTTTAATCAAATGTATTTAAGGTTTCTAGGGCTTGAAACGAACGCGCAAAGCTAAACGCACCTGTCTTTTTGAATATCCCATCTCGTCAACCAATCAGAATCCAATATTAGTTTGCCTTGATACTTGCCACACGGAAGTAGGGAACTCTTAAATTATGTAAATAATTGTTGTAAATTGCTAATACCATTCACTGATTCGTCTACAAAAACATGACTTCTCAAAAGACGCTATTCCAATGATCGTCAGGATGAAATAGGCACATAAAACTGGATTCTCAGCGGGTGACAGATGCTTGGCTGAAATCGCCCTGACACTTTCCGGTTCGCCCTTGCTTTTGGATTTTTAATTCAACTACCACCAGTTGCTAGCAGGGATTATTTCTTGAGACCCTCTATAGAAGATTAAAAGGGACTGGCGAACAGAAATTACATGAACAACTTGGGAGTTCAGACTGACTCAAGGTGGGCTGCTTGTCAATAAGCGACACGTGTAAAGGGAAAACCCGCTGCCGCAATTAGCTGAATTTTAATTTTATCATTTATTCTAGAAGACGACAACAGCGGAATATTTCTTTTCGTAATTCTACTGAATTTGTACTTGATTTAAAGACTATATACCGTGACCGGCGTGAAATTGAATCCATTGCTGGGAGACCCTGGCAAAGCCGAAAGTGATAGTTATCAAGGAAGTACTCTGAGAGGAAGGTGGTAAAAGTGGGAAACAACAAAAGGCTGTTAAGTTCAAGAAATGGTTTCATTTCAATCTTCGCCTGGAGATATTCAGTTCTAAAAGATTCAAGGAAGTTGGAGGGAAATTTAAAATAATGGAGAAAGAGAGTGGAACAAAAAGAACGTCAAATGCAAAACGACAACGCAAACACGCGCGCGCTCTTCTCGCGGGAAATCATCTTCAACTCGCGGGCGCTTCGGGATTCGCTACTTGCATCATCACATGTTCCGCGAAGAAGCGACGAGTGAAAAATGCCCGTATGTAGAGTGTAAATGCGGTAACAGTATGGCCGCGGTGTATAGCGGCAAATCTGTGATCGTGCTTACAGCATCTGTGCTCGTGTTGTTGATCGGCGTTACGTTTATGTTAGTAGGGTACCTAATTCCTAGAAGATCTGTCGTCTATTTAGAAAGGGGAGATGGCTCGAGGTCGCCTATGGACAGCTCGGCGATCACGTTCAATAACATGTTGGATGATTTCACGTTGATAGGAACAATCCTTATTTCTCTTGGCGCTCTTATGTTTTGCGTTCTACTGTTGGTACCAATATGCAAGGCGTCTAACCGTAAAGGAGAATATTATCAAGCTCCAACAGAAGAGACACAGACTACGCAAGCTCACCTCATCAGCGCGAAAAACCTGAGCGGCGACACAACAGCTGTTCAGGCGGAGGATTTACGAAAATTCGGCACAGGAGCGGGAGCGTCGGCGGTGAATACAATTGACAAGATTCCCGTTTTGGCGCTAGTACATAACGTCCAACCACAACAAAAACCGGCAGAAACACATAGTTCTTCCTCATCTTCACGGACTAAGGAATATAGGAAAAGACGGGCTGAGAAATATAAAGATTCATTTGAAGAGGAAAGCGAAGATTAACATATGGGATTGAAATAACGCTAGTTCACTTCCTGTTTTTGGTTTAAGATAGATAATATATTTTTTCATTTATTCAAAATCCTATTAAGGATAGAATTTTATTTTTAATGGAAATACAAAGTCGGTAAGTGTATCTATTTTTACGGTCACTTTGTACGAGAGGCCGTTGGTTAAAGATGCTAAATTGCGGTATTCGGATGTACTACGTCAGATTATTTATTGAGGGCCTGTAATTCTATAGAAACTGTGCTAGTTCTGTATATAACAGATTAATCATGGATGGAAAGGTTCCGTCTGCCCGAGAAACGAGCCAATCGAATGGGAGATTTGGTGAAATTAAAGTCAATAGGAAAGATCGAGAATTAAGAAATCAAACATTAATAGAAATAGGGCTTCCTTGGTAACAGAGGTTAGAAAAAATAATTAAGAATTAAGAATAACAACGGACGGAAGGTGAATTCAAAATATTAAAATGTAACAGGGAGAATGGCGCGAAAAAAAGTGCTCGGGAAAATGACAAGAAAAATTTTTACCAATATATACGCGATACACTTATATTAAAATGCGTCTTAGAAGAACAGAATTGTATATATTACATGTATGTACATGGTGTCAATAAAAGGAATGCGAATTTTAACATCTTTCTTTGTTTTTGATTGTGTGGTAAAAATGTTGTGTTTTCGCCAAGTGGTTTGGTGAATTTAAAATAAATGTAAAAAGTGTAAGTTTCACAGGGAGGGCGCGAAAAAAGGGCTCGAGAAGATGAAAAGAAAAATATTATACCAATATGATACACTTATATTAAAATGCGTCTCAGAAGTACACAATTGTATATTAAATATGTACATGCAGGGTACATGGTGTCAATAAAAAGGATGCGATTTTTAATATCTTTGTTTGCTTTTGATTGTGTGGTAAAATGTTGTGTTTTCGCCAAGTTTCGCGAAATTGTATTTATAGCTGTATGACTATAGGTAAACGCCATTGCTACTTGTAGGGAAAGGGGGTAAGGACTGGTCGTTATTAAGCTGCGGAGCTAATTACCACACCGTACGCGTCGTTTACTGCGCTTCTTTATTCTGGATCGGATCAAATATATCGCGATAGCTTAGCAGAGCATGCGATAGCTTTAGGGTTGGCACTTGTATCAGGGTCAAGCTATCTAAACACCTTGACATCAAGAGACACTGCTTCTCATATTTCGGGTATTTGAAACGCAGATGCAGACAGCCTTTCTCGATCGACTCCTTTTGGCTGCGCGGCTAGCGACGTCTGTGGACGAGGCATTCGACTCTGTACACGCTAATACGATTTCGTTGTTCCTTCTCGTCGTACCGTTACTGAAAAATGAGAAAACTGACAAACAGTGGCGGCTGTGGATACAAACGAATACAGGTCTTGAGTTACAATAAATAAATCAGAAGAAAAAGACCAAGCAGACGCAGGATTAAAGCCGTCATGATGAAGGAAAGCATCACTTGTCCGAAACGTCAGCTTTAAACCTGCCTCTTTTTCTTCACACGTTATGTATCTTTTCTCATATCGAAACTTCGTTCACACTACCGCATTGCTACCGTTTTCTGTACGCACTGATCTATTTTCACTTTGAATCCAATACTAGTCATACAGCGTTTTAATGATGCAGTCAAGTTAAAACCGCTATTTTACTGCGGTTTTCATAATTCTGCGAACTCTCGCTAACGATTTCCAACCGTCAACCGCCTTCTGGCTTCCGTCAATCAAACGCCCGAGTCTTTTCGCAGTTTCTCTTTGTGTTTTTTGATTGGCCAGCACGTAACGTTGTTGTCGCGACATGAAGCCATTTTAGCACTGCTTAGGCGCTGGCCAATTAAAAAGCACAAAGAGTAACGACGAAAAGACTCGGGAGTTTGATTGACGGAAGCCAGAAGGCGGTTTTACGGTTGGAAATCAATAACGAGAGTTCGCAGAATTACGAAAACCGCAGTAACAATGCTACAAACTATACGCCAACTAACAAACCGCGGTTTGGCTTCCGTCAATCAAACGAGTGAACATGCAACTCCGTGTGATTTCACGCAGGCTTTGAGAGGTGTTTTTGCACTAATTAGGACTCCTAGCTTTCAAACCCAAATTTTCCCCCCAAAAATGTACATAAGCTTATCTCCAAGCGCCTATTTTGCGTTCGGAAATGTAGGTGGAGTTCGCAGAATTATGAACATTGCAGTAAGTGTGCTCAGGTGAATTAAGGCTTGGCTTTCGAATAAAATAGCATAAAATTATATTTTGCAATAGCACTTTTGTTATTTGACATATCATGTTCATCTGTTTATGGGAGGTGCATATTAAGACCCGTGACATTTTGATGGGGATAAAATTTCATTTCAAGGGTCACGTGACTTTAAGGGAGCTAAATGAATTTTCGAAAATGGGGAGTACTTAGCATGAAAATAGCTAAGTGAAATATATATTATTTATGAGAGGGTTAGGGTAGCTATATGAAATAGACTTTGCAGTTGACTACCGCTACTTGGGAAGGAGATATTATGAAAATCTCATATGCAAATTAGGCCACGTGACCTGTTTTGCAGCAGGATATCTCACTTTCTGAAAGGTTTTTTCCAAACTTCAAAAACTATTCCCTAAAGTACTCTGGAAAAGGAGCAAAATGAATGGTAATTTGTAGTATCCTATATTTTCCTTGTACTCCCCATTTTTAATTGAAAAATTTGGCTCAAATTCCAGTGCTAGCTTGTCACGTGACTACTCTTCGTAACGGAACAGGTATTAATTTTTGGGGGTTCAAAGTTTTCTATTAATACATACCATAACATTTGATATTCCATCAGTCTGTAAGATGAAATGTCTTAAAAATCAATTTATTGAGCAAATTGGTGTCTAGCCAAGCCTTAATCTGCCTGAGTGGAAGAAATCAAGTGCATTTTGAAAGATGTTGAACTGAAAAGATGTCGCTCGACGGCTCCGTCGGTTGTGTGCTCGATGATCAGCGTCTCTGTGGGCAAAACATAAAAGTTAGACCTAACCCTCGGGAGAACGCGCCCAATGCTTCTATCCAGAGGAGCCAACAAATATCAGTCGAGTGTATGATTATTTTCTCATGACATACGATTTAGTAGGCTCAACAGCGTAAGAAAATGACTATGCAATTCCCATGGTATCTACCTACCAATATATGGTTCCCAAAAGAAAATAACCTGAATATTTCCAAATGGCATACATTTTTGTGGTCACCCCCCCCCCCCCCCCGATATTGTTTGATATGTTTTATGAAATATATATGAAAAAATAGAAAAGATGCCCCACCCCGTCTAAATGTTGGAGCTCACCACGGCCACTAGGACTATGGGTCTATGTTCACATGAGGCGAGTTGTCTTAGGGGTAGGAAGAAACTTGTCTCTGGTATTGGACACCAATATATCTCAGGCAATAGGGATAGTGATGCGCATGCGCACGATCGAAAAGATGTCCCCAGCAATCTCGTACCCAGAGCCCGTCATCTTTTGGCCAGCGGCAAAGATTCAGGGCTCTGGGGGAATCGATTCTAGGTTTCCGGTTTGATTGTTGTATGAAAGTTCGTTACGTTTTGACCTACCACGCATGCTCACAAATCGGATTCCCCCAGGGCCCTGAATCTTGCCGCTGGCCAAAAGATGACGGGCTCTGGGTACGAGGTTGATGTCCCCTGCCCCTGAGATAATCGGGTAAACCGTTCACGGGCCTACAGTGACAGAGACAACTTTTCGCATAGGGCTATCTCCCCAAGTTGTCCCTGTCTCACGTGAACGGTTTGATAACAATAGAGATGTTATAGAAAAAATTAAGAGAGATTTTATAGAGACTTGAGACAACTCTGGGGATCGAGATATCCCTAAGCTCCCATCCCCCGCCTCTCCCCACCCTCCGAAGTACGTCGCCTCATGTGTGCACATGCCCTATGCATCTATGCCTAAAAACCTATATGTCTGTCTGCTTAGGGACCGATCGTTTATAACGTCTACGGGGGGGGCGGTGGAATTTGGGTGGGGGTAAAAATTTAGAAGACATAGATTTTAGGGGGGTAATTTTTTGGCACCCTCTCTCAAAAGAGGGGTAATTTTTTCAGGGACACTGTGGTTCAAACTAAATAAGAATATGTACAAGCTATCGCGTCGTGGCATACAGCGCTACGCCATATAACAAGTACGCCAATTTCGGCGCGCTTCGCGCGCAACGGAATGTACAATATAGTTTTTGAGTACGTACGCAACAGAATGGCTACGAATGTCATTACAAGAAAATATATCTTAGCCAGGAGAAAAAAACTAACTCTCCCCAAAAAGACGCTCTGCAGTAATAAGCATCGGAGCTGTCTCAGCTCGAAAAAAGAATGCCTAATGATTAGGCAAGCGTGAGTTCCACTTTACGAGGATAGAGATTCGTCATTTTGACCCTGCTTCACGCACATCATTTGCAATCTTTGTTTACTACACACAGCAAATGGAATGTTCATCTACCTTTTCTTTGAGGTTTGGTGAAATGCGTTCATATCATGCATAAAAATTAGGGCGCGCTTCGCGCGCAACAAAAAGAGAAATTTCTGTAAATGGTCTTCCATTAGTTCAAACAGGGATCTGGCTACAGGGTGGGGGTAAGCTTTTTAGAACATCGATGTTATGTGGGGGTTATTTTTGTATCGCCTTTTTAATGAGGGGGGTGCGAATTTTAACATTCAATAAATTTAGAAAACCACCGCCCCCCCCCCCCCCCCCCGTGGACGTAATAAACGATCGGTCCCTTATGCATAAGAAGACCAAAGCATCATCTCTTAAGATTTTCATCAGTCAAATCCAAAGGCTGCAATCTCTCATATTCCGGCTGCACTTTACGCAGTGCTACATCGGTTGGAACTATATCTTTGTGAAATCCAAAATTCACCATTTCCATTTGGCCGCCCGATTTAGTCAATGATTCGTCCTGTTTAACGTACACTTCGCTATCATAGAACTTGAACGTTTCGTCCAAAGGCTCGCGGCGCCGGCGAAATAACGGGAACAGCAGTCCTAGAGAGATAGAGAGTCCGCCAACTGATAATACCGATAAACCTGAGATTACAAACATATCCACAAAGAATTCATTTCTCTCTAATTCTTCCCTTTCCTCTGGGGTAAGATCCTCTCGCGGAACCGCGCTTGTTTTATGAGGCAACAGAAAGCCCATAACGAGAGCTAAAACCCCTAGAATTAACAGCAGACAGCCAGTAATAATGCCCCAGTTGTATTCACGCTGGTTCTTGTCTTTAGGTGCGGGTTGAGCACAGTCGCAGCACTGGTGCGATGCGGATACTGGTTCATACATTTGACGGTGGTAACCGCGTATGAGTCCAAATCTAGAGCCCTGTGGATCTGCGCCATAATAATTCCTTCCCGAGTCGTCAAATTGTTGAGCCGGAAATTCGCCGTTTAGGTTATTATGCGCAGGGTATGTGCTACCGGCGATTTCATTGTAACTTGGCAGACGTGGAAAGTTTCCCTGTTCCGGTGCGTCAGCGATCAAAGGTTCGCTGATCTCTTACCATCAGGTCGCTTGCACACTATGTAAACACTTTGCATTCATTTATGTTTGATGTTTTCTTTAAACGATTCCCCATGTCGATGTTAACGGATGTTATGGGTTTCACGCAGAAGTAAATATAAGTCAGATCATTATTAGTAAATGGAAAAATATTTGGTCAACTTCTAAAGTCGGCGGCTCCATCAGAAAGCCACTTCTTCATGTTTGAGTTACAATTCGAGACAGGTTTTACCATCAATTTCACCCGTTCCTTTTCAAATCGATTCCAATAACAATTTCGAACGCATGATCCAGGAGGAGAAACGAACAAGTGATCAAACTTGTATTGAAGCAGATCCAAGTTGACAGAGCGGCCCAAATTACACAAAACAAAACTCCCAAGTCTTATATCTTCTAAATATTCATGGAGGCGAATGTAGACAACGTTTGGCCATGTCGCAGTTCATTTCAATAACACGAAATTTTTCCCTGATATGTAAGTTTCCATAGCGCCTCCAAAGGCCTTCTGGCGCGCACCTGTTCGATGAATAATGGATGGTGTGGGAAGCCGACAGGTCCGTGTACGCTGATTGGCTGGTCCTTGGTTATTTGATTTCTGCGGTCTGCGGTCTGTCATCTTATGGGGAGTGTGACTAATAAGCTCTCGCAAAGCTACGGTTTTTGCATGAGTAACATCTTTAGTGTTAATGAACTGAGCCTATTATTCGAATATAATATAATTGGGTTGCGAGAAAACAGTTAAAAGGGCTCATATTCTCAAATTGTCCCAGATACCCCTGATTAGATCAAAAGGGGCTAGATAAACATAGTATAGCCCACAACAACTTTCAAATGACAGAAATGAGCATGAAACATCTACTTGTTACATGTTGTTATCACATTTAGCAACAGACCACTTGCTTCCCAGGCCTACTGATTTGTGTGAAGAAACGGTAACTGAGAAATATGGACAGAAAAATCACAAATAAAGACTAATTGTTCTGCAATATATAGTGCTACACTTCAACTGTTCCCTCGGTTCCCGTTATTCTTCACACCAGTAGCCTGGGAGGCCTGTGGACAGTCTAGCAAGATAAACTACAGATTTGGTATGCCTGTGGTGAAAAGTTTGATCAGCGGTTTATCCCATGGGAATCAGGTTGCTTTGAAAACAAGATGGCGGACGCACGAGGGGAAAACTGCTTTAGCTTTCTATACGACATTTTGACGCCAAATCCTCTCTGAAATCTCAAAACATGTCTAGATTAATTGTCAAGAATCTACCCCAGTCTATAAAGGAGGAGCATTTCCGGTCAGTTTTCGCTGAGAAAGGAGAAATTACCGATGTTAGGCTGTGTAGAACGAAAGATGGCAAGTTTCGTCGCTTTGGTTTTGTGGGATACAAGACTGAAAAGGAAGCAAATGCTGCACTTAAATTCTTTAATAATTCGTTTATAAACACTTCTAAGATTCAAGTTGAGATTGCTAGAAATCTCGGAGACAAGGAAGCACCGAGACCTTGGAGTAAATACTCCGAAAAGAGCTCGGCTTATCAGGAACGAGCTGAAAAAGTGAGAGCCAAGAAGGAAGACCAGAAGGAAGAGAAAACGGGAGAGAAAGATGAGGGACAAAGTGAAACGATTTCTGATAAGAAAAAGAACAAGAAAATAAATCGAAAGTGTTGTCTGAGGAACTGGGAGAACTTGAAAATGATCCAGAATTTCATGAATTTCTAAATGCTCATCAGGCACGCAGTAAGAAATCATTGTCTAGCAATGACATTGGTGCAGTTAAGGGTGATGATAGTGGCCACGATATTAAAAAGATAAATGAAGGCAAACATGCAAAGGAGGTAAGGAATATTGTAGAGCTGCAAATAATAGAGAGAAGAGGTAAAAATGCAGTGACTGTGTACAAATTTCACTATTTTCTTCATTCAAACTTTTGACCAATGCTACATCACAATACCTGATCAACTAACAATGACTCTAGTGTTACATTAAACTTTTGCATTAGACATAATATAAAAACTATATTTATAATAATACAAAATCCTGAATCTTTAATTTCCAAATCCCTTCTATTTGGAGGTTGAATGAATCACACATTTCAAATTTGGTCTGAAGTATATATCAATCACACTTTGGTATTGGTAATGAGATATCCCATATCTTTGTCTCTTTGGTCCATAAGCCACATGTCTCTAAAGTGATTTGCACACATCATCTTTTTCAGATATCTGTGGAATTTGATGATAGTGATGACAGCAGTGATGATGAAGAGAAGGATGATGCTCCAGCCAGTGAACAAAACAATGATAATGATAATATTGTCAAAGATTCAAAACTATCAGATATGGATTACTTGAGGACTAAAGTGGTCTCAAAACCATCAGATGATGGTAGCTCTGATAGTGAAGATGAAAATAAAGACGACAACAATGACGATGATGAAAAAATGGACGCCAGTGATGATGGTTCATCTGGTTTCCCAAGTGATACAGAAACTGATACAAAAACAAAAAGTGGAACTCCCCAACCTTTGACCCCTTGGACAATAAAGATGCGAGGATTACCTTTTCAAGCTAAAGATAAACACATTACAAAATTCTTCTCTCCTCTAACCCTAGTGGACATACGTTTTGTTAAAAACAAGAAGGGGCAACCCTCTGGTAGTGCATTTGTTGACTTTTCATGCAAAGAGGACTTGACAAAAGCTTTTAAACGAGACAGGGATTACTTACAGGGAAGGTATATTGAGCTTTTTAAGGATGAAAACATGGAGTTTAGGGAAGGACTGCAGAAGCAAGAATCTGATAGTGAGAAGCCTTGGCTCAAAAAGTTGAGAGAACAGGGGGATGAAGAAGAAAGTGAGAGCATTGGAGAGGTAAAGATTTTATTTAATGAACAGTTAAAATGATATGTGACCATGTTGTGAAGGATTGGATGGTTCCAAGGTACAGTCATCTGCAACAACAGACAAAAGATGCTGCTGAAATACAGAATACTGGTTAGTTGTGAAAGGGCTTCCAAACATCCATGTTTGAGCCAGGAACAAAAATTGTTTGTATCTCAACAACAACAAGTTCAACTGCAGTCAGGCAAAGTTTTGGGCATCAGCCAAATCAAACTCAAACTTGAACATAAATTTCTTCCCTTTTAATACATGTTTTTTTCACAATGGTGCATTTTATTCTTTCTTTCTTTTTTCATGTTAGTCAGGGAGATTGTTCCTTCGCAACTTGGCATACTCCTGTACTGAGGATGATGTACAAACACTCTTTGAGAAGTATGGCCCTTTGTCAGAAGTCAACCTCCCTCTGGACAGACACACTAGTAAGACAATTGGCATTGGATTTGTGACTTTTCTGATGCCTGAGCATGCTGTCAAGGCTTTTAATGACCTTGATGGTACAGTATTTCAAGGACGACTCCTACACATACTTCCTGCTAAGGCGAAGAAGGGCGAAAGTGAAGGAGATGAAGGTACTCATAAAATATATAAAAGTTCAGTGAATGAAGCAATTTCCTGATTCTTACCACTACTAATAATTTTAATGATAATAAAACTAACTCCCTGTTTAATACTAGGTGAGTCAACATCATACAAGAAAAAGAATGAAGCAAAGAAAAAATCCCATAGTAGCAGTGATCATAACTGGAACACACTGTTCCTTGGTGTCAATGCTGTTGCTGATGTGATGGCTGACAAGTATAACACCTCTAAAAGGGATATCCTTGATGCCGAGTCTTCTAATAGCCTTGCTGTTAGAATGGCCTTGGGAGAAACTCAACTTGTTGCGGAGACAAGAAAGTTCTTGACTGAGCAGGGTGTTAAGCTGGATGTGTTTGGACAGGTTGGTGTGACCTTATTTTGTTATGATACCAGTCAAAAAATGAATATAGATTTGTGATTCCAGAAATTATCCATACCCCTACCTCATGGAAGGGGGTTGAAATAGGAAAATTGAGCCCCACTCCACCCCTTTGGAAATTCCAATCCCTTCAATTGGGAGCATAAGGATCTTTTCTGGAACCACACACTGCAACTTTTAGAACTGTAAGATTACTGTAAAAGAGATGACTTTCCAGGGACATTTTATCCCAAAATAGATTTTCCAGAGGTATTTTGCCAGAAAAAAATGGAAATTCCAGGGGAGGGGGTCTGATTCACGAGTGGAAATTCCAGGGGAGGGGGTCTTTTTGAGGGAGGTCCTCAACCCCCCTGTGTGGTTTAAAAATGCAATCAGCCATTTTTTTTACAACTTGGGAGGTCTCTAAATTACAAGTCATTGGTATGATATTCATTCATTGCAGGTTAAAAAAAACGATCTTAGTATTCTTATTGAAAAAAAAAGAAACAAATTTTGACCCCTAACAAATACTAAAGATACTAAGAATATGGGAGTACCACCATCACCTGTGATTCCAGGTTGCCCAAAAAATTATAATTAGTACAGTTCCTGTTATATGAGATAATAAAACTGCTGTGGTTGTAAATTGTTTTCAGCCTGCAGCTAGTAGAAGTAAGACTGTTATCGTAGCCAAGAATCTTCCATATGGAACAGATGCAGATGAGCTCAAATCATTGTTCTCAACATTTGGACAACTTGGTCGAGTCATTCTCCCTCCCTCAGGGATCACTGCGTTGATAGAGATACATGAGCCAAGTGTGGCAAGGAAAGCCTTTCAGAAGCTTGCTTACACCAAGGTTAGAGATAACACACTGATACTTTGCTCCGACGAAGGGCTAACGCTCAAAACGTCAGCAAAACACCATTTTTCCACGGCGTTTAACATAAATCTCAACCTTTGGTTGTTGTTGTTCATGTTCACGTTTCCGCCGACGCAGACCACCTTGTTTTCCCTTAAAACTAGTCATACCAAAGTTTTATGTAAATGATGGTATTGATTGTTGTTGAAGACCCTGTGACAGATGGGCATGAATAGTCTTGTAACCCATAAAACTCTATGCTAATGAGGTTATGGTAAAAATAGCGAACTCAATCCAGTAAAATCTCATGGAATTTCGATCCATCCTTTGGTCTAAAACTGATTTATGTGATACAAAGTCATAGAACAACAAACTACATGTAATGGTGTTATTTTTGAAGTTTCGTACCATATTAGATAAAACATAAACACAACCAATCATAACATTGTCACAACCATCGGACACAGGATCTTTAAAAGGCCAATCATCAACCACGATCCTTCACGTGCCGAGGTACATTTTCTCAATAACAGAAAATGTTCCTTGTAGCGATACTCGAAACAAAATGTTTTAATATTGCAATTTTATGCAGTTTTTACCAGGTATTTGAGTTTTTTCAGAGATTCTAGCTATTTTCCATCCAATTTCGCATGCTATTTTTTTAAAAAGTGCAAGATGTTGCAGTTCAAAAACAAAAACACAAGCTTGCAAAGGACGGCAGTTGGCAGTGGGCCTTTGAAGGGCCACACATCAAAATCTGAGCACCAACAATGTAAAAATAACAACTTGAACAAGTAAAGTTTACTTCAACATCACATGGTGCTAGTTTGAGATCAATTCAGTGTAGGATTGCAAAGATATTTAGGGATTCAAATTACAGCTTACAAAATGACCAATTCGAAATCTGTCTATGAGTTTTTTTTTTCAAACACGATAAATTTGCAATTTATTTATTTTTTGTTGTTGTTGTTGTTATTAGAATTGACTGTTTATTGGCTGGGACTCGTGTTGATTACAACTTCTTCTCTTTCTATTTTCTAAGTTCAAGAATGCTCCTCTATATCTTGAATGGGCTCCAGTTGATGTCTTCATTGAGGGACACATCCCTAAGTCCACAGAGGAGAGCAAAATGGAGGAAAATCAAGAAGAAAACCCAGAGGACAGTGATGGCGGAGATGGAGATGGAACTACACTTTTTGTGAAAAATCTCAACTTTGAAACAACTGAGGAAGCATTGAAAGAGGTGTGAATTAACTGTACCGCATGTGGTGGGGAGAGGGGGATAGACCAGTGCAAATTTGTAATTTTGTATTTTGGGGTTGTATGAATTTACTGGTAGGTCTGCATCAGAAAGATGTAGTTCTGTCAGATCTCTCCCCCCCACCCCCTATAGTTCTATAGTATCATGTTTCTGCTCCCCTCCCCCTGGGAGACACTCTGTACTGTACTCTCAGTGCCCTGCATTAACTTTTTTCGCCCAGATAAAAAATTCTAGTTAACATATAGTGAAGTTTGGGCACCATAATAGAATTCTGGTTGCCATCTTTTTCTCCTGAATTAATGCTGTTGACAACTAATTTTAAGAAGAGCATTTTTAACAAAAAAACCTGCACCTGGAAAATTGATCGCAATTTAGCGAATAGAGGTTGAAATATCCTCTCACCAAACCCTTAATCTGGTCACCATTGGTGTTACTATGGTCGAATGTTGGGCCCTAATGTTGGGGCTGAAAGAGTTCATTAAGTACTTTGCGGATATAGATGTTTGTTTCAATATTTTTGAGCGACATTTTGTTTATTGCCGTTTCACAGTTATTCTCCAAAGTTGGCCCTGTGAAGGGAACCACCATTGCAAAGAAAAAGGATCCCAAAAAGCAAGGTAATGAAAGAGGAAATGCTTTTGAGCATGTGCTTTTGTCAGCCTAGCTCCATTTCCATCGTACCGGTAGTTTGGGGAGTGTGTTGCAATATTTTGATTAACTTTGGTAAATCAAGCATAAACTTTGTTCGTAGATGGTTTCAATATTTCTGCTTGTAATCCGTGTTCTAATATCGAATGAAAAGAACATAAAGGAGTGGCTCTTTAAAGTGGCACTAGTACGAAAAATTAATGCTTCCTTTCTGTGAAAATGTCATTCAATATAGTCCATTAAACATAGGAAAAAAGATGACTTTTGCTGGCTGCCATTAGCCCAGGCTGCGGCCGCGCCAGCACTTTTGCAAGTTGGCCGAAATTCTGGAACAGGAGCGATGGCGGCCGTTTTTTGGCTGTAAAATGACCAACTTCGCTTCAAGATGTGAAGGGGTAGTTGTAGTTTACGTGGTCTAGGCTTCGATTATGGAATAGAACGACAAGGTAAGGATTACGTACAGTACCACTCTTAAATTGACTTAAAATTCATTTTCATTTTCTACCCAGGTAATCTCCTCTCGATGGGCTACGGATTTGTTGAATTCAAGAAGAAGTCTTCAGCACTGGAGGCGTTAAAGAATCTTCAGGTAAACGTGCTATATTACTGCGTATAAAGGTCGGTGAAGTGAGGTGAGGTGAGGTGAGGTGAGGTGAGGTGAGGTGAGGTGAGGTGAGGTGAGGTGAGGTGAGGTGAGGTGAGGTGAGGTGAGGTGAGGTGAGGTGAGGTGAGGTGAGGTGAGGTGAGGTGAGGTGAGGTGAGGTGAGGTGAGGTGAGGTGAGGTGAGGTGAGGTGAGGTGAGGTGAGGTGAGGTGAGGTGAGGTGAGGTGAGGTGAGGTGAGGTGAGGTGAGGTGAGGTGAGGTGAGGTGAGGTGAGGTGAGGTGAGGTGAGGTGAGGTGAGGTGAGGTGAGGTGTTTCCCCGTCAATGCGCCAACGTTTTTGCATTTTTTCTTCACAGCATACCAAGTTGGATGACCACGCCTTGGAATTGAAAATTTCTCATCGAAAAACAGGGTGAGTATGGTATACTAAGCATCACGTCAACATGTTTTGAGAGCTGTATACAATGTTTTTCCCTTGGGACACGCGTGCCATAGCACGTTGCTTGAAGCCTACCAGTAGTCTCGTGTTGAGTGGTAGGTTGTAAATTATTTCGCAAGAGAGCAGAATGAATAATTTTTGCATGTCAAACTTGATCGCGTAGTTGAAATAACAAACAATTGCTGAGAAGGCGCTATTTTATTAGCTAGATATGGCTTTGGACAGCAGAAATCAGAATAAAACAAGCCAGAAAAGAAGCTTAGAAACAGGGCCCGTGGTTTGATGCGGGATTTTTCCTGAAATTATGCGGGATTTTTTCTGAAATTATGCGCTGAAAATTCGAAATTATGCGCTAAAAATACGAAATTATGCGGGATTGCGCAATATTGTTTTGCAAGTGCCGTAACATATTTTGCTCTTTTCGCCTGTTTTGTTACGTGGATTAGCTGCTATTCAACTTTAACAACTTTTGTTTGTCTATAAAATGCTCTGTGATGAGTTCCAATCGCTTCACTTTACTAACGTTATGACGCTACGTTTTCTTCCAAGGGAGACGTGTGTTTTCGCTTTTAATAAAGCTTATTACTTTCTTACAAAAAAAACGTTACCAACTACCGGTAACTTCCGTTACACGGTATTAAAAAATTGTAAGTCTGGTCTTCTTTCGCTTACTTGTCTCAGAGCAAGACACACTTTTTTCATACCGCAAGCAAGGATCGTAGCAACGCACTCCTGTCCAACAATGAACTAAACGGTCACAAGAGCTATACGCATACTAACATAGCTATCGTTGTGATCTCACGGCCAATCTCTCATTATCACTGTTTGCCGTCGTTCTGCGCGTAATTATCAAAATTAATCCTGATCGCGAGAGCGATCTGCACTATCGTCGGAGGTAGTGTGAAAACCGGAAATGTGCCACGTTATTGTTAGTGTTTTTTTTTTGTTGTTGTTGTTATCGAGGGAGCTGTTGGTGTGCCTGGTATTTTTCGCGTTGTTGTTTGTGAAATGAAATTGCTACTGTAACAATAACAAAGATCCATGGAAAAGCGTAATGTGAACTGCATAAAGTCGACCGTGTTTATCGCGGTTAGCGTTCTGTTCCGCCTTGATCTTACTTTGTAAGATATCCAAAGCGCAAACATGTTTGAATCTATCTTGCTCAGCTGGAAATATGAGTTAGTTGGCCAATTAGGCACGTTTTATTGCTTTTCGATATCAGTTCCCAGCGCGATGCTATTAGCATAGAACGCCTTGTTATTGTCATTTCTATCGAGTTGTTTTGACGTTGGACAGACGATTTCAGAAGAAATGTATCACTCTTGTGAGAAAAAAAAGGAAAGAAAGTTTGAAATTCACCAAGGAATGATGCCTTTTTGATGTTTTTCACAAATTTTGGGAAATTATGCGCGATTTGACGGATTATGCGCATTATGCGGAGAAAGCCAAATTATGCGTTTCCGCACCAGCACATCAAACCACGGGCCCTGAGAAAATACATGCCATATATCATAATTTTATGTGTATTTCGCATTTCATGTCGTATACGTAAGTATTGTTTCCCAGTGAAAAATGCTGTCGTGGACTGTACTTTACCATAAGTACAATACATAGTGCTAAACTTGTCAATGTGTGTCTTAGGGAAAAAGCTTCCAAAAGACACAAAGCATCAAGCAAGAAGCAAAACTCTTCAAAGATTTTAGTACGAAATGTACCCTTCGAAGCAACAACGAAAGAAATAAGAGAGTTATTCAGGTAAAATGGCTTTGCAATCTAATTGTAGCGTTCCGTCCTTTTCACCGTTTTCTTTATACTTTCGACAATGTTTTTTCCAACATTGCGATACCCTGGGGACCAGAGGCTAAAACGCCTTTTCCCAGTTTCACGCCCAGTTACCACGTTACCTCATACCACCCATTCGTAACATGTGATTCTTTCCAGTGCGTTTTGCGGTACTGAACTGATACCGATATTGCGTTAGGCGCGCAGAGGATTATAGGAAGGGCTATTCGTCCTTCCCATGATGCACCGCGCGCCTTGAAGAGGTGTTTGGGTCTGAGCCTTGGCAAGCGCTAAGTAGTGTCGGCTTCAAGGGACCTTGTCTTCAGAGCGACCCTCCAGCCTCTGGTCTCCAGGGTAACGAACGCTGCGATTGAGTTGCGAGCAGATTCTTGAGATCCGCCGTGGTTCCGAGCTCCAGATGAGCCGTGCGCGTTAATCTGTTTAATGTTTTCTGCTGTTCCCGTGAAAGCAAAAATCCATCTGCTTTATTTTTCTGCCATTCCTCTCTAGCACTTTTGGAGAAATCAAGACTCTTCGTTTGCCCAAGAAGATGACGGGCACTGGTCCACACAGAGGGTTTGCGTTTGTTGACTTCTTGACGAAACAAGATGCCAAGGTGAGGATGTGCAACATTGTTGCGTTGCAAGTTTTGAATCGATGCTGCGCGTTTCTCACTCGCGCCACAACCTGTCACGCGTTTCAAGTTGACTAAGAAACTTGTTGCGCGAAGTAGAGCGCGGGTCTACTTTGAGCCACAAATTGCTCATTTTCCATCAAACACACAACTTGTCGCGCAACATTTGCCTACAATTCAAATTAATTATAACAATAAAGTTGATGTTCGCAGGCGTAAATATGTTTTGGGCCCGAGCGCAGCGAGGGATAAAATGAGCACTGAGAAGGGCCCAAAACATATTTACGACCAAGAACATCAACTACATTACTATTATTATAACTTTGGAGAGCATTGAGTACAAAAATGATAATTTATGGCGACCATCATAACGCCGACTGACTCGCGCGGGCTCTAATATATTAGAGCCCGCCAAAATGCTCATTAGAGCCCGGATAATGCACCACAATGCTCGCCAAAGTTATTATATAATAGTCAGTAGAAATTAGATTTTAAGGGGCAAAATCATTCTTGGACTCAAATGTGTGATCATCAAATAAAATGATGCGCGACAAGTTGTGCATTTAAAAAAACGTTTTTGCAACGCAATAATGTTGCGCGACAAGCTGAGAAATTTTGTGCCTCGTATTTCCCAGGCTATAGCTATAACAGATGTTTGTTGTGTATGGGATAATATGTAATTTGTCGTAGCTTTACAGCCGATTGCGTTTGAGCGTTTTACCCTAACAGTTTGCACGTTACGTTTGAACGTTTGAAAGTTGCGTTGTGAGACAAAAAGTCGGACGTTTCCAAGGGCAACCGCCATGTGTATTTTTCACTGACCAATCAGAGAGGACAGAACTCTTTGGTTCGCCATAGAAACGTCTCGTTTCATCCTAGAAACGCAACTTTGAAACATTCAAACATAACGTGCGAACTGTTAGGATAAAACGCTCAAACGCAATCGGCTGTACCTCGATGCAAATATTTTGTGTGATTTTCAGCGTGCATTCGAGGCTCTCTGCACCAGTACCCATCTGTACGGTCGCCGCCTCGTTCTTGAGTGGGCAGAAGACGAGGACGATGTTGACACGTTACGAAAACGAACCGCTGAGCACTTCCATGGAGGTAGGCTGTCTTGCTTCGTTCTTACGGTCATGGCTAAAAGGGATGGTTCAGAAGGACCTGATTAATAATTCATAGGCTTCACGGTAGAACGAACCTACATATGCCATGTTATGTCATGTAGCTTCGTTCTATTGTTTATCCTATGAATTATTAATCAGGTCCTTCTGAACCATCCCTTTTAGCCATGACCCGTTCTTACCACGAGATAACCTCGTCCTCGCGCGCCAGGGTCCTCCCCTCACTTCCCCCCAGGATGGAAATAACCCGTCACATTGTGACGACAAAGTTTGACAAACTTTCTTCGTACAGTCAAAGCTCTCTGTGCGACCGCTCTCGTAAGCGACCAGCTCCCATAAAGACCATTTTCCCGAAACCCCGTTTCAAATGTCACATAAACTCTGTTATTTCAAGCTCTCGTAAGCGACCGCCTTATCGATGCGACCAGCTCCGTTAGCGACCACAATTTCAAATCACCAACAGAGATTTTCTTTTGTTTTTAAGCTCTCGTAAGCGACCATAGTACTTTTTGTCTTTAAAACATCAGTCATCACCTCATAAATATATAAACTGATACAAGCTGCACCGGTAAAATGCTTTTTCTATGTACATATTTGCGGTTATCTATTCTTAATTAAAGTCGGGAAATAAATCAAACTATTTTAAGCATAAGTATCACATGGTTTTTTCTAGATTTATTGTACTAAGCTCTCGTAAGCGACCAACACCTATTGTTCACGTAGGAAGCCGCTTGGTGGTCGCTAACGAGAGCCGTTCTCGTAAGCGACCAGCTCCGTTAACGACCGCAATTTCAGTTCCCGAGGTGGTCGCTTACGAGAGCTTCGACTGTATTTCCTCACAGAAAAAAATGGAACGAAGACCTCGTAATCTTCAAATGTTTAGCCTCGCAAAATATTCATTGTTGTGGTTTCCCCGTGTCTCTTGGCGGGGAAAAAATATAGATTTCGACACTGGGGCCATGTACATCGTCTTTCCCTTTTTTTCTTCAAAACATTGAAACAAGTTACCTCGAAATCTTCAAATGTTTATTTGCTACCAGAAACATATAACTTAGTTGAAACAAGTAACGGCGAACCATGCCTGTGGATTATTCGTGGCGAGTTTATGACCATATTTGGTCAATAAATGAACTGTCGTCTGCTTACCCAAGCAGGTTCTCTTTTCATAATCTTTCATTTTTGCTCAAATAAACTAGAGCAACAGTGGTAAGTTATAATATATTAACATTTAACATCAAGGAGTCTTGCAACAACATTATTTTTTCAAAATCTTTTCAATTGTTTATTCTGCGAATATTCCGCAGCTTGTTACTAAAGCAATATATGTTTGTTACACGTTTCAACTCTATTATATGTTTCTGGTGCTACCTGTGTCAATACGCGTGTGCGCCGAAATTGGCGGGAAAAATGATAGATTTTGGTACGGGAACTGTTCTCCTTAATAGGGCCATGTACTTCCTTTGTTCATAGTTACGTGCAACCAAAAGATCATGGGTGACACGAATGCATGCAACAAACGTAAATTGAACCAACTAAAGATGCGAGGAAGAAAATGAAAACTAATAATCTTTGGTTTTGTTCTCTCATCATCTTTAATCACTTCTGTCGCCACACTTTGTGTTTTCCCATTAGCCTTTTTGGTGGAAGACATTTTGTAAGAGTTGTTCCGATGGACGTGTGCACTAAATGAGTCCTAAAATGTTATAGTTAAATTTGCATGATTAATGTCCACTAGTAGTAGAAGCATCGTCCGAGAAAATGAGGAACAAGTAAAATAGTCACAGCAATTCTAGTCCATTCTAGGACTGCTTGCTGTTCATTATTTGGTAATTGTCCGTAATTGTAAGAGTGTCGGTGCTACGCGCGGTTTTATTCACTGGGACTCGAGTTTCTACGCACGCTCGTCTCTTGCCTGGTATAGTTTTGCACATTCATACGAAATGTTAATCAATTCTTTCTGAATTTTCCAGAACCCAAGAAGGCAAGAAAGAAGAAGGAGCTCGTAGATGCGTTGATGGACACTACTGTCGATAACGACTGATATGAAACAACAAAGTAGGGAATCATATACATAGTTAGTCTACTATATAGTATTACAGCGGATATGATATTTGAATATATGAACACCAAGTGGATTCCAGACTGATTGTAGTCCTTTATTTGGCGCTCGTCCGTGAATACAAGAGAAAATTCGTCTTTGCTACGCGCCGCCTAGGTGAATAAAAGTGCGCGTAGCAAATATTTTTTCCTTGTATTTACGGTCGTTCACCAAATAAGGAAGTTTGAGCAGGCTTGTGAATTCCAAATATTTCGCGATCCTTTAAAAATGAGCGGAACGAAAAGGAGAAAAACAGGAAAGTGAACTTAATTTACTCCTTGAGTAGACGAGAGCGCCGTTATCATTTTATCCCAATTAAACGAAAACCATACGTCCTTTTTAAATGTAATTCAACTATGAACAATAAATCTTCATATTTACATTCCATTTTCGCGTTTCCTAGCAAATTCGTGCGCATAAATAATACTGTTTTAGATGGGTTTGTATTTTTTGAGTACAGACAAATAATTATCCATGGATATAAATGATTCATGAACATTTTCTTGAAAAATGAAACCTGTGATGGCGAATTATTTGACAGACTAAAAGCCTTGTTTTAAAATTGGAATTATTAGTGAAGATAATAGAAAATGCCACTCGCTGTCCTTTTCTTGTCAAGTTTACACGCACTCTTTTACAAAACTAAATGGGGAAAAATGGCAAAGCGTCAAGCTCAAAAGAACAATTTTTATTGTGCTGATTTATGTCGTGTCTTGCTCAATAAATGTTTTTATGGCGTCTACGGTTATTTATTATTGTAATAGCGACCCTGGGGCTAAAGCTCTTGAGAATTTCAACACCGACTGAGTAAATTTCTAGGTTGCGTTGACCATTTTATAGCCCCACTTTAGCAGAATGCAACAGCACTCTTAGATCAGAAACCATTTAGAAGTTTAGAAAAGCCATTTAGGGATAAGTTCACCTTGCGTGGTAATCTTGTCACAAAGAGTCGTCTCCTTCGTTTTGACACAAGTTGAATGGCTCCTCCAGGTGATCAACGGCAGAGTCCCGTTTTCTCTGGTAGTAATGATGTAAAATCCAAGCAGGGAAGAGTAAAATGACGCCGAAAACAATAAGAGTCACTGCGGCCTCATTGCTCACAACGCCCTTGCACAAGCCCGAGTGCAATTCTCGTTTTTTGCTATCGAGACAGCGGAATCCAAATCCGAAGCAAATAATGGATAAAACAAGTGGTACGGCTGCTAGAAGGAGCCTCTGGTAGCGTTCACATAACGTGAAACAAGTCGCTGACATTTCAGCCATTTGTGCTGTCCTTACTCGAAACCCGGCGTAGAAATTCAAGAAGCAAGCATCGCGATGATGAAAACTTTGACCTGCATTTTCTTTTCTTGATGTCTTGCTTATCCGTGTCTGTATCCGGCAGTATTTGTCGCTTCTCGCGTAACAGAGGAAAACCTGTCCTCTTTTAAGACGAATGAAACGGCTTTTCAAGTGCATGCAAATGTGACGGGAAGGAAGACTTGTATATTTGCACAGGCAGTTCGGATAATAAACATCATAAGCTATATTCGCTTGCCATTGGAGAATTTATTGTCTGCTGTGTGGACCAAAATGGAAACCTAATTGAGAATCAGAATGATCCTCACTAAAGATTCATTTGAGGCAAGCCAATTTTATTTTGAATCCGCAAACTAACTGCCTTATTCAAGCCATCAATGTTTTATGCGACTGCTCCGGCAATTACACAGTGTCCTAATATCAACATGTATGAAAATTGCAAATCGTGGTGTTTTTCCAATACTAGACCAATCTAAAATTAAATAACCAAAACGAAAACAATGCTTGGGTTATCTATCCTTTGTTTAGAAGCTACATATTTGTTTTAGGTAGTCTTGTACGTTTTGTCGGAAGAAAATTGTGGAACAAAAGGAAGAATAGTCTACTACCTTTGAAATTAAAACTGTCGAAAAGGATTTATTCACACTTATAGTGAGGTTTGATGGTTATATTTCTGTCAGATTTTCTATAGTTTTTATTATCCACTTGAAAATTAAACAAAACTGCAGATTTAGTGATTAAAACCAGGGAAGTTTCTTATAGATGTTTAAATCGGCTGTGACTAAAATCGGATTGGTTACTGAACATTAATTTTCGAGCTTCGCTGGTTTTAGAATATTTTACAGCTAAAATTGTTGCATCGCGACCCGCGTTTTTAAAACATCGATTTTGGTTTTTGGCTTTGCTGTTCCGCCAGTCAAATCTTATGAGCCAATCAGAATCTTGCCCTGTTTCGCCTAGTGCAGTCGCCTGGCTTTCCGTCACGACGTTGTCTGGTTTTTAGTTCAAAGGGAAGCCAGTTGACTGCACTTGGCGAAACAGGGCAAGAGGTTTCATTGGCTCAGATAGTTTGATTGGCGGAACAGCAGTCAAAAATCCCAAAACAATTTGATGTTTTTGAAAACGTGGGCAAGATGCAACGGTTTTAGCCGTAATTATTAAAATGCAATGTCAGTTTTCTTGTTAGAGTGACAGCGTTGATTACGGTTCGTTAGTGTAAGTGGTTTTGATGATTATTATCAATCATTTTTAGAGACTTGTACTTTATCTATTTATGGTAGTTATTGAAAACAACAATGGAAAACAAGTCTACACGAAAATTTTCATTTGCCATTTCATGTGTTCTGCCCTTTGGCGTCGTGTTTGTGTGTGAGGGTTCAACAAAAATCTAACGGTTATTTTAAACTCTAGGCATTTCCTTGCATACAATCTATGCACTGGAACAAAATTAATTGGAAAAAAGGAAATGAGCAAATTATAAAAAGGGAATAGGGTAAAAAATAATAATAATAATGTAAAATAAAAGGAAATGCGAATAAAATATTGTTATTATTATTGTTCAGCTGCCAAAGTAAAGTTCGTACGTCTAATGCAAATTTACATATTTAACATTATTATGCAGTAGGATTTCGCGGACAATATAATAAAATCGTTTTTTTATAATTTTGATTTTCCAAATCCTGGTGATAGCAGCATTTCGTTAGCGATCTTTGGTTTTATTACTTTGTTACACTGTTTCAATTTAATTAAATATTTGCCATGTTGTATTTTTTATTAAAAAGGACGGCATTTGTAAATGTCATAAACGCTGCAAATGAAATTTTCATGGTGTCAAGCATTTTTAAGAAAAACATTTCAAAATTTGACTGCAACTCCCAAATTGCAAAAGACACTCTTCGGCATATTAAAAGAATCCATACATTTAGAAGTGGAATAAAAACTAGTTCAAGGTGTTTTATTTCCACTATGTTTGTCTAAGGTGCTCCTTTAATCAACAATTTACCAATCCGACTTGTGCGAACAACGCGCTATTTAGACATGAGCTTTTAATTGTACTTCTCGGGCCGTGTCAACATGTTCTCGAGCGAGGGTTGGTGGTCAAGGCAACATTGTGCTCTGCTAGAACACATACTCGATGAAGGCCACTGCATTTGCAGACTTCTCACGGCCTGGTGCCCTGTTTTTATCGATCATGCGTGTTTAATGAAATTCTGAATAGAAAATCTAAAGTCTCATATAAAATGAAGAGCCTCTTCCTTTTGGCTACCTGCTTTATGGTTGCTACTGCTGAAAGTAACACGCGTACACAGATGTACAAAAAGATCCAGGAAGGTAAGAACTCATCAACTTGTTGATGAACTTATATATTTCTGCTTGCGCCTCGTGTGAATTATTGAGTGCTTTGAGCCCCCTAACTCTGTCAAAATGCAAGTCAAGCAACATAAATCAAGTCAAGCTATTGTTCGTCTTGCATTCATCCACAATTATTTCTTGGTCTCAGCTCTGGCGCAATATCGTCTTCAGCAGAAAATGTTAATTGATGTTACATTAAGACGCAATTGTCTTTAAATTCTCTGAAATGCAAGACCAATTCTTGTCTGGCGCTATCACTCCCTGTGTTGCTACTTGGATGATGTAAAGTTTAAGAAATTGAAGACCAGTTAGATGTTGCAATTACAGTAACTCAAAGGGCAGGGGCCCGTTTTGATTCATCTAATTAGGTCCCATTTGCAAGGCCGTAGCTCGACATTTTTGTCGGGGGTGCAAGCCTTGGTCATTCTACTTCTCTGGGGGGGGGGGGGGGGGACTGCCCCGCCCACTAGTTACGGCACTACATGGAACACGATAGTTTTTTTTGTAAAATGATAGTGATGATTGTGTTGAGATTGTGCAGGGGATGCTGATGAAGTGATGGCATGGTGAAGGGTGATGATGCTGATGTAGGGTGATGATGCTGATGGTGGTGAAGAGTGATGATGCTGATGTTAATAAGTGATCATAAAGATTGTGATGACGGTAGCGATGGTGGTGGTAGAGTGATGACATGAAGGATTGTGATGCTGCCACTAGCTTCGACACTAGCTCTTGTTGGAATGCCTACTCAACTGTTCCTTTTTATCCTTCAATGAGAATAATGTGGGCACTCTTATTCGCTCACTCACTCACTCCAGTGTTAGCACAATTGTGATTCGATTTCGCCTAGCAATTTCACACCGATTCGATTGGTGGTGTCCAATCAAGTCGAATGGAACTTCATCGAGTGAAGAGAAATAAAATGAAAGCTTCATTTGCTGAGGCCCTAAACCCTAAAAGGTACTCGAATTTTAGTTTTCCAGTGCGAGTATCAATCCAGTGGGCTAACTAGCAGTTCGTGTAAACTATTAAACGTTTTATTTCGCCTATAACTTACAGTACTGGGAAAGTTCAAAAATGAGAAGGCAAAGGTAGTGGACATGATACAGAACAGCAAAGCGCGTGAGAGAAGAGACGAGGGAAACAGTAATTTGGAGAAGAGAACGAATGACCCTTTGTATCTGACGCTTCAAGATGACTCCTCTGTAGAGAAAAGGACGCTAAATCTGAAGAGCACAGTTTACAGGACAGGTAAGGCAAAATACACAGTTAGGACAAAATATGTAAGGCAAGATATGCGCGAAGAGTACAGTTTACAGGACAGGTAATAGATTATTATTCAGCACATCGATGCACTGCCCAAATATGGTCATTGGAACGCCAATAGCTGTCTTTTGTACATGACATATATCCTGCGATATCCGTCGCCTGAGGGAAATATGTGTTGAGCTCGTATTTAATACGCAAAAGTAAATCATTTCTGGGATTGTTTTGTGCTATCGACGTGCTGAATAATAAAACCATTATCCTGCTCGAGTTTTGCAGAATTCAGTAAAAACCCGCATAAAAGAACAGGTGTTTTGGGGACTCAGGCTGATTTTGTTCTTTTACAATTGATGTTTTCTGCAAAATCAGCCTGAAATTGTTCTTAAGGTGTTCTTAAAATTGGTCAAAATACTGCATACACTACCAGCAGTCAAATACAGATTGAATGTGATTGACAGAAGGTAACAGTATTTAGTAGCAACAATTTATAGTCAAGTCCAAAAATAATTGCTTAATGTACCCTGGAAATCCCCATAGAGTACCTGCTGTTGAACTTTGCGTGCAATGGTCTAGCAAATTGTATTAATCTACTTGGTACTCTACCACTTTAGGTTACTGTATTCGAATGTACCTGGCAGGCATTTTTGTATACAAGAACAATTTTAATTTTTGACCAAATTTCAGCCTGAGTGTTCTTAATCCACTTGTTCTTTTATGCGGGTTTTTACTGTATCGTCTGCGTCCCTCGTCGGCTAAGTATCAGACGATATTCTGCGCAATCTCGCAGGACAATGGTTAAATGTACAGCTAGGAAAAGTTATATCCCAGTGATCAATTTTAACGCGCGCTCATTGGTCGAGACTTATCACGTGGTACATTTTCACAGGACGGATATCAGACGATATTGTCCGTCGGAAGTGATATCCGTCCTGAGAGAAATGTTTTAAGCAAAAACTGGATATTTTTGTTTAAAATATAATGGAAAACAAGCAACCAAGGTTTTTGTCTAAGAATGTTGATAAATACGGAAATTGGTGGCTAAGGCGACACCGAAAAACACAAAAACAATAGGCCGTGGACGTTTTTCAGTGATAAGAAAGTTGTTTTTCAGTGAAGTCGCTGGGATATAAATGGTCGTCAAAATTTCACAGTTGCCCTCAAAGCTTCGCTTCTCGGCCAACTGTTCATTTTTCGTACCATTTCTCATCCTTGGACATTATTCGCCGATATTACAGCCGCCAAGAAGGGGTTTATTTAGTAAATATACACTCTAGGACAAAATATGTAAGGCAAAATATGCACGAGAGCACAGAGAGCACAGTTTACAGGACAGGGAATACAAAATATACCGTTTACAGGAAATTACGTTTACACGAAAATTACTAAAATTGCACAAGGTAAGGCAAACATTCACGAAAGAGCAGGGTTTAAATGGTTTACAGGACAGGTTTTAAAAGGCAAAGTAGTGGCGAAGAGTATAGTTTACACGACAGGTTACGTCTGATCTAACTCCTTTCGTTTTGTTTTATAAAATAACGACCTGTTTCTCTATTTATTTGGATCTTATCTCTTTTTTTCCCGATTCCTAGACGTGTATTACATTCCCACTCATCAACTTATCATCAATGCCACGTTTGCTATTTTCGGCAAGGACGGTGTGCTGGATAAAGGCGGATTTTACTTGGACGGAGAGATTCACCAGGACGGGAGAGCTGCGCTTACCATGGCCAAGAGTTTTCACGATAGAAATACATTTATCAACGAGGTCCGTGCGAGGAACGTTTCTGATTGGTTTATCCTGCTTAAATTCCCGCCTTTTTTGGCGCGCGCGCGACACAGGGAGCCCGCAACAGAAATATTTGGCTAACCTACGAATTTGAAGATTACGATGTCTGCTTTCTATTTCTCCTATGCGAAAAAAATTGAGGAATTGAATAAGCTCAATACGTTTGTCCAGATATTCAAATATATACAAGGTTGATTGTAAAACTATAAGGTAGGTTTCAAAATCGTTCAGTAGCTAAATATTTCTGTCCGTGACGGGCTCTTTTCTGGTTTCTTGTATATATATAATAGAAACAAGCCTGCGTAAAACCAGTTCTTGACGTTATCATTTACCATTCAAGTCAGTGAACACAACCCACATGATCAAATGACGTACACATCTATTTTTAGCAAGTGGCTTTGTTGGGAGGCTGTTCTTTTGCCAATATATATGAAAGTTCTAAGGGAACGATAGGTTTTATGTGTCCCTGCAGGTCCGATATTCTGGATCTAGTAATTTCAGAAGAAGAGGGGCGGGGCGATACTAGCAATATAGCGACCAATAATTGTAACTTTTCTTCACCACAGTAATCTCCCGAAAAACACTTAAAGCTACGTAAAGGCCGGTATACACTTACGATTTTTGTTGCATTTGTCGCGGCGATTTTTCTCGCGCGAGTTGCAATTCCAACTCTAGTGTAAACGAGATGCAAATCCGGTGCGATTTCTGTGCTCTCTTTTCTCCAAATCGCATCAAGTTGCAAAGAGTTTCGAGCATATTTGAAATCTCCACGACATCACGCGACAAAATTGCGGTCGGTCGCGCCGAGTTGCATCTAGTTTATGCACTAGTCAATTGAAACCCCGGCCCCCGACCCCCGGAACATAGCGGGGAATGTAACATTTGTGCAGTGTTACATTTTGTACTTTTTCCCGCCCCCGGCGAAAAATTTTGCTGTTACAATCCCTCCCCTATTGCCCCGGTGTATGGTACATTTTTTCTAGTGTTCCTACCTCAAGATGATCGGCGCCTGTGCGGCTCACACCACAACATTCAACATATCCTCCAAGAGTGCAAAATCCCACCGAATGGGCTAGCGACACCTCTATCACTCTCAATGATAGAGATATCCAAAGTTTGATGGGTAACAGGAACGACGACGAATAAAAAATTTGATACACGGATCGTCGAAAATTTCGAAAGCAGTCGCAAATTTTCCATATTGGCTGCGATGCTAGCATAATTGCTTTCATACATTTGCAGCGCATGTAATTACAAGAGCGTTACAACCCCGCTAAAAATCCCCGCCAATTTGGCAAATAGTTACTGTACCCGTTCCCCCGGAGAAATCTGACGGTACAAAAGCGTAATTCCACGGCCATGTCCCGTTACTCCCCCGCTATGTCCCGGGGTCGGGGGGCCGGGTTTTCAATTGACTAGTGCATTACATTAGTGATTTTGAGTTGACGCACGCGTACGTGCGAGAAAAATCGCCGCGACTCGCGCGACAAAAGTTGCTAGTGTAAACGGGCCTTTTAAGATTGCACTATGGAATTCTGATGAACAACCGCAACGCGATTTCCATGAAACGAGAATTTCTGTTTTTCTTTTCAGATTGAACGAGCGCGCCGTGAGCCTTTCAAGGAGACACCGCTGTCCGTGATAACTCATTTGCTCGTGAGCAAAGAGGACTTAGATAACATGGTGGCCTGGGAAAGGGCCAAATAGCACAGGGAATCACAATACAGTACGATAGATGTGCCCCAAGATTGTTGTCATGTACTTCTGCTGCACCAGGACCTCCAACCTCTATTTAGGACCACTTTTTGGGACCCTAAAAGTTGGATGTGATTAGGTGGAATATTTATCATTCCCCGCTTGATTGAACTTAGCTTTGATTTACGTACACTTAATGGTAATTAGAAATTATGTTTCTAGCTTTGATAATAAAGTGAATATATATTTTGTGTGGTTTTATTATGTTTCATTTTTCATAACGTGCACCAGTGAATCGATAGTCCTGTTCAGCTTATTTTATCCCTGCTTTATCTCTACTGTGAAACTCTTGATAATGTCATCAATTCGGCGTTTCGGTCAAATCATGGTTCTGCTGTCTTCTTGCCTGCCCCCTCGATCTGCTGTAGAAGATATCTTTTATCTCGGATTCCTGTGGAAGAGAGCTACCTCAGTTTTGGGAACACGGCATCACATTCTGGCATGTAAAGTAATCAGAAATATTCCCTAGAGGACTGTAAATGAGCTTTTAATCTTAACGTCCTCAAATAAAGAGTGCATGGATGGGCAACTGATGGGCAACAAAAAAGCTGAGGAACTAAAATTACTGTAAATTCAAGAATTACTTTACCCTTTGGAAATTCCAGGGCTCCTGCACGACCACAGCGGAATTTGAATGAACTCATTAGGAAATTCCAAGTTCTCTTAAGACTTCTGTGGAAATTTTAGGGTAAAGTGAAAGGCCCTGTGGAAGACCAGGGTCAAAAACAAAGACCCCTGTGGAAATTCCAGGGTGAAACACAAAGACCCCTGTGGCAATTCCAGGGTCAATCACACAGACCCCTGTGGAAATTCCAGGGTCAAAAACAAAGACCCCTGTGGAAATTCCAGGGTGAAACACAAAGACCCCTGTGGAAATTCCAGGGTGGAAAACAAAGACCCCTGTGGAAATTCCAGGGTCAATCACACAGACCCCTGTGGAAATTCCAGGGTCAAAAACAAAGACCCCTGTGGAAATTCCAGGGTGAAACACAAAGACCCCTGTGGAAATTCCAGGGTGGAAAACAAAGACCCCTGTGGAAATTCCAGTGTCAAAAACAAAGACCCCTGTGGAAATTCCAGAGTGAAAAACAAAGACCCCTGTGGAAATTCCAGGGTGAAACACAAAGACCCCTGTGGAAATTCCAGGGTGAAACACAAAGACCCCTGTTGAAATTCCAGGGTCAATCACACAGACCCTCTGTGGAAATACCAGGGTCGAAAACAAACTCTGGAAATTCCAGGGTGAAAAACAAAGGCCCCTGTGGAATTCCAAAACAAAGACCCTTGTGGAAATCCCAGGGTGGATAACAAAGACCCTTGTGGAAATTCCAGGGTCAAAAACAAAGATCCCTGTGGAAATTCCAGGGTGGAAAACAAGACCCCTGTGGAAATTCCAGAAGGTCTAACCATTTGCAGATATTAGAGCAAAGGCAGCACTTCTCCTCAATTATTTAGAAGTCCGGCCGGGTTGGAACTCCCGACCTCTCGCACATATGCCCGGCGCTCTACGTGGAAAACAAAGACCCCTGTGGAAATTCCAGGGTGGATAACAAAGACCCCGAGGAATTCCAGGGTGGAAAACAGACCCCTGTGGAAATTCCAGGGTGAAACACAAAGACCCCTGTGGAAATTCCAGGGTCAAAAACAAAGACCCCTCTGGAAATGGGCAATTCCAGAAAATAAAGGTACCCTCCCCACGGGCGGCTCTAGTTTTTGACCCCCCATGCATCCAGAATTTCCAAAATGGTTTACCCCCCCATGCATATAGAATTCCAGGCAGGTTAAAGAAATCCAGCTTCGAAAACCCCCCCTTGCAATCAGAATTCCGAGCTCTTAACCCCCCCATCCCATCGGAATTTCCAAATGCCCGCCCGTGGGGAGGGTACCTTTATTTTCTGGAATTGCCCAATTCCAGGGTGAAAAACAAAGACCCTTGTGAAATTCCAGGGTGAAAAACAAAGACCCTTGTGTAAATTCCAGGGTGAAAACAAAGACCCCTCTGGAAATTCCAGGGTGAAAAACAAAGACCCCTGTGGAAACTTCAGGGTGGAAACAAAGACCCCTGTGGAATGCCAGGGTCAAACACACAGACCCCCTGTGGAAAATTATACCAGGGTCGAAAACAAAGACCCCTCTGGAAATTCCAGGGTGGAAACAAAGACCCCTGTGGAAATGCCAGGGTCAAAACAAAGAGCCCTGTGGAAATTCAAGGGTCAAAAACAAAGATCCTGTTGAAATTCAAGGGTCAAAAACAAAGATCCTGTGGAAATTCCAGGGTGGAAAACAAAGACCCCTGTGGCAATTCCAGGGTGAAACACAAAGACCCCTGTGGAAATTCCAGGGTCAAAAACAAAGACCCCTCTGGAAATTCCAGGGTGAAAACAAAGACCCTTGTGGAAATTCCAGGGTGAAAAACAAAGGCCCCTGTGGAAATTCCAGGGTGAAAAACAAAGACTCCTCTGGAAATTACAGGGTGAAAACAAAGGCCCCTGTGGAAATTCCAGGGTGAAAAACAAAGGCCCTTGTGGAAATCCCAAAGTCAAAAACAAAGACCCCTCTGGAAATTCCAGGGTGGAAAACAAGGACCCCTGTGGAAATGCCAGGGTCAAAAACAAAGAGCCCTGTGGAAATTCAAGGTCAAAACAAAGATCCTGTGGAAATTCCAGGGTGGAAAACAAAGGCCCCTGTGGAAGTTCCAGGGTCAAAAACAAAGGCCCCTGTGGAAGTTCCAGGGTCAAAAACCAAGGCCCCTTCGGAAGTTCCAGGGTCAAAAACAAAGGCCCCTGTGAAAATTTCTGGCATTAAAATTTACAGAAAAAAAAAAATGCAAAAAATTCCAAACTGTATCTTACCATTGAAAGCTCTTCTTTGAGACCGTTTATCATTCGGGAGTAGATTTTTGCGGTAGCGTAGAAAAAGTACAGCCCCAAACTAAGGAAACAAATAAACAATATAACAATAGTGTCTACCCTGTGCCAAACAAACAAAAAGAAAGCAAGTTTTCGTTTGAACAGGTGTAAGCTGTGTTACAAGCGTCGATTCTGCTGCTTTTTCGCAGAAAGAGAGGGAATTCAGGGAAGCGCGCCCATTTCCCAGTCACCAAAAACGAAGAATCGTAGTTACATCTAGCCAAACAAGCACTTGCCTACAACAGGAAGATCCGTGCATTCATGCTGTGGTTAAAAGGGCGACACAGAGACCATGAAAAGTTCCTATGGTTTCTCAATCTTGGGCCCAGTCTTGGGCCATGCCTAGTTTAGCCAGATAGATCCTTCATATATGGTACACTATAGTGTCCTCCGTATAAATATCTCCCATGTCTTATAAAACGAGGATATACAGAAAGGGCCAGAAGGACACTATAGTGTACCATATATGACTATCAGTAAAACGAGCGACTCGTAAGTGGCTGCGCGTAGGATTACTGTTTCGATGATCAAATGACACAGGTTTCCCGACTTACCAAATGACGAGCACCGTGACAATTAGAAAGACCGGGGAGCTGATGACAGAGTACGCGTCCTGTACCGTCAGGGGAGGGTGCGGATGGTGAGGAAGATAATGTCGTACATTCTTGTCAGACCCCTGAGGAGGACAAAGCCCATAGAATAGTTGAAGCAGATATCTTTACCTGACAAAACAGTATAAATATTTAAGCATTAGAGCATGCACAGCTTTCTATGACTTTATCGGTGAAATAGAGCACGCCGCATGATGTTGGGAGACGGCGAGTGATTTTAAAACGTTTCGAGTGTCTCTCCCAACATCACAAGTGCTCCATTTGCCGATAAAGTCATAGAAAGTTGTGCCCTAATGCTTTTATGATATAGCGGGGGAGAACCATTACTTTATCGGTGAAATAGAGCATAGATTTGGACCAATCAGAGCGCGCGTTATATCGTAGCTATATGTAAATACATTTAGCAACAAATCTAGTGGTGGATTATGGATTAGCGTCAACTATTAGGATTTAGGAATTGATCAGTTGCTCACCTGAATGGGCCAAACAAAGTGGAAGGTAGAACCCTGAAATGTTACAAGTGTGCATATGAGAAACGAAGCTGGGCATGGCGGTGTCATGTTCAATGATTAAGATGCACTAAGGGATATACTAATGAGCCTTTTTTAAGAATAGGGCATTGCCGGGATAGTTGGTACGGAGAGAAACGCTTTTCTTGGTGACCAAACAATATCCAATTACTAGTTCACAAAGCCGCCTTTATTGGAACAGGCATACAAAAAGTGCACAGCTGTTCTCAAAAACGTTGATGGGAACTACAATTGTAGTTTCTAAATGCTTGCAAACGCGGAATCATGGTAAAGACGAATCAATGCACTGTTCCGCCAGTCAAGGCTACTGAGAGATCCTTTCAAAGAGCCCGGTGGCAGCCACTCCTTTGGTATTTTCGTTCGATATTAGAAGACGAATTACGTGTAGAAATCTCTAAATCAACATCTAAAACAAAGTTTCAGAAAGTAAATGAAAGGATGAGAATCTTGGATGTTATTCTCTCTGTCCTCTCCATCTCAAGTTTCTTCTGCAACCTTATTCTGTGTTTCCATGAGAATGTTCTCAGTACAGACTAAAGACGTCCACGCGCTAACACCCCTCCTGCCCACATCCTTTGAAAGAGCCCGTGTCAGCCACTCCTTTATTATTGTTTTTTTTTATATTAGAAGACCAATTGCGTATAGAAATCTCTAAATCAACATCTAAAAACAAAGTTTCAGATTTGATTTACCAAATTCAATCGCAGAAAATTGCTCTATATTCTCTAAATCAGCGGATAGAAATGGATGCTTTCTCCGACTTGGTATGTTGCTATGCTGTCAAAATGACGGCTGACACATCCTTTTCACCAGACACAAGACTTACTGAGTGACTCCGTATGCAACTGCAGCTACGCACAAGAAGAATGTTCCCAGAAGGAGGATCATGAGAAATAGTTTGAGCGACCAGCGCGGTAAGCCTTGTCCTCTGCTTTACAGTTGTACTTGAGACTGACCTGATAAGGCAAGAATGTGCTGAAGGATGAGTCATTAATCGGAACCAGGAAACTAACCCGACGAAAACATTTGGCTTCTGAAATATTTTGAAACCTTCCCTCAAGTTTTGTTTTACAACCTTGCATACATTTTAATATCGGTAGAATTTCAATAGCGCCGCTAAACCTGTTGGATTGGCGATTTTTCTCAGAAAACAGAATGTAACGCCGCAGGTCGCCCCCTATAACGGCGTTTTTACTTTCATTGCTAGCATGCAGGAGTCTCTCAAGGCGAGACAGACCTAAGCTAGCTAGGAACGCGTTTTACCTTCTTGGCGTAAAAGATGATGAAGAACTTGACACACCCCATTAGCGGCAGCAATGGACTAAACCACATCCCAATCCTGAAAAGTACGGTTACAAATATGCAAGATATGCTGATGACTGCTTTCTTTTCCCTGGATGGCCAGTCAGTCCGATACGCATAACATAAACCAATCTCGAAAAGTAATAGGACTTTACACTCAAATCTGAGGCTTCATACGTTAAGGCATTAAAAAGGAAAAACGCCAGTCAGTCCGATACGCATAACATAAACCAATCTCGAAAAGTAATAGGACTTTACACTCAAATCTGAGGCTTCATACGTTAAGGCATTAAAAAGGAAAAACGTTTCACCAGTACTAATGTGGGTCTACAAACTGTATGCATCCAGATCGCCACAACAGCGATAGCTGAAATGTTGGAAAAGGATGTGACATTTGTGCAGCCCATTGCAAGGTGCCGTCCATCTTACCATATGAGGCACTGCCCATAACCAGTTCCAGAACATTCTGTGGAATGCTGAAGACGGGACGTCCAATTTTCTGTCCCAGATTGATTCCAAGACTCAGACGATCAGCAACATACCTGAAAGACAATAATTACTTTACAAATTACAGCTTCAAAGGAACAAGAAAATTTAACTCCGGAAAGCAAAATATTATTTAAAATGTTAAGTAACAGTATTTTGTTCAAGCTTTCACGATTGAGAAATTCTAGCACTGTTGATAGCTCTGAATTACCTTAGATGTAAAATGTTTAAACGCACTTTGAAAAAGATAACTCACAAAACTTCCAAAATTTCACAAACTATTGTATAGTATTTCTTTTGGGCCAAACTATTCTATCAGGGCAATCGAAAGCAATACTTACAATAATAATTTCATAGGGTACTTACAGGTGCGTTGCGTGATACGGAGGGGTAAAAATGGTGCATCTTTCTGTTTCAGGAGGGACACTTCTGTTATGATATTTGCCAGTTTGAAATAATACGATAATAGAAATAACTAGTAGCAAGGATGATGAAGCTATGGGCTGAGGGCATAAACTGCAAGAAATCCTGAAATTGTAGGCAAATATCCCCGGTTTTAAACATCGCTTTGGGAACATAACTTTTAAGCTTTAGCTCTTGCACTTGTGCCCCCTCAGTTTTACTAGGCTTGTTACGGCCCTGTGGCCGACTATCATTGATGATATTTAATGTCGTTACCGTCTTGGCGTGTGATAGATCAGGACCACCAGCACAACAACAATGAAGTCCATCCAGATCAGCTTGTACATTTCGGCCGCGATTGCGTTCTCCCAGCTCTGAAATCAGAAGTACGTGGTCCATATTTTCCACAAAGTTTCCACATTACTATCTAGAAACTTGGCTTAATATTACCAAATTCTGAAAACAAAAGCGTCAAGGAATTAATTGTTACTCTTCTTTCTAGCAATCGAACAGCCAGGAGCTGGCTTTCTTTAAACAAGTAAAAAAGCTTCTGCGTGCAACAAACTTATAATTAAACGTTGTTACGCCATTATAAAGACGATGCATATGCACAGATATTTCCTCATTTTCGTTGACAGCATCGGTTTAAATATCATATGCTGTGCTTGACGCATATCAATTATCATATATTATATCTAAAATCTATTATATACCATACAACAGTCGTATTCACCAGCATACAAGCTCTATGTTTATATATCATACATCATATACAATTATATCATATACCATGTATCACTCCTACCCACCAACATACACGCTCCGTTTATCTTCTCGTAGAAGGACACCATCACACAGCCACAGAAGCTAACTTCAGCATCACTGTCCTAGTAAACAGAAGCAAAGGGATTACTCATTACGTCCGCGTCATTTTCTAGCTGCCTTAAAGTTTGATGTTAAGGGGTTCCTAAGTGCGTTATGGAAAGATACGCACCTCACTAGATCGACATTGACCCTGAAGCGTGGGTTCCATTCCTCCATTTGCGAGAGAAAAAGAAGAGAGCAGGAAGTACGGCGTTTAGTACGGAGATTGTGATGGAGGATGCGTAACTCTTCAGTAGGCCAAGGAACTCAGTCATACCAGACGGAAACTGGCTCGTCGATGTCTGACCGGACTGGAAAAAAAGCATCGTAATAATGAGAAATTAGAGCAGTAATATATCCTCACTGTCTCATTGTGCTCATCTAAGTTATGGGAAGGAGACCCGGCGAGACAAGTGATTGCGCGAAAACGAAGCAGGGAGAGGGTTGGTGGGAACAGCGGAAAAAGGCGTCGCCAGGCCCCGGGAGCACAAAGAGATGAAAACACAACGAATGAAAATACCAGGACAGTAGAGTCGCCCCGCCTGCACGAGTAGAGCCAATAATAATAATAGTCAGTGCCTTATATTCGCACTAATGGGACTAGTGAGAATATTATTGGTAACTCATGGTTTCGATGGCCTTTGTCAGATTTGTCTTTCCTGTGAGGTTGTAAGAATTGCACACTCGGCCCACCATTGAAATATTTTTAGTTCAGCAGTTTATTACACTTTACCTTGAGGGAGAGTTGCGCTGATTGGTAGATAGCATAGCCCGCCCCGACGGACAAACCAATCACAATCAAGTTAACGCCAGCACGGAACGTATACAGTTTACATTTCTGCATGGGAGTCCGCTGGGCAAGGTTCGCAAGCCTCATGTCTTCAGCAAGCTCAGCCTGTAGAGTTCAGCAAACAATCTGTTATTTCCAAAAGGATCACTCATTATTGTTCATACTCATACGTGGCTTTACATACTGACTAGTTTATCTCTCCTGTGGCTACCGATGATTTTCCAAGCACCCATATACCTCTTTCGTTTGGGCGTAGTGTTGTGCCCAATTCAGATCACGTGATATTCACTTGAATTATCTTTCTTTGTTTGGGTGGCTCCTCCTGTGCGTAGCAGAAAACAAGAGAATACTAGTGGGAATACCACGTGATCTGAAATGGGACAACATTACGCCCATGCGAAAGAGGTCTATTGTCCACCACGTTTCAGTATTCCTATATTGTAGGTTACTCTTGCACTACCCACGAAAAGAACAGAGTACTGAACAAAGTTCTGATACTTGAAAGAGTAAAATGTGTTAAACCCAATTCCTAAACTTGTCATACAGCAGTAATATCGAATTCTGCTGTAAACGCGAGCGGATCCCGTCCGCAGCATATTCATGAATGTAAAGCGGCCTTGAGGAGGTCGCTGTCCTGTCTCCCTACTTGACGTTCTGCTCATGCCAATGTTGAGCTAATGCTAACCCCAGTATTAGTTCCATATGAACGAAGCTCTTCATTTTGAGTTGGGCTAATGTTAATGCCAATATCGTGGCAATGATCACTTCAATATTTGTCCCATGTGTGCCAATGCTAACTTTAATAGTGGCTCCATATGTAGCAACTTTACCTCTACTTCAGTGACGAAGCTCTTCATCTTGAGTTGTGCTGCTGCCACGTCCACAATACACATGTCCCAGCTACCAAATACTTTGTTTGAGTAGCTATTGTAATGGCGGACACCTTCCTTCACATAGCTCTCCTCGAATATACTGGAGACGCTAGAAATAAAAAAAAATGACATCGTATTATTCGTAGTCACTCTAGAACGTGTTAGTAACTATTGACAACAATAGCGTGACAACAATGATGATGACATTGACGATAACAATGATAATGACCATGGCAATGACAACAATGGCGACCGCAATTACCATGACAATGGCAATGACAATGATAAAGACACTGAAAGCACCGGCCTTAAAGGGAGCAAGTTTTCGTTTTCATTTCAATTTTTGTTAATGGACCCCCTGGGAAGCTCAAATGAATCCATGTGGCGTGCGTACTTGAAACTGTGCCAAGTAGCCCTCTTCCCTTCCCTTTCCAGTTCTGCGGACTAGTGAACACGCAGCCCCTTTGTGTTTGAGTGCACCCCCGTTGTACGTGTAGCGCATGAACGCTGGTATCCACCCTTACGATTATTGCTTTGTCTCTTAGGGAGTGGTCATTATTTAACGGGGGGGGGTGGCCGGCATTTTTTTTCAAACCCAAGCCCAAAAATTTAGACCCCCCCTCAAATGCTAGCCCAAAAAATTTTGACCCCCCCTCAAATGCTAGCCCAAAAAATATGACCCCCCCCCCCCTCTCGTAGTTTTACTGTTATGCCATGTGAATAGAAAATCATAGTTTTTTCGAACTCTTAAAAGAGTTGATTAATCCACGCAAAACTGATAATCACCATTGAACTAAAGTATTAGAATTCGTGGAAAAAAGATGTCGCAGTTCCTCCTTGTACATCGGACATTATCAACGTATGTTACTATGCAGTTAGGGACTGACGGATGCTTATACTATAGCATCCGGAACAGTTCGGGTTTTTGGTCACGAGATTTTGGAGTTTCGCTACTATGAAGATATTCGGATTCAGGATTCTATTTCTTATCCAAGTGCTCTTTGGTGTATCAGTACAGAGCCTTGTGTTTGGAATTTGTTACAAATCTGCACAATTTGTTAAAAATCTGATGCGCACGAAGCGCGCCGCGATTTTGAAAATCAACTTAACGCGGTTAATGAAATTCTCATTTCTGGGACACGAAAATCACGCTGAAGAAACATAATAGAAAATTTCCAAAATGAAACATAGTACAGTACGGTGTTTCAGTTTGTAAATGCTACACCAAAGTATCCTCTTTGCGCGCGAAGCGCGCTGCAAATTTTTGACATATAAGTATAAAGAATGGAAAAGTCCAGGAGTAAATGAGAACTTGGTGTTTAACAATTGGGGTTCCTGAAATTTGCTACCCCTTTATATTTACTGCTGGCTGATAGTAAATTTACTCAATTTAAAAAAAAACATTTTAATGTTGTAGATGGCGAGCGCGCAGCGCGAGCCGACCAAAAAAAACAGTCTATTTATAAGGACGTCGGGTTCCCTTAAAGCAGTCAGGAGACAATCAGGTATCAAATGGTCCGTCCCTAATGACCAGCTTTCACGTTTCATGAATCTCTAGGCCTGTAGCACGAGTCACGTAAGAGAAATTCGTAAAATCACGGGTCACGAGGGCATGAGATTTCACGGATGACGGCAATAATTTTCCTGTTTTCACGAACGGAGCAAATTTGGGGTGAATCACGTAGAACCCCTTCGCCACTCTGTCCTACCCTACTAACCACCGCAGGTGTTCTTTTTCCAAAGGTAAAAGTTGAATTTCAAAATAGTTAATAGAGAACATGAACAACCAAAGGGCATTTGTTATTCTTAACCAATTATCACCTTTAATCATTCCGAATGTTTATATGTTGCCTAGCAACGTATCTACATTACTATAACAGCCCCACTCCCTCTGTTTTCTCTCTTTGCTCCGACGAAGGCTAACGCTCGAAACGTCAGCATAACGCCATTTTTCCACGGCGTTTAACATAAATCTCAACCTTTGGTTGTTGTTGTTCATGTTCACGTCTCCGCCGACGCAGACCACCTAGTTTCCCGTAAACTAGTCATACCATAGTTAATAGAGACTTCTCAGATTGCGCGGGTCGAAGCATCTTTAATAATGCTTTGTAAACTTTCATTTTGCTCAAGCCTCAGGCAGTGGCGAGGGCTGACCAACTGAGTAGTTTGCTTGTATGTTTCCCGATGCGCGCGTAGTTTGCTTGTATGATTTACGAGGTGAATGAAATTCTTATTTCTGGGAGAAGAAAATCACGCTGAAGAATGGAGTCACTGAAAAACATCATAGAAATTTTCCAAATTAATGATAACCCACTACGATGTTTAAGTACTACACCGAGCATCCGCTTTTTATGCGCGCAAAGCTAGTAAAATTATTTATTGTTGTAGATGGCGAGCGCGCAGCGCGAGCCGACCAAAAAACACTCTGTTTATAAAGGCATCAGGTACCCTAAAAGCAGCCATCAATGTCACCCTGTCTAACAATCAGCGCCCAAAAAAATTTGGCCCCCCCTCAAACGTAAGCCCAAAAATTTGAGCCCACCCCTAAATCGGCGACCAAAAAATCAAGGCCCCCCCCATATATTTGCCGGCCCACCCCCCCCCCCCCCCCCCCCCCCCCGTTAAATAATGACCACTCCCTTACCTCCAAAGTGTAATCAGGAGCACAAAGAGGAAGCATGTGCCACTGACCACGAAATAGGCGAACGGCATGTTGTAATAGGTTTTATTTGGCATCAGAAGGATCTTCGCCGAGTAGCTACCATAGAACATTAGTGTCGTGTTGATCCAGCCCTGGAAATATGAGAGAACGCACTGAATGACAAAGAACGACAGAGGATGATCAAGCAGAACAGACATTTCATGTAATTTTATACCCAAAAGCTTGTTATTTAGTTAGGAAACTTTACGGCTTGTTTTGCATTTGAGCGTGGGCCGTAAACACTCTTTTGTTCAAATTTGACTAATACTTCTAAAACTCATCAATAATTTATCAAGCTTATTTATTTATTTGCTAATTTATTCGTTTGTTTATTTTGGTTCCGCCGAATTGGCAAAGACTCTAAATGTCTGAAGCAATTAAATTAAATCTCTCTTGATGAAACACGCTGTCTCGTGTTTGATATATTACTTTAGATTCAGTTTCTTTTCACCTACCACGCCCTGCATGAAGTCACTGACCAGCGAACCAAAGTCCTTTTTCGTCGAGTTAAGAATTTGCATGTTACTGCAGCTTTTCTCAGATACATTTCCTCCTAGAAACTGCGCAGTTTCCTCCTCGCTGAAGAACAAGTCTCGACGTGACATCACATGGCGTCGGCTCTGGTTGACTGGTGTAGTAGTTGGAGGGATCGCACCTATGGAAGAAGGACAAAACGTTTTGTGAGGATATGGAATAATTTCATTGAAACTCACTCTGCTGGAGTCGCCTTTGCTGAAGTGCGTTGATAAGAAGCATTGTCAATGTGGGGTGCGCTCGGAACCTTTCCATGAACAAAGATAAAGGTGTGAAAGCCGTGATGGCCAGCAAGTGGAAACGATACGATATAGTTCACGTTGTAATATATGACTCAAATCGGACCATCCGTCGCTCTTAAGCAGACCGATGGTACCTAGACATACCAGACAGGCATGGTACATAACATCTATTAGCAATTGTCCTTCGCTGATTTTGTGTGCGCACATCAAGGCTATGGACAAAGGGCAATACCTGGAGAGGTCGGTGATATTGAAGGTGACACTGTTTGCGTGACGTTCAGCGTGTTGTTGTGGGGAGGCAGTGGCGTGACGATGACCGCCATGACCTCTTCAGTGTAGATGGCTTGAGGAATGACCAGGAATATCAAGGTCAAGAGGAAAATGAACGTGTTGACTTGTAGTAACCACTTGAGGAAGGTGAAATATGATAGGATACCGTTGCCATACGTTCCTACAACAAGACAATTATCCGTGAGTACGATCAGGAACTCATCAACAAGGGCCTCCATGACCTAGTGGTGGGGTCCGAAGCACAGGGTGCCCATCAACAGGGGGCCTCCAATACCTAGTGGTGGGGTCCGAAGCACAGGGTGCCCATCAACAGGGGACTCCAATACCTAGTGGTGGGGTCCAAAGCACAGGGTGCCCATCAACAGGAGCCTCCAATACCTAGTGGTGAGGTCCGAAGCACAGGGTGCCCATCAACAGGAGCCTCCAATACCTCAACATATCCACTTAACCTCACTTATGGATAATCCATAAGTATTGATAGCACCTCCATATATGAATAATCCAGAACTCAAGAGCATGGTTATTTGACATGCGCAATGTCCCACATGGTTGTAGGTTGCCGTAGTACACTTGTATCGAGCGCTCTGGAAAGGGTGCAGTGGGCGGGGGTTCTGGGGCTGGTTTTTTTTTTTTTTTTTTTTGGTTCGGACAATTTTCGAGTGTTCATACATACACATTGCTTCGTTCTATTAGAGTTCATTTATACACATTGCTTCGTTCTATTCATAGTCTTTTATAGAACGAAGATAATTGATATTATACAGCTACCCTGCTCTTGAGTTCTGGATTATTCATATATGGAGGTGCTATCAATACTTATGGATTATCCATAAGTGAGGTTAAGTGGATATGTTGAATACCTAGTGGTGGGTCAGAAGCACAGGGTGCCCATCAACAGGAGCCTCCAATACCTAGTGGTGGGTCAGAAGCACAGGGTGCTCATCAACATGAGCCTCCAATAACTAGTGGTGGGTCAGAAGCACAGGGTGCCCATCAACACGAGCCTCTATCACCTAGTGTTCGGCGTACGAAGCACAGAAGGTAGATGAAGCTATTATAAGATTGTAACCTAAGTTTTGGCTTCATGGTTACACATTATGTAGGCGGGCATTGGGGAGTTATAAATAACGCAAAACCACATATAAATAAATTACACAAAATCGCAACAAAACCGATTCCAAACAGATTACTATTGAGCCTCATATTCTCACTATCAAAGTAGCCATTTAAGGAGGCTGCCTACAATTTTTTCTGCTCTCCACCACCAAACTTTGTTTGCCTGGTACAAAGTACAATGACAAAAACCGGCTGGAGCAAACCGAAAGAGTAGTGAAGTTTAGCATTTTTTCTCGGTGCCTTAAAATACTTCAATGAACTCAAGACTTGGAGGTTATCTTTGGTGTATATTCAAGAATAATTTATGGAAGTATCAAAAACTTTTACATATGAGATTTGTGTCAGAGGCGAAAGGTGTTTTATAACAAACGGAAGATTTATAATATAATTTCTCAAATTTTGCAGTTTCCTTGAACACATGCCAAACAAAATCGGAAGCATTCTAAGAAGTGAAATTTGGCTGGTACATTGCCTTGGGTTTGTAGATTATTCGGGTGGCAAGGATTTCTTAATTCCGCAGATATTAGCCATTCTTTTTCAAGGAAATATTTGCGGCATAAATAGCTTTGCCATTTTGGAGCCTGAAAAAGTCCGTTCGAATAACATAAAACCGGCCCTATGAATTCTCTCCAAACTTGCTGTGATTAATGCTAGCTACTCAGAGATTAGTGTGAGGGGTGTCATTTTAAAAGTTTAGGTCGCGCAACGCGTCTGATGGCTGCATATTATAAACAAGGGTGTGGTCATAACGTTGCTATTGCAACTCCGATCACAACAAAATGCACACTACAACAAAGTTCAAATCCTCCAGGGTAACCATGTGAAAGTTCAGACCGGTACAGGTTTTTGAGCCTGAACAGCAGGCATACAAAGATTGGGCGTTGAGGGCAGAAAAAATTGTAGGCAGCCTCCTTAAATTCAAAATCCACAATCCAAAATAGGTTGTTATACTCTTGTGAATATGGCTTAACCGAGTCGGAAGTAACAACATGGCGAAGGACTGCGCAGAAGGAGAGGGGAAGAAACAGACTAGAGAGTCGTGGAAAGTGGTTAGAGTCCTCGCGAAGGATAAGATCGAGGGAAGTGGAACCAGAGTCCTGACGAAGGATATATCGAGGGAAGTGGAACCAGAGTCCTCACGAAAGATAGATCGAGGGAAGTGGAACTAGAGTCCTCACGAACGATATATCGAGGTGGAAGAAGAGTGTTGAGGCCTTGTGTTCGTAACAAAGCGCGAAGAGACGAAGTGAGGTGATCAGATAAGATACCCCTGTGCGAGTGTACCGTGAGTGTACGCAGGGCCATTTTCGCACTACGAATATATCCAAGCACCTTTACCTTCGATTTCTTTGAAATGCCCCCTCCATAACTCCATGTGACAAATCTCTCTTATAATTTTGTACGCTTGCTTCAGTTTCTGGTTAGAGAAGTAAAGGCAATAGTAACAGTGGTCAACATATCTTCTCGCAACATGCAAGACCAAATGAGCGCATAATCAAGGTAAACATGCAATAAAACGGTTGTGGGACCCTTGTGTGGGTGCAAGCTTTAGAAGGAGAATGAAAAAGCTATGGAAACTACCTGAAAGCATTTTCGCTCCTCTAGCTCTTATTTTAAACCCATGTCTGCGCAAACCTGTGACTTGTGCTTGTAACCAGGCGCGAGTTTCCCCGGTGTCAGGCTCGTTAGTATTGCACTGACAATTAACGTGACTCATGCGAAAGTCAGAGCGCATTTCGCGAAGAGATATTTTCGTCTACAACTTTAAGAATATGCTCGCTATGAACTTCAATCTTGGAGAATATAAGCAGATATCATTTGGCAATATGTACGCATTATCAGATCTCCATTAGCGTTAATACTTTTAATCATATCTGAGCTTAAATGGACCCCTTCCTTGAGAGATCAACCCCGCGCAAAAAAAAAGTTGCTGGTATTTTTGAACGAAACTCCGTTAATCATATTGAAGTCAGTTGGACTAAGTGTTAACGAAGTTTCTGGAAATTCGTTGGAAGCAAAGTGCCTATTTAAAAGTTTTAGTCGCGTTTTTGGCCTATTTTTCTAAAATAGGCACTTTGCTTCCAACGAATTTCCTGACAGTTGTAGACGAAAATATATTTTCGCGAAATGCGCTCTTACTTTCGCACGAGTCACCTTAAATAACGAAGGTGCGCACGTACATTTGCTCACACATTTCGCTTAGGAAATTTGTAAATATTTTTCCTGTATTTCGCTCTCGCAGGGTACCTGAAATGCTCGTTATTTCTCGATGGCATAAATAAAATTCCACTATATGCAACTGAAAGAATACTGAAACTTGTGATTAGACCATTCAACATTAATAATTTCTCTCGATTTGGTCATACTTGTCATTTGAAATTTGCGCTATGTGGCTCACTTTGGATCAGCGATAAATTTGGCAAAATGTTTTCCCCCTTCCATCACTCGCGGACTTACCATGGCGACGCGAAGACGCCATGCCGTGAAACACGACAGCGATCGAGTGTCTCGCGAAGATGAACTTCTACGTGAAAAGGAATAAATATAATGAAAATAGCAGTCAACAACAAATTTTATAAAATAGCACCGATAGAACGCGCGCTCTGATTGGCGGAGAGCTGTGGTTTACTATGTGTTATACCACTCCACTGAATACAGCCATCAGAATGCAGGAATGGCATTGTATATTTGGCGATTCAGCGGTAATCCACTGATCAGTTTTAACCAATAGGATCCTCGCACTTTGTCCAGTGAACGAAGATTGTATATTAATCTGCAGTATGCCACTCGAAAGCATTGTATAACTAGTATATAAACAAGTGAAAAAAAATACTATTATAAAAGCAATAACACATATTTATTTTGGATTATGACGGCTCGTGAGTCTCAAGCTTTCCTCGTGTACCGCAACTTCACGCGTGCGCTTAACATATGTGTTCTATACTATTTAAATATTTGTTGCGCAGTTTACACACATGCCTAAAGGAGGTTTGTGTGTTTACCAAGAATTATAAGTGACGCGTGGGATATTCCATGGTACAACACTCGAAACCATTCTATAGTATATATAATATATAATGCTTACCCTGGTACGTCAAACTACTGAAACTATAGTGATTGGTTGCGTACCTGAGCCGTCGTTTCTCCGTCACTCTGTCTTGTAGACCTTTTGTTTTGATGTATTTTCCCTCCTTCCCTGCGAGCTCTTCAGTAATGTCCATCAATACCGAGTCATCGTCATCTTCTATGGGCATGTACACCTGCACACCAAGAAAATGAATCGTTAGACATACCAGGCCACAAATTACTGTAGAATTTCCATAAATATACTTATTGCCCTAAAACACCTGCCTACGCCATGAAGACTTGAACTCTATGAACTCTAGACTTGAGCTCAATTGCAGGTCCCCCCCCTTGACCTTGATATTCCTTGATATTCCTTGTCATTCCCCCCGTCTTTTATTCTACTGATTTGGTATATACTAAACCAACTATCTCCACTATTCACCTCCCCTTCGGGGGATAGTTGTTTTAACAACTATTTTAAAACTATTGCTATTGTCGCGTCTGGATCCAGATATGGTTACAATCCCATAATGAGATAGATAGATAGATACTTTATTATCTTAAAAAACTTGCTGCCAAAGGCTGAATTACATTAAGATTTACATTTATAACTATAGACTTATAAGAATGAATAATGAGAGACGACAGAAAGGGGCAAAACACAGAGACGACAGAAAGGGGCAAAACACAGACGAACTTAGCCAATTCAATTACAATCACGCGAGTAAATAGACGGCGCACACATGGATGATAATGCGCGCTCGCTTGGAAACAAAAAATAAAACAAAACAAAAAAATATGCATGTAATATAATCCCAGCATACCTTGCCATCCGAACTCTTCTGTTTCTTGATAGTCCCTTTTCTCTTGGCGGTTTTCTGGCGCCATGTGGCTATTTGACGACTCGGTAGGGTTTTGATGATATTTTGCTTCTCTTCTGAAGTAGACGGTTCAGTAGATTCCCCATGTTGATCTATAGAAAGAGTTGAAATAATGATATGAAATGGAGGAATTAAGCTTGTGATTTTTTTGGATGGCGTCCCCAGGAACAATTCTGGACATTATGTGGGCTTCCTGTGTTTGGTTAGACTACTTGCAGTCCCTTCTTTGGCGAGCGTCGGTGAAAACGAGCGCGCGAAAAAAAAAAAAAACGAGCGCGTGAAAAAACGCATCTGGCTTTTCACTCTATTTCACAGACGTGTGCCGAAGAAAAGGACTTCAAGCAGTTTAGCTAGTGTTGGGTCCTTGCGCACACGGGGTGGCATGCCCACGGACTCAAAAATGAAAAATCCCGGGACATTAATTGGGATCCCTGAGTTGTGTTCCTGCGCACACGCCAGGCCGGTGTTGTAATTAAAGGCTGGTTTCCATATAGTCGTATCTGTCTCATCAGTCAACCGTGAAACAAAAGAATAATTCCAATTTCTATTGTTTCACGGTTTGTAGAAGCCCTAAATGTAATAATTGGCCCTAAGTGTAATAAAGGCCCCAAGTGTAATAAGAAATGGCCCTAAGTGTAATAAAGGCCCCAAATGTAATACAAATTGGCCCTAAGTGTAATAAAGGCCCCAAACGTAATAAAAATTGGCCCTAAGTGTAATAATGGCAATTTGCATACAAACTGGCAGGGTAGCGACTTTTGTAAATTCCCTAGGGAGCATTCATAATTTATCTAGAGGGGGGCCTATGATGATTTCCTAATTTTTTTCTTTTCATTTTTTGAAGCCCCCCTGATGATCTCAGGGTTTTTTTCCTGACCCCCTCCCCTCAAGAGATGTAAATTAATCAAAGAAAAATATCATAGCCCCCCCCCCCCCCCCACCACTGACATATACATGTCAAACCCACCCTTAGCCATAACTTGTGATAGTTACTGATCCTGAAGATTGCTATTAATATTAATATTGCTATTAATATTATCTATTTATCTTAAATCTTAAAATAGGTTCGTATAGTTTCAAATAAACACTCAAAGAATTTTTTGATTGTTAACCACAAAAGACATAGAACACAGTACTTAAGCATAAAAGAAAGAAAAAAATGAATGTCCAGTTGATAATCTTCCAATTCAGGAGTTTATACACTTATACAGCAACTCCACTGATAAGAACCTAACTTAAAATTTAGCCTTTAAAGGTTATTATGTCGAGGGGGATTAAAATGAAAATTTTAGCCTAACAGGTTCTTAAAACCCAGGTTCTTATACGCGGGTTTTTACTGTATTTTCGTATAATTTTTTCGGGGAAAAAATGGTTGCCCCCCCCCCCCCCCCCTATGCTCAATGTTATTTTTGTTGGAAATTTTCCATAGCCCCCCCCTAAATCATATTAGGGAAAAACAGAGGCCCCCCCTCAAAATCATCATAGCCCCCCCTCTAGATAAATTATGAACGCTCCCCTAGAACAGGGATTTAAGGTCATCTTCTCAAAGAGTAGGAGCACACATCTAGTCTCGTGTTCCATGAGTACCCCGAAGCCGATACTTAATATTACAAAGCGGTGTTTGCTTCATATTAGACCCCGTTTACATGCGGTAGAAATATCTGTCCTAGTTGGAGTGACAAATACGGTATTTTGGGACTTTAAAAAGTGGCTGCTCAGTAGAGGATGGCCGCTTAATTGACGTATCACTGTAATATATTGATATAACAACGCTGACGTATTCCTACTAGGACGTTGTATGGTGGTCATTTCCATTATTACACTTAGGGCCACTTCTTATTACACTTGGGGCCTTTATTACAGTTAGGGCCAATTTTTATTACATTTGGGGCCTTTATTACACTTAGGGCCAATTTTTATTACACTTGGGGCCTTTATTACACTTAGGGCCAGTTATTACATTTAGGGCTTCTACACGGTTGACTGATGAGACAGATACGACAGATACGACTATATGGAAACCAGCCTTAAACAAGACGATTATTATTGAAACATTAATACCTCGTCCACACTACAACATCCACACTACAACGCCGAAAACGTACGATCACCGAAAACCGGATCAATCCGAAAACGTTTTCTCCAGAGTGGAGCGATTTGAAGACCGAGCTGTTTAAAAACGCTGTTTCCTAGTGTGGCGGGCGAAAACGATGCTATGTGAAAACGATGATGTCACCACAGCAAACCCGGCCAATTTGGCGAGCCGACAGATCAAAATGCGCATGCGTTGAGCTTATTTGAGCATGCGCACTGAATGCATAAGAGCGTTTTCGTACGGACACGCATTGTAGAGCGGAAGGGCGAAAACCATACGAAAAACGATAAGTATGGACGCAAATCTTTTTGAAAGCGGAGCAAAAAGTATCCGTTTTCGTTTGAAAACGGTGTAGTGTGGACGGGGTCTAAATATTCGCCGATGAAGACCCCTATAAAACTGATTAAGGTGGGGGCAGTGTCCTACCATCCCGGCCTGCGTGCGTCGCCCGTAGTGATAAGGTTGCTCGAGATAAAGTATTTTTTTTAGGAAAGCTTCATAGTCTAGTCGGTAGAGGGGGTCCACGAGCACGCCCCGGAACTAGTAACAAGACGTCCAAAAAAGAAAAATGTCGCAAAATAGGGTGGGGGGGGGGGACGAGCTGTTAACGTCTAAAACCAGTTTCTAGACATCCTAAGGATTTCAAAAAAGTATGTTTCGTTACTAATTCCGCGGGGTGCTCGTCAACCCCCTCTACCCCCTCTACCGACTAGACTATTAGACGTCTAAGCAAGACTTCAAAAAAGGGACATTTGAAGCAGACTATCATGTATAAGTAACTCCGACATTTTCCACCTGACGTTTGAAGTCAGAATTAAAACCACATTTTTGGCAAGTAAGATGGCGGCTTGGAAACTTTGTCTGAGATTACTAGCTCGTTTACATAAAAAAAAAAAAAAGAATTAAGCTGGGACGACCCCAAGGTGGTAAACTGAGGGCGCTGCTTCGAAATTATATTTAGACTCAAGTATCTTAAAAGGCCTGGGTCAGCCGACAAAATCGAGAAAATGACAAAATTTCCAATATCTTTGCTAATCATCAATAATGTGGCATGAAATTTTCAGGATAGCTAACACTCATCGAGTGGAATGTTGGGCTTAGAGATAGGACATTTTCACTTCACCGTTTTAAAATTTATCCGGTGGTGAATTTCACTCCTTTTTGAAAAGTTAATGGCTAATAATATTTCAGTCTTTTTGGGTTCTATCATAGCTGTGCATGCAAATGCTGTTGTTAATTAACAAAAGGTTTAATAATTCCCTCTAATCCTTTGAGAGAATTTGTATATAAAATTTGTAGAAAATCTGGGTTAAAGGCCTAATTAATGCAATCTTTTGTTTGTTAATCTATTTTTGAATTTTTACGGGACGGGTCAATATTTTCCTAGGAGGCAATTTTTTTTTGTAGCTGAAATGAAATCAGTCGAATGCAAATGTGTTAAGCAAGCACCAGAAGAAAATTACGTACTTATTGTTGGCTTCAATTCTCGATATTTGCTTGAATATTATTCTATTTTTCGAACAACGATTTCATTCATTGCATATAAAAATGATCAGTACTATGAAATGTTTTAACTTTTAAAAAAATAAGTTCTTGCTTCAAGGTCTAACTTTGTATACTTCGAACGGATAAATTCAAGCATTTTTTCCCGTAAATATCTGTGAAATTGGCTTGAGGATCCACTTGATTTGACATTTTAGTCATAGGACAGCAATTATAGTATTCTATCGTAACCTTGCTCTAGTATCTCAACGTAAAACTTCACAATAATGCGTATAACTGATATGTTTATTTTCCAGAAGTCATTTCAGCTAGTTTTTACGAAAGAGCGTCCTCAGACACGCAGCAGGAATGCTTGCGATAAAACACTTTGGCAGAAATGTCAAAGTAGAACTAACCTTCCATTTTAAGCTTTAAACGACGGCCATGAAATAGGTACTCGGATCAACCAATTAATAAAGTTTCCCTCTAATGTGCCATCTAGTCTCCATCCGTTTCTTGTAGGGGCGCCACGTTTTAACAACAGGTTAGAGTGAACGCGGTAAAATGAGTTCAATTACGGTGAAAATGGCGATAAATTGCATTCAAATGAAAATGCTCATTAATGAGCAATATATGTGTAACTTTGCTGTATTGTTCTGGGAAGGAGTCGGTGGATCAACACGATAAGCGTATTTGCATGTGAACATAGTGTTGTGGGGCAACGAGAGTGCGGCTTAGTGCCTCAAACGGATTTGAATAAACAAAACTATATGGGGTGCAAATTGCGGCTGGGTAAATGTAGGCGAAAAAAAAAATAGGCAAAAGAGATTTCACTCTTTCATTATGGTAAAAATGGTATTTTAGAATTAGAAAACAGGAATCCGCTTTGAAGCAAAAAAGCCATGGGAGCATGCGAAGTGTCGTGTGGGAGGGGTCCAGACTATTGTCCGTTACGTGTACCTCTTGCCAGTGCGCTTTTGCGTTACTGGACTGTTACCGGTATTGCGTTACTTGGTAGCTGCGCAAAGGCTTATGGTGTCGTTACTTCATGTGTTTCTTTCTAGTGCGTTTTTGCGTTACTGGACTGTTACCGGTATTGCGTTACTTGTTATTAAATTGTGTTTCTTTCTAGTGCATTTTTGCGTTACTTGACTGTTACTTTGCAGGCGAGCAAAGGCTTGTGGGAGTAATTGAAATAAGAGAAGTTGCCGTTACAACTTCAAGGAATTTAAGGGTTTTTTGTACGTTCATTTTAAAGGAGTTTACGACACGAATTTTGCGCGTTGTTTGAGAGTTTTATTTCTCTTATAAAAATCATTATTTATGAGTCACTTTAGCAATTACTAAAACAATGAGTTGCGAATAGTCACCTCACCAAATCAAGTATAGGGCTTGTGGCATTGTAATATTTGCCTTGCTATATAAACTGCATGGGCTACCTGTGGTGTTTTGCTACCTGTGGTGTCACGCAACAAACACTTCAGCAGCAATGTCGCTTCTCGAGACCCTTCGCCGGTATTGTGGAGTGGAACCGGTCGCGTTTTTCTATACTTACTGGTACTTCCTGGCTTTGCTGGCTACACTGCAGTATGTGTATCAAAGAATCAGCCAAGACATGGGATTTCCGTATCTTGACATGACAGAGACAGGCGAAGGTTGTGCTACCGGGAATGTCTCTACTGGATTAGCGGACAATTCTTCTATGAAAGAGCTGGAAATTCAGGTATCGTGTTTTAGGATTGTGCGATGTCTTCCCGGGTGTTGTTCTTCCTTTGTTGTGCATGGATGTGCCGTCACTGGTGGCATGCTGGATGTACAGAACACAATAAGAAGTGCTCTCTTTGTTCTGTCAAAAGAACTGAAGGAATTATTGCAAACCAAGATTCCTGGTGTGCAATTGGGAATTGAGGAAGGTCAAATTGCAAATACTAGAATATTATCTTCTAGTGCTATTGTAGCCTGACATAGCCTCATGACCTTATCACTTATCTCTCTGCTACAACTGCTACAAATACAAAATAGTTTTGTGCAAAAAGAGTCCGTGTCCGTGCCGTTCTTGGTCTCCGTCACGCAACACTTTCCCTCGGCCCTCGGTTCACGGGAAAAACTGATCACAATCCCGGGATCAGAATATTTCATGGTACAACAATGAAATTTCTTCAGAAATTGCCGGGGTCAGGGACGGATCCAGCAACTTCAGAAAGGGAAGGCGGAACATTGATTAAGCGATACGAAGCTAAAAAAATTTCATTAGCAGCAATAGATGTATGGAAAAATTATCAGAGAAGGGGACCGCGGCCCCTCGGTCCCATCGGCTCCCTTCTAAATCTGCCTATGGGGGTCGCTATTTATTTTGCCTTACCTTACCTCGGTTGTGACTTAGTGTGTAAATTTGAAGGAAGAATCCACAGGCCGAAATTCGAGTGTACATGCCGCGAGAATTTGTTACCCAAAAGGATACGTAATTTTAGATCACAAGAAAGCCTCTGTTTACCCTTCGCTCCCCTCCCTCTATCCCTTCTCTCCAGTGCATTGTCATTAAATCAATTGATGCAAAATTTTGTACTTTCCTGCTTAGCCCAATTTCATGCAATTTTCCCTAGGGCTTTTGGAATCTGGATGTTTATTTTAGTTTTTTGAAATTCAAGTATGCATGTTAAATATGTACATTGGACATATTTTGGCGGATAAGAGAGACCGATCGTTTATTACGTTCAACGGAAGGGGAGGGGGATTTGGGCATGGGCGGGGTAAAAATTTGGAAGGATTTGAATTGATTTTAGGGACGTGTCATTATTTACCGGGGGGGGAGGGCTCCCATTTTTCTCAAACAAGGCTAAAAAAAATTAAGACCCTCCCCTTGAACATAACAAAAAAATGGGACCCTCCCCCAGTCGAAGGTAAAAAAATTGGGACCCTCCCCATGTAATTGATATTTTCTCAAAAACCTGTCAGATAGACCCTTGTTCAAGTGATGCAACGTCTCTTTCATTCTTCTTAATAACAGAAATACGCTTTTCTACTTTGTCAAAGCTAAGGAACCGCGGTCATTATTTAACGCCTCGAATATTTACGTGAGAGGCATTTGGGTAATACACGGTAAAAATGCAGTAATCCTCCCTCTATAAGTACAATGATTAAGGGGATCCCGTCTCTCCCGTCCCCTATTTGACCTACTACTGAATACACTTTACAAAAAAATGGGGTCGCTATTTCTTTCGTTGCGCGCGAAGCGCGCCGAAATTTGATAATCGCATTTCATCAAGCCTCAGAGAAAGGGTAGATGAACATGTTTTGTGTACGGTATAGTAAACAAAGCCTGTCAGGAGTCCAGGAAGTACGCTACCTCAACTATATAGGTTAGATGAAAGCTTCAGTTGATGGGCTCCTGAGCCAACAAGGTTATATTATTCATGCGCACAACTGCGCGCCGCAAATATTGAAGTCATTATTTATGTGCGTGAAACGCGGCCCAAATGACGAATTTCTATGCTTGTAACGGCGAACTCACGCTTACCTATGGGGTCTTATTCATACATATAGTGACTGCGCCCAGGTCTATCATTACGGGGCATTTTTGGGAGAGTTTGGTTTTCCTCGTTAAGATACATTGTTGTTGTAAATAGCGTGAGGGTAGTGTTTTTGTTACAGAAACAGTATATACATTTCCTTCTTTATCGCGCGCGCGAAGCGCGCCGAAATTTTTATAGAGAAGTTGCTGAAATAACCGCTATCGGCATCTGTTTTACCCTTTTTATCGTCCAAATGTTGCTGAAAAAAATCATGACCCTCCCCCAAACAGGAGAGAAAAAAATTTGGACCCTCCCTTTAGGCACGCGAAAAAAATTAGGACCCTCCCCACAAAAATAGGAGCCCTCCCCCCCCGCTAAATAATGACACGTCCCTTAGTGGGGTAATTTTTTGGCACCCCCACTCAAAACAAGGGGTAATTTTTTCAAAGACAGTTTCTGGCCTAAACTAAATACCTTAAAATACCGGACATGTGAAGAGGGATGATTACCAACATGCTCGGGCGCAAATCGAAACAACCACGCGAAGTACCAGGGACACGCGAACAACTTTGCAAAAGACTGACAGAAAGAAACCTCTGCTAGCAGGGTAAATAATTGTCGCATCGCAGAAATTGATTTATTGATCTTGTTAAAAATACATGAACCGGTCCGAACATATATCAAGACAGTTTGGTAAAGCAAATCTGGTTAAGGGTGGGGGTAAGTTTTTTAGAATGTTGATGTCATGGGGGTTATTTTTTGTAGTGCCTGTTTCTCAGGTGGGTGGGAATTTTAACATTCACTAAATTTAGAACCCCCCCCCCCCCCGCCCGTGGACAGTATTCCTAAGTATTCCTAACTGCTACCCCACAATGTTTCCCTCTGTGGAAAAGAAAAAGAAAACACGAGAACGATTAAAAGATGTCCAGTGTACATGTATGTCGTGTCTTCATTAAAGAAGAGAGGGCGCAGGCAGAAAGGTGCGGCAAAGGCTTGTAGGGAAAATTAAATCCCGCGTTCGTTTTGAGATACTATTTTTTGCGTAGGTCCAGACCGCCTCATCTGAGCTGTACATGTACTATCTTGGAGTATGGGCCCTGTCAATCATGCTAGTCGTACCATTCACCGGCTCGTATACCGACAGACGAGGGCGCAAACCAGGCCTGATAGCACCCCTGATAGGGGCCATGCTAGAGACAGTTGTCATGATTTTAGTTCTGCATCTCGAGCTACCTGTGTACGTGTTGATCGTGGGAGGACTGGTAAATGGCTTGACTGGAAACGAGGCTACTCTTCAGCTCGCCATGATGAGTTATATTGCAGACACAGTGGATGAGAAGCAGAGGGCTTTTAGGTTAGGTACGTCATGTGACTGTTTTCTTTACGTCATTTTGACCAAATGTTCTCTTTCCCTCGCGTTTTTTTTTTCTTCAGTGTAACCAAAGTTAATCGAGTGGAATGGTTAGGAAACCTGACACCCTGTTATTCTACTATCCCTTTGTTCAGTTTTTCTGTGGAATCCTTTTGTCTGTGCACTGTCACGGTACATGAGTACCAAAATCCAGCCAATAAGATGCAAGTGTACTTTCACCTACGCACATCATATGAGCTTGAAACAAAAGATTGTGCACTCTCAATGTCACGTGATAGCCCCTCTGAACATCCAACCCACGCTATTGTGTTGTTCCTTTGAAGTTTGCCGGGCTTCCTAACCATTCCCCTCTATAAACTATGGTGTAACTGTATTGCTCATGCTCAAAATTCTCAAACAAAAGTTCCAGTATGAAACGCTAAGGGACCCCTGAACAGCCATAAGTGATTGGCTTCTTTTGTGGTGTAAGGCCTTATTTTGGCTTCGCGAAAAATCACAAAATATTGTGTTAAATACTTCTCGTGCCGCTCGCACAGAATTGGTGCTTTATTCCGAATTGGTGTCAGGGGCGTAGCCCCTGGGTGTTATCAATTTGCGATTGGTTTCGCTACAGTCATATCAAATGTGCTCTACAGTAACCACTCAGTTTAGCAAATATAACTCGAAATATCAGAACAGGGGCACGCAACAAATGTGTTCCGTTTCCTGTATAATAACTTTGTTCTCAAATTAACAGCGGCGTTGCAATCGGTTTTCTACCTATCCGCGACCCTAAGCCAACTGACCAGCGGTCTCTGGATAGAATACTTTGGTTACAAGATCACCACGTGGTTTGAGCTGAGCGTCCTGGCCTTTCCGCTTCTGTATGTGATATTCATGATAAAGGAATCGAGGCCAAACAGAAAGGAGGACACGACGCCTTTGATCAGCCTGAAAAGCCTAAAACCTGTAATCAAAATCTTCACCGAGAAACGAGATATCGGACGAAAGAATCATCTCCTTTTGATTTTCTGTTTTGCCGTCGTGTTCTTCTGTACCGTGGGCACCTTCTCCGTGTTTGCTCTATTTGTCATGCGCACTCCGCTTTGCTGGCCGCCAACTCTCCTCGGCTATTTCATGGCATACAAGTTTTCATCGTTCGGGATTGGAGCCGCTCTCGGGATCAAGTTGCTCAAGTTGTGCAAGATCAGCGATGCTAATCTTTGTAGAATCGGACTGATCGGACAGGCCGCCACTTTAGTCGTCATTGGGTTATCGGACAGGACTTGGATGGTGTTTTTAGGTAAGCCTAGCGCGTAGGACCGCGAATTTTGGTAACTATCTCATCAGAAACATAAATCAATCCACATTTGACCAGGCCCTAAATCAATCTCATAACGTCCTTGTTTGTTTTCTATATTTCCCTCCTCGAAGCGCCCGCTGTTGGAATCATCGGTGGAATACTGAACCCCGTCATCTATGACAACTTGTCAAAGATCGCGGGACCAGATGAACAAGGTAAAGTCGTGTACCCGGTTTACCTCGTGTACATATACATACAAGGACGTCAACTCTCCCGGTTTGCCGGGAGTCTCATGATTTTTCGCTCCGTCTCCCGGGAAAAATTCAAGAGGACTGCCATACATTTACTGTATTTCTCCCGGGAGAATTTCAGGAAATTTAGTCATTTCAAGGCGGTCTCCAGGTTTTTTAAGTTCTGGGGATTACGCTCTGATACGTACATAGATTTTATTTACACACATAGTAGAAAACACAACTTGCCGATTGCGCATTTTCCCTGGAAGGATGTTCCATATTGACGATATTGATTGGTAAAAAAAATTATAAAAAAATTATAATTCCAAAAATTATCTTCTGGTAAAATAAAGCTCAGTTCGTAGAGTAACCGGTATTGTGGAGGTCATGAGTAAATATTTTCCCTAGATGTTCTCATTTATGGCGATCCCTAGGTTGCTTCCTTGACTTCGATGATCATTTACTTTTCATAACCGATTTATCCTTTGATAAAAAAAAGGAGCAGAGTACCTTGCTCAATACGTCGTCATTCTGCAGGATTAAAGAGCCCGTCTCAGCAACTCCTTTGTTTTTGTTGTTTTCGTTCGAGATTAGAAGATGAATAAAAACAAACATTCAGATTTGATTTACCAAATTCAATCGAGACAATTTCTCTATATTCCCTAAATCAGCCGATGGAAATGATGTTTTCTCCGACTTGATATGTTGCTATGCTGTCAAAATGGCGGCTGACACAAGCTCTTTAAATGGGTCTTCCAACCATTGCCAGATAATGCAATATTTGTCCACAGGTAGCCTGTTTGCTGCCCTTACGGTCATCCAAACCCTGACTGAGCTCACCGGGACCATGTTATTCAACAATCTGTACCCCGAATCCCTACGCTTTGACGTACCGGGGTTTGTGTTCTATCTGAGTGCGGCCATGATGCTTCTACCTTTGCTGTTGTTCAGGTATTTCCCGCTTCTAAAGGAAAACACCGCAATTTTACAACACAATTTTCACGGTTAAAATGGAGCGCCTTGGAGGTTCGTTGATGTGTAGCCTGTGTAAGAAGTCGTCCTTTATTGCGACATGGGTTCCCTGTGCAAGAAAAGAGTCCGAGCAACGAGCTGGGACATTCCCCCCGGGGAGGGTTGGGAGGTATTCCTGCCAACATAGCATAGGTATGTGCTGCCAGGGGTTTGGAACCCTTGCCCTATTTAAGGGTACAACAAAACAAAAACCCCTTTTCAAGGATATCTCATAAAAATAGACCCGATCGGCGCGAAGGAAGAGGATTTAAGGCACCCTTTCTAAGGATCGAACAGGATTCAATGCCAAAAGGTGCAAACGATACCCTCAACCTCAAAAACCACAGCCTTTGGGGCGCACATACCTTCTACCTCCTACTGGATGAAGAAGGAGCTCTGCTTTCAAAACTCAGTTCGTCCTTCACTATCCACAAAATCCAAACGCTCTCGCCGTTAAATCTCTTACGTCATCAGTACGGAATGGTTCATCTCTTGTTCAGACGTCTGTTCTCGCGTGTAGGGACTCCATAAAAGACCGCGCTAACTGATGCGGTGATTTTCGTATCATGAACTGCTCTTGTCTGACAAAAGGTCCTGTAGAAGATCTCGACTAACTGACTTCAGGAGGAATTGTTCTCATGGTGACTGTAGAAAAGCACAGCATGTTCGAAAATTTCGTAAACGTGAAAAATAAATGCGCCCACCTACGAACCATGTCGATTTTGTTTTGCCACCGGCCTAAGCAACTATCTTATAGACATTTTTAATTTTGCAGCTGTATTCGTTTCCCAGAGCAGATGGAAAAGAAGGAACAAGGCAACCAAGAAGAAAAGAAAGATATACTGACAACACAACTCTAGAATTAGAGTGTAAACATTACAACAGACAAGGCGCAGAAAGGTTAAGAAGATCTCAACCTTCAATCCTACTTAAGTCGTCTTTCGCGCATGTTTCATACTGTTTCTTCATAGTACTGATAAACTCTGTCAAACTTTTTCGTTATCCAGTAAATGTCTCATTTGCGAAACCTGTGACGCATGAGGTTCTGTACATCGCTAATGCGCATGTCCCCAAGAATGGGCGCCATTGGTCAACCACTTTTATAGCGCATCTTGTGTTTCCTCGCATCCAGGACTGAGCCAGCAGCGCGACGCAGTAGAATGTTATAGTGCTTGGAGACCACCGCTCTTGCTCGTCCGTCGTCAAGATGTGTAAATAAATAAATAATCATATCCAGCCAATCTCATCCTGTTTTGTACCCACTCACCCTTTAAATTGAACTTTTGTCCGACTAAAGTAGCGCTTCTTCCGTATTTATAGCGACTTACTGTCCATATTCAGTCTTCAGCTGAAACGTTTTTAGATAAAATTATCGAACAATGTACCAATTTCGCAGCGATTTTAGCGATGTTTTTTTTCTGGCCTGAACTGATCTTTTCCATGAAACACAGGTTCCCCGCGCACTCGCCATGTCTATAAGATACTCGCCCGCGCTCTCGCCTAAACTCTGCCAACAATGGCTCATAATTTTTGAAATGCCTCTTTTCTCTGCAGGTTATTCCCTCACCCCGCTCTACCAGCTTGTCCGGTTCGCATTCCGATGCACAGTATATGCCGTTTCCGGGATAAGATGTCATGGAAAAAGCACCAAAGCTTGTGCGCTATGGAGTATGGGTAAAAATTTATTTGAATTTCTTTGTGCGCTCGTATTTCCAGCTCACGAGAGAGTCTACATTGTAAGTGGCGGGCCCAGACTTTCTCTCGATTTACGCGTATTCGCCAAAGAAGGGGCTGCAAGTAGTCTATCGCTAATTAAAGTTCCCCAGACTGTGCGGCACTAGATGTTTGATGCATGTTTTCTGATTCCAAGACCTGAAATGACCTGAAACGTACTTTGTCAATGGCATTTTGATTCCATTTTATGCGATTTTTAAGCATGTGTCGGTGAAATGTACCCGAAATGGCTCAAAAGCGCCATGTGCTATCTACTGTAACAACATGCACCTTTCGTACATTTTGAGATTCGTACATGAAGCTTTAAACATTGCTGATAATAGTATTTTTTTTTCGTTTTCACAAGTTCTCATATTACATTGATTATTATTTATATAATACTTTGAATAGCATGAGAGGTCATTTATGCTGTGCATGCTAAAAACATCATCAGAAATGCCCTACGCATATCGCGACTAGCTACGACTACGGCAGCTTATATCTGTAGTTTCGTCTTTCTCTTACTGCACTATTTTTTCGTAGTCCATTAAATAGTTTGAGACTAAACCAGGGAACTTCCCTGACTTAAATATGACTAATTTTAATGAGATCCTTAACGTTGCCAATGCGCATGCGTTCAGGTCTGGGCGCCATTGGTCAGCCACCTCGGTTCCATATAAGGGTATGTGAGATGACCTTTCCTTTTGCGCATCTTGTTCCTCGCATCCAGAACTGAGCCGGTGCGACGTTGGAGAATGTCGTAGTACTTTGAGACCACCGCTCTGGCGCGTCCGTCGTCAAGACTCGGTGCGTAATCGAACAGGGTATCAAGGCGTAGTAGACCGAGGTTCTGGAATACGCGGATTTGTAGCTACGAGGAGGAAGGATTTAAATGTAGATATAAGTTGAAAGTACTAAAAGTGGATATCAAGTGCTAGTGTTTTTACGAATCCGCGCGGGGTTCCTGTGTTTTTTTTTTTTCTTATGGCCGAGCAAAACAAAATGGCGACCAAGAATAAGATGTTTCTCGAACATATGCTGTGAATATGTGGATAAGCATGCGGATAAGCACTGAGATATACTTACAGTCTTACCAAATGAGGTAAGGGGGATTTCTTTAAAAGGACGTTGTCGGAAGTTTTGCATTGTTGATGAGTGGAGAATTTTCAGCTTTACTCAGTTCCATGCAAATCGCGCCGTTTTATGTAAAACGCCTAAATAGTCCGGCGGATTAGCGTAAAAATCGCGCACTTTTGGCTAAAGACTCCAGACTTTGCATGTCAATAGTTTTCAGTATTTTGTCGAAGATTAGATATGGAGGCACGCTAAATTTTATTCGTAGCGAAAGCTAGAACAGTTTTAATGTGAACCATTGTTTTGCCATTGGCAGCCATCTTTGAATCCTTTGTTATTCATGAGCTCTGCGGCACTTGTGAAATCTTCCATCGTCCGTGGTTATAGAGTATAGCACAGTACTAGGAAGAAATATCATGCCAAAATTTTAGAGACAAGCTTCGTTTTACACATTCGACACATGAGGTACCAATTTTCTCGATCTTTTTTAGAATTTGTTGGTCATTCCTGAAACATTTAATCAAACCTCAGTCAGACTATTGTTTTACAATAGAAATTATAAACATTCACAATAAACTGATCGTGACATTTAATAGATCACTAAAAACTCTAAGGAGACGCTCAGCCGAAGTCAGTCAGCTAAATCCATAGTTCAGAATTAGCAAATGTTGAGCTGCTATGGCTGTGTAGTCTAGAGAACAACTTGAATGTTCACAAAGCTAAGTTCTAAACCTCATTTGAATAACAAAGCATTCAACATGGCTGCTATTGAGCTAAACAATAGTTCACGCTAAAACCTCTCTAGCTTTCGCTACGAAAGAATTCCAGCGTGCCTCCATATCTACGATTTAAAAATACATTGAAAACTATCACCTGGCAAAAAATTGGGGCTTTAGCCTAAAATGCGCAATTTCCTCGAAAATTTGCTCTAATCCACCGGACTATAAAGCTGGAATCGTCCACTGCTCATAACTTACCGCCGCATTGTTTCTATGCCCGAGACTGTACATTGAAAACGATCCATCTGGAGCTCCCCTTGTGTCGTTGTACAGTTTAGTGGGCATATTAGGGGTGTAAGCACCATAGTCATTGGCGGGATAGTTCACGGCGGAATGTTGACCAGACATCAGCCATATCATACGGGTTAGGACATCCTTGAGTTCGGCTCTAGTGGTTAGCTTGGGAGGGAAGTTGCGGATCTAAAAGGGAGGAGGGTATAGCTGACATTTGATAAACCAAAGACTAATTAAAAGGGCATAATTGAATCTGCCTTATGCCTTCGGCAAACGTCGCGCCGTTTCAATCAAAAACAATAGAACGTTTTCCATTATATGAATTCTAAATGGTTGTATGGGTGTTTATCAGAACAGGGAGGTTTGGAAGAATGTGTTGAAGAAATCTGTTTTCGTATCGAAAATATTTTTCATGATCTTTATTGGTCATGCGCCTTTCTTTATTTGTTCTCAATGACTAGTGCTTGATTAATGCCCACCTTTCCTGTGCCCCCGAATGGACCGGTGCCATCTGCGGAAATTTCACTGACCCAACGTTGGACTTCAAAATCCGCCCGAACAGCGTACTCATCGGGATAATATCTGTCAAATAGTCATTAATAGGTTACCCTGGATAACACGTTCACAGCCAAGACGCCTCGTCGAGCCCTTAGGTCTGGTCTACACACGAAAGCTACATTGAATAGTTTGCTTGCGGTTGCGTTCGCTTTATGTACACTAGGCGCAAGGGCAAGCGCAAAGAAACGCAACGATTTCCTTGCGCTTGCGTCTGCGCTTGCGTTCTAGTGTAAACCACATACGAGAAATGTGTAAATTTTATATTCTTCGCGTTCGTGTGTAAGCCCGCCCTAAGCGTCTACACAACCGTGTTTTCATTGGTTCTTTGAGCTTGCGCGCTGGATGGTAGCACGTTCCGTGGCTTTTGTGTACCCATGGCTAAGAGCCAATCATAATTCGTTGAGAAACGCACGCGCGCGTTTGTGGTATGATATGTGGTAGTCATTTCGTTTGGTTCGCCTATACTCACATGTTCACGTATTCGCTGACCATATCCTCTATGACTCCTAGAATCGCCAGTCCGTCGTCACGATAAGGGTAGTAGGGAAGAGCTTTCTTGTTGTTCATTCCGCGCCTCTGTTGAGACAATCAAATCGGATAACTCTCATTCAATGACAATAGACCTTTTTCCAAAATGGCCGCCGAAAATTAAAATCGATTTTTGTTAAAAATGAACACCAGCACTAGAGCACACATCATCACTTTAGTAATTTACAAAATTTCGCTGCATTATATACAATATCTTCCGAGAAAACGAAAGTTAAAAATTTAAAAATTTACAGATGTTTGTATGACTGGGGGTATGCGTCATACCCCCAGTCATACAAATCTCTGTAAAAATTTCAATTTCCAGACTCTGCTTTCTCAGCCGACATTTGGCATAACGAAAATTTGAAGGATTACTAATGTGATTATGCTCTTTCTAGTGCCAGTGTCTGATTTTCAGTCAGTTTAATTTTAAGACATGTGAATTTGCGGCGGCCATTTTGGAAAAAGGTCTTTTGTCTTACGCCTCCTACACCGTCGCTTACACTTCCGTCCCCGTCAATGAATGTTTACACGAATGGAAGAGCTTAACTAGCTTACGTCTCCGCTTATATCATTAGTGTAAAGCTGGCTTAACTGATCACAACATGAGCCAGTTTCGACCACGAACGACCTAAACAGAAAGAAACTTTCCTCTGTCGATACGTCCTGACATGAAGTCGATCCCGAATCAGCTTCCGTAACGCTGAGTCAACCGTGCTTCCTAGATTGATTTAAAAGCATCGAAGGTCAGTTCCTTTTTTTGTGGATTATTTGTGAGACAATATATCGCTGCTAACGTCTGTAATATTTACACAGGTCGCCTACATTAATCGAACTTGCGACTAATATATTCAAAATTGATTGGTTGCTGGTACGAAATTGGAAATTAGAGTTACCTTTAAGTTCGCTCTCAAATCCGAGCCATCCCAAGATACAACTTCTGCTGCTTTCTGAATAAACATTACGGCGCCCTCCCATCCATACGGGTGAAGGTGATGCTCGAACCAGTTTGGTGATATCAGTTTTGGCGCACCTAGAGTGTTGGCGGTTACTGTACCCCGACAGTGGTACTTCATGATGACATAGAGAGGGTGGAGAGGGTGAATGTGTCTGTCCATGCTGATGCAGATGACTTCCGTTATGAAATGAACGTTGCATAGATGCTCCACCATCTGACTGTACGCGAAGTCTGTAAGCTGGAGATTTAGCTTGGCGAATGTCCAGAACCCGCCATCTGTCGGAGTATAGACTGGGGAATCTGGGAATGAATGATGAATTTAAGGGCCAAGGTATTATTTTGACGAACGAACGAACCCAAGTTTACGCTTCCATGTAGGTCTTCCAAAACAAACTCAAATCAAGCCAGGAGGTTTAAATCTTTTGAGTAACTGGATTTTTGGCCAATTTGTGTCAAAATTGCTCGAAATCCTGGTAAAATCTCTTTTAAAAGATCTCTAACAAGCCCCCGCCATAATTATTATGTCTCACCTCGCTTGTAATCCATCTGTATCGCTACCGGCATTAGCTTCCTCACAGACTCTTTCTCCATGTCTCCTGACAGAACCGTCACAAACAGACCTATAGGCGACTTGAGGGGCCACATGGTCCGGTTGAATCCCTCGCCAGGGAACTTGTACAGGTCTTTCATGGTTACCATGTCATCACACATCGGTACACGAAAGGCATATACAAATTTCTTACGAATAGCCTGTCGATCACAAAAGAGTGGAACAAAGTTAATTGCTGAAAGATGTTATTAGACCGGATTCCAGATACATGCCGAAAACTAGAATCAAAGTAAAATAGGTTAAGCCAATCAGGAGCAAGAAAAATTCAACAGCAAAGCAATCGGAGGACGAAGAAAGCGCGATTCGCGTTTAGTTCGTCGTCAGAAGAACTGCGAACCAAACATTCCCCGCATTAACCCACAGCCGATGCTAAACCCATAGTTACCATACTACGTGCGTCGCGAAAGTGAGGCGCGCTAGTATAGGACAGTTGAAGGGAAAACGACGCACGTTTCAAAACGCCTTACGTTAATTTATCAGGGTTTTGCTCGATGTCACTACAAAAGACAGATTGCGTTAGTTACTTGTATATCTACCTACAGACCTATTCTAGAGGGCTAAGAGGCATTGTCTTGAATAAACATGCTCCTCTATTGCTGGTACCACTGTCAGACTTTTCCTTATATTTGAAGTAAGGGTTCAAATCCTCGAGAACGCAGTGCGTCGCGAAAGCAAGGCGCGCAATGGGAGAGGTAAAGGAGAAGGGCAGTGACACACACTTTCGTTCGCCGCGAAGCCCCATGACACCAACGTACTGCTTAAGGCTTCAGTGACACTTTGGCCATGCAACATTCCTGTTACGCGAACACAACTCGTTCAAAAGCAAAGCTAAACAAATTTGATTCGACAAACTAACGATAGAACGATCAATTTCTCACGATCTTGATTTTCGAACTCTAAGTAGCTAAGTGACTTTAGAAGTTGGGTCACCTTTACAGTGTGCCCGAATTCTTTTCTCTTTCTCTCTCTCTCTCTCTCTCAATGTTAGTCTCGAAAGTGAGTAAAACAACAAACTACGAGTTCCTTCCTTTACAACATTGGGAGGGACAGAAGAGAAGAAAATGCTAAGTGATCTCGGGTGTTTTCCCGCCTGATTGTAATTCTCATTTCACAGGCTCATTCTCGCTATTTCTATTTTGCTCCTTTATTAACGTACCCATTGCAAAGCGTTCCTCCTTGGAACACCGCAAGTAAGATATTTCAGAACGTTCGCCAGAGCTTCGTTCCAATTAAAAGTTGGGTTCAGATTCATCTTGAGATCATCCCAATGGATTCCACCTGAAAAAGCGTCCAAAAAGCAGTGTTATAATTCACATGCTCGCCTATTACGCAAACACCTGAAATACGAAGAGTCATACCCAGTCGCTAGTGGCGCGCGATGAATTATGGGGCGAGTAGCGCGGACCAGGTCACCCTTCCCATAATCCTGTGCGCGCCTGCCAGGTTACGCAATACCGGTAACAGTCAAGTAACACCAAAACGCACTAACGGACGGGGTTTCAAGTCTCTGAAATATGTCTGTAGTATGAACTCTTGGCGAATGATTTACGCACAAAACCCATAAGATGGATCATCTTGACTAAAGAAGTTCCAGAAGATGAATTCAACCTAAAACACCGTCAATCGACAAGAAGTAGTTATTGTCTGCGATAGTTGAAATTCTGATATCCCAATGACATATTTAGGGAGTTCACGGTTTTCATAATTTGACTGTGATGAAGGCAAATCAAAGAAATGTTTCCCTTTTTTTTCTTTTTTCAAATTTCTTGGACTGGTAAAATGGATTTGCATCCTAGTAAGCCAAGGCGAGTACAATAGAACTCCCCCCCCCTTCAATGTTGATGTCAATGAGATGAATTGTCGCGGTATTTTCACGCCGTGAAAATACGTAGCAAAACTTACTGGGGAAGGGGAGCATGTGGCCATGACTTACGATTGTTGGAAAAAGTAACTTGTTGCAATGCCATAGGGTTTACTCCCGCCAACCTCTGCTCAGCGAACAGTTGGTCGGATAACCACTTAGACTGATCTGTCTGGAATGTATCATGGTTTTCTGGTCGGCGTACAATTTCCTGTAGAAGGTAATAATGTTATATGTTAGCGTGTTTGTTTAGCTGTTGCATATCCCTTTTGAACAATGATGGTCATGGATGCATCCAGAAGTCTAAATATAAATACACCCATTCCAGAAAAGGTTGCAATTGTCTTTTGTAGCCCACGATGCACCATGGGAGACAATAGGTTTACCAAAACAGAATCATGGACACTTGTTTTTAGTTTAAAATTTCATAGTCATTGTTAATGCCAAATGATTGTACCGCTCGCAAGATATTTTGTACTTAACTCTAGAATTTCGTTCTGCTGAGTTTCTATCATGACGCACCACCGCGCACAGGGAATTTCCGCTGCAAAAAAAAACTGAAAAGCTGAATTTCCCAAGGCACACTCATGGAAGTGTTCGGAATTCACATGGATAGCCATGGGAAATCCGAACACTTTCGATTAAATCCAGCTTTTCCAATGGATGGGTTTCTGCAGAAATTCCCTGTGGCGGGCTACTACAGATGCAGTGACGGTGCAACCGGCTTTTGTGAAATGGGTGTATAGGGCAAGATTATCCCGTAAGACAAAGATTCAAACGTGTTATTCTTCTGGTTATCATAACACGATTATATGTACTTCAAATTATGAGCTCCATCAAATCACAACACAATTATGCCAAAAGCACTGGACTGGGGTTTTACTCTATGTCACAAAAATACAAAATAAAAACAAACATTATCTGGCACAGATAATGACATTTATCTGAGCACGTATCTTTTCATACTGTCAGTTGGTAGACAAGCTGGCGCGCGGGCTGTCGGTGGGAAAATACAAGCAATTCTTTTAGCCAATCAAGGCAGAGCCGTGGTTCCATTCCTGTATGTATCGGCTGACTAGCATTTCAGTTAAGCTTATTCTTTGGAAGAAACAGCGACAGCCTTCAACCAAAACTTCTTCAGTTCAAGGTTTTTTCCCACCGCCTCCCCAACCCCAGCCCACTTGTATTGATCTTGTCTTGTCAACATTGTTTCGAAGCGAGTCCGCAAGGTTGAGTATAGTATATATGTGTATAGGCTAGATAATGTGGGTGGCGGTTTTTTCTTCCCCACCTTTTGCTGAAGTGATTCAGTTAGTACTGTAATCCAATTTACATAATTTACGAGTTGAAAATAAACGTCACATCTAGTGGCCGAAAAATCCCAACCGTGCGAGTACGTGTTTTGGTCTTCCTCCCTTCAGCAAAACGTAGCACGGCGCATAGCAGAGCTCGCACCTTCCACTTTTCCATATATCTTGCTGAGAGAAGTGCTGAGATAAAGAATGTTAAGTCAATTATTCTTAAGCATACCTACCCCCATGTGCTTTAGAGGAATTGGCTTGAATATTGACCGCATGAAAACATAGTCCTCCTCAAGTTGTGGTACTGCAGGAAGGCTTGCCGTCTTTTCCATATACTTGTAGTAAGTTGCGTTCGCAATGCCGGATAATGTAAGGAGAGCTTTTGCGTGTGTACCCATGAAAGGGTTTGCCTGGACCTGTTTCACGAAGTCTGACATGCTCATGTTTAGCCTCGTGAAGGGAAACGCTGGGGGAGGTTTGAGGTGCCATATCTTCCTCTGAGCCTCGAGTTCTGCTTGGCGGTTCTTGTAGCAATGATTTGTTGAGGAATTCTGCGGGAGGGCGACTTTGCAATATGACGCATGTCTATGGAAAATAAATGGAAATGCCTTCGTTACGCAGCAATTCCTGATTTTGAATACTGTCAAGAGTGGATTAACAAGAGTTAGAATCTTTCGTACAGTATTTGTCCACATCACAGTCAGAAAAGTGTCTATTTTTAGATTTGAATTTCGCGCGCGAAAGTATTCGAATGCTCGTATACCCAATACACAACAAATAGAGAATATCCTACCTTATCGTTGCGACTTTAAAGGTTTTTCGATTGATCTGCGATTTAATTTTAGGCTGGATCTCACAACTGTTTACGTGGCGAGAAAGTGGGAACCCTGTGGATGACGAATTTTCGCGGGAATCCTAGTTCTAAAAATAGACACTTTTCTGACTGTGATTCGGGCGTACATAGTAAATACGGAAACTCTTGGAAATCAACTCTTGATACTGTAAAATACCCACGAGTGAGAACTTGCATGTTCCCAAGTTAGCCTAAACAGGTTCTTGTATAAATGTGCTTACTGCAAAATGGAGCTATTGAGGTTCTTAAATAAAGTTATTAATTTTTATGGCCCAAATAGTAATGTAATATGACTTCAGCAATGTGGTATATATCCCATTTTCTCCTATATTTCTAGTAAATCATTAATAAGTAATTGGTCATCATGGGCTTACAACTGTACATAAACTGAAGCATTTTTCGTACTGATATTAAGAAATTTTCCAATATTCATGATTTCCATGATTTTTTTGTGAATATATTCCTGAGTTGCAAGTTCTTTTTTCTATTTTTTGGAACATTTAGAACCTATTTAAAATCTTATATAAAGGGTGTATAACAGTCCGGCAAAGAAAAATATATGTTATCTACAAAAATACTGAGCGTGACTAGAAACTCCAGTCTAAATATCCTTTTTCACCAAATTATCTTACCCTAATTCCAAGAAACAAATGAAGATGAGCAAGCTCAGCGGACCAGCTAGCAATCCTTGGCAAATCATTTCTTTTTGTGCGAACCTGCATTAAAGCAAATGGCGACAACAAAAGGACGTGATTAAAATACTCCCAATGGGCGACGCAAGCCTACTTATTTGCAGTGCCGTAAAAGTGGAGATACATCAAGAGAGTGACAATATGGAAAAGGGTTGAGGATGGATTATTATTTTGATGTGTAAGGGCTGAGGCGTGGATTAAGGGGGGCTGAGGGGGCCGCGTCCTTTTTCGAGATATTTCCACATGCATTTACTGCGAAGGTAAATTTTAGATGTTGGGCCACCTTAATCTTTATGTCCACCCCCAACCCTTTTCGGAAGTTCCGCCCATGGGAGGGGTAAGCTTTAAACACAACGGTTATTCCTACACTTACCAATATACAGCTCGAGATTTAATAATGCGTGGCTTTTCTTTTAAAAGGCAAGCGGCCGTTTTTGAAACGCGGCGACTGGACTGTGCTCTTAATAATCGGCGTTCCTTATTTCGAAATGATATGAGAATGCCATCATTTGCAGAGGGCGTCTCAAAACTGCTAGACACAAAGTGCCGGGCAACTGCTAATTGTTGCACTTGTCTAAAAAACTAAAACAAAGATATCTTTTTTCTTGCGAAGCAAATAATTAAAAGGTGCTTTGAAATTCACTTAGAGTCATTTGGCAGCTTGGAAACTCGTGCTCGGTGATCCAAAAACGCATATTTTTTTAAAATACTAATAATAGTCGTTTTCAGCATTGAATATGAATCACAGCTCCTTCTCCTTTGTGCTGTACTGCTGTACTCATACACTTTTATTGTATAATCAAAGTAAAACTAAATTAAATCCAAGATTCTATTAGGAACGTTTTTTCTATGAATACCTCTGATGTCTTTCAATTTGACGAATACCAGTTCATTGACATTGCATGCTAAATTAGCATTATGCTGGTGATGTCTTTGGTTATTTTTAAAATAAGTAAATGGATAATTTTTTGCATCATAAATATCTGAATCCAACCTCAGTTGCTAAGTTTCAGTGTTCCTTGGGGAACGTCTATGCTATAATTTGATAACTCCTTGGCAGCGAAGAGGCCCACTGGGACAAAATAGTGTTTTAAAATATTGTGTATTTGTTAGTGTTGTTCGAGTGTCGTTCAATGAGAAAATGGATGACCACATTCTAAGATCACTGTTAATATATTTAAGTATTTTGTAAAGCTTCATTTATGTGCTCATCTTTGGTAGAAGTCTAATTAGATATGTTACTTTTTAATGGTACTTATGATCAATAAATCGCAAACATACGAATTAAAACTTACTTCCCCTCCTGGTCGAAACTTGTTTTAAATGGTGCACACCTTTTTTAATTTTAACCACAATAATCCGAATTTCTCTGCTAGATATTATTTGTCAAAACAAATCTAAATTTTCGTGAGTTAACCATCACGTGTCTAATTGGCTTGTAGTTCACCTGTTCTTTCCAAACCCTAGTAACAAACGACGAAAAGTTTAATATGCTAAGTGATAAAAATTCTATCGTTAAACAAATATAACATTTTTTTTCGGAATTTCTTACCTCCTTATTGCTTTATCATTTTGTGTATTTCGTCCCAGTCACTATTTTTTGCTAAGAATCCACTGAATTCTCTTCAAGTTAGAATTTGTTTCAATTTACAAACGGTCGAAAAAAAAACTAATAGCTTGTAGCCCGCCCTAAAATTGACCCAAACTAAATCGTTAGTGGTTTACCTTGGGTCACTGCACCAGGAAACACGTTGCACAGGTGGAATTTGACCTGGGGAACTTTCTTCTCGCGAGCGCAGCGAAGCACTTATTTTTAATAAGTGTTAATTTTCATTTGTTTTTATCCCGAGTTTCTAATATGAGCAAACAAGATTATTGCCCACGTGTCGAATGAGACAGCAAGAGACAGGATACATGCGGGAGACCGTTATTGGAAATTTCCAATGCCAAGTGGTTTTATTTGCTTTATGCACAATTGCACTTGACTCGATAGTTCTAAATTAATAACACTTGAAAACGAAATTCGAAAATTTTAACACAGCAGGAGGCTGAAACATTATATTGAAAATAAATTAAAAACTGTTTTATTGGAAAGAAAAACAAAACTTACCAACAACAACAAATAAAAAATTGAAAATTAAGTGCTGAGCTTTGCAGCAAATTCTGTGCATCCTTTTCATTGCCAGACGGATAGAAGTTTGTTCAGTGTGTAATCAAATGACATTGTGGCTTTCGAAGTCATGGTTAGATGTCGTGTTTCATTTGTCCTGAAAAGAGCTTCCGGGACGTCTTTTTTGTCCATTGCTAATTAAAAAGCTGCCTTGATCTACACACGGATCTCCAATCGGCGACAAAATTGTTGAGAATTTTATGTCTACAATCGTTACAGATCGTCATAAAATAAAAACCGCTGCCCTTCTCATTAACACCCCTCCCCCAACTCAATGTTGTAAACGCACTAGTGGTTGAGTACGGGGGAGCAGTTGAAATGATGAAAAAGATTTTCGAAGAGAAGTTCTCAACTACTTTTGTCGCTGATTGTCGCCAGAGTAGCAATATCCACGATTGTACACAAAACGCAACATCAAAACGGACCTCGTTATATGCGGGAGCAGACAACGAGCACTCCCTCTGCTGTTTGCAGGTGGTTCTGTTTTGTAAATATGAGTTTTAAAAGTTGCTGGAGAAACATTTATCTGTTCTTGTTTGCCAGGTGGCACCTGGCTTGGGAGTGATATTTTCCATGGACAGCCTCAACTATAATGTTGGGTAGATAATGTTTTATATTTTACTAGCCAACAGAAAAATACCAGTCTTTTTTTTCTTCACAATTTAGGCTAGGAGCCCACTCAACAGGAGCCTACATCTACACTCTAGGTGTTGCCTGACTAGCTATAACAGGTTTTTGCCGATGACAAAAAGAGGATGTCCGTCAAATGCCTCGGAAAAAAGAATACGAGGAAAGTTCTTAAATTGTGCCATCGACACGTTTTCTTCATTTTGGCAGGAGGAGCCCTTTTCACTAAAATTTTAGAAACGAGTCTACGTCATATTATGATTGTGCGCATGCGCAGACCTTAGACGAGAAGAAAATTGAGATTTTGTTTTCGAACCATTACGAAAACATAAAATTGACAATTCCTGCGCTAAATGGTCATATTAAGCTACCGGGTTTTATTAACTTTGCTGTTTTAATATTATATGTACAAATATTTGGAAAAACACGAGACCCACATGGATGCCCTTTGGGTTCTTCTGATGTATATATATGCGAGCAAAGGTAGTGAACTGTCGGTTGGGTGAAATGCTCGCTTAAGGGGGTACTACCGAGGGAGCTTGCTTCCCTGCCAATTCCCCATGGGAAGGTCTGAGACAAAAGCCGACCGGTTCTAGACGGACAACCTCTTAACTCGAGGGTGGGCTTACCAGAAACAGGCCTGACGGGTCGCATAATCGGTAGAAGACGGTCTCGTACTGAGTATGGACCGGATGCCAGCGGCTGCGTCATGGTTGGAATGGTCCCACGGCTGGATAAGTTAGCTCAATCAGCGAGGTGGCATTTATGTAGTGTCATAACTCAATTCAGACTACTCTTCGCCCAACTACAATTTTTTTCGAATGTCTTGCAAATTAAAATATATAGATACTCACTGCTTCTCTTATGGTACCTTTTAGCGGGACAAGTGCCTTTAAGTGAAGAGTTGTTATCCCGTAGCAGAGGGAGAGGCCAACAATTTCTCCGATTTTCTCATGGACACGACTTTTTCCTCGTACTTCCATTCTCACAACGTAGAGAATACATCGAGCTAAACAAATGGCTACACCAACAGTCGCCCCCCCCCCCCCATCATTTTATGCTTGCTCCCAGTTAGTGAGCGACGTATTCAGCTGTACCACAGATCAAAGTTGATCAGTTCAATCAGGTGCTACAGGTAGAGACCTAAACCAGACCATTTTTCGAAAAACTCCGAGGTGCAAGTTGCTCCAAAGGGCGCCAGATTTTAAAAGTGTGCGGGCCGCCTTTACAAAAAAACATGAAAATCCGCTGAAAAGTGCAGCCATATGCATATTTCCACTGAGAATTTAATACATAGGATATTTCCACATGACCTTTCTTTTTACCCCAGAATTTCCAAAGGTATTCATGGCAGGGGCGGATCTAGGGTAGGGGTTCTGGGTGTTGCAACCCCCCCCCCCCCCCTCTGAATCCTGAATCCGCCCCTGCATGGGTCTCAAGATAATTTAGAATTTCCTGAGATTGTTTCAAATTTCCAAGAGGTTGTACAGGAGCCTGGAAATTCCACAAGGGTAGGGACATTGTTGACAGTTAGGAGTTTCTCGATAGGAGGTTGCGGCTTTTTTTTGTAACAGCCCATTCAGCATAATTTCACAACAATTTTCGCTATAAATTCTGGGGTTGCCTCCCTTCTTTACTATCAGTATCAAGGTATCTCAGCGGCGTAGCAAGGAATTTCTGAAGGGGGAGGGGGGGGCAGATAGTGAAAAATGGGACGAAAATGCTCAAATGTCCTCCAGCAAATACAGTAAATGTATCGGAAAATTTCCGAGAAAGGGGGGCCCTGGAACCCCCTGGCCAGCCTGTTTCTACTGTTGTACAGTAACACGTTTTTGCTCGAGTTTCAGTAACTTTTCAGTAGAGTACACTGTAACTGGAGAGGGTAAGTCTGCCAAAGAGAAGTATTTGTATAACAAAACTGTTTTCTAATCACACTTACTAACAATATTGTCTGATAATAGACAAAATAGGCTAACAGTGTTTACATCGTTGCCACCCAATTCAGATCATGTGATGTTCCTTTTGTTAGTTCTGACAGGTTAGTACTCGATCACACTGACCAAAAGGACGCTCTATTTGTTAGTTCTGACAGGTTAGTACTCGATCACACTGACCAAAAGGACGCTCTATTGACTGTGAAACAATAGAACGAGGAACATCACAATATATCTATGCCTTGTTCTATTGTTTCACAGACAATAGCACATCCTTTTGGTCAATGTGAACAAGTGCTAACCGTTCTGACGTCCACACGTCCACTTGATCGAGTTAGAAGAATTTGACTATCTAATCATCACATGATCTGAATTAGGTGGCAACAATGTAAACATTGTTAGCCGATTTGGTATGTCACTGACTTTGCTATTCAGTAACCTTAAAAACACAAGTAGGTGAACAAGAGTTGTTTATTACAAGACACTGCTACAGATGTTCTAATCAAAGAGACCAAAGCCCATGTCATCATCTGATTCCTCCTCAGACTCTTCCTTCTTCTTCTCCTCCTCCTTCTTCTCCTCCTTAGCTTCTCCAGCAGCAGGGGCAGCACCACCTCCGGCAGCAGCTACTCCACCAGTGGGTACACTAGCGAGCTTGCTCTTACCAGCCTCAATAACCTGGGAAACATCGGTATGGTACAGTAATGAGCAACAGTTGGAAGACTATTATCTTTGTAATTATAGGCATAAGCACATTTTGGGTTTTTTCAATGGTACCGTAGTTCATTTTTCCTCAGTGATCCTAGTCTTGTGATTGACACAGTTGAAAAATTGTGAATACCGATGAGAAACTGATGAAGCTTGAATGGAGACAATAGACTGCTGTTTGGTATTCACAACTTTATCAACCTGAAACTGAGGCCACTGTATTTATGGGCCACTGATGCCTATTCAGTGGTAGAACAGAGAATTTGAAACAGGACTATTCAATATTAGTATCACCCAACTAGTGGACTATTGCCAATGCTGCATTCTGATTGGCTACGCTACTAGGGGACTATTATCAATAGATCTCTAGTAATGAAAGCGCTGATCTGTGGCCTCATGGGCTATTGGCCCATAGCCCTTTCGGGCTCGAGGTCTAATTGTTAAATAGTTGCTTTTGGATTTGGTTGTGGAAGCACAGAAAACAATGGGATTTTTGCATGAGTGACCACCAAACAATAGCATTTGACGACCAAAGATCGATTCCCAAAGCAACCTTTTTGAAATAGGTGTATGACCACTCTCACCTCATTAATGGACTTGCCCGACAGCTCAGAGATGACCTTGTTGAGGCGCTCGTCATCACAGTCAATGCCGACAGAGCTGAGGACATCCTTTATGCTAGCAGCAGTGGGTTCCTTGCCACCCAAGGCACAAAGTAGATAAGCGGCCACGTAACGCATCTACGGTACATGGGTAACAATCATTAGTGGGTTAGCAGTTTAGGCAGTGAGGAACTCAGACCGGCATGAACTTTTACCAGCTCTTTCTTTCCATGCGTTTACATGAACCCAGTCTGAAAACGAAGCCAGACCGATGAGTTCATTCCAGTTGTTGACCCGCCACAAACAACTTTTGTACAGGTTTGAGTTTGTACCGTTCTCATGTAAACGCTGTTTTCATACCGCACTGAAATTTCAAAGTCTGCATCATTTTGAAATGGTCTGCATCATCATGAAATGATCAATAGGCATCCACACTATATTCAAAGATCAAAATTCCAAAACATGCCAGCCTCATGTAAATGGCCTAACAATTTGTGACAGTCTCATGTAAACAGCTGTTACCGGCTCAAGTCCATGCCAAAAATAAATAAACCATTTACGCATCTCCTAAGTGTGGAAAACTGGAAGGTTTGGTGGAACGGTTTGAATGGGAAAGCACAAATAATGTGCCAGGGCATACTTCCCCTACCCCTAATAAAAAAAGTCCGCTGTTGCTCCTCAGTTTCTAGAGTGGTAGTTTTATTATCAAAGGGGATTGCTAGAACACGTTCTTTTTAACACAACAAGAGGTATCGCCTGCATGTAGTCACATTCGTGTGATGAAATACATTGCTTTTCAAACATTTTGTAATTTACTAAGCACTTTCAAATTCACATGGACACCATTTTTCTAAAGCCAGATTTCGATGTCATTTCCACTTTTATAACATTAAAATGCCACTAAAGTCAAGTTAAATAACTATTCTAGCGATGTACATACTTTTAAGTCGGTGTGTGACACGAAACGATGTGCACGCTTAGAATAAAATCAAGACTTCCGAAGACCTTCTTGTGTCTTGCTTGTCGATAGCGAGAGAACGAGCGGGAGGCACGTGGACAATATATACTCCATATGCGGGGCGGCCCGCCCACGACCAAGGGGTCATTCGTGACCGGAACATTCTCTAGAACTTCAAAAACAAAATGGCGGACAGAATAACACAACTACAGGATGCCTTGAACCAGGTAATTTGATGTTATTTCGTTGAAGAAAGTGTACACATTTTAGCCTTAATGTTTATAGGAGCTGGTGTTTGTTTTGTTTTTGTATTTTAGCTTGCCGACCAGTTTTGTAATAGCATTGGAATTCTTCAGCAAAGCGCTCAACCCGGACAGTTTTCAGGGTTTGAAAAAGGTAGGCATTTCCCTCAGAAAAGGATTCCAAAATCCACGCATAGAACAGTCACAATTTCAATCTAGGAAAAAATGTGCCTTTAGATGAACGTTATGTGCAATGGATTTTGGGGATGATTTGTTCTTCTGTATGCTGTAGTTTCAGTAGACAAACTGCTCCACTGCTTTAAAGTGACATTAAAAAACATGAACTAAATAATGTGAAATTATCGGTATTCTTACTGAGCATTCCCTGCGAGCAGAGGCTGCTTTTTACCTCCGTGCATTCACTTTTATCTTTTTGTTTTCTTGCGTTTTCAATTTCTCAAAACAAGCCTCTTCGCACAAATGTCATTTCTCTTTCACACAATATGTGCAAGAAAATGGTGTGAGCTTGGTGAAACTAGTTGGTCAGGTTTTTATGTGAGCAAGAATTTATCAGCTCCAGAACTTATGCAAAATGAATTTTTTTTTGTGAATTCTGGCTCTTCAGACCAGAAACACCCCCTTTTCCAAAAGCCTTCATCTGTCCCTGTGTTCCCCTAGAAACAAAAGTATAGATAACTGGTTGTTCATTTGAATATTTTTAGCATCAAGTGCAGATGACAAAGCAGTAACTCAAGAAGGTATGTATGTCCCCTTGTCTCCCCAAAGACAACCAATCCCAGGTGATATCACCTCACAATGTGCAAAGGATTGTTTGCCAAAACGAAACGTTCCTGTGTAGGTCCTGCAAGAGGTACCTCAATTATCGCTGTTTTGAAGCGAATACTAGATTTAATCATCATACAATTCAAACCCAGTTTAGATTTGTCATAAGGCAAGATTTCCTGAAGGAAATTGACATTATTTTTGCTCAATCGCAATTTTATTTTTTTGGAATCTGTTTGTAATACTTGACGATGCAACAAAAATCGTCCTGATTGGCTAATTTGGGAGCAAGAGATCAGCTGGTCTGTTTTTTCCCAGAATGGAAGTGATGTGGACTCTACTGATCTTCTCCAAAATGACTCCTCGTTTTGATTTTATATGGGCCTGGCAAAGCCCAATGAGAACAATGATTATACAGATGTATAAATCCTAACATTTGTCTGTTAAACTTTCAGGTCATGGTGCATTATTTGCCACTCTAATTGCCAGAACAGTTAAAGATATTGACTACCTGATAGATTCACTCCCAAGTGAAGAGTGCTCTCCAGAGTTACAGGTATGAATCCCCATAAAAATAGACAGGGGTGCTAGGGCACAGGACAATTTTCTTGATGAAATGTTTTATATGTGATTGGGCTAAGACATACAGGTACTTTTTCTATTCCTTGTCAAATGGCTTTTCAAAAGAATCTCTGATTTGTTCTTGGCTACATTTTATTATATTCCAGGCAGCAAGTCTTCAAAAACTTGAAGCAGAAAATCAAGAAGCTGGAAAAAAGCTTGAGGAGGCTGTTAAAAAGGGAGGTAGGTCAAAGAAAGTTTTTCAGTAATCCATAAAAGACCCATGCCACACCATGGACAAGGAATTGGGATTTCCAGATGGGTGGGGTGGTTGTTGGGCAGAGGAGCAAGTTTTCTTGCAGTATGTTAGACCTGCCTACTCCATTTTTAAATCGTGGATATGGATAGCGTATTCACGAGTTATTGTAGTGGACCAGATGTCACTCGCTCGCTCATAACTCAAGTGTTAGCTCATGACGTCATCTAAACTAAACAAATTAATATCTCGACAATGATACATCACTAGGTGACCAAACTTGGACAAAGTTATCTTAGTGACAAGGGGGTCCAGCAACAAAGTCACATGACATTACCGTACCGCCCTCGAGTAACGTAACATCGACTCGCGAGTCGCGAGTCTATTTTTATACTCGAAAGACTCGAGGCTCGCGAGTCTGTTTTTAATGAGTAGCCTCATTAAACAAGTCACTCGAACGGCTCGAGGCACTCTTGACTCGCGAGTCTTTCGAGTCTACAAAATTGTTTAAAAAAAGGTGAAGTTTTACACAGCCAGGAAGAGATAAGAACAAATGTGATAGGTATCAAAGTCATTTGCTAGCGATGAAAAACTCAAGTGAATTCACAACAACAATCATCAACAATCAAGTTATTCACTAAATAAGTCATAAGTCTGAAAAAGCATCGCGGCAAACCAGAATAAAGAAGTCATTGCGTGGTCCGGCGAGAAATTTTTAGCGCTGTCGAATATCTCCTACCGGTACAGGTTAAAAAATAACAAGCAAGCGATTTTAAACTTTTAGCTACCTTCTAGTAACGCTTCAGTAGTGAATTTTTTCGACACAAAGCAAAAAGTAACATTTGCTTCAGAAATATTTGAGCGCTGTCAAATTCTCGTCAAATTAATTAGCACGCTGTAAAACTTGTCTCCCTACCGTCTGGGATTTTGTGAATAAAATTGCGACATGATGGCGGCCTTTACACTTGTTAAAAAGTTCGAACAAGAAGCCGAGTGATTGAGTACCGGGTTGAGTAAAACTCTCGCGCTTTTGCATTCCCCTATCGAGTTCGCATCAAAATAAACACCAGAAAGGCAAACTGCACAGCCTAGGCTTCAATTTGATATAAAGTTTTGTCTAGTTTCATAGAAAATTCATCTTGTAATTGCGAAATCCGACTTTGGCATCACGGCGGCTTTTTACGCATTTGTTGAGTTCGAACAAGAATCCGAGTGATTGAGAGTAAAACTCTCGCGTTTTTCGTTCCGCTATCGAGTTCGCATCAGAATAAACATCAGAAACGCAAACTACCCGAAACTACACAACCTAGGCTTTAATTTGATATAAGTTTTGTCTAGTTTAATAGAGAATTCATCTTGTAATTGCGAAATCCGACTTTGGCATCACGGCGGCTTTTACACTTAAGTTGAGTTCGAACAAGAAGCCGAGTGATTGAGTAAAACTCTGCGCTTTTGCTTTCCCCTGTCAAGTTCGCATCACAATAAACATCAGAAACGCAAACTACACTAAACCTAGGCTTTGATTTGATATAAGTTTTGTCTATTTTCTTAGAGAATCCATCTTGTAATTGTAAAATCTGACTTCTGAACAAGAAGCCGAGTGATTGAAGCTGATTGCGCTTTTGCAAACTGCACATGGCAACTAATAATTGCGAAATAGCTGAAAAAGCGGGAAAAGGAGGTTTTTATTTGCTAATTTTCTTCATCTGCAAAAGCGTTGCGAGATGGCGCGCGCACTTGAATGGCTTCCAAATAAAAGTCCGTATCATCCATCGGATTTTTGCTACTTCAATTTTAAGAATCACGATAAACACCTGTACGATTTGTGTAACTTTATTCTCAACAAGATATTCAGAGCTGACAGCGACTCTACAAAAGATTGCCGGTGACAACCATAAATATGCCCAGCATCGTGCTTGTTTTGAATGAAGCTATAATTGGCCTTTATCCGCCGCACAACAACGATTGAAAATCCTCCGTCTTCTTGTCAAACTGCCATATTTTCGAGAACAATTTCTTTCGCTATCTTATCTGTACCGGTATTTTTGTCTTTCGATCTTCCTGACTCGCGAGCCGCTCGCGAGTCTCAACCAGCCAGCTTTATGCAAACAAAGGAACCAGCCACTCGAAACGTTCGAGTGACTTATGAATTCATGAATATGCAGCCTGAAAATACTCGCGAGCCTCGAGTCTTTCGAGTATAAAAATAGACTCGAGACTCGCGAGTCGATGTTACGTTACTCGAGGGCGGTACGGTACGTCATCGATGACGTCATCAAAACCAGAAAAATTAATATCTCGAGAACGGAATATCGCTAGGTGGCCAAACTTGGACAAAGGTATCTTAGTGACAAGGGGGGGGGGGGGGGGGGGGGGTGCAGCAACAAAGTCATGTGGCATGACGTCATCGATGACGTCATCAAAACTAGAAAAATTAATATCTTGAGAACGGAATATCGCTAGGTGACCAAACTTGTACAAAGTTATCTTAGTGACAAGGGGGGTCCAGCAACAAAGTCACATGACATTACATCATCAATGACGTCATCAAAACTAGAAAAATATCATCGCTAGGTTACCAAAGTTAGGTAAATTATCTTCGTGACAATGGGGGTCGAGCACCAAGGTCACGTGGTACAGTTTAATGTCATCGATGACGTCATCACAACTAGAAAATTGATATCAGGAAGGGAATGGGACCAAAAGTCCAAAACGAGTTGGATAAACAGTATCCATGATTTCACAGAGGCCCTCGGTGCCTTTGATTCTCTTCATTTCCTGTTGCTTTGCAAATCTCCCTTTGGTCAGGTATCCTAAGAGAGAGTTCCACTTGCCACTGGCAAGCCTTGTGACCACCCAGCAGAATGGATTTGTAATAGAAAATATGAAGGCAACAGACATGCCAACTTCACGATTTCACCATGAGACTCACGGTTTGAGGCATGATCTCACAGTCTCACGGTTTGCCTTGAAAATGCCTGAAAATGTTCTTTCATTAGAGAAAAATATATGATTTGAGCCGTGATTTGTGCAATCCAAATTGAAACTAGCTGTAAAAACAGGTAAAGTTAAACCGATTTGTGTTCTATAAGAGCAAAGAAGGCAACAAAACAATATGATAAGGAACAATATGATAAGTCCTTTTTTGGTTATTTGACTTTTTTTTGAATATCCAGAAATTGTTTTATTGATTTGTACAGCCATTGGCTGATCTCCAGGTTTTGACCCCAATCTCCAGGTTTTTTTATGGCCAGTCTCCAAGTTTTGGCTTCTGAGGGGTTGGCAGGTCTGAGGCAAGGTTAAAAGATTTAGGCTTTTAAACTTACCTTGGGCTTTGTTTGCCTTTGTAGAGAAACTCTTAGCCCTTATACAACATGCTTTGAATGAAATAGCTGAGTCAAAACTGTCCATGGCGGAGCCTACTTGATGCAGAGAGAAGCCTCACAAAGAAATGTCAATAGACCACTTTGTTCCAGGTACATGTACATGTATTCAATAATCAGATACCACAAGGAAAATGGTGTGGCAGTGATGGGATTTATGGATGGCTCCATAAACACCCACACCACTTGCGCACCTCCATTTAGAAAGGTAGCTGTTAAGGTATGAGTATACCTTTGAAGGGTGTCGCGGGAAAAAAGTTCGTATCGCGTCACAATTTACACCACAAACGTCGTTCATATATCATTTTAAAGCTAAAAGGTTGGGCTATCTGATAAATAACTTTGTTTTTATTATATTGTACATTAACATATATTTGTTTAGCTCTAAAGAAAGAAGTGCCGACTTTCTTGAAAAAGTTCCAGCTTCTTCCAATTAAATTGCACAGCTCCAAATTTAAGCAAAATCTATTCTTTAGAAGGTGATCTAAAAAAAGGTGTGCGGGATTTTTGATTTTCCTTTCAAAACATATTTTATGCTAATTTTTGTTTTAGCATTGCCAAAAATATCGATTTTCAACCTGTTTTACGTGATATTTCCGCAAATATGTAAAATATCAATAATCCCGCACACCTTTTTTGAGATCGCCCTCTAAGGAATACATTTTGCGGAAATCTGAAGCTTTTAACATTAACTGGAAGTGGCAGGAGCTTTTAAAAAGTAAAAATTGGTACTTTTCCTTTGAAGCACAAAACGACGAAAACGATCCATGAAAGTAACGTTGCATATAAATATACCACCTAGTAAGAAAGGCCGTTCCACAAGCTATAAAACGATATATAAATGGCCCTTGTAGTGTAAATAATGACGCGACAGTGATTTTTTTTTCGCGAAAATTTGACATCCCTCGCGCAAAGGTATACTCATACCTTAAGGCAAGGCTATACCCCAACCAGGTACACAGGGAAAGCAGTTAAGTTTTTCAGTGAAGGGGAAACATCAAAATTGAATGTTCATTCGTGGTTACAGTTGTATGTGCTCTGTATAATGAATATACTGTACACCTCCATTTAGAAAGGGAGCTGATAGGTAAAGGCAAGACTATACCGCAACAAGGTACACAGGGAAAGCCAGAAATGAAGTTTTTCTGTGAAGGGGAAACAACCAGTGTTCATTCGTGGTTACAGTTGTAAGTGCTCTGTATAATGAATATACTGTAACAGCATGAACTAGGTACATGTACATGTTTACAGCAATCAGATACCACAAGGAAAAGGGTGTGGCAGTGATGGCATTTATGGATGGCTCTATAAACAGCCCCACCACTCGTACACCTCCATTCAGAAGGTAGTAAGGCAAGACTACCGGTATACCAACCAGGTACACAGGGAAAGTCAGAAATTAGGGGAACAACCAGAGTTCTTTCGTGTTTACAGTTGTATTTGTGCTCTGTATAATGAATATACTGTAACAGCATGAACTGCATGTTTTGCATTTACTTGCATTGGCATTTAGAATGATCTGAAATGCCAGTACCATACATAACAGCCTCTTGAAAGTAGTAGTTGCAAACAAAAACTTGCAGTGATGTTTGCCTGTATTAACAGCAGCCAATGCTGGAAGGACTTCAGCAGGCAGCACCTTACCGATAGCCATGTACAGTGTGCAATGGCCACTGACAATAACAAAGGCTAGGCGTCTGTATAATAAAATCACCTCTTGAAAGTAGCAGTCTGCAAACGAAAAATGACTGGATGTTTGCCTGTAGTTCTGTTCTGTATAATGAATAGAACAGCATAAACTGCATGTTTCCCATTGCTGCAAAGGAATTTAGAATGATCTGAAATGACAGTACAATACATAACAGCCTCTTGGAAGTAGTAGTTGCAAACAAAAACTTGCAGTGATGTTTGCCTGTATTAACAGCAGCCAATGCTGGAAGGACTTCAGCAGGCAGCACCTTACCGATAGCCATGTACAGTGTGCAATGGCCACTGACAATAACAAAGGCTAGGTGTCTGTATAATATTTCAGCTTCACTTCTTGTAAAAACAGGCCTTTTGTAAAATCATCAGATGCTTTAATTATAAACTATGGAATAAAAGCAGTATGAGAACAGCTATTTTTTCGAACTTCTTGCCATTTAGATGCAAAAACTAAAAATCTCCCACAACATTTTTAGCAGAACGATGTAATCACAGAGAAACCCATGGAGTCTGTGGTGCCATCTTGGATTTTTGGGTGTGCATCAAAAATCTAGGATGGTGGCAGCGTTCTCTAACCCAGATTTTCTCCTGGGTTTCTTGCCATAAAAACAACACTTCACTGCCTGCAAACACAGTGATGGCGCAACAGTTTTCAAAGTGGGGGGGGGGGGGGGGGGCTTGTTAGTAAGATTGTATGGCAAGGGGGGGCTACAGTAAGTTTTGTGAAAATGTATGAAACTTGGCAGCTAAAGCCCCCCTAGCCCCTCCAGCTCTGCCGTCCCTGAAACAGGCTAAAAATTCCTATTTTACTTTTCTCCAATTTTCAATTCCATTTCCAATGACATTGTGTCTGTTTGACACAGGAAGCCCACAGCATAAATAATGTTTGCTAAGAAGATGACAATTTGAGGAATTCAAAAGGTTCAACCACAAGGTTGATTATAAAATTGGAGGACAGGTTTCAAAACATTTTTGTCACAAGGTCATAGAAAATAATATCTGGTTACTTTTGCAAAACAGCATCACATATTAACAATTAATATTCAAATCATTTGCAACTGATAAAACAGTTTTATTTTTATCACAAATAAATACATTAAGTCAGAAATCAGTACTTGTTAAGCTACCTAGGCCAATTGCATACTCTAACGACTATGTACACTAGCCATATTCAATACAATTAACTTAGTAGCTATAGGGTGAATTTGATTGGCCTTTCCCGTATTGTCTGTCTTCTATTTCTAGCGATAAGAAAATTTGATCAGAGGCATGCTCAGCAACTATATAGAGTCCTATAGTGATGGTGTCACAAAAAAACTAATTTTTTGATTTAGCAATATAATTTGATTTAGATAGCCTGCTTGCAGGCGGTACTGGGTGTTTTTATCGCGGAAAACCCGGTCCGTTCGATGATCAGGCCATCTTGGAATTTTGAGCGCAAAAATCTGGCGATTTTTGCGCTCGCCCCCGGGTCCGCGCGCCTCAAAATTCCAAGATGGCGCCCGATCATCGAACGGACCGGGTTTTCCGCGATAAAAACACCCAGTACCGCCTGCAAGCAGGCTATATTCAGAAAGAGCTATACACCTTTTTCCAAAATGACTGACTGGCCCTTGATGCCTCGTTCCCATGAAATTATTCTTTTGTTTTGTATTCACTCAAGCTCAAAGACAAATTAAGATAATTTCATGAGTGAGGCAACAAGGGCCAATGGAACAAAAGGTCACCATTTTGGAAAAAGGTGTATCGAATGAAAGCTACACACCAAAAATGAGGCAAATCGTTGAAACGCGACCGAGATATGGCCCCCTGAATACATAATTTTCTTTAACAAATCACTGCATTTTTAGTTCAGTTCATAAAATTTTGAACTGTGTCTAAAATACAGTGATTTTTTGTCTTTCATGATTCGTGGAAATTCAAAATTATTTTTTCAAATTTGTGACGTCACACTTTAGGACTCTCTTGTTTTATATATTTGTCCTTAGTGTCAAGCCATGAAGAGCTTCAAATAATTTTTTGCCTACCACTAAAATGTAGCAACAAAACGTTAGCACGAATGACATTGTTGAACGTTGTCGAACTAAAATGTGATTGGCGGTTGAATGTTGAATTGTTTTGGCAGCCACAATCAGCATCATTCAATATGGGCGATTTAACAAATGTTGAATGAAGTTGACCAGATTTTGAACTGGTTAAGGTCCAGCCTATTGCATGGACCCTCCCCTGGACTCTCCAATGTTGTGGATTGACACTGTTTAGTGCCTGGTCTGGTATTTGTTGTGCTGTCATGGCAACCAGGGCCCGACATGAACTTTTGCGAGAGCTGCCATCAGCGCCAAAAAAAAAAAAATATTCTCGTTGCCAAATAGTGACGTTTGGTCGCCATAATAGATGATTGTCATCTTTTTCTCCTGAATTAGTGCTGTTGATAGCTTATTTTGAGAAGCGTTTTTTAAACTTACAGACTGGTAAGTTTAGTCACCATTTGGCGACTAGCTCTAAACTTTTGGTCGCCCAACCTTGAATCTAGTCGCCATTGGTGACCATATGGTCACTATGTCGCGCCCTGGCATCTGACGATTTTTCACTATATTATTATAAAGCAGGCCCCTAATTCCTAAATTTCCTAACTAATCTGTCTTAACTAACTATTATGTTTAATTTGATTAATTAGACAAATTACATGGCATATAATTGCAAGCATCTTGCTTTCCAACAAAAAAAATAGAAATCACTTTGAACAAAAACTACTACTAACATGCCTTTTGTAGTTCAGAGAACTGACATGACCTTGATCTACACCTTGATTCGATAAGCATATCTAGCTGACTTGTCAATGCTTGCATTTTAAAATCAGCATTGCTGACATAGGAAAAATTCCATACAGACTTTGCACAGCAAGAACTGTATTCAGAATGATAATCTCGACACCGCAACCACAGCTTGCTGTCTTTGTACAAGCCCATCCTTTGCCCTTTTGACGCGGTTTTAAGGGAAATAGTCACACAAAAAACATCAAAATTTAACATCACCTTCCAAAATAACTCAAATTAGTAAAGAACGCTTTCAACATGATTATGGCGAAAATATGAGGTCATTTTGATGTAGGATTACAAAGATATTCGCGGATTCTAATTACAGCTTACGAGGAAATGTGACTCTGAAATCGGTTTACACCAACCTTTTTTCAAAGACACTGAATTTGAAATCATTATTCGCTCAAATCTCAGCAATCTTTCGTCGAAATCCCAAAAGAATTCCTATACTGCTTTCTTTATACTAACTCTTCCAATTTCATAGAGTATTTTTGCATTTTGTGACAATTAATATTTTCGTGTTTTCGTGTGACCATGCCCCTTTAAAGAGCTTTTAGGTTCTGCTGCGCCCGAAGATCGGGCCTAAATAGAGCACGTTAGAAATGTGAATCTCTTTCAAATCTGAAATGTGATCATGATTACGCTTCTAAATGCAATAAAAAATATACTAAACTTGTTTTGAAAATATGTATAAGTAATACGTGCGACCAAAAAAAAATCGAAGCCGCGTTCACACTCCGCAGCGTCATGCAGGCTTATTGAATGTCAGTAATTAACTCGGTTTTAAATAGTTTAGGGATAACCTTAAACGAAAATAAAGTTGTTAAACTCCTTGTTATCGCACGTACAGGGCCCCATCTGTCCGAGTTTAATCCATTCACCATGACAACTGTCTATATCTACAGCAATCCAGGAGGTAGACTCCCCTGATACCCCGTGACCTTTGCATTTGCCGTGCTTGTTCATAGCGAGGGATTGACACTCTACACAGACTGGTTTCTTAGGGTCGAGCAAGTTGGCCCAGGTGCCTTTACAGTAAGGGTGTTTAGACTCGATCTTGAATAATGCGCAGTAGCTAGGCCTAAGGAGAGAGGAGATTAAGATTTAGCGTAAAGCTTCTACTGTATGTAATGTTTTATTCGTCTAGAAAAAAAACACTTGTTTCGAACTGAGTCAATGGGAGTAAGCGTCATAAAGTTGCTACCAGATAATAAACAGGAAGCGAGCGCGAATGCTACTTTGCTCGCGCCTGCAACAAGGGCTCGAATTTCCGGTTCAAAGAGCGTCATGCAGCCTCCATTTGATCAGCCTAGCAACATACCGAGTCAGAGAATTGGCATCCGTTTCCTTTCGGCTGATTTAGGAACGCAGTGCGATATTTTCGACTGATGTCGGTAAATCAAGTATGAAACGTTGTTTGTAGATGGTTATTTCGAAATTTCTAAAAGTAATTCGTCTTCTTATATCGAATGAAATAATATCAAAGGAGTGACTATCTAGGGCTCTATCTATTGCTTTATGTGATCAGTTTTCCCTCTATTTTTCAAGGGGAAGAGGGACTTTACTAAATTTGCTGGCGAGGATATCACGGGTGACCAAAATACCCATTGATAAACCTTATAATCTTTGTGAGAGATGAACTGTATACGTGTTCATAACATAGTGTGGTTACCTTTCATCTTTAACGGCCTCTTGATACGCATGTCGCTTGGCGGGTAGAATCTCTTTGTACCGTGAAGGTAGACGCTTGTAGATCTTAGGTAGAATATGGGCGAGACCTGGACAAAATCGAAAAATAAGACAATTATTATCCACATTTTTGAATAAAAGAAAGCATTATACAATTACATTTCTGATCTTTCATTTTAATCATTTTTCGCCTCCTTCAAAATCATTTCTACTTCCAGAAGTTGGAGCTCTTTCTGTGATTCCAAGAAAGTCCTGTTTCTATGCCTGCTCCAAACATATTCCCGCTTCCACAGGCCTTTTTTGAGATACACCGGAAGTCGCGGATCATAATGCATTAGGGAAGCGGTCAAAACATTTTATTGCATGGATGTGTTGCTCTCGCTACAAAGAAGACTATGCTGAGCCAATCGTTTGTATTCATGTATTATTTTACGAGATATTTGCAGTTAAAAATGGGCACTTTTTCATAAAGCAAGGTTGGCTGCGGCATACACCACCCAACCGTGTCCCATTCGAGTACAGATGTTTTGACCACTTCCCTTATGGTCTAGCTTCGGTACAAACAAAACACCAAACAATGGGCAGTTTTTCCCAGTGGAATTCATTTTTGACCACAGTGCATTGCAATCCACGACTTCCGGTTTATCTCAGAAAAGGCCTATGAAAAATAGTACCCTTACCTGATTCTTTGCCGCAGTGTTCGTGGAAACAGCCTCGCCTCTGTCTGAGTGGAGGACACGTCGCTCCTCGCTCTGTCGGGGGGATAATGACCTTTCGGTATCTCTTCCTCATTCCTACTCCACATTTGTGAGAACAGGGTGACCAACTAGACCAGGGAGATACAACACAGTCCCGGACGCCTGGGAAATACAGTGTCAAACATGTAAAAACAGGCATATGTAAGGCTCAAAGCAGGCGCATTCATATAATATGGGAATAGTGTGTTTACGAATAGTGTGTATCTGACCTAGCGGTTTGGCAAAGTCAGACCAAAGATATCACGTGAAAAAGAGGAGATAATAACACGCCGACAACACTGTGCGAGCTTGCGTGTCCTCGCGCGACCGCTAACAACGCGTGTACGTGTTTATTACGCTCGAGTTCCAAAAAGATCACGCACTAGAAAGCGAGTATTAAGAAATCTCCAATAACATCGTTTCAAATTTCAGAGTAACGCGTATTGCTTAACTGACAATTTCAAGTGTCACCACTCCTTAACATTATATCTTTGAGACAACGAAACTTTGCCGCTAGAAACATGAAGTCACGCAAGGTGAAATTATTGCCAATGACCCAGACGAAGTGTACTTGAGAGTGGTTGTACTCCATTTTGTTAACTTCCATGTATATTTGTTGGTTATTTTCCTTGTTTCGCTTTTTAACATATTTTACATGTCCCGCGCCTTTTGTCAAGTACTCGCCTCACAAAGGAGTCCCGCAGTCATATCCCCGCGTGCCGAGGTTTAGGGCGCGTTCGCGATGAGTTCTTTCTCTCAACCAGTAAATTACCGCGTGCGAACTTAGGGTTGGTGTTGACAACGGCTACTTTTATCAGTCGACACCCTTTTAAAGGCTTGAAGAGGAGCCCTTCACTGAACATGAATTGCACTGCCTAAAAGCGCAGCTACCGAAATACTGTAGAAACCCTTCGCGACGTTCCAAAAGAACCGCAAAGGATATCAGTTTTCTTCTCAAATATGGTGCTTCTCTTTTGCGCATCACTTTTCATAACAAATCATCAATTTATTTGTTTTCATAAAAAATAAGACGAATTGGTGCCGTATTTACTCGCTTCATTTGGCATGTTTTGTGTGCCTTTCTTAAAACCACTCGCTTGTTTATCATTCACGTGCTTGCACAAGTGTTATTTTTCCACGATTTCTATCAATTGTGCTTCAGTTCTATTCAATTCTCTGAATGCTGGCAGCGTTTGTTTGAGATTTATTATCTATTGTTCAATGCTGGCATCTACGCGCGATATCTGTAACTACGCCCCCAGTGGTTAGAATGTTCACAGGGTCAAGTTGTTTGCGGCTGGCAGGTTGTGAGGTCGCAAGTCTCCTAATAGCCGCCAGACTAGAAGGCGACGAACACGAACATCTAAATGCTCAGCCCAGGAGAAAAAGAGCTCAAATGTGGGCAAATGTACTGTTTGTTATGGCTACACGCTGAGATTTGTTGGACCGCGGTCCCTTGTAAGCTTCTTTCTACGTCTCAACGGCGTCGGCGCGACTCTGAAAACTTGGACATCCCTACAGATTGTTTCGAGAATTTCTCTAAGACAGATCAAGTAACTCGTGACTCAATAAACTATCGGGCCAACAAATAAGCGATTAGGAAGGAACGATCTGTATTACTTCCCAAATCGAAAGTAAAACCTACAATTCTAATAATCATTATAATACAATAGAGAGCTTTTTTTTCAATTTCCGTCTAATGGAGTGCCGGCCCGGATAGTCGGCCCGGATAGTTGTTGCAAATCCCGCCTAAGGGTCACGCGATCGACCTTGTGAACATATTAGAGAGATCTGCGGTTTGAGCTTCAGTTATTACTCGCCAACCTTTATCAGCAATTACACTTGCGGCTTGGACGTAGTATTGTTTTGTTCCTAAAGAAGGAAGTAAGTTTCTACCGCTCATTTCCCGCAAATTGGTCTATTAAAACGTTCCGCTCCTTGCTAATGTATACTATTATTTTGCGATGTGTTATACGAGAAACGTTTCTGATCTGATGGCCTATGCCCCTGCATAATTTCCTGCAAGTTTTGGCACGTGCGTGAAACACAGGGAGCCCGTCCAAAGTTCTTATAATAGGAGCATCAATACCTTCAAAATGAAGTAGGACAGTGCAATTGTTTTAATTAATTTAGAGGCCCACTAACATATAAATATCTATGTTATGGATGATTTATATTTAACAATTATTCCTCGAGCCCGAAAATGGGCTCTGAGTCAATAGCCCATGAGGCGGAAGACTCAAAGGCCATGAGGGCGAGAGAGAGAGGGATAATTGCTTTAGTCCAATCACACTAATTAAGTCAATTTGGATAGCTAAAAACATTTTCTGGTCTGGTCATTTGCCATTATCTAGTCTGGCTTTCAAATACGACATTTTTCGCTACTAGTAGGCTATAAATTATAGCCTATTGTTAGCTCAACCAATCAGAACGCAACATTGACAATAGACCACTAGTGTGATGGCACTAGTTTTGCTACTCACTGTCTACCACGTGATATAGGTCAGATATGTGAGTAGGAGAGCCAATCAGATTGCAAGATTCGCGATAGAGCATGCGGTTGGATTTCTAAATGCAAAATACCGTGTAATAATTGAAGCCGAAGTATGTTTAAGACTATATACCTTACTGAATAACGCTTCTTTTCATAATTGGCCATTGGGCTTTGAAACTACGAAACTCTTTTCTAAAGGATCGTCAAACAATGAAATGACTGAGGCTATTATTTTTATAGACGAATCAGAACAAATTTAAAGGTTAAAAGGAAACGGGAAGCTATTTTTTATGTCCTCTTTCCAGAGCAACCGATGTTCAAGAAGGTCCATACACGGCACTCGCTTTATCAAATTAATATGGCTGTCTGGGAGTTTGACGCTTGTAGACAGGTATTCCGATGTCAGGAAGCAGACATTTATCATGATCATGAAATTACAATTACAAAAAAAGTGAATTACAAAACCGCAATGTTGTACAATTAGCCATCTGTGTCAAAGATTTAAAGCATGGAAACAATTTAGAAAGCATCGCAATAGATATTGCAAAAGCTTAGGTCAGACGGGAAGATAAGAGACGACCATATTTTTGTATTACATATTTCTTAGGAGACACTACCAACACTTGTTATTTTCCCACGGTAAGATTCTCTTATCGGATTTAAGCTCCTTTATGCTCAAGGCGTGGTCAGCTCTTAACGTCAACTTTGCTAACCGGGGTTCAAGTAGCAAAAAACCGCATCAGAGTTCTGTAACGCTTGTAAACAAGACTTATAAGTAATATATCAGGCACGAGACAGAGTGTTTTATCAGGATTTCCAAACACCGAGAAGTGGGTTAAAAAAAGAGGCAAAGCCGAGCTTTATTTAACAGCCATCGAGGTGTTTTGAAATCCTGATGAAAAACACTGCAGTCGAGTTTTTGATATAGATTCTCAAACGAATTATTCAATGCAGAGAAAAAGAAGAAATAAAATCTCAAAAATCTATGCAAATTAAGACCGCGTATCACAACCTCCTTCACGCTTATAATTTACTTTGTTTAAAGAGCCCTAGTCAGCCACTCCTCTGTTATTGTTTTCAGTCGATATCAGACAACGAATTACGTTTAGAAACCCTGAAATAGTCTTCTAAAAACAAAGTTGTATTATTCATTTATCGAATTCAATCGAAAATATTGCACTACATCCCCTAAATCAGCCGATGGAATGGATGCTTTCTCTGTCTCGGTATGTTGCTAGGCTGAGAAAATGGAGGCTGGCAGAGGCTCTTTAAGCTTGATGAATTATTAATGAGTTTGAGAACAATCAAGAAGTAACTGAAATTGGGTCTATTGTTTTATCAATCAGTTTGGGAACCTTGACATTTGAATGCGTGGGCGAGAGGAGCGGGGGAGGAATTCCCAGACTAAAGTTTTTTTCTCAGCTTGCGCAAATTCGCATAACAGTTTAGAATGTAGAATTTACACGTGGTTATATAAGCAGCATTGGGCTTACATTTCTTAAAGAACGCTGAAAATACCTAAATGCATAAGCTGACCTCAGTCCCTTTCAAACCATAGTCAATAAACTGAGGTGCTTGGCAAAGAGTCCAGAAATGGCAAATTTGAGGTGTCCGATCCTTGCTGGAGAACGTTTGTATTTTTAACAACGTTTCATATAAGAAAGGTTCTTGGCATAGAGTCAAAAGATGTCCAATTTGAGGTGTTCGATCCTTGCTGGAGAACTTGTTTATTTCTGATAACTTTTCATATAAGAAAGGTACTTGGCAAAGAGTCCAAAGATGTCAAATTTGAGGTGTTCGGTCTTTGCTGGAGAACTTATTTATTTTTGATAACTTTTCACATAAGAAAGGTTCTTGGCAAAGAGTCCAAAGATGTCAAATTTGAGGTGTTCGATCCTGGCTGGAGAACTTGTTTATTTCTAATAACTTTTCATATGAGAAAGGTACTTGGCAAAGAGTCCAAAGATATCAATTTTTTCTGGCCTTGGTGTAAAACGTTTTTTTCTGGCAACATTTTATAAGTTACCCTTTTCTTTGCTACTTTGCGTGTGCTTGGGAAATGTTCGCCCACACTTTCACGGTAGGATTTTCCTGTCCCATGTGCGCCCAGGTGACTCACTAGACGATATATAACGGCCTTGTAATGAGCGGCATTTCTAAGTTAAGCTAGTTGTAATACCTTCACGAGACCCAAAAAAATCCTTTCGCCCCGATCCGTCGGTGGTACGGTATTAGTAACAGTAAAAGGAAAAGCCATAATCGAGATTTCGTTCAAAAAGAGACTAAAGGTCAGGCCAAAAACGGAATATCGCTCACAATGAGACCTCTTAACTCCATACCAAGCATGATTTGTATTTATTTTTAGATTTCAACTTAATACATGTACCAAGCAGCGCCAAGAATTTGTATTTCGTATTCTATTTTTACAGTTTCAAAAACGCAATCGCACACCGCCAGTGAAATTGAATGATGAAACTGAACCGGTGAAATTGAATGTTAGATCAATCTCGGGATATTGTTAAAAGCGAAAATGTCTTCGACATTTGTTTCTTAGATTTAGGAAAGCCCATTACAAGCAATTGCTAAGTTGTAAAACGGCGCTTATTGACTGGCGTGGGAATTCCTCACTGTACCAATACCTCTGGTGACTTATTGCACCCAGAACGCGTGATCACTCCTTCCAAATCTCGTAATCAGTCGTTCTAGAACATTTGATCACTCGTTCTTTTCATGTTTTTCAATAGTTTCGTATCTAGGGATTTGCTAGGCTCCGGCGAGTCTGTAAATGCAGGGAATGGAAATAATTCGTTCGAGTAAGTGCACCGCAGCGTGGATGACGTAGGATGGGCACATTTTGATTATTTTTGTCCGAAAATCTTTCAACGTATTAAGAACTTGCAATTTGATACAAGAAGCAGAGAGAAAATTGTTTAACACCACCAGGCGAAAAATGTAGAACAATACATCAACAGGCACACAGAAATGTATTTATACTAGCTGTAGCTCTCGCTAAAAGTGCCAACGAGCAATTACAGTGAATCATATTTTGCCCTTTTGAAAATATGAGTTCCTCTGACTCACTGCTGCCCTAATTTCATTTGGCCGACTATAGAGACAAATATATACCTCTAAATTTCATACATGTAAGGTTGCATTTCCAATAACAACAGCGCGAGAAATATATACAAACACAGCATCGCGGCGTTGGCTACACGGGCGCACTTCAGAAGTGGACAAGGGGTCAAATAGTAGATTTCTCTTCTGATACTGACAGTGCTCAAGTATTTGGTTACCACTTTCAAAATCCTGGCACTTCGATTGGCTAGTGGTTACACCACTCTGAACTCGAGAATTTTTCTCCTCACACGGCTCTATAATGCTGCCGCCTCGCAGCCTCGCCTCTTGGCTCGGCTGCTCGTTGGCAACAATAAAAAACGTGCCGTAGCCATAGCAACCGGGAGGCCCTGTCTCTGTCAAGTGCTCGCGTTTTTCAATACTTTTTAGTCCTGCTCCATTATTATTATAGTTCTGTGGTTGTTCAAATTACACTAGGATACAAAGGGGTATATTTATGTGAACACGAATGGACACACCAGAGTCCTCAGATGTTGCAGTCAATTCATAGTTCCGATGAAACAATGGAGCCATTTCACGCTATCTGGAGATACCAATCAGAGCTGGAAAGATTCTCCCTCGGGAACTGATCTTGTCCCACAAACAGTATTTCAGGACTTCCGAAATCAGTCCGATGTGCAGCACTTTTTTGCCTTTTATGACAGTATAAACTGAGATCATCTGAAGATAAGGATATCTGGTAATCCTAAGCGGGATCGGAATATTTTTGGACTTTTTTTAAGGAAAACCCTGGTTTGTTTGTGGGACAAAACAACAGTAACTATGGCTTTGAATGACAGGTCGGAACTATGAATAGGCGTATGATATACAGCAAACTTTAATTCGCGAGAATTATTAGAATAAACAAAAGAAAACGATGATAAGCGCACTTAGCACTCTACTGCACGTGTTTCATGGGCTTATTAACCACACTATTTCCCTTGCATTTACAGGCAGACTACTTAATATTACAAAAAATACGAAACGTTTGAAAATCGGAATCCTTAATGATTCAACACAACAATTTATGATTCACAGAAGAAACTTCAATTGAAAAAAACAATTATTGTGTCTTGTGAAATGTTTAGATATGGAGTGACCTTTTTGTTAAAAATAAATACATGGACATACATTTAATCTGTCAGTTAGCGTGATATTTGAATGAAAAATCGAACGGAAAGAGTACTAAGCCCCCAGGACCGCTGCTGCTGGATACAAATTCCTTCGCTCGTGGGTCTTGCCCAAGGCATTTCCCTAACTCACGATATCCCTCACGTTACTCGAGTTTCTTTGTTATCTCACATAAATTATGAGACCGACTTTTAACTTTTGCGCGCGAAACGCAGGGCCAGATTTTTGTGTTCTAGAGAGTTCTAATTGTTCTATGGGGAAAATTGGATTTTTTTTGTCGAATTTTACTTTTGTTGCCGTTGCCAGGGCAACATTCTTTTAAAGTTGACTTTAGGGGTGGACCATTAGAAATTGGGGGAGGGGGGGGGGGGGTGGCAATTTTTTTGTGCATGAATTTTTTTTGAGGATCAGGTTGTGCAAGAATTTTTTTTGGAATTTATCTCATGTTTTTTACTAGCTTGGATCTCTGCAAGATTTTTTTTTTGGAAGGATTGGCCTTGCTCGAATTTTTTTTGGGAATTGCCACCCCCCCTCCCCCAATTTCTAATGGTCCACCCCTTATATTTTACTCGCTGTGGCCTGAGATTAAGTTTAGTTTTTACGGCAGACAAACTTGATCGAGCTTTATCCTCTACTTGCCCTCGCGGTTTGTTATAAAATCATCCAAGAAACCGAGACAGAGAAATATTTATGACATGTTTTGCTTTCGAGTAAATTCGAAATCAAGATACGGTAGCCCCATGCAACTTCAAGATACAATACACCAGTTTATCAATAAAAGACGCTTGCATGCTTCTGTCGATTGCTTGAACATTTTATGAGTTCGTCTATCTGATGTATTGTTGAGTGATAGGTAGGACGGACAGGAAAATGTAAATCTTTGGGCTTGTCTGACAGCATCAAAACAATACTCAATTTCTATCATGATAAGAGTGACTCTAGTTTCCAAAATATAGTTACATCAAATAAAAGGTTTTTGCGCGCCTTTGTGCAGCTTTCATGCAACGGAACTGAGATAAGTGTTTTAATGCATTAACAATGTTGTTGATGTGTACCAAAACTTCTCTATCTTATCTGTAAGGGGATTTCATTTCTAGTGAGCTCGAGTGAGTTGTATTAAGGGCCGGAGCGGCTGTTTTAATGTGTTTATTGTTGGATTATTCTTTATCTTAGACCGACTTCTGATGCGCTCTACTTTAAATAAATTCCTCAGGTTTTTCTATCAAGGATACCCATTGGTTGAAGAGAGCATTTTTCTTACATCTTACACAAATGTCAACACTGGCTCAGAGCCACGTTTATCTAGTGCCTAAAAGTTCTTAATAATGGACCGATAATGATCCAGTGTGGAAGCCTTCGCTTGAAGTGTGAAATAGAAGTCCAATGCTTGTTGATAAAACGTCCAATACGCGAGACTTATGGAATACGAACTTCTTCAGGGTCAATCAGCGACTGTCGAGTGTTTCTAACTATGTTGGTTTGTTCGAAATTTCAATATAAAGAAACTCTTGTTGACTTTGAATACATTGTGCTTTGTGCTTTGTACACTTTTGAATGTTCGGTTGTATTGACGAAGTGAAGCGAATTATCCGTGGCACGCGTGGGACGGATTAATTCAACACAAAAATTAGCGATGCTTATAAATTTGTCAAGACGAATTCACGACAGTTTCCGTCACATTTCAATGACTCGCTGTCTTTTTGGTTTTCTTGGTAGGGGGTTGCCTTAAACGGAATAAATATTAATGAAAGTCTTCTAATGCTGTATTCTAGCCCCCGCTCTAAGCTTAGCGGTCCATAAACGAATATAAACGCCTTTAAAAGTCTCGTAATATTGCAATACTGGTCTGTAATGAATAAGAATTATTGCATGTCACGCTCCGAAGGCCTCTATATTATCTCACACTCGGCGCGCGTCCAGGCTACCTTCGTGTCATGTGTGTTTATCTTTATTTTCTCATCATACCACGATTTACTTGCGGTACTTTTCATAATAAATGTATTATTACAACTAATTTTCGGCCTGTTGAGTCTGTTTTATAGCATGACGGGTCTAGTTAGGGCTGAGGCCGGCTAGCCGTGCGTTCAAATACACCGGGTCGATCTGAAAGGGCTCGAGACATTTCCACAAGTATAATTCCATAATAATCTTACCTTGCAATCCGCATTCTTTCTTGACGGCTAAGAAATCAGAACAGCAATCTCCTGCAGGCTCGCAGAATTCGTCGCAGAAGCATATTCTAGGGCGGCCGGATGGCTGATGTACGGCGCACGAACTGTTTCTTCCTTTACAGCACGTTAAAGTGCCTCCTAACTTTCTCTTGTCACACTGCGCTGCTGCCAGACCTAAGTATGCCGCCAGAGCGACCATAAGGAATACTCTAGTGTTACTATTCATTTTCAGCGCTGTCGTGTTCAGTATGGTTATATATCCGGCCCTGTAAGCTCGGGAAAGTTGCGCGTTAACTGGAGGGCCGCGTCACCCGGCTAGATCTTTTGTACACTAGCCGTCGCCTACACTCGTGTTGGCTCGCCGGAAGTGCTATCCTTCCTATCCTGGCACTGTTTCAAGCCCAACTCACACTATTCGCGAGATGCGCAACAGAGCGAGCCCACGAGGTTTACTGACGTGTCAGCGATAGCGTAGTATCGACCTCTCTAACCCGCGTGGACAGACGACCCGGTCTACTGTTGTGTATACATCCGTGGAAAATCATTTGGATCTCTTTTGTTACGGACTTGAATTACAATAATCTTTGTTTTCTGAGATAGCACTATGGGTGTTGCGCGCACGAGAGGGGAAGAGGCGGAATCTCGGCTATGTTCGCGCAGCGAGACGCACGAAGCCGCAAAATCACCGATCTCTATCTCAGCGGAGATTTACGCCTTTGCCGCATCGATCACAAAAACAGCGATTGTTTTCATAGCAGTGCTAACATTGATAAAGATCCCAAGTTGTGGTGTTTATAAACGATTAGTCTCTGGCTAAACCGCGCGGCCCCTACACTTTGTTTGTCAATAGCGCTGCTTTCATGAGCTGTAATGTCATCCGACAATGCCGGTGCTTTTTTCCCGACAGAGGTCATACTTGACGTTAGGAAAGCTAGCGTGCAAGATCTGGTGGATCCACCTTTCGATATCGCAGCTAATCTATGCACTTGCTCCTGCCTTTATGATGCTTCTAGTATTGACGCATTAAAATCATGATCCAGATTTTCTCTCCTCACCCACCAAGGACACGAAAGCATTCCCGTCACAAACACTTGGGGGACCCTGGCCTTCTGATTTTGACCGATTGCCAACGCGGTTCAAAAACAAAGGACGTAGCGATTATGCGATCGTCTCCTTGAAAAAGTCAAGTAAACATGCTGAATAATTTCGGTAGCGGGTCAAGGATGACAGTGCTGTTGGTTCAAATGCGAGATTTTTACTCGGTCGGTGTTGACAGTCTATCAACGCCCAATCTTCACGTCAAAATCAGTGCACAGCGAGCGCGAAAAACGGAGAAAACTGAACGGGTCATTGAAATGGAAACGGTCTCATTGCTCCAAAATCGGCCGGAAATTAAGTAGGTCGCCGGCTCCGGTTAATCTTGTTCCAGCATGTTCATTGTACGTTTCATTTCTTTCAATTTGAACGTGAAGCTTGGCATTAGAGTCATTGCTTGAAAATTTGCAACATTCATAACATTCATGCGAATAATTGCTAAACCGCAACTTTGAGTGCGCAAACAAGTGAGTCATCTCCCCACACGAGATATTTGACCAAGACCGACAACGGTTTAATAAACTTGTGGCTTGAACACGACAAACTATTCAAAAACCTAGTCGGCCACTCCTATGTTATGTGTTATTGTTTTCACTTGATTTTAGAAGACAAAAACGAGTAAAAATCTCAAAAAACCATGTAAAAACGAAGTTCAATAATTGATTTACCGAATTCAATCGAAAGCATTACATCAGCCGATGGAAATGGATACTTTCTCAGATTCGGTATGTTGCTAGGCTGTCGAAATGGTGGCTGTGATTGAGGCTCTCTCACGTTCTTTCTTTGTTTTGTTTTGTTTTGCTTGTTATGTTTTCCTTGAAACCGGCTAACATGAGACGCTACGATGTTTTGTTTATACTCTAAAAGCCTTCTCTCCCGAGTAGAAATCGGCTAACGGTGTCTACATCTTGCCACCCAGATCATGTGATAATTCCTTTGGATGGTAACAATTGGCAATTTTTTTCTCACTCGACCGAGTACACGGGTGTACGTGCAGAACTAACAAAAGTATCCACCCAAAGGAATCATCACATGATCTGAATTGGGTGGCAACATGATGTACGTAAACACCGTTAGCCGATTTGGTCAATTGCTGAAATCCTGCTCAACTCATACAAAAAAATTCACCTATCTACATTTTAATTTGAAATGTTTACCGATCCGCCCACAATTACGAGGGGCTTAGTTCCGTTTTGAAATGACTTCACCTATTTTGTACAGACATAAACATCACCGAGGCATTCCCTTCCGTGAAGGGCGAAAAAGATAACTTGGTTATTATTTTAGTGTCTGTTGCTTTTATTACATGTTTCTTGTATCGCGGATAACTTCCGCAATCAGTGTTATCTTGGTTACGCTAAAGTAGCTGATTGTGATCGGGTGTGTCTGCGGACACATGATTACTTGGTGTCACGATTTAAGCATTTTGGTGATGTAAAAAACATCCAAATAACTGTTGCATAGCCAAAATATTAGGCTAGGTTTGTTAAATAGCCCTTTAACTACAAAGCTATCATGTTTGTAGGCTTCATGGACCTATTGCAGAGTGGATGGAAACGGATTGCAATAATGAGTTTTTGAAATCTTGTTGATGTGAACACTAACTAACTCGCATGTTGCTAGGCTGACGATATGGCGGCTGGTAAAGGCTCTTTAAGCAAGAGCATCCTGTTTTTTCGAGACCAAAACAAACAAATGCCACTAAAGAAATTAAATAAAAACAGGTTCAAGAAAATATCCGATGCTAATCGAAGTTCATGTACAAGTACTCAAAATTGCCGCATAAGGTTCTCTTTATTTGATAGAGCAAAACAAAAATCAATATTTCACACTCTGTCACCTTGTTGCGTTGTAATAGAATAGTAGTCTTCCGTTTTCTCAAAAACAGAACAGTGGAAAATTCTCTCTGATTTTCAGTGCCCAGGGGGACAGCGCAAACGGTGCCATCTTTTGATTCACTATCGTATTTGACGACGTTAAATTCCCTATCACTCGGCAGGAGCAGTGACAACTGAAATAAACTAAACTCAATCTATTTTAAGTTTTTTGCTTTCGTTGCTCTCTATCTATGTATCAAGGGTAATTTCCGTTTCAAAAGCGGCTTTGACGAAGCCGACCTTGACCGCATTTTCCGGAATCCCTCAGCCGCATTTCTACGAAGCAATATCCGGAACGTGGGCGGAATTATGAAGACGTGAAACACCAGAGCGTAGCAAGATGCTACTTTAAGGTGGCAAAAATATCAAATGACCCTATATTTTGCGCTTTCTTTTTTCCTACAGTAAAAAGATTTGGAGGCTAAAATATCATTGTAAGTTTCTATTTTCAGCGAGAGAGAGTAAAGGAAAAGTCTACATATAGGAATTATATTATTCAACGTAAAGATGATGATCTTCCGTTTGTATATCTAATTTCAAAAACGTAAAAAAAACAATCTCCTTGCGTGTTCTGCGATTGAACTTGGTTTGTAAAAGAAATTTGGCTAAAATCCATTCCTAATTACCGTCTCCATCAAATTTGTTTCCTCGACGCGGTATGGAAGAGTTTAGACCAAGATATATTCCTATATATTATTATTATTATTGTTATTATTAATCCCCTTATAGTATACAGGGCAAAATTACTCGATGCTGATTGGCTAAGAGCGAGGGCATTTTTTTCTTTATATTGACGGCAAAATTGCTTCGCACATGCACGTCTGAATACGTGCAGTCAACACGCGGGCTGAATTGTGCCCTTTTATATCATAAACATGTAATCGCATTGGTTCCTCGTAAAATTAGGGATTAATTTCACTTGTGTTTTCAGTTTTTTCAAATTGCCCTCGCCGCCGCAGATGGCTCGGGCAATGTTGGAAAAAATTGAAAACACTCGTGAAATTAATCCCTAATTTCACTCATTGTAGATTGTACGAAGTATAAACGAGATCTTCTTTGTGCATGACATAAGATATGCAACAAAGAGAAGGTCGCCATCTAATTCATATCTACAAAAATCATAAATTTCTTCTAGTGATCGATATACTTATTTGGCCTTCAAACGTAATCATGTCGCGCTAAATTGTGGGGTTAAATATGTTCATTCTCCAAATGAATACCATCGAGCCACCTTAAAAAAACCGCCTTACTGCGCATTGAAAGCTTCCGTCCATTGCCCCGGCGGCAGAGAAAGTCACAGAAAGATTTTATTCAGCATCAAACAAACTAACACGCGTTTTGCTCGACCTCCGTCCGGTTTAGTTCGTCTAGAAACTCCAAGCCGTCGTTCTAACGTTGTCAAACTCATTTAGAAGTCAGGAGTCATTTCTTGTTGCGCTCATCCGAGCAACTCTTTCAACTTCCGGTGTAAAACGTTTGCTTCGGAAGTGGCTCTAGATTCATTCGCAGCCGCACGTGTGTGAGTGTGTAGGGTTTGACTCGCGGAGGAGAATATCTCATAGCCCACCATTAAGGTTACAGCTAGGGCAACTTCGTGGTATTTTTCGTTTCTGACATAATTTCGCGAAAACGTCGCATCTTGACAAGTGATACCTCATTTTAAAGTTATTTCTTCAGCTCATCTTTACTGATGCACCGGAAAGGGAACTCCTCGGTAAAACCAAAATTGTTAATATTAAATTGAAATAGATACCATAGTTTAGCCCAAGATTGTCGCGATATGATTAATTGTCGAGAAAGTAAGCCATTGTAACGAAAAAGTACCCAAAGGTTTTCCAGTCAAAAGCACCACTAGAGCCGATACAGTCATCTTTTCATACAGTTAGTGCGCGGCTTTAGTATGGTCAGCCTTTTTTCGCTATTTCTAAAGATGCTGCGATACAGTAGCGAGAACATATCACAAGATAATCATTGGGCTAGGACGTTAAGATTTGAAACAATAACCAGAAAACAACCCGTCACTTTGTGCAGGAACAGTTTTAAATCATTTCTCGCTGAAAGGAAAATGGAGAAAAGACTCCGTAATCTTCAAGTTCGGAGCTCAGCAATATATTTACGTTGCGGGCTCCCTGTGTTGCACGCACGCGCGGCGTGTGGCGGGAAGAAAATCATTCAATCACAAACGTCTCCCTGACGGACGCTAAGGACTTTTAAGATAAGGCTTTGTCGACCTTTGTTCTAGCCGTCGTGACTGTCCCAGCCAAGCATGTCGAGGGCATTCAACTTGAGCTGCTGGTATCGTAGCTCGAGTCGGCAATACCAAAGTATCTTAGGTGTGGCTCAATTAAAAAGGAATGATACTACTATTTCAGAAAAGTTGTCACAACTGTATGTTGGCCGAGCAAATAGGTATACCAGAACAAATTCATCGACACTGGTTGTTAGGAAAAATAACCATACTTATTACCCTGCTTATGCCAAATCATTCTACAATACATCGCTCGCAAGACATTTTTTTACTAGATTAGCACGAGAATTTCGTTCTTAGTTTCTCGGCCCCCCTTTTTCAGGAGATTTTTCCATACATTTACTTTATTTGATGAAGGAAATTTGCAAATGTTCGTCCCATGTTTTCACTATCCTTCTTGTCTTTGTAGCTATGGACCATAGACAAAATTGGCTAACGGTGTTTACCTCTCTTGTTGCCACCCATGTCAGATCACCTGCCGATTCATTTTGGAGAGGTTACCATTGTTGATTTTGTACATAAATAAATAATAAACAAATAAATAAATAATAAACAAATAAATAAATAATGGGTTACGCAAACGGTTCTTCGTCCGTTGCAGGGCCTACGGTTTTACGTCCTTATACGAGAAGACGCGAAGGTCTAGCCATTTGCAGAATGTTAGAGCAAATGCAGGCCTTCTCCTCAGTTATTTAGAAAACACCCTGAGTGTTCGTCTGGCCGGGGTTGAACTCCCAACCTCCCGCAAATCGGTCTGGCGCTTTACCACTGCGCTAACCGGTCGGCGGTTAGCGCACATACTTGCATGCGCTCGGTTGTACAATTCTATCCAAATGAATCATTACATGATCTGATTTGGGTAGCAAGAAGACGTAAACAACGTTAGTCTAGGTGTGTTAAAACGAGAGGGATGTCTCGTAACACTCCACCAACTCTTGACGCATATCCTCCAAGTTAGCTTGACCAGTGCGCCCTGCTCATTCAAGACGAGCTCTTGTCTCTGAGGTGCAGTCTCGTTACAGCATAACCGCGTCAAGGGAATAGTCGAGGCTTGTAACATGATTCCAGCAGTAAAATAGAAAGCAGGAGGGTATGGTCCGACTTCGTCTGCAACAAAACCTACAATGAATAGGCCAAGCGATGCCAAGCGATGCATTTAGGAATCCTGTCAAAGGGCATATCCCTTGAATGAATAAAGCAGGACCGGAAGCTACTAGACCAGTCGCAAGAGCCCGTCTCCGAAGAAAGTATTTCGTCAATATCAGCATATTCGAGGAATTAACCAAACTTGTGCCCATTCCATAGCACAAGCCATAAGTGAAGTATAAGAGTGAGATGGTCCTTACAAATGATGACACCACTAAGGCAAGTGCGCATGTCAGAAGTCCAGATATGGCCATTGACCTTGAACCATAGCGGGCGCACAGGACTGCAGAGATGGGTGATCCACCATAACTAAGGGCGTATGCTAGTGATCCGATCCACGCTGAAAAAAACGAGAAGCCAATGATAATTTTTTTATTCTATGAATTTTACTTGTGCTTTCCAAGTGTTATACTGTGTCAGGAGCCCATCAACAGGAGCCTCCATCTACTCCTCTAGGTCTATGCACAGGAGTAGAAGATTCTAATATTGTGTTTTGCGAGTGAGAATATTTATATTTAGTATAAACCAACTAATGGTCTATTACAAATCCTGCATTCTGATTGGCTGAGCTACTAATGGTCTATTAGTGATAGACCGTGCCTGGCAAAACCACCACCTTTCTTTGCAAGAAAACTTGATTATTTCAACATAAAATAACGGAATTCATTGCCAAAACCGACCAACTAGTTGGTTTATACTAAAACAATTAGACCTCTCGTCCTCATGTGCTATGATATCAATAGACCATTCGGCCTTCGGCCTCATGGTCTATTCATCATAGCACATTCGGCCTTGAGGTCTAATTGTTAAATAATCGGGCAAATTTGGTTTGATTCGGCAAAATATCAGGCGAGTTTGGTCGAGCCGTGGTTCGATCGTATTTTGGCGAGACGCAGTCAAGCCAAATACCCATGGCGAGACCAAACGAGCTCTGATATTTTACAGAATCAAACCAAATTTGCCCGATTATTTATTTATTATCCCACCTAAACATCCAAATAAAGAAAAACTTATATGTCCTCTGCTAAAATTGACTTTGCGTTTTTGTAAAGACGAAGTTCATTTTGCTGTCGCGACAGAAAGCCATTTTGTAGTTTTTGCCGTCGCGAACTCCAAACTATATTCATTCTGATTATTTTACTAAAGAAAATTGATGTTTTAACTATTTTTCAAGTTTAGAATGAACTGTTCTTGGTGTTCTTGATCGCATATCGGGTCAGTGATCCGATACCGTAGAATATAGGGACAGTAGATCTCGTTCCTGATTGGCTGACGAACTAAAGTGGGATGATAAATAGAGGATATTACACGGTGGCGCGAAGATATGAGTTGCGCGAATGAGTAAAATATTGTTTTTGACGCGAGAAAATAAAATTCATATCTTCAAGCCACCGTGTAATTTCCTTTTTATTATATAGAGCAGAAACAGTTATTCCAAATTGATTTCCAAGCACTTTTGTTTTGACCGATATCCTCACTAGTGAAGATATGGAAATATGTCGTCCCGGATGTAGCTTCATATGAGATCTACGAGTGGCGTATTTCCCAGTAAAACATTCGTGTCTATATAATAAATGGTTTAACGCGCTCAATGCGACGGCGATGATTTCTGTCATCTTTATTTCTAAACAATCTTTCTTGGCTCTTGACTAAAACAAAGGCCTAATAGTGTTTTCATAGGCGCAACAAAAATAGTGTCCGAATTCCTCACCTCTACAGAAAAGTTGCCGATAAAAGTGCTCAAAAGTTGCCGAAAAGTTGCTACTTTTTTCAAAAAGTTGCCGAAAAGTTGCTATTTTTTCAAAAAGTTGCCGAAAAGTTGCTACTTTTTTCAAAAAATTGCCGAAAAGTTGCTATTTTTTCAAAAGTTGCCCGAAAAATTGTCATATTATTTTTTTTAAACTTGTTTTAGGTTTAAAATATTGAATTTTAACACATTCCTGTCTTGTTTCTTATCAAAATTTTATTTCAAACTCGAATAAAGAATCTTTTTCTTAAGATTTCTTCCTGACTTTACTGGATAATTTACAGCATACAAGGCATGGACAAACATGATAGTCGTAGACCAATTTTCAGATGACGATTACCATATGATATGCAGGCCTTCAACCGGCCCTATATTTCCTATATTTTTGAGATTCTCCTATATTTCCCTATATTGTCTTGAAATGCCCTATATTTCCTATATTTTGGATATTTTGCTTAAACACGTGAACCCTTTCTTAAACTTTCTTGAAAGACCAGGAGTTTGTCTGATGACAAACAAAATATCAAAAATGACTTTTTTCTAATGGATCCGTCCTTGAGATATTAGGCTTTAAATAATCGAGATTCAATTCGTAAGGCAAGAGAGGCCACACTCATCCTACGTGCTGGTACCCTTGAGCCTGACGGATTGAATCGACGAGATGAGACTTCATTTTAGATTATATTGTATTTATCTTTTCCTTTCATTTTTATATTTCTTATCTAGTGTCACATCACAAACATCATCATAATCATTATTTTTATTGTATCACGTTTCACCTTATATATAAGTCGTATCATGCCATTATGTATTCACAGTACCTGAAGAAGGCTGGTTTGGCCAGCCGAAATATTGTACTAAAATACAACTAAAACCTACGTTGTAACGCCGACTTTTCTTATTTTAAATTTTATTAATCTTACTGTCGGCGAGACCGTTAATTGGTCCAGCGTAAACCAACGAGTTGAGTCTGTCAAGTGGTTCGTCCTCCATTTACTTCATTTAAACTTTGGTTTCTGTACTATTTTATGGGAGAATTAGCACTTTAATCAGGAATTATGCAAACTAAAATCATATTCTTCAAATTTCTCAAAAATTTGGAATTGAGTTTTTGGTCATGGAAACTCCTCGTATACAGAATCTTGAGCTTATATATTGAAGTATGGCGAAGTTAGAGATTTCATTTTCGAAGTACGTAAATATCTATCGAAAGATAATAAATGTGCCCAAAAAGTAACGAAAAAAACCATATATTTTTGGTTGAAAAAGTCAAAAGTTCCCGGAAATCTAGAAAAGTTGCCGAAAATCCAACAAGTTAGCGAAAATCTAAAACGTTGCCGAGCAACTTGTGCCGAACCGGCCTATCACGTGACCTATCACATTTCTTAACACCAAAAATTCGAATTGTCAACATATTTGTCAAACGTCTGAGCGCTAAACGCAGGTTTTCTTGAAACCTTTTTTGTGAATAGATTAAGGCCATCAACATGTACAACTTGTCATCTGGACATTTGAAGATATTTCTAAAATACGTTAAATATTCACGATCATATCAAGAAAATTTCGCCAAAAGCTGTCGTTTTGCCGACGTTGCAAAACTTCCTTATTAGGAAATCCCCCTTACCTTATTTGGAAGGTCTGTAAGTACTTTTCCTCAAATCTTAGCGAAAAAAGCAGGAAAATTGACCAAAACTTGCAGATACTCGAGAAACATCATTCTCTTGGTCGCCATGTTGTTTTTACCCCCCGCCGAGGGGCCTGAGTCACGTTTTGAACACCACAGGCAACCCGCGCGGATTTGCCATAAAAACGACAGCACTTTCTTGATATGTATATTTTTCAGGGGACTGGGTCGAGTTAGTAATTCTTTAATTTAAAAAAAAAATGGATTAAGTCCTAATTATCCAGATGCAGTTGTAAGCACATTGCCATTAGACACGTTAAAAGTTCAAATGTGTTTAGTTTCATTGGGGTTTTCAACTCGGACTTTTAAGCCAAACATTATGGAAGGGACACGTGCGTGACACCAGAAGGTTAAATGTCACACACACAAGGTCAGCTCTGATGTCATCATTTTATGTAACATAACAAACAAGAGACGCATTATTTGATGTATTGTAACCATGCGTCTTTTGTTCATCTAAGAGAATCATTTGTGACTGACATTTTGCAACTGAATGTTTCCTTTGGCCAACTAGGTTTGCGTAATCTATGCGTTTACTTATTGTCGATGTGTGACGAGTCTGTCGTAAAGGTAACTGCCAAATTTTGTTTTGATATTCTCGAGCGTTTTAATGCGATGGTTCGAGATGCTGAAGAATCTAATGAGTCGCATTAAGTCTTATGTAATTTTTTTTTTCTCTTGTACCTATATATTTGTTAGTGTATCCTATATGCCGTGTAATTGGTATTTTATGGAATAAAGAATTATTATTATTACTAGTAAGTACCCGTGAAAAATTCACGAATTAAATTTTCCTTGAATGACGAAAATTATCGGATTGTCTGCCGTTGTGGAATGAACAGTTATACCGCTACGTTTAGAGAGATGTGCTCAAAGAATTTGTAACTACGCCTGTTTACTTTAAAGTATTAAAGTATTTGTTATCATATCAGCTTATAGATAGGTGGCATACCGGTGTGAAATATTCGCACCATAGCATACGATGGGAAAGGCGTTTTAAATTAGAACTTTGAAAACAATGTTCCTTGTGAATGGAAATAAGGCAAATGCCATGGCCACACAATAACCCCCTAAATATTTCCTAACAAAGGTGTTGAGGCATTGGTTTCACTGTGGTTTTGGCGCGAAAAGATCGCGCGTGTGTCGGTCGAGATGGTCGTATTTTCGGTCAAGAAAAAAAAGGCTGAACTGTACCACTCGAACTTCAACAACTATTGGTGTTGATGTAAATAATTGCTTATAATCAAGAGAAGTCCCTCGTCTGGTGAATAGGAAGGTTTAGGAAGCGCCAGAAAGGTAAACTAAAACTTTTTAGATTCTTGCTGTTTTCAATGGAAAGTTGCTTTGCACTGCTCATCATGTTGGACTTTCTTAAAGACTTGTACAGTCTCGGTCAATTCGAATTCAAACGTGTGTGATTCAAAAACTTAGCTTAAACAATCTAAGCTTATCAGTGAAACTTGGGGAAATCTCTAGACCTTAGCTCAAGTAAAACCTTTTCCAACAAAAACATGCACACTGGAGAGATTTCCTTCCGTTCGGGTTTGTGAACTTCGTTTTTTCGGCTCGAACATCTCCGTTTTTAGTATAGATTTCGAAAATTTCATACATTTCCTCCTTCCGGTCGGGTTTGGGAGCTTCGTTTTTTCGACTCGAACTTCTCTGTTTTATTATAGATTTCGAAATAAATAGGCTGTCAAAGGACTGTTGTTTGTGAACTGAGTGTTTGTTTATTTATAAATGGCGCGCCGGGGTTTCGTGCAACTTTTGAATGGGATGTATTGTCCACTGTATTCTTTTTGGAAAAACGACTTTTGCCTGAACATTACTGTGTTATTTGTGAGAGAATCGGGTAGGTTTGGACGTATTTGTTGCTTTCGGCTGCGAGAAATTGTTTATTTTTTGGTTTCTGTGGAAGACTTAAAATGGCGCCTTTGCGAACTCGATCTTCTCACTTACGAAAGCGCTTGAATTAGATCTTCCGTCCACTTTATCATTTTCGAATAAAATGTACCCTATAACACAGTTCCCCAAGTTTGCAAGAAAATGGCGTGGTTTTGAAGTTCCGTGGTGCAGCCGTTTTTCCAGGCTGCTGGGCTAACAGTTTGACCTTGACCCCGCCCACATCACGTATTATATATAAGATTTATACAACATTTTAATCACCCCCTCACATTTTTGATAAAGAAGGCGAGACCCATGCCTTAATCTGCCTGAGAAATGGTCCAAACGACTCCAGAAAAGCAGCCGAAAAGCTTGCACTTGTTGTCACCAAGTGTTGTCACCACCGTGTTTTTCATGAAGATATGTATTTGAAATTAAGTTTAAATAAGTTTTGAAGCACGCTAAGAATCAAAGCAGCGCTACTCGACAAGTCGTGGATATGTGTAACAAAAGTTAAAGTCTATGACGCTAATTAAATCCAAGGTTTGCTGTAGGCTACAATGTTGGGCCGGGAAGAAGAGGAGAGGGCACAATATCAAATGTTAGAAGAGGAGAGGGCACAATATCAAATGTTAGAAGAGGAGAGGGCACAATATCAAATGTTAGAAGAGGAGAGGGCACAATATCAAATGTTAGAAGAGTAGAGGGCACAATATCAAATGTTAGAAGAGGAGAGGGCACAATATCAAATGTTAGAAGAGTAGAGGGCACAATATCAAATGTTAGAAGAGGAGAGGGCACAATATCAAATGTTAGAAGAGGAGAGGGCACAATATCAAATGTTAGAAGAGGAGAGGGCACAATATCAAATGTTAGAAGAGGATAGGGCACAATATCAAATGTTAGAAGAGGAGAGGGCACAATACCAAATGTTAGAAGAGGAGAGGGCACAATATCAAATGTTAGAAGAGGAGAGGGCACAATATCAAATGTTAGAAGAGGAGAGGGCACAATATCAAATGTTAGAAGAGGAGAGGGCACAATATCAAATGTTAGAAGAGGAGAGGGCACAATATCAAATGTTAGAAGAGGAGAGGGCACAATATCAAATGTTAGAAGAGGAGAGGGCACAATATCAAATGTTAGAAGAGGAGAGGGCACAATATCAAATGTTAGAAGAGGAGAGGGCACAATATCAAATGTTAGAAGAGGAGAGGGCACAATATCAAATGTTAGAAGAGGAGAGGGCACAATATCAAATGTTAGAAGAGGAGAGGGCACAATATCAAATGTTAGAAGAGGAGAGGGCACAATATCAAATGTTAGAAGAGGAGAGGGCACAATATCAAATGTTAGAAGAGGAGAGGGCACAATATCAAATGTTAGAAGAGGAGAGGGCACAATATCAAATGTTAGAAGAGGAGAGGGCACAATATCAAATGTTAGAAGAGGAGAGGGCACAATATCAAGTGTTAGAAGAGGATAGGGCACAATATCAAATGTTAGAAGAGGAGAGGGCACAATACCAAATGTTAGAAGAGGAGAGGGCACAATATCAAATGTTAGAAGAGGAGAGGGCACAATATCAAATGTTAGAAGAGGAGAGGGCACAATATCAAATGTTAGAAGAGTAGAGGGCACAATATCAAGTGTTAGAAGAGGAGAGGGCACAATATCAAATGTTAGAAGAGGAGAGGGCACAATATCAAATGTTAGAAGAGGAGAGGGCACAATATCAAATGTTAGAAGAGGAGAGGGCACAATATCAAATGTTAGAAGAGGAGAGGGCACAATATCAAATGTTAGAAGAGTAGAGGGCACAATATCAAATGTTAGAAGAGGAGAGGGCACAATATCAAATGTTAGAAGAGGAGAGGGCACAATATCAAATGTTAGAAGAGGAGAGGGCACAATATCAAATGTTAGAAGAGTAGAGGGCACAATATCAAATGTTAGAAGAGGAGAGGGCACAATATCAAATGTTAGAAGAGGAGAGGGCACAATATCAAATGTTAGAAGAGGAGAGGGCACAATATCAAATGTTAGAAGAGGAGAGGGCACAATATCAAATGTTAGAAGAGTAGAGGGCACAATATCAAATGTTAGAAGAGGAGAGGGCACAATATCAAATGTTAGAAGAGTAGAGGGCACAATATCAAATGTTAGAAGAGGAGAGGGCACAATATCAAATGTTAGAAGAGGAGAGGGCACAATATCAAATGTTAGAAGAGGAGAGGGCACAATATCAAATGTTAGAAGAGGAGAGGGCACAATATCAAATGTTAGAAGAGGAGAGGGCACAATATCAAATGTTAAAGAGGAGAGGGCACAATATCAAATGTTAGAAGAGTAGAGGGCACAATATCAAATGTTAGAAGAGGAGAGGGCACAATATCAAATGTTAGAAGAGGAGAGGGCACAATATCAAATGTTAGAAGAGGAGAGGGCACAATATCAAATGTTAGAAGAGGAGAGGGCACAATATCAAATGTTAGAAGAGGAGAGGGCACAATATCAAATGTTAGAAGAGGAGAGGGCACAATATCAAATGTTAGAAGAGGAGAGGGCACAATATCAAATGTTAGAAGAGTAGAGGGCACAATATCAAATGTTAGAAGAGGAGAGGGCACAATATCAAATGTTAGAAGAGGAGAGGGCACAATATCAAATGTTAGAAGAGGAGAGGGCACAATATCAAATGTTAGAAGAGGAGAGGGCACAATATCAAATGTTAGAAGAGGAGAGGGCACAATATCAAATGTTAGAAGAGGAGAGGGCACAATATCAAATGTTAGAAGAGGAGAGGGCACAATATCAAATGTTAGAAGAGGAGAGGGCACAATATCAAATGTTAATGCTTCTTTGTATGTGTCAGATTGCTAGCTGAATGAGCGTCCACAGCTTTCATTCAGCAGGGGGATGGGGCGGGAAAGTGCGCAACGTAATAATACGGCTATTTCAATAAATGTTGTCGGATCAAATGCGACCACCTTATTGAATATGGTTTGCTCGATAGCTGCGCCATTTTGGATGCTTTGCCCGGGGGTGGGACTCCCCTATTTTTGGGGTGGGGGTGCTCGTCGGAAACTTTCGATTTTACCCCTAAAAGGTACCTAAAATGGCGTCGCTCAGTTGATTTTGACCCCGAAAAGGTACCAACAAGACGAATTTTCCCTCATAATTTTCTCTTGTATTTTTTCTGAGCGAAAATACGTCTGAAATTCGCAAACAAATGTGATTTGCTACAACGAACCCCTAACTGGTACCTATCTGCAAAAAAATGCAAGTTTTGTACCCCTTATAAAAGGTACCAGAGGCCTAATTTTAAAACCCTAAAAGGCACGACGAGCACCCCCGCCCCAAAAAGTATGGGAGTCCCCCGGGATGCTTTTAGTAAAATGGGGTTTATAGCTCAGCTGTTCGAAGTTCCGAGTTGTTCTCTAGACTACACAGCCATAGCAGCTCAACATTTGCTAATCCTGGACTATGGATTGAGCTGAGTGACTTCGGTGATTTACGTAATTGTGAAAATAAGCTTGCTATCCCCTTGCCACGTACAAATTACTATAAGAATAGCTTTAGCTATAGTGGTGCCACACTATGGAATAGTCTACTCCTTCATGTACGTTCGGCGGAATCAATGACCAAATTTCGAAATGGTTTATACTCTGTCTATACTATTTAACTCCCAGATATCGAATATATACGGCTTTCATGGAAAACAGGATTTTATTTGTCATTTATTTATATTTATATTAGTATTATTTATTACATAGTGTTATATAGATGTTAATTAGATATTTTATACTGCCTCATGTTTGTCCGTGTCTAAACAATAAAGATAATGATGATGATGAGAAAATTGGTACCTCATGTGCCGAATGTGTACAAGCAGCTAGCTATGAAATTTTCGCATGGTATTTTCTTCCTAGTATTGTACTATAAACGACGATGGAAGATTTCAAGCGCGCAAAAGCTCATGAATAACAAAGGATTCCAAGATGGCTACCATGTACAAGTGGCGAAACAATGGTTTACTTAATTTAGCATGGCTCCATATCTCTTCAAAAAATTACCGAAAACTATCAACATGCAAACTTTGGTGCCTTAAACCAAAAGTGCGCATTTGTTTTGGAGCATCCGTATCCCCCGCTAAAAAGTAACAACTAGGCTTTCCAAGCTTGGTCTAGCTCATTCTTATGTGTTTTCCTATTGGTTTAGTGCTATGGATGCCCTTACATGGGGCGAAATGAGTAGATTGCTGTGTGGCAAAAGGCTCATCAAGGTGACTACCACAAAATTTTTTCCACCGTATATCTGCTCCTGAATAAAAAGTAATCGCGAATCTTTCTGTAAAGCTACGACCACGAAATTTTGAACTGAAACATATGGAGGAATAGTGGATTGCTGAGTTCGTAAATCGCATAAATCGGATTCAAATTGGCAGTCTAAAAATAGCACATTATTACTTCACTTTCATGGTCATTCTTTGGCTCTACCTTGTACTGCAAGTTTCGCTCGTACAATTTTCTTGAAACTTGAATGACAAAAACACGGAGGTCGAATGACCCCAAACCGAAATTTCGCTAAAGGCTGGTTTCCATATAGTCTTATCTGTCGTATCTGTCTCATCAGTCGACCGTGAAACAATGAAAATCGGAATTATTCTTTTGTTTCATGGTTAACTGATGAGACAGATACGGCGATAAGACTATATGGAAACCAGCTTTAAAAAACGCCTGAAGATTTTTCGCACAGGAGGGACTTTTGTAAAAATACCACCGTTAGAATATCGGCTCGCATGAGCAAATGCGGTTCTTTAAGATGAATTCAAACAAATAGTAAAAAGCACCAATAGTCGAGGTTTAACATATCCAGAGCTAAAAAATATCAGACCATTTTTGACGCGACGCGAGCGAGTTAAAAAATGTCTGAAATACGCGTTTCATTTTGCGTCACCTAGAACCCGCATTTTCTCTCATGTCTTAGTCTAAAATGAACATTTAACCGCGCCGTTACAATTGAATGTACAACCAGGGAGTTAACTCCCTGGTACAACCTTCAATGGTTTTCCGCTATTGATATTCAGTGCGAATTATTTTTTATCTCCTTCCATGCTGAATCCAGACCCTTATGCATTCAGTTCAGACTCTAAACAAAGGATCCTCCTATAATTTGTGACAGTCGAGGAAAAAAAACGAGAAATTCTCCAAAATCTATGCAATTATTTTATGATGGCGTATCCAAACTGATTAAACCATCAATCAAACAGACTGTTAACGGTTTGAATGAACACCGATTCAAACAACACCGAGATGTGCAAACCTAAAAAGAAACAAATTTTTAAGAGCTAAAATGCATTTGGCATGTCCAGACATGTCCTGACCCCAAAAATGCCGAGGGTACTGTTAAAGAACGTCCCCTCACACACCAACCACACCCGGCACCCCACCACGTCATCCGGCACCCCACCCCACCACATCATGTTTTTTTTGTAGTTATATGGCATGTGTTGTTTGTGTATCCAGATCTCTTTGGCCAGCCCTCTCACTTCAAGCCCCTTGGGTAGTAAGTGTAACAAAACAACTGTATTGACAGATTGATAGCTTAATATGAGTATACTGGGAGAATTAAAACGGATTTGAGATGACCTTTTAGATTTTTTTATAGCTGAGAAGTCCTCCTGTGCATGGTATCGGTTTCAATTTCTCATCATATCGCCTGAGAGCTCCTTTAAGACTTTTATGCTCCGAGAATTGAAACTCCTTGTGCTGTTACGAAGCTAGTTTTAGGATTTCTTTGTAGTCTCACAATGAGAACATTTCAGAGTTAGTTTTGTAGTCTCGCCTAAGAGAATGTTGTAGGGAACTCCCCTTACGTCACCCTTGTAGGTAAACATGTTTGTAAAGGATTCAACTCAGAGGAAGTTCTCACGGCAATCAAACTGTCCTAGTTCAGCACATTTTTAAGAGATTTTATCCAAATGTAAACCGTAGTTTTCCCACGCTTTCTTCGCATGCGTAAATCAGATTAAATAGTCGTGCTTCTTTAGTTTTACCTAATAAGGTCCTGTTGACGAAGAGTTCCTTCGTCAACTGGGCGTAAACACTTGAAACCGTGAGAACCATCCTGGGTTGAATCCTATAAAAAGGGCTACCATTATTGTAAAAGTAGTGGTAGTTGAGCCAAAGTTGAAATTAAAGTAAAGTCATAATCAAGAAAGATCCCGATTACTGGTACCTCCTCGTTACACTGGTGGAGAACTCAAGGTTAGTGTGGCTAGTGTCGGTATTGACGGCTTGTTCTGAATTCTGAGATAGCCAGCCAAATTTTTTTCGTATAAAAGAAATATAAATTACTAATATAAATCAATCCTTAATTTTCAATGTATGTATTCGTAAAGTTTTCAAGCTGCCGGTAACTAGGAGTAAGGCTAAAGCCCTGGCTAGCCAGGCAGCCAGGGAAGAAGTTGGCGAGAGTTCTAAAACTAGTAGTAAAGAAAATGCAGCCCCAAAGCGAGTAAGTTCGGGAATTTTAAAAAGAATTAGGGCGTTGACTCCTTCGCGGCAGTCAACCCGAATAGCAGATAACAGCGAATTTTTTACTCCCTCTTTAAGTAATCCAACAGTAATTGCTGAAGAAAATCCTCCGCCTAGACCTCCTTTACCTGAGAATTACGAACAGCTTTCAGTCAGCACTGAAGTAGAATTTTCAGATTTCTCGCAAGACGATAGTTTCTCAGATAGTCATAGCGAAGCAGAAGAACTTTCTGATCAAAATTGTTGTTCTCGCGCAGAAACGCCGGAACAAATCGAAACTGAAAATCATCCTTCAAATATGCAATCAATTGAACAAGCTGTTGCGTTTCCTGATTCTGCGAGTATGTCTTCTCCCGGTGTTGTTTCGGCTATCAGAGAAATGAAAGATCATTTTGACGACGAATTCGAAAGTCTCAGGGCAATAAATGAAGAAAAAGAAAGAATGATCGCTCAGATACAAAATTCTTACCTAGACGCCGTTAGCCTAAAGGGAATGTTTACTACACCTATTTTCAAGGGTGAGCAGAAGGAAGATGTTTCTGAATTTATCACCAGTTTTCTCCAAATGTCTATCTTTTGTAATTGGACGGAAGAAAAACAAGCTCAAGGCTTGCCTTTGTGCCTAAAAGGAAATGCCTTGGCTTGGTTTAATTCACTCAAGGATAAGGAAAGTTTAACAATTCACGAAATCATAGAAAAATTGAAAGAACAATTTGCGTCGAGTGCCTCTCACTGGCGCCTAAGACAAATGCTAAGCAAAAGAAAGCAAAAGCCAAACGAGCCACTTTCCGAGTACGTTACGGACATCCGTCAGCAATGCATAAGGTTGAATTTACCAAAATCTGAATGGCTGCATTACTTTGTCGATGGTTTGAAAGATGAAATTAAGGAATACGTTGTATTAAGGGAACCTGATACTTTTGAAAAGGCAGAAAATTACGCAATGCTAAAAGACAGCATAGCTCAGCGTTCAGCTGCCCCTGTCATTGATACTAAGCAAATTACACAAGAAATTATGGGGCAACTAAAAGGGTTGATGTTTTCTCAGGGTAATTCACAGCCAATAGCTGCTGCAATTCGCGAGGAAAGACCTACTTATGGTCAAGCCAGTCAAAGACAGGCTAACTTTCAATACGAAAACCAAAACATGGACATGCAAGAAATGATCAGACAAGAAGTTAAAAAGCAAATGGGAGGTCAGCTTAATCCCCGGGCCCAAGCTTTTCGGCCACAATCTCGAGGAACTTTCTACAGGGGACAAAGAAGTGTACAAGGACGCCCCTTTTGTAACTATTGTGGTATTTACGGGCACACCTATTATAACTGCAGACGAAAAAACCAAGGAAATCGCAGTCAATATCAAAGGGACCCCAGACTCCCTCCCCAGAGTTTTCAAGCCATTCGTTCTGAAAATCAAAATCGGCCTTATCCCACCCAGGGAAACTAAGGAAGGCCCCTGTCTCGAATGCAAACTCTAGAATCAGCGTGATGGGGGCCACTAATCAAAACGATAAATGCGAACAAGCCATAAAACAATCAGCAAAGTTTTCAGCCACAAGGGAACGTATAACAACTGCAAATTCAGTCAATACTTCTAAAATTTCAAACAGCGAACCAAAACATGTGTCAAAGCAAATTACTAAAGAGAATCAAATATATTTTGTTGTCTACGAAAACGAAATTCCTGCGCAAGATATTGTTGAAGAAACAAATGACGTCATAATAGAGGAAATCGAGTTTTTGGGAAATACACTTGAGGGGACGCCTTCGACCGTAAGTACCAAAAATATCGAAATCTTTGAAGAAAAAACAATCAGTTGTTCGAGAAATATTCAAGATTCAATACCGGTATTAAAACAAAATGAACATAAATACAATGAACATGAAAATGAAATTAATGAGAAAGAAGAAAAATCTGAAATTCAAACAGGTTCAGAACAAATTTCAGCGAATATGAAACAAATTGACACAACAAGAGAAATTGAGTACAATGATGCATTCATAAGTCAAAATAGTAAGAATCGCGATCAGACAGAAAATGAAAAACAAGAAACCTTCAGTATAAATACTACAAAAATGTACGAAAACAAAGATGAGCCTGAATTAAACAAATATGAAGTGATAACTACTGATTCAAAATATGCAGTTACGTTTCCAATTGACTTAAAAGCCTTATCAATCCAAGGAAAAATCGGCGAAAACAGCGATACAAGTTTTCTTATTGATAGTGGAGCAGCTATTTCCGCGATTAGTCAAACTGTTTTTCACACATTAGATCGACAGCAATTTCATACTCTAGAGACAGATTTGCCTTCAGTCAAAACAGTAAATGGACAATCTTTAGATATTGTGGCAAAGATAGTTTTGCATTTCAAACTACGAGACAATCATTTCTCTTTTCCTTTTTATGTAATAAACGATTTGTCATATGGCGCAATTCTGGGTAAAGATTTTCTTGCAGAATACCAAGCAAATATCAATTTCTGTAACTCCACGATTTCGTTAAACGTGATGCAAAGAGAATTCGCTTTCCACAACGAACAGAATCTGGATTTTTGTGAAAGCAATGCATTTGTCGTTTTTTCAGAAGATTGTTTTTCATTACCGGGTCATTCTGAAACAATTTTACCCGCAAAAGTTGATGGGATTCCCCCGACGAATTCAGTTGGTTTAGTTACTTGTAGAAATGAACTTCCAGAAAAACTTAGCATTGTAGGTGCCTCTGAGCTCGTGACTATCAATGATGAGAAAATTGTTCCTCTAAGGTTAATAAACCCGAATTCAAAGAGTGTAAACATCTATCCAGGGACAAAACTAGCTTCTTTAACCATATTGAAAGACGATGAGTTTCAAACTTTTGAACTTGGAAAAACAACAGAGAAAATCGGAAAGGATGACGATTCGGATAACAATGTAACGGATTCATCAAAACTACCAGACATTTCAAATTGTGCTTTTACTGGGGAAAACAAAGAAAATTTGAAACACTTGCTAAGTCAGTACAAAGATTGTTTTGCCTCGACTATTAAGGATCTTGGTAGAAGCTCGATTATACAGCACAAAATCGATACTGGGGATAATAATCCTATCAAGCAAAGACCGTATAGAACTAATCCTGACAGTCGTGCAGAAATCGAAAAACAGTTAAAAGACATGCTTGAGCATAATGTTATTGAGCCTTCGGTTTCTCCTTGGGCCTCTCCCGTTGTTTTGGCAAAAAAGGCGGATGGCACAATGAGATTTTGTGTTGACTTCCGGAAACTTAACTCCGTTTCTAAGAAGGACTCTTACCCGATCCCCGTGATATCGGATGTACTTGACAGTCTATCTGGAAGTCAATATTTCACAAGTCTCGACATGAAAAGTGGCTATTGGCAGATAGAAGTAGAACAATCTTCTCGTGAAAAGACAGCTTTTGTAACCAACAACGGACTTTATCAGTTTCAAGTTTTGCCGTTCGGATTGTGTAATTCACCAGCCACATTTCAAAGACTCATGGAACATATCCTCAGAGGATTGGAATATAAAAGTGCATTAATTTACATTGATGATATTATTATATTCTCTAAGACTCCGGAAGATCATCTCAGACATCTTGAGGAAGTTTTTGTTAGAATGCGGGATGCAAATCTGAAATTGAATCCAAAGAAGTGTGTGTTTGCCAAACAGGAATTGAAATATCTTGGCCATATTGTGACTCCAGATGGAATTAAACCGTGTTCAAGTAAGATTAAAGCAGTCACAGAATTTCCCGTTCCTACTAATGTCAAAGAATTGAGAGGTTTCTTAGGCCTATGTAACTACTACAGGAAATTTATAAAGAATTTTCACGTCATTGCAGAGCCTATGAACAACTTGACAAGAAAACATGTGAGATTCAAATGGACCCATGATTGCCAACAAGCATTTGAAAAACTCAAGAATGCGCTTGTTTCGGCCCCAATCTTAGTATTTCCAGATTTTTCTAAAGCGTTCCATTTGATAACCGATGCTTCTTCAACTGGTGTAGGAATGACTCTGTCGCAATTTAGTGATGATGGAAAAGAAGCTGTTATCGCTTATAATGGCCGTGCACTGAACAAATGTGAAGCAAATTACACAACTACCGAAAGAGAATGCATTGCGGTAATTGAAGGAATAAAGAAATATTCAGCGTACCTAAGCGGACGGAAATTTACAGTTCATACCGATCACAACGCTTTAAAATGGCTTATGTCTATAAAAGATCCTGTAGGACGTCTAGCACGTTGGTCAATGCTAATTCAGCAATATGATTTTGATATCGTCTACCGAAATGCTAAACAAAATTCGGCCGCTGACTCTCTAAGCCGACGCGCCTATGAAAAGTGTGAACTTTATTCCATATCAAAAGCCCCAGAAGCTGATAAAATTTATGAGCAACAAAGGAAAGACCGAAAACTTTCAGACATTATTGTTTACTTAGAAACCGGCGAATTACCTAGTGATAATAAACTAGCTAGAGAATTGTTATTATCTGCAGATTGTTTCTACATAGGAGAGGACAAACTCCTTTACCACTTAGATCGAAAAAATAAACAACAAAATAAGGAAATTATTTCACAATTAGTAGTTCCGGAGTCCTTCAGATATGAATTGCTTTCGAACGTCCATGATCATATTGTAGGAGCTCATTTTGGGATAAACAAGACATTTGGTAAATTGCGCCGTCATTATTGGTGGCCTGGAATTTTTAAAGACACAGAGCATTGGTGCAAATCGTGCGTAGACTGCTCTATGCGTAAAAGCCCTAAAACTCATTTGAAAGAACCGATGTGTCTTTCAGAACCTGTAACCACACCTTGGCAAAAATGTGCAATGGACATAATTGGTCCCCTGCCTAAGACTAAAAAGGGCAATATGTTTATACTCGTCATATCAGATTACTTGACAAAATTCCCAGAAGCCTTTGCAATGCCTAATATGGAAGCTTCAACAATAGCAGACATTTTTGTGCGGGAAATAGTATTCCGTTACACTGCTCCAAGAGAATTATTAACAGACCGAGGGAAAAATTTCATGAGCAATTTGATTAAAGAAATTTGTCGAATATTTGAAATTCGTAAAGTTAATACCTCAAGTTATCATCCACAGACAGACGGTCTGGTTGAAAAATTCAATGGTACACTGATACAAAGTTTATCTATGTATGTTAATAGTTCTCATACGGACTGGGATGAATATATCCCTGCAGTTTTACATGCCTATAGAACAAGCCCACACGAGAGCTGTAATGAGAGCCCGCATTATCTACTTTTTGGTTATGAGCCTAATCTGGTGATAGACAGTAAATACCTAACTCTAGATAGTTCAGAACTATCCACGTCTGTAGAAGAACATAGGAAACGAGTTGTCGAAAATGTCGAGCAAGCTCGTAAAATTGCTATAGAAAATACTCAACGAGCACATCAAAAAGCAAAATTCTACTATGACAAGAAAAGTAAACACCGTGAATTTCAAGTAGGAGAGAAAGTTTGGGTATATACTCCTGCTACAAAGAAAAGATTGGCAAAGAAATTGTTGCACATGTGGCATGGACCATTTAGAATCGTTGAAAAATTCAATCAAGTAAACTACTACGTTCGTGATGTGAACAACAGAAAAGCGAAATTTGCAGTGCATGTAAATCGGATGAAAAAATGTTTTGACCCAGACGAGAGACCGATTTTACCACCAGAAAATACTACTGAAGGTTTTGGTCTAGATTTTTCAGATATCCCTGATGATAGTTTTGAAAAAGCGAAAGAAAAAACGTCAACAATAGTGCCGACACAGGAACGTGAAAAAACCAAAACACAAAAAGAGAAGTTTAAACAAGCTGGAGCAGTTCCAAAAACAAAAAAGATGAATTCTAAAATTCAGAAAAGCAAATCAAATGTTAGCTCCAATGGAACAAATGGTAACAAAAAGCCTAGTACTTCAGAGACAGTAAAGGGACACAGTACTTCTGTCTTACCAAATTTTAGCACTCAAAATAATGACGATGATTCCATTTTTCAAGCCATAAAACTGTTGAACAAGAGAAAGCGCGGTAGACGAATCGAATACTTAGTCTTATGGGCTGACCGTTCACAAACATGGGAACCGGCTAAAAATATTTTAGACAAAAGATTGATTCAAAACTTTCAGAAAAACAATTGAGTCATCTAGCAATTTTTCCACAGTTGTCTAGAAATGACAACCTTGAATTGTTTTGTTTCTAAAACTACCAATATTAGCTTTTGAATTTTCTTCCTAAAAGAGTGTAGTTAATTTTCCTAATATATCAATTGTCTAAAAACAACATTGATCTCACCTTGTTTAGTTGAATTAGGTCAAGTAAATTACATTGAAGGATCTCAAGACAAGGAAAACTCAAATCGATTATCATGTTCGTCATGTTGTACGCTCATGCCGCCATGTTCCTAGACATGTTTGCATATATAGTAAAAATAGAAAATTACGGCGGAGATTTTTAGAAGAAAGTAATTGTTTTTGAAATATAGTCCTGTTTTGTCTGACATCAATAAATTCCTCTTCTGTTTACTTACAGGCAAAGAGTGACAACACTGAATATCATGATAGTCAAACCAAGCTACTTCTTGTTTTTGTCTACCTTCTTAATTTGTTTTCAATTTGGCATAAATCAACAATTTGGTTCCTTAACAGAAAAGATTACTTTTTACCCGTCGTCTCTTTTGATAAGTCACAGTGCCCGTCCTTTGACTTTTTTTGAAGACACTCGGATTCTTCATGTGACTACTCATTTACCACTAGTAGAGACTGGAGAGGTTAAACGGATGTCAAACCATTCATGTTCGGTAATCAAAGCAACCTTTTTCGAACGATTACTTTCGTCTGTCAGGAATACACAGAAATCAGTTAAAAGATTGCTTTCGTTAACAGGACTTTCATCACTTATCGAATGTTCTACCTATCTCGCTCGTCTGTATAATTACGAAACTGGCTTACGATCCACAATGACGTGTCCAACAGTCTATCGGAATTCGGTTAAAATTTGCAAACATTGGGCATATAAAAACTGTAAAACAATTACCCCCGAACAAAAACATTGGCTAAGAGAAAAACATAGAAGAGAAAAACGAACTGCCTGGGCTTGTTACAGCGGTATGATGGGTGTCCCAAGATTGATTTATGAGGCAATTTCCAATAAGAAATGTGAAGCGAATCATGTTCAAATCTTAAGAAAACCTTAAGGGAGATGACATCAGCAATGACGATAACTCAGCATCTTGTTCATGTCGTTAACGGAAAGATAACATATATGTTTAAAATACAAGACAGTATGAATTCAAAACTTCATGAACTAGGACATGATATGAAGCTGATCGATAAAACTTTTAAAGTTTGGGAACAAGAAATAAAAAAGTTTTCTAACAAAGTTCATTGTGATCAACAATTGCTAATGGAGTTTCTTTCTAAGTTTTTGACAGAGCTAACTAGAACCTTTTCAATATTACTACGATTTTTCGAGATTCAGGACATTATGAATCTTCTTACAAAGCTTAATCAAAAAAACTTAATAAGCAAATCAGATTTACCAAGTTTTATAACCTCGCAACTCCTCCCTAAGCTCGATAGTGATGAATCACTTAAAGTAACTATGGAGGCATTTAAACAAGGTCTTCCTGTTTTGGGTCAGCCAATGACTGACGTGGAATATGAGAAAGATAGTGTCAATATTAATATACTTGCTGTTATCCCAGAGATCAAAAATCAAAACTCGCTATGCACAATAGAACGCTTGACACCTATAAAATTTAACATTTCCAATTCTTGTTATACAGGACCAGTACAAAAGAAAAATTTAGCCGTTATTTCATGTTCATACTCGAAATATATTGTGACTATCGATGACCTTGATAAATGCTTTCAGAATCAAAATGGATATTTATGTCCAACCAATATATTACAAACAGAACAAAATTTTTCTTGGCTTGGCTATCCTTGGAATTCAGAGATTAAGTTGTCATTCCCTCGTTACCACCTTCCCTCAAGTTCGTGTGATGGCTTACATCCATTGATTCCTCTTGGCGGACGATTCTACTTAAGTACTTCACGTGGAATATTGAAGACCAACACCGGACGTTTAACTATCACGCCTCTGTCCATCTACCAGTTTCCCTGTAATATCACGTTTCAAGGAATGAAGTCTGGTCTGACCAAATGTCCTAAATCTATGGCAATATCACTGCCTATTTTTACCAAAAACACTATACAATATACTCCATGGAACTTTATGGACAAGGATACACTGAACTTACACCACGATTCCCTAAAAATACCCCAGCCCGTAGAAATAAACAAGACTATCATAGAAAACCTTGATAAATTTTATACGTTTTACGATGAAAAACTCTCCAATGTACCACGTCATCCGGCACCCCACCCCACCACATCATGTTTTTTTTGTAGTTATATGGCATGTGTTGTTTGTGTATCCAGATCTCTTTGGCCAGCCCTCTCACTTCAAGCCCCTTGGGTAGTAAGTGTAACAAAACAACTGTATTGACAGATTGATAGCTTAATATGAGTATACTGGGAGAATTAAAACGGATTTGAGATGACCTTTTAGATTTTTTTATAGCTGAGAAGTCCTCCTGTGCATGGGTATCGGTTTCAATTTCTCATCATATCGCCTGAGAGCTCCTTTAAGACTTTTATGCTCCGAGAATTGAAACTCCTTGTGCTGTTAAACATTTCCTCTGACATGAAGGCCAAGCAAGTGAAGCCCAGAAAGGAGAGCTATGTTGCCTTTGACGACATCTTCAAGACCGTGCGGTCATTTGGACCCTACCAGAGAGTTCTAGCGATAGGGACGAACACACTGTTAGTACTCGTAATGGGATTCCAGTTCTACATCTTGGTGTTCGGCTATGGAGCCGTCCCGTTTCGTTGCACGACGCCTAATGTCACATGTCCTTTGAGTCAATGCTGTAGCAACTGTACCGATTACGAGTTTCTGGGGCCCTTGTACACTTTCGTTGCAGAGGTAGGATTTTATCTGTATTGTGTTCCTAAATATGTAAGCATACATTTATTTAAAGATAGCCTTTTTCGCGGTAGTATCTAGCGTGATGTAGAATCCAAAAAACGGGAATGTCTGACAAGAAAATATTCGGCACGCCATCATGCCCTTGGACTCTGCTAGATGGTAAAATAAATATAAACATTTTGGGTTGATTTTCCGCCAAACGCTATGAACGTTTGACCTCTTTTTTTGACAGAAATGAGACTCTTCTTTTTCACATGAATTCTCTTCTTTTATTTTGGTACTGAAGAGGCAAGCTAGGAGAGACAAACGTGACTTAAATAACATGCTGTGCCAATTAAAATGGAAAGCGATATTCAAAGTATAGTTACCGATTTCGTCTTTTTTTATGATATCAAATTACGTCTCAGTTCCGAACAGCACGAATAAAAATAGAAGTCCATGATAATTCAACCTATTGTGAACCTCCTATAAATCTCCTGATTGCTCTGCCAACACGCGATCTCTTGCCGTGAACAATAAGGGCAACATTTATTTATTTCTTGCTTGTTTGTAAACTGAAAGTTTATTTTATTCATGAAATTTATGATTCTTGAAGTACTAAAGTATATAATCCATTTAAGTATCATCCATTTCCCGTAAAGTTACACATAGTTAACGGTATGAGTATTGAAGACCCTCAACACTTGAAGGGTTACTTTTGGTTATCAAAGCGATACAATTAGCAACTCATGGAGTTCCAAATAGACCTCTTTGCCTTGGGAGTAGTTGCCCCATTTCAGATAACGTGGCATTCCCATGAGTATTCTTTCTTTGTTTTTCTGCTACGCACCGAAGGATGTATAAATATGGAAGCATTCCAAACAAAGAAAGATTATTCAAATGAATGCCACGTGATCTGAAATGAGAAAACATTACGCCCAAGCCGAGGTCTATTGTACTCGCAGTGTGTCTGTATTAGTTGTTGCAGACAAATCATGTCAATGTTGTTTGTTCCCAGTTTAACCTGATCTGTGAGCGAGCGTACTTTGGTGCCACTATCCAATCGTGTTTCTATGGAGGGACTCTCTTGGGGGTACTGGTGGCGGGTGTTATGTCCGATGTCTTTGGCAGAATGTTGACTACCTACATATTCAACTTCATCATGGTGAGTCAGTAAAGTTGCTTTTCACAACATGCACCATTCATACTTTCATGCACCATACAGCTTTTCCTCGTGGGATATCGTTCAGGCGCCACCTTTGCAAAGCGTATAAGAAAGCACCATGTTCTGAACATCAATATTTAAAAAGAACGTTTAGAGTAAAAATGGAAAAATGTCCAGGTCTAAGCTTGTTCAAGTCGAACGCCTTTTGTAGTCGATGAATGTAACAACTAGGAAGGATTCCCTATTGCCTTCCTATAAGATTCTGCTAGGGACGAGAAGTGGTCGGAATGTAGATTCTTCCCTCGCGGAAGCCGTTTAGGATCAATCTTGGTACTGATGTTTGACAGGATTACGAACACGATTGAGGATCATCCCCGAATTGCCTGTACACCTTCGCTAACCCAGATTTTGTATGACTTCGAAAAGTACGCGGCACGTCGGGGTACGGTCGCGGCACGGAACCTGGCCTGTTGCAGATACGGAATGAAATCGCGTAGTCGCGGCACGGTCACGGTAGCGGCGCGGCACAATTATATCCTTGCTCTTCCAGAAAGCATTTATTACGTCATGTATGTACCTTCGTAGATTGCCACATCTCTGGGAGTGTACTTCGTAAACTCTACCGTCCTCATGGCAGTACTTATGTTCATTAACGGGGCAGGCACCATGGGCGCCCACACCGCCTTTTACGTTCACTTTATGGAGCACGTCGGCCCAGGGTGGAGGACTTGGATCAGCACTTTTCATGGTTTCCTCTGGGGTGTCCATTCCCAAGTCTTCAATTTTATCTGTTATTTTGTAACTTATTGGAGAAATCTTGCGCTTGTTGCTGCCCTATCGGGTGTTCCTGTTTACTTTTTCTGCAAGTAAGGAAATCATCTCCTCATAGAAAAATAAAAGCCTCTTTTTACTCCCTTTTACTCTCAGGTAACACGCGACCCGGAGCGTTAAAGGGAGGCTGTCACGTAACTGCGCAGCTGTTTTGCGCATCTCAAAACAAAAAAGCATCGTCCCGTAACGATGACCAGCGAAGGCTGAAAAACACGAAAAACAATCCGTTCTAATCTCGCTATTTCTCGAACCATCCGACCAAAAATGTTTACGTTTTACATGTTCTTCAAACGTTTTCTGATAGGATGGTCTAATAGTTTTGCTCAGTGATCGTTCCTGGAGCATGCGCGTATCGTGAGAGCCTCCCAAACCGTGTCATCCAATCAGATCCTTGTCCAGTTTAGCCAGTGAATTGGCTTCTGTAGCCACAAGTTTCGCAAGGGAAGCCAAGCGACTGCTATAGGCGAAAATAGGCAAATCCGATTGGCTCACATGGTTCTGACAACGGTGAGGTTGCATGTTGCCGGAACTAAACGGACTGAAAGTGTAATTTGGGTTTACAAAATCCGAATATGTTCGATACTTGCACATCCCCGGAAGGATTTTTCCCTTTTGGACCTCTAGGGGGCCTGAAACAAACCAACAGCAGAAAAAGGATCGAACTGACAGTGAGAAGAACACACTATTTAAAATGAGTATGAATAGACTGCTTGCAGTCTCTTCTTTGGCGAACGTCCGTGAAAACGAGCTCGTGAAAAGCCATCGGCACTTGTTTTTTTTAAAGGGACATGGTCACCGAAAACATCAAAAATATAATATCACACAAATAATAAAAATAGCAAGTCAAATTTGTAAAGAATGCTTTCAACTTGACATGGTGAAAATTTGAGGTCATTTCGATGTAGGATTGCAAAGATATTCGTGGATTGTAATTACAGCTTACATGAGAAAATCTGACTCTTTTGAAATCGGTTTACCTCAATCTTTTTTCAAACATACTAATTTTGCCATCTTAATTCGCTCATATCTCAGCAATCCTTCATCGTAATCCAATGAAATTTTCCGTACTTCTTTCTTTAAACTGACTCTTTCAATTTCAGAGAATATTTTTGTATTTTGCGACAATAATTATTTTAGTGTTTTCTAGGTGACCATGTCCCTTTAATAACGGACGTTCGCCGTTCGAAGGAACTGAAAGCAGTCTAGAGTATTATGGGGATATTTCTCTGATGGCAACTTGAAAGATTTGTGGGCTTTAGCCTTAAATTATGACAGGTGTTCAGAACTAACACCGTTTAGCCTTTTCAATTTAGATGCTCAATGAGAATGTCTTTCAACTCGCAAACCTTTGAGTGTCTCATCTCCGGAACTAAACGGACTGAGCTCAAATGGACTGTTCTTCATTACAGTTCTGATTACTTTTACTTTTTAGATGGATCCCTCGTTCTCCTCGATGGCTCATCACACAAGATCGTCTAGACGAGGCGCATTCCGTGATCATGAAGTACGGAGCCAAGAAAGGGAAAACTCTGCACCCTGAGTCACTGAAGGCTCTTATTGAGAAGATAAGACAGGAGGAAATAGAAAGAAGTGCGAAACAAGACAAAGGTGGCAAGCCCAATGCACTTGATTTATTCAAGACACCGAAGCTTCGCAGGCGGATTATCATCATGATTATTTTAATGTGAGTTCAGAGAATAATCAATTAAACTGTGGCAATTAGCCAATGGACGATTTCCAATAGAGGAGTGTTTTATCTATACTAATATAATCGGGTTGTCTGCGCAAACGTTTCTGATTGGCTATAATCGTCCGCACTCACTCCGCTAAGCTGTGCCGCCAAACGAAGTTCACTAACAAAAGAGAAGGTGGATATCTCGACAGTGGGCGTGTTTCTGTTGGAAAAGATTCACCCTGGGCTAAGTTCTAATTCAAGCGATTTCTTAAGCGAAGGAAAAAGCTGCCATCGCCGCCATTTTGAAATCTGCCACAGAAACTAAAAAAGAACTCAGTACGCACAGCCGAAAGCACCATAGTCATCCAAACCTAAATGGTTCTGTCACAGATTACGTGCACAGGAATGTGCAGGGGTAATTCTTATTCGAAAGCTTTAAGCTGAGAAAATTTGTCATTCAAGTTTAAACTCATAGGCGGCGGACCAGGGGGTTTAGGGGGTGCTCGAGGACCCCCACTTTTTGACGCTAGATATATTTTTGCACTTACGCGTAAAGAAGAAAAGGAACAGAAGAATAGAAGCGTCACCTTTTTGTTTCTGTTCTGATATTAGGCTCAGAGAACGTAAGGGTTAAGATTGCATTGTGGAATATTTTGATCAAAATTTACATAAGGTTAAAACACTGAAAAAAAAAACGAAGTTACGTGTCCACTTCAGTTTTTACCACTTCGGCACCCCCACTTTTTAGGGTGCCCTGCCGCCCCTGTAAACAAATGTACACCGCCGTACACGCACGCTAAGGCGAAATGCCACAATTTACACAAACCCATGAAAAATATTCTCTTAGTATAAATCGCTGTATCGCAAAACGAAGGACACAAACCAGAAGAGAAGGAGGAAATCTCTCCAGTGGGCTTTTTTTTAAGATTCACCTTTGGCTAAGTTGTTATTCAAGCCATTTTTTTCAGCGAGGGACAAAGTCGCAATCGCGGCCATGTTGAAATCTCCCACATAAACTAAAAAAGAAAAGAACTCAGTTCCCTTAGCCGAAAGTACCATAGACACTCAAACCTAAATGGTTCTATTACAGATTACTTACATTTGTGTGCAGGGATAATTCGAGAAAGATTTGAGCTGAGGAAAATTTCATTCAAGTTTGAACAAACTTTCACCCACTGCGTACAGAGCAGGCGCTAAGTCATGAATGATATTCCCTAAATATTCCTATGATAAACTAAGAAATTTCTTAGAACAGTTTAACTTGTTTCTTCTCGTCCCTTACTGATAAACATACAAACAATTCCGAAGTCAAATGTTTTTTTCTGTGATAGGCTGCGTTTCCAATTTTAGCGGGTTTAAAGGTTCTTAGATTTAAGACTGACTCAACAAAGACACACGTGCGTCATTTTCTCCACCAAAATCAGGGAGACCAGTGTAAAACAAACAAACAAAACGGGAAATCATTAGTAATGTAAATCAGCAGTTGAAGGAAGGGGGACTCAGATTGAGTCTTCTAGCGTCACGAAGTGACGGGCTGTTTTCTTTTATTTAATTGTATATACGATAGTAGACGCTTTTGGCGTTATCCGTTTTGGTGCTAGGAAGTGCTTTTGATTCTCCTTGACAAACAACAACTACTTTAACTTTTTTAAGTTAATTAAAATTATCGAAATCTTAATTATTTTTTTAATTGAGGAAAAAATATCAAATTGCCCTCTCTTAGGGCAACATCTACTTTAACTTAAATTATCCAAATCTTAACTATTTTCTTAATTGAGGAAAAAGATCAAATTTATCGGTGTCCAGTCCCTACTCCCTCCTCCTTCTTCCAGGGTCAAGAAGGGGTAAAATGGGAGCTGGGATTGGCCTTATTTTAGGCTGGGAAAATGGGATTGGGGACACTGGGACTGAGATTTGACCACTGGGACTGGGAATTAATGTCCACTAAACTGGGAATGGGATAGACCCAATCGGCTAACGGTGTTTACATCTTGTTGCCACCCAATTCATATCATGTGATGATTCCCTTGGGTGGTTACAATTGTCCAATTTCTTACACACGACCGAGCGCATGCAAGTATGTATAAGATGAACAATTGTAACCACCCAAAGGAATCATCACATGATCTGAATTGGGTGGCAACAAGATGTAAACACCGTTAGCCGATTGGGTCTATTCTATATTATTTCCTTTTTTCTTGTAAAACGAAAAAAAAGCGTCGTTTCCCCCCAGTTTTTCCCCCAAAACTACTTTTTCCCCCTTAAAACTCCCGATTTTGCACCCTGCATATCAAAGTTCTCCCAAACATTCGGTAATTTCACATGCTGGGACTTAACATTTTACAAACTTTTGCTTGTATTCTTAGAGTGGTTTCAATTGAACCACTCTAGAACAGTTTACACATCACCTTTTTTATCACTGGATTTTCAAAAGTCTGACTGGGATTTCTGAAAAAAAAAAGTACTGGGACTGGGATTTGGCGAACATTTACACTGGGAAATGGGATTGGGATCCCCCCAGGACCCTGTTCTTCCAGTCTCTGCCGGGGATGGGTTCTATGAGTTTATTTGTTCCAACTTTATTTGTTGACACTCTCTACTTAAATGTTTTTCTTTACACTTAGGTTCGGACAAGTGTTCTTGGGTAACGCCTTCTGGCTCTATGTGAGTCATCTTTCGGGCGACATTTACCTTAACTTTGCTCTTCTCAACATCTTTCCGACATTGCTAACGCCTCCGTCAGGCTGGATGCTCAAAAGGTACGTTATTGGAGGACCTACAAACCTGACTAGGATTCTGTATTCAGATAATGAAATGAAATGAAATAATCACCAGAAATTCCTCAGCTTTCATTGTGTCGCGCAAAAAAAAAAATCAGGCGGGGGGGGGGGGGGATTTTCTTTTGCGCGACACAGGTATCCTGAAACCCCCAAAACAAAATATCCGAAAAAATCCAATTTGTTGCCGGTTCTTTTGTTATTGTTCATTTCATTAGCACTTCAGCTTTATCTCCACTCGGTTCTTTTGTTCTTTCACCCAGGTTTGGTCGCCGCTTGACCGCTTCTGTTGTTTGGGGCGTGACAGGGATCTTCTGTTTCTGTGCGCTGGCAGTACCTGAAGGTAGCGATGTCCACTTTTTTTTAGGATTTTCAAACATTCACAACTTATTCATAAATTTCAGCATATTTTAATCCATAGATGGCGGCCTAATAAGGACTGCTTTGTTCATCACTGCTAATGCCATTATCTCAATGAATTGGAACTCGATCTACCTCATGATGTCCGAGCTCTTCCCGACTGTACTAAGGTTGGTTACAAGAAATTCCTGTGCGGGGATGACAGGGGGATTTTTTTTGGGGGGGGGGGAGGGGGCGGTTCCCCTTTTTCGGGAGATTTTCCCATATATTTACTGTATTTGATGAAGAAAATTTGCAAATTTCCGTCCCATGTTTTCACTGTTGCTTTATCTTTTAGTTATATGCACATGACTAGAAAAAAAAACTATTTTATCTCTTTATTTAGGGTTCTAAGCCAATGAGGTTTCAAGTAAAACTAAGCGTGTGAAGGAGTCTCCTGTCGATGTGCTGCCGGCAAGCAGACTCCTTACTCGGACTACTGGAGAAAAAGCTTTATGACTGCCTTTTGTTCCATGTTTGCTTTCTTTGTTACGCTTGTTTTTTGGCCAGTATTTGCCTGGAACATAGTTTATAGAAGGGAATGGTTAGCAAACCTGACACCCTGTTATTGTGCGACCTCTTTGTTCACTATTTCAGAGTAATCATCTTGTTTGTGCAGGGTCACGGTACATAAGAACCAAAATTTAGCCAGTAAGTTTCAGTGTTCAACCAGACATCAATAGCACGTGATAATCCCTGTAGCCAGGGATTTTTGTGGGAGGTGCTAATCTAGAAAAAGAGCGGACAAACGTGGTATGAATTTATTAACCGCTAGTCAAAATTCACTAGAAAAAGCAAGTATATGAAACTGGGTGTATGCCAAAGTGACCGCAGTCTTCTGTTTGGCCCATTTAGTCACACCTCCCCCTCCCCTATGCTTGGAGGTAGTTTTTTGCCTGGAAGCTATAACAACAATCCCACTACCAGGACCTGACTACAGGGGCAAAAAAAAATGGAACAACAGCATGGAACCCAGAACGGTTTTTGGAAACCTGTAAGAGACGGCACTTAGGGCCTATATCGAACCCTCTGATATTCTGTGTTTCAATGATGTCCAACAACTTCTTCATTCGATTTGTTTCTTCAGAACCACAGCGTTTGGTGTTCTGCTTACCTTTGGTCGTGTTGGAGGAATCCTCGCTCCATATTTGGGAGTTTTGGTAGGTGGAGAAACATCAGGGATGCGAAACTTTAGCTGAACTGTCTTTTGGGTTTGTAGAGCCGTATCTTTGTTAAATTTATAGAATGAGAGCAGTGATCCAGAGGCGTAGTCAGAGGGGGTCCCTCGGGTGCATGTGAACCCCCCTTTGTAGAAAAATACAGTAAACATTAAGAAAAATATCGGTAAGCTGGAAAATGGCACCATACATTTGTACCGAAGTGACCCCCCTTTCTCAAATCCTGGCTACGCCCCTGTGATCTACGATCTACATAAACAACTCAAAATCCTATATTTTACTATCATTAACTGAAACTTGCATTACAAGGCATTGTTGTTTAAGATATCAAATCAAAATATTTCCCACTTTGAAAACTATTCAGCCTCAAACTGAAAGGTTCATATTTACCTACACGACTATTTTGTTCATTTCTTGTGAGCTTGAAAATTATCCCTTTTAACGTAAATGTCGACCTTTGCGACATTGTTCTTTTTTCATGTGCTTTTTACATTTCTCTCAGGCTCATATCGCGGGTATGTACTACACCCTACCATTCATCATATTCGGTACGGGCAATACGGCGCTTGCTGTGCTAGTGTTGTTCCTACCGGAAACGGTATTTGCCAACATGCACCAGACAATTGAAGAGGCCGAGGGGGATAAAGAGTATTATGGGATGCCCTGCTGCTACAAACCGGATGTGATGCATGGTGACACTAGCGATGAAGAAATGGTTGGTGTTGGGGTTAATACCAGGCTTTACCGATCGGAGGTGATGTATGCCTCTTCTGATGAAGGAGAGATGGTCGAAGGCTGGGATGCGAAGGAAGCAATGGACTGGGATGATGGAGGATTTAATTACAAACCGGATGGGACGTATGGCTCTCCTGGTGAAGTAGAGATGGTCGATGGCTGGGATGTGAAGAAAGCACTGGACTGGGATGATGGAGGAATTAATCACGATCACAAACCGGATGTGACGTGTGGCTCTCCTGATGAAGTAGAGATGGTCGATGGCTGGGATGTGAGGAAAACACTGGACTGGGATGATGGCGGAATTGATCACAAACCGGATGTGACGTATGACTCTGGTGATGAAGCAGACTTGGTTTATGCACCCGATCATGTGATAAATGACTCCGATGAAGAACTAGAGATGTTTGGTGACTGGGATGTGAAGAACGCAGGCGAGTGGGGAAAATGCGATACCGAAACCATATTGTAGGGAATTTGAAGCGTGCTTCGATGGGAAATTAGGAAATATTTCGGCATTTGAAACAATTAGTTTGAAGAAAAAAGATTGCACGCACATATACATTAAGGAACTTACATGCACATTTTTGTGGTTTTCAGCAATTACAGCTGATCCCATCACCGCGTGCACAAAGGGTTGTTTGTCAAAACGAAACGTTCTCAGCTCCAGCGAAAGATACATGAACTCATTAGCAGTTTGCGAAGCAAAAAATTGATTCAATCATTGTATCGGTCAAACCCAGTTTACATTTGATGTAAGGCCAAGATTTCCTGCGCAGATGGTAAACGTTTTATTTTCAATTGGGATTCTTTTTAGAAATCCGTTTGGGACGGTTATGGCTTTGCAACAGAAACCGTTCTGATTCAGCCTAGTCCCTAGCCCTGGAATTCGGGTGGGCTTCCTGTGGTTGGCAAGACATGTGTGTTACGTAACTTCACACTCTCCCAGTGCTCGCGCATCCTCGTGGTTCATCTCCGACCACAGGAAGCCCACCCAGGACGCCAGGGACTAGGCTTTTGATTGGCTTAATTCGAGAGCATGAAATCAGCTGTGATTCAATTCTTCCAACATTCAGCTACAAATGTCGCCTTTTGTGGTTCCCATTGTGGTTAGAAACGTGGCACTTTGGGAAGCCTGTGTTTTACACCAAAGAGAGGCTCAAGCGGGCAATGATTGCTCAAGCGCGCGTGCTATTCAAATATGGCGGAAGAAAAGTTGAGAAATTTTTATATTTGCAACTACTCTCCTCACTGGTTGCCATTTTAATCTTGGCAAAGGGAAACAATGTCCATAGAGAAACGCTCACCTGAGCCTCTCTTTGTAAATACATGAGGCTTCCCAAATTTCAACGGCCAAATGGGGACACCGCTGCAAAACGCATTTGCCATGCGCTAAAGATTCACTTCCTGTGAAATGAAAACAAAAGAAATAATCTTCATAACAAAAATATCTCGTGCTGTCTTGGAATTTTGGAAAACTTAAGCTTCAGACGCAAAACTTAAGACCAAAAATTGCAGAGCAGCAAGAATATGATCATATCTTACTCTGGACTTTTACACCTCGCACTTTGAGGCTTGCACCCGAGGCGAAAATTATGGTTTGAAGTCTCAAATTTTCCGTTCGCTGTTGTTATGTAGATTTTTCCAATTGTATTTATTTCACAGACCAGTGAATCTTTAGCGCATGGCAAGTGCGTTTTGCCGGGGTGTCCCAAATGGGCTATTCAACTCTAAAATATTCAGCCCTGAATTGTGACTTTCTTTCATCTGATTTGCTGTGACATACTGAATCATTGTTTAAGAACCGTAAAATGTCAATTAAAGCGCACTTGTTCACTGGGTCACAAAATAGTATATCGTACCTGAACTTTGTCCAAAAAAGCTTTGGTAAAAAGCCGTATCGCAATGTTGACATGACCGTCTTTGTTGTACACCTTTTCACCTATGAACCCTAGTGACTGCTTTGTCCAAGTTCAATTGCCCAGCTTTGACCAGGACTTTAGAATAATTGTTAGGGTTTGTTCTTATAATGTTCAACCTTGCTCACTTTCTAGCGGGTTTTTTTCCCTTTTTAACCTGCTGTTTTTGTTTTTTATTTTTTATTTATTCATGTGAATAGAAATATTGTTAAGCGCACAGAACAGCGATGTCGCTGTCTCCCCCCCCCCCCCCCCCCCCACGCGACAAAAAGGTCCACATTTCAGGGTTTGAAAATACTGTTTTAGTGACTAAGAGGGTCAAACAGAATACTTCGGTCACTTTGGCATACAGCTATTTTCGTATACTTGCTTTTTCTAGTGAATTTTGACTAGCATTTAATAAATTCTTACCAGGTTGGTCCCCCCCCCCCCCACAAAAATCCCTGGGTACGGGCCTGTACTTGTATATCGCGCATCCTTTCGAAACTCGCACATTCAAGAGGTAAAGGAGGTTCTTTTAAGTAGCGAAACAGGTAGGGCAATTTTCCATTCAAGAATACACACGCACTGTCAGCCTGAAAAACGTGTTGATGGAATAGGCCGTTTTTAAGAGTAATCAGAAAATGAATGCAGTATTCAATTCTACACGTCCGTATTAGTATTGCAAAGTTTGGTAGATTGCCTGAATACTGAGTGAGATATGAACTTTAAAAACTTCGTTTTCTGGCTTTTTTTGCAAGAAATGTATGGGAAAATACATCGAAACGAGACTGGACGGGCATGGATTGTCGAGTTTCAGGGTTCGGTAATTCTACTATAGAGAATAGTATACGCAGAGCTCTGATCATACGTAAGAACTTTATAGAACTGAAGTAAACTAAGAATAGATACATTGATAAAATACAAGAATCACGTGGTTACATACGTCATAGATATATAGATATTTATAAATACAGCTATCAATCAAATAATAGATTACTTATTAACTAAAACACTACAGGATGCCCGTCCAGCCTCGACTTGACGACTTGCCCATACATTCCATTGTAAAATGTAAGCCAGAATACAAAGTTTTGAAAATTCATATCTCAGCCAGTTTTCTAGAAATTTGTTTGAAACTTTGCAATTTCTACTAATACGGATGTGTAGAATTGAAAACTGGATTTCATTTTCTGATAACTATTAAATATTATCAATCAATTTTGCGTAATAACGGCCTATTCCTTTATAAAAAACACTCAATCATTTTATATTTCAAAAGCTTTGACAACTTTTATCAAAAGCAATCTCTCCTCAAAGCCTTCAAGTGAGCTAAAAAATCTTCACGAAAACACCAATCGTGGATATATTTCAAATCAATCTTATTTTGAACAGAGAAATGGGACGATTTTTTGGATGTAAATTTATGGTTGAACGTTGAACACGACTCCGTTCAAAGGAATGTGCTCATCATGCGGCTGCTAACCTTTCGGTTGCAGAGATATTTTTCGGAGCCAAAAGTCACTCGATAGCCACTTCAGTTCGACCCTCACCGTATTGCCCTTAAAAGTCATCTCTAGGAAACTTATCCAGTCCCAAGGTCAATGAATATTCCGACATCCGAAAAAAGAACCTTTTTCTTGGTAAATAATGCGTTCCACAGTTCGAAAAGCCACTATCCTCTGTGGCTGCAGCTTGTACCTGGCTCAGGATAACCCAAGACGAAAATATTAACGATACAGTGATTGATAGATCAATTAAAAACTAAGAATAAATCTGACAGGTGACCTTAATAATACTTGAAAACCCAGATTTTTATCTATATATAAGATTCAAAATATGCGTCACTGTGACCTCTGAGGTGAGTTTCTCTCTACGTACATAGTGATGTCTATATAATATCAAGAGAAAGATCAGGGAGAAATTCGACGAGCGGTGTTCTCGTCCTTTTAAGGTAATTCCCCTGAAATAAAACTTGTCGTAGATTTTTTTTGCCTTTTTACTATTTAGTATGTAAGGAATGAAAATATGGAATAAAAACCCTAGTTTTTGTGCCTGAGGGCATACGGAATACGTGAAAGGAGAAAATTGTGATAAAATGCTCACTAATGAAGCAATCCAGTTCGCTTGCAAGTTTGAACATAACTCTTGGATTCTTATTGGAATGTTTAATTTACTACGTGTGTTGACGCTACTCTTGAAAATGTGCAAAACGTGCGCACCGCTCTTGATGATTTGAGTCTTTGGCGTCTTATTTTGGGGCTTTTATGACGATAGCTCAAAAACATGTCGTTAGAATTTCCTTTTTTCTCACAGGGGAATGATAGTCTTATCAAAATGGTAAAATAAAAAATGGGGGTGCCCAATCTTGTTTTCGCACAATATCCCGAAAAGCGATTTTATCTAGCTGTTTCTCGCTCAAATGGGGATAGTTAGCTTGCGAACGCGCACTCGATTGCGTCATTTACGAACGAATTGATCACGCGTCTATGCGCAGAACAGAGTGCGCCGTGCAAAACGGGGGGATGACCTTAAAGGGCCGTTCACACGACGCGATTTCAGTTGCGATTTTAGGTGCGATTTCTGTGGCGATATCATGGAGATATCATATCGCGCCGTGTGAACGGCCGGCAACCTTATGGCGATTTCACTTGCGATGTCGCCGCGACGTCGCAGACGTTTTGAACATGTCCAAATTCCACTGCGATGCGGGTGCGATTTCTTGATATCGCCAACAAACTGAGAAATATCGCAGAGTCAAATCGCCGGTCGTTCACACCGCACGATATGGCGACGACGATCGCCGCAAAAATCGCACCTCAAATCGCGCCGTGTGAACGGGCCTTAAGGATTCTGTGGGAATGCGTATTTACGCTTGTGGGTGGACGATATAATTAAGACGAAATCCACAAGAAATTCGCGAGTAATATGGACTAAAATTGGAATTAAATCTGGTGCTGTTTGTTTGTTCCCAGTTTAACCTGATCTGTGAGCGTGCGTACTTTAGTGACCATCCAATCGTGTTTCTATGGCGGGACTCTCTTGGGGGTACTGGTGGCCGGCATTATGTCCGATGTCTTTGGGAGAATGTTTACTACTTACATCTTCAACTTCCTCATGGTGAGTAAGCAACGTTGGCTTTCGCACTTTTTGTTTAATATCTGATGCCCGGAAAAATTCACGGAGTGTAAGGGGGAAATTTATCTTACTTATAATTATTCTCTTGCGAACGGAGAAAAGAAAAATTTCACAACGGACTTAGAAGATTATTTGCTTTGTGAAAATGTGTCATTTCGCACGCGCTCTCTGATGTCTGAAGCACGGCAGTGGTGTACGTTTGTTCAAACTTGATTGAAGATTACAATTAGAAATTACTTACCCCTGCACATAACTGTAAGCAATCCGTAACAGAACCATTTAGGACTGTTGTCCATGGTGCTTTCGGCTGCGACAAGTGAGTTCGGTTTTTTTTGTGAGACTCCAAGCTCAAGGTGAACCTTTTCTAACAAAATCATGTACACTCAGTGCGATTTCCTCCTTCTGTTTTGGGAGCTTCGTTTTTTCGGCCCCAACATCTCTGGTATATTTGTGCTCGTGGGACTTTTCTCGTGGATTGCATCAATCATACGCATAATAGCTAAAATGGACGAAATGTCCGTGTCGTGAGCTGTCATTCTCTCCAGCTGATCTCACTTCGGTGAGAAAAAGATTTTTTATCAACGCGAAAAGTTCCTAGGTCCAGCGAGAGATCGCAGCTTTCGGAAGAAAAATCTAGATTTCCTCATTTTACAAGTAAAGTATCATCAGACAAGATTTTATGAGGAGATTGAAATTTGTTTATGATCAATTGCAATCTGTATTAGATAATCTGTTTGGAGCGCGAGGCAAACAAAAATAAGGGGCCGACCATTTAACTAACTTTTGAGGGGGGGTGGGCTTTTTTGAAAGAAAATTTCCTGCACGGCCCGAAGGGCCTAAAAAAATCCTGCACAGCAAAATGGTGACTAAAACCCTTCTTTTTTATTGGAAAAAAAATTCTCACCGCTTAACAGAGGTAGAAAAAAAATCTTGCACCGACAAAAAAGCCCACCCCCCCCCCCCCCCCCTCCCCTCAAAAGTTAAATGGTCGGCCCCTAAAATCAATCAGACAAGTGTGAGACGAATATTGAGTACTAATCTCAAAGACAGAGACCACCCATAAGACAGATCAATTAGTCAGTGTTTACAGAATACCGCGCAAAGAAATTTGTACGGGGATGTTCCGCCCAGCACTCTGGACCCCTTACATAGATTGCCACATCTCTGGTCGTGTACTTCGTAAACTCTACCGTCCTCATGGCAATGCTGGTTTTCTTGAATGGAGCAGGCACGATGGGTATACCCACACGCCTTTCTTCGTTCATTTCATGGAGCACGTCGGCCCAGGGTGGAGGACTTGGATCAACACTTTCCATAGTTTTCTCTAGGGTTTCCATTCACTAGTCTTCACTTTAATCTGTTATTTTGTAACTTACTGGAGAGATATTGCGCTTGTTGCTGCGCTATCGGGTGTTCCTATTTACTTCTTCTACAAGTAAGGAAATACACCAAATCGGCTAACGGTGTTTACATCGTGTTGCCACCCAATTCAGATTAAGTGATGATTCCTTTGGTAGATACATTTGTTAGTTCTGCACCATATATTACTCGTACACGCGGTCGAGTGGGAAAAATTGACTATTGTAACCAACCAAAGGAATCATCACATGATCTGAATTGTGTGTGTTACAAGATGTAAACACCGTTAGCAGATTTGGTCTACCGATCTCCCCATCGCAAATAAAGGCCTCCATGTCAAAGAAAGTGTCCATTTCCTTTGGCTGATTTATTGATTTTTAGCGCAATATTTCGGTCAATGATAACTGTTTCTTATAACTGTTTTGAGTGTTCTAGTTCACCAAATAGTATTGACATGGACGAATAGAGTATTAGGGCTCTTTGTTGGTAGTTCGGACTTTGATTTTAGTTTATTTTGAATTTCGCAGGTTTAACAGCAAATCCGGAGTCCTCAAGAATTTGGTTGCTTAAAGGTTCGTTGCCCTACGCTCGCCGCGGTCCAAAGGCTCTGGGGAAAGGATTGTAAGAGAAGATCATAGGAAGCCTTTCACTTCTTCCAAAGAAGAAACGCGACGTTTTGGGTGGGATTCCTGTGGTGGATAGGAGATAGAAAGTGTATCCGAGCCGGGAAGCAAAACTCCAGAGAGTACTAGGCTGGTAAGTTAGGACAGTGTTCCATTTGTAGTTCTGCGATTCCTTTTTTTAGGTGGATCCCTCGTTAGTCCTCGATGGCTCATCACACAAGATCGTCTAGACGAGGCGCATACCGTGATCATGAAGTACGGAGCCAAGAAAGGGAAAACGCTGGATCCGGAAGAACTGAAGGCGCTCATTGAGAATAAGAGAGGATTAAATAGAACGAAGTGCGGAACAAGACAAAAGTGACAAGCCCAATGCACTGGATTTATTTAAGACACCGAAGCTGCGCAAACGGATTATCATCATCAGTATTTTAATGTGAGTTGATGACTCAACGTCGTCCACAGAGTCTTCTCCCGAGTCAACCGCCATTTTGAAAAACGACAGAGAAGATCCTGGGGACGAGGTTGTTGATGACTATGACAATAATTCTACTACCGTTTTTGAGCTACCGCGTGCAAAGCAAACTTTTTTTACTCGTTGGTTTGACTCGTTATCTTGCATGTTTTGTCGACGAGAAGTTACGCCTTCGACTCGCTCGCTGATTGGCTTATGTTTTAACCGTTATTTTCTTTTTGCTGAAAATAGTTCTGTGAGACAATTTGCTCCAACTGGAGCTCATGACATACTCTCCTACTTAGTTTCATTTTTTTTTCTTAATCCAGGTTCGGACAAGTGTTCGCCTTCTGGCTCTATGTGAGTCACCTTTCGGGCGACTTCTACCTTAAGGCAAGGCGCACTTCGCCGTGTCGGAAGAGTTGAACATATTGTTTTAACCGTTGACAGATCTACTAACATATGTGACCCATAGTTGAATGTATTGTGTTAGCCGTTAACAGATCTACTAAAAGGTCATATGTTACCCTTCAAAAGCACTTCCCTGCAACAACTGTTAATAAACCATAGGCCTCTCTCGCAGCACTTCACTTTCCATCGGAAACTCCTAGTTTATTGTTATTGTGTACTGCGCGTACCCCCTGAGGCCAGCCCTCTTCCTTCTAGCCCCTTGGGTACTAAGTGTAACAAAACAACTGTATTGACAGATTGATAACTTAAGTGAGAATATACTAGAAGGTTAAACGGATTTGAGGTGACCTTTTACATTTTTCTATAGCTGGGAAGCCCTAGCTGTGCATGGGTATCGCTTACAATTTCTCATCATATTCCCTTGAGCTCCTTTAAGACTTTTATGCTCCGAGTATTTAAAGTCCTTGTGCTCTCGAACATTTCCTCTGACATGCAGGCCAAGCAAGTAAAGCCCAGAAAGGAGAGCTATGCTGCCTTTGACGACATCTTCAAGACCGTCCGGTCATTTGGACCCTATCAGAGAGTCCTAGCGATAGGGACTAACACATTAGTAGTACTAGTAATGGGATTCCAGTTCTACATCTTGGTGTTCGGCTATGGGGCCGTCCCGTTTCGTTGCACGACGCCTAATGTCACATGTCCTTTGAGTCAATGCTGTAGCAACTGCACCGATTACGAGTTTCTGGGGCCCTTGTACACTTTTGTCGCAGAGGTAAGATTTTATCTATATTGCACATGTGTTCCTAATTGTGTAAGCGTAGATTTATTTAAAAATTAGCCTTTTGCGTACTAGTATCTAGCGTGATTAAGAAGCCTAAAAACGGACATGTCTGACACGTAGTTCCAGTTGGGGTAGAACATATTCTGCACGGCACGCCATCATGTAAGGGCATCCAGAGCACTAGTGGATGCCGGATGCCAAACCCTGAAATTGAACCCTTCCCTTATAACAAAAAAATGTGACCCTCCCCCAGTCGTAGGTCAAAAAATCCTTCCTCGTCCCCTATGACCTAGTAGAATACATTTTACAGAAAGATGGGGGCATAATTTTCTTTCGTTGCGCGCGAAGCGGGCCCAAATTTTCATAAATGCATTTTATCAAGCATCAGGGAGAACGGGTAAATGAACATTACGTTATTCGTGTATAGTAAACAAAACCTTTCAGCAGCCCAAGTTTATTTTGTACTCGCACTTGTTCTTATAAACGGCGCGAGGGCTGTGTCTTCGTTGCGCGAGTCCTGAAAGAGTATATTTGATGTAATTCTTTATGCGTAGCGCGCCGAAATTTTATTATGTATTAAAGTTGAGTAGAAAAATGCAAATGATAAAGGAGTTGCTGGACCTTCCCCCGCTAAATAATGACACGTCCCTAACGCATTCGGTGGATGGCGCTTGAGGCCGGATGCCGCTTGGTGGCTGGATGCTGGATGCTTTATCGTTGGATGCCGGGTCCCGGATGCCCTTACACGGGGCGACGTGAACAGTGACAACATTTATTTCTTGTTTGCTTGTAAACTGAAAGTTTATCTTATCCATTACATTTATTCTTCTTAGGGACTGGTCATAAATTTGAGGGGGAGGGCTTCTAATTTTCATGCAGGTGAAAAAGGGAGGGTCAAAAAATTTGGTGCAAATGATAAAGGGAGGGTCATTATTTTTTACGCAAACGTTGTTAGGGTAATACAGAGCCGTCGCGCTTATAGGGTCAGGGGGGCCCGTGCCCCTACAGTTTTCCCCACTCAGTCCTTAAAATTCCCGATTTTGCACCCTGCATATCAAAGTTCCCCAAACATGTGGTAATTTGACTTGCTGGGCTCTAAATTTCACTAAAAGCTGACATGTTGTGCCCAGGACCAGTTTTGGAGGCTTGCTACGACCCTGTAATAGGATATCTAGATTTACCAATAACAATGTAAGTAATACTCAATCTGGCAAGATAATTATATGGGATCTAAGCAACATAATGTACATGTCTATGTAAAACATACACAGATGAAGCAACTTTCGGGTACAAAAGACCCGAATGTTGTCGAATGTTGCCCTGCTATTATAACATGACCTCTAACCTCTCTAACCTGAACAGTTTTTATCGAGACTCTTATATCGAAAATGGCGGTGAAGCAGTGCATTATGGGAAGGGTCATGATACGCGCATGCGCTAGGATCGATCACTGAATTCTCAGAAACTAAACTAAAATAAAACCATCCTATCAGATAACTATTTCAAAACATGTTAAAAAGCTAAAAAGCATGGTCGGTTTGGTTGAAAAAAAAAGTGATACGATTTGTTTTCAGCCTTCGCTGTCGATCGTTACGGGACGATACTTCTTTGATTTAAGAGATGCGCAGAACAGCTGCGCAGTTGCGTGACAGGCTCACTTTACAACTTTATGTGTCACCAAGAGTGGATTACCAAGAGTTTCCATATTTACTATGTACGCCCGAATCACAGTCAGAAAAGTGTCTATTTTTAGAACTAGGATGCCCGCGAAAATTCGTCATCCACAGGGTTCCCACTTTCTCGCCACGCGAACAGTTGCGAGATCCAGCCTAAAATAAATCGCAGATCAATGTAAAAACCGTTAAAATCGCAAAGATAAGGTAGGATATTCTCTATTTTGTTGTGTATTGGGTATACGAGCATTCGAGTCTGAGCATTCGAATACTTTCGCGCGCGAAACTCAAATCTAAAAATAGACACTTTTCTGACTGTGATGTGGACAAATACAGTAGGGAAAGATTCTAACTCTTGTTAATCCACTCTTGGTGTCACTCTCATTTCCCAATTTCCCGTAAAGTTGCTCATAGTTAACGGTATGAGTATCGTAGAGCTTCAAAGGATTACCTTCTGGTTATCAAAGCGATGTATTCGCAACTCATGCATATTCAATATTCTGATAAAGTGATCATTGACTTCTGATTACATGACTCAACTTTAATATAGCTCCCTTTTTTCTCCTAAACAATGAAATGAAAGACCGTAAAGAACCTCTGCTCGCAGGGCATCTCGAAAGAGGAGTTACACTATGTATACTACCCTGCATACTTAGATACATACCCCCGTTCTAGTACGACGACGACGGTGTTTTCAAGTTCCTGACTGCAGCCACGGCAACTGAGTGAAAATGTCAAGTGAAAATAGACCTCGGCTTGGGCGTAATGTTTTCCCATTTCAGATCACGTGGCACTCCCAGAGTTACTGTTCTTTCTTTGTTTTTTACTGCTACGCACCGAAGGATATATGAATATGGAAGAAACCCAAACAAGTTGATTCAAATGAATGCCACGTGATCTGAAATGGGAAACATTACGCCCAAAAGGAAGTCTATTACCGTTGGGTGGGGGGGGGGGGGGTCCCAATTTGCACGAGTGAAGAAGGAGTAGTTATCGGCCAAAACATGGGATTAGGGGGCGTTTGTTGCGGCTGGAAGATGGCTTACTCGTGCAGAAGACTACGGTTTACAAGATTGTTCCTGAATTTGAAAAAAAAGAAGAGCTGTTTGTGAGGCAGGCGACGCTGTTCCAGGTCCAATCCTCTAGCGTAGCGAGCGGAGCCGATCCGGTCAATGGAACTCCTCGGGTTTGGGCGTAATGTATCTCCATTTCAGATATCAAAAATCAGCCGTCGTATTTGCAAAATGCTTATAAGGGGACTGGGACGAGCCGTGCGGGTTTCCTGTGATTGCTCAAAATAGATCAGGCCTGGCTGCAAAGCTAGATCCAACATGGAGGATGCTTTGAAATATCGAGTTGCTGAAATGCCTGGAAGTTCTCGCTAAAAATTCAGTGTTTTTCTGACAAATGTCGCCGAAGTTCCTATCAGAAGAGGATCTACCATCAATTCCAAATAAGGTAGACATTTCCAAATTTGGTTTTGGCCGTGAGGGTTTTAAAAAACGACGGTTTTGATCAGGGTATTTTTGATTTTTTCTGCTACGCACCGAGGGATATATGAATATGGAAGCTTCCAAACAAAGAAAGATTATTCAAATGAATGGCACGTGATCTGAAATGGGAAAACATTACGCCCAAGCCGAGGAGGTCTGCTGTACTCGCATTGTGTCTGTAAAGTTGTTGCAAACTAATTATGCTTCTTGTTTGTCCCCAGTTTAACCTGATCTGTGAGCGTGCGTACTTAGGTGCCACTATCCAATCGTGTTTCTATGGCGGGACTCTCTTGGGGGTACTGGTGGCGGGTGTTATGTCCGATGCTTTTGGAAGGATGTTAACTACCTACATATTCATCTTCATCATGGTGAGTCAGTAAAAGTTGCCTTTCACAACATGCACCCTTCAGACTTGCATGCAGCTTTTTCCTCGTGGGATAGAGACGAGAAGTGGTCTTATGTAGATTTCTTTTCCTCGCGGAGCCGTTTAGGATCAATCTTGGATCAATCTTGGTACCCTGTGTGTTGACAGGATTACGAACACGATTGAGGATCATCTCCGAATTGCCTGTACACCTTAGCTAGCGCAGTTTTTGTATGACTGCGAAAAGCGCCGCGACGCGTCGCGGTACGGTCGCGCACGCAACCTGGCCTGCTGTAGATACGGAATGAAGTCGGGTCACGGTCGCAGCGCGGCACAACTCTTTCGCTGCACTTTTCGCAGTCATACGAAATCTGCTCTATTTAACAATTAGACTACGAGTTCGAGACTAATCTCTCGATAATTGTCCGTGTTGATTCTAGATTACCAGACTGCCAGAACTGTTGTCCTACAATTGTAGTTTTAGGCAAAATATATCTTCAGCAAGCGTGGCACGAGTCAAGCAAAAGCTACTATAGCAAATAGCAGGGACTTTTGTACTGCGCATGCACGAATCCGCTGACCAATTCAATGTGATTACGGGCGCTACTATCGCCAATTTTCATTGTTTTAGTCGGAGTTGACATAATTGCGCGAAGTTTTCAGCTCGCACTTTACTTTTTCCTTTATTTTGTAATCAAAATATTTACGGTAAATTCTAGTGTTCTGTGTGCAACAAACGAAATGTCGACAGGGCACGTTCTGACTCCACTTTTTAGCCATATTACGATCAGTGTTACGGAATTGTTTCAAGCGACGATGATAGCATGCAGCTTGAACACCACGATATGCTGCCATAGAAAAGCCATTGCATGAATTCAGAAGAAACGTAACTCATGATAGTATACATACAATTTTAACCTTGAAGACCCCCTCACCCACCCATGGAGGTTTATAGCCCTGGACGACTGCGATCAATATTACGACATTGACAACGAACGACATGGAAATGTTTATTGAGTTTATCTCTTGGCAAAACAAGTTATTTTTAAGATGCTAGAGAAACACTTCCAATTACAAAGAAGGTATTCACTCAAAACACCCAACCCCTATCTTGCCTAGAGGCCATCCCCATAGCTCTTTAGTTTCATATTCTGCTACAGGTATCACCACTTGATGGTGTGAAAATGCTTCTGCTAACAATTCAGAAGATCTGGGGGGAAAAATGGATGAAATATGTCAACATTACTAATACTAAAAGTCGTTAAAGACCTGCACGTGCAAGAAAACTCACAAAAGTACTACAATGAAAAAAAGTTGTAATATGTTGGCGAACTTTGAACACAAGAAAATGTTAAAAAATTAACAGTTTGATCATTTCTGGTTAAAATTATGCTAAAACTAAGATGGAGAAATGAGCTCGATATTTTTCTACAGCACATAAAAGAGAGGCCACCATTGCAAATTATGCAAGAAAAATTGATGGCGAAATATTGTTATTTAATACGTATTTATACTGAAAAGCGATCTCTGTTTTATCTGTACTCTCAACAACAAACCGTTTTTGACTTCAAAACATGCCCATAATGCTTACCATAGAGAAACTTACCGTATGTGAATTGATTCAGGTTCCCCTTTAAAACGAGCAAGCAACCTCCAATTACGGGATGTAACAAGACAACATGGCTGCCTTATTGACGAAGCTTGAGTTTCTTTGAACGTCCCTTGATAACAACTCGAACCTATTGCATGTTCCTTTCCATAGAATAGGCAGCAGAGACATAGATAAAAAATTTCTGGAGTAATTCATTTCAATTTCGTTCCACATATCAGGCCAAATCCCGTAAACATTATTATACAACTAATACACTAAAATATACAACTATATACACTAAACTAAACTAATTAAACTAATAATTTTTCTGACCCGACGTTTATGACGTTTATAAGCTTGGTCGTAAATATTTCTTTTAATCCGAACTTTATTACAAGCTTGGTCGTAAATCTTTACTTTTAACCCATAAAGAAAGAAATAGCTTGATTTGATGCGATCCTCGCTTGACATCGAATTTGAGCTTGAAATTCCATATTATTCGCGCGCCCATATATTATACTCCTTGCTCTTCAAGGGAGACATTTATAGACCTTCTTCTTTACGTATGCAAATTGCCCATTTCAAACCACGTGATGTTTGCATGAAACAATTCCTTTGTCCTTATGAAAATTGTTCGGCATTTTCACGTGGATATGGAACCATTTCAAAAGATGAAAATATGAAAATTGATTTGAAATGGAGGTATATTGCGTCATGCATTTGCCTTCGTAGATTGCCACATCTCTGGGCGTGTACTTCGTAAACTCTACCGTCGTCATGGCAGTACTGATGTTCGTTAATGGGGCTGGCACGATGGGTACCAATACCGCCTTTTACGTTCACTTTATGGAGCACATCGGTCCAGGATGGAGGACTTGGATCGGCGCTTTCAATGGCTTCCTCTGGAGTTTCCATTCCCAAGTGTTCAATTTTATCTGTTATTTGTAACTTCCTGGAGGAATATTGCGCTTGTTGCTGCACTATCGGGCGTTCCTATTTACTTCTTCTGCAAGTAAGGAAATCAAATCTCCCCATAGAAAAATAAAAGGCTCCCTTTACTCACTTACAGCTGTTTCATGTCAATGTAACACGCGACCCGGAGCGTTAAAAGCATTGAGTGGGCTTTTTTGACAGTTTTTTTTTGTTAATCAAACTGTGTGATCTAATCAGATCCTTGCACAGGGCAAAGTCTGATTGGCTCACACGGTTCGCCTATTGATTGGCAACGCAGAAAAAGCCAGACCCAACTGTTAAATCTACACAAAATTGAAACGGTGAGGTCTCATATTAAGAAGGTGTAATTTGGGCTTTAAAAAATCCGAATGCTCGATTCTTGCACTTTCCCTGAAAGGATCCCCTTTGGACGAAATACATTCCCGCTGATACAAGGGCCTGGTGAAACAAACCAACCCAAAAAGGATCGAACTGACAGTGAGGAGTGGAAGAGCACAATATTCAAAATGAGTGATTAAGGGTATATGATCGTCTTACTTGAAAGATTTGTGGACTTTAGTCTTTGATAGAATTCTGACAGTAGGTTATTTGTGCTTTTCAATGAAAATGTATTTCAACTCACAAACCCTTTGGTGTCTCATCTCCGGAACTAAACTAGCCTTTTAGCTGGTTCTCCAGTTTTGTTTTTCTTCTTCTGATATTTGATATTTGATTTTTGATATTTGATTTTTGATATTTGATATATATATATATATTTTTTTTTTTGGTGGGGGGAGGGGAGGGGTGGATGGGGGGGGGGGGGGGGCGTGCGGGGTTCCTGTGTCGTGGGGGGGGGGGGGGGGGGGGGGGGAAATGAGAGGACAGGGATCCCGCGCGTCCAAATATCCGGAAAACCGCTGGAGAGCCGGCCAGCAGGCTAGAACTAAACGGAAAACGGACTGGGCACAAATGGACTGTTCTTCATTACAGTTAGGATTGCTTTCACTTTTTAGGTGGATTCCTCGTTCTCCCGATGGCTCATCACACAAGATCGTCTAGACGAGGCGCATTCCGTGATCATGAAGTACGGAGCCAAGAAAGGGAAAACGCTGGATCCTGAGGCATTAAAGGCGCTCATTGCGAAAATAAGACAGGATGAAATAGAAAGAAGTGCAGAACAAGACAAAGGTGGCAAGCCCAATGCACTGGATTTATTTAAGACACCGAAGATTCGCAGGCGGCTTATCATCATGATTATATTAATGTGAGTTCAGAGAATCAGTTAAAGGCTCAGTGAACACGTCATCATGAAGACGACTGAAGATTTATTTTTTTTATTGCTTTTTATATATGCGATAGAAGACGCATTTGGCCTTATCAAGCTGCCTACAGTTTTTCTTGCACTCGACCTCTTAACTTTTAACGACCACAGTTTGGTGAAAGGAAGCGCTTTTGATTTTCATTGATAAACGTTACACAAGACTTATAAATTTTAAACAATTTCACAAAATATAATAAAGAACATTACTAAGGCTCCAGAAGAATTATATTTTCGCGCTCGTAAAACTTCGAATTCCACGTAAAAACGAAATTTACGTAACGGAAGGCGTCTAGTAAAACTTCAACTTTTAATTATTCAAATCTTAATTTCTCAAATCGTCTCGGTGTCCAACTCCTACTCTCGCCTCTAGACTAGACGAACTTTCGGAAAATCGTACTTCATGAGGCATTTTTTTTTAGTAAAAGCTGGCAACACACAAGTGCCATCTTATGCGAAATACGCTAAATCCGAATTTTTTGTTGCCAACGCAGAATTTGCATTTTAAGAGGTGAAATGACGTCATGATTGACAGCTGTCACACAAACCTCTACAATGAATTTTTCGCCGATTTTTCTTTTCAAATTTTAATGGCCAGTGAAATTCAAATGTATAAGTGGCAATGTGATATTCAAAAAGTGTATCTATATTATGGGATAGAGTGCTTGATGGGCGTAGAACGTCATCCAAAATGGCAGATCCAAGATGGCCGCCGTGCCGCCATTTTGGATATCTGTTAATTGTTTGAGGACATCACGTTCAAAGGCTAAACTTCAAAAATAAAAGACAAAACTTAAACGATTTTGCAATACATAAAAAGTAGCAACTGACGATGTGGAAAGAGAATAATGTATTTAACCATTATCCTGCGAGATTGCGCAGAATATCGTCTGATACTTAGCCGACGAGGGACGAAGTCCCGAGTTGGCTAAAATCAGACATCATTCTGCCAAATCGAGCAGGATAATGGTTTTATTATTCAGCACATCGATAGCACAACCCCCCCCCCCCCCCCGAAAAAAATGACTTTTGTGTATTATTTAGGAGCTCAAAACATCACATTTTCCTCAGAGACGGATATCGCAGGATAGCTGTCATGTACAGAAGACAGCTATTGGCGTTCCAATGACCATATTTGGGCAGTGCATCGATGTGCTGAATAATAAAGGCAAATATATGATTGTTGTTAGTGAATTTAGGTAGGAAGCGCAATCCACAAAATTATAGCAACTTAGTCGTCCCTACTGTAAAAGTTCTCACTATGACTATTGATTTCAAAGCCTATCACTGAGTCAAATACATCTACGACTATTGTTTTATTAAATGCATGCAGAATATTCCTCTTACACACACAGGAACAATAATGAAAGAAAAAAGCAGGGATAAAGGGGGAAATCATTCTATGACAATTTAGGCGCCGTTCCAGCCTTTTCCGATTTTTTTATTTTTTTGTATAGCCTGGTGGTAGCAACCTTGAACTTATAAGCAAAAGTAGCAAATGTAAGACTTTAATTCGTCCTCGGAGTAGCTTTCCTCTCTATGCCTGAAAGCCTTCTCCTATTCCAACCCCTTTCTTGTCTGAAGTTTTCTTTCGTGAAGCTTTCTGCACGTCCTGAGGTTTCCGCTATTTTTCGATTATGCCACGGGGGCAGCAGATTGATGATCGTTGAGAACGAACTTTTGATATAAGGACTTCAAAGGCACAGTTTTGTTGCCGGGACCAAGGATGATCATCGAAAAATGGTGATATCGTTTAGATCGTAAAATCAAGCGGCGGTGAATCTGATTCACCTTTTTATATTGATTTGCCTTTTATATATATTTAATATGGCTTCATTCGACCAGCAGCACTGCATTTCATACTGTGATACCTTGAATTCATTGTCAGGTATTTATTTCCATGTCTTTTTTGACGACCAGGGCCGGTTCCTAGAAGGCCAGTTAAGAGTTATCGGTGGATAAACGCTTATCCAACGGATAAATCCTGAACAAAACCTATACAACAGATAACTTTTATCCGTGGATAACTTTGTCCAACCTTTCAGGAACCGGCCCCAGACTGATAGTTTCTAAAAATCAAATTTGACGATATGGCGGCCATCTTGGATCCGCCATTTTGAATATCACAGCAGCACCATATCCGAATAATACGACAACGTTTCGTACAGAACATTCTAAACTATCCTGTTCAAGTTAAATATTTGTTCGAATTTGAAATATAGCGACAAAACTATTTTAAGGGGTTCGCGAACAGCTGTCAATCATGATGAAGTCATTTTCACCATTAAAATGCAAAATCAGGGATGGCAACAAGAAACTTCGGATTCAGCGTGAAAATTAAATAAGAAAACTCTTGTTGCCAGCTTTTACAAAAAAATGCCTCATGCGCCTTAAATATTGCCATTTTCTGATATTTCGTCTAGTCTACTCTCCGCTCCAGTCTCTTTTGCCGGGGGTGGTTCTGTGTTTATTTGCTGTGGCTTGACAAACTCTCTATTTACGGAATTTCTTCTTCTTTTTTTTGTTGATCAAGGTTCGGACAAGTGTTTTTGGGTAACGCCTTCTGGCTCTATGTGAGTCACCTATCAGGCAATATCTACCTTAACTGGCTCTTCTCAACATCGCTCCGGCATTGTTATCGCCTCTGACAGGATGGTTGCTCAAAAGGTACGTTTTTGGAGGACCTACAACCTGATTCGGATTCTGTGTTCAAATAATGAAATGGAATGAAATGATCTCCAGAACCTCTTCAGCTTTCATTGTACTTAAACTGCTGTATTGCACCTCGTTCTATGAAACAGTTTTCAGAAAGCATGCAGCTTTCTTTCTTTTCACATTAGCGTCGTAATCGTAATCCATCGCAGTCGTAATCGTAATCGTAATCATAAGCGCCGTTAAGGTTACTGAGAACCTTCGCGCACGTGCTCGAAAAAAAATTCATACACGTCCTAGGGAGTCAAGGTCAAGCAGTTCGACAGCGTTAGCTCGTGAAAATGGTACAGCATCAATGCTTTAACAAGAATTACAGGTATCAATAAGTGATTTCTGTTTGCATAGCCAGCTAGTCCATTCTATAAGCTTTCAAACGATATATAGGTCGACATGTTTTGGTTAAACTAAGGGCGTGTATGATTGTTTTTCCGAGGACGTGCCGCGAAGGTTCTCAGTAACCTTAAGACAACGTGTGAATCGATTACGATTACGTCGTAAGGCGTAATCGTAGACATAAACATGCTTATCTTATCTTGAGGCTGTCTTGCTTTGCCCAGCTATGACGCTATTAGCTTTTAGAGCGACTGCCACATTGAAAGGGCAAAGCGGAGTGCTGCGGGTATAGCCTGGCTAATCTTGTTCTTTCACGCAGGATTGGTCGCCGCTTTACCGCTGGTGCTGTTTGGGGCGTGACAGGGATCTTCTGTTTCTGTGCGCTGGCAGTACCTGAAGGTAGTATGTCCGCTTATTTCAGGATTTTGAAACATTCACAAGTTATTCATAAATTTCAGTATTTTTTAATCCACAGATGGCGGCCTAATAAGGACTGCTTTGTTCGTCATTGCCAATGCCATTATATGGATGAATTGGACTTCCATCTACCTCATCTCTACCGAGCTCTTCCCGACTGTAATAAGGTGCGTAAACATTTTTTTGGCGAGTTCGTGCTTTTCCCTGTACGTAGGTCTTTTTGCCTGGAAGTAGCTTGAAAGTAGCTACGCTCCCGCTGCCTGGGCAAAAAAATGGGACAACAACATGGAACTCAGAGCACTTTTGGGAAAACATGCAAGAGACGGCCTGTAAGGCTAATATCGAACCCTTTGATATGCTATGTTTCAATGATGCCCAACGTCTTTTTGCCATTTTTATTCTCCAGAACCACAGCTTTGGTGTTGTGCTTACCTTTGGTCGAGTGGGAGGAATCCTCGCCCCATATTTGGCAGTTTTGGTACGTGAAGAAACATCAGGGTACTTTAAAAGATGAACTTTTTGTGTTGTAGAACCGTAGCTGTCTTTTTCTTATTTGCTATGACCGTTTGAACCTTCTGCACAAAATCACGGCGTTTAAAGGGGCCATATCATGGTCGTTTAGACAAAATGTTATAAAGAGCTGTGAAATAAATATGCAACTCAGACTCCTATATTATACTTTCATTAATAATAATAATAATACGTTCTAGGAGCATTATACAAGCTCAATGCTTGTAAGCTATAATATATAGATAAGATAAAAAATAGTAAAATAGTTAGGACAATTTCGTAAATTGTTTAAATATAAAAGTCTTAAGTTTTTATTTGAATGTGGCAATGTTGTCCCAGCGTTCTTAATATTGCAGGGCATGGAGTTCCAAAGCTTAGGAGCACAGATAGAAAAAGCTCTGTCGCCGTACAGTGTTTGAGTGTTAGATTTCGGTACAGAAAGCAAGTTTTGTCCAGAAGATCGAAGTTTGCGAGCTGGCTTATAAGATAGAAGCAAGTTAGAGATATAATGCGGAGCCATGCCATTTAGAGCCTTATAAGTATTAGCAAAATCTTGTAGTTAATTCTAAGTTTGATAGGAAGCCAATGAAGCTGAACAAGCACAGGTGTAATATGTTCCGATTTCTTGGTTCTACCCCGGGGGGGGGGGGACTCCCATATTGTTGGGGCGGGGGTGCTTGTCGTACCTTTTAGGGTTTAAAATCAGGCGTCTAGTACCTTTTAGGGGGTAAAATTCGAAAACTTGCATTTTTTCCAGATAGGTACCTGTTAGAGGTCCGTTCTAGCAAATCAAGCAAATCACACTTGTTGGTAGCCTGAATTTCAGACGTATTTTCCCTCGTAAAAAATGCGAGAGAAAATTTACGAGGGAAAATACGTCTTTTTGGTACCTTTTAGGGGATAAAATTAACTAAGCGACGCCATTTTAGGTACCTTTTAGGGTAAAATCGAAAGTTCCCGACGAGCACCCCCGCCCTAAAAATATGGGGGGGGGGGTTACTAACAAGTCGAGCAGCAGTGTTCTGTAATCGCTGTAACTTTGTTAGTTCAGAATCGGGTAGGCCTTAAGAACAGAATACTGTTGCAGGAGTCCAAACGAGAAGTAACAAAGGCATGCACTAGCTTTTCACAGTCATGTTGATTCAGGTACTTGCGAATTCGGCCAATGCTTCGTATAGCGAAAGATGCAGATTTGCAGATATTATTAAATTAACTGAAACTTGCATCATGTAAGATTGAATAATTCGCTAAGACTGAAATATTCAGCCTTTTAACTCACCTAGCAGTTTAAAGGTTATTTCAGATTTACCCACACGATATTTTAATTAAATATCTGCGATACGCAGTTAAGCAGGATATTTATTTTCTGTGCGTTCCGCCAGAAATATGTCAGTTCGTTGAACTTCTATTGTTTGCACAATTACGTAATATTTCGCATATGTCATGTATAAACGTTCTAGCTTCTTCGGCTATTGATATACTGAACACGAACCAATCACAATGCTCCAGTAAATTGTGTCTTGTATTTATTCTATATTTCGAGGTTAGCACAGAATGTTCATTTCTTTGAATTTGAAAGTTAGCCCTTTTAACATTTCGACCTTTCGACCCCTGCTTCGTATTATATGAATGTTTTTTTTTCATGTGCTTTTTACATTTTCTCTCAGGCTCATATCGCGGTATGTACTACACCCTCCCTTCATCATATTCGGTACGGGCAATGTGGCGATTGCTGTGCTAGTGTTGTTCCTACCGGAAACGGTTTTTGCCAACATGCACCAGACGATAGAGGAGACCGAGGCGGATAAAGAGTATTATGGGATACCCTGTTGCCACAAACCGGATGTGACGCATGGTGACACTAGCGATGAAGAAATGGTCGGTGCTGGGATTAATACCAGGCTATTCAGATCGGAGGTGATGTATGACTCTCCTGATGAAGTAGAAATGGTCGATGGATGTGATGTGAGGAAATCACAAGACTGGGACGATGGAGGAGTTGATCACACACCGGATGTGACGTATGGCTCCGGTGATGAAGCAAATTTGGTCTATGCACCCGGTCATGTGGTAAATGACTCCGCTGAAGAACTAGAGATGTTATGTGATGGGATGTGAAGAACGCAGGCGAGTGGGGAAGTGGGAAATGCGATACAGAAACCATATTGTAAGGAATGGCTGATTGTATTTTTTTTCCGCACCGTGGGCGTCGAGGACCCTGAAAAATTCCAGGAGGGATCTGTCTATCTAAGCCCTGGAAATTCCAAGGGGAAGAGGTCTAGCTGGACCCTGGAAATTCCAAGGGGAGAGGTCTAGCTGGACCTTGGAAATTCCAAGGGGAGAGGTCTAGCTGGACCTTGGAAATTCCAAGGGGGAGAGGTCTAGCTGGACCTTGGAAATTCCAAGGGGGAGAGGTCTAGCTGGACCTTGGAAATTCCAAGGGGGAGAGGTCTAGCTGGACCTTGGAAATTCCAAGGGGGAGAGGTCTAGCTGGACCTTGGAAATTCCAAGGGGGAGAGGTCTAGCTGGACCTTGGAAATTCCAAGGGGGAGAGGTCTAGCTGGACCTTGGAAATTCCAAGGGGGAGAGGTCTAGCTGGACCTTGGAAATTCCAAGGGGGAGAGGTCTAGCTGGACCTTGGAAATTCCAAGGGGGAGAGGTCTAGCTGGACCTTGGAAATTCCAAGGGGAGAGGTCTAGCTGGACCTTGGAAATTCCAAGGGGGAGAGGTCTAGCTGGACTTGGAAATTCCTAGGGAGAGGAGTCGAGGACCCCTGGGAATCCTGGAAATTCCACGGGGGAGGGGGAGGGGGAGGGGGAGGGGGAATGTCTGTCTAAGCTGGTGGAAAATTGGGGTGCTTAGGTAACCTGCAAATTCCAAGGGAGGGGGTGTTCAGATTCCAGGGGAGTGGGGTGTTCAGGACCCTTGAATATTCCAAGAGAGGAGGGTGTTGACGATCCATGGAAATTCCAGGGGAGGGAAGCCTTCAAATGGTAGGGTCTTCGACCCCGGGTGTGGAAAAAATGTGATCAGGTGATTCGTAATTAATTCGTAATTAATTTTGTTTAATTTGCGTTTTAAATTTTTGATTTCCTTTTATTTTTTATCATTTTAACCTGAATACAATTTTAATGTAATTTTATATATTTTAATGATACTTTATATATGTATATATTTTTTTTTCTGCATATATCTAATATACATTTGTAAGAGCATTGAGGTAATATAATGCTCCAAATACTTATTAATATTATTCGAAGCGCGAGTTTCGATGGGAAATTAGGAAATATTTCGGCATTTTAGACAATTAGTTTGGAAAAAAAAAATGCACGCACATTCAGTAAGGAACTTCTAGTTTTACATGCACATTTTGGGGGGTTTCGACCATTACAGCTGATCACACCTCACGGTGCACAAAGGATTGTTTGTTCGTAGGTCCAGCGAGAAATACACGAACTTTTGCAGTTTTGGGAAGCAAAAAATTGAGTTAATCATTGTATAGTCAAACGTAGTTTACATTTGACATAAGACAAGATTTTCTGAGGAGATGGAAAAGGTTTTATGGTTCATTGCAACTTTTTTTAGAATCTGTTTGGGACGGTTGGCTATGCAACAAAAATCGTTGTGATTGGCTTAATTTGAGAGCAAGAAATCAGCTACAGCTGTAACTTCCAACATTCTATATTCAACTCTTATAACAATATTCAACTAAAAAGTGTGTCTTTCTTTCATCTGTCACATCTGACTTGCTGTGACATACTGAAACATTGTTTAAGAACCGTAAATTCTGAATAAACATCACCCCATCTACAAGATCTCCACTATATGGCTGCCCGTTCAATATCGTATCATTATTAAAATAAATCTTCTTACTTTTAAATCTCTAAACGACTCTGCACCTAATTACATCCAGGATCTTCTCGCTCGTTATATACCCGCTAGGACGCTACGATCATCTGCTGATCCAACAAACTCGTAATCAACAAATATCTCTTAGTCGTATGGTCTCAGAGCTTTTTCTGTTCGGGCCCCGATTCTCTGGAACCAACTGCCACTGAAGATCCGCCGTGCCGACTCTGTTTCAACTTTAAATCGTTTCTTAAGACCCATCTTTTCAAGCAGGCATATCAATTGTAGTTTTAAACGGATAATTTTTAGTCGATATATATTGTAATTGTATTTTTTTTTAAATATGATAACCATGTTTTTACTATTTTTATTGTTTTTGGGTGGTTTTATTTTGTATCAAATTGTTATTATTGTTTTTTAATGGATGTAAAGCGCCTAGAACATATACCGTTTCCGGGAAACGTTGTCACCCAAAAAGCCTATAAGCTTGAAGCGCAAGGATGATGGGGGCATCTAAACTGCTACTGTTTGATCTGAATTCAGACAGTTATAGCAACCACAGGTAAAATCATTAATTTCAGCACATTTCTAAGCACGTTTGTTTCTAATATTTTAAAGAAATTCAAATAGATCTTTACCCATACTCCCTAGCGCACCAAGCTTGTTGCTTTTTCCATATCAAGATAGTTCCTCGAAAATGTGTCGACTTTCTTCAATTCCTTATAAGGAAATATCTCCATACCATATTGGAATCCCAGTAAGTTTTCACTATTTGTATTGACCCAGAAAGCTTAAAACTCAGCCAGAACTTGAATACACTCTAGGAAAGATGCTATGTGCATTTTCCGCCGTTTTTATCGCGGTTAAGACCTGGGAACAAGGTAGACAAGACACCACAGGAAGCCCGTTCGATTGCTAGAAAGTCGACACTGTTATCTTGATATGAGTGACAACGTATCCCGGAAACGGTCTATATGAATAGGCGATATATATATTATTGTTATTATTATTATTAAAGCGCATTTGGGTCACAAATAGTATCGTGCATGAACTTTGTCCAAAAAAGCTTTGGTAAAAAGCCGTATCGTCATATTGAAATGACCGTCTTGTTGTACACCCTTTCACCTATGAACCCTAGCTTTGACCAGGGCTTAGGTACAATTGTTAAGGGTTTGTTCTTATAAATGTTCAACCTTGTTTACTTTTCTAACGATTATTACCTTTTATTCCTTTTTGCACCTGTTGCCTTTCCCTTCTTTATTTTTTTATTTAATCTAATGTATTTTTTTCTAAATAGGAATATTGTAAAGCGCCAGAACAGCGATGTATGTGCGCTATAAGTATTATTTTTTATTGTAAATCGACATTTTATATTTGGAGAGTACTCATTATACGGAGTTGGAATGAATGAGCAAGTGGCTTGCTTTCAAAGAGCCTATGTCAACTGCCATTTTGACAGCATAGCAACATACCAAGTCCGAAAAAGCATCCATTTCCATCGGCTGATTTAGATAATATAGAGCAATTTTCTCGATTGAATTTGGTAAATCAAATCAGGAACTTTGTTTTTGAATTAAGCAATAAAAGTACTTTCCGAGTGCTCTCTGGTTTTTTACAAACACGAGAGCTAATCAAAACTTGAAAGACACTCGCCTCCGGCTCGCCTCCGGCTCGTGTCTTTCAAGTTTTTATCAGTTCGATCAACATTCCCCGAGTGTTTGTAAGAAAAGCAAGAAGCCCGGGTTAGCGCGCGATCCCCGCCGCCATCTTGGATTTTGGAGTGGGTGCGGCCCGGGGTCGAGGAGAAACATCGAGGGGAGGGGTGGGGGAGAGCGATCGCTAACCAAGGTTTCTCACCATAAAAACAACGCTCTGACCGCTTGCATATCGCGATACCTTCCGATAACTCGCACATTCACGAGTTATAGGAGGTTCTTTTAAATAGCGAAACAGGTAGGGGGACATTTGGATTCAAGAAACACACACGCACTGTCAGCCTTAAAAAACGTTGATGAAATTCCTCTTTCCCAAAATCACTCAGTTAATTTGTTATTTCACAGCTTTGAAACTGTTATTCAAAAGTAATTCTCTCCCCTCAAAGTCTTAAATGAGCGAAAAATCTCCATAAGACATCAATCGAGGATATATTTCAAACCAGAGTCTTAAAATAGCATTTGGAACAGAGAAATGGGAAATTGATGGGATGTAAATTTATGGTTGAACGTTTGAACACGACTCCGTTCAAAGGAATGTAATCACGTGCGGCTAAGAACTTTCAGTTGCAGACACGAGACATTTTCGGAGCCGAAAGTCACTCGATAGTCACTTTAGTAAACTTTCGACCCTCGCCGTATAACCCTTAAAAGTCATCTCTAAGAAATGTAACAATCCCAGGGGCCAGGTCAATAAAATTGCGACATCAGAAAAAAGAACCTTTGTCGTGGTAAATACTGCGTTCTACAGTTCGAAAAAGTCCACTACCCTCTGGGGCTGCAAGCTTGTACCTGGCTCAGGATATCCCAAAAAGAAAATATTAACGATACAATGATTGATAGATTAATTAAAAATAAAGGAACTGACAGGTGACCCTCATAATACTTGAAAACCCAGATATTTATCTATTATATATATATAGGTTCAAGATATGCATCACTGTATTTCTGTGAGCTCTGAGATGGCTCCTCGCTTCGAGCATTGTCACTGACTGCTTTCTTGAAAGGATGAAGGGGGGAGAGAAAGGAGAAACGAGCCCGAGAAGTATGTTGCTTTTGATGACATCTTCAAGGCCGTCCGGTCGTTGGGCCCTATCAGAGAGTTCTTTGCGTTAGGGACAAATTTCTTGTTGGTATGGTGATGGGTTTCCAATTCTACATCTTGGTGTTTGGTTATGGGACCGTCCGTTTCGTTGTTGCACGACACCCAATGTTTTCTTGTCCTGAGAGCCAATGCTGCAGCAACTGTACCGATTACGAGTTTCTGGGGCCAATGAGCACTTTTGTTGTTGAGGTAAGTTTTTCTCTACATAGTGATGTCTATTTTATACTTCTTAGAAACTTTCCATGCGAGATATCGCGAGCAACAAGCGTCAAAACGTCCACCTGTATTACAACCAACATCATACGCCTAACAGTACAAACATATTTCTTTTCTTTTAAGGTTAATTAAGAAAAAAGCTTTCTTCCCGTTAACGTTATTTGGACGCGCAAACCATGTAACACGACTGTGTTCGTAACCCTTGGAGTTTCCATCGAATAACAATTTGTTAATTGATTTACAACCTCCATATTGTGAAGTCAATTAGAGTTTACGTGGCCGCCTGGTTTGTAATATTCTATCCAAAAAATGACTTGAATGATGAGGCATGGATCGTGATACATGGTTTCACATGAGAAACGTTGGAAAGAGGTCAAAACAATGGTATACTTATAGTACCAGTATTGCATGAATTTCAGGCCCGTAGCCAAGGATTTTTGTGTGTGTGTTGGGGGGGGGGGGGGGCTAATCTAGAAAAAGCGGACCAAAGTGGTATGAATTTTTTAACGCTAGTCAAATTCACTAGAAAAGCAAATATACGAAACTGGCTGTATGCCAAAGTGACTGCAGTCTTCTGTTGGCCCAATTAGTCACTAAAACAGTGTTTTCAATCCCATAAATGTGGACCTTTTTGTCGCGTGGGGGGGGGGGGGGGGGGCTTGCGCTGAATTTGACTTGATTTTACTTCTTAACTGAAGCTCAAATCAACGGCATTGCCGAGATGTATCTCTAAAAGCAATATCCCAAAGTATGAGGTATTGAAACTTTTTTGCGCTGTTCGGCTGGTTTACGCTAGCGACCTAACGGCATTATGCCAAACGGCAAAAGTGTGGGGAAAAAAACAAATACTCATACCAGTGCTAGTTTATCTCGATGTATCCTTTTAAGTAAATTTTCGCTTTCGAGTGGGATCATTTTATTCGCGTGACGTGGAGCTTATGTTCTAGTGTTTCGAGCCAAGCAGAGGTTCGAAGGTCCCACAATGTCACGCTTGGGTATGAGATCGCGTGTTTTTCTGAGATAAGGCTGCGGCACAACTATTGCGCCGAATGAAATAGCCTGCGTGATGCAAGCGTTTCCGTGTGTTTTTCAAGGAAAAATCAGGAGAAAGCGGAGACAAGTTCCGACGAGCGACCCAAATCGTCCTTAAAACTCCGCGGGAATGCTTGCTTGCAAAACAGGCTACGAATGCAATGACTAGGCGTGCCAGGAGATGTCGTCATTTACGTTGTTGGTGGGCGATAATTAAGGACGAAATCCGCAAGAAATTCGAGCAATATGATAAAATTGGAAATAAATCTGGTAATGTTTGTTTGTTCCCAGTTTAACCTGATTTGTGAGCGCGCATACTTGGTGCCGTTGTCCAGTCGTGTTTCTATGGCGGAACTCTCTTAGGGGTGCTGGTAGCCGGCATTATGTCCGATGTTTTTGGAAGAATGTTTACTACTTACATCTTCAACTTCCTCATGGTGAGTAAGCAGCATTGGTTTTTACAATATATTCTTTAATGCGGCATATTTGTGCTCGTGGGACCATGGGGACAGGGTGGTATCAATCATACGTATAAACGCTACCTACAGCGGCCACCTATTATGCGGCCACCCTCTATTAAGCGGCCACTTTTCAAAGTCCCAAAATAATGTCACTCAAGTACTGTATTTAATACCTCTATTCAGCCGCCACATCTGTTTTGGTGACAGAAAATGTTGTGACAATTGACAACAACAGCAATTTCTTCTTTGTTGTGACAAGCTACAAGCCGCTAATGCAACTCAGACATCCGCTGGTGGTTCCTTGAGAAGCAATTTTACAGGGTTTCAGCGGACATTGAAGTGCAACAGTGAATTACTATTCTTGTACTACCGGCGACCGGTTAGCGCAGTGGTAGAGCGCCGGGCTTGTGCGGGAGGTTCGGGAGTTCAAACCCCGGCCGGGCCAACTCTCAGGTCTTTTCTAAATAATTGCAAATGGTTAGACCTTCGCGCCTTCTCTGATAGGACGTTAAACCGTAGGCCCCGTCTCTCGCATACACTACACTAACCTGAACCAGAGAGACGTTAATGAACCACGGGGACGTCGGAAGTTACCCCATCCTCAGTGGAGGGCTTACAACTTACTTCCACCACACTGACCAGGGAACCTTGTAATTCTCAAGTCCCTTTATTACGTTTGATACCACTAAATCCCAGAATCCCTTTCGTAGTTCCTTTTGTTTGCCTCATTTACACCATTATCTTGCAGCTGCCAAAGGAGCTCAAACTTTTGAATAACAAAACGAATTCGAACAGGATTCTGGTAGTAGTGTATCAAGATGTTATAAGGAGAATTGTGTATTGGAGCCTCGCTCTGTGAGGATTTCCCGGCCCTCGGGCAAAAGCATAATAAATGATAAATGAGAGATTTTCACAGCTTTGAATCATCGTACAGGTGAAACCCAATTTACATTTCACATCATCAGACAAGATTTTCTGTAGACTAACTGTTTTGAACGCTTGGCCATGCAACTACAAAAATATTTCTGATTGGCTGATTTGGGAGCAAGAAATCAATCAAGTGTGAGACGAATACTGACTAATCTCAAAGACCGAGACAGACATTGAGTACTGGGATTCGGAGAGATGTTTAGCTTATTCTTATTCTAAAAGCAAAAAACAGAGACTGGTCATGCTCGAGATTTGGTTCAAGAGTAAAAAACTGCTCAAGAAAACAACTTTTCGATACAGGCCGCTCCCATATTACCTCCCTTATCATAGAAGTAAATCTTAATATTGTAACTCGTTCGCAATCCACTACTCTTAGAAAAAATGTATGCACTTGTAGATGCTTAGCTAGCTTAGCTTAGTAGCGGATCCCTAATTGTACAATCCGCAATCTATCTTATTTAGTATAAACCAACTAATGGTCTATATTACAAATCCTGCGTTCTGATTGGCTGAGCTACTAATGGTCTATTAGTGATAGACCGTGCCTGGCAAAACCACCGCCTTTCTTTACAAGGAAACTTGATTTTCAACATAAAATAATGGAATTCATTGCCAAAACTGACCAACTAGTTGGTTTATACTAAAACAATTAGACTCTCGTCCTTATGTGCTATGATATCAATAGACCATCGGCCTTCGGCCTCATGGTCTATTCATCATAGCACATTCGGCCTCGAGGTCTAATTGTTAAATATAGCTGCAAAACAGTAGTATGGTATGCACTGATTTAGCCCCTCTTTTTTCTTTGAAAATATGTCATCTAGCTCATTAATAACTTGCGCAAGCCCGTTCAGAATCCTGATTTTAACCCCTGATGGAAGCTACTTCATGTATTGGCTCCGCCAAGCAAAAAATACCCTTTTTACAGATTTTGAAATTGGCTAGGTTTGATGTCAACAAAACACCTAACTTTGTCGAGAAAAATCCATACTTGCCCGATTGCATTACGGGAAGGTATCTACCTTCTGATTGGCCAATTACAGCGCGCGAATTTTGATTCCCATATAATATTAATAATTTCCTGTATTTACTTCATAGATTGCCACATCTCTTGGCGTGTACTTCGTAAACTCTACCGTCCTCATGGCAGTGCTGGTGTTCTTGAATGGTGCAGCCACGATGGGTACCCACACGCCATTCTTCGTTCATTTCATGGAGCACGTCGGCCCAGGGTGGAGGACTTGGATCAACACTTTCCATAGTTTTCTCTGGGGTTTCCATTCCCTAGTCTTCACTTAATCTGTTATTTGTAACTTACTGGAGAAATCTTGCGCTTGTTGCTGCGCTGTCGGGTGTTCCTATTTACTTCTTCTACAAGTAAGAAAATAGACCAAATCGGCTAACGGTGTTTTCATCTTATTGCCACCCATTCAGTTAATGTTACGATTCCTTTGGGTGGATACCTTAGTTAGTTCTGCACATACACTAGTGCACTCGGTCGAGTTAGAAAAATTTGACAATTGTAACCACCCAAAGGAATCATCACATGATCTGATAATTGGTTGGCAACAAAGATGTAAACATTTTTATAGCCGATTGTTGTCTATCGATCTCCCTATTTTGCTCACGAAATCTGGAGCTTAAAGCCTTAGTCAGCCGCCATTTTGCCAGCCTAGCAACTTACCAGGTCAAAAAAAGTATCCCTTTCCATCGGCTTATTTGTATATTTTTAGTGCAATATTTCGGTCAATAATTGCAACCAAGCTATAACTGTTCTGTCTGAGTGTTGTAGTTCCCCAAATAGTATTAACAAATATTATTAGGGCTCGTTGTGGTAATTCGGACTTTGATAATTTTTATTTCGCGCGTTTAACAGCAAATCCGTTGTCCTCAAGAATTAATATAGGTTGCTCAGGAATTTGGTTTCTTCCATAGCTTTTGGTTTGCTGCCCTACGCTGGCCGTGGACTAAAGCCTCTAGGGATAGGATTGTAAGAGAAGATAATAGGAATCCTTTAAGCATTTTATTTTTCAAAGAAGGAACTTGAAAGTAAACATCCTAGTCCCTGGGCGTTCTGGTGGGATCCCTGTGGTGGATAGGAGACAGAAAGTGTGACGTCACAGGAGACTCCGAGCACAGGAAGCCCACTGAGAACCCCAGGGTCTAGGCTGGTAAGTAAGGACCATGTTCAATGATTGCAGTTCTGATTGTTTTCACTTTTTAGATGGATCTCTCGCTCTCCTCGATGGCTCATCACACAAGATCGTCTAGACGAGGCGCATTCCGTGATCATGAAGTACGGAGCCAAGAAAGGGAAAACGCTGGATCCGGAAGAACTGAAGGCGCTCATTAAGAAAATACGACAGGATGAAATAGAAAGAAGTGCAGAACAAAGACAAACGTGGCAAGCCCAATGCACTGGATTTATTTAAGACACCGAAGCTGCGCAGACGGATTATCATCATCAGTATTTTAATGTGAGTTGATAACTATGACAATGACTATACTACCGTTTTCGAGCTACCGTGCAAAGCAAACTTTTCTACGCGTTGTTTTGGAGAGCCGACTCGCTCGTTCGCCACAGCAGAAAAATCCCAACTGCTCCGACTGGGATTCGAACCTGGTGTACAGAGGTGAGAGCAGCCAAGCGCCACGCTGCGCCACCCATGCTTTTCATAAGTTCTTAATCTGTGCGTTTATTTTCTCCTACCGGAAGTCTTGTCAAACTCTTTTCTTACTTTTTTTTACTCAGGTTCGGACAAGTGTTTTTGGGTAACGCCTTCTGGCTCTATGTGAGTCACCTGTCAGGCAACATCTACCTGAACTTTGTTCTTCTCAACATCATTCCGACATCTCTAGTTCCTCTGGCAGGATGGATATTTCAGAAGTAAGTTTGCGACGAATACTGTTGTGCTCAGCTTTTACGGCCCGTTCACACGGCGCGATTTCAGCCGCGATTTCTGTTGCGATCTCATGGTGGCATATCGCGCCGTGTGAACGGCCGGCGATCTTTATGGCGATTTCACTTGCGATATCGCTGCGACGTCGCAGTCATTTCAAACATGTACAAATTGCACTACCATGCGGGTGCCTTTTCCTCAGATCACCTAGATTATTAAACATTGCACCAGGGGCTCATAAATATTTATGAGCCCTGATTGTACTCACTATCTCGATTCTGATTGGCTAAAAGCGCGCGCTTTACTTTGGGAATCACGCACTTTGAGTTGAGGGTCTCCAAGAATCAGCATGCTGATTCATGAAGAATCGGCTAGCTGATTCTTGATCCTACGCGCGCAATGCATCATGGGAATATAGCACTTGAATGTTTTCCCCATCAACAAGGCGACTTGTGTAGAAGAAATTGCTTGACAGAAAAAAAGTACTTTACTGAATCAATGTATAATAAAAAATTATTGAATTCGGTTTTTGTGATTTCAATCACAAAACCCTCATCCAATAATTGCTTAAACACACACATCACAGAGCCACCGCCGGTCGTTCACACCGCGCTTGATAACGTCGACGATCGCAGCGAAAATCGCATACAAATCGCAGCTAAGATCGCGCCATGTGAACGTGCCCTTTTCTCGGTCATAAAGTAGACTAGAAACAGTTCATTTTGTTTTCTCTCAGGTTTGGTCGCCGTTTAACTACTAGTGCTGTTTGGGGCATGACAGGGATTATAAGTTTCTGTGCGTGGCAGTACCTGAAGGTAATTAAGGATGGCAGCTTATTTAAGATTTTTACACTTTCACAGCTTATCATTTAATGTATTTAATGTATTCTTAAATGCACTTCAATCTAACTTCAGTTAGCCTGTGTACATCCGCTACTAACCTCCAAGAGGATAGTAGCGTAAGCGTCTGTGAAATCCCGTCACTAATCGTGTTTAGGTCACGCAATCTCTTCTCCAGGACCCTGGGAGGCGTTCCTGATTGGCTCGCGATCGTGCTATCAATCGAATTGGATTGACTGAAAAATCATCCTCACATATACTCAGCCTGATACAGAGGAGGAAAGTTAGTAGCGGATGTACACAAGCTAGTCCTTTGGCTTAGGAGCATTCATTATTTATGCCAGGGGGTGGGCTGGCAAGAATTAAGGGGTGGGGGGGGGGCATGTTAAATTCGGCACGTTCAAGTAGGGGGTCACCAGAAAATATGAAAACAACTGTGAGGGGTCATCTACGTTTTATGGCAGTGACTTTAAATTTAACATATGGATACAAGAGAATACACACCTGTAAAATTACAACAAAACTGTTCATGCACGCAGGAAATTGCAATGTCCTAAAATACAGGAATGGCCTACTTGGTATCTAGATGTCCCAACATTTTGTCCTGATCTAAAGGGGGAGAGGGGGGCTATCATTATTATAAAATTGCCTTAAGGGGTTTTGAGGTTTTTATTGATACTTGGAGGGGGTCAAGAGGTTTCTGGGGATGAATGAAAATCTTGCCAGCCCCACCCCTGGCATAAATAATGAATGCTCCCTTTACTGTTATGCAAATTTATTCATCGGGCAGAATGGGTATTGGTTTTTAGGACATCATTAACTTTATCGCATACATTAACTATCAAAAACCTGCTCTCACGTGATTGGCTGACGACAAAGCGGGACTCATTAACACGCAAAATCAGTCAAAAAGCGGTTTTCTTGAACTCTTATTACTTCAAGTGTGAAAATCTTTTAGCAAATCTTGACCGAAAAATATAGAAAAGTTTAAGCTTGCTTCTGCAATGTTTCTTTGCGGGCCCAACGACGATTACATATCAATAGCAACTTTCTCTCTTCTGGTTAAACGTAGAATCAACTCAATTATTGTTGTTCGTTGTTATCTTCGCGGATAAAAAAAAAAACCATCCGAAAGAAATTTCCTCATCGGATATTTTCTTAGCATCTACATCGCAGTCCGCCGAACATAAACTTGTCAGAAGTAAATGATCAGTTCATAAGATTTCTTTTACAGAGTAGTGCTCGCTCAATAAGTATTAGCCGAACCTTACAAACGACTTAAGCTCAACCTAAAACAGGTCAGAGTTTCGTATATTGTTATGGATGAAAACTCTTCCAAGCACCTCTTTTACTCTGAAAAAGTTCCAAAAAGACTTCTGCCTTCACAAGCTCTTCACAAAACCTCTTCACAAAAATATTTGCAAACATTAAGTTAAAATCTATCTCGCGTGAATTTCTCAATACTTGCATGTTTTAACTTTCGCGCCTAAGATTTTACAGGAGATTATATTCAGAACTTCTTACCGTTTCTCGATGATGACGCTTCCTACTGTATGTGCTTCCTTTCCATAATAATTCAGGATTTGTGGAAGCCAGTTGATGTTTAAGTTAATGTTTACAAGTTTCTCCATAACGTTTTGCGTGTCGACTACAGCCAGCTGATTGTGAATTTGAATAATGCGCTCGACTAACTCTAGCCGTCCCAGGGGAGCATCAGTGTGAAAAGTTGTGTTCAAGGGAAGATGAATAATTATCTAAGAATAAGCCATTTTACGGGTTTTGCGTGGTTTGTTTAAAAAAATCGCATGATTTCTTAACCGATTTTAGTTAGACAAGTATCAATTTAAAACTTGTATTTGTGGCTATTAAAAAAACGATGTAACTAGAATTAAATGTCGACCGTTTCAGAGATATTAGGTCGCAAAGTTCGCGTTTCATACAAATTTTCCCTTAAAGAAGTCCGTATGCATACGAAAAAAATCTGAGGTTTTTTAAAGCCAGACAACTCAACATATTCACAAATATATTGGTTTATCCTTCATTAACAAGAAAACCGATGTAACCGGGGACAAACGTTTAAAGCAAAGCGGTAATAAGAGTTTTAGCAGCCTATTTGGTATGCATTTTGCTCTTTTCTCTGTATTTGAGGTTCCCGCCAACAAGATAATGAGGTTCTAGCGAGTGAAAGGCTTTTAATTATATGCGCATAAGCATATGTCCCGCCATTCTGCCCGATGTTTCATTGCGTGACCTGAACATGATTAGTAGCGGGATTTCACAGACGCTACTAATCTTCTTGGAGGTTATTAGCGGATGTTATTAGGCTAAATTTTAGTATATTCAAATCCACAGATGGCGGCCTAATACGGACTGTTTTGTTCATCACTGCTAATGCCATTATCTCAATGAACTGGAACTCGATCTACCTCATGATGTCCGAGCTTTCCCGACTGTGCTAAGGTTGGTTACAAGAAATTCCTGTTGGGATGACATAAGCAAACAAGAAGCCCATCAACAGGAGCCTCCATCACCTAATGGCGGAGGTCCAAAGCACAGGAGTAGACGAATGTATTTTTAAGTAGTAGATTTTGGATTTTCCCGTGAAAATTACGTATGATGGCTAATGATATGTCTCCTCTCTCAAAAGAAAGGATGATGATTGAAATTGGTGCCGCCATCGCACTGCGCGCGCAACACCGTATTCATCCCCTAAAACAACTAATTCTACCAGGTCATCGCAGCAGAGATATCATGAGATGTGCACATGTGCTGCTGTGATGACCTGGTAGAACTCCAATCAAACTGCAACTTCCAGGTAAGTCAGTCGTTTAATTTTCCCGTTTAAATTAAATCAATAGTGTGACGATCGAGTGTAACGCTCATTTCGTGACATTGTTGTGTAAATGTATTTTTCTTAATAGTACTTGTGAGTTTAGAACCCAATAAATAAAGATATTGGGTCATTGGAGTCTCGGTCGTGACAATGTCCACAATCTAAATTTTTTTCTCTACTCCTGTGCATACATCTATTTTACAAAAGGTTGCACCATCACAACTGTCCGTTATAGCCCGCGATTCAGCATGGGAGGAAATACGTTTCAACCAAAGAAGAACCATGGACACTGATTTTTACGATAAATAGCCATACCTATCATCCTGCTTATACCAAATGAATGACTACATCACTCGCACCAAATTTTGCGCCGGACAACACGAGAATGTCGTTCCTTCCTAGTTTCTCCCATGACGCACCGCGGGCTACAACATGCAGTTCTGAAATAGGTGTATAACTAAGCCTACTGAAGATGAAAGCTCCTGTTCAATGGGCTGCCGGCAAGCAGAATCCCACTCGGACTCCTTGAAAATTGCTGCGTTTTGTTCCATGTTTATGTTCTTTGTTTGATCTTCAGAACCACAGCGATAGGTGTTCTGCTTACCTTTGGTCGAGTGGGAGGAATCCTCGCGCCATATTTGGGAGTTTTGGTAAGTGCGGAAAATTTTTATAAGATGTGAAGATCTTATATAGATTAACTTCAAACTGTCTTTTTATGTGGTTGAACCGTAACCACTGCGATGGAGGCCAGTCAACTGCACTGTGAAACGAATATAATTGGCTCATACAGTTACGGGAAAGCAAAGCAGACGCCTCCTGTTCCGATTTGTTTGGGAGGAAGAGCGGCTGTACAGAAGCTGTGTTATTATATCCTTAGCGTCTGTCAGAGAAACGTTCTTTGTGATTGGCTGATTTTTTTCCCGCCACGTTTGGCGCGCGCGCGTTCAACACAGGAAGCCCGCAACAATTATTTTGCTGAGCTACGAATTTGAAGATTATACGAAGTCCTTTCGATTTGTTTTCCGTGAGAAATTTTCAGTAAATAATTTAAAACGTTTTTGTCACAAGGTGACGGGTTATTTTCTGGTTATTTGTACTATTTTCAGCGGTCTTCTGGACTATTTAAGCTAGAAACATTTAATGAGCATCACTTCGCACGAACAGTCGGGAGGTTAAAGCCATGCCATGTTATTTGCAGGGCCTACCGAGTTCACAGCTATCTTCTTCACTCATTCTGCGTCGGTTGCCTTGAAATTCCTTTCTCCCTCCCGGCCCTACCCTTGCGCACTATTTCCTTTCTTTAAGGCAACAAACGTTTTCTCCCATAGCTTATAGAGTGAAGAAGAGCGCTGAGAATAGATCACTTTTTCATGTGCTTTTTACATTTCTCTCAGGCTCAAATCACGGGTATGTACTACACCCTACCATTCATCATATTCGGTACGGGCAATACGGCGCTTGCTGTGCTAGTGTTGTTCCTACCGGAAACGGTATTGCCAACATGCATCAGACAATTGAAGAGGCCGAGAGGGATAAAGAGTATTATGGGGTGCCCTGTTGCTACAACCGGAAGTGGCTAATGATGACCCTAGAGATGAAGTAAGAGTTTGTGCTGAGGATCTACAGAAGCCAAGAGAGTGGAAGGATGTAGGGATTGATAACAACTGTTCGGACCGGATGTGACGTATGACAACACTGGTGATGTAGAGATGGTCGGTGGCTGGGATGTGAGGAAAAAACGTGACTGGGAAAATGGAGGATTTCAGTACAAACCGGATGTGACGTATGATAACGCTAATGGCGCAGTGATGGTCGATGGCTGGGATGTGAAGAAAGCAAACTGTGAAGATGGCGGGATTCAAACTTCTGATGTTTGGAATGAGCAGAAAAGAAAGCAAGTTGGAAATCAGCATATTGAAACCCGATTGTAAATGATTTATTAGCACTTTTGCCGTTACCTTTTGACTACATGTTTGCCGTTTTTAGTCCTTACAGTCAAAAGACATGAAGGTGCCCCCCTAGAGTTGAATACTCAATTCCTTATTCCATTATTGATTTCATATTCAATCCAAAAATGCATTTTTCAATTCAATATTAAAAATGGTATAGCCGTTGCATCGAAAACGTGTTCTCTGTCTGTTTCTATGGCAACGCACGTCCTTTTCGAGCAAAAAGCGTGCAGAATTGTTTCGAGAACAGACATACAGGCGCCAAAGTATAAAAGAGAACGTGCATTGTCATTGAATCGTAGACAAAAACGAGTAGTTTCGATTTGCAACGGCTATAACATTTTAAACATTGAATTGGAATATGCATTTTAGGGTTGAATAATGAAAAATGAATTGAATATTCAACTCTAAAACACGCTTCATGTCTTTTGGCTGTAACGTAGTAGTCAGAGTAGTTTTCGAAGTTCCATACACATTTTATAACTTTTACATTTGCTAGCTGCCTGATATTGGCGATTGTTTAATCACACGTTTATAGAAACATTGTAAAGAATGCAAACACATACATAATTATCTTAGCTATTAACTTTGTGGTGTTTCGTCTTTTACCTATGCGTTTGTTTTTCCATTCATTTTATAAAGAGTATAGACCTCCCATATGTGTATATTTTAATTTGAGGTTGCCATTGTAATTCACCGATCCTCCCTCCCTAGTTATTGCCTCCCTAGTTAGTTGCTACGTCGGTAAAACCAAAATGTTTCTTTGACATGGAGCATGGAAAAGACAGAGCATTGCAGTACTCAAATAATGACGTCACACAAAAAAATTGATTCCTTGGATTTGGAAAGGGCATCATAATGATGCTACACACCAAACACGAGGCGAATCGGTTGCAACGAGACCGAGATATGCCCCTGAATACATAATTTTCTTTAAGAAACCATGCACTGTATTTTTGGTTGAGTTCATAAAGTTTTGAACACAGTCTAAAATACAGTGATTTCTTAAAGAAAATTATGTATTCAGCTATGTGCCATATCTCGGTCGAGTTTCAACCGATTTGCCTCATTATTTGCATCTTCTCTTTCCACTTCGTCTTTCATTATTCGTGGACTAAAACTGGAAATTCAAGATTTTTCAAATTTATGACGTCACAATTGAGTACTCTATACTGTACTCTATACCCTATAATATTGATGATATTTTCATTGTTATGCCACTGCCACTTTATTATGTTCCCCTGGGAAAACTGCTCGTTGTTTGGTGATTAATGGTGTAAGCAATATCGCTGCACAACATCGTCAAAATTTAGTAAATAATTTGTGAAGAATTTAATGCTCAAAATTTATATTAGTGAAAATTCTGATCAAACAATGCCTGAAATTACCGGACGAAAATGTCGCTTTTCCCGACCTCGGTTCCCGACCTCGCGGCTAAAACAATATGTGGATTAAATTACCTTATAAGGAAATGACGGAAGATTTCCCTCTGATAAGATCTCGGCGAAAGTCGCCAAGAAAACGGAAGATATCTCAACAAAAAAGAAAAAGATACCTCAACAAAAGAAAGCATATGATATGTTCTCTCAGCAACGCATCTTAAAATCCAGGTCATACGCTCCCTCTCAAAAATATTAGCTATTGTTGTCTGGCAGAACTTAATACTAAAAGGGAAACTAACGCGAAACTGACAGGTGACCTTCATAATTCATGATGACCCATAAAACAAGGATATTTATCACAGATATGCCACGATCTATCTCTGTGAGCTCTGAGATGGCTCCTCGCTTCGTCACGAGAGTGCTTTATTTGAAGGATGAAGGAAGAAAAAGAGGAGCCCAGTCAAGATGATTATGGTGCCTTTGACGACATCTTCAAGAATGTCCGGTCATTTGGACCCTACCAGCGACTTCTTGTGTTGGGCACAAACGTTTTGCTGGTACTAGCGATAGCAAGTCAGTTTTTTATCCTTATTTATGGTTATGGGACCGTCCCGTTTCGTTGCACAACACCAAATGTTTCCTGTCCTTTGAGCCAATGCTGTGGCAACTGTACCGATTACGAGTTTCTTGGGCCATTACGCACTTTTGTCGTTGAGGTAAGATGATTTTCGCTACATGAGGTGATGCCATTTTAATTTTCAGTTCGACTTCCAGTTCAATAAACCATTAGCCGCAAGCCGAATGGTCTTTTAAAATCATAGTCAACAGCGAGAAGAGTCTAAAATGTTTTACCAGTAAACTGATAAATCAACTAGATGGTCGATCGCAGAACTCTTATAGGCCATTAGTAGCTTGGTCAGTAGAAATGCAGGATTTATTACAGACCTCTATTTATCAGTGATTTATACTGTTTTCCGTGCAATACGAATAGGTGAAAATACTAGCACGAGAATGGGAAACTATTGAAATGCTAACGAATTACCGGTACATAACCGGTTTTGGAATGTCACCGTTTATCATTCTACCGAGGTTTTCGTTATTTCTAGTTTAACCTGATCTGTGAGCGAGCGTACTTTGGTGCCACTATCCAGTCGTGTTTCTATGGAGGGACTCTCTTGGGGGTGCTCGTAGCGGGTGTTATGTCCGATGTCTTTGGAAGAAGGTTGGCCACCTACTTGTTTAACTTCGTCATGGTGAGTGACCCTAGCCAACACTACAATAGTTTCTCCGTAAGCTAACCTACGCCGTATCGCCTCTTCCCTACAAAAAAAATCGGAAAGAGGGTCCTCTTTCCGGTTTTTCTTCCAGTATCACTCATTGATATTGGTGCCTTTCTGAGCCAAGCCAACTACAATCACTATATCCCGCGGTAAGTATATGTCATTACTAAATACAAGGCTGCGTTTATTAGTTAGAAATATGATTGGTTTATAGAAATGGGCGACCAATCAGCATGCAATAATTTTCAGCACTCGTGTATTAAACCTGCTCTATTATACATATCGTTCAAAATACAGGAACGATAGATACCCTTATTGTATTGTAGATTGCCTCAGCTCTTGGCGCGTACTTTGTAAACTCGAGCGTCGTCATGGCGGTTCTGATGTTTATTAACGGGGCAGGCACAATGGGCACCCACACCGCTTTCTACGTGTATTTCATGGAGCATATCGGTCCCAAAAGCAGAACGTGGAACGGTACCTTCCATGAGTTCCTCTGGTGTTTCCACTCAACAGTCTTTACTCTCGCCGCTTATTTTATAACCTACTGGAGGAATCTTGCACTTTTCGCCGCCCTATCTGGAGTGCCCATTTACTTCTTCTGCACGTAAGTGAATCTCTGACAGCTCTCCCTCTTCCTCCTCTCGCTCTTCTTTCTACCTCTTCCTTGCTGTTTTTTCGTTCCTCTCCCTCCTTAACTCTCCCTTACCTCATATTCCTCTCTCTTCCCCCACTTCCTTGGCTTTCCCCTTCTCCCTCCCCTTCCTCTTTCACCACCCTTCTTCTATCCCCTCGTTTTATTCTTTTTTCCTTCCTCTTTCTCTTCTCTTCGTAACCCTCGGCTTCCGCTTCACTTTTCTCCTCTCCTCTTACTCTTTCTCTCTTTCCATCAACTTCTCTTACTCATCATCTTGCTTCTTCCTCCTACTTCTTCCTCCTAATTGTATGAGATCTAATTTCTGCGTGTTTCATGAGAGCTATGGAACTCCGAACGGACGCTTATTATATATTATAAATTGCCTATTGGCATGTAGAAAAAATTTGCATGTAGAAATGCAAAATGCTTTGGATTAGAGTGAATTTCATATGACAAGTAACACCAAATACACCTAGCCAATCATGACCGAGAAAAAAGGTGCTGATGGCTTCTTCATAAGCCAATCACATTAGGGAAGTGTCATTATTTAGCAGGGGGAGGGCTCCTATTCTTGTGGGGAGGGTCCTAATTGTTTTCGCGTGTCTAAAAGGAGGGTCCAAATTTTTTTCACTCCTGTTTGGGGAGGGTCACAATTTTTGTCAACAACATTTGGACGATGAAAAGAGTGAAACAGATGCAGATAGTAGTTATTCAAGCAACTTCTCTATAAAAACTTCGGCGCGCTTTGCGCGCATAAAGAATGACATCTAATAGCGGAGCTTTGGTCACGGTCACGTGATGTGACGTCATCGATGACGGCTGATTACGGCTGCGCCCGCGATCTCTTACCACAGAAAACCCATGAAATCCGGAATGATGATTGAGACATTCATTTCTCGTGGGAAGGGAAGACTCTAAATGAACTAAACTTGGGTAGTGTTGTCTGGGTCACCAGAGGAATGAAATCTAGTGGTCACGTGATGTGACGCCATCAATGACGTCATCTATGCTTGAAAAATTAATATCTCGTGAAGGGAAGATTCTTAAACAACCAAACTTGGGTAGTGTTGTCTAGGTCACCAGAGGAGGGAAATAAAGTGATCACGTGATGTGACGTCATCGATGACGTCATCTGTGCTTGAAAAATTAATATCTTGTGAAGGGAAGAGTCTAAAACAACCAAACTTGGGTAGTGTTGTCTAGGTCACTATAGGAGTGAAATATAGTGGTCACGTGATGTGACGTCGTCGATGACGTCATCTATGCTTGAAAAATCTATATCTCGTGAAGGGAAGGCTGTAAGACAACCAAACTTAGGTAGACTTGTCTAGGTCATTAGAGGAACAAAATAACATGGTAACGTGATGTGACGTCATCGATGACGTCATCCTTGCTCGAAAAATTAATATCTCGTAAAGGGAATACTCTGAGACAACCAAACTTGGGTAGAATTGTCTAGGTCATTAGAGGATCGAAACAAAATGGTCACGTGATGTGACGTCACTGATGACGTCATCTATGTTTGAAAAATTTATTTCTCGTGAAGGGAAGGCTCTAAGACAACCAATTTGGTAGAATTGTCTAGGTCACCAGAGGACTGCAACGAAGCGGTCTCATGAATGATGTGTGCGTCATAGAGACATCAACGATGACGCCAAGCTTTATAAATGGCATAAAATTGACTGGGAGCTCCGCTTTTAGGCAGTGCATAAATCTATATATTGGCTGTGTTATTATGTATACTAATAAGTTAGTTCTACCGGCAAGCCCGCCGATTTTCGTACAAATTTTGATGTAGCGTGAAACTTTGAAAACTATCAGAACTATTCATCGAAACAAGATTTCAAAAACTCATTGATGCAATTCATTTCCATCCGCTCTGTAATAAGTCCAATAAAGCCTACCACATGATCACTTTGTAGTTAAAGGGCTATTTAACAAACCTAGACTAGTATTTTGGCTATCTATCTGTTATTTGGATGTTTTTAAATCACCAAAACACTTAGTGTACATAAATTGTGGCAGCGCTCCTTATATTACCCTGTCATTATTTTCACAGGTGGATTCCTCGCTCTCCTCGATGGCTCATCACACAAGATCGTCTAGACGAGGCGCATTCCGTGATCATGAAGTACGGAGCCAAGAAAGGGAAAACTGTAGATCCGGAAGAACTGAAGGCGATACTCGAGAAGATAAGACAGGACGAAATAGTAAAGGCCGAGAAGGAACAGAAAAGTGGGGCCAGGCAGACAGCGCTCGATTTGTTTAAAACACCGAAACTGCGAAAACGGATGATCATCATGTTTTTCTTGTGGTGAGAGCACTTTTGATTTTTCCAAAAAAAGTAGAGACGACATACCCTTTTTGTGACGATGTTTTATGTGCAGCACGAAGCGAGTACTGTTCACTGAGACAGTCATATAGCCGAGGCCATTTTCACTAAAAGCAGTAGTTTTTTCTAGTAATGTCTACAGCGTCACTATTCGGCTGCCCTTGGTTGGTCCGGTCGCCCTACAATGTCCCCTTGCTTTCACATTTTGTTTTATAAAAGTATGGGAAAATGCATTTCTTTTGCATCATTTTGTTTCCTTCTAAAGTATTTAAGAGATGGTTTAATGGGGGTATTTTGCCTAAATAGCTGTCATTTTGTTTTCTTAGGTGCATTTGTACATGGTCTTTTTGTCTTTTCAAAGCTTTTGACGAGCAGAATAGAGTAGAGTAGATCTTACATTAGTTATTTACAAATCATTAATGTCAAATCATTTATAACTATTAACCGAAAACTGATTTTCTCGTTTGGATATGTTCTAGTCCGTCAGAATGTAATAGAAGCACTAAGTTTTTGTATCATCTTGAATGGCACTAAGAAGAGAAGGTGGACTCCCAAAAGGGTGTCAAGTGTGCCAGCGATTTCCAAATTTTTCTTCGCTCCATTTTTGGGACAGTTTTTATTTCAGCCTGACTGAGTTTTCGGTTAATATCAAACAAAAATATCGAACGTACCCACGTTTGGAGTCTACGTCAGGGTCACACATTATGATACAAAATTAGGTGGTTCTGTGCTAAGAATTCTGACGGACTAGAACTTACTCTTAAACGAGACAAGCACTTCGACATTTAAATTCATATCATTGTTATTTATTTTCAGGTTTGGTCAGGTATTTCTAAAAGCAACGCGTTTTGGCTTTACGTGAACCATCTCTCTGGTAACATCTACGTTAACTTCATTCTTTTCAACATTTCGCCAATACCGCTTACATTTCTTTCTGGATTTCTGCTTCAAAAGTAAGTGCACCAAAAAAGAGCGAAACTCACATAGCTGAAGCAGAGCTAAGGGCCGGGCCACTAGACATTGGGGGAGGTGGCAATTCCCCCAACAAAAAATTCGAGCGAGGCCAATCCTTCCAAAAACAAAATTCCTTGCCGAGATCTTAGCTAGTAAAAAAAACATCACACAAATTGCGGAAAAAAGTAATTGCACAACCTGATCCCCGAAAAAGAAATCATGCACAAATCATTTGCCACACATGCTTTACAAATGCCGCTGAGCGCCAACGCCATTACACCAGGAGACAAACCTGCTTTACGAAGAGTGTAATGGTTCTTTAGCGTAGGTCTTCCTGGATCTTTAAAGGTAAGACAGACGGAACCTCGTCCGAAAGACTAGGCATGGGAAACAAGATAACTATAAAGCAGTCGCCGAACAGCAAAAGACGATTCCCTCTATCACAGTGAGGAGAAATTCAGAGAGACCCAGCTCCGCCACGCTGGGCCATGCTTTCATGAATTCTTAGGACATAGATATGTTAGCAGCCAAAATTGAAGCGTTTACTTCTTTTTACTCTCAGGTTTGGTTGTCGTTTGACTGCTTCTGGTGTGTTCAGTGTTACAGGGGTCCTGTGTTTTTGTGCTTTAGCGGTACCAACGGGTGAGTTTGCTCATCGAGTTCCAGATGGCACACGAATAATACTCTTCATAGAGAGTCGTGATACATCTCTCGTAAGATCTTAGCTTATTGGATAGATACCATCAGTGCAAAACAATAGAGGGTCACACAATAGGTCGAGGAAACAATAGGATGCTTTGTTCTGCCTAACCAACCACACAAGATCTTCCGAGAAGCTGTATCGCACTCTAACTTTGCCTAATCTTTCCAACAGACAACGATGCAATCAGAACTGGCCTTTTCATCACCGCTAGCTCCATACTCATCATGAACTGGAATTCTCTTTATCTCATGATGTCTGAGCTCTTCCCAACTGTATTAAGGTTGGTAACCCGAGCACAAGCATCACCACCAAGGAAAAGTTCTGTGTAGAAACCAACACTCAGGAGAACTACCCGTGGAAACCGAAAGCCCACTTTGAGTTTAAAACTAAAAAAAATCCGAACGCTAAGCATTTTGCCAAGCCAAGAAAGTGTTCGGGTCTTTCAAGATTGGCAAAGCTCCGTGGTGAAAGTTTTCCCAAACTCAGTTCCAGCAATTCCAACCCCATGCATGGGAAAAATAGGTATCGGATCAAGGATTTCACATCTTATACCGCAAGCGGAGTAAAATGCTATACGTTTTTGTCCGCAACGGTTTGCATAGAGCGGATATTTCCGCATCACTTTGATGCCTGTATCCGGGAATAGAAGTATTGCTTTTTTCTCTTGTAAACCTTCTTCCTAGGACCACGTCATTTGGAGTTCTGCTTACCGTTGGTCGAGTTGGAGGAATCCTCGCTCCATATATGGGAGTCTTGGTACGTTACTACTCAGATAGATAGACAGACAGGCAGGTAGTCGAGGTTCTAATTAGGAGTGTTCGTTTTAGCAGAGTATAAGAGGAGAAGCAACACAATATTCCTTCTTCGGTGACTTTGTTCTTTTTTCTCACAGGCGCAACTTGCAGGCATGTATTTCACTCTCCCATTCATCGTATTCGGTACAAGTAGTTTGGCGTTCGCTGTGCTGGTGTTATTCTTACCGGAAACAGTACTCTCAAACATGCACCAGACAATAGAGGAGGCTGAGGGGGATAAGGAGTACTATGGGATGCCTTGCTGCTTCAAACCGGAAGTGACGTACAACGAAGTTCAAGGAGTAGAGATGGTTGATAATACGGAGCCAAAAGCCGGCGATTTGGAAATGGAGGGTTCGATTATATTTAGGAAACAGGGGATGACTCTGTATGACGCAGGTGATGACATACAGACGGTTGGGAGTTGGGATGGGAAGACATCAAGCAATTTTGAAGCCGGAAGTACTGATCTCCATTTGTATAAACCGGACGCGACGAATTGTGGCTTTGAAGATGAGATTGGTAACGGTGGAGCTGCCAAGAAAGCGAGGGATGGGAAAGAAGAAGTGATTGATACTAAACTATAACTGAACCTGTCGTTCACCTGAATCGATAGAGAATATATTTATGTGCAGGCTTCGTAACGTGTATGTGAACCACCGGAAATCCTAGGTTATTTTTCTTCGTTTTGCAAAAACGAGTGCGTGCTTGAATAATAATAACTAGCTGATGCCAGTGAAAAATTCACGGAGTGTAAGGGGGAAATTTATTTTACTTAAAGTGTTATATGTTTAAAAAAAATGGGGGGAAAATCACAATGGCCATATGGATGTGGGGAGGGGTTCATGATTCCCCCTTCCATAAACTGCTGGATTTACATTACTAATAACCTCCCATCAGCATGAGTTCCACCATGCCGAAATAAATGAAGTGAGCCCAAAGGATTTTTTTTGCACTGGTCTCCCTGTTTGGTGCGACAAAATCACGCGTGTGTCTGTCTCTCAAATCGGACAAAGAACCCGTGAAAAGCGCAATTTGACTTCGGAATTGTTTGTATGTTTGTCATATCTCAGTGAGGGGAGAGAAGAAACAGGTCAAGTAAAATGGTCTAAGGACTAATAATTTTTTTAGTTTATATTATTTATATTTTTTCGGCTTTATCCCTCGCTTAAAAATAGCTTGAGTTAGAACTTAGCCCAAGTGAGCCTTTTCCAACAAAACATGCCCACTGGAGGGATTTCCTCCTTCTCTTCGGGATTGTGTCCTTCGTTTTGCGATAGAGCCGTCAGGATTTATACTTAGAGAATATTATTCATGACTTTCACGGACTTTGTTTTGTAATGTGTCATTTCGACTTTGCCCAGGGTGAATCTTTTCCAACAAAACACGCCCACGGTCCAGATTTCAGAGATTTCCACCTTCTCTTCAGGTTTGCGAACTTCTTTTGGCGGCACATCTTCAGGGCTAAGCAGAGTAAGTGCGGACACGATTTCTCTTACGGTATTAATATATAGATTACAAAATTTTATTGCGCTTTACATAAATCATCTATTAACTAAAAAGGGAAAGGTTAGAACAGCAGACTTACAGTTGGAAAAGCTAAAACTAATCATAGAACTATTGTCTTTCTATGTTGGTGTGTTTCTATGTTGTTGTGTTTCTATGTTGTTGTGTTTCTATGTTGTTGTGTTTCTATGTTGGTGTGTTTCTATGTTGGTGTGTTTCTTTGTTGGTGTGTTTCTATGTTGGTGTGTTTCTATGTTGGTGTGTTTCTATGTTGGTGTGTTTCTATGTTGGTGTGTTTCTATGTTGGTGTGCTTCTATGTTGTTCTTAAAAATGGGCAATAAGCTGCTCGGACGATATCTAATATCGTCTGGAAGAGCGTTCTAGAGTTTTGGTGCCGCTTATGAAAACGACCTGTATCCGTAGTTTACTAGCAAAGCACCCACAACATCGCCTACAGCACCCACAACATCGCCTACAGCACCCACAACATCGCCTACAGCACCCGCAACATCGCCTACAGCACCCACAACATCACCCGCAAGACGCACGTAGCGGCGTAGGATATTAGGGCAGGTAGTGCACGCAAAACATTTCCATAATATCCCTTTGTTTGCGTATTTCTTCCGGTCTGGGCGTGCATGGGCAGCCTCCTTGGTGTCCTAGGACACTAGGACAGATAAGACACGCAAAACAATCCAGTCCCTTTTTTCTGGAGCTCTGGTTTTATAGAGAATAACAGGTGATTCTATAAATAGACCCGCTTTGGGGAGTTCTTAAGGCTAAATTAGCTATTCCTGTTTTAGGGAGGGAGATTTATATCATATTTTATAAGTGGTGTGTGATTTTGAATACTGTGAGATGGAAACAAAACAGTGCTTATGTTGGTGACCATCCACTTCTATTGTGTCTTGAGGGAGTTGGGGGTGGGGGTAACTTTCTATGTGTCTTGAAAAAGTAGGGGGATGGGGTATCCTTCTATTGTCTCCAAATATAATAGGTTGCCAAATATGGACATGGCTTTGACGTCTTGGCTCCGCATGGCTCCTCGGCTCCTCATCTGTGACGTCATGGCTCCTCACCGGTCTCCTCATCTGTGACGTCATGGCTCCTCACCGGTCTCCTCATCTGTGACGTCATGGCTCCTCATCAGGCTCCTAAAAAATGGGTAATTCCATACCTACTATACTACTATATCTTAATGGCGTACATATTCAATCACACGTTTATAGAAACATTGTAAAAGAACGCAAACACATAATTATCTGTAATAGTTATCAACTTTGTGGTATTGACGTTTCCCTGCAGGTTTGTTTTTCTATTCATTTTATAAAGAGTATACATTTAGACCTATCCATGTGCACATTTCAATTCGTGGTTGCCATTGTAACTCAACGATCTCGCATTCATTGTTTACCAACCTATAGTAAATATTTCTACCCATGTCTCAGGTTAAAAAAAAAGCTGCTGCAACTGTGAAGTGGAGTATTCCACTGGAAAAACGCAATTGTAAGGTAACGCAAGCAGTACAGCAATTTGAAAAGGTTTGCTAGAAATTAAGGGAAAATTCTGAGCAAAATTGACTGTAATTCCCGACGAAAAGTGTCGTTTCTCAAGACTTCGCGGCTTAGTTAATTTCGTTATCTTATTAGTGACAGAACATTCTCTTCTCATAAAAATGTCGGCAAGCGACATTAGGGATCATAGAGAGACGAAAAAAGAAGCCGAAGTGCAAAGCCCAATGTCGGGCAGAACTTTCGGATCTGGGTCTGCAGGCCAGTACCGGGCTCTGGATATCACGAAACAAAAAACATCGATATTTGATTGATAGATTAATTAAAACTAAAAAGGAAACTAACGCGAAACTGACAGGTGACCTTCATAATTCATGATGACCCATAAAACAAGGATATTTATCACAGATATGCCTCGATCTATCTCTGTGAGTTCTGAGATGGCTCCTCGCTTCGTACACTGTCACTGAGAGTGCTTTCTTGAAAGGATGAAGGCAGAAGAAGATAATTATGGTGCCTTTGACGACATCTTCAAGAAAGTCCGGGCATTTGGACCCTACCAGCGACTTCTTGTGTTGGGTACAAACTTTTTGCTGGTACTAGCGATGGGATGTCAGTTTTTTATCCTTATTTATGGTTATGGGACCGTCCCGTTTCGTTGCACAACACCCAATGTTTCCTGTCCTTTTAGCCAATGCTGTGGCAACTGTACCGATTACGAGTTTCTTGGGCCAATACGTACTTTTGTCGTTGAGGTAAGATTTTCTCTCCTTAGGTGATTCTCTCCTTAGGCCATTTTAAAAGTGTGATGTCCATAGTTTGATATACCGGTACGTTATCTGCCGCCTGAATGCAGCCTAATCGATGTTTCGTTATTTCTAGTTTAACCTGATCTGTGAGCGAGCGTACTTTGGTGCCACTATCCAATCGTGTTTCTATGGCGGGACTATCTTGGGGGTACTGGTGGCGGGTGTTATGTCCGATGTTTTTGGAAGAAGGTTGGCCACCTATTTGTTTAACTTTGTCATGGTGAGTGACTCTAGCCAATAAATCAAAGGCACCGAGTGCCTCGGTGAAATTGTGGATACCGTTTATCCAAGTTTTGGTCTTTTTGTCCTGTTCCCTTCCCGAGATATCAACTTTCATCATCATCATCGATAACGTTATACCACGTGACCTTGATGCTGGACCCCCATTGTCACGAAGATAATTTATCCATGCTTGGTCACCTTGCGATGTTCCCTTCTCGAAATATTAACTTTTCTACTTTTGATGACGTCATCGATGACGGAATGTCATATGACTTTGGTGCTGGACTTCATTTGTCACGAAGATAACTTTACCCCAACCTCGTTCCCTGCGAGCGAGTGACATTTGGCCAACTCCAACTCGTGTTTTACATGACGATACTCGTATCCACGATTTATACCAAGAGTGGATTAACAAGAGTTAGAATCTTTCCCTACTATATTTGTCCACATCACAGTCAGAAAAGTGTCTATTTTTAGATTTGAGTTTCGCGCGCGAAAGTATTCGAATGCTCAGGCTCGAATGCTCGTATACCCAATACACAACAAAATAGAGAATATCCTACCTTATCTTTGCGATTTTAACGGTTTTTCCATTGATCTGCGATTTAATTTTAGGCTGGATCTCACAACTGTTCGCGTGGCGAGAAAGTGGGAACCCTGTGGATGACGAATTTTCGCGGGCATCCTAGTTCTAAAAATAGACACTTTTCTGACTGTGATTCGGGCGTACATAGTAAATATGGAAACTCTTGGTAATCCACTCTTGTTTATACCCAAGTTTGGTCATCCTAGCGATGTTCCGTTCTCGAGATATTAATGTTTCTAGTTTTGATGACATCATTGATGATGCCATGTCATGTGACTTTGGTGCTGGACCCCCCTGTCACGAACATAACTTAAGCCAAGTTTGGTCACCTAGCGATGTTCTGTTCTTGAGATATTAATTTTTCTAGTTTTGATGACGTCATGAGCTAACACTTGAGTCATGAGCGAGCGAGCGAGCGAGCGAGTGACATTTGGCCCACACCAATAACAAGTTTTGGACTTTTGGTCCTGTTCCCTTCCGAATTTTCTAGTTGTGATGACGTTATACCACGTGACCTCGGTGACCTTGGTATGGCCTAGTTTCGGTAAACAAATCACCAAACAATGGACAGTTTTTCCGAGTGGAATTTATATTGAATCCCACTGGGAAAAACTGTCAAGTTAAAAGTTGGATTCTTCTTTCCTTCATATAACCTGATATTAAGTAAGTATCTTGAGTGAAAACTAGGACAATACGCTAACTTTAGAAACTTGGACCTTCGAAGCCAGAGAAAAGGATGAGAATATCTTCCCCAATTGTTTTCCTTGCTCATAAGAGCCTAATGTGGGTGACACCGCTGGCTAATTTTCGCGGGCTACTCAGATCAGCTGATTTGCATAATTACTGCGCAGTTTGAGCTAACACTTGAGAATGAATGACATCGGCCCACCACAATAACTCGTGTCTTACGCTTCGCGTATCCACGATTTAAAAAGGAACTGGAACTTACACTATATAGGCATTCTCACTTTAAGATTTAATCTTTCGCTATCAAATTTCTAAGTTTGAAAACTGTTCAGCCTGATAAGAAATCAATCCAATTCCATCCACACCTCGTTCAAACTACAGGAACGATAGATACCCTTCTTTTATTATAGATTGCCTCATCTCTTGGTGCGTACTTTGTAAACTCGAGCGTCGTCATGGCGGTTCTGATGTTTATTAGCGGGGCAGGCACAATGGGTACCCACACCGCTTTCTACGTGTATTTCATGGAACATATCGGTCCCAAAAGCAGAACGTGGAACGGTACCTTCCATGGTTTATTCTGGGGTTTCCATTCACAAGTCTTCACTCTCGTTGCTTATTTTATAACCTACTGGAGGAATCTTGTACTTTTCTCCGCCCTGTCAGGAGTTCCTATCTACTTCTTCTGCAGGTGAGTGAATCTCTGACAGCTCTTCCTCTTCCTTCTACCTCCTCCTTTTCCAATTTTCTACTTCTACCTCCTTATTTTCTTGTTTCTCTCCCTCCTGCTCCCATTTACTTTATCTTCCTTTTCCTCCTCTTCCTCGGCTCTCTCGTTTTTCATCCAAATTCCTTTTTCTCGTCCCCCCTCCCCCCTCCTCTCATCTAACTCTTTATTTTCCCCATCCCCATCCCCTTCCCTCACCCACCTTCTCTACATCTAACTCTTTATTTTCCCCATCCCCTTCCCCCACCCATCTTCTCTACATCTAACTCTTTATTCCCCATCCCATATTTCTCTTCCTTGATCATCCTCTTTCTCTTTCTCTTCCAGATCCTCTTATCCTTCATCTTCCTGGCTTCCGTTGGCAAATCACAAACCAAGTACAATAACTATCACGTAGTGTCAGCACGTGATTAGTAAATACACAGATGTGTTTAGCTCAATTAAAGTTTTATTGGTTGACAGAAATGAGGCGCCAATAAATTTAAATACTTTAAGTACTTTTCGACACTCCTCTGAATCCAGCTCTATAGTAAATTTCCTCATTATTATCAGAGCTCCTTAGCGGTCAGCGATACCTATGGTGCTCCGCTATGTGGCCTCAGGAAAAATACAATGGCTCAAATTTTATCTCAGATATACGATCGACTTCGCTGTTCACGGTTCAGTGGTATTACCATGAGTGCATGCGTGTCTGTCTGCCAAATATACCACAGGCAACCCCAAACCGTCTTTCGTTTTGGCGGGAAAAAAGTGTGCACCTGTGAAACAATATGGGGAGCTCCGCTTTTAGCCAAATTTACATATTGGCTAAATAGTGGCTAATAATAATAATTAATAATAATAGTTAAATCTACATAGCTAAAGCTAAATCTACATATTATCGCAGCCTGATTCCTCGCTCTCCCCGATGGCTCATCACACAAGATCGTCTAGACGAGGCGCATTCCGTGATCATGAAGTACGGAGCCAAGAAAGGGAAAACGCTGAATCCTGAGGCATTAAAGGCGCTCATTGAGAAGATAAGACAAGACGAAATAGAAAAGGCTCAGAAGGAAAAGAAAAGTGGGACCAGGCTGACAGCGCTCAATTTGTTCAAAACACCGAAACTACGAAAACGGATGATCATCATGTTTTTCTTGTGGTGAGGGTCTTTTCATTTTATTTTTTTCTATAACGCATTCGCTGCACTAATTCATACAATATTGTTCTTGCCACTCGAAAATAGAACTCATATCTTCGCATTCCGTGTAATATCCTCTCTCTATATATGTTTGTATACATATATATTTTCCTTTTTACCTTGACTGAGGCAACGAAACTAAACGTGAAAATGTGCCGTTAAAAAGGCGACCGTTTACGATAGGGATAAATGCGTCGCAGCGCGCTGTTCGAAGAACAACGATGTTGTCGTTAAATTCAATCAATCTAATTGATTTTCAGGTTTGGGCAGGTATTCCTGGGCAACGCGTTTTTTCTTTACATGAGCCATCTGTCTGGTGACATCTACATTAACTTCATTCTTTTCAACGTCATCCCGATACCGCTTACATTTCTTTCCGGATTGCTGCTTCAAAAGTAAGTACATCCAATAGATGTTAACATTTTCTTGATGAACTAGAGAAAGTACAAGTCCCCCCCAGCAAAAACAAAAGATGACAATAAGAAAATATACATTTTAGAATTAGGGAAAATACCACCGACCGGTTAGCTCATAACCTAACATATTGGACGTCAAAAAGGTTAAGATTAATCCAGAAATCTAACTTAATACAAAGAAATAACCATTGTATTTGTTACCTGTGAAGTTTCGAAACAAATTCGAAACAAACAAATACGAAAACTTTTTTGAGGGTGTTTTTCGTCACGGCAGCCAAATCAACTTTCTCAAATAATTCTTCAACTCTGTCATTTGGACAAATTAGATTTTGGGATGAACGTCAAAGTTTGCTCGATTTTCTCACCTCTCATTTCCTCATTTCCTTGCATCGTTCGACAGACGAGGTGGAGATAAAAGAAGAACTAAAAGTTCAACCTTAAATAACTTGTGTGCTTTTCGACTCGAACAAAAGAAGACGATTTCCTCTAACTGTTCCAGTCAGGAATTCATCCCGGACAACAACCGTGAGAGACCTTAGCGCTGCAAGACCATACCGAGTTTCCGCGAATGTTTTTAACACCTGAGAAACATAACCCCAACTTATTGCTTTACTTCTTTTTACTCTCAGGTTTGGTCGTCGTTTGACTGCTTCTGGTGTGTTCACTGTTACTGGGGTCCTCTGTTTCTGCGCTTTAGCGGTACCAACGGGTACGTGTGCTCATCGAGTTCCAAACGAAACACATACATAACAATTATTGTCAGACTCTTTGCCATCGTTGCCTATGTTTCCCCTACAGACAACGATGCATTCAGAACTGGCCTTTTCATCACCGCTAGCTCCATACTCGTGATAAACTGGAACTCACTTTATCTCATGATGTCTGAGCTCTTCCCAACTGTATTGAGGTGGGTAACACGTCGCCTCTAGGGATTACAATTCATCCAATTTTGTTAATCTGGAATCCAAGGACATTTCTGTAAAAACCTGTACTCGTGGCGTTTTCTTATAACCATGGAAATTGGTCAAAAGCCCATTTTCCCGCACATGCGGTTCTATATAAGGCACAGGATTGTTTTGATGAAAGTGTTCGGATTGCGTTGATGATAAGCTCAAAAGGCTCAATCCCTGTTCCTGTAATTTCAGCCCCATGCATGGGAAAATAGGTATCAAATTTGTGGTCTTTGTCATTTTGTTAACGCTATATGTTTTGGTTCGCAACGGTTTGCCTTAATCGGATATTCCCGCATCACTTTGAATGTCCGCGTACAGGAATATAGTTTTTTCATGCTGTTAAAAACTTCTTCTTAGGACCACGTCATTTGGAGTTCTGCTCACTATCGGTCGTGTTGGAGGAATCCTCGCTCCATACATGGGAGTCTTGGTACGTGACTATTCTAAACCTTTTTCTTTACAACATTTTATAGCCCTTCTCTTCTGCCTACGTTCTCTTTGTTTATATTAGTATAAAAATTGTATCCCTCCCTACCATGTTTTAGGTATGGAGATGCTTCATTTTTTCCGGGCGTAATTATGCATCGAAAATAGTCAGAACGGGTTTTCTTACGTTAAAAACACATCATTACTAAAAGCAACGATAATAAATGTCGAGCTTTATGCAGTAATCTGTTTGCGCGTGTTCCACTGTGTGTTCAAAATATTGAATAGAATGTGCTTGTGAGTGTTCGTTTTAGCAGAGTATTCGACACGATATTGCTTCTTCGGTAACTTCTGCAGATGATTAGAAAAGTTTCTTCTTTTCCCTTACAGGCGCAACATGCAGGCATGTATTTCACTCTCCCATTCATCGTATTCGGTACAAGTAGTTTGGCGTTCGCTGTGCTGGTGTTATTCTTACCGGAAACAGTACTCTCAAACATGCACCAGACAATAGAGGAGGCTGAGGGAGATAAAGAGTACTATGGGATGCCTTGCTGCTTCAAACCGGAAGTGACGTACAACGAAGTTCGAGAAGTAGAGATGGTTGATAAAACGGAGCCAAAAGCCGGCGATTTGGAAAATGGAGGAATCGATGTTACATTGTACCAACCGGATATTACGTTTGACTCTAATGATGACATACAGACGGTTGAGAGTTGGGATGTGAAGACATCAAGCAATTTTGAAGCCGGAAGTACTGATCTTCATTTGTATAAACCAGACGCGACGAATTATGGCTTTGAAGATGAGATTGGTAACGGTGGAGCTGTCAAGAAAGCGAGGGATGGGAAAGAAGAAGTGATTGATACTAAACTATAGTTGAACCTAAATGTTTACCTGAGTTTCTATATGTGCAGGCTTCATAACGTGTATGTGAACCACCGGGGAATTCTGGGTTCTTTTTCTTCGTGATTTGCAAAAACAAGTGTTTGAACAAATCAGGCTTCGCCACTTCCAACCGACCTGGCCACATCAACGTCCACTGCTTCTCTCTTTGAGCGCATGCGCAGTTATCAACATGACGGGCGAAGCTGCTCGTCGTCTCAATCATGCGCATTCTCTTCCCAGAGCTCCCCGGCTCGTCTCCTCGCGGGGGAGGCTCTGGTGACATCCATTTGAGGACCTTTGCTGATTGGCTGGTTTTGAACGTTGGTGCATGCGCAGAAAGATCTTTCTCTCAACGGCTCTGTATCAAATCTCGCGCATGCGTCAGTGGCTGTCACCAGAGCCTCCCCCGCGAGGAGACGAGCCGAGGAGCTCTGGGTACGAGAATGAATCATGCGCGGTTGTCAGGATGACTGATCGTTTATGTGTGATCAATTACGGAGTGAACATGTATTTATAGTGAATAATTTTGATTTTCAGTCACTTAGTAAGTGCAAGTATACATATTGTATTTGCTATGAAAAGAAAATGAACTAATTTGAACCAGTACGACCTCTGTGTCCTTGGATAAAACTTTCTCCCTAGGATGACAAGTTCTATTTGCACCCACAGAAGCCGTTACGAGCATTATGCGTGCGCGTCAAGTGAAAATAAAAACGATTTACAAGAATTTTTCAAAACTGGTTTCTGCCATTAGTTAAAGCTTCCTTATAGAACATAGGAGCAGATTTCAGATGACCGTCGTAAAAGTAAACGCAATTGTGTAACTACTAGCCAATCAGAAGCAAGAGTAATTACAACTTGCTGTTGAATGGTTTCCAGCCCAGCCAGTCAGGAGCCGAACCAATTCAGGATTACTTAGTAGTTACACAGTTGCTCTCGAATTTGATTGGTTGATTGGTTTATGAGCTTAGCGAGTGGCTTGTATTGAAGCCGGTGTTAACTCTAATGATACAGAAGCGCTCATGTGCAAACTCTGAAAGAAGGGCAAATGGCCGCATGAGATCCGGACAGTCTCAAACGCGCCAACCTCGTCGTAAGGACTAGGGCAAGCGCGGGCGATGACGTCATAAAGGGATTCTAATTATCATATCAAATTGCATTGAATCTTGGAATGCTCAGACATTTGAAAAATTTCAAAGCGATTATTCTTCACATCATGGATTGCATGACTGTTATCAAGGTCACCGCGTTATATGTTACTTTGTTTCTAGCAAGCGCAGCAACTTTTCTGGCATTAGGTGAGTAACTATACTACATTGTTGATTGTGACATTGTGTCTAAAGAACGATACTATTTTTGCTACTGTGACTGCGCGCGCGTGTGCGCGTGCGTTCCTTACGAACGAAATTAAGAATATTAGATTCCAAGCCGTACGGAATATGTATGATCAAGTTTTTTTTTTCACTAGGTCCAACACGGACCTAGTTTTTTGTACTATTTTTGTACTATTTTTATACTATACACTTTGTCTGTAATGTTAAAAAATGTGCTTATAAACAGAACTGAGACTGAGATAATTTATTATTCCTGCATGGAAGATAATATGTAATTCATCAAAATTTGTGACAACACTTCATGCCTCACATTTAGCGGTAGCAAATCTGTGACGGAGCCTCTCCCATCCTCAAATACTTCTCCTCGGCAAACTCTCCCCGAATATGTGTAATTAAAGAAAACATATTCTCATGAGAAGGGGCTTCCATCTTTCCATATCGGGTCCATGAGGCAGCGTTTTTACTGACCGATCTTTTTTTAGAACACTTTCTGGCACAATTAACATTTACATGTGAATACCTCCCATTGTTCTAATTTCATCTTAATCATCTTATGTATGCTTTCTAGCGTAACCAGGAAAACAAAGATTTCAAAAAGAAAAAAAGATTTCAAATAAATTAATGTAGCAAATCTATTCTAAATACTATAGGCCAGGAGAAACTGTGCCTCAATATTATATGCCAGTCCACTCCTCCTATGGGCTTCTGTCCACACCTTGTGACCAACATTGGATCTTCTTATTTCAGCTCCATATGTCTTTATCAACAAAGACCTGGTTTTCAACATCCAGAATCTAATGCGTGGAGTGGCAGTTATTTTTTCACATGGGCAACATTCAAACTTATTTGGTAAGTCATCCATGGAGCAAACTTTGACTTCACCCAAAATCGAACAAAGTTTTTTCCCGCAATTTATTTCGATGACGCGTATTTCAACGTTACTTCTGAAGGGAAAAACGGGAACGTCAAGAACATGCCGCTTTATTAGTTTTAATCAATATAAATACTTTCTTTGCAGTTTTGGCCGTAAATGGATCTCAAGTAACGATCCAGGCGAGGATTTACTCAAAAAGAAAAAGGGAATCGCGAGACAAGAGCTGCCTGACACTCTTCCAAATATCGACAACACTAACCTTTGGAAGAAAACAGGAGCCCGTCCCAAGACACATACGTCCTACAAACCGCCTGCAAATAACATCACACAAATGGACTGGAGTGTGATTAAGCTACCTCGCTTAGTTTCCTTGGCAACAAGGATCCGCCGGAGAACAAATGACACATTTTGGGCCATCGAATCCATATGCGCAGCTTATTCTGAATATTTAAGATCGAAAATGCCGCTCAAAAATTTCCAACTCGCGGCTACAAAATCATACCCATCACTTAGAGTGACTAAGGCCGCTGCGAAGTGTTTCGTAGCACACGAGTGTACCCTGAAGGGTCCAGTAGACTGGCCATCACTTCCGCCCTTCCATCCTACTCGCTATCAAGGCAGCCAACTTCGCGATTTTTGCTGAAGTCTAACGGAGTTCTTCAGGAAGTAGTTAGAAGACTTGTAGGACAGTTTAGCAAAGTGTTGCTACCCAGGGCGCTGTTTCCGGCTCGCTTACTTTTACAACAAGGTAGGCTCTACAAGCTCAAAAAGGTTAGATATAGTTATTTCTCACGCAGCTATTGAAAGACATTAATTAATATATTATTGGAAGTGATTACAAGTCCCAACAAGCTGAGGGACGCTTTGTAGAAGTCCTCAGAAGTCCCGCAGCCCTAGCCGCAGGCGGATTGTGAATTTTGAATTAAAACAGGAATTAGCTAATTTGAGAGCTCTAGATTATGGGATTCAGCGCGCTCGGTGCGATGGCGGAACGGAAATCACAGTAAACAACGACCACTACTAAGTTATGGAGGCTCCTGATGATGGGCTCCCTGTGCTTCGTATGCCCACCACTAGGCAATGGAGGTTCCTGATGATTGGCTACTGAAAGTCGACACTTTCTAACTGTAATGGGGGCGGTGTGTATGATTAGATTTTTCTTCTTGGGTGATGGACTCTTGAGTGTACATTGACTTATGTGAGTGTTTTTTGCAGGTGCTACCGTACAGGTAAATAACAACTCCTTCAATAGCAATTCCTTGTTATACCTCAAAACTCCTGTACCGCCCACTGAGGATCTGAACGTGCCGCCAACTACCAAGACGTCCAAGATAACTAACATGCCACCACAGGAAACCCAAGAACTACCCAGGGCCTCTCATATCCTATACGACAAGCTTGCTGCCACAGGTACCCATGTAATTTAGCTCTATATCAATATGGTTTCAGGCCGGAGAGCTTGCTACAAAAACAGCCAGGATGGTTTTAGACAACCTGGCAACCATTTGGTTTTCCCCATTATGCCAAATGTAGGGCCAACACAGAGTGAAAGGAACCTCTTGGTTTTGTTATTCGCCTTTTGCACGTGAAAATTGGTAACCTGTTGCCTCCTTGGAATGAACCATAAGCCCTTGTGCACGCAGTAACGCCAAATTAACGCAATGTCCTGTCGTAACGAAAACTGCCATTAGCGACTAACGACTACGACTTAAGTCTGATATTAAGCTTGCTAAACGCACTACGGTAGTTTTGATATATCCCAGTCAAACTCTTCTCCATAGACGTGTGGTTTGATAACTCAAAAATATTTTTTTGCGCTATCTGCAAAGCCCTATTCATCACCCTACAGAAACCCATCGAATTCTAAAGAGTAGGGCCAAGAGTTCGCGTAGGGGATGTTCTGTACTTGTACCTTTACTGACAGAGGAGCGTTGAAGCCCTGGGTGGTTCCAGGAGGTTTTGATAATACTCTGGATCCTTTCCAAGATGTTATGACTGGCTATTAGACGGATTAATTGGTTCTTCAAATTTTTGGCTCCTTACTCTACAATTTTCTAGATAATCCGTAATGCAGCTGCCCACAAAATCTGTGAACTGTCCAATGAGTTTAAAGGAAAACTGCCTAGTAGTTGCTACGCCACTGACTAAGGCTGTTTAATTGGACATTCCTTTTGGTCGAGAAAAAAAATGTGATCCCCACACTGATAAACGGATTACACGATAGCTCAGGGAGGGTAGCTCTTTGGGATAAGTTTTCCAGCGATTATATACAGAAGTTATTTTTCCTCGAAAGGGGACGGATGACGGCTATTAAATTCGACAGCCGCGTTATCAACAAAAAAAAATTCCTCCGTTGCAATAATGACACCCCTTTACCTTTTGGGAAGCTCTGTAAGAAGTTCTCGTCATATCTTAGCAGAAAAACAAGAAAATCCAGCGAAACTTGTTATTGTTTGAGAAATATCGCTATTTTGGTTGCATAATGTTTTTCCTCGACCAAGGCAGCCCGGCGCGCGGAGTCGCAGGAAACGACAAACCTTTCTTGACATTCGCCTTAGTGACAGAAGTGCCATCTTGAATTTTTCAGCATTGAATTTATTCAGCATGGAAACAAGGCGCGGGTTTTGCCTGATGCTGGGATTTATGGTACAAAATTGACCAATACCAAAAAGTACTCCTTATTTGTTTTAGAACCAAAGTTGATTGGCTCATTGCTTTTTTCTTCTTTGCCGGGTCATTCTGGAAACAAAATGGCGGCGCGTGACAAAGGCGAATGATTGATATTTCTCTCTGTATGCTCTGGTATAGGTGCTAGTCTTCAGAAATTTGATTTGGACAAAGCGATCAACGATGCCGAAGATCTGCGACCAGTAGAAGAGGTAGCTAATGAGGCAAGACGACAAAAGTGTCTGGCGAGAAGGAAGGAGCGATGGTTAGATTTCCGTGGACGAGGCATCAAGAAATTAACAAATATAAACATGCACGATGTTGCATTTTCGGTAGGGCTCGTCGGTGTGCTGGGACTCGCTGGATACGGTTTATACAGGTTGATGAAACACTAAAGTGAAGTCTCGTGCAAAAACTGAAAAATCAAGCGATATTTTTTAGGCAAATTAGCGCCTGTATCGGCCGCAAGTTCGAGCCCAGTGCAATCAATCAACCCCAGAAAATATTTGGTATAACTCTAGTTAAATGTAGATTTGAAAGATTAAGAAGTGATGTACCAAAAAGGAGACAGCGTGTTTCATCAGGATTTTCCAATACTGATAGAAATTGTTTGAAAAAGACGAGGCAAAACTGAATTATTAACCGAATTCAATGTGTTTGGAATCCTGATGAAAAACACTGTAGTCGAGTATTTGTTAAAGCCTCTCAAACGTATCATTTAATGTCGAGAAAATGAAGGAATAAAATCTCTAAAATCTATGGAAATTCAAACCTCTTTCACGTTGATGATTTACTTTGTTTAAGTTTGATGAATTATTAATGAGTTTGAGACACACAAGAAGCGCATTCTAAGATCAAAGTATCTTTTATTGATGCATATATGCAACAAGGATTTCTACCCAACTTCGGACTCTTCATTTGAATCATCCCATTTAAAACTGTTTGTTAGACTGCGCAGCCGCCAAGAATATGTGCAACCTCAAACAATCACCCAACACGATGCTTGTCGTTTCGTTTACTGTTGCTTTTAGTGTTGATGTTGATTATTTTCTCCGAGTTCTCACTCAGATGTCTTCTGGAATGTAAACTGCATGGGCGTTAATCTGTTGCATGATGCAATACGTTTAAAGATATTTTATTTTCATTGTAAAATTTTGCGTCTTCCTTTCTATTTACAACGACTCTAGGTTAGCTCTAGACAGTGCCGTATCAACCTAATTCAATAACGATACTTTGGAAAATAGGTAAAAGAACTATAGGGACAATACGACATCAAAACTAAGGAAGACACGTGAACACAATGCAATCATATTCTTTGAACAAAAAAATGTCTAATATTTCTATTCCACACAGGGTTTTTAAGGACGAAGACTCCAAACAGAAGCCGTTTCCACTTTTTTGGCTACAGCACCCCATAATTAAGCGGCAAAACGGACATTGAGACTTCAGGAGCAATTCACAGTTCACCAGATTCTCAACCCCTTCGGTGCAGGAAAAAAAAGGTTGATTTGAAAACGGTTCTCATTTTCCAATTCCAAGTACTTTACTGGAAAAGGTCAATACTAGTTAGTATCATTTGTTTCATGCGTCTACTCAAATGCCTCGATCAAATCATACATTATATACATATCCATAGTGAGTAAGTGCTTACTATGCCCAAACACAAAGATCAATGGCTCAACCATTATTAATTCATAACTGGGTCTCTCGTATCGGCTCGCTATCCGAGTCCCTCGACACTCCATTGTTGTCCGATTTTGTCCGACTATCCGGGTTTTTCAGACAGCATGGTATGCCATAGTAGTCCTTTCTTTGCTCAGCCTCGTCGATTGTTTGCGGCATCGGCGCGTAGTGTGTCTCTGGTACCCATAGTGATGTAATACTTGCACACACAGCAGCTACTCCAAATATTATGACAGGGATGGTGAGACTAACGCCAGGGAGTTGCGCCTGAAAGAGAAAAGAGGTGGACAATTTCGGAAAGCTGTCATTTCGAAATAAGACCGTCTGCAAAGTTGATTTGAAGAGAATGTAAAGTAAAGTAAAGCTCTTAATTCAACGTCGATAACAAGTAACCGCCTGACAAATCTATTCAAGGCCGGTCATGAACGGCTTTTTAAAGCTACTAATTGGAACAGTAAAAAGTCCATACGGTTTTCCGAACCGGGATTCAAACTCAGGACCCTACACTGAGTGTGCCATGCACAAAATACTGCACTGCCTAGCTGTACCTAGCCGTCGTTTTTGTATCATAATTCACGTGAGAAGAACTTTCTATTAGTCAGCCACTTCTTTTTCGAAGTCTAGAAATAACCATCTACAAACAAAGTATTATCACTTCATCTGTTCATTTATCAAATCGCAAATATTGCGCAACAATTCCGAAATAAGCCTCTGGAAATGGATGCTTTCTCTGACTCGGTATTTTGTCAACCTAGCAACTTAACATGATATTGCTAGGCTGATAAAATGGCGGCTGAGTGCATTTTGCGTTGCTGCTCACCATATTGGCGACGGAAGGAGCGATCATCGCTCCTAAGCGACCACACAGAGACCCTGTTCCCAGAGCAGTGTTTCTGCAAACAAAAATAAATATGGAGATAATGTGGAGGGAAGAAGAAGAATTGAAGGAGGGGTTGCATGAAAATGAGGCTCAAAAGGGCGTGTATTTGTCAATAAAAATCACTTCTCTAAAGCTTTTGGGCGTTTTTCACATGCCAAATCGTCATTGACAGCCGAATGACAGCTCCCAAGCTCCCAAAGGTTCTAACCAAGGACTTAGGAGTCGTTGTATTTGTATGGAAGAACATGGAGAAGCGTTCAGATTAAAGGTGTCGATATGGGAAATTAACAGAATTTGTCGGTATGATTTGGATTAATACGATGCCTCCTTACCTAAGTATGGTTGGATACGATTCTGAGGTGATGAGATAAATAGTCGTCCAACAGCTGCTAATGAGTGATTTACCAGCAATGGATATCCCTGTCAATACCATGGAGAATCCTGACAAAAAGAAAACAAGAAAATGCAGCAAAAACCATAACAAAAGTAAGCTTTTATTAATAACGGAGCAAAGTACGTTGCAAGTTACAGCACACGCAGCTTGTCTCGCAACAATGTGACAGTACGCTTTAGCACCTGACATTAGGCATCCATGATGTCGTGTAGTCGTGGTAGCCGCCACAAAATGACAAGGCCATTGAGTTATCATACCACAAGATTGTCATTCCACTGACGCTATCCTTGCCGCCACAAGGCAAGTATGCTAGAGCAAATGACGATTACTTTGAAACGTTACGGCACGGATGGTTAAAACAATGTGACCGTCAAAGTGATAGCGAGTCCCGTAGCCGTGTTTATTACCTATGCCATAAGCGTGCCGTGTTCTGTATTTTTCACAATCACGCAAAATTTGCTCTAATTTTCGTGCGGCAAGGCAAAAGTGATTGACAAATGGTCATAAACTAGGGCAATCTTAGACTCACTTTCAGGGATAACGAGAATGAGCAAGCAGACAATGCCTGCGAGTAGTAAAATTGCGAAGTGGGGTATTCTGCGACCGTATCTGAAAAACAAAATACAATATTTACTGCGATTACTCATCACACAGATTTCTTAGAATATCTTGTAGATACCCAATCATGTACTTGCTACTTCATGCGTTCTTGGACCACTACTGAAGCAGCTTGCCACCTGGTTGTCCAGTCAGCATGCGCACACAGGCATACTGCATAAGGTAAGAAAGCGCCTTCTCATCAAACTAAGACAAGAAGGCCCAAACCAGGACAAAAGTGGAGCAGGACACTCCTGGACAAGTTTGGGTATGCAGAGAGTCACTCCAGGAAGTAACAACTGAAGCAAAAAAATGCCCCGTCTGGCATGCTTCTCACTTCTATGAGCAGGTTTGGGCCTCTTGTCCTGTAGTAGTTTTGGTTCATCGCGTAACTGTGCAAGTGGATCCACCGTACCTTGATCCATCCACCGAAAAACTTTATATACTACTATCATGTTTACCTGCATGGATCTGGGCTGACATTTGGAACTGGTCAAACCCAATGTGAGCTCGAGAGCGCACCACAACTACGGCAGCTAACAGTTACACTCGTTTTCAGTCACACGTGCACCCTGCACTTTTCGTTTCCGAGTCGCGATTGGTGTTTGGTGGACGTCAATCAAGACTTTCGACCTAGCCACGGACCAACGGGCTAGCCAAATATCACCAACCGAGCTTTATTAAACCTAAAAAGGCGCGGTCGGCCATATTTTGCTGCGCCCGGCTAGGTCGAAAGTCTTGATTGACGTCCACCAAATACCAGTCGCGACTCGGAAACGAAAAGCGCAGGGTGCACGTGTGACTGAAATCGAGTGTAAGGTCAACATACCCCTTCTTAGTGTTCACAAAGTGCAATTATGTCTTACCTGTGGAGTATGAACCAAACTGGGGCGATTTGTAAAGTAGGAACTACGACTTGTAATAACGCAAAGTTGAGGTAAAGATCGCCTGCTAGTGCAGTAGTATACAATACAAAGCCAAAATTCGATAGGCCTAGAACGAACCTAAAGAGAAAAAAATGTTTCAGTGGGTAGTAATAAGACTAACTGTCTCCGAATTTTCTCAGTCCGTCTGTCTGCAAGCCTGCCTGCCTGGCTGCATGTCTTGTCATCTCTTTTTAGTTGATCATTGGCCATTTTAGTTTTCCTTCTCTAACTCGACTTACCAGTTAAAGCCAATTATCAATGTCCATTTGCGCAATTTCGGTGTCCGAAACAAATCAATAACTGTATGTCGCTTTGTCTCTCGCACCCTTCTTAGTTGATTTTCCCGTATTTCATTGATGACATTTCTGAGAGTTTCTTGATTTATCAACGTGGCTTTCTTAGCCGGTCCATATTTCAATAAAACTTTCTGTGCTTCATCCAGTTTCCCTTGCGCGATAAGCCATCTTGGAGTTTCTGGCAAAAATCTAACAAAACAGAAAAAAGGGTAACAAAGCAATAAACTTAGCAACGCATTCTAGACAAGACAAGAGCTTCAATATATCGTTTGTAGGTTAGTGACGTACGTTCCTTGGTAGGTCAAGAGCTCGACAAATTCGGCTCTTCGTCATAAATTAAATCACTACTTGCAAAAAGACGAATACCAGATCCGCCGAATGAGCCGAACATCATGCACAAACCAAACCTTTTTGTCGTTACAGCTAAAGCCGTTGAGAATTTTCCAAACATTGTTCGGTTTCTGTCTTTCTATCCAGACAATCAGGTCCTCGCGTTGTTTTCATTTATCAGCAGTCGACTGGCTTTTCGTCGCGATAAAAAGATTACCTGATTACCTTAGGTGCTTTGACTGGCGGACCAAAAAATCCAAAATTTCAAATCCCGTTTTGAAAATGCGCGGCGCGCGCCGTAATTAGTAGGAATGAGCAAAATTGACTTTGACTGATTTTAGAAATTCAGGATGAAATGAGCAATAGTTCAAATACTGTGGACAATAGTTTCTCAGTTAGTTATTCATTCTCCTGTTGAATGATTAACTTCCAAAATAACTTACTTCCAAAATACGAGGAAGAGTATGGCAGGCAGACTAGATATCCTCATGTACATCCTCCAATCCCGTATGTAGTATGCACATACCACGATAAGAGTATTCCCTACAGTCCAGAACAGCTCATTAGCATTACCAGCCATAGTTCGTTTGTTTGGTCCAATGATCTCCATCCCGTATGTATAAATAGTTAGCATTGTTCCTGTCAATGAGGCGCCAATGAAAAATTGTAGAACAGTCAGTAGCGCGTGAGAGTTTGCGAACGAAGATCCAAAGGAAGATACGATCTGAAATGCACAGAGAAAAAATTGTATTACAACAAAGAATTTGGTCCAAATCTATGCTCTATTTCACCGATAAAATAATGAGAAGGCCGCTAGCACCATTCTTCAGGTCAATGACTGTACAGATGAGCGCAGCTCAGTTGCCGAATCGAGACTCCCCCGCTATATAATAAAAGCATAAAAGCACAACCTTCTATGACTTTACTTTATAGGCGAAATAGAGCACGCGTGATGTTGGGAGACACGAGAACGTTGTAAATAGAACAATAGCGAGGAGAACCATGAGAGTGTACCGCCAACTGAGTCTTCAGTTTAGCCTGAGGGAATCACCGTCCTTTATCGCATCGGTCTTTGAGTTTCCTGTGCGAAGTCCAGGGACCTGCGCGATAAAGGACACCTGTTTACTCAGGATATCTTCAGTTTTGATCTTGCTGGTGATTAGACTCCTCGGAGCCTCACGGGTCGAAATCATGCAATACTCCCCTGCCCGTGCGAGCTGTCGATTGAATATTCCAGCATATTGCGGAATATTAAACTATATTCTAAGATTATGGTCGCGGAAAAGTCTGGAAGTTTACGGAATATTCTGGCATAATAAGGTGTGAATTTTCACGGTAAATTTGGACTCTGGATTTTCCAGGATTTTCTGGAATAATTCAAAAAGAACGCTACATGCTTAACTATTTGAATATTCTGCGATCTTCCGGAAGATTCAATTAAACAATTCTGGAACCTTCCACGATGTTCTTGAACGATTGGTTGTAGCACAAAAAATAGCACAGAGCTGATTTCCCAGAACATTCAAGAATGTTTTCGGATGTTCTCGGGTTTTTAAAGAATGCCTGTCGCCCGATTATGCAACGCGGCTGTGATACCAACCTTAGAGACGCTTTTTATTTCAATTTTCACAGTATTACTATAGAATAACTAGCACCTTTGTTAAATATAGATATTTTGTAGGTGTTACTTGATTATAGAAAATGTTCCGTTTACACAAACATCTACTTGCGGAACATCAGTTAAAGTCACTATTACTTTGACAAACAAGGTACAAATAGCCCAAATAAACTTATATAATTCAAAGCCAGGAGTTAACTTTACATCACTAGAAATCGCGAGCTAATGTTGCTTTAAGCACGCAGATATGAAATGCAAAGTTTATTCATTTCGCTCGCTCTTAGAAAATAATGGTACAGATTGACCAGACATATGTAACAGGATTGGTTTCAAATTAAGTTTCGGCCTGCGGTCCGACTACAGTGGAGCGACGAGCTTACGGGCACTAGCACGATAAATATCATGTAATAAATCTACGTAACAAAATAAGGAAATACCATGGAAATTTAATTCTCAAAAGATGGCCAGCGAAACACATGCAACCCCGCTTCCGTTGATACAAGTAAACACTTTCGAAACGAACGTTAAATAAATTTGCTTCTTTCATTGACCTTTGAGACCGCAGAAATATACTTTCAAAGCCATATACTTGTCACTTAAATAGTTTTGTCTACTTTCATACCTGTTTAAATGTCCCTTTTGTTCGCCATTTGTTACAATGCCGTTATTTCGAGCGTGAAAACCAAGAGAATATACGTCCAGCCAGTCAGTTTACATCTCCATTTCTAATCTGCAGAAGTTTGAATGTTCGCTCAACGAACTCCGCGGTCAAGATGATTTGGTATAAACAATCTACGGGGGTCCGGAAGCCGTGACGTAAAACATCGTACATAATCGCAGAAAATCGGAGCAGATAAATTAATTCGCTTCCGGCTCTAATACAATTTAATAAGGGCGTTACGAAATCGTGGAATATCGTGGAATATCCATGTCAAATACGATTCCTTAAAAATCGGCTTTACGCAATTCCAGAATATCGCTGGAAATCCGAATGGGCATGTACGTTCACACCTCTTGGGTCGATCAGGATTTTTGCGAAAAACCGCGATCTTCCAGAATTTTCCACGAAATCGGCAAACATCGCAGATACGCAGATTTTCAGTTCGCACGGGTGGAGCGTTGCGTGACATCATCACGTGAGGTTGTGAGGAGACTTATGCCTAGTACATACGCCGCTCTTATCATGAGCCGATCCAACTGCAAATTCTCGATAAAACAATATTGTTCCTCCATCTCTGGTCTGCCTGTCATCTAGACTATTCTAAATCATACCGGTAATGTAGAATCCATTTAAATGCTCCGATTTTCGCGTATTTCACGGGAACAGGTTGGATCGGCTCATGAGAAGAGCGGCGTATGTACTGGGCCTTAGTTCGTTATATGGAAGAAGGAGAAGTAGTATAACGCGACAATATAGCTGGAATTATTTGATAGAGGTACGGGGGCAGTCCATTATTGTTCACAAGTTTCTTCAAAATGAGGAGGCCGTTAGCATCATTCTTCAGGTCAACGACTGATAGTACAGGTGCGCAGCTCAGTGGCCGAATCGAAAGCATAAAACACGCAACTTGCGGCCACTTTATGACTCGTTCTGAACACGGAACACAGCGATCGTGGAAATGTCACTTTGAGATGCGAGAAGAAAACTGGCGAAGCGAAATTCCCCCAAATTTGAAACCCGAAACAAGAGAGGAGAGGGAGAGAGTTAGCCCTTTGACAGGGAATTTCTGCAGAAACCCATCATGGAAAAGCCGAATTTCCATAAGGCAAACACATGGGAAGTGCTCGGAATTCACATAGATAGCCATGGGAAATCCGAACACTTCACATTCTTCTACCATGGGAATTTAGCTTTTCCCATGGATGTGTTTCTGCAGAAATTCCTTTTGTTTGTATTTGGATGAGTATTATATTTTCAAGGCTACTTCCACATTATCATAACCAAACGCAAATAAATCTCGGCTCTGATTGGTTTTTGTCATAAAACTGAGCAAAGCACGCGCGAATCAACGGGTGAAACGAAATGGGATGAACATACATCCCAGGTGGATGGGAGGATCAGATACACAAGCTCATAGAACATGACCTTATATTACAGCCAAATCCAAGGATGTATGAAAGGAACAAAACATTTGTATTTGAGTTGCTTGGCAATTCCTGTACGATTTGAAATACTTCCACCATTGAAAATTTTCCTTTGACAGGGAATTTTTGCAGAAATCCATCGTGGGAAAGCTGAATTTCCATAAGGAAAACACATTGGAAGTGCTCGGAATTCACATAGATAGAGCCATGGAAAATCCGAACACTTTGCATTCTTCTACCATGGGAAATTTAGCTTTTAAATTGAACTCTTTGTTGCTTACTTGCGTACCATGATTGCAGGGTTGATTCCTAACGAGATTCGTCTTCCCCATACATCAGACAGTATTCCCGACAGCAAAGAACCAACGAACATTCCAACGAAGAAACTGTTTGCGTTGTAGTTGCCAAGTAGCCTCGACTGCACACCAGATCCCACTGTCGGCAAGGAAACCAAGAACAAAACATAAGCATTATCCATTTCAAGGACCTCAAGGTTTGGGTTGAACACAATTTGGTTGCCACGCCCTCTGTTTTTGGGCAAGGGTGCGCTGTCATTCCTTTCAAGATTGTATAAACAAGACAAAACTTTCATGCATGCTAGAGCGCCTACTGGGCGCTCCTACAAATAATAGGAAGGTTGATGGAGGATTCCTGTCGTCATTATCGATTGCTCTCCAGAGTCTTAGGTAAGTAATTAAGTGCCATGTTTTTATCATGTTTGGGAATTGTTATTTCATAATCTCTAGTGCTCTTCTAAACAAACCTCATTGACGATGCTCGTAAAAGGCCCACCAAACCCGTACACCGTGCAATTGTCACAGCATTTCTTAGGTGGGCACGTAACATTCGGTGTCGCGCAATAAAACCGTGGGTTCCCAAAGCTGAAGAGCAGGTTGCCAAACTGCAGGCCGAGTGGAAGCAGAAGGTAGTTGACATAGGCGTATAATGCCTTTTGGTAGGACCCAAATGAAGCCACGTGGTGGAAGACTCTTTCATACTCGACAGTAGCCTCGTCTGCGTGGGAATGGCGATTAGTTGCCATAGCAACACACCTGTGGGTCGATATGGGTGAACGAAACATGTTAGGATCACTTTCGGTGTGCGCTGGTTGATTTCGGAAGAGATCAAAACAATGGTGACCAGAAAAGAAACCGGCACCTTTTAACAAATACGTTTAGCCACTAACTGATTTTCACAACAAGGAAATGTCGTGGGCTTCCTGTGTCGCACGTGCACGCTCCAAAAATGGCGGGAATTTAGGTGGAAGCATTTCAGAAATTCAGAAATGCATCCTTGCACAGACACATCGGAAATTAATAGGTATAGATTAAATGAAAGCCCATTTTGCCCTGGAAATTTAATGATATCGGGTCGTCCAGCCCCTGCAATTCCACACCTGTGTCTCGTATCGCTTTCTCACAGCAAATAGCGCGGCGAATTTTAGGGTACTAGCTTTTCTTACTCTACTTTGTCTCGCCCTATCTTGCCTTGTTTTGCCTAACGTCACAGGTAAATACCTTAAATCTTGATTTCCCTCGTATCTGACTCGAGGTCGTTAATTTGTTGCCCAAGTCTCGCCTGACACGTCGAGCATTTAATTCTTAACCGCTTCTTCATGCTACTTACTCGAGTTGTTCATTTTTCAAAAGGGCCCCATTTCTTCATTGCTTTGCAGGTGAAATTTGTAATTCTTTCGGAAGGGCGCTTTTAAGTATTCACTTGTGTGGGAGTTGTGGAAGCCAGACAGGCACTTGAATGGAGTGGAATGGTTAGGAAGCCCGGAAAACTTGACTAAGATCAACTCAATAGCTCGGATTACATGTTGAGGAGCAAAAAATGCCGCAAAGGAAAATGGATTAATTTAGCAGTAACCTTGTTGCAACTTTGCAACCTTGTCGCAATAACCACGAGGTCGGTGATCCGGGCCATACGTCACCCATAACATCTGGTAAAGTACCAATGTCGATCTCTTCTCAACTATTCCCCTTAAAGGACCTAGTTTTGCAACATTGGACAGTTCGAAGGTTGATCCTCATATCAAAGTCGACCTCTCTCTGGGGAGAAGTGGAAGCGACGCGCGACGACGAAGGACTTTGATAGTCAATTCGGAGCATATCCTCCTCCTCCTTTACACGATATCAGCATGAAAAATCACTTGAATAATAATTCCCGACTCTTGACTCTTCCCTACAGGGGGAGGGTTAAGGAGTTCCCTCATTGCGGACTCTTGGAGCAATGCCCCCCTCCCTCCCTCCCTGTTCCGTCCCTAATCATTATTATTTCTCCTTCAACTCGAACTACTAAATTGATTTTCTTTGGAAGCATAAGTGTTTCGGAGTCAACTGAGTACAATACGTTGGTGCGGGTTTATCGTTCATACAGTGTTACAATTGCAATGACCTCAAAAAGGGGCAAACCGAATCATCTTCTTAAATTATTACACCAACAGTGATAGCGGTATAGCTAGCCAAGGTTATTGCTTATAGTTAATCCCGTGAATTTTCTTTTCCGGCGTCCCGCGTCACAAACAAAACAAGGAACAGGATAATCCTACAGAAGGATAAGGATTTCTCCCCACATAGTGGGCATTCAGGCTACATCACTAAACTGGATGATAACAAAATACTAAAATACCGAACATTGTAAAGTAACAGGAAACCTGAATACACGTAGAATTCAAAAACAATTATCTACTTATTCGATAAAGTGCTCATGTTTATGAGGAACAAAATAAAACAGATCAGATTGCTCTGTGAAAAATAAAGCATATCAGATTGCTCTATTTGATAGTATGATTTACGTAGAAGAAAATTAAACCTAAATCTAACTTTCCTTGCAACCCAATTAGCCAGTCTTCCTGACCTTTTATATATTTATCAGCGATGTTCGGTTTGCCCAGATCAGTGCCGCTATTCACTGCCAATGTCATACGTTAGTTGTGCTTTTTACCTTGTTTTTGTACTGCTAAGCGCACATCTCACTCTAGGAACACTCTCCAAAGACTCTTCATAACGCAAATTCGAAAACAGATGTCTGAAACAAACTGTTGAATCTTTTCAAGACTATCTTAACCCGCTCCCTTTGAGACAGGACTCTTGTGTATCAGCTTTGCAATACATGTAATACTATATGGACTAGAATCGTAGCGAGGGGTCAAGCTCATTGACCAAAACCTCTTCAGTCTATTGAAAAGAAATAAGAGTAAACAGAAGTTTTCTGCTATCAATTGCCTGTCGTGAGAAAGTGACTCTTTGGAGACAAGGAGATGAATTCAGTAAAACACACACACAAAAGAAGCGTAGTCCCAGGCGTTTTGCGCGGGCTTCCTGTGCTCGAACATGAAGCGCGAGGACTGGGCCGGTTCCAATCTAACCACAGGAAGCCCAAACGTTAAGTGCTAGGCTGGCCAAAAAGATAAAGGGAAGAATATTCAAGGGCACAGCTTTGCATGATTAATAAATAATTAACTTCTCTTCAAGTTTTCGCCGGTTCCTGTCTAGAAATAAAAGTCCAAAATTGAACTATATCTGAGCATACTATACTACTTTGTAAAGGGCACTGATGATTTCCCATTGGTGTGTTGGCTTGGATTGGTGTGTTTGACTTTTGATCTTGACAAATTCGGAAAAAGCTAACTCGGCAATGCTTCTCCGGGCAATGGGCATGGGAGAGACATTTATTTGATTTGTGCTGCATAAAAGTGGTAGGAAAACAAACAGGGACGTTTTACTGAAAGAACATACCGAGTGGAAAACTAACTTTGTTTTGTTAGAACAACTGCGGAATAAAAACTGGAATTTCGTGGAGTTTCTGTTTCCGCCAAAACCTTCAAGCAAATGTTTGCTTTGTTCATGAATTAAATTTGCATTACTGCGAAATCAACTAAGGTAATTCTCGCGGGATTCAAAAGCGATTCATCTACTCCTGTGATTCGATGAGGGTGATGGAGGCACCTGTTCATGGTCTTGTTTTTGAAGTGTTTTGTTGTTGGTGTTCGTTCTTGCCTACTCTTTATTAGAATACATCCATATGTAAAACCCAGCAATTTAAATCGCAGATTGTGTGAGGTGTGTGCGTTATTCGATGTTACGTACGCCTATGTGACATCCGACTATGTGAGCCCACGTTCTATCAAGCGGTAGTGCAACAGCGCATGAAACCGAGGCAAGTGCAGGACGACCACACGCTCTCCTCAAGACATCCAAGCATACTAGCAAGCGACTGGAGCACGATTTTCTTGTACGATTTTCGGCATTTGCGTAGAGATCCTAGAGAAGTTCCACTATCATTAGAATATGTTCTTCTACGAGCCCTCGTAGCGCAATGAACAAGCTCATTTTGATGACGATCCATGGCTGTTTAGCGGGGCTGTTTAGTCTCCTTTTGCAGCCGTGCGTAGCGGTCTCTGTCACGCAAGTTGCAAAAGGAGACTATGGCTATCGTGAATAAAAACGATAATTATTTACGGGTCTGTTCTAAATGGTGAAATTTGAGTAATCAGTTTTGTGAATTATATCAAAACGACGTAATTAATTTAGTTACAAACAAATAATTCGTAACAAAATTGAATTTTTCTTTTCCAACAGGGGGTGCGGTGTTAAGCGTCGGTCAGTCTAAGATGTTACGTGAAGCTTGCTGTGCAATAGAAATCGCACTGAAAAACAATACGCGATTGTAATCAGAGAACAGTAGCACTTCTCAGTAGTGTCGCATTATGTTATTCTGAATATTTGCCTAAAGGGGTAGTATCTCGATAAAACAAAATTAAGTTATCCTTTAGGCGATCTTTCATTTTGAAGATTTCACCTGTTTTTGTAGAGTTTTCGTTTATAATGTCAAACTATACTCGGGTCAAACAGTTATAATGAATAGTGATGAAACAATTACGATTCCCCTGATAACGTTAGATAGGGCTCTTGATCAATGTCAGAAGCTCTGAATATTAATGAACTGTTTTACTTTGTTTCAGATTCGTGCAAGCAAATTACGTGAAGTGTCGAGTGAAGCGGGGGGCGATTGAAGTGTACTTCTGTTTCTAGCAAATTAATGCTTAGTCTTTAGACGTGGTTTCCAAAGGAGAAAACTTCGCGAAACCAACGCTAAGCAAATGAATCTGCCAAAAGTTGCTGCCATCAAAGACCCTCCATATTTCTTTAAAGCTCTACTCCGAAAGTCCCTGTGAAAAGAGGTAATTTGATAAGCACTGCTGTGTACGTTTTGCGCGCTTTTAGTAGTGTGCCTTTTATACCATGGAGTATTCATAATGTATAAGAACTATTTTGGCCAAATAATATTTGATGAAGGAATTATTTGATAAAAAATGGTGGTGAATAAACGGTAAAATACACAATATATATTCGCATAAAGAGTTCAGACTCTATTTTAGCTATTAAAGTTTCTTGTAGATGCCAAATCGCGGAAGCAAGCGGGCGGATCTTTCCCTGCCTCCTCGGTAGTTTTTGCAATCTTGTCATCGGTTGTGCTTGGAACTTCTGTGGTCGTAGCAAAGAGCTTTTTATGGTTGACGTATCTTTGTCCTCAAACTCATGATTCTTGTGCGTTTAGCAGACTAAAAGTTTGAATTGTCTCACGGAAATCGTTGCCAATGCAAACTTCTATGATGTAATTGTTGAAGGCGTTGTTAAGATTAACTCAAAAGCCAACTCATTGCTCAAATATTATGTCAAGATTGACTAAATATCGTCGACTATTTTGAAAAATTATAATCTGCTAAACAAAACATTAATTTGTACTAGGGTAAAATAGACAACACGATGAAAACAATACAGTTACAGAGGACTGCAATCTTTTATTAATGGAGAGAAAGCCCAGAGAAAGCCTGCGCGTGTATCTACACTTGAAGGAGAAAGAAAACGGAAAACGAAGAAGAATTGAAATAGAAACTTGGTTAGTTGTTATTATAGCAACACAGTTTTATTATGATCGTGATTCAGGGTGTTTTACTAATTCAATGCAAGACGCTTTTCTATGTTTTCCTAAGTCCATATATTACACTTAGTACACTCGACAAGTAGCATTTGAAGATTGGTTGTCCCAAGGTTGAATCCGACAAAGACTGTCCACATTTTGTCTATCAAAACTACCCAGGTTGTTCAAATTTTCAATTACTTTCGTTTCCGCCCAGTGCTAAAAATTGAATAGAATAAAAATAAAATCTTTATTCATGACGCAATTATTGAGTACTTTTAAATTAATGAGATTGAAACAAATATGTGCGAAAACCTAGATTACTTTTTTGATGATGTTATAAACTTTTCCTTCAGCTCGAACTTCAAGTGTTTTGCAGATCTCAAATATACATCATGTGAAGCTAGTAAATATTATTCTGATTGCATTACATTTTCGAATATATGAAACATGATTGTTATGAAATCGACATGGTATTATTTTTGCAACCAACAAAATCCTGATTAAGTCCTTTAATCCTACGTAACTGATCTTGATTTGCCGGGGGATTTTAACATCGAACAGTTAAAACCATTGGTTATCGGTTATCTCAAAAGTTAGCAACACTAAAACCGGTATTATTAATAGATGTTTGCTTTTCCCTGGCGTGTTCCCGTATAATATGCCTATTGGTTATTAGTCACCACACAAAGCCGATCGATTTTTTAATTTCGTTTTTAATGTCTCACTGAGACTTTCAGCCAATCAGATTGGAAGGTTCTAGATAAGAAGTCTGCCTTGTCGTTCGATGTGTCCAAAATATGCGTAACATTGAAAAAAGGGATCTTTTTTAGTACTTCGTATCGTTTGAAAAGTCACAGTTTAACTGGGAAAGGAATACGGATTGAAAAGAATGAAATGCATGAGATAAACGATATTCTTGTAGTTTCAGGTAAGGATTGTTATAGTTTTCATTATTTAAAGACTTTGGAGCTGTGTTTATCTTCTAAAGTGATTTTAAAATTGTACTCACTTTGGTGGCCAGGTTCAGATTAGAAATTCAGCTATTAACGGGTACGCTTTAAGTACAAACAGCAACGACTACAATTGTAAGTTGTTGAAGCTTGGTTGTGTGATAAGATTATTCTGGCAACATATATAATTTATTTGTAATTCGTTTTCTACAAAATGTAGTCCCAAGACAATTGCATCCCAAAGGAAACTATTATATTGAAAGAACCGCCATTTATATATTGACATATTTTCACATATTTTTTAATGCACACGGGGAAATACGATCGAGTCATATTCCACATCATGGCAGCAAAAAAAAGTTAAAAAGAGTAACTGTTTATTTTCTAAATTGCTGTATGACATCTTAGGAAAAGACCTGACAGCCTCAATTGTATATTTCATAGTTATTTACTCAAGTTTTCCACAGTTTTATAACTTTGACGTCTTATCTGTCGCGTGAGGTAATTAAGTGATCGCTGTGATGTTTTTCTCTAATTTGAAAATATTTGTTTCCGTTCTCTAAACGATTTCCATCTCCGCTGCCAGAAAAAGTCGAAACAAAAGGTGCACAGTTAATATGTAGTATGTTATTTGTTGTTAATATAATTAATAGTGCTATAATTTGTTGGTGAAAGTATAATAAGAGAAAAGCTCAATCAGTTTTTCTTTCGATAAAGCCACTGCTATACATACTGATCTAGCACTGATACTGATCTAGCACTCCCAAAGCCAAGAACAAATTTCATGAAAAGAAGCTTTTGCTATAATGGTGCTGTTGTATGGAACAACCTAAGCGAAAAAGCCAAAACATCAAAAACAAAATCTCAGTTCCGAAGGGAGTTACTTAATCTACGTGACACCGAGCCACGCTGACTATAATTCTGTGAAGCTTTTTAACTATAGCCTCCTTTTTTCTTGTATTACCCTTTCTATCATGTGAACGCCCTATATGGAAATCAACAGCAGCACCGATGTGCATGCCGTTACCGCCATTGGTGTTAAATAAAACTGGCCTACCTACCTACTACCATAGTACACCTTTCTTGTATGACCACCAAACAATGGGGCTTGACGACCAAAGAACAATTCCCAAAGCAACCTTTCTTGAAATAGGCACGTATACACCTATTTCAATCAACGTTGCTCTGCAACGTTGACCTAGTTTTGCCTCGAGTTTGGCAAACCAAGCTAAACTAAAACCACCCAATGGCACGTTGTTTACCACTTTGAGACACAATTTGGCGCGAACCGCTTCGTTTTAGGCAGGAATTACCATTACGACTTTTATGAAGCATGGTTCATGGTTTAACGTTTTGCAGAGCAACGTTTTTTGAAACAGGTGTATACAGTAACAAGTAACAACTACACCCTTACTGCAATTTCCACAAATCTGCGAACTCTACCGCCACCTAACAAACCGCGCATTACAGTGGCGGATCCAGGAATTTTTTAAGGGGGGTGACTATTACAAAGGTTTTACTGCACATGCGTGAAAAAAGGGGTGACTGTTACAAAGGATATGTGAGATATGTGGATCCGCCACTGTATATAGCTTCCGTCAATCAAACGAGGGAACAACTCTGGCTGATTTCATGCAGGCTTTGAGGGTTTTTTTTTAACTAATTAGCTAGGCCATCTCCAAAACCAAATTTTCTCTACCATAAAATGGCAAATTAAACTTAGAGAAAATCCATACGTCCGTCTTTATGGTTTGATGGACGGAAGGCAAAACACAGTTTGGCGCACGGATGAATTATGAACATCGCAGAATTGTGGAAAATCGCAGTATCATTTGCGTCATTCTTCCTTTGCACATTAGATTTAGTTATCATTTCATAAATTGCTAATATCTGCAGGCTTCGGGCTTATTACAGTTCGCACAAGGAAATTTCAAAACGATAGCTAGGCATAGACATCATTGTCTATGTTCATCTCATGTCCTCCTGATTGATTGATTGATTGATTGAATCAAACAATCAAAAAGCTTTTAAGACTTATCCAGTATTTACCTCGCACCGAAGCATTAGCAAGTACAAATAGTCTAGTCTTTGAAAGAGGACGGCGCGGCTCGAATTTCGCGAAATAGAAATGGCATTAGACTCGAGTTTCAGATAACTGTCGAAAATAAACCAGCCTTGCGTTTTCTGTGCGTTCCCAGCCCCTATTGGTTATGTCTTTTTTTGTCAGCCAATCAGAATGCCAAGAAAAACCGAACACACGTCTACTGTGTTGTTTTCTTGGGTCTCGACTAAACACCTGCTGCACTTATTTCGTCCCCTGATTGGATGGTTGTTGAAATTTTTTTGTACTTTTCTGATAGGCTAGTGTTTTTGTTTTACGTTGCGTTTAGTTTTCTGAGGAATGAGCTTGCGTACCCTGCGAGTAGTGGTGTCCTCTTCTCTCCTAAGAGAGGAGTAAACCACTGCTCGCAGGGTAGAGCTTGCGTAGATACTCATCTTTTGTTGCGGAAGTTGGACGTACTCTGTTTCTCATGAGTGTCAAATAGTTTTGTATGTGCGTCTTTTTTGCATTCTCATTCGTTGTTCATTTCATATCAACCAATCATATTTTGAGCTAAACGCAGCAGTGTATCTGGTGATCATGAGCTCACCGCGTGATAGTAATTGTACTTGGCTTGGCTTTGACTTTGACTTACAAATAGGCCAGTCACCTGTTCTATGAGTGTTAGTGATTTTACTTGGTTTGTGATTGGGTGACGGAAGGTCCATTCAGCACAGCTTGTTATCTCTCGTCTTTGATGTTTGTGACCCTCTTTGGGAAGTCGTAAGACATCACCCTCATCATCATCTATTATGATACAAGGGTCACCACAATCATCACCATACTATAGATTACACTATAAACCGAGCCATATGTTTCATGGGTATTTCATCTCTTGCTGGGAACCTCATTGGATTGCTCAAATGGTGGGAAAACACTGACCACCATGTGCATTGAGCAAGTAAGATTTCTTATTCTCAGCATATTTTAAAACTTTACAAAACAGAGCTATACCCTATTTACGCCTGTACCAACTAGGTCAACTTTTGACAAATAAAAAGAAACTTTTCTTAGCTCGAGCAACGTATGTTCGGGACATCTTCGGAGAGTATTTCGACTACCTCATGTGATCTTCCGGTACATCTTCAGGACACATTCGGGCGCGTTTATATAAATTTGGTGTCATGTCAGTTAATATCCAAGCTATTATTCTAGAAATAGATTCTAGAAAACTATTGTATAATTCTCCAACAGAAGAAAGATGCTCAAGTTGCAGTATCAAGTGACTTAACATTATCATTGGTGCCTCTATTGCGTAGACAAAGGAGTCAAAATTAAATAGGGCGAATGTCTGAAGAAATTTAGACACCTGTTGGGAAGCTTTACAAGAAAACCAACAACTTTTGAGCAACTTTTTAAACAATTTTTCGAGCAACTTTTAATGAATATTGTGGCAATTTGTGGTTAGGCCTAGCTAGTGCCAACACCATCTGGTTAAAGCATGACGCCCCATGGAAAGCGTGGATAAATTAAAACGTAAAGTATACTATACTTGTGTGGCAACATTAAATGGCTTGGAGGAAACAATAAATTCACGGGTTAGCGGGATGTTCCAATTAGCGATATTTCGTGCCTGCAAGGCGTCATAAGTGTAAAGTTCTGTAAATTTCAAAGCAAATCGATTTGGTCCAAGTAGGCTGAGATTCGCGCTACGACAGTTGAGCCAGATTGGAGTTACCGAGTATGAACGCTCATGGGCTTCTAGTATATGAGTCATGATCAATAGCGGAGTTTTTAACAATATGGTTACTTTAGTTTTACATTAAATGAAGTTCATGCTAAATAAGGTCTTGTCTAGTAACCTTACAGCGGATGGATATGGATTGTGACCTCCCTTTTCGATTTCTTTTCAACCTGAACTGTTTTCAAACTTGGAAATTAGGTAGCGATGGCAATTAAATCTTACATAAGAATGCTTATATTATTATACGAAGTTCAGTTCATTTTTCTTTCATACGTTTAAGTACAATATCTTATTCTTTGTTGTTTTATGCAGACCACTGGCCTAGTTTTATTAATAGAATTTTGTTAAAACAAACGTGACATTGCCCCTTTAATCAAGGCGGTCAGGTATTGTTTTTGGTCCGGTTTCCTGCTAAGATTGAAATAATCAAAACAGCAATTAGAAGGGAGTTTCCTATTGATGTGGTGAAATTATTAATTGAAGCAGGAAAGTAGCTCAAAAGTAGTAGTGTATTTTCATGCAAAGCACAATACAGGTTATTGTTATAATCACTTCGTGCAAGCCTTTCTTTTGATGAAAAGAGCTCTTCCAATTTCAACCAGATGCGGAAATGATCAATAATTTAAAATTACATTAAGTTCCAGTCGAAATCAAAATATCCAAATCGTATTTTTTTTCGACTCATAACGGCTGTCACATTTTTAAGTTTCTGATACTTTTTTATATATTCTATGTACGAACTTTGTCAATTAATAACTCGACACTGCAATATTAGCAACATAAATAAGGTAAGATATCACTTTTTATCAGAACGTTAGCTGGACAAATTCCACTGAATGTTTTTTAAGACAGGTTCTCTAAAACAATCTGTCTTAACTTAGCAATTAAAAATACTAAGTCCCAAGACTTCCAAGAGGTGAGTGCAGATGGCACAGAACTTGAACCTGTGAGCAATGTTCTAAGTACAGTATAGTCTAAACTTGTTCTTTTATATAAAAAAAGAGAGAATGCGGATTGTCGTCATGAGTACGTTGTAGTAGGTTTCTAGAAATACCTTTCCCCAATACAATCATGCCAAAAGGTATGTTACATTATTAATCTCTCTTAAATATTTATTGCAGTTCTGCTTTAGTTTTCTAGAAAAAAATGTCAATTACGACAGTGAGAAGTACATTTCAAATTCCTATTCGTTGTATGAATATAGTGCTTGTCCAATTAGCTCGATGAACCAGTCTGAGTTTATCTTAAAAACAATTGCATGATTTGCGAAAAACTTAAGTTGCGATATTGTTAAATCTTGTGTTTGCGTTTTCTTGGTTTGTGCAATATCCGGATAAGATTTTAAATTTTTGTGAGGCGTTTTTTTAGTTAAATATTTGAGCAATGAATTATTGACCTTCTTTCTACATTGAAGCACTGTAGAAAAAAATTAACTCCAGAGACCAAATCCTGTCCTCACTCAAAGGGGATGAAATTGGGCCGCTCTAGAAAAAGAGCTAAAAATACATCGCTGAGAACATAAGGAAACACAATAATAATATATTGTTAAGAAATTATGAGCTAAATTTAAACAACCTTCCATTCTAGGGGATAGGAGTTTGCCACTCGATATAATTCGTGAGATGTTATTCGTTAATTGTTTAAGCAATAAAAAGCGGATTTTCCGTGGTTTATAATTTGAGAAACGCACGAGCCGTAGGCGAGTGAATTCCAAACTTTTCAAGTGTTTTTTCAGCATCACAAGTGCGTTTCTCACATTATAAATCACAGAAATCCGCTTTCTGTTGCTTTTATGAAATAGCTTTGCATCTGCCGTGCCTTTATAATGCGAGAATTACAGCTCTCAACCAATCAGAGCGCGCGTACTATCTTAGCTATTTTATAATATTTTGTAGTTCACGGAATGAGGCAAAGTTTCCCGTTCTCTTGTTCTCTACAATGTGTTCTCCTTTGTTCTCTACAACTAAAACCGATATTCTTTAACATGTGCGATTATAATAATTGATATAGAAAACTTTGAAAATAAGTTTTGAACAAAGAAAATATCATATGGTGATAAAGGGGACTTCGCCGTAAGACATCTCGTATTGGTTATGACATCTTTTGGTGTACAACAGTTAACGAGACAGCGACTATCCATGTTATGTATATGCCGCTTTGAAATAGTTAGAATAGTTGCTGTCTATTTAGATAGTCCAGAAATGGACATAGCAATACTCTGTATGCTATGGGTAATCTCAGAATCTTGCCAATGTTTTGGCATCTGGGTTTTCATAATTCTGCGAGCTCCCACGGTCTTTTTCTAAACATTCCATATGCTTGTCGGTGGAGGAACGAACCAAGTCAACGCTCGAAAGCTTGGATACCTGTTTGACCACCGTCGTCGGAGAGATGTTTGAGAAACACATAAAGTCTGATTAATAGTTGAAAATCGATGGAGAGAGTTCGCAGAATTACGAAAATCGCAGTCAGACGTACGGGTATAAAATAATGAAGTACATCTTGTATTTTTTTATCGAATTATAGGCGAGTCTAGAGGACAAAAGGCCAACTCTTGAAAGGCGATGAAGAAGCTGGTCCAGCTAGTACTGCTCTATGATGTAATCGTCATGATCTTGCTATCATAGTATTGCCACCCTTATAGATTGCCACACGTAATATGGTGAGAGCGAGCCCTTTCCGTGTTTTTCGCCATTGATATAAATATAACATATGTAAAACAGCTCATACGCCCACCTGAAAAACTTTGGGGGGTTCAGGCTGCCTAATGCGTTTCTTAAGTATCGGATGCTTTGTGAGAAATCAGCTTGTAGATGTTCTTAAGAGGTACTTCTTAATTTGTTTTGGAAAAAAATATGCAGTGATACCATGAAAATAGTAAGGTAAGGCCAAATTTACCAGACTAGCCTATTCCGATCCCGTGGTACCTTAATCTCGGCCATTGATTTTTTTTGTTTTGGTACCAGTAATACCATTAGAACCTGTTTTATTTATCAGGCTGATTATAGTGGTTCTTATATATTATCGGCAGAAACTTAAACTAAGACAACTACTACTCAGCCGGATAAATAAAACGGGTTCTTACGTTTTCCGAAGCTAACCAGACTTGTTCTTATGTGTGTTACTATACAGTATGTTTCAGAGAACCGTTTGTTATTCTCGCCAGTAGTTTGTTTTGTTCCAAAGTAATGAATACTTTATCGACGACATTATCAACGAAAGAGGAAAGTAAATAAAATAGATAGAAAGGAAAACAATGCGCATTATTTTATTACGATAAAGTTGGTGATCACCCTCGTTGTTCTTTTAGATGACATGGTGTCACGTAAAATCAGTTTTGGCGTACACTTTGTGCGTTATTATATTTTTTGGTGCCGCAAACGTTTTGAGTACTTTTCGATTCGTATTGTTCGTAAGAAATGTTACTATTTTAATGCGTTAACTTCATTAAAGTCGATTAGCACAGTTAATTACAGTGTCTGTTAAAAGCCATCTTTTAAAGCAAGTTTAGCGATTTAGTTTCTATTGGCTCTTGTCATCACACGATGTTGGCCGTTTTATTGTCCTGCCACGAGAGAGGAGCTTCATGAGCTGCTATAATTGTCTGGTCCCTACAACGACATAGCGCCTTCTTTCTAAACATGAAGTCTAAGCGTACTTGTCCCTATATTTTCAGCCCAACAGTCACAAGAATCGCAAGCTCAAATCGCGTGCCATCATGGATGTATTTGAAACCAAAGTAAAACCTTTCAAAGAGGAGAAAGACGACGAGGAGGAGGAAGAAGAAATTCAAAAGAAGCAGAAAATGCTGATCAACGACTTCGGTGCTTATACCACTCTTCACGGCTTCCATTTCTTGTTTGACTCCGGCTTGCGGAGTCGTCGTATATTCTGGTGTCTGCTGCTCATCAGTGGAATTACGCTCTTGTCGGTACAAATTGTTCGCAATTTCAACAAGCTACACGAGAACAAAAGCGTCCTTAACAAAGGCGTAGAACGGCCTAAAAAAGTGAAATTTCCCGCCGTGACCATTTGCAATCAGAACATGATGCTGAAAAGCAAAATCTTGGGAACTGATTCACAATATATCTCGATCGCATGGATAAGTTCAAAATCTATGGAGGAACTCTACCGAGCGATTTTATGAATGCGACATTTGACATTGAGACGGCAGTGCGCGAGAATGGACATAACATTAGTACCATGTTGTTGGAATGTACTATGATAAACAAACCATGTTCCTACAAGGATTTTGTCATGCGATACACCTCTCATACGGTAAGAAAAGCGCCTCATCATAGAGTTTGACTGTGAAAAGTGCCGCGACAAAAGTTGTGCTGCGCCGCGACCGCGACCGTGCGGCGCCGCGATTACGCGATTTCATTGGCTCCCGTTCTGAGGACCGTAGTTTTCTGTCGCGACCATACAATATGGTTGGCCGTCTTTGATTTGCCGCGCCTTGCGGCGAGCGCCGCAAGTAATTAGGTGCCGCGACAATGCAATCTGATTGGTTGGCTGTGATTTGTCTTGCAGCGAGGCAGAGAAGGCAAGGTTGCGTATCTAAACAGCAGGCCAAATTCCGCACCGCGACCGTGCCGCGACACTTTTCGGGCACTTATCACAATCATGCGAAATTCGCTCTAGTCACCTCGTAGAACATGTACACGGAGAAACTTTGGAAACGTTATAATCGCTAAGCAATCGATAACCATGATTATAGAATTGAGGAGCATTTCCATTGGTCGAGAGTGATCACGTGACAGTTGGCGACTATGATAATAACAGTAAAGACTTTTATCTAGGGGTAGCACTTTATAGATTAGAGGGTAGCACTTTATAGCCAAAGGCTAATAAACTTGTGGTCCTCAATAGACTAGCGAATGGGTCTTGTTTAGCACTGCTAATAAACTTGTGGTCCTCGACTAGCCAAGGGTTCTTGTTTAGCACTGTCTCAGGCACTATGCGAGATTAAATCTTTTCTTTTTCCAGCGTGGCCTATGTTACACCATCAATTCCGGTGACAACGGTCAACCGGCTGCTGAGACAAGCACATCGGGGCTACGGGCAAGCCTCATTCTCATGCTAGATGCTCAACCCATGAGTATTATGGGCCATTCAGCTATGACGCCACAGGTTTCAAGATCGCTATTCACGATCAGGGTGAGTTCCCGAATATGGATGAGGACGCTTTTGATGTCTCGCCCGGGTTCTTCACCAATATTAGAGTGAGGAGAGAGAAGGTATGTTTAGACATAGACAAACTTATCTACACAAGAATAAAAAATCAGTATAAAAAAGATAAAAATCTAAAAAATCCGAATTTATTCACCTTTTCATATACTTTTGAGGGTATCTGATTTTCGTAGCTCGGATCGCAGCCTATTCCAAAGCACAGCCCCAGAATACAAAAAACTGCGCTTTAAATAATTTTGCCTTTGGTTTAGGTACTTCATATTTTTAATAAAAGTATTTCAACACAGGCTTTAACTTATTTTCATTCCAAAATGTACATGTTAATAGATGGATTTTACTATTCAAGAGCTTGATATATACCGTTTCCGGGATACGTTGTCACCGGAAAATGCAACAAAGCTTGGTGTGCTAGGGAGTATGGGTATAGATTTATTTGAATTTCTGTAAAATATTAGAAACAAACATGCTTATAAATGTGCTGAATTGAATGATTTTACCGTGATTGCACAAACTGTTTAAATTCAGATCAAACAGTAGCAGTTTAGATGCCCCCATCATCCTTTGCGCTTCAAGCTTATAGGCTTTTTGTGTGACAACGTTTCCCGGAAACGGTATATAACACAGCGTTATTACACATTACTGAGCGTAACGGTTTCCCATTTCAGATTACGTGCCATTATGAATAATATTTCTTTGTTTGGAAGGCTCTTCGCTGCGTAGCAACGAAAGAAAGAAAAAAGAAAGAAATACTCATTACAATACCACGTGATTTGAAACAGGAAAACATTACGCCCAAGCGAATTGAGAGGTCTTTTAGTTCTGTATAGTACAATAACTGTATTTTGTATTCTTCTTCTTCTTTACTTCCAGGAGACCAACCTTCCTTCTCCTTACCCTTCTCAGTGTGGTACAAGGAACTTGTCAAACTCTGACACTTACTCCTTCTCTGTGTGCCTGTACGAGTGCTTCAGTATACTACTGAGTAATAAATGTCATTGTAGAACGCTTGGTATGGCCATGAAAGGTAAACGTCATTGCTTGGCCTCTGAGTTAATAGCCCATTCGGCCGTAATTGTAAATATGTATACTGTTACTTTCTTAGGAGAGATTACCCGTCTTTTTTGGTGGCGGAATACATAATGAGCTTTCCTCCACAGTAAAGAACAAAAGAACACCTATGTAAACAATCTTAATTTATTCCTCCGCAGTCAGCAATAAACCGCAAGCTCATTAATTCCGCTTGGTGACGCTCATTAATTCGACCGCAAAGCTCATTGTGTATTTCGCCGCAAAATTAATATTCCTCCACAAAAAAGGTAATTGAGTGCATACTTTACTATTAAGATCACCGGACATCGTATATATCCGTCTTCAAGATTATCTTTTCCCTTTCTTTCTTTCTTTCTTTCTTTCTTTCAGTTTTTTCGTTTGGAATTCTCCATATCTCACGTTAACAAGAAAAAAAGAGGCCCCTTTCTATAGTTTATCACAAAATATCATTTCTTGCCTTAATTAATGTTTTTATTTTGAAGGTATTAATGTCACTAGATTCTGCACAGCGTCGGAAATTGCAACTTGTATAACTGAGAACTATTGTAAGTACAGAGTGAATTTATATAGGAGGCGTCTGGGGAAAAGGTATGTGAACTGGAGAAGATACGATGTTTTTCACACGTGAAATTATCAACTTTGAATCTGGGACGTTTTTCCTCATAAAATCCTATTGTTTTCAAAAATGCAGTGTTATGGTTTATATAATAAACAGAATGATACATGGACCCTTGGAGACATGGAATCTTCTCGTTTTCGCTATCATATCTTCGTATCTTTAAAATTGAGCAAGATAAATTCCATATCTCCTCGCCCTCTTTTTTGGGCGCTCTCGTATTTTTTTTTTTCTTGTTGTTCTATAACTTTTCTTTCTGTTACTTAAATAAAATATTTAAGTTTGGACAAAAAAAAACGTTTTTTCTCTCAAAATCATCTTTCAATTTTGCTCTAAAATTTCGGTATTTCTTTTTAAGAAGAGTTTGCATGCTAATCAGAAATTTTATATCTATAAAGACAGAGAATCGATTATTTCAAATGTGGCACAGTGGTATTACAATGTTATAAATGTGGCAGTTATTACAAATGTCCTGCAGCTATCTTCAAGTAAACCAGACAGATCAAAACATTTAGCATAATGATTATCATAAATCAAGTATGGAGTTCGTGACTGTAAAAACCATAAAAATGTTTTTTTCGCGCTGGCAAAATAAAGTTCATGCTGCAGTCGAATCAAAGCCCTGATATCTGTGCCGAAGCGAGCTAAGCCGTCCGTACTAAAAACGGTAAGAGTATTCACGGCCAATACCGTACGGAAGTGGACAGAAACGAAATCGCATGCGTATCGTCTTAGAGTGGGCGGTCGAACACGGAGCCTTTTAAAATAGCTTCCAAATTGAACAGTATTTTCTGCATCTAAAATAATGAAACATGCTGGCTTTAATTCTCTTTCCTAATTCACTTACCTGAGCCAATAGATCCTAGTGTTAACCAGACATCATTTATGGCTACACCGCTTGCCCAAGGACCCCTTGCATCATTGGGCTCGCTTTGGATTTGATTGTCTTCAACTCCAGCATCCAGTGATTTGGGCAAAATAATGGAACTTGGGAGCATTTGCATGTTATCAACTTTCAGACGGAAATTCTTTCCGGAAAAATCTAAATTTAAAAATAATAATACAATTGTCTATTAAAAAGGTGCGGTTGTAGTGGTTAACATGAGGCCTGAACGAATCAGCCAATCACTTAATGTTGTAATGAATTAAACTCATGCGGCACAGATGTGTGCGGCTTCATCGGAATGTATTTGTGATAACAGCTGGGCACGTCCAAAAGGAATAGAAATTCGCTTCATCAGTAACTCTGGAACACGGGATGCTAACCATAAATGGATAATAGACCCTTCCGTGAAATGATTCATGATGTGACTATGAAAGAACCGGATCTATCCCACGACCTACACGATACTAGTCACGCCCTTCCAAGGTTTCCTGGTCTTTTGAAATCAGCAAGTTGAATGTAAATTTACCAGGTTTCACAGCTAAAGGTAGTAAAATGGCGAAGAAACAGCCTTGCGGAGATGCAAGTTTCGTTCGAGCGAGGAAAACGTTTGCCCCCGCTTTGCGCAAAAAAAACCCAGAACATTTCGTCCTGAAAATTGGCAAATTTACTAGTTTTCAGGTGATTTTTCAGTTATGTGGATGGATTTTCGTCAAACTTCCTGATCTCCAAAGAACTGGAAACCGTTGAGGAGTCTGAAAGAATGGATTTAATCAATGTGGGAAGTCCCATCCGGGACATTAGATTTTTTCTCGTGGAAGGGTCTATTACCATGGTAACTCAATTAAACCTGGATTAAAGTCCAGGTTTATTGGCCTACCTCTATATTGGCCTACCTCGGCAAGGGACCAGCCCTCAGTAACTAGTACTTAACTCTCAGCTTCCTTTTGCTGCAGTAGTGACGAACCCAGCGATGTGCGACTGTCCCAAGCCTTGTGAATCTACGCATTACAAACTACGGCTTTCTAGTGCCTACTTCCCTTCCGACTCTCTTTGGCCAGTGCTCCTTCCAATGCTTGCTAACATTTCTCACGAGACAGGCATTCATATTAACACTACAGGGCTTACGGCAGAGGAAGGACAGGAAAAGATGAAAGAGGTTGTCAGGTACGGGAGAGAAGGGGTTTAGATAAAATTATGAAAAGGTCCTTCGTGTCGCCGTTCGAACTGCGCTCTGCATATCGTTTTTACTCTATTCTCAAGTCCCTTTATTACCTTTGATACCACTAAACTCCCAGAAACTTTTCGTAGTTCATTTTGTTTGCATCATTACAAGCCCAAGCATGGCCACCCGGTAATTAATTCGCATACTTTCGCGTTAGCCAATCACAGGCGGGGGTTATTACAAGTGAGCCGGGCTCAAACCGCAAAACTGCTCGAGTCACGATGAGTGTTCAAGTCATGAAATACAGCGAAACTTCCTTGGTTTTCTATTTGCTGTATTTGCTCTGAACGGATAAAAGTTATCCAAGCTGAAATCAAATATAAAATGTCCGTTTTCTTGCGGGTCAAGTACTAGAAAGACAAAGTAAACAGGTGTAGTCGGAAATCAAAGCGCGCGAGAAAGCCGTCGACTGAGTTTGTCTCTCCGCTAGTCGGAGGTCAAATTATTCGCCCGCATTTTCCATTTATGCTTGGCACTAAACCTGCATCGATAACAATTTATATAATTCAGAAATGAATTGAGAAATTTCCTTTTCGAAAAACATATTGACCATTTTCCGAAAGAGAATAGTTTCTTGTTCGCGAATGAATTTGACATCTGATAGACAACTCAGTAGTAGTCCAGTCATTCTATGGAAAAATAGGGGTCAACCTGTCACTAATTGCAACAGAAGGTTTCTCGACGGTTTCAGGTGCCGAAAGTCCCCCTTTATAACATACTAAAAGTCCTAAGAAATCCTATCACGGGAACACGGTGAAAAATTGCGTTTTCTAGGTCGCCTTGGAAAGGATTTTTTTTCTGCATGAAAACGAGGCTGTGCATAATACTTCCTAAATATTATTCAAGATTTATTTCTTTTGTGCAAGGAAATGTCCAAATGATATCCAAAATTTCAATCCTAATATTAATATTAATCATGTAGACTAAGTTTTATTTTATTTTTTTATTTTTCTCTCAAACTGCTGAGTATTTCTTGATGAAAATTTATTGAATGATGAACTCGCAATTTTCTTGCTCGCATGTTTTGACTCCACAATCTAACTCCATCTGTCTCAAACAAACTGAGTTTACATGATTATGAATATAAAATAAAGTTGATTGAATCTGCTACGAATGCGAAGCTCTAGCTACGTGATTGAGTAAAGCCCGTCACTACTAAAAGTGTTGCGTTTCTTTGCTGCCAAACAAGCATCTGAATAGAGAGAGTCACTTACTTAGGACCCGCTCGAGAAGAATTGCCTCAGTTTACTATATGAAGATTAGAATTATCTTTCTACAAGTAAACATACTAAAGAATCAGCTGTCTACTCAACTCTTTGAAGGAGCAGTTTTGTCGAGAGTACGCGGGATTTGCAGTGAGGGTTTCCCCTGCTAATTATGCACACAAATAAAGACGACTGTGAGTGATTTTTCCAAATTTACATTGAGCATTTCATGGCAATGTATTTTAGGCTGCATTCATTATGTATACTACAGGGGGGGGCAGAGGATTTTTGGGGGGGATCTCAAAATTTAGGAACTGGAAAAGGGGGGATGTCAAGTTTTTTTCATAACATGAAGGGGGGATGCATATTTTTGTTTAGGTATTATATATATTTAGGACAAGGTTGTGCAGTTTGATAGTAAATGAAGGACGGCTCAATTGTTGAACACCGAGTTTGAACCTCCTTCCTGAAGAAATATCACTTGCACTACTATTCTCGTGTATTCACCCTCTTTCAACTGATATGTTGAAAAAAGCTGCGCGCTCCGCGCGCATAAAGAATTATATTAAACTTAAAAAATCGTAAAAGGCCTTCTTGTTTTACTACAATTCCTCGAGGTCCTCTTCAGTGGCTTTCGTCTGCCAGACAAAAACGCCTTTGGACTTTTGATTAATAGTCTTGTAGCTTCATTGTCAAAATTGCGGTGCGCTTCGCGTGCACAACGGAAAACAAACCAAACAATCAAATACAAAATAAAATGATACTCAATCTATGTAGTAAGGTACCAATCGAGGAGCGCACCAGATCACTTGGTAGAAAGTCACTACCGACACAAAAGAGTAAAGCCACCTAGGATTTTTATTTGCATTTTTACGCTTTGTATTTTTTTTATCATTGAGCCTTGTTCTGCATATTTTTAAAAAATGTAAAATTGGTATAAATATAAATTGAAAAAAATGTCTCTGGGGTGATGGGGGGGGGGGGGGGGATCATGTTTTTTCCTTTTGACCAAGAGGGGGGATTCGTAAAAAATATGTTGTGCCTTGGGGGGATCTGAAAATTTTGCATTGTCAAAAAAAAAATCCTCTGCCCCCCCCTGTAGTATACATAATGAATGCAGCCTTATGTAGAAATATCTAATTCTTCGATTTTAAAATAGCAATTTAGAAGAGCAATGAGCATGAGTTTTTCAAAAGTTTATATTTGCTTGTACTGAACGCTAGCGTTCCTGATTACACGAACGAGTTTGAAGTGGTTCTAGCCAATAATTTTGTATCATATTATTTCAGAGGAGCAAACTCAAGATGAATAAGGCAAGGCGTTACTTGCAAAGTTTTCATGTTTGCCACATAATAATAATACTAATAATTTGCCGAAACTTAGGCAAAGTGTTTTGCTCTAAGACTGTGGTCGCACACACGACACACCCAAGTGACAAAAAGGTTTAAGGCGCTTCGTATTTCGAATTCAGGCGGGTCAAAAGAGAATGGATACTAAAAAATGATTAATTAGTGACTAAATGGGCCAAACAGAAGACTGCGATAACTTTGGCAGTAAGGTACCAATCGAGGAGCGCACCAGATCACTTGGTAGAAAGTCACTACCGACACAAAAGAGTAAAGCCACCTAGGATTTTTATTTGCATTTTACGCTTTGTATTTTTTTTATCATTGAGCCTTGTTCTGCATATTTTTAAAAAATGTAAAATTGGTATAAATATAAATTGAAAAAAATGTCTCTGGGGTGATGGGGGGGCTCAGTGCGTTTAAGGCATGGCTCTAAACTATTTTGCCTGAAAAAGGGGATTATTCGTCATAACTAATGTTCTATACTGTGGATCATCATCAAAATTCGTCAGTACAATAATTTCAACAAGAGCTATATTTTGATATATTTTGTTGCCATGGAAACGCTAATCACGTGACTCAGTGGCGGCCATCTTGGATTTTATACTTACGCCCTCTGAGGACAGCCATGGAAAGGTGAAATTGAAAGGTTATCACATATTTAGATACAGGGAATCTACCTTGAAATGAAGCTAATTGGATAAGTCGTATAACTTCAGTAAAAAAATATATATATAATTTTTCGTATTTTGAAATATATAATATTTTGAAAAACTGTCTTTATAAAAACATTATCCTAGATATCCAATTAGGTTCACAGAAAGATCAATGCTACTAACATTTTGCTAAAAATAATTTTCTGATTATTATCTTCTTTCCATACCTTCACGGGCGCTAAAAGTTAAATCCAAGATGGCGGACGGTGAGTCACGTGACATCGTTACCATGGCAACAGCAACTTTATCGTTATCAGAGTTCCAAAATAAGTTAAGGCCCAAGATTGAAAGATTTTCGTTGAAAATTAACGAAGTTACCAAAAAGCAGCCCTCGTGTTAGAGCCATGCCTTAAACTCACTGAGGGGGGGGGGGGGGGGATCATGTTTTTTCCTTTTGACCAAGAGGGGGGATTCGTAAAAAATATGTTGTGCCTTGGGGGGATCTGAAAATTTTGCATTGTCAAAAAAAAAATCCTCTGCCCCCCCCTGTAGTATACATAATGAATGCAGCCTTATGTAGAAATATCTAATTCTTCGATTTTAAAATAGCAATTTTAGAAGAGCAATGAGCATGAGTTTTTCAAAAGTTTATATTTGCTTGTACTGAACGCTAGCGTTCACTGATTACACGAACGAGTTTGAAGTGGTTCTAGCCAATAATTTTGTATCATATTATTTCAGAGGAGCAAACTCAAGATGAATAAGGCAAGGCGTTACTTGCAAAGTTTTCATGTTTGCCACATAATAATAATACTAATAATTTGCCGAAACTTAGGCAAAGTGTTTTGCTCTAAGACTGTGGTCGCACACACGACACACCCAAGTGACAAAAAGGTTTAAGGCGCTTCGTATTTCGAATTCAGGCGGGTCAAAAGAGAATGGATACTAAAAAATGATTAATTAGTGACTAAATGGGCCAAACAGAAGACTGCGATAACTTTGGCATACAGCCAGTTATTACACCTGCTTTTCCTAGCGAATTTTGACAGCAGTTTCTCGATAAAAATAAATTCAAACCACGTTGGTTCGCTTTTCTAGATTAGCAACTCCCCCCCCCCCCCCCCCCCCCCCCCCCTTAAACCTTGGCCTGGGTAGCACTAGCGTGAAATACGTTTGCCGTTGCTTTCCTATTTCCGCTTCTGTTTAGAGTTTATATTTTATTGACAGCGAATTCTATTGTTACTACAAAAGTCTGGCCAAAAAGACAGCGCTAAGGCTGCTTGTCGGCGCTTTTGTGTTTTAGTCAATCAGCTGGCAAAGTTTATATCGCAAAGTCAGAAATTTAAAGTCTGCCCAAGTGCGACCCTGGGACTGCTCTGTTGAGAGACTAACATACTAATTTCTGTTTGCGGTTTGCATACGCACACGATAGTGCTGTTACACGGGCCAAACCTATCCCTGCTCGTTCGTGTAGAGAGCACGTTTGTTTCGGTGTCGCGCTTACACGGGGTGCGACATTTGAAATCAGCCAGAAGGGCTAGTGTGTGTACCCTATTTTGACACTCAACTTGGAATTCAAATGACATTTTTTTCTTTGCCGCCGGTACACTGCCAACAAATAGATCCGAACCGCAAATGGCTGAAGTTTGCCGTGATATGCAGTGAGCCATGCGCAACCAATAGGACGGATGCAATGGTCCTACGGGAAAAAAAGGGAGTAAATGAAAAACTAATGCTAGCAAAGAGCGCGGTGATGATATTGTGGTAATCCCGGGCACAAATAACAGAATTTCGATCGTGTACATAACCTCCGCTAAAACCAAACTCCTTCGTAAGGCGTCGCACGTCAAGGGCTGGTCATCATTTATCGCCAGGAGTAGTAGTATGATTTCTATGTTTGGGCGAGCGAAAGGGGGATCTTTCGAAAGAGGGGTAGCTGCAAGTACTAATTGCAGCAACTTTTATTCATTTGCATTTTTCGCAACTGGATACGATAAAAATTGCAGCGCGCATTGCGTCATTTGTTCCGCGCTTCACGCACGTTGTAGGATTCACCTATCCTACTCTTGGAAAGGTTATGAGTAATTTGCGGCGCATGAGGAAGAAACAAATCTACCTGGTTTGTCAACTATATACAAAATGGCATTTTCTCCTACATTTTTTCAGGGCTTGATGAAATGCCCTTATCAAATCACGCGCACCGAAAGAGGCATGCCACGGCCTTTTTGTGATACATTTACATTTACATTTATGCTTCCTATTTGAACTGCCTATCCCTAGTTCAAATAAGGAGTTGTGGGGGATCACGAAAACTTTTAACAGTTCTAAGGAGCGTTATTCATAGTACTTTCAGAGGGATATCACTTCAAATTGTTCGTTTATTTCACAAAACTGACAAAATGTTTCGCACCCCCACACCATGCGGTCTTGAATTTGTATTTCATCCCCTAGCAAAAGGGCAACACTCTGTGACGCGTTTGGAACGTCCTGAAAATTCGAGCTCACGGCTAGGAGTGGATGTGTGTCGGAATATTCTGTTACACACGTTTCTCGGATGGGACACGACTTCCCGAAACTACAGTGGCGCGTCACTCCAGAATTTTATCTCACTCGATCGTTTCGAGAGCAAGCCAACGCGTTCCAGCAGACTAATAGCACTAGCCTGCGTAGCCGGCTCTGTACGTTTGTTGTTTTCGAGAGGAGTCGGTTACAAGACAGATTCCATGGGTCGCACTCGCCTCCATGGGTCGCACTCGGCTCCGGACCGCGCTTCGCGCGGAGATCCTTCCTCGAAAAAACTTGAGAGCCAGCTAGGCTGGCTAAATAGCACTCGAGAGGAGGTCGCGGCTGCAGGGGGAAGAGCTGTTGGTTGAGCGCCGGACAACCTTCTACGCATTATAAGATGCAACTGTACCACAGGATGTAGCACCAACAGGATGTAGCACACTACGATCATTACTCCTTGCCGCAAGTATAACAAAATGATCACACCCGCCTGTTGCCACTGCAAAGGGACTCTGCAACTCTCCGATTATAATCATGGTCTCGGGACACTTTTTCAATTTTGAACTACTTTACCTTTATTATAAATACATTTTTATTGACTATGGAATAAAAACGATAACCTTAGAGCTCTTTAATATTTGTTGTCGCTTTTGTAATGTTTATGCTTGAAAAAACTTCGCAAACAATTAACATATTAGGGAAGCGGAGAAGACCGAAAACTGAAAACACTCTTTTTAAGCGTAAATGATATGCAAATACCATATTAATTGATTGAACAGCTTGTCATTCATAGAATTACGACAAATCCTCGAAAATCAGGCAGAAAATACTATTAAAACGGGCAAAATAGCGCTACTTCCGGTTTCAGCCTCGTTTTCATGTTGCAGGAGAGCGCGCGTATCAATGATGCTCATTTTAGAGGCTTTCCCGTGCTAGGATTTTTTAGGACTTTTAGTATGTTGTTTAGTACGTTCAACTGACCAATATTGTGAAGAAAAACCTTCTGTTGCAATTAGTGACGGGTCAAACCATAGAATGACTGGACGATAGGCGGGTTCTTGCAAGTTTAGATCGCAATGTGAGTTTATTTATCATCCCAGGATCTGAAAAGTAAATTATTTGAACATTATAACTTGTAAGATTCTAAGCTCATTTCTAAATTATATAAATTATTACATGTATCAATGCCTGCAGGTTTAGTGCCGAGTATAAATGGGAAATGCGGGCGTATGATTTGACCTCCGACTAGCGGAGAGACAAACTCAGTCGACGGCTTTTCGAGCTTGACCCGCCAGAAAATGGACATCAGCTTAGATAACTTTTAGCCGCTCAGAGCAAATAGAAAACCTAGGAAGTTCCGCTGTATTTCATGACTTGAACACTCATCGTGACTCGAGCAGTTTTGTGGTTTAAGCCCGGCTCACTTGTAAAAAAAAACCGCCTGTGATTGGCTAACGCGGGCGAAAGTATGCGAATATTATCGAGTGGCCATACTTGGGCTTCTCGCGCTGTAACGCCATTATCTTGCAGCTCCAAAGGAGTTCAAACGTTTGAATAACAAAACGAATTCGAAGATTCTGGTAGTAGTGGCATCAAGATGTTATAAAGTGACCTGAAATGCTGTTTACGCAGTATGTGAACATGGATGACGATGTTTGTGATATGCTGATATATCATTTCAATTTTCGAATTTGTAATAGTTTTTTTTCTTCTCCTTTTGGCAGGAAACGAGTCGGGCAAGTTCAAATATTTTACGAAACGCTGCTTACTGACGTACTGCTCGAAAAACCAGCTTATGACATCAGTGACTTTGCATGTGAGTAAATAAATTAATGTTTTGAAAGCATTGGTCTATTTAACAATTAGATTACGAGCTCGAGATTTCGACGAGTCAACTATCAGCTCATAGAAATCGAGAGCGAGTATCTAATTGTTTTAGTAAAATCACACTCACACACTACCTTCGAATAATGAAACTTTTTATTTGAAGAAAAATGTTTGTTTTTCTTCAAAACGCGGCCTTTTCAAAACTCACTATCTATGACTCAATAGACAGTGAGTTTTGAGCCAATCAGAATGCAGGATTCGTGATAGTGTGTGAGTGTGATTTTACTAATAAAACGATAGATAGATTGTATGTCGGACGATAATCATTACAGCCGATTGCGTTTGAGCGTTTTACCCTAACAGTTCGCACGTTACGTTTGAACGTTTGAAAGTTGCGTTGTGAGACAAAAAGTCGGACGTTTCCAAGGGCAACCGCCATGTGTATTTTTCACTGACCATCAGAGAGGACAGAACTCTTTGGTTCGCCATAGAAACGTCTCGTTTCATCCTAGAAACGCAAGTTTCAAACGTTCAAACATAACGTGCGAACTGTTAGGGTAAAACGCTCAAACGCAATCGGCTGTAATCAGCAACTAGGCTTTAATGATTGTTCCGCCAACTACGCCATTGCCATTGCCATTGCCATTGCCATTGCCATTGCCATTGCCATTGCCATTGCCATTGCCATTGCCATTGCCATTGCCATTGCCATTGCCATTGCCATTGCCATTGCCATTGCCATTGCCATTGCCATTGCCATTGCCATTGCCATTGCCATTATTATTGTAATTGTCATTCTTATTCTCATTGTTATCGGTATTATATTCATTCTCGTTGACAGCTGATATTGGTGGTAACATGGGACTCTTTCTTGGCTGCAGCATCCTAACAATTTGCGAGTTCCTCGACCTTCTAGTCATGTTGTGTGTCGTGAAATGGAAACGAAACAAAGCGAAAAAATGCTTGAAAAGCGCTGGTTTCACTCGACAAGCCGATAGCATGTCCATCGCTCCAGCCAGAGGTTTGCGCTAGACATTATCCGGCATTTCGACACAGCTCGGCATCCAGGGGTTCATTGCAATGAGCCTCAGTCAGTGCAATGCAAGTGACGTAGCACATTCTTGTTTTGTGCTAAAATAGAAACATATTTTTCACAAACCGGTCCGTTATTGTGTTTTTTTTGTATTATATAATTTAGGCATCTCAAGGGAGAATTAATTCTATTTTTAGCACAGAACAAGGATTTGCTATTTCATGAAGTGTGAAGGTTGAAGCTTCAGGAATATCTCAAAAGATGCACGTTTTATAGGAAATGACCCGTTTTGTCTGTTATTCAATTTCTTGTAAAGCTACTGAACGGAGGGCACAAACTTTGTAAAGGATATCTCTTATATTATATATAAATAGTTAACAAAATGCGATTAATAATAAAACGTATCTGCGCGCAAAAGTTAGTGGGAATATCACTATGGATACAATACACAGAATTAGACATTTGCATGTAATCGATAATTTTCATTATTACATTGTCAATAATAATAATTTATGCATTTGTATATAATATATCGCAATATTCATATCAATATTCAACTCAGAATGCGGTTTGCAGTTTAACAACGTGTCGGACAGTGCGTTCTACAATCAAGACATAACAGTAATCCGCCATTCAGCTACGATTTAATAACAAAAGTCAGAGTACTTTCGGCCCAACCGGCCTCTTCATTGACTAAATGTAACAGCGATTGTACTAGATATATATAGTACATTGATCTGCCCTATTTAGCCCATTCGGTTCACTGCTACGTAGATTATGGATCCACCAGGATGAGTTTTCTGTCACTGGGGATATCCATGCAGAAAGACGTGGAGCACAGGATCAAAGACGAATGCTTTCAAAGCACGATGAACACGTAGGTTTGAAACACAAACCTGGTGCCGCTGTGGTCTGTGGTCACAGGGACGGACGTTGTTGGAGGTGTTGAAGCCCCGGGGGGGGGTTCTCCCTCATATATGGTATACGGGTATGCGCCGCCCTATAGGGTATGCTTTTTGGGCTCCTGAGGTCTACGGTAGGGTACCGTTTTTCGCTTGTTTGGTCGCTGATAGGGTATGTATTTCAGTATGGATACCCAAGTGCAAGCAAAATTCGATCAAAGTTGTGCCGAAATTAGTGGAAAGGTGGTTTATTTTGAAACCTTTTCATTATTATCGAAATACCGCTTTGATTGACCACCCTGGTGACTAACTTCAGGTCTGCGGTAGGGTATACAATTTTGACCGTAGGTCTACCGTAGGGTATAAAAAACGAGGATTTTTGGTATCTGATAGGGTTAGGTTTTGGACACCTTGGCGGAGCACCCCTAACCAAAAATCAGCGGAATTTTGTTACTCATAAAGGTTTTAAAATAAACTGTCTTTATCACTAAATTCGCACAACTTTGACCGAATTTTGCTTGTAGGGTAGCCATACTGAAATAGATACCCTATATAGAATAAGCAAGCGAAACCCGATACACCCTACCGTAGACCTCAGGAGCCCAAAAACCATACCCTATATGGCGGCACATACCCGTATACCATATATGAGGGAGAGTTTGGCGATCGCCAGATTCACCTTGAATCTTGTTAATAAGACGGTCGGTCAGCAATTGGAAATTCTTAAACCTAAAACTATTGTTACATACAGGGCCAGCACAAGGAAGAGTAAATTGGCAGACATTCATGAATTAGGCAATGATAGCAAACATTCTTGTTGAAAGATCAAGAAGAGACCGGTGAGGGTTAAAAAATCACCAGCTAGCTGGTGTGTAAATAAGATATGTCCGGAATTAACACGCGGTGTATCTCAATACGAAGTTCAAAAACAGTCGTTTGCAAATCCTTTTCTTTATCTAGTGTTTGTTCAATATAGATCAGTGGATCGTACCCAAGCTGATACCGATCTGGAGCCAGATGGCGCTCTCACATTCATGCCAAGGCCTGGTTCTTTTGGCGTAACAAACATCTGTGCCAGGTCCTTTAAAACTGCAGCGTTAGAAAAAAAAACTAACTTGCTCGAGGGTCTTCCCTTGCTTTGGCATCAAATGATGAGGGCACGAATGATGTTGGTCTGCTCGCAGGCGTTGGAGAATAGTTTTAGGTCGAGGAACCCGACTTGCTTTCACGTGGCCGCCATCTTGAAATCCAACATGGCGGCCACGCGAAAGCAAACTCGGGTTTCTCGACCTAAAACTACTCTCCAACGCCTGTGAGCAGGCTAGTAGACGAGTAGATATACGGGGTGATTTGTTGCTTGTAAGTCAATCTCAAAGATGTCTATCCACCTTTTGCCTTCTCTCTGGCTGGCCCTCACTGGTGGAAAAAACATGCTCCCTCGACACTAAAACTCTTCTAATTACTGTTATTATAATTTTTCGTGCATCGGCCTTATTATATGTCAACTGGCCATTGCTATTTTATAGGAGTTTATTGGTTTAACGAAAATAGATATGATTTAATGATCTGTATCTCATCCACGCATGAGCATACTCATGGTCACTCATCTCAACATGGACAAATGGAAATGCATCATAAGAACTGGTGTTATCTCCGTGCTCAAACCAAGCAATCCACTTTTACCACCACTGGTCCCCACTGATGGAAAACATGCTCATACGATCCTAAAATGTTAATAATTGGAACTCATTATTTAATTACTATATAATTATAAGTTATGTAATGATTCCGGGCATTTAACACGCTCTTTTTTTTTGTTTGACGAAAGTAAGAATGACCTAGTAATGGTGAGTCCTCCACGTAGCACACTGATGGACAAATAGAAAGTTTTGGTGCTATCTTCTGTGTGCAATATATAATCCCGTTCTGGGTACACATTAGTAATAAGCTGTTCTTTAGTCGTTCTTTATTAAAGTAAATACTTTAATTACAGTCGGATTAGCATACCCTTAAAAGCCGTCTATCTTATCTCAGTTATGCCGTATTTGTATTTTGCACAACCTGCTGGAAATTTACTCCCATGTTTATCACAGTAGGTTAAAAATATTCGTCAGTGATAGCGCTTGAAGTCGGCGAAGCAAGCTTTTGCCGGCATAAAACCTTTTTTTTTAATGACTGGCCATCTATTCTGTATTAATATTAAAATATTTAAGTTTTAAGTTAAAAGTTTATTGTTCTTTGTTAATATTTTTCGGCACCATCAATTATGTAACACCAATCTTTTAAAGACGAAATAATATAAGGAATCATGCGTCTCAACACAGAAGTCGCATCACTTCACTGCTCCCTAGTTTTAGATTTTGTTTTTTATGAAAAAGGAGCACTGAAAGCCCAGTTTATTGAGCTTGATATTCAAGACATAACCGTCCTTGGCTAGCGTTTTGATTTCGGTACAAAAGGCTTTCAATTCAGGTTATTAGTAATCCTTTCCTGTTGGCTTCAACATCTTCACCATGGACGGTAAGAAATTCTGCTTATATTTAAAAATATTAACATCGACTTTTTCGGACTCTATTATCTAGATCTGACAGCTGCGAATTTCCCTTAAAAAGGCAGATAGATCAATTATTGACAGTTTAATGGAAAATCTGCAGACAAGAATAAATATATGTGATTATTCACCTTCAATCAATCGTGAACTTTTTAGATAAAGAACGTGTGCCCCGGGACACCCGTGCTCATCGAGGGAAACAGGGGCGAGTCGTTCTTAAAAAAAAACAAAAAACGTAACCTTCTCATGCAGTAATTTTCTTGCGTCTTGCTGTGTGGAAATTATGCCAGATAAAGGATCTCACCGGACACCTGTCGGGCTCGTTTTACTGTAATTTAAAAGTCAATAGGTATAATATATGTTTAGTCATCAGAACCTCTACTCTCGGAGTCCTTAATGAAAAATGCATATACCTCTAAATAAGAGTTATCATCCACTCAAAGGCTCCAAGTCTTCTTGAAATTCGCTTCAAGCTGCAAAATGTGACTAGACGTAAGTCAATCCATTACGATATTGCTATAGAAATATGAAATTATAACTCTAATTGGGCTTCTTTCCTTGGGCATTTGGTTGTTTATTTAACTTCATGCAAAACCAAAAACGTATTCGAAACTATAGATTTGGCAAGCCACGCCATCGAAGCAAATTCAAAGCTTGACAATCTATCTAATCTTACAAAGCGGTCCACGTTATTTGTACATTTTTCTGTTCATAGTTCCACCAGAAGAAATGACTCTAAGTCCAACTGAAGAGACGATGAATGCTTTCGAGACAAAAATTAAACCACAGGAAGACAGAAACGACAACGGCGTCGATGAAGAGCAAAGCGAAAACGAGAAGGCAAGGTGTCAAAGGGAGAAACTACTGCGAGATTTCAGTGGGTACACGACTTTACACGGGTTCCACTTTCTGCTGGATTCGGGCAGTCTTTATCGTCGTCTATTTTGGATGGCATTACTCATTATTATGATAACTTTGTTTTTCGTCCAATTCAACGAAAGCTACAAAAAACTGAATGCAAATGCAAGCACCCTCAGCAAAGGAGTTTCAAAACCAAAAAGCGTGAAGTTTCCAGCAGTGACAGTTTGCAACCAAAATATGCTGCGCAAGAGTAAAATCATGGGAACTGAAGGGCAGAGATATCTAGATCAACTGGATCCTCTTAAGTTAAAATTCGGCAAGGCGAACATAACAAATGACAGCATCGACATTGAACGAATACTCCTGGCAAATGGCCATAAACTCGACATACATTCTTTCTACCAGTGTTTATACATGGGCAAAGAGTGCACGGCGCATAATTTTAGCACGTTCGTTTGGCACACGGTAAGTGTATTGATCTCAGATATTTCATTCTTATTAAGACGTCATATTATCAAGTAATTGGAGGATCGAAGTTTGGCAAAATGGTGTATAACCTAATTAGTTATCAATATACGTACTTCCTCACTTTTAGTAATTTAATTTGTCACGGACAATTTTTGACAGTTTGGCAACTGTCACTTTCAAGTTCTCCAAGTAATAGAGCAAGTTGTTTGAATTATTAACGAAGGGTAAATGTCCCGTAAATGCACATAGTCTAAGCTTTTCCCTGAAGCTGCTTTTGTAACGTTGTTCAGTGAAGGAGCCGAACCTGCAACGCGTCAGTTTAGAAAAAGAGCAAAAACAGGTGTGAGTCCATTTGATGAGTAGAATATCTTAGAAAGCATACGAAGTGAAAATTGGCTATATTTACGTCTTGTGATTTTAAAAAGCTCATTTCAATGCGCCCTTGCTTCTGGTTTGTACCACGTACATGCTAACGATGCTTTCAGTGGTGCTTTCCAAGTTGGGCTCTCGGTGCTCGACAGAAAACTGACAACAAAAAAGTGGAAGTTGCTGGCGAAACATACACGTTGAAGTTATGATCAAAATGATAATCAAAATTGAAATAATCATCGAAATAGATGCTCCGTCTTGTAAAAAAAAAAACAGGGTGCTCGCAAACGACCAATGTTGGAAGCCTGGCCGATGCTGATATATGATGATATATGCTGTCCATAAATAGCATAATAACACAAACAAATAAACGGGCGTCATTGACTTTTTGGCATTAATTCTATTTTTAGCACAGAACAAGGATTTGCTATTTCATGAAGTGTGAAGGTTGAAGCTTCAGGAATATCTCAAAAGATGCACGTTTTATAGGAAATGACCCGTTTTGTCTGTTATTCAATTTCTTGTAAAGCTACTGAACGGAGGGCACAAACTTTGTAAAGGATATCTCTTATATTATATATAAATAGTTAACAAAATGCGATTAATAATAAAACGTATCTGCGCGCAAAAGTTAGTGGAATATCACTATGGATACAATACACAGAATTAGACATTTGCATGTAATCGATAATTTTCATTATTACATTGTCATAATAATAATTTATGCATTTGTATATAATATATCGCAATATTCATATCAATATTCAACTCAGAATGCGGTTTGCAGTTTAACAACGTGTCGGACAGTGCGTTCTACAATCAAGACATAACAGTAATCCGCCATTCAGCTACGATTTAATAACAAAAGTCAGAGTACTTTCGGCCCAACCGGCCCTCTTCATTGACTAAATGTAACAGCGATTGTACTAGATATATATAGTACATTGATCTGCCCTATTTAGCCCATTCGGTTCACTGCTACGTAGATTATGGATCCACCAGGATGAGTTTTCTGTCACTGGGGATATCCATGCAGAAAGACGTGGAGCACAGGATCAAAGACGAATGCTTTCAAAGCACGATGAACACGTAGGTTTGAAACACAAACCTGGTGCCGCTGTGGTCTGTGGTCACAGGGACGGACGTTGTTGGAGGTGTTGAAGCCCCGGGGGGGGTTCTCCCTCATATATGGTATACGGGTATGCGCCGCCCTATAGGGTATGCTTTTTGGGCTCCTGAGGTCTACGGTAGGGTACCGTTTTTCGCTTGTTTGGTCGCTGATAGGGTATGTATTTCAGTATGGATACCCAAGTGCAAGCAAAATTCGATCAAAGTTGTGCCGAAATTAGTGGAAAGGTGGTTTATTTTGAAACCTTTTCATTATTATCGAAATACCGCTTTGATTGACCACCCTGGTGACTAACTTCAGGTCTGCGGTAGGGTATACAATTTTGACCGTAGGTCTACCGTAGGGTATAAAAAAACGAGGATTTTTGGTATCTGATAGGGTTAGGTTTTGGACACCTTGGCGGAGCACCCCTAACCAAAAATCAGCGGAATTTTGTTACTCATAAAGGTTTTAAAATAAACTGTCTTTATCACTAAATTCGCACAACTTTGACCGAATTTTGCTTGTAGGGTAGCCATACTGAAATAGATACCCTATATAGAATAAGCAAGCGAAACCCGATACACCCTACCGTAGACCTCAGGAGCCCAAAAACCATACCCTATATGGCGGCACATACCCGTATACCATATATGAGGGAGAGTTTGGCGATCGCCAGATTCACCTTGAATCTTGTTAATAAGACGGTCGGTCAGCAATTGGAAATTCTTAAACCTAAAACTATTGTTACATACAGGGCCAGCACAAGGAAGAGTAAATTGGCAGACATTCATGAATTAGGCAATGATAGCAAACATTCTTGTTGAAAGATCAAGAAGAGACCGGTGAGGGTTAAAAAATCACCAGCTAGCTGGTGTGTAAATAAGATATGTCCGGAATTAACACGCGGTGTATCTCAATACGAAGTTCAAAAACAGTCGTTTGCAAATCCTTTTCTTTATCTAGTGTTTGTTCAATATAGATCAGTGGATCGTACCCAAGCTGATACCGATCTGGAGCCAGATGGCGCTCTCACATTCATGCCAAGGCCTGGTTCTTTTGGCGTAACAAACATCTGTGCCAGGTCCTTTAAAACTGCAGCGTTAGAAAAAAAAACTAACTTGCTCGAGGGTCTTCCCTTGCTTTGGCATCAAATGATGAGGGCACGAATGATGTTGGTCTGCTCGCAGGCGTTGGAGAATAGTTTTAGGTCGAGGAACCCGACTTGCTTTCACGTGGCCGCCATCTTGAAATCCAACATGGCGGCCACGCGAAAGCAAACTCGGGTTTCTCGACCTAAAACTACTCTCCAACGCCTGTGAGCAGGCTAGTAGACGAGTAGATATACGGGGTGATTTGTTGCTTGTAAGTCAATCTCAAAAGATGTCTATCCACCTTTTGCCTTCTCTCTGGCTGGCCCTCACTGGTGGAAAAACATGCTCCCTCGACACTAAAACTCTTCTAATTACTGTTATTATAATTTTTCGTGCATCGGCCTTATTATATGTCAACTGGCCATTGCTATTTTATAGGAGTTTATTGGTTTAACGAAAATAGATATGATTTAATGATCTGTATCTCATCCACGCATGAGCATACTCATGGTCACTCATCTCAACATGGACAAATGGAAATGCATCATAAGAACTGGTGTTATCTCCGTGCTCAAACCAAGCAATCCACTTTTACCACCACTGGTCCCCACTGATGGAAAACATGCTCATACGATCCTAAAATGTTAATAATTGGAACTCATTATTTAATTACTATATAATTATAAGTTATGTAATGATTCCGGGCATTTAACACGCTCTTTTTTTTTTGTTTGACGAAAGTAAGAATGACCTAGTAATGGTGAGTCCTCCACGTAGCACACTGATGGACAAATAGAAAGTTTTGGTGCTATCTTCTGTGTGCAATATATAATCCCGTTCTGGGTACACATTAGTAATAAGCTGTTCTTTAGTCGTTCTTTATTAAAGTAAATACTTTAATTACAGTCGGATTAGCATACCCTTAAAAGCCGTCTATCTTATCTCAGTTATGCCGTATTTGTATTTTGCACAACCTGCTGGAAATTTACTCCCATGTTTATCACAGTAGGTTAAAAAATATTCGTCAGTGATAGCGCTTGAAGTCGGCGAAGCAAGCTTTTGCCGGCATAAAACCTTTTTTTTTAATGACTGGCCATCTATTCTGTATTAATATTAAAATATTTAAGTTTTAAGTTAAAAGTTTATTGTTCTTTGTTAATATTTTTCGGCACCATCAATTATGTAAAACCAATCTTTTAAAGACGAAATAATATAAGGAATCATGCGTCTCAACACAGAAGTCGCATCACTTCACTGCTCCCTAGTTTTAGATTTTGTTTTTTATGAAAAAGGAGCACTGAAAGCCCAGTTTATTGAGCTTGATATTCAAGACATAACCGTCCTTGGCTAGCGTTTTGATTTCGGTACAAAAGGCTTTCAATTCAGGTTATTAGTAATCCTTTCCTGTTGGCTTCAACATCTTCACCATGGACGGTAAGAAATTCTGCTTATATTTAAAAATATTAACATCGACTTTTTCGGACTCTATTATCTAGATCTGACAGCTGCGAATTTCCCTTAAAAAGGCAGATAGATCAATTATTGACAGTTTAATGGAAAATCTGCAGACAAGAATAAATATATGTGATTATTCACCTTCAATCAATCGTGAACTTTTTAGATAAAGAACGTGTGCCCCGGGACACCCGTGCTCATCGAGGGAAACAGGGGCGAGTCGTTCTTAAAAAAAAAACAAAAAACGTAACCTTCTCATGCAGTAATTTTCTTGCGTCTTGCTGTGTGGAAATTATGCCAGATAAAGGATCTCACCGGACACCTGTCGGGCTCGTTTTACTGTAATTTAAAAGTCAATAGGTATAATATATGTTTAGTCATCAGAACCTCTACTCTCGGAGTCCTTAATGAAAAATGCATATACCTCTAAATAAGAGTTATCATCCACTCAAAGGCTCCAAGTCTTCTTGAAATTCGCTTCAAGCTGCAAAATGTGACTAGACGTAAGTCAATCCATTACGATATTGCTATAGAAATATGAAATTATAACTCTAATTGGGCTTCTTTCCTTGGGCATTTGGTTGTTTATTTAACTTCATGCAAAACCAAAAACGTATTCGAAACTATAGATTTGGCAAGCCACGCCATCGAAGCAAATTCAAAGCTTGACAATCTATCTAATCTTACAAAGCGGTCCACGTTATTTGTACATTTTTCTGTTCATAGTTCCACCAGAAGAAATGACTCTAAGTCCAACTGAAGAGACGATGAATGCTTTCGAGACAAAAATTAAACCACAGGAAGACAGAAACGACAACGGCGTCGATGAAGAGCAAAGCGAAAACGAGAAGGCAAGGTGTCAAAGGGAGAAACTACTGCGAGATTTCAGTGGGTACACGACTTTACACGGGTTCCACTTTCTGCTGGATTCGGGCAGTCTTTATCGTCGTCTATTTTGGATGGCATTACTCATTATTATGATAACTTTGTTTTTCGTCCAATTCAACGAAAGCTACAAAAAACTGAATGCAAATGCAAGCACCCTCAGCAAAGGAGTTTCAAAACCAAAAGCGTGAAGTTTCCAGCAGTGACAGTTTGCAACCAAAATATGCTGCGCAAGAGTAAAATCATGGGAACTGAAGGGCAGAGATATCTAGATCAACTGGATCCTCTTAAGTTAAAATTCGGCAAGGCGAACATAACAAATGACAGCATCGACATTGAACGAATACTCCTGGCAAATGGCCATAAACTCGACATACATTCTTTCTACCAGTGTTTATACATGGGCAAAGAGTGCACGGCGCATAATTTTAGCACGTTCGTTTGGCACACGGTAAGTGTATTGATCTCAGATATTTCATTCTTATTAAGACGTCATATTATCAAGTAATTGGAGGATCGAAGTTTGGCAAAATGGTGTATAACCTAATTAGTTATCAATATACGTACTTCCTCACTTTTAGTAATTTAATTTGTCACGGACAATTTTTGACAGTTTGGCAACTGTCACTTTCAAGTTCTCCAAGTAATAGAGCAAGTTGTTTGAATTATTAACGAAGGGTAAATGTCCCGTAAATGCACATAGTCTAAGCTTTTCCCTGAAGCTGCTTTTGTAACGTTGTTCAGTGAAGGAGCCGAACCTGCAACGCGTCAGTTTAGAAAAAGAGCAAAAACAGGTGTGAGTCCATTTGATGAGTAGAATATCTTAGAAAGCATACGAAGTGAAAATTGGCTATATTTACGTCTTGTGATTTTAAAAAGCTCATTTCAATGCGCCCTTGCTTCTGGTTTGTACCACGTACATGCTAACGATGCTTTCAGTGGTGCTTTCCAAGTTGGGCTCTCGGTGCTCGACAGAAAACTGACAACAAAAAAGTGGAAGTTGCTGGCGAAACATACACGTTGAAGTTATGATCAAAATGATAATCAAAATTGAAATAATCATCGAAATAGATGCTCCGTCTTGTAAAAAAAAAAACAGGGTGCTCGCAAACGACCAATTGTTGGAAGCCTGGCCGATGCTGATATATGATGATATATGCTGTCCATAAATAGCATAATAACACAAACAAATAAACGGGCGTCATTGACTTTTTGGCATTTTTTGGAGTTCGTCACCTTGGAGTTCGTCATGATTAATTCTTAGTATTAAGACATCTTATTATCAGTGCACAGCGCATTTTAGCACGTCATCATGCCATTTTGAAAGCGTAGGTGTCTCACGAGTACATGGCTTCGTTGCATTAGCAGCAGCTCTGTCTGCAACCAATCAATGCGCGTCTGTGACTCGACACCCCATCACATGGTGACGCTGTTACGAATCCTTTTACCTCCAACTTGCTCGAAATAGACCTCCTCGACTTGGGCGTAATGTTTTCCCATTTCAGATCACGTGGCATTCCCATGACTATTCTCTCTTTCTTTTTCTGCTACGCGCCAAAGTATATATGAATATGGAAGCAACCCAAACAAAGAGAGAATACGAGTTCATGGGTATGCAACGTGATCTGAAATGGGCAAAACATTACGCCCAAGCCGAGGAGGTCTATTACACCGAGGTTGCTCTACTCAATAAATAATGTGTGTTTCTCCAACTTGTCAACTTTGATCCACAATTACGCGCGTTGTCCACGAATAAATCAGTTGGCATTTTTTTTTGGAACAGAGATCAATGTGTGGTATATGTAGCTGGAGTACGCAGAACAATTTCAAACTGACGAAAAAACGTTGTCGAGTTTTTGATATAGCTTTTCAAACGTATCGTTCAATGTCGAGAAGACGAAGAACAAAGTCTATGCAAGTTAAGATGGCGCATCAAGCGTGCGAGAGCCCCTTTAACGTATGATCTGTGAGTTTGAGAAGAACGTTTTCGAAATGCCATTTGCCATTGTTCAACAGAGGGGCCTATGCCACACGTTCAACTCTCAGTCGAATCCAGCGACACCCAATGAAGTGAACGCTGGAGGGATGCAGAGAGGCCTGACGATACAGCTGGACGCCCAACCTGAAGAATATTATGGTCCATTTAGCTATATGGCTACGGGTTTCAAAATAGCGGTACACGATCAAAGTGAAATGCCTGACATGGATCAAGATGGGATTGACCTGTCGCCGGGATTTTTTACTAACATTAGGGTCACCAGACAGCAGGTAAATTCACTTTAAGGCCCGTTTACACTTGCAATTTTTGCTGCAATTTTTGTCGCTCAATCGCGGCGATTTGTCTCGCGCATACACGTCGACTCAAAATCACTAATGTAAACTAGGTGCAACTCGGCACGATCGGCCGCAATTTTTGTCGCGTGATGTCGCGGAGATTTCGAACATGTTCCATTATTTTGCCGCAAGTTAGTTAGATGTAGGCAATCGTGCAATAACTTTGAATAAAACTTAAAATTGAACGAGCGTAGAGCTCCTACAAAATTATGATTTCTCTTTAATCTTGTAAGCGAATCAAAGCGAAATGATCATTGATTAGACACAGAAGTCTTTGGCGATTTAGTGCCGCAACAATGTTCTTCTTGTACACGCGTCCTGTATGGAGTTATTATGCGGGACGGGTTTCTCACCTCAATGATCGTTTCGCTTTCGCTAACTGGATTACCTTTGTATTAACAATAAAACCATTAGCAAAGGAAGACAAAGAGCAGATACTTCTCTTGTGGTCTTGGTGGGTATTACCTCCATATATATGAAACTGATATACACTTTTTTGCAAAAACATTGATACCCTAGATATATATGTATCTTTTGTCTTCTTGTCAAATTTGACAGCTGAAACAATGGAGAACAAAGGATGTATGTATGTATTTCTTGGGACAGTGTTTTTTGCAAAACAGTGTATATGAAACCATATATATATGCAATATACACCATAATTACCATGGACATCTGCACGATCAGATGGTTGACTAAAACTACCAACTCTTTACAGTTTGTTTGCTGGCCTCGTTTGCCACAATTGAAAAATTGTGAATTTCTTTTTGATTTCCAGGAAATAGCCCTGCCAGCTCCATATGCTTCAAATTGTAGCTCCATTCCACTGCTAAACTTCAGTTCTTATTCAATGAAATCGTGCATGTATGAGTGCTCTAGTAGGGTAATAGCAGAGACCTGCCAGTGCCATTATATTGGGATGGTTGGTAAGTAAACGTTTAGATGTACAAATTGTCTTCATTATTGCTATCACGACCATTCACTTCATCAACAACAACACCGTTAGTATCATTGTTATCAAGGTCACCAATATCATCTTCGTGATAAATCCGATTACGTGTGAATATGTTGATGTAGTTTATGCGGGCTCATGTTCCTTTTGTCCTCCACCACTCCTCCTTTTCATCGTAATCCGTTACCTCCTCCTCTTTCTCCTGCTCCTCCTCATCCTCTTTGCCCTCTCCCTCTTTGCCATTTTCCTCTTTGTACTCCTCTCATCTTCATCGTAATCCTTTACCTCCTCATCTTTCTCCTGCTCCTCCTCATCCTCTTTGCCCTTCCCCTCTTTGCCATTTTCCTCTTTGTACTCCTCTCATCTTCATCGTAATCCTTTACCTTCTCATCTTTCTCCTGCTCCTCCTCATCCTCTTTGCCCTCTCCCTCTTTGCCATTTTCCTCTTTGTACTCCTCTCATCTTCATCGTAATCCTTTACCTCCTCATCTTTCTCCTGCTCCTCCTCATCCTCTTTGCCCTTCCCCTCTTTGCCATTTTCCTCTTTGTACTCCTCTCATCTTCATCGTAATCCTTTACCTCCTCATCTTTCTCCTGCTCCTCCTCATCCTCTTTGCCCTCCCCCTCTTTGCCATTTTCCTCTTTGTACTCCTCTCATCTTCATCGTAATCCTTTACCTCCTCATGTTTCTCCTGAACCTCCTCATCCTCTTTGCCCTCCCCCTCTTTGCCATTTTCCTCTTTGTACTCCTCTCATCTTCATCGTAATCCTTTACCTCCTCATGTTTCTCCTGCACCTCCTCGTCCTCTTTGCCCTCCCCTTCTTTGCCATTTTCCTCTTTGTACTCCTCTCATCTTCATCGTAATCCTTTACCTCCTCATGTTTCTCCTGAACCTCCTCGTCCTCTTTGCCCTCCCCCTCTTTGCCATTTTCCTCGTTTTACTCCTCTCATCTTCATCGTAATCCTTTACCTCCTCATGTTTCTCCTGCACCTCCTCGTCCTCTTTGCCCTCCCCCTCTTTGCCATTTTCCTCTTTGTACTCCTCTCATCTTCATCGTAATCCTTTACCTCCTCATGTTTCTCCTGCACCTCCTCGTCCTCTTTGCCCTCCCCCTCTTTGCCATTTTCCTCGTTTTACTCCTCTTCTCCTCATCGTAATCCTTTTCCTCCTCCTCTTTTTCCTGCTCCTCCTCATCCTCTTTGCCCTCCCCCTCTTTGCCATTTTCCTCGTATTACTCATCTCCTCCTCATCGTAATCCTTTTCCTCCTCCTCTTTCTCCTGCTCCTCCTCTTTGCCCTCCTCTTCTTTACCGTTTTCCTCACGTACTTCTCCTCTTTGTAATTTTCCTCTCTGTACTCCTCCTCTTCCTCTTATTAAATCCTTTTCCTCCTCCTCTTTCTCCTGTTCCTTATCATCCTCTTTGTCCTCCTCCTCTTCTTCCTCGTTCTTACCCTCCTCCTTTTTCTCCTGCTCCTTCTCTTCTTTGTCCTGCCCCTCTTTGTTCTCCACCTCTTTTTTTCTCCTCCTCCTCCTCCTCCTCCTCTTTTTTCTTCCCCTCCTCTTCCTCCGCGCTATCTCCTCCCTCGCCTCTTCCCTCCGCGCTTGCTCCTCCCTCTCTTCTTCCTGTTTCTCCTCTTCGTCTTCTTGCTCCTCTTCTTACTTCTGTTCATCATCATCATTATCAATATCATCTTCACCATTGTTGACGTCTTTATCGTTGTTGTCATTAGACCATTGGAATCAGACTTCCAGATTACATCTACTTTAGGAAACAACAGCTTTTTTGTATTTTTTTATTTATTTCAGGTATTAATGTCACCAAGTGGCGAAAATGGTGTTCATCATATGATATTGTAAATTGTGTATCCCCATTACAAAGTAAGAGTAATAGTCAAAAGACATATCTGTTCTGTGGAAATTTTTCACTATCCCTTTCTACCCTGGATTTCCAGTGAAAGTATTCAAGATAAAACCCTGAAGTTTATGTTTGCCCACCTTGGAATTCCATTTTTTGGGACCACCCACCCTGGAATTCCAGGGGTCCTCAATTAGTGGTGCAGATATTCCTTTTGCGACTGACAATAACATTTTCATCCATGTTATTAAGTTTGGGATGTTGCTTTCTATCTTTTATAATGATACTTTGTCTATATTCGGGAGAGAGGTGCAGGATTGCATTTATCATTATATCAAGGCTAATTATCAAAATGTGATATATCATGATATTTCTTATATGTTTTTTGTATACTAGGCACATAATATCATGATATATCACTGGTCTGATAAGGGGTTGATTTTTTGATATTCAGTAAAGGGTTTTTATAATATAATCACCTGCTTATCATGATATTATCAGAATAATGAATTAAGGAAGAATTTCTCCTAAGGTCCATGATATAGTGATAAATCATGATATTATCAAAATATTTAATTATCTAAAAATTTCTTCTAATGCCCATGATAAAGTGATAAATCATGATATTATCAAAATATTAAATTATCTAACAATTTCTTCTAATGCCCATGATATAGTGATAAATCATGATATTATCAGAATATTTAATTAGCTAAGAATTTCTTCTAATGCCCATGATATAGTGATAAATCATGATATTATCAGAATATTTAATGAAGTCAATTTTCTTCCTAGGGCCTTAGAGAGAGTGATATCATGATATTTTCAGAATATGTAATGAGGTCAATTTTCTACCAAGGGCTTTGAGAGAGTGATATATCATGATATTATCGGAATATTTAATGAGGTCACTTTTTCTTCCTAGGGCTTTGAGAGAGTGATATATAGTGTAATATTCCTCCCTGTGTATTGTTATGATAATTAGGTATGGGGAATCGCTCTGGCCTGGGACAAGCCCAGGTCAGGCGAAAGATGGAGGAAATAACATCAACCCGATTCAACTCGCAGGGAGGGTGGGTGGGTCGACAACCCTTTCTCTTTCGCTGCTTGACTGAATGACAAGGGATTGTTAGGATAATACTTCTTTTATATTACAATCCCCAGGGAGTTTATTACCAATGCAAATGGAGTTTGCATAGTGTAATATTCCTCCCTGTGTATTGTTATGATAATTAGGTATGGGGAATCGCTCTGGCCTTCCCCAAGCCTGCCTTCATTCTGAGCTCTTTTAGCACGCGCCACAATCTAATTACTTCTTACAGGAAGATATAATTACATACATTAATTACATACATTATAACATACATTATTTCCATTCATGACATAATAACATGTATTGCTGATGTCTTAATTTTCCCACTATTAGCGCACCCATTACACTGATGGATATCCCATTTACTCATCATAACTTATTTCTCTATCCCAAACCTTATCTCCCAAACCTTACCTCCCAAACCTTATCTCCCAAACCTTATCTCTCCCAAACCTTATCTCCCAAACCTTATCTCTCCCAAACCTCAAACCTCTCTCTAAAAACCTAATACAATAACGAATAAATTGCAATGCCAGAAAATATGAAATATATACTATACTAATAATAATAACTACAAACGATCCCTTCCTGGTCGGGAACCCCTCCAGATTGCATCCAACCCAAGGGTGACATGCAACAACCATAACATTTCAAACAGAATCTGCACCTTGTGCACATATAACAGCATTATGCAATTAGGGGTTCCCAACCAGGAGGGAGCAACTTCAAACACGCCTGAGAACAGGACGTCTGGAGGCCTACCAAGAGTATGTATAGACCCGCAGGAGTTACTCACCCTGATTCAGAACTATAAATATATTTTTTAAATACTACATTTATTTTACATCTATATGCAACATATCCAGTGTGCTTAACCACAACAGGTATTTCATATTTCAGCCCCACAGGCAAAAAATAATTTTAAACCTCTCAGGTATTTCATATTCAAGCCTCACAGGCAAATAAAAATTTTAAACCTCACAGGTATTTCATATTCAAGCCTCACAGGCAAACAAACAATTTCAACCTCACAGGTATTTCATATTCAAGCCTCACAGGCAAATAAAAATTTTAAACCTCTCAGGTATTTCATATTCAAGCCTCACAGGCAAATAAAAATTTTAAACCTCACAGGTATTTCATATTCAAGCCCCACAGGCAAATAAAAATTTTAAACCTCACAGGTATTTCATATTCAAGCCTCACAGGCAAATAAAAAATTTTAAACCTCACAGGTATTTCATATTCAAGCCTCACAGGCAAATAAAAATTTTAAACCTCACAGGTATTTCATATTCAAGCCCCACAGGCAAATAAAAATTTTAAACCTCACAGGTATTTGATATTCAAGCCTCACAGGCAAATAAAAATTTTAAACCTCACAGGTATTTCATATTCAAGCCTCACAGGCAAATAAAAATTTTAAACCTCTCAGGTATTTCATATTCAAGCCCCACAGGCAAATAAAAATTTTAAACCTCACAGGTATTTCATAGTTCAGCCTCACATAAGCATTCAATTCAGATAACAATTATTATCACTACAGGTACTTATAAATATAATAGATAAATAATTTCTACCTTAGGAGAAACAATACCCGTTGTGAGTCAGCAGCGGTTTCTTACTGTAATGGCGTCTGGAGTAATCTTGACTGTTAAACTTCGAATCTGTCTGAATCAACGTCTTTGACAAACCATCCACCCTTCATGATTTCAGACCAGGAATAGAAGAGCATACACCCAAGAAGCTTCGCCTGTCAATTTGACGCGTCAATGCGTACGTCGTGAGTCACTCACTCGTCGCTAGAGTGAGTCATGGCGTCTCTCTTGTACGGCCTCATTCTCGCCGAAGTTCGAATCCGTCTCAATCCACACGTCTTTACCAAACCATCCGACCTTGTCATTTCAATCTTGAAAGAAAATATACCAAGGACACTTCTGGCGTTTCTTTGGAGGTTGTCCCAAATCTAGTGACGCTCAGACGTTGCAAAACCAATTCACCGACCGAGACAAAACCTGATTTATGAAGAAGAAACGAAGATATAATTACAAATTGATAAAGCCAATAAAGAGAAATAAAAGTCAATAAAGAGTCAACGACACACACACAAACGCTAATAACTTATTAAACATGAAGCTGTCCGTGGCTGTGACTTTGTTCTTCATCCCTAAACCGAGTTGAATCGGGGTTGATGGTACCAAGTCCTGCGAAGAGACAACCGTTTCTCTTTCGCTGCTTGACTGAATGACAAGGGATTGTTAGGATAATACTTCTTTTATATTACAATCCCCAGGGAGTTTATTACCAATGCAAATGGAGTTTGCATAGAGGATATTACACGATGGCGCGAAGATATGAGTTTTATTTTCGAGTGGCAAGAACAATATTTTACGAATGAGCGCAGCGAATGAGTAAAATATTGTTTTTGACACGAGAAAATCAAACTCATATCTTCAAGGCACCGTGTAATTTTCTTTTTATTATATAGACAAACCAGAAAAAATATTCCAAATTGATTTCCAAGCACTTTTGTTTTGACCGATATCCTCACTAGTAAGGATATGGAAAATATGTCACTATTATCTAGAGGGGGGGGGGCTATGTTGATTTTGAGGCGGGGCCTCTGTTTTTCCCTAATATGATTTAGGGGGGGCTATGGAAAATTTCCAACAAAAATAACATTGAGCATAGGGGGGGGGGGGGGGGGGCAACCATTTTTTCCCGAAAAAAAATTATACGAAAATACAGTAAAAACCCGCGTATAAGAACCTGTTAGGCTAAAATTTTGATTTATCACCCTCGACATAATAACATAATAAGGTTATTAAATAAATTTTAAGTTAGGTTCTTATCAGTGGAGTTGCTGTAAAAGTGTGTAGGTAGAAACTCCTCAATTGGAAGATTATCGTCTGATTATATTTAAAAGTAACTAGACATTCATTTTTTTCTTTCTGAAAAAATAGATAAGATTAATAGCAATCTTCAGGATAAATAACTATCACAAGACTTTAATTTGGCTAAGGGTGGGTGTGACATGTATATGTGGGGGGGGGGAGGGGCTATGATATTTTTCTTTGAATAACTGACATCTCTTGAGGGGGGGTCAGGATAAAAACTCTGAGATCATCAGGGGGGGGCTTCAAAAAATGACAAGAGAAAAATTAGGAAATCATCATAGGCCCCCCTCTAGATAAATTATGAATGCTACCTAAAACACTCGTGTCTATATAATAAATCATGATATTATCAGAATATTTAATGAGGGCAATTTTCTTCCTAGGGCCTTGAGAAGGTGATATATCATGATATTATCAAAATGTTTAATGAGGTCAATTTTCTTCCTATTTAATGAGAACTAGATAAATAAATAAATACGGTAGTACCTTGGTTATAAGGCTTCACATTCTGACTTCCATTAGCCAAGGATATGAGCACGGTAATTAATACCTTGGTTATAAGGCTTCACATTCTGACTCCAATTAACCCAGAAGAAACAGCCAACTATTTTTCTCCTGCGGATTTGTAGAAAAATGCTATGAGCATAGAGGTTCTTTCCTGCGCATTTGTAGAACGAGGCAATGTGCAATAGCGAGCTTTTTTTTCCTATAGTTCTCTCCTGCGCATTTGTAGAATGAGGCTATATGTATAGTGAACTAATTCTTTCCGGCGCATTTTGTAGAACGAGGCTATGTGTATAGAGAACTGAGAACTAGTTCCTTCCTGCGCATTTGTAAAACGAGGCTATGTGTGTAAATAACTAGTTCTTTCCTGCGCATTTGTAGAACGAGACTGTGTATAGAGAACTAGTTCTTTCCTGCGCATTTGTAGAATGAGGCTATGTGTGTAGAGAACTAGTTCTTGCCTGCGGATTTGTAGAACGTGAGTATGTGTGTTCTTTCATGCGCATTTGTAGAACGAGGCTATGTGCATAGAGAACTAGTTCTTTCCTGCGCATTTGTAAGAAGGAGGCTATGTATGTAGAGAACTAGTTCTTTCCTGCGCTTTTGTAGAACAAGGCTATGTGTGTTCTTTCATGCGCATTTGTCGAACGAGGCTATGTGTATAGAGAACTAGTTCTTTCCTGCGCATTTGTAGAAGGATGCTGTGTATAGAGAACTAGTTCTTTCAAGCGCATTTATAGAACGAGGCTATGTGTATAGAGAACTAGTTCTTTCAAGCGCATTTATAGAACGAGGCTATGTGTATAGTGAACTAGTTCTTTCCTGCGCATTTGTAGAATGCGGGTATTTGTATAGAGAACTAGTTCTTTCCTGCGCATTTGTAGAACGAGGCTATGTGTATAGAGAACTAGTTCTGTCAAGCGCATTTATAGAACGAGGCTATGTGTATAGTGAACTAGTTCTTCCCTGCGCATTTGTAGAATGCGGGTATGTGTATAGAGAACTAGTTCTTTAAAGCGCATTTATAGAACGAGGCTATGTGTATAGAGAACTAGTTCTGTCAAGCGCATTTATAGAACGAGGCTATGTGTAGTTCACTATTAGTGAACTAGTTCTTTCCTGCGCATTTGTAGAATGCGTGTATGTGTGTAGAGAACTAGTTCTTGCCTGCGCATTTGTAGAACGAGACTGTGTATAGAGAACTAGTTCTTTAAAGCGCATTTATAGAACGAGGCTATGTGTATAGAGAACTAGTTCTGTCAAGCGCATTTATAGAACGAGGCTATGTGTATAGAGAACTAGTTCTTTCCTGCGCATTTGTAGAACGAGACTGTGTATAGAGAACTAGTTCTTTCCTGCGCATTTGTAGAACGAGGTTATGTGTATAGAGAACTAGTTGTTCCCAGCGTATTTGTAAAATGAGGCTATGTGTTTAGAGCTAGTTCTTTCCTGCGCATTTGTAGAGCGAGGATATGTGTATAGAGAACTAGTTCTTTCCTGCGCATTTGTAGAACGAGGTTATGTGTATAGAGAACTAGTTCTTTCCTGTGCATTTGTAGAACGAGGCTATGTGTATAGTGAACTATTTCTTTTCGGCGCATTTGTACAACAAGACTATGGTATAGTGAACTGAGTTCTTTCCTGTGCATTTGTAGAACGAGTTTTGTGAATCACTGTTTCAAGAGGCATTTGTGTGGAACATGCTCACTTGTAAACCCGAAAGAATAATAATAATAATAATAATAATAATAATAATAATAATATATTAATAGAAATAGTGAGCCGAAGCTTATCTGTTTCTTTGATTATTTTATTGCACCTTTTGCCAAATGGTTGCAAATCCTAGGCCTGCTGGACTTCTATAGGACTTGTCAAGAACGTGCCTGGCTATATGATAACTTTATGATAATAAAATACTAACTGAGAGGACTGAAAATGGAGAATGCGGTTATTTGATATTATCGTGATATATCACACAAGTTCGTGATTATCTGATAAATCTTGATATTATCACCAAAATATCACTCAAATTTCATAATATCATTTATCAATTTGATGATATACAATCATGATATTTTGAGAAACCGCAATCCTGCAACTTAGTGATATTCGGCCACCGTAACTACGGGATACACGCTAGTTTAGCCGCACCTTACGCAATAATTGTTTTTTCCTCCCCAAAAGTGAAAATGAGCCCGTCGCTGTGTGATTGCCCTAGACCATGCAGTGCCACCAAATACAACCTCCAATCATCCACTGCCTATTTTCCATCCGAGTCTCTGTGGGAAACCCTCCTACCGATCATCAACAGACTGAACTTAACATTCGGTATAAAGACTACCGGCAAAAGCGACGAGGAGATCTTCCGGCTCACACAGGAATGGGTCAGGTATGCAAATGTTACTGTCATATGCGGGTTGCCTGTGGTGAGATCTAGCCAATGAAATGCCCGGATGGTGGTTCTGGAAAACAAATCAAGACTAAAGTTTCCTTTTAAAACGTCTGTTGCTTTTCTCCATATGGAAACTCTGCATACCATAACGTTTTTTTTGCTTTTTCGATTGAATTAGAAGGCTGCAAAATCCATCAAAACTAATAGACATTCGAGAAATGATGTTGTTCGCGTCTTTTCCACCAATTTTTTTACGGGAGATTGTATAAACAATAGACTCAAGAGACCACAGGAAGCCCACATAATCACTAGAAATACGACACAGATCTTGATATGCAAAACTTTGTCATATTCAACTTGCGCATTTATAAATTTTTGTATCATCTTGAGTGACCCTAAGGTTGACTACAAAAATGTGTCAGCGAATTCTAAATTGTTTTTTGTTGTACCAATTTTATGACGGATTTTTCATTCAGAACGCGCTATTTCTGTTTCTGTTTCTTCAAAACGCAATAAAATTCTAAATATCGAACATACAAAAACTCGCTAGCACAGTTTTGGAGTCCAACTTAATGTCATTAATTTGATACAAAACTTGGTGGTTCTATGAACTTTACTGACTTGAGAAAATCAGTTTATGACAAATAATTGTTTTCTACTCTTTAAATGTATTTGTGTGAAATAAAAATGGAATGGAATTGAATTGATATATACCTCTATTTCTAATTTTTAATAAATTGTTTACTGAAATAATATATTTGGTTTCAGGAAACGTTTTTGCATGGCCAATATATATTTCGAAACTCTTTGACGGACGTTCTGGAGGAAAAACCGGCATACGATCTTACCGCTTTTTGGGGTGAGTTATGATATGTTGGAATTTCGCGGTAAACGGGATTCTGCTTGAGCAGCTTGCCGCCATCTTTCTAGTACACCCTTGTTTTTAGAATATATGTTATCGGGACACTGCACTTAGACCAACATTGTGTTAGGCCTTTGTGGTTAAAAATGATAGCGAAAAGCACATGGCGCTATGACTTGTGCTAGAAACATGTATGCTAAATACACAATGCCCACTCGTTCACTATATTTTCTAATCAGTTTGGAGTGTCTATTGCTCTAGTTTTCTCGCGTCTATCTCCTCTGTGCTTTGTTATTTTGCTATATGTAATTTCAATCTGGCGTACGAGACCACCAGAGAACTAATAAAGCGCACAAGTAGGTTTTATGCCCTCACCACGAAAGGCTCCAAAACGCCGATTGTGCTTCTCGACAGGTTATGTGACGGTTTGCGCTTACATATCAAGAAAATTTCACCAAAAACTGCCGCCGTTGCTAACTTTCCTTATTATGAAATCATTCCTTGCCTTATTTGGAAGATTTTTAGAGAAATGCAGGCAAATTCCCCAGAACTTGCAGATGTTCGAGAAACATCGTTCTCTTGGTCGCCATTTTGTTTTTTCTCGGCCACTGGGCCCTGGTGAGGATTTTGGAAAAACAAAACAGGCAGCCCGCTATTCGACTTTTATAAAAACGACAGACTTTCTTGATAGGATAACTTTTTATGCTTGCACTTGCGTGTGAACCGGCTTTAACACATGCTTTTACCATATTTGTTTCAGCTGACCTCGGTGGTAATATGGGATTGTTCCTAGGCTGTAGCGTTCTCACACTGTTTGAGTTTTTCGACCTCCTCGTCATGGTTTGTCTGTACGGCTGGCACAAAGGCAAACAAAGGGTGGTTACGATGAAAACTGACGGCGACCGGTGACCACAGAAGGCTTATAGCCTGCTTGCAAGAGGCGGAGCGAAAAACACCTGAATTATCGACTGCTGCTAGCGCGCTTCAAAATGCAAGATGGCGGCGGCAGTTGATCTGCAAGCAGGCAACAGCGCGGCCTAATCCTCGAAAATCTCTAGTACTTTTCTCGGGCTTTTCTATGACTCTAAAACTCGGAAACGCTTTGCTACGCAGGCTTAGTTTCCTCGCAAAAAGTGTCCTTGCAGCTGAGTAACGCGCAAAAGGCACCAAAATAATCCAGATGGCTATGCAAACACTAGTAAAACGTATCCTGGCAATAATTTGATAAGGACACTTGATGTCTCCTTAAACTAGTGCAATTGGAGAGTATAGACGCTTAGTAGAAGAAAAAGAGAAATATGACAAGAAATCGATCAAAGAAGGGTAATTATAACAACATGGAACGGAAAATCATCGTGTAGCATCATAGCTACAAACGACGATATGACACATTGCGGTGTACGCTTTAGTTGTTAGAACATCGAAATACGGTTTTGATGAGAATTTCATTCCGCCTTAAAAAGACGACATTAGCAGCAATAAGGGTCAAGATGGCGGCGGCTCGTATGCAAATAAGGTCAAAATGGCGACCGTGACTAACAGAAAAACATATGGGGAAAGATAATTTCTCGGGGAAGATGCCGTCGGTTCAGTTTTGCGCGACTTAAATCCGAAACAATGATGTTTATTGTACTCACCGGGCTACAACATAGTTTTCTAGGCAGACAATAAATGGGTTCCTGAGCTGGTCCTTTTCAGTGCTTTAAGAAAGCTCCTTATGTTACACATTTCCTTATAATCGAGGTTCACGGCAGTTGAGATCATGACAAACAGTCGCTGATTCGAGAACAAACGCTTTCGAAATGTAGAGTTGCGCGACTCGGGAATGCTTCTACGATATACATAGTATCCGAATGAGGGCAAAATGTTCCGTAAATCTCCCTTGAATGTGGTTCCATGATTGAATAAAAGTTCCCTATTTCCCGGCCGTGGATTCACCAACAGGACGCCATGTTTATTGCTCGAGCGAGCGCAGCGAGCGAGAGCAACTCTAATTTTGTACCACAGTTTGCAATTTTTGTACCACAGTTTGCAAATGTACCGTACTCACGAGCTCACCAATGGCCTCTTTGATTCTCGCGTAAATCTCGCGCATGCGCAGTACGATTATAAATTGTGAGACGGGATTTTTGGGGGGCTGGCGGCAACATGCCACAGGGTACCCGTTTGTAGACCCAAGTTTGGTATACCATAATTCGGTTTCTCGACGAAACGTGTTCTTCTGGGTCTTTTTCACAACACTACAGAAGTGAAGCGGCGTGTTTGTGGAAATTTCAGGGAATTCGGTAAGTATAAACGTTATGAATCACTTTAGTTATATTCTCGAAAGCTATCACAGCTTTCAAAGCATGTTATTCACTGGTATGAGATCATTTTCACAGCAGATTTATCGACGACTATACGATTTGCGAGTCCGATGGTGGCCATCGAAAACAACACGTTTGGCTTTGCCAAATCTCCCCATTTTTGGGGGGTTGCCTGTAATAATCAGGTCTCCTCCGACTTGGAGGGATTATCATCCCGGTGTGGGATTGCCAAACTAACCCAATGCCTATCAAGGCGGGTAATCAAATCAACCCAATGCCTATTACGGCGGGTATACAAACTAACCCTTCGCCTCTGGACTGGTGGCGTATGGGATCAAATGAACAGTCCAAAACCCATTGTCTGATGGCTGTATGGCTTTGGGTAAAGAACCAGCCAAGCAAAATAACTCAATGCCTAGCATGGCATAATGATAAACCCAACATGGGTGCAAACCAGTCATTATACTGCAGTACCAATGAGCTTTACACAACATTGTCAACTGACACTACCAGTGAAAACACAACTTTGAAAGCTGTGATGACCCAATAACTTACTCAGGTAGTTCTGTACTTTTATGTGATGAAACTGTTAATCATGTGGAAGGGAATACCAATGATAGTATGCAGAATTATTTCAGGAGCTCTGTTAGAACACGTACTAAAGATTTCAAGAGACAAAAGAGAGCATTTCAAATGCTCAGCCAAATTATGAAACTATTGACACTGCTACATTTAGTGAAATGCAATACATAGCATATAGTATCATAAAGTCCCATTCTGAGGATTTTTCAAACAACAAGGAATCTCTATGCCTTATTTTAAGTGGGGTAGCTGGAACTGGAAAAAAGCTATCTCATTAATGCTGTTCGTGCACTTTTAAAACACAAGTGTGCAGTAACTGCTACAACTGGCAAAGCCTCATTTAACATACAAGGAGTTACTATCCATTCCCTGTTAAAACTTCATGTTGGACCAAGAGGCAATAAAGACCTTGCAGGACAAAGCTTGAGTAGATTGCAAGAAACTCTTAAGGGTAAAGAGTACATAATCATTGATGAGTACTCAATGTTAGGCCAAGTTATGTTTGGTTGGATAGACAAACGTTGTAAACAAGTGACAGGTCATTATGATCAGCCATTTGGAGGATTTTCAATAATTTTGACAGGAGATCCTGGTCAGTTACCTGTAGGTGACAAGCCTCTTTATCATGCTAAGCCAAGTAATAACATTGGAAAACAGGGTTATCTTGCATACAGAATGTTTGATAAAGTTGTTAAACTAACCGTCAATCAGCGTGTTCAGGGCTCTGACCCAGATCAAGTGAAATTCCGTGATTTACTTTCATGGTTGTGCAAAGGTGAATCAACTGTTGATGACTGGAACTTGCTATTAACCCGCCAACCAGTAAAACTCCCAAACTTAGAGGAGTTTGAAAATGCTACAAGGTTGTTCTACAGTAATGAAGAAGTTGGTAAATACAATTATGACCAACTCAAGAAACTTGGAGAAACTATTGCCAATATTAATGCTCGTCATTCCTCATCACTGGCAAAAAAAGTTAAACCTGATGAAATGTCCGGTTTAGAACCTTTTATTGTTTTAGCAAAAGGTGCTAAAGTAATGCTAACCATGAATTTATGGCCTAGTGTTGGTCTGTGTAATGGAGCTACAGGAATTGTGAGAGATATAATCTATCAGACAGATCACCAGCCTCCTGATTTACCCATTACAGTAATTATTCAGTTTGACAATAGAGGTCCATCTATTAGTGACACAACTCCTTCTTGTGTGCCTATATGCCCTATAACTGTATCAGCTCATTTACCTAGGAGATGGCATTCATGAAAGGCAGCAATTGCCTCTTAAACTTGCATGGGCTATAACTATCCATAAAAGCCAAGGCCTGACATTACCCAAAGCCTGGGTTGATATTGGAAAGAAAGAAACAACTTTTGGTCTTTCATATGTTGGTTTAAGCAGGGTAAAGGCTTTATCTTCTTGTGTTATAGAACCAATGACCTACAAACGATTATCTGGCTTAAAATCAGCACCAAGCTTACAATATCGTCTAGATGAGGAAAATAGACTTGAAATGATAGCACTAGCAACTTGCAGTGCATTTAATAGTATATAGAATCAGTTAGCGAAGGGCGATCAATATAACCGAGCAACTAATAGTATAGCTGCTGTAGTACATACTGTAGCAGTAATAATGCTGAATACAATGCCAGTAGGGAATTCCCCAGCACTTGCACTATTCACACTTCAATTGCCTGTGGACCAGATTACCAAATGACCTATTAAAAGCTAATAACCCAATAAATTTTGGTACAGTTGCCACAGCTTACATTAAGCTGAATACACTAATTGGGGCAAAAGGTGTTCCAAAAATAGCACTGTCACCTTATGAAATTATCATCATTTAAATCCATTGTGTTTTTGCCCAGGTAAGTAAACCATACTAATTATAAATTCTTTTTTCTTTTCTTATTTTAACTTTATTTTTCCTTTCTTTTGTACGTAGATCCAGCTTAGTGGCATAATGAATCACCCGTAACAACATACTCTTCAGTGGTCACAAGTTGGCATCCGGTGATTTCATATGGAAAATGATAACAATACTGAACATGTATAGTACACTGGTGCCCTGTGAGCAAGCAACAAAATGAAGGGAGTGACACTGTTTATTATCATGGCACAGAAAAAAAAACAGGAACCAAACTTAACTGTTACCATTGCTATCCAATCAACATTAAAAAAAGTTGTTGTGCAATTATGGAGCAAGGGGCCACGTTGCTTGAATGAAGACAATCAACAGAGGATCTGGAAGCTTTTACAGAGTGTATAAGACACCAAGCATATACATCAATTTGTAAGACACCAGTGTCTATTATTATGGGAATAATTATCTCAGGAACAGAAATGACTGACTTAGTCAAACAATATCTAAAAACTGGGTCGGTGCTGTAGCTTATGCATCAAGAGTTTAAAGAATATTTACCTGGAACAAACTGATCAAGAAAATGGATCCACAGCTAGAATATTCTACCAAAACAAGAAACGGAGCTACTGCAATGGAAAATCCTGCTTTAGAAATTATTTCACACGAACCTGATTCCTAAAACATACATATACATTGATATTTAACATGCAAGTGTCTACACCCCTCCTATAGTTGGATAACTGCAGCAGAAGTCACAGGAGATGTTCGCATGTTAATACAAATCACTCTGCAGAAACGTTGCAGCAACTGTTCATGTCCAATTGTTAGAGTAAAATTCCATGATAAAAGAACTTTGTTTAACAGCCCAAAAATTCGGTTGTAACAAGAGTGCTTTTCTCTGGGCTGTTTGTGAGAACTCTAGAAACATTCCTGAAGCAGCTACAAAAACAGTGCATCTTTCACTGGTTTCAGATACTAACATTGATCAACAACATTGAAAATGATTATGTATACAGTTGAATAATTTATTAAATTTCATGGAATGTTCACAACATTCAGACGCCTCAGTTTTTATACACTAGGATGGAAACAAAACACTTTCAAGAGAGAGTAGCTTTCCGCTCGAGCACTCACTATCTCAATAGATACTGCTAGTAGTAAATATAAGGCCGCTAACGAAAGCAGAAAGACCGAACATCTCGAAACAAGCTTCACGAGCAGCCATGTTGTTTGTTGCTGCTTTACCAGCAATGCTTGATGGGAAATCAGGGCCCCAGGCTCTTTGCATAGCAAAATCAGACTTGGTTTCTTCAGAAGCACACTGAGCGGGAAATACAAGTAAATCACCAGAAGCTCGATAACAGTTCCAATGCTGAAACATTGAACTCTACAGGCTTCTGATAGTTTCTTCTGTCCACTATATCATTTATAGAATCTGTATAATCTACAGAGTTTTAATTTGGAAAGAAAAGGGGACCGGGATCGCCTTATTGCTCTTCTAAATTATCGAAATTTTCAGTGTAATGGGATATACCGCTGACGAAATCGACCAATTTTATCACGGGCTCGTAATGACCCTCATTTCTGCTGGACGCCAATTTCGTTGACATTTCCTTGAATCAACTAACCATAGGCTTTCTAAACATAGACCTTGACTATCAACCATCGGATATCTTGTAAACAAGAAGAATTTAAAGCTATGAATGAGATGCGACTAAAAAAATCAAAAACAAAATAAAGCATAAGGGCGAGAATTCGAACATCGACATAATTTTGCGAACATCAAGCTTTAAAAAAAAACGTTCTACACACTTAGATCTTGAAACTCGGACGATTGCCTAATTATATTATTACTTAATATAATATTTATAATATATACTCGGACGATTGCCTAATTAAAATATTCGGCCTAATTATATCATTTTCTGACCTCCGATCCTCAGTAGGGCTGTATTGGAAAATAATGATAACAAATAATTATCCCGCTGACTCTTTTCCTCTTATAGTGCCCCCGCAGGGAGACGGCCAAAACCCGAGGAGGCATCTTAGAAGTCTCCGTGTAAACCCGAGGAGGCATATTAGAGAAGCCCCCGTGCAAAGAGAGTAAATAAGCTAGGTTATACCAGAAAAAATCTCGATTCGTTGGAGCACGGGCGCAAAGTAGGTCTGGGTAATTGCTGAAAAGTCCACAAAGCATCTCTGGGTAATTTTACAATTGCTAGCAAAGGCTCGACTGTGATTGGCTGAACTTCAAAAAAGGCCGAGAGATTTAGATTGGCCGGATTACTCAAGTGGTCGCAAATGATTGGTTGAGCCTCACAAAGGGTTTGAAAGCCGGTGATGGGCTGTCAAATCGACTGCATGTTTGTCTAGGATATTTTGAAAGACACACATCAACCAGTACATGGAAAACTTATTGAGCATGGTTAAAAATAATTGGTGCACTAAAGCGAATCTCAAAACTCAAAGTGTGTTCTGGTATATTTGTTTCAGAGCAGCTTCAGTACAGCTGAGGCTGTTGTAAGTTCTGAAAGACTTCCGGATCTTTCGGAAGCGACAATAAACAATTGTTTTAGAAAAAATACCAGTACTTGACAGCAGAAATATTTAATTCAAACGGTACTAAAAGGCGGGGCAGCTCTAGTGAGAACTATTTCTAGTATCTGTTTATAGTGTGGAAGGGATCCTCGACTGAGCTTTTGAAGTCAAAACAGTGACGTATACATTGCTAAGCGACATCTGCTAACCCGAAAGAATGCAAAACGTGTCTGTTTATTTAATGTAATGTTTTAGAAAGATTTATGACATTGTGTATTGCGAGGTTTATGAAGGGATTGAGAGTTTAAAAGTTATTGGAATTATTCTTTAAATATGGCGGCCCCTCTGGGCGTAATCAATTTTCAAAGTCACGCAATCGGCGGTTTCACGCAATGTGGTTCTCAGGCACGCGCGTGTATAAGCCTTGGCCAAACGAAATGCAAGTTCACGCAAGTCGACGCAAGTTTTGTAACTTGCGTCGACTTGCGATCGTTTGGCCACCAACTTGCGATGACTTGCGCGGACTTGCGATGACTTGCGTCTTCTTTGAACATGTTCAAATTTTCACGCAACTTGCGACAACTTGCATCTCGTTTGGCCACCACATCGCAAGTGTACGCAAGTTGATGCAAGTTTCCAATTTTCTTCGTTTTCCGAATTAACGAAATATTTATGACCAAAATAAGTCATGAAAATATTGCACATACATTTCTAGCTGTTATTTACAAGAAACTGGGTGTAATTTCTTTATTTTGCTTGTCTTTTTACTAAGAAAACACTAGCTTGAGCGCGCGCTAGTGTTCGAAAGTGGCGTGATCATGTCGTCATAAGCGGGCGCAAAGCACTCCACTTTCATCAAAACTTGCATCACAGGCGATCCAAGCTCTAGTCATGCGGGGCACTGTAAAAGAAACATGCAACGTTGTCGCTGTAAAAATTATACGTAAATGTAAATATTGAAAAAAATTCATGTGACATCTCCTCGGAATGTTGTAGTTGTCAAATAAAGTGCTCCTGGAGCGATTTTATTGCATTTTGGGTGTTTTTTGTGCCTTTTTCTTAATACCCCTACCGTATGTTATAATAGATTGACAACTACAACATTCCGAGGAGATGTCACATGAATTTTTTTCAATATTTACATCTACGTATAATTTTTACAGCGACAACGTTGCATGTTTCTTTCACAGTACCCCACATGACTAGAGCTTGGATCGCCTGTGCTTGCATCTCGTTTGGCCACCTCAACGCAAGTGAGCGCAAGTCTGTGCAAGTCACAACTTGCATCGACTTGCGTAAAACTTGCGTTTCGTTTGGCCAGGGCCAAGATTTCTATATATTTTCTATATATCGCCTGGGCGGACAAATCGACTCAAGACGAACAAATCGTCTGATGTGAAAATGAGACAAACAAATTTTCAGACGAACAAAGCCGTCTAAATTTGTAGGCATACTTTATAGTTTGTCCCTGAAGATGATTTAGTTGTTTGTCTGTTTCCGTCTATAAAGACGAAGACGTTTACCCGGCGACGGTTATTTGACATCACTGTGAAATCTCTGCGAAATCTCCTTCCTTCAAACTCTCTGTGAAATCTCACACAAAGTTTGTGTGATGATCCATCAAGGAATTACCTTGTTTTGCACCGCGCATCAGGTTTTACCATTTGTTCGCTCGAGCACCCGGGCTTTGTGAAAAGAATCATTCCATGCCAAGTTTGAAAAAAGGTTATAAATTAGTAGACTAATTTCAAGGGAGGAGGCCCCAATCTTTTGCCTCGGCAGAATCTCAGCATGTTTTGTACTTTTACTACTAAAAACATCCTCGATCACAAAACATCCTTGAGAGGCCAGCTGCGCAGTGTCCGCAGTGGTCTCTATTTAAAGCAAACTCTTTCTTAAAACATCCGGACTTTCGGAAGTTATACTTACGCCTTTCGTTTGTTGACAATACGCACAGAGAAATAAGCATGCCTCACTAAGGAATACTTCAACCGGAAATACATACTTCATCATCACACTTCAACGGTTAAATATCTACTTATGCAGCTGAACGTCTGTAAGAAAATATCCAGAGGAGGTCTCTATGTGACGTTAGCGCAAAGAGAAAGGATAAAGCTTCGTTCGCTAGTGAAAAGCCGGCTTTTTACCCTTAATTGCAAAGTGTCTTGCCTTAATTCTGTGCATTACCACACAAGAACCCTAGACCATAAAAACTGATATGAGCCTCTTTAAGTAAACATCTCATGCTAAATACTGTTTTTGTTACCCCCTTAACTTATTCTGTTGTTTAAGACAACTCAGCCACGGGGGCCTTCCATACGATTTCCTGAAATAAGCACTCCCTAATGATTGCTCTAGAACCCAGCAGGTAGGCCTCCTTTTCTGAAGTCCGACTCGGCGTATATCTGTGACATCAGCCTGTGTACATATCCTTTTCTCTTGCCATGTTTATCAGACTGAAGGTACTTGTAAGGGATCTTTACAACTCCTTGGACAACACCGTGACTTGTATCGCTGACGTTTACCTGGTGGAAAGGACGAGAAGATAAAAATATGTGAAAATAGCTGCCTGTCTTTTTATGCATTGTGGGGTGCGCACGAGCTGGCCAAAATCTAATAGCGGGACCATGGTTCCCTGGATTCCAGGATTTCCAGATTTTCCACTAAGGTGCGCCAAGAGAAAGGAAGCTTCTCTGCGTGAAAGCGTCCTTGCTCTTATCTCAGTCTCCAACGAGCTGATGACGTTAGATTGAATCCCGGATTGAATACAGAGCCGTTGTGGGAGTTCTCTGCGCATGGCCCAACGTTCAAAAACAGCCACTCAACGAAGGCCCTCAAATGCTTGTCACCACAGAGCCTTGTCACCACAGAAAATGCTTCGACTGATAATATGATGTTGTACTCAAGGCCCAGGTAAATGCGTGTGCACACGTTTCTCGCAACATAACCTCGTGCGGTGCGGTTTACCATTGTCGGGTACACACTCGCACTTGGCTTGCCTTATGGCCTAGAACTCGCAGTACATTTATGATATTCTCCGGCATCCACCAGGGAAGACGCGCACTTTTTATTGACTTAATTACCTTGTGACCTAGAGCTCGCAGTCAATATATGATATTTTCTGGCATCCACCAGGGCAGACGCGCACTTTCTGTTGACAATACTTGATGTCCTAGCAGTCCTAGAGCTGGCAGCCCATTTAAGATGTTCTCTGACATCCACGTTTTGTTGACCTACCTTATGGCCTAGAGCACGCAGTCCACTTATGATATCCTCCGGCATCCACGTTTCAGAGAACGCGTAATCAGGATAAAGCTGGTCATGGAATCGAGGCATTGTTATCGACTTTTGAAGATTCTTGCCAAACCAAAAATAGTTCATTATGGCCTGCAACGAAATGAAGATCTGCAGTAAACGAAGATGGGCATTTATCGAAAACCCAAAGTGTTTAGTCAACAGTTCGTCAACTATGTTAGATAACTTAAGGCCGGTTTACACTTGCGATTTTTGTTGCATTTGTCGCGGCGATTTTTCTGTGCTCTATTTTCTTCAAATCGCATCAAGTTGCAAAGAATTTCGAACATGTTTGAAATCTCCGCGACATCACGCTACAAAATTTGCGGTCGGTCGCGCCGAGTTGCATCTAGTTTACATTAGTGATTTTGAGTTGACGTGTACGTGCGAGAAAAATCGCCGTGATGCGCGCGACAAAAATTGCAGTAGAAATTGCAAGTGTAAACTAAACGGGCCTTTAGACATTCGCGAACCGTGGTGATGATGTCGGCCCTTAAGAAAAGCAAGAAGCCCGATTGAAGCGACTTCAATTAACACATTGGGTGGTCCGACCTGCTACTATGACATGATGTTTGAATGCTATCATCGCTCTTTGTACAACTCGACTGTCTAGATTTAACGTCATACGAAATCTTTTCTTGTTAATTTGGTAACTTGTGCATATGTATGAAGTACTAATGCAAGTAGTAAGTCACTAGCACACATGGAGCCCTTACCTGTGCCACTGAAGTAGTTATGATGGTACCACCGGCTGCGCCAATAGCCATATTAACATGACCAAACTTGTCCAGGATGATCGCAGGCACCGCTGAGGACTGCGGTCGCTTGCCGGGCTTGATAAAGTTGACAGGGGAGGGGAGGAGGCCAAACTCGTTAGTAATACCAGGCGCACTAAAGTCGTCCATCTCGTTGTTATATACAAGACCGAGTTCGGACGAGAGGAACTTTGCACCGAAACTGAAAATATAGGACATACAGTTATTCTATTGCTAGCAGCTCGTATCCTTTGGCGCGCCCCCAGAGAAGCGCCAACAGCAGCGAGCGCCAGAGGAGAGCGCCGAAGGCGCGCGATGGTGACCTGAAGCGCCAAAGGCGCGAGCGAGTTTCGAAGGATGGTGGCGTTCGTCGGGGGCTCTTCGTGCTTCTCTGGCGGGACGCGCCAAAGAAGGGGCTGCTAGCAGTCTCACAGTTATTCCTGTGGAAAACAGTGCGCCTTTTTGTATGAAACTGTAAAAGTTGTCTGCATCATGGACTATGTAATTATTTTCAACCAGAAGTTGTATGCGTTGCGATTGGGCGGTTTCCTGCGTAAGACACACTATAAATACCATAAAGCTCTCCTGGGGACGCGATGGATCGATGAGTGCTTTGAAGAAAATAGCTAAACACAGGCTGTTGCAGTAGAACCTCATGACGATGGCAAGCATTAAATGGTTACCGAAATCTGTTTTTAATACAGTGTTTATTCACATGTTGGTGGTCAGAGACGGTGATGGACTCTTCGGTCATGGGGCGTGCATTGACTGTATAGTTTCAAGTAACTATGGAGGCATCTTTGGGTAGTTTCAAAATGGGTGCGCACTTATCTTTGCTAGGATGTGCAACTTGTCGATGAATAAAAAGAACTTTGAAGGCTATTTCAGCCGTGCCTCACTACGAATGCTAGTCTTTCAGTGTTCCAGTTTGGTTGTGAAAAGCAATTAAAATTATTCACGCGCTGGATGCGATGAGCCGTGCCATGAGGTCGTTGCCGCTTGATTAATTAATTTCTGATTGTCAAAGAAAATATCTAACTATCTTTCATGCATACGTAAATGCTGGCAACCACCTAATGACACGTCTCATTACATTCGACGCGTGAATCTGTACGCGCTGTTTACAACTGAACAAGTTATGGTCGCACTAAAGAAGATGCATTCGTAGTGTGTCGTTCAACCCTCAATAACTGCGCCAAAAACAGTTCCCCCAAGAACACTCATATCATGTCTATTCCATGTTGTAGCCGCTTTTAAAAATTGCGCAGGGCCCTCAGCATTCGTCAACAACTCCAGGGCTTCAATTACAGAATGTAGGCCAAGGGAGAATAAAGGAATACTCACTATCCATTGACTGTGCTCGTAACAGATACCGCGTCACCCTCGGGACTCAGGACTGTCAGGTGAGTAGTGCCAGTCTTCACGGGCACATGATACCGTGAACCGTAGTATTCTGGGGCATGGGTCTGGTTGTCCCAGATCATGTGACGATAATGGCGAGCAAATTTTTCATTCAGCATATCTGCGACGATCTGAAAGGCATTGTCAAACATTATGCATCCTATGGGTAACGCTTTGGCTTAGGCACATGAGTAACCTTCCCACGAGTCCTCAGCTATTTAGTATTTGTAGTATACACCTATTTGGGAAAAGGTTGCGCCACCACAAATCATTGGAGAATAGGTATCAGGATAAAAGGTCAAACTTATCGCCCTCCTAATGCCAAATGATTCTTCAATTGACTACATTACTCATAACAGATTTTGTCCTGGGACACCAGAATTTTGTTCCTCCTAGTTTCTCCCATGCCGCACCACAGGCTTCAACAGGCAGTTGTGACGATGCAACCATTTCTGCTGTATTGTAACATATTGGAATTAATTTCGCTGCAATCTAGCCTGTGATTTGGAGACTGTGCCTGTGATTCCTTCTCGGGAGGAATGCAAGTCTCGGATGAGACAATAAACCGAGATCCTGTCTATCCCTCCCCCTAGCATATTCCCCTTTGAGTTGACAAAGACTCTTTATTTGGACGCTAAAGATTGTGCGTATCGGGAGATAATCACCTACTCGTAGGCGATTCCCTACTCCATTGCAATGGTCTGGCTCTCGGAGGTAATGTACTGTGAAAGAGCTCTAATGAGTGTAAGCTGCTTGGTAGCATTTACACCTTCCATTCCTTGTCTAGCGGTCGTGGCATTTTCGACCGCTTTGAGTTCGCCCACGATGAGAAGAAGACCTGAATCCGCACTTACCCCGTGTACGCTGTCTTCGGAGTCCGGATCACCCAACATGGACCGATATTTGTAGGCGAATTTGAAGGCTTCTAGGATCCTGTGGTACGTGCGCACGGGGTGTTTCTTGAGGTCTGATGGCTTAAAGTGATATCCTAAGAGATACAGGACAGAGGATTGTCTTGACAGAAATGGAGATAGTCTACGTTTAAAGGTAGTTGATTTTGACATACACTTATTAAAATGCCAGAAATGGCTGCACCATCACAACTATCTGTTGTAGCCCGCGATGTGTCATGGGAAGGTTACCAAAATAGAATCATGGGGTCGCTGTTTTTTTAGGATAAATAGTCATACTTTGCTTATAGACTGCTTATGCCAAATGATTCTATCATTGCTCACAAGAAAACGTCTCAACCTCCCCTTTCCCCTTCAGCCCCTCCCGTCCTCTCACTCAATTCTCTCTCGTCCTCGAACCCTTCCTTTGCCGATTAATGCGCAACGTAGTCGTAAGGGGGGGTCAAACGGTGATGATTTGATGAGAGCTGATGAGAGTTTCCCCGTTTGATCGCGAACTCTTATTGACTCTCATTCGCTCTCATGCACTTTTAACACTTCATGAGAGTCGATGAGAGTTGTTTACCGCTTGATCACACGGATGAGAGTTTTTCACGTCAGCAGTTGCCACCAAAAGAATTTCAGGCTCATTTGGTTCCATTTGTTTACGCTTTCCTCAGCGGAAAGGAAGTGGGTACTAGTGCTCACCCAAGATTACTTGCGCAACTTCCGGCTGATCATCATAAACTTTCGCGAGAGTAGATGAGAATGGATGATAGTTGGAACTCTCATTAGCTCTTGTTATTGTTTTTGTTCGACATTTGAAGAGGAATTACGCGCAGACATTTTTCAAAAAGCATCTAGAAACAAAGTTTCAGATTTGATTTACCAAATTCAATCGAGAAAATTGCTCTATATTCTTTAAATCAGCCGATGGAATTATGGATGCTTTCTCCGACTTGGTATGTTGCTATGCTGTTAAAATGGCGGCTGACACAGGCTCTTTTACGATTTTTACTGTATTTCAAAAGCGCGGATTTCAGATGAGTGTCGAGAGTAAAACAGACTTGCGTTTTGTGCACATCCTATTGATCGGGATGGGTTGCGCATAATATAATACTCATCCATATTTCTCACCAGACAAAATATTAAGAATCATAGCGAGAACCGGGCCTGCGGTAGGAGCATCCCCGGTCAGCAGTGTGTGGCTTCCAAAGTTGCTCTTGAGCGCGGGCTTGATTTTGACCTTGTAGTTCTGGAGATCGTACATGGTAAGAATTCCTCCTGCCTTCTTGACGTCACTGACCATAGTGTGTGCGTAATGTCCGTGGTAGAACGGCCACGAGCTGTTGGCGAGGGCTATGGTTTCCAAGACGTCGGCGAGCTTTGGCCGTTTGACGGTGTCTCCTACTTTCAACAGCTTTCCGTTGCGCATGAAAACGCACCTAGAAGCAGACACCTTTATGTTAGTTGGCCTACGTACAGCCCCTGGGGTACTCCTATATTTTGGGGTTGGGGGTGATCGTCAGAAATTTTCAGTTAGACCTGAAAGGTACCAAAAAGGACTAAAATACTTTTTTACCTTAAAAGATACCCATCGTCTTGCCATGCAGTACTCTCTCTTTCTTTCTTTCTTTCTTACAGGGATTTTGCTGCTATATTAGAGCCCTTAAAGATACCAAAAACCGCGGTGGTTTTACTCCTAAAAGATACGAATCATCCTTGACCACAAGATATAGGATTCCCCCCAGGGCATACAACCAAATAAAATGGCTCCTAAAGGGTTTGCACAAATATTCTCTTACAGTGCAGCCTTTTGCTCGTGTACTGATAGAGCGGATTTCACATGACTGTGAAGTCTTGTTATGTAATTACGATTGCTTTGCGTTCTCATTGGCTACTTGTTTTTCTCAGCCAATCAAATTCTGTAGTAAATACAGTTGTGTAATTACTTAGTAATTGATTCGGCTTGCAATTGGCTAAGAAAAAAGCCATTTAGGAGCATGGTTGGCTAGTGATTGCTCAATTGTGTTTGTTTTCACGACAGTCATGTGAAAACTGCTCTATTGGGTGCTTAGTTGCTCGCCAATATTGGTTGATAGTGCTGAGATGCAGGGTCGTCTCACAGTCAATGACCGGGTGCCCGCGAAAGACCATTTTAAGGTGCCTTCCTCAACAGCTTTCGCCGTTGCACAGAGAAGTGGGAAGACGGAAGTTATAAAAGTCTTATAGCGGTCCCCCTAAATTTTTCAACGGCTGATGCGCTATTGAAATATTAATTACATGGTGCGCGATCAACGAGAGGGACCAAGACGCCTTTTGCATCAAATGCATCGTTGGTATTTACAGACTTTCTAAACAAGACATCACCAATATTGGCAGAAGTCATTCGTATAGAAAACCTGTGCAAGTTTTATTTTAGTTCTTTATATTATACCAGCCTTTGTGTCTGAATGACTGATCATATCTTCCCAGCCATATAGTACTTTTCCACGCAATTTTAACTTGTGTGCAATGCGCCATACCCAGGATATTTATGTTCTTACCTATCTAGAATAAAACCTCTTTCCTCTCTCTGCTTACCTGAACTTTTTATCCTTGACGAGATATTTCTTCCAGAGATTGATAGCGATACCAACTGTCTCGGGCAGAGGGAAGCCTTTCCTCGCAAGGTCGATCGATGGCTGGAAGAGATCTCTCCAAGGAAGTCTACCGTACCTTTTCCACGCGACTTCCATTCCTTTTAATTCACCAGGCACTCCCACAGCAAGACCACCTTTTATAGAATAAAATGAAACACTCTCGTTTTGAAAATTGTCGTTGATAGGATGGCATGTCTCTTCAAGAGTAACGTTGGCCTGATCACTGGTAGTTTTACGATACGTAGTATCCTTTACCGATCCCTAGTAACCCTACCCGATCCCTAGTAACCCTTCCCGATCCCTGCCGTCCCTTTCCTATCGCTAGCAACCTTTCCCGATCCCTAGTAACCCTTCCCGTTCACTGCCGTCCCTTTCCTATCGCTAGCAACCTTTCCCGATCCCTAGTAACCCTTCCCGATTCCTAGTAACCCTTCCAAATCGCTAGTAACCATTCCCGATCCCTAGTAACCCTTCCAGATCCCTAGTGACCCTTCCAGATCCCTAGTAACCATTCCCGATCCCTATAGTAACCCTTCCCGACTCCTAGTAACCCTTCCCGATCCCTAGTAACCCTGTCCGTTCCCTAGTAACCCCTCTCGACTCCTAGTAACCCTTCCCGATCCCTATTTACCCTTTCCGTTCTCTAGTAACCCTTCCCGATCCCTAGTAAGCCTTTCAGATCCCTAGTAACCTTTCCAGAACCCTAGTAACCCTTCCCAACTCCTAATAACCTTCAGTTACCCTTCTCGATCCCTAGTAACCCTTCCCGATCCCTATAGTAACCCTTCCAGAACCCTAGTAACCCTTCCCGACTCCTTGTAACCTTGCCCGAACCCTAGCAACCTTTTACGATTCCCAGTAACCCTTCTCGATCCATGGTATCCGTTCGTACTCATATCCACGGAGGCCAACTATCACACATTCCTACCTTTGATTCCCTTGATAGAATCACCCTGGAACAAGTCTCTGCCAGCCTTGAAGGGAGCTGTCTCTCGAAAGTCTATCATCTCTGCCCTCTTAAGGTGAGAATTATAGACGAGCATAAATCCCCCACCCCCTATCCCTGTGGAGTGGAGATTGATCACGCCGACACAAAGCATGGTTGCTATGGCAGAGTCGACCGCTGACCCGTGCTTCTTGAGAATGTCGCGCCCAATCTTTGAGCACTCTTTGTTGTCGGCGGCGACAGCTGCGTGCTGATAATGGTGTTCTTTGTGGGGTATAACTTTGATGTGTGACGTCATACTGTGATGGAAAAGCAAGATTACTGAGGTTGTTAAGGAATATAGGGAGGGATCGCACTCAGCAAAGTTTTCCGAATTTCCAAGTAATCATTTGCCATAGAAAAAATTCTAGGCAAAGTCTTTTGCTCCAAAGATTTGTGGTCACAGGAAAGTGACTTAAGGCATGGGTCCATGCGGCCACGCCCTACATTCAATCAGGCCTTAATTTGGGTGAATTAAAGATAGGCTTCTTGTGTTGATATAATATCATAAACATCGTCATTCTTCTTAATTTGAGTAGTTGGTGTTTCCATGGAAACCAAATCCTAACCTTTGACCTCCATTTTAAGAAATAAAACTTCAGAGCCTCCGCAGGTACAGAAAATTCGCACCACTCTTAAAACCACCAGATGGAAATGGTAGGGAATAATGTACTATTTATCACTCCAATTTCCGAACTTGCACAACATTTTTAATTTCGGAGTTATTAAAGGCTATCAAATTTCAAGGTGTCCTAAAATAGGATTCCTAATGAAAATGGTCACATTTTCGAATTGGATCAGATATTATACCTGTGATGGCCTTAAACACATCACATTGTTAAATCCTCAGAGTTTGAAAATTTTCCCGACTTGCCGAGGGCTTTTTTGGAAATTGCTTTAAGGTAAGGCTCAAAGGTCACATTCCATGTTTCCATGGAAACAAAACACAACATTTAATTATTTCATGACCGTTAACAACCTTAACCATGTTTGACTGTGGAAGAAGTAAAGCCACTGAAGATAGACCATCCCCTAACGTTTTTGATCCGCCATTTTGAATGCAAATGAGACCCAGGCCTTAACTCTCCTGAGGAAATAAGTTTGCCGTCGTTTTGTATTCTGTTTCTTTTTTTTATTACTAAAATTACGCCAAAAACGAGAACCCAAATTGGCTGCTGGCGCCTTTGTGTTTTGGTCAGCTGGCAAAATAACGGTTGCATTAGGGAATTAACTTTCTGGGAAATTCTGACCACAAAGTCAGAAAAGTTTAGTGCCAGGTCGGACCCCTACCATATACTTATAAAAGTTTTCTCAGTGGTTGATAGTAGTTGCGATGCTGTTTTGTTCTTTCCTAAATTCATTGGCAACTTACACTCCTGGCATATTATCATATCGTTAATTGAACGGTCGTCATGACAATGGTTGTCATCACCACCACATGGCAAGTTCATGGTGTTTCGCCTAAGTACGACATGCTGGCGGCGAAGATAAACCAGTTTAAAACAACATATGGAGCATGGCGTATCCAGAGAGGGGTAAGGGGGACCCTCTTTTTAAGCCCTGAAAATACAGTAAAACAAGGGCTGCTGCGACCTCCCCCTGGGCCCTTGCATGGCAAAATTCTGGCTACTCGTCATAACACCAGCGCAGGGGCGTAGCCAGGGGGGGCCAGGGGGGCCAGGGCCCCCCTTTTCCGAGAATTTTCCCATACATTTACTGTATTTGCTGGAGAAAATTTGAGCATTTTCGTTCCATGTTTTCACTATCCGCCCCCCCCCCCCCCCCCCCCTTCAGAAATTCCTGGCTACGCCGCTGCAGCGCTTCAAGACTCAGTTCAGACTTCAGTGCTCTACGACTAAGACACAAAACACACGCAACACACAAATTTTAGCTAAGCCTGTCAAAGCTATATATGTCTTGTGCAAACTAAAAAAGTATATCTGAAACGGTGCTTTTATTGTATCATTTATGGCTTACGAATTTTTTGGCCCCTTTTTTACACTTCATTTGATTTTAGGTTAAATTAATAAATTCCATCCACTTTTACAAAAAATCACGATCTATTGGTGCAATGCAATAACAGTGCAATAGTTATGGTGAGTCATTGAAAAAAGGCTTGCACTGATAAAAAAAAATTTTCCATGATCTGTGTGATATCAAGGTTCAACAAGCACAGTCTTCTTTGTTGATCCCAACAGCACGCTTGACTATTAAACCATTTCCGATATATGGATCAAATTTTACCTAATTCTACAATACAAATTCGGCGAGAAACACAGCTTACCTGCCCATCATAAATCGTTTTTTGATGTCCCTAACTTGAGGAGCGTCGTGAAACATAATCCCGAGCGCTATAACTAGAACCACGCACAGACCGCTTACTAGTAAAATTTTCACTAAATGACGACGCAATCGAAAATGCCGCGGCTTTTCTTCACAAATCCCCATGGCAGATTTGCACCTAAAATTCCCTCTAGGGGGGAATCCCTGCGATGAGGACTTGCGGGAAGAACGGAAGAGTATTTAAAGAGTGTTTTCGCTGTGAAAGAATTTTGTGTTGTTTTGAATAATTAATCAAAGTTAGCAGCGAACGTTAGTTCAACTATATTGTTCTTTTACCTGTCTCGCGAGTTGGTACCTGCAAGTCAAAGTGATAAACAACTAACTCTTGAAAATGGCTGTTTCTAATGGTATTTTTATATCATTTCTGATGACTGGATTTTTATAAGAAGCTGCTAAATAATGACTATATTTTGTGGGCCCGGAATAATCTGAGCACTTGCACGTAACCACTGCGTGGCTCCCACTGCCAAGTTTCTGTGCTCGCAGTTTTGAGCGTGCTCAGCAAGATGAATAAGGTACTTCACTGTCTGAAAACCCTATGCTCGGTCAATTCTTATGTCGCAGGACGGTGGTGGCAGTGGCGGGAAAACGGATTCGCAAGCTAAGAACCGCGCCCGGCTGCCCTGCTGCGCGCGTATAACGAATATGTCACTTGCTTTTTTGCATCAGTTGACTAGCTGCTTCATGCTTCATGCGAAAATGTTCTCCGTGTTACTTGCAATCTTATCACATTGACAATATTGAAAAAAAAAAAAGTATCATGACATAAAATATGTCCAGAAGTCATGCAATAATAAACCTGGAATATCCATGTCTTTGGTCTTGGTCACCCTGTGGAAAACTCTCGTACCATGCTCCCTCCTCATAGCTAAGTCACGTGATCGTTTAAACAAAATGGCGGTTTACGAAGGAACATTATTATGATGATTGTTTATTCGAAATTCTTTACGCCAAACACGCTTTACAGAGCAAGTATTTTCTTCGCAAGATTAAAATAATACCATAAGGTTTGTACCAGGGCTTGGAATTATCTTTTGACGTGCTTTCTAGCTCACTATTTTCCCAATTTTCCACTGTTTCGTGGTTGCAACTTGACGACGACAAACCACTTTGGAAGCCTGACGCTTTTTGTTTATAGGTCAGTCTTTAGAAATAAACCGTAGCAATTTACTTACTACGGTAATGAATAGAACGAGTCATAATACAAGGATTTGTATGTGCATGCAAATGAGTAGTCCCGAGTACTTCAACTTTAGCTTGTTACCGGCAGGTCCAAAATGCAGACTGAAAAATGCAGACCGGAAAATGCAGACCAGAAAATGCAGACTGGAAAATGCAAATAGATTGTCACTGGCCCGACAAGGCCGATAGATTTTTACATCCTCGATAGATTTTCATATCCCGACATAATGTTTTGAAGTAGACGGCTGTTCAAAAAGAGTAGCAGAGGCTGCAAAGAAAAACCGACATGCAATTTCGTAGCTTCAAAGCAACAAGAGTTTCGTTGCCAAGCCAATTCTGACTCAGACTCAAGGATTCCAGTTTTATTTTATTTTAGCAAACAATGACTGAGGTGAGCTTCAGGCTTATGTGGTTCGAACGTTTCTCACATTGGGCAAAAAGTAGCCGCCGGTCGCCGGCTTCTTATGTTTTGACAGCTCTGCTGTATACCCGACAGATATTTTGTATCAAAAGCACACCTAAAACATATTGAATCGTAGTTGTAAAATGTAAGCTAAAATAGCGCTAAAAGCATCAAATCGTTTCTTTTCTATGGAAATTCCTGAAATGTGTGTGTAAGATCGGAGATGAAAATGAAACCCCCTTGAGATGTAAAAGATAAAAACCGCGTATAGTAACGGCATCCTTGAGGCATCCTGACAGTTCAAAATTCTTTAATTGCATATTTCACCTTTTACGGCAGATTGGCAATGTTGTAATATAATTTATGTGCTAGCCATACCGTCAAACAATGACATAAAACTGTTCTTTTGTGCTTTCAGAGAGAAGAGACCTGGTATGCATTTTCCGGTATGCATTTTTCAGTCTGCATTTTGGACCTGCCGAGCTTGTTACTGTCAGCAAGGTTTTTAAAAGTTGTATTCTTTCAAACTTATCACAACCGTTGCTTGTTTGACTTATGCACCAGTCAATTGACAACCCCGCACCCACCCATTCGCGCATTAGCAGGGCATTCACCTTTTTGGCAAGTGAAAGGCAGTGAACACCTCGGTTTGCGGGGACAATCTGAGAGGTGAATGCACCGTCCCCAGGGTAACAATTAAGAGTGAATGCGCTCCTTGCCCAACAAATTTAGAAAAATAACACAAAGGATTTTTACTCACTGAAAAGAGTGCAGCCAATCGCAAAGCGCAATAAAACCATATTTTATTACTTGCATGTACTTTCGCTAGTGTAGATTAAAATTTAATACGTGTAATTCAAGTAACACAAATCTGTATTTGTCGTGTATTTTGTGAAGTAAGGGGCTGTTCATATGGAGGTGAGACAGCCCGGAAAGCGGGATGGTTTCTGTTGTGTTGTGTCCCGGGGAAGAGAGTGACTCCCCGCTCGATGTACTATGTGGAAGCCGTGAAAGGAAGCGCATCTCCCGACCAACGGGGCAGTAATGTAATGTGAATTCTGTACGAAAGCCCTGCTAGTACCCCGCTAATGCGCGAATGGGGGGGTGCGGGGCTGTCAATTGACTGGTGCATTAAGAAGCCACGTTACACCAGGCAATTTTTCTTGCAACTTACAACACAGCAATGAAGAATTAAAAACCATTGGGATTTCTGCAACAAATATTGCATTGCGAGTTGCAATAAAAATTGTCTCGTGTAACATCCTTTATTAAATATAAACATAAACCTAGAGAGATAATGTGTCTTTCCCTTCTTATCTTATCCACTTAATCTAGCCACCCTTTGAAATAAATTATAAAGAAACCACAATGGCATCTGATGTGATGTGGCAAAGGACGCAACTCGGATTTGCAGGACCTGCTCAACAACAGATTCCAGTTATTCCTGGTTCCATATTTCCTTCCTACCATATCCCCCAGAGAATGTTTGGTGCTGGTGTTGTGCCTTCAGTGAGTGCACCCAACCTTTCAAGTCAACTCCAATTTAACATGAATGTACCTACATCTCCAGAAAATTTAGCAACAAAATTCAGAAAACCACAACCTATAGTCATTGAAAAATTAGATGCCGGACAACAAAAACAAAGATCTCTGAACCAAACATATGTGTCTAAGTCAACTAAGGAGTTACTTCCACTTTCGACAAGCTCCTCCATTTCTAGTGATCGCCTAGCACTTGCTGTTAATTTGGCAAGGAGAGATATAAAGAAAGCAAGATTTAGTTCGGCAACTGTTGGTGCTCAAGTATCTCAAGCAGAGGAAACTGAAACAAGACATGATTCAGCTCCTGGCAATGAACAAGTGGTACAACAAGCAAACTCTAGGAAAGGGAAATCTAAAAAAGTGTCAAAACAACCAAAACAAGAGACTGTTTCACTAAGGGAACGAGTCCAGAAAACTATGAGGAAACAAGAAAAGGTAAGTATCCATCTCCAAGAATTTATAATAATTGGTTTTTCCTAATTATAAGGGAATGTAGGGTGCAATTTTCATAATTTTGTGAACTCTGCACCAACCAATTTAATTGTGTTTTCAAAGTGTTCCCTGAATCAAACATCTATAAGCAACCTAGCAGCTTTTGCAAAACCTCTGAGTTATGTTTCACTTTTTGGTTGCTATAAGTGTTAGTTGTGTGATCAAATAATTTGCTGCTAAAACATGGTTTGACGTAAAAAAATGCAGTATGGGTAGTCGCCCCAGTGACATGCACTTTGCAGTCGTTAGTCATGAGTCATCATACCTGCCAACTCTCCCGGTCTATATGGGAGACTCACAGTTTTTACCCTCAGTCTCCCAGGAAAAAATTGAAACTTTCCATATATTTTACTGTATATCTCACAGGTAAATTTCTTGTGATTTTCTAATACAGTTGTTGTATTTGAGACAAAATCTCCTGGTTTTGGAGTTTTCAGGGTTGGCAGTAGGTATGAGTCAGCGATGTATTACAGATACCTCTGAGAACCAGTGCATTTCACCGTAAGTTGACCCCTACTCTGATGATGAGTGCAATATGGGTTCTTTACACTGTTAAGCAGAGTGATAAGAAAGGCTAGTATTCTTAGTCCTCTCTGAGAATACATTGAGTTCTTATATTATAAACTATATACTGTTATAGTATTTTTTTCCTCTCCGCATCATGTTGTGGTTGTTGATTTTGTTGCATTAGGAAAGACAAGGTATCCGTGAGCTTCATTTTTTCTCGGCCCCTGGACAAGATGCTGACCCAGATGAAAATCATGATACAAAGGAAATCAGAAAACTGAGGAGAGAACTTCATCACTATATGAATCAAATGGAAGGTCTGCAACATCAGGGCCCAGCTTTACTCAGGAATAAAGATAAGAGAATAAAGAGAAGAACAGAGGATGAACTACGGCTGTCGCTGGATGAGCCTGATCAGCGGCAAGTTCTTAGGGCAGAGGAGCAAGCAGGAAGGTCATCTAGAATGTTGTACATGCTACAAAGACAAGTAAGCATTTAATCACTACAAAAAATAGCAACTTGAAGGTTAGTCTAGTCCCTATGGTTGCTGAAACTAGTCCAGAACCTTTGCATATGTGCATGTGCTACGGATCTGACCAAGAACTTGTTTTTTTTTGTTAGTGCACATGATTCAAATACCACTGTCAGAGATTGATTGGTTGGCATCATGAATTTTGTTCATCAAGAGAGGATGCCATTTTGGTCGTTCCGGTGAAAATTCAACAAACAATATCCGTCAGCGGTATTTGGACCATGCACACCAACAAAAAAAACTATATTGTGTAACGCATGCAAAGGTTTCTGGACTCTCCTCTTGGTGACCACAGGCAGCAATGGAGCCGAGAAGGAGAGTCCAGAAACTGGACTACTTGAAAGTTGGTGGACATGGAGGCCACCCAAATCAGCGGCATAGCCAGGAATTTCTGAAGGGGGGGCTGGATAGTGAAAACATGGGACGAAAATGTTCAAATTTCCTTCAGCAAATACAGTAAATGTATGGGAAAATCTCCCGAGAAAGCCCCCCGCCCCCCTGGCACCCTCTGGCTACGCCCCTGCAAATTGATTTGAGCTTGGTAATACCTCACAACATTAGCCATATCAGTATGCGCACAGGAGATTTTGTGGCATTTTTATTTGTGCCGGCTGGGAAAATCATCCCCTTTTCACTCCTGGCAAATGACAAAAAGGAACATGCAAATGTTTATGGTCAAAATGTCTGGCCAGAAAAAGTTTTCAGTCAGTAGTGGTCAACTTTTGGATGGATATTGTCTGATGACCAGCTCTTATGTTTATCCGTCTGCTGTCATCTGCTAATATCTTTGTTTGAATAGTGCTGCTTGCAGTAATCTATCTTCTCTATTCCAGGTTCAAGATTTACAGGATGAGTTATCAAAGAAAGGACAAAATATAAAACACACAAAAAAGGTGTGTTATAGACCAAATCCAAAAGTGTCTCACCTATATAGAAGCTACTGTAAGCTTGGTGGTAGGTAGTCTCCTGCACTGACTGTCCTTTGTGTCGGTCATGCAATGAGGGAAGTGTTGCGTGACCAACACAAAGGATGGGCTGCGTGGGAGACTAGGTGATAGGCTATTGTACAAATACTTTTGCCACAATAGGCTTTGTTCCCATGTGTGCTTGCAGGTTTCCTATTCAGTCTGTTGTGGTTACACTATTTAGTAGCTTCACGTTTATAGTATAAGGTACCATCGTCCAATAAGCCAGGCTGATCCTCACATTGATTTCATTTAGACCAAGACACTCAGTCGTTTAGCAGCTGCACATCGAGCAGCCTTGCGTGCTCTGCAGACATTTATCAGTCATGCCCCCCTACAGCCCAAAGTTGGACATGGTCTGCCACCAATGTATCGAGACCTCTCGGTTCTTATCAGACAGCTGTCATTGCTAACAGCACAGCTACAACTTGGTGAAGATGAATTGTCAGATAAACTGCTTTCAGCGGAACCCAAGGTAAGTGTTCTGCCTTCTTTTTGATACATGGCACCTCTTGCCACGATTTGGGAAAATTAAGGGAAAACAGGCGATGGCAGAGAAATGTGTTAGGACAATTGAAAAAAAAAACAGCACAGGAATATTGAGCAGCTACATGTAAAGAGGTCTTCCCATCAATTTTGCACAGTATAAAAAGCTATGCTAATGCGAGAAGTGGCTGAGAGCTTGCTATTTAACTTATTTACTAGAAAGTGATTTCCAGAGTGACAGAGCTTAAACCAACGTGCTCTCTTATATCTTAAAAATAAATAACTCAAACTAAATAATAAATAACACAAGTCAGAATAACTTTTAGTCTCCTATGCAGCCTGTTTTTTTGTGTCGTCACTCAACGCAAAAACAGACACAAAACATTACCCTGTTAGCAGAGGTTTTTTCAGTCAGTCTTTTATTAGCTAGCATTAAGTTGTTCGCGTATCTGGTATGTCGCGTGGTTGAAATCAAAACCAGAACCAGATACGCAAACAACTTAATGCTAACTAATAAAAGACTGACTGAAAAAACCTCTGCTAACAGGGTAATGTTTTGTGTCTGTTTTTGCGTTGAGTGACGACACAAAAAAAACCTCTGCTAGCAGGGTAACATAGGACTGCGTAGGAGACTTTTAGGTGATTTTTATATATGCTTTTTCTTTTAGTATGCAAAAGGAACCACTGGTTACCAGCCCAGACCCAGTGCTTTTATCAAAGAAAGTGAGAATGGCAGACCTGTAAACCTGAACCCAAATTCACCCAACCCCTCCCCTGAGAGAGATGCTGTTCTGAGAGCTGGCCTGCAAGCTCTAGTGAGAGCTAGAGAGAATATATCCCAAACGCCATATTCTGCTGTGAGTACAGAAACAAGAGTATTGACAGCACCCATTTCCAGGTTTCTAGGCTTGGCTTTCCAGCAGCTGGTAACTGAGCCTACAACTTTTCTTAATTGCATGATTCCTTATCAAATCCATAATGACGACCGGTAAGCACAGTGGTAGAGCACCAGGCTTATGTTCGGGAGGTTGGGAGTTCAAACCCCGGCCGGACCAACACTCAGCAGCGGCGTAGCCAGGAATTCTGGGGGGGGGGGGGGGGGGGGCCCAACCTCTGTGTCACAGAACTCACAATGCTAACACACACTCAAGTTTATAAAGCTGGTTTCTATAGGATGAGTTATCCGTTAAAATGTAAAGCGCTTTGAGCCGCGAGGATAAGCACTATATAAGCACGGTTACTTTACTTTACGTTTTTTACCTTCCCCTTCTAGAGGGGATGGGGGTCATATTTGCCTTGATGTCCTAGACAATCACTGGAAATTCTGGAGGAGTTGAGAATCATATTTCCAACCTGATTCTGTGGGAGAGAATCACACATTAGCTTGACTATTTATTTTACATGGGCAGCAAAAGGATGAAACTTTTGCTATGCTAGGGAAAATTCTGTTGAGTTCCAATGATCATTTGCAGCCCAAGGCACCCATCCTTACCAGACCACACCCTCAAGGACCAGCCGTTAAGAAGTCTGTCTTGCTACCAGCCAAACTGAAGGTAAACGCCTACAGGTAGTGCGTACAAGTACGCATTTTCAAGATTCACCCAATGTTACATCACTTTAGTTTGTAACATCTTTCAGGTCAGCTTAGCAAAATACCGAGTCAAATAAAGAATCCATTACCATCGGCTGATTAAGGGAATGTAGTGCAATATTTTCTATTGAATTCGGTAAATGAAAGACTTTGTTTATAGATGGTTATTTCAAGATTTTTATAGGATTATTCAAAGCTTCAGGAGGCTAGATTCCGCTACGAAAATAGCAAGAAAAAAGCGATATCGCCCTCGGGTGACTGACAAGGGTGCCTGTTGTTGGCTTAGGAAATGTTTAATCCTTTCTTCAGGCCAAACGTGAAAGGGCTCAGCCTGCTGCCAGGCAAGTGAATAAACCAGTCAACATGAATCAGGCCCACTTTGCACAAGAAACAGTCTCATCGAAGCTCAGAAAAGTCATTCCAGCTCCCACAGATGAGGATCTAGTAGCAGAGCACCCATCCAGCTCTCCTCCACGGACACCCACTAAACAGCACCCACCACTAAATCACCCCAGGGGACGCCTATCAAGAGGCAGGGTACCCCGAGAGGCTGTGTGAGCAGTTAGAGTTGTCACCAAGATCTCCTAGGAGGGCACTCGCACCTGAGGTACATATCTTGCAAAACAGAGTTTAATTTCGAACAGAATCCAAAAGCACAATTCTTTCGTGCGCGTTGATTGGCTAAAAACGAGTGAGATTTAACGTGGAATTCAATGGTTGAAATCTGAATTCGAAAAAAAAAAAAAAACAGGTTACCCGCGTGCAAAGAAACTTCAAAGCTCGAATCGTTTCACTAAAATAATCTCAAATCTTTTTGCTATGGGATTCAAGAAACATTCATCACTCGACTTGTGAATTCCAGGGTAAATTTCACATGACGAGTGAATTCCACGGTAAATATCGCACGAGTCATTTCACGATATCGTTTTTCGTGTGAGATTTACCGTGGAATTCACTCGTCATGCGATTAATTTATCTATACAATTAGTTTTAATAAATAAAACGTCGGGATTTTGTAATCGTCCAAAATTTTAAGCATCCGCAATTTTAATTGTCTGAAAATTCACAAGTGACTTTCCAAAATATTACATTCTTTCCCCCCGAGACAGGCATCCCGCGCACCAAAAAATCAAATATCCGGAAAAAAAAAACACCGGAGAGCAGGCTAGCAGGCTATCCCTTCAACGGAAGAATCGTTTTGTTGTTTAGAGTGACTTCTGTTAGCCTGCTAGCCGGCTCTCCATTGGGTTTTTTCGGATATTCGATTTTTTTGGCGCGCGGGATTCCACAGGAATCCCGACGCCACAGGAACCCCGCGCGCGCCCTAACGAATTCTTCTCTGGAAAACCCACTGGAGAGCCGGCTCGCAGGCTAATTTTCTGTAAATATAAACCCGGTCATAACTTTTGCTTTCTTTCTTTGTACGGTAGAGTCCTCGTAGTCCTAAATACCCAAGGACAATGTTACCTCAAGAACGGGATCTGGTGGAACGAGAAATTGCACGGCAAGCTTGGCTTGATCGCGAAGCACACAGAAGAATTCACGAGCTAGAAGACCTACGACGGGAATCACACCACTTGGATGAACACGTGAGGTGAGAGTGCAACTCCCAAGTTTACCCCATTAATAATGCTACGCTTATACAAGTTCACATGACGGGTACCATAGATGTTAGATTCGTGGATGTAGTACTTTTTCACGGTCGTTAAAAACCCACTTAATTAGTATTTGCAGTGTCCAAAGTTTATATTGTTGTTGTTAAGAAAAATCATTTTTTTCTTCTTCAAAAAATCACATTCTTTTTTCAATGATGTCGCACTTTTTCACGGTCATTCAAATCCCCCACACAAGAGTTAGATTGTTTTTGTTTGTTGTTGTTCAGTACAATCGTACAATCCACGGTATTACATTTAAGACTGTGTAAAGATGTGTAAGTTCGTAGCATATCAAGCATTATTATAAAGCAACGATAGTATGCGCGCTCTGATTGGTCAATTTGAGGTCGGCATATTTTCCTTTACGGACCCCAAATGGAAAGCCTCAGCGCGAAAAAGTCAAATGCTATATCCGCCTAAATTTATCGATTTACAGCTGTTGCGTGGGAAATCCACCAGAACTTGCAGATGTACTAGAACTAGCGGTCGCCATATTCTTTTTGTTCGAACAAAGGGCCTGGGAACCACGACATGTTATTGTTTTTCTTAGTGAGGGAGTACAACTCGCGCGGAAGATGATCCAAGAGACGGAAGATGCCATTATTCATCGGTTGAAACCACTACTTGACAGGGCTGGGCGATCGTGGAGAAAATTCTCGATACGAGGAGCAGAAGAAGCGCTCCCTGCAGCACCAACTAACAGGTCTTGCATCTAGAACGACAATGGCGCAAGCTGACAAACTAGCAGACAACATCCTTGATGATTTGCTAGAAGAAACTGTTGTTGAGCTGGAAAGATTGGAATCAGACGATGAAGTTAAGGATTTAGCGTCGGGAATGCAAAATGCTTCGACGCTGGAAAATATTTTACAAAGACTGCAAAGTTTTGAGGTACATGTTGTGTGTATTAGCTAGTGGACGCACATTTGCAGTTGCGAATGCCAAAACGCGCAGGAATCGAAGTGACTGGATTCATTTTGTGGGAATAGAAAGCAAACAAATAATAATAAAACCTATGCGTCGACGCTTTTAGCAGCTACCGAAATTGTCAGTGCGACTAAATTGTTTTCATATTATTGGCGATTAACTTTAGATCTCGAGTCACCAAGTCAATGGACGATTCAATAAGCGCGAGCGCGCACTTTTTTTTATCTAGAAATACCCAAGCCGTGTCCCTTAATTACCAGAATGCAGCGCGCGATTTAGTTCGCTACCACACCTACCGTCATGCAGCGCGCGTTCGTTATAGCTGGAATCGTCCATTTGATTAACAACCTACATGTATCGAGGACATATTCTGGCGAAAAAGTTTACCAACTGGCGACGACTTTTATCGTGTTTGGGATCTATCGTTTAGATCACTCTTTCGTTCCTTATTTACCCTTAGAATGAAGAGAATGACATCCGTCGCCGTTGGCAGCAAGTCAAGTATGCGGAACCTGATGGTGATTATACCAGTACATCAACAGGTACACATGAGTCAGAGTTTTATAGGCCCGTTTACACTAGCGAATCGCGGCTTTTTCAAACATGTTCGAAACTCTTTGCAACTTGATGCGATTTACAGAAAGGGAGAGCACGAGAGAGTTGGAATTGCGCGAGAAAAATCGCAAGACAAATGCAACAAAAATCGCAAGTATAAACGGCCTTAACGGTGCAGCCCTTACTGTGACGCGCTGGCATCTTACGACTTCGAGTTGCTTGAAATACTGTTGCACGCTGTTCCTATTAGCGCCCGCATCCTGTTTCGAATTTGCGTAAAATCTCACGTAACCTTACCATTACCGTGACGTTGAAATGAACCTAAGTGCTAAGTAGTAATTTCTGCTACATTGCCGAGTTTCATATCGGGAGGGACTGGGTTCGAGTCCCCTAATATTACGGAAATCAAAACAAGATCCACCTCGTAAGAAAGAGCACATCGACCTGTGCAAAATCCGAGAATTTGATGTTAATTGGGTCAAGACTGACAAAGATATAGCAATTCAAAAACTCCAAAATGTAATAAGAAACGTACGGTGTGCGTCATTTTGTCTAGACGTCATACGTTTCTAATTAAATTTATGAATTTTGAAATTGTTGTATCTTGGTCAGTATTGATTAACACCAAATTTTAGGATTTTACACAAAGCGATGTGCTCTTTCTTACTAAGTGAGTCTTGTTTTGGCTATCGTAATATTAAGGGATTCGTACGCAGTCCCTCGCGATATGAAACTCGGCAATGGATTTTCGACGAGGGGGCCTTAAAGAAATTCACATTCCGTTACAATATGAAATATGAATATGAAACGGGAATAAAACAACTACATTTTCTCTTTGTGTATATTCTTCTCTCTTGTTTTTATAGTGAAGAAACCCGTGAAATCAGGCATCTCCAATTCCCGGGACCCAGTTCCCATCATGTTTACAAAACCACGGTCAGCGCACCACAGGGATTTCGTGAAGGACAGTATATCGAAACTGCAACAACGTTCACGAGCGAGAAGGGAGTCAGACAGCACAGCCTCGCTTTTGGAAGGTATGGGGAGAGGTGGGGTTATTGGTACTTTACGGGCGAATGTCGTCTGTCATTGGGAATAGAATAGAATAGTTTAATTCACTCACTTGCAGGTAGACCTGAATTGCTGGTGAAGGCCAAAGCATAAATACAATGAACAAAGAACGCGTCGTAAAACATTATATCTACAAACCCCTGTTGAGGTCCCCAGTTTCCTGGAAATTTCTGGTTGCTCCCATCCACCCTGGAATTCCAGTGAATTTCTTTATGACGACACTAGAATTGATGCTACCCGCCCTGGAATTCCTTATTTTTGGAATACCCACCCTGGAATTTTACTTCAGTACTTATTCCAGGCCGATCCACAACAGGGGTAGTCTCCCGCGCAGCCCGTTCTTGGTGTCTGCTACGGGAGACTATAGCAGAGAAGGGGAGATTTTTTCGACTGCCCGTTGTGGCGCCCGTTCACATTTATTTGAGAAGAATAAATTAAAAAATGAACAAATGTATTTCAAATTCATTTATTCCTTCATCTGAAAACAATACTTGATAAATATAACGTTTCTTAGAGAAAAACCACAAGCCTACTGGCACATAGGTTCGATTTCCAGTCGCTCGTGTGAACGTGCGTCCCGTCCCCTAGCAACGACTGGAAATTGAGCAGAGCTCATACACTGTGAACTCTTGTTTCCCAGATATTTCCTCTCCCACCGCGGACACAAGCACAGCGTCTGACCATAGCCCATTCAGTCGCTCCAGGACGCCCACGTCCCTCATCCCCATGACGAGACCCAAGATAGCGCTATATGTACCTAGCGAATTACGGGCCAGTATAGCAACCTATAGGGCCAAATACGACAGGTTCCTCAGGAACACCGCTACTCATGTACATGGGAGTTTTGATCCCTGGAAACTTGTGGAAAAGTAAGTGGAGTTGGAATTTTGCGCGTGGTAATAGCACTTTCAAATTATTATGCAATGTTGCTGGGATCCTTATTATGGACATTTTAAAACATTACAACTTATATTTTGACAACTTTCATCTCCTTTTTAGAATCAGCGAAGATTTATTAAATGATCTGGTGCAAGATGTTGCTGGTGAATTGGAACATATGTGTGATGATTACACAGAAGGCTTGTGTACACAAGAATTTGCTGCTGTCAATGGCAACGTCTCTCACCACCAGGCAGATGAGAGAACCACCCATGCCTACAGAATAGATGGCAACTTGTCCCATATACACAGGACTGAAGGGACATCAAAATGACATCAGGGTAACAGTGGACTCACAGGTTGTAACCCCTGCAATTCACTCTCATTTGTAACTAGTATGCACTGTAAGAGTACCAATCACATTAAATCACTTTGCAAAGCAGAATTTGTTGTTTATCTGTCAATTATTTTCCAACAATCAGGGGAAGTTCATGTGCAAGTTTGGAATTTCCACAGGGGCCACAGTTGCAGGAGCCTGGAATTTCAACAGGTGTTGAAAATTTGGAGTTTGCATGTGGATTGCATGTTATGTCACTGGCAGCCATGTTGGTGCCAAAAACGAAAGTTTGTCTACCACTTTTGTTCCTAGCACCAACATGACTGCCACACTTTTATTATATTATTCACATAGGAATGATTGCAATCCAAGAACACAAGCAAAAGAAAAACAACAACTGACTTTAAAATTAAGCACATATATTTGCATATCAATAAATACAACATGTCCATGAAGCTGTGGCCAAGTGATTCCTTCAGTCATGTACAACCAAATGCATTCAGTAGTTTTGCTCAATCAGGTTGAATCTCTGCAATGTTTTATAATTTGAGGAAAGTTTCCAAAATATCTTTCATGGCTGTACATCCTGAATCCTCCATAGCATAGCAAGGGCTGTGTATGATTCCTCTGACTAGGTATTCATTTTTCTGTCATGCTAAACCTGATGAGGGAGAGAAAAAAAGACATCAACAATGAGATAATATGTTGATGTGGACATCTTCAAGCACGATTGGAGAAGAACAACATTTTGTTGAACCCCGAACAGGCCACAACCATATTTTATGATCTACCAAATTTCTATTTATTTACACTCCAAATTTTACCTTCTAAGTGTATATTTTGTAATTGACACCAATTGTATTATGCCAATGATGTTTTGTGGACTGACATGAAAAAATCTGCAGCATTATCACAGACTTTGTGGTGTCAATCTAATAAGAAATTGGCCCAACAAATTGCAAGTGTGTAAATTGGCCATAATGAAACTCATGAGTTTAACTTTCTGGTAATAGGCATACAACTATACCGGTACTAACCATAAGAGAGTTTGCACTGTCTCAGAGCCTCGTTAAAGCCTTGACACAGTGTGATATCGCTGTTGTTCTGAGCACACTCAACAAATTGCTGGAGTTCATACTGACAAGGGTGCTGAGAACCAGACTGCTGTTGGTATGGTGCCGCTTGCTGGTATGGTTGCTCAGCAACAGGTTGATCTGATCCTTGGCCTGAGCCACCTACTAATGCTCCTCCAATCACATGGCCCTAATAATGACATAACACAGTTATGTTGATTATTTGGAAATCTCAAACGCTGAATATGTTGGGCCTCTGTAGCATCCATACTGGTGTACTCCCTGGGTCTTAAATCCTGGCAAAGTCCTACAGCAAAAAGTATGGCATGCAAAATGAAACATAGGAACTATACAATATCAGGGATGGCAGAGAACAGTTTTCAAAGTGGGGGGGGGGGGCTCATTAGTAAGATTGTATGGCAAGGTGGGGGGCTGAGTTTAGTGAAAATGTATGGAAACTTGGCAAGATGTTAGTCCTATAACTTTCGAAAAAGTTTAAAATATGTATTCAAAATATATAACTTACTGTCGATAACTGGATAGAAAGAAACTGAGAGTTCTCTCAACTTCTTTTTTTTTAGGTGAGTAAGTAAATGGTGGACATAAAGTTGGTAAGCTTACATGTAGAACTGTTACAGCACGATATGATGTAACAAACTTGACTCATTACGCTGCAAAAGATCGACCTCGATGTAGCCCAAAAATTGAAAACTTGTCGCGTTATCTATAAGAATCAAATCATTATCGTACCACAGTGGATCCAATTGCTACTCCAGCAGCCGTAGACGCCATTTGGCCAAACAATCCAGGCTGCTTTGGTTGCATTTGCCCTGGTGGTGGTTGGGCCACGTTACTCGCCGGCCTTGTGGCGGGTACAGATGGTTTCGGAGCTGGTTTACTAAACATCGGAGACGATCTACCACTACTTCGTCTTCCTCCTCGAGGCATTGTGAAGATTTTAGTATTTTCTGTGACTGTGCTAATAAGAAATTATTATTTTTTCCTGCTCTTCGCGAGCACGCACTGTTTCAATATGGCGCACGATTCCTTTGCAGTAATGACGTAATGGGAAATCTTTATAGCTCGTTCCAGGCTCTTCCGATCTGCTTCAAAGCGAGGCTTCAGACGTAAAAAAAATCATCTTTTTCGGGAGTGCATGAGTTTGCATTTTTTTTCCTCTGATAATTTCAATATTGGAATCCACTATTTTAAAATTACATAGTATATATATATTTATATAGTCAATTATTTAGCTTGTAGCATTATTGTAAAGCTTTAGTTTTTTGTGTATGTCCCCTCATTAGTATGCATGGCTTAGCCCATGCTACAAGGTTCCTTTTGACACATTAATAAAGTTTCTATTCTATTCTATAAAGCTTATTATATGTTGGAAAAAGCAGAAAGCCGACGAGAAAACTGCCTTGGTTTTTAAATTCAAAACATAAATCAATCTAGAGTAATGAGTAATTGTACTACTGTTACCCTAAACATGACATAAGAACTCCCTTTAAATATCTGGTGTGACAATATGATTTTTTAAATAAACCTTGGAGGCGATTCTCCTTGTTGAACCAGACTTGACAACCCCGTCAATTTTAGCACTCTGTGGTTTGTATTATAGCAAGAGAAAATGACATCATTTTCTCTTGATTATAGTTAGTAGAGGGTTAAATATCAAGTTGTTAATTGAAATATTCTATAATAGGACCTCTATTAATAATTCTTTATTCGTAAAAAAACGACAGTACTTTCTCTTGAAATGTCAATTTTTTTTAATTTATCAAACTTATAAGTGCGCTTTTGCCGTTGCCACGCGACACAAGAAACTCGACCCGCACGAGAACGAGGCTGTCTCCACAACAAGCAACTGAACAGTCTCACATTTCGGCACGCTACAGGTCCGCCTGCGGCGAGAAAGACTTTTCTCCCAAATTCTCATCGGAATTTAACAGAATATGTAGTAAGAAGAAGAAATCAGGTTGTTCCAGGATTATGGATTCAAGATTGGGGAGGATATCAACCCCAATTCGCTCTCCAACAGAAAAAGACTCTCGGACCATCAGCAGAACAAGCGGTGTCGGTTCTCCTTTTGGCTTCCACAAGGTTACAAATGTGTGAAATTCCTTCGTGGTTTATACTTCTTTAATTTGAAAATACTCTTTTAAGTTTATTTCTTGATGGAAGTACATTTGTTTTCAACTTTTAGGCAACCTTTAGTCCACCAACTGGCGCCCTGCGACGAGATTCGACGGGTTCTCTATCACCAACCGAAGAAGATCTGACAGTCGAGAGCATCGAAGACGATTCCGGATGGGATACTGATTTGGAAATTGATGGTAAATTAACCTAGAAACCTTTCTATTTTTCTGTAAGGTCCAATATATTTAAGAAGGCAAAGTGTATTGATTAATTACGAATAAAGTAAGTTGAGTTGAAGTTGTAATTTTGTAGTGACGTTTATTGCTTGTCATTTTCACCTCGACTTTTGTTTACAGTTTGTCGGAAAGAAAAGCAATTTAAAATTTATTTCGAAAAGTTCAAGTACTTATGATATTGTCGTCGCAGCATGTATGAAAGCTATTGTACATTCATAGTTTGAAAAAGTTAATTAATTTTTAAAAGTTGTTTATAACAAAATCCATGGTCTTTTGTCTGGAATCGTGTAGTTCGAAACTCTTTTCTAGCTGTTCTAGAACGTACACTCTACAACTAGGAAGAATGACGTAATATTCACAGCTAGGGTCCATTCATTATTTGTTTCTGTGATGCTTTATGCTCTGGGGGATTATACTTATACTATTTTGCTAAATTATGATGCTTCCCTGCTGTGCATTTAAGGCCAAGTAAAAAAAATAACATGTTAATCGTCCGGGGCTTTCCAAAATTAAAGTGTCCATGCGGCCCTTTTTACTCATTCATGCGCGCGAAGCGCAAATGAAGGAGTATTGGTATGATGTGGGACTTCTGCGTTAGCACGATTCTGCGTTAGCACGATTTCGATTCGATTAGCGCCATTCGATTATCGCCAATAATCGTTCAACTCGTCTTGTCTCTCTTTCAACCTTTCCACTTATCGTCTCTCCGGTTTGACTACTTACAACAGTTGCGATTTCGCAGTGGTAACCCATCCACTTTCTAACCTCGCCCGATCGGGCTTAACTTTGGCCTATCAGCGCTCAACTGCTATACACGGCTTGTCATCTTGCGATGCAGTTGCTAACTTCCGGTACAAAAATAATTTTATAGTCGATGCCAGCAGATCTCGCAAACGTCACTTCCGGATCAAATTTCAAGATGGCGGTAAACTACAACTCGGGATAAGGATGTTTCCAAGCATAACTAGTCTTTCCTAAGAGTTTTCCGTGGGGTTTTTGCTTTCTGAGAAAACTGGCGGATTGCGTTACGATAATTAGTCATGTAGAGACGCCTCAACGATTAGCAGCTCTGCAAAAGTTCGCATATTGGGAAGCATTTCTTCTGTATTCATGCACTCCCAGGCAGCTTCAAATTTGCACAGTGGAGTAGGTGAGTCCCGTGAATCTGTGGTGGAGAGAAACTATCTTCTGTTTTTCGTTAAGACATTAGTGAAAGAAATGGACGACAAAGTGGAGGGGTTATTTGATCTTGGACTTTCCCGGGGGTCGGGCTCTTTGGTCATGAGTCTGGTAACTATCTCGTAGGTTCATTGCCATAAGTGGACACGACTGACAAATTTGATGAAATCATAACATTGTGTGTGGGGGTGGCTTGTGAAAATGTATCAGAAAATAGGGTCTGTATACAAAATGGTACAGTTTACATAACAGGACTACTATGAGTATTATATATTGGACTCCATGCTTTACAATTAGTATATATAATAGGACTCCATGCTGTCCAATTAAGAAAAAATTGGATGAGAAAATTCAGTGGAACTCCAAAATTGGACGAGGCCGCAGGCCGAGTCCAATTTGGAGTTCCGAGGAATTTTCTCATCCAATTTTTTCTTAATTGGACAAGCATGGAGTCCTGTTATTGATTAATTATATAGCATCCATGTTCAAATCCAAACTGTCCAATTTAACGTGCGAAGTGTCCAATTAGAGCGCGCGCGATCCAATTAAAAAATAATTGGACAATTCAAGAAAAATCAATCTGCCGGCACAATGGGATTTCGAGCTGGCTATATAATTAAGAAAAAAATTGAGTGAAAATTCAGTAGGCCGGATCCAATTTGGTGTTCCTGAGGAATTTTTGAATTCATTTTTTTCATTGAACAAGTATGGAGCCCTGTTATTTATTATTAATATAGCATTCATACATAGACTTAAACTATCCAATTTCAAAATAATTGGACACTCAATCTGCCAGCACTATTGGATTTTGTGCCTGTATATATGCTTGTCATGTCCATGCTAGGGGTAAACCAACTGGATATCTCTTTCAATGGCAATACAACAACATTTGAACAAAAATCAGAGACATTTTCTTGAATTGCCCATATCTTCCATGTGGCTATTGATGAGAACTAACCACATGCCTGTATCCAGTATTTTCCCAGTGGGGGCTCCCCTATTCTTGGGACGGGGGTGCTCAATGGGAAATTTCGATTTTACCCCTAAAAGGTACCAAACATGGTGTTGCTTAGTTGATTTTGACCCCTAAAAGGTACCAACAAGACAAATTTTCCTGATATAAATTCATGTCCAAGTACACCAATATAGATTCACCCAACAAACCACCTATACCAGTCTATCACTATCTATCATCAAGGGTTAGGTTAGGGTCAGGTTTAGGGTAGGGTTAGGTTAGGGTTATCCCTAAAAGCTACCAGGGGCCTGATTTTTAACCCTAAAAGGTACGACATGCACCCCGCCCCAAGATAAGGCAGTCTCCTCCCAAAGTATTTTCAATATCTGAAAAATTATCCATTCACTAATTCCAAATTCATGAATGAGTTGGCTCATAGAACCCTTTGATTATTTCTTTTTGTTCCTTGTTTATGCTTTGTTTTATTGGTTTATGCCATATTTTGTGTACAAAATGCCCAGGGGGGGTACTCGGATATAAAAATGATGGGGGGGTCCGACGGAGCTCCAAATTTCATACCCAAAAAAATACCTCAGCCGTAAATTTTTTACCAAAAAAAATACCTGCTCCCAAAATTTGATACCCAAAAAATACCAACTTTTTAAGATTATTGTCTTTTTTCTTTGCTTGTCATCACCTGTTTCCCTGACGTTTCAACCCCCCAAAAATACCCGCAGATTTTTCAACCCCCCAAAAATGCCTGGTAGAATTTTCAACCCCAAAAAATACTTTTACTCCAAATTTCATACCCAAAAAAATACATCGGACCCCCCCGTCATTTTTATATCCGAGTACCCCCCCCTGGGACAAAATGGCTACTACTGTTTCATAAACTATTCTTAAGGGCAATCTATGTTCATATAAAGCATTTCCATGGTCATTAAAGCCACATTTCAAAGCAGTTCCTAACCGCTCGTGACGTTTGACGTAGTTTTGCAGACAATTTGTGAAAAGAAAAAAGAAAAGAAAAAAAGGATGCGGCTCCAAACAACAATGCAGGCGGGGACGATGAACATGTAATTTTTTTTACTTGGCCTAACATCATAATTCACAAAATCCCAATTTCTAAGGTGTTTAACACCACAAAAATGACAAAAGTGGGTTAACCTGCTACTGTGGGTTCAGAATAGTAAACAGTATAGTATATACTGGGTGCTCAACCGGCTCTAGCAGGTTCATCAGACCTACTACAGCAAGTTATGCTTCTACAACTGCTTCAGCTTATAGAGTGGGTTGATGAATGAACTATATGTGCTATACTGAAAACAAGGGTTCTCAACCCACTACAGCAGGTTTGGCCTCAACCAATTACAACAGGTTTGGTTAGAGTGGGTTGAACCTGTTACAGTGGGTTATTTATTTTTTTCAAAAATGTCAGATGCTCGAGGGAGGGGGAAGGGGTCCATGGAACCCATCTGCCACTGTACAACCTACTGAAGTGACACAATCAAACAATTTTGTCATATTTCATGTTGATTTTCTAGAGGATAAAGAAGAGTATGATGTTACAGGAAAGACCACATACATCCAGGCATGCCGGGAAGCAGGTGTAATACCAGCATCATACTTTTTACGGAACATGCAAGAGTCTGAAGTAGATATCAAACACCATGGACTTGGTGCAATGGGTGCCAAGGCTATTGCTATTGCACTGGTGGTAAGTGAAGTAAACTGTCAGTGGAATTTTAATGCTCTGTGATTCTTACTTTAAACTCAGCTTAAACTCAGCTTACTTAATCCTGGTAAATCGCCACCCATATCCCTTGACAACCACTTCCATCACTGCTGCCACTGTCTTAATAGTGGCAGTGTCAAGGAGGAAAAAGACTGTCTAGTATGTCAATGTCTCTCTCTGAATAAGGTGGCTACTACATGTAGTCAACCCTTTCCATATTTGATTTGGGGTTATATTATTTTAAAATTTCCTCAGTCTCCATTATGTAGCTTTATAGTGTATAACAGGGCATGAAGAGGATGTTAGGTGAGGTGTCTCCATACTAAAATTCCTGGATCTGTCACTGGCTGCAATCAACAGTTACTTTGTGTCATTTGGGTATAGCGTGGCAGAAGGAAGATAAAATGATATGAAATGTTTTGTTATATGTGTACCAATGAAAGACTGTAAAATATTAAAATAAAGGTTTTAGTATTTCAGAGATGAAAATTGTCAAAAATCTTGTATGGACTGACATTTTTGTTTTGTTCCTTTCTATTATAGTCCAACACAGCAGTTTTGAAGCTGAACCTTAGTGACAACTGGATGGGGCCTGATGGTGTGGGATATATTGCTGAAATGTTAAGAGAAAACTGCTACATTTCAGATTTGGTAAGAGCAGATAAACAGCATAATAACATATGCTTACTGTAATCATGCTACATTTGGCAAGAGCAGATAAACAGCATAATAACATATGCTTACTGTAATCATGCTACATTTGGCAAGAGCAGATAAACAGCATAATAACATCATGCTGACTGTAATCATGCTACATTTGGCAAGAGCAGATAAACAGCATAATAACATCATGCTTACTGTAATCATGCTACATTTGGCAAGAGCAGATAAACAGCATAATAACATATGCTTATACTGTAATCATGCTACATTTGGCAAGAGCAGATGAACAGCATAATAACATCATGCTGACTGTGTTATCTGTTACCTGTCTCCTTCACGCCTACTTGGCACATAAGGCCTCAACAGAATGTGGCGCGGTTTGTGACGAACACCTACCATCCAAGAGCAAGCACGTCTGAACTCGTTGCATCCCTGAACTGGGACACACTCGAAGTCCGTAGACTCCTTGCTCAACTATGTCTCTTTTACAAAATCCGGAACAACTTAGTGAACATTGTCTTCCTCCATGTGTTGTTCTTAATCCTAGACCTTCAAGAAGAAACTCAGACCACTATTTCCAACTCCAGTCTAATATTGACAGTTATATAACTACTCTTTTTTTCCTAGAACTATTAGAACTTGGAACCTGCTACCTAGGGAGGCAACTAATGCCTCGTCTTTAGAATTATTTAAATCAAGCGCCCTGCCGGCGCTAAGATCTGTCAGGTCCCCCGGCCACCTAAGGCGCTTATAAGACATAAGGCGCCTTCCTAGACATTAGCGTAAGCTAAAAATTAGGAAAATTTATTTAAGCATTTAAACAACAGATTTCCTCATGCTGACTCTGTAAGAAGGCCAACAAAGATGGACAGTCTGCTAGAGGCATTGATCCCCTAGAAAAAGTAGTATTGAAATGAAGATGAAATCAATGAAAAAACATTCTCATATCTACAGCTCCCCTGCTTGTCTTGCAAAGGAGGCTCTGGTGACAGCCATTGAAGTATGCCCACATATGCACACAATTTGGTACAGAGCTGTTGAAAGAAAAAACTTTCTGTGCATGCCCCAACATTCGTAATCAATTGTGAGAGTGATGAAACAGCATTAGTGTTCTAGTTGAGTAATCATAGATGTAACTGAGTCTAGAATTTCGAAGTTCTCAATCCAATGTGATTATTAACACACTATATTTCTTGGCATTCCTTTCTTCTGACAGGATTTGTCTGAGAACAGACTTGGAGACAAAGGTTCAGAGTCAGTGCAAGAGATCCTTGTACAAAATGCCAATATCAACAGGTTTACAGCAAATGGTAATGGATTTGATGACAAAGCTGCCAGGATTATAGCTGAAGCCATCAAGGTAAAGCATGAAGACTTGGGAGGGGGGGTACTCCACCGCCAAGGTCTCCAAAACCTGACCCTATCGGAGACCAAAAATCCTTCTTTTTTGTTTTTACACCTACAGTTAAAATTGTATAGTACCCTACCTAAAGTTATTCACCAGGGAGGTCAGACCTCAAGAGCCCAAATACCATGCCCTATAGGGCGGCACATACCTGTATAAACCATATATGAGGGAGTACCCCCCAAGGCTTAGGACTGATGTAAAAGCTGGCCATTCAGAAGTTATATATTATGCAGTTCATTCTCAAGGATCGTTTGCAAGGTGTGCTTTCCCTGGCTGTTACAACAGTACATCCTCCAATCCATACATAACAGGGCCCTAAATTTGAGGGGCAAGTGTCCTATCAGTCAGAGTATCTGATAGGGTGTAGCAAAAATTGTGCAGAAGTTTTCGAGCAAATTTTGCTCAAAATTCTGTTGATTGTGTGGAGAAAATGTCAAAATGAATTTACAAATGATGATGGTGTTTAAGAATTATACAATATAACAATGAGATGACATCATGATTAAAGTCTTTTGTTGTTGTTGTTTAGGTCAATAACAGAGTGAAATACGTATCTCTCAACCATAACCAGTTTGGAGAAAAAGGTGGACTCCATCTTGCACCTGCATTAGGTATATTCTTTTTATTTCTTAAATTCTCATAACTACAGGCCAGCATTGTTTGATCAGAACCGATTTTACCAGGTCATCCAGTACAGTGTTAGCCAATTTCAGCCATCCCTTTTGCTCTTGGTCCTTAGAAGAGACGTGTCTGAAGTCACCACAAGAATTTCCTCATCCATTTATGTTCATAATTACTGATCGAGTACCGTACTCGAAATCAGTATATTGTAGAATGCAATTGGTTGCTGATCGTTATATACTTTCTGTCAGTAACATGGTTCATGGTTCTTTGAACCAGGCATTGGTTGTTTTTAGGTCGTTTTATGGCAAGAATCCCAAAGTTCGAAAGAATGTTAGTAGACAACCACCCATTGCCTCATTAGTTTATTCTATTGGCAATTATCTCAATTAAAGATAAAGCAGTCCCCATCTTGGACAGGTCTGGGCTGGCGAGTGACAAAACAAGGGGGTTGGGGGCCCCAGTCCAAGATGCTGCCATATAGAGATTCTCGCTCGATTCTCTTCATAAAATGACCTAAAAACAGCCAACCAATGCCTGCTATCAGGCTAGTAAATGACTCCATGACAATACCCACTCCCCTAAAGCAAAAAAAAAGAGCATGAGTCATGGTCTTCTGAACCAGCTAACCAAGGGGCCACAACTGTTGAAGAAGGTATAAAGCAATGTCTTGGAACTGTTGTAAAAAAAAATATTTTTGCTTGGCAGTGATAATATATTGGATGAGAAAATAGTATGGCGATTTCAGACATCTCTTCTTGCAAAGTGAGGTACAATCAAGGAGATTGCATAGGTATTGCTGAAACTCGGGACTAGTGCACGTTTTCAAGCCCTGCATCACACCACTCTCCCTCAAGGTCGTAAGTCATCTGACTTCAACATAGGAGACTACTGACAATAAATAATTTTGTGCCTTATTGCCTCTAGCTGCCAATGAGTCCATATCAGAGTTGGACCTGAGCTGGAATCACCTTCGCAACAAGGGAGCATGTGCGCTGGCACTTTCACTAAAGGTTTGCAAAACTAAACAAATTCTAGGAGCAGATATTTTTTACTTTGCTGCAGTCCAGCAAAAATGCAATGTACAAGTGAACATGTGAACCTGTTTTCATCAACAGGAAAATATCACTTTGAAAATCCTAAATCTGGCATGGAATGGATTTGGGAATGATGGAGCACTTGCTATGGGAGAAGCCCTGAAAGTCAATTCATCGCTACTAGAATTAGACCTTACGTAAGTATGATTTTTTGTGCTATCCTATATAGTTTTCTTATTTTAAAAATGAGAAAAACAATGTTGTTTTTGCAACCAGATTTTCGGTCCATGCATTTATGTAAAGATGATAGGATAATTTTTTCACACAAATGAAAAATAATTTCTTGGAAAAAAAACAATATGAAAAAACCAATCAGATATGCTGGAGTAGCCGGGTGAAACGAGCCTTATATATGTGATTTTTCTCGTCACCCGTGCTGCGTTGTCTCAACATTCTAGTTATTCACCTTCACCTTTTGAAAACGCTATCCGAAAATGGTGGTGTCAGATTCTTTTGTGGACTCTCAAACGTATAACCAGCGTGCACAAAGGCACGCGCAATGATGCGCCAGTGTTAGAAGAAATTTTTAACCAGAAAAGAATCCGTAAGGTTGCGATGAGGAAGTTTAAGCTACCGTGTTACAACAGGCTTCCTTTGAGTTTTACATTTGACAAAGTATATAGGAATTAGTGAATGACCAACCTTTGAAAATATGCAGTATGGGGAGCACTTCCCTGGTATTATTAAAATTTCACACAGAAAGAAAATGGTAGGCTTCGTAACCTCAAATTCGTTATGCAGAAATCATTGATATTGCGGGTTCCCTGTGTCGAACACGGGTATCTACTCTATGCACTATAGACTCCATTTATCCTAGCACACATGGTAAACATTCAGTTAGGTGCCAGCCACATGTTCATGAATCAACCATCATCCATACGTAATAGTAAATCGACACGCGATTTATGCGTCCGACTTTCGAGGTCCCGATTTTCAAGACAAACGACCTTCGTCGAGCGCACAAAGCAACAACAATATCGCCACAAGCCGAACCCAAACACGAGAAATAATTGTCGACTGAATGTCTAGGCTACCAGAATTTTAGACGCCATAAGAAAAGGCCTGACTAGATATTTCACATTCTACAGAAATAATAGGATAATGGCAGAAGGAGCTGTACTGCTAGGAAAGGGACTCACGATAAACACAACTTTACAAGTACTCAAGGTTAGTTCCTGTACACTCTCGTTTTTGTGGGGTTCCTGTGGACTCTGTATGTAGATGAAAGCTCTAAAAAAATCAACACTAAAAAAAGAAACCTCAAACAACGTCCGCGCGCTTGCAACAGGAAACACATCGCGTGTGTCCGCCCGCGCGCGCCTAATAAAGAAGCGCAAAGAGGCGTCTACGCACTCACAACACGTACTTCCAAGATGGCCGCCTCAAGCCAAACATTCCATACTTATGATGTATTTTGACCCAGATCTGGTCAAAAAAATTAGGTGGCCAATTTGACTATTTGATATTTCATTTTATAGGACACAAAGTAATTTATAGTAAGGAGTTCAAAAACTGGCAACGGAATTCTTCTGACCACATCTGGGTCAAAATATGTCATCAGTATGGAATGTTTGGCTTGGGCCTGTTCCAGAAAATATCCAGAAAATATCCATACCCCCTCCACGGAAGGGTGTTGGAAAGTGGCCCCCCATCCCTCTGGAATTTCCAAGGAAAAATACAGTATTTGTATGGAAATGATCAGGTAAATTGACCCCCCCATCCCTCCGGAATTTCCAATGCCCTTCCGTAGGGGGGTATAGATAATTTCTGGAACCACACAATACAAGCGTATAGTGAATGAATGAAGAGTTGAATACAAGCCTATAGTGAATGCATGAAGATTTGAATGTTTATTTTGCTTGCATATAATTAGAAAAAGAGAGAAAATGAAAATGAATGGAAAGATAAAATGGAACAATATTTAGTTACTACTGAAACCAGCGACCAGAATTATACACCTAATTCAATAAACGTGTTAAACCAAGCCTGTCCAAGCCTATGTGAATGAATGAAGATTTGAATGTTTGTTTTGCTTGCATAAAAAATAAGAAAAAAAGCGAGGAAAGGAAAATGAATGATACACCTAATTCAATAAACGTTTGCTTTGTGATTTGGTCGTTGACAAATATTGTTTCTTACTTTAGATCGGCAAAAACCCGATGCAGAGTGCAGGAGCTTATGCTATTATGAATGCAATGAAGAACAACCCCGAGTCAGCTCTTTTGGAAATTGACCTTACGGTAAGCTTGGCCAGTACTTCATTCATTCGATATTAGAAGACGAATTATTTGTAGAAATCTCTTAATGAATATCTAAAAACAAAGTTTCAGATTTGATTTACCAAAACCAATCGAGAACATTGCTCTATATTCTCTAAATCAGCCGATGGAAATGGATGCTTTCTCCGATTGGTATGTTGCTATGCTGTCAAAATGGCGGCTGAAACAGGCTCTTTGATTGAATTTATTGAAGTTATAGTGTTTTATACGTAGCATACCATGGTCAGCTCGAAAAATTATTTTTGTCACAAAATACAAACAGGTTCCGGTGAACGACTGCTACGATTTGAGCGACTGCTACGATTTGAGCGAATCATAAAGATTACACATTTCCTCCACGAAGCTGTTATTAGTATCCGCGAATACCTTTGCAATCGTAGATGGAATTGATCTTGATATTTGAACGTTGAAACGTTGAACGTTGCGATGCAACAAAACGTTCTGATTGGCTAATTTAAGAGCAAGAAATCAGCTGGACGTCTCTCTCTTACAGGACATCACAGTCAATAATGACTTCCTAGAGCTCTGTAAAGAGATTCTCGCGCTTCGACCAGACTTGAAAATCAACCATGGGGGCACTGGTGGCGCGCAACACAAACCGAAGGGTAGACCAGCACCCATGAAAATCCTCAAGAACTACATCTCCGATAACAGAATGAGATTATTGGATTTCTTCAATACTCTTGACAAAGACAAGAGCATGAGTTTAACTATCAAGGAGTTTGCTGATGGTCTTAAGGTACGGACTCTTACACCAAGAAGTTAGCATTACGTGCCCGCTAGATTTTAATACCACTCTTGCCAATAGACCGTTACACCTCACGATTTTTCAGACCACCGGATGAATTTTACTTTTGCTAGTGGTTGTGCAACCAGCTCGTGCGCGCAAAACGCTGTGCTTAGCAGCTGCGCGACCTGGGGCCGATTCCTGAAAGGTTGGATAAAGTTATCCATGGATAAAAGTTATCTGTTGTATAGGATTTGTTCAGGATTTATCCGTTGGATAAGCATTTATCTACAGATAACTCTTTACTGGCCTTCTAGGAACCGGCCCCTGGCATCAGCGTAACCCAGAGACCCTTAAACCGTACGGAAAATCAGCCGGTTGATGTATCCCTATTTCAGAAAAGGTTGCGCCGTCACAACTGTCTGTTTTAGCCCGCTCGAAAATTCGACGAGTACTCTGTAAACGTAGCGACTTATTCGTCTGCTCTTTCAGGAGACTGGAATTGATATGAACTACACTGAACTCTTCAAGCTGATAGAAGCGTTAGATAAAAATAAAGACGGGGAAATTAACTACAGGTACGTTTGTTATATGTTGTAAACCGATATTATTATCTTGACCTTGTATTTAGTTTATGAATGCGTCTGTTAGGAGTTATGATAATAACCACCATACTGCTTTACAGCTAAAATCGTTGCATCGTGACCCGCGTTTTCAAAACATCGATTATTTTTGGCTTTGCTGTTCCGCCAGTCAAATCTTATGAGCCAATCAGATTCTTGCCCTCTTTCGCCTAGTGCAGTCGCCTGGCTTTCCGTCGCGACGTTGTCTGATTTTAGTTCAGAGGGAAGCCAGTTGACTGCACTAGGCGAAACAGGGCAATAGTTTTATTGGCTCAAATATTTTGATTGGTGGAATAGCAAAGTCAAAAATCAAAACATAATTTGATGTTTTTGAAAACGTGAGTCGTGATGCAACGGTTTTTGACTCTAAAGAACAGATTTCGGAATTGATGGATGCTTTCTCCGACTTGGTATGTTGCTATGCTGTCAAAATGACGGCTGACACATGCTCTTTGATACTAATCCTTGTTGTGTTCATAGTGAGCTGGTGATGGGCGCATTAGAGCAGAACTTGGAGGACAGAAAGGACAAGTTAAAAGAGCAAGCCGCCGATGAGAGAAAAAAGAGAATACTTTCTCCATTGCCACAACCTCCCCCAAGCAGATAGTAATATCTAGACAGAGTTTTACAGATTTATTTCACCTAACATCATGGCCGTAGCGCTGGCTGGGAGGGGCCGGGGGGCGTTGCCCCCATCCCCTCCAAGCGAAGTAAACATTCTAGTATCAACATGGGGGAAAATCCTGTTTGACCCTCACCAAAAACCAAGGCTTACCCCCTTGACTCTGGGATTCCATACTTTTAGAATTTTTTTCCCGGCAAATCAGAGAGTTAGTAACATTTCTATCAAATTGGCATCTTCATATGACTCATGACTTTGCCTCCATACATGACCATGCTATTTCTGATAATAATAATAATTGCAAAACATTTTTTCGGCTTCGGATTTGCAATCATTGACCTTTACTAGCTAGTGAATACTAGCAATGGAGGAAACCTGTTTTCGTACATTTATGCCTCTAGTAGTTGGGGGCGACGGAAGTGATTAGGTATTGAAATACATTTTTATAAGTGGCGTTTGAAATACTGTATAATATTGTTACTATAGTTAGGATAGAAAATTTGTAGTAATTTTATATAAATTGTTTTTCGTAATATAGAAGTTATAAATAAATAAATAGTTGATATTCTGTAACACGATTAGCGCATTTATTTACGTGTTCATTGTTTAGAGATCTTACTGATGTCGTTTTTCACCGCAAATTGCTCAACAGCTCACAAGAAAGCCGAAGAGTTCCGTGCCAGTGCATGACAGTTGACTATCTCATTGATACTGATTCTTGCCAGAACGTCCATCTCTTCCATATAGTTCTAAATGCCTTTGCGAGCAGTTCTTTATTCCGGCGTGCTCCAAAACTTCCAGTCGTTATTCGCATTTGAGGTGTGTTCCTGTGTCCCCTGGTGTGGTGTCTACTAAGGTATGCACGCGAGTGTTTAGTATCTTGAATTCTTGTTCTAATACTTTGAAGAACATCTATTCTATTCTACCTTTTTGGCATTGACACGAGGGGGAATTATCTTTTGTTTCCTCGATTTTGAGTGAGCTGAATGCCACAATCTACCGAGAAGTCCTCTGCGCTTCTTCTTGACCTAGAAAAGAGAGAGTACTTAGCACCTTAGAAGCCAGTGGGCAGTCGCATTTGCAACTGACCATTGTTTTCTTTTAGACTGACCGGTCATGCTGCAAAGGAGACTATCGTTCAACTGCATTCTTTAGGTACATAAGGACTGATATTTCACCTGCCGTATTTGCTTTTCCAGTTCCTCATTCTGATCTATCGCCTCTCCTAGATCGCGCCGCAAAGCACGAACTAACTCAGCTAGGTAGTTCCTTGTTCTGAAACACTCGGCTTTTTCATTCTGCGAAGAAAAAGATAAGACCTGGTTGTCAGATAGCTAGCCTCTTTCGCAGCTGTTTTTGTGTCACCCGGAGAAAGTAAAACGAGCAACACAAACAGCTGCAAAGAGGCCACCAATTTGTCTAAGTTCTTACGGCTCCTGGAAAGTCCAGGATTTTCATTGTTGTTCTGGAAAGTTCTGGAATTATTTACGAGACTCCTGGAGAACTCATGGAATGCAGATACTAATTTTGTCTACCACTGATACTCGTACAAAACCGGCTCCTAAATCAGGGTTCGTGCGCGTCCTGGAATATCTTGGATTTTCATTTCCTTGCTGGAAAGTTCTTGAAAGTCCTGGAATTTTAAGGACAATCCTGGAAAAATGTTTCAACTGAAATATGATTGAATCAGTCATTTCGTGAATCTGATTTTGGACTGCAAACTATGACATCCTCCAGACTTATCATGTGTTTTGGGCGGTAGGGGGCATTTCTACCCCAAAAAAATTTCCTGGAAAAATAACTAAAGACTTCCTGGAAAATCCTGGATTTTTGTCCAGAAAGCGCACGAACCCTGCTAAATGGTCGAATAAGAAACTTTACGAAAACGACAGAAAAACTGTCTGTCAAAACGCCTTGAATAAATATGTTTACCACTGTATGCATTGCTACGCGTCCTCAAAATTCACGGTTGCGACTGGCGATTCTCAGCAAAGGAATTGTAATGTCAATTTTCTTGAGTCAGAAAGTTCATAATTCTAGGATAGAAAGCCAAAGGATAGCTTACAATTATTTTAATTGATTTTACAATTAATGTCGACCCACCGAAGTAGCCGAATCCAACGTTTTAGTTTTGATTGACGGCTAAAAATCGCCAATCGCCCATCGCAACAGTGAATTTTGAGGTCGCGTAGCAATGCATACAGTGGTAACCTTGAAAACGCTTGAATTTCTGAAAGTCTCTGGGCGTACCAACCCTGATGTTTTGTTTGTTAGTTAGTTTGTTTTTTACCTACCCCTGTCCTAGTCAGCTTCTCCGTCTGCTCCTTACACATCTCTGTTAGTTGCGCAACCGCTCTTTTTTCGTTACTTAGTTCTTCTTCCAACTTAAACTGCTTGGTGATCAAGTTCATGTTCTGGCTCAAAAGCCTTGTGTTGGTAATCTGAAGCTCCGCATTAAATGCTTGTACATGAAAAAGAGAACAATATTCCTCATGGTGTGGATGAGAAAGGGGGAAAGCCTGGAGTGCACGTGTCCCCTTTTGCGACAAAAATATATCCAGGGGCACCATACCTTACAGTTCTGATCCTCTTTTCTCGTTCTGGCTAATCCCCTGTTCGCGTACCATATTTCATGACAGAACAATATAAACGCCATACAGCTACGTTTATTCAAAGGCTTTTCTCTAAGCCCTCATCAGTGACAACTGAATGATAAACGCTTAGTACATGTAAATATATTTATACTAAGCATGGGAAGCCTGTGGTACCTATCACTATTTAGACAGTATGGTTCTCTATTGTGTGGCGTCATGCCTGATTTGTATACCTGAAACAGGCTGGAAAATAGCAGGCAGTGGCGTACCTTGCTTTGTTAAAAGTGAATCGACTTGTGGTGAATTTACGTTTAGTAAATACAACCCTACAAGAATACAACAACAACTAAAAAAACTCTATAAAATAAGAGTACAAAAAAAGAGTTTCAATACGCAGTTAAATGAGGACTATGCTTCTCACGAGTAAAAACACAGAAGTGACTGGCTGAGATTTCTCGTACCTTGAACTCCTTGTTCGACTATTCCCAGGTGGAGTCGATCAGTTCTGTCCTTCATATCCTCGATCATGCCGAAGGAATGGTGAGGACCCCTTTTAAGAGAACGAGACACGGATAGAAATTTTACACTTAGGCTTGTTTCAAGCGTTGATAGTTTGCCGAAATTATCGTAGCATTTTATAGATTACACAGTCATATAATCTTTTATGGCAGTTCTCTTTTCGTAAACGGACAATTCTTAGCAGATGGATTAGATTTGGCACAACAAAAGATCAACGTACAAAAGATCGACGTACGAAATAGACCTAGATCCAAAGATGTCATGCTATCGCCGCAATAACAGCGCATCGCCAGATCAGCGAGACCTCGCGCGCTCGTCCTAGATATCCCTTTGACTGAGCAACGCTGAGATAGCATCGTCACACCTTGACTGTTGACTCCATTGCAGAAAATCGCTCCTACAATAACTCCATTCCGTTTGTCATAAGAACGCGACCATGCTAACTTTCTGTTTTATATGGAAAAATGGAAGAACTTCTAGCAAGTGTTCTAATTGCTCGCAATTTTGCGCATTAGGTTCCAGAATTGTTTTTTTTAACTGAGCAGATTTCCATCTTAACACGAATGTGTGCAATCAAAGCTACTGTACCATAGCACTTGAGATTTCCAACTTACCTCAACGTCCTGGTTGCGACGACTTCCATTGTGACGTCACGTAATTAACACAGTAATAATTAAAGGGAGCCTGTCATGATACGCGCATGCGCGATCACTGTCGAATTATCAGCAAAACTAATAAGATCATCCTATCATTCAGTTTCAGTTTTTTTTTTTTGTCATATAACTATTTAAGAATATGTAAAGCTAAAAAGCATGGTCGGATGGAGTGAGAAGTAGTGAGAGTGGAGTTGTTCCGCGTAAGAACGTTAGAGATGCAAATGAAGAATGAAGCGAGCCTTTTGTTTCCAATGGTCAACCGGAAACACAACGCTCGCTTCATTTGCATCTCTAACGTTCTTACGCGGAACAACTCCATTATATACGATTTTTTTCGAGGTTTTTAGGCTTCTCTGGCCATCGTTACGGGACGATACTTGTTTGATTTGAGAGATGCGCAGAACGCTGCGCAGTTGCGTGAGAGGCTGCTTTTAAATTTGCTACTTTTCATACAATGGGCGAGCATTGTTCAAGGAGAAGTAAATGATTATTCAAAGACTTTCCGAACCCGCACTTTTATGCTAGCCACTTCATTTTCACCATGTACTGACGTCTGAGCCCGTGGCAGATACCGCACGGAAAATTAGAATAAATTTTTCAACGTGATGAAATAACATTACGCGAACAGTAAATGGTTGTGACTTGCGTACAGTGCGCGGAAAGTCAAACGGTTTCATAGCGTCACCCGTAGTATGTACCGATGGATGCCAATCAGGGGTCAACCGTTGTGGTATAAACTAAGATTGGAAATGCAATACTTAAAGTGGACGCAAGTAGACCTAAATTCTTAGTCATGGAAGATACACTTTATTTTCCATATATGTGAATGGGTTATATCAGAAACATATAACATTGTTGAAACATGTAACAGTAGTACATTCCTTCAGTGCCGTGCGGCGAACGATGCGCGCAACAAGAAGTACCATATTTGGAAAGCCGCAACATGTTGCCAAGCTGAATGTTGCGCGAAAAATAGTCCCCAGCTCCATGTTACACGGCGATCGATTGTTAACGCAACAATGTTACGCGAAAAATCGACGTGTTGTCCCGTGTAACATAGCCTTTATATGTTTCTGATGATTTTATATTAATCACAGCAAGCGCGGTCTGGAGTCTTCCACATCGACATGGCGACTTTCTGGAGCACGCCCTCGTTATTATCAGTGCGCTTGTCATGAACATGTCACTGAACACTTAGATGGTTCATTACGCCATGCGTGTTTTTAGCATCCCTTATGAAGCTTGGTACGAAGCTGGCATCAAGTTTAAGTCCCCTAGCGTGTACTTCCGCTTTTACTTAAACATTTTAGTCGCTGTGACCAGTCCCACAAGTGAACCTGGTTGGGTTTGTGTGACGAGCCGCAGGAACTTGTCGCCTGTTTTGTTAGCGTGTACAGTGTATTACAATTGGCTTCAGTGGCTTCAGTTGCCACAACTGGTCCCTGGGATTTGTCCCATCGTCTGTATCGGCCTTAGTGCATCAATTCTGGGTAAAGTGGACAGTAACGATTTGATCGTTCCTAATGTGGATACAAAGTTATGCTTGGTATGTTTATATGAGAGTTATTGGATATTTTTCTAGTCCTTGGTGATTGGTTGTAGATGTTCGACCGCAGATCGAAGTGCGTGCGTTGCTATGGATATCTGATTTTTAACCGACACCCAGTCTCCTGTTTTATCCACGTCATACATTGCGTCACCGATCCCAGGGAACGCGCTCTTGCCGTAAAGATTATGAAGCTGCGGCGCGAAAACCACGTGCTTTGTATCAATCCTTCCCGGCATTCCAAAGGGCCATATAAACGAGCGCTCGAGCTTCATCATCTGATCATTGAGCATGCGCAAGTGGATGAAATCTGCTTTGCCTTTAGCTTTCTCCTTCGCAGACTCAAACGCGTCTACTGCCTTTGAGAAGTTCGTGATCTCTTTTTCGATGTACTCAAGAGTTATACCTTGCGTTTTGAGCTTCGCCCCGTAATCCGTCTTCAGTTTCTCGATGCTTTTAACGAGAGCCTCTTTGTAAGGTTTAGCCGAGAAGGGAAGAAACGGTGAATCTGCGGCAGTAATCAGCAGACGAGCACAAACCTGCGCCATTGTTAGATGAGAGTTGAAGTTCGGGTCGGTGAAGGTTTTCATCCAGTAGAAGTTGTCGTGTACGGAGTGATAGACCGGGTATGGCCAGGCGCGCTTGTCATAGAAATCATAGCCCATGTCCATGCTGGCCACGCCTACCGTCTATGGAATACAAATAGTGGGAGGATCAGTTAAATAGCCTGTGTCAGCCGCTATTTTGTCACCATAGCAACATGCCAAGTCTGAAAAAGCACCATTTGCATCGGCTGATTTAGAGAATATGGAGCAATGTTCTTGATTGAACTTGGTAAATCAAATGTGAAACTTTGTTTTTAGATGTTCATTTTGAGATTTCTACATGTCATTCGTCTTCTAATGTCGAACGAAAATAATAACAAAGGAGTGGCTGACACGAGCTCTTTTTAAGGTGAATATCGTCGCACTTCCTTGTCAAGAGTAGATTAGCGTAAGCGTTACTGGAGTTGTCAGCGCCCAGGGGAAAATGAAAACTCAGCTAAATTCCTAATTTCTTCCCCATTTTATCACTAAGTAACTCAATGCCTGTGTTTCTGTCTGTCTCTTTATATCATTTGTTTTCCTAGGAATCTTCTTGTCCAATCTTTTTCCAGCCAGCTTCAGGGGAGCAGTTGCGGAACAGATATTTTGCGGAATAGATATCTGTTTTGTGCGCCTGTATCTATTTCAGGTATTACTGTATCATAGCTCTTTAGCATACGAGTCCGGTAAACATACTGCGGCTCCCTTACTAGCTGTGCATCTACCGTGAAACTCAAAGTTCCTAGATTGCTTGCAATCCCATCTGTGGCGAACATCCGTAAAACGAGCGCGTAAAAAAACGAGCGCCAATGGCTTGCACGAGCGAGCGCTGAAGGCGCGAGTTCGGCACTCGCTCGTGCGTTCGGCAATTCACGCCATCGTCGCGCCTTCGGCCCAACTCTGTCTTTTCACGCGCTCGTTTCCCCGGACGCTCGCCAAAGAAGGGACTGCAAGAAGTCTATCTCGTTCCACACTGACCTGGACAAACGAGGTGAAGTCCGATCCCGACCCAAGAGGCTCAAATGCCGGTCTATCTTTATCTTCCTTTCCAGGAAATTTCTCCGTCCACTTTTTATACACATCCATGTCCTTTTCGTTATGATCTTTGGTCTTGCTTGTTTCCTCATAAACTAGATCCCTCAACTGAGGGCTACCGTTTGCGCGAAAGCTGTAGTTTCCGGCCACTCCGACATCTATGTTGATGTACATGGCTGCCCGATCGGACAGCATTTTTTCGTGCTCTGTGACCCATTCGGCGGAGCCAATTAATGCGAATTCCTCCGCTCCCCAGCTGCAGAACATGATGGTACGTCTCGGGCGCCATTTCTTCTCCTTGATGAGATTTCCCATCCCCTTTGCAACCTGTAAAGAAACTTTACTTAGTGTGGGAAGAGTGCTTCTGGCACCTATATTGAGCATTCTGCACGTTTGCGATATCCCAATCTAACAAGCAAGTTCTGTAAATTCCATCGCACTGCAGAACCTTATATTGTTGATGATGGCCACGAAGGCACAGGGAACTCTTCTTTACAGTTTAAATCAAGAAAACTAATAAAAATATTTCCGTTTGTCCTGCGTTCTTTTTGCTTAATTGTGCTTTACCCAGACTTGCCCACTAGGGGCTCATTACCACGAAATGGCTTCTCTTGGTTTAAACTGTAAAGGTGAGCTCCCTGATATATCTGGTGAATGGCTATTGCTGAAGTAAAACAACGCGATTAATGTTGGAATAATCGCAGTCGGCAGCTTACAAACATAGCTTTACAGATAAATGCCTCCTATAGTTGACTCGAACAGCCAACGTAGTTAACACGAAACAAGAAGACGGAACATATTTTGAAGTGGGGGCTCTTAAGCCCGGTGCACACTAGCGACATAACGACATAACAACGCGACATTATGTTAAAATGTATGAGAAAATAATTGAATTAATTATTACTTCACCAAGGTAATCTTATGGTATTTTTTGTGGACTGCAACTACAAGCTTGAAAACTTAAACTAATGTCGCAAGTGTGCGCCAGGCATTAGTGACGTCATGGCAAAGTGGTGACTGAATGAAAATGTGACCGGTGGGGATGGAGAGCCCTCCTTTTCCCCGTCCATTTGATGCAATGTCAATAACATCAGGGCCAGACATTGCGACCATATGGTCGCCAATGGCGACTAAATTTGGGGGCTTGGCGACCACAATTTTAGAGCTAGTCGCCAAATGGCCCCCATCTTTCTGAGTTCAGCTGAGATCCACGTTAATGTGGCGACTAAATATTGCTCTTTGGCGACTAAATTTTTTTGAATTGGTTGCCAATGGCACCTAGCGAACAAAGTTAATGTCGGACCCAGAACATCCTCACCTCCATCATAACCACTGTACCACTAGAGGCACCTAGCGGAAAAAGTTAATGTCGGGCCCTGAACATCCTCACCTCCATCATAACCACTGTACCACTAGAGGCACCTAGCGGAAAAAGTTAATGTCGGGCCCTGAACATCCTCACCTCCATCATAACCGCTGTACCACTCGAAGGATCCACGGCCCCAAAAGCCCAGGCGTCCCGATGGTTTCCGATCAGCACTATCCTGTCGGGCTCCTCTTCCCCAATGATCGTGCCAATGACGTTATACGCCGGTAACGTCACGACCTCGTTATTCACGATCAACCTCACTTTGAGGGTGGGATCGTTGAATCCTGCCCCGAGCTTGTACTTGATAGGGAAGCCGCCTTGCCATTCTTTTGGAGCATCTGCGCCTGAAACAGAATTGTGTAAATATATTAGAGCGAATTTGATCACATGGCTGCTAATCATAAATGAGAGAAGTTTGACAAATTGCTGCTGAATGGTTTCCTCATAAGTGCCAATCACAAGCCAAGTAAACCAACTATCACTCTACGGACACGTTACTGGTCTCTTTGTTACCCTGCGAGAGAGGTTTCTTTCTATCAGTCTTATTAGCTAGCAAAGTTGTTCGCGTGTCTGGTATTTCGCGTGTAGTTTTTGTAAGCCAAGTCAAGTAAAATGACTGTCACTCGGTGAGCACGTGGCAGTTGTAATGTTTGGCAGGTCCTCCAGTGACGTTATGAGCTCCAATGCCTCCATTTTAAAAGCTGATAATACGGGGTACGTTGTCCATTTAACCTAAGAGAATGGACATTTCAGCACATAAGTATCAGTAGACTGCTTGCAGTCCCTTATTTGGCGAGCGTTCGTCACCTCTACTGTGTGTCTCTTTGGGTGTCGAGTATCCTGTCACGCTCAGCAAACCAAAGTTTGCCGTTGCGCTGAGCACGACACCAAAGCATGGCACGTAGGTGAATAGAACAGATTTCGTATGACTGTGGAAAGTGCCTTGACAAAGTTGCGTGACCGTGCCGCGACTGCGCGTTTTCGTTCCGTATCTACAACAGGCCAGGTTCCGTGCCGCGACCGCGACAGTACCGCGCCGTTCACTTTTCACAGTCATACGAAATCTGCTCCAAAAGCGCGCGTATTTACAGACGATCCCCGAAAAGGGCTTCAAGCAGTCTACGTTTCAGGGGTGATATGCACTGATATGTAACAAGAGTGCCAAGCGTTAATCTTTATACCTTTCATGCGCTTCATGAACTCCAAGGCATCATTATAAGGGATTGCCTGTGCTGGTATCTTGGGTAAGGCGTTCGTGCTATTCACGCTGATCCGGTAAATCCCTTCCGTGGACGGCAGTACAGGGGTCAGCGGATCACCATAATACTCTAGGTTGATTACGGAACCTCGCTGGGCCCCAGTCCCTGGCAACCACCAGGATTTCGGGAACGTATCGTTCATCCCCTTTGGTGCCCAGTCGATGGGATCAGAAAACAAAATGGCGGCCACTGCTCCACAGTCGTAGGCGTTCTTGACCTGAAGAGTAAAGTTGAAGGCAAATGTTTTCATTAAGGCTGCATTACACTATTTACACTAGTTAAGAAAGAGGAGACAGAGACGTAAGAATGCTAAGTTATTTTCATGTGAAAATTCAATGACGGAGAAGGAGACGTAAGGTAGCAGAAAGGGTTTCTTTTTCAGGCTTAAAATGCATGTTCGAGCAAAAAGAAATCACCAGGAACCCATAAGAATGTCTCGCATGGCAATGAAGCAGAATCGACATCGGGCTCGTCTAAGCAGAATGTATTATGCCCCCCCCCCCCCCCCCCCCTTCAATCAAGCAGCGTAAAAATCTCTGTCAGTATCGCTGTAAAAATCTCTGTCAGTTCTGTGGCGTTGTATCAGGTGTTACGGAAAAGATCACTTGCCATTTTTCCGTGTTTGTTAATGGGGGTCAAATCGTTTTTCTCGACGAGCGCCCCCGTCTAAAAATAGGGGGTACCATCCATGGAAATGTTGTATATATGTGAGGAAATCAATCAATCAAAAAAGAAGGGATGTTCTCCTCAACTCAAAGCGATCGAAAGTACACGATGTGCAGAAATTCGGCGCCTTCCGCCATCTTCAAAATTACTCAAGACATCCGAGGTCGAGGATGAAACTCACAGGGGAACTTCTGCAAAAATCCATGATCATAGGAAAAGCAGAATTTCCCAAGCACACACATGGGAAGTGTTCGGAATTCACATAGCCATGGGAAATCCGAACACTTCCTATTCTTCAGCTTTTCCCATGGATGGGTTTCTGCAGAAATTCCCTGTGACTCTAGGATGAGTGATCTTCTGCCATCCTGCCAACTGGAAATGCCTTTACCTTATTGCCTCTGAATACCTTCCCATATCTCATGATAGCTATTTTCCCAGCGCAGGTCTGACCAAGTTTCTTGAATTCCTTGAAGTCGTCCGTAGTCCCGTAGTTGATGTAGATCAGATCTCCCGTGACGTCACCAGGGGGAGAGTACGCAAGGTATGGCGGGACAACAGGAACTACGGTATCTTTCTCCAGCGGTATTGCGGTCTGAAGAAATGATGACAACATTTTATTGTTGATCAGAGCGACAATTAAAACCATTATCCTGCGATATTGCCCAACATATCGTTTAGTACTTAGCTGAGGAGAGACGTGGCCCCGAGTTGGCTAAATCAGACGATATTCTTCAAAATCGAGCAGGATAATGGTTTAATTCAGTACACCGACAGCACAAAAACATTCCAGAAAATATACTTTTGCACACTTTACGAGCTTAACACATCAAACGAATAACCACAGGATATATGTCATGTGCAGAGGACAGATATTGATGTTTCAATGACCATATTTGGGCAGCGCATCGATGTGCCATAGAATAAAATCACTAGAAAATCGCCCCGGTATTGGCAGCACTCAATCGTTTCCTCAAAGTATCTGTTCCGGAACCCCTTCCTTATTTCTGGCTGGAGAAATATTGGACAAGAAGATTGCAGGAAAAAAAAAGATGTCCTGTTTAAAAAAAATTATGTGCTGGATCCCGCTATGCTTGGAAAATGTTGATCGTACTATACAAACGTCTTCTTCAAATACTTATCATACAACGTTCAATAAAACATTATCTACTCCCTCATGCAGCTGAATGGGAAAAATTGGTGCTGAGGCTCTCCTGGGAAAATATCACCCAAGGTGCCTCCCAACAACTTTTAATCCTTTATTTACAAAATATAAACACCTGTAAACATCAAAAGAAGCGGTTTGGCTTCCGTCAATCAAACGAGTGAACAACACTGGGTGATTTCACGGAGCATTTGATAGATCTTGTGAACTGATAGTGGTTCAAAACAATTTTTTCACTGTAAAATGCAAACCAAACCGCTCAGAAAACATGTGGACTTGACATAAAAAGTTTCCACTGACATAAAAAGTTTGATTGACGGAAGCCAAAACGCAGTTTGGCGTTCGGTAACGTCAAGTGGGAGTTCGCAGAATTATGAATTGCTCTAACGCATTCTAGGGTGTAGTGCTCGTTGTATGCTCAATGTGCGCTACAAGTCTGAAAACATAAGAAATTTCGACTTCACAAAAGATTCCTTTGCATGCTTACCTTTTCAGGCCCTTCAACGTTGAAGACAGTAGCCCCAGTGGCAGGGTTGTAGATCTTAACTGCGTTGGGTTTGTTTTTAGGCGGCATGGAGAGGAAGACGTCATACTTTGGCATCTCTACCTTGTCAAATCCGTACCCTTCCCACATGTCCCGTATGTACTCGCCAAGAATTCGGTTCCTTTCTCCTCCAGCGACGTGAGGGTGCTTGGTAAAGAATCTGTCAAAATAGAGGAATTTTTATTTGCAAGTAGCCCGCAAAAGCCGACACCACTTCACGCTCACCGAAAGAGACTCCCGCGCAAAGAGGCGTCTGCGCGCTCAAGCCAAACATTCCATACTGATGACGTATATATGACCCATATCTGGTGAAGAGTATTGCGTGGCCAGTTTAACTATTCGATATTTGTATAGCACACAAAGTATATTATAGTAACGAATTCAAATAAGACAAAAACAATCTGCAACGAAGTTGGCCACGTCATTCTTTTGACCAGATTTGGGTCAAAATACGTCATCATTATGGAATGTTTGGCTTGAGCGCGCAGACGCCTCTAGCTTTGCGCGGGAGTCTCTTTCAGCGAGCGAGAAGTGGTGTCGGCTTTCGCAGGCTAGTTTGCAAGGAGCGGTTTGGAGTGGGAGAAGCCGCCATTTTTCCTGCCTATCCAAATACCGAGCAAGAGAAAGCATCCACTTACATCTTTTTTGGAAGAAAAAATAAATAAAAAGAAGGTAGTATAAGTAGTTTGGAGATGGTTATATTGAGACGTCTTATGATCTCTAGGTCACGCGACACGACTATTTCGTGACGACATTGCTTTGTTTTGTAGAACTCTGAAAGGAAGGAGGTTCTAGTACCTGGGACATGAGCACATGAAATGTTTAAACCACGGTCCTACCAAAAATCAATGTTAGTGCTCCGGCAGAAGGTGCTACTTCTTGTTTTTTTGTTTTCCCGTCGCCGGGTTCCGTCACGCAGTGGTATGTTATGTAAATATACCTAATCTATGATGCCCTATATAAAATTTGAATACAACTTGTATACATTTTGTCTAGACTTCCGCTAAGTTTATCTTTCCATTTGTGGCATTTGTGGCTAGCTTCAACTTTTGACGTTATGACAACTTTGTTTTCGACTGCTTAAACGAGAAGACTGTCAGAGGACCGAACTTCCCACGGTCACCTGCCAAGATCTAGCATGACCACCATCCGTGATACTATCAAACGGAACCGAAATCTTGCAGCGTTTTTAAATTAGTCTACGCATAATATAAACAAAACTGTACATCATATATCTTTCTCTGTATATACACATCTCAGTCGCTATATTTGCTACATGTTGTAATAAAAAAAATCCGAAATATCATCGCCAAACAGAAGGTCGCGTGATTTCAAATCTAAGCGATTCGCTAATAAATCCATATATAATACATCCATATAAAATTGATATTGATACTTACTTTAAAAACTTCTCCGCACTTTTTGCAGACATGGATTTCACGAGTTCTTCTTTATATTCGCTTTTATCTCTCCATAGATTTTGCCTGGCGACTTTTCCCTCATCGGAGTCCTTCGCTTTTGCTTTCATAGCAAACCAACCAATTATAAACCCCAGAAAGAATACTGCAAGGAGTAGCAACAACTTTAAGGCTAATTTTATGTTATTCGATTGCCTCGTATTTCTTGGTTCATAAGTCGTCGGCTTATAAACATCAGCCGTTTCTTTCAGTGCTTCTCCCTCGGTTGAATCGGCCATTGCGATTTTTCAGCGTTATTTTGTTTCGGCCGCTGCCTTGCTTGTTCGTGGTGGAGTCGCCGGTATCTTGGCGTTCTCGACGAAGGGCGCGTTTCGTTTAAATATATTTGCAGTTCTTGTGATCGCTTGGAGGACTTGAAACCAGCCGTGCATAACAGATTGAGCTAGCAGACCATGAAAAAACGTTGAAAAACGTTTGCCACTTCCCCAGATAACATTAGAACTCGCTGTTTCCCTTCCTTGACTTCAGTTTTTCGAAACCTAGCGTCTAAGAGCCCCCAGCGGCTGTCAGAGAGCGGTTGTGAAGTGTTGGTCGTTAAATTTGCATAATAGGAAGATATATAGGACGTACAAGTATACTATATATAGACCTGCCCAGGAAACAGAAAATTTTATAGTGACTAGAGACATCTCTTATAATCAGTTGATGTTTAACCTTTTTGTGAAGAAAGATGTTATCAGCCTAAGCTTTTGACGGAAGTGAAAACGATTTAGCTTTAATAATATCAAATAGATTATTTAACGTGCAATTTTATTAACTTTTTTATTCAAACCTTTTTTATTCAAACCTATTTGTGTCCTAACGGTCACAGAAACCTCATATAGAGATATGCACTCATAAGGTGCACTCATTTGTGTCAGTTCACAAAATAAGCTCTACATTTTTATCATATACCTATCACATAGCCATCATTCAATGTAAAAGCTATCATTCAATCATGATTCAATGTAAAAGAGAGAATTTTGGCACTCCATGGGTGAAGCAAACATGTTTGATAGCACACGTAGTGAGTTATGGCTCGGATGGGAGCCGTGCGCTTCGTTCCAGATGGGCTCTTGTTCCAGAAAATTTGCGGCCTTGCGATTCGGACCACCCGGCGCGCGGTGCACACAGGGATACCATAACCGTTTGCGGAGACTAACGGAGCCTGCGATATCAACTGCTGACACAAACATCCAAGATGGCGGTGACAATCGAAGGTTTGTGGCAAGTTGTCTTCGTAAATTGCTTTCATTTATTGTGCCTCAACGGATATACTACTTTATACTTTCCATACAGACACAGTACAATCATGCGATGACCGCTTGGAGTGTCTTATCTGTAAAGTCTCGCTGAAGGAACCGTTTATTCGATGCGATGTCTGCAGACCGACAGTCGAACTATGTTTGCACGTGAGTCAACTTGATAAAAACTTGGCTTGTACCACATGGACAGGAATCCTTGATCATAACTTCTTTCCTCAACATATTTCTCAGTGTTTTGCAAGAGGAGCTGAGTCAGGGAAGCATTCTAATGACCACAGCTACGAAATTATTGTAAGTACGGATTCGAATCGTACAGCTCTTGTAAGGTTACAGCTAACCCGTCTTCACGTGAAACTTCGAAGTTTTGACATGAAAAGTTGAACGCTTTTGCCACAATATTCAAGTTCGCAATTCCGTTTCAACATTAATCATTGAAAAAGCTATTTTATTCCGGTATTAATAATAGAGTTTCACGTGCAGACAGATTATTTTTTGTCAAGCGTGTAGACGGGTTCTAGGGGTTATGCTCTATATACCAAGTCCTGAATTACGTCACAGGTCATTTGATAGCACCAGAAAAGTTGAATTAATCTTTTTGCACACAGGACAGTAAGACACAAGGTTAGATGTGACAATGTATCACATGGGGCTGTGGGTCACATAAGACCATGGACCAGCTGGGACAGTAGGTCAGATGGGACAGTGGGTCAGTTGGGACAGTGGGTCAGATGGGACAGTGGGTTAGATGGGACAGTGGGTCAGATGGGACAGTGGGTTAGATGGGACAGTGGGTCAGATGGGACAGTGGGTCAGCTGGGACAGTGGGTCAGTTGGGACAGTGGGTCAGATGGGACAGTGGGTCAGATGGGACAGTGGGTCAGTTGAGACAGTGGGTCAGTTGGGACAGTGGGTCAGATGGGACAGTGGGTCAGATGGGACAGTGGGTCAGATGGGACAGTGGGTCAGTTGAGACAGTGGGTCAGTTGGGACAGTGGGTCAGATGGGACAGTGGGTCAGATGGGACAGTGGGTCAGCTGGGACAGTGGGTCAGATGGGACAGTGGGTCAGTTGGGACAGTGGGTCAGTTGGGACAGTGGGTCAGATGGGACAGTGGGTCAGTTGAGACAGTGGGTCAGTTGGGACAGTGGGTCAGATGGGACAGTGGGTCAGTTGGGTCAGATGGGACAGTGGGTCAGATGGGACGGTGGGTCAGATGGGACAGTGGGTCAGATGGGACAGTGGGTCAGTTGGGTCAGTTGGGACAGTGGGTCAGATGGGACAGTGGGTCAGATGGGACAGTGGGTCAGATGGGACAGTGGGCCAGATGGGACAACCCTTAGACATGTACATGTAGCCAATGGTAAGGGCTTGTAGCTGGCTTCTCCCTCAGGCCACCGATTTGCTAGCCTGCATTCAAGTTTTAATGCCACTTGTATCAATGCACTCAGAATATGATGTACAAGATACACCATGGCTTGTGTTCGGGCTATATCTCAATGAAATGTTTACACCCTGTTCGCATACAACAAGTTATGGTCTTAGGAGTGTGAGTGAGGGCAATTACTTTATGCCCCATCCAAATCTTCAATTGCTAAGGAAAAGCCTCAGTTACTGGTATAGGCGGCTCACGGATATGAAATCTCCTCCCAAGTAAAGTAAAAAATTCCTCCTCCTTGCCCTCCATAAAAAGTCTGGAGACTGCCTTTAAAAGGAGAAATACTGTAAATGTACCTTTAAAAGGAGAAATACTGTAAATGTATGGCAGTCATCTTGAATTTTTTCATGGAGATGAAACGCAAAATCTTGAGACGTCCCTGCTGCTATAGTAGCAGACTAACTGAAAGTCCTAGAAACAAATAGGACTTACTGGTATATGCATGTCCTAAGACATCTATATACCAGAGTCTGGTCATTCTGTTGACTGCTTTCTCTGATTACAAAATGGCAGATGAAAGTATTAGCCTATCAGAATTGGTCCCTGACCGTCTGCTTCCAGAGCTGCCAACAAACCATCAAACGAAAGGAGCCTAGGCTCTAGGAACAAGAATGCAACCCATATAAAATGACAACTCTTTATCTTGACCCATCCTTACAGAATAGTTCATTCCCATTGCTGGAGAAAACCTGGACAGCAGAGGAAGAGATTGCTTTACTGAATGCTTTGGCAGACTGTGGAGCTGGAAACTGGTGAGTTTGCCTTATTTAATCATACCATTTGGAAACCATGGGATGAATTCCCTATATATGGATGGATAGACAGATCTATCACAGACGGACAGACAGATCTATCACAGACAGACAAATCTATCACAGATGGACAGACAGATCTATCACAGACAGACCAACAGATTATTTGCTGGAGATCTCTTTACCACATTTGTCCATGTAATTCTTTTGAAATGAGCTCTGTTGGGCATGTGTTCCTGATCATTGCTAGATTTTGTAAAGCTGGAGAACACTATTGTTGCATTAGTAATGGTGAATAATTTGATACCTGTGTAAATTACATCTCCTTTGTAGGCTTGAGGTGTCTAAACAGCTGCAAAGCAAGTCTGCAGAAGGTACATAAAGATGAAACTTCAAAAATCAAAAATGCTCCAAGCCTAAGACTTTCAACACTTCTTCTCAGTGACTATTTAACAATTAGACCTTGAGCCTGAAAGGGCTATTGACCTGTGGCACTTGAGGGTGAGATGTCTAATTGTTTTTAGTATCACCCAACTAGTTGGACAAAAAAGTGAAAAATTGTCTAAAAAAATCATCAGAAACCTAGACAAAATGAGAGCTTTCGCAGCTTTCGCTACTAGAGGTCTATTGATAATAATCCCCAAGAACCATAGCCAGTCAGAATGCAGCATGACAGTATTCCACTAGTTGGGGGATATGTCTTGCTGATATTTACATTCCCCAGTGACTAATTATTTATTTATAGTACATTAATTTACACAGAGAGGCAAGTACACGAGAGATACCAACTCTGCTTCATTTCAACTTGTCTCTCACCCTCTTGTGTACGGTCCAAATCTCTCACATTTTAATAGAAATACTGTAATTTTCTTAAGGTATTTTGACAGTGCAAAGACTCATTGTAGATATAAAAACAAAGATAAATAAACTTTAAAAACTGTAGTTTACACTCTTTTTTCAATAATTTCCCTTTTTACATTCTGTTTGTAGAGTGTATGAACCATTATAATGAGTGTTATATAAAAAGAGCAGCAGGCTTTGGACTTCCAGGTAAGTTGTACTGTACAGCTATCTGCTTGGAGAGGTATAATTGCAACAAACTGCCGGGTTTTCTCTCATCAGTGTGCATAAGTTACAATATACCTAATATAAGAGAGCCAAACTTTGTAACTTAGGCACACAAAATGATAAAGTCTTATTGCAGTTTTCTCAAAACAGAAACTCTAGACTTGCAATTAGATGTCACTGCATTAAATCTCCCAAGAATCATTTATTGACTAAGCTGCACAAGTACTGTTTTCAACAAAGGAATCCACAATCTGCTAAAATAACATAAAATTCAATCATTTCATTTGTTTAGTTCTGAGACCTCCAGAAGATGCTTGCACTCCTTCAGCTGCTACTTACTCAGTGCCATTTAAAGGTAGGTACAAGACAAACATAAAACATTGCATGTTGTAGTCAAATTAAAGGTATTGTCAGCAAACATATTGTTGGTGCCAAAGCTGTCTGGTTCGTTTCAAAAATCCCATCTTCTCTTTGCGAAAACCCAAAAAGTAGCCTAATTTTCCAGCCAACATTGAAAGAGGTGGGGAAGAGAACGGAAGGACAAGTGCGCCAACTACTTTTGCATTTGATTGTAGCTAATAAAAGACTGACAGAAAGAAACCCCTGCTAGCAGGGTACAATTTCTAACATTTCATACCCAAAAGAATCCTATGCGTCTCCCTACCATACAGTTGGAGTACCCCTTTGTTGCTGAATAGCAGCTGCTTCCTCCAAATTCTGGTGACTCCCACTTGTGGGAGTAGTAAGGTGGGGATGGAGGGGTAGGTGCTCTAATTTTCTTTGTGCAGAGTGTGTGTCAGGTTGGAGACCATGACATGGTAAAAAGATGATAAAAAGATGTCTAAATTTTTAGTCTTGAAAGTTGAAACAGTTCCTAAAAGCCTAAAAGTTCCTAAAAGCCTATCATTATCTATGCACCACAGCTGCAGAAGACCCTCCTAGACCTCCCATGGACTCTGCGCGTAGTTTTGAGCTGGCAGGTTACATGCCATGTAGGGGAGATTTTGAGGTGGTAAGTATATTGCTTCAACAACTGACAGCTCTGTGCTGTTTAGCTTTACACTGTATATGCGAATAAATTACTTTTGTTCACACTCAATGTCCTGCATCATTCTCTTTTTAGGAATATGATAATTATGCTGAGTTTGATGTGAAAGATATTGCATTTGACCCAACAGACTCTGCTCTTCTAGCAGGTTTGTATTCCAGTTGTCTTATGCCCCATTCACACCTGAACCATGTTTTAATTTAGCAAGGTTTTGCGACTTCATTTTTTTTTCCACCTATTTTCTGTTTGCTGTACAGAACTCAAGCTCTCGGCAGTGGAGATTTTTCTTACAAGATTAAGAGAAAGATGGTATCGCAAACAGTAAGTTCATAAAATCGTGGTTTTATAAAGGGGATCTTGGATTGTTTGTATAGGAAAAAATAAAAAAAATATTACATTTGCTTGTTAACTTAAAAACAACAGATTATTACACCTAAAATTGTAGCATTGCGACCTGCATTTTCAAAACATCAATTCGTTTTTGGTGTTCTGCCAATCATGCCTCATTAGCAGTCATGTGCCAATCACATTATTGTCCTGTGTCAGCTAGTGCAGTCGCCTGACTTTCCGTCATGACGTTGTCTGGTTTTAGTTCAGAGGAAAGACAGTTGACTGCACTAGGCAAAACAGGGCAGGAGTTTCAATGTGGGTCACGATGCAATGGTTTAGCTGTAATACATACAATGGCATATTATGCAATAACTGACGTGCCCACAATGTTCACAAGTAAGCTACAATTAGCTTATTCTCCTTTTTTCGCAGGTCATTAATTTCACAAAAATTTTCTCGTAACATTTTGCATGAGTCAAATTTCAGGATTGACCAGAAAAATTGTTTTTGCAGGAAATTCAATTTTGTGAAATAATTGGCGATTCTATATTTATGAGTGTTTTTACAACTCAAAAATTTACAACTCTGTCAGCCATTTCAACAAAACTAAGACATTATGATGCCCTAGTTGACAGTTTGTGTCCCTTAACCCATGTTTAAATTTGTGCTTTTACAGAATAGTTCGTCGTTATGGTCTAATAAACTTAAAGAAATGGCAAAGTAGGTAGAACTGTGTTTTTTCCTTTTCTTTATGAACTCCAAAAAAAGCTGCCTTCTATATAAAATGTTTAACTTCTGTTATAATTTCAGTGCTGGAGAAAAGACTAGACAAAGCAGAAAAGTAAGCTGATCTCTTAAGAATGTATACATGGGTTTCGGTGTGGTTTTAGCACAAAAAACAGAGAAGGAGTTTTTAAACTTACTTTCTTAGTTTCACACCTGCAAACCTCTGAAGTTTCAAAATGGGGAGAATTTTTCAGAAGCTTTTCATATTCCTGTAACCTGCATAAGTCGACACCCCTAACATTCTGCAAGAGAGACATATCTGGCAAGCACAAGTGGGGTCACCTTGGTTACGAACATTTCTGATTTATCCCAAAATCGTTGGTGTGAGAACAGACTTTGATCCTGACAGTAGGTTGAGGAGCTCTCTGGGAAACTGTGCTAACAATGGTTTTGCATGAAAAAAATGACGTTGTGTTGTTATCTGCTCTTGAAACCCTATAACATTGCTTGCTTGGATGACCACCGTATGCATTGCTACGCAACCTCAAAATTTACTATTGCGATTGGAGATTTTTCTTGAATCAAACAAGTTTAACAATCGAGGCAAGGAAGACAAAGATAGATTAACACCATTTTGGTTGAATGGCATTCAATTTCGACCCACTGAAGTGCCTGAATCCAGCGTCTTGGTTAGATTGATGGCTAAAAATCGTTAATCGAAGCGAAGAAGTGACACTAGCCTGCGAGCCAGCTTTCCAGTGGGTTTTCCAGAAAAGAATTTGTTAGGGCACGCGCGGGGTTCCTGTGGCGTCGGGATTCCTGTGTCGCGGGGGGACACAGGAATCCCGCGCGCCAAAAAAAATCGAATATCCGAAAAAACCCACTGGAGAGCCGGCTAGCAGGCTAAAGTGACACAGGAGTCCCGCACACCAAAAAACCTACTGGAGAGTCTACTAGCAGTCTACAAGTTTTCAAATTATGTACATTCACAGGGAGCTGCGCGAAAATCTCCTTCCATTGGCTCGCCTCCATTCACCCGAGGATCACGAGAAACTTATTCTGGGAATGCGAAGTAAGTTTGCCCTTCACAGACATTTTTTTGCGTCATTCAGAATATCAGTTAGTGGAGCAGATAACAGTCAAAATTGGCCGAAGTATTTGAATCGTGATACAAGCATGGAATTCGTAGGAAATAATATTTAGGCATTGCAGGGGCATAGCAAGTTGGAGGGCCCAAGGGGCCACCTCTTTTCGAAAGCAAGCATGCCAAAAAATAGACAAAATACATGAGAAAATGTCTTATGAAGGGTCCCTTGGGCACCCTTCTTATAAACTTCAGGCTATGCCCCTGCATTGTATAGTAGATAAAATGTTTCCGATTAGTTGCATTCTCTTAGGTGGAGGGGTACGGCTTAATGAACAAGATGTCGACTAATATTTTATTTCAGTGGAAAATAACCTGAAAAGGGAAATTCGATATCTTCAAGAATACAGAGTGGCTGGTATTCGCACAAGGAAAGGTGGGCTAAATGATTCTTTACGATTATTTTTTTATTTTGAATTTGACTGCATTTAACATATCTAAATTATCGTTTTAGGTGCGGAGATATTCAAGGCTTTAAAGAAGCAGCATGAAGAGAGGTCTGGCCGTCGCAAGGCCCTGGATGACATTCTATGTCACATCATGGTATGGCTACGTTATTCTATATCCCTGAAACATCTTTAATAATCCTTCCTGGTTACATATGCATTATAGCGAATCAATAACAGCGGAGCTTCCGCACGTGCCGACCATTGACTGGCTACCACTTCTTGTTGCATTTGGTATCACGGGGCATTTGGTTTGCAAATCATAAGCAGGCAAAAGTCGCAAAGTTGAGGCATTAAGTTGAGGATGTCTTTCACTCCTGCAACAGCCTAGATAAATGTTCTCTTCGTAATTTGTATTTGATAGTGGTGGAAGCCTCTAAATAAATAAATAAATAATAAATAAATAAGAAAAAGTACCAGATAGTGCCTAGCTTTGTGTGAGTTCCCCGTTTGTTAAAAAAAAGAAGAAAAATTCAAAGTAAACAGAACTTTTTTTACTGACAAGTAAGCAAAAAAGTAAAATTTCCAATATTGGTGGAGAACCCGAGCTTGTTTCAAGTTTCACTTTAAAGCCATTTATTTTAACTTATTTTCTATAAAGGACCAGAAAGCATGCCAGACGTGGTTACAGAGACAAGCTATTTTGTAAGTATCATTCAGCCAAGAAACACAAATAGAATTCCTTTGTTATAGCTTTTTGAAATAACGGCAGAGCGGAAAAACCCTGCAAAATCACTAAATTTCAAATAATAAGGTCGGGTTAACTCAGATAAGCTTGATTTTTTGCATACAGACTCATCATTTGATGGAAAACAAAATATCAAAAATGACTTTTTTCTAATGGTTCCGTTTTCGAGATATTAGGTTTTAAACTTTGGTTTCTGTGCCATTTTATGGGAGAATCAGTACTTTGATCAGGAATTATGCAAACTTTGGTCGACCATATCTAAAAGTCATATTCTTCAAATTTCTTTAAGAATTGGAATTAAGCTGTTTGTCACAGAAACTCTTTGTATACGGAATCTTGAGCTTACTTTTTGAAATATGGCGAAGTTAGACATTTTATTTTTGGCAATTTTGTCTGAAATAACTGTTAAATCTACACTGCATACATTAATTTCTTTAATATAATGTTTTCAACAGAGACAGCACTGGTAGCCTAGAACCAATACCACTTCCGAATCCTGGTAAATACATTTGTTTACTACCTTTTTTTGCTACCTTTTTAAAGGGGGTTGAACAAACGTGTTGTGTGAGGGGGTATTCTCCCAAATTTTGGCCTCAAAGACTGCCGTAATTGTATCAATTCTGGTGCTAAATTACCAGATTTTTAAAATGCCCAGAATTTGCACAACAAAAATGTCAAGCAAAAAATATATAATTCGCTAATTTAATGTTGGTAACTATCAGTAGCATGTGTTTAGTAGCTGGGCTTGGTCTCCCATCAAAATTATTGGGGGGCAGTGCCCCCTTCTTTCTACCCTGTGATTAGTTGATTGACGGATTAATGTATGATTTATTGATTAGCTCGTAAGCCTGCTAGTAGACTCGATCTCAGTGGTGCTCCTGGCGTTGAACTTCTATCGTTGGACGAAAGAGAAGTAAGTACATGATACAGATAGAAAACGTGAAAAATATGAAAGTTTACTTTTTAAGCATTAGAGCACAACTTTCTATGACTTAACTTTCTGTATCGGCGCAATAGAGCACGCGTGATGTTGTGAGAGACACGAGAACGTTGTCAAATCACGAGCCGCAGGCTTTTATGTAATAGCGGGAGAGAACCATTACCTTATCGGTAATAGAGCGCGTTATATCGTAGCTATATAATAAATGAAAATAAAGTAAAATAAGGGGAGTATGGTTTTTGATGAGGGTGGCGAGAAAGAGATTGTTGTTGGTGGTCATGGTTATGACGCTTGAAGAAAATGGTTACGATAATTATTGGACATTTGAGACAAACTGGTGAGTAGGTACCCTACTACAAGACTGAATTTCCAAAGCGGGTTTCCCCAAAATATGGAAGCGTTGCGTGACCGACACAAAGGACGGCTGCCAATCCCGTACCCAGAGCCTGTCATCTTTTGGCCAGCGGCAAGATTCAGGGCTCTGGGGGAATCTATTTTTGAAAGTTCGTTATGTTTTCTGTTGTGATCTTCACCTATCACGCATGCTCACAATTCGGATTCCCCCAGAGCCCCGAAGCTTGCCGCTGGCCAAAAGATGACCGGCTCTGGGTACGAGATTAGACGGCTGCTCGAGAGACTATGGAAATGTCAAGTCACTGCTAAAAGTTCTTTAAAACAGTTCTTTATTTTCTTTTTCCTTTTAGCTTTGCAGTAATCTACGTCTTCTGCCAAACGACTACATGAACTACAAAACCTCACTTGTCCGAGAATCCGAAAAGTGCGGCGGCTTGAGGCTGGCCCAGGCCCGGACGCTTGTTCGGATAGACGTTAATAAAACTAGAAAAATGTATAATTACTTCTTAAGCATGGGTTGGGTATCTAAGCCAGAAGATTAGTCTTTATAGCATGACTAGCGTATAAATAGATTGTGTTTAAAGATCCTGTGTCCGATCGGTGTGACAATGTTATGATTGAAGAAAAGTTCAAAATAACACCATTAGTTTGTTGTTCTATGACTTCTCATCACATAAATCAGTTTCATACCAAAGGATGGACCGAAATTCCACAAGATTTTAACAGATTGAATTCACTACTTTTACCGTTACCTCATTAGCATAGAGTGTTATGGGCTACGAAACCATGTCACGCCCATCGGATAGAAAGATAGAAACACTCAAAGAAATACAAGCTAACAAATCTGAAAAGAATAAAACATTTCTGAAATGCATAATTCCTTCGCAAGCTTGTGTAGAAAAACCCTGTATAAAACTATGGGAAATAAATAGAATAAAATATCTAAAATGCAGTTTTAGTTTAGGAGACGCTTTACAAGACAAGCACGTAGTAACATCGAGTTAAAAACGCTGACTTGAAGTAAGTAAGCATCAAATGTAGCATTATTGCGTTTTGTTATACAGCACTGACAAACCCGCGTATAAGAACCTGGGTTTTAAGAACTTGTTAGGCTAGAATAGGCTAGAGCCTGTTTAGGCTAAATTATAGAATCCATACGCGGGGTTTCACTGTAGTGCTAACATTGATATCAAATACTCAACAGTTGGTTGCTTCTATTGTTCTCCAGATTTACTGTCAAAAATGTACTAAATCTTCTCTCTCTTCGCACGAGAACGGGAGGCCCCCTTTAGAAGGTGAGTCTAAATAGAGAGCAAATTTTGCGTGACTGAACGTTTTCGGCGTGTCCCGTGCCTTGTTCGCGCCGTTAACGGTAATCGTAACGGTGCCGTGTAAAATTTTAGACTTTATTATAATATCCATTTTGATATCATTTGTACAGAAAATATCGCACTAAAATCTTGGACCTTGTTCACACGAGACCGGTACAAAACCGGACCGGTACAATTCTGGTACGGTACTGCCTGTTCATATGGTACCGGTACAATTCTGGTACGGTACTGCCTGTTCATATGGTACCGCCTGTTCATACGTTACCGGTACAATTTTGGCACGTTTTGCAACAGTGTTTACACGGGACCGTGTCGACATAGCCGTTTCAATATCTTCCGAGAAAACGAACGTTGAAAATTTGAAAAATTACAGCCGTTTACTGGGGGTATGCGTCATACGTCATACCCCCAGTCATACAAAATCTCTGTAAAATTTTCAGACTTCGGCTTTCTCAGCCGACATGGCATGGGTGGCATTTGAGTATTACTAATGTGAGGATACTCTTTCTAGTGCCAGTATTTGATTTTCATTTAAAGACGTGAATTTGCGGCGGCCATTTTTGAAAAGGGTCTATTCTTCGCTCGACTAACCTAATGCTACTTGCAGGATCTCTTTGACCCGCGCCGTGCGTGCTATAACCTACGAAACGCTGACATGAAAATATCATTACCCAAACCCCGAACTGATAGTAGTATAGTAGGGACCGAATTAGCAGTTTTTTTTTTTGCGGAGCCCGGTGCGGAGCCGCGGAGCTTTTTCGGAGCCTCAGAGTTTTTTTCGGAGCCCGGTGCGTAGCCGCGGAGCTGTTTTCGGAGCCGCGGAGCGGGTGAGCCGCATGACGTCACAGACTATTTTTAACCCTTTTTTGCGGGTGAGCATGCGGGTGAGCTTGGTGGTGATTTTGGTGGTGAGCCTGGTGGTGAGGAGCCTATTGTAATTGGAGACAATAGAAGGATACCCCACCCCCTACTTTTTCCTCAAAAGACAATAGTATAATTAAAGCTATTGTTCTGGGCCTCTATAAAAACCGAAGACACCATCGAGTAATATTATTCCACGGTTCACTGAGTTCTTATGCTAATGACTTTTGTGTAAGGGATTAGTGCTTGTTGACTCCAACTCGAATATTAATTAAAGTGGTAAGGTTTACACGGACGTTATTTAAAAAAAAAAACTAGAGTTCCAGCGCCTGAGAATTAGTTTAACATCTAGGACTCTTGTTCTCGTGAACAATATGAGGAAAACTTAGGAACTATCTGTATCCATCTCACAGTATTCAAAATCACACACACAACTTTAGAAATACCAAAATAAATGTCCCTCCGTAAAAACAAGGATGGTTAGGCTATACTATTGTATGTTAGTCTATACTAGATAGGCAGCACTGTAGAATTGGTATAACATCAAAACATGTATATAAATATAGCTTATGTATATGATTTATTCTCTTTATCATCCATTACATTGTCCCTTATTTAGGTATTACATAAAATACTACTAGTGGCACATATAACTATAGAATAGCAGAAAAAAGGATAAATTCTATATGTCCATCAGTGTAGATACTCTGGGTTGTCCTGGCCAAAGATACAATTACAATTACAATTACAATAGGCTCCTCACCACCAGGCTCACCACCAAAATCACCACCAGGCTCACCCGCATGCTCACCTGCTCACCCGCAGGGTCACCCGCAAAAAAAGGGTTAAAAATAGTCTGTGACGTCATCCGGCTCACCCGCTCCGCGGTTCCGCACCTGGCTCCGAAAGAAGCTCCGAAGCTCCGAAAAAGCTCCGCGGCTCCGCACCGGGCTCCTTAAAAAAAACTGCTAAGTCGGTCCCTACTATACTACTACTGATTACAGTAAGCGAAGTTTCAGCTACAGTGGACCCAAACTTTGGAATGATTTGCCACTGGAATTAAGAACTGCAGCTTCGCTTACTACGTTCAAAGGGGAACTCAAACGGCATTTTTCATGATCATCCCGCACGGCAATACCGTAAAAGAGTGTAGTATAAGTGTTGTGTCGCAATGTTGATACTTTTACTTTTTACGTTTGTACCTGAGTATTTAACCGTGCTAAAATAAACTGTATGTATGTATGCATTTTCGGTATGGGCGCGGAGGGGATTTTCCCTCCAGAAGTCCCGAGGACAAGCTATCCTGGCTTCGTGCCAATGTTTTCCTTAACGATTGCTATTAATACAATCACTAGTTATTTCTTCAGTCGGATAGTATTTCTTGTGAGTTTTCGTCGCGTGACTACGATATAAACTTTCTTGCATTCCATTCATCGACGCTTTGAGATATAGACCGGTATCATCATACACCGTTAGAATCACGCACTAGCATCAACAGTTCGCAGTTTGATGATTAGTGTTCGGATGCTCTTTTAGATTACTCCTTATCGCGTTCATATCAAGAAGCCTAGAGGTAAGGTATGTTATGCTATAGTTTTGCGGGAAAACTAGGTAGTCTGCGTCTGCGGGGACGTAAACATGGACAAAACGACCAAATACCGCTTTGCTCCAATGAAGGGCTAACGCACGAAACGTCAGCAAAACACTTGTTCTCTACGGCATTTAACATAGATTTTAATCTTTGGTTATTGTCCAAATGAGGTAAGTTGTTAGGTTTTTGCTGGACTTGGTAACTTACTAAGTGTGTTCTACAATGATCTGATCTATCGCCTTGGAGTTCATGAAGGAACATATTAATAGGTTTAACGTGACCGAGAGCTTTCCACACGTCGCGTGTACACAATATCCCTTGCGTTCAAAATATCCCTTGCGTTCAATTAATACTGAATTAAACAAAGTCGATTTCGGCAGGGAAAGAGCCACGCTAATTAACATTTGTAAACCAACTTTTTTATATCTGAGGTCAATATTCGTCGTGACTGGTACAAAAGGAATACAAGATTATAAGGCGGTCTTCAGTAAGTGGAGTCAAGAGTGGTCATTCTGATTGTACCGACAATGAAATTAAGGAGGCTCTTGCCAATCCCGAACCCCATTTACTGGGTTACAGTAAACAGCCGCAGGACAAATACCGAAAACATCATATGTTTCACATCACCAATTAAAACAACTGAAATTTGTAAAGAATGCTTTTATGAACATGACTTAGTGAAAATTTGAGGTAATTTCGGTGTAGGACTGCAAAGATATTCGAGATGGATTCTAAATACAGCTTACATGAGGAATGACGCATTTGAAATCGGTTTACCTCAACCCCGGAGGGGGGACTCTAAGGTTAAAATGCTAGGGGTGACCGTCGGGAAACTTGAATTTTGACCCTAAAAAATACCTGATCGGAAAAAATTTCCACCCTTAAAAATACCCCTCAGTCTGAAAATACCCTAAAAAATACCAACAATTTTACAGATTAAATTTTATTCTGGCCGTTTATTTTTTGATATACATCAAATGTATCCTCTCGAGTTTCAAATACTATCATTCTTTAAAATATTTTGGACCTATGTACCTTATTTGCGTGAGAACCCCCTAAAAATGTTTTCTTACCATACCATTTTTTTTATTTTCGAACCCCTAAAAAATACCAGATCGCCGATTTCAACCCCTAAAAAATATGACGGTCACCCCCTGCATTCGAATATAGGGAGTCCCCCCCGGACCTCAACCTTTTTCCAAACATTCTAAAGTTGCGATCTTCATTCGCTCAAATACACAATTCCCCTTAAAACTTCGATAATCGATACCACTACTACCAGAGTCCTTTTCGAATTCGCTTTGTTATAATGTTATAATGGCAAGATAATGGTGTTAATGAGGCAAACAAAAGGAACTACGAAAAAGTTTCTGGGATTAGCGGTATCAAGTGTAATAAAGGGACTTGAGAATTAGCAATCCTTCATCGGAATCTGACATTTAAATCTAACTCTTTCAATTTTAGGGGATATATTTGTTTACTTTGTTACACTAATTATTTTCGTGCTTTTCAAGTGACCATGTCCAAACAGATTCTAAAAAAACTTTGCAATTTTTCCATCTCTCCATAAAATCTTGCCTTATGTAAACTGGGTTTGGCTTGTACGATGATGAAATCTAATTTTACTACCAAAAACTGCGAAAATTGGAGCATCTCTCGCTGGACCTTGGAACGTTGATTTTTGACAAACAATTATTTCCGTACCTTGAGATGAGTCGGCCTATGTGGGATCCACACAAGTTTTGGATCCCCGGATCCCATGCTCTGGATCCCGTATCCCACACCTCAAATTTAGCTGGATCCCGATCCCACACCTCAAATTTAGCTGGATCCCGGATCCCACACTCTGGATCCCGGATCCCGGATCCCTTTACATGGGCCGAGATGAGATAAGCTAGATTGTGCTGTTCCAAAAAAATAACCTTACCCCTCCTTTTCAAAACTTTCTCTACCTCTGTGGAAATTTCAGGCTCCTGCACAACACCTGCGGAAATTTGAAGCAACCCCTAAAGAATCCCTGGATTTTGTTTGATTTGGTTTGGTTTGTCCTCTTCTGTTACCGCTTTCAGAATGGAGGAAGAGAGAGGCAGCAAGGCAGAAAGCAATCAGTCCACGAGGCACCGTGAATTCGATGACGTCTACGATCACGTGCGTTCATTTGGTCGGCTCCAACAAATCATGTTTTACGCCACAACATTTGGGCTAGTCTACCCGATGTCAGGACAGTTCTCGGCACTCGTCTTCGCCATGGGAACCCCTAATTTTGAGTGTGCCACGCCCAACGTTACCTGTCCCCCAAAACAGTGCTGCGAGAACTGTACGGATTACGTGTTCACTGGACCAATGCGTACGACCGTGTCTGAGGTTAGTATACAACTATACCCCGAATGGGAAATGAATAGTGGTGGATATGTATCGAGGAAGGGGTGGATTCAGGGGGACCGAGGGAGCCGCGGAACACCCACACCCTAGAGTTAGTCGGGTTGACCCTATCTACACCGTCTCTCGCCTGGCGTAGGCTTGGCCCAGACCAGAGCGATTCCCCACATCTTATTATCATAACAATACACAGGGAGGAATATTACACTGTTATGCGTAAAATGACCACCATCACCTTTTCAGGCTTCCCTATTTTTTCGCTTTGCTTTTGTGTTGTTTGTGTCGTCTGTCTGTGTTGCTTGTTTTTATTATAAAATCATTTATCGTTACATTATGTGCAGTCTGTTTGTAAACTTATTTTCAATTATTTAAGATGAGGAGGGAGCTCATGGTTATAAGCCCCTAAGGTTTCGTATGAGCTTCCTCGCCTGGAAATGATTATATTATTATTATTATTTTAAATATCTTGACTTTTATATATGTGTAATTCCTGGCAAAAAAAATGAATAAACTGAATGTTCCAGTCCCGGGGGGGGGGGGGACTCCCATATTTTTTGGGCGGGGGTGCTCGTCGTACCTTTTAGGGTTTAAAATCAGGCCTCTGGTACCCTTTAAGGGGTAAAATTCGAAAACGTGTAATTTTTTCCAGATAGGTTCCTGTTAGAGGTCCGTTCTAGCAAATCAAGCAAATCACACTTGTTGGTAGCCTGAATTTCAGACGTATTTTCCCTCGTAAAAAAATACGCGAGAAAATTACGAGGGAAAATACGTTTTTTTGGTACCTTTTAGGGGTGAAAATCCACTGAGGGACGCCATGTTTGGTACCTTTTAGGGGTTAAATCAAAAGTTCCTGACGAGCAACCCCGCCCCTAAAATATGGGAGTCCCCCCACCCCCCGGGGGTTCCAGTTTTCTGTGTTTAAAGTGGTGCTAGAACGTAATCCTTACCTTGTCGTGTTATTCCATAATCGAGGCCTAGATCACACTAAACTAACACTTCCCGAAGCCAGAGAGTCGACCAGCAAAAGGCTGAACATTCTCGACTAAAATTCCGTATTTCGATCTTCTGACAACTAAAACGTACTTTCCTGATGTTTAATAGAATATATTGAATTGCATTTTCACAGAAAGGAAAGCATTCAAATTTCGTACTAGTGCCACTTTAACATTGCTCCAAGAGCTCATCATGGTTAGATTTACGGCTTATTAGGATTAGATTTAATTTCTGTTCGTTCTGTTTCAGTGGAATCTAATCTGCGATCGTGCATACCAGGCCGCCACTCTCCAGTCTTGCTACTTTGCCGGCATGTTTATTGGGTCTATAACGTCTGGTATCGTTTCCGATCGATTTGGCCGCAAGATGTGTATGTTTGGTAACTTCGTCATAATGGTATGTTATGTCCTTTCTTGTAGGAAACGTATTTATTTGTATCACTTTATCACTGCACACAATGTCCCCGCTGCGTTTTGAGAAGTGATTTCAGCGACGTCACATCTGATAACCTCCCTAAAAGATACGACGATCATCCCATATGCCCGACCAAAATATATGGCAGTCCCCCCCCCCCCCATCCCAGGGGGCGTGAACGGTCAGCAATCCGGCACTGCGATATTTGTCAGTTTTTTGGGGATCTGTAGAGAAATGCACAGCAGTAGTATTGAATATGTTTCACGTGTTAGTGCAGGAATTTGGTGAAAAATTGTTCATTTTGATGGAAAAAGCATGAAACTTGGCAGAGTGATAGAGCGTCCCATGCTGAGCAATTCTGGATGTGGACCCACCCTTGATAACGAACACTTCCAGTTTTCTAGCAGTGGAATTAATTATCCTTTAAACTAATAAAATGACGTGTTGCCTTTTGCCTACAGACACGGAATTTTGTATCGTGACAGAGTATTTAATATGCTACAATTCTACAATACGTAACACCCCCCTGATCATGTACTTCCAGAGTTCCAAGATGGAATTCATTATCAAATAAAATCAGTAACATAGGGCGGTGCCTTGAAGATACACGCATGAAAATTCGTGGTGAAAATGGACCATGGTGCAATGGGCAAATTCGCATGTAGACCCACGCCCTAACTCATGCACTTCCAGTTTTATCGAAGTGGAATTAATTACCCTTTAAACTACAATATGACGTGTTGCCTTTTGTTTTTCAGACACGGAATTTTGTATCGTGACAGTATTTAATACCCTACAATTCTACAATACGTGACACCCCCCTGATCATGTACTTCCAGTTTACCAAGATGGGATTTATTATCACATCAAATCAGTAACAGAGGGCGTTGCCTTCAATATACACGCATGTAAATTCACGTGAAGATGGACCATGATACAATGGGCAATTTTGCATGTAGACCCACGCCCTGACTCATGCACTTCCAGTTTTATCGAAGTGGAATTAGCAAGTCTTCAAAGTGTTGTCAGGATGAAATTCTGTATGTTAAGAGTGTATGCATTATTGCATATTTTGCTATTCATGATCAAGACCCCAAGTCATATACTTACAGTATCAGGGGATGGAATAAATCACAGCATGATTGCAGCACAAAAATGGCAACATTAGAGACGCATAATATTTTTGCAACAACACTTGACCAAATAGACTACCAAATAGTTCCATTGCTACTATTATGCTAAATACCGGCCTTGTTTCGGGGTTGCTTTTTCCAAAATAACCATTCTAATCCAATAGCTTATATTCTACACTAGTATATACCAAACAGTGAATAGTCATTTTCGCGCGCTCTGATTGGTTCCTGAAATAGTAGATATCCAGCACTATTTACTGTTTTGAGAAAACTCTCAAGCGCTTTGAACCTTAAACCACCGTATTTTATTCTCCTGATTTGGTATTTACTAAAACAACTATCCCCCTCAGGGTCGGTATATATCCACCACTATTCACCTCCCCTTCGGGGAATAGTTGTTAACTATAGACTAACTCTAGTGAGGCGGTCAATGCGCAGTCGTCCTTCACGTGATGCTTTGCTTAGTGCAGCTAATGCCGGAGTAACTTCCGTGTACTCTGTCCAAGTGTCCCAAGCAGCAACTTTGCGTTTCCATGCGAAATACGACGCATCCAGTAAGTGCGTGGAAGGTAATGCAGCATCTTTCTCGGGACGCGTTGTTCTCATGCCGGATAAATTCGTCGAAATCTCCTCCACGCACTTGAGAAAAATTGAGCAAACAAAGCACAGTCTTCTTTCAAAGCTTACCAGCTTATCATGTCTTTTTGGTTAAGCGTTGTTACAAAAATATAACGTAACGTAACGTATGTGCGACAGACTCCCCAAACTCGCAGCTCGTAAGCTGAATTGCGTTGGGTCCCAAGGGCGCCACTGGCAGCCAAGCGGTCATAAGCACAGACACTGAGGGTGATCACTGCCAGAGGGTTTATTACGTCCCCAGTGGTTCTTTAACGTCCCCCCTGGAACTGGGAAGGGTAGAAAGGCGAGACGGGACCTCGGTTTATTGTCTCATCCGAAAGACCACCACATGCGTCTCTATATGTCACGATTTTTGTTGCTGCAATCATGTTGTGATTTATTCCATCACCCTGGTACTGTAAGTATATGACGGGGTAGGGGAGTTGCTTGATCATAGAAAAACATGCAATAGATAGTACACTCTTAACATACAGAATTTCCCCCTTGGTCTTCGAAAGCCTGACTGACCACTTTAAAGACTAATTTTAATTCCACTTTAATAAAACTGGAAGTGCATGGGTCGGGGTTAGGGTCTACATGCGAATTTGCCAATGTTCTATTTTCGCGTGAATTTGGCAATGCGTGTATCTTGAAGGCAACACCCTTAGTTACTGATTTATGTGATAATGAATTCCATCTTGGTACACTGTAAGTACATGATCAGGAGGGTGTCAAGGTGGTAGAATTGTAGGGTATTCAATACTCTGTCACGATACAAAAATTCGCGTCTGAACTCAAAAGGCAACACGTCATTTTCTTATAGTTTAAAGGATAATTATTTATTCCATTTCGATAAAACTGGAAGTGCATGAGTTAGGGCGTGGGTCTACATGCGAATTTGCCCATTGCACCATGGTCCATTTTCACACTAATTTCCATGTGTGTATCGTGAAGGCAACGTCCTATGTTACTGATTGTATGTGATAATGAATTCCATCTTGGAACTCTGGAAGTACATGATCAGGGGGGGGGGGGGATTGTAGAATTGTAGCGTATTGAATACTCTGTCACGATACAAATTTTTTTTGTCCGAACTCAAAAGGCAACACGTCATTTTATTAGTTTAAAGGATAATTAATTCCACTGCTATAAAACTGGAAGTAAACATTATCGAGGGTGGTTCTACATCCAGAATTGCTCAGCATGGGAAGCTCTATCATCCTGCCAAGTTTCATGCTTTTTCCACTAAAACAATTTACTACTTTTTCTGCACGATATTCCTGCACTATGTGAAAGCATGGCTGGCTGGGTCTCTCGCCGCTGAGGTCCTGGATCGTTTCCCGGCTCGGACAGAGAAACGTTTCTTTCTGTTCGAGTCGTGATCGAGAGAGGTTCATATTGTGGGCTGGGTTTAGGTCTACTGTGTTTCCTTAGTCTTCGGATGAGACAACAAACCGAGGACCCGTCTGCCTTCCCCTCATAACCCTTACAAGGTGTACACTAAAGAATTGATTGCACTCTTCGTAGAAAATATAGAAAGAGAGAAAGAAAGAGTCTTCTCCTCATCGTGACGGAACTCAATGCAGCCCGTTAACTCCTCCAACCTCTCCTTGCCTATCGCTTGTGTAATTCGACCGCCTGGAGTTCCTCCACAACGAGGAGAAGACCTCTTCTTTAAAGTGAAACGCTGTGACGTTGTAAGTGAAATCTCCTTAAGAACACGGTAGTTCCCACCGCGTGATGTGGCATCACCGTAAAATCGCGAGAGAAATCGCAGTTAAAGAGCATGTGTTAGCCGCCATTTTGACAGCATAGTAGCACACCAAGTCGGAGTCGGAGAGAGCATCGAATGATTTAGAGAATATAGAGCAATTTTCTCGACTGAATTTGGTATATCAAATCTCAAACTTTGTTTTTGGATGTTTATTAAGAGATATCTAGATGTAATTCGTCTTCTAATATCGAGCGAAAACAATAACAAAGGAGTGACTGACACGGTATGTAAACGATCCATTTAATTCTGTGCCGAATCTTGTAAAACATTTGTCTCAACCATGAAGTGATAGAATTAATCAATTACTGGAACATGTATTTTAACTTTCCCGCGACATCAGCACAGAGTTCTCTGTAGCTCAGTTGGTAGAGCATCCGTCTGGTAACTGGGAGGTCGTGGGTTGATATCCCATCTGGGAGCTCGTAATTTCTGAGTTTTTTTTCCATTGAGGGCATAGTTGATTTTGTCTCTATTATCCTCGTTCTAAAAAGGAGTTCTTTTGTCTCCATTATCCTCGTTCTACATCTTTAGGTGTTGGGTATTGTTTTATTGTCAAACCAGAGAGGAACTACGTACCGAACCTCTTTTCTCATTTGTCTCACCCAGTTTCTCGCATCCGTGGCCTCCTCCTTTGTCGACTGCATCTCGTTCTTTGGCTTCTTGCGTTTCCTGACGGCTTACGGACTAACAGGGACCATGTTGTCCCTGTACACCTACATGATAGAGCTTGTTGGACCCAAGCGGCGCACCATGGCCGGGAGTGTCCCCGGAGCCGCCTGGAACGGTTACGGGGCGCTCGGGGTGGTCCTGGCGTATTTTGTGCCCCAATGGAGATATTTGCTTTTGGTGTACACAGTTCCAGCAATTTTGCTTTTTCCTACCTGGAGGTAAAAACGTTGTATTTCAATGTCCATTACTAAGTCTATTCGTTTTGTCAATAAATCTTATTACGAATTATTAACAGGGTTTGCTGGTCGCTTAATAGAGTTAATAAAAGGAATAAGTATTGCACTTGGAAGGTAGTAGAATAAGTATTGCACTAGGAAGGTAGTGGCCGCGGTCGCTTGATGGAGGTGGTCTCAGAATAGAGTTATTAAATACAGTCAGAAACATATAAGTGAGTTGAAACGTGTAACAGACGAATGAATCTGATGTGACAACCTGCGAACAACTCGCGATCACTAAACACCATATTTGGAAAACAATGTCCTTGCGTGCAGCCAATCAAAATTCAGATGTGACTTTCCACTGCACACGGCAGGCTTCGGTGCTCGTTTTGCAAAGCTACATCTGATTCATCGATGCCTACAGATTTTTGGAAGCTTTACCGGCTTTTCTACGAGATTTCCTGCTTGAAAACCAATGAACTTTGTAAGAAGAACTTCCAAGCTCAACCAAAATGCATAAATTTCTCAGAAGGAGAAAAATAATTCGGGAATTGAGCATATTTTGCAAAGTTAAGCTTATAACTCACACCACTCAATTTCGGGACTTCAAGAAAAAGAAGTTGGCCAAGCAGAGTTTTTATGGCTTGGAACTCTGAGAAACTATTGAAGAAATAACCAGAACGGGAGAAATGAATGTCAACGTCGGCAGGATTCTGTTGATCCAAAAGGAACTAATTTACACGTAGGAACGAAGGAGAAAAACAGCTCGGCTATTTGCAAGGGATGATCCGTTCTTGAAACAACAAACACAGAAGAAGGGAAGTTAGAGTAGTTCTCCAGTGCTCTTTATAAACTTCAAGATATGTTGAATTTGTACTGGAAAATGAGATGTCAAAGAAAGAACGAAGGATCCAATCAAGCCAAAACAAACAAGTAAGACTCGCCCAAAAATGTGTTTTTTTTTTTCTTTCAGTAGTGAATTAAAAAACGTTTAGTTTATAAATTAACTTATCGATTGTATTTCTTTGTAAATTGTTGTCTTTAGATTTTCATTTGTTCTTCTTCAAGGTGCTTTTAAGCCTTATTTTTGATGGATTTTGAGCATGGAAAAGAAACAGTTCTCAACTCATTTGTGCTTCTGTTGTGGGGAGTTCGCGCGCGTTATTTTTAGAAAACATGACGAATAACATCTCCCGTTGCTGATTGGCTAAGCGAAGAATCTGTTGCTTTCCAAATATGGTGTTTTTTGATCGCGAGTTGTTCGCAGGTTGTCGCGCTGTTACACGTTTCAACTCACTTATATGTTTCTGATACAGTACTTAGGTAACCAGAATTTTGGGAGTTTGAAAAGTGGCCGCTAAATAGAGGGTGGCCGTCCAGGAGCGGATTTAGACTACTGCAACTGTAGCAAACGTACACTCACATTTCAGAGAGATTTTATATTTGTTTTGTCATTTATTGTCATAAATCACTACTGCGCTAGTCAGATTTTCCCCTAAATCCACTGTATGCGTGCAAATTATTTTGTTTTTTTCGAAATACCAGATGGTTTCCCGAGTCCCCGCGGTGGCTTGTTGCTCAAGGGCGTTGTGACGAGGCACACAAAATTCTGATGAAGTACGGACCAAAGAAAGGTCACAAGGCCATCGACTCAGAGGCGCTGAGGGCATTACTTGGAGAGATAAGGCAAACGCAAGTAGAAAAGGAAAGACACGATTCTAAAAAATACACACCAGTTGATCTTGTACGTACACCCAAATTGCGCAGATGGATCCTGCAGATGGGATACCAGTGGTAAGTAAAAAGTAACTAAGGACCTAATGCCGCTCTTGAAGCACACCGTTTGGATTTTCAGATTTTTAGACTCGGCAATTATAAATTCATAACTCAAACCTGGTTTAAAAAAATATGTTGTGTTTGTTCTCATAGGTTTACAGTCGCGGTTGTGAATTTTGGCGTCTTCCTGTTTGCCACCCAACTCGCAGGCAACATATACGTTAACTACATCGTAATGTGGACGATAGCGACCCTGCGTGTTCCAGTCAACTGGTTCGTGTATGCCAAGTAGGTGATTTCTCAAACATGTAAGCAACATGTCATTGTTGCTATGCACGCTCCTTTCGTTTCTAGTTGTTATTGCGCGCGATAAGCGCGCGCGGTATCTTCACGAGTGTATATTTAACGGTTTCTGTAAACTTCATCAGTTGCCCTGATGAAGGCTTTTGAATAAAGCCGAAAATTTGGCACAAGAAGGTTTATTGTCATCTTTCAGTATTTAATGTATGGCAAGTAGGTGACAGAGTATAGTCGGTAACATCTCACTTCAACTGACGGCAAGATTACTTATCCACATCTCCATTCTTATCCTCTTTTCCGTCTTCACCTTCCTCTCTCTCTTCATGTTTATCCTCGTCTTCATCTTGGTCGTTATCTTCATGTTCACCTCCACCGTGACAGAGGTTTGCCGGCAACACCTCACGTGTCAACTGACTCCAAGATTACTCATCTGCATGTCCCTTCATCCCTACCTCTTTTCCGTCTTCATCTTCCTTCCTCTCTCTCTTCATCTTCATCCTCGTCTTCGTCTTGGTCGATATCTTCATGTTCACCTCCACCGTGACAGAGTTTTGTCGGCAACACCTCAAGGTGTCAGCTGACTCCAAGATTATTCATCCACATGTCCCTCCATTCTTATCCTCTTTTCCATCTTCATCATCCTCTCTCTTTATCTTCATCTTCATCCTCGTCGTCGTCTTGGTCGCTATCTTCATCTTCACCTCCACCGTGACAGAGTTTTGTCGGCAACACCTCAAGGTGTCAGCTGACTCCAAGATTATTCATCCACATGTCCCTCCATTCTTATCCTCTTTTCCATCTTCATCATCCTCTCTCTTTATCTTCATCTTCATCCTCGTCGTCGTCTTGGTCGCTATCTTCATCTTCACCTCCACCGTGACAGAGTTTTGTCGGCAACACCTCAAGGTGTCAGCTGACTCCAAGATTATTCATCCACATGTCCCTCCATTCTTATCCTCTTTTCCATCTTCATCATCCTCTCTCTTTATCTTTATCTTCATCTTCATCCTCGTCGTCGTCTTGGTCGCTATCTTCATCTTCACCTCCACCGTGACAGAGTTTTGTCGGCAACACTTCACCGTGTCAACTGACTCCAAGATATCTAATTCACATGTCCCTTCATTCTTATCCTCTTTTCCGTCTTCATCATCCTCTCTCTTTATCTTCATCTTCATGAAGATAGTCGTCTTGGTCGCTATCTTCATCTTCACCTCCACCGTGACAGAGTTTTGTCGGCAACACTTCACCGTGTCAACTGACTCCAAGATTCTTCTTCCACATCTCCCTCCATCTTGACCCTCATTCTAATCTTCTTTCTTATCTTCATCTTTCCCTCTCTTCATCCTCATCCTTGGCTGCATCCTCATCGTCATCGTCATCTCCGTCTTGATCTTTATCTTCTCCTCCACTCAGCTTCGTCATCCTTATCGTCCTCATCTTCATTTCCATCCTTTTCCCTTTCCTCCTCCACTTCACCTCATCCCTATTCTTTTTTCAGCTTCCTCATTGTCACCCTTTTCCTCATCCAAATCTTAATTCATTCACAACATTCATCCTCTTCTTTTTCACTTCCCTCGCCCTCATTTTTATTATCGTTCTAATCGTAGCCCTATTCCTAGTCCTCACCACCGAAATACCTGTTGCTTTCCTTTATTCCTTCAGATTTGGTCGTCGTTTATGTATCTTAGTGTTATGGCTTATGGCTGGCACTCTGTGCCTGCTTATTCTAGGTTTTTACAAAGGTATGTAAAGTTCCATGCCATTCTCGTACCCAGAGCTACCCGGCTCGTCATTTCACGGGGGAGGCTCTGGTTACAGCCACTGACGCATGCGCGACATTTGATACAGAGCCTGTTCAGAAAAAGAGACGAGCCGGGGAGCTCTGGGTACGAGAACGTTGGGGGCAAGCGCAGAAAGTTCTTTCTCTCAGTGAATTTACATCAAATCTCGGGCATGCGTGGTTGTCACCAGAGCCTCCTTCATGACGTGAGGTGGGAGCTCTAAGTACGATAATGGTTCCATGCTATGTGTGTAATCTGTAACGTACATTTTAGAGAAAATATGTTTTTCTTATTTACATCTTTCTGTTTTGTAGATTATCCATCGGTGACCGCGGCTCTGAGTATAACAGGCGGGGTAATCAGCTCTAATTGGTCTGGGATCTATCTCATGACAGTGGAACTCTTCCCTACCGTGCTAAGGTACAGTACCTGATATTCTCTCTAGCCTGCTAGCAGACGTTGGTTGGCTTTTTTAGGTCGTTTTATGGCGAGAATCGAGCGAGACTCCCGATACGGGCGCCATCTTGGACGGGTCAAAATTCGGTCTGGGGCGAGTGACAAAACGAGGGGGTGGGGGGTGGGGGGCTCACTTGCCCCGGGCCGAATTTTGACCCATCCAAGATGGCGCCCACATCGAGATTCTCCCAAAAAATCATCACAGTTGTTTTGAGCTGTCATATTTTAAAACAAGGCACACATTCTTCGTCTAAAGCTTTCTTATAGTGTTGCATAGCCGCTTATTTACAACAACTTGGTGCTATTAGCATCGCGAAATACTGATTTTTACACCATCGAAGACATATTTCTACACTGGCGTTACGGGAAAATTGCACTGCTCTTAGTCAGTCAAACTCGAAAATGTTTCCATGTTTATAATTATAGAAGTAACGGGCTATGTAAACGGATGTTTGCGAGCTGCGCTGCCAACATTTTGTGAGAGAAGTGCAGTAGTATAGTGAACTTCTAACTTATATCCGATGCTAAGGGGGACAAAACAATGTCGAATGGGATTTCTTCTGTTATATTCCACTAAGATTGGGACCCAAAAGAACTTTAAAAATTTCCGTGGTGAACTGGTCCCATTCAAGAGAGAAAGTCAATTTTCTAAAAAAATTGTATGACGGACTCGAACAAAATATCGTCATACATTTCATAATCGACTTTTTGTCCCGAATGGTTAGTGCTCCGCGGATTTTCTTTAAGTGTGATCCGCCTTATTGACTTGTCGTATCGAAGATGGCAGCGTCCAAACCATGTGATTTAGGGCTACTCTGTATCCCTATGAAATCTGTAGTGCATTGTTGATTTAAAAAGGCGGTAGTGTTGCATTATTAGGAGGTCACCATTTTGTATATGACGAAATCTCACAATGGGTCTATTTATATGATTATTTTCAGGAACACAGCATTAGGGACCGGGTCGATGGTAGCTCGTGCGGGGGCCATAATAGCACCATATATTGCCATGACGGTAAGGGAAAGGCCTGTTGCCGGGTCTTGTTTATTTGCCTTGGTTATTGAGTTGGTACCGAGGCTTCTCCCTGTATTTCTCCACCAGTCGGTTCAGCTCAGCACTGCATTAAGGCCATGTCACACAAAGCAATTTTTCTTGCAACACGCAACGCAATTTTGTTGCGTTGCGAATTGCAGTGAATATTGCGCGACTGACATACCGCGGCAATGCGAGTTGCAGAAAAAGTAGATTTGATTTCTATTCTACTTTTCGCAACATTGCGAGCAAAATTGCTGCGTGTGACATGTCTCTGCAACTCGCGAGGCAATGTTTTCTTCTTATTGGCCAATCAGCACACACTCGGATAAGCCGCTGTACTTAATAATTTTTATCGCAGGCGTATTGTGATATCCCGCGGCAACTCGCAATGTTTTATAATACGTCATCGTTGCGTTGCGATTAGTAAGAGTAGCATCTCCCATATGAGGTCCCTCCCCGTCAACGTTAGAAAAGTGTCTATTTTTAGAAACGTACATTCAACAAACTTGTTGGGTACTGCTATACGTAACATAAGCGCCAAACCACAAGGGCCGCAGAGCATTGCCGAGTTTCATATCGTGAGGGACTGCGTACGGATCTCTTAATATTACGATAGTCAAAACAAGACCCACTTAGTAAGAAAGAGCATATCGCTTTGTGTAAAATCCGAAAATTTTGTGTTAATCGAATCAATACTGACAAAGATACAAGAATTTCAAAACTCAAAAATTTAATTAGAAACGTATGACGTATGACTATAGCCCTACCAGCCCCTTCCCCTCCGCGGCCCCTGAACCATGCATGGGAATTGCAACAAGAGCTGGTAGTACTATTTTAAAACAAACACACCGATAGCTATGAAAACATGTTACTCAAAAATAGACACTTTTCTGGCGCTCATAGAGTAAGATTGCTACTCTTGTTAATGGACTTTTGATTACACGAACATGGACTGCCGTGATCGCCTCCCTCAGTACTATGACCGTATGACTAATCTTTCAAGAGTCCTTATTTAAAAATGTCCGAAAAAGACGAAATAACATTTTGTGACTATGCTGCGCCGCAACCGTCTGCATTGTTCTGTGACTTCTCGCCGTCGTTACAAATTCACTCAAGTGCACTCTCTCCTAGATATCATTTTCATTGCCTATAAATTGTCCTATAAATTAGTCATAGACTGAGGCAATAGGTGTTCATACCCATTGGTGAAAACGCTTACTTACGGGCGCTAGGACGCTTTTAATGAAGGCGTCACTTTCGCTGACAATAGCCGGCGAATCGCTATACACATTTTCACATCTCCTAATGCCCATGGTTTACTGTTTCTAACAAATGGTTTGTTTCTCCTAAAGGGTCAACTCCCGGGCCTAAGTATGGCCCTACCCGTCACAATTTTCGGCACCCTCGCAGTTGTGGCGGGTATATCTACGTACTGGATCCCCGAGACTGTGTTCGCCCAGATGCACCAGACGATAGAGGAAGCTGAGGCAGCAAAAGATGATTACGCTTTACCTTGCTGTAGAAAACCGCTGGCCACTGAGGTTGAGGAGGTTACTCCGGAAGGTACAACTAGAGAACCGTTACTTCAAACGGGCGAAAGCACAAATGCCACTGAAGTTGTGTTAGATGTAGAGAAAGCAGAGAAGGCATAAAAGGGGTACGAACATTGCAAAAACGTTTTTGTTATTTACAGCAAAATCATGTTTTTATGACGTCATCGGCGAAGTTATCAAATGAATTCGAATTCCCCTAGCGATAAAAATACAACTCGAAGAATGTCATACCCATTTCAGTTACTGGGCTCCGCCGCCGCGCGTTGCTACGCTTGACACCTCCGATTAAGACGAAATGCAAAATTGCATTATATTATTATGTGTTTTATTGATAACAACGTTTGTTTTGTCCGTACGGTTTCCCCTCAAGGTGACGAAAGTGTCGGCTATTACTCATTATAAACTGCTACCTGCATGAATTTAGTTTTGGTATTGTTTTGAACTCTAGCACTATATTATTAACAAAGTTGGGAATTTTATCCCTTTTGAGGGAAACGGTGGGCGTGTGTGGGTGTCGTTTTACCTGCGATATTTTGTAGCCGTTGCTGTCCTGATTTCTACGCCCACCCTTCCCCTCCAATTAAATGGTATCACCATAGTTACCACACTCGCGCTCTTTTTGCGGTAAAACGGGCGTGAAAGCGTAACCATAGTAACTGCTCCAGCATTTCTGTGGAATCATTCGAATGGCATTTTGTGGTCAATGTCATGTATTTTCGCTAAGATTGACAGGAAGCATCCTGCGAGGTTTAATCCTGCAAGGCATGCTGGTTGCTGGGTATGCCTCCTCCAATTCGTGTTTTTTTAGATCAGTTCAGTGCGCGCCTCGCACGGGTTTATGGGAAACCTTACCGTGAACGGTTATATCTACAGCTATAAAAAGTTTCTCGGCCAGAGTTCTAGCAATAACGTATACCACAGCATTATTGTATTTATTCTGAATTAAGGTCCTTTGCTCTTAAGATGCCGTCTACTAAGGTATAAATGGAGGCACCTCCTAGGAGCTTGTTAAAGAACGCGTGCTCGATAGTTTTGCAGTCCACAGAGCTGAGAGCTGTTAGTCTCAACAGTAGCTGTCCAAATCTGTTTGGAGTATGTGGATAATGTTGGCGAATGTATTCCTCTAGTGCGTTTTGAGTCTTATTTTGCACTGCTTGTATTTGAACGGCGTCGGCAAGCTGTTCGGTATCTATGGGGAAACGAAAGAACAATTGTTTTATTTTATTGATTTATTTTTTACAGCTTAAATCGTTGCATCGTTTTCAAAACCTCTCTTTTTATTTTTGCCTTTGGAGTTCGGCCAGTGAAACCATCTAAGCCAATCAGATTATTCCCTTGCTTCGCCTAGTGCACTCACCTGGCTTCTCTTTGAACGAAATCCAGAGAATGTCGCGACGAAAAGCCAGGCGACTGCACTAGGCGAAAAAGAGGAAGAATCTGATTGGCTCATAGATTTGACTGGTGGAACAGCACAGCCAAAAATAAATCGGTGTGCTTTAATAACGCGAGTCGCGGTGCAACGATTTGAGCTGCATTTAAAGTCGAGTCAAGCTTCTCACCACTTGATTATAGTATTACATTACATTTAGATTTGTTAAAGATGAATACAGCTGCTGGTTGTATTTCATAATTAGTACATTTCTTTTTACTTTTGAACAGAGTGCAGATTATTTTTCACATTAGATTATGTATGCATATATTTGCATACCTAATCTAATAGGTGAAAAAGAAATGTACTAATTATGAAATATGCATATATTTGCAAAATATAAGTAAATGTAATTTTAAGAGGAAAAAGAAAGAGAAAAAGGAAAAAAAGAAGAAACTAATGTGGCATTAGCGATCCCCTAAAGAAACTTTTGTGAAAGAAGCCTTTGAAGAGAATAAACATCAGAAGTAACAAATAACCAAGTTTAGATAATGTTGGCCACAATTTTTGGCCAAATTTCAGGTTTGTTACAAACGCCCTCATGAGTGTACAATACGGTTTTGATTAGAAATAGGAAATACTAGTAAAGCGGGACAACTCGCGTGTCTTTTCTCAGCCTGTAATTGCGTTCCCAAATGTAGCCGGTTGCAGACGGCGCCGAGCTGTTTTCATGCAAAAATGATCAATCGCAGACGCCTGTCATCTTGCATTTTTGGATGCGTATTCTTGGAAGCAATGTGCAAGATGGCGGCAGCTGCCATCGAGTAACTAGGAGCGAGTAACTAGCTCTCGCCGCATGCAAGCAGACTAAGCAGGCTACCACAGATGGTATCTCTCGCTCTTCATTCAAAGACAAGCGTTAACTAGGCACGCGTCTTTGATCGTGAATAGACCCTTATCACGCCAACATGGCTTAATGATACCTTATATTATTCAATTCAATTCAGCGCATCCGTATTAGTAAACATGCAAAGTTTGGTGAAGATTAGTTGAACTGACCAAGATATGATTTTTCTAAATTGATGATTTTTACAATAAAATGTATGGTGGTAGCGCATCGATGCGCTACGAGCCTCGATGCGCTAGCCTTTTGATGTTTTTCCCATACGTTTCTTTGTAACAAATATGCCAGAAAGCTAACCTTTCAAAATTCATATCTCAGTCAGTTTTCGAATAATTCCTCCCAAAATTCGCAGCTTTTCTAATACAGATGTGCTGATTTGATTTATGGACTTCGTTTCCTGATAACTATAAGACATTATTAATCCATATCAACGTGATATGGCGCGAGGGCATCTAAGAACGAGATTACTCGGCCCCAGCAATTTTTTCTCTAGTTTTTCTCTTGTAGGTAATTTATCATTTGTTTTGGAACAGTTTAAAGAATTACGGAAGAATGTTCTCCAGTGTGGTCTGAATAAATATTAGTAGAGTGACTAGTACCAAATAAAAGCTTCAGAGATTCACAGAAGTTTTGAAACGGGGTGACAAAGTATAAAGATCGTAACAGAACGGTGAGAAAAAGGAGCGGCAATTTCTAACCTTGTACTGAGATATCTTTGAAATGTAGGACTAGCCGCCCTGTGCAGTCCCCTTACTCCTAAGAACCGAAACACCCCATCTCGTCAGTGTGTTCTTAACAGGGAAATCTAGTAATATCTTAATATTGGAAAACCCTCGAATTTCCGCATAAGATCGACTATTCTAACCCAAATCTTCGTAACTTTTAGTCTTTTATTATCCTTTTTTCCTTGTTGCTATTTTTGTCTGTGTTTACCCGTAGCGCTATTGCACGGCCGGGTGCATATACGACACCAAGAATGACACGCCCCTCGTTTGATATAAGCGGTTCACTTTTAAAAGGAGCCTTCAGTCTGCTGGTTAATAATAATGTCATGCGTTAATTTCATTTCGCGAAATAGTTACTTGGCCAAAAATATCGAAGTTTGTTTGGAATAGTTATATCCTTAAAAAAAAACTCCGAGACTTTCTAACGATAGAGTCAGATTGCCATTGCATATAAGCTTTGAATTCTCGGGATGAATTAAATGAGAATAAAGAACCTTCCTTCCGGGACCGTCGGTGCTTGGCGAATGAACTTTAGGGAAAATTCATTGATAGAATATATATATATATATCCAAGAGTGGATTACCAAGAGTTTCCATATTTACTATGTACGCCCGAATCACAGTCAGAAAAGTGTCTATTTTTAGAACTAGGATTCCCGCGAAAATTCGTCATCCACAGGGTTCCCTTCTCGCCACGCAAACAGTTGTGAGATCCAGCCTAAAATTAAATCGCAGATCAATCGAAAAACCTTTAAAGTCGCAAAGATAAAGTAGGATATTCTCTATTTGTTGTGTATTGGGCATACGAGCATTCGACCTGAGCATTCGAATACTTTCGCGCGCGAAATTCAAATCTAAAAATAGACACTTTTCTGACTGTGATGTGGACAAATACTGTACGAAAGATTCTAGCTCTTGTTAATCCACTCTTGATATATCTTGGACTACCTTTGCCCTGGATTGGAACTTTGAAACGCCATTTTTATCAGAATTGAATAAAAAGGCGCTTATGTCCTGGAATAAAGTTCTGTTCTTTTTTCAATCACTTCAATGTAGACAATGTAGGGCTATTCGAGTAAAGCTCAGATGTGCATTGATTGAGAAGAAATATTACTGCAATTTTCATAATTCTGCGAACCTACGCCAACTAACAAACCGCGGTTTGGCTTCCGTCAATCAAACGAGTGAACTGCTCTGGGTGATTTCACACAGGCTTTGAGATTTTTTTTTTTAACTTGCTTAGGATTCCAACCCCAACCTTTTCACCATAAAATGCAAACGTCTTAGAAAAAAATCCATGCGTCCCTCTTAAAAGTTTTGATGTACGTATTCTAAGCCAAACCGCAGTTTGCCGTTCGAAAATAGCGAAAATGTAAAGCGAGAGTTCGTAGATTTATGAAAATCTCGGTAACTCGGCTGGGCCTTGATTGAGAAGAAATATTAAGGACTGTCTTGAAAGTTAGCTTGTCCTTCTCTGACTTTAGCTGATTTTCGCCTAGACGCTGTGATTAGGTCCACTCTGCGAGAGTTAATGAAACTGGATAGAGCTCTTATCAGCCTAGAACTTTATTGCAATCCAAGCCTTGGTGGTAATTTCTCAAGTCTCCCGTTGTGCGCGCCAGAGTAAGATAAAAATACATTGTGAATAGAAGTGAATGGTGAACTGTGAGTAGCACACTGGGCACAGCGTGAGAGGGATTTAGAAAGACTGTCTCAAATGGAAAGACCCTTTGTGTTTGTCGATCTGCCATTTATGAGGATAAGGTATTAAGCTGGGACAAATTCCGGCTTTGAACTCTAAGGAACCATTTCAATAGCGCGTTTATAATTAAGGTGAAAGTCATTTGGTGAAGAGTGCCTTTGATAGCAAAATACTCGCGGTGATGAATTTATTCAATCAATTTATTTTCGAGTTAATTTTTGGCAGTTAATTGCGCGCGCACTGAGTAAATTTGCGATTTATTTTCTTTCGGGAAATACAAAGGCGAATTGTGCGTGAATTCTGTTTTCCTTTTAAATCAAAATTTACTCAGAAACGAAGCTTATCTCGATCTTAAATGCCGCTTATCCGATGCTTTGAATTCGCTCCATGTTAAACAGTCAGAAATCGCCAGAACGCGCGAAAACGCAAATCGATTGCGGCAGATGTAGGCTACGAAAGGGCGTGGCGAAACCAGCTACCGGTGATGTAGCAAAAATATTGACGAGTCAAACCGTAAATTTATATAAATACCTCACATGGTGTATTGAGAAAAACTTATCGGGTAAAGGAAGCGGTGCAGGTAAAATTATTTCCTTCAGCGACACATTGTCGCGTAAATAAAAAACACGAATTTCTAGTTCATAAACGCAGGTAGAATTAGCCTGTCAGCTAGAGCTTGAAATTAATTTTTCATTTTTGCTGGTCAATATCACAATTGTTAGGATTAAAGCTCGCGAAGCAACATAATGTTGAGCTTTACTGTAACATTGGATGTTGAGAGATACACTATCATTTGTAGACGGCTATATTGAAGCCTCGGGCATTAATACATCTTCGACAAAACATCACCAGCAATCTCGCGTTAATGTGAGAACGGACACAGTGGTCTCTAAATCTATATTATATTTCAAATTCTGCATTAGCTTTTCAAAATAAAACATCACACAGTCTTTTCAAAGGTCAGGTTTACACTAAAATAATCATAACTAACTATGAAACAATTTAGAATTTGCGAATTCACTCTGAAATATTCACGGCGTTTTGACGAATAATGTATCGAGCTGTTACATCGATATCGGTTTTTGTATATTCATAAAGCGCGCTGGTTTTGTTGTGGAGTGAATGCCCTAGCCGGGTTTTTTGATATCGTTCGGCACTCGGTTCAGCTTTTAAATCTGTGTTTATGCAAAAGGAAAGTGCTCTAGTTCCTTTGCTATTAGTGTACCGCTGCGAATTTAATTTTCTCTCCAAGAGCAATGCCATGCTCTTCGTTAGCATAAGCGGAAGAGCTTGAAGATTTCAAGATGCAAAGATAGATGAATCCTTTTCCGTGACGTCTCGCCTTTTTGTTTGACATTAGTCTCACAGAAGGGGGCTGGGGATATTTGCTCGGCCTTTTCAGCGAAATGATAACATTTTATTTCGCAACAAATGAATCTTTTCAAATAGCAGGTCGTTTTTGTTGTAAAAACGTTCTCTTTCACCCGCCTGTCCATCCGGCTCTCCGAAAGCCGTTTTGCAGCAAATTTAATTACTTTTACAACAAGTGTCACGTTCGATGCCTGCTAGTAAGAAAATAAAAAAAAGCGTAATAATAAAATAGTAAAATCTTCACCTTACCTGGGTTAAAAAGAGCCAGAGCTTTTAGAAGAGAGAATTCGGCACGGCCAAGTTGTAGTTGCACAAGTTTGAATATAACTTCGTTTAACTTTCCCATGTTTTTCAGAACTTTCTCGACGTGTTGCGGAGACGTGGTCTCCAGTAGTTCGCCGACGACCGGTGCGATTTCGAATGGCATTGCCCATTGCACCAAGTTTATAATAAAAACCTTACACCAGTTCTCTCTTATTAGAGTCACTTGATCAAAATGAGAAAGTTCGGAAAAATGCTTCACTTTTTTCGCCCAATGCGCTGTCATGAACAGAAGCCTTGCTGCCATTTCGCCAGTTTTCTCGGTCGGTCGTTTATCTCGGGAAGCTTCGGTCTTCTCAACGTTTGAATTGCTCTCCGAGCACGGAACTTCAAAGTTTTCAAGCCCTGACCGCCTGCAATACGGCTCAACAGCTTGCAGATGAAAAACGAAGTCCGAAAGAGAAGCAAAATCCGTTTCTTTTCGAAGATCTCCTCTGTGCTGTTGGCGCTTTTGGCGTCGGCGAACTTTATCAAAGTCGTGTGCTCTTGCCTGCTGCACCGCTGCAAAACAAAAAACAAGATCCGCTTATAGAGGACATTTTAACACTTTAACATAATGCGCTGAAAACTTGAAGCTGACAATTGCTTTAGAATCATATAATAACATTCCACTAAAACGCGTTATTTTAAGATCGTGTGTAGTGATTTGCTTTACTGTTTTAATTTCAATAGGTTTGCACTTTTGAACAAAATCTATTGTTGTAATGTATCAAAATCAGCAGTAAAAATCAAAGAGCGAATCTTAGCTCGCGGCCATCAAACGATTTGATTTACTTATTTTCAAATTCACACCATAAAAAATACATGACTGCCATCTAGCAGTTTAAATATTTTCATAAAATGAAATAAATACTGTAAGGTCCCCAATGTTTGCCTTGTTCTAACCATGTATTTGACATTGCCTTCTCTTCGAACTCCACTTTGTTAAGCAGCTATTAACTTCCAAGATAAATACAATTGTAAAACTACGAGCAATCCATACGAGGGTTAAGTAAACTTATTTAGAAATATAGTTGTTGAATTCAAAGGCTAATTTCCCTGAAAGCTGAGAATATATACTTCATAGAATATCAATAGATATTTACAGAACAACAGTTGATATTATTTACAGAGGAAAATTTAATCATTTCACAAATGCTGAAGAACAAATTCGAAACCATGACAAATTTCAGATGGCAAAATACCAGAAATATAATGAAGTTTCTGCAAGTCAAATCTGAAAGAATTGCGCGGGAATTTGACAGAATTTTCGCGCCATTTTCGTACATTTCGCGCGCGCTTACCCTCCTGCTTCATCCCGACTGCCAGGCACTTTCTCATTCTGCAGTACTGGCAACTGTTCCGGTATCGTTTGTTAACTGGACAGCAGCCGGCCACGCGACAAGTATAGAACAAGCGCTTTTTGATACTTCTTTTAAAAAATAGCTTGCATCCCTCGCAGGTACTTGCCCCGTAATGTCTTCCTGTTGAATGATCGCCGCATACTGAACAAATTTCCATCTTACAAGGGTATTGAATTCCAGTTGTAAAGTTGAGTATTTGAGCAGCTAGATTAGATCTCAGTTCACTTGCCTCCTCTTGAAAAGCCTGAAATAAAGCTTATATCCTTCGCAATGTAAAAAAAAAAAACTCACTTAGGAAAATAACAGAGTGGCACGTTCGCTAGAAAAACTGTTATGAAAAAAATGCTTATTATGGTGTATTAGTCGCTAAGGAATGAACTTATTTATTTCCAGGTTTTTCCTTAGAACTCGCCGTTGAATATTTATATGATGGCAAACAATATGATAGAGCCGTCAGAAGGAAACAGCTTTCGCTTCAGGCACAAATTACAATTTAATATCGTCGCTCTGGATTTAAGATATTTAAGAGACAATGACTTCCCAATGTCAAAATCGCTGGATTCAAAGCTCTTTGGGTTGGGGGTCTTTAAACACTAGCGCGTGATTGCTGTTTATGTGTGACATGTTTATTTGGCGTTTGAGAAAATGCCTAATTCGCGACTCGTGGTGAGAGCGAATATTTGGGGTGAGAGTCTGCCCTTAAAAACAATAATATCGCAGGTGCGAAGTTCGCACGAACGTAGAGCAACATACTGATAAAAGCAGGGCCTCTTCCGCCTATATGACTTTGGGAGTAATTCTCCAGCCAGTCTTCGTAATCGGCTCTCGTCCATAAGAGAGATACAAAAATTGATTGAAAAAATTGAACATGGAAGTGACTTGACAGAAGTAAGAATAAGCACGCTTCCTGTAGGCCAATGTGTAGGTGATTAAAATTGAGCACCTTCTTAAGACACTGAAAAACTCTCTGACGCAGAACTTGGCGCATTAACATTTGCATGAATACCAGGGAGTGTTGCAAGGTAAAAGATCAACACTCCAATATTGTTAGAATTCATTGCTCTGCAGCTCGAGCAAGATAGTACTTGAAATTTTATTTTTATTTTGTCGCCCCTTATTAAAAAGGTCTCGATTTTGGTACAATTTATTTTCCGAAGAGCAATAACAAACTTAATGAAAAAAGTGCAAAATAATGAGAAATCCCCTTCACTTGATAAAGGTTTTTTAAAAACGACGGAATTGAAATAAGAAGTAATGAAGTTTTGTTTATCTGTACAGAGCAGGAGGTTTAGGGTATCTGTTTAAGCGGAGTGACCATGGCGTTTAGAGGGAGATAAAGCCGAATGCAAGACAGGTGAAAGTTTCGCGCCTTATCGTAACTCCAAATAAAGCTATCTTCTTAAAGGATTTACAGTTACAAAATGTATACATTTATGTTAAACATAAACACTGCATAGCATTTAAATCCGATTTCGTGGCCAACCCTCTGTTTGATTGTTTCGTTTTCAACTTTGTTTCAAATTGCCTATATCAGTTTAACTTTTAGGCGAGTTTTTTTAAACGAGTATTTCTTGTTCTTATTGGGGAAAGATTGTCTAGATAAGTGGGTTTTCCGTGCGTTTACCCTGCCCGTTAAACATATAATCAGATCGATTGGCTTTTTGCGGCAGAATTTGATTTCACTCTCTTTGTACGTGATATCATTGAATGAATCTACAACAATGAAAGTTTAGAAAATTCAATAAATTCAATCTTGTATGTTCAAGGCCGAAAATCATTAATACACAAGTTTTGAAAATCACTTTGCGAGAAGTGTACATTTCCACTTAGCTTTTCATTTTTTTTTACCGCAAAAGTCATTTTCCCGAGCCATTTTAGGGAGCGCCCGAAGAAATAATGTACTTTAAGAAAACTGAGATTAGCACATAGGCGTAAAAATGCCAAACTTTACCTCGACCCAGCAAGCTTCTCTGACGGGTGGGCCGCAATCAAACTGTAGTTGAAACTTTCTTTCCACTTAATAAATTATGCAAAACGCCTTGTTAATTCGAGACTTTTATAAAGAAAGTCTTCCTAAATCCAAAGGAAAAACACAAAGCATCCATTATGACTAAGCCAAAAAGCATCCCCATATTTTTTTTCTTTGAACACTTTTCCTTAAAAGATGTTCAACCTAGTTTTTCAGGTCAAAGATAAAGCGCTTCTACCTCAATTTTAATTACTTGAAGCTCTGATTACAGTGAAAGCAAATTATTTGAAAGTTTGAGTCACAGCTGGAAGCAAAGTGAATCCTAAAGAGAGAGTTTGATAAGCAGCTTTACTAGGGTGTGAGAGTACAATCTGGTATCAGGGTCCCTGGGACGCCGAACGAATAACCTGTGATTGGATGCATAGAGAATTTGTCTCATGGTGCAAAGTTGTCTCATGGTGCAAAGTTGTCAAACACTCCAAGCTTGTCGCCATTGATCCCAGTCACCGAGTTAATTACTCAAACTCTCGCACACGCGTTCTATTGAATAATACCTCTATTCTAAGATTCTAATTATACAAGTTCTGTTTAAGTTTCACAAGAGTTTGTCAAAAGAAACAGTTTTGAACATGTCCATTTTGTCATTTTCTTGAAAGGATTTTGGTTGCGGCCATATTGTAAAGGTGAACACATGGGCTTTTTACTCAATCTTTCCAGGGGCTTTCACCGATTTATGTATATCCTGTATAGAATATTAAGGGACCTTTGAATTACAGACCTCATAAAATTTAGATTTATTCTTTATCACAAAATGTTAAGATAAAACTAAGTCGAGATCAATTTCAATTAATAATTTCTGCAGTTAGTGTCTCAACCTTGCGTTTAACTTTGCTATATTTAAAAGTTTATATATTTTAAAAATATCCTTTTGACTTTTTTAATGTTAGTGACGAAATAGCTGATAGCCTGGAGTTTCAGGTAAGCGAAATAATAACTAAAACAGGTAAAAGAAAACAGCAATTATAATGTTTATGTTAAACTCGCCTATTGTGACTTCCGTTTTGCAATTTAGACCCAATGGTCTCGGGACATTTTCCTTTTAACTGAAAGGGCATAATACTATTTGCAAAAGGACATTTTAATAGAAAGGTGATAATGGGATAGTATCACGGAATTTCTTTGAAATGGACGACTGTGAAGTTCATCACTTGAAAGACAGAAATACATAAAACCTACTGCATGTGTTATTGCAATGAGTTGTTCCAGGAGCTTTTTCGTGAACTTTGTCAAACAAAAATACCATTTACTTAAATCATCGGCCAATTAGAAAATGTCAAAAATCCATTTCTTCACAACCCCAGGTTATTTTGAATACTGAGTTTTACTTTTGGCTTTTAAACTAAAATCCCCATCAGGTTTTTTTGACAGATTTCCGGGCACACAGGTGCAGTTGTAGCGACTCCCCAAAAAATTATTGCCGAATTGCCCATCTTGTTGACAGAAACTTGAATAAGCCACTTTGGATTTTACATCTTAAGACAAGACGAGCTTCTTTGGATTATGAGGCTCTAAGCCATTAAGAAATATCTCGGGTTATTTTAAGCATTTTTATATTGTTATTAGCACTGTCTCTAACAAGCCCACAGTATAGTCTAGTACTGCAAATTATTAAACAACCTGTTATCAAAAATTGCCTGGTAAATTTTCTATGCATACTGGATAGTATTTCTGTTTTATTACAAAATAAACATCGCTTATGCGTAACGGTGAAAACACTCATTTATTTCAAACTCTTTGCTTGATTTTGATTAATGGCTAGTCACATGAATTATTTGTTCAACTCCTTGTGGTTAAGATTTTCACCGAAAGAAAAGGACGAGTTGGGCAAATGTGTTGGGCAAATTTATTTAGTTGGAATTTCATTAGCTCATATCTTGATAATAACCTTTGCTTCTTTATCCAGAATCCATTTTTTTCGACAGCCTTTTTCCCACTTTGGTGTGTGTGTAAGCTCGTCTCTCTTCCAGCATCTGCGTAAATTATAACTTCCTCACCTAGACGTCTTGGCCAATCAAGAACCGAGCCTTTTTTCGTAGGAAAAAATAAACTCAGCTCTGTCTGTGGGATTTGATTCACCTGTAACAAAGGACATGGCAATGACATTGTTTAATTTTGATTTCTGGAGAAAAATAAACAACATGACTAAAAGGCTTCCAAACTCAAAATATTCTAGTGCACGCTCAACCGCACCGCATTCGCGCTATAAGTTTAGAGGCCAATTTGGTAGTTATACCCCGGTTATAATTCACCGCTAACCTTCCTTCGTTGTTCATTGTTCTTTTATTCGCTGGTATCGAAAGCGTTACTTGTGGTTTCATTTTGTTCTGCTTGTTTTAATGTGTTTTTAATGGAGGGGTGCGTAATGTATGTCCGCTAAAGGCCCCCTTTTGATATGAATACCAAACAACTTTGTAACGAATTAGAGACTACTGAACCGAAGGCGTTTTCCGCCTCTTTTCAACATTAAGCAAACAGCTTAGCAGAAAAATATCTAGAAGCTATATATGATTTAATTTATCTTTCAACCAAGAGGTATCGTATATCACACAAGGCAGTGAAAATAAATGGGAAAACTCAGCGTAAAGGAGGTACAAAAATCGGAATCTGTCATTCCCGTTTTCTGCACGTTGTGTACTTAGAATCGAGACATTGAAACACAATGTTATTGCCAAAATTAACATTAGCAATGTATCTAATCAATGTAATTATTTCTTTGCCAGAGGAAATCGGCTGACATATTCTCTGACAACTCACAATTCATTCTTTTCTCGTGAACAACACTTGCATCTCGACCCGAAACAATAATTTTCAGTAATTTCCCTGTAAGCATTTCCTGTTAGAACTTTGACTTTGATTACTTTTAAAAGCAAGATAACATGTTAACAATGTGATTAATGTCTCTCCACTCAACACCGGTTTGCATTACAATTTTCCCACATGAATCAATGTCTTGTCGACAAATTAAACCTATTTATTACCCCCAGGAAAGGTTTCAAAAAGTGTACCCAATCACGCTAGAAAGATCTCGAATCACGACAGTAGGAGATAGGATCGGAAGAACAGAAATACAATGCGCAATACGTTTTTATTATAGTTATTGTAGTGACTTAAAGCCATGTTTTCATTTGTACCTATGATGTAACCTCGACCACGGAGAGGAAATCCAGTAAATGAGTAAACCCCACCTCTCTGTGCGTGTAGATTTTCTAACTGGTGGCGTTAAAAAAGATCATGATATTGCTGATCTCCCACAACGCCCTAAATACCCTTGAATGTCTCTACAGTTACAAGACTTCTAATAAATTTAGTTATATTGAGATATCTCCAAGTAGGGTATAAACATAACTGTTTCTAGTCCAGTATCAGAAACTTTAATCAGCAGAAATATCATTATAGATTATCGAATTATCGGGGTCTAAACTGATGAGATTTCATTGAGATCGGGCGATTCGTTCGAAACATCTTGTGTTATCCGATCGAAAATTGCACTCCATTTTTATTTAGTCAGTTTAAGCGATAGAAAAAGGGCCTTCACGAAATATTATAATACAACTAATAACTTAGTATTAAACTTCTAATTTATCCCTGTGGAGTTCACCCCGAATACTCTCAGTTTCGCTAAACAAATTTAATTTAGAAGACAAATGTTCTGTTTTAGAGGAAAGTAATCCCCTTACTGTAAGATACCCATCAATACAAATCTACGTTAAGATCCGAAAAGATGAAAGAGTTTTTTTTTATCAAAGGTTCAGAGTTTCTGTGACGAAAACTTTGAGTTTTCAAGTGCTGATCTTGACTTTAAAAATCTGAAAAGTTGACACACTAGTCCTCAAGTGGTCACACGTGCACACCCTTAGGGGGCTGTCAATCTCATCACGCGCGTATCATCATGGCAACGGGCTGACTCAAATTTCTCCAAGTTTCCAGTCTCTCTGGTGTTGTGCGGTTTATGAACCACGGATGGCAAACAGATATTTTGAAAGTTATATATTTGAAATTGAAAGGTCTGTACACCTTTTGTGAATATTATATGTTGTTTTGTCAAATATGAGCGATGTGCGGAGAGAACTAGAAAATGGGACTTTTATGAAAGATCTTACACTTGTAGCCCATTGGATGAAAAAGGGTTTTGCGCACGAAGTATGTCTCCGTAATAACCACTTTCGATATATTAAAATTCCAACTTGAATACGAGATTGGTCTATTTCTCTCGCGATTCCACCTTAAGTTCTCGACCGCCGAGGTACAACCTTAACAGACATCTCCCATTCAATCCACAGAAAACCTTTTCTCACCTCAACTCTCGAATGCGGCGCGCTACAACAAAACATACTTGGCTCCATTTAACCCACAGAAAGCACTTTTGCTGCGGTTAAGTGCGCCACTATTTAACAATTAGACTACGAGTTCGAGTTTTGAGTCAATAGATAGTGAGTCAATAGAGATAGTGAACGAGGCGCGTAGCGCCGAGTTGACTATTTGCCTCATAGAAAACGAGAACGAGTAGTCTAATTGTTTTAGAGAAACCCACTAGCATAGTTCGAGTTGTTGCTAAAACGTATTTATTTTCATGGTTTTAGAAAGTTTAGCGCTAGCGTTTTCGCTACTCACTACCTATTACGTGATAGATAGAGAGTAGCGGAGCCAATCAGATTGCCGGATTCCTGATAGTATGCGAGTGGGTTTCTACTAAAAGTTGGTAACTTGGTTCATTTGGGAAAATTGGTTTACAAGGCTGGCGCCATAGTGAATATTTTTTCAACAATTTATATATTGATGAACAAACTTTAAGAACCCATTCTCGTACCCAGAGCTCCCCGGCTCGTCTGCTCGCAGGGGAGGCTCTGGTGACATCCATTTGAGGACCTTTGCAGATTCTTTGTTTTTGAACGTTGGTGCATGCGCAGAAAGATCTTTCTCTCTGCGGCTCTGTATCAAATCTCGCGCATGCGTCAGTGGCTGTCACCAGAGCCTCCCCCGCGAGGAGACGAGCCGGGGAGCTCTGGGTAAGAGAATGTTCATAAGCCGACGAAACTCGAGTAAATCATTCAATGCATGCTCAACGAAATTATAGTTGTTCAATGCATGTTTAGGCAATTTTGGGGAAAAGTTTCATCATTTTGAACACCACGTTGAATCATATTCACTGCGATTTTCATATTTATGCGCATGTTTTCTGAGTTTGGTGTGCATTTTACAGTGAAAAATTGACGGAAACCAAAACGCTGTTTGTTGGTCGATTTTATGAAAATCGCAGTATGATTTAAACCGTTCAACATTCGTGAAAAAGATCCGTTAAAATCAAGGTCCCCGTCTTGATAGCCTCCTACGCCACTGGCGCGTGTCGCCAGTTTCACTTTCTCCTCGCAGCTGCGTTGGAGGCTACCCTCGCCATTTGCTTTTAACTGATTTGAAAATTGAGTTCTACTGAGCATCGCTGAAGACTTTGGCGCTTAGAAGAACAAATAAAAACAATGCTTTGGCCCCAAGGACGTACTAAAGCATCGTGCAGTACATGCATTTCAGCGGCGTAGCCAGGAATTTCTTAAGGAGGGGGGGGGGGGGGGGGGGGGCGGATAGTGAAATCATGGGACGAAAATGTTCAAATTTCCTCCAGCAAATACAGTAAATGTATGGGAAAATCTCCCGAGAACGCCCCCCCCCCCCCCCCCCCATGGCTACGCCCCTGCATTTTATAAAGTATTGACAGGGTTAGATATTGAACAGGTTATCTCTGCAGAAACACAATGATGGGAAATCATGATAAGTTTCCCCAAGAATGGTTTCCCATGGAAGAAGAATGGGAAGTGTTCGGATTTCCCATGGATAGCCGTGGGAAATCCGCAGAGCACTTCCCATTCTTCTATCATGGGAAATTCGGCATTGCCCGGCATCATTGGGTTCTGCAGAAATTCCCTGTGTGGACTGCCAGCGCGTGCGTGTACTTGTGAACAAAAAAGTCTCTATTAAACCCATAATTATACAGCAAGCTAGTAAAACGCGCGCTCTGATTGGTCGACACGTCGTGTGCTATTGCAGTACAGACACCATTGACGTCATAGTGCGCGCACGCACGCTTCAGAGAAATCGTGTTGTTGTTGTTGCTGCTGCTGTTGCTGTTGCTGTTGTTGTTGCTGTTGTTGTTGTTGTTGTTGCTGCTGTTGCTGCTGTTGTTGCTGCTGCTGTTGTTGTTGTTGCTGTTGTTGTTGTTGTTGTTGTTGCTGTTGTTGTTGTTGTTGTTGTTGTTGTTGCTGTTGTTGTTGTTGTTGTTGTTGTTGTTGTATGAAACAAATAGATCTCGTTTACCATGCGTCTGTTTAACAAATTTCCATATCAAGAAAATAATTGTTGTTTTTCTAGTGATATGTGGGCATCCTGTGGTTTCTGCGTGTCTTGTTTTTAGGCTCTCGGCCGTGAAAAATGGTGGAAAGGCGAACAACATTTCTTGATTGTCTGTTATTTCTGGTGGATTTTGCAACCTTTTAAGTCAATACAAATACTACCGAAACAGGTCGGGCTCGACAAAAAGCGCTCGTCTCCAGACAAAAACGTTGGCGAGTCTGATTGCATTCCTTCGCACGAAATCAATCATGCGTTCAGTCGCTGCCACAGAAAATCGTTCAAATTTGGGAAATAACTCACTGTTTTGTATTTCTTACCTCATAAAATTAGTAGAAAACACGAGCAGATGCCTTCTCTTGTGTTTTAAGTTGAAAATTTTCCAAATTAAAATATTTGAGTTGCACGCATCGCTGACCTCAGTAAAGGAATTCAAACGAAATCGTGAATGTTTTTGTCTGGAAACGAGTGTTTTTTCTCGAGCTTAATAAACGCTCTACCTGTTTCGGTAGTAGCACAGGCGAAAAGCGACACGTTGTACACAAGGAAATTTCTTGATATGGAGAGCTTTTGAGCTTTACGCCATCATCGTGGTCAAAATGATGTGGATTCACGAGCCGCAGGCGAGTGACTACCATCCCAGCTAGTCTACCACTGCACCACAGTGCACTCCATGGTTTCTCTATCATGCTTTTTCTCTGCCAATCACCATCGCTGGTGTGTTTATAAGATCCCATCTTTTTGCCCCGACATGCAAGCGAGAGCACGAAAGTATACTCATTGACTCTGATGGTCCCAGATGATAAATGAATTGAAATGTGAGACTCTTCGATAAATCCCTAAATGAGCCTCTTGCGGCTGGGCTTCCTGTGTAATCACATGACCCTTACATTACCCAGCAATCCCTGCGAGAATATTTACCGCGCACATTCGAAGGCATCCCGAAGACTTGCAGAGTTGAAAATAATATATATGGGCCAAACTTCACCATAGACGAAAAAAAAAAAGGATGTGAACTCCCTCCTGGGGTAAGGTATGTATACTTTTATTGTTTTGACCGCAAATAAGGTTGTTTAGATATTTACTGCCTTTTCTGTTGACGCTTGGAGTTGGATGAGATTAGAGTCTGTAGAGTGTGGTTGACCGCCAGCGGCCACGTTTGTGAGATCGAATGGCCTACAATAGCTATGGATTCCCGGCTCTGTAAACTCCACGCTTGTGAGATCGAATGGTCTAGCTTTTTGGTAAATTTTCAGTTAACAGTTTGAAAGGCCTTCTTCTTCGACTGCCGTGTTAATATTTGCATTTTGTCTCACCCTAGTAAATGTTGACCTTTATAACACCTGGAATATCAGACAAATTGATTATTTCCAATTCTCTCTATGATGGGATTTGGATTTTTTCAGGAATTACAGAATGTGTTTAAGGAAAATGAACACATATTGATTACAAACATTTATAATATAGCTACGTTACAACTCGCGCTCTGATTGGTCCAAATCTATGCTCTATTTCACCGATAAAGTAATGGTTCTCCCTCGCTATATCATAAAACCCGGTCTAGTCAATCGTTAAAATCGATAACGATTTATCAATCAATAAATCGTTACCAATCCTTATTGTCTGATTGATTTTTATCAATTGGTTTTAAAAATCGTTAAAAATCGATCGCACTTTAAGAAAAGTTAGCGATTTTTATCGATTTATTACGATAACATACAGTGGAACCCCGATTTGACGATATGCCTCGGGGCAGGAAAACTGTATCCGTGCCTTCAGCACCATTCATCGTGCCTTCAGCAGACTAATTTCTCGTCACAGTTGGGACTGCTAGCAGGAGAGTGCCAATACGAAAGTCTTCTACAGCAGTGTAATAATAAAAGCGGATTGTAAATAAGTTGCAGTTATTGTGAATTACCTTTAATGATAGTTGTGTGGATGATTACAAAAGGTTGGCACGCTCAACTATGTTGATTTTGAACACTGTGCGACTGTCCTCATTTGATCAGTCAGTTACATAATTTTCCAATGTTTAATCAGTTATGGTTTGTTATGTTATCAATAATGTTTAGGACCTGCTTATTATTATCATGTAGTTCCATGGCATACAATATATTTCATATTCGTTTGAAGTCTTAATAAAATCGTGATCTCAACGTTATAGTCCTGCTTTTGTTTCAATGCGCAATCTCTGTTATTAACTCTTCAAGAGTGAGAAGAATGTTCTCTCTTCTGCCTTTTACTTTTCCCAATTGATAAAATAACGTTTTTCTTAGTTTCCTTTTTAGAAATCGATAAATCCGGAAAAATCGATATTAACGATTTCCGCACACTTATTTTGGCTACCGATTTTTAACGATTTCACAGAACAATTTTCAGAGTAGGTTTCATTTGCTGTCCGCTATTCATACTCAGTGGTGATTATTTTCGAGCTCCTTCAAACGTTCTGAATCTAGACCCTGCTTATGCAAATAAGCCGAGACTGTGAACATGAAATTCCCCTATTGCATTGTATTTCCTGAGAGACAAGCTTTTGAAGCATGAAAACATGAAATATGCAAACATTCTATGCAGGATTAAAACACATTGAGCCCTATTCTGAAAACCCTTTAGTTTGGTTGATATGTATCTAGCAACACAAAAACAATGTGTGACATTTGCGTCAAACCTTACAGGGCTACTTAAGTGAAATACTACTAGTTCAGCATTGTGTGATTCCAGAAATTATCCGTACCACTCCTATGGAGGGGGTTTGAAATATGACCCCTCACCCCTCTGAATTTCCCATGATAAATACAGTGGTTGTGTAGGATTTGATTCTCTCACCCCTCTGGAATTTTCAAGTCCCTTGGGGCAGGTATGAATTTTTTCTGGAATCACACATTCGACAGAGGTATATTATGTATGGGAAAATACATCAAAACGAGCGTGGACAGGCATGGATGCCCGTCCAGCCTCAACTTGACATATTTGCCCATACATTTCTTTGTAAAAAGTAAGCCAGCATACAAAGTTTTGAAAATTCATATCTCAGCCTGTTTCCAACCAAATCTTTTGAAACTTTGCAATTTTCCTAATATGGATGTGTAGAATTGAATACTGGATTTAATTTTCTGATAACTATTAAATATTAATCAGTTTTGCGTGATAACGGCCTATTGTTCACACCTGTTCACTTCATTGAATTTCTACTATTACTCAGCAAAAACTCTAAGACATAAATGTCTAGCCCCAAATGCCAAAGGCAGAGGGGGCTCTATTCAATTGCAGAGGCAGTTGACTCCCGATAACTCTAACCTCCAAGGGAAATAAAGAATAGTCAAAGTTATAATCAGGAATTTTACCTTAAAAGTGGGTAATTGGGGCTACAATATGAAAAATACCCTGGGTGCTTGACCTACTGTACCTGAGGCCATGCCTATTTTGCTATCTCTCTAAGAGGAGTACATTTTATCTATCAAGCACCCTTAACGTTTTTATGTGGTAGCCCCACCACGCTTCCCTTGGGTGTTGAGTTGGGTTGGTTTGGTTTTGGTTTTGTTGCACCTCCTTGCCCTAACAGAGGCATCCAGACGGAGTGGGGCCTAGCCAAGCCCTCTGTAGAAGCACTAAATACAGTAAACGTGTGACAAAATTTATATATAAATAGAAACTTGAGCAGCAAATAGGGCTGCTACCTCCCTCTGGTATGGGGCCCTGTTGGCAAAATTCTTGCAGCATCAATGCCTGCCCAGTTCCTGCCCTATACAAGGATATTAAGTGGGAGCCCCACCACCCTTCCCTTGGGTGTTGAGTTGGGTTGGTTTGGTTAGTTGGTTTTGTTGCACCTCCTTGCCCTAACAGGGGCATCCAGATGGAGTGGGGCCTAGCCAAGCCCTCTCTAGAAGCACTAAATACAGTAAACGTGTGACAAAATTTATAAATGAATGGAAACTTGAGCAACAAAAAGGGCTGCTACCTCCCTCTGGTATGGGGCCCTGTTGGCAAATTTTGCAGCGTCAGTGCCTGCCCAGTTCCTGCCCTATACCGGTACAAGGATATGGCACATTGATTTTAATAAATAAAATCTTTGTTTACCGGTAATTAACATATTTTCTTCTGACGCAAAGCCTCACATAAGCGATCTCTTTTGCGCATTTACCAAGGACTTTTTAGGGACACAGGCAATAGTGAATTTAGCCATACATAGCTTTGTTCCATGAAATGAGGCATTCAGGTAGACTTTAAAAGGGATGAGGCCTTTCAGAGCTATATAGGCAAACTGATCCACAAAGTAACTCCACTGTAGCTGAAAGACCTTTTCCTTAAAATTAATTGTGGCGCGGTAGTGGCAGTCTTCCTTTGGAATCCCTCAGGGGTGTAAGCCATTTTTTAAAAAGCAAGCGAGACCGAAGTGTTGACTAAAGTGAATCCGATCTTGCACTGGTGAATTTCGGATTTATTTTTTTATATTGTTCCGAGGGCCCCGGGTCTTATCAGTTGCGATTCTTTAAGAAGTATTTCGTTTTCCAAACCACGCGGTACCACAGTACCTACTGCCTCTACATCTCATACTTCTCAAAAGAATGAAAAGAAAAAATAAGGTCAATCGTTAGATACTGTACAGCTTGACACAAGATGTATTGGATCTGGTCAAGCAGGTTGCTGGCTCTGCGCCCCGTTCCTCGTAAAACACTTAGACTACGTTCCATCTCTTCTCTTCTCGTCTTGGTTACAAATGCAAGAGGGTATACCTCCGTGTACGAACCATTCCCAGAGGACACCATTGTGTTCAGTATTTCATCATGATTCGTTCTACTAAACAAAAGAGGCTTTGTGACGCAACTCGTGAACAATACCCAGGTTCTTACACGGAGGTAGAGCCATGCAAGCGCCTTTCAAAGGCCCGTAATCTCACGGGGTTGTGGGGGCTTCTCTTGGTCTTTGTGTGTGAGAGGCCCAAAATGCACTTGCATACATGCCATATCTTAGTAGAGGGCTGGAACAGATACGTATCATAAAGCGCTGGCAACAATGTTGTGGCAACATTTCACGCGCGCGCTTGTTTCCACGACGTTTCCCCTACGTTTAGCCACACCAGGGAAACATCTTGTTACTTGCAACAATCATTCCTCTTCAGGCAACATCGTTGTCTTCCTTATTTGCCGGAAATCGGAGACATAGTGTGTAGAACTTAGGACAAGAACTTCCTACTCCCTATCTAGATTGCGGCTCTCTAGATTACGGGAGGAGCAGGTGTGGGGAGGGGGGATGAGCAAAGTTTTGGCACACAATTGTTAAATGTAGAGTCTGCTACGGAAATCCTCTCCCGGAAACATTACACCATTACGGGCATAGTTGCCGCAACAAACTTGCCTCGTTTAGTCACTCAGTCCATTAAATCTTCCTGGCAACATTGCCACCGCAAGTTTGTTGTCTCGTTTAGTATTTAGTTATTGTATGAAGCGAGGACTTTTTTCAGAAGGACTAGGGAGTCCGTTCCAAGTTGGGTATAGCATCGTAGAGCCTAATCTTTAACATCGAATGTCACCTTAAGGTTTGTCGGAGAACCTGTGCGACTCCTTTCTGCTTGTTTGCTATTCTGCTGCATGCCTTCGTAGCTCATATGTGAGAACGACGTCAGGCGAACACTTGACGTCGAGTCGGCGATGCTACTATGGCGTCTGCGCGTACAGATCGACGGGTGACGCTCGCGTTCACGTAGTCTTAGACGCCAGCGCTGAATCATCCTAACATAAGCTCGGAAGGTTTCTCTGAACTTCCGGTTGTGTTGAGAGTATAAATATGGATTCACCGAACTATTAAGGTAGCCCATCAGTAAAAGGCCCCAGTAAAGTTCATCTGGGATATTAGCATAGCAAGTTCTACAGAACGACATTACAGTGCTTAGCAAACTAAAAGGTACCCAGCAAACGAAATAAGCGCACACAATCACGGATATGGTCTTTGCTGCTTTGATGTTGCGTCGTAGAATTCGCCGATCTCTGACGGACCGTGCTCGGGCGACACGGTTCACATGCCGAAGGATGTTCATCTCCTTGGCAATCTTGTATATTTTGTAATAGATAACACACAGCACAAAAGCTGGCAGGAGGAAGTTTATCCCCGAGCTTAGCCCCACGTAGATGTAGCTGGCGTTAAAGTAGCAGTAACCGTCGCGGACGTTGCTAGGAAACTGTTTCCAGCCCATTAAGGGAAGCAAGGCGAATACGATACAGTAAACCCATAGTAAGCTTATTAATAGCGCAGCCTTCCGGGGCGTCATAAATCTCGACTCCTTATATCTCCCCAGGGGGTCCCTGAGAGTCCAGTATCTCTCGATGCTAACAGCCAGCAAGCTAAGTATCGAAATGGGCACTGCACTTAGATAGAGAAAAGTCCACACAGAGCAGAGAACCTCGCCGTGTTTCCATTTTCCTCCGTTTAGCATGCTTTCCAAGTCAAAGGGCATAACAGCGACGGCGGTTAATAAATCGGATATTGTGAGCGAGAGGATGAAATAAGTGGTTGGTGACTTGCGAAGGCCTCGGTTAAGAACGATCGCTAAACAAACCAGTGAGTTTCCTGCTACAGTAGCTATGATGATGGCACACAAGAAAAACACATATAAAATGATGAAAATATTGCTAAGGTTGAAGGTTTGCTGACCGCTTGTGCTAGCCATGTCGACTGCTAAGTTCCTTGAACGGTTAAGACGCTCGATGGGTAAATCCCCTCTGCTGTGTTCTAGTGTTGAACTGTTCCAGCCAGAGTGAACTGAAGGAAAAATAGTTTTATTGAAGCCCATTATGACATTTTCAGGTGACACGACATTGGGTTTTCTCTTGATTGTCGAATGCCATTGGTTACTTTAAGGGCTCTTCTGACTTCTAAAGTGTCCGTGACTCTTTCCTTCTTCTGTAGACTTGGCACACACCCATTTTCACATAAAGACATATGTACTTAACCTTAGTATGGTTATATTGACTTTGTCAAATGGATAAATTGATGTAACGGGTTTTTTTGGTTGAGGATCCTTTCGTTTTATCATTTAAACTGTTGAACTTTCTGTTTCGATATTGATACTCCAGCTCCGCCGATTTTTGTGATACTTGAGCTTCATGAGGTTTTCTTTGATCAGATCCTTTCTCTCTGATCCCTTTATCCTTGGGGATAAGCGTGTGGACCTTTGGTGAGACTGGCAAAATGTTCTGGTATATTTTTTGCAGATTCAGAAGTTCGCCTTTCGAGAAAGGCTGATCACTTTAGCAATGGTTCTGTGCAATCTAGTCACTACACTTTAAACACTGTCAAACAGTATTTTAATGCTTTTTCCTATGATAAGATGCTCTCAAACATTATAAAGGGAAACTTTATCCCTTTTGCAGACGTTTGCGAGACAGCCTGAATTGGTAATACCCAGTGTCGAAGTATCTGATTGGTCAATGGTCACATGTTTTGTCTAGTATAGTGTGGAAAATAGATTTCACGACAGATAGCAAGATTATTTTTCCGTCATTCTTTAGTGCCATTCGCAGTCCTAAATCCGATTAGATGTATTTGACATCATGAATTTCGTTATCAAAGTCCACTGAGATTCCTCGTATAAAAATACAATTTGTCTTATAGATTTTGACAATCTCGATGATTTTCCCTCTAAATGTAGACAATTAGAAAGCAAGAAAACGTTAAAGGGAACTCTTTTCAACGTTTCTTAACATACAAAATATGTATCTACAACGTTTCGAAGCGTCGCGGAACATGTTTAACGTGCGATGACATAAAAGAAAATGAAAAGAAAAAAGGAATGGAAAGGTCTTCTCCTCATTGTGAAGGAATTCCAAGCGCTCGAAATGGGCTGTAGTCCAAAAAAAGCCGTACCCCCCTATCGAGGAACTCCAAATTTTCAAAAATTGCTCTACTCCTGTGGAAATTCCAGACTCCTGTACAAACACTGTGGAAATTTGAAGCAACCCTGTGGAAATTCCTCTGCGGGGGGCTTTTTTCCGATAGATTTTCCCATACATTTACTGGCATAAAGTTTGTCGGCCTTGTGAGCGCTTCCATGAACCACCAAGTTTCTGTTTCATAGAAAATTAACCAATCAGAGCGTGCGTTATATATTAGTTCTAAGAAAAGTGATTCATATCTTAGAACTGATTTTTAGAATCTCGATCTCGCTTTCCGACCATCGTGCTATGAAACAGTTTAGAATGGACAAAAAGCAGGCTTAGTTCAGTTTATACTATCGAAGATTTTCTCGAGGCCTTTTTGATTCGGGTTTAAAAGAAGTGTGCAAAGGCGTTTTGCGATGTTTTTTTTTTCACTTGCGGCTGTGTTACCGCCGACTATGTCGGAAGACTTTAAAATCTTTTATCGGATTAAAAGTAAAGGTCTAAAGATAAAATCTTGGTTCCCTTTTTAAAGTGTTTTCCTCGACACGAAAGATATTGCGCGATAGTGCGATCACGGACGTAGGCTGTTATGTCTAAAATGCGAAGTAATTGTGGCTGAAGTAATAATTGAAAGACCGAGATTTACGACTGAATCACTGCACTTTGTGAAGAATTTGATTGTTCAATTGCACATTGAACCAAGAGTCTTGATGGAGCTTACTTTCAAGGACATGAAAATAGTTTATGTTCTTGGTTTGTTTATGTCTTCATTTGTTATCGCTCTCTTTTGTTGAAGACTAGGGACAAGAAACCATAAAAAAGTTCCCGCCATTTTTGCGCACACGCTTGAGACACAAGTAGCCCGGGAAAATAATTGTTTTAAGCTACGAATTTGAGGAACATTTGAGGAATTCAAAAGGTTAAAATTTTGTTGTTGAATAATATCAAGTGTAACATCTATTCTGTTAGTCAAATATATGCAAGGACATTGCTCCTGCCAAGGATGATTGTAAAAATGGATGGCACGTTTGACAATTTTTCAGTAGTTGAAGTGCCACTAGCACCTAATTTGCATTTACCTGAAATTCCACCAAATTCGGCACACAAGCACTAGACATCATAATCTTCAGCACCACGCCATTTATTTTGCCAGAGGTTGAAAGGAAAATAGGGTATTTCTACCGGAAATTTCGATACTAATGAACCGGATGTGGTTCAAAATTCTCAGTCCAAGATATGACCCCCAAGATACACCGCGCGTGTGACACGTGATCTTTTTTGTATTGTTGCTTCGCGACCCAGGTTTCAAAAACATCAAATTATTTTTTCAAACTACTTGAGCCAATGAAACTCTTGCCCTGTTCCCGGCGTAGTGCAGTCAACTGGCTTCTACGAACTAAAACCAGACAACGCCGCGGCGAGAAACAGGGCAGCATTCTGATTGGTTCATAAAATGTGACTGGCGGAAAAGCTAAGCCCAAAATAAATCGATGTTTTGAAAACGGGAATCGTGATACAACGATTTTAGCTTTAGCAGTAATCGAAAATCCAGGTATGGACTTGCTATTAAATTATCATTAGAGCGAATTTCATATGACTATAGTGAAACCAATCGGCAAAGTAATTACCCCAATTCTGAATAAAACCTATAGGAGTGATTACAAAGTAATTGCGAATTACTCACGACCGTCATCTGAAATCCGCTCTATCAGTAAAGTGAGATTACTAAACTGAGAACCTTCGCGGCACGTCCTCGGAAAAATAATCAATCGTTGGAAAGCTTTTAGCGGAATGGACTAGTAGGTTATGGCAAAAAGAAATAGCTTATTAATAAATATTATTTTTTAAATATTTTGGTGTGTTTTCACGGTCGACTGATACAACAGATAAGGCACCGTCTACACTACGCCGGCTAAATTTGAAAACGGCTAATTTGCCTCGAAAACGGAACAAAAGTTTTCCGTCCACACTACGCCGGCTGAATTTGAAAACGCACAAAAACGTCAGCTTAGCGCATGCGAAAGAAAAAAGAGAGCCCGCGGTCATAAATTCCTCGCAGCCGTGTGACATGACGTCATCGTTTTCGAAAAGTTCCGTTTTCGCCGTCCACACTAAAACGCGTAGCCGGCGTTTTCAAATTTATCCACTTTGGCAGCGTTTTCGAAAAGATCCGGTTTCGGTGGAAATTTAGCTGGCGTAGTGTGGACGGAAGGCACAACCGTATAAATTAGCCGTTTTCAAATTTAGCCGGCGTAGAGTGGACGGTACCTAAGACTATATGGAAACTAGGCTTTAATGACGTGCCGCAATCAGGTATATAAGGCTCGTATTTGGGGGGTTGTAGATCTGCAAGAGTTATTTTTCATCAAAAGATAACTCATCTAATTTGAAAAAAAGTTTTAGCAATGAAAGAGCGCCATCAACAATATAGCCAAATAAATAATACTTCTGCTATGGCACGCGTGTAGTAACGTAGTGGCATACTTTGTATAGCGCACACATTTTTTTGTACTTTTTCTTAAAACACTCCAAATGTGTTAAATTATGGTCTCTATGGTCTCCCGAGACCTAGAAAACAACACTGAAGGGCCCACTGAATATAGATTTGGTGCAATTTGAATGTCGGTTCACTCAGCTGACACATCTGACCAAGCTGTATTGACAAATCAATGCTATTTCCCTTTGAATATCAATTGACAATGCATAATTTTTAAAATTTTTACGACGTCTATTTATAATGCCTAAAAAACACGTCCGTAACACGAATCTGACCACGTACTCTTCTGAGAGGAAGTATTTACTGTTGACTCGAGTGAGAGACGAAGAGTCTTTGAAGAACTGGCAAAGCTAAAACAACTTGAGAAGAGACTTATCATCATTTTGGCGATATGAAGATGCAAGACAATGTTTTCGTCGTGTGGTTGTTGCTGTTTATCGGTGGTAAGTGTGTGATACTCATATGACAAGTAGATTTATTTGATAATGTGATTGATATACTCTCAAGTCGTAGGACGTAGGAGTATGATTTTAAGAGCCACTACAATCGTTAGGACTGCGGCTGCACTTGCATACCACATGCAAACAGGACTACAAGTGAGACGATTCTACAGGTTGTTGTTCTATTTTCTCCCACAAATTCGCCGTAGTCATCTGCGCCCCGCAAGTCGTACGAAACTCGAGACTCCCCTTAAATCCCCCTCCCCCCCCCAACTAAAATCGTTTCGATTGCTGCTGTACTTGCGTACCACATACAAATTAACAGGACCAGAAGTGCCCATCTTGGTATTACCCGCGCGCCAATGTTGTGGGCGAAAAAATCTATTTTTTGAGAAACATCATACAGGAAACCCACGCACGATTCTGCTTCTTATAACACAACAAAAGGTTTCTTTTGAATCGGAGGTTGATAAAAAGTCTTATGATTTAATGACCAATCAGGATCTAACGGCAAGAACTAAGGCGTTTTTCTCGTCCACTCGCATCGTGGCCGCCATTTTTCCTGTCACATTTCGCGCTGAATTATGCGTGGGTTTCCTGTGTGTTTCTAAAAATAATTTTTTTCGCCCACAACATCGGCGCGCGGGTGATACCAAGATAGAACTCCTGGTTATGTACTTCTGATAGGACTCAAAGTGAGACGCTTCCACAGGTTGTTGATCTATGTTCTCCCACAAATTCGTCGTAGTTATCTGCGCCCCACAGGTCGTACGAAACCCGATTCCCTTCTTCCCCCAGGATAAAGGATTGCATGGACGTAGGATGCCTATAAAAAAGCAAAGCAAAACGAAACACAGCAAAACATGACAAAAACTATAGACGATTTCGTGCTCTCAAATGCATCATGGGTAATCTAGGGCAAGATGGCATAAATAATCATGAGAATCACATAGCTCAATTCTTGCGCGCGCGTTGATTGGTTAAAAACGAGTGAGATTTAACGTGGAATTTAATGGTTGAAAGCTGAATTCCACGTTAATTTTCACTCTTCGTTTTTCGCATGAAATTTACCGTGGAATTCACTCGTCGTGATGAAATTGTGTTTACATCTTGTTGTCACCCCCAATTCAGATCATGTGATAGTGTGATGATTTCTTTGGGTGACAAGAATTCAAAATTTTGCACTCGACCGAGTGCACGAGTGAATGTGCAGATCACCGTGGGCCGATTTGGTCTATGGCAGTTGAAAAGCATTACTCAAAACTCTAAATATTAGACTTTCTCCAGCTGTCATGTCAAGTGTTAAAAATCGTTCCAAATCGGTTTCGGGTCGATCGCTGCTCCCTGGTTCCTGTGAGTTCTATTTTAGTTTCTACATACTTTTTAAACTGCCATTTTGGTGGAGGGAGAGGTAGGTTATTCTTATCCCTAGTGGCTGATCTTGGGGATGGGGGGATAACGGGGGCGTAGCTAGAGCGTTTTTGTATAGTACGGAAGAGAATAGTCTAATGACATCATGGAAATCATAGAAATCGCGGTGGCGGCACAGAACCTGGCCTGCTGTAAATGACATGAAATCGTCAATCAAATCGCGTAGTCGCGGCACGGTCGCGGCGCGGCACAACTTTGTCATGGTACTTTTCACAGTCATACGAAATCTGCTCTAGTGCTTATCATGAATGTGCGCTACTTGCTCTCCCCCTGTGGGGATGCCCTCCCCCCCCCCCCCCCCCCCCCCCCCCCCCCCCCCCCATCTCACAATTTCTGAATTTTAGGGCTGATCTATTGATTCATCATTTGAAACGACGCGCGGGTTCTACAATCTGATTGGCTCAAAAGAATGTGATTTCCCCCTTTAAATCGCACGATGAGTAAAGATGTTTGCACTCGCGCGAGCAACGTTTGATTTTTAGCGCGCCTCCATTTCCGTTTCACTTGATATCAGAATAAGTTAACTTAACATCACAATAAGTTTTGCCTTGAATTACAGAAAAGATGAAAAAATAGAATGGTACTTGAACCGTGCTTTGGTGAGAAAATTATTTTCTATAAAAATGATTTCAAAATGGATATAATAAAGTGGTAATTGAACCTCGTATCTTGCAATCTTGATCTGAAATAATTCGTCATTTTAAATCGAACTTAGGTTTAGGACCCTAGGTTTAGCTACCCAGGAAATTTTTCTTGTTATCGTTCTTTTCCTCGCACAATTCTTCGAGGGATGCCGTTCAAATTCCCTTCGCTTTTAGCACGACTTGCTGCTTTCGGGCCTAATGACGATATTCGCAAGGGTCTTCTCTCTCCATCTTTCCGAAGCCAGAAGCTAGCGTACAACATCGGTGTTGATAAATTAGTGTTTGTCAAAAGCAGTTTGCAAAGCTACTAGAATTTGAGCACAGGTGACCCAGGACAATTGTTTGTGTACCACAACATTGAAGTATTAATGTTTATATGGGGATTGTGGTAAGGGATGTTTGGACCTGGAAATTTATAGGAAATTCTCAATAAAATTTCCTGAAACTTACCATGTGGTTAGTTGTGGTTGTCCTTGATGCTCATGTGATTCACGGATTTATCTTCAATTCGCCCCCCATACAGAGAGAAAGGCAAGGTGGGAAGCTCAAGCAAATCGGCTCTTGATACTCTTCGGCAGAACGCACTTCGAGACGGATTTTTTTCACAAAATTCAACTTCCACAACTAAACAACCAGACGCAGCAAAATCAATAAATCTCCTGCAGTTACATACGCGAAGCCGGTTATTACAACTGCCCATTGCACTCCACTCTGGTCAGGCCTACTCTGGTCAGGCCTACTCTGGAACCTTATCTCGCCTTATCTCGCAACTCTTAATTGGCACAATTTTTCCTTATCTCGCATTATCTCGGCTTTCAGTTAGACCATTTTCCCTTATCTCGCCTTATCTCGCCTTTCAATTGAACTATTCTCCTCTTATCTCGCTTTATCTCGCATAAACTCACAGCGAGATAAGGTCCCAGAGTAGGTCTCTAGTCAATGGCCATGATTCATCGTCCACAATTTCGACCTCTAGTCCTTTAGCGTAACCATTGTTTCTTTTGACATCTTTCACAGGCTCAGGGGCCACACAAGATGTGTGCATGCGGCCAGCAGAGTCAGGACCCTGCATGGCTTATTTCCACAGATACTACTTCGACAGTAAGGCAGGAGAATGCAAAGAGTTCATCTACGGAGGCTGCCAGTCAAATGGAAACAACTTCGAGACAAAAGAGGAATGTGAGAGCATGTGCAAGAGTTCCTAGAGGAAATCATGGGTAGACGAACTTAGTAGGACTAATGTATAGTAAGAATTAAAAGACTAAAATAGACAATGACAAATGATTTATATTCATGTTATTGCTGGAATGAGCTCTCTGTCGTAATAAAACTCAGTGGGACTAATTTTGTCTTTTTGTGCACAACGGTTTTGCTATTATTTTTGAACAAATGTTCAGCCCCGTAGTTAAAAATGTACACTTCTTATGGACATCCCTACTCAGTGGGATTTTCAAAGGGTCTAATTTTGTCGTTTTTTCACAAAGCTTTTACTATTATTTTTCTCGAATGTAATATTATGATTATTGCCTTGCTGTGGGCTGACTGTCCTTTCAGTTCAGTTTAATAACTGCAATAAGGTCAAATAAACGAATTATTATTGTTATTATTATTAAACTCAATAATTCATCAAGCTTTAACAAAGAAAACTCATAAGCACGAAGGAGGTTTGGATACGCTATCTTACTTTGCATAGACTTTTGTGATTTTATTCCTGTTTTCTCGACATTAAGTGTTTCATTTGAGAAGCTGTATCAAACACTCGACCGTGTTTTTCATCAAGTTTCCCAAGACTGCCTCGTTTTTCACACAACTTCTCGGCCGTGCTGGGAAATCTTGATATATCTTACTTCTAAGAAAGACTTCAGGTACAAAATGTCCAACCTTCCTTAAAGACGTTGCCCGCGTGGAAAGCGTCTCACGCCTTGTTCTCGTTTAGACATTTGGCATTTGGCAATGTTTTACAATATCTTTTATTGCACATCATTCATCAGTTCGTTTTGTATAACAACTCTGTACATACACAGCATCATCTGAATAATTTCTAGTATTTATCACATCTATAGTCCAGTTCCTCTATTTCAAATTCTTTGTTAGAAAACGACGGTTTTGATTTGGGCAGGATTCACAACAATCCACGAAACGTACCTCTACGGCTGACGCTGCTGTATACCAACTCCTTCAAACAGACTTGCTATGGGTTCCTGGCTGGTATTTGGTTAGATATGTATATATATATTTTTTAATTTACAGCCCAAATCGTTGCATCGCATTGGGAATTTTAAAACATGGCTTGATTTGGGTTTTTTCTGTTTCGCCCGTCAGATCATCTTAGCCAATCAGGTCCTTGCACTCTTTTGCCCTTGCAGTCAACTGGCTTTTTGTCGGGACAGAAAAAAAAACAAAATGACAACCCAAAGCTCAAAGCGACGTTTTTGAAAATGTGCAACGCGAAACAACGTTTTTAGCACGAGCATTTGCCGAACAGAACTGTGTTGTCATTGTTTTAGTTCGTCTCGTGGATTATTTATTCAAATTTCAGTGAATTTAATTAACATGCGGTTATCTAACTAATTGTGAATTGATTTTATTTTTTAGCCATGAAAAGTGTAAATGCTTTTGTCCCTCTTATGGATATTTATAGGTGTGTCGTCTTTGATGAGTGAACTTCTATTTACTGGTCGTGTTGGTCATTTATTTCTTGTCAACACATTTCATAACTGAGCCGTCTATCTCAAGATATTCCATGAGCCAGTCGCATCCAGGGCTACAACATGCTTCAGAACGCTCTAAAAAAAGAGAAACAAAATGAAAAACCTCTCAAAAATCTCAAGGCCTCCTATTTTTGTGGGGAGGGTCCTAATTTTTTTCGCGTGTCTAAAGGGAGGGTCCCAATTTTTTATGTTCAAGGGGAGGGTCGTAATTTTTTTAGCCTTGTTTGAAAAAAATGGGAGCACTCCCCCCCGGTAAATAATGACACGTCCCTAAAGGAAAACATTATTTTCTCTTGTAATATGCTTTCTCACCTAATCATTAACTACATCGTTTATTGTGACGTTCAACGTAAAGTGTGCATTGGCACATGAAAGTCAAGGGTCGTGGGTTCGAATCCCACTTGGGTCACTTTTTTTTCTTTTTTTCCTTCGAAGGAATAAATTCTTGTGAATAAATTCTTGGTATTTTTCTCGAGGTAGCATTGCCCGGAAAATACATATTTCTTATTTATTATGACACAACAGAAGAGGTTGTGACATCCATCAGGATAACAAGGGCACTTTTTCGTTCCTCTTTTACACGGAATTACAATAAGCAATATCCTTTGGGTCACTTAAGCCAAATTCAATAGAGTGTGCGAATTTTTTTTATAGAAACAAAATTACTTACTAAAGAAACTAGACGCGGCAAAGTTGTCTTCTGCAAAAGAAGAATGTGAACATGAGCAACTGAAAATCCTGTTCTTTCCTCTTGAGAACACTATCAACAATAAATCTCTTGAACCAGTCAGGCTGAACATCAGGTGTTTCTGATGACTTTTAAAATATGCTGGGAAAAATTTATCTGATTCTTTTTGCCAGGAAGCATCTTGACTGCTATTTTCCCAGGATAACCTCAGCTCCAATTTTCTCCATCCAGCAAGGGGTAGAGTTAGATAATGTTTTATTTGCCAGCCAACAGAAAAATGTCAATTCAACTGACAGAACGATCAACATTGTCCCAGCAATTAGCGGAAATCGCGTTCAAACCGCAGAATAGTTTTCCCAGCAGAATATTTTTATTATTTTTTTACCCAGCAAGTTTCTTGTCCAAAATTTTCCCAGCCAGCTAGGGAAGAGGTTGCATAGCAGATATTTTGCGGAACATGTGTGTTTTCTCCACTTGCGTTGTTTTTAGTCCCTAAAATTTTCGAATCCCTTGACATTCTAGAGAATCCGAACAATTGAATTATCTATATATACCTTGCCTGTCGTTTAAAAAGAAACACTGCAATCAAATGCAAGACGTTGGCGCACCTCCCCTTGTTGCTAGTTGAGCTGGACAAGCGGCCTAATTTTCGAGCTAATATTGAAAGAGGCAGGGAAGGGACTATAATTTTTTATTTAGACACCTTTTAATGTGTCTGTCCTTATATTATTGACTGATGCTTTACTAACTAACCTCTTTGTCGAAGACCTTTCGCGAATTCTCTCTCCCCTGAAATTGATAGACATAAAACGCTTTACTATTAAAGTGTTAATAAGATCTAAATCTACAGCTCTATAGAAATATAATGCTTTCACCACCTCGAGCAAAATGTAGTCCCCACCTTAATTTATTTCCCGCCATTTTTGCGCGCGCGTGCGTGATACCACAGGAAACCCACAGACCTTCAACAAAACTTACATCTTTTTGCTCCGTTTCCACAATTTATAGGACTGTGGTCGATGTCGACGTGATAAGTTTTCAGGGCGGCTAATGCGAACGGGGGACATTCATTCCTTTTTCGTGCTGTGGAAGCAAAATGGTGGAAAATAATTTAGAAGAGGGGGGCCGAAGAGAAGCGACTTCGCCCTTGATACGGAAAATATTTTCCCACACTTAGCCGTCAATAGCTTGTGTTATTGCCGTCACAAAGTCAATATGTCACAATGTCACAATGTTTGCTTGCTTTATTGCCGTCACAAAGTCAATAAGCTCAAAGTAATAAGCTTATATAGACAGTGTTTCCTTGTGACAGCGATTCTATCGTAAGGGAACATATTTTTAGGCTGTCGAGCTTATATTTTCCTGCTTAGTTCTTAAGGCTTTGAGAAATAGAAAAAAAATGTATTCAATGTTTTTCAAAATTCTTCGTATCTTATATTAGAGTCAAATGGCTTAATCCTTGTGTTTTTGCAGACTATTTTAACATTTCCGACCATCGTTGGAACCATGCAATGGAGCATGCCCCGAGGCCTTCCACAAGATTTCCAAAACATTTTTAATCTCGTCTATTCGCAATAACTTATTTGTTTGCTTTTATCTTACGGCTGATATCTCAATCTCGTCGTGAATTCTATTTTCTAATCTTTTTGCCGCTCAATTGCCTGATAAGGAAAGATGGAGGGAGTAAGGATAAGAGCACACTTGCATACTTGCTTGCTTTCACTTTCTGCTTACAGTGCTCAGATCGAGTGTAAACGTGGTGTTAGACACGGCTGGTACTAAGCCCAAAAGGAAGGGAAGGATGGAAGGCGAGAGAAAGGATAAGAGCCCACTTGTCTGTTTGCTTGCTTTCACTTTCTGCTTACAATGTTATCAGTGTAAACGTGGTGTTAGACACGGCTCGGTGTTAAGCCCAAGAGGAAAGGAAGGAGGGACGGCGAGAGAAAGGATAAGAGCCCACTTGTCTGTTTGCTTGCTTTCTCTTTCTGCTTACAATGTTATCGAGTGTAAACGTGGTGTTAGACACGGCTGGATGCTAAGCCCAAAGGGAAAGGAAGGAGGGAAGGCAAGCATAAGGACAGAGCCTGCTGTCTACTTGCTTGCTTGCTCTTTCTTTTTACAATGCTATCGAACCCTACTTCTTCGAGAAGATTATCTTCTAGTGCAGCTTCTAGCTATCTAGCTTGTCTTGTCATAAAAAATGGTGATCAAAAATGCCACAGGGTATGAACCAGTATCTACGACATCTACAAGACTGACTTTCCTAGATGACAATCAGTCGCTCTTATTGATCTCATTGATCTCGAATCATAACCTGATTTAAAACCATCGGAAAACAAGTAAGAAAATGTTTGGATGGACTACTGTCAACCAACGGCCACGGTGCAGCAATTGTATAACCCAATTTGTTTCTTCGAGCATTACTTATAAACGTCATTTATTATCATTTTACTTATAAAAGTCTAAAGAGTTAAAGTAGAACTAAATGTGGCTTACCTCTTTGTACTTCTCCTGTAAGAAAAGAACATGATGTTATTAGAGTCGTTTTATTTGTTGTTATTACATGCATTGTGCATTTTTAAAGCTACACAGTCACGGACACACAACGGGCCTGTTCTTCACCCACTTTCGCTGCTGGCTGGCAAAATTGCAGAATCAATTTTGGAACTTCTGGTATGGTTTTAAAATTTCCTATTTGTTATATGTTACCTTTCACGTTTTAAGACAGTTTTAATTTTTTTAAAGTATCTCATTGAATTTTGACTCATGGTAAATGGGAACTCGCTGCTGGTAAATTTTCCGATTTTTTTTCTCCTGACAAAAAGGAGCTTTCTCAACTCGGTATGCTAGGTTGGTATGTTTTGTTATTGTTTTCGTTCGATATTAGAAGACGTTTAACAATAAGAGGTGCTGCGCAGCGTTTGTATTATAGAATGAAAATGTTAGCTTAATAAACGCTGTTTGTCGTATGTGAATACCGACATTTCGGCAATTCTGCCTTCTTCAAGGTTTACTTTCGTGTAGAAATTCATCATTAAACATCTAAAAATAAAGATTCAGATTTGATTTACCAAATTCAATCGAGAAAATTGCTCTATATTCTCTAAATCAGCCGATGGAAATGGATGCTTTCTCAGACTTGGTTTGTTGCTATGCTGTCAAAATGGCGGCTGACACAGGCTCTTTAACACCTGTTACGCCCTTTACTTCGCCAATGACAGTGCATGTGAATACAAAATTATGTTTTAAAGTGCGTGTGCGTATTTTCGACATGCTAACATGGGTGAAACTAACGGGTTTTTAGCAACTCCATCAACCGATGCTGTCGGCCTGAAAATGGACGAAGATATCAATCTTAGTGTCATTTTCGTTTCATTTTTTCAGACAATGAACCTGATTCAGCTGTGTAAAATATAGTGGTTTAACTAACGGGTTTTCAGCTTGCTCTTTCGTTTCTCCTTTTTCTCTTTTTGCTCCTTCATTTCTCTCAGACCTAGAGAAAATGCAAGGTAACTTTATGCTTTCTTGAAAATGAAAAGCTAAATATAGAAGAAACTACGTTCTCTGAACAAAAAAAAATATACTAACTAATTTTGTCAATGGCAGGAGCTATTTGCTGATTTTCGTCATCCGTTTTATCTTGCTCTGTCACTGCTGTGGTCAAGAAATTGATGTATTTAGAATATACGCTCACTGGCCATGCCTGTATTTTCTTAGTCTGTTAGACGGTTCTCCGGTGTTTTTTTTTTGGGGGATATTTGAGTTTTTTTGGCGCGCGGGATTCAAGTGTCACTTCTTTCTCCCCGTGACACAGGAATACCGCGCGCCCAAAAAATCTAATATCCGAAAAAGAAAAAAAACTGGAGAGCCGCCTAGTATATTGTTATCTTGATGATTCAATAGACTTCTTGCAGTTCCTTATTTGGTGATCGTCCTTTAATACAAGAGAAGCATCGTCTTTGCGATCGACGCGCGCTTTTATTCACGACCCAAGCAAGGCGCGTAGTAGAGAACACCCGGTCATACATCGGGCCCCTTATGTGTATTTACGGTCAGCCTTTTCAACTGAATAGAAAGAAACTTTAAATTGTATTTTAAGAGCTAATGTTGCACCTTTACTACAGAGGATGTTTTCTTTGTTTTTATATAAAAAAAAATTCTTACACCTATTTCCAACTGTGAAAATCATTATTAAAAAAACCGGAAACTTTTATAAGCGCCGTCCGAATGCCCAGTTTTTGAAGAGTTAAGCTAAGATGTAATTATCTTGAATGCGCTGTGTGAAGTAGTGGAAAGACAAGAAGGGAAGTAAAAGCTTCTCAGCACTCGGAAATCCCATAGAGACAATGAGCACAAGAATGTCAGCTCTCTTTGAACCGGAATCATCGAAACTAAAGAGCAGAGTGTGAGCCGTTTAAATGGACATTATTCGTGAGATTATTCATTCAGTTTCCATGTGCAAAACTCTTGGATACTACTGAATTTTAAAGTTGAGTAATTTGTACTTTTGTTATAGGTGGTCTCTCCGTGGTCTCATAAAAGGATGAAAATGGTTTACAAAGGGATATGCAGAAAGTCGAAGACAACGAAAAAGGTGACTCTCGTATGTATTTTAGCGTAATTATCTCCTCAGTTAATGCTATAGAATAGTTTTTCAATTTCAAGGGGAAACTACAATACCTCAAGCCGAATCTTGATAGATTATTGAAGAATTTTAGAGTAAACATAATAATAATTTATTTGTTATTAAAATTTTGTGGTCCGGAAACAATGTGCGTGCCGGACTGTTTATATGCTGTCAGGGTCTGCCTGAGCTTGAACGAGTTAGCCTTTTTGTTTGCACGCCCATATTTTTGACGCGAAGCTCATTTAGTAATGAGCGAATCATAGTTCTGTTAAGAAAGTGCAGACCACCAAAGCTTCAGCTGCTTGAGTTCCCTATTGCATGACGTTTTCTTTTAAAGAAAACTTTTAAACGCTTCCCACGCATTATATCCTCCGCATCCATAGCGACGATATTACCTTAGGGATATATATCTCTATCTATCTCTGACTTGTTTTTGGATATTAAAAATAAAATAACAAACGTTATTAAAGGAGACTTTCATTCCAGGCTGCCTGAATTCTTCTTAGTTTCCCCCGAGGAAATTTCTATAAATTTCCCACTTCCTGAAATTAAAAAGGTAGAATTTAGGAGTGTTTTGAGAAATGTAATACAAGAACGCCTTTTAGAGAAAATAAAATATTTCTTCAGTTCCGGTATTTTAATTTTAATAGGAATCGGAATACTGTTTACACATTTTAAAGCAAAATAAACAGGACTATATTATCTTGAAGCAGATAAAACTTTTTAGCATCGCACCCATATTTTATGCTTGTTGAAGTTTTCTATACAAAAACCTTTTGGTTTGACACGCGCGCCAGGTATTTTGCCATAAAGGCTTTTAAGGTCGATGGCTAAGAGTCTCTGTTCCAACTTTTGAACGGTATTCGTTGTTTCTCTTGTAGATTCTACTTGTATCCGGTGCATTCAGAGAGTTGAACATTTTGTTTTTTCTCACAAAGCAACACTGTTAAATACTTTTTTTTGACATTCTAATTGAAACAAAAACATTGCATTTTTTCCGGTTCAGGCCTTCCGCTTTTTAACTATGACATTCAAATCAAAGTTAAATCTTTTTTTCAATGTTGTTCTTATGTATCAACAAATGAGATTATAATTTCTTTTAAAATATGATGCCGAGGTTGCTAATAAATAATGAAATTTTGAGAGTAGTGTTACCACAATTTTCACAATTTCATGTCCGCTCAGAAGTTGTTTAATCAAAAAGGAATAACCGGAATGTCGGCCTATATTTGTTAAGTTAGAAATTAGGGTTCTTGAACTTTAATTCAAGCCTTTCAAACACGAAATTTCGCAGAGAATTCTACAAAATCTCTCGAGTCGTTTCTCGTTCTTAGAGTTAAAATAAGATAGGTATTTGAAAACAATACTATAGTTATTTTTATTTGTTCCCTTCGTGCGGTGATAATTTTCAGTGTTTCTGATATTTTTCCCAGTTCTTAAAACATCCTTTTTCCAAATTACAAATAGTCAAGAAGCGCGGCAGTGTGTAATTGTGTTTTCCATTGCTTTTGCTTGGATTATCAGCACTGATTCGACGACAATGGTGGCTTTTGTTTGTCAATAGCAATAGCTAAAGTCAAATAACTTTTCTTTGACGATCAATGTTCAAGTTGTTCAATATGTCCACACTTTCTCTTTATTAGGCAATTAAAGTTGGGGTCAAAGATGCGAGGAATTTTTATTTGTGTTGGTATAAAAAGCGAAATATAATAGTATGTTTTGAAACATCTTAGGGTTCAGAAAGAGTCATTGTGGTATCCTTTTTTCTTGTAATTCCTAGGTAGCATTACCGCATGTGTCCCCTTGTTGATCATGCAATTTCAAAAAAGAAAAAAAAGTGAAGCAACACAAACGGCCCGAATGTGGATTCAATTTATAGTTTGATCAATCTTTTGAGAACCTTTTTTAAACCGCGTTCCAGAAAAAAAGGTTTTACTTATTCTTGCTCTTGAAAAAAGTAAACAAAAATAACTCAGGAAATTGGATTCTGAGTTATAAGCACTGACAAGGAGTTCATGAGACAGTGAGTTCATGAAGCTTTAATTAAAATACGAAAACTCGAAAAAGTCACCTGTTTTTGTAGATCTTTTTACAATTTAAAAAAAATGCCCACGGGTTACAGCGCATTTAGAAACCGTCACTCGGAAATCTTATTAAACTTTAATTGCTCAGAATGCCATGATAAATTGTTAAATTGATTAATATTAAAATAAAACAGCAATGTGAGAAATTTCTTCATTTGACGCGAATCTTTATATTTTTACCGTTTGCTTGCTATGATTTAAAAACTTTTGAAACTTATTCCTATTATAGCTCCCTCTGAAACGTAAAAGCAAAACAGGCATTAAAACTTAGCTATCAAGAATGTGATTTATTAAAGTGCTTCGACTTTATTTTAACTATGCAAGATTCTCCAGTTTTTTTTCTACTGTAGGATCTAATCATGCTTCAGAAACATATCGTCAATCTAAACATCAAGAATATATTTTTTTAAGAACTGATATATTTAACGCCTCCCGTGTTATCTGTTAATTTATCTCGCACCCTTTTCCCGCTCGTGAAAGATTTCTTTGATTATTGCGCTCTAATGTAGTTTCGTTCTTTTTGATGATCGGAAACAACGCGACTTTCGGGGCTTTAGGGAGAGGGAAATCAATAGCGGAGGTGATATGTCACAAGAAAACAAATTCATACATAAACATTCCCACAGACAAACCGAAAACAAATCAGTAAATATTTGGGTAGGAGTTTACCTCGAATTCCAAATTAGGCAGGTGCTTCTGCGGCAAACTACCCTATCGATAGTGGATCCTCTTCCAGACAGTTCATTTAAGCTTTAACGCTTTATTCCCCCTTTTTTCTTTTAGTGAAACGAGTAGCAAAAAGGACCACATTGTTCGTTTTTTTTAACGACTAGGACAGAGTTTATAAGAAGTATTGAGGACAAGTGGGCATGTATTGTGTTGGGGCGTGTTCCAAGATTTGTTTATACCCACATTTTTTTTTTCAAGTAAGTCTTACTTTAAGACATTGTATATACTTTACGATATCGCGTCTTAGAATTTTCAAATCTCTTTGTCAAAAAAATCCGCCACACCGACGCTTTGTTACTTTCTCTCTCTCTTGGGAACCCTATCTCATATTCTAAATACCTATAAACAACAGAAACAGTTTTAATTAAAATGTATTTACAGTTCGATTTCATAAAAAATGAATTGAGTCAATCGAGTGATCGGCTAGATGATATCGTGTATACGTTTGTGGTCGCCACGTTGAAAAAAGACAATCCAAAGTCTAGATATTCTAAACTTTTATCTGTTTTGTCTGTTTAATTTTGTTTACAAGATCCAGTAAGAGATTGGGTCCGTATTTTTCTTAAGGGAAAAGCTCAAACTCCAGATACAAGCTTTATCATCATTAACTTCAATGTTTGTGAGATTGTCGAAGGCTTTCAGAGAAGTTTCTCTATATTTTTAGCTCCGGACGTCAGTCTGGAAAAGATAGCATTTTATAGCATTGTTATAGACAAGAATAATACAAGACGCAGTTAGAAGTGAATTTTTCCCCACTTTGAATAAAGGCTGAAGGATCAAACATACAATCGCAAACTACCGACTTAACACCTGGATAGCGCGCGACGTTAAATTTTCATCGTCTCTAATATTTATTTTGATATATAAAAATGTACTTACTTTCTCGTTCCTCTCGTGGAAAAGCCCCTAGTATAGAGAAAATAGCAAATTAAAAAATTAAAGTAATATTAACGTTCCTATATTTTAGGTGTTTGATTTTTTTAACCCACTGGCGAAAAGAACGGCAGGTGAAATCACACTAGTAAAAGTGTGTTACATTTTTCAAAATATAAACACAGAAAGTTAATACACGGAATAAAAAACACAATCATTTGAAGAGTGATACCCATTCACTGAAAAATGCCTATTCCGCACTGATAATGCGCTTTTTTCTCTGGAATTGAGTTAAAAGTAATGGGCTAGAAGTGAACAAGAATAATTGAACAAAGTAAAAGCGTATTCAAGGTGCAGATTAAGTTGGTCCGTCGGGGGTTAACTGAAAGAAAAAATGCCTCGATTGAGTGGTTTAAAAAATTCTCTTGTGCCGAATTCATGTGATTTATTTAGTTGTGTTCCACATGTATTTACTTATCTTATGACTCAAATAGCCATAGTTGCGGGATTCTAGAAGGTTCGCCTCAGTTTTTGGTATCGTTAAAGTATTATTTAAGCACGCGAATTTATCAAATATTAATGCTGGAGTTTCCTCTATCCTGCTTAAATAATTGTAAAGAAATCTTTTCAGTTTTTAATGCTGAAAATTGTACACTATTGAACGCTGCATTCTTCATTGGAAATTGCTGTTTTGCTCTTTTCAAGAATTTTGGCCGGTCTTTTGATTTGCCTTAGATTTTTTGAATTAATGTTGTTTTGTGAAATAGGTTGTTATCAATTGCGAAATGAAAAACTGATTTTATCACAAACTAAACCAAGGATGAGGCGGGTGTGAAGTCGCGCTGTCCTGAGGCAACATGATCTAGGTTAAGATTACGACTCTCATTGCTGTGAAGATCAGCCGCAAGGACAAAAATGCAGATGGGTAACTGACTTTAAAGAAAATACAAACAAATACTTACATGTAACAGCGATTGCAGATGCTAGAAACAGAAACACGGCCAGTCTGTTCATGGTGTCACGGCCTTGATTTGTCGCTCTCTTTTTTCTGAAAACTACGAGCCTCGTCCGTGGCCGTAAAGAAATGCACTCATTTCTCTGGAGACAGCTTTTTATGGCTTACGTAAACCCGCGCAGTAAATATCAGAGACGGGGAATGCTGCATTCCGATTGGCGCGCGAGACGGAAATATGTCCAAGCGAGGCTGTGCAGCCATCCAATGGCATTTCCCGAACTGTGTCCCATAATTGTTGATGTTAAACTTCGCCTCCTCGGCAGCTGGGAAAGCTCTCACGGCCTCAAAGGGCTTTTGTAGTGGCGGGACAAACAGTTAAAAAGCACAGTAATTTTATTTTATTCCAATTTAAACCTCATTCGCAAAAATGAGCCCTCCAATTTGCTCAAGGCTCAATCTCCTGAAATATTTATCAGCTATAGTTTTCGTTCATTTGTGGAGGTGCCTAAATGCGTAGGATGATTTGAGAAATAAGTAAATAAGTTAGTTTAACTCATAAACTTTATCAACCCCAACACTGAGCATTTGTTTGCCGAAAAAATGCAAAGATGGATTCAAATGAACCTTAAGAAGTCCAGATAAACTCCTCTTAGGCACGAACAAATTCGGCTTTCATGCTCGCTCACTGTTTTCTTTCCGCGTCAAGACAGATATTCCAAACTTGCCATCCTAACTGTTGGTTCTTGATTTGAGGTTTCCGCTAAATTAGTTTCTAGTTAATAAGTACCATTGTAACAGAAATCATATTTTCATTAAATCTGCTTAACAGGACGCTTTTATTGCATACAACGATGTAGTGTTAATATTTTAGGTTGGACACCTTTAAATTGGAATCCAATAAAGTTACGCCCTCAAAGAATAAACATTGTTTATTAAGGTCAAGCAAGGGGTTACAACTGATTAGGGTCGAGAAGTTTTTTTCTTATATTCCTCGATATACATTAGTATGATACTAGAAGAAAGGAGGGGCTTGTTGTAAATCAGTTAATTGTAGCAAGCCTCATTTTTTTTTTGCGTGATATAGAATGTTTTTGGTCCCGTATCCGGATTCATTCGTTGAACTATTCAAATACTCTGCGCGTAGCAATTCATACCTAAACCCAAACAAACGAAGCCCTTTTCATGCTTTAACAGGGGGACGCCTTCGATCTCTAGTGTGTCTCCCCTGTGTGAGGCTAACGACAAACAATGTTGACAAGATCTTCCACTGAAGAGCACAAAGCTACAGTAGTGTGACAACATTTATGAAAATGGTACAACGAAGTTTCAAAGATGTGTTCAATGTCCGGAGTTACTTCTGTTGAATTTTGTAAATTTCGTGGGATCATGTCTTTAAGAAATAGTAGATTGATAAAACTGTAGAGAATATTGCAGTATCTGCTAATGTTGAACTCATGCCAGGAAGTTGTACAAATTACAGCAAAATAATAGAATTAATATAATCCGAAGGTAGCAAATTCTTTTTTTTTCTAGTTGCTCTAATAAACACGATACATTCTATTCTAGAAATTTCTTTATCGATTCAACCTGTTTATTGTGTTTTAACAATGTAGCAAGTTCTGTTCCGACGTCACTTGTCTTTCAAGTTGTGTCCTCGGCGACCCGTATCCCCTGACAACACGAAAACCCAGTGCGTCCGTTCGCCCACTCGCTAAAACAACATTAACTCGCGTTTACTTGTTCCTTTAAATATTAAACATGTAGTTACTGCAGCGGTTCTATTGAAGCTACTTTGAAATCATGTTCAGTCGAAAAGGCGCGAGTCTCACGATATTCCGTGGAAAATCAGTGCTCAAATCCCAAATCATGTGGGTTATTGCTGTAAGATTATATACGTTATCATAGTTTGCGTGTGGCTTTTCTCCATATGTGCGGCAGAAATCTGCAATGTATGAACATCCTTCGTAATCGTACTCACATCAACAAAGATAGCATCACTCTTTATCCTCATAAGATCACTTATTCCAAACCTAAATTGAATTCCTTGACCTGCAAAATGACGCATCGTTTCCAGCGTCTTCCTTTAATATTTTTACTGATTGCACAAAGCGCAGCAGTTTCCAGAGAGAATGATGAAAAATATTGCTTTTGATGATGGGTCTGACTATTTGAAATATGTAATTATACATTTTTATCTATCCTCGTGCAATCAAAAATACTTGTCACAGAATTTAACATATCCATTACCGTTTGTATTGACAAGGTTCTTGTAAATTTGAAATACCACAAACCTTATATCGGTACGCAGAATCGATGAAACAATAATCTGTCTGTGTGATTTTGAATTTGGATTCTAATTTGTTGAACGACTTGGGCGTTGTCTTTTAAATTCGCGTCCTTTGAAGTCGGCATAACACTGCATTTTACATTAGAATAAATAAAGAAACCATAACTTGTAAAGTAAATTTGTCAACTAACTTTTTGTTTTGCTTATTTTTCCATTGACGTCTGCATATTTTAGTTCGTTGAATCACGAAAGAAAGATAAGTTGAATAGAGTAATTGCAAATATCGAAATTGAGCCACTACATTTCCTCTATAAACGTTAGAAGCCATTGTAATACGTTTATAGTCTCTTGAAATGCCATATTAATTATATATTAATTATACTTTTACGATTTGAAAATCCACTGTCTAGAAAAAGAGGTAGCCATAAGCTATGCAGTGAAGAAGACGTGCATGAAATGGGCGAAGATTGTAGGCGTGCGCGCTTATCTTACAAATTGAATTTCCGATAATTGTATCCTAAAGAAGGACCAATATCCAGAACAATTTACCCTGGCTCGGTATCTTAACCTGCTAAGATTTAGCACTCTTTTTAGAAATATTGCTTTTCTTTCAGCGCTCTTCGTAATCGGCAATGTAATCGTCGTTCTGAGACGCAAGACGGTGTATTCGCTCATCCTCTAAATCAGTTACGTTCGCCGGAAGGCTTAGGAGCTTTAAGAGAAAAGACCTTAATAAAATGATTTCTTATTCATGGCCTATTATTACCTGAATTCTCATTGAGACAGGCTTTTAGTATACTCTCCACGCAGCTGCGACTTTGGGTTTTGCCACCACTTATCGCTGCTTTTCGACTAAATTCATAACAATTTTACTTCAGGCAAATGTTTTATGTTAGAGGTTCAATAAGTTAACTAGAAGTTGGCCGAAATTGTTAATTCCTATTTTGGAGACAGATTAGGCGTTTGAACTATAGCAGGTAATATACCCCTTAAATTAAGCGGCTTTGAGATGCTTTGCAGTTTACTTAATTGGTTTCTTTCACTGTAGAAATAAACTGATGGTTTTAGCTCTTACAATAAATGTTATCATTAACTGGCGAGCCTTTTTAGCTATAAAAGGCTAAAATAGCACAACTCAATACTTTTGAAATCCGCTTTAAGTCATTGTTGTTGGTTAGTCATTATAGTTTTAAGTGAAGTACACAAATCTTCACTAATTGAGAAAAACTAAAACCGGCGACGCGCGTGCGCAGTAATATTCAGAACCATCTCCTCGTTTTGGTAAATGTACAGTGTAACCATGGCAACATAGTCGAGATTGATTATCCCGGAAACATCGCTATCACAAACAGGAAATAATACCCCTTCGCCTTTGTGTCATAAAGGATCAAGCGTTAAGCGTTTTTTTTCTTTGTGACGTTTTTTTTTGAGCCAGAAAACATGCACGTTTTATAGATAAATAGTGGCGATTCATCAGGCAAGCTGGTCTTGGCAGCAAAATAATAAAATTGTTGCCACCCAATTCAAATCATGTGATGATTCCTTTGGGTGGTTACAATTGTCTTATTTTTTCTCACTCGACTGAGTGCACGAGTGTATGTGATGAACTAACAAAGGTATCCACAGGAATCATCACATGATCTGAATTGGGTGGCAACAACATGTGAACACCGTTAGCCGATTTGGTCCATCGGCAACAGTACCTGCTAATAGTTTTTCGGTTATTCTTCTCTCTCGAGTATTTTTAGCTTTCATTATTTTTTATTTTCGAAATAGTGGGGAAAATTGTTTAGAAAGGTTCACACTGAGAAACTTTCCCAGCGATCACTAAATGATGCAACGTTTTGGATGTATTTGATCCCGGAACAAGGGTTTTGCAAGCGTATAAGTTCACCACAAAGAACATATGAGCAGCGGGGTAACAAAATGCCCGGCGATTTTATCCCACCGAGCGATTCTGTGCAATTCGGATCAAATAAAACTTACCCTAACCTTAACCTGTACTCTGGTACTTACTTTTCTATGTTATTTTTCTGTGTCTGCGTGATGGGTGTTACGGTGCTGATTTTTTTTTTATTTTACCCTAGACTATCTGTTTTCATTTCTTTGGTGAAACTTCAAAACATTTTTGTCACAATGACGGGTTATTTTCTGTTGAATTTGTTTGTGAAGGGCACCAATATCATCTCTCTCAGTGGCGGATTTTCATATGTTTTCTGTAATCGCAGCCCCACTTGGCCATACTGTTTCTCTTATGAGGCTCCTCGCTTCAAAATTTGTTTCGCCGCCCATGTCTCTTCACCTGGTCGATTCCAAAAGGTGTTCCACCATCCATGGGGATCATTTTCTCTTGGTAATATATAATCTTATTCTAAAATAAATTGCCAAAAATAACCAAAGTCGTGACTCCACAGCTTTTACAAATTGAGTTTACTAATAATGCAGTGATGCATTTACAAATTTTGGCAACTATATATTTCATAGACATAACAAGGATATTGGCGCGGAAGGATAAATACCCGGCAGGCAGTTTTTCTTTGATGGAGAGCGCTACGAATTTATTGAAAACCCTTGGAAACAATAGTTTCATAGTATTTTTGCGAGCCTTTCATTTCGAGATTTGTGGCTGGAGGATTATTTTCCAAGGGAATTTTAGTTCGCAATAATGGAGATTCGCATTTTGCTTTTTAACTCGTGGGGTATCGTAAGGGGGAAGTATGTCACTCGCTCACACAAACACTCGCTCACTCTAGTTTCGTAAACTTGAACTCGCGCGAGCGATAGGATTATCAGTACCTTAAAATCTTAAGTTTCAAATTTATCAAAGTTGTCTTCCCCTCGAAAATTGTTGGACAGTTTGAGAAGCTTTTTATTTCCAATTTTAGAGCATTTTCGTTCAATTCATACGCATTGTTTTCTGTAGTTCACATTGTTGTGGTATTTAGGTATTTGGGCCTTTAGTCAAATCACACTAGTGGTCTATTGTCAATGCTGCGTTCTGATTGGTTGAGCTACTAGTAGGCTATAAGTTATAGCCTACTAGTAGCGAAAAGTGTCGGATTTGAAAGCCAGAAATCGCAAATGACCAGACCAGAAAACGTTTTTTTGCTACATACATTGACCTACTAGTGTGATTTGACTAAAACAATTATTCCTCTCGCCCTCATGGCCTCTGAGTCAATAGCCCATTCGGCCTTCGGCCTCATGGGCTATTGACTCAGAGCCCATTCAGGCTCGAGGAATAATTGTTAAATACAAAAATGAGGAATAAAATCTCAAAATTCTATGCAAATTAAGACGTTTTCCGAGCTCCCCACGGTTATGATTTTCTTTGCTCAAACTTGATGAATTATTAATGAGTTTTAGGAGACGATTACAGCATACGGTATTGCTTGGTTTCACTCAGCTGAATTAATCTCATTATTTGCTCAAATAGTGGGCAAACACTGACCACCATAGGCTTGACTCAGTAAGATATATTTTGAAAAGCTTCGGTTGAGCTGTTGATAATTCTGCACGGACATGGAAATGACGTCTTGCGAAGCCCATCATTGTTTGATTATTAAGGCGAGTTTCCATCATAGTTTATGGTAGGGGAATGGCTAGAAAACCTGGCACCCTGTTATTGTACTGTCTCCTTGTTCCCTTTTTCAGAGGAATCCTTTGTCTGCTCAGGGTCCAACCAGTATGGTTCAGTGGGGGCGAGGGGGCCGGGGCCCCCTTTCTCGGGAGATTTTCCCATACATTTACTGTATTTGCTGAAGGAAATTTGCCAATTTTCGTCCCATGTTTTCACTATCCGGCCTTTCTGAAATTCCTGGATCTGCCCTGATATTAGATGAGCATGAAGGAAAAGATTGTGCAGAGTCAATATCCCTCTCAATATCCAGCCCACGCTGTTGTGTTGACCCTTTGAAGTTTACCAGGCTTCTTAGCCATTCCATGTAGTAGTACCAGTCATCCCAGTCGTATGGAATCTTTTCATACGACTCGAAGGACCATGATATTGGAACACTTATGCGATACGACGGGGACGACGGGGTAGTTTCACGGTCACGGTTGTCCGAGTTGTATAAAAAAAATCATACGACTGATAAGTCCTTACGCTGTTCTCTGTCGCTACCCTCCGTCCCACACAAATCGTTTCTTTGTCTATTCTACATCAACAAGACACCGGGTATAGGAAGAGACGTGTACAAGGTATGTTTATTGGCGATGAGTGTTGCAGTGTAGCTGGAAAGGTAGAATAAGGTAGAATAATGCTGAATAAATTACAATGTATGATACGATACAGACGATAGCAAAGTTATAGCCCGCGATGCGTCATGGGAACAACTGGGTATAACAAAACAAAATAATGGACACTGTTTTTTTTAGGATCAATCTCCATACTTATCATCCTTGTGCCACATGATTCTACCATACATCGCTCACAAGAGATTCTGGGTTCACGCGAAAATTTGTGTTCTTCTTAGTTTTCATGACACACCATGGGCTACAACAAGCAGTTGCGAATTGCGACGGTGCAAGCTTTTCTGAAATTGGAAATGCGCAACTACACAGGCGCCATTATTCCGAATGGCCTATAAAAACACATTTATTACTGCAATTGTAAACATTCATTAAGTGAATAATATTTGATTAGTTTTGTGATTTCAAAATAAAGATTTCATCGGTGGTCGTCGGATACTTAACGTATATTTAAAATAATATCAGTGTACATTGTGTGTATACAAAAATAGCTTTGAATTTACATTTCAACCCGAAAACAATATACTTTCTTGTTAGTAATCCCTTTTACTCGAAATAATCTCTTTGGGAAAACAATAATAATATATATGTTGCTTCATGAGTGACAGTCTCAAACTTTGTAATGTTCTTTTATAGTCAGTTCAGCTCAGATTAGTTCAGTTAATTGTGCACTATCCCAATAGTAGTGTATTATCAATGCTACATTCTGATTGGTTGAGCTACTAGTACAATATGCGGTATCTGCAAACAATTTCGGGATTGAAGTCTCAATAATGGCAAATTTCCAGCTGTAAAATTTGGTTGTGGCTAGAAAAATTGACCTACTGAATTGAATTTGCTCCTCGTTTCGGCCTCATGGGTCATTCGGGCTCAAGGAACTGTTAAGGTTTATGAGAACCTTCGCGCACGTCCTCGGAAAAAAAATCATACTCGTCCTTAGTTTAACCAAAACATGTCAACCTATATATCGTTGGAAAGCTTATAGAATGGACTAGCGGGCTATGGCAAAAAGAAGTAACTTTTTAATAAATATAATTTTTTAAAGCTTTTATTAAAAAATGGGTGTTACATTTTCAAGAGCTATCGCCGCCGAACTGCTTGACCTTGACTCCCAAGTAACACATTGTTTTAATCCTTAAAGGTGTTTTTCAAAAACCGTGTCTTGTTTTTTAAATTTTGTTTTGTTCAAAAGTTATGATTTTTTTAAATTTTTAGAGCGTGAAAATTCTATAAAATTTGACCTTGGAAATTTAAAAGTTCCATAACTTTTGAACTAAGCAAAATTTAAAAAATGCAGACACGGTTTTTGAGAAACACCTTTAAGGATTAAAACAATGTGTTACTTGGGAGTCAAGGTCAAGCAGTTCGGCGGCGATAGCTCTTGAAAGTGTCACACCCACATTTTTAATAAAACCTTCAAAAAAATTATATTTATTAAAAAGTTATTTCTTTTTGCCATTGCCCGCTAGTCTATTCTATAAGCTTTATAACGATATATAGGTTGACATGTTTTGGTTAAAATAAGGAGGTGTATGATTTTTTTTCCGAGGACATGCGCGAAGGTTCTCAGTAACCTTAAGCAGTATCACTTTATAAAAATAACTTTGAATTTACATTGGAACCAGTTACCCGTTTTACTTGAAATAATCTCTATGGGAAAACATAGAGAAAGATATTTCTGTGGTTTATAATGTGTTAAAAAAAATAACACCTATGTTGTATTGTGAATGTGCGCATTCTGATTGGTTAAAAAGCGTGTTTGTAAGAGACCTGAGAAACACGATTGTCACGCAACGCTGTCGCGCGTATGTATGTTATTTTCTAAAAGCAATAAAAATACTTTCTGCGTGCTCTCTGTTTTCTTACAAACACTCGGGGAATGTTGGTCGAACTGATAAAACTTGAAAGACACTCGCCTTCGGCTCGTGTCTTTCAAGTTTTGATCAGTTCTCCCAACATCCCCCTCGTGTTTGTAAGAAAGCAGAGAGCACGCGGAAAGTACTTTTATTGCTTAAATAAACGTACGAGGGGTGTTGATTGGAGTTTCAAACTTTACAGTAACTTCAAGTATTTTTCCAGCGTTTATCACATTATAAACCACTGAAATCCGCATTGCTTCTTCCGTGCGTTGACAATATGAGAATGCACAGCTCTCAACCAATCAGAGCGCGCGTACTATTTTAGCTATTTTATATAAACTTCATACATGGATGACGGTCTTAAACTATGTAATATACTGTAAACGTTTATACAGTTATACAAAGCCAACAAAATCCAACAGGTTTCCATTCCCCTTTCAACGTGTTCTCTATTTTTCGTTTTTCTCTTTTCTCGTCACGGATTTTGTTAAGCCTGGTCCTCACTAGGACACAAGCATAAGCACAAGCACAAGCCTGACGCAAGAAGAACAATACTTGCGTTCTTCTTGTGCTTGTGTTTGTGCTTGCGTCGCAATGAGGACGCTCAACACGCAAGCACAAGACTTCCCACCAATCAGCGTCCCGCCCGGCACCAGGTCCTCTCGTTCAAAGCAACAAAACATTCTCGCCTTCGTCTTCGTCCACCATTTTGACTTGGGCTACGAGGCCTCTTTTTACGTTTGGCGTGGTGGAATGGAAACGAAAATTACTTTTACGCATGCGTGTATTCTTATGCTCGCGTCGTGCATGTCCTCACCTGCTTATGCTTGCGCTTGCGCTTGCGTCCTAGTGAGGACCAGGCTTTAGAGATAACGTTAGATATTTTAAAAATGGAGTTGGTTGTAGTCCTACAACACTCTTTGAGAAATAGTTTTATAAGTCATAGTTGCAGGCCCTTTTGGCACCATACGTTCACACATAGGACTTGTTTGCGATGCCGATGCCGATGCCGCTTTTCTCTGGAGTTGCAAGGGGAATAGCTATGTCATGACTAGAAAACAAAAGATATCATCTTTAATAGAATGATTATTACAGCCAAAGACGCTCGAATATTGGATCCATTATTCGATTCAATAATACTTTCGGCTTGGGAAAACGTCTTAAGATTTTAACTGGGTTTTCCTTTTTTTGATTCCACGAAAGACGACGGAGCGCTTCCATTATATGGAAAAAAGCCACAGGGAGCCTTTTGTTTGTGAGTTTTGTTACAAATATGGCGGGCCTGGTAGACATTACGAGCTTGGTGAATCTCTCCCTCGTTCATTTAGAGAAACATTGTTGATCAGTATTATCAGGGATACATTCCAAGAAGCATAAAACCAGTGACTTAAGAGTTTCGTAGCGTGGTGTCAGGAAGATAATCTAGCCGAAATCCGAGTTCAAAATGAAAGACGTTTTCCCAAGCCGAATGTATTATTGGATCAAATAATGGATCCTATATTCCAAGAATCAACTCATTATTGCGCTCTAGAGGGGGACGCTTGAACGTCTTTGGCTGTAACTAGTCGATTTATGGGAGGAATGTTGGTGCCACTGCAAGGCGGCAGCACAGCAGCGACGTAAGGAGGTCCCCATGGCAACAATACAGACATTTTAAAAGCTGTGACGACGGGCAACGAGGATGACGACTATCACTCAATTTCGTGTACTCGTTTGCTCATATTTCTCGATATTGACCTTTGCATTTTATGTTTGATAGCAGCTAATTCACATCCAGCTGCAATCATATCAAACAAAGTTATGACAAAATCGCCATCCGCGCTCACGCTTTCGCCAGACAGAAAACCTTAGCAGCTACACGTCTTATGATTTCATACATTTGCAGGCAGACGTGTAGCAGCTTGTTCGGAAGATCTACCACTATTGGCTTGATGCACCTCGTCCTATTTTTTCTCGTTCTATTCTTGTATTTCAATTGTTTTGCAATGAGGTGCAGCAATCAAATAGGGTTAGATCTTGCTACATGCGAGCATTGTGCTCTGTAATCAAGTCGGTGAATTGTTCTCTGTCGTTGTCGTGATTTCTCAATGGAAATGTTTACTAACAAGTACTTGGTTTACCGAATTCAATATCGTACTACATTCCCAACCGATGGAAATGGATGTTACGACGATGACAATATGGCGTGGCTTTAGGTTAAGGGTTGTCCATACCTAACGACCCCCCTCCCCTTCCCCTAGCCTCTATGCCTTTTACCGTCCAGTGTATTATCCATTGGACTGAGTCCTCATTGTTATTTTACACTAATGAGAGTCAAGACAATAGATGTTGAAGAAACTCGGGAAAATGTTATGGGTGCCTTATAAATACCAAATGGCAGATTTTTAACTAGCAAGATATGCGAAGAGGAATTTTAGTCAATGTAAAATTCCAATATCGTCCTCGGAGCCTTATGTCTTCTGGCCAGCAGGATGGGACGAGGCAAAGGCGATTTTTGGCGGACCTCCGGTTTAAAGAGCCTGTGTCAGCCACTCCTTTGTTATTGTTTTCGTTCAATATTAGAAGACAAATTACGTGTAGAAATCTCTAAATCAACATCTAAAAAAGTGAAAAAAAATCTAAAAACAAAGTTTCAGATTTGCTTTACCAAATTTAATAGAGAAAATTGCTCTATATTCTCTAAATCAGCCGATGGAAATGAATGCTTTCTCCGACTTGGTGTGCTTTCTCCGATTTTGCTGTCAACATGGCGGCTGACACAGGCTCTTTAACGGATCGGTCGAAATTTTGCCAAACACAAGACTGTTTGTTCACCAACAAAATCACCCCAACACCCAGCCACAGCTTACCGTCCAGTGTAGTATCCATTGGACTGATTCCTCATTGTTATTCTACTAATGGGCGTCAAGACAATAGATGGCGAAGTGGAGGTTTTGGGCTGTTTGTTTCTTTCGGTATACCAGTCCCTCTCTCGCCGCTGGCGCTCGATCTCGTCGTTGCGTTTCTAAAATAAAAGTATTATTATTTTTCATGTAAAAAGTGTGGCCTTTCATCTGGTAAAAATATTTCTCAATGTCCGTACATGCGATGTGCTACTTTTGGCTGTCCGAGTGAGTGGTTTGGTGTCTGCCAGGTTTTGGTTGTAGGGAAAAATCTAATATATAGATGTGGACAAATGCCTTAAAGCGGAACTCCAATCATACAACACACCTAATGCCTTACTGCATGGTTTATTCGTATAACAAATGTATCCCAGCTTGGGATACCCAATTTCAGTAAATTTTGAAATGATCACCCTGAAATTGTACGCTAAATTGTAAATGACCGATTCAGTGGTTGATTGAGTTGAAAAAATAGATTCTCTCTTCAATCGCGGGCTACACCAGCAACAGAGAGTTGGCAAGTATTATCCCATTTCGCTATTAGTTCAGTCCCTTTTGTCTCCTTTCATCACTGTTGACCTCTTTAAAGAATCCAGACAAGAATCCAGATCAATCTCTGTTATTATGAATGTATTTTGGGGGGAGTTGGTGTCAGAATGCAACAACAAGGTTGCTTTCTCGTGCGACGTTGAATGATGTGTATGGGGCTCCACTCTGCGCCTTCGGCGCGGGGAGTTCCGCTAATGTTCACATTTTCTACTAGAGGGGGTTTCAGATGTTGAAAATTATGTGTATTTGTGTTTGCATTACATTGTCACTGGTAGGTCGCTCATTTATATCAACAAATAATCCTTTGAACTAAACGCAGCTGTGTTTTTAGTGATCACGTGCTCACCACGTGATAGTAACTGTACTTGGCATTGCTTGCACATTGTTTTGTCCGAGACCGAGTCTTCGACTGGTTGTATTTTAAACATACCTCATAACCACGACCAAACTTGTTAAGCTCTTTCTTTGCCACATAGTACTGTAGAGACGAAACAGAAATACATACAACATACACGCCAAGTTGGTTCAAATACGATCATGCACATTATGTTATATACAATATATATACACAATACGGTGTTTACATCTTGTTGCCTCCCAATCCAGATCATGTGATGATTCCTTTGGGTGGTTACAATTGTCCAATTTTTCTCACTCGACCAAGTGCACGAGTGTATGTGCAGAACTAACAAAGGTTACCACCTTTGTGTTTTCGAGACACACGTGTGCGATGTTTCCTAGTTAGCCACTCGGGGATACACACAGGACACAAATGTTGCGCGCTACATGTGTTCTAGTTGAGCCGTAGCTTTACTCTAAGCAATGGACCATTGGTGGTAAATGATATTTTTTTCTTCTAGTCTAGAATTGTACCTTGTGGAATGCCAACAATCCAGCTGCGAGCTCGAACAAGAGGAAGAGTCCAAGGCCACCGTAGAGACAAACCGTGTTATACATGTCACGGCGTGACGAGGAACGTATCGCTACAGCTACAGTATTCAGAACGGCCACAAATGCGATGAAAAGAAGGTGAATCAACATGTACTTGTCCTGAAAAAATTTCAATTAAAAAAAGCTAATCTCGGAAAAATATTATGGGTGCATTAGATAAACCAAATGGGACATTTTGAACTAACAAAATATGCGGAGAGGACATTTTAATTAAAAAATGGCTCAACCCTGGAAAATCATATGTACGCATTACATATACCAAATGGAACATTTTCAGCTAACAAAATACGCGAAGAGGGAGCTAAACACAATGTTGAAACCCAATCACACCCCAGAGCCAAAACGCTGTGGAAGAATCTCATGTTATGAAACGACGATTCTCGGACTTCCGGTTTAATTGATCAGTCAACATTTTGACAAAAACAAGACTGTTTGTTGTTAATTTAAGTCTTTATTCAAATTTATTTTGAATTTCGCTCGTTAAACGGCAAATCGATTGTCTTTCTTATCTACTACGCTTGGCGAAGAACATGGATTCCTACAGAGCCATCGGCTCGTTGCCTCCGCTGGGACGAGATTGGTTAAATTCGGGCGTGCGATGCTGCTTATATTAAGAAGGAGGGCTAATTTCGAGGGTTGATCGTGCCAAAAGTTGCTGTCATCTCTGCAATAAGTACAGGATCAGTTCTGACTCACCAGTGACGTCATGTATGTAGTTTTTGGGAGATTTAGTGACGTCACAAACTTGTAGGCCACGCTGATCAGTAGGAGTGTGAGTGTGATGCTCAGACGGTCAGCGATCTTCTGTGAAGGGTCGGCGAACGATGCAAAAGATAGACCTGTCAGAATGAACTGGAAAAATAAACGTTATCAAGTCAGCAATCCGATCGAAATGCAGCTTTTAAAACCGTTTGAATAGTATGATTGTTTATAAATGATTTGTAAGGGCCCTGATTACGTCGGAATTAGCCAGGAAGATAAAAAAACTGCTCTGGGAAAACAGGTCTTGAAAGGGTACTTGAAAACGTTTCGCCAAACTTATAGGTTCGTGCAGCCGAACAATCATGTGCTTGTTATTATGACTAGAGGGAGAACAGACATTTTAGTTCGTCTTTTTACGAAATCTTGAAGAAATTCGATTGAGAAATTGATTTCACCAAGTTTTTACCATGCAACAGGTAAAAGTGTACAGATCAACTAAATTATTTGCTCTGCTGTACAACCTTGTGGCAGACAAGCTTCTCCACAGGCATATTCCGGTGTATAAATAATTCACAAAGAAACTTTTTATTCGGGATTCAGAAAGTTGTAGTCCTAATGCCCTTGCTAGTGACGCCTGATGTCATGGGCTATAGCGAAACACTGTTAATTTTACCATGAGAAGAGCGGAGCTCCACATGTAGTGACTTGCTCTTCGTCGAACGTGAGTAGTGATGATGTACATTGGGAAAGATCGGTCACTGGAACCAAGGCCTTCGCCTTCGAGAGCGGTCGAGTCGGTATGGATGTGGGGGCATAGGTCCCACTCGCGAGGCGCGCTGAAGGACTGATGACGAAGGCAGTCGGGTTTCATCATGTCTTTTTGGAAAACGACTGTTTTATTGCTCCAGTCCGAGGATAAGATTATAGACAGTTCCTGAAAAATAGACACTACAAGTCACACTTAAATTAAGTAGGCCCTTGTGAGGTGACGCGCCGGGGAGCTGTGGGTACGGGAATGAGTATGAAGGCATTCCTTGTGTCAGTTTCTTCCTTGCTGTACCACTGGGTTGATTCCTATTAAAAGTTACCTGATAGTCAAGTGGGAAGTCTGTAAGGTCAAAGTGTTCCTTGAACGTCCCTCGGACCTTGAACACTTCCTGAGCCAGAGGTATGGGGTTGTTCTCCTCATAATACAGTCGTCGGCCCTTATACACGCGGTCCAGGAATAGAGAATTCGAGAATGAGATCTTAGGGCTCCATTGCGTGTCCCAGTTTATGTCCTGGAAAAGTAAATAGGAATGCAAGGAGATGAGAAAAGGACTTTCCGACTCAAATTTCCTCGTGTATATGGCACGCACAGTTCGTGTGCTTGTTCACCAGCAGAACTTACTAACGGCACTGTAAGGCCGTAATACTCTGTAATACTCAGCAACGCACTCATGTTTATAAACTGGTTTCTATAGAATGAGGTATCCAAAATGTAAAGCGCTTGGAGCTTCGAGAATAAGCGCTATATAAGACAGTTACTTTACTTTACTTAAACAATATTCACACATTCCTGTTCTGTAGATTAACTTAGTTACAGGAATTTTTCGTGGTCAAGCTGCAGTTACATATGTTCAGCCACACAACATGAATCTTTCTAAATTGGTCGTCTCGGAATTCAATCCTGCTATAGGGCTATCTTTCAACACTGACCCCCTTGCTCAGCTTGGTTATTCACTACAATTTCGAGTGTCTGAATCCAGAGGACGACTGTCAATGGATCCCTCGAAATTCGGCTCTTCCCGCAGTTCGCAAAGAGCTTATTTCAAATTACTCAAATCGAATTTGCGAAACTAAGTAGCTTACCAGAACTGGACTGGGTAATTTGATCCAGGTACTAACAACGAGCTCGTTGCTAGTAAAAGTCGCAGGCACCACCTTGGAATGCCTGGCATCCCAATTCATCCCCCAAAAGGGAAAGACATTCCACCGGGAGGGACTAAACGGCCGAAACAGGGGCGAACCCCGGTGTAAGAACGGCATTCCCAGAGGACCCCTTTGTGTCCAGTCCCGATTTCATCATGGTTCGTTTTACCTTGACAAAGGAAGCTTTTGTGGCGCAACTCATAAACAGGTTCTTACACCGGGGTAGAGCCCGAGGGCTCTAGGGGAGGGGTTGTGGGGGTTACAACCCCCCCTTTGAGGGTGATAGATTCGATGAACTCTGGGAAAACACGCCGTATCGGATAGCAACCGCGAAAGCAGCCCATCTCAACACCGATTATAACCAGTCCAACTTGGTGCTGCAACCCCCCTCTTAAAAAATCCTGGATCCGCCCCTGAACAGGCACCTGGCAGGGTGTTGTCTTACCTCATTTTTCTTGCCTTGTAGCTTAGGTTCTCTCCACGTGGCCGTCATCCATAACTCACACGTGAATTGTTGTCTAATGACGTCAATATCACCCAAGTACGAGATCCCACATCGAACAGAAACGATCACCTGTAAGGGTATAGCAAGCTGTTATGGAGAACGCGGCACCATCGCGCACATCTGTCGGACTAGAAACTATCACATGCAGAGGTAAAGTTATAAGTAATGGAGATCCCTTAACGACTAGAAAATACCACCTGGGGTGAAAAGGTGAGGTGCCCGCGCTGTGACGGTATTAATTGTGCCGTGCCGTGTCTAAGCATTTTGATTGGATGATCAGTCATTTCGCGCGATTTGATTGGCTGAATGTTCACGAGAAGGCGAGGTGTCCGCGCTGTGACGGTATTGTGCCGTGTCGTGTCGTGTCTAAGCATTTTGATTGGTTGATCAGTCATTTCGCGCGATTTGATTGGCTGAATGTTCACGAGAAGGCGAGGTGTCCGCGCTGTGACGGTATTGTGCCGTGTCGTGTCGTGTCTAAGCATTTTGTTTGATTGGTTGATCAGTCATTTCGCGCGATTTGATTGGCTGAATGTTCACGAGAAAGCGAGGTGTCCGCGCTGTGACGGTATTGTGCCGTGTCGTGTCGTGTCTAAGCATTTTGATTGGTTGATCAGTCATTTCGCGCGATTTGATTGGCTGAATGTTCACGAGAAAGCGAGGTGTCCGCGCTGTGACGGTATTGTGCCGTGTCGTGTCGTGTCTAAGCATTTTGATTGGTTGATCAGTCATTTCGCGCGATTTGATTGGCTGAATGTTCACGAGAAAGCGAGGTGTCCGCGCTGTGACGGTTTTGTGCCGTGTCGTGTCGTGTCTAAGCATTTTGTTTGATTGGTTGATCAGTCATTTCGCGCGATTTGATTGGCTGAATGTTCACGAGAAAGCGAGGTGTCCGCGCTGTGACGGTATTGTGCCGTGTCGTGTCGTGTCTAAGCATTTTGTTTGATTGGTTGATCAGTCATTTCGCGCGATGATTGGCTGAATGTTCACGAGAAGGCGAGGTGTCCGCGCTGTGACGGTATTGTGCCGTGTCGTGTCGTGTCTAAGCATTTTGATTGGTTGATCAGTCATTTCGTGCGATTTGATTGGCTGAATGTTCACGAGAAGGCAACGTTCCGTACCTCGCTCCGCCCCTTTTCACAATCATACCAAATCTGCTCTAACACTTTTCAGTGGCGTAGCTAATAAAGACCCTTTTTCCAAAATGACAATTTATAGGAAATATATTTGGCGTCCGATCCTATTCCCCTAAAAATTTATATCGTAGGAATGAAATTTTGCATGGTCTGTCTCCTAGCAACGGAACTGCCAACGACTCGAAGCCAGAGCCCAACACGTTTTGAATGTCTCCTCGTTCGCAAAAGAACTCGAAAAAGGTGATCTAAACGCTCGAGCCGTTTTTTGCCGGCCTCTAGAATACATCAATTTACACGGATATAAGCATGAAAAACCATCGAAATGGTCATCGCAGTCATCGCTCGCTCCGAGGTGAAAATTTATACTGCAGCATGATAGCATGCCGCATGATATTAGATGATCTTGATAATGTTGCGACAGTATCAAACTTCTTCTTCAAATGCTACTTGAAATGCAGTAAGATTGATTGATATTTGGGAAAATCGTGCGATAAGGGTTTTTCCGGATTATCTAGAATAGAATTCGTACATAGACTTGCCACAAGTCGACCTCTCTGAGGATCCAACCTCACAAACATTTTTTTGAGAAAGTCTAAATTCGTACCATGTCGGGTCTTTTTAGTCATCATTTACCTCTTTACCTCACTGAACACATGTTTTGCATCGTGATGACACAACTTTGTTTTCTTTGTTTAGTTAAATTACCCTGTAGAAATTTTACGACCTAATCTAGCACATTTGTTTGGCTTGTCATTTAATATAGCACATGTTTCACATTCTTTATTTGTTTTCATCCTTGAGCTATAATTAAAACACGAAACTTATATTCCATAGAGGCCCTATAGACCACGTTATCCCAAAGGCAATACCCTTTCTGTCTAGCCTTACGCGCTTCTTTTGTGCGTTCGGTTCATTTACACTCGTGTATAGCTTTCTCAAAGGTCAAAGAGCGAAAGATATCTGCCACTGCTGGCGTTTCCCGCCATTTTACACGCGTTACGGTATTACGTTTCTACATGTCAAGCGACGCGCAAAGGATGCAACCAAAACAAAGGTACATTATGCGCTGCCTCGTATCACAGCATAATATCCCAAGCAAGATTTTCTTTTATGATCCTATCGAAACAGTTTTAACTTTCGCGTTGAAACCAGCCCGCGGAATTTATGCTTCATAAGTCTTTCTTACAAATGCGCCCTGTATTATGACAAATCGTATCCCGGGAATATTTGTATTGAAAAGAATTTAACAATTGGAGCAGTCGAGATTCTTGGCCAGTGGAGTAAAATTGATTTGCATGTGTTACCACAAAATTCACCAGTACTTTCAGATTTGCTTGGGACATTCGGGCTTTATTCCTTCGCCACATAAATGTCGAACATATACCCAGGCTGTCATTGCTCATTGAGTAATTTAGCAAGTGTATTAACACAGAATCCGTTCCCACGGGACCACCAAAACAGGGTCTTGGTGTCTTGGTACACAAATTCACTTAAGCTTTATTAAGCAGGATAGGAAACAGAAAACATGGTAAATACTAGCTCATCCTAGAACAGCAGCTCGCTAAGTCCGTAATGCTGTTTGAGTACAGTTGTCAAACATGGACAGCACGGTAATTAAAGCCTTTATCCCAAATCCTTTGTGCTGAATGTGTTACTAACAATAAACCCTAGTTTTTCTTCGAAATAATTATACACAAGAAATTTAACGCTTTCTAAGTTATTGATGGTTTAAAAGAAGCTCTAAATTGCGAAACCAATACAGCAAATACATGAAAAGAGTCCATGAGCTATCGTGACTTTTCATGTCTCACCATGAAACATGCGGGCAATTACGAAACCAATTATATGGAGGATCAGCTTTTCAAAAACAAAGTTACCAACCTTCTCGGGTGGAGCTGGTGTTGTAGGACTAGGACTTGGTGAAGGCATTGTTTATAGACACCAAGTACAATGTAAGACGCTTGTTTCTCACTCACAGAAAGGCTACTTTTCGGTTACACGACTTTCAGAAACTAACGGAGTAGTGTCTTGACCGTCGCGAGGGAAAACTGCTGTTGTAACACGGCGGAACTGTCGTGCTTGCTGTAGAGGCTTTCCAAGACAACTCTAAAAGCAGAAACGCGTTCTTGGGCTCAAGAATGTCCCTGTTTGTTGGTCTCTTCTAATTTATGGATGCCTAGAAGCATTTACTTGCTAATTACCATATCTCATGTGCAGATAAAGGCTGTCCATCGGAAGATGCAAACAAAACCAAGAATGCCCCGTCTTTTTAAGTGCGATTGACATGTCTGTGACACCTTCATTTGTAAACTGAGTCAATACAATTTTAAGTGAATTTCTGATTGGCAGTTACTCTGCCTTCGTCAATATTATCAAGCCATACGACGCTTGAAAGTCGGTTTATAAAGTTCTGATAGGGTCAAGTTTAGGAGTATCAAGTAGATTTCTAGCGAGCTAGACAAACTCAGATGGAATTCCGTTTATGAAGAGAGCCTTTTTTGCGAGGATTCAAAACGCAGGTCTAGGCCGTGGTCGGACCACGTGGTCTAGGCCGTGCCTACGCTTGTCCCGGAATGGTCCTCGCACTTTCTGCAACAATTATTTTCCCCGGCGGCCGATTTATCAGGTCCTTCGAAATTTTGACAAGCGCGCCCGGTATTTCAACATTGACAGGACGAAAGGCCTTGAAATAGAAATGCATTTTCCTGGGACAATGGCTAAATTCCTTCATAGGATTTGTTATGAACTGAGACAAAGTGCTCGAAGTTCCCAAGTGGATAAGGATGTTATCGGAAATCGAAACTTAAAAAGCGTGTTTCGAACGTGAGTGCTTCTCTGGTGCGCACCTATTATGCACTAGTCATTTGCTTCCACCGACCCCCCACCCCCGCGACATGCGGGGATTTTGTCAGGCAATACTGGGGGAAATATCAGTGGTTTGTCTTGTATTCTTGCCCCGATCCCCAGGGAGTTTACTTCAAATTGCTATGGCTCAGATAACCGGCCGGGGGAATGGCGGGGGAAACACACAAAACACCTGTCTTTTCATTTCGGCAAAGACACAGTACTGGTTTTGACATATTAGGGAAGTTTCTTGTATCCATCTTGTGGAGGGTGGAATTTGTCCCTTGGGTGGGGGAGGGGGGCCTAGGGGTTTGCGGTGATGCGGTATTGGCTGTGTTTTTGCTCGGTTTTGCGGATAAAAAGCTTAAAAGTTACGGTTATGCGGTATTTTCAAAGTCTACGGTGTGCGAAAATTGGTGAAATAGTCTGCGATCGATCACAAGGTAATTTGTGTACAAAAATGCGGTATTGCCGTGTTTGCGAGTTCTACGGTTAACGGTATTTAGTGTCCCGAGACTCTCGAATTGCAGTAAAACACAAGTTACACACTGGCGGATGGTTGTAGGGCTCAAGACAATCTTCCGCTCACGTTTTGCTTGAATAGAAGGTCTCATTGCCATTGGATACCACGGAATCGTTAGCGGAAACGGCATTGATTGACTTCGCGTGTGATTTCGGCGCCATTTAAGATATAAAAGAAAAACGTTTTTGCCGTGAGCGGTATTCCCGAAAAATCTGTGCGGAAAGGCGGTATTTTCGAAATTTTTGTGCGGTTTTGAGAACCCCCATAGGCCCCCCTCGTGTAGGAAATGTTTCCCCGGGGTGTAGGGAATTTGCCAAGGCGTTCTCCCTGGTAGGCGGTGGAATTATTTCAAATTTGACAACATCTGTTTCATATTCCCCTGCTATGTCGCGGGGGTTGGGGGTCGGTGGAAACAAATGACTAGTGCATAAAAACTCTCATGCCGGCACAACAACAACACAACACAACAACAAACAAACAAACAACTCAAAACAGTTTATTGTGTCCTCCATAAATAAGTAGACTGCACTGGAAGAGCGGATAGAATTATGTGAATTCTTTCTTTGGCGTAATTCGGCATGTCTCCGCAAGACATGATTGGGATTCCTGTGTTGACATGTTATCTTGCTTGACGGAGGCATTGTGGGTAAATTTAATGGCAGACGGACGGAGGCGTCTACTCGAAACCACGAAAGCCTTGAAAGGTGAGAAAACTGCCAGAGTGTTTTTATATCCTATGTGCTATTATTCAACGCACCTCTGTTAGAAGATGATATACTGCTTATTTCTCTACCAAATAGTTCGCAATGAAGCAGTGTAGTGTTAGCGTGTTAGCAGTGTTAAACTGCTGTGTGTGTTCTACGAAACAAAGAACGGTGCGAGTCATGTATCGGCCTGTAAAAAAAGTAAAGAAGCACAAATTACGTAACACTTGAAACCCTTCTTTATCATGCATTCTATGAATATATAAATTATAGCACTCTATAAACTGAAAGAGTATGGTAAAAATGGCGTTCTCCCTCGTTCTTTTGTGCTCGACCTATCTAATCTTTTACAATGGTCACTAGCATACAGTAGCTGTCAACTCACCGGCACATTGCATTGGGCGGGTGTCACAAGATTTTGAAGCCTGTCACCTGCATAATGATTACAAACAATTCTTGATTTGCAATCATTCCTTTGGGAATATAATAACAAAAGCACGGCAGCCATGTTGGTGACCTGAATAAAAGGAGCAAATGAACTTTCTTTTGTTCTGCACCACCAACATGGCCACCAGTGACGTCACATGCAAACCAAGAATTTCATACATTTACTGTATTTCACCAGCATTGTCACTCTCGGGTTTTTTGTGTGCATTTTCTGTATTTACCTGCCACGTAAGGGAGAATAAGCTCATCACGGTTTCTGCTGCCATTTTGTTGAGTAGGCAAGAAGTTCAAAATCGCACATAAACACTGCAAATGCAAAGTGAAATCATTGCAAAAATATCAAACATATCAACAAAATATTAATCATAGCATTGAGATAGTGACTGAAACAGTTTACCTGCAAAGTTTGGAGGTTTTACAGCTACTGTATGAATTGAGCAATTGCATTTTTAATACTTCATACTGATGCCTGTAAAATCTGTGTGCATCAATGTGTAAAAAGCCTGTCAAAATACAGGATAGATGTGGAAAACTAATAACTACAATCGCTCGCTTTAGGGAAAGTGTAGGAAGCTGAAATTTAGTACACTGATTGCTTGGGCACTGAGTATTTTGTTGTTAATAAGTGCAATATTTTCGCAATGATTTCACTTCACATTTGCAGAGTTTATGTGGGATTTTGTAATTTTTGCCTACTCAACAAAATGGCGGCGGAAACCATGATAAGGCCTCTCTAACTGCAAACCCTTACACCCCCTCCTTATATGAGGGAGTACCCCTACAGGCCTCTAGAAAAGGTTCATGTACAGTACTATACAGTATTTCAAAAACCATCCAGTAAGATGTCAGTCGCTTTCTCATGTGCATATCATTATTGCAGTATGAGTCAATGTCACATGAAAGATAGGAAAAATGGAAGAAATGATATTTGAAAAATCTAATTCCCTTTTTGTTAGATTCATTCAACAGAAGCAACAATATCCAAGAGAGCTGTCCATAATATAGCACCAGTATGGAGTGGATGATGTCATTCTTAGCATTGACAACAGTTTTTGTTGTGGTCTTGATAATGTTGTTGTCTGTGTACTTCTTCAAGCCTTCTCTTTTTATAGATGCAATACAAAGGTAGGTGATCTGGTCTGTGTGTGTTTGTTGGGGGGAGGGGGCCTGGGAGGGGGAAAGTGTAGCATGGCAAACCATATTTTGGGGCCCTGGATATTAAATTTACCCAAATACAATGGCCATTTGAAGACAATCGATCGGTAGATTTTCAGTATAAATTGGATGGGAGGCTGAGACCCCTTTCCCTCACCACTCCCCCACACCTGCTACGGGCATGTTCTGTCATAATAATCATAATAATCATAATAATCACACATACATTTGGGCCCCACCAAGCCAACGACGTAGTAGAGTTGTACTAGATGTACCATAGGATTATATTTAGTGTAGCTTTGTAATCGTTCACATGACCTGAACTCATGGTTCACGGTCCAGGTGTCATGGCTGCCCTCTTGATTAAACTGCTTGTGAGTGAAACTCAACTGGTTGTTCCCTTTTAATACTGGTGCAAAAAGGACGGTATAGACCAATTTCGGTATACTAAAAATTATTCTTGCATCTGAGGCTCGCAGAGGAATAAATCAAAAGAAACCGCATCAGCATCGAAAAAATTAAAAATTTATTTATTTTGCTTTATTCTCCTGACCCTCATTTTTCAAGTTGGAATTTTAATATATCGAAAGTGGTCTACTGTATTATACAAATTTTGTCAAATTTCTGTTTTGAAGAGTTTTAGAGAGCTAATTTGTGTATCTAAACACTGAGTATACTGGTATTTCGCTAGGGAAATAGAGATTTGTAGAAAATTTCCAATTTTATAAGAGTTTGTATAGGAATTGGCAGGGCAAAATTGATGTTCAGTTCACGAAACAGTAATTTTGTGTTCATTCCTTTACGTCTAAGGTGGAACATGTTCAGAGCTTCCTTCTCCAACAAGAGAATAAGAATAGGTGATTTTGAGTTCTCCTATATTGAGAGAGGTAGTGAGAAGACAACAGAAAAGACCATTGTCTTAGTTCATGGATTCACTGCTAGTAAAGATGTTTGGTGCCAAATGTCCCATGCATTACCCAAGACTTACCATCTGATTGCCCTGGATTTACCTGGCCATGGCAAAACTACCAGGAAACACCATGATGATTTTAGTATTCCAGCACAAGTGAGAAAGTTACACCAGGTATTTGGAGGAACTGGAAGAAACTTCTATTTAGTTCTGTAATTTTTTTTAGGATCTGCCAGGCTATACACAGTCTATGCTAAATTGAACACGTCATTTGTGACTATTCATACACCTCCCTTGAGTAAATATGACCCTGACCCACCCCCTGGGATTTCCATGAACAATACTGTGATTGTATATGAAGTATAATGCATTTGACACCCCCGCCCCCCCAATGTTTTTTAGGGGTCAAAATCAGCAATCTGTTATTTTGGTGGTTTTCTGAACGAAAATGGTTTGGGTGGCATTTTTTCTGCCTACCATTTTTACCTTCAAGTACCCCTCGGGACTCCACCCCTCTGGAATTTCCCAATTCAGTTCCATGGGTGAGGTGTGGACCTTTTTCTGGGATCACACATCTGAGCTCTACCTGCATGACACATTATTTTAGTGGACAGGTTGTTGTAGATTAAATTGTTGACAGGTGTTCATTTATTCCCTTAGTTCATACAAGCATTAGGAATTGACCAGAGAAAGTTCCATATTGCTGGGAATTCAATGGGTGGCCACATAGCTGGAGTATATGCAGCAAAGCACCCATCATTGGTCGCATCAGCAATTCTCTTGTGTCCTGCTGGAATTGATGCACCACAACATAGTGAATACATCAATGAAGTTTTGAAAACTGGACAAAAGAATTATCTCATACCTGAAACTCCTGAAGATTTCCAAAAAATGATCAACAAAGTGCTTCACAAGAAAGTTACTATACCCTACTTTATAGCCAAGCTATTTGCTGATGTGAGGAAACCATGCAAAGATTTCTATCAAAAAGGTACAACCCAATGCAGTGCAACAGCAATGGGTCTTGCCCACCACAACGATCCACAGGAATCAAGATACCTTTTTCTGCAACTGGATTATTTTCATTCAGGGGCACCTAATGATCATTTTCAGTAAAATATCTGTTCGGATTTCACTGCGAGAGCTGAAATTTTGCTACAGAATTTTAAAGCTTTAATTTTTCATATGTAGTTTATATAGGGCTTCTGGAAAAACATGGAAAAAATATACTGAAATTATGCAGGATTTGAGGGCAAAATACACTTAAAAGTATGCAGAAAATCTTCAATTATGCGGGAAATTGCGCAGGATTGTGTAATAATTTTGAGGGAGATGTTTAAAAAATTACGCGGAAAATAGTCAATTACACCAGCTTATGTCAGCTTTAATGCCATAATATGGTAACCAGCTCCTTGCATAAACTAAAAGCTTTCTCGGTTGGCACATTTCCCCTTGAAGTTTCTAAAATCCTAAACTAATCACAGTAAAATACTGCAGGTGTGAGGTGTTCATCTTTATTTGTTATATTTATTTTTTTAGTTTTAGAGGATATTATTCACCCAGACCATCGTTTCCTTCTCCATCATGTTCTTGAGGATATCCATGCACCTACTCTGGTTCTGTGGGGGGTTGATGACAAGGTATGTAGTATAGTATGATTTTTTTCTATAAATTATGTACCTGCCTTGTACCCTCTACTGATTTTTGAGGCAAGAGTGGTCAACTAGGAGCGAAATAGTACGAAAGGCCTCCCTTGGTCATTTGTGTCAGCAATAAATCCTTCCAAGAGTCCTTTGCATAGAACGCTTCTCAGTCTTTCCTCGCGTTCTCTGTCTTTCCAATATTTTTCTGACTTACGCCTAAGGAAGACGGGTCATAAAGAAGCTATCGGAAGAATACTTGTAATGTGGTTAGGTGCATTTTGATTCTTTGTAAAGGGCCAAGTTAGGTAAAACTCTAGCACTACCACTGGAAAGAGCTCTCTCAAATTAGTGTTCCAGCCAAGTTTTAAAATTTTAAGCTTAGTGTGCAAAAACAGCTTACTAAAATCAAATTGCAGCTAAAAATTCCAGTTGAGTGAGATAATATAAGTAGCTCACTGTGTTTGCTTGGCAAAATCTTGCACAAAAGCAAAATTAATCATGGACCAAAGATCAAAGTCTCTACAAAGTTTATCTATAAATTTCATCTTAGAAAAAAGATCTTGTCTGAGTGTTGAAACCCACTAGACTGCTGCTCAGTCACTTACATTTCAGCTTAGAAAAATATGTTGTTTAAAAACTGCATTTTTAACAAATTATTATTTTTCTCCAGATAATTCATGTCTCTTCTGTTGATGTAATAAAAGAGAAGGTCAAGAATTGTCAAGTCCAAATCTTAGAAAGGTGTGGTCATGCCATTTCCCTTGAGAGGCCTTTTAAAACTGCTAAATTGATTAAGGAATTTCTTGATGCTTTAGAGAATCACTGAGAAATTTGTGTTACATTTTAAAAATTCGAAAAAACGTGAATGTCTGAACTTAATGAAAATCATTTAATATTGCAACACCAATTAAGGAGACTGAATTAGATACTGTAGCATCGGTAATAGACATAGTGTTTTCAGTTTTATATTTTTAAGAGGTCCAACGTAAAGTTGTGTGCCATGTAGCAATGTGAATGTGAAAAATGAGCATGAAGTTATGAGGGATGCTAATGGCTGCTTTACAACCTATGTAAGTATTTTTCTTGGCAATGTTGCCTTGAGAGAAATACTGCTGAAACGCCATGGAGTCACAGGAATTAGTTTTTGTAAGATAATAAAACAATTTAAGTGACTTCAGTGGGATTTGAAAACCCATGACCTTTGGCTTTCATGTTCCTACACTCTGCCGACTAAGCTATAGTAATAGAGTAAGCTGGCAGCAGGTTGTGTTTTTTAAGAGATGAATATATTATTGTGTGTTCACCTAGTTTTACTAGGGACACTTGCAGGTACGTTTTATTGCATTGTGGGGCTCAATGAACTACAACAACCTATATTGTACTGTACAACATACACGATATCTTGTTGTATAAAATCAGGGACCAGGTTGTGGTCTTTTTTAAGAGATGAATATATTATTGTATGTTCACCTAGTTTTACTAGGGACACTTGCAGGTACGTTTTATTGCATTGTGGGCTGAATGAACTACAACAACCTACATGTAATGTGACATACACAATCTATTGTTGTATAAAAGCATTCACATGAGTGTATGGTAATTTTACAGCAAGGAAAGGAAAGCTTGGGAAATCATTCTACACACAACATAATATAATGTTTTTCGCAATGAATCATAAGCCATAAATTTTAATAGTGTCATATAATTAATTTCTAAAATTACAGATATTAATGGGGTAAAGTACAAATAGGGATAGGCCTTGAAAGTCATTAATGATTATGAGAATTATTTTAATGTTTAGGAAATAATAAAAGACATTGTATTATTTGACATTCTGTTTGGTTGATCTGCAAAAGCTGTCAGAAACAGACCTTCGAGAGTAATCTCTGCCTAACATAAACCATGTTATAAAACAATGCAGCCCAGTGTTAAGTATTTAATGAAGGAGTTATTATTTAAAAAAACTGATTTTATCTAGCCTCACAGATACATAACACCCTTATATAGTAATGGAGTTAAGAATAAGAAAACTCCAAAACTAATAGTTAACACAAAAAGTTAGTACTACTGGTACTGGTACAAAACCCTTGCCTATTCCATAATGGTGCCCTAAACCAGGGCCGAAATTGCGACCAGAAAATTCAACCTAGTCAACAAATGGCGATCCCCCTTTTAGGGCTCGACTTTCCAAAGAATATTTAACTACTCATATATAAATATATAACTACTCATTCCTCCCAAGAACTATTCATACATGGAACTGTCTTACTGCTGACGTTGTGAGCGCTGAAGACCTGCCATCATTTAAATCGGCTCTTACACCTGCTATAAGAGCGCTCAAGGTGCCCAACCACCTTCGCAGGCTCGTAGGTTAGTGAAACCGATAACTATAATAGAAAAAGTATTCGTTTCAGGGGTGAAAATTATCGACTAAAATTCAATCTTGTTAGAGCTAAAACGTGCTTCCCAATGTTAAATTGTAATTTTCACACAAATGATATATTCGAATTTCGTATTAGTGCCACTTTAATATGGTAAACCAACTCCTTGCGTAAACTAAAAGCTTTGTTTGTCAGGTGACCTAAACTAATCCAGACTAATCATAGTAAAATGTGACTGGTCTGAGTTATTCTCAGAGTTGGTAAAGATGTGGCATTTTTATTTTAAATTTCGTAGTAGTGCCACTTTGATATATCAGCTTTACAACAATATGGTAAACCAACTCCTTGTGTAAACTAAAAGCTTCGTCAGGTGACGTAAACTATAAATCACGGTAAAATGTGACTGGTCTGAGTTATTCTCAGAGTTGGTAAGGATGTGGCTTTTTATTTTAAATTTCGTAGTAGTGCCACTTTAATATGTCAGCTTTACAACAATATGGTAAACCAACTCCTTGCGTAAACTAAAAGCTTTGTCAGGTGACCTAAACTATAAATCACGGTAAAATGTGACTGGTCTGAGTTATTCTCAGAGTTCGTAAGGATGTGGCTTTTTTATTTTAAATAAAAACACTTTTAAGCTTGCTAAGTTCACCTTAACCTTGATTCTACCTACCGGATATTTTGACTAACGACATATTATATATCTCATCAAAATCCTTTGCTTGAGAAAGCAATTAACTTATGATCTTTATTGTTGTATTATGTTTTATTAGAATGTCATGTTGCCTAACTTTCTGCCATTCCATGTCTAGTTTTTTAACAATTTAATTTATTTGGCCTACGCTCTAGACAGAATTGGTAAACAATTTCCAAGCTTATTATTCCATTGCCTATGAGCAGTTGCTGAAACTGAAGCAGAACTGATCACGTTTGACTGGCATAATTACGTTTAATTACGCTAACTTCACTTTAAAGTATCTATCCACAGATAGAGTGGAGATAAGGAATTAACCTCTTGTGTGAAAGCTAACGTGCTAATGAAATGGTCCCATGTGTGCTTATGAGCGTTGGCCCTAGTAGCGGAGAAAGAGAAAAAATCTCTGACCCCGAGAGGGATTCGAACCCACGACCTCCGGAATTGTACATCCGATGCTCTACCAGCTGAGCTATCAGGTCAGACTGGGAGCAGGTAAATATTAATGTAAATATTCTTTGATTACAACAATGTAAAGCGCTTAGAACTATTTAGATATAGGCGCTATATAAATGTTATTGTTATTGTTATTGTCGGGGTATATTAGATGTTATGGTCGCGGTAATGTAGTGAATATGTAGATGTTCAGGCAAGCCTGTGGCCGCGTAGCACTAAGTTCAACAGAGTGGAGATAAGGAATTAACCTTGTGTGAAAGCTAACGTGCTAATGATATGGTCCCATGTGTGCTTATGAGCGTTAGCCCTAGTAAGCGGAGAAAGAGAAAAAAATCCCTGACCCCGAGAGGGATTCGAACAGATACTTTGCCCGTCACAACTGTCTGCTGTAGCCCGCGGTGCATCATGGGAGAAACTAACCCAGTACATTGTAGAATCATTTTGCAGGGTGATAAGTATGGCTATCCTTAAAGAGCCTCTGTCAGCCTCCATTTTGTCAGCCTAGCAACATACCGAGACAGAGAAAGCATCCATTTCCATCGGCTGATTTAGGGGATGTAGTGCAATATTTTCGATTGAATTCGATACATGAATAATAAAACTTCGTTTTTAGAAGACTATTTCAAGATTTCTACACGTAATTCGTTGTCTGATGTCGACTGAAAACAATAACAAAGGAGTGGCTGACTAGGGCTCTTTAAAAGCAGTGTCCATGATTCTGTTTTGGTACACCTATTTGGTCCCATGACGCATCGCGGACTACAACAGACAGTTGTAGTGCAACCTTTTCTGAAATAGGTATATGCACGCACTGCAAATTTAATTGAGCCAATCACAATCGAGAGAAATCACCACTTGCTCCTTAATGGCTTTTCTCTCAGCCAATCACAAGCCGAACCAATTACTAAGTAATTATGCAATTGTATTTACTAAAGAATTTGATTGGCTGAGAAAAAACGAGTAGCCAATGAGAACGCAAAGCAATCGCAATTACATAACAAGTGTTGACAGTCATGTGAAATCCGCTCTATTGTATACAGCTATTTTATTAGAGCAGATTTCAGATGACCATCGTGAAAGTAAACACAATTGTGCAATCACTAGCCAATCAGAAACAAGAGTAATTACAACTTACTGCTGAATGGTTTCCAGCCCAGCCAATCAGGAGCCGAACCAATTGGCTAGTAATTCCTTGCTTGTAATTAGTTCGCAATTTGATTGGTTAATAGAAATAAGCAGCCAATGAGAAAGCAAACCAATTGCAAACACGACGGTCATCTGAAATCCGCTCTAAGGTTATCGGAGCAAACGCGACCGGGAAATGAAGCAAAATTTTTATCGTTTTATTCTTTTAAAATATTTTGATACTTTTATCTTTTTTATACAGTTTAGAGTTTTCTGTTATTTTTTACTGTTTAACAACTACCTGTAAAGCGCTTAGAAACTATAAGCGCTATATAAATATTTGTATTATTATTATAAGATACTAAACGTGTGCTTTGAGATATCTTCAAATATTTGTATTGCTTCCATATTCCCTAGGTGAGCGCCTAAATTTGTCAGTGCTCTATCGACAACTTTTTTGTAATAGCTGTATGTTTAAATGCAGTTTACCGACGTGTGATATAACTGATACATGCAGTTTAGATATGCAAACACGAGTGGATGTTGTCTACATACAAAAGAAAAAAGATTTAATTTTCTCTTGCTACTTAGTAAGTATTGTCAATAAGGACTGACCAACGCCCCACGGGGTTCTAGAGGTGTGGTACGTCGAGAGATAGATCCTCATTTCATTTTCTCGTCCGAAAGACGTGAAAGAAACTTCGCAACACTATTCCGACCTCCGGCTTGGAATATAACCCAAATCACAACGGTGAAAGGTTTGGGTCAGGCGCACTCCCAGAGAGATGAGAATACCATTAAACTAGCATCTGCAAGTATTAATGCGACTCTAAATTCTCATATCTATCCTGTAGGAAATATATTGCCTCCACTGAAGATCTTAGTTACTTGGCCACGGAGTCTTTTCGTAAATTTGCTAAATGGTTGTGTGGAACCAGTATTTTGATTTTATTGATTCGTGGGCCCCTCGTGGCATGAATTTCAAATAAACAGAAATACATTTCAGGCTTATCTCGTTTCTGAATTTACAACTAAATGTTTTCCACCTGACTATTCACATTTCCCTCCAGTTTCGACTCCATCGCACATCACGCCTTTTTATGAACTTCAAGTCTTTTCGCAACACCTTACATAAAATATTTTCTTTCCGCCGAAAAATAGCGGTGAGCGCGTTTTTTATCTCAGCGAGACAAATAGCCTTAAATATATAATGAGCACAGACTTTCCTTCATTTGAACGCGTTTCTTGGTTTCACCTCCACGCACCTTCGTTTGTCTGGTTTTGTTTACTGCACTGCATGGTTAATCGCCCTTTTTTGTCTTTTCTAATTGGTAAACTTCGTCATTTTGCGTTGCGAAGACTAGAGAATCCACGCCGTTGGCAAAAACAATAGCTGAACAACGTAAAAGCCAACTGGCTACAAAATCACCCGCTTAATCTTTTATGAGGTCAAGTCCTCTGATTTATATTGTTGCTCGACGAGCGACTGTAAGAATTCAAACCGCGCTCGAGCTTAGCTGTGTCGGTTTAACTAATGAATACTTTGAACACCTTTAGGGAGATTTAACCTTCAATCTGTCGCATGGAATCGGGAATATCTTCCTGGGTTATTGCAAATGTAGGACAAGAATTCCATGTCGCTGAAAACGTGTGAAACTAAAGAACTAAATGTCTCCGTTGGTCGGAATCGAGAATCGCTTGGTGTTATTTTACGAGAAAGCGTTAAGCTTGATACCATGGATAGATGAGAGAGAAACAGCGACTGAGAAGGTGAGTGCATTTTCACTTCACGTTCATTCTTTCATTTACTCGTACTTTTTCTCTTTTATTTTTCTTTTATTTTATTTAATTCTTCCATGGCGAATTTAAATATTAGAAAGAGTTAAAGTTAATAGAGGTTTTTTTTAATTGGTAATTATTGTTAAGCAATAATTTGTTGGGCTGTTTAATTTTCCCCTCCAATCAAAGCTTCAAAACTTGGACGGTCGTGGTATTTACTTTCTTGACAAATAAGAGGCGGTGTGCGGAGACATGAGACGTGACCTTTAAATTGACTAAATATGCTCTGGAATTGTTATAATTTTATGAACCCCACAATTGACCGCATTTGCCAGAGTATGGTTAATTACCCTAGAGGTAGCAAACAGGTAATAACTAGAGCAGTTTCTTAAGTGTTTAATAGAGAGACTTTACCAGGCGTACGAGCAATTTTGACAAAAAGTTGGCAAAAATCCAGTTACTCTAAAGTTTATAGATATAGAACCTCTAGTTGGCTTGATGTTGGTTTCGTTTCGAAGAACTACATGTATACGTTGGTTCGTCCCGCCATGAAATGCTCATGGAAAGCGGAGAAACTAAATTTCAAAGTTCACAGCCTGGAGTACTATAATAGCTATAGGAAAATTCCATGTAAAGTAAAATTCCATACAAATGGCCCTAAATGTATATAAAGTTCGAAGTTCGATTTCTTAACGAGACTAACAAGTATTACTACAGTAGAACCTCGCTTACTCGAACCCTGAAGGGAAGCGAAAATTGATTCGAGGTTTTCGAGTCAGCCGATGGTACTGTAAATGACTGGGAAAGTGTGCCAAGGGAAACAGAATTGAGTTCTAGTTAGCGGGGACTTCGAGTTGTCCGAGTTCAAGTCATCGGGGTTTTACTGTACTTGCATGCAAACCTTTCAAAAGATGCTAAAATAAAGCCAAAAGGTCCATACTTTAGAGTAACCCGACTTTTCGCCACTCGTTGCTCGAAACACTAAAATAATCTGTCCTAAAAGGTTAGCTCGCATTTTATAACAACTCGTATTCCATGACTACTTTTCGTTTTATTTTGATCGTCAAGATGATACTTATAACAGCTAAACCTACGCAAAACAACAGGATATGAAAACAACATGCTGAGTTGAAGGATTTATCAAAAGGACCCTGATATGAAAGTATATAGTTATTGTCCCGCTTGTGTTGTGGCCGCGAACTCTTTTGTTCTACATAGCAATGAAATCTCGAGAGTAAATTTAGAACACTCCAATTTGTATCCAGTGAATTGTATTCAGACACTGATAGCTGATGCTTTTTCATAAGCGACCAGAACTTTTGAATTTACTACAGAAAAGAAATCGAGAGGAAATTAAAAAAAACTCGAATCGAGAGTACTCTTTTAAAAACTCGAATTTGTATCCAGTAACTATTATACAGAGACAGATAGCAAGCGCTATTTCGTTGATGGCCGAACCTTTCAAATTCCTTTAATTATATCATGGAAAAGAAATCAAGGGTAAATTTAAACACATCCATTAACTACTTTATACAGACACAGATAGCTGATATTAGTATATACCAAATCAGTGAATAGTCATTTTCGCGCGCTCTGATTGGTTCCTGAAATAGTAGATATCAAACGCCATTTACTGTTTTGAGAAAACTAACAAAATGGCGGCTCGTGTCGTGCGCGATATTGCGTTTTGAACCTTAATTTACCGTATTTTATTCTACTGATTTGGTATATACTAAAACAACTATCCCCCTCAGGGTCGGTGCCTAGCGGTGAATATATACCTCGACCCTTCGCGTACAGACATAGATAGCGGATGCTATTTCGTTAGTGTCGGAACATTTAAAATTCCTTTAATTTTATCACAAAGAAGAAATCGAGAGTAAATTTAAAGACACTGGAATTTGTATAAGTGTCCGAACATTTAAAATCCTCTTATTTTATCACAAAAAAAGAAGTCGATAGTAAATTTAAAACACTCGAATTTGAAAGTGTCCGAACCTTTTGAATTCCTAAATTTATCGCAGAAAAGAAACTAAAAAAAAAGACCCAATAATAACCACCTCCCTTCAAATAAAAACCAATAATTATATCCAGTAATATTTAACAATTATTCCTCGAGCACGAATGTTAGGCCGAATGGGCTATTGACTCAGAGGCCATGAGGGCGAGAGGAATAATTGTTTTAGTCAAATAACTCTAGTAGGTCAATTTGTATTGCTAAAAAACGTTTCCTGGTCTGGTCATTTGCCATTTTCTGGCTTTCAAATCCGACACGTTTCGCTACTAGTAGGCTATAACTTATAGCCTACTAGTAGCTCAACCAATCAGAACACAGCATTGACAATAGATCACTGGTGTGATTTGACTAAATAGATTTAGGCACTGCCTAAAAGCGTAAGCACCAAACGAAGACCATCCCTTCCCAAGATATGTACTTTTCTCCTTTGATGACGTCATCGATGACGTTATACAACGTGACAATGCAGTTGCATCCCTTTTGACAACTTTACCCAAGTTTGGGTTTCTGAGGTTCATCCCTTCCCAAGAGATATAGTTTCTCTCCTTTGATGACGTCGTCGATGACGTCATACCAAGTGACCATGCAGTCACTGAACCATGAAAAACGAAGTCGATCGTATACCTGAGTTATACTTTGTGTTATTGTATTCTTCCTGCGATACCTATGGTGCTCCACTCTGCGGGTGATGCTTTTCGTTAGCGGCCAATGCAAGTACACGCAGGAGAATAAAATAGACTATAAAATTATTGTACCATCTCTGTTCGCTTTTTCAGAGAAATCATTTTGCCTTGTACATCGTCACGATACATAAGTACCAACATTTAGCCAGTAAGATTCGACAGTGTGCGCTCAGACATATTTGATGAGCACAAAACAAAATACTGTGCACTGGATGTTGATAGGGCCTGCCGGGTTTCATATCGTGGTGCCTGGGCCGAATCTTTAAATATTAAAACTAGAAGTATCTATTGAGATAGTGAGTGCTCGAGCGGAAAGGTACTCTCTCTTGAAAGTGTTTGTTTCCATCCTAGTGTATAAAAACTGAGTCGTCTGAATGTTGTGAACATTCCATGGAATTTAATAAATCATTCAACTGTATACATAATCAGGTTGTTGATTAGTATCTGAAGCCAGTGAAGGATGCCATAACATCAACAATTTGTAGCTGCTTCAGGAATGTTTCTAGAGTTCTCACAAACAGTCCAGAAAAAAGCACTCTTGTTACTACTGAACTTTGGGTCTGTTAAACAAAGTATTCTTTTATCATAGAATTTTACTCGTAACAATTGGACATAAACAGTTGATGCAACGTTTCTGCAGAGTGATTTGTATTAACATGTGAACATCTCCTGTGACTTCTGCTGCAGTTATCGAACTATAGGAGGGGTGTAGACACTTGCATGTTAAATATCAATGTATATGTATGTTTCTGGAATCAGGTTCGTGTGAATATAATTTCTAAAGCAGGATTTTCCATTGCAGTAGCTTCGTTTCTGTTTTGGTAGAATATTCTAGCTGTGGGGCCATTTTCTTGATTCAGTTTGTTCCAAGTAAATATTCTTTGAACTTGTAATGCATAAGATACTCTCTTTAACCAGTTTTTAGATATTGTTTGACCAAGTCAGTCATTTCTGTTCTTGAGATAATTATTCCCATAATAATAGACACTGGTGTCTTACAAATTAAAGCTTGGTGTCTTTTACACTCTGTAAAAGCTTCCAGATCCTCTGTTGATTGTCTTCATTCAAATAATTCTGTCACAATTTTTCATAATAATATAACAACGTGGCGCCTTGTTCCATAATTGTACAACAACTTCTTGTACATATCAAATTTGTAAATGTTGATTGGAAGCAATGGTAACAGTTAACTTTGCCTCCTGTGACTGTTTTTTTTTTCTCTCTCTCTCTGCCATGATAATAAACAGTGTCATTCCCTTGATTTGTTGCTTGCTCACAGGGCACCAGTGTACTATACATGTCCAGTCTTGTTATCATTTTCCATAGGAAAAATTCACCATAGGAAAAATTCAACTTGTGACCACTGCAGAGTATGTTGTTACGGATGATTCATTATGCCACTAGGCTGGATCTACAAAAGAAAGGAAGAATAAAAAATAAGTTAAAATAAGAAAAAAAAAAGGAAATTACAATTATTATAGTTTACTTACCTGGGCAAACACAATGGATTTAAATGACGATTATTGCATAACGGCGACAGTGCTATTTTTGGAACATCTTTTGCCCCAATTAGTGTATTCAGCTTAATGTAAGCTGTGGCAACTGTACCAAAAAAGATTGGATGATTATAGCTTTTAATAGCTCATTTTGGTAATCTGGTCCACAGGCAATTGAAGTGTGAATAGTACAAGTGTTGGGAAATTCCCTACTGGCATTTTATTCGGCATTATTACTGCTATGTACTACAGCAGCTATACTATTAGCTGCTCGATTATATGATAGTCCTTTGCTAATTGATTCTATATACTATTAAATGCACTGCAAGTTTCTAGTGCTATCATTTCAAGTCTTTTTTCCTCATCTAGACGATATTGTAAGCTTGGTGCTGATTTTAAGCCAGATAAACGTTGGTAGGTCATTGGTTCTATAACACAAGAAGATAAAGCCTTTACTCTGCTTAAACCAACATATGAAAGACCAAAAGTTGTTTCTTTCTTTCCAATATCAACCCAGGCTTTGGGTAATGTCAGGCCTTGGCTTTTATGGATGGTTATAGCCCATGCAAGTTTAAGAGGCAACTGCTGCCTTTCATGAATGCCATCTCCTAAATGAGCTGATACAGTTATAGGGCATATTGGCACACAAGATGGAGTTGTGTCGCTTATAGATGGACCTCTATAGTTATCAAACTGAATAATTACTGCAATGGGTAAATCAGGAGGCTGGTGATCTGTCTGATAGATTATACCTCTCACAATTCCTGTAGCTCCATTACACAGACCAACACTAGGCCATAAATTCATGGTTAGCATTACTTTAGCACCTTTTGCTAAAACAATGAAAGGTTCTAAGCCGGACATTTCATCAGGTTTAACTTTTTTTGCCAGTGCTGAGGAATGACGAGCATTAATATTGGCAATTGTTTCTCCAAGTTTCTTGAGCTGGTCATAATTGTAATTACCAACTTCGTCATTACTGTAGAACAACCTTGTTGCATTTTCAAACTCCTCTAAGTGTGGGAGTTTTACTGGTTGGCGGGTTAACAGCAAGTTCCAGTCATCAACAGTTGATTCACCTTTGCGCAACCGTGAAAGTAAATCACGGAATTTCACTTGATCTGGGTCAGAGCCCTGAACACGCTGATTGACAGTGAGTTTAACAACTTTATCAAACATTCTGTATGCAAGATAACCCTGTTCGCCAATACTATTACTTGGCTTAGCATGGTAAAGAGGCTTGTCACCTACAGGTGGTAACTGACCAGGATCTCCTGTCAAAATTATTGAAAATCCTCCAAAGGGCTGATCGTAATGACCTGTAACCTGTTTACAACGTTTGTCTATCCAACCAAACATAACTTGGCCTAACATTGAGTACTCATCAATGATTATGTACTCTTTACCCTTAAGAGTTTCTTGCAATCTGCTCAAGCTTTGTCCTGCAAGGTCTTTATTGCCTCTTGGTCCAACAGGAAGTTTTAACAGGGAATGGATAGTAACTCCTTGTATGTTAAATGAGGCTTTGCCAGTTGTAGCAGTTACTGCACACTTGTGTTTTAAAAGTGCACGAACAGCATTAATGAGATAGCTTTTTCCAGTTCCAGCTACTCCATTTAAAATAAGGCATAGAGATTCCTTGTTGTTTGAAAAATCCTCAGAATGGGACTTTATGATATTATATGCCATGTCTTGCATTTCACTAAATGTAGCAGTGTCAACAGTTTCATAATTTGGCTGAGCATTTGATATGCTCTGTTCCTTTTTCACTTTGACCCAGGTTGGCATTTCACCAATCTGTTGTTCAGTATAATGGCTTCTGTCTTGGTGCCAGTCATAATCTACCTCTAAACCATCATGGGACTTTTGAAATGGTGTGTGAAGGTCACATAAGATCATCCATTCCTCTCGGATATTTGTGTTGGGTTCTAAATTATCACTTTCATCGTCTATATCTTGTTGGCTTTTGATAACTTCTTGAAGTTTGTCAAACCAATCTGGTACATTTTTTTGTGCATATGATGTTTCAAGGAATTCATGCCATTTTTCAATGAAATTCTCATTTGATGGTTCTAAATTATCCCATGCATTATCTTGTGATATTTTCCAAGGCTTGTATCTTATTAACTGATATTTACAATAAAGTGAGAAATTTGGCCCTTTTGGATTTGAGGAGTATGTAGGGAAAACCCTTGGTATTACATTATCAGGCTGTTTAGTGAGCTTCTTATTTACAACTTTGTACTTGGTTGCAAATTCTACAAAATTTAGGTTATTTATTTCTGGTGATTTGTCATAATCAACTCGATTAGCATAAACATCTAGAAGGGAATTCTCTGAGCAAACCTGAGCTTTGTCAATAGATGTTTTTTTCAACTTGCGAGACCCATTTAAACTAACAGGTATGACATTGAATGATGAACTGTGAAATTTCAAGGAAAGCAGGTGATGCATTATCTCTTGTGCAGCATAATCTCTTTCACCAAGTGTTTTCATGATCACCTTTTTGATGGCTCTATGAGGACTGCTATTATTTGCTGCACTATTAACAATTGTATTAAATGCTGTTTTTAACAATGGTGAACGGGGCTCACCTTTAGCTGCATATTTGGTGAGGTATTCCACACATGCATAGTGGTCAATAACTACTTGGATATCACAGTTTGCTCGCCAGGTTTGTAATTGGAGCTGTTGATTGCTATTTAAACGGGAATCATTTCTTGCAGTTATAATCTTTGCTCTGTATTGGATTTCATTACTCTTGCTATGAACAGGTTCAAATACTAATTTAGTTTGAGGGCAATGCTCAATAGGGAAATTAAACCGGCATTTCAATTCCTTCTCATTGTTCCGTTTTCTTAGACAATAGCCACTGCTGCATCGAGTGTGACGCTGAACCATGTTCAGTAAATCACAATAATCTGAGTCCATATCATATTGTAGAATATCTTTGTAATTCTTTTGGCAAGGATGTATCTCTGGTCTAACCCACATGTCTTCTTCTGGGGGATTAGGATTGATGGTGGTGAGCAACCAATCTACATACTGACATGCTGTCTCAGCAGCTTTATTACCAGCAACTATTTCTTCATCTAGGCTTGTAGCATCTTCAAGATCATGATCATGCTCATCTTTGTATTTCTGGGCCAAAAAACCCTTAAGTGCAATCTTAGTAAGCTCACATAAGCCTGGGTCATTTTTCAGCTTAGCTGTACCATGGCAGTGAATACTACCCCGACCTTGGTACTCAAACCTGTACCAGTGCCACTTAGCATCAAGAGTATTGTACAGCCAGTGTTTAATAAAGCTGTCTAGTCGCTGAGTGAAAAACCAATCAACAATGTGTGGATTGCTTATAACATTCTGGCGTCTGTCTGTGCTAGTGCTGGCAGTGTCACCAAATAAAGCATGCAGCTGTGGCCAGTGCATATCAGCAGCGGAAAATGTAAAAAAGAATGTTGGTGTACCAACAGTGGTCACAATGGCTTTAAGGTCTTCTCTAACCTTATGCCAATATGCATTTGTGCCAGAAATGTTTGCAACATATCTAGAAACCTTTGACATGAATGCTGCTGAGTTATTATTAGCGGCCATCTCTTGTAACTCATCAATTGTCATATGTGCCTCGCCTGGATTTTGTTTTAAAAATATCCCACTTTGCTGTAAGGTACGCTTTCTCTGAATCATGTCAAAAGCCCAGTATGAAAACCTTGGGTGGCTAGCAAAGCGATAATTCCACTGACCACAATTGGCCTCTGCAAATTTTAGTAAATGTTTGATACTTTCATGAAGTGACACATCTCTGACAACTGATGGATTAGTTGGATCACCCTTCCCATCAGGAAATAATGTAGGGAATGCCATGGTGGCAAGAAATGGCGTATTGTACTCATTTATAGGGGCATCATCATTAGAAGGCCAATTCATAGGTTTGTCTGCAGAGAGTTGATTCTTAATTGCTTCCAATTCTTGCTGTTGCTGTTGACCAACTGGTAAAAAGGTACTCATTTCTGTTGATTTGTCATATACAATATCATCTACATTTTCTCCACTTGGGCCCAGGTCTGGCTCATTTGTTTCTTCTATTAAAATTTCATTATCAGACTCAACAGTCAAAAGGCTAGAGGGAATACCATTATCTGGTAAGCAATTCAAAGCATTGCTATCAATGTTTACATCTGCATAATGTGGATTATTCTGTATAAGCCAGAGAAGAGCATTATGTACTTTTTGCTTTCTTACATTGACATCTTTAAATGTGTTGTCTTTTCCTTTGACTTTCACTATAATCACAGATAAATCCTTAGGATATCTTGGCAAAGTGGATGCAAGTTCTTTTACATTTTGTGGCAAGTTTATACAATGGCCAGAATAACCTCTTTGACCACCAGGTTTAATATATATCCGCATTATAGGCAATGCACGAGCAATCAACATTTCCTCAGTTTGAGTTAATCCTTGTAACTCTTGTGGCACTGGGCTAGGGACCATTGAATTTTCAACAGAAAATGCCTTCGGTATTTGCTTATCTCTTGCACAACGTAAACAATTATAGGAATCAGATGGTTTCAACAATCCTTTCAATGGCCACACCTCTTTGCAAATTACACACTGATTCATACAGTATTCAAGAGATTTATGGAAGTTCCTCATGTTTAATTTTGCCCAAGGTTGTTCATGCAAAGGACCATCTAATGCTGAGTTAAATCTGTTTAAGTAAATTTGCTGGGGGTCAGATGCAAATGTTCTCTGTGATATTTTATCTATATTAGTGTGATTTGTACACCCTTTCATGTTTTTTGGCTGAGAATAATTATTAGCCACATTCAAGTCTGTTTGATTATTACCATCGACACTGGTTTCATGCGTCTGAGTATTTTGTTCTTTATTTGCCATTTTCTTAGCCTGATATTGTTCCCTTCTCTTTGCCAGTCTTTTTGCCCTGGCCTCTGGAGACTCACAAGATCTATATTCTCTTTTCTTTGCCAGTTTCTCTTCCCTGGCATCTGGCGACAGAACAGATCTTTTTATTTTGTCATATTCTCTTTTCTTTGCCAGTTTCTCTTCCCTGGCTTCCGGAGAATCACAGGCATTTTTTAATATTCTGTATGCCCTTTTTCTTGACAATCGTAATTCCCTAGCATCTTTTGTCTCTAAAAGTCTAGCCTTTAAACATCGAAATGTGTTTTTCTTGGCTCTATTGTCACTTTGTACAGCCGAGACATAATGTAACCCATTTATGTATCCTAAGAAAACTGCAGTTCTATCTGCATTTGGAACATCTGTAACAGGAGCAATAATCTTTGCTGGTGACCCTTCAGCAGAGTCAGTTATATGAATAACACAGTTGAATGAATTAGCTACAGCTTGTATAATAATGTTATCACACCATGTCTGTGGTTGAGACATTTCCATTATGTAATTTTGCCATGAATCATCTCCTAAACTTTCTACATACAGCTCTGGATAGTTATTCAAGTGATTAATTCCAGCCATGCGTATTTCATGGTGCTGTTCAGGTTCGCCAAAATGCTGATGTGAAAAAGCTCGAAAAAAGCAGGAGCCATCACCACCTACGTCAAAAGGCATTAAACCAATCAATGCTAGCTTTTGGTCTAGCATATTCCATGGTGTAATAATTTGATTGCTTGCACTATTACAGTACATACCTCCTCTTAAAGTCTGTGAACCACAATATAAGGTTTGGCTCAATATATCATTGTTAGGACAGAAATACTTCTTTGAATTTCTTTTACACAAAGTCTTAGTCCTTGTAATGTAACAAAAGTAACTGAAAAAGTTCACATTTCTTTTGCTAAAAGCTGCAAAACAGTGTTTGTAATTACTGGCAATAATGTAAAGCTTGGATGAATTAGGGACCTCTTTTTTGATCAGAAGTTTCAGCTTCTTTCTTAGTTTTCTCTTGCCTAACAGTTGCATAATTTTTTTCTCTGGAAATCTAGATGGCTCACGGCCCCTCTTTTGTCTCTTGAAATCTTTAGTACGTTTTCTAACAGAGCTCCTGAAATAACTCTGCATACTATTATTGATATTTCCTTCTGTATGATTAACAGTTTCATCACATAAAAGTACAGAACTACCTGAGTATGAGGTCATCACAGCTTTCAAAGTAGTGTTTTCACTGGTAGTGTCAGTTGACAATGTTGTGTAAAGCTCATTGTTACTGCAGTATAATGACTGGTTTGCACCCATGTCGGGTTTATCATTATGCCATGTTAGGCATTGAGTTATTTTGCTTGGCTGGTTCTTTACCCAAAGCCATACAGCCATCAGACAATGGGTTTTGGACTGTTCATTTGATCCCATACGCCACACAGTCCATAGGCGAAGGGTTAGATTGTATAGTATTGTAGGCTGATTTTTTACCCAAAGCCATACAGCCATCAGGCTATGGGGTTTGGACTGTTCATTTGATCCCATGCGCCACCAGTCCAGAGGCGAAGGGTTAGTTTGTATACCCGCCGTAATAGGCATTGGGTTGATTTGATTACCCGCCTTCATAGGCATTGGGTCAGTTTGACAATCCCACACCGGGGATAATAATCCCTCCAAGTCGGAGGAGACCTGATTATTGCAGGCAACCCCCAAAATATGGGGAGATTTGGTAAAACCAAACGTGTTGTGTTCGATGGCCACCGTCGGACTCGCAAATCGTCTTATTAGTCGTCGAGAAATCTGCTGTGAAAATGATCTCATACCAGTGAATAACATGCTTTGAAAGCTGTGATAGCTTTCAAGAATAGAACTAAAGTGATTCATAACGTTTATACTTACCGAATTCCCAGAAATTTCCACAAACACGTCGCTTCACTTCTGTTGAGTGTTGTGAAATAGCAGCAGAACACGCTTCGTCGAGAAACCAAATTATGGTATACCAAACTGCGTGGCCGACAGGACCTGGTAACAGGCTACTTTTGCATGCAATCAAACGGGTACCCTGTGGCATGTTGCCGCCAGCCCGCCCAAAATCTATTCCGTCTCACATATCATCGTACTGCGCATGCGCGAGAATCAAAGAGGGATAATGGCGAGCTCGTGAGTACGGTACAAACTGGTACGAAAAGAATCAAAGAGGGATAATGGAGAGCTCGTGAGTACGGTACATTTGTAAACTGGTACGAACTTGTAAACTGGTACGAAATTAGAGTTGCTCTCGCTCGCTGCGCTCGCTCGAGCAATTATGAACATACGACCTACATCACAAGAAATAGCATATTGAAGTATACAAAGTTTGGCATTAATCAGAACAAAACTGATCCATATAGAGCCATTCAAAAACTCCAACATTTAAGATTTGTATGGTTTGCCGGACGCCACCCCGGACACTCATACAATTCCTGTTAGATTTTGAGTTTTTGAATGACTGTATCTCGTTCAGTATTCACCAGATTAGCATCAATCTTCGGCATTTTGTATAGTTCAACGTGCGCTTTCTTTGTATTCAATCCAGGCACTCAGGATATGAAACCCAGCAATGCCCCTCTCAACATCCATCCCACGCAATTGTGGACATCCTTTGAAGTTTCCCAAGCTTCCAAACCATTCCACTCTCTTCTGTTTTCATAACTGTGTTATAGCCAAAGACAAACTTTCACATTTGGATGAAATTTGGAGGATGTAGACTTTAGATATCGAGGCCTAAACTTAGAGAGAGTGTCACTTTGATCAGCACAAAAATACATATTTTCTTGAATGTTTGATACAAGCTTTGTGCAGACTGGTTAGAAGTTAGGTAAAGTAGAAGGGAGAAGGTAACAAGTGTTTTTCAATAAAGTAAAAAAATAAAGGCAAAAAAAAAATAACGGCAGCCCAAAAAATATATCTGAAAGTCATTTCCGAAAGCGATGTATTTGTAGTTTTGTTTCTGGGATATGATATGCGATATGGATTTGCATGCAATCTCCTCGTTGTCCTGCATGTTTGAAACAATGAAAAGTGGGCGTTTTATATATACATACCAAACACACTGGGTGATAACTTATCGATAAAGTAAACGTTATTAATGATTGATGAAAAGAATTAGCTCCGCCTTTTAGACATGCCTGCTGATCGCGGAGCAAAACGCGTTAAACGCGGAGCAGCAGAGCTGTTATCACACAATTCCGAATCGAGTAATAGTTTCACGGATTAGATTTCGAAAAACAGCCATAGAAGTAATTTATAAGCTTTTTTGATTGAATTCTCAATTCTCAGTCAATTCTGTTTAACAATAATTTAAAATTTCACAAATGGTGTCAGAAGTTGAAATTTAAATTGTTCAAATTTTGGTTCGATAAGTAACATATAAAACGCTTAATCAGCAATATACATACAAACAATAACTAAAAGCATAGCGTGAAAAAAAAACTAGAAACTCGTAATCGACAATATCTGAAAGCATAGTGTGGAAAAATTGATATAATCTTTAGTAAATTATTCACAAAGTTACAAATATTTTAGCGCACTAGCTATAGTAGTTTACAGAAAAAGGAAATGCATGTTGATGCTTCAGTCTCATGGTAAAAATTTTCGTTTTTTTGAGTGGCGTTCACCATACTTTGCTGACATTTTATCACCACCAGCCTCGGATTCTGTTATAAAGACGACTTCTGATGACACAATAGTAGGATTGGTTGCGCGGGGTAAATGTCCATTTGTTTCAGTGATTGATAACCGATTTTGCTGAAATGGGTTAAATAGTGATCCATCTTACATGTACATCGTAGAAATACTAGCTTTTTTCCTATTACAGCATAGAGATAAACAATGAAATGGTTTTGGAGATATTAAATAGTAATGTGCGTTAAATTCGAGTTTCGTTAATTAAATCGTAGCATACCTCTTGCCATGGAGATAAAAGATTGATCAATCTCGCGTAGACCATTTAAGATAATGGTTATCCAGTTTCAGCCACTTCAAATATAGAAAGTGTTCGTAAGAGAGATAACTATGATGATGCTTTTAGGGGCTACTAGGTGTTAGAAACGCGCAGCATGTCCGTTCTTTATTGTTCCCACTGTCATTCAATACAAAAGTTGTGATGGAAAAGAATGAACACAGAAGTTGGGAGCCAAAACCGCGTTTGAAAAGCGTGTTCATGTTTCTATTATGAACTAAGGAGCCTAAAAGCGTCCTGTTTCGCTATTTTGGTTTCTGTGTTTTTTTAATGCCCCACTGGCTCACTGTCGGGTTTGGTTCGTTAGCATTATTGCCAAAGACCGTTCTAAAGATTACGAAACACTTTTCAATTAAAGTCCCTTAACGTATTCTCAAGCGCAACGAAGAACTAGAATTTAAAAACAACATACAGTTGTAAACAGTAAGGACTATTGAAATATCCTTTTCCAGGCTGAGTCAATTTGTTTTTTCAAGATAGTTCTCATGAATTAATAAAAACCTCCTGCTTTAAAATTCTAATGGCATTCAGGAACGGGCTAATTGAGAATGATAGTTTTTCGTATCTTTAAACCCTTGGATAATTAAAGCCTTTTCTTTGTCGGGTGAAAGTTCGTGTTTTCATTGGGCCATTCCCCCCATAGACTGTAATGCGTTTCCCCTCGTGGTCTGCGGTTTAGTGCAAGACCCTTAAAACGCGGAAAAGTGATATGAAGGCATTCAATTCAAAATGTCGCGCAACTTACATGTAACGGGTTCGTTCAGGGATCTCCCTGTAACTGAACATATAAATCTACCGCGAAGACTCAGCTCGGAACTAAACCCTAACTCCAAACCCATCGAAGCAACTCACGGAGCCCTTAAACCTCTTCGCCGGGATGGCTTTTCCAGGAACTCGGTTTGTTACCATTTTATTGTACTATACCGTTATACTTTAGTTTAAATCATTGACAAGTCCATAGCCATGTATTTATTAAAATCGGATAAATGTTTGACGTTTTAAGCTCCAGGGTATATGTCTAAATAGTTTTTGCTGTGAAACCGTCCTTCCCGTGGTCTCAGAATTGTTAAATACGACAGCGAAATCTCTTAAAATTCATTCATTCGTGCTAATTTACAAGTCATATTTAGATTTTTTTAATGAAACTAAAAGCTTTTGCTTTTTCTCTTGATTCTTGACTCTTGTTGAGAAAAGTAAACCATTAGCTAAGGAGTTCATTTATGTTGCCAGGAAATGGCACGCTTTAGGCGAAAAGAGAGTGAAGAATTATATTCTCAAGTTAAATGGTTCTCTATTGACTCCAGTCGACGTCACTCCGTAAAGAGGGATTCCTTTGATTTGATAGTTAAAATTTATATGTAATGTTCTGCTCTCCGGGAGACTTTGACTTAACTGATAGAAATGGCAAGATAATATGCAAACATATCGAAACTCAGTATGTATTAATCGAAGTGTTTTTGAATGTCTAGTGTTCTGGAAGGGCTTAAACACCAATGCGCTGGGATAACATGGGTTTTAAGACTAGAAAGAAACGTGTAGTTATCACTGCACATAGCGGTTGTTGCTCCTAAGGACTGGCCAACATGCCTTTTTGAATTAATTCCAATTGAAAGACCTTTATCATTAGAAATCGCCGAGGTAAGAAGCCAAAATCGCTGCTTGAAAGATACTCTCAGGTGCACTACTTATTTATAACGACGTAAAGTATTATGATATATTTTCCTAATCATTTATTTTACCAAGTTATATATTCCAGCGGCAATTCAAGCGGATTCGGATTACGAAAGGAACTGATTAGAAGTAATTACTCTCAGAGGAAAATCTTAACTCGAAAACATAACAGTCAAATAAGCAATATACTGTAAAACTTGACAGTCCAAAATGCAAAGCTTGTATGCTTATATTTGCTGGATTAGAAATTAAATTAGAGAGCGAGGGCACAAGTTAGTATTTTTATGGCAATTGTTGAGCGTGGTGAAAAAAGAAAATACCATAAAAGAAAGGTTGGACCTAAGATTTATGAAACAAATAAGCATATTCACCTCCTAAACGTGTAATATTTGCACTGCTCGCGGAATATGTATTGTCTATGGTACCGACAAAGCAGGTATCAAAGAAAATTGCCTGATTTTGTGCCCATTTCAAATCAAAGTCGTTCATTGCTCTGGGAAGGTAACAGATGACTATGGAACTAACATAAGTGTGTCTTACAGAGTCTAACTCTTATTTAGGACTTGATCACCGCGAGGTAAGCGAATATTTTGTTTTTTTCTTCAAAAGAGACCACAAGTCGCAGGAGGCTATATTCCGTATTATGTCGCAGACGTTATCTATCATAGTTAACCAAGAAAATGATTATAGTTATTCAATTTTGGACTTTATTTATCAATATCGATAGCAAAAGAACAAGATTAAGACTATTATATCTTGATTCGCCGTCCGATAATAGCAAGGAACAAAATATTTTCGTTCTCAGGGGAGTCAGTTTTATTATTTTGTAATTATTATGTGCTTTATTTTTATCTGTTAATTTAGATAATCTAGAACATAGATTTCTCTGAAAAGATTGCGAGGGGAGCTAGAGAAGGGAGTATTCTAGCTGTATTTTGAAGACAGACTAATTGCGTGTGCGTATGCTGGTTCAGACTTTAGATATTTATGAAAAAAAAGTATTTTTATCTGTTAATTTAGATAATCTAAAAAATAGATTCCTATCAAAGATAGCGAGGGGAGCTAGAAAAGGGAGTAATTAACAGATTGAGTAACTCTTCTAGTCGCATTTCGAAGACAGACTAATTACGTGTGCGTAAACTGGGTCACATTTTGGATATTTGTAAAAAATTAACTAACCCACAAACCCAACATATATTTTATTTTAGCGAGTGAAAACGTGAAAATTGTGAAATGTAAAACGACTCGTAATTCAGCAGGTGATACTAGAGTGATATAATAGCACGCTTGGAAGCCAATTCTAGACTAGAGAGAGAGAAAGTCCGAGGGTCATGTATTAATTGTACTTTGAAGAAAAATTCTAAAGGAGCCAAATGCCATATAGTGACTTAAGCCTAGTTTCCATATAGTCTTATCTGTCGTATCAGTCAACCGTGAAACAAAAGAATAATTCCAATTTCCATTGTTTCACGGTCGACTGATGCGACAGATACGACAGATAAGACTATATGGAAACCAGCCTTAAAGCCTAGTTTCCATATAGTCTTATCTGTCGTATCAGTCAACCGTGAAACAAATTTCCATTGTTTCACGGTCGACTGATGAGACAGATAAGACTATATGGAAACCAGGCTTTAGAACTCGGCTGATTTTTACAGCTATAAAAGTCGGTGTCTCGCGCTATGCAATTTGAAAACGTCGCTTCATGGGTTTGGGATTTTTGCTTTGTTTTTTGCTTCTGTCCCGCCAATCGAACAATCTTATCCAATCAGGTACTTGCCCAGTTTCGCATAGTGCAGTCTCGATGCAGTCGACTGGCTTTCTGTCGCGACGACAGAACTCAAACTACGTCTTGAAAATTCACAACGCGTAACAACGGTTTTGGCTATAACTAACGACTGCCAAAAGTGCTATCGCTATAAGATGAGTTCTAAGAAGTTTCTAAGATTCCCACTTCTTAGGTCTCTTCATAATGCTTTCCATTGTTTAAGGTTACTGAGTACCTTCGCGCACGTGTTCGAAAAAAAAATCATACACGTCCTTAGTTTAACCAAAACATATCAACCTATATATCGTTGGAAAGCTTATAGAATGGACTAGCGAACTATGGCAAAAAGAAATATTTTTTTCATAATTAGAAATTTTAAAGGTTTTACTAAAAATTCGGGTGTGAGATTTCCAAGAGCTAACGCTGTCGAACTGCTCGACCTCGACTCCCAAGTAACACATTGTTTCAACCCTTAAAGGTGTTTCTCAAAAACCGTGTCTGCGTTTTTTAAAATTTTGCTTTGTTCAAAAGTTATCGAACTTTTAAATTTGGAAGGTCAAATTTTGTAGAATTTTCACGCTCTAAAAATTTAAAAAATTCATAACTTTTGAAGTAAACAAAATGTAAAAAATCGCAGACACGGTTTTTGAGGAACACCTTTAAGGATTAAAACAATATGTTACTTGGGAGTCATGGTCCAGCAGTTCGACAGCGTTAGCTCGTGAAAATAGCACACCAAAATATTTAATCAATGCTTTAAGAAAAATTACAGGTATCGATAAGTGATTTCTTTTTGCCATAGCCCGCTAGTCAATTCTATAAGCTTTCCAACGATATATAGGTTGTCATATTTTGATTAAACTAAGGACGTGTATGATTTTTTTTTTCGAACAACGTGCGCGAAGGTTCTCAGTAACCTTAATAGGCCATGTTCGAATTACACTCCAATGCCTACAAACTAAACCTCAAGTCGAGGCTCTCTTTTAAAATTACTGTAAATGTATTGGAACTAGGAGAGAACCTCGATTTGAAGCTTTTTTCTCGTGAGCATTGGAGATGACTGTTCATGACGGAATAAATGTTGCAAATTTCAGCAGAAAACATAATCAGTTTGGTGTGAAGGTTTTTTCCTTCATTCTTTGGTTGTTTACGAAAGACTGTGGTCAAAAAAGTTCAACATTTGTGAATATTTATTCAACAGTTTCTTCATGAACAACCCGACGAAAATCGTAATATTTTTCAAGTAATATATCAAACACGAGACAGCGTGTTTCATCAGGATTTTCAAACACTGAGAAGTGGGTTGAAAAAAAACGAGGCAAAGACGAGTTTTTTTAACCAACTTCGAGGTGTTTGGATCCTGATGAAAAACTCTAGCGAGTGTTTGATATTACTTCTCAAACGAATGATTTAATGTCGAGAAAAAAAAGGAATAAAATCACCAAATTCTATGCAAATTAAGACTGCGTTTTCCGACCTCCTCAACGGTTATGGTTTTCTTTGTTCAAAGTTGATGAACTATTTTTGAGAATGCATGTTAAGCGATATTCAACGTTGTTCAATCCATGTTGATCGTTTTCTAAATCACTGAAAAGTTGAATCGTGTTGATTCAAGTTGAACACGGCGTTGAATTGTGTTAATGTTTTAAAACTGTTCAATATTCGGGGAAAAAATTCGTAAAAGTAAGGTTCTCGCTTTCATCATTTAAAGAAGAAACAATAGAAACGTTGAATTGAGCATTTTGATCTGGGAACCTGGCTTGACTCGAAATTTGTTTGGTTTTCGATTGAAAATCCATTACACTGATTATATTATGAGCAACTTCATGACAGTTCTCATGGCGCTGATGAGCTGATGGTGATCTAGACAACTTTACCCCTCCCAGTTGTCGCATATGACTTGATTTCAACAGGGAGAGATTATATAGAAACTCTTGTCTCGGCCCGAGACAACTCGGGGGACTGAGATATCCCGACTCCCCCGATATATCTCGACTCATGTCAACAGGCCCTTAGTTGGCGTCAAGACAACAGATGCAACTCAAAACTATTCCGAGAAAATAATTACATTGAATTCTGCACAATATTTGCAAGTCAAGCTGCTACCTTTCGTCAATGTTCAAATTCTCGAATAAATTTGAGTTATATGTTTTGTCATGGAACTCGAATGTCATGGAACTCGAATATCCTTTGTTTTGATAAATTGTTAAATGCAATTTACGAAAAGGTGGAGTACAGACAAGCTGTCTTAGATTTTCTGCCTTACTGATAGATTTCCGCAAAAGGATCCAATAGCGAAAGCAAAAAAGAAACAATTGAGTGCCTATTAGTGTCATTCAGGTAAGCAAATTTTAACTGGCTATTTTATTTCGATGAACTTAGATTAATGACTCCCTTTTATTCTATGAGACATATTCTTCACTAAACGTTGTTTATCTTACTGGCATTATTCAATTTTTACTCAATTGGTAAACAATTGACCAAGTCTTCGAGCGGTAAAGCTGTATTATTTGGAATTTAGGTTTAGCATAACTCTTACTGCAAAACAAAATTAATGCGAAAGAATACAGCATTTCGCATCTTTCATTTTGTCTCCTCAGACTTCGCTATACTTATGCATAATTCAGCGACTAAAACTGTAGCGATTAAAACTGTTAAAAAGCAAACACTGACAAACAAGTCCAAATAAACCATTAAAAGTGGTGCTAGAATGTCGACGGAATTTTAGAATTTCAACTTTGAAACTTATTATCTAAAGTCTCAATTTACTTATTCCACCTTCTTTCATGTACAATTAAACATAAAAAATATATATTAAATAAGTTTGGAAGGAGGTCCATAAAAGACTCGTGCTAGACGGACCCCCAAAACAGTCAGCCGATTTTATCGAGGAAAATGTTATTTATACACGTTTATGCACCAGAAACTTTTAAGGCTGGTTCTCACTGGAACGCAAGCGCAAACACCAGGATATCAAACTCAGATATATATTTCCCTTTTTTGATTCACACTAGAACGAGATCGCAGACGCAAGGCACGAAAATCGAAACGTTGCATTACCTTGACGCATGCGCGAGATTTGATACATCCTCGTACCCAGAGGTCCCGGTTCGTCACCTCGCGGCGAAGGCTCTGGGACAGCCACCAACGCATGCTCAAAAGAAAATGGTGTTTTTATGCCTCACAATTACTTTGAGAGCGTTCAAGTCGAATGCATAGGTTAAAAAGACGACTAGGAAACGGATGCCAGTGTTTTTTTGACAGATACGTTTTTACAAAGCGAGATTAATCTTGTTTTATGTACGGGTGCGCGACATTTCAACCAATCAGCTACGGCCCTTAAATGGATGTCACTGCGAGGCGACGAGCCGGGGAGCTCTGGGTTCGAGAATGGATTTGATACAGAGCCGTTGAGAGCAACAACTTTCTGCGCATGCTCAACGTTCAAAATCAGCCAATCAGCGACGGCCCTCGAATGAGCTGTTCCTCAGCCCTTTTACATCTGGCTGGCAAAACGTCCAGAACACTTCTTGTTGGGAACCTTTTTTGTATTTCATCTTTGCTGGCAAATTATACATGTGTCTTGGAATTTTATTATTTTGAACTTATGTTTGCTAAATTTCATTTTTTTCATCTTAGCTGCTTTAATCTTAGGCAATCAGATTTCACGCTACCTAGTATAACACTGCCATTTACGGTAAGCACTCTATACGATACCTAGGGCCCAAACTATGGGGCAAACTGCCTGAGAAGACAGGGACGCGAAGTCGCTAAATATTTTTAAATGAATATAAATGAACAAAATAACATATGTCAGTTAATAGACGATGGCTGCTAAGATTGCAGCCTTTGCTCCTCTTAAAAAGACAAACAAGTTTTCGCTTTTTAAAAAAATTACATCTTATCAAATAGAAAATGTTATTGTCCATAGAGGATATTACATGGCCGCGCGGAGATATGAATTTTATCTTCGAGTGTTGGAAATTTATCCCACGAGTGAGCGCAGCGAGCGAGCGAGATAAATTTTAACAGGAGAAGATAAATTTCGTATCTCCAAGCGGCCATGTAATGTTTTGTTTATTATATAAACATCAGTGAAATACCAAATCGACATTTATTTTACGAAATGTGAAAATTAGAAATTTATGTGTTATCTTCACTGCGAAGAGTGCAGATAAATATCATATTTTCACAGTGTGAAGATATCATGTTTTCGCGCGAGAGACCTTGGTATTTCACTGATGTTTATATAATAAATATATCTATATTATGAAAAAAGTATACTGTATATAAAATCAACAAATAGATCTCGTTTTGCGTGCGTGTGTACTGTAATAGATACACAGATGACGTTACAGAATGTCATGAACAAAAAAGTACGCAACGAGACGCAGTCGAGTTGCGTGACTGTTGTTCATGACATTTTGTGACGTCTTCTGTGTATCTATTACAGTACATACGCACAAAAAACGAGATCTATTTGTTTTATACAACAACAAATTTAAGCGATTTTTCTAAAGATGAATGAGCTCAAACAGTGCGCGCATTTCAAACTCGGTTTTGCTTCCATGCGCGCGCTATGACGTCAATCGTGCGTGTGTACTCTAATGACACACGGCCTGTCAGCCAATCAGAGCGCGCGTTTTACTAGTGTTGTATAAAGCTTAATCGTCAATGTAAACCCCATACTACATATATATATTATATTATAGATAGATTGTATAAATATTATTGTAAATAGTCTTTAAAACTTTTCTTAAATTAGCATTTACGAGTGTACAAAAACGGCTGAAAATTCAGGCGATGCATGCTAAAGCCTAGTTTCCATATAGTCTTATCTGTCGTATCTGTCGTATCAGTCAACCGTGAATCAAAAGAATAATTCCAATTTCCATTGTTTCACGGTCGACTGATGCGACAGATAAGACTATATGGTAACCAGGCCTTAGAAATGACCAAATATGCTGTTTTACCACCGTATGCATTGCTACGCGACCTAAAAATTCACTTTTGCGATTGGCGATTTTACGCAAGAAAACTGTAATGTTAATTTTCTTGAACCAGAAAGTTAAACAGGCAAGGAAGCCAGAGGATAGCTTAGAACAATTTTGGTTGATTTGGCAATCAATTTCGACACACTGAAGAGGCCGAGTCCAGCGTTTTGGTTTGATTGACACCAAAAAATCGCCCATCGCAAAATTGAATTTTGAGGTCGCGTAGCAATGCATACAGTGGTAACGCGTTTTATTGAGAGAAGGCTCGTTGTGTACAAGTGTGAACTTCTTCCCAAAAACTTTAACGGTGACGGCGAACGCTCAGGTCACGTGTTTTCATGAATTCACCTCTTATTAGTTTCTCCGACACGTGTTAACATTTTAACAAGATGGCTTGAAAAGGCGTTGATTTCCATTCAGTTCATTTTCTACTGATTAGGGTCTACTTACGCTTCGTATTCATGGCGCTGCATAATGAAACTTTGTCATTACGGATTAATTTAATCATTTTTAAGGTCCTTATTATGGCAAACAAATTCTGTTTAATTTTGACAGTTTTGAGATCAAATTTTCTGGAGTTGTTTAGAAAAGCCATTTAAAAAAACACATTTGCTTAAACTATTTTCTTTCCATGTAAAAAAAGTATACAAGATCACATTACAGCTAAGATTATCAATCCATTTACAAGTATTTACCACCTGTTACGAACATCTTTCAATAATTCTTTTTTCCCGTTGATTGACATAAAAACTGCTTCTCATAATAAATGCTTTCCTTTCAATGTTTAAAAAATAATAATTTTAGAGTAATAGCGCAACACGTTTCAGCTTTTGTTTAATTTTATTTTCTGATCTGGCTGATCCTTAAGATACTATAGCGTTAAATAAGGGAGAAGCAGAATAAAATTTGCAAATCCTTCCACTATGCATGCGCTCGATTTATTCGAATATATTTTCAACGAATTTGAAAAAAAGGCGTAATTCCACTTATCCTGAAATCGAGCATATTTCTTCTCAAAAAATCTTTTATACTAAAAGTGAAAGAGATCTCGAGGGGCAGTATTTTTGACATGCGCACTACCTATCTTTTGATTTTGTTTTTCAATTCGTTTCTAGTTTTGTACGTACGGGGAAATTTAAACACACACAGAATTCCCCGTGGTTTTGCTGGATATTTGTAACGCCAACTTATTTGCGGCTTAATATATTACCTGCTCGACAAACCCCAACTAACAGGTACTTGAATTCGCTATCGAAGATATTGACAAAACTTTTTATCGGCAAATAGTAAACACCATGAAAGAAAAACAAGTGTGAATTTTTGATAAATTTTAGGTTTAGAAGTGGAGCTAAGTGAACTACTAGAAGACTTAATTTGTGATACACAGGCGAGAAATTGCATTGACTTTGCACCGCATAAGTGCAAATGGATTTGGCGCTATCACATTCAAAAGAGTAGCTGATAAAGTCCCTAAGGCGGGCTAATGAAATATTTACAGTATTATTTGCCGATATGCAGCATGACGAACTGGTTGTGAGAACCCGTACGCCCGGCTATTAGCCATGCTTAAGTTTCCCGCTTGACTCAAATGTGTGGGGTTTCTCTTTAGGTGATGTTCTCTTGTACTCTTCCTGCCTGCTCAAAAGGAATCGAAAGTCGAAAGGAGTCAAAAGGGCCAAGGAACTTGAAAGGAAAAAGTCGTTGTCGAAAGGAAAAGACCGCTACACTATAGTAAAAGGGCTAGCAGGCGGACCGGATGGAATATCCTTCGAGAGTCTCTTCAAAAAGAAACATTTCCTACGCGCAAGAAACAAGTGTCTAATACTTGAGCTCTACGATGATTCAGAAGAATACAGTAAGTGGAGGTTCCCATGAGTTCTTTTCTTCCCGTCAAGGGGTAGAAATTCTAACAGCGTTTTTGTTTACAGACATGTTTATTAATTCCTGCTGATTAGTTCTAAACGGCCTCGCCTCGTAGTGGCAATTGAAAATTTCTGTACAGAAAAAGTGTACATTTTTTTTTTACACGTTGAAAGTATAACCGTAAGTATAACCGTCAACCCTATGTTTATATTTACTTCTACAAGATTAAATAATATTGTTTCGGTGTAAACCAAGTTCCTTTTTTGTCGATATTATTGCTAGCTTTTATTATTGTTTTAATCTTGTACCTTGAAAAATAGTACGATGGATTTATAGATCATATCTATGTGAGTGATTTTCTCTTAGAAATTGGGAACAGAAATGTTCATGAAAACGCAAAAAATTGAATACGAAAGAGTGACATAAAATGCGCAATGTTTTTCATGCCTTCGGCCACATAAAAGGAAATACCGAAACTGTTTCTTCTAAATGAATTTTCCATCCCAGCTGCATCCAAATATTGATATTGATATTTTTGTGAGATAACATTTTGACTTGCGTCCAAAAAGGCGTCTTTGCGCTGTGAAATTTGGCACGAGGTCTGCAAATCACGGTTATGTCCAAAAAGTATCTCACCGGGAATATTTTTTTTCTCAAAACTAAACTAAATGTAGCTGTACTACAGGCTTTTATCTTCTATAACTTAAGGCCTCGAACATAATATATCATTTCCCCTTGATATATTGGTTCGCAAAATGAGATTCATGAAGAGAGGGAGATTTTCGTGTTAAAAATTCATTACATCAGACTTTTAGCTTATTCAAGGTTTTGGCTTTTCATAAAGTTAAGGGTTTAGTATACGTCTATTTAGTGCTTAATAAAGACCCCATTCTTGTCTGGTTCCTAAAAGACTATCACCCAGGGAAGAAGCTTAGCCGCAACATTTGCTGTTGAAATGTATCTAGTTGATTTTACGACAACTGATTCTGATCGTGGTGAATCTCAAATAGAAAATGGCAAAGCAAAATAACAGGATTTTTGAAACCGTGACTATTGGTTTACGAGATTAATATCATGTGTCCGTTAGAATGCTATATTTAATTGTAAAAAGAATCTTGAATTTTAATTACTAGTTTGACCTGGTTGATGAATTCCCTATGACCAATGGGAACACGGATGGGTCAAGCAAGATGTACCTAAATATACACTAGTAGGCGTCAAAGCATTTAGCAACATGTATCTAAATGGCTTATTTTAGTGGTGTCTTAAGGGCCAAACCAATTCAACATTTGATTCACCATTTGTGAATATTTATTCAACAAGTTCTTCATGGATTGGAACAAGCTTTCAGAACACGACTAAGTTCATAAAAATGCACGTTCAGCGATGATGTTTAACGTTGTTCAATGTATATTTATCGTTTTCTAAATCACTGAAAACATAACTTCGGGAATAGATCAGTCTTGTTGAATAAAATTTCCTTCGTTCAAATCCAATTATTATTGTAGGCGTTTTTGCCTAGTTTTAGAGTTTAAGCAAAAAGGTGCGCAAAGGAATATACGCAAACTGAAATGTGAAATGCGTTTTGTTTGGTTTTATCGAGTGTACCAGAAAAACTTGTACAAAATCAAACCAGAATAATTGAAATTTTTGTTTATTTTTTCTTTTGTTTATGTTAACTTTAATGTGTTGTCTAAACATAGAAGCCGTGTTATTAAATCACTGATAAGACAGATAACGTTCCATGGCTTTTCAGGGTTCTCTGTGCGTCACACAGAGAATTTCTACAGGAACCCATTCACGGGTAAAGTTGAATTTCCCATGGCAGAAGAATGGGTAGTGTTGCAACATCCATGTGTTTGTCCATAGGAACGCCAAACATAATTCATCCTTTCCCATGCATAGGATTCTGCAGGAATTCAGGAGTAGCTGTTAAATTGAATCTTGCAAAATTAATAATTTCAGAATCAAGTAGAGTACCTTTATTGATGTGTTGCTATTAAAGAAATCGATTCAGGTTTTATGACAATAATGAGGACAGATCATAGGCGGAAAAACTCCCGGACGAACAACATTTACAGAAGTGATTAAACTTGCTTTGTAGCGGCATGCCAAGAAATCGAGTAATTTTGACAGAGGTTGAGTATTTCAAAACCAATTTCCTTGTTCGTAGCGTTTTTTGAAAGGTCTAGATCAAATAAAGAATTGGCGATAACACCCGAATTGGCGATTCACAAGGAAAGTTGAGAAATAATTTTTCAAAGTTGTGAAGGAATGGTGTTGGCTGTTGATGTTCGTTTCTTTGTGCTGTTGGATAATTTCAGGATTCTTTTTGATGTTTAGTGTTGTAAGAAATTGATAATAAAAAAAAGACAGAATTCTACACGACAATGTAAATTATTTTGTTCCAAGAATAATTTCCAATCATTTTAGTCGATTTTCAAATGGATTACGTCTTAAACCCTAACACAGCAATTTCTTGTAATTGCCTTTAACCAGGTTAACTTAAAACCTCGCGGAGGCGTTAACAGGCGATTGCGGCACGATACACGTGTTAGAAGACTTGCGTGGACCGCAAAAACAGCCGCAGCGCGTTAAATTACGTAATTCGCGGTAGAAGAGGAGTTAATTTTAAAGGTGGACAAACAGACATTATCACGTCCTTATCCCAAGCTGTTCACATGAAAAAGAGTGTCCCTAGGGGCTAGGGGCACCCTACCTAGTAGGGTTAAAGAAACCGCCGGTTCACATGGACTATTTCGTTTGATAGGGGCACGCTACCTGATACGGTCAAAAGATAGCGCCGGTTCACATGCGAGTTGTTGTCCATGTCCCTAGCAGGGAGGGCTAACTCTAATTCCTTAGGTCCTTTAAAATATCCTCGACTTTTTCCGATGCCCAGGAGAATTCTATGCCTTCTTTACACTGAATTTTGAGGGTGGCGCTTTTCGTTTGTTTGTTTTCCTCGAGGAGGAAGTTTGGTCACAACAGAATCTTCTATTCTGTCGATTGTTAGCGGCGATTCTGGAATCAAATGAATCAAGGCCTCTGAGAACTCGCCAGGACTCTCCGGTGGACTAGAGTCCTCAGATTCAGGATTTATCACCTTTCCAGTTGATGTTTACGGAAATATTCCCCGGATTTATAGCATAAAGCGGCCATGCTGTATTTTCCACAATGTAACCCGAGAACCCTCAAACTTAGCCCTCCTAGCTAGGGTTATCCCTACTCAGTGCGTTCACATGGGCTTATGTAAACAAAAGTTGACCCCACTAGCTAGGGTTTCCCTACCCGATAGGTAGGGAAACCCTACCCCTAGGGGCACCCTATCTCGCATGTGAACCAAACCGTGTAATACAAAGGAGAAGGGAAACCCTACTAGGTAGGGGCACCCTCTCTCATGTGAACACCCCCTAAATTATCGTCCGAATAGATGTGTGTTTGTCATGTATAGATATGGCGCCCAGTATAGATACTATAGTTCTTTATAGATATTGCCCTGTATAGTATTCTTCCTGTACAGGTATTCGTCCTGTATAGCTATTTCCTGTTTAGGTACTCGTCCGTCCTGTAACAGATTTCGTCATGTATGGTATTCCTTATGTATAGGCCCGGTAGGCATTCGTCCTGTAGTCGTGGTACTCGTTCTGTTTAGATATTCGTGCTAGGTATTCGTCCTGTATAGATATTCGTCCGGTACAGGTATTCGTCCTGTACATGTATTCGTCCTGTATGACAGAGCGGAAAACCCTGCTAAAATCACTAAATTTCAAATAATAAGGTCGGGTAACTCAGATAAGCTTGATTTTTTGCATGCAGACTTCTCATTTGATGGAAAACAAAATATCAAAAGACCTTTTCTAATGGATCCGTCTTGGAGATATTAGACTTTAAACTTTGGTTTCTGTGCCATTTTATGGGAGAATTACTACTTTCATCAGGAATTATGCAAACTTTGGTCGACCATATCTAAAAGTCATTAAGCTCATTAGACCATATGTAAAAGTCATTAAGCTGGAATTAAGCTTTTGGTCACAAATACTCTTTGTATACGGAATCTTGAGCTTATATTTTGAAATATGGCGAAGTTAGACATTTTATTTTTGTAATTTCAGCTCTGTCGTCCAGTATAGGTATTCGTCCTGTATAGGTATTCGTCCTGTACAGGTATTCGTCCTTTTAGATATTAGTACGGTACAGGTATTCCCTCCTGTCGTACAGGTACTCGTCCTGTATAATTTTCGTCCGGTATTAGTATTTGTCGTGGGTACAGGTATTAGTCCTGTATAGATCCTCGCCCGATGAATAGTTATTCTTCCTGTCTATAGGTATTCGTCTTGTTTAGGTCACGTAATATTACAGCTGACTGCCTAACCGTTCATGCTGTGCTAAGCGTTTCAGGCACAATATTTCAGCCACAGTAGTTCTGCTGACAAGGGAGAAGTACGCATACAACTTGAACAAATAGACGGTTGTGAAAATGAAAGTTTTCAGTCATCCAGTCGTAGAATATAAAAAAAGTAAAGTAATGGTTCAAAATTCGGCAGCATATTTACATCTAAGAGACTCATGATGTACAGATTTTGGACAGAGGCACAGTGGCACCAGCGAAGGGCGAAGGAGGCTATCTGGGAGAGGATCGAGAACTCCTCCCTGTACAGAAAGAGGGGGCTTAGACACGGGCTGTCACGCGATCGAGGGACCGTTAAAGGGATTTGTATAAGAAGAAAGAAAGCAGGGAATAAGGCATTATCAATTTCATCCTTCAATTCCAATTCCACTAACAATCTCATTTGTTCTATTTTTTTCATTCGAAGCTCTTCGTGTGTTTTTGTGACCCTTCCTAAAACAAATTAACTAATAATCTCATTTGTGCTATTTCTTTTTTTTCATTTTTTCGATTTTGAAAAAGTTGGTGATTACGCGAGCGTTTTAGCCACTGGAGTTCATATGATTGATGCCAATCAATTTCTCGGGAAACCACCGCCATAGTAGGCGCTGTCGTGCACAACATGTGCAATAATGGATAAAAACCTGAAAACTACACCTAACACCACCACGTTGCACAAATAAATAGCATTCGGCATTACTCAAATTTTACAGCTTTAAAACATTAAATTATGATTTTAAAAAATTACAGGCTCTTTAATCCATCAGGAACTTTTTCATTTTGTAAATAGTTAAAGTAGCATGTTGGCCCATATGTTTCCCGAAGTGCGACCTCGTTTAGAATCAAGAGCAATTAAGACCCAGCATGACAAACATTTTTACACCTTTATAAAAATTATAGTTCTTGGACCTAAATTTTACTTCACTGTTTCCGCGAATATTTCACAAAACTATCTTGGTGTAGAGTGTTTTGTTGAGCTTTTTATTGACGCATAAGGGAATCAAGACACAAGGTGTTAGGAAAACCCACCAGCTCTGCCCCCAACTATTATGCGGTTGTTTGTGACAATTCATCAGGACTCTAGCTGTGTTAAAATTGATACTGTTTTAGAATGTATTTGACAAACATAATTGATTACCCAGCTAAATGAAAATGGAAAGAATCCTTGTGCAAATTGTTTTTACAAAATATAGTCGATCCAATTTGTGCTCTTGCTAAAACAAAACGATGATATAGTTTAATTACGTCTCTGAATTCCGGGTTTCCCCTAATGCGCCATGATGTACTAACTACATCCTTTCTGTGAAGCATCATTCGAAGCGTACTTGATTATATAACACCCATTTTGTATTTCGATGCATGCTTCGTGCTTTTGTCGTTAGCTTTAACAAATAACTTTCAAGATGAGTTCCTTTATTTAAGGAATATGTAAGATGTTTCCTTTCAAATCTTCACATATTGTTATTTGGGATATGCTAGACTACTGTTAAACTATTGTAAAATTTCAGTGTGAGTTCAATTCGAGCTTTTTGTATGAGTTGAAAAGGTCTACACCATTTTGTTGCGTACTCATTAGACGTAACTCCCTGCCGTTCGTCTGCCACGACAGGAACGTGACTACTTAAAAATGGTTGTTGAGATTCACTTTATTTTGATACGACTTGCTCCACTGTGAATGGGGATAGAATTTTCCGAGAAGTGCAAAATAGGTATAGGTTTATCAATCTCTGATACATTAGCATACTGGGAAAAAAGGGGAAACAGCGTATTTGGACTCCCCCTTCGGTTCCTTGCCGAGAGCATGACAGGTTCACCTGAAATAATTGACATCTCCAAACGGTGTAATTATGTTTCTCAGTACGACAGTGAATTTCGGTTGGCGAATGAATAATGCATTTATTTGCTTTGCCAACTACGCTTCTCACCTACCTTGTTCCATCCTATTTGTGTTATGTCCAGAAATTGACTGGGTTTTGCTTTTGGGATTTTGATAAGAATTTCATTGGTTTTTCAAACCATCTATCTTAGAATGGAATTCGATTATTTGTAGGAAGGCGCGTCTTCAAGCGAAGGGGCTGGAGCTTTTTTAGTTGTGACAGTACTTTTGTTTTTCTTTAAAGCCAAAACGTGATGTGTTTAAGTGAATTTCACTGGATAGGTCATTCTTTAAGCTTTAAAACGACATATAAACTACCTACATAGCATGAATTATGACGCGACATGGATTTTTCACCGCGAACACCTAGTTTGCGTCGCCGACGGAATTGCGTGATTCTCGGGATCTTGACAATGGGTTTTGATTGGTTGATTGAAGTGTAGGGAGAAAAGAGGCTGAAAATTCACGTTAGCTTAGTACATACATACATTAGAAAAAACACTCTCAGTACAGATAGTTACAATGACATTTAAACATATACAATGAACGGTACTGTTTTACAGGTTTGCCGTGTCTAGAAAGCATTAATATTCTCGAGACCCCTCTTGAATTTTATCAGTGAGTCAGTGGTGCGCAATTCAGGTGGTAGATCATTACACAAGACGGCACCACTATAGCTAAAGGACCGCTTCAAAAAGCCACTACGTGGCTTTCGAACGGCTACCTTCACTGCATCCCTGAAATTGTAGGAGGCTTAGTGCGCGAGTCATGTTCGACAATCCAATAATTGTTTGTCCTTTACAGGAAAGCAAGCCACATTTTTGCCGCTTCAGGACATGTGGTTCAATGGCTACATTGTATTCGAGTCACTGCTCGAGCCTGCGCACTTCATTCGACGATGCAACGAGCAGCTTGTTCTCCAGAAATACGAGAACTCTCAGTTCTTCAAAGAAGACGCGAGCTTTAGATTAACGCGGAAACGGTGCATTGGTGAGTAGCTTGTTGTATATTTGAAACGAATATTGGAATGAATGGTTGATAACAGATAATGGGAAGGAAAGTATCGCTGGTATAGATGAAGTGATGACGATGATGATGTCGATGAGAATGACGACGACAATGTTGTGGTGATGGTCAGCATAGTGATGATGGTTTATCATATTCTATTTCAGAAAAGAGCAATTTTGTAAACTTACTTTATTTGCTTTAGCATGCGTTAAAGTTGGATCACGGGTGTGGGCAAAGGCGGAGAAAGGGAGCTTTTTACGAGGTGTGGTCCTCGCAGTCGACGACGACGTTCATATAAAACTAGAAAACGGGAACCGAATCAAACACAAGAAAAGTCCGTCAGAGGTTTCATTCGTCCCGGACATTATTCCACATCCACTGGAAATCGAAATAGGGACGCGAGTTTTAGCGCGGTGGTTTAACAGACATGAGACGTATTATCCAGCAACTGTAACGTACGTAAGAAGAACGTACTTCGATGTTCGCTATGACGATGGGGATAAAGGAAGCAACTTGTTGTCGGAGTTACGGCTGCTCAAACAACCGGATGTAGAAGGTAATTGCAAATTATGCATTCGGGATTTACCATGATGCTTCGCCCTTGAATGGCCTCAATTGGTTTCACTAACAGTCATATGAAATCCGCTCTATTGTGTTAATTATATTGTTCCAGGTGGCACCAGTATTCCTTCCTGGTCATCGTTAGATGGTCTTCCCAGGGTGGGAGGGCTGTGTATCGATAGTGCGACCGAGTCTTCCTCCGAGGCAACCACGCACGATCAGTGGACTCGCTCTCCTAGGGATTCCCCAGTGGAGCGAGCCGAGAGCCCAAGCGATCCAGATACAGACAGAGAAAACCATTTCGGCTATGAGAACAACTTCCAGTACCCCACCCCTGGGAATAACAACAACAATCACAGCAGCAGCAACAACAACAACAACAACAACAACAGTTGTCAAAACCATCATGCGTCCGTCGAACGGAACTATAGTCAGGTCAGCGGTAGCTCGTGTGACAGTGGTTATCATGGCAGCGCAGGGAGCAGTCGTCAGAGGAAGACTGGGCTCTGGGGAGTTTCGCAGTGTAAGTGGTTTGGTGCTATGCGCGTGCGTAAAAGTGAAATGTTAAGGATATCTAGGCGGCACTTTGCGAAGTTTGTTATAAGAATGGCTTGTAGGGAAAAGCATTCCTTCGTGCGCTTAACAAATTCGCATTTTCAAGGGAATTTTTGTCATTCTTTGGTATTGTTTCAAAGGTATGTTTTTTCTCATGAGTCACTCTTATACATTTTGTCGCGGCATTGTTTTGTAATGTAACATCGTCTGCATGCAATGACTCCCACTCCACGCCTCAGACTGCCCTGCGTTTCCTCTTTGTAAGTAACTATTGTGAGAGTCAATTCTTATCTGGTGTTCTTGTCATCGGTTAGTTTGACCTCGGCGTGATTCTTAGCGCCAGTTGACGCCCATTTTCGTTAACTTTCCAAAATATTAAAGTCGTTTAATTGGACTCCTCATATAAAAGTAGTAAAAAGTTTGTCTCCTTGTGTGGTAGATAACGGGCGTTTTTTCTTCTCAGACTAACCGATTGAGAATAAGAACTCCAGATTGTATTAATTATGGCCACTATCACTTGCACGATCGTCTATTACGTGATAAACGGACAACAGGACTGATTCTTACAGACGGGGAAATTGCAGGGCAACGCCTTTATTTGTTTCTGTGTTTCTCATAGTTGTTTCTTTGTTCCATTGTATGGTCAGTCGAGCCTGTGCGGCATTTCCCTCCCCTCCCTCAGAAGCTCCTCACACTCCATACAAGTACCATATTAATGTGAGCCCTTATGAGCCCTTATGTTTTGAAAATAGGTCTTATTGCGTTTCTGGCTTACTTTCCTCATAAAATTTCCTCATGACAATAAGACTACTGAATGTATAGCCCAGTTAAATGTTTATTGCCCTCTCCAACGAGGAAACCTTCGTGAATCACCACTCCCGTCCCTCCCTCCGCATCAGACCTTTTCAGCGCCACAAGCAATTTGGAACGAGAGCTGGAATTTGGAACAATGTTATTCAGATTAGCCACAACTACTGCTTTCGTTATTGTTTAGCTTGCCTTGCAGGCTTGTCAAGCCATTCGCAAAATTGAGCGCATTCTATATCATCCCCATGAATTCCACTTGTCAGGCAATGCAATAGTCGCTTTGTCATGTACTTCAGCTAACATATGCTTTACGAAACTCTAACGTTTATTCTTTCTTTTATTTGCCATTTCTGCCATCTCTTTAATCATGCTCTGTATATCCTAACATGTTTACAAAGTGATGATCTGCTTAAAGAAAACTTCTTCTTTTAGGCTCTAAAATTGTCTTGCTTGATGCATGAAGCCATACATAGTTGATACCGGATTCTATCTCTATATTGCCTGTGCATGCTTTGCAACGTGTGAATGCCTTCTAACCTTCCTTACTTAATCTTTCCTATGTGCATGGTTTTATTAGCTCCGCTTTTAGCCAGTGGCTAAATATATTATTTAGCCACTATATATTATTCGTGAAGTTGGCATGCGGAGTGCACGTCTGATCGACGGTATGGTAAGGCATTGCATGAGTGTCCAGAGAGCGCTTGTAATAAAAATGTGCTTGCCAAAAAGTGCTCTGAAAGCAAGCTAATGTGGATAATGTGGAGCATAGGAGTGGAAAGGAGTCAACCTAGCTTCCCTTTTAGTCTCATAGCCGACTTAGACCTCTGACTTCTTCTTCTCTGTCTCCAGCCAAGGAAAAAGAACACGCTGTCAGCTATGATTCTAGGTTCCTTTCCCCTTTCTCCTATGTCTCAAACTCCCACATCCCTGGAAGTCTCTCTGAAGATAAGCGAAACCTTAGTGCACTGAGTGTCACCTCAAGCGTGGACTCTGGTTATCAGGGGGGCTACAGCAGATACGACATGACCCCCCTTGCCAAAGGAATTAAGGCGTCATCATGTAAGTGTCGGGGAGAGCATTGTCTTGGTGGTGGTACGAGGCAGCCTTGCGGTACACCCCTTTGCTGGTGTTTTTTTGTTTGTTTCATATCAATTGCTCACATATGAAAATACTTACGATCCTCTGAAGTCGATGAATACTTCCTTAACAACACAAATATCATCTTGTGAAGTTTTCAAAAGTTTGCTGCATGCCTAAACATATCGCATTGAACACACGGACCTCATCAAACAATTGACTTGATTCCCTTATTCATTATTGTAATTCAGATTGTTGTTACTAACCCACTTGCACTGCACTAGTTATAGTGGTAGATAGCTACTTTATTGATTATATATACATTACAGCTGCCACCTGGCTGAATTACATATAATATATGATATAAGGTTAAAAATATAAATTAATACATATTACTTGTTAATTTCGAGGTAATATTATTGTGAAGTAACTCAATTCTTTATAGTTGTAGGGATGTCCATTGTTGCATGATGACAGCGAGCATGAAGATGATTTTGTATCATTTGTATACCTTTTTAGTCAAATCACACTAGTGGCCTATCCTCAATACTGCGTTCTGATTGGTTGAGCTACTAGTAGGCTAAACATTATAGCCTACTAGTAGCAAAAAGTGTCTGATTTGAAAGCCAGAAAATGGGAAATGACCAGACCAGAAAACGCATTGACCTACTAGTGTGATGTGACTAAAACAATAGACCTCCTCGGCTTGGGCGTAATGTTTTGCCCATTTCAGATCACGTGGCATTCCCATGAGTATTCTCTCTTTGTTTGGAAGCTTCCATATTCATATATCCTTCGATGCGTAGCAGAAAAAAAGAGAGAATACTCATGGGAATGCCACATGATCTGAAATGGGAAAACATTACGCCCAAGCCGAGGAGGTCTATTATTCCTCTCGCCCTCGTGGCCTCTGACAGGGTTCGTACGCGTCCTGGAATATCCTGGATTTTTGTTTCCTTCCTGGAAAGTCCTAGAATTTAAGGAAAATCCTGAAAAAATTCCTGGAAAAATGTTTTAACTCAAATGTGGTTGAATCAGTCGGTTTCGTGAATCTGATTTTGGGCTGCAAACTATGACATCCTCCAATAGACATGTTTTTTGGGGGGAGGGGGCATTTCTACCTAATAAAAACTCCTGGAAAAGTCCTGGAAAAATAACTAAAGACGTCCTGGAAAATCCTGGATTGTCATTCAGAAAGCGTGCGAACCCATTGACTAAGGGATATTGGGCTATTGACTAAGAGCCCATTCGGACTCGAGGAATAATATTCTTAGTCAACGTGCAGTGGACGTAAGGTTTCTCACCGCATGAGTTTGTAGGAAACGTAAAGTGAGGTCCATGTTTAATCAAAATAATAAGAAAAAAAAACATGACAAGCACGAATATACAACTTAGAAACTTGCAACTTAGAAATTATATTCCACAGGAAAATCATGTTCTGATGTTCTTTATAGGCCCAGGAAAAGCCATCAAAGTTTATAAACATTCTCAAGAGAGTTCCTGGCAACACCGTGAAGACCCTCATGACCAACCATTCTCTGATAACGAAACCAGCAACTCGACAACCTATTCCACAAATCACGATACAGACTACTCCGAGCACTACGGATCTAACTGCTCGACAAATTTCGACAGGCCATCGGCCCCACATCACTCCGAACACGTTTCTCGAAGCGAAGCGACGAAGTATCGATCACGTAGCTTCACCACAAGTGATGCGCAAAGGAGCGGGGTCGAAATCTCTCCAAAGCTTTCCCGAAAATACTCCGAGCAATCTAGATCTAAATTCGGCAATTATCTCTCCCCGACTTCTCCGAAAGAAAATGGCGGTCACTTCGCCAAAAATGTCCCGCGCCATAATTGCGCCAAGCTCACCCGAGATCATGCAAGACATGATGGATGCCATTCATCCGGGGCTTTTACAAAAGCAAATGGTATCAGTAAATCAGCCGGCAACATTACAAGTACCAAGAGAGGAGATGATGCGCTGGTAGATAAGAGTTTACCTAGACATTTAGGTAAGTCCTTCCTTGCTTACTTGCTCCATTTTCATCCAACTCTCTATCGTTCTCATCCTTCTCCTCCTTTTCTACTTCATGGTCCTTTTCATCCCTTACTTGACTTTCCCCTTTTCCTCCTCATCTTGCTTTCCTTTTCCTTCTCATCTTCCTTCTCTTCTTAGTAATCATTTTCCTTTACCTCTTCCTCCTCCTCCCGGCTTTCCCCTCTTCCACCTCCTCCTCATCTTTCTTTCCTTTCCACCATCTTCATCTAACTCCTGGCCCACTCTTTCTCCTCTTTCCTTCCTTTTCACCTTCCTCCTTCTCTACTTATATCCTTTTCCTTTATCTCCTCCTACTACTCTCGTCGTCCCACTTTTCCTTTTCATCCCCGTTTATACCTATACCCAGGGTTCTTACGGCTCATGGAAAACCTAGAAAGTCCTGGATTCTTCTTTCTCGCCTCCCGCACATAATGAACAGCGCTTTCGCAAAACCGCTTTCATTGTAACATTGTTTATTGTATTTGCAGGTATGGAAACAGTAATTTAAAATGGGATTTGAAATCACAGTGATAGGGAACTCTCTCCACATTCATTTCGATGAATGATGTATTAGCAGAGTGGACTGCATGCGGCTCCCGTCCGAATGCTACATTGATAAGCGTGGTCCATCAAGATAAGACTGTAGTGGCAAGAAAAGTTCTAGTACAAAATGGGGAAAAAACAGACAAATTTCTTCTGCAAGACATTGATGCTATGCTCCCATAATTATGAAGAAGATTCGTCGCAGTTATATTTTTCAAATTCCAAGTACTGCCCTATTCGATGTCCTTAGCTTATTCGATATCCTTATGAAGAATAGACCGCTCTCCAACCTTAGAGCTCTCCCCCCCTCCCCCTCGGGCTCTAGTAACATGATTCTGAGCGTTGAAGGCCCATAACCAACCGGGAGTCTTTGCGCCCCGTTTTCTTTTGTTTTCAAATTGATCCATTGTTTCTCGGGTGCTCTCATTGGCTAAGAGTCCACAAAGGCTCTCGGTTGAAATCTCTTGGTTGAAATCTCACGCATGCGTCAATGGCTGATACCTGACCCTCCCTCGCGGTTTCTTCAGGAGAATGAGAATAGACCCTTTGCAACAGATATGTTTCAGTAGCTTGAAATCCTTGTAGTAATACTCGCCTTTTTCTCATCTCTTCGTTTTTGAATATCTGTTTGGTCTCCTTTCTTGAGCATTAGTTCTATCTCGCAAAACTCAAAATCGATTCTCAAAAGTAAAATTTCGTGAAATGTTTACGTACATTCTTCTGGCCATATTGATGCTCTCTGTTTAATCTCAGTTGTTTTATAACGATCCATGATAGCACTGCCGATAGCACGGGATAATATAAAGCAACTCTTGTAAAACACTCAGGCATCCGCCATTTTGTCTGCCTAGAAACTAATAACCGAGTCAGAGAAAGCATCCTTTTCCATTGGCTGATTTAGAGAGCTCACAGCCATGTTTTGTTTGAATTCAGTAAATCAAACATGAAATTTCGTTTGTAAAAGGTTATTTAGAGATTTCTACTCTATCAACTGAATTTGAACAATAACAAAAAAGGCTAATTACTTAACCTCTTGTGAGGCACTATAAATAAGTCATTTATAACTAGCTGTTTACAGATGTGCTTCCTTCACGATCTCATCGAAACATTTGTGTTGCCACACTAAACGATTTATCGTTAGGAAATCGAGAAATACTTTCCACGTTCGACGTGCTTGTTGCAAAATGTCTATTTTCAATTCTTAGCTAAGGATAAACTAGTTTTCCTTGTCCAAATAACTTATGGGGGTTGTCCTTTGACGTCAATGCTTACTAATGAGTATTTTGAAAGTCCTAGCTCCTAATGAAGACAATATTTAAAATTATGGAAAGACATACAAAAAAGCTTCGGCAAAGGTGTGTATGACTGAAAGTTACTGCTGTCGTCTAGAAGAGAGTACCTCTTCATTTCCCTTAGTGGAGTGCATTGCACCAGTACTTTTTAACACTGACGAGGAACGAAGGATGATGGGTCAAAGAGATTCAGTTGCAGTGTTTGGTGTGTTTATATCCAACTAAAGGGAGTGAATTGCTAAAGGAAAATTCAGCTGTACAATGAAATAGAGAAACACTATTTGCCAAGTGGCATATCCTGTATGTTCTCTTTTTCTATTTTGTTCCAAAATTGAACTAATGAGTGAAGTGTTAATAATTGTCACAGCCTATAAATGGTACCCAGGCAGCTGCTGGACAGTGTTGTGTTGGTGTTGTAATGGACGTTTGGACGTTTAAAATATTTAAATATTTCCATTGTGGAAGATTTTTGTATTTCAAATTAAAACGAGTGAAAAAATGTGTCGTGTGTTCACGTACTTTTATTTATTCATTCCCACAAGCTTAGAATTTATGCAAGAATATGGCGAGAGGATCTCGAAACCGAACGACTTGTACAAAGAGATCCCCTCGCTACATATATAACGAGAAAGTACAGAGAGGACAGATAAAAAAGAAAAACAACTAACGATTATTGTCTGGCTAACAAGAACTGTGAAAGCATAGATTTAAATAGCGAGAGGCTGAAAGATGACGTTATGGAGGTTGGCAATGAATTCCAGATTTGGGGATCTAAAAAGGATGTTGAATTTCTTTGTATTAGTTCTGCAGGGATGCGAGGGGAAACTACTGGCGTTTCGAGTATTGTAGCCATGAATATGGCTACTGGTAACAAAAAAGATCAAGAAATATCCTAGGAAGGGTTTGATGAAAACGGACGATTTAGTGTGGACGTACATAACCAAGGCCAAACGAGTTCAACAGGCTCTTTCGTCATTTCCTCCGATTTGTTTGGCGCAATGCTCAGTAGATATTCATCAATTTTCATAGGCTCAAGCACATTTTGAAGCTATATATATATTTTGCCTATTACACGTAAAGAAGAAAAGGAACAGAAGCGCGTCCTTTTTGTTATGTTTTGACATTGAGCTCAGAGAACGTAGGGGTTAAGATTAAATTGTGACATATTTTCATCAAAATGTATATGAGGTAAAAACATGAAAAAAATTACGTCCCACTAATTACGAAATTACGTCCCACTTTTTAGGGTGCTCCGCCGTCCCTGATTTTCAAGTGAGTTGCAAGCAGCGGCTATAAGATAGCACTTGCATGAGATTCACTCTTGATTTTAAGGAAGAAAAAGGTATTCACAGTTGTGGATCCCGCATCCCGACCCGTGGATCCCGGATCCCAGGCTTTCGATCCCGGACCCCGACATGCCATGGATCCCAGATCCAATGCTCTGGATATCGGATCCCGCACTCTGGATGCCGGTTCCATTGCTCTGGATTCCGGATCCAATGCTCTCACACCTCTGGATCCCGGATCCCAAAGTTCAAATTTAGCTGGATCCCCTTATACCATTACCAGCAATGCGAGACTTTTCGCGCCTGCGATTATTAAGGTCAGCCAACGCACTGAGCATGCTCATAAGTGTCATCCAATATGGCGAAAAGAGGGGGGAGGGGTGGTAGCATGTAAATAAAGCTGTTTTTAAGAGATGTTTGAGGGCAGATATATATTTTTGCATTATAGTATTTACCATAACGCTGCAGTTTAACTTTGCATTAAAAGAAAACAGGCATTCAAGATGCGAATCATAGTGTGCGAGGCTCAGCGAGGGTAAAATGATGGTTGACTAGGTCCAGTGAGGCAACTATAAAGGGACTTTATTCGGTAAACTATCGTAAATCATACATCAAGAACCTACCAAGGGAAGGCCTGGTTATCAGTGAAAAACATGGCGGTCACAGAGGGAGATTTTACGGCCGTAGCAGTTATTTTGAGCTAGAAAACGACTTCAAGCCGTTGTCTTCTTCTTCAAATCTCGCATGGATTATTAGCAAAAAGTGTGCTGTGTTCAAAGAAAATTGGCGGAGTTTTGGGGGCGTTCTAAAGGCCGATTTATAGCTCATTTTGATGTGCAACAACAGGGCTCAATTTTGAGAGGTCGGCACCTGGGATTCGAGTACGGACAGAAACGTGAAGTTTATCAGGATGCGAAGGAAAATGGCCTACGGACGGATTTTACTGTAAAACATAAGGGACAGACAGCCGTTAGGACAGCGTTCGCTAAAATAAATTTGGCGCTTCGTAAGTAAAGTTTGAAGCTCTTTAACATGTATCGAAATGTTCTATAGTGTTCATTCTTTTGATCTAGAGGTCGGCAAGTTGTCCACGAATAACAGTACTCTTTTTATTTCAGATTTTAAATTTTTTTCCACACAATCCCTATAAGACCGGCGGCCATTTTTAAAGGGCCTGCAAGGCCTGCATAATTAGCGCGGCGGCCATTTTGTCTCAGATTGCTGGTAATGCATAAGGCGACACTGAAGAACATAAACATGCCTAGATGCTTCCTACTGATAAGACATTGAGGGCAGTCCATACCACAGGGAATTTCTGCAGAATTCCATCCATGGGAAAATGTCCCAAGGCACACGCGTGGGAAGTGTTCGGAATTCACATGAATAGCCATGGGAAATCCGAACGCTTCCCATTCTTCTACGGTCATGGTATATTCAGCTTTTCCCATGGATGGATTTCTGCAGAAATTCCCTGTTAGTGTACAGAGTAGTGCACTAGGATATACTATATTTAAGCAATAAAAGTACTTTCCGCGTGCTCTCTGCTTTTTTTACAAACACGAGGGGGATGTTGGGAGAACTGATCAAGGCGAGTGTCTTTCAAGTTTTATCAGTTCGACCAACATTCCCCGAGTGTTTGTAAGAAAGCAGAGAGCACGCAGAAAGTATTTTTATTGCTTTTAGAAAATAACATACACACGCGCGACAGCGTTGCGTGACAATCGTGTTTCTCAGGTCTCTTACAAACACGCTTTTTAACCAATCAGAATGCGCACATTCACAATACAACATGGGTGTTATTTTCTAAAACAATTTTACCCACCTAGACATAGCTGAACACGAAAAAGCTCTGCCCCTGCTGACCATCCTCGGTGACTCGCAGACAGCTAAATACAAATACTTATGATTCTAAACTGCATAGATTGCAGTCAGGCCATATATTAGTTTATTTTAAAAACACAAATGAAAGACCGGATGATCACACGAAAACTGGATATCTTCAAACGTAAAAGTAACATGTTTCTCATGCAGACATAACGCACTTGACTGTGCTCGACTTTTAGGTTTTGCTATATTGCTAAAACAAAATAGAATTTGGAATTTCATTGATGTTTATTTAATACATTTAACATAACATGACCGGCTCATGGCGATACGAATTTTCTCTCTAATCTTGTTAAGTCTAGTCCCTGGCGTTGTGGGTGGGCTTCCTGTGGTTGGTAAGACATGTGTTACGTGACGTCACAGGAAACCCTCTCTCCGCTCGGCCTTGGCTGCATAAAATACATTAAAGTGCATATCACCCCTGAAAAGAGCGAAATGGGACAAATACTAGAAGACAGCTGAAAACAATACCTCCGGACACGTCACAAGATAGCTCGACCCAGTAATTCCATTATCGGCCTGTTAGCCACAGGGTGAGCAATCGGCTACTTTTGGGTGCACGTACTGAGCTGGGGTTTTATCCAAATCGCACGTATCGTACATCAATTTAAAGCTTGAAACGCGTAGAATTCGTCCCATTTCGGTCTTTTCAGGGGTGATATGCACTTAAACATGACGATTTCATAGAGGAGCCGGGTTGGTATCGCGGAATGTATATAATAGCGGCATTCTGGGCGCTTTCTGGTTGGATGTTTTTTCATGCTATGGTATAAGAGTTCGTATAATTATCTATACTATTATAATCGGGTTGTCTGCGCAAACGTTTCTGATTGGCTAAATCGTCCGCACTCACTCCGCTTGGCCCTGAAGCTGTGTCGCCAAACGAAGTTCACAGACCTGAAGAGAAAAGTGGATATCTCCACAGTGGGCGTGTTTTGGTTGGAAAAGATTCACCCTGGGCTTAGTTCTAATTCAAGCGATTTCTTAAGTGAGGGACAAAGCTGCCATCGCCGCCATTTGAAATCTCCCACAGAAACTAAAAAAGAACTCAGTTCGCACAGCCGAAATCACCATAGTCATCTAAACCTAAATGGTTCTGTCACAGATTACTTGCAGGAATGTGCAGGGATAATTATTATTCGAAAGCTTTAAGCTGAGAAAAATTTTCATTCAAGTTTGAACAAACGTACACCGCCGTACACCGCCTTGCTTTCTGGAAGCACGCTAAGGGCGAAATGCCACAAAGCCATGAATAATATTTCTAAGTATAAATCCTGACGCTGTATCGCAAAACGAAGGACACAAACCAGAAGAGACTGAGGAAATCTCTCCAGTGGGCGTGTTTTTGTTGGAAAAGATTCACCTTTGGCTAAGTTCTAATTCAAGCGATTTTTTCAGCGAGGGACAAAGCCGCCATCGCCGCCATGTTGAAATCTCCCACATAAACTAAAAAAGAACACAGTTCCCTTAGCCGATAGCACCATAGACATTCAAACCTAAATGGTTCTATTACAGATTACTTACATTTGTGTGTAGGGATAATTCTAATTCGAGAAAGATTTGAGCTGAGAAAAATTTCATTCAAGTTTGACACAAACTTACACCTGGCACTGCCTACAGAGCGCGCGCTAATGATATTCTCTAAATATTCCTATGATAAACTAAGAAATTTCTTAGAACAGTTTAACGTTACCTGTTTCTTCTCTCGTGCCTTACTGATAAGATAAGCATTATACAAACAATTCCGAAGTCAAATGTTTTTTCTGTAATAGGCTGCGTTTTCAATTTTAGCGGGTTCTTAGACAGATTTGAGAACCGGACTGACTCACCAAGACACACACACGTGCGTCATTTTCTCCACCAAAATCAGGGAGACCAGTGCAAAACAAACACACAAAAAGGGAGGTCATTAGTAATGTAAATCAGCAGTTTATGGAAGGGGGAACTTAGGTTGGGTCTTCTAGCGTCACGAAGTGACGGGCTGTTTTCTTGTACCTATAAATTTTGGTTGAAGCGCGATCAGCGTGTGGTGGTGGTAGTCCAGCTACTTAAAGTACCCTTATTCCACAGGAAGCCCACGAAAGTCGTCAAATGAGCCGTCATGTCGGTCATGGCTAAAAGGGATGACTCAGAAGGACCTGATTAATAATTCATAGGCTTCACGGTAGAACGAAGCTACATATGCCATGTTATGCAATGTAGCTTCGTTCTATTGTTTGTCCTATGAATTATTAATCAGGTCCTTCTGAGTCATCCCTTTTAGCCATGACCCGCCATGACCCGTCATGTCTGCAGCCAGATCGGACAGGTTTATGAAAATCAACCCGGCGGCGTTTTCTTGTTTCGGGAGAAGCTATCAACACTACAAACTCGTCTGGGCGCTAATATTTTTAACATCTTTCGATTGGCTCTTTATAAATCAGAAGTTCGTTTTTTATTTGTTTCGCCTTAATCTTGTTAAAACAGCTTCCGCAAATCAAAGAAAATCACTCTTTCGATCGACACGCAATAGAAAACTGAAAATTCTCGCGATTGTAAAGCTTCCTAATACTTAAAGAACATGCTTTACCCTGAGAGAAATGTTAAAATACTCTGTGTTCGCCTCTACCAACCACTCCTATCTCTGTGATGTGCTAGAAGCAACATACATTTCCATCAGCAGCAAAATAATAACAAAAAATAGTGTTTATTATATGTTGAGAGCTCGTAAGATTTCGGGTAGAGTTTAATTTGTTATCTGATATAAAAATATTTTCAAATATATTGTACGTATTTACGACAGCGAAATAGAACCTAGAAAAGAGTGCAGGAGTGGTAGATGGTGTTAACCAAGAGACTCGTAAAAGCAGAGATATAGACCGTAAATCTAGTATATGAAAATGACGTAGGCCAGCAACATTCACACCGGCGCGCTTAAACTAGATTAAAGGTGGTTTTTAATTAAACTGGTTTAAATCCTTATCTCCTAAGAGTCAGACTGTTCCAAGGACAAAACTGAGTAGGCTGTACTATACATGTTACTAAGTGATCATTTAGCTAGCAAGATTTTATCGCAGTATTGTAGGAAACTTCCCGTGTTCTGAGGCGAAGAAAAGCCTTTTTAAAGATGGTTTTGGTGTGAATGGGGCAAGTGATTCATTTAAGGTCTTCGCCACTCGTCTTCTGTAATCAAATTCTATAGCATTTTAATGTAACAATCCTCCAAGGAAGACTAAACAGGAAAGGACGTGTGTTTATTTTATTTTTACTTAATTAATTAAAGGGGGATGGGAAAAAGCTTGACGCAGCATGCTGTTATGACTAAACGTCACAAAACAAAGCCTGAAGGTTAAATTTTACTAATAAAATTGAGATTTCGTTCTTGAGAAACGAAATAGACTTAAAAATATGTGCTATCAAAGTTGTAGATGCTTTCGTTGACTACCACGATGAATCAATTCAAATCGTACTAATTAAATTTCGCTGAAAAAAGTATTCGGGAGGGCAAAGTCGGCAAACATGTCTCCTATCGACTTCACAATCGCTAAATGGGAACCATAATCTCTCCACGATTGGTCAAATATGTGTGAACTTTGTAATGCAAAGCTGTTCGAAAGCCATTAAATGCGATGAAAGCCCGATCGTTTTATCTTTAGAGATAATGGATTTCAGTTTGCGTTTGATAAACAATGCAAAGCGGGTACAGCTTAAATGGGTAGCAAAGCAAACTCGGGAAAGCTAACAATTAAAATTCCAACATTTCCTTGCAGAGATATTTATAATAGAACAATCTTTTCTGAGTAAGAACTCTAGCTGTGACAAACAAAACTAGAATTTGTGCTGATGACATTGAAAGCTATTAGACTGACTTAAAAGACACTTTTCACGAACAGTAGTTTAAGCCGACAGTTAAAATACAAAACGAAAACAGCTGTTCGTTAGCGAGCTGTGTTTACTAAATCTCATGAATCAGTTTCAGCTCTTTTCACTACAATATTTTGCTCAAAAATATCGAATCCTCAGATACTGGCTTGACGTATCGTTGGACAAAGCTTGCACAACCTTTTCCCGCCAAAAGTTCCCGCCATTATGTTGTATAACTCCTGTTTCTTGCGCCTTGGATGTCCAACGGGCTTAAGTGGTTTTCGTCCTGTGATTTCGGAACTCCTTGACTTAGAATGGACTCCAAGTACTCGCACGCTAATCTGTCCGCCCAAGAAGAAGGAAATGCATTCTCAAAAAAGCCGCAATGACCTCCTTTTTCAGTCGCCACGAGAAAGAAATTTGACGAAGTCTTAAAGAGGCTAAAGGGAATAATGTCTTTAGGGCATATGGGGTCGTCTAAAGCACTCACGCACAGCACAGGGATACTAACACAGGCGACATTTCTCATGGGGTTATTAAGCCTCCAATATTCATCAGTTGAATAATACTGAGGGTTCAACTTTAAATGCACGCGCTCCTCAAAGTCCTTGACTGATTCACTTTTCATAGCTTGTTCGTAATTTATTAGATCCCATAAAGATGGGTGGTCTTGTAGGAGAGACTTAAGCTTCCGTATGACAAGCCAGTTGTACGGCTCGAAGAATCTTCTCTTGAATGCACCTTCAGCATCGTAGCAAGGCGATATGCAGACGGCAGCAGTAAGATTTGTATTTGATCCGACTTCGCCTAAGTATGATATAAGCAACCCTGATCCTGAGGAGTAACCCACTGCGAATATTTCAGCATAAGGATACATTCTGTGTATAAAAACAATAGCCTCTTCCAAATCACTTCCTTCGGCAAAGGTCTGCAGCCTTCTCGTCGTCAAAGGCGATTGCCCGTGACCTCGGCGATTAAATACAACCGGGCGAAACTTATGCTCCAAGGCGAGCGAACACGTAGATGATATATCAACAGCAGTTTGCGTTAAAGCGGGAATAATCAACATAATAGGACTGACTTTGTTTAATGAGTCCCCATTTACTGTAAGCCAGTCCAGTGCAATAATTCCTTTGTCCGCCATTTGCAAGTACTCCCGGGTAAATTCTACTTCGATTTGAGGCAGAATCCATGGAAGAAAAGTTTGCATATGAGAGTCTGTCGCCCAGAAAGTCGGCACGAATGGTTTCGTAAGCATTTGACACTTTTTAACAAGTATCACACTCAATCTAGATTTCTTGTAGTAAAGAGTACTCGCAAATTTTCGTTTGCTGTGGAGATACTGAAGTAGAAATACAAGAGACAATATTACAGCAATTGCCATAACTGCTGGAAAACAGACCATCTCTTGCACCACGTTTCTCAGTTGTCCGATTTTCATCCAGCTTCTTGTTATTTGTGGAATTATAGCTGAGTCTTGGAGGCTGGTTCGAGGGTTTTGTTCTGGGTGCTGACTGTTCACTTCGCTAGCTTCACAGTCGTTCTATGTTGATCCCGAGGAGGGCAATTGTTTATTTGGTCCAACTCCAAGCGTCTTATAAGTGCCAATAGTTTTATCTGTCATTCACCGCTCTGTGCCATCTGCCTCTCTTATAGATAAACACGCGAGGGACTTAGGCGTCTGTCGAGAAAAAATACAAGAAAATCTGAGATAATGCGAGCTAAGTCGCAAAGGTTATCGCGCACAGAAAGTTTGAGACGAATTTAAACAACATGAACATTATACCACGTTTAAAAAATTATCACTGCTTGATCATTAGTTTGGCATTTAAACGCTGTTACACAAAATACTATTTTTTTACGTGATCGTTCTTGTCTCTTTCGTGAATATCTCAATCTGCGCTAAAATGGCTGTTGTCCTGTTGGTTCTAGGCAGCCGTTCACGCTGTCAAACCTTTCAATAAATTTGCCATTCAAATTTTCTGAGGCAAAATGAGCGGCAGATAGGCGCAAGTAGCTAATCAATGCTTTGATTGTTTGCCGTTAAGCTTCTTCCTTTGAGCTCAAAATAAACCCAAAGTTCACCTTTTGTTGATCAGAACGAACTTCACGAAGATGCGTTGCCCGAGGTTACTACACCACCAACCACCACTTCAACTCCTTGCAAGATTCCCCGGCTTAATTTGCGACCAGCGAAAATGGAAATTATCTCAGCTTTTGATTGCATTTGAAAACATGTCCCACACTTACTAGCGAATGTAAAGACAGGGAAGCGTAATTTTAATTTTATGACCTGTATAATTCCATGAAGACATATAAATATTAACTTTAAAATGACATGTTGTTCTTTGATTAGAGCAGAATAGATTAGAGAGAATATTAAAAAAATAATTATTAGGCTAGTTGCGCAGTTGTTTCTTTTGAATTTTGTCTCGAACTTAAACACAGGATCCCGTCCCAAAAATCCATTCTTTCAAAACTGCTGACTCAAAAAAGCGAGAAATTCGGTATCTTTTGACAGGTGAAAAAGTCATATAATCCGGTGATGATTTTCTACGTCAGCGACCGCGATATTTGACAATAATTCATTTACTGTCGTTATTCCTTTCAAGTATTTACCTTTTGAAAAACGGAAAGTAACTCAAAAACTCTGCTTAGTCTTGAACCTCATGTTTTAATTCAAAATCTTTTACCGGATATGTTTTCTGCTAGCGGGGACAAATACCAAGGTTGTTTTCACCGTTGTTTTTCGTATATTGCTAACTTTCTTTATGTCTCCGCTTATTTATTTGTTCCAGAAACCTTTCTACAGCTTTCTCTTACGTTTGGAAACTGTCGCAAGATTATTTTCTTAATCATGCTAAAAGCAAACTATGTATTCTTTGACAAAGTCAGGGTCATTTTTCCAAAACATGCAGTTGATCACCGGATCTCCAATACCACACCGTCGCATTTTTCTTCAGCTAAATAGCCACTTTTTTTTGTTGTTGTATTCCACCAGCCAAGACTTTCTTCCTGATCTTCATTAAAAAGAAATAAAGGATACTTTTCAGGAAATGCGAATTGGTTTCTTTAGGTTCTTCCGGTCGTTAATGGGCAACTGAAAACCTCTCAAGTGAATAACTGTCTGCAGAGTGCATGGTGCGATCGAAAGAAGCGGAAAAAATACACCTACGCGCTGTTATTAGATTTTCTTTCAGAGATCGAAATTTAATCGACAACAAAGCAGTTCCAGTGCTTTGAATTCTCAGACATATGGCTCTTGACATTTGTTAATAAAGCTAACTCACTTATGCGGTGCATCTGTGATTGATAATGACAAATTATATTAATACGAAATCGTTGTGCCCGCGAATCTGCAAGTGCTAACGATGTGCTAAATGCGCAACAACATGATAAGTTTGCGGCTCACAACGATTACTCAAGCATAAACCTGTTAATCATTAATAGAACTAGCTTGACTCTGTAAAGAAAGGCAATAAACGACCAGAAATGAACGTGTTCTATCCCCTAAAAGATTTGTATCTGTTAGATGTTCGAGCTGTTGAGAAAAGGATTCGAATATTTAGAATTCGAAATAGATTTCCCGCCGAAACTTGCAAGAAAAGAATGATATCCCAAAATTGTAGGCGACGCTTTGAGAGCGAAAATTTCTCATTTCTGTGCAACTAAAAATCCAAAGAGGCACCACAATAAACACCACAGGAAATTATGAACAAATCTAAGATAGGTAGATCTTATGACACAACAGCAAAAATGAATTGTGACTCCCGTCAGACGCAAATATACTTTACCGAAGATGATCGTTTGGATTCCCTGCTCACCTCTAAGGTTTGATTGAAAATATAAAGACACAATGTGAAAAAAGTCCAAGCTTATTTGAACTGCGTCATGATGATTTTTTATTGGCTTGCTACAATACTGCAAGACTCGCCCCGTTAGCACTACAAACCACTAAATGGCTTCCTTTCAGTTCCCATTGCCCACTGGGCGGTATTGTGGCCAGCCAATAAAAAATCATCATGACGCAGTTCAAAGGTGCTACTACTCTTTTTCACATTACTGGACGGAAAAGGTCTTTATATATAGTTCCTCAAATTTAGGACGCTTGAAATAGTTTTTCAGTGATGGTGCACTAGTAAGCTTATTTGCAGTTTATTTCCTGTGCTTCTACCAGTCAATCTTATCCACCGATATAATAATACTGGAGTATGTGGTGCAAATGCACCACAGCTTGTGACGAGAAGAGTATTCATAGCAACACACGACACCTCTAAAGATACCCCACTTTTTCACTTTAAAAATTGATATCTCGAAAAATCCGCGGTAAATTTTTCTCAATATTGCAAAAATAATGAGCGCGAAAAAGAGTAGTTTTATTAAGTTGAAAATAAAAAAAAAGTTATCAGTAGGAACATGCACACGTCAGCAAAACATATTTTTCTTGAATATTTTTTTTAATTTTGCGTAAAATTCGCCAAAAAAATTCTGAGCAGCTCAAACTGATAACGATTAAAAATATATCCAAATTTCAAAAACATCCACCGTCATGTTTTCATATAATTGCGCGCGCAGTGATCATGTCACAAAATAACACTATCTGCAGAAGTGCCTATTGCGCATGCGCCAACCGTTAGATACAATGGATATTGGCAAGCGCGCGCTCAACTTCGCTAGCGAGCGTGCGCGCGATGAAAACTATTTCGAGCCTCCTTAATTCTACTCATAAACCTTCTATTTTGTGTTTTTCAGACTCAGAATAAAATTTAAGCGATTCAGAATAACTGATGAAGGCTTTTAATAAACAACGCCGAAAATTGGGCAAAACATTTGTTATACTCAGTTATTCTGAATCGCTCGAGCCTCCTTAAGGCCTGGTTTCCATATAGTCTTATCTGTCGTATCTCTCTCATCAGTCGACCGTGGAACAATGAAAATTTGAATTATTCTTTTGTTTCACGGTTGACAAAGTACACGGTATGTACTTTGGAGCAAGCGTGGAGTATGAGCTGAGTGATTTTCTTGCTGCATTAGCCCAATCGGATCCATTTTCTGAGATAATATTACATAATTACCTAAACGAAGTTAAAATACTAAATAATATCACCATTATAAGTGACAAATAGCAATCTTTTTTGTAATGTTTGAATTTCGAACATAATTCCTCAAGCAGTAAAATATCACGTAAATCGGTCCAGCAACGCATGAGTATCAATAGACCTCCTCGGCTTGGGCGTAAATAATTCCAATTTCCATTGTAAGCCTAGTTTCCATATAGTCTTATCTGTCGTATCAGTCAACCGTGAAACAAAAGAATAATTCCAATTTCCATTGTTTCACGGTCGACCGATGCGACAGATACGACAGATACGACAGATAAGACTATGGCCTTATATGTCGCATCAGTCGACCGTGAAACAATGGAAATTGGATAAGACCGATAGTCTTATCGGTCGTATCTGTCGTATCAGTCAGCCGTGAAACAAAAGAATAATTCCAATTTCCATTGTTTCACGTTACTGATGCGACAGATACGACAGATAAGACTATGGCCTTATCTGTCGCATCAGTCGACCGTGAAGCAATGGAAATTGGAATTATTCTTTTGTTTCACGGTTGACTGATACGACAGATAAGACTAGTATATGGAACCTAGGCTTAATGTGTGATGTGTTATGTGACTTGTGATGTGTAATGTGTGATGCGTAATGTATAATGTGTGATGTGCAATATGTGATGTGTAATGTGTAAAGTGTGATGTAATGTGATCGGTAGCGTTGTATTTTTTTAGGTTTTACTATAACTGTTATCTTAATCAATTTTTGTCATGGTTTTGGAAATTCTAAATGCCAACATGCAGCACAGCTGGTCAATAAAGCAGCAAAATTGTTATATTTTTTTTATCAAAGCAGACTTTTGTCTTGCCGCAACTGTTTCACGATGAGCAATAGAAAACCGTTTCTAAAAATAACTTGGTCGCTCAGTCGAACTGTCGCCTCAAGAATATTGAACTGAGATGACAGCCCCGACTGTTGAGCTCCAGAAAAGCAACTATATCTTCGATTTAGAAATTCCCAAATACGCTATCGCGAGGGCTCTCTGTAACGCTAAAGTTAATTTCAATAAAAATCGCTTTATGAATTGTTCTTTTGGCCGTCGAGTGCAGTTGTTTGGTGGTCACTCATGCAAAAAGTTCCATTTAACTTTCCCTCTCCCTCCACCCCAGACAAACATTTATAGCTACGGCCTTGGGTCCATAGTATTCTATTGTATTCCGCGCATCAATGACCAAAAATTAACCAAAATGAAAGGCGAAATAAGTAGCTATAAGTGTGGCTCTGGTAGGAGCCGACTCTGTCAAATGTTACAGTCTGTCTATACATTTGACAACTAACTGCAACAAATCGAAAGACGTTACTGCAACAAATCGAAAGACTTTTTGCTGTAAAGTTTGAATAATTATTAGGTGAAAATGTTTCAATAAATATCAAATATTTACCTACGAAAAATTTCTGATAAATTTTTATTTTTTAAAAATAGAACTCATTCTGCAGGATGCAGGTGGCTGCAATTTTTTTTCAAAAACGCGACTGCAAATATAAATTAGAATTTTCCATAACGTAAATATTCCGTCGATAATAACTAGTTAGTCTCTGTTGCTAAAATAATGTCGCTATTTTTCCAAAGCCTGACAGCTACAACTGAATCAGACATTTTCCCCGCAGTATTTTCAATAATAAATAACCAGTTGATATTGCAGCTTAGCAAAATGTTTCAACATGTCCAATGTCTGGCATGTCTGTTCAATTCTTTTTATTCAAAGAATAGTTTAGCGTCCGTTGTCGATCACCTGGAGCGAGAAAACAAACAATAAGCTGTTTAAATGTGAGGTGTTTCTAGGAATTATCTGTGTGTCTATTTGTAGAACGTGACAAAATAATGGAAACTTTTTAGAGAATAGGATTATTAGAAAATATGCCAATAGTACAGTAGATCATTTTCCAATGAAAACAACTGTTTCTAACGGTTTCTTAGAACTATTCATTCATCTTATGTAAAACAATAAGTTGTCAATGAAACACCTTTTTGTATTTCTTTTATTGAAACGTGTGATTTCTATCTTTGAATATACTGATGAAAGGAACATTTTACCAAATCCTCGGGATTTTCTTTCTTCATTCGCTTGAAAAGAAATTGAACAAAGTGTCAATCTTTCTTTTAAAAAAACGAGTCATTTTAATTGACTTCTTAGTATCTAAACGGTCGGTCATTAGATATAACTAGTGCCTTAAACTATGCTGCAACATGCAGTAACTTCACTTACCCCTCGACGAACGCATGTTGACTCTCTTTTCTTTATACCAATAGAATAACCTCGCCGATCTAGTAGCTACTTGCTTTTATGAATCATCGATGAATAGCTATAAATTCAGTCGTTCAAACATGTTCAAAGTGAAATACGGTAGAATTAAACGGTAAGATTCAAACACTTTTGTTTTGCTATTTTCGTCAACACGGCTTCTCAAAGGTGGCAGATTGCTCCTCTGTTTGCAGTCTAAAATTCACACGTCTAACATAAATTTATTCCTCGCATCCTCATATGTATCCAATCAGATATCACCCGGAAGCTCTAAATTGACTGGCTAAATCCCCTTGATTGCTTGATACGTGTTTAGCCCAAGGTAGCTCCAAACCGCAACTACACAACTACAAATTGATTCAACGCTTTCGCCCATTTTCTTTTCATGATATCGGTATACAAATGATCATTGATGGACAATAAGCCCCAGGGAGTTGGCACCGCAATTATATTTTTGATGCCTCTGAAAAAGTATCAATGAATTTTACCCTGTTGGGGTGCTGACAACCTGCCCGAGTGAGAAGCACCGTGCGGTCTGTTGCTATGGTGACGCGGGAAAAATGACCAGAACGCTTAGGACTATAGCAAGTTAATAGAAGTAAATTAATTTATTCGAGAATGGCTCTGATGGATATTTCACGTTTTTAAAAAAAAAATACCTTAGATTTTTTCCCACCAGTTCAATGAAACTAGCTAGCCATGGGGGTAAGGTTGCTTGAAACGCCATCGTTATATTTCGAAGAGAGATCATATTTTGGTAATATTTTGATCAGCACAAATGATTTTTTATATATATATATATTTTCTACCACCTATTAGAAAATAACACCCATGTTGTATTGTGAATGTGCGCATTCTGATTGGTTAAAAGCGTGTTTGTAAGAGACCTGAGAAACACGATTGTCACGCAACGCTGTCGCGCGTGTTATGTTATTTTCTAAAAGCAATAAAAATACTTTCTGTGTGCTCTCTGCTTTCTTACAAACACTCGGGGAATGTTGGTCGAACTGATAAAACTTGAAAGACACTCGCCTTCGGCTCGTGTCTTTCAAGTTTTGATCAGTTCTCCCAACATCCCCCTCGTGTTTGTAAGAAAGCAGAGAGCACGCGGAAAGTACTTTTATTGCTTAATGAACAGACAGAGTAAAAATTTGGTAAATTATGCAAGGGAACTTAACAATAGTGATTTACAAAAAAATTGAGAATAGAGCGGATTTCACATGACTGTCGTGAAAGCAATTGCAATTGAGCAATCACTAGCCAATCAGAAACAAGAGTAATTACAACTTACTGCTGAATGGTTTCCAGCCCAGCCAATCAGGAGCCGAACCAATTCCTTGCTTGTAATTAGTTCGCAATTTGATTGGTTGATAGAAATAAGCAGCCAATGAGAAAGCAAACTAATTGCAAACACGACGGTCATGTGAAATCCGCTCTAACTGCAGATCGACCGCGTCAAACGAGTCACTCAAAGCGAGTCCAAACGAGTCACTCAAAACGAGTCCAAACGAGTCAAACGAGTCACTCAAAACGAGTCCAACCGAGTCAAACGAGTCATTCAAACGAGTCCAACCGAGTCAAACGAGTCACTCAAAACGAGTCCAACCGAGTCAAACGAGTCACTCAAAACGAGTCCAACCGAGTCAAACGAGTCATTCAAAACGAGTCCAACCGAGTCAAACGAGTCACTCAAAACGAGTCCAACCGAGTCAAACAAGTCACTCAAAACGAGTCCAAACGAGTCATTCAAAACGAGTCCAACCGAGTCAAACGAGTCACTCAAGACGAGTCCAACCGAGTCAAACGAGTCACTCAAAACGAGTCCAACCGAGTCAAACGAGTCATTCAAAACGAGTCCAACCGAGTCAAACGAGTCACTCAAAACGAGTCCAAACGAGTCAAACGAGTCACTCAAAGCGAGTCCAACCGAGTCAAACAAGTCACTCAAAACGAGTCCAACCGTGTCAAACGAGTCACTCAAAACGAGTCCAAACGGAGGTTTGCTTACCTTGAAGACGAAGTTTTATAAGGTGAAAGTTTCTGCATTGTCGCATAGTCAGGTGCACCCCGCGTCTTTATACTGCGGTTTTCGTTATTCCTAACTCAACGTTTAATTTCCACTCGCTAAGTGGCTACTGGCGTCCGTCAACGAAACGTTTTAAACAAGAACATCCTCTGAAAATAGTTCGCTTGAAAATCGATTGAAAAGTGTAGGTCTATTAAAAGCAGTTTGCGATAAAACCCAGCGTTCGGCAGGAGTCAGATAAATAAAATAGATATTCTTGTGCAGCAAAGCTAGGGAGACCTAACAAGCAATGCGAAACACCTTTTTGGATCTGCACCAGGTCTCTTGTCTAAACGCGTGTCGCGCAAAGGATTGTGGACCTTTGCATGCCTCCTTTTTTTAAGCATAGGCGACTACGGAAGAGTCAGTTTTTGGAGAGCGATCTGTATTTTCTGTGGCGTGGTATAAATCCTAATATAAATAGCAAATTACAAGGCCCAAAACCCTACTCTGTCTAGTCTTTGTGTTGTATGCAAGAGATACATTGCATATCTGCACCTAAATGTTCACTAAATGAAAAAGATTACTGGTGGAGCACAATTTTTTTCGCGTAACTAAGTTAACTTAACATTTTAAAAGGATAATAATCTAGCTTATTGAGACAGTGAAATCCATAATAAAACAGAGGAATTAAAAAAAACGGATTTGTAGATTTTCTTTCCTCCAACGGTCAGCTTCACTCACTAGTGCGCACTAAATATTGAATAACTTAACCAGCGGAAGACCATGCTAAATTTCTGCCGCCAACAGCCTAACAGCTACATTTGTATTCGTGTTTTAAAACTCCAAATACCCCGTTTCGTTCATATGAATTTAGAGGAAAGTCTGGAATATTGAACATTGGCTTATCTCTATTTTTAATATCATAGTTAACCTAACAGGATCGGAGTTCGTGCTAAGTATTGCGCTACGCAATTTCAGCCCTCGTCTGTTCTGTCTAGACTTTTGCCCTCCAGCGTTGTTGCGATGGTTGACCAGTATACATATCATTGCTCTAATACCACTTGGACCTGCAGTACAGTAAAAAACCGCAAGTATAACCCAGAATTTAAGAACCTGTTAGGGTAAAATTTCCGTTATACACTTGATACACGCTTTATATACCGTTCCCGGGAAACGTCACCCAAAAAGCCTTAAGCTTGAAGACTATTTTGGGAAATACACGGCCAAAATGCAATATGTCCCCCTCTATAAGTTCTATTCTATAAAATAAACGTATGAATAAATTAGCAAATAAATATACAAATCTCAATTTTGGTCTCGCAAATTGGCTAAGACTTTCTAAATCTGAGGCAATTAAATTAAACACCAATTTTGAAATTTCGTGCAAAAATGATAGCCAAATTTTGTTTTAGAGATGTCTGGAACAAGGGGGTCAACTGTAGCTGGGATATTATTAAAAATATTAAAGCAAATAAAGATCGAAATAGTTAAACTATTGCTAAATAGTTATCTGATAGGATGGTCGTATTAGTTTTGCTGATAATTCAGTGATCGCTCCTGGAGCATGCGCGTATCATGACAGCCTCCCTTTGAATATTGCGCATGACAGAAATCCTTTATCGAACCGATATTTAACCCGTAGTCGCTCGTTCGTTATCTTGGAATTAAGCCCAATTGAGCTCCCCTTCAACTTGTGTGGCTGGATCCACGCCTTTCTTCCGCCTGGAGCGAGTGGGGGCATTTTTTCTTTCACAGTCTTAACACAATCGTGATGGGCAATCGTAACGCCGAAAATATATTCCAAATTTTTCAAAGTGTCCGCTGGCTTATAAGTTCAACCACCTTGGTTCAACGTTTCGCAAAAATTAAAAGTTGTACGTAAACCTTACACAACGAAAATCTTAACCGTGCAGGAGATTTGGATTTTATTCCTTCAGTTTCTTGGCATTAAATGATTTGTTTGAGAAGCTATATCAGAAACTCGACATTGTTTTTTATCAGGATTTCCAAACACCTCGAAGTCAGTTAAAAACTCGGTTTTATTGTCTCGTTTGTTTTCAACCCACTTCTCGTTGCCTTTGAGATTCTGCTAAAACATCACCCCCAGTCCCCCAGGATTATAAAGAAGGAGATAAGAGACATCCATGAAATCCTAGTTTAAAGCGCTCTAGTAAACAATAAAACTGAATGATCCTTGTTAGCTGCGCCCCCGGCCCACCAGATCATAGTCTTGAAAAAGCTTTTGCCTTGCGACGCTTATGTTTTAAAATAACAATCAGAACGCGGTTACCGCGGATGCCTGAGTGAAGAGGATGGTAGAATTAAGTAATTACTTAATTTGAGTGATCGATATCTTGTAGAGTTGTGCTTAAAATAATTTATTATATATGATTGGACCGACAATCTCAGAAAAAACCACCATGCGAACAAACAAATTTGGCTTGAGCTCCTCCTTTACACAATCATGCGCAGAACGGACCGTAACCTGCGAAGCAATTCTATGAAAACAAAATAACTCCTTCCTTACTAGCTCTTAGCACAGTGTGTGCTAATTTGACCGTAGTGCGTACAGTAAAAACGCATATAAGATCAGAAAGATCCTAGTGATTGAGAACTTTCAGGCTGAAATTCGGCATTTTAATATCAAAAATATAAGAACTGATTCCCTGGGAAAGAAAAATAATTCTAATTATAAGAAAAATCACTTCAATCTTTATGATCAAGATTCTGGATTTTAATTGTGTAGGAGACTTAATAGACATAACCCGAAAGTTTTGTTCTGTTGTTACTGTTTAGCAAACAAGGCAAGCAAATGCAAGTGTTAAATCATAAGCATTAGTACTCCCCTTAGTACTACAATTCTACCAATGGTTACAGCATGACAACCTCTGAAAAATAAGAACCTGTCAACAGCCTGAATTATGAAAAACTACCTTAAATATGAGAACCTGTTCAGCATGACCTTGAAAATTATAGGTTCTTTTATAATATGCGGATTTTTACTGTATTCTTGACGTCACGGGTACCAAGCAGCCGATATCAGAACATTTAGAAGTTATGTTTATATCTGAAATTATATAGCCTCTTCGAATTTCCGTTGGTATACTTTTGCACATTTGATAACACGAACGATATTTTGTCAACATTTTGAATAAACTAACTCAAAGTGAATTTAATGATTCTTTGAAAACAGAATAAAAGACTGCGCAAGAGATTTGATATAGTGTAGATGACAGTTTCCGCTCCGAAAGCGGAATTCGGTGAAGAAAAAGCCGACACAATTTCGAACGATTGGTCACAGTTTATGCGCCTTGACTTCGCCGCGAATAAGATAGCCAGCCCCCTACGAACATGCATTGTCTTATCTAATAAACGTCGGCTTGAAAAAGAATGTTTTTTTAGGAAAGTTTTAATAGACGACAATTTAGCTGTATAGTCTCAACGGGGATGGTTTTAGTGTTCTCGATAAAACTGTCAGAAATTAAACTTTGGAGGGGAAAATGTCGACAGACTTTTCAAAGAGAAAGTTAATGATATAGTTTGCTCGCGTCTCCGGATGTGCAAGTGACAAGAATAAGAACTATTGTAAAGAGAAGGACGAATACGAAAGAGAAATTGCTGATCTTTGGGCGCCTTTGAAAATAGAATCCGTTACTTTTTAATTGAAATGTAAAATACAAACAACTTGAGCACAGTTTGCCTTACGATATTTGCTCAGCGGCCAATGCTAACAAATAACTAGCGGTTTATCGAGATGTTTTCTTTAAATATAATATATTATTTCGAGAATTTCAAGTGACAATGTCTCTTGTAATGAAGAATTGATAATCGTATTTAACGACAACGCAAAGAAAAGCCCGCGAGAAGCCATTTGGTAATTTCTGTGTTAAAAAAAAGAGGAAAAAAAACTAATTTGGAGTTGTCTACTTTACTCTTACTTAGTAGCACTCGTCAAAGATTTAAAGTTAAATTACTTAACATTTGCTATTTGGTTTACCTTTCAATGAGAGCTCAGTCTACAAGTTGCCGGCATTGCTCGAGTTCCCCCTCCGTGTCTTGTAGAAATAAAGGGACATTAAAGCCAGTATATCTTCTCTGTTGCTTCAAGCGCAAATGATCGTGTTTACCCTGAGGGGATGTTGGATGTTTAACATTCAAAGGGCGCGTTCACCGAATAGGAACTCAAACGCGGCTGCGATTATCCGCGCGAATAACAAACTCCTTATGAGTTATATTGGCCGCTCGTTCTGTGAACAGATATCTTGGGAATCAATCATTTTCTCGTCGGATAAATATGAACTGCGCTGCATTAGCATATCCATTAGTCATCTAAAAGTGTCTAGAAAAATTACGAGAGGTTGTACATGAAATGGTTGATTGGAAATCAATCGCTTACTGAAGAGATTGCCACCACACCAGGTGAAATTTGAAAATCCTCCTTATAGCCTCTTGTTCAATAGTCTATCAATATATATCTTTCCAACATGAATATATCTCGGATATAAATAATGTCACTTTCTTTACAACATATTTTTCACCAAAGGACTCATTTTCTCTTGTTGCATGACTACGCGAGGTAGAAAAAAAAGAACTTAATGCCCTGTAAATGTTCACATCCTCGCATCCGCGTTATTGCATTTGCCTAATTGAATATCTTTTAAACAACTTGAAATTAACTGGGTTATTTTTCTTAAGGTTTCTACGGCATAGCTTGCTTGCTAAAAGCTTCAGTGTAGCATGTTAAACATTTATGTGGGCTTTTTCACAAAAGGATTGGCACAGAGCTCAATAACCCTAAAGTCTATACTAAATGAGGATAAAAACTCATGGCTTTAAAAAGCCAGATAGCTAATGGATCTGTCTCTTAATGATAAGCTCCTTCAATTGTCAGAACACCTGTCACCCCATAAATCGGTTATACTTCCCCCAAGGAGGTCACAGAAACACAAAGACAGAAAGACAACGCGACGGTTTTTTAATGCATGCTTTGTATTACGTTGGCGTAGAGAAATTGCAAAACTAGAGTTTAAAGAGGAGAGATTTAATGTCTTAATGGCAACCTCTTAGTGCCCTTCCTTGGTTCTTATCTCTGCTAGAAGTCGTGCAAGTACATAAGAGTAACCACAATAACGTGGTATCTCTTTTTGCGTTTAGGCAACGCCTAAGCTTTTCCGAGTAATTACTTTGTAATTGCGTTTTGTTTTGTTAAGATTTGTAAGAGTTAATTACCGTAGAAATACGTTAGATATCTGGTAAATTGATTTATTTGACTAAGGGCGTACACAATATAAACTGTAAACAGGAGTCCCATTACTAGGAGTGACGACCTTTCACACCCGCCAACACCCATCCTGCGAGATTGCGCAGAATATTGTCTGATACTTATAATAGACCTCCTCAGCTTGGGCGTAATGTTGTCCCATTTCAGATCACGTGGCATTCCATGAGTATTCTTTCTTTCTTCTTCTGCTATGTATGTAGCATTGTAAAGCGCCATAGAGCAGTTAATGTATATGGCGCTATATAAATCTATTATTATTATTATTATTACTATTATTATGCATCGAAGCATATATGAATATGGAAGCATCCCAAACAAAGAAAGATTATTCAAATGAATGCCACGTGATCTGAAATGGGACAACATTACGCCCAAGCTGAGGAGGTCTATTAGCCGTCGAGGGACGAAGTCCCGAGTTGGCTAAATCAGACGATATTCTGCAAAAATCGAGCAGGATAATGGTTTTATTATTCAGCACATCGATAGCACAAAAATACGAGAAATGATTTACTTTTGCGTATTAAATACGAGCTTAACACATCATCTTTCCCCAGAGACGGATATCACAGAATATATGTCATGTACTGAAGACAGCTATTTGGCGTTCCAATGACCATTGGGCAGTGCATCGATGTGCTGAATTGTAGATTATGTGCTTTTTTAGGATCAAAATGTTTTGTCAATCATAAAACTTTTTACTGATTACGATGCTCAATTATTCCTGGGCTAAAATATTAAAATCCGCGTACGAGCTGGATCCAGAAAAACGATCCTGTCAACCAGTACTTAGAAAGAAATATATATACGACAAGGTCGACAAACAGCTTAAACAATTATTGTTTAATTCCGCATATTTCATATTTAATTTCCGCATATCGGAATTAAATAAAAGAATTTTAAGCTGTTTGTCGACCTTTCATCATATATATTTTTCAATTATTTCCACACGACCATAAATACACTGACCTGTTCCTGTTGGCTAGCGTGGCAGGAAAACCTTTCGAATGCCACTAATAAGTGTCCATGGCCAGTAAGAAGTGTCGATTGACAGTTATTAGTGTCGATGACCAGTAAGTGTCGATTGCCAGTTAGAAGTGCCGATTGACAGCAGTTGACGGTTATAAGTGTCGATAGAATAATTAGCAATTAATGAATTCCGCTGAGTATGATGTGGATAATTATTCAGGTCGATGGGACGTGTTGTCCATCGAGGTGGATAGCACCCCCGAGATCTGAATAATTCTCCACATTATACGAAGTTGAATTCATCAATTGTTGTATTATTCATTCAAACGTTTGTTTATTATTCATTCAAATTAATCTCTCCGCTTTACTACGGTAAGAGAGCACAGCAGGCAGTTTTGCCAGCCTGCCTACAAGTGCGTGACGTCACGCACGCGTGCAATCACTTTTTCACTTATCCAATCTTTGCATGACGTCATGATGGGATAAGTCGCTTGCCTTTTAAAACATCAAGAATTCGCCGGTGGCGAACCAATCGGAAGCGGAAAATATGTTGAATGAATAATAACAGAAGTTGAGGAGCGGCGTAAGAAAAGAAGAGCAACAATTTATGACCCGTATATGCCACCTGCACCGTATGACAGGCCCCACTCTGGAAATTCACATTTTTTACTCGTTGTTATACGAAAAGTACAAACGAGTTATCGTGAGAGAGCTAGTGATGGCGTTGTCATTCGTCGTCAGTAATCTCGACCACGGGCGATTGGATAATTAGCACTTCCATAACTATAACATTCATATCTTGACTTGAGATATAGAAGCCGATACTCTTGTAATAAGAATTTCGGCGAAAATAGCGAAAAAAACGGTGAAATTTTGAATGAAAACTTGTAGGAATTACAGACACTCGAGTTCTCGATCTGTCCACCATTGATTGGTTCGCTAAAATTCCCACAGCTATAGTCTGTGCACACTGCTCGGTCATGTACGTCACTACTCATCGAGCCACAAATATGAATATCACTGCGCGAGCACAGCCGATGTGGGAGCCCTCAAGCTTGAAGATGAGCCACCACAGAGAAAAGCACGAGGAAAGGCTGATACAACGCCAAACATCTTACACAGGGGCGTAGCCAGGGGGGGGGGGGGGGGGGGGGGGTCCAGAGGTGCCGGGGCCCCCCTTTCTCGGAAATTTTCCCATACATTTACTGTATTTGCTGGAGAAAATTTGAGCATTTTCGTCCCATGTTTTCACTATCCGGCCCCCCTTCAGAAATTCCTGGCTACGCCGCTGTTACAGCTGATTAGATATTCGATATTTCAGATCCTACGCCACCAGTATATCGTCCACGGTCATTGCATTTTATTTCAACACAGAAAAAGGTGGGGTCTCTAACAATACTAATGACGCAGGAAACCCGACAACTTATCTACTCAATTAATTAAGGATTGAGGAATCATGGTGATTTGTTATAGAGCACTTGTTATAGAGTACGCTATAAATAATATTCAAGAGAACAAAGGAAGTCAAAGCACTCTTCCTTGAGGATGTGTATGTTGTGATGTCATGCTTGCTCGTCACGTTATGACGTCACTTCCTGTATTTCGATTTCTACCGGAAGTTCAAGATCGCAGCTCGTCACGCTTTCCTGGAAACGCGCTTCTATATCTGCATGGACCTGTAGTTTACATTCAAGGAAACCGTTATAAGTTTGTTGTACGTTGCAATGCAGAAGGCAGAAACAAAGGAAAAGATGAGTTTACGAGAACATTGGAACGTGATGCTCGAAAGCTGGGAAATGCGACAGATTATTCACCACATAAAAGATCAAGTATCCAAATTTAAAGTTAAAGTGATTCAACAGGTTCAGTTGAGCGAAGAGTTTGACTGCATCAAGCTTGCCACTGGAAACGAAACCACGAAAGTTTATATTGGTGAGTTGGAAAACGTTCTACATGGAAACATGCTGCCGGGTTGGATCGCTGATAACTGCGCAGGAATCGAAGATTACAATGTAAACAGATGCTTTGCGCTAAAAACACTAGGAGATGAAAGCTGCCTCTATTTGGTGGCACCGTCTTCAGATGTTGCAGGATCTTGGATAAAGGGCCTTGAGTCTTTGATTGGAAACAAAACCAAGCTAAAGGAAGCAGAAACAGAGAGAGATAAATGGCTTAGAGAGGTTTTCAACCGAATAAACAAACCCGAAAGCAACAACAAGATCACGTATGCAAATCTTTTCAAGCATTTGAATTCCCATGGAGCAGTCAAATTCTCCGAAGCAAGTTTTGAAGACAATGTCAAGGAGTTTCTGCATACTCACAAGCGAAAAGAGAAAGCAAAGCATTTTCTTTTAACGAGGAAGAATTTATTCAGTTTTACAAGTTTCTTAACAGAAGAAACGATATTGAATTCGTGTTTAAGATGGCATCTTCAAACGGAGCGTCCATAAGCGTTACCGATTTGCATGACTTCCTGACACGCGAACAAAATCTAAATGTCACACAACAGCAGTGCCGTGACTTAATCGCTACTTTTGAAGTCACGCAGTCCGGAAGAGCTTGCTTTGAGCTCGGCATTGATGGTTTCTTAGCTTATATGAATTCTAAAGAGACGGCGCTTTTTAATTCGGCTCATGAGAAAGTCTACCAAGACATGACCCAGCCTTTGTCGCATTATTACATCGCTTCGTCGCATAACACATACCTCACTGGGCATCAGCTGAAGGGGTACTCTAGTGCGCAAGCTTATAGAGATGTACTGGTGAAAGGGGGGCGCTGTGTTGAGTTGGACTGCTGGGATGGGGATGACCACGAACCTATAGTCTACCACGGACATACCTTAACCTCAAAAATCCCATTCAAGGATATAATTCTCGCTATAAAAGAAAGTGCTTTTCAAACTTCCCGTATCCGGTTATAGTTTCTTTGGAGAACCATTGTTCTGAAGAAGGCCAAAGAAAAATGGCGCATTATATGGTTGAAATCCTCGGCAATGCTTTGTACAACACGCCAGTTGATTTCAGTTTGTCCAGTTTTCCCTCTCCGGAATTTTTCAAGAATAAAATTATCATTAGAGGGAAGAAGAGTACGGCTGAAGCGGAGGAAGAGGCGGACGTACTTGGACAAAATGGCGAGGTTAGGACGAATGGGAAGGAAAGGCCAAAATCTGGCGAAGAACAGGTCAAACGCGCTTCAGGACTGTCAAAACAGGATATAAAACGGGTTCAACAGGTTTTGAACCAGGGGCAAGAAGAAAAGAAAGAAGAAAATGGTCTAGTCAATGGAAAATTGAATGACGATCATTTAGCACTATCTAGAAATTCTCCAAACACACTGAGCCCACAATCTAGTCCATCATCCCGGCGCAGAAGGTGTAGTTGGGGAAAATCTAAAAAGACCGTCGCCAAGGAACTGTCGGAACTCATCAACTATGTCGCAAACATGAAGTTCCGTAGTTTTACAGATTATTTCTCGAGCCGTCAATTCATGCCGCAGTCTTCTTCATTTGTTGAGAGTGAGATGTTGCAGCACGTCAAGGAGCACGCATTAGATTTCGTAGAATACAACAAGCGCCTGCTTAGTCGTATATACCCGGGTAATCTACGCGTGGAGTCAAGTAATTATGACCCGGTGAAGCCATGGACGGTCGGATGCCAGATTGTTGCGCTGAATCATCAGACAGACTCAGAACAGATGCATCTTCACTATGGCAAGTTCCGTCAAAATGGAGGAGTAGGATATGTCTTGAAGCCATCGTTTTTGAGAGATCCGCGCGTGAAGTTTGATCCTAATCCGCCTGATTGTAAATTTCCAGGTAAGGAGTGACGGGAGTATTTAAACACTTTTAGGGAGGAGGGGCGTTGGTTAGCACAATGAGCATGTTCCCCCCTCGGTCGTGTTCCCCTAACTTCCTTTTTTTTTTGGGGGGGGGGGAGGGGGAGCTCCCCTCGGGACAGCTTGGTCTACTGGCATGGGAGTGGAGGGGGAAAATATTTTAATGATCTCTATGCCTATCAAAAGTGACCTTTATGACAGAGGCTAGGAAGATCGGGTGTTACCTATAGGGGCTATTTTACATGCCGATTGGTAGAAACAAACTCGGTACAGGCCCAGAAATGCAAACGTTTTACTAGGATGACGGATGGATGGCGGTACTAAAAAAACTGTCGAGTTGTCTTAGCCAATCAGATTGTAATGCAGAATGAGTTGTGAATTGCTGATAGAAACCAGTCAGCGACAATTAGATCGGCAATCGCTTTTGCTATCGGCGCATTCGTTTTTACGGAAAATTGCTAATGGGCCTTTGGAAAGCAATACACTGTAAACCTAAAGACATTCATCTAGAATCTACGGGCTGCAAATTTCAGTTGTACTCACAAAAACAAGCTGTCTGATACCCTCTCACTAGGCAATTTGCGACCAATGTCTTTGAATGTCACCAAAATTCAACTTTAACACATTCATTCATCTTCTCCCAGGGATTGAAAGCAAGCATCTCCGCTTGACAGTCATCAGCGGCCAGCAGTTTCCCACTCCACAAGACACGTGGGCCCTTGTACGAGACGAACCCGACCCTTACGTACAAGTCGAGATCCACGGCGTGCCGGCTGACGAGGTCACCTTCACAACGAAAGGTCTGACAGACACGAGCTTCAACCCCATATGGAACGACGTGTTTGAGACGACTCTCAGAGTCCCAGAGCTCGCATTGATTAGATTTGTCGTCTACGATGCGGACTATGGGTTTGACGATTTCATCGGACAAGTTGTGATCCCGTTTGAAAGCATGCAACACGGCTACAGACATGTGCAATTGTTAGACATGAAAAACGACCCAATCAAATGTGCCTCGCTGTTTGTTCATGTCAGTACCAGTGACGTCATTGAGACGTAGTCACGTGATTTTCATATCAGGGTTGTGACGTCATCAGTCAGGCCAGATGTGTCGAGAGGAATTTAATAGGCCACTTGGCACTTGCACTAACTGGGTCACGTGACCCAAATCCAATACATTCAATTCTGCGTAAATCTTGAAAATTCAACTCGTTGCCATTTGCTCCAGGTTAGAGATTTTTTTAAAGAGGTAGTTGGGGTCACGTGAACCTGTAGTGCAAGTGGCCTATTCCTCGCTGTTTGTTCATGTTAGCATCAGTGACGTCATTGAGACGTAATGTTTTGTGACGTCATCAGTCAGGTTAGATGTGGCGAAAGGAAGTCAAAAGACTACCACCCATGTATAATTGTTGGGCGTACACGAAAAACTAGCTAGACTAGTGACGAACTTCATGACGCCATTTGACGTCTCTTTTTGGATGTATTTCTCTTCTGCTGTAAATAATTTAAACAAAAAAAATATACCTCACAGTCAGGGGACCAAATAAAAACATCACGGTTTCCGCCGCCATTTTGACAAGTGACTTCTGAAACAATTTACCTGCAAAGTGTGATAGCTAAAGAGTTGATAGCTACTGTATGAATTGAGCAATTGCGTTTTTAATTCTTCATAGTGATGCCTGTAAAATCTGTGTTTGAGAGTCGACAAAGTGGTTTTTGCAATGGTCTGAAGGATATCCAAATATGTAATTAATTATATTCGCCAGTGCGGCTATTTGATATTCCTTTTTTTATATAACAAAAAATAGCAATTAAGGAGACCAAAATTCTAGTGAGTCTTGTTCAAGACAAGCTTTTATTAATTTAGCTCTCCATACTTCAAATTTGTTATTAGTGCCCAGCTTTATATATACAGGGAACACCAGTATAAAAGAACAAGTAGAATGTTTTAGTTAAATCCAACTAGACTACATGAAGCAATCTCAATTGCAGAGCCTCTCGGTAATCCTGACTGTCAGAGGACACAGACGAAACCATACATGGTGATGTCTTTGTCGGTTAGGCAAATTTCAAAATGGCAAGGGGGAATATCAGCCAATCAGAATCGGCATGATTGTGTGCCGCCAGAGCCTACGACAAACGAGCAGAGTAGGCTCTGAGAATGAGGGCCAAAAACCTTGATCAGGGGCATAGCCAGGGGGCTGCACCCCTCCCCCCCCCCTTTCTTTTTCTCGGGAGATTTTCTCATCCATTTACTGTATTTCCTAGAGGAAATTTGAAATTTTTTGTCCCATGTTTTCACTATCTGCCCCCCAACCAATATTCCTGGCTATGCTCCTGTTGATAGTCATTTATTTTGAATTGCACTGGGAAAAACTGCCCATTATTTAGTGGTTTGTTTGTACCGAAGCAAGACCACAATGCACTGCAATCCACGACTTCCGGTGTATCTCAAAAGAGGCCTATTTTGGAGGCTGCAAACCCAAAACTTTTCACTGCTAGTAGGCGGTAAACATATTATATAGCCTACAAGTAGCTCAACCAATCAGAATGCAGCATTGACAATAGACCACTAGTGGGATTTGACTAAACCAAATTACTTGGTGGTGACTGTAAAACACATCTGTCATGCAGGTGTTTTAAACTGTACAAATGATGTTTTCTATTTTAACAACAAAAAGGAAATAAAAGCTAAAGATCCAGTTAATTAAAAAAAAAAACAAAGCAATTCACCAAAGTTAAGTTTGGTTGCCACAATAGAAATCTTGTCGCTATCTTTTTCTCCCAAATGGGTATTTTTTACATGTAAATGCCATTGGCAACTAATATTGAGAAAAGGCAGTTTTTACATGTAAATGCCATTGACAACCCAATATTGAGAAGGGCATTTTTTACATGTAAGTGCCTTTGACAACTAATATTGAGAAGGGCATTTTTTACATGTAAATGCCATTGGCAACCTAATATTGAGAAGGGCTTTTTTACATGTAAATCCTACAGACTGGAAATGTAGTTCACCATTTTCCGACTAGCTTGAATTTTTTGCTGACAAAGCCTTACTCTAGTCACCACTGGGCCCTTAGCCTGAGCTAACAGACGCCCACTCAAAATCAAACAATTTGAATGAGACGTCTGAGCAATATAGCCAGATGTAACGTACTGGGTGGCATGACAAAGCACAGCGCGTTTTGTCTGTGTTGCGTTTATCTTTGTGAGTTCAAGATGGCTGTGACAGCAAGCAAAGCTGTAGATCGGGCGATTTGAAATCTCAAACAAGTGGTTGAGTGGGCATCTGTTAACTCAGGCTATTGGGTCCTTTGCATAGCTGTCAACCCTCAAAGTTTAGAAATCTGTTTTTGTAAGAAATGCACCAAATATATAAGAATCATCTGAGAAAGATGTGCAATAGAAATACAGTAAATGTATTAGAATGAAGTAAAAGTTTAACCTTGAGACAAGGCTTAAAATCTTGAGACTCCCACCTAATGCGGGAGAGTTGACAGCTATGCTTTGGTAAATCTATTTATACATCAACATTAATTTTTGCTAGGCTACAGTGAACATTGTTTGTAGACTATCTGTTCTCATCTTTATAATATTCTTTATGGTTAAACTTGTTAAATGTTCACTCAAGTTACAGAAGAAGACAAAAATGTTTTCTAGTCCATGTATATGTATAGGTACTAGCACATATTGGTAACAGTCCTTATGCCAGTATGCAAGGGAATTACAAGTGACAACATGAAGCACAAATAATACAGGACAGAATTTTGGATAAAAGAAGAGGCAGAAGGCCGAATGGGCTATTGACTCAGATGCCATGAGGGTGAGAGGAATAATTATTTAAGTCAAAACACAGGCCAATTTGTATAGGCAAAATTTTTTTCTGGTCTGGTTATTTGCTATTTTCTGGCTTTCAAATCCAACACTTTTTGCTACTAGTGAGCTATAACTTATAGCCTACTAGTAGCTCATCCAATCAGAATGCTGCATTGACAATAGACCAATAGTGTGATTTGACTAATACCAAATATACACGGTACAAAGGCCTTTGCTTATTCTGATAGTCTATATTTCTGTACTTGTGTAAAAAATCTTGACAGACCTACAGTTGTATTCAGCAACCATTTGGGAGGATAAAAATTCTCACAACCTCTGAATTGAATGGACATATGTACAAAAAGAACAACCTACCAAATGATCTAAAATATGGTAGCAGTATAGATGTAAATACATAGTAGTAGGTAATTTGGAGATGACACCCAGTAGTTTATAAGATACTACACTATTGGCTAAACAAAACAATAGGTCATTCTTTACTCATTCTATGGTTTCATTGTTTTACATTGCGCGACCCCAGAAAAAATCCACAACCTCCCCATTAAGGGATTAACAATTCCAGAGGAGTGGGGGTCATATCTCAAACCCTTCCGAGGGAATTGTATGGATGATTTCTGGAATCACACATTGTCTATTGTCAGGGTTGTTCTCCAATTGGATTAAGATCTTCTGCCTGCTGCATGCTCACCCATAATTTATCTACTGATTGAAAAGTCTTGGTACCAGTATGACTTTTCTCATGTGGTACTGGTACTGTACAGGTTTTCCATTTCATAGTTTTGTCACCCCAGTGCTTAGGATACCATAGTGTTATTGCAACATTTCAATGTCCTCAATATCTTCTCCTTTGGTAGTATCTATAAGTGTACCTAGCTCCATATTGCAGTACTTTTCAGGCAACATGGCATAGACAGAGACACCAGTACAGCAAAAATTTGATGTAATTCAATGCTGCACTTCCGTTTTAAATACAAAATCACTAAATGGAATTAACTCTGTAATTGTTCAAACAACTCTTCGAACTTCAAAGAATCTCTTGAGATAGTAAACTTGTCCCAAGGTCATGGCTACCAGCACCAGGGACTCGAAGAACGACCACCATACCACACGGCTGTTTGTGTTGTCATTAACTGTGGAGCAAAAAAGGTTGAACTTAATTTTTTTTGCAATGGTCAACCCCAACAACAGACTGTGGTAAAAATACAATATGTTTTCAACCAAAGTTCTCATTAAGCTTTTGAAAAATGTTTGGTATCAAATTGGTGTGCAACAAACAAGTGTGAGGTGTTGCTTGCAATTGGTTCAAAGCTGATAATTCTTTAGCTGGTCCTCAGCAAAAACAACTACTGTAACTTTAACCACTCACATATGTACATAGGTACATGCATACCAGTACATACAGGAATTCTAGGACAACACCAAAATAATGAAATAATAATAGCAATATTTGGGTACTGGGTATGATGGAGTAAGAAAGTATCAAAGAGTCTGCCACTTGATCTTAATAACAACTTGCAAAAAATGGAATGAGAAGTTTTGGAAGCCATGAAAATATGGAAACATGATATTTAAGAATGCATTGTTACAGTACTGAGCCTTACTTGCTCTGTGGATTCGTTCTCTAACTTCCATGTATTCTTGCTCATGCTTGACACCTGTCATGGCCTCTGACAATTGACTCACCATCTCACCTAACTTGTCATGGCTTGCATCTGTGGTGAGAAGAAATGTGGTTATTACAGTGTCCAGTCAACATAGTTAATTGAGTGGGATAATAAAGAAACCAGGGGTAACTCCAGAGCCCTCCTGGTTCTTTTGCATCCCTCATTAGTGCACAGTGGTGCATGTTATGCCTCCTGCACACTTGGTGAATAACGACATAAGAAAAATATCATGCGATCAAAATTTAGTGGTTTAGAAACACTGTAGTCCACAAAAAATAACAGAAGATTGCTTTGGTGAAGTAATCTAATGATGATCCATGGAAAATATTGATTATTTCAATTATTTTCCCATGCTTTTTTTTGTTGCAACATAACATCCTTATGTGGTTATGATGTGAAGAGCTAACCTTTTGTAGATACAACTGTACTACTAAATTCTTTACAAAAGACCCCAAGTGTTGGCCTAGACAGAAGCTGAACCTCAAACACCCCATACAGTAGGCCAGTGCTCTACTAAATGAGCTAACAGGCGGGCGGTCTGTCCATTTCTGTTAGAAACTGACATCTAAAACTTACTGTCTTCTTTACTTGTGTCCTTTGGAGGCTCTCCAATATCCATTGAGAACTTGAGTACTTTAGGGGTCATGGTTGACATTTTGTTGCTAAAGCAATAGTTATAGGTACCATCCATATGAGCTGCAAATGTATATTTTCCATTTGTCTCTCTTTCACCAGAGTATATTACTTTTTGATCTGGGCCTATGATCTGTAGAAGAACAAAAATCACAAGATGAATTGGTGCAGTTGACTTCATGTACATGAACATGTTAAATGCATGATAAAAACTTTGACAAATTTTTTCACAGATGAATTTCAGTGTGTGCCAGCCCATGCATGAAGTTTAGCACTGTCCACAGACAGAAAAGGAAAGTGTGTTTTTTTTGGATAACTCTTCCTTAGCAAACAAATACTAATCTATCAGACTATTTAAAGGAACAAGCTCATCCCAGTCAATCCCCTACCCTGCCAAAAATGTAACAGACAGCAAGCATAAACATTTCTTAGACACCATTGAAGAGATGCCAAACCTGATTGAATAGAAAAGCTGGACATTTTAGCAGAAATACAACAACTATGTGGGAACAGGGCCTGTTCAAAAAGAGGGAGAATATAGTAAATGTATGAAAAATGGTGGAAAAATAAGCGGGACATGAGGCAAAAAAGTGTGAGTCTCCCACCAAAAACAGAAGAGTAGGCATCTTTGCCATCAACATAAGGTGTGGGTCCAGGAACTATCAAAGAAAATCCTAGATCAGCATGGAAGTAAAAATTATTCTTAATTCAAAGTGGAAGGAGAATGAACCAAACTGCAAATGAGCAATTTCCAAACAGAAAACTCCTCAAAATAAAACTTCAGCAAGACAACTAAATATTTTTTTTCTGTAAGAGATGATTGGATGTTGTAAACTAAACATTCAATTCATAGGGCCTGAATGTACTTTCTTTGCCAGTAAGATACCACCACGTTGCCAATGTGTGATGAATTGTTTGCACAGTTTTCCCGGTCTTGCACATGTATACAAACGAACGGGAAATCTTTGCAAATAGCAAAACAGATCTGCTAAAACTGTCCAATTTGATCTTTAAAATAACTTGATAAACTGTTCTAGAAAATCAGCTAATAAATCAATTAGTAGTGCATAGATATAACTTAACTACGCTGATACAACTTTATTTTTTAGGAAAATTTCACACCACACTGGCCGGCTGCATTCAAATAATCAATTAGGTCGATTCTTTTTTGACTTGTATTAGACGTTCAAAATAGCATCGGAGCGAAAATAAGAGAATTCAGCTTCTGCTAGTTTGCTGTAACTTTCAAGATGTCAAAAATTTATATTTTTACCTTCACATCAATGTCCAAAAATCCGCCTTCTGCTACCTCAAATATCAAACCCATTTTGGTCCCAGATGTAACTTTATCGTGGAAACACTCCTCGCCGTGTGCGTCTATGGTAATAAAATAACTAAACGAGGATCTAAAGAGAACTACAAGAACTATGGAACAGGAGAATATCCGTAGGGAAGCCATAATGGACGTGGAAGAAGGATAAAAATAAAGATTTAGTTGGCGATCGATACCCGATTTAAACGCGAGGTCTTTGTCTAAACGCCACGTCGAACAAGAAGTACCTTAGTGCGCATGCGTCAATGAGCAGCTCAGGCTCTTTTCAAAGCTCCCGGTCAAATTAGCACAGGGTGCCACGACCAGTCCTATGTGAGAATTAATTTTTGACTCTTTTCATTTGGCCTCTCTTTTTTTTGTACATTTGGGGAGGTGTTTAGAATAATGAGAATTTTTTGTAAGTATAGGAAATCATACAACTTCTAGTTCAGTTGGAATTTATTTGCACAAGTGGGTTTTTCAAAAAGTGTAGCTCGTGCAATTTTGAGCTTTTTGAAAAACCCATGAGTGTAAATAAATTCCAAATTGAACGAGAAAAGTCGTATGATTTCCTTTTACTAATACGTTTACGTTTAATACTATACTTCACAAAGGCATAACCATGACGTGAAGGTTACATGGAAATGGGTCATTCACAAATCTGCTTACAAACTTAACAAGCCACACACATTTTTTCTTGATTGAAATCTGGACCAAAACCTGACAGAATTTGAGCATGAACAAAAACCAAAGTTTCCATAATATAGCTATAGATCGTTTTCATGTGACGTCATACAATAACTTTCTAACTTTGAAACTATGATCGCTATCCCTTTGTGCTTTTTGTGTCATTTCTAGCTACCTCTAGCGGGTGTCCATGCCAACTTTTATGAACATCTGTTATTTTGCCTTGAAGATACGAATAAAACAAGTTTTGTCACGCAATACTTGTCACGATTTTTGGGAGGCCATAATTTTCTCAAATTCGTCAGTTTGACAATCTAAACTATTCCAGTCTGTTATAGAAGTGAATATATATGCATTACAGCTGAATTTGAATGAATATTTGTAGTTTTTGTACACTTTTGCGACAGTCGATCATTTGGCGGCCATCTTATTGGTGCACCACAGAGGTGCACCAAGATGGCGGCGCCATACATTTCACTGTAAATAAAATTGGTGTTCAAATGCGTATATCTCGGATACCCAATATTCTATGCGGATAAAACTTGGCAGAATTACATAGTTTTTAGTCCTCTTTCAGATACATCTAATGAAATGTGTTTTAATCTAGCGAGCAAAGATCTGATTTAACGCTGAAAACGATCTATATGTTATCAAAATATTTTAGCATTTCAAAGAAAATTTGCATTTTGTTAACCATTTTTGCACTTTACCTTTTTGGGCACTTTTTTACCTAAAAACTGCACCGCTCTCAGCCAATCAGAATCCAGAGATTTTTTCATGGGTATTATTAATCCAGAAATCAGCCAAAATAGTAAGACAACCTTTTAGGAAAATTAACCTAAGCTGAATTTCTACCATTAAGAAGCAACCTTTTAGGAAAATTAACCTAGGCTGAATGTCTACCATTAAGAGATTAAGAAACTTGATAAATCAGCACCACCATCTCACTACATACTTTGAATTCCATATTCTCACTCCCAACAACTAGTTTCATGGAAAAATTAAAAATCCACTATCTAAAATTAGATTCTTCTACTCCTGTGCATATGCCTAGATCTAGTGAGTAAATGAAAGCTTCTGTTGAAGGGCTCCTGACTATCAACATTTTCAGGGAAGTGCAGTCAAAATAAATATAAACCACAATGCGGAAGCTCTGAATTTGTTATCTCTAGTTTATTTAAGTATTTACACATATTCATCCTATTACAAACAAAACTTTACATTTCGGATCATGGCCATGTCAGCAAAGGTCACCACTGAACCAACAATGTATGACAGTTTTACTGAGCACAGTAAGCTGGCAGCAAACAATCAAGAAATTTTAGGAGGAGGAAGGAACCGTTAGTAGGTAGTACAAAGTTTGGATATAAGTGGGAGAGAAAAGGAGCTCATACAAAGAATATACAGGTAATGGGAAGGGGGAAGGAGAGACTAGCCACAACCCTGAATCCAGTCTTGCTACCATTTTAACCCCAGCAAGGATCACATTCAGCACCATGTGTCATGATTGTAGTGAGCTAGAAACTTCAGAAAAAAATTAATTTCAATAATGTGCAGGGTTTTAGATATGTCCAGTTCATAAATAATACAAGCATTAAAAAACACTATATAAATTTTCTTTTCTCTGACTCAGGCATTCTTTTCCATCTTTTCCTCAACTTCCTGGGCCTGAAATCTGCAAGAAACACAACAAATCAGCACTGAGATCAGAAAACCAGTTCCAAAACTGGTGCAGGTTTGAACTATTCTTTGTTATGAAGCTAATTCAACAGGTGTGGTAATGATGAGGGGCCACCCCCTATTGGGTAGGGATGAGGAATAATAAAATGACAGCCAGTGGGGGTCTTGTGTTGGCATGTGAATGATTTCAGCTAGTATTCAATATCATTAAAATGTTACTACCTATACTGGCAAATTTGACTACATTGGAGCTGCATTGCAAGGAATCAAAATAGACTAAGCACTAAAATAATAGCTTTTATCTGCATACAAAAATTCAGATATAATCTGTTAGATCAATGAAACAAAAGTAACAAAACGCGGTCTTAGAAAATACCATGATAGTATTTTATTTCAATGTGGCATACGCAGTCTATAGGCATGCAGCCATGGAACAGCAAATGTTTGGGGTGACTTTGGTACAAACACTGTGTACTGCATTCATGAGCTTGGCCTGTGGATTTGAAAAATCCTGTGTATTCTCTTGGCTGTGCCTGCAACTTGTTAAAAACCAGCATATGCTCCTGTGCTCTGTACCTGAATAAAAGTCTTGAAGGATATAAGCAGCTTTGGGCTCTGTCAACCTGACCCCTCCTTTCTGGATGGCACTGGTGAATGCTTTTACCTGGAATAAAGAATAAACAAACAAAGAAATAAATAAATAAACAAAACGCTGCACTACATTTACTTGAAACTCCAAAAAATCCCACGACTGACTCAATAATGGTAAATATATATATGTATATATTTTTTTGGGGGGGGGGGGGAGGGTTGCTCAGGGCACCTGGGCTCCCCATTTTTAAAGATGTTCCCATACAATTATTGTATTTGCTGGAGCAAGGTTACAACTTTGACATCCATTATTTTCACTTTGGACCCCTTTCTGAAGATCCTGGATCTGCCCCTGAAAATGTCTGGAGTACCCCCTGAAAGGACTACCCACCCTTAGTTTCTTTTTGTCTGACCACTGTGGTGCCCAGTAGACTTGCGTCAACCCAGCCTCCATACATCTCTGTGCCAGGACCCTACCGATATTCATAGCCGCGGCTGTATCAGTAGTTTTATAGAGATGTCTTGCAATAGGGAACTCTGTTGTTGATGCAGAGGCTAGGACTGTGCCATTGTTATGCTGTATGTATGCCTTGATGTGCCGATTAGAAATCATGAAACATAATCTGCAAAGAAATGATATATATTATATAGATTTTTTTACTATGATGGGTAACCCCCGTTGCAAGGCCCCATTTGTAGATGTGGATATAGAGTTTGCCAGGCATCAGGATAAGAGTTTCTCTACCAAATCACAAGTCCCATGCATGTGGTTAACTCTGTAGCTGCACCAGCAACACCAGCATCATTTTGGGGGAAGTGGTACTAAACATAGTTAGAGGATAGTCAAACCCTCTTTTGACAGGGAAGCATTCCTGACCAATTTTACTCCCTGCACCCTTTTCTAGGTCATTAAGACTGAGGACTGCGCTGCAAACAGTTTGGATGGACCCCAAAAGCCGGGGGGGTTCTTCACATGTCGACCTGATAGGGATGCTCGTCATATTTTTTAGGGGTCAAAATCGACTCTCCGGTATTTTTTAGGGTGTATCGGAGAAACATTGTGGTTTTCACTAATAAATGGTATTTTTAGAGGTACGCAAATGAGTGAAAGGGTCACAAACCAAGCAAAACGTTTTCTGGCTTTCTTTCTTCATTTATAGCTCTAACAAATGGCCTGTTTTGAGATAAGAAACAATGAACAATCACAAAAAGGGTTTATTGTTGGTATTTTTTAGGGGTCATTTTGTTTTATAAGGTATATTTTAGGGGGTGGATTTTTTATGTCCTGGTATTTTTTAGGGTATATTTTCCGATGTCCCGACGAGCACCCCTATCACTCTTACTTGGGAGAAACCCCCGGGCCCAAAAGTCATACAGCTTTACTGCTGTCTACAGCATGTCCCCTGCAACTTCTCCTCAATTTAAAAACCCTGAGTGTTGAGTCCCCAACCTTCCGCACAACGGCCCGTTTCAATTCTTACTTGTTAAAATATTCTCTCCTACTAAACTGTGTCCAGTAACCTCTTGGCTTGTGCAACCCTTTATATTCCTTGTCACGTGGGTTACGATTGACAAAATCCGTCCTCAGAGTGGGAACAGAAATGTCGCTCTCTTCTTCACGGGGACTTTCCTTGGGTTTTGAAAAGAAACATTTCGAAAAAGAGGACAAAGGTCGCCCATTTACTTTGATTTGGAATTGTGACAACACAAATCTGTGCCGGAATTTTGAGAAAAAGTTCGGCACTGATGCCAACGTTTTGGCCGTATTGGCCGCCATCTTGGATCTGAAGCGCATGCCTAATAGACATAACCGCTGACCTCTGCACGTGGAAAGAAAAGAAATACAAAAAGTTGTATTCGATTTTACTCTCACACTTCCCTGATTTACTTTTGTTTTACTAAAAAATGAGGTAAGTAGAAGTAGTTTTACTTTTTGAAGATTTTAGATATTATAGGGTTGTTCAGGTTTTCATTTGCCATTGCAATGAGCTTGTGCAGCTTGAAAACAAGCTTCTTGACGAGAACCTTGGACGTTTTAATTTAATATGTTGCGTTTCTTTTCAGCGAGGCAGGCCGTATACTCGCGCAGTTCAAGAGTGAGTCTGGGGAACTTGTGGGTCGCCGTTTGATCTTCCAGTAGATATTACCCCAGATAAACTAGAGCTTGTCTGTAATGCTGTTCTTCAGAAGGTAAACACTGCCATACCATAGCAGCCAATCAGAACCACCGTTATTAATATAAGGCTGTGTATTTCATATCTTTTGCAGAATATAGCGCTATTCACTGTTTATCAACATTGCTGTTGTAATGCTAATTATGCCAACCGTAGATTGAATAGCGCCCTTTGTTCTGTGAACCAATCGATCTCTGGTTGGCACATTAATAACAATGGATGACGTTAGCGTGAACAGCGCTATAGTACCTCTATGTCTGGACTCTCCCTCTGGGAAGAGAAGGGGAAGCGCGACAAGTCTTGTAACTGGCTGGAGACCTGGCTAGAATACCTCCCCCAACATTAAAAATTCAACTTTCCCCAGAGGCAACTCAACTTTTTCATTGTGGTAGTTGATGCATAGAAACTTCCTCAGCTTGGGCGTAATGTTTCCCATTTCAGATCACATGGCATTCCCATGAGTATTCTTTCTTTGTTTTTCTGCTACGCACCAAAGGATATATGAATATGGAAGTAACCAAACAAAGAAAGATTATTCAAATGAATGCCACATGATCTGAAATGGGACAACATTACACCTAAGCTGAGGAGGTCTATTGGAGGTGGGAGCAAAAAATTATTGGTTGGGGTAGGGAGGGGGGAACACAGTTGAGGTCTTGGTTCTTTGTTGAGGGGGACATAGCGGTTCGCGGTACTATGATATTCGAACAAATTTGCCTCGGTATTTCGGTAAAACTGTTAAAAAGACACGATATTCAGATATTCTAACTCCGCTCGGTATGCAGAGAAAACACATCTAAAATGATGGTAATTCGGTAATCTTTGTCTGCGGTGACCAGTATTTCATAGACCTGAGAGTTACAATTTCGTTTTGCTTGTGTTGAAGTTATACCATGCGAAACATTCTGCGTTTGCCTTCCTGAACCAATTTATTTTTACGGCCATGATTATTATATTGTGGCGCAAATTCTGGACATTTGCGAGTTTTTGGACCGATATTACGGTATTTAAATTCTTTGGACACAATATTATGGTATTCAGGGGTCCCCTATGCCCCCTCTTTGTTTAGCCCCGACAATAAAATTGTTCTTGTTGGTTATACTGTGGAGACATAAAAGTGGAGAACCATAATTTAATATTATTATTATTATAATTTCAGGAAGAGAGTGTCCCATACTCTTTCTTTATAAATGAGTCAGAAGTGACTGGCGCACTTCAGGATACTCTTGACAAACAGGCCATTGAGACAGAAAAGGTTGTGGAGATTGTTTATCAGCCACAGGCAGTCTTCAAAGTCAGAGCTGTGACGAGATGTACAAGTTCTATACCAGGTACTATCATAGCACCAGGAGCAGTCACAGTTGATAACATTTTCACAATTTAAATTCCAAACAATTGGTAATGTCATTTACTATATTTTAATATTTCAAATTGTGCTTTTTTACAGGACACACAGAAGCAGTAATATCTGTATCATTTAGCCCAGATGGAAGGTTTGTTTTGTTCCAGAAAAATACCCCCCCCCCCCCCCCCCCCCATGGCAGGGATTGGAAATTCTAGAGGGGGGGGTATGGGGTCACTTTTCAACACCCTTCTGGGGGGGGGATATTCTCTTGAACCACACATTCCAGAAAAAATGCCCCTTCAGGGCCTGACATTGTGACCATAATATGGTTGCCAATGATGACTAGTGGGTTTGCTGAGCATGGTTTTATATCCCATGCAACCACTATCTGTTTTTTTTTACTGGAAATTCCTGACAGGCAAGTTATGTTGACTTTCTACAAATCCCACCCAGCCCTGCTTGGATCTCAAATTCCAAATCCCATCCAGCCCTGCTTGGATCTCAAATTCCACTTGTGATGGGAAAATGGAACAGTGTCCAAGCATCTAACTTAAGTATTTATCAATTTCAGGAAATATTCACTATTAATGCTCAGCATGATGGATAAACCAAACAATGTTGAAAACCCATTTTTCACAATGATACATATTTTTCTATTCCAGACATTTAGCAAGTGGGTCTGGTGACACGACTGTCAGGTTTTGGGATGTCACGACAGAAACTCCACATTTTACTTGCCAAGGTGAGTCATGCATGAAATAATACATGTCTTCTGGGGTCATGGTTCTCATGGTTTCGGAATTTAGTCTCATTGGCGACTATGTAACCTTGGAAAGCAAGTTATCATAGCAACCAGTGCAGATGACCGTTTTTGTTCCTGGCAGGTCACAAGCATTGGATACTCCACATCGCCTGGTCTCCTGATGGGAAGAAGCTTGCCTCTGGTTGTAAGGACGGGGAGGTGAAGTAACATGATTTTGACTTGAGGATTGACCCAGGGGCTGAGATGCCCCGGGAGATATCAACAGTACTTTCTGTGGAGCCATACATAAGAGGCTACCATAGTCCCATGGCCCTGTCTATCGAAACACCGTTAAGAATTCTTTGTTGTCGTCTTGTTTAGATAAGAATCTGGGATCCAGAAACTGGCAAACAGATTGGAAAGGCTCTAAGAGGACATCTCAAATGGGTCACTTGGTTAACCTGGGAGCCTTTACATAGGTTAGTTGCTGAGTCAGAGGCGAAGTCACAAACAATGCAATATTGTACATAATTTAGACAGAGCGGAAATGACCTGCTTTGATCACTAAATTTCAAATAATAAGGTCAGGTTAACTCAGATAAGCTTGATTTTTTGCATACAGATTCCTTGCCTGATTAAAAACAAAATATCAAAAATGACTTTTTTCTAATGGATCCGTCTTTGAGATATTAGGCCTTAAACGTTGGTTTCTTTACCGTTTTATGGGAGAATTAGTACTTTGATCAGGAATTATGCAAACTTTGTTCAGTCATATCTAAAATTCATATTCTTTAAATTTCTTAAAAATTTGGAATTAAGCTTTTGGTCATAGAAACTCTTTGTATACGGAATCTTGAGCTTATATATCAAAATATGGCGAAGTTAGACATTTCATTTTTGGTCATTTCCGCTCTGTCCATAATTTATTGTTCACCCTTCTGAGTCTCTGTTCTTTTGCCAAAACTGGACATGCCCACTTTGTTGTTCTGCCATTAATGTTGATGACAAGGGACCCTTGGGATGTCTTGGCCCTGGTACAAACAAAGCACACAGCAAGGTGCCAAATGTAGGAGAGTCAGCCTTCTCCACCCCTTTCCTGGTGTTAATGTTGATGTCAAGGGACCCTTGAATGATTACCCAGTTTTGGCCCTGGTACAAAGAAGGCACACAGCAATGTGCCAAATGGGGGAGAGACCTTACCCACCCCTTCCCTTCCAACATAGGGGTGGTGAATGGTAAATGTTAGACAGCAGGATCAAGGCTTAAAAATTCAAGTTATTTGCATGAATGTGTCAGAAAACAAGATTGCAAGATATAGCTCTTGATTTCTACAATCTCTAAGAATTTTGTGAGTTTCTGCATTTATCAGAATGACCATTGCCACCCTAACATTGCGCTTCACTTGCCATTTAAGTTGCCAGTCTGTTTCAAATCCTCTTTTTCCTTTTTCCAGTAATCCAGAATGCAGATATTTGGCAAGTTCATCAAAAGTAAGGAACTTGTCTAATGCTATCTAGTGGCTATTGTAGCTGTTGTACAGTTTTATGTTATGCTCTGTGTTTGTCTCCTCGAAACACCATGACTTGTGAAAACAATCGACTGTACGGGAAAATATGGTGCCGTGTGCTCATAAATTTGAATTCACAGAATTGCTGTCACACCTTCAAATGTATACCTGTCAGACAACAACCCCACATACATTAGCCTAAATCAGCCAAAGGCAACCTGTGTGTTTTGTTGAGGGAACATCCAAAATAATATAAATGAGTTTATTGCCTCGTGACAGAAGTTTTTGTTATTCTCCTAGGATTCAACAGTCAAGATATGGGACACAGTGAGTGGTACAGTGGACAAGACACTTTCAAGCCACACACAGTCAGTAACATGTGTCAAGTGGGGAGGGAGGGACTTATATACAGTGCATCGCAAGACAGGACAATAAAAGTGTGGCGGGCTAAAGATGTAAGTCTGATTTTAGCCCTCTCACAGGCGTTCAAGAGTAGTTTTTAGGTCAAGCAAACTCAGGTTTTTCTGACCTAAAAACTACTCTCCAACTAGTCTGGTTTAGAATTTGGTTCTTTGGACCCCAATTTAAATCAGTGATATGGAAGAGCTGCCTCACAGGATATTGTCCTTACAAGGCACTCAGAGTCTGGAGGAAACGCGTTATGCACGCTTGGCATGTTGAACATGGAAAACAAACCCCTAGCAGTCAGTTTTCAGTGCCATTTGACGACATGGTGGTATTGAGAGAGGATTTTACTCCTTGGAAGCGAGGTGCATGGTAACCTTTTGAAAAACATGAAAAGATATTAGAGGTTTGCCCAGATGTTCTTATGCCTCTTTCTGACTGCAAGGGTGTACAGAGTCTCGTTTTCATGTACGAAAGGCATGATTTAATATTTGGTCCTACAATAAACCCTTGTGGAACACCATAGTGAAAAGAGGCAGGACACTAAAGAGCTAACGTTGTGAGTAGGATTTGGGATTTGGTCCTATAGTAGACCCGTGTGGGACCCCATAAGTGTATGCTTGTTTAAGCATCAAGAGGATGCAATTTCATGACGAAATGCCTTGCATAAGATTATAAAAGATTATAACTTGCATAAGATTATAAAAAATGCTTTATGGATTTCTAGGGAGTGCTATGCAGAACATTACAAGGGCATGCACATTGGGTAAGTTTGCTGACTGTGTTGTCTTCAAAACGTTTAAGAAACTTATTGACCATATCATATTTGTCTTTCCCAGGTGAACCATATGGCATTAAATACTGACTACGCCTTAAGAACAGGAGCATTTGAACCCTCTACAGGCAAAACAGTACAAAAACTATTCAGGAGAGAGTCTTCAGAGTGAGGCATTGCAAAGATACCAAAATGCTAAGGTATGGTCCGTAGCTACGTTATCCAGAACCTGCTACTGTGCTTATTGAAACACATATCATATCTCTGTTTCTTATGAACAACTCGCCTGGCATTCACATTGTGCGATTTGCCATCACGCGGTAAACTATTTTACCACATCTATGGTTGACTCCTAATCATGGAAGTTGTTCTATCAAATTTGGGATTCGCGCATGCTCCAGAAGCGATCATTGATTCATCAGTAAAACTGAATACCATCCTATCAAAGAACTATTTAAGTTTAGTAGAAACCCATACTATCACGAATCCTGCAATCTGATTGGCTCCGCTACTCACTATCTATCACATAATAGATAGTGAGTAGCGAAAACGCTAGCGCAAAACTTTCTAAAACCATGAAAATAAATACGTTTTAGCAACAACACGAAGGTAGTATGCTAGTGCGTTTCTACTAAAACAATTAGACTATTCGTTCTCGTTTTCTATGAGTCAAATAGTAAACTCGGCGTTACGCGCCTCGTTAACTATCTATTGACTAATAGAAAAATCGAACTCGTAGTCTAATTGTTAAATAATATGCAAGGCTAAAAAGTCATTGTCCGATGGATCAAGAAATATCGAGATTATATACGATTTGTTTTTGAGGTAGCCTTCGCCTTCGCTGGCCATCGTTACGGGACGATACTTCTCTGATTTGAGATGCGCAGAACAGCTGCGCAGTTGAGTGACAGGCTCCCTTTAAGTGGCCAGATAATTTTAAATTAAACAAGAGGTACACTTACCTTGCAGGATAATTGTAATTCTCCGAGTCCATACGAAGCAATTATGACGTCATAATGCGATCCCTTATCGCGCATGCGCAGCAGACCACTCTTTAAAGTCAATTGTTATGTAAATCAGATACTCGTATAAAACACCACCGTTGGCAGGAATCGTCCTCTTTCTTTGAGTGCACACAGTAAACAAAGCGAAGAATAAAAATAACATACCTTTTTGGCACATTCATAAAGGGTGGGCCCATCAAGGGTGGGACCGACGTCATAATTGCTTCGTATGGACTCGGAGAATTACAATTATCCTGCAAGGTAAGTGTACCTCTTGTTTAATTTAAAATTCTCCTCATCCATACTCCGCATTATGACGTCATAATGCGCTATTCAAAGCAATGTGACAAAAAGTGTAGAAGTGATATTTTATTTACTTGTATTATCACAACAAAATTATTTCGCCCATAGAGGAACCATGAGGAATTTCCCTTTTATAAAACTTAGAGAAAGTTCTCTCATTTGACCAATTGGCTAAAGCCAAAATATCCTTTATAGAGGCACCACTAAGAAACGCCTTTGAAGTGGCTGCTGATCTTGTGCTATGGGCTTTAAAAACATTTACATCAATACCAGATTTTTCGAGCGTGGACTTTACCCACCTCGCTAAAGTGCTGGTGGAAATGCCTTTATGGGGCTTACAATACGAGACAAATAATTGTTTAGTATCGCCACGGAGGTTCTCCGTCCTCTTAATATATTCTATCAAATGTGTTCGAGGGCAGATTGCCCTATCATTTATCATCTCTGGAACCACAACTTTAATAGAATGGTTCCCGGGTCTAGATGTTTTCAATCGATTATTAACAACAAAGACAACTTTATCATTTTCAATGCACATGTGATCAATATCAAGCACTTGTAGTGTCTGGCCTCTTTGTGCTGAAGCCAAGGCAATGAGTGTAACTATCTTACAACTCAAGTCTTTAAGTGAAATTGATTCTAAAGGAAACAAAGTCCTGAGATACTTGGTAACCATGGCAACGTCCCAAGTATGAGTGTATCGTGGAAGGGGAGGCTTTGAGACGTAAAGTCCCCTCATAAATCTTGATACGAGATGATCTGTAGCTAGATCCCGACCTGTGACCGACTTAATTGTAATTGAAACTGCTGATCTATATGTATTGACTGTACTATACGCTTTGCCTTCCTGGAAAGTGTCCAGTAAAAAGTCAATAAATAGGGTCACAGGCGCCTGAAGAGGATCAGCCTTGAATTTGTTACACCAGCCAACCCATTTGGCCCACGGACGGTTGTATTGCTTTTGAGTACCTTCAGTCCACGATTTGAGGATGATTTCGGAAGCCCCTTCTGAAACTCCTCGATCTTTGAGTCCTTTCCTGATACAAGCCAGGCGGCTAGCTGCATCTTTTCGCGGAGAGGGTGTCGAGCACTGTTGTGGGGTAGAGTTAAAATGTTGTCCACCTCGGCAAGAGTAGAGGCCGTTCCACTAGAAGGCTCAAGACTGTCGGGAACCACACCTGCGTAGTCCAAACAGGGGCTATCAATATTATGCAAGCTTGGTCTTGTTGGACCTTTGATAGTACCTTTGGTATGAGACTGAATGGAGGGAAAGCATAATAAATACCATCACTCCAAGACAACGTAAAAGCGTCTGTGGCTACTGCCTCTGGGTCGGGTTGCCAAGAAACAAAACGTTCGCACTTACTATTCAAACGTGTTGCAAAAAGATCTAGGGTGGGGTTTATAAGTAGCCGTTGGGTGGCCCACTGATATACAGTCGGGTTCAGGCTCCACTCGATCCTATCATTAAAGTTCCGAGAGTAATAATCGGCATGAATATTATTCTCGCCAGGAATATGCACAGCGGTTACAACGATATTGCGTTTGAGGCACCAAAACCATATGTCTCTTGTGAGGGCATTAAGCGTAGGTGATGCCATACCCCCCATTTTATTAATATAGCCAACGACAGTAGTATTGTCGGTTTTAAGACAAACGCGAGCGTTGTTACGTGCAAAGCATTTCAAGGCTAGGGACGCAGCCAGCAATTCAAGATAATTAATATGATTTGCTGATTCGTTAACAGACCAATGACCGCCGGTGTATTCGCCACCGTAATGTGCGCCCCATCCCAGATTACTGGCGTCTGATTCAATCGTTTGTGTAATTGGAGGCGGTTTGAACGACTTTCCGTTATATTCTCTAATATGGGCAATGATCCAATCTAAATCAGATCGGGCTACATTGGTAATATTAACAAAATCTTCGTATGAGGCCCCTAAAGAGATATCAGTCGATTTACATGCCTCAACAGATCGATAAAACAGTTGCAAGTATCTAACAGCCGGAAAGGCGGAAACAAGCAATCCGGTGACTTCGGCCACCTGGCGAATAGAGGCTGTGTTTACATTACGCAATTTTATACAAGCCTCTACAATTCTCACAATTTTGTCGTCAGGTAATGACAAGGTCATTAAGCGTGAGTCTACAATGAACCCCAAATAGGTTATTTCATTGACTGGTCGCAAGCGAGACTTTGCAAGGTTTATTGTAAAACCAAGTGATTGGAGTAAATCAATTACTGTTTTAATACTTTGTTTACATGCTTTTTCAGATGGAGCAACAACTAAAGTGTCGTCAATGTAGTACGACACCTTAACGCCGTTCATGCGTAGTTGTGAATAGGCTGGTTTTAATATCTTAGTAAAGGCCCGTGGGGCCAGGCTATACCCGAAAGGCATGCAGACAAATTCCAGTAGCTGGTCACGCCAAACAAAGCGCAAATATTTTCGGTCACTATTATGAATAGGGATGCTAAAGTATGCGTCTTTGAGATCAATGGATGCTAAATAGTCACCCGGGTTGATGAGTTCAACAGCAAAACTTATTGTCTCCATTTTAAACTTCTTTGTGCATACAATTGGTTTAGCGGTTTCAGATTGATAACTGGTCTCAAATCACCTGTTTTCTTTGGAACCAGAAAAATGTTTGATAAAAATTCCCCTCTTGAGTGACGCGTATGAACAATCGCCCCTTTTTCCTGAAGTTTTGAGACCTCAAGGTCAATTGCGTGGGCTTGTTCGTCACTAAATTTAGGTGCCATAGGCAGCTTTGTTTGTTGAGGGTTTGAATCAAACTCGAGGCGATAGCCCTGAACGGATTGTAAGATCCAAGGGTCGCGGGTGATTTGACACCAGTTAGCAAAATGCATAGTTAATTTGCTAACTGAACTCACATTAGTTGGAGTTACTGCTTGTCCTTCACGTCTTGATTGTAGGACTTGTTGGTTTGGTTTGAATTTGACGCTCTGTTGTTGAATGACGGACGGAAACGCCCGCGACGGGACGGGCGATCCCTTAAAAAAGAATCATTGGATTTGTTGACATTTCGGGATCCCTGTTTACGACTGGATCTTGAGGCCTGGTTCTGCTTTTTGGTAATGACCTTGGACGTAATCTTATTCGCTTTTGCAATATCGTCTACTTGTTTCGACAGGTCATCCCCAAATAAATATTTGGTGAGAGGCAGCGAGGAAGAACAGAGAGAGCGAAAGTTTTTACTCAACTCTGGTTTGAGGAAATCACGTCTTTTCATTGACGCCTGATAAGATGCATTACCGAGACAGGTTAATGCAATACGAAGGCACTCAAGTAAATATTTCGTATCTACATGAGTTTTGTTTTTACGACTTTGTTTCGTCGTCTGAATAGCTTCAATTAAAGGTCGTGCAGCATTCAGCATACACTTTTGTACCTCTTGTAGTGCTAGGTCACGGCTCTTTGCCGGCCTTTCCAAGTCGTTCCACAAAGCTTCGTTTACTTTAGGAACGCACAAGAGGGTACAATTTTCTGGCGTCTTATACTTATCGATAAGAGCCTTCATTTTGTCTTCAATGGGCTTTTTTGTGAATGAGTCGTTCACTCTAGTCGCTAATTCGTCAGAGACTTTAGGCCCATAATTAAGCATCTCGTCAAATATGGAACAGGGTTCCACGTCAGAATCCGAGTTACTTGCGTTGTCACCTTCGTTACTAGAATCAGAGTCTGATTCAGATGCAGCCGGGTCAAAACTGACACCAGCCTCTGCCGAGATACTTTGCTCGGACTTTTTGTTGCGCGGCTTTTTCGACGGCTGAGTTAGCGATTCGCTAGAAGCCGGGCGCTTAGAGCCAGAAACCGTCCCGGATTCCGAGACCTTTGGTTTATCACTGGCGTTCTTGAAAGAACTAAACATCTCAGAAATTTCAGCGACGGAAGCACTCAATCTGTCAAACTGTAGGCCATGATAGAGAGCCCTCAGTTGATTCTGCGAAAACTCGCTGGATTCAGGCTCAGTGCCATCAGCTAAAAGTAGTTCTTCTCTTTCCAATTCTTCGTTCGCGTCCCTGGCTGGTGAACCCATGGTCTCTGGCACAGATATAAGGACACAAAAAGAAAACTAGAGTAAGAAGCGTATATCTAAATTCAAGGTGGTAGACACTGAATATAGATTCATAAGAGTCTTTTAAACAGACTCGAGTATCACCGAGTGGTATGCTTACCTGAGCTTTTTCTGCACGAAAAAGGAAGAGGACGATTCCTGCCAACGGTGGTGTTTTATACGAGTATCTGATTTACATAACAATTGACTTTAAAGAGTGGTCTGCTGCGCATGCGCGATAAGGATCGCATTATGACGTCATAATGCGGAGTATGGATGAGGAGAATGACTGGTGATGAAACAGATTTCTATCTGAGATGATTGTTGGATTAACTGAACGATTTTAAAGCACTCTACCATCGCTGCTCCAGCAGATTGCGCGAATAAGCTGACAAGACATACATTTTACATAAATTATATCTGATCGTGTACCTATTCTCACTGGGCCCCCAGCAGTGCGTATATAAGATATCATCAGCATAATCAGTTGGTTTTAGAACGAGAGCCTGGATGGCGTCTATGTAAGACGCCATGTATTAGTGGCGGGTGTGGTGGGTCTCATTGTGCTTACCCTCGGACCTGGCGGTGCCTTCGGACATTTTTCCCCCACCCTCCCCCCCTTTATCTGCCATTGCCATAATCGGCTCCGCCAGGTCTCCTCTCCCCATATCTTATATAGCACAATGGGACCAGTGAGAATGTAACACTATTTTCGTATTTTTGATTGCAGGGAAGCAAGCTAGAGAGGCTTGTATCGGGGTCTGACGATTTTACACTTTTCCTTTGGGAACCAGAGAACAACAAGAAGCATTTAGCACGCATGACAGGTACACACACACATTTACATTCTGTTGTCTAACATTTACTCTCCTACCCAGAGCTTCCCGCTCTTCCCATTGCGGGGAGGCTCTGGTGACAGCCACTGACGCATACGTACAAGAAAATCGCCTAGTTACGCCCCAAAATAAGTCGTAGAGCATTGAAAGTATGTTGAACGAATTTAGAAATATACATTAACATTTACATTTTTCAAACGCGAGATAAAGTTTTTTATCTGCGCATGCGCGCCGTTTCAGCCATCAGCAAGGCCTTCAAATGGCTGTCACCAGAGTCTTCCCTGCGAGGTGAGGAGCCGGGGAGCTCTAAGTAAAGGCTGGTTTCCATATAATCTCTTCGGTCTCATGAGTCTCGCCGATCGCATGAAATAGTGCACACACGATCCATGAGATTCATGCGATTTGATGCGATCGTATGTTTCCGTATAATCTCACCGATCGCACAGAATATGAATGTTTTTGTGCGCCATTTTGAAAGTGTACGCGACCGAGATGACTGCTGGTCTCGAAACAATGAATTCTGGGATACATTCCGATCGCATCAGTCGCTTTCGAACGCTTTTGAATGTCTCCATATAATCTCATTCAATCTCATTCAATCACATGCGATCGCCTGGATAGAACAGTGTTCTATACGCGCGATCGCGATCGCCCCGATCGTTTCAGTCTCTTCCGATCGCGAGAGAAGTGTTTCCATATAATCGAATGGATCGCGTGTGCACTATTTCATGCGACTGGCGAGACTGAAGAGATCGGCGCGATTATATGGAAACCAGCCTTAAGAGATTACATTCTGTAGTGCAGTAGCTTTTCGGAAAATCTAACCCTTTTCAAATACCTCATTTCTCTATCGTTCCCGCGTTCTATTCTTGTGTTTCTAGCGGAGCTCCAGCGCGGGCCGAAGGCCCGCGCAAGCGGAGCACCATACGTATACCATCGAGTTGATTTTTGAACGTCACGGGCATTATGGAGCATTTTGATGACGTCATTGATGGCGTGAGGGAACGTGACTTTGGTGTAGAGTTCCTCTTATGGTCTTTGAAAGTTTGTCCAAGTTTGGCTTCTATAGAAGCTTCCCTTCGGGAGATATGATTTTTTCTTTGTTTTTCTGGTATTAAACCTATAGCGTCCGCCGTCCGTCCGTCCGCCGTCCGTCCGTGTACACATGGGAACCCTGTGGTATGCAAAGAAAAAATTATATCTTCTCAAGGGAACAGCCATACTTGGGATGTTTTGTCTATGCCACAAGGGGGGTGCTGTAGCACGGTCACGTGATGTGACGTCATCGATGACGTCATCAGTGATTGAAAAATAATTATCTCGTGAAGAGAAGACTCTAAAACAACCAAACTTGGGTAGTGTGGTCTAGGCCACCAGATGAGCGAAATGAAGTGGTCACGTGATGTGACGTCGTCGATGACGTCATCTATGCTTGAAAAATGAATATCTCGTGTAGAGAAGACTCTAAAACAACCAAACTTGGGTAGTGTAGTCTAGGTCACCAGATGAGCAAAATGAAGTGGTCACGTGATGTGACGTCATCGATGACGTCATCTATGCTTGAAAAATTAATATCTCGTGAAGGGAAGACTCTAAAACAACCAAAACTTGGGTAGTGTAGTCTAGTCACCAGATGAGCGAAATGAGTTGGTCACGTGATATGACGTCAGCGATGACGTCATCTATGCCTGAAAAATTAATATCTCGTGAAGGAAGAGACTCTAAAACAACCAACGTTTGTAGTGTAGTCTAGATCACCAGGTGAGCGAAAGAAAGTGATCACGTGATATGACGTCATCGATCACGTCATCATGCTTGAAAAAATTCATATCTCGTGAAGGGAAAACTCTAAAACAACGAAACTTGGGTAGTGTAGTCTAGGTCACCAGATGAGCGAAATGAGTGGTCAGGTGATATGACGTCATCGACGACGCAATCTATGCTTGAAAAAATATTCTCTTTATTGCACTTTTGAATCATTCCATTTGGAGTAATTAATACCTTAAATTTTTCGGAAGGAGGTCATCCCACTTGACAGGATGCTTATTTTCGTCCCGTGTTTGTATTGTGTCAATGCAGCAACATACCGAAGAAAACACTGTTGTATGCATATCAAGAGACATTTTTTCTTAAAAAGCCTATAGTATAAACCATGTACACATGGGAATCCCTTTATTCGCACAGAAATTTTTATAACCGGGAGCTCCGCTTTTAGCCAGTGGCTAAATCTATATATTAACTCCGCTCCCGCTAACTCTGCTGTCCGGGCATGCACGATTTTCAAAAACGTTTTTTCGCTAGCTGCCTTCGTTGTAAGTTATTTGCACCATAAATATCTGGAAGCGATTTAAACTTTTTTGCTTAAACGGTACCGTAGACCTTCATTTTAATCCCCAAGGTTTTTCCCCACGTGTTGACACTGAAAGTTTTACTTCGCTGAGAGAGGCAACTACCCCTTCTGCCCCTCCCCCTCCCCCTCCCCCTCCCCCTCCCCCTCCCCCTCCCCCTCCCCCTCCCCCTCCCCCCTCCCCCTCCCCCTCCCCCTCCCCCTCCCCCTCCCCCCCCCTCCCCCTCCCCCTCCCCCTCCCCCTCCCCCTCCCCCTCCCCCGCTAGCTATGGCACTGCATTGACGCTACGGAAATTATAGCCGCCTCAATAGCCGCACACAAAAGAAATTTGTAAACATGTTTATCAGACTTTTCTTATAGCTTTCACAGGCTACAGGTTCAAAACACCGAGTAGCTTTTGACAGTTGGTTTTTTTTCTGTGAACCAATCAGATCCTTGTCCAGTTTTGCTTAGTGCAGTGAATTGGCTTCTGTCGCGACAAGGGCAAGGATCTGATTGGCTCATTTTGATTGACACGCAGAAAATCTTCGCGAAACCTGACAACATCGAGGCCGCGTGTTTACCTGAGACAGCTGTAAAGACGATACTAGTTGTATGTAACTCGCCAATTGATTCACCAATTTTTTTCGCCATTTTTTTTTCAATAATAATATAATTCACTTCGGAGATACATTTCATATTTTGTATCTCCCTTGACAAACGTAATCAGTATTTCGTCTGTATTTATTAAAAAATTAATAAGTGAAGCTCCTCAGCCACAAGTGGATTGAAGTGGACTGAGTTAATAAATTAAGAAACCTTTTCACCACCAGAGTACACTTTCAATGTGATATTTTAGCTGAAAATCTGCTCATTTTCTTCGTTGATGAACCATTTGAAATGAAGATGTAGATTTATGAATTTAGGCGAAAACATCAGGCTCCGCACACGACATTTTGTCGTTTCACCTGTTGTATTAATAAAAGATATAGATTGCGACGGCTGTGTTGATTAAGAAACATAGCTAGATAATCGGGTTTAGATATGCGTGGTGATCTGACTTGCTGTGAGAGAGAGATATTTCGGTAGCGTCTTGATGAAAGTTAGGGGGTTCGGCTTGACAAAGACAAAACTAAGGCCTAGAAGCAAAGCGGAAATGAGATTTCTATGACTTTTTAGCTTCACAATTGTCAATAAATATGCTTAAAGAGCATGTGTCAGCCGCCATTTTCATAGCATAGCAACATGCCAAGTCTGAGAAAAGAATCCATTTCCATCGGCTGATTTAGAGAATATAGAGCAATGTTCTCGATTGAATTTGGTAACTCAAATCTTACATTTTTTATAATGGTGTTTATTTAGACATTTCTACACACAATTCGCCAAAAACAGTAACAAAGGAGTGGCTGACACGGGCTCTTTAACATTTTGTGCACAAGTAGTCCATATAGCCCAAGACAACATTCAAGTTTTGATGATATTTGAAGGATATCTTTAGATATTAAGGTCTAAACTCAGGGAAAGGTAATACTTTGATCAACACAGATGTGAATATTTTCTTGAGCATTTGTAACAGCTGATTGGGTAAAAATTAGGTAATTTATGCAATCGCAGGGAACAGGGGTTTGCACAAACACGTTTGAGCATCAGAATAAAGAGGATAAAGAAAACCGAATGTCTTTTTTTTTCAAAATCTTCCACACACCCCTCCCCCTCAAAAGTCACATGGTCCACCCATTAGACTGGCGTGTGTCCGGCGTAGATTAGATATGCTTTCGTGCTTTATGCTTGCCAATAAGTTAGTAGTTGAACCTACCGGAAAAAATAATGAAGACTCATTTTAGATGCTAGCCGTAAGCCACAATGATTTCCTCGCTTAGCTAATAAACAAAATTCCAATTTTCATTTTTGGACAAAGACAATCTCATTTTTGGGGGAGAGGGAGACCAGGATGGAGTATGTTTTTTTTTTTTTTAGTTCTTACTTTACTCATCCCGTTTGTGTCGAAAAGCGTGCAATTTGCCTCAATGATAAGAAAAACTACATTGCCAGAAGTGATGCTTTTATGATAAATTTGTACCAATTCGTTTCAATTAGCTACGTTTTCGTCATTGTATTTGACAGCTAAATGAAACGAAGTATGCCTCCTCTGCATTATCTTTGAAGCGAAACAAAACACCGACTCTCCGCCACTTGGAAACCTGATAATTCATTCACTCTTTGTAGGTTTTGAAGAGAGGTTGTACTCCAAATTCACAATAAGAAAATAAATTAGTACCCACAAAATTTGTTTAAATTCTAGTATCAAGCCAATTTTGTGTGGGCTTTGCTATCTAATGGTCTCTAATAGAATTTATATTTATAAAAAGTAAGAACATCTGAGCCCTTGAAATTTGAAAGATAAAGATAATTTAATGGGTTCGCCGATGTACTGACATGAAAACGTATTTGCTCTCCATCCTAATCCAGTATTAATAATTCAGGGTCTGAAATTCCAACAAGCTCAATTTCGTTGAATGCGAGATTAATTTTCAGAATAGCTGTATTCACACTAGAGACGGAAACTCGTCTGAGACGAGTTTCTCGTCAGAAAAAGTTCCTGCTTTATGTCAATTCTACTCAGAAACACTTGCTTGTTATCTGTCTAAACTTTCTTCTTCAAAAAAATTGTTTTCGCGTGATCACAGAAGAACAGGGAACCATATTCAAGGCGACAAACTCGTCTCAGACGAGTTTTTCCGTCTCTAGTGTGAATACAGCTAATATTTAACGATTAAATGTGAATAGGGTTTTGTTGCTCACCTTCACTGGGACAGTACTGGGAACTCAGAATAAATTGGTAATTAATTTAACTAATGTAATATCAGTTTTTCATGATTTCATAACAGCATTCGTCCAACAATGGGGGCGAAAGCATATTCGAGTGAGGTTGTTTGCAGGAAGCTTGATGTTTTTGAAAGGAAACGATATTATAATGCTTAGAATGGCATCAAAACTCCGCCAAGTAGTTCTTTTGTGACGAAGGATGCAGAACTATGAAATAAGAAATCCTTATGCCTTCGTTCAAATAAAACTCGCTTATTTGTTTGGAAAAGTTTGGTTGAGCATTTGAATTAAAATTTACTTGAACTTCTGTTTTGAAGAGTTGCAAACGGACATTAAGTTTTAAAGGATTAGAGCTCAACTTTCTATGACTTTATCGGCGCAATAGAGCACGCGTGATGTTGTGAGACACGAGAACGTTGTAAAATCACGAGCCGCAGGCGATAGATGTAAACGTTTCGAGTGTCTCTCCCAACATCACAAGTGCTCTATTTAACCGACGACCGGTTAGCGCAGTGGTAGAGCGCCGGGCTTATGTTCGGGAGGTTGGGAGTTCAAACCCTGGCCGGGCCAACACTCAGGGTCTTTTCTAATAATTGAGGAGAAGGTGCTGCCTTTGCTCTAACATCTGCAAATGGTTAGACCTTCGCGTCTTCTCGGATAAGGACGTTAAACCGTAGGCCCCGTCTCTCACATACACTACACTAACCGGAACCAGAGGGACGTTAAAGAACCACGAGGACCGTCGGAAGTTGCCCAACCTCAGTGTCGCAGAACTCACAATGCTAATACACACTCATGTTTATAAAGCTGGTTCTATAGGATGAGTTATCCGTTAATGTAAAAGCACTGAAATGTAAAGCATTGAAACTACGGTGTAATGCTATATCTATATTATTATTATTATTATTATTATTATTATTATTATTTGCCGATAAATTCATAGAAAGTTGTGCTCTAATGCTTTTATGATATAGCGGGGGGGGGGGGGGGCATTACTTTATCGGTGTAATAGAGCATAGATATGGACCAATCAGAGCGCGCGTTATATCGTGGCTATATTATAATATCTTTAGAACATGAAAACAGGAAATAGAGTGTTCGTATTATGTTTCGCTTTGTCCTTTGATGATGTAGATTAACCCTGCTGTGAGACTTTTACTCCTATTATACCTAAAACCATTCTGAAACAACACGCACGTTTCATATACACCTAATTCAGAAAAGGCTGCTTGGTCGTGGTCTTTGGTAATTGAACGCCTTTGTTTCGTGGTCACTGAAGCAAAGAATTCCTTTCGTTTCGCGCTATAATTGAAAGACCAAAGACCAGAGCAACCAGCATTTTTGGATTGTGTAAACCTAACTTTCACAACGCTTAATTTGGCAAATCTCCATTGTCTGAGTTTGCAGGCGACTGTCAGCAATTATAGTACAAGCTAAATTTAGGCGAATTTCATTGACATGGATGGTACCCGCCTTTGCGAAAGACTATCAGTAGAAACCCACTTGCCTACTATCACGAATCCTGCAATCTGATTGGCTGCGCTTCGCACTATCTATCACGTAATAGATAGTGAGTAGCGAAAACGCTAGCGCAAAACTTTCTAAAACCATGGAAATAAATACGTTTTAGCAAGAACTCGAAGGTTGTATGCTAGTGGGTTTCTACTAAAACAATTAGACTACTCGTTCTCGTTTTCTGTGAGTCAAATAGTCAACTCGGCGCTACGCGCCTCGCTCAAAATTTTGCGTTTTACAATTTAAAAAAAAAATAGTACAGCTCCTCGAACTCTTCAAAGGCCCCATACTACGGTCTCGCGGTAATATTGGCCTTGAATATTGATTTTTCCTCGACGGAAAAACTATTGTAAAAATTGGACCTCAATTTAATCCTTTGCGCACCGTGGGGTTATATCGGTAGAACGGCACCCTTTCAGTCCTGAGGGATACTTGTAAAAGACTTAAAAGTTAACAATTAGTCGCCGATAGTCACGGAAGCTAAGGCGACTAATTGTTTTAGTACAATTTCTCTAGTGATTCATAAGGTTTTTAGACAAAAAACATTTGGGGATTTTTTCACGATCATAACAAAACTCGAGCGCGCACTCCCAATCCTTCAATGTTAAAATCACCGGTAGCAAGACGAACCAAACCTCTCGACCAATCAGTGATTATTCTTATTATCACTTGAGTAATTATAATAAGTGTTATTATAAGTCGTTGAAAAAAGTGCTTCACTAGACTCTTTATGTTCTATTGTGATTTTTCGGGCACTTTAGGCGACAAGGACTAGACAGAGAGCTAGACAAAAATGGTTAAACTGCATTTTAAATGTGTATTATAGAATAAACCAAGTTGTTAGTTTTTTAAGATTTGAAATGTAAAAGTAGAAATGTTTCTCCTTTTTTGTGATACAGTCTGTCAAAGTCCCGCGCACCTCAGAGTAACATAGCAATAGAATCCATGTTATGCACTAGTCATTTGTTTCCACCGACCCCCATCCCCCGCGACATAGCAGGGGAATATGAAACAGATGTTGTCAAATTTGAAATAATTCCACCGCCTACCAGGGGAGCACGCCTCGATTGCTTCAGGTCAGGTGTGTACGAACTCACAAGGACATTTGATTACTCTTTGCAAGGAAGCCAGTTAAGTGTGGGGAAGTTTGGTAGTTTGTTAGCTCTACCCAGGGAGATCTCGTTGCTCTGAAGCGCTGCGTGCTTTTATTGATATCAATAACTTCTGTTGAGCAAGGAACATCCTTGGGCATAATAATAATAAAAACGTTCTTCTGTAGCAGCCATTTTTCACAGATTAGATTTTACACCAATACTTTGGACAGCGATGTTATCCGATTGAATGTTTAATTCATCAGGTAATAGACGATTATATGAGAATAAAAATACATAAAGTCATATAAAAGAATGCAATAAAGTATGATAAATAATAATAATAAATAAAATAAAACGTCTTAATTTATCGATAAAAAGATAAATTAGCAAACTGACTTAATCATTAGTAATAGTGAAAATACCCACCCAAAAATAAACATCCATGGAGTTATTATGCGGATTGGATAATAACTCCATGATCTAAGCTACCATCTCAGAGCCGTAAATTATTAATTTTCCTTCACATTAGTGAAGTGCGAACTTTCCAGGTTAAAGTGCTACCTTAGACCCTTTGTATTCTATTGATACTGTGTCACGTTTTCACGTTTTCAGTACACATTTTAAATGTGTACTAATGAATAAACAAAATTGTTAGTTTTCTTTGTAACACTATAAAAGAATTAATGAATACTCGCTTCGTTACGGAAAGTATAAATTTTTAACGAACTTAGCAAATATTACATAATATATACGTTTCTGCCGTCGGTATCCTACCGTTTTCAAGAGGTAATGTTCACCATATCATTGCTAGGTTTCGCTCTATTCCCAACGTTTCTTCTGAAGAGATTGAAAATTGACTTTCTGAATTCCCTTGACATTGCAAAATATATCAGTGGGTTATAGCAGGAGGAAGCCTTTGCGAATAGACCAGGCACAACGCTTGCCAACAAAGGAAGCTCATCAGAGCTGTGAAAGCTTGAATAGAATGACACTACCGCGTACGGTGTCCAGGCGACTAGGAAACTCACTACCATTGCAAATGACATTTTCGCGACCTTGATTTCGCATTTCCTTGTGCGCAAAGTCGACACTGCTTGTGTGCCCCATCTTCTTATCGACCTCGCGCGTATGTTTTTCACCTCATGTGCAATGTAGGAATAACAGAACCCCATGATGAGAATAGGTAAAAAGAAAAAGAATGTGAATATGGAAATGACATAAGAGTAATCCTTAGGATCCTTTGAGTGCCAGTTCACGGAGCAGAATGAAAACCCAGGCTCGGGGACGTACTGGGACCACCCGATTAACGGGAATATTGACCAGGCAAGCGAAAAACCCCATAGTAGAACTATGATAATCAAGGTCTTCTGCCGTGTCCATGGTTTTCTTAATACAAATGCGATAGAGTACCATCTATCTCCCGATATCGCCGTCAGATGGAGTATCGAAGACAAGCCGATTAGTGTGGCGACAAACCCGTAATATTCACAGCCAGTGTGGTCTAAGGAACGTTCTGGACTGGAGTTGACATAGGCTCCAACTGAGTCGACAAGTATTGCCATCAGGAAATCCGCGATTGCTAGACTCAAAAAGAATAGTCGGTGCGGTCGACGCAACGAACGGTTGTTGCAGAAAGCGTAAATTGTCACCGCGTTGAAACAAATGTTACGGCGCATAAAACCGAATAGACAGTTGTGATAGTTATTCCGTAATAAGGTCTCCAAACGAAAGATGATTCGCCACTTGGCTGCTCCTCGGCCATCAGGCTGAAATACTGTCGCGTCAAAGTTCTGAGCTTACAAATTCGGATAATAAACTTGATTATCTATTAGCAGTAACACTTAATCATAAGATCATACCAAATGCAGAGTGGTATCTTTTTTCGAACGCTGTGTATGTGTTAGTGCAACTTGCGGTTAGATGGTCGGGATCTTGTTAATAAAATTTATTTCAATAACAGCTTTTAAATGATAATATAGTCTATTCTTGGATTAGTCCTGTAATTGTGCTTGCATATTTAAATATTCATCAATCACAAGTCGCATTGACGCAAGTTTATCGCAACAAGCATTTGTCGCCTAGGGTGGTCTTTTTATGTATTGTTCAAATTTAAAAAGAGAGAGAAATGGAAAACCCAAATCTGTGAAGCAAGTAACCTCAAAGCTCTCCAGATCGCTTTTCATTAAGTGTATCTTGAAAAGAACGCTGAAAGCCATTTATAAGTGAATTTGAGGTAATCGCCACTGAATTGCAACGATATTATTGTGCTTTGTTGCGTGTTTGTGTGCCTTGTTGTCAATTTTGAAATAATAATACTCTTATAATTCTGTACAGTTTTAAAGGATTAAGAGAGTTAGGGAGCTTATTTCTGTAACATGCACTGGCGCTGAAAATATTGGTCATCCAAATTTCGTACGGCAAAGTAGAGATTTGGCAGTTTACATTTCCAATTTTAAAAGGGTTTGTATGGGTATTATGAAATTGTTTCGCATTTTTCTCGAAAGTATGAAATTCTGTACAAGGAACCTTGTACAAGGAAATGTGTGATCAGAATTTTATTTTCATAATTCTGCGAACTCCCACTTGAAATTTCCGAACGCCAAACTGCGTTTTGGCTTCCGTCAATCAAACCTTTTAAGTCAAGTCCACGGATGGATGTTTTTTGAGTTTGGTCTGCATTTTACAGTGAAAAATTATTGTGTTTTAAAGCCTAGCTAACCCCTATCAGTTCACAAGATCTATCAAAGCCTCTGTGAATTCACCCAGAGTTATTCACTCGTTTGATTGACGGTAGCTAAACCGTGGTTTGTTGGTCGGCGTAGAGTTCGCAGAATTATGAAAATCGCAGTAAAGCAGCTGATAACATACTGCTTTCATGCAGGGAAAACACTATTCTATGCAGGTATAAAATGCAATTAGATGACCAACTCTGTTTCCTTTTGTTGTAATAATATTTTGATGTTATTATTTGCTCAATATATACTAATTCATTGTGAAAGGTTTCTTAGTAATCGTACATTTATAGTAGGAAGTTGGCGATGGCTCGAAGTATGTTTGGATCGGCTTAGTCTCCAATAACCAATACCCTGTGGTTTATGAATTGAGCAAATCTGCAAATTACTTACTTTTAGATAAAAAACAAAAAGCACCGGAATTATATAAAAAACAAAAACCATCCCAGCAATAACAAATTAGTACACATTCAACGTACATGTTTCGCCCGACTCTGTTTTCAGGAGGAAAGGTGCAGTGTTTGCAAAACAAGTTTGAATCTACTACGAAAAATACTATATACTAATTACGATTTTGAGACGGCAATTCCACAAAATATTGACGGCTAGTTAGGAGAAAATATGTTCACGTATTGGGCGGAGTCGCGCAGCGACGGAGCCCAATACGTGAAAATATTTTCTTCCAACGCCGTCAATATTTTGTGGAATTGCCGTCTCAAAATCGTAATTAATATTGTATCGCGATTCTTGAAGATTTTCTGGAGGAAATGGCAAGAAATAGTGCTATTTATTGTCGATTGAAATTTCAATTCTCATTACATTTACGCACGATCTCACGCAATCACATGGGCTTTTCGCACGAGCTCGAGCATTTTCTGTTTACATTTTCCATCTTTTTCGGCGAAAAAAATCTCTTTCTGCCATAAGATATTGCTAGAAATATAGCTAAACGTTATTTCTAACTATTGACAATGAAATGAAACATAAATTCGTGCGAAAAAAGTTGAATTTCGCTAGCTCTTTTTGAGCCGTCAATACCACAAAATATTGACGGCTCACAACAACACAGAGTGGCAGGGTGAATCGCGATACTCTATAAACTCATCGTCCGTAAACAAAAAGCTTAGCTCGAGTGATCACATGCAAACCGCGGAGTGCTTTACAGCTAAAACCGTTGCATCACGACCCTCGTTTTCAAAAACATCAAACTACTTTTGGATTTTTGACGTTGCTGTTCCGCAATCGAACTAGGTGTCTGAGCCAATAAAACTCTTGCCCTGTTTCGCAGTCAACTGGCTTCCCTCTGAACTAAAACCAGACAACGTCGCGCCGGAAAGCCAGGCGACTGCACTAGGCGAAACAAAGCAAGAATCTGATTGGCTCCTAAGATTTGACTGGCGGAACAGCACAGCCAAAAACAAATCGATGTTTTGAAAACGCGTGTCGCGATGCAACGATTTTAGCTGTACAAATTCCAACGATCGCCTTTTTTACAGTTTAAACGCAAAGATTAGTTACCTTAAAGTGCAATAGCATTCTCAATCTAATTATCAAGCTTAAACAAAGTAAATTATAAGCATGGAGGAGTTTTAGATACGCGATCTTAATTCGCATAGATGTTTGAGATTGTATTCCTTCTTTTTCTGGACATTACAGCTGTTTCAGGTAACACGCGACTTCGCCGTTGCCGCCAGAGTTTGGCAGTTAGGTTTTCTGTGCTGTCCATCAATGCAATCCGTGTCCGTGTGAGCCAATCATATCCTTACTCAGTGCATTCCATTGGCTTCCCTTGCGAGGCATGTCGCGACAGAAGCCAATTCACTGCACTAGGCGAAACTAGGCAAGGATCTGATTGGCTCACATGGTTTGATTGACTACACAGGAAAACCCAACTGCCAAAAGGTCTCTCGATGTTTTGAACGCGCTGGGTCGCGTGTGTTACCTGAAACAGCTGTAAATGATTCGTTTGAGAAGCTATATCAAACACTTGGACAGTGTTTTTCAGGATTTCCAGACACCTCGAGATCAGCCGCTGGGTGACAAGTGTGTTGTTTTCTCGGCCAAGGTTACTCTACTGTTATTACTCATGCTATTTTTGGGATTGTTCCCTGCAATCAGAGGCGGGATATCTATCTATTTCACGAGACAAAGAATATTTGTTGTTAGATAGTTATTTCGAGTTTTCTACTCGTTATTACATTGAAAGGACGGGCTGACAACGGCTCTTTTTTGTCTTTAGTTTTCCGCTTTCAAGCCTCTGGGGAACACATTCGTTCATGTCTATGTCACGTATTTCATAGGGTTCCCAACTCATCTTCAGCAACGTCATTTCATTATAAATTTAATGGCAAGTAAAACAATTGTAGGCTCATAAAACGAGAGTAATTGTATTGATAAATAAAATATGGTGCCTTTTAGCACGTTATCGAAAAAGGGAAAACTAAGTGGAAGAGTATCAAATACCTATTCATTTCCATGTAGGGGTAGTACTGCTAATGCGACCTCTTCGTTGAATCATGAGTTAGGAGAAAAATAAACTCAGTAGCGATTGTTATCAGGGAATATTTGACATGTGCTTTTAATGTTATTTTAATACATTTATTCTACGGACTGTTTGCGGACAAACTGGAATGACAAAAAGACTTGACTATGAATGCAAATTTAAGAATTGATCCCGTTGTTACGAATAGTAGTGAGAATCTTTTTTACCTGCAGACCCAGGGGGGTACTCAGATCTAAAAATGATGGGGGGGGGGGGGAGAGTCCGACGTATTTTTTTGGGGTATGAAATTTGTAATTTTTTGGGGGGTATGAAATTTGTAGTAACAGTATTTTTTTGGGTTGAAAATTCTACCAGTTTTTTTTTTTTTTGGGGGGGGGGGGGGGGGGGCAAAAATCTGCAGGTATTTTGGGGGGCTGAAACTTCTCTGATAGGCTAGTTGATCATCAAGATGCTGAAGCTATTTCCGGGACACATAATTGGACGGGAATCATGTGTAACAGCGATTGGTATTTGTTTTGGGTATCAAATTTTGGGAGCAGGTATTTTTTGGTATAAAATTTATGGCTCAGATATTTGTTTGGGCATGAAATTTGGAGCTCCGTCGGACCCCTTCCCGACATTTTTATATCCGAGTACCCCCTGGGCCTGTGGTGTGTGGGCGTGATTGTATAAATATGATATTGCGATCTAACCCTGTTTGCTTGCTGATTTTAAAGTGCAAGTTATTATTGTGATGCGTTGATAACTTGTTCACACCTGCTGGTTGTGGGAATACTGAAAAACAACATTTAGAAGTTTTAGGATCACGTTTCTTTTACTTTACGTTTTGAAGTGATCGTAAAAGTTCAAAATAATTAAGGCAAACTAAAATCATTTAACCACTGGAAAAAATTGTAATAGTTATTTTTACTTAATGTGTTTAAGTGAGCATAAAAGTTGGGCTCTTTTTTCTCTCTTTTCATATATGGAGTTACATATTAACTTTTCTTTTCCGGACACCAAACTGCATTTTGTCTTCCGTACATCAAACCTTTGAAAACAGGCACATGGATTTTTCTAAGTTTCGTTTGCATTTTATGATGGAAATTCTGTTTTTGCCCAGCTGGTCCAATTTGCCGTCCAATTTAGTTAAAAACAACTGTTAAAGCCTGCGTGAAATCAACCGCAGCCGATCACTCATTCGATTAACGGAAGCCAAACCGCGGTTTGTTAGTTTTAAGATTGAATTCCATAGTCAAAGAATATACGTTCTTTCATATCCTCTAAGAGGCTACTTTGGACATTGTTTTATTAAACGTTGAACCCTCTGAAGAAACGCTGCATGAACGTTCCGTTTTATTAAAACGCTGGGACGATGCCCAAGAAAGTGCCCAAATAGTAGTGAGAATCTTTTTTACCTGCAGACCCAGGGGGGTACTCTACGTACTCAGATATAAAAATGGCGAGGGGGGGGGGGGGGGGGGGGTCCGACGTATTTTTGGGGGGTATGAAATTTGTAATTTTTGGGGGGTAGGAAATTTGTAGTAACAGTATTTTTTGGGGTTGAAAATTCTACCAGTTTTTTTTTTGATCATCAAGATGCTGAAGCTATTTCCGGGACACATAGAGCGGATTTCACATGACTGTCAAGACTTTTTATGTAATTGCGATTGCTTTGCGTTCTCATTGGCTACTCGTTTTTCTCAGCCAATCAAATTCTTTAGTAAATACAATTGTGTAATTACTTAGTAATTGATTCGGCTTGCAATTGGCTGAGAAAAAAGCCATTTAGGAGCAAATCGTGATTTCTCTCGATTCTGATTGGCTAGTGATTGCTCAATTGCAATTGTTTTCACGACAGTCATGTGAAAACCGCTCTAATGGGACGGGAATCATGTGTAACAGCAACTGGTATTTGTTTTGGGTATCAAATTTTGTGAGCAGGTATTTTTTTGGTATAAAATTTATGGCTCAGATATTTGTTTGGGCATGAAATTTGGAGCTCCGTCGGACCGCCTCCCCGACATTTTTATATCCGAGTACCCCCTGGGCCTGTGGTCTGTGGGCGTGATTGTATAAATATGATATTGTGATCTAACCCTGTTTGCTTGCTGATTTTAAAGTGCAAGTTATTAATGTGATGCGTTGATAACTTGTTCACACCTGCTGGTTGTGGGAATACTGAAAAACAACATTTAGAAGTTTTAGGATCACGTTTCTTTTACTTTACGTTTTGAAGTGATCGTAAAAGTTCAAAATAATTAAGGCAAACTAAAATCATTTAACCACTGGAAAAAATTGGAATAGTTATTTTTACTTAATGTGTTTAAGTGAGCATAAAAGTAAATTACTAATACGGATAGCTTGGGCTCTTTTTTCTCAACTGTTTTTAACTAAACAAAGCCTGCGTGAAATCAACCGCAGCTGATCACTCATTCGATTAACGGAAGCCAAACCGCGGTTTGTCAAGTTGGCGCCGCAGAGGTCACAGAATTAAGAAAATTGCAGTAAAATTTTGCAGGCTGTTTCTGCTCTTTGAAATTAGAATAACTAATGGAATATGATATTAGGTTTATAGCTACGGTGATGGCTAATGTTCTGGGTGACTTGCCAAAGTGTCTGCATCACGTTTTAAGATTGAATTCCATAGTCAAAGAATATACGTTCTTTTATATCCTCTAAGAGGCCACTTTGGATATTGTTTTATTAAACGTTGAACCCTCTGAAGAAACGCTGCATGAACGTTCCGTTTTATTAAAACGCTGGGACGATGGCCAAGAAAGTGCGTGTTTTAATTTGTGGTCTCTTTTCATATGAGCCCGGATAAACGGTCTTCAGCACGGGTATAGGGTCCTCAAAAGTACCAAGAGTACGAATCTCCCATATTAACTTCTTCCCCATCCGCGTAAAAAAAATTGTCTATTTTTAGAAACCCATATTCCCATAAAATTGAAGAGGGACTTGCATGTAGGACACTGCCATACGTAATAATAGCACCTTTAACCCCTTTCTCTTATCGAGCTCCAGGTGAAAAGAGTTCAAAGCTATAAGAAAAGAAAAGTTGATACAGTTGGTCGGTCCGGGGTTCGAACTGAGGACCGTAAGCACCTAACACACTGCATGCACCACCGAGCCATATCTTACCATGATAAAGAGCAGTAATGCGAAGAGCAAAATGAGCAAACGTCGTCTTTACGTTTATGTGTGAAATCAGATAGAAGGCAGCAGCTTTTAATGCTATTTTTAGCTGTCGTCTATTAGGCTTCCTGGCTAATGCGCGTGCTAACTAACACTTGACGTGTTGGACGAGCCCGGGGAGATATTTGACAATATAGTCGGAGATCCATTATTTTTTATGCTCAGCCTGAGCAAAATCAGGCAAAAATGAGTAGAAACAAAGCAAACCCCTTGTGTTTAGGGTGTTATTTCCCCAAATATGATTACATAGAAACTGCATGGGTCCCAAGCAGTCGTTAAAAGAGGAAGGTATTTTAGAATTTAAGGGTAAACAAACTCCAACACAGAATTTTGCCGACGTTTCGGATCATTTTCTTCAGTCCTTCTTAAATGCAGTTACCTGTTTGTTGTCTGCAAGTGTGTTTGTAACAGCTCCGAAGAAGGCCGAAGATGGTACGAAACATGGATATAGATACAATCAAAACCAGTAGAGTGTCAATTCTGGCGCGAAAAGATTGGTCGCGTAGTGGCGAAATTTTGATCACGTGCTCACTATTTCGTGTACCACGGGAGTAACGTTTTCCGCTGGGTGTCTTGTTGTTTCTTGTCTGCTTCATCGCTGAATGTCACAATAGCCGCCTTATTTGAATATGAATGGTCCTTTTGTTTGATTATGCCTCGTTCTATTAGAAGACGACTATATGGCATTCAGCGATGAAGTAGATACCAACATTCGGTTCAAGGATCAGCTTTTACGAAACGACTCTTCACGAATTTAAAAGGTTTTTCTTACCAAAGATTTGTTAGTGAACTCTAGAAAAGAACTCTTGATCTTCATGCTAGCAGAAAAGATCCCAAGGCTTCGACATTTTCAGTCATGTTTAGTTGGTTGTTTACGTCGACTCGCACCTAGGTCTAAAAATATCTATCACGTGGTACACGAAATAGTGAGCACGTGATCAAAATTTCGCCACTACGCGACCAATCTTTTCGCGCCAGAATTGACACTCTACTGGTTTTGATTGTATTGTGTTTACCTTATAATATTTTACGATAATCTCTACGATAGTCTGAGTGCGAATAATTGTTTTAGTATAATTTTGCTAGTAAATACAGCAGATTGCGTTTGACTGTTTTACCCTAACAGTTCGCACGTTACGTTTGAACGTTTGAAAGTTGCGTTGTGAGACAAAAAGTGAGACGTTTCCATGTGCAACCGCCATGTTTATTTTTCACTGACCAATCAGAGGGCAGAACTATTTGGTTCGCCATAGAAACGTCTCGTTTCATCCTAGAAACGCAACTTTCAAACGTTCAAACATAACGTGCTAACTGTTAGGGTAAAACGGTCAAACGCAATCGGCTGTATGAGAGGAAAACGTAAGAGGGAATAAATTAATTTGTTTTTACATTTTTTCGCAACTTTGTGACAGCTAAAAGCTCGAGCTTGAAACATCATTTTTCTTGAGCGACAGTGCTTTATTCTAAGTGTAAAAGCACTCCATTTCTCACCTTTGAAGAGTTTCACACCAAACTTAGTTGCTTCTTTCGTGTTTTTCGGAGTAGCATTTTCTTTCATTTCAAATATTTCTCCTTGATTCTGCAAATCTGTTGATTCTGCAAATCTGTTTGCAGCAGCCAGCTTGACAAAGATCGCTGCCAGTAAATATAACTAGCAAATATTGCTGAATAAATTATTGTCCAATCAGCGCGCTCGAATCTCTATATTTACTGGCAAAAGTATACTAATTAACAATTATTCCTCGAGCCCGAATGGGCTCTGAGTCAATAGCCCATGAGGCCGAAGGCCAAATGGGCTATTGACTTAGAGGCCATGAGGGCGAAGAGGAATAATTGTTTTAGTCAAATCACACTAATTTTGTAGGCAAAAACGTTTTCTGGTCTGGTCATTTGTCGTTTTCTGGCTTTCAAATCCAACTCTTTTCGCTACTAGTAGGCTATAAGTTATAGCCTACTAGTAGCTCAACCAATCAGAAAGCAGCATTGACAATGGACAACTAGTGTGATTTGACTAATCTTATTTATCCCTAGGTTAGCGTTATCCCACTTTTTAGGAACAGGCCCAAGATTGACGTACTGCTGTTAATCATTTTTTCTAGGTCATCAAGCTTTAATAAACCAAGTTTGTTTCTCTCCTGATGGACGCATGGTCGCCAGTGCATCGTTCGACAAGTCCGTGAAACTATGGAGTGGAGAAACAGGAAAGTATGTCATCTAGGCCACGATCTCCGGAAATACATGTTTAAAATACACTTCAGCTTTCCTCCTGAGGAGGAGGAGGAGGAGGAGGAGGAGGAGGAGGAGGAGGAGGAGGAGGAAAAGAACGTTGTATAGGCATATAGGAGGGAAGAAGGATAGAGGAGAAGAATTGTTGTTTAGCAAGAGTAAAAGTATTTTGTTTGGAGGACATGAAGAGGCAGAGGTGCGAAAAGGAGAAGATGAAGGAGGAAGAGGAGAATGTTGTTGAAGAGGAAAAAGGAGGGAACTATTGTTCAGGATGACGAGGGGGAATCTGTTGAGTAGGGAGGGGAAGCAGTAGAGAGAAGATTAGGAGTATGAGGATAATGTTGAAGAGGAGGGAATATTGTTTATGAGGGGAGGGGGAGGAGGAGAGGGGGAACGTTGTTTAGTAGGGAGGGGAGCTAAATAGGTAGAGGAGAGAGGATAAGGAGGAGGTTGTGATGAGGGGAAATAAAGAGGGAGAGAAGAGAGGAAGAGAACAAAATGGGGATGAAGATGGATGAGGAAAAGGAACTGGGAGGTTATGAAGAGGTTTGAAGATGAGGAAGAAGAGGAAGAACGTGGAGAAGGAAGGATGAAGAGGAGCAGAAGTAAGCGGATAGGGGTAGTATTGAGAGAGAGGATGATTAGCCTATTCTATAAAGGAGAGGTAAGTAGAGGAGAGAGGAGGGAGTGAGGAAGATGAAGAGGATAGGCGTGGTATTGAAGGAGAGGATGATAGTCTATTCTAATTTCTCATTTTCTCGTTGATCATTTAGATTTATAACATCACTGCGTGGTCATGTCAATTCAGTTTATCAGGTGTGTATTTTCATTGCGCATTTTGGTTTGTTATCGAGCTGATGGAACATATGGATTGCGTATTGCCCTTTGTGATTTCTTGCCAGGCTGAGCGTTTTACAAACTTTGAAATTTGATGGCGGAAGTTATTAAATCTTACATAAGAATGCTGTATAATGCTAATTTCAGTTCCTTTTTTTCAACAAACGTTTATGTACAATATGGATTCTGTGTTGCTTATGCACACCCTGGCCTAGTTTTATAGAATTTTGACATCATAGCCCATTTAACCGCCAAACCATTATTGGAGCTTTGGCTTCAGCTCAGGTGCGACTGAAAGTGTGTTCTTTGTTTACACAGATTGCATGGTCAGCAGACTGCCGGTTACTTTGTAGTGGAAGCGCAGATAGCACGTTAAAAGTAAGTCCTTTCTCCACGTACAACACTTAAAAGGACACGGTCACCGAAAACATCAGACTTTAAACATCACCAATCATAGAAATAACAACTCGAACAAGTGAAAAGCGATTGGTGCATTAAGGTGGCTCCCGAGTATTTATTTCAGAAATAGACCTCAACTTCTAGCTTTTGTTTGACCCTGAAAAAATCTTCCGATTTCCATAATTGTTCTACCAGAGCTTAAGCAACCTCTGCACTACCAAATGGTGTTGTTCATTTGATATATTAAGCTCGTCTGTTTGGGATATTTTAAATTTTCCAAAGGAGGTGTTTTTAGATTAATTGTTATAACTTGCAAATTCGACCGTGAATGATCTTATTACCAGCTAAAATCGCATCCATAGTAACAAAGGTTTCCTCAGAGAAATGCCCAGGTCAGCTTTTCCCATGCGATTTAAGTTGTAAACGGTGTAATAATTTTACCTCTAAAAATGTCTTATTCCACTTCTGAGTGTGCCGAGCGCGGATATCAGAAAAGTAGGGAAGCTCTTCAGGATTATATCGGCTAATGTTCACTCTTTATTATAAAAGAGAAAATAGAATCGAGTATCTACAAAAAGCGATATTTAATAAACGAATGAGAGCAGCTTCTTGCCCAGAATGTGCTGTTGCTATAATATTCAATTCGAGCTCGAAATAACTAAATTGCTGGAATTGTTTCGTAAGTTTCTTTCGTGAGAGGTAGAGTACAACTAACTGAGAAGACTTACCAAGTTTGGACTCGTCTTTCCAAAAGGAGTCAGTGTTTCGTTGCTCCAACACAAACGCCAAGAAAACTCATATATTATGAGCGCAGTGTTCTCGCCTCAGTGCACTTCGCTAAATTCTTCACGTGCGACGCTTCCGAGTCCCGAAGTAAGACAAGTTAATATCCGGTAGCTTTTCCGATCCCGCGGGTCGAGAAAGCGTCGCACGTGAAGTATTTAGCACCATGTGCACTGAGACGAGAACGCTGAGTTCATAAACATATGGGTTTTCTTGGCGTTTGTGTTGGAGCAACGAAACACTGAATCCTTTTGGATAATGTTTCTCAACATAGTATTGGAAAGACGAGTCCAAACTTGGTAAGTCTTCTCAGTTAGTTGTACTCTACCTCTCACGAAAGAAACTTACGAAACAATTCCAGCAATTTAGGTATTTCGAGCTCGAATTGAATATTATAGCAACAGCACATTCTGGGCAAGAAGCTGCTCTCATTTGTTTATTAAATATCGCTTTTTGTAGATACTCGATTCTATGTTCTCTTTTATATAATTAAGAGTGAACATTAGCCGATATAATCCTGAAGAGCTCCCCTACTTTTCTGATATCCGCGCTCGGTACATTAAGGAGGCTGCCTACAATTTTTTCTGCTCTCCACCACCAAACTTTGTTTGCCTGCTGTTCAGGCTCAAAAACCTGTACCGGTCTGAACTTTCACATGGTTACCCTGGAGGGTTTGAACTTTGTTGTAGTGTGCATTGTGTTGTGATCGGAGTTGCTATAGCAACGTTATAACCACACCCTTGTTTATAATACGCAGCCATCAGACGCGCTGCGCGACCTAAACTTTTCAAATGACACCCCTCGCACTAATCCCTGAGTAGCTAACATTAATCACAGCAAGTTTGGAGAGCATTCATTGGGCCGATTTTATGTTATTCGAACGGACTTTTTCAGGCTCCAAAATGTCAAAGTTATTTATGCCGCAAAGATTTCCTTGAAAAAGAATGGCTAATATCTGCGGAATTAAAAGATCCTTGCCGCCCGAATAATCTACAAACCCAAGGCAATGTACCAGCCACATTTCACTTCTTGGAATGCTTCCGATTTTGTTTGGCATGTGTTCAAGCAAACTGCAAAATTTGAGAAATTATATTATAAATCTTACGTTTGTTATAAAATTTACACTTTTCGCCTCTGACAAAAATCTCATATGATTTTTTTTTTTGATACTTCCGTAAATTAATCTTGAATATATACCAAAAATAACCCTCTAAGTCTCGAGTTCATTGAAGTATTTTAAGGCACCGAGAAAAAATGCTAAACTTCACTACTCTTTCGGTTTGCTCGAGCCGGTTTTTGCCATTGTACTTTGTTTTCACTTGTTGTAGCTTTCACTGGTTTTCCCTGTAATCAGTGAAGCGGACTACATTCCATCATGGGAATCAAACTAACTAACTACAACAACAAAAGATAATGCATATTCTATTACCTTTTAGGTACAGACCATTACACGGATTGTTGCAGTCGAAATGCCTCCAAAAATAACCCGTAAGCTTCTGAGCTGGAAAAAAAGAATCCTGCAAGCCGGTTAAGCAAACGAAAATAGCAGCTAGGGCTCTCAAAAAATACCAGGCACTCCTTCCATTTTCTTTTTTTTTTTGTTTTGGCCGAATGAAGACAAAATAATTTGAGTTGCCTTGATTGCTAGTGTTGCTAAATGCCTTCTCTTTTCACGTGTTGGCTTGTGACTTACCTGAAAAGCCATTTAGTGACAATGAATATCGCGAGATAAGATCCAACAAATAGATAATAGAAAACATTTACAGCTTGGATTTGCAAGCGTTCAGGCTGGCCATATAAATGTTTAACTTGACAGATAACTGACTTTTCTCAGACATCTCAAATGATAAAAACCACTAGGTAAACAAGAAAAGACGCGAACAACAATTCAGTATTTTTCTAATCAACAAAATGCAAAGAGTTAGAAAGCTCAACATTATCAAGTTAACGTTCATAATAAATGTTGTTGGCTTGTTATTGCGTGACATTGTTTGCTACGCTTTGCGAGTCAGATGAATGTTGAGTCAATGGCCCATGAAAACTACAACACGCTGGAATGTAGTTCGCTTCACCGATTACAGGGAAAACCACGTGAAAGCTACAACAGGTGAAAACAAAGTACAATGACAAAAACCGGCTCGAGCAAACCGAAAGAGTGGTGAAGTTTAGCATTTTTTCTCGGTGCCTTAAAATACTTCAATGAACTCGAGACTTAGAGGGTTATTTTTGGTATATATTCAAGATTAATTTACGGAAGTATAAAAAAAAAAATCATATGAGATTTTTGTCAGAGGCGAAAAGTGTAAATTTTATAACAAACGTAAGATTTATAATATAATTTCTCAAATTTTGCAGTTTGCTTGAACACATGCCAAACAAAATCGGAAGCATTCCAAGAAGTGAAATTTGGCTGGTACATTGCCTTGGGTTTGTAGATTATTCGGGCGGCAAGGATCTTTTAATTCCGCAGATATTAGCCATTCTTTATCAAGGAAATCTTTGCGGCATAAATAACTTTGACATTTTGGAGCCTGAAAAAGTCCGTTCGAATAACATAAAATCGGCCCAATGAATGCTCTCCAAACTTGCTGTGATTAATGTTAGCTACTCAGGGATTAGTGCGAGGGGTGTCATTTGAAAAGTTTAGGTCGCGCAACGCGTCCGATGGCTGCTAATTATAAACAAGGGTGTGGTTATAACGTTGCTATAGCAACTCCGATCACAACAAAATGCACACTACAATAAAGTTCAAACCCTCCAGGGTAACCATGTGAAAGTTCAGACTGGTACAGGTTTTTGAGCGTGAACAGCAGGCATACAAAGATTGGGCGTTGAGGGCAGAAAAATTGTAGGCAGCCTCCTTAAACAGAAGCGGAATAAGACATTTTTAGAGGTAAAATTATTACATCGTTTACAACTTAAATCGCATGGTAAAAGCTGACCTGGGCATTTCTCTTAGTAAACCCTTATTACTATGGATGCGATTTTAGCTGGTAATAAGATCATTCACGGTCGAATTTTCAAGTTATAACAATTATCCTAAAAACACCTCCTTTGGAAAATTTAAAATATCCCAAACAGACGAGCTTAATATATCAAATGAACTACACTATTTGGTAGTGCAGAGGTTGCTTAAGCTCTGTGAGAACAATTATGGAAATCGGAAGATTTTTTCAGGGTCAAACATACGCTAGAAGTTGAGGTCTATTTCTGAAATAAATACTCGGGAGCCACCTTAAGCTACGGCTAAACTAGGACACATGTAGAGCGCAACATTTTGTGTCCTGCATTTTCCCCGAGTGGCTAAACTAGGAAACATCGCACGCGTGTGTCTCGGACACATCAAATGTTTCTTGCGAAGAAACATTTCTTTGTGTCCCGGCTACAAAATTTGTCGCGCGCAACAATGTTTCTCGCGTGGCTAAACAGGGAAACATGAAAGAAACTACAATGTTGCGGGCTACATGTGTCCTAGTTTAGCCAGGGCTTAAGAGTACACTGGGAACATAACATGAATGGCGCCATTGAGCGCGCGCAATGACCAGAAAACGTTTGGCTGTACCATGTGCGCAGTTCACGTTAGATCACCGTTTTTGTTCGCTTTTATGGTTGTGGTATAATGCAAATGTCTTATTTTCCGAGATGGTCAAAAGGTTTTGCTGACCTTCTCAGCTGCGCCTCATGAGATCTCAGCATTTAGACAAGTTTCTGACGTAATTCCGTGCGCGATATCAGATGACATACTACGGAAAATCAGAGGACATTTGTAAAATAATTTGAAAAAGTGTTGGAACAAAACGTAGGCCATTTCGGGTAAACATTTTGGACATTTTATGAGAACATAACTAAACTAAATTCACACAGAATAAACTATATCAAGATTTCCACCAGTGTATAGTTACTTAACTAATTTCTAGGACTTTCCTGTGGTATGTACTCTTATTTCTTATCATCGTGGGCAATCCACACTGATTGATGATGACTTAAAGTGCCACTAAAGGCAGAAGTCAACTACATGTCATCCAAAAGATCCATTATCCAAGGGAACAGTAACGAAAGAAAAATGTGTTTACCGCGCGCCGTTAATATTTTATTGATTTTTTTTAATATTTCCGATTGGCGATTTTTTTTCGTTCAACTATGCGTTTTTTGCATCCTGTGGGGTGAACAATGGTTCCTGTGACGCATGAAGAAGACATAGAAAGTAGAACAAAGACCACGAAGAAGACAATGAAAGAAGAACAAAGACCTTTGTTTTTGTATTTTCTATGTCTTCTTCATGCGTCATAGGAACCATTGTTCTGAAGAACTTCTCCCCCAAGATGCATCGCGCATAGTTGAACGAAAAAAAAAACGCCAATCGAAAGTATTCAAAAATCAATAACATATTAACGGCGCGCGTAAAGCACATTTTTGTTTCGCTACTGTTCCCTTGGATAATGGATCTTTTTGATGAAATGTAGTGACTTCTGCCTTTAGTGGCACTTTAAAGAGTGGTAAATCAAAGTCGGACCACTGTAAAACCCTGGAATTTTTTTAAACTATTGTCCAGTCTTTGTTTGGACTTTGTTTGGTAATCAAGCGTTACTTTTTGCGCGACAGAGTTGGTGCGGATTTGTATTTACCACGGCACATTGGTCAATCAGATCGTGAGTTGTGGTAAAAAACATTTTGTTTCCCCATTGTTTCTCAGGTCTGGGACATGAAGACGAAAAAGCTACTTTATGACTTACCAGGTCATGCTGATGAGGTAAAGTGCTCACAGGAAATACTGAACTATTTAGTACACTGCTCTGCCAATGAAAGCTTTTGAAAGTTTTGATTTCTTTTAAGGTGACTCATTCGAAATTCAAAATGCACCCAACTGTGTCTAGAGCGCAAATCTGCGTCGCCAAACTCAAGGCTATAACGTTTGTGTCTTTTCCTCTATGGTTATAATTCTTTTTTCAAATCCTACCTTAATGATGTATAAATAAGTTATTAATAACCGATCTTCTTGGAAACATTTTTAGAAGTCACAATCTAAATTTTTGTGAGGCCCTAATTTCATATTCAGGTCGTACCAGAAAAAAAATTTGCCGGTTTTTTTGGCTCAAACTCCAGGAATCAATTCCAGTTGAAGTAATCTCAAATCGAGCTAAGTTACAGAAAATTCGTCGGAACAGAAACGCGGTAATAAAAATGCCGTCAACTTTGGCCAAATTAGAAGCTGATTCTGCTCGGCTTGAATTGAATTTTAATAGTGCTCCGAAAACTCATTATTTTGGCTCTTCCTTCGGTACTTTATTGTATAGTAATGTATTAAACTTTACGGAAGGTCAGATTGTAAATACGATGAACTACTAAAGTGTTCGAAAATTATTTACCGAGGAAAGAAATCGTGAAAGCGCAATGAATTTATTACAAGAATGTCGCGTTAAACTGTGTCGTTACGTATTATTTCTTGCTAAGATATATATAGACGTTAACCTTGTGGCATTGGTAAGACTTATTAACCAAGTTTGACCATTATATGCGCTTATTTGGTATAGAAGGAAATTACAAAGTTACGACATTCACCCTCTAGTGTTGCACGCAGATTTGAAGCTCTCTTGTTTATGAATGATAATGAAATCTGACGTTTTTCCAGGGGGAGCTCATTAGGCCAAATCTAATCAATAGCAGTCACGCTCCGAAAATAGCAATTGTCTTATTAAGTCCCTATGGAACATAAAAACTTGCTATGATAAAAGCTTTCTTTGTTCGCTGATTAGAGTAGGCCTAAATGTGCTCCCCCTGGCGAAACGTCAGATTTCATTACCATTCATAAACAAGAGAGCTTCAAATCTGCGTGCAAGACTAGAGGGTGAATGCCGTAACTTTGTAATTTTCTTCTACACCAAACAAGCACATATAATGGTCAAATTGGTTACTAAGTTTTACCAATGCCACAAGCTTTTCGTCTATATACATCTTAGCAAGAAATAATACGTAATAACGACACATTTTAACGCGACATTCTTGTAATCAATTCATTGCGCTTTCACGATTTCTTTCCCTGGTAGATAATTTTCCAACATTTTAGTAGTTCATCGTATTTACAATCTGACCTTCGGTAAAGTTTAATACATTACTATACAACATAGTGCCAAGGGAAGAGCCCAAAATAATATGTTTTCGGAGCACTATTAAAATTCAATTCAAGCCGAGCAGAATGGGCTTCTAATCTGGCCAAAGTTGACGATATTTTTATTACCGCGTTTCTGTTCCGACGAATTTTCTGTAACTTAGCTCGATTTGAGATTACTTCAACTGGAATCGATTCCTGGAGTTTGAGCCAAAAGAACCGGCAAATTTTTTTTCTGGTACGACCTGAATATGAAATTAGGGCCTCACTAAAATTTAGATTCTGACTTTTAAAAATGTTTCCAAAAAGATCGGTTATTAATAACTGATTTATACATCATTAAAGTAGGATTTGAAAAAACAATTCTAACAATAGAGGAAAAGACACAAAAGTTATAACCTTGAGTTTGGCGACGCAGATTTGCGCTCTAGACACAGTTGGGTGCATTTTGAATTTCGAATGAGTCACCTTAAACACGAAACCGCGCTATAAAAGGGCCAGCGCCAGGCGTTTGTCACCTTTAGTTGTCACTCAATCGCCGAGCAGGAAAGAGCTCTGTTTCAGTGCTGATGAATTCTCCCTTCAACCCAACGCGATATTCTCTAATTTTACGTCCTTCAAAATAACAAAACGTATTCTCAAACATTTTCATGGTTTATAGTAAAGGAATCTCATGATTCCATTTAACAATTTCAGCTTTCGGAGGGTCTCTTATTCTATTCTATCCTCGTAATTATTTATAAACACAAAAAGTACGCTGTCGAGTTATACGTTTGTACGGCTCCGATTTATTAATCGCACTCACTACATTTCAAATATCTTTCATTTAACGACAAGAATATTACTGTTCTTAACCACAGCACAGTTACTGCGGCATGCGACCAACTAGGAGTCCAACAAAATACGGAGGAACGACGGCGAGTCGTAACTGCTGTTATCTTTTATAACATGAGTTCGTCTTCAATTCAAAGCTTGATGCAAATATTCCCGCCCTTAGTGGTCCTTCATTCCCAATGCACTTTATGCATTGCCAGGTTGATCTTCAAAATTCTCTTGGCCGACAACGCTTATGTTGTTCAGAAAACGGAGCAAACACAGAGTCAGTGAGTAGATTGAAGAGACTCTTGAATATTGTGAGCGTTGAATGGAGGCGGCCTTCTCGTCGCACTCTGACCAATAATAATGGGAACATTTACAAGGTAAAACAAAGTTCTGGTATTCCATAGGCTTAGGAGATTCCTTGAGACTATTAATTGCACTTTCTCCTCCCTCAAACGACTGAATAAAACCATAACATCTCTCATGGTTAGCTCTCCACGATCGACGTCGGCCCGCCATTACTGAATAACAACGGGCTTTCGATATCGGCCTCTCGCGTCCCTTATTCTTTTGTCAGAATCACTCGAATCCCGAGGGACACTCATACGCATGTATATGGTTGAATTACTGCTGTAAAAGATTATTGTGGGCTCTACAAAATGGCGGAAGAAGCCCGCTTCTTCAGTGGCTTGAATAAATCGGCGCGTAATTCAAATTGTAACAAAATCTTGACCATTGTTTGGCTAGAAACACATACATTCATACTTTATCCTTTTATAGGTAGAATTGTTTTCAGTAAATGGTGTAAGTTTCTTTATTTTTAGCACGAAAATGGGCAGCATTAAGTTGTATTTTTAATATTACTCCTCTCTCCTCCTCTACAAGTTGGCTAACCGGCCATTTTGAATAACCGTTTGAATTCAAAAGGTGTGAAATGGGGGCGGACCTATCCCTTTTATAGCGCGGTTTCGTGTTTAAGAGAGATTTTCCAGGATTTAATATTTTGACACTAGTGGCCAAAACTCTTTAGTTAATAAAAGTCACTGTAAAAGTCTGAATCATCTTGATTTGGTTTTAGTTTGTTTTGGAAGGAATACATATAAGCATGAATTTGGTTTCGTCTCGTCAGTAAATGCTCGCGGAAACCTAACCTGGTATAACTGTATCAGGGAAATTCCATGACAATTGCAATTCTATACAAATCGTTTTGTTGTATACACAATCTGAAAGGAATGTTTCCGGGTTATCTGCAAGACTTTTTAACTGGGCACAAGCTACTAAAGATTAAAATAAAGCCAACAATGGGTTTCATATTTTCTAGTCACTAGATTTTTGGCCACACGTTGCTCGGATCACTAAAAAAATCTGGTTTATTGGAACTTTCATTAGCAATTGTTCGGCTGCGAAAAAGCATAGTGTGGTCAAGTTCATATGTTACAAGTACCTATAGTGACAGTTTCATTGTTTTTTTTTTAAAGGTATACAGCGTTGACTGGAGTCCGGACGGTTCTCGTGTGGCTAGTGGAGGAAAGGACAAAGTTCTAAAAGTGTAAGCGAATCCAGACGTTTCCGCTATAGCTCTGTTCACGCTGACGTCATCCATTGTTATTAATGTTATTAATTGCCATCCATTGTTATTAACGTGCCAACCAGAGATCGATTGGTTTACAGAAACAAAGGGCGCTATTCAATCTATGGTTAGCACATTAGCATTACAATGGAAATGTTGATAAACTGTGATACCGCTTTATACTCATTCGGCATATGGTTTGCATATAAGTACTCGTAGTTTGCTAGAGGCGTTTTGAGCGTGAAGACAACGATTTGGTTTCGGTTGCAATGTCTTCACCCGGAAATTATTCGCCCCTAAGGCTGGGGCTTAACTAATTCATCATTTGATTCAATATCTTCATCATTTATTGGACGCGCCAGTTCAATATTGTTGAACCGCAATGAGAACGTTCAACAAATGGAAGTAATATATCAAACACGAGACAGCGTGTTTCATCAGGATTTGCAAACACTGAGAAGTTGGTTGAAAAAAACGAGGTGAAGCCGAGTTGTTTTAACGGACTTTGAGGTGTTTGAATCCTGATGAAAAACACTGTTGAGTGTTTGATTTAATGCCGAGAAAAAAAGATTAAAATCTCAAACATCCATGCGAATTAAGACCGCGTATCCCAACCTCTTTCTCGCTTATGATTTATTTTAAGCTTGATGAATTGTAAATGAGTTTGAGAAGTATAGTAGCCTGCTAGCCAGCTCTCCAGTGGGTTTTCCAGAGAAGAATTCGTTAGGGCGCGCGCGGGGTTCCTGTGGCGTCGGGATTCCTGTGTCGCGGGGGAGAGAGACACAGGAATCCCGCCCGCCAAAAAAATCGAAAATCCGAAAAAACCGACTGGAGAGCCGGCTAGCAGGTTATTTGAGAAGTGGGTGCCAAACCAATAGCGCTGCGCAGATTCTAAAAAGATCACGAGACTCAGACGAATAATTACTCTTAAATCCCATTCAGAAGCACGCTCGACATACGTGCCAGGATAGGAGTACATACAACTGTGCTATAATGAGTGGATGAAATCCCATTCAGGAGCACGCTTCTCAGAAAACTGGGAAAATTGGAGACAAGTATATTTGTTTGTCTGAGTGTTTAATTAGTGTGACGTCATCTGTGCACAGCGCTATTCGGCATCGTTTAAAATGGTGCGTTCAACAAATGGTGAACAGGTTTGGCCCTATCAAAGAATTTGTTAATTGAGGTATCTGTAGAATTATAGTAGTCTGTTCTTAGGCTAAAAATATCAACGAAGAGATCTGCTTTCGTAATTATTAAGGGAAGCAATTTTCCTTGTTTTAACTGCATTTTTAACACTTTGGTTTCTTCAGATGGAGGGCGTAAAGAACTGGTGCGCGGTGGTTTACCACTAATGTGGTGCGCGGTCCCGGTCGATATTGTGGAGGCGCGTTTCCATGGTAATGCTGCGAAGGTGCAGGCAAACTTGCAAGACGGTAACTCAATATGTCTCGCATCGGGTACGGCGAAGATCTACTGTGTTCAACGAAGATCTACTGTGTTCAGAATGGCTCTGGTGTTGTAACCTGGATACCTAGGACATATTTTATGCGCGACTTTTTGCCTCATTAACATGTAGCCTGCGATAGCAGTGATACCGGAAAACGGACCAAGCCGATCTTGCGAGGCACAGTTTTTTCGAGCTCTAGAACAGCTTCAGATACGGCTTTCGGGAGTTTTCTGGAGCGCGTTCCGAACAGCGAAAATTAGTATATCTCGTCTGCAAGTTATTAGGTAGATCCTTCATTATGATACTCCATAGGGTCCTCCGTAGTCTTATAGAACGAGGACATACAGAAGGGCACCATAGTGTACCACCATATATGAAGGATCCAGGCCTTATCAGGGTTTCGCTAGGGGAAGAAAGTCAACACCTCATTGGGCAGTCCCATACATACGCCCTTGCGGGTGAATGAAAGCTCTACAGACAATGGTTTGCGTAACTATTCTTTATTACAAACGATCGTCACTCGTACACTTTTCTGATCTCATTAATATCACTTAATTTTTTAGCTAAATACGTTACTGTACACAATTTTAACAGTGGTTTTCATCTAACAGTGTTCACTAGTCAAAAGGTAACAATAGCATTAGAAAACAATAAAAGATGTCATGATTACTATGCTCTCTCTATTATTCTTGCATTAGACTAGATCATGACTCGTGAAAACCACTCGACTAATTCTCAAACTGAGTCTCTCAAAGGTTTGGATGCTAAGATGGTTATTATCGATATTTACTTTTGAATACAGTAGCAGGTAACAATAGCAAACCACGAAATCAGTCAGTCTTTGTGATCTCTAAAATAGCTTGATGCAATGAAGTAGCGGGTGAATGAAAGCTCTACAGACAATGGTTTGCGTAACTATTCTTTATTACAAACGATCGTCACTCGTACACTTTTCTGATCTCATTAATATCACTTAAATTTTTAGCTAAATACGTTACTGTACACAATTTTAACAGTGGTTTTCATCTAACAGTGTTCACTAGTCAAAAGGTAACAATAGCATTAGAAAACAATAAAAGATGTCATGATTACTATGCTCTCTCTATTATTCTTGCATTAGACTAGATCATGACTCGTGAAAACCACTCGACTAATTCTCAAACTGAGTCTCTCAAAGGTTTGGATGCTAAGATGGTTATTATCGATATTTACTTTTGAATACAGTAGCAGGTAACAATAGCAAACCACGAAATCAGTCAGTCTTTGTGATCTCTAAAATAGCTTGATGCAATGAAGTAGCGCTAGAGTTTGTGCCACCGTGAGCTAGTGGGATGCCGCCCCACCGACCACCCTCCCCTAGCCATCAACTTATACTTACATTTTCGGTCCAACCTTTTCCATGTGGGTTCGAAAACCAAGGCATGCTATACCCTAGTTTACAAACGTTGCGCGCGCAGCAAAAAATCGGATCCTATAGCATGCTCTATATTTGTAATAAATTTCTATATGGATACAAAAAAACTGGTTTCGTAACTTGTTCAATGAGTGATTAAAATAGGGAATGGGTGATTAAAATAGGGAATGGTAGAGGAATATATATTGCTCAGTGCTTTACAGGGATTTCTGCCACTGAGAAGAACTTTCACACACGAAAATACGATATTTTACATGTGAAAATATCAGCCAATATGTTTTCTTCCTTGTGGCCAATAAAAGGCGTTTCCCTGGGGCATGGCAGTGTTTCTTGTTTATATAATAAACAGAATAATACGTGGACGCTTGGAGATACGGAATTTATCTTCTCGTGTCTCCGCGCGCCATGTATTATTCTCTATATAATGACTATTGTAATAAATATATCATGTTTTCCAAGAAAAGTATAATATAAGGTGGACTTGATGACTAGTGAACTTATCAAGGAAACAGATTTCGAAAACGGAATCGGTGTGAACCAAGCCCATCAATAGGAGCCGCCGCCACCACCGAGCAGTGAGCGTTCGAAGCACTGTAGTAGATTGTAGATCTATATTTTTCCGCGAAAATTAAGTGTCATGGTTACAAATTATGTCCCCTATCTCAAAAGAAAGCTGGCGAATATCAGCGCCGTCATCGCCCTGCGCGCGTTGAACTCCAATTTCGTGGAAAATTCAAAATCCATAAACTAAAGTCGATTCTACTCCGGTGTATATGGCTAGACATTGTGGAGCGCCTCTGGTGTGAATATAACCTTAATGTAAATGCTCGAATCACCTTCGATAGCCACTACTGATATCCTCATTCCATTACTTCCAAATCTATTTGTACATAGCTACAAGTACTAAAATAACTGCAGCCTCTTATTTTGTTCTCATACAAAACATCATTTGATTCTTGATAAATAAACTGATCTGCAAAAAAAACCGTTTCCAGTGTTTAATTTATTCTTATGCAGGCTAACAAAATTTAAATACCAAACCCATTCGACGCGCCAAGGGTGGAACGCAAAGGGTAATGCAAAAATGAATAGGTGTTCTTACCAATTATGATACATTCTAATATAGTACCTTTAAGGTCTTTGATGGATTAACTAAACTGAAAATATTATTTACAGAAGTTTGAAGGAATTCTTGTCACCTGCCGAAGGAATAAAAAGATTGCGATTAAAATTGAAAAGATGGACAGGGTTCATGGTTAATGCACAGGTGCCAAGCGCGTGTCATAAAGCCACAATCAACAACCTGCTGTAATTTTCCGAGTTCGCTGCACATGTTTATTAGAGTTGTTTTCATGAATCAACGAAACTGTTGTATTAGCCGGGGTCACATTATTCCTTGTTCGATATACGTGTAGAAATCTCGATTTACCAAATTCAGTCGAAACATAGCACTATACTCTCTAAATCAGCCGATGGAAATGGATGCTTTCTCCGACTTGTTATGTTGCTTTGCTATCAAAATGGCGCCTGGCACAGGCTCTTTATTGTACTGTTCAAAGCATGCATGAAATAGTCAGTGACAGAACCTCTTCGAAGCATTTCGATTAGTCATGGTACCAGGCTCTGCTAGTTGACAAGTACATTCAGGGTCCGTACAGGTTTTGGAACGTTTTGGAAATTGACTGCCATTTTCCAGGACTAGAAGCCCCTAGAGAAGTGCATCCCCAGAGATGTGCGTGCGAACGCCAGAGGAGCGCCGAAGGCGCAAGCGAGGGGGCCAAAGTAGGGGCTGCCAGCAGTCTAAAATGGGCTATGGAAAAGTTATGAAGTTTCTTCTCAATTTTCTGAAATTATATATTATATAAACAAACCCTTTTATATCTCAACATTGTAGTTTTGTTGAGTCAGTAGATGTTGAAATGTTTTTGCCAAGTTGTAGGAAATTTTACAGAAGATATTGTACAAACTTTGGTATGTGATTGTATTTATTTCATGAATTCCACTCATTTGTTTGCATAGTGTGGTTTTGGAAATTTAGGCCAATAGGCTTTGGAAAAGTTTTGGAAATTTTCACTTAGGATTCTGTATGGACCCTGATGAAAATGGGCGTGTCCTGGGAATTAATTTTAAGGGATAGGGCATCCACGTGTATGGGCAGGCGCGTCGCTAGTACTACATTTTCTATCACGCATTCTGAAATTTATTAATTTCGCCACTCATGTGAATTATCATCTTTTAACTTACCTACTTAAACTTTTAGAACTTCCACTCTTTGAGATAAACCTTCCCTTCGCTCTATTTCTCGTAATACGTCACGGTCAGGTTGCAACAGGAAGGTTATTCGCTGAAGATAAAACAAATATTGTGAGTAAGATGTCTGCGAGTGAGATGTCTGCTACCTATATACAAAGGTTTCGCTAAACATTTTATTATACTTGTTAATTATTGTAACATATATGATATTTTAATCGTATGAATAAAGACCTATTATTATTATTATGGACATTACATTCCAGGCGCTAGAAGAAGCACAGATTCCAGGCGCTAGAAGAAGCACAGCTGGAGAGCCTGTTGGAGCCATTTTAATCTGCACCTCCCCCCTTCAGAAGAGTTCTTCCATAGTCTTTTTCCGAGGGGTAGAACAAGAATTTCAGAGGGGGTTACTAAAGTAATACCATGATCGCCTCGGTTTCTTTTGTTCTCTGAGGGGCATTTACTAGCTAAATTCCCTCATTATAAATGCAAGGGAAATTTAGAAGCCAAAAGCGTTTCTTCAACTTACTCCTCTCCAGCTTGTTGAGAGAATATAGTTGAATACAAAACTCTTGTTCTCTAGGTGTGGTCGAACCAAGCGCTGTTGTTACACTGCGCGTATTGGACGACTCGCCCAGGTGATAAAAATTCGAATCCCGTTTGCCCTATAGTCAGCTTGTTCTCTAGGTACAGTCGAACCAAGCGCTGTTGTTACTCTGCGCGTATTGGACGACTCGCCCAGGTGATAAAAATTCAAATCTAGTTTGCCCTAAAGTCAGCTTGTTCTCTAGGTACAGTCGAACCAAGCGCTGTTGTTACACTGCGCGTATTGGACGACTGGCACAGGTGATAAAAATTCGTATCTCGTTTGCCCTATAGTCAGCTTGTTCTCTAGGTACAGTCGAACCAAGCGCTGTTGTTACACTGCGCGTATTGGACGACTCGCCCAGGTGATCAAAATTCAAATCTAGTTTGCCCTATAGTCAGCGTGAGCTTAGCCTGAGTATCAGGCGGAAATTTTTTTCTGAGAGGTAAATGTGGGAGGAAAAATAAAATTTCCTCGGCGATCATAGTATTAGAAGCTAGAGCAGATTTCGTATGACTGTGAAAAGTACCGCCACAAAGTTGTTCCGCGCCGCGACCGTGACCGTACCGCGACTACGCGATTTCAATGGCGATTTCATTCCATCTACAGCAGGCCAGGTTCCGTACCGCCACCGCGACAGTACCGCGCCGTACCGCGGCAGTTTTCACAGTCATACGAAATCTGCTCTAATACCATGGTACACTCGGATAATTAGGTATTAAATTTACCATGGTATTACTTTGGCCTCTTCCTTAGGGGGGCGCGGCTAAAAAATGGAATGGCCCTTGCCGGCTAACAGTTACTAACAGCCAGCAACTCGAATGTGCTACAAGCACGTGCATGAGTAATTCTCTTACCTCTTTCAGAGTTCCAGGGGTTTTCCAAATCATGTATATCGCGGTACCAGGAATAAAGAGCATGGAGGACAGAGCAATGACCCAGCCAAAGAACTCTGCCCAATTAGGGTACTTATAAGTACCATAAGACACACCAGACCAGAAGATGATGCTATAGAAGAAGATACCCGCCATGATGGTGGGGGCACAATATTTCCAGGCAAACCGCCACCAGCACACTGGCCGAGAACCAACCATATCCTCAATGTCCTTAGAGAATCTATCCGCTCCGTATATCCAGGCCAGTGAGACAGTCTCGAAGAATCCAGGAAGAGGAGGGATACGCCTCCTGACTGATAGTCCAACAGGTTCAGCACATAGGCACCACCCTGGAAAATGGAGGAACAATATTTGAAATAAGGAAAACAAATGGAATGAAATTTGGGGACTTGAGGGAAACGTTAGGTTTATAGCAGAGTCCTTAGCTGCCAAAGGCCGCACAGCGGCGCGCAGGAAGAATACAACAGCTCAAAGTATAGCTCAGGTCAAGAGCTCCTCAGGTATAATAATGATCGACTTCGTTTTTCGTGATTCAGCGGTATTCGCATATGGGTATCGTCGGCGCGTCCGTGTATGCGTGCTTGCCCATACCACAGGCAACGCCAAAAGCATCTCATTTTGGCTTGGAAAAAAAAAAAAAACATTTACTATAATCACGTTTTGACCATGATTTCAAGCAACTGCAAATGCGCTTCACAATATTTTGCAAGCTGGAAAATCGTCTGAGGAAATAACCAACATAGTATTGGCAGTGTATCAACGGAAGAGTAGCTTACCTGTGTGACATTTGTGATGCCAAAAATGAAGCAGATGAAACAAGCCAAAGCAATGAAGAGCTCCTTGCGCTTTCTTAATGATGCATATTCATCAACCAATCCAGTAATGACCGCTTCCATCATACCAAACTAGGAGTGAAAAGAGGTTGTTTTCATGGTTACATGATGGAGACGTACCTAAATGCAGTAGAACAGTTTATATGAGCACTTGCAGACATTTCAAGCGCATTTTGCTGCTAGTTGTTCTCGTTTTCATCGAAGAAATACGGTAAATAAGGTAAACACTCTAACCGTGAAAACACTCTAACCGTGAACGCCCTGGCTGTTATTCTCTGGCTGTTTTCTCATTTTGGTTAGGTGCAATCTTATCAAAAATGGTAATAACACAGCAGAACGCAATGTTGGGCATTTGCAGTTACTTATCGTGAACTTTGAAGGGAAAATTAGCAATCCTAAAATGTCTGAAAATGTCAAAAAAACGTCAATGTTCATGGTTAGAGTATTTTCACTGTAACGTCCACTTGGTTATTCCTGAGACGCTGAAGTGGTCGTGCTTTGAACTTTGCAATGTATATTTATCACATATGTTAAAATACTTTTCCAAACGAAAATTCGGCCAGCGAAAATTCGCTCGATGACCTCAACGAGCGTCCCCAAATATCGTTGCTTCAAGACAACAGACCATCCGAAATTGGGCAATTCCAGAAAATAAAGGTACCCCCCACACGGGCGGCATTTGGAAATTCCGATGGGATGGGGGGGTTTAAGAGCTCGGAATTCTGATTGCAAGGGGGGGTTTTCGAAGCTGGATTTCTTTAACCTGCCCGGAATTCTATATGCATGGGGGGTAAACCATTTTGGAAATTCTGGATGCATGGGGGGGTCAAAAACTAGTGCCGCCCGTGGGGAGGGTACCTTTATTTTCTGGAATTGCCCATTTCGGCGAAATTCGGAACACGGTAATTCGCTTATTTCGGCGAAATACAGACTTTCGGCAAAGTTCGTTCTCGTTGTAATCTTTTTACCAGTAGGGTACTTGCATTGCCACAGCTAGATTCCAAAAGGTGACCATTTGGAGAAATTTTACCTGGCTGTCAAGTCCAAGTGTCAGGATCATGAAGAAAAACAGGATCGCCCATAGGGGGGAAATTGGCATCTGAGCAATGGCCTCAGGATACACCACAAACGCCAGTCCAGGGCCTGAGGAAAATAATTCAATATTTTTTAAAACACAGGTGGATAATTCTTTGAAATAATTTGCTGCTAGTAGCTGCTCAGAATAAAACACCCTAGCAACATCAAACGCCAAGGATGGTACCTTTTAGGGGTATTTGGTACCCTTTAGGGGTAAAATCGAAAGTTCCCAACAAGCACCCCCACCCCGAAAATAGGGGAGTGTTGAATTTCTTTAGCCAAAGCCTTAAATATACAAGAAAACATCAAAATTTACCAGAGTTGGCAACTTCTTCAATGGGCTTGTTGAGTACGTGAGACATGAATCCAAGTGTAGAGAAAATAACGAAACCAGCGAACACACTTGTACCACAGTTTATAACGGAAATCAGTATGGCATCCCTGAGAAAAAAACAAACGAAGTGCGTTAATTAGGCAGACATGAAACGGGATTGGAGGTAGAAAAAATAACACCAGGGTCGGTTTACTGAGGCATATGGGTCCTACGCCTCCCCCACTTTTCCCCTAAATGTGGTGCATCACTTCTACGGAACGCTGCTAATAATAAAATAAGTTACTCTCCTTGAAAGGGGTAGCATCTAACATATCCAGCATTTTGGAAACAATCTCTCTTAGTTGTTATAAAACAAGAGAATGCTGACTAAAATCTCGGTCTCCCAAGTTCCGATACCAAAGATTCTTAGGTTTGATTGTCTTGGGTAGTTTGGATTTGAACCATTGGGGGGTTCCATTCTTCCCAGTAATTATATTACATACTTGAAGATATTATTATGGAACTTGTTGTAGCTTCCCATGGCAACTAGAGAGCCAAATCCAATACCAAGGGAGTAGAAGATTTGCGTTGCAGCTGCAACCCATACTTTTGGATCTTTTAGCCTTGCCCAGTCTGGTTTGAGGTAGAACTCCACACCCTTATTGGCCCCAGGAAGTGTGACTCCACGGATGAAAAGAATGAACAGAACAACATAGGGAAAAGTAGCAGTAAAGTAGACAACCTAAAAGATAAAAAAAAACAGGTTACCCTGGTACACCAAACTAAATTGGAATCCACAAGACAGTTTTCAAAAATGATGCCAAAATAGACCAATATTTCTGCTGCTCTTCCCTAAAAAGCTTTGCTTTTGGAATAAAAAATCCATGCCTGTACAATGTATAGACAATTTTTGGAAAAATCAAACTGCATTTAAACTTCATTTGGTTTTTAACAACAAATTGCTAGACTGCTTGCGGTCCCTTCTTTGGCGATTGTCTGTGAAAACGAGATTGTGAAAAAACAAGCAAGTCATCAGCACACATTTTTTCACCGGCTCGTTTTCATGGACGTTCGCCAAAGAAGGGACTGCAGCAGTCTAACAAATAGCCAGCTTTAAATAAAAGTGCTTCCTACCTTTCCAGAGGACTTGACACCCTTCCACATACAAAAGTACACACCAATCCATGCCAAGACTAGACAAACAAGAATCTGCCACCTAACTTCTCCAGCATCACCAATACTGTCAGTTATACGAAGTATGTAGTTCCTGAAAGGAGTCGATCATAGGGAATGTAAAGATTAAGCATTTCCTACACTCTTGGCAAAAAGAAATGAGAATGAATTCTGGGAAAATAAACTTTCAGTAAAAAGAAAACTTTCAAAAAACTAGAAAAATATGAATCTCGCAAATTTTGACAAAATGTTGAAGGGCCTGAGTCTTGGGGTCTCAAATGTAAAATCTTCACAAACTTTACTTGAGTCACTGCAGGCAATTTTCAAGCCAAACTTTCACCCTAGCAAATTTTCAACAAGAATGTACAGCAGGAAGTGCAAGAAATGTACCCAGCCGAACTGTGGTACTTTTGATATGCTTATCATGGATACTTCTGATGGCTAGCTTTTATAAACAGAAATGACACGACTGTAATCTTTTATTCAATCCCATAGTCATAGTCTGGAAAAAAAGCTGCTAGTTTTTTCAGACTTTTCTGAGGCATTTTCCAGGACAATTTTCAGTCTTCTCAGCCCAACTTGGATGTTTCCACCTTGAAAATGAACTATACAGAATGCTTAAACTTTTTTCCCTCTACCAAACTCTGTATATACATCTTGTACAATACATGTATGTCAGTACAACACCTAATTAAAAAAGATTGCTTTGCAAATTGCTCTTTGGTCCCATTGAACTAGGTGTATATGGAACAGGGTCCGCATGAACTTTTTTCGCTTCAAAAACTCAAAAACTTTTAGTTGCCAAAAGCAATATTTAGTCGCCACGTAAGTGTGGTTTTCAGAAGAACTTAGAAAGATGGGGTGTCTTTTGGCAACTGACTCTAAAATTTTGGTCGCCAAGTCCCAAAATTTAGTCCCAATGTCAGGCCCTGTGAAAAAAGGTCTGGTTCAATTCTTGGGTTTCAATCACCACTTTTCACATAAAATTTCATTTCCTGTGAAATCAGGTGAAATAACTTACTCCCAGAACTCCTTGCTTGGTGAAACATGGTTGACAGGGATGCAAGCAGTTGCATTTGCAGCAGTAGCATTAGCCAACATAGTGACATTAGCTAGTGTGCTGTTTACATTGCTGCATTTCATAGAATCTGGTATTCTCCCAGCGTAACACTCATCTGTATTCCACCAGTTGTTACAGTGCTTCCAGAGCACCTCACTGCGGAATGACATGGCCAGGAAGTACAGACACCAAGCTATGATGACATTGTAGTAGATACATACCAGGAATGAGATGATGATGCTGGCAAAACCAACCCCTAAAGAAAAAGTAGAAAATAAAGAAATTATAATTTATTGAAACAATGAGACATTTGGGCTGCTGTGTGGATTAATCTATCAATACTTTCGCTTTGTACTGTAATCTCTGTAAGGTCAACCACATACATGTATGTATACTAATAATCTCAAAAAGGTAATCCCAAATTCTCATACCCAGACATCCACACCATATCACCTTGTGGGAGTCTCTGGTCACAGCCATTTCTCATGGTAGAAGAATGCAAGTAACTGTTTGGATTTCCCTACACTGGTCCCAGGGTGAAGTTTCTGTGTTTTCAAACCAAGTTTGAAGTCATAATTATTTGGGTTATTTCAATGGTAGTTCGTTTTGCCTCAGTGATTCTAGTCTTCTCTGTTTCTTGCTGAAAATTCACCCTGGAGACACTCACTAGGACTCCTAGTTCTATCAATCAAAAATTCCAGTCCCAAAGGCGGAGCTTTGCGCCTCCTACTATTGGATGGTGAATTTAGCGCCTTCTCATTAGCAGCAGGATTAGTTCCAAAACCAGATCGTGCAAATCGTCTCTCCTTGAATAATATGATTTCCTTCTGGAACTTATCCTGTCGCCAATGAGAGGGCACTAATTCACCATCCAATAATAGGAGGCCCCGACGCTCCGCCTTTGGGACTGACGTTTTTGTTTGATAGAACTGAGAATCCTAGTGAGTGTCCCCATGGTGAAGTTTCAGCAAGAAACAGAGCAAGACTGGAATCACTGAGGCAAAACGAACTTTGAAAGAACCCAAATACAACTTTAAACTTGGTTTCGAAACACTGAAACTTCACCCTGGGACCAGGGTAGGATTTCCCATGGCTATCCATGTGAATTCCCAACACTTCCCATGCATGTGCCATGGGAAATTAAGCATTCCCATGGATGGGTTTCTGCAGAAATTCCCTGTCATGAGGGCTCCCCTGCAAGCCTGGGAAAGAGAGCAGTAGAGGTGTTACTGTGCCTACCTTTGAACAAAGGGCAAATAGCACCCCAGGTGCCAACTGGCCCCAAACTGAAGAACTGGCCAGCAGAAAGTTCCATGAAGAACATTGGCATACCACAGAGTACCAACATAATTAGATATGGCAACAAGAACGCTCCTAAAAACACAAGCAAAGAGAACATTGTTTTAGTGAAAATGAAACTACATTTTGGCAATTATTAGCATTATATACATGCCACAAGATGAGCAAGCATAAATATTAACATATTAGAGTTGGTTATAGAGAACAAGAGTACATACATACATGTACGGGTACATGTAAACACAGCAAATTTTGAAGGTGGTTATTGGCAGACTGCAATCTATACCCATGCTGGAGGTTTTTGGACCTGTAGATTTCTTAAGGGGAGGGGATTGAAAATTCTGTCAAAATTGCTATCTTTGAAATGAAATAAAAAATTAAAATAGGCAAATTTTTACAGCAATCCTGTGCTCTAAATTTTTTTCCCTCATTTCCATAAGAAATTGTTCTTGGTGTTATTTTAATACCAACTGATAATACAGTATCTTTGCCTTCTGTAAAGTGTTTACTGCCATTTTTGTTCAACCCTGAAGCATGGTGATTTTTTCGTGTCAAGTTACACTTCAAGCATGCACGTTTTGTCAAGAAGTTGGGTGTTTCGCTCGCTGATTAGCTGCTGTTTTGATCATTATTTTTCAGCCAATCAGAGTGAGAAAAGTGAATACTTCTTGACAAATGGTGCACATTTGAAATGTAAACCTATGTGAAAAAATTGTCTCACAGGGTTGAACGAAAATGGAAGTAAAAGAAGGCTCTGACATTTTATTTCAAAAATTGTTTTTATTCACTTTTTGCCAAAATAACTTGATTTCCTGGAGGATTTCATCTTTATTGGCCAGATAATTCGATAGGGGAGCTGATTTGCAATAGATGAAACTATTCAGGAAGAGTATTAGGGTTAGCGATGGGTAAATCCGAGACTTGCAGAGATGCCGAGACTGGGAGTTTAAATCCGAGCCCGACAGAAAATTTCAGCTCATATCTTTACTGTATTAGAAGTTGAGAGTGAAAATCAGAGGTTCCGAGACGCACGTTCAAAATTCCAAGACTCTGCTAAAATTTGGTGAGACTCTTGTTATTTTAGGGACCCCTCACTACCCCTAGTATTACATTAGGGAGGTCCTCCGCCTGAGTGAAAAAATGCAGTGGTGCAAGTATTTGCAAGAAATAGATGTACACAAACACAACACAATGAGGCAAACATTTAATGTGCTTGCATATGAACGTTCAGTACTGTAACATTCAGAGTGCCAAAAATTGGATGGAATCATTGTAGGAAAACTTGGGTTGAGATCTGTTAAGTGGTATTAAAAATAATTTTATTGGACACTGCTCTTGGTATAATTTCACACCCAAATTGGAGAAAAGACAATGTTTACATTTTCACAAAATAGTTCTTTAAGGCAAGAAGGGTCTATAGCAATTTTAGGGAAGTGACTAGGTGTAATAAAAAGCCAACAGCTTGCAGTGGTCAGTTTTTCAGGATGGTTTAAAAAAGAGAAGGGCTACTCTTTGGAAGTCAGAAAAACAAATTACGGTATTTTTCACAGGGAAAATCTGGTCCATCACAATTTGTTTTAAACGAGTTCAGCATACTTGTGACACTGATGCATTTTTTCTAGAAAACACTAATCTCTGGCAACTTATTTCCACTTATCTTGTGTGGTTTCCTCCTGTGCCCCTAACACTCCCAAACCAATAACCCTCCCCATTCACCACCCACACCCCTTCACTCCCAATTCCCACGCCTAAACAAGAATGGTGATATGAGGCAGAGATTAATGTTTTTCCAGAAAATGCAACCTTTCTTCCAAGTCTGTCTGACTTTCAAAAAATAGTCCTCAAACGGCCAAAATACTGTTTAAGTTCTTGGAGGAAGGGTATGGACGAAATATGAAGGCAAAAATTGGGAAGAAAGACTTCACTGCCTTTTACCGACAATTCGCAGCGTGCTTTACACATTGACATGATAGGCTAACCACCTGATTCTACGGCTTCCCCGGGATGTCACAGGGAAACGGCCGATGCTGTGCAATAAGGTCAAAGGCTATAGGATAGAAATAGAACAACAATCGTTTATCATAGTTTAGTCAAACACATTTCTAGTTGTCATTATCTGTTCAAAAATTCTGAAGCAGCATTATTATGATATCAAAAGGACTAAAAATAAATAAAATAAAATTTAAAACCCCCAGCTAAGAATCCAGAGTCCTTAATTAATGAATATAAGCTTAAGTGGATTGTGCAGAGAAAGAAAGAATTAATATTAAAACAAATGAATACTGAATCTTAGGTCAAGAAACATAATATAGTCATAATATTAATTATCAACTTTTTGAAATACTATTCTGTTTCAATTTATAGCCACCAGTCTATTAGCTACTGTACAATCTCAAAATTAATGAAAAATGATGATTCGTATAGATAATCTAGAGCTCAATACAGTATGGGGCCCTTATAATTCTAAATTAGGAATTGCACCTGTTTCCTTGGATATTTTTAGATATCCAAAACAACAAAAAGTCATGTCTAAAACATGACTGGCTATGGTTACTGTAAATGTAAACAAATAGGCACAAGCCTTAGATTGAAATGTAGAAAACAATGCAATTCTTTGCTTTAGTGACCACAAAACAATGGATCCCACAGGCCAATTTTGCCAAAGCACCTAAGTTTTTGGAAAGAAGGACCACCACCCAAGTCACAAAAATAATAATACCATTTATACAGGAGAAACTCTTTCGGAAACCTCTGTTCCAGGACTATGTATTATCATACCATACATATATAGCCAAAACAAATTTGACAATCATGAGAAAGCCTCAACTAACTACAGCAGACTGGATCATTATAAACAACACTTTATATTTAAATAGCTGCTTACAAACTAACAGCTCTTCAAATTATTTGACAAACCAAAGAACACTATATTTTTTTAAAGCTTACACACAAATTTACACAAGCATATCTTATGCTTTGCTGTCCATTTATTAACTTTCACAAGACTTTCTGACTGGCAAAAGTGCCTCAGAAAATTTTTTTGTCTGAAGTCCCAAATAATCGTACATGTAAGTTTATTTTCGAGAGAATTTTCCACTCCATACAGCCTTATTCGGGCCTGTACCTTAATTGATTTCAGTCTTGTCTGCTCTATAATCTTATTCGGGCCTGTACACTTATCAACATTGACATTTTTGTAGAACTCACTGTGTTATTGGTTTTCAAATCTGCACTTTAGTGGTAATCTTTTTCACAACTTATGAACCAAACAGCTGTGTTTCATTGCCTGTGAGCGTGAGGACTGCTGCCATCTTGTTTTCACTTTTTAAGTGGAGCAGAGAACTGCAATACTAGGCACTCATTACTATTATTCCACGATATACTATTATCGGCCCTTGCATGCTTTTCCACTGTTCTATTTTTCTGCTCTATACTATCATTGGTTTACTTGGATTTTTCCACTCTGTACTATTATTCAGGACTTCAGAGTACTTGAAACACATTTCTAGCATATTTCTTTTTATCTCTGGTAACATATTTAGGTCTAATTTACACGTACTGTCGCTCAGACTGACCTATGGATCTATCTTTTATGATTATTTTCACCCACTGGTGAACTCCTGATGAAAAATGCAAAACTAATTTATCCTGTTGGATTAGGTATCAGCTTCCCTGATTACATGAGGATAAATACCCACACCAGGCAAAAACCTTTAGATGCAAACAGAAATTCTAATGTTTATGCAGCTTTGCTTTAAATTATGTCTACAGCTCTACTTTGCAATGGCATGGTAAAGTGTGCATTGAAATCAGGCACTACTTTGTTATTTATGTAACAGAATAACATTTTATTTATTTACACCCTTTCATCTTTGTGTACTACACATTGAAAATTCAAAATATTTCTAGAATGTCTTATAAAATATACATGTCACAATAAAGATTTAAATTGCCATAAAAGGATTTTAGCTTCTTGCTATAAAAGAAACTATGACAGAAAACACAGCATGATGAAAATGTTCAATACATTTGTGACATTACTAAATAATTATTCATTCTTCATGATTTAAGCTTTATTTGGATTATTGTAAATGACAAAATACTACGCTTGTAGTATTTCCATATTGTTTTTAGATAACTGAATACATTACAAAATATGATTCAGTGGCCCATGGTCGTGTTTGCTAAATCTGCCTACACTCCTACCATGTAGCAGTTTTAAAGAAATTCACATTTACTCTGTTGTACCACCGCAGCCAGTACAAGACAGTCATGCAAAACTATCAAGTGATCAATCTGATATGGAGAACATAAAAACAGGGTGCATAATGTGTACTACTACATAATGGGCAGGACTTATTGGACTGAAAAGCCACAAGTATTTAACCAAAACATTTTTAGACAAAATTCAGGGACCACCCTTTTCCCACAGGGATAAGGTCCAGAGGCTATTTTTATACCTATATTTGTAAATTGACTTGAAGAATCAATAAAATTATAGTCTGGTTAAGCAGCACTTAAGATAAAAGTGCAAAGGACAATAAAAAAATTGACAAATACATGGCCGAAACCACCTTAAAATACACTGGAAGTGAGCGACTGAATTTTATAGAATAAAGATAGTGCATGCTAATGATCTCCTGTCTAGACTTCCTAAATCGACACGAAAATACATCAGATTCAAATCTCAGGTTAAAATCAGTCAAGCTGTTATTCCAGTGGGAAAACTCCCCACTTCAAATCAATTTTACGGCTCTTCTCACTTCTGGGTATTTTGGAGTGCTGCAGGAAGAAGCGTGAAGCACAAAATTCGTCACAGTTTAGTTATCAGCTGGTATGGCCTGGGATCTTGTCAACAATTCTTGATAGCAAGAATTCAGTGGGCGATTTTTAATTATTCATTTTGAATGACTAAAACTGTAAAAACCATCACGGGAAAACGTGGATTAAGTTATATGCTAATGCATGTATAATAGTTTTTCTAAGCCTAAGAGATTCGGTTTTGTTTTGAATTTGAACAGCAAATCAAACTAGAATTTGAATCTATTGGGCAATTTGGAGCCCAAACAAAGCAGGGATCACCAACCATAACGCGTACAGCATGTACAAAGGAAACGTGATGGCACTTTAGTTTTATCATTTCGCTTATCTATAGCTACACTTCTATTTTTCTCTGTGAAATTCTTTTTTCACTTACTTGAAAATTCATAATTTCACTATCAACTTGCCTATGACAGAAAACTAAGGCTGTATTACTTAATTCTGTCTTGCTAACAAAATGCTTGAGATATCACCAGTCATGCATACAAGATTAACTCTAAGCCATGTGCTTTGTGGCTAATGGCTCCGCTCTCTCGTCCCATACAAATCCACCCCAAACGTAAACCACGAGGTAATCTTTCACTTTCGCAGGGAAACAATAATGTAAAAAGCATATTCACCTCCTCCATTGGCGTAGCAGAGATATGGGAACCGCCAAACGTTGCCTAGACCGACGGCAAAGCCGATACAGGACAACATAAAGTCGGCCTTTTTTCCCCAAGTCTCGCGTTCATCTTCAACCACAACGTGGACGTCCCTCTCGTCGAGTTCGCTTTCTTGAGGCGAGTTATCGCTTTTATCCGGCGAAAGAAGAACTCGCTCGCTACTATGTTTGAGAACAAAGTCTTCTGTACTCATATTGGGAGTATTTTAGGAGATTTACCGCGAATTTAGGGTTATTTTGAGCGTTTTCCCGTGTACAAAACTTAGCCCGGTTCCGCCTCGTGTCGTTGTGTGTTTGACAAAAAGGCGGGAAATGCTTTATAGTTGACACCAGCCTCGTTTCCATTCAGACACCTGGTTGGCTCGAATAATGAATACGACTCATTAACATTTTAATAAACGCAAGTAGTTTTACTCAAATCTATTATGAATCACCCGTCGCAAACCTCTATTTTTCCAATGAAAACAAGAAAACAACTTCTTCCTCATTCAATGGACCGATTTTTAAAATACGCTTTTTATAATTAAAGGATTATATAAGACCTCCAGTTCCCGATCCATCATTTCGCCGCGCTGGTGCCGCGGTTGCCAATATTGGGTGCAGTGTTGTGTACGTGGGAAGAATAAATGTTCATTGATAGTGCGTGGCTTAATTTTACTGAAATCTAAAAATCATCCGCTGCAAACTTGAAACCTTCTATTTTTCCTAATATAAACAAGTAAACCATCTCTTCCTCACTAAATAAGAGGATTTTAAAATACGCTTTCGTTATCGAGACGGCGCGAGATAATTTGCAAAGTGATTCACGCATTGCAGTGATCTTTATTGACAATGGTCGTCCATGGCACCCAGTAAAATTACTGGAACCCGTAGGGCTATTTCGATCTATTACCGCTTCAAGGTCTCAACAGGGTGCTAGCTTTGTTCCTTTATTCTTAAATATCCGATATTATATGCACCCTAGAGAAGTTTTCAATTTGATGGCTCGTCCATTTATATTACGTGACAACAGCCGTAGTTGTGTAAACAGAAGAAAAGTGACCGCTCTTCTTGTTTGTAATCATTTCCAGTATCTTGAACCAGAGTTTTGCTACATCAAAATATTTCCACAGGGCCTGTTTTTCCGCTTGAAAACTACCACCCCCAAAACAGCTGAAATTCTATATGGTTTTGCTAACTTACGCAATGTAATTTTATTCACGTGCGAGTAGCCACTGCTTTATATATACATTCGGTGAAAAGAATGAAAAGTGCACCGCAAATTCAATGTAAAACCATTAGGATTGTAGAATGGACCACACTGATAATGCTGGCTCCGTGACACATGGGATTTTACCTGTTAACATTCTCATTCAGTGCCATTCACTTGAACAATTTTATAGAAACAACGTGCCAAGTTGTTGTTCGACACGCAAGAGCTCCTCTCCGGGCTGATGGTGCTTAAAATTACAGTACAAATCCCTCAGACACGCTGATGTACAACACGGGAATTACCCTGCTAGCAGAGGCCTCTTTTTTTTTTAAAAATGCAGAAAAAAGAGGCCTCTGCTAGCAGGGTATACGGAAATAATGCTTCATGAAAAACGACAGAACAAAAAAAATTGCGAAGCTCCCATTCATCCGGAACTTTGACCTGTCAACAACATCGAACTCTATTTATTTACTTTACCTGCACTTTTCGGTGAAACGCAGTGAAGGCGATTTTTTTTTTATTCCTGTCCATCGTCTGAGCATTTAAAGCCTCGTCATCCATCTTCGAGTGCTATTTGCCACAAAAATGCGAGCCATTTAGACCCCGTCAACACTACCGTTTTCAAACGAAAACGGATACATTTTGCTCCGGATACGGCTATCGTCCACACTACAACGCCGAAAACGATCACCGAAAACGGCGAAAACAATACGAAAAAGTGTGGAGGCAAATCTTTTTTGAAAACGGAGCAAAAAGTATCCGTTTTCGTTTGAAAACGGTGTAGTATGGACGGGGTCTTATTATAAAGCTATGATCAAAGTAAAGCTTACGAGGTCTCGACCTAAAAAGCAAGCCTAATGCAGCTGAAATATGTCCCAAAGCAGAACATTTCTTGCCTATAAAACGAACCGCCCTTTTGTATTTTTATAGACTGCGTAGCAAGCACCCAAACGGAAAGGGGAGCGAGACTAATTGCAAGTTCATCGTTTAATTCTGATCTTTTTATAGAAAAAGAAGAGGCGTTAAACTCTCTGGGGTAACAAAAATTGTTCGAGGGTTATATAAAATTACCCATATATACCGGTGATTTATTGCGCAATGTGTTTTACAATTGTAGTACAGTATACTGTAGTAGTTCATGAGCTTTAGTAGTAGTATTATTTGATTAGCAGGTTAGTTATTTGAGTATAGTTTCAGTCTAAATTTAACAATTAATAGCCGAAGGCGACGTGATTATCGGCAAATCATAAGGTTTCTAGACAAAAAAATAGGTTTTTGTTGGAATTTTTCATGGTTTGAAGTCGTACTAAAAACCCACGCGCGCACTCCCAATCCCGTTCAATGTTATGCGGTGATTATAGCAAAAGGAAACAAACCTCTCGACCAATCAGCGCGCGGAATTTCTTTAGTGTTTTTTTTTTCTTTTGTAGTTATATAGCATGTGTTGTTTGTGTATCCTGATATGCCGAGGATGGCGTGATTGGATTGAAGATTATGATATTTTCACTTGTGCACTCTTATGCAAAAGCCATATACATTATCACCCATTGAAAAAATTTATGAGGCTAAAACAATTTAGACAAAAGACATTGGGTCACTTTACAACAATCGAGCTTCGAATCTGTGGGCCATTAGCGCTCTCGTGTTTTGTGAGATGTTGCTGTTGCCAAGTGAAGAGTGTAAATTTTTGAAAACACTGATGTTTTGTATTGATTCAAGGTTACAAGGCACCTTTCGTAACTCCATTCTATAGTGTTACTTTACTTGCATAGTACAAATATGATTTGCTGTAAAGAGTTGTAGAAAACCACTAAAAAAGAAAAACGTACTTTGGAAAAGAAAAGGAAACACGCTGAAATGGCAGCCATATTGCATTCTCACTCGTTAGGTCGAAGGGGATGCCAACTCCGTACTGTCATGGGAGATAATAAAAAAAATAAAAGCGTTTGCTGCAGTGAACCAAAAACGTTCGGTCCAAGAGCTTCACTGGTTTACTGACACGCTTTATAGGAGTGTAACATCCGCGGGACAACAAAATGCACCAACAAACATCAGCAAGATTAGTTTTCTGACTTGTAAAGTGCTTTCCAACGAAAGCAGCCTATTATTCTATCTTACTTTTTTTTTTCTTCTATCTTATTTCCCCCCAGACAGAAAACGTAGGTACAGCCCACCCGACAGAAGAAAATTAAGGTGGTCATTAATACTGCGACTGGCCGCAGATACCTTCTGCGTAGATGCAGGCAAAAACAAACAAACGAACACCCCCTCCGCCCTCAAAAAAGTGGTCCCAGATAGAAACGCGTAGCAGTTACAGAGGACAGGTCAAGAAAAAATAATTTACTATTATATGAAGTAAAGTTGTGAAAAGGGACGGCGACGAAAAGGGGGTAAGTCATGAAATCGATCGGCACATAATTTTTACATAAAAATATAAGTCAAAATTTTACCTAAAGATAGGATTTTTACGGAACTTTGATTTCTTCCGACATTCTAACAAATTTTCTTCCGAAAGTTGAGCGACTTTATTTTCATTTTATCAACACACAGTTACCATAAAGTAGTTGCAACTGAGGGTATTTCCAATTGCTTTTCTGCTCACTGGCTACCTACCTAATTGGGATAATTCCACACGCGATATCCCCCACAAGGTTGTTTAAAAATTGAACTAACTCAGCGTGGGAAGCAAGATTATATATTGTGACATCAAAACAAAAATAATTACCTTCCGCCAAAAAGTAAAAACCTCAAATTAAGTTTTATATATAGAGAAATACCAGACATTTTCGCCACAACTTACAATTCATTTCAACGGAGGTAGAGTTTTGAAAGTTTTAAAACTACCGAAGCTGAAACCCCGTTCTTTATAAAATCGTCCAAAGAGAATACGTAAATGCATACCGATAAACGTAAAGTAAAATACGTCAATGCACCACTACAGCTGTTAATGTTTTCGGGTTCCAGCCGTTCACAGCTGACAAGGTAAAGATCCCGCGCTGATAAAGAACAATTTCTAGATGTCCTGAATTTCTTTGTACAAAGCAATTTATTAAAAAGCCAGATGAGGTAAGTGAGTTTGTGTAAATGTGGCTTTTCGCTTTTGATAAGATCTTTAGGTTTGTTAAATCTTCTTTTTACCCAAAGTAAACACGACAAGACAAGAGCTTTTTACTATTTTTCGTGCAATGAAGAGTTCGTGATTTTTGGGCATCTTATCTCCCACATATGATATGGATTCGACCCACACACCAATCCCAACGGGCTGATAGCTTAGTTGGTAGAGCGGCGGTCTAGATACCCGAAGGTCGTGGGTTCGAATCCCACTCAGCCTGGATTTTTTCAAATCCAGGTGAGTTTTCTCTGGTTGGCATACGTTAGTTTTATCTCCCACAGCAGTTGGCAACCCTGTCAGTCATCATTTGTCATAACCAAAGGTTATAATAAAGACCAGAAAAGAACCCCTAACCCTGCCCCTAACCTTGAACTGGCTTCCTGTGTCGCCGCCGGCGCGCGCGCCAAAAATGGCGCGAAAAAAAATATAAAAAGTGATCATCAAAGTTTAGATATGCGCCCCGCGCCACACAACCGGGCTTCCTGTGTCGCCTGCGCGCGCGCCAAAAATGGCGCGAAAACAAAAGATAATCAAAGTGTCTGATATTATATGCGCCCCGCGGCACACAACCGGGCGCTTGATCCGTCACACTCTCAGGCCCCTAGCGCTAGAATTAGTTCTGATTGGAGAAATCTAGATTTTGCTGGAAACCACGAATAGTTATTCGATCTAAAAATAGCACAAATTCTACAGGAGTTGACAGACAGTCCCAGTGAAAAAGATTTTAACTCCGGATTATGGACTCGCCCTGCTTGGAGTGCTTTCCATTTAAAAAAATTCCGGTTTAAGTTTCTGTGGTCAAATGTGCGTATGCGTGATCACGTGTGCCTCTATGCTGGGAATCGAAATGCGCGGGTGCTTTCCATTTACAACAAATTTTCGGTAATACTGGTCAGAAACCAAATGGATAGCGTCATTCTCGGGAAAAAGCCGGGAACGCTTTTCATTCTTTCTCAATATTATTTGGGATTTTAGGAGATAAAAGTCTACCCACAATCCCATGCGCAGAACTCGTCCAACAAGTACCTGGGTATGAGCCTACATTTTTTTCTCTACATAAGAATAACAGAGTAATTTGCACTCACTAAAACTTGCAACAAATTCGCGTGCTCGAAGCAATAGGCCACTTGCACTAACTTAGTCACGTGACCCAAATCCAATACATTCTGAGACCCCGTTCACACGAGCCCGGTACAAAACCGGACCGGTACAATTCTGGTACGGTACCGTCGTGCGTTCACACGGGACCTGCGGTACCGGACCGATTTTGGCACGGCTAGGCCGTGTGAACACTGTTGTAAAACGTGACAGAATTGTACCGGTACCGTATGAACAGGCGGTACCGTACCAGAATTGTACCGGTCCGGTTTTGTACCGGTCCCGTGTGAACGGGGTCTGGGTAAACTTTTGAAAATTCAACTCGCTGCCATTTGCTCCAGGTTAGAGACGTTATGCTGAAACTTCAGTTTCTGACCTACATCAATTCGATCTTTGTATTTCTGGAATCTATTTTGACAAAACATCTTGTTAAAAGGGGTCACGTGACCCACTTAGAGCAAGTCATGGCCTATTTCGGTAAAGCGATGGCGTGGACTTAATTCACCGAACAACATCATAACATCACACAATCCAGATTTGCTTCTTCAGGCGGAATAACATTATTTTTCAAAACCTTTGAAGTCGAAAATATACACACATTCGTTTGTATCCTAACCGACAAGACGTTTGCATCTAACCGGCGACACACACCGAAACTTGTTTGAGGCACCAAACAAAGAACGCTTGGTATGTGCCAGCCAAAGACATCGTACTCTTACCGGCATTCTCGCACCCAGAGCTCCCGGGCTCGTCACCTCGCAGGGGAGGCTCTGGTGGCGGCCATTTGAGAGCCTTCGCTGATTGGCTGATGTTGTAAGTTGGGGCATGCGCAGAAAATTGTTTCTCTCGACGGCTCTGTATCAAATCCATTCTCGAACCCAGAGCTCCCCGGCTCATAACCTCGCAGGGGAGGCTCTGGTGACAGCCACTGACGCATGCGCGAGATTTAATGCAGAGCCGTTGAGAGAAAGACCTTTCAGCGCATGCTCCAACGCTCAAAACCAGCCAATCACCGACGGCCCTCAAATGGATGTCCCCAGAGCCTCCCCTGCGAGCAGACGAGCCGGGGAGCTCTGGGTACGAGAATGTATCAAATCTGGCGCATTCGTCAGTGGCTGACACCAGAGCGTCCAGAGCTCTGGGTTCGAGAATGTCTTGCTGGCGACTACACAAAGCCATGTACACCTTGCCACACGTACGCCGCGTTGTTATTTCTTTTCTTTTTGATATGGAAACGAGGGCAACAACGAAGCGTGAGGCGACAGGGACGAGCCAAAAACGTTTTTCTCTAACATGACCTTGTTTCCATGTTCAAGATGACGGCATGTGAACACGGCGAATGTTTGCAGCTCAAACAACTCGTCTGCAAGCCCTTTCAGAACAAAGTAGTGCTGTAAACGACTGTAGTATGGTAAAAACGTTTTCTAAGTCATTATATACACCATTAGTCAAATCACACTAGTGGTCTATAGTCAATGCTGCGTTCTGATAAGTTATAGCCTACTAGTAGCGAAAAGTGTTCGGATTTGAAAGCCAGAAAATGACAAATGACCAGACCAGAAAACGTTTTGGCTATACAAATTGACCTACTAGTGTGATTTGACTAAAACAGTTATTCCTCTCGCCCTCATGGCCTCTTGTCAGAGCCCATTCATGCTCGAGGAATAATTCAGGGGCGTAGCTAGGTGTTTTTCATCTTTAAGCCCACTGTCAAAATTTGTTGACATATGGTAACTAAAAATGTACCTCCATATAAAAAGTAACTTTATGTGGACCCAATTCAATGCAACTGCCTTAGAAACTGCCCCTCAGTCGCTACAAAACTTGAACTAGTTCTTTTACCTCAGCCCTTAAAAAAAGAAAATCACCAACAATTTGTTAAGCCCGGGTTTAACGGGCTTAAAGGCAGCTACGCGCCTGATAATTGTTAAATAGCACAGCTCCTGGTATGTCATCTCAATGTCAGTATATACAATATTTACAGTAGAGTGTATAGCTCAGCATTCACTTATCTGTAAACCAACTTTCAGCCTGATGCCGTCCATTATTTATCACGTTTCTTGAGCTTCAAGACGTCACTTATTTTTATCACGTGGCCTTTGACGTCACTTGATGTGACACCAGCTTGATGACGACATTAATCTTTCACGTGCCTCACGTCACTTGTTTCTCGCACGTGACTTGAGCTTGTTCAGTATATGAAGGCAGTGCTCTGACATGGCACTGTCTGATGACCGCGCGCTCGATGCTGTGGATGGGAGACTGGACGCCGCCGACATACGGGACCTATCATGCATTCTGAGAAGTCGTTCCTCGATTCCAAGATTCACCAGAACCTGTGGAGACAAGATTGGTATATCAGGGACGTCTAGGCGTTTCGTACAACTTCATGCCATGCGTCACACCCGGACCCAACGACGCGAAAGCGAACTGCTCCTTAAAGTATAACACGAAGGCTACACTCCGAAGAACGTTGCACCAAACCCTTCCGATCTTTACTTCTTCAGAGTAACTTTTGTGTTATATTTTCTAAACCTGTCGGCAGGAAATGGTTTCTGCACTGCAAAAAGGGCGCTTTTTATTCAAGTCGCCGATAAAACGCCCACGTGTGCGCCGCGGAAATATGCGGAAATTATCTTCAGGGCTCATTATTTGTTTCCTTCTCTTCACCCCCCCCCCCCCCCCCCCCCCCATCTCCTCTTATCATAAAAAAGACTCTATGTCCAGGTTAGCCAGGAACGCAAGAAACACCCAGTAGGTAACGACAGTGTATGAGTCTGAAAAATAGTGCGGCAAGCGAGAAAAGGACGCGACAGGTTTTCTTTCAAATTGGAAACATATAACCTCGTTTCATCGTCTAATCCTCTGACTAATTACCTTCAATGCTCAGGGTTTCACAGGGAATGTCCGGAGGAAATCCATCCATGAGAAAAGCTGAATTTACCATGGTACTCGCTCGGGAAGTGTTCGGATTTCACATGGAGAGCCTTGGGAAATCCGAACAGATCCCATTCTTCTACCATGGGAAATTCAGCTTTTCCCATGAATGGGTTTCTGCAGAAATTCCCTGTTTTCTTGAAGGAGACTCACACCATATCAACCTATCAGCGAAGACCCTCAAATGGCTAACCATAGAGCTTTTCCTTTGGCTAGAGCTCTGAGGGTCAGCTATTTGAGGGTCTTCGCTGATAGGCTATGGTTACAGCCAATTGAGTCTTCGCTGATTGGCTAAAAGGGCGCGCGTGCGTACATAAAATCAGCTCTATTTCGCTTTTGAGAAAAGTATCTGGCCAAATAACACCACAATTCGTTTGCCTTCGACTTCTACGCTCTACAAGTAATTTTAAGGTGTAAATAGGTCATTTTCTTATACGCATGCGCCAGTCTCCCCCGCGAGGTGACGAGCCGGGGAGCTCTGGGTTCGAGAATGTCTTACTGGCTACTACACAAAGCCGTGCGCACCTTGCCACACGCACGTCACGCACGCCTGTGTACGGGAGTGAACACATTTTTTGTGCGCGGTGTCAGGTTACTGCGCATGCGTACCTGTCTACACGCAGGGTTCCTACAGTACAGGCGTAACGTCTTCATTGACGAGTCACGTGACTCGGCGTGTATGTCACTACATGCCAATTCCAGCAGACTGCAAATAATAATTCAATAACCATAAACATCTATTTCGAAATACGCCGACTGCTAATAATCCTCGAAGAATATTCTTAGACGCGCATAAAACACGGGCGAGTTGGAGTAGGGTGGTGTTACAAAGAGAAAAATATAGCGCTATTCACTGTTTATCAACATTGCCATTGTAATACTAATGTGCCAACCGTAGATTGAATAGCGCCCTTTGTTCTGTGAACCAATCGATCTCTGGTTGGCAAATTAAGTAGCGCTCCGTCCAAGAACGATAGCGTGAACGGCTATGGGGAATTTGAGTTATGCTTTGTGTAAAATTTTAAATTGTTAAATTTCTAAAAAACTAATTGGCTTAGTCAACAAATCCTGGCCTTCTGATTGGTTGAAATTTGTTTTTGACCGATTTCGTAGCGAAATACTTCGTTTGCAGTGCTGAATTCTTTCCGAATAGGTCTTCCGTATATTTTATAGCATTTCGTTGTTCAAGAAGAAAATCGAGTGTGAGCATCACTAGACGACCACTGTTTCCGCGGCCCTATTGTTTCCGCTATAGTTCTAAGACGGAGCGCTACTTAATAACAATGGATCACGTCAACGTGAACAGCGCTATAGTATTCGAATGATTGACTCGCTCCACTAGGCCATTTCCTCCGCGCGTCCAAAACAAATATGGCGGCCGCGAGTACGAACAACTCCGGGGTTTTTTTTCCTGCATGCAGGCTAGAACAAAAGAGAAGAACAGACGCAATATAGAGCTCACCCGTGCGGTGCTTGAGCCTTTATGAGCTGAGGATACAGCATCGGAGAATGACGAACAAGATTACCTAGCGCTCCTGCAAGATAACGTACACGTTATTTGTCATTCACTAAAAAGGGTTTCTTCGTACACGTAAGTTTAAAGAGCGGGTTTCAGATGAGTGACGATAAGTGCTTGTAATTCAGTTCACTTTTCAATCACGTGTTCACCGCACGATAGTGGTTTTACTTGGTTTGGCTTACACAGAAAGCAATCACGTGCTCGCCGCATGATAGTGGTTTTACTTGGTTTGGCTTACAAAGAAAGCAATCACGTGTTCACCGCATGATAGTGGTTTTACTTGGTTTGGCTTACACAGAAAGCAATCACGTGCTCGCCGCATGATAGTGGTTTTACATGGCTTATGACTGGCTGACGAGGAAGCCAATCAGCAGCAACTTGTATTTTCTGCTGGTTAATGATTGGCTAGATGCATTTGGTCTTACTAGAGTCATTTGAAATTGACCGATCCCGCTTCATTGTTCTACTCCCTAGTTACTGTTGCTACGTCGGACAAGCCAAAATTTTACTTTGGCATAGAGCATGGAAAATACACCGATTGCAATAAAGGGTTGGACGTTTGCTCATAGTATATGGGTTTTATATTTTCGTCACGAAAGCTGAAGAATTCATTAAAAATCTTCGAATTTCGAGTTTGTTGCTCGGACATTTTGAATTCCATAGGGAAAACTGCCCATTGTTTGGTGATTAATTGATGCGAAGACGGGATCGGTCTATTTGGTCTCTTAGTGCCACTCTTGTCCACAACCCTTCCCCTCTAGCACATTAACGGTTATTCCCTTGTTTTGCATCTCTTTTGTGCAAACAAGTGTGCACGCAAGCAATGCTCTAAAGGATAAACGTCATAAAAGAGCGTGTGTGGCAAATACAACCTAAAAGTAAACCACCCAATTTGCTGAGAAAACGGCAACAATCGCCTTTGTCGCGCGCCGCCATTTTTTTTCCAGAACGACCAGGCAAAGCAAATTTTTTGGTTCTAAACAAATAAGGAGTAATTTTGTGCACCTTTCTCAAATTTTGTAGCATAAATTCCACCATCAGACGTCGCTTTCCACCATGAGCAAAACCTGTGCCCTCCTTGGCCTCGTTTCCGTGCTGAATAAATCGGCTGAAAATTTCAAGATGGCGCTCGTGTGACAAATGCGAATGTCAGATAATTTTCATTCATGCGCACGCGCTTACCTGCAGCGTTAGCTCTTGTTCTCGGCACAGAGTCCGATAGCAACTCTACGAGTGATGGGATTACGGGTGCGAGTAGCGGGTACAACGAGTCGCTATGGTGTGCTGCATTACCCAGGGCGTAACTCGCAGCCTGTGAAGAAAGCAAAGAACTGCATTTTACTGGTTCCTAAATAAGATCCAGTATAATCCCCTCTCCGCGACAAAAATTGCGCAGAAAGAAAAAAACAAAGTATGTGATAGTTTCAGGACAGACAGGGTGTTAATAAAAAATATTATTATTCATTCCACACATTTGCCGATTCTGATTGGTTGAACGCTACCGGCGAATTCTTGATGTTTTTTTTAAAGGCGAGCAACTTATTCCATCGATGACGTCAAAGATTGGATAAGTTGAAGATTATTGCGCGCGTGACGACTGAACAAGGTGAAACAGGGCAAGAACCTGATTGACTTAGATGGTTTGACTGGCGAAAAAGAACAAGCAATATCAAACCACGTTTTAAAAATTCACAGCGCCCAACAACACTTAGAGAAAAATTTACATGCTACCAGACTAGCAAACGTTAAACCCCCAGGTAGTATATCTTTCATGATCTAGATCACGTTCCTGTCACTTGCAGCTATGTATTCTTTTTAAAGTTATGATAGTGAAAAGAAAATTAGCCCACCCACACAAGCACGACATTATGCCCTCCATAATTTAATTATTAAGAATAAGTTACGCCTGTGACGCATTTTATGTACTTTTGTAACCTTCCACAAAAATGCTTTCGATAGATTAAAACTGGCAACAATCTATACCTTTGGCAATTTATCTCCGCCACTTTAGAGGAGCCAAGATTAGAGGAGCGGTTTCACGAGTTTAGTACACTTTTGGCGTAAAAACATCCATATAAACTGATGGATAGCGAATGGAAAGGGATTGCAACAATGTGTTTTTGAAATCTTGTTGGGATGAGCATTTTTCAAAGTTTGTACGAAAATCGGCAATCGTGCCGATAAAACTTAATACCTACACTTCTTATTAGGTAATATCAACTGATATAAGCGCTATAGGGATGTGATTTCATACAAATTAAGAGCTTTACGTGACACAGCCCCTTTAAAGTTAAGGCCCGAAACAGCAGCTGCAAGGGGCTGGAATAACGTTTTACTGCAGGAGAACGTTATGCCGACGGGGTTTAAGGATACCGTAAACCTTCGCGGGCGTCATTTTGACGATTTTTTTGTTTTTATCCCAGTCAATAAGTTAGGGTAGGAACTTCAATATTCCAAAAAAGAAAATTAAAATAACTTATATTTCACGAAGAAAAATAAGAAAATCTAGTTTTCAACTGTATTGCGTTACATGATTCAGGCGGTATAATCTTTTAATCTTGTTTACTTAGCCTTCGGGTCAGGAAATTGGCGCTTCTTGCGGCGCATGTTCTTGCCTGGCTTTCTTCGTTGAAGAGGCACTTTGCCCAGTATTTATCAAAATTTGGTTGCTGGAAATGGTTGAAGATATTGGAGAAAGCGATTACCACGAGTACGAAAGCTCAAGCACAACATGAAATCTGAGCACAGTAATACTTTCCCGCGCGCAGAGAAAGCTTGTCTCCAATTGACCGATCCCTATTTTGACGATAGCTCCGCCCACTCATAGCAAACAATAGGAAGTTTTCCCTACGGAATTCAAATTGTCCGAGCAACAAACCTGAATATCGAAGATTTTTCAATAATTATTCAGCTTTTCAAGACAAAAATATAAAATCCAAATTGCATGCAACAACTTCTAACACCTCCCTGCAATCGGTGTCTTTTCCGCGCTCTATGCCAAAGATAAAATTTGGCTTGTCCGACGTAGCAACAGTAACTAGGGGTATAACAATGAATGCGGGATCGGTGAATTGGCCGATCGTGTCACGTTTGTTTGCTCTCCTGCTGTTAGCGCTTCAGATGTTGACACTACTTCAAATGGCTATAACTCGGTATTGATTTTGCTGCCGATTCGATGGAAAGACCCAAAATGTTCGCCCACAAGGATTTGTACGATTGCCTTCAAATTTGGCGAGCAGTTAGTCAAAACATTGATCTTCGAAAGTGTGTCGGCGATTTTTGATATTTTCATTTCTCGCACTTTTATTACTGTTCGAAGGCCGAAACTCATCAAATAAATGAACCTTCAACTTTTGGAAGTTCTTATTCTGGAATGGATTAATATATTAAAAATCGCCGACACACTTTAGTAATTCAATAAGTGTTGATTGATTTAGGACAGAATTGAAGCCAATGCGCGCCGTATTTCTATACGAACATTTTGCATATTTAAATCGCACCGTTTTATCGTTTTCCTTTCCGCGTTAGAGCAGATTTCGAAAACTCAGAATAAAAACTGCGTCATCATAAACTTCGTTTATTAAGCTTTAAAATGATATCTAGTTTATTGGGGTTTATTTAAATGCGCCGCGAAGAGAATTTTTGCGCGAAGGGTACCCGCGAAGGTTTACGGTATCCTTAACAGGATCCGTGCGTGGGCAGCAATAAAACTTTGTCTAAAAACATTAGACTTCTTGATTTTTTTATAGATATATAAATGTGCGTGGTTAGGGCATCTGTTTTACCTTTCGGATGTTGGGATCTTCAACTTTTAAGCATCCTGCAAGCACTGATAACATATCTGTTCTACAATAATAGAGAAAAAAAATGAAATGCAATACACAAAGTTTTTATAAGAACGTTACAGCTAAAGTCTTCGTTTCACGCATTTTCAAAACGTTTTTTCTGTTCCGTCAATCAAATCATCTAAGCCAATCAGGTCATTGCTTTGTTTCGCCTAGTGCAGACGACTGGCTTTCTGTCGCGACGAAAAGCCAGTCGACTGCACGAGGCGAAACGGCAAGCACCTGATTGGCTTCGATGGTCTGACATATTGCGTTTACACTAGCATATCTAGTTTTACCGAGAGTGGCGCGTCTTATTTCTAATTATTTTTCATAAAATAGGATCAATCCTAGCTAATTTAGAAGTGTGACTGATGGCGCCGTGCGTTCCGCATATAATATTATTCGTCTTTTAGCCATGATTGCTTTCACTTATTTCGCTCTTAAAAGAACAAAAGAAATATGTTGAACTGATTTGGCCTCAGCCTTGTATGACTACAGATCGAAGACACTGTCGATGATCACAAATTTGTCTTTCGTTTTGAGATGGCAAATTTGTGTTTCATGGCCGTTTTCACACTAGAAGACGAACAAATCGTCTGGACGGACAAATCGTCTGACGATTTGTTCGTCTAGTGTGAATTTAGGTCGGTCTTTGGTCGACTGTTCGTCTACATGAACAAAGCGTCTATAAAAAATCGTCTTCATAGACGGCCAAACAGACGAACAAATTTAGACGATTTGTTCGTCTGAAATTTGTTCGTCCCGTTTTCACATCAGACGATTTGTTCGTCTTGAGTCGATTTGTCCGTCCAGACGATTTGTTCGTCTCTAGTGTGAAAACGGCCAATGTGTTATTCAAGCTGAAAAAGTGTGACATTAGCCGTTTTCACACTAGAAGACGAACAAATCGTCTGACGATTTGTTCGTCTTTGTACGTCTAGTGTGAATTCAGGTCGGACTTTAGTAGATTTGTTCGTCTATACGAACAAGTTGTCTATGAAAAATCGTCTGCCTAGACGGCCAAACATTTTCGTCTGAAAATTTGTTCGTCCCGTTTTCACATCAGGCGATTTGTTCGTCTACAGACGATTTGTTCGTCTCTAGTGTGAAAACGGCCATTCATTCTTGTCTTACTAAATTATTGGCCACTCGTTTAGAAAATTCAGTTAAAATGCTCAGTTAAAAGGTAATTAGTTTGCTGGAGCTTGCGTTCCCTTGATTCACACTAGACGCAAGCACAATCGCAAATGGACGCAGTCTCGATTTTCTTGCGCTTGCGTTAGTGTGAACCACATAAGGAAAATATATTTATCATATAAACTTTAGTGTCTTATCAGGATTTCGGCCACTGAAAAAATATCGTAATTCGCACGTATGAAAAATTACGATAATGCCCACTGTAGCGAAAATCTTTCACAAAAACAGTTTTCACAAAAAAGTTTGTATAATAAACAGAACAATACATGGGCGCTCTTCTCGTGTTCAAATTTGATATCTCACTCGTTCGCTGCGCTCACTCGTGATAATATCAAAATTTGAACACTCGAAGATAAATTCCATATCCCAGCGCGCCCATGTATTATTCTCTATATAATATAGTTTGATCTCCTGGCGCGCGCGCTTACGTTCCAATGAGAACCAGCCTTATACATTTAAAACTATGCTCCGAATCTGACATTTTATTAAGAATCTAAAAGATCGAATTTTGATTCAAAAGACTGTCAGCAGCCGTACGCGCACAGACCGCAAAGTTGTCTGGGTAGGTGAATCGGCTCACTGCTGATTACACTAGTTCCTAGTTATATTAATAATAATAATAATACATTTATCCTCAAAATCGCTTCTTCTCCGTACCCAAATGCAACCTTAAGACATACGGAGAGAGAGCATTTTCATTTAGGGCTCCCACTCTCTGGAATGCCCTCCCAGATGACCTCCGATATATCACTTCACTCTTCGCACTTTTAAGGTGAAGCTGAAAACACACCTTTTCTCACAATGTTTCGGGCTGTAGGCACCCCATACCCCCCCCCCCCCCTCCCTCCCCCCACCCCCTCCCCCCCCCCTCGTTTTTACTTTATTTTATCTTTTTAGTTCTTATCAGGGTTACACAGTTTTTATTCTTTTATTCTTTTATATATATATATATATATTAGTGTAAATTTTTATCATACTGTATATTCTTAATATTGCTAAACTAAGAAATGTAAAGCGCTCTTGGATTTTTTTAAGAAATAGCGCTATATAAATTTTGTATTATTATTATTATTATTTATATAGCGCATATAGCCACGTTCTATGCGCAATTCATTCAATAAAAAGGGGCATGTGCAGAAAAAGATCGACGACCATAGTTTTTTAGCTTTTATTGAGAAGTGCGTATTGTTGAGTATTGTTCAGACGTGTAGTTATATTACCTCCGGCTAGTCGGGCCAGCCCACCTCGTCCAAACAACCTTTCAATTCTAGTCCTTTTAATGAAAAATTGATAGTCGATTAAAGATTAAGGCTAAAGTCACGTTTTCAAGTCACGTTGACTATTTCAAACCTAAGTAAAATGACTAATTTGTTATCCTTAATAGCATTTTGATTAAGAAAATAAATGAAAATCGCGATTTTGATTGCAACAAGAGTTTTATCGCTGGCTTTTATAGTTGTTTACATTGCACTGCTGATGGAGTGATCAGCAAAAGAAGCTAGCACTTAGCGAAGTTTATAAAGGTCTTATAATATTAGTTTCTTTATACAGTTTTTCGCAGCTAATGAAAATCTTACCACCTTTTATTTACACAAAAATAATTCTTTTTTTTTTCTTTTGCATTTCTCATTTTCTACTGTCGCCTCAGTTTTCTGCGCTGTTATTTCAACAACTCTATTTCTCAATTACTCGGCTTTATCCCAAAAGGAAAAGTAATTCCAAAACAAACAGCCAAGACTAATTATAATGGTAGCCTGATTTTCAGATATAAAAATAGCTGCATTTATTTTTCCTGTTCCGTTTTTTTGGCGTTACTTTCCCTCTTCTATTGAAAATTAAGAACTATTTTGTCTGTATTTGCAATAACCAGGAATTAAGTTTACTTGTTCTTGACTGCAATCATCCTTTCTCCAATTGTTCAGACGTTTTTCGGATGATATATTTTCAGCTGCTTTCGAATGATTGACAAGATTATATGGTTAATGAGTATGTAGGAGAAATTCCCGAAAATAATTCTCTCTGGGCGTTTCCAATTGTTTATGTTTTGATAAAAGTGTTATAATATTTAGTTGGCTGTTGGCAAAAAAATAGCCTGAAATTATAGCTAAACCCGTTGTTTGGGCTGTAATTTTCAAAACCTGCCTTGGCTGTGCATTTCTGTTCTGTCAGTGAAACCATCTAAGCCTATCGTGTCATTAGCTGAATTCACACTAGAGACGAGTTTCCCGTCTTGAATATGGCTCCCTGTTCTTCTGTGATCATGTGAAAACAATCTCTTTGAAGGAGAAAGTTTAGACAGATAATAATCAAGTGTTTCTGAGCAGAATTGACATAAAGCAGGAACTTTTTCTGACGAGAAACTCGTCTCAGACGAGTTTTCCGTCTCTAGTGTGATTACGGCTATTGACTTGTGCAGTGTACTGGCTTTTCGTCGCAACAGAAAGCCAGTCGTCTGCACTAGGTGAAACAAGGAAAGGACCTGATTGGCTTAGATGGTTTGAATGACGGAACACAGAAAATCCCAAACTCCCAAACCCAAAGCGACGCACAACGCGAAACAATGGATTTTAGCTGTTAAAGCTTTATATGGGCAATAACTATTTTCGAGTGGCATCTACCAACACTACTCTAATCTGTTATATGTTCCTTTATTTCATTTCACTTTTACAAACTCAAGCATAGCAAACAGTTATTTTATTCTTCTATCTATAATTTCCAATAAATTCAGCAACTGGAGCTCATCAATGAAGTATTTCTTGTCTAAAACTGACAAATGATTTTTCGTTCGCTTAAGCTAGCCTACTCTAAATTAATTGCACAACAAAACATCCACTGGAAAATGTCAAAATCCTTAAAAACCTAGTGTAATTCCGTCAGCAAAACGCTTAACTTCAATCTGAAGGGGCAAGGTGTAGAGGGCCAAATTTCCTAAATTGTCACTTTCTCGGAAAAAGCATTTCTGATAAGCATAACATCGAGTAGATATTGAGCACACGAGAAAAATCACCTTCGAAGCGGCTGCTGCTATCAATTGTTGTATCCTAAAACTATATGGATCAGAAAAAAGACTGACTCTCTACTGTTCTTTAAGGCATCATATCTAAATGTCCTTTTGCCTAAACCTCAGACATCGCGCTGGCAAAAACTTCTTCTTCGCACAATATGGTAGTAATTCCGTACTCTTTTTTAAACCAGTTAACAATATCGCACTTTCTCTCTGCTGTGCAGTACTTCGAGTTCAAACTGTCTTGGATTTTTTCCGCCATTTTTGCTATTTCTTCTTGCTGAATGTTAGCAATCTTATTCCCAGGAAAATAGTCAGTAAGCGTCGAAATGGCATATCGGAAATCGTCTCTATTTCGAAGAGTGTTCGCTTTTTTAACACACTGAGAGGGCATTCTCTGAAATTTCTTGAGAGCGTGTTCATTCTTTTGTACTTCGAAGGCTTTTAGGAAAGACAAGTCCACCCATAAGCATTTGTTCTCGTCGATAACCGCAGGAAGACTACTTTCAGAAGCTGAGAAATTCCTGTCTTTCATATTTTTTTAGCTTTCTTGATCACCTTGTTTCATGAAGCTTAACCTGGTTCGTTCACGTAGTTGAGCAGTTCATTCTGTTTTTTCATCTTTCGCAAACGTGCCTATTTATGGCTTGGGGTGCACATGTTGTACTTTTACTACTTTTCGCCGCGACACGTGAAAGCAGGTTGATAGCGGGAAAAGGAGCGTGAGGGAAGCCCTTAAAGTGTCACATGATCAACGCGCGAATACAATAATATTGACAATCATGGTATTTTAAGGTGACCACAGGAACAGCAGCTCGTCACAAAAAAAACAAAAATTGCACGACATTCGATTTAACACTTAATTAAAAAGGGATCATGAAGGTGCAGAAACTAGATTACTTAATCTAAAACAGTTTAATACTGTTTAAGTCTGAAGAATGGCTCAAAATGCACGAGTTCCAAAACTCCCGAGGCAAGTGGCCTTACGAAGTCGGCGAGAGATAGAGCAATTAAAGGAAAAGAAAAAACAATTTCAGAAGCGCTTTCTAAATTTTCTGGCTCTATTTTTGTTTTCCGATTTTTTTTTTCAGACGGTAGGCGAATCGAGTCTAAAGTCGCAGATGTAGCGGAAATTTAAGCAATAGTTATAGAACATCTATTAAAGTGGCACTTCACCTAAAGCTATATTGACAGCTGGGATCCTCTTTGGAAAAAAGCGCCAATTATGGAAGTCTCGCATGAGTCTCGCAAAGGAAAGGCTTTTGTTTTCATCCCTGCACTGCAAATTTAGTGAAATATCCATGGAAATGTTTTCTGCACGGGTAAACTTGTTGTAATGTTTGAATATGGTATGGAAGTCTCGCAAGGAGCTCGCAAAGGAAGGGCTTTTGTTTTCAGCCCTGCACTAAATTGAAATCTTTCTGCACGGGTAAATTTGTTTTAATGTTTTGAAAAACAAAACGAAACGAAAATAAATCACACATTTTTCAACAATAACTTTCACTTTGCAATACACACACGCGCTCGTTTCACGTCTTGAAATGTTCGAAAATCTGAGCTATAAAATGTTGTTCTTTTTCCTGATTACAAGGACAAGCATTCAATATTTCCGATATTTTTCATTTCACTGGAAAGACCTTTGTTTGGAGTTTTAGCTCATTAACATTAGGGATCGAAGGAGCTATAACATAATAAGGCTTGAACATAATTAGAGAGCAGTAAATGAACATAGTTAGAAATTTTGAAGTTGATGTCTCGAATTATATGTGCGTGTTAAGTGCGATGTTCAAGAAAAGAGAAAACATGTGAGCTAATGAGCACTTTTGCTCCCAAGAATTCACGACCTTTTTAAAAAAAGCTGCAACTACCCTCGGAGATATCATGAAAACATCAAAACCTTGAAAATAGCAAATGAATTAATCTTGAGCTGTTTTATTACATTTAATAAAGCTAGATGCATGCAGCTTTTTCAAAATGCTTGTGGGTATAAGGCTCATCAGCCCTCACATTTTATGTAGATTGAACCTCGCACACAAAGCGCTTATTATTTCAGTTTTTCACTCCCTTATTGATATTCAGAATTTATTATTTTCTAGCTCAGATATAGCTCCACTGAGTAGCCTAACTCTCTATGCTGCTTACGCAAATAAACCAAGGCAAACGATGACATCAAAGCATATCCGCCCATACACTTACTTTTGTAACACGGGATAGAGCACAGACGAGTGCTTGAGAATGTTGCCCAGCATTCCACACGCGCTTGCACAAACGTTAGTATTATCACTCATCAGGGCAGAATAAAGTGCCTCGTATGACCCTAGGAACAACAAAGAACATACGTGGTCTATCATCAATGCTACATTCTGATTGGTTGAGCTACTAGTATAGGCTGTAGTCTTTATAGTTTAAAAATAGTTTAATTAAGCCGATATAAATGCTTATACACCAAGAAGAGACTGATCCGAGGACAAGATTTAACAAGTACTGTACAGAGCGAATTGATATTCAGAATTTACCTTTTCCTAACCTCGCAAAATGTCTGTTTTTTGCGTCAATGATCGAAAATATAAGAATGACGTCAGTTAGAATCGGCCGATACAAATTGAATTTTAACGCAAATCGCTCATGTTACGTTAAACAATGAGAATACCATCGTGCCTCACGAGAATTTCATTATCAATAGAAAGACAGCGTTCGTGAGCATGCGCACTATGTTGCCACGTTCCGCTTAACACAATATTTGTGTTGCGGTTTTCCTGTGTCAAACCACGCGCGCCAAAATAACGGGAATTTAGGGGGTGGATGTGCATCGCTCTGATGGCGCGGAGGTGGTGAGTCCAAAACGCGAAATCGCCCTAAATAACAGTAAAGACGAGGGCGTATTAGCTTGTACGCTTTCCCGGTTCTATATCAATTTGCCGGCTTCATTATTTTTAGCTTCACGTGTTTCTCCCAACACGTGAATGCATCTGCTATACTGCGTTTTATGAGCCGGGCTGGTTAATAGTCTAGTCGGTAGAGGGGGTCCACGAGCACCCCCCCGGAACTAGTAAAGGGACATACTTTTTCGGAATCCTTAGGAAGTCTAGAAACTGGTTTTAGATGTTAACAGCTCGAAAAAGTGTCCCACGGCCCTATTTTGCCAGACTTTTGTTTTTTAAATATATTCTTTTGTGATTCAACGACGCAATTTTATGGACTTCAGCACTGTTCAGAAAAGCTCTTTAGATTCTAAATCTATACTTTAACGATCTTGGGAATACCCTGATCACATGTAGACAAGTTAAATCGCTGCCTCAGCCTATTCCCGTCACATACGCATATCGGTTTTGGTATTTTCTAATAGGAATATAAAGGCTGACGGGGTCTTAGAAAATATCTATCAGTAAGGAACGTAACATGTATAAGACGGGTATGTAAATTGTACATATGGGTTCAGTCTATTAATGACACTTTAATAGCATAAGTGCTAAGACTGGAATGCTTTTCTGAACAGTGCTGCAGTCTATAAAATTGCTTCGTTGAATCTCATTAAATAACAAAAGAATATAATAATAAAAAAATCTGACAAAATAGGGCCGTGAGACACTTTATCGAGCTGTTAAACATCTAAAACCAGTTTCTAGACATCCTAAGGGTTCCACAAAAATATGTCTCGTTACTAGTTCCGGGGGGTGCTCGTGAACCCCCTCTACCGACTAGACTATAAGGGCTGAGTTCTTTTGTTCTCAGATGACTGTCACCAGAGCAACCTCCCAGGGGAAATCTGAGTACGAATGCACGCGCAGTAGCACGATTAAAATCCAGCAACAAAAACTAGTGTTTGAAATGACTACAGGAGAGTATAGAGTTCTTTGTATAAGTTGTTTCTCAAGTTCAGATGTTATCATGTCTGATACTTTTCAATTAAAATTTGTTTTGCAGCTTTATCGACATGGGACACAATGGGGAGTTTGCAGGTGTTGCGTGACATTTTGAATCTTGATCCTAATAAAATGAAAACACCATATTTGAAAAGAGCTTGCCGAAATTAGAAAAAGCCAAACTTTTGAGTTGAGTTGGGTAAATATTAGCAAAGTTATTGGCGCCCAAAGTAGGCTGTTTCTCTATATGCTTAATAGGGTTTAATGTTGTAGGAAAACAACGAACTGCCGACGCTCATAACTTCTGTGTTATACACCTGTTTCAACTAACGTTGCTCTGCAAAACGTAAAACCATGAACCATGCTTCATAAGTCATAATGGTAATTCCTCCCTAAAACGAAGCGGTTCACGCCAAATTGTGTCTCAAACTAGTAAACAAAGTGCCATTGGAATTGGGTGGTTTTAGTTTAGTTTGGTTTGCCAAACACGAGGAAAATACGAGAAATAGAGTCTTCATTATGATGCATGGTTCATGGTTTTACGTTTTGCAGAACAACGTTAATTGAAATAAGTGTATATCGAAACCACCTCAAATTTGAGTATTTCACATATTTCGGTGAGCTCTTTTCAAATTTGGTATTTTTTTTTTTTTTTGCTGGGATCAAAATTCAAAATGTCACGCAAATTCCCAATTGTGACAACGAGAAAGCTCTGCTGGAAGAGGGTAAAAATGTGAAACCTTTGGCGTTTGTCTAACATTACTGCGTTTTTTACAATTCTGTGAACTCCGCACCGACAAATAAATTGTGTTTTCAAAGCCCTCCCTGGATCAAACGCCTTCAACTCGGTAGCTTTTGCAAAACATCTTTAGTGATGTTCGCCGCTAAAACACGCTTTGACAATAGTATATACCTACAGTAAAATTTGACCCACGCTTTTCTTTTTTTCGGTTCCTATGTTCCGAATAATTTATCAATACCGCTTCTTAATGTTGGTAAGACAGACAGTTTTTCAGACTATCAATTTCCCCTTTCTCCAGCCATCCGGCAGACTTCAGGAAGATCCATATCCCGTGGCGACAAAAGGTTTACTTTAAATTTACATTTAGTAGTTGAACAAACCTTTCAATTAGATATTTTCTAGGTGTTTCTTTTTTATCCACTTTACTAAAGCCCTGGCTAAACTAGGACACATGTAGCGCGCAACATTGTAGCCGGACACATGTTTCTTTCATGTTTCCCTGTTTAGCCACGCGAGAAACATTGTTGCGCGCGACAAATGTTGTAGCCGGGACACACAGAAATGTTTCTTCGCAAGAGACACCATTCTCGAACCCAGAGCTCCCCGGCTCGTCGCCTCGCAGGGGAGGCTCTGGTGACATCCATTTGAGGGCCTTCGCTGATTGGGCGAAATGGCGCGCACGCGTAACATAAAAGTAGCTTAATCTCGCTCTATAAAAACGTATCGGTCAAAATAACACTGGCATTCGTTTCGTAGTCGTCTTTTCAACCTATGCCTTCGACTTGAATACTCTAAGGGTAATTGTGAGGCATAAAACCACCATTTTCTTTTGAGCATGCGTCGGTGGCTGTCACCAGAGCCTCCCCCGCGAGATGACGAACCGGGGAGCTCTGGGTACGAGAATGCAAGAGACACACGAGACACATGCGTGCGATGTTTCCTAGCCACTCGGGGAAACATGCAGGACACAAATGTTGCGCGCTACATGTGTTACGTTTAGCCGTAGCTTTTAAGCTTGAATTATCTTTATGTAGACGGGAAAAATAAGTCAAATCACTTGGAGTTTAAAACTAACGAATCGACAATCACAAGTCCCCTTTCACTCTGTGAGATTGTCGAGGTGTGTTTAGAATTTCAACGCAGGGGTCGCACTTGGTAAAGTTTTCAAGTTTGCCACATAACTTCCCAGCTTTAAAGATATTGTGGTCGCACTAGCGTGAAATAATTTTCCGTCGTTTTGCCATTTCTGCTTGTGTCTAGGGATTTTATTTGCTTGACAGCAATTTTTTTGTTACTACAAAACTTTGCGCCGACGAACAGCCCGAACGATGCTCGTCGGTGTCTTTGTGTTTTGGTCAGCCAGCGAAGTTTTAGTTTCGCTGGCAAAGTGACGGTCGCATTAGGAAATTAAGACGAATTCCGCCAAGAAATCGAGTAATTTTGACAGAAAGTGGAAACAATTTTTAGATAGATTATAACAAAACTAATTTCTTGTATTTAAAAGTCTTAATAAAAATAAAGAATTGGCGATAACACCGAGATGAAATTCCCAAGGAAACCTGAGAAATAATTTTTCAAAGTTGTGAAGGAATGATGTTGGCTGTTGATGTTCATTTCATGGTGAAAAAAAGTATGTATGGTGCTGTCAACCTATATAAATTGTTTGATTTGGATAAATTTCAGGATTCGTTTTTGATGTTTGGTGTTGTAAGAAATGATTTATCAAAAACAGTAAGACAGGAATCTACACTATGATGTAAATCATTTTTGCTCCACGATTTTTTTTCAATCGTTACGATTGTCAAATGGAATACGTCTTAACTTTCCTAGCAAATTCTGACCGCAAAATCCGAAAAGTTGGCCAAGTGCGACCCCTGCCTTATTCAAATGTATTTTTCGATTTCAAAGTGAAAGTCTGCCAGCTTTATTTCGAGAAGCAACGTTTGGTTTGGACGAAATAAATATTTAAAAGTTTCTGCCGTTTCTACCTGAACAATCCTTAACAACCCGACGAAACTAAATACCTTTTTCGCCGGAAAGAACTGACATGACAACACTGACGTACTCGGCCGAACTTCGAGCCACGTGACTTAGAATAGTTATGACGTCACACGCCAGCGCTGCAGACTCCTCGCTTGTCAGCAGAGATGTGAAGAAAAGCTCAACCTGACAAAAAAAGAATTGAATTAAAATAATGAAGGAAAAGTGTTCAAATAAAACTGTGACATGCTGAACAAAATACTTTGGCACTGAATGGGCGATTCCAGCTCGCGCGCTCTCTTTTCTTTAGAAATGCCTTTTGGGATGTAACACAATTACCAAAATGCAACGCGCGCGTAAAGGCAATTGGTTCGTGAAATGTAACACAACTACCGACAAGCAGCTGCGCGCGCATTCATTATAGCAGGAATTGTCCATTGGCTTTCCGATCCCGACCCGATCATCACTGTTGAGTTCTTGTCGTGGATTGGCTGAACTGAAACTACGGCACTCTAATGGTTTCCCGAGTCAGTTCCATCATTGCACATACTTACATAAACACCAGTAGAAAAGAACCAATCTCTTTTGATTTTATTTTATTTGTTCTTTTATATGTTTACTGACTGTTTTCCAGGTACTGTGACAATGTCAGTGCCGTGACCGGGTCAGTACACCTTGCCGTGCGTTATGACTTTCCGATAATCTGACATATTTGTTGTGCTTATTTCTAATGACATAACGTACCTTTTCTTGCAGGACATACTTGGCGAACTGTGTCACAAATATCTCATCGCTGAGCACAAGTCGAGAAATCAATCCTGAAATGACAATGGCAAAAGAATTTAGACTTATTCGGGAATTTACCGACTGGCGATTTGAATAAGGCAAGCCATACAGTAAAAAACCGCGTGTAAGAACATGGATTTTAAGAACCTGTTAGGCTAGAATTATCCTTTTCAACCTCATGTTTCTTTGTATTTTCAAATCAAATGGTTGATTGCATTTTTAAATCGCACCGGGGGTATTGAGGACCTACAGATAATTTTCCAGAGTTTTTTTTTTTGGAAATTCCACGGGAGGGGGGGTATCTGTCTGGAGACTGGAAATTCCAAGAGGGAGTGTTAAAAAGGTGACTTTCCAGGGACATTTTATCCAAAAATAGATTTTCCAGGGGTATTTTGCCAGAATAAATGGAAATTCAAGGGGAGGGGTCCTTTATGAGGGTGGAAATTCCAGCGGATGGGGTATATTTCACGAGTGGAAATTCTAGGGGGGAGGGGGGGTCTTTTTAAGGGAGGTCCTCGCGTACGAGCCCTGCGATTACCACGAATGCGCTCGTTTCATTACAAGGTTTGCGCTCCAGGGAAATAGTACGTTCATAAGGAGAAGATTTACCTATTGGCATTTCCAACGCATCTCCAGGAAGATAGGTACAGCAGACGTGCAGAAGGTTGGGGAGGAGCCTTTGACGATATAACACGCTGAAACGTAGCATGTACAATAGAGCAGATTTCGCATGACTGTGAAAAGTGCCGCGACACGCCGCAGCACTGACGCGGTCGCGGTACAGAACCTGGCCTGCTGTCTACCTGCTGTAGATACAGAATGAAATCGCGTAGTCGCGGCGCGGCACAACTTTATCGCGGCACTTTTCGCAGTCATACGAAATCTGCTCTTACAGTTATGAGGACTGCTGTTGACAAGGACGAAGATGAAGAGCATTGCTGGCATCGATGATAATGGTGAGGATAAATATACGAGGAGGACGAAGAAGAGAGCACTGAATCTAAAAATAGCTCAAGACAGAGAAAAGAAATGTCGGAGGTACAATAATTGTTGACGCTCCCAGAAACAGACTCCTGGGGTGCTTTCCATTTACCAAAAAATTTCGGTTTGAGTTTCCGGTAATTCCTGTGTTCAAATGGAACGGTTCAAACCGAAAAGTCACGTGAGTGTTTCGACTAAGAATCGAGATTTTATTTGAAAACAAACTTTCGGTAATACCGGTTGGAAAATCAAATGGAAAGCGTCTTTCCGGGGGAAAAACCGAGATGTCAAATTGGAAGCGTTTTCCCGATATTTTCGAAATTACCGGTTTCTTGGACAAGCTCAAAAGGTTGTCCAAAATTTCCGAAAATCTTTCCCGGGAATTACGCTTTCCATTTGATTTCCCACCGGTATTACCGAAAATGTGTGGTAAATGGAAAGCACCCCTGGTGCTCTCATACACTAATACCCACCTCAAAGTATCACTCAACAGAGCGTCCTCCACATCTATTGCAAAAGGAAGATAGAAAATACGAACCACCTAAAAGAAAAAATGCATTTTGAAATTTTCTATGACTAGTGTCTAACACGAAAACTTCACTGTTAATTTAGGCATACTAGGCATCTCATTTTGTATGTTTTTTTTTACAAAAATACTTTTAATATAAAAATTGTAACTATAGAAAAATAACACCTGTAAACAAAGATGCAAAATAAAGATTATTATTATTGAAAACTTTACTTTAGAATTCAGCATTTATCGTAGTGCATAGTTTAGAACATTATCAGATTGAGATACATGATTCATGCATTCATACATGCATAATGCGAATTTGAAAAGGCTATACCTAGAGCAACTCTACAGAACAATGAGTTTTAGCGGCCAGAAACATGTAAGAGTTGGATCGTTGAACATGAAATTCTCATTGAAATATAATATGACGAAAGTAAGAACGTTTCTCTTGTGTCCGCTGCAGAAATATTTTTTCACAAGACAAGAAACATGTTATGTGTTCAGTACACGTGAGTTCGATTTCCTTGTTTAGCCACTACGGGATACACGCAGGGCACAATGTTGCGCGCTACATGTGTCCTAGTTTAGCCGCAACTTTAGGGCTTCAGTGACAGGGTTAGCAAGCGAGCCGGCTTTCCAGTTGTTTTTTTCGGATATTTGATTTCTTTTTGGCGCGCGGATTCCTGTGTCGCGGAAAGGAGACACAGGAATCCCGCGCGCCAAAAAAACAAATATCCGAAAAACCCACTAGAGCAACATATCCACTGAACCTCACTTATGGATAATCCATAAGTATTGATAGCACCTCCATATATGAATAATCCAGAACTCAAGAGCATGGTTATTTGACATGTGCAATGTCCCACATGGTTGTAGGTTGCCGCAGTACACTTGTATCGAGCGCTCTTAGTCCGGCGGATTAGTGCAAATTTTCGAGGAAATTGCGTATTTTAGGCTAAAGCTCCAATTTTTTGCCAGGTGATAGTTTTCAATGTATTTTTAAATCGTAGATATGGAGGCACGCTAGAATTCTTTCGTAGCGAAAGCTAGGGAGGTTTTAGAGTGAACTATTGTTTAGCTCAATAGCAGCCATTTTGAATGCTTTGTTATTCAAATGAGGTTTAGAACTTGTCTTTTCGAACTTTCAAGTTGTTCTCTAGACTACACAGCCATAGCAACTCAACATTTGCTAATTCTGAACTATGGATTGGTTTGACTGACTTCGGTTGAACGTCTCCTTAGAGTTTTGGGTGATTATTAAATGTCACGACCAGTTTATTGGGAATATTTATAATTTATATTGTAAAACAATAGCCTGACTGAGATTTGATAAAATGTTTCAAGAATGGCCAACAAATTCTAAAAAATATCAAGATAATTGGTACCATGTGTCGAATATGTAAAAAGAAACTTGTCTCTGAAACTTTCGCATGATATTTTCTACCTAGTACTGTGCTATACTCTATAAACACGGACGATAGAAGATTTCACGAAGTGCCGCAGAGCTCATGAATAACAAAGGATTCAAAGATGTTCTGTTCTAGCTTTCGCTACGAATAAAATTTAGCGTGCCTCCATATCTTATCTTCAATAAACTACTAAAAACTATTGACATGCAAAGTTTGGTGTCTTTAGCCAAAAGTGCGCATTTTTTACGCTAATCCGCCGGACTATCTGGAAAGGGTGCAGTGGGCGGGGGTTCTGGGGCTGGTTTTTTTTTTTTTTTTTGGTTCGGACAATTTTAGAGTGTTCATACATACACATTGCTTCGTTCTATTAGAGTTCATTTATACACATTGCTTCGTTCTATTCATAGTCTTTTATAGAACGAAGATAATTGATATTATACAGCTACCCTGCTCTTGAGTTCTGGATTATTCATATATGGAGGTGCTATCAATACTTATGGATTATCCATAAGTGAGGTTAAGTGGATATGTTGACTAGAGAGCGGGCTCGTGGGCTATGACAGGGTTTGCACTACCCCTGTGCTCTCTCCTTTAATTACAATAAAACCACAGGAATCCCATGATGCTTATGGAATGGGCTACTGTTTCTCTACAAACGAAAGAAAAGCGGTAGTAGCGAAATACAAACCTGAAGAATGAGCGCGGTTATTGCAGCGACAGCTTCGTCCCTCGACTCACAAATGCTTTCACTAACGCTGCAGTGGAACAAAAACCAGGTAGAATGAAGTTTTGTACAAAAATAATCATAAAAAGATTCATAGAAATAAATACATTTTCAAGTTGTGTTCACTATATCGCCAGCTGATGACTCGACTAAAAAGTTCATAAAATGAGCCCTACTTTAAAGGGGCCGACGTACCTGCCCATAATGCATTGCTTTGTTTCTGTTAACATGATACAGGGGTTGTACTTAGGAGCTTTCCTTTCCTTTAGAGCTGATTTAGTACGACTGTGAAACGTGCCACGACAAAATTGTGCCGCACCGCGACCGTGCCGCGACTAGGTTCGGTGCCGCGACCGCGACCGTGCCGCGACTAGGTTCGGTGCCGCGACCGCGACCGTGCCGCGACTAAGCACTTTTCACAGTCATATGAAATCCGCTCTAAACGGACAAAAATATAGAGCTTTTTGTGAAGTCTCTGTATTTTGATGGCAAAAAAAATGGCGGTGAAGCAGTGCATTCTGGGAAGTGTGCATCGACTCCTTCAAAACAGATAGACCCATTTTTTCTGGCAATGAAATAGTCAGGTAAAGGACGAAAGATACTCCGTATACAGTTAGCTTCATAGTGATATTCACTATAACGAACTAAATTAGCAATATTTTGGTTTATTCTAAACCATCTTCAGGCTAAAAAGTTTACAGAAGCGCGGGAATCATTAAATAGTGGAATCATTTAAATAACAAAAGCTCTCGGCTAGCTTTTAGTCAAAAGCTCTCGGCTAGCTTTTAGTCAAAAGCTCTCGGCTAGCTTTTAGTCAAAAGCTCTCGGCTAGCTTTTAGTCAGGGTTATTGGCATTTCTTGACTTACTGATGATATAATTGATCCACAAACTGTGATGTGAGCATTTTACTAAGAACACAGCTAGAACCACTGGACGCGTCCGCTAACTTGTCAACGAACTGCACTGGAGTCTATGTAAGAGAAACATCATATAGAAGGCATAAACTTTCATTTCACAAAAACTGCTACCACGCATGCGCTAAGGACGAGCTTACCTTAATAGCTCATTAACCATGGTAAGGATTTGTCTTTAATACAGAGTGTAATTCACCTTGGTAATTAGCGTATGTACCGAGGTAAGGACGAACATACCTTGGTGAATAGCTCATTAACCATGGTAAGGATTTACCTTTGGTATAGAGTATAATTAACCTTGGTAATAAACACATGTACCGAGGTAAGGACGAACATACCTTGGTGAATAGCTCATTAACCATGGTAAGGATTTGCCTTTGGTATATATAGTATAATTAACCTTGGTAATTAGCACATGTACCGAGGTAATGACGAACATACCTTGGTGAATAGTTCATAACCATGGTAATGATTTACCTTTGGTATAGAGTATAATTAACCTTGGTAATTAGCGCAGGACGAACATACCTTGGTGAATAGCTTATTGACCATGGTAACAAAGTCCATGAGTCCGGTGAATGATACCATGTGCCACTGGACACTCCCGACGGTCGTCTCATCCTCATCAACAACATTAGCCTCTAGATCGCTAACACAATAACAAACGAGATACTTTTAAAAATCGCGCATAGAAACCTGGGGCCGGTTCCTGAAAGGTTGGACAAAGTTATCCATGGATAAACGTTAGAGCGGATTTCACATGACTGTCAAGACTTGTTATGTAATTGCGATTGCTTTGCGTTCTCATTGGCTACTCGTTTTTCTCAGCCAATCAAATTCTGTAGTAAATACAATTGTATAATTACTTAGTAATTGGTTCAGCTTGCAATTGGCTGAGAAAAAAGCCATTTAGGAGCAAGTCCTGATTTCTCTCGATTCTGATTGGCTAGTGATTGCTCAATTGCAATGGTTTTCACGACAGTCATGTGAAAACCGCTCTATCTGTTGTATAGGATTTGTTCAGGATTTATCCGTTGGATAAGCGTTTATCTACATATAACTCTTAACTGACCTTCTAGGAACCGGCCCCTGGACGTTGGCTGAGATGCATTTGACTTTCTGGATTTTCAGAGAAGAAGAATATTGCTATACAATCAAGCGCATTACACCATGCCGTTGTCGCCTTCCTCGCCGTCATAGCAACTTAATTTCCTTATTACTAACGGGCGGTCGTCTGAAAGACGGGCAAGGCTAGGATCATTTTGGTCATGCACACCCGAAAGCAAATTATCTTTTAAAAGGACCTGATTACCCCTTTCTTACCTGATTATAACTTCCAGGTCACGTGTTATTCTCAGGGTTCGCACCAGACTCCCCCAGACCTGATCCCACACAGGGTGCTCAACGACCTGGAGTGGACCCATTTGTGAACCAGATTCATCCTATGGGAAAAATCATATATCAAATCTATGCAACTGCAAGGACAAGCATGTCCAGAACAACCATTATGAGTATAAAGCAGATTTCGTATGACTGTGAAAAGTACCGTGACACGGCGCGGTACTGTCGCGGTGGTGGTACGGAACCTGGCCTGCCGTAGATACCGATTGAAACCGCGTAGTCGCGGTACGGTACAACTCTTTCGCGGCACTTTTCACAGTCATACGAAATCTGCTCTAGTGCCTCTCTCTAAACGCTAAACGTTTAGTTTCCTACATACCTCCCTTGTGTAGAATGCTAATGTTGATAACACTCCATCCAGCACTCCACTCGAGCCACCGAACAATCCTTGGGGACAGTTCTAGAAACAAGAGAGACCTCAGCACACACTTCGAATAGACCTCCTGGGCTTCGGCGCAAGTTTTCCCATTTAAGATCATGTGCTTTACAGCTAAAATCGTTGCATCGCGACCTGCGTTTTCAAAACATCGATTGTTTTGGGGGAGGCTTTGCTGTCCCACCATTCAAATCTTATGAGCCAATCAGATTCTGACTGGTCACGTAAACAGGTAAACGCTTCTTCACCTGCATCTCCGTCTGTGCTAGTATTTTCTGAGTAGCGTCCAAGAACTCGGCTTTGTTGATGTCCGATGAAGACTTCTCCTCCGCGCTTATCAGCTGCGCCAATAGCATGGCAGATCCTGTTTGAAGCTCGTATGTGCCTGAGGTCAGGAACAACGATTCAAGCGTAGGGACGACGCTGTACAATCTGAAACGAAAAATGTTTGGATAACATTTTGAGCTTCGAATAACTGTTGTTATATGTCACAATTAGTGGATTCGTGTCGCCAAATCATAGTAAAACAACATAGAGTTACGCATTGCCCTGAGGAAAACCTTTTGAAAGTGTTAGAGCAAGTCTCAGAAGATTGTCGCTCATTTCTATCAGCCAATCATATTTTCAACTAAACGCAGGTGTGTATTTAGTGATCACGTGCTCACCGCGTGATAGTGATTGTACTTGGCTTGGTTTACAGAAAAACCAGTCACGTGTAAATGAGTGATAGTGATTTTCCTTGGCTTATGATTGGCTGACAAGGAATCCATTCAGCAGCAACTTGTATTTTCTCTCATTTATGATTGGCTAGGTCTTTCTACTCACTCTGTCGGAGCTTTGTCTTCGCTCAGCATGATGTAGTGCATAAGTTTCATCACCGCATACAGCAACTCCACGTCTTTTTCCCGCGCTCCTTCACGAAGAAACCTCGCTAGCGATTCCAGGACCTTTTCCTGTCCACCAAGATGTCGGCACAACTCACCAGACACACTGCACAGCTCAGCGACTATTTTCACCGCCGATACCACGGGATGCTTGCTGCTACAGTATTGCAGGAGTACCTCCAAGTGCTTCTGGTGCGATTTTTGGAGGAATTTCTTGGCGGCGACGCTTGTGAGGTTGCGTTTTGAACTGGAGGGATGAGTGTTGGCACGAGATGCTACCAGTAGTGAGCATAGGGTGTTGCGGGTCAGGGACTGAAGCTGTTTTGCGCGGGATTTCATGGCATTTGGATCTGCTGTGGAAGCTGTTTGATAATAACAATTCGCTAGGTTAGTGCGCTTCTGCAAGAATGTCGGACGCACGTTGTACAACAGCCGCCATACTGGACGATAAATATCCAACTGAGACTTGAAAACAATGAAAAGCTAGGCCCTAACCAAACTAGGACACATTTAGCGCGCAACATTGTAACCGGACACATGTTTCCCAAATTAGCCACGCGAGATTGTGCGCGCGACAAATTTTGTAGCCGGGCCACAAAAGCCTCAATCAGCCGCCATTTGTCAGCCTAGCAACATACCGACTATCGGCTGATTTAGGAAATGTTGTGCGATATTTTCGATTGATTTCGGTAAATGAAGGATAAAACGTTGATTCTAGAAGGTTATTTCGAGATTTGTACGCGTAAGAGGTCTTCTAATATCGAATGAAAACAATAACAAAGGAGTGCCTGAAATTTTCTTTAGTGTGCTATATGTCTGATAGGACAACGTGGCAACCACTTTGAAAAAGATTTGGAGCCAACCGGTGACTGGATAGAAAAGTTAACTTTCAGGCCATGGTACTACAATCACACAACTATTTGCTCACTGGGGGATGCAGTGACATAGCGAAAGCAACTGTAATAAAATATCTCGCACACTCGATACCTCTCAGTTTCTGTATCACTGGTTGGTCAAGCGTGAGCGTTGCTATGACAGCATCAACTGTGGCGATGTCACACGTCACCAGGTTATCATAAAACTCTTCCACCACAGGTCCCGGATGTTGGTCCATGGCATCACACAGGTAACCCAAACACTGTTAAAAAGAGAAATTATACGTCTTTGGTGCCAACTAAAGGAACAAGAAATAGTTATTTTTACCTGTAGAGTTTGATCCCGAAGACCGAATTCTTTATCTTGTTCACACTTCAGCAGAGCCGGTACGATGCCACAGAAAACTTTACCACTCTCAGGCAATCCACAGGAATCGATGCTTGGGAAATTATGGGAAAAAAAAGATTTTATAATTATAGAACAACACTCGTTGGATCTACACAATCTCGATATATTAAATTCTGTTCTCTTGCGCTGCGCTTAGCCGCACAGAAATTATTTCCAATGTATCACTCAACACGAGTTGGAGGAGGGCCTGCCAGTAATCTCAATCTTGGGCCCGAGGCATAGAACAAAAGAAATCCCATCGGCATTGAAGAATGAACAATTCAGTTCTTTTGTTTCATACCCCTTTAGCCTCTTGGAGCATATTTCACATGACTGTCGAAGGTAAATTAGACTTGCGTTTTCTATTCGTTCCTATTGGCTGACGTCTTAGACCATTATTTAGTCAGCCAATCAGAAATGCGAAGAACAACTGATCACACGGCGTCCCTTGTCTTCTTCTGTCATGACTAAACGCAAGTCGTACTTTCTTTGTTCTCTGATTGATTTATTGTTGAATTGGTTTCGTTTCTGATTGATTTGTTGTTGAATGGGTTTCGTTTCTTGTTGATTTGCTGTTGAATGGGCTTCGTTTCTGATTGATTTGTTGTTGAATGGGTTTCGTTTCTGATTGGTTTGCTGTTGAATGGGTTTCGTTTCTGATTGATTTGTTGTTGAATGGGTTTCGTTTCTGATTGGTTTGTTGTTGAATAGGTTTCGTTTCTGATTGGTTTGTTGTTAAATGGGTTTCGTTTCTGATTGGTTTGTTGTTCAATGGGTTTCGTTTCTGATTGATTTGTTGTCGAATGGGTTTCGTTCTGATTGGTTTGTTGTTGAATGGGTTTCGTTTCTGATTGGTTTGTTGTTGAATGGGTTTCGTTTCTGATTGATTTGCTGTTGAATGGGTTTCGTTTCTGATTGGTTTGTTGTTGAATGGGTTTCGTTTCTGATTGATTTGTTGTTGAATGGGTTTCGTTTCTGATTGATTTGCAGTTGAATGGGTTTCGTTTCTGATTGGTTTGTTGTTGAATGGGTTTCGTTTCTGATTGATTTGTTGTTGAATGGGTTTCGTTCCTGATTGATTTGTTGTTGAATGGGTTTCGTTCCTGATTGATTTGTTGTTGAATGGGTTTCGTTTCTGATTGGTTTGTTGTTGAATGGGTTTCGTTCCTGATTGATTTGTTGTTGAATGGGTTTCGTTCCTGATTGATTTGTTGTTGAATGGGTTTCGTTCCTGATTGATTTGTTGTTGAATGGGTTTCGTTCCTGATTGATTTGTTGTTGAATGGGTTTCGTTCCTGATTGGTTTGTTGTCGAACGGGTTTCGTTCCTGATTGGTTTGTTGTTGAATGGGTTTCGTTTCTGATTGCCTATTACGTTGCGTTCAGTTTTCGATACTCATCTGAAATCCGCTCTATCCAACTTAGAAATTTAATATCGAATTGGTCGATTACACTCTAACGTTTCTACTCACTTGTCGTCCTTTTCGGCCATCAACAGACAGTGACTAAGATAGGCGCTCGTGATCTCCAGTAGGTCTATCATGACTTGTAATGCCCACGGCTGCTGTTTTTAGGAAGACAAAATATCATATTTGAAAACAACAACAACAACAAAAACCTCTTCCAAAACTGTTTCAAACCCACCTCCTCCCCTGGCCCGAATCCGCGTGTTGTTTTGTCTTTATTGCCCACACCTTTACTGGGCTAAATTTAATCAAATTACAATTGTATAATTTTATTTATAAGTGAGTTATTATTTTTGAATTACTGTAATAAAGCGGCTTTAGGCATTGCCTTTAGCCATTTACAAACAAAATGTTTTGTCACTTTGATTTGCCCAGTAAACAGAGCTCAGAATGCGCAGCAGATATGTTTTGCCAATGCTTGATCGGGAAGGGAGTTGGCATAAAATATCATATTTGAAAACAACAACAACAACAAAAACCTCTTCCAAAACTGTTCTGCTAATCGTGAGAAATTACAAATTCCTCGGTAATTGCGATTGCTCCGGGTTGTGATTGGTCGAGGGCATGATCTTTGATCCTTCAGCCAATCGGATCGCGTAGAGAAAACAATAACACATTACTTGTGATTACTTCGCTCGCGAAAAGGAGAGATTGTGAATTACCTCGCTCTCTGATTGGTTTCTTGTTGAATTACTATCGCATTTGATTGGATAGTGAACTACTCATGAATTGCTTTCACGACAGTTCACAGACATGTGAAAACCGCTCTAAAACACGAAAGCAATTACAGACAGTAAAATCCCACGAGTAAGAAGCTACATTTTCCCAAGTTAGCCTAAACAGGTTCTTATATTAAGGGTGTATAACAAGGAAATGTAGGTTCTTACTTGCGGGCAATGTTTTCTTTTTACCGGCGTACACTGCACATCTCCCTTGAAAATAGCTGATGACTATTAAGCCTGGTGCACACTTGCGACATAACGACATAAGAAAAATATCACGCGATCAAAATTTAGTAGTTTCCAAATGCTGAAGTCGACAAAAAACAACATAAGATTGCTTTGGTGAAGTAATCTAACGATGATCTATGGAAACTATTGATTATTTCAATTATTTTCCCATGCTTTTTTCGTTGTCACATAACGCCCTTACGTCGTTATGTCGCTAGTGTGCACCGGGCTTTATTAGCGAGATTGCGAGGAAAATGATGTTTGCTTATAAAGCCTGGTGCACACTTGCGACATAACGACATAAGAAAACATCACGCGACCAAATTTAGTGGTTTCAAAACGTTGAAGTCCACAAAAAAAAACAGAAGATGGCTTTGGTGAAGTAATGTAATGATGATCCATGGAAAATACTGATTATTTCCAATATTTTCTCATGTTTTTTTCGTTGCAACATAACGTTCTTATGTCCTTTCCTTATGTCGCTAGTGTGCACCAGGCTTTATAATCACCAGGCTTTGTAATGCGATAATGACCATTCTCAGTGACAGTGCTCGCAAAAAGCTAACACACACTCATGATTGTAAACTGCATGGAGTGTAGTTCTGGTGTCTTAGGGATAAGTCATATCTCACATGTGTAAATGCTGGTTGTGGAGGAGATGATGGCAGTGATGATAATAGCCTGCTAGCCGGCTCTCCAGTGGGTTTTGTCGGATATTTGATTTTTCGGCGCGCGGGATTCCTGTGTCCTGTGTGCTGTGGGATTCCTGTGTGCGGGGGGAAAAAGACACAGGAATCCCGCGCGTCAAAAAATCAAATATCCGAAAAAACCCACTGGAGCCGGCTAGCAGGATATGATGATAATGATAGCGGCATCTTACCTGAACTAATGCAGGCTTCCTGAGCAACTGACCGACTAAGTCCACAAGTTTCAGTGGGATTCCCAGAAAGCTACAGAACATGGATTTTTCACCTGACGAGCTGAAGGAATGAATTGTGGTCAATTAAAGGATCCATCTCATTTTCGATATCAGAGACTCGATAAAAAGTGTTCGGGTTAGAACATTACTGTACAAGCACAAGAAAACTCGTTATACTAGAATAGTCTTTTGCATGGTAGTGAATCATGTGAACAAAAACGAAGCAATACATTTCGATTTCGGCTTTAGAATTGCTCCTTATTGGGGCATTATTGCTCAAAACGTAAAAAAATGCCCTAAATTCGATGAAGTTGTTGTGACACAAAACAATCACCGAAAATATGCAGCAGCAGCAGAAAATCTGCCTTTTTATTGGCTGTCATCGTTTTGTTTTGTTCAGGCCTCCTTTGGAAGCGTCTCGAAAGCGACCTAGAAACGTAACTTATTCAAACTAGAACAAACACGAAAAGTGTCAACGGTCTACGCTCAAATGCAAGCAGCTGTACATCTAGATGTAGATTTAGGGGCATACCATTTGTTAGTGATGATGTTTTTCAGCACTCGTAACACCATTCTCAGTTTGGACGCGCCCTCGATCACCCCATCCAGCAGCATGGCGCATGCGTGGTCAAACGCCGTTCTGGTATGTTCGACGAACGCAGAGTCATTCATGAGCTTCCTGCTGGTCGTCTCTTCTTCCCTGTCCCCACTCCCCCGAGGGGAGGTTTTGCGATCCGTCACCTCCACGAGATATGCCCACTCTTCGTCGCTGTCGAGGTCCTGTGAAATATAATCACCATGTCACCATGTCTACAGAAATGTTTTATCCAATGGCGCGGAGAAAAATCAACCAGGTGGATCTACAGTACAGAGTACTGTACACAATGTAAATAGATATACCATTAAGAGCTCAATAAAGATTATTATTATTATTATTGAGGTTTTATATTTATCCTGCACTCATTGCATCTCAGTATAGTCACGCGCGCTCAGATGGAGCACTGAAAAAATAGACCTATCTTCAAATAGACCTATCAAATATTTGGCAATTAACTCGACTAATTAAAACATTTCCTGTCGAATATCCCTTTGTATTACATAAATACTAAGGTATCTCTTGCGGCGAAAAAATGATATCTTCACTCACACACGTAGCTTTCTAGTTTTCAGATTTTCGTAAAATAAATGTCGATTTGGTATTTCACTGATGTTAAAATTTATAGATAAAGTGCTAAAATTTATAGATAAAGTTTCAACACTCGAAGATAAACTTCGTATGTCCGCGCGCCCTATATGCAGTCAGAAACGCCATGGTAGACCCTTAGACTTGTATTATGCAACAGAGAAAACCTTTCCGAACTAATGCTGGAATTTCTCCCTTTTTCGACTAGAATGACTCACCACTTGTACTCCGTCTGAACCCCCTGCTACTTTGCCTTGTCGTTCCTCTTTCCTCTGCGCAGCCGCCGCAAGAACTCGATTAATGACAGACATCTCGCGTTCATAGTCATCGCTGATCTCGTGTCCAGTTCTTTCTGCACGTGACAAGTTGCGCTTCTCCTTGTTGCTTTCTCTCTCGAGATCCCAGTCGTCTAATTAGGAAAACGAGCAACACAAGTGTCGTTGTCAATAGAGCAGATTTCGTATGACTGTGAAATGTGCCGCGATAAAGTTGTGCCGCGACGCGAGGCGACGCGACTACGCGATTTCATTCCGTATCTACAGCAGGCCAGGTTCCGTACCGCCACCGCGACAGTGTCGCTGCACTTTACACAGTCATACGAAATCTGTTCTATGTCTTTTAACGATGTTCATTTTCGCCTTATTACTGGCGAATGTGTCCAGGTTGTTATTGCTCTATTTATGTCAAAATGAAAATTAGAATAACATTACAAGAGGCTGTGGAGGTGTGCAGGGAACACCCCGCCCCTCACATACACATTCTAACGTCCTTCTTTACAGACAACCTCTTGCGTTCACCTCAGAAATATGGGTGTGATAGGTACTGAGCAATAAGTGTGACCGGTACCCCACATCTGGCCGAAGAGCTGAGGCCCGTTTGCCATGATTCCTTCAGAGCGTTTAGCTGTGCTCAACAACAGTCTAACATCCACTCTATCTTACCCTCCGCCTCCTTATCCTCTCTAACGTCCTTGGGTTCAGGGTTCTCCGCCCTTTTCTTGCCTCCTTCTTTGTCTTTCCGCTCTTCGCCATTTGGTCTCCGCTTGAATGGAGTCATTTGCAATTTCTTCTTGGCGATCTTTTTCTCTGGAATAAAACAGTGTACCGGTATGTAAGAAATTCATTCATAGAGGATGTCATGGAGAAGTTCTTTTTTCTTACCTTCTTTATTAGTAGCCTGAGCTTCTTTAGTGTTTGATTCCGGTTTGAGCTTATCCTGTTTTTGTTTCCCAGCCTCTTGCCTTTGCTGCAGCTTTGTAACCCATGAAGGTTTGACTTCTTGGTCATCACCATCTTTTTGCTGATTCAATGAAAAAACAATCTAGCATATAAAAATTCTGGTATTTTATTTCAGTAAAAAATCAAAGAACATCAAAGTGGAACATCAAAGAGGGAAATTTTTAGATGTGCTTGGGAACCATAATAATACTGGCCGTGTCACGCAAAATTGGCCGGACAACATGATTCTACTGTTTTAATTTTTTGACAAAATTTTGATAACCTCTTCAAAAACTTACTACAGAAGACCTACTACAGAAGGGAAGTAATACTTTAGAATTGCAAACATCATTTGAAAGACAGCCACAATTTACGATCGCCTTAAAAAAAGAGGTATCTAAATGTAATATTTGTCATTTTTTGCGACGTCGTCCGTACTCTTTTCCCGTGAGAAGCCCATATGCCTAAGCCATGCTAGAGCAGATTTCGTATGACTGTGAGAAGTGCCACGGCAAAGGTGTGCCGCGCCGCGACCGTGTTGCGACTACGCGACTTTATTCAGTATCTACAGCACGCCAGGTTCCGTACCGCCACCGCGACAGTACCGCGCCGTGTCACGGCACTTTTCACAGTCATACGAAATCTGCTCTATCAATCTTTACTTCCTTCCTGGTTTACCTACCTTGGTGTTTTTGAGTTTGGTGGGTGGCCTGATTCTGGAGCCATGTTTATCAGGTTGTGATCTGTTCACTTGTGTGTTTTCAAACTGAGAAGGTGGGATGCCATTAACTTCAAGCTCCGCCTCTGTAAAAATGGGATGGTATGTAGCTAATGAGTGAAATTATATACCTTCTTGCAGAGGATTTAAAGTGCCACTCAAGGCAGAAATCAAGCACATTTTATTCATCAAAAAGATCCATTATCCAAAGAAAAGTAGCGAAAGAAAAATGTCTTTTGCGTGCACCATGAATATTTTATTGATTTTTGAATATTTCAGATTGGCAGGGTTTTTCATTCAACTATGCATGCTGCATCTTGTAGGATGAACAATGGTTCCTGTGGCGTAATAACAAGACAAAGAAAGGAGAACAAAGACCTGTACAAAACACTTTTTTTTTCGCTATTGTTCCCTTGGATAATGGATCTTTTTGATGAAATGTGGTTGATTTTTGCCTTGAGTGGCACTTTAAGTAACATACCCAAGTGTGTAATAAGTATCTGATCACAGCGTCATGCTCAAAGATCCAGCACTTCTGCAGAAGTTGGCAAAAGCTGGCAAAAAGTATTTTAGCAGCTGGGAGAAACAGTGCTGGACCCTCGAGCATGTCATAGGTTTGTTCCGCCCATAAAAACTGAAAAAGAGGGTCAGTTTTGGCAAAAAGAGAATCCACAGTAATATTTCAAGAAGAACAGATTAGCTTTCTGTGAGTAAATGCCACACGGGGGCCTTTTTGCCTGTAATACCCCATCATATACATGTATGGAAAAGCTGAATTATATGTATACAGGATGTTACCTTAGACCCATCAAGTGAATTCAGCTGTGTCATTTTACAAAATTGTGTGACAATGCCACAATGCCATGGTCTAGTTAGCATGCTGTTAACCATACCATTTATTTCATGAGCAACAAATGGATGACGTAGTAGATAAGGCCATGTTAGTCTCTTGGTTGGATCTTTTGTCAGTAAACCTTGTAAAAAGCTCTGAAATATAAAAAATAAACATATATAGAGCAGATTTCATATGAGTGTCAATAGTAAATGTTAAATAATATATAAGTGGCACTGAGAAGAACCAAAAGACCAGCATGGCATAGCAAGCATATTATTATGTCATCTTTGAAAAAAGATGTACTAAATAATAAACTCCCTCTTTCTTTGAGACTTTGTAATTCTGACCAGTACACTCAACAGCCATTTGAGATAAGATCAGCCTGTCATGTGTTTAAATATTTTTAAATTTGTAAATTATGCAACTCAATTCCTGTTCAACAGAATTGTTGTTCAAACCAAATTTTGTACCAGACTGTTTTTGCCAGTAGTCTAAATAAACAAATGAATAAATGATTGTGACCAACTCCACAAACTTGCAGCTCGTAAGCTGAATTGCACTGGGTCCAAATGGTGCCACTGGCAGACACCAGGAGTCAAACTCGGACCACAGCGGTGAGACCCAGCACCATAATGCTGAGCCAACTGTGCTTCCAAAAGTCTACATTGTACATGTACTATTAATCTTTACCTGGAAGTCTGGGCTCATACTGTCTGGCCATTTCACAGTATCCTGCAAAAAAGAACAACCCTTTTGCAGTCCATACAATAAAATCTGTCTTGCAGTGTATGACCATTATTTAGCACAGAGGAAAATCGTGTTTCTACTGTAACACGGAAAATTATTGAGAAAAGTGCTCTTGATAATTATTGTTTTCAAATATGGATATTGCATGTTTCTCTGGTATCCCACTAGACTAAGTATTATTTGACAAAGAGCATTGAAACGACACTGATTGTAAGAATATCACAGGAATATAACAGGAAAAACTGAAGAATTCATAGAAAAATATTTGAGTTTGTGTTTGTTGCTTTGGCATATTGAATCCCCCAGTCCAGTGGAAAGCTGTCCATTGTTTGGTGATTAATGAAGTGAAGACAGGACTGGTATATTGACACATTGAGCCCTATGAAATTATAAAAAAAAACTTGTTGTTGGATAACAAGGGTATTCCTTTCATTCCTCCCCTCCCTCTCTCCCTCCCTCCCCCTCCCCTCATCTATCCCTCCCTCCCCTCCTTACCCTACATATCTGATTTACAAGCTGGAAGATGCTGTTGGTATAAAATGGTGGGGTACCAACACTCAGCTCATACAGAATACAACCAATAGACCTAAAACAAGAAAAACACAGCTTTTGAATATTAAAAATCAAAACATTTTTGGTGATCTTTGTAATAATACATAAACTTATAAAAGTGATATATAAATAAATACAATCTAACATCTAAACAACAGACCATGCAGTGTACCATATAGCAGAATGCACTGACTTATCAGTTTCAAATGAAGAGTGTATAACAGTTATAGTTAAATTGTAGGAGTTCAGGCATGCCTTTTGTCTGCGTAGCACTAAGTACAAGAGAGGGGAGCTAAGGAATTAACCTTATGTGTAAGCTTAAGTGCTAATGAATCATACTAGTTCAATACTCTGACAAATTTATGCATGGTATTGTTCTCCTCCATTGTATTGCCTCGTTCTATAATACACTCCATTGCACTCCATTGTTTTAGACAATGCCTTGCATAAATTTGTCAGTGTATTGGACAACCCTCTAATGAATTATCCCATGTGTGCTTCTGAGCATTAGCCCTACTCCCTGCTCCCAGTCTGACCTGGATAGGTCAGCTGGTAGAGCATCGGATGTACAATTTCGGAGGTCGTGGGTTCAAATCCCTCTCTGGGTCAGAGATTTTTTCTCTTTCTCCCCTTACTAGGGCTAACGCTCAGAAGCACACATGGGATAATTCATTAGCACTTAAGCTTACACATAAGGTTAATTCCTTAGCTCCCCTCCAATAGTTAAATTACATTTTACTTATTAACATTTAATACATACCATAAATCTGAATTGTAATCATATGGTTTCTCCTGCACAAGTTCTGGGGACATGTACAATGGAGTTCCCTGCAAATAACATAGCATATGCTGCCCGGATCTCTAACGGGAGTATGCTATTTTTTGCTATACTCCCAGGAGTATGGGGAGTATACAGATCGACGCCATGACACGCAAGGGTCAAAAGTAGATATAGTCAGATGACATATAGTCAGTAGATATCGGTATGGGTGTCACCGACATTGGTTAGAGCATTGTACAGTAATGTAAGTTCAGTACTGCAAGTTACTAGAACATTATGGTGGGAGAAGTATGGACTACAGAAGAACATCAGCTTTGTAGCGTGTAGGAATAGGGGAGTATGGGAGCATTGGAGTGTAAAAGTGCAGGAGTATAGGAGTGTAGGAGTACCGGAGTATGGGAGTATAGGAGTATGGGAGTGTAGGAGTGTAGGATTGTAGGAGTATGGGAGTGTGGGAGTATGGGAGTGTAGGAGTATGGGAGTGTAGGAGTATGGGAGTGTAGGAATATAGGAGTATGGGAGTGTAAGATTAGGGGAGTGTAGGAGTATGGGAGTGTAGGAGTATGGGAGTATAGGAGTGTAGGAGTACGGGAGTGTAGGAGTATGGGAGTGTATGAGTATGGGAGTGTAGGAGTATGGGAGTAGGGGAGTGTAGGAATATGGGAGTGTAGGAGTATGGGAGTGTAGGAGTATAGGAGTGTAGGAGTATGGGAGTATAGGAGTGTGGGAGTGTGGGAGTGTAGGAGTATGGGAGTGTAGCAGTATGGGAGTGTAGGAGTATGGGAGTGTAGGAGTATGGGAGTGTAGGAGTATGGGTGTATAGGAGTGTAGGAGTATGGGAGTGTAGGAGTGTGGAAGTGTAGGAGTATGGGAGTGTAGGAGTGTAGGAGTATGGGAGTGTAGGAGTATGGGAGTGTAGGAGTATGGGAGTGTAGGAGTATGGGAGTGTAGGAGTATAGGAGTATGGGAGTGTAGGAGTATAGGAGTATGGGAGTATAGGAGTATGGGAGTGTAGGAGTATGGGAGTGTAGGAGTATAGGAGTATGGGAGTGTAGGAGTATGGGAGTGCAGGAGTATGGGAGTGTAGGAGTATGGGAGTATAGGAGTGTAGGAGTATGGGAGTATAGGAGTGTAGGAGTGTGGAAGTGTAGGAGTATGGGAGTGTAGGAGTGTAGGAGTATGGGAGTGTGGGAGTGTAGGAGTATGGAAGTATGGGAGCATAGGAGTATGGGAGTATAGGAGTATGGGAGTGTAGGAGTATGGGAGTGTAGGAGTATGGGAGTGTACACACCCATACTCCTACACTCCCATACTCCTACACTCCCATACTCCTACACTCCCATACTCCTACACTCCCATACTCCTACACTCCCATACTCCTACACTCCCATACTCCTACACTCCCATACTCCTACACTCCCATACTCCTACACTCCCATACTCCTACACTCCTATACTCCTACACTCCCATACTCCCACACTCCTATACTCCCATACTCCTACACTCCCATACTCCTACACTCCCATACTCCTACACTCCCATACTCCTACACTCCCATACTCCTATACTCCTATACACCCATACTCCTACACTCCCATACTCCTACACTCCTACACTCCTATACACCCATACTCCTACACTCCCATACTCCCATACTCCTACACTCCCATACTCCCATACTCCCACACTCCTACACTCCCATACTCCCATACTCCTATACTCCTATACTCCCATACTCCTACACTCCCATACTCCCATACTCCTACACTCCTACACTCCCATACTCCTACACTCCCATACTCCTACACTCCCATACTCCTACACTCCCATACTCCCATACTCCCACACTCCTACACTCCTACACTCCCATACTCCTATACTCCTACACTCCCATACTCCTACACTCCCATACTCCTACACTCCTATACTCCCATACTCCCGTACTCCTACACTCCTATACTCCCATACTCCCATACTCCTACACTCCTATACTCCCATACTCCTACACTCCCATACTCCTACACTCCCATACTCCCATACTCCTACACTCCCATACTCCTACACTCCCACACTCCTACATTCCCATACTCCTATACTCCTACACTCCCATACTCCTATACTCCCATACTCCTACACTCCCATACTCCTACACTCCCATACTCCTACACTCCTATACTCCTACACTCCCATACTCCTACACTCCCATACTCCTACACTCCAATACTCCTATATTCCTACACTCCCATACTCCTACACTCCCATACTCCTACACTTCCATACTCCCACACTCCCATACTCCTACAATCCTACACTCCCATACTCCTACACTCCCATACTCCTATACTCCTACACTCCCATACTCCTACAATCCTATATACTCATACTATTACACCAACTTACAGTACTGTATCATAGCCCATATACCTTGTATACTCTGTATACTCCTATACTCCTACGCTACAATGCTGATGTACTCATGTAATCCATACTTATCTTACCATAACTTGCAGTACTGAACTTACATTACTGTACAATGCTCTGACCCACATCTGGTGACACCCATACCGATCTCTACTGACTATCTCTACTTTTGACCCTTGCGTGTCATGGCATTGATCTGTATACTCCCCATACTCCTGGGAGTATTGCAAAAAATAGCATACTCCCGTTAGAGTTTCGTATAGACAACAACACATACAAGTTGCTTCACCAGTTCTCTCAACAATACAGAGTACAGAATGGTGGTCCCAAAATTGCCTTCAACTTATATCCAGTGTCATCAAAGGTTTAAAAAATTTCTGCAGTTTCTAAGAACCTTTCCCTTGCACAAAGTGTCCCAATTCCGCAAGAAATTTATGTGTATAGACTTGAACAGGGAAGAGATAGAGGGATGGAGGATGTAACTATACATATCATCATTAATGCAAATTGAGGGTTGTGATTGGCTGAGCTGGTTTAGATCATGTGCTTTTGTTATACGTTTGTTTTGGTCCACATTTCTCCCTAAAGATCAATCATAAACCATCTACAGAGTGAAACCTAGAAACCTCATTTGTGACCCTGCTCTACCTTAATTGAAGTAAGAACCAGAGTGTTTATGCTCATTGCACGCGCAAACCTTTAAGAAAAACATAAATAAACACCTTTTAGCATATTTACACGTAGCATTACCGGTACTTCCTTTCTAAATATTACCAACATCATTAAACCGTCCCAAAACTGCCACAAACGATTGATTTTTTTTTTGATTGATTGTTTTCACTGATTTGTTTAATCCCCTGACAATTTCCATCACTCAAAATGATCACATGACATTACAGTCACATGCTAAGTAAAAGAACTTCTATGTCATGACTGTGATCATTTCAAATGACCAAAATGGTTATGTGAGTTAACCAAAGGGGAAAAACGACTGATTGAAATAAAAAAATAATCAATTATTTGTGGCTGTTTGAGTTTGTTGATTTCTGTATTATATTTTTAATGCAAATAAGTGACAGTAATCTCTTCTTACCCAAAGTCACACAGTTTTACAACACCATGTTTTCCAATCAAGATGTTCTGTGGTTTCATGTCTCTATGGAGAATGCGATGAGAGTGGAGATAATAGAGGGCCTTTACCAGCTGGCAAGCTATCTGCTGAACCTGTAACAGTATGATAAAATGTATCACAGTCCTCGTTTGTCTAAAAATATAAAATCAAATGGACCACATCAGCAGGGTCTGGATGACATGTTTTACATTCTTACAAATTTTTAATGACTTTTGTCTTTTTTCCTACCAATGACTGTGCAATATGAGGGGTAGTGAATGGTCCCTAAAAATATCAAGAGCCTGGCCAAATTTTAGAAGAGTCTCGGAATCTCGTAATTTTTAACGTGCGTCTTGGAATCTCGGATTTCACCCTCAAACTTCTAAATACAGTAACACAATGAGCTGATATTTTTCGACAGTCTCAGGCTCGGATTTTAAATTGTCAGTCTTGGCGCCTCGGATTTACCATTGGTTATCCATAATATGGGGGCTCCCATATTTTTGGGCCAGGGATGATTGCTCGGAATTTTCAGTTTCACCCCTAAAAGATACCAAAAAGGGTGTGGAACAAATATTTTTTTACCGTAAAAGATACCCATCAAGAAATTTCCATCCTTGATTAAAATCTAATTGTCTAAAGTACTCTCTCTCTCTTTCTTGAAGGTTTCCCATTGTGTTAGAGCCCTAAAAGATACCGATCTTCCTTAAATTTTATTGCAGATCAAGGCCACCCCTAAAAGAGTTATTTTAAACCTCTAAAAGATACAATGATTGTCCCCAACCAAAAAATATGGAAGTCCCCTCCCCCGGGATTCAACATTCAACCCTACTCAATTATCTGTCGCGAGTATTTTCCATGAAATATAAAATTAGTAATTCTCACCTGTTCTTCAGGAAGACAGCCATCATCTTCAAGCACTTGGAACAGCTCTCCTTCAGCATATTCTGTTACCACACACACCTAGTCAGTGTAGAGAATATCGTCATTCCTAGCTTAAGGATACCGTAAACCTTCGCGGGTACCCTTCGCGCAAAATTTCTCTACGCGGCGCATTGAAATAAACCCCAAAAAACTAGATATCATTTTAAAGCTTAATAAACGTAGTTTATGATGACGCAGTTTTTATTCCGTTTTTCCAAATCTGCTCTAACGCGGAAAGGAAAACGATAAAAAGGTGCGATTTAAATATGCAAAATGTTCGTATAGAAATACGGCGCGCATTGGCTTCAATTCTGTCTTAAATCAATCAACACTCATTGAATGACTAAAGTGTGTCGGCGATTTTTAATATATTAATCCATTCCAGAATAAGAACTTCCAAAAGTTGAAGGTTCATTTATTTGACGAGTTTCGGCCTTCGAACAGTAATAAAAGTGCGAGAAATCAAAATATCAAAAATCGCCGACACACTTTCGAAGATCAAAGTTTGGACTAGCTGCTCGCAAAATTTGAAAGCAATCGTGCAAATCCTTGTGGGCGAACATTTTGGGTCTTTCCATTGAAACGGCAGCAAAATCAATACCGAGTTATAGCCATTTGAAGTTGTGTCAACATCTGAAGCGCTAACAGCAGGAGAGCAAACAAACGTGACACGATCGGCCAATTGGAGACAAACTTTCTCTGTGCGCGGGAAAGTATTACTGTGCTTAGATTTCATGTTGTGCTTGAGCTTTGGTACTTGTGGTAATCGCTTTCTCCAACATCTTCGACCATTTCCAGCAGCCAAATTTTGATAAATAATGGGCAAAGTGCCTCTTCAACGAAGAAAGCCAGGCAAGAACATGCCAGGCAAGAAGCGCCAATTTCCTAACCCGAAGGCTAAGGAAACAAGATTAAAAGATTATAGCGCCTGAATCATGTAACGCAATACAGTTGAAAACTAGATTTTCTTATTTTTCTTCGTGAAATGTAAGTTATTTTAATTTTCTTTTTGGAGTATTTAAGTTCCTACCCTAACTAAAACAAAAAATTCGTCAAAATGACACCCGCGAAGGTTTACGGTATCCTTAACAAAAGGTACAGTTTTTCTATTAAGAAGTAATCATAGTTGTAATCATAGTAGTAACATTATAGGTGTAATTCATCAAAGATGTAGGCATAAAGCCACTAGAAGAACTCTGTAAAAACTAAAAAGCTAGACGGTAAAAGGAAAATGTTTTAGTTGTATTTATGCCTGTATCAGGCATAATTTCAAGCCCTGTTTAGAATAAACTGGGAGTCTACCATGAAATCCAGGAGAGTCGGCAGGTATGCCTTTATGAAAGCAGCTGCAATTTGTGCATCCTCACCTCTCCAGGAGTCTCAAATGAATCCAGTAGTCTGATGATATTCTCGTGCTGTAGACCTCTCATTATGTCAATCTCTCTCTGGAGGTTCTTCAACTCCTTTTCAGACCTTCCAGTCTTGGGGATAAACTTTAGTGCTACAAACTTCAAAATACAGCTATATCAGTACCAGGAAGGTCACTTACAAGAAAAGGTGGCATTGACACTGGGGATTTCCTCATACATTTTCTGTATTCACGGTCTGTCGAGTGAGGGAGAATCCCATCAAGATTTGCAGTGAGTAAAGTTGTGCTGACAGATGATATGCAACTGTATTTTTTTATGAGTCTTGACTTTAAGATTTTTATTCGACTGAAGCATATCGGTCATTATGAAGACCACAATTATCTAGAAGGTTGCCACAGGTATCCAACAAAATGGGAAGCCGAGCCAGAGAAATCCGCTCAAACATTTGAACATTATTGCATGTACCGGTATATGGTACTTACATGGCCAGTGTATTTCCTCCTGCCCTTGTAGACCTTTCCAAATGATCCTTCGCCTATAAGCTCGAGTATGTGATAGTTCTCCATTATTTGTGATCAGAAATTGACAACCACTGTGTTCAATCAGTCGTTTGTCTGTTTCATTTTCAACTCAGAGCAACGTGAACCTTGGAAGTTTCATCGTTACGAGTTTTACCGCTACGCCATCTAATCAGAAATGATACTCTAATGTAAGATAGCTCAGGTGGACATAAATACAAGATTTTTCAGGGGTTGTTTAGGTCTAAAGAGGACATTTTTCGCGGAAGAACGAATCTCCCGCCTAATGTCGCTGTGGCAGCCATCTTGGATTTTGTGTTTGGTCACGTGACTGGTTGTTACTAACCACAGGAAGACCGTGAAGTGCAACACGGGTGCGGAAAAATGAGAGACGAAAATAAGAAGCAGCCTGGGTAGCCTGAATTTCTCCCGCAACGTTGGAGTGTAGGAAGAAAAGACGGCTGAAATTCAGGCTACAGACTGGGTAAATGCTTGACTTCTTTAGATCAGTGAGCTAGGTCAGCAAAACGTGAAGCAGTAAGAACAAAGGGTTTCCGAAGCACCGAAACCCAGCAGTGTGCACGGAGCAGTACGGCTCTTCGTTTGATTTTGGATAGGGGAAAAAAGGAATTCCGCGCACAGCGTTCCCGTGTGCAAGATATTGCATATGTACTTTGTATTATAAATAAGGACATTTTACTTGACTGACTCATAAGTTTCCTCAGCCCGCGAGGAGTAGACGAGTTACAATCTTTTCTGTTAATAGGGGAGCGGGGCGAAGAGCGAGCACTTTGATCGGAAGTTGACGCATAAGCGCGCAAGGATGGCACAACGGTTGACGCACAGCTTATGATAAAGGCTGGTTCTCACTGGAACGCAAGCAAAAAGCGCAAGGGTATGGCAAACTCTTATATTTCCCTTTGGTGAATCACACTACAACGCAAGCGCAGACGCATGCGCAAGAAAATCAATACATTGCGTTCCCTTGCGCTTGTGCTTGCATCAGTGCTCAAGTGAACGCAATCGCAAGCAAGTAATCAATGTGTCGCTATGATTCACCCTTGCCTTGCGCTGACGTCTTACGCGTTCACAGGCGGCTAGTTCTCACTGAAACGCAAGCGCAGACGCAAGCACAAGAAAATCGAGACGTTGCGTTCCCTTGCGCTTGTGCTTGCGTCTAGTGTGAATCAAGTGAACGCAAGCGCAAGAGAAACTAATCAATGTTGATTTTAGGCTTGCGCTTGCGTCGCTATGGCTCACACCTGCCTTGCGCTTGCACCCTGTGCTTGCATCCTGCGCTTGCATCCTGCGCTTGCGTTCCAGTGAGAACCAGTTAAAAGGATTTTGACCTCGAGAGCTTTACTGCAAAGAACATGCCGATTATTTAAGAGCTTCTGTATTCCTATAGGACTATCCCCGGGACTCCATTAAAGTTATCAGGATGACACTTATAACGCAAAGTACAATAAAAATATATTTGTTTATTTAATAAAATATTTCAGTGGACTAACACGTCGGCACCTAAGGTGCCCGCCCGTGATTTGGAATGCGAAAAATGTAGTAACATAATAATATTTTAAAAACTTGTCATAAGCATCACACATATGTCTTGGGACCTCTTGCTAAATCCTGGCTACGCGAAATCGCTTTTCAGGCAATTCTCTATTCATGCAGCTAAATCCTGAGAGCTTTGAAAGCTTGACCAACAGGATAGTGTCTTTATCTCGATAATGATTTCACGGCTATACGTATTTCAATGTTCAGAACTGCTGTCCATGGCTGTGCAGGTGCGCAGCTGATCAGATCAATATTATTACCTCTAAAAGATACGACGATCATCCCCGACCAAAATATATGGAATCCCCACTCGCCGGAAATCTGCATGTACTCGTAGCCTCTACGCAACCACTTGCGTATCCCTCGTTTCACTTTCTCCCCGCTTTGGATATTCTGCAAGTTCTACATTGTCCTCGTTCGCGGTTTTCATCTCTAATTGTGTCCCACATCTTTTGACTGCCACTGAGTTTCACAGACCGATACGAATGCCTTTTTACGTCAAACAAGACTAAGAAAGATGTTCAGCAATTGAGCCTCAAAACCGCGTCGTTGCCAAAGTCTTGCTCACCGTTACGCCGCTGCGTCGCACCGATTGATCTTCCGATGTTTCTGGGTAATTATTAATGAGACCGAGGTATTTTAAGTTATCTGGTTATGTTGAATAACGGAGGAAAACATGAAATTCTCTTGTACGCAAACAGGAATCCCGTAAGAATTATACAGATGAAAGTCGTGACCAGTAGTCCGAAGACAAGGAACGCACTGCCGACCGCCAATAATGGCCCTCCGACGAACTCAATCCCGAAAGCCCGCGAGAAAACGAATGTCACTTGGGCAAATGTCAGGAATATCACTACTTGAAGTAGTAATAGTCCCGCAAGACCACTGAAAAATAGCGCAGGTAGAGAGTTTCTTCTGATGAAGCTGGCGAACGGAACAGTTTTTATCGTCCCGCTTAAACTGAGATCCAGGTTCTGCCATTTGTGTTGTTGCAGCAAGTGAAGTTGCCTGTCGACAGCATCCTATATGAAAAGAATACGAGTGTAGTTAGTATAAAGGAGGAAACAGTTGTCATTGATTAACTTTGAAAATCAAATTTTTCTATTTTAAATAGGTTGCCACTGCGGCAAGAACTAGATTCCGCGGGAACAGCGCACCATTAAGTCGGGGTGCTCAACCTATCTTTTGTGGGTTAAAATCATCACTTGTGCACAAAGCAGTTCCGTCTCGTTCGGTGAACCTCTAAGGAGGGGGGATATGCGAAATGATTGAGTTTGTGATAGCTGGAAAGTCGCCAGCAGAACGCCCCGCTTTATAGGGATTCTAAAAATAATTTCATTACCAGACTCCCGTCCAGGAATAGCCTCTCAATAGACCTTTATCACGCAATATTGATTGATAATATATAATAGTTATCAGAAAATGAAATCCAGTTTCAAATTCTACACATCCGTACCAGTACAACTGCAAAAGAATTATTTGAAAACTGGCGGAGATATGAATTTTCCAAACTTCGTATTCTGGCTTACTTTTTACAAGGAAACGTATGGGCAAATACGCCAAGACGAGGCTGGACGGGCATCGATGCCCGTCATGCCTCGTTTCCATGTATTTTCCCATACATTTCTTGTAAAAAAATAAGTCAGAATACGAAGTTTTGAAAATTCATATCTCAGTCAGTATTCAAGCAATCTTCACCAAACTTTGCAATTTTACTAACACGGATGTGCAGAATTGAATACTGGATTTCATTTTCTGATAACTATTATATATTATTAATCAATATTGCGTGATAAAGGCCTATTGTCTCTCAGCGGCGTCCCGCGTTGTCACCCTCCATCTCGTAAAAACTACCAAATATAAAACAGCGAGACTTAAAAAGCAGAGAATAAAAAAGACGATTCTAATTGTCTCCCCACATATGGCTGGTCAATGGGATTGCCTTGTGGCGACCTAGGGACAGAAACTCATCCGAAGGTTTCATCTGACCGGGGTACTGACCCTTTGACTTATCTTTTAGAATTTTCAAAAGCCTTTACCGTTGGTTATCGAATACCGGCCGGCGATTTTTCCTTTTTCTTTAACTGTAGTTTTCTTTCTTTGATTTATTCAATTTATTCTGCTCTTTTTCCGATAAGCAGGCGGGATTTTTTTTTGTCGCAACAGTGTTATAAAAACCCAGAACTAGCCTTGTGCAATTTTCTGCTTACCTTTATCAGATCCACAACTGATGCAAACATTGTACCGGACTGTACCTAAAATCCAGTCCACTCTTCTTTATTTGGCCGGGCTCAAGAATGAGCCAATGGGATGGAGGCACAGCGCTGCTAGATGAAAGTGAAGCTCATCGGAAACTTGAATATTCACCAACTTTCCCCGCCGACCTTCCTCTTTGCACTTCAAGGCACCACAACATGTGGTAGCCAAAGGGCAGACATTCCAGCACAACGGTCATCTTTAAAAGATCATCAGATTTGGTCAGTCACTTGTCACTTGTCACATTGTCAATGACAGGAATCTCAAGGGTTTTATAATTGACACACGTGCTCTGAACGTGCAGAAGCGCAAGCGAAGAGAAAAGGTTACAATTCGGGAAAGAAAATAATATGCGAGCTTCTGGACACTCCCTTTATGTAGAAAGAACTGTATTTTTTTATATCCTTCCCCTGTGGTTGAAACAAATCTTTCAATTCGAAAAATCCCCTCGAAAGTTTAGTATCGCTCGTTGCATGCGTGCAAAGTCTTGTGTAATAAGACTTATCTCAACATTATTGTCTGGAGCAAGTCTGGAAAAGCCGCCAAATTAAATGGTATTGCAGATTTATTTTTTCGTGTCGGGTCTGACGCAAATCCAAATCAAGTAAATGGCGGATCCAAAAAACAAACAAACGGGTATACAATTTGCAGTGTGTAAATCAGCCATTTATAATAGATGGTAGAACTAGAAGATATCGAAATGCAAACCCCAGTCTAAGAGCTATTACGTAACAGTCATGCCTTGAACATTTCTACAAGAGTGACATATGCTCCTCGAGTCACGTAAGCAGGCGCTAAAAAAAGCACCTTGGACAGCTTGACCTTGAAAAGCACTTTCAACAGGGGGTAGGCTCCTTCATACAGACTTAATTTTCCAATACGCTGAGATGGACGCTCTTGGGTTGGGCTACTGTTCTGGGATCATAAAGTTGACTTTTTTATGAGAACAATGATTAATGGTCCAACTTTGCCATCATTACAACAATATTCCCTTTCCCAGTTCCTTGCTCCATTGTGATTGAAATTGATATTGCAGCCCGATCAAGTCTACCTCAGAAATTTCTGTAGCTACGTTTTCAGGATTCCCTGGTCATCCCTACTTTGATCTTGGAGAACCCCCATAAGACACTTGGCATAGCTGTCAGAGCTGGAAATAATTTGTCTTACTTGATCAGACATATGTCCATTACATGTAAAACTTTTTTTCTAGGTTGTCTCTACTGGAAAATTGGCTAGACACGTTATCTGAAAATTGGTTGGATATTTGGCAATTTTGATCGGACAATGTCTGATGACCGGCAGTAATTTCCATATCCTGTTTAATACGGAGTATAAGAAAAAGAGAAGAAGATATCGGTCCATGGTATCCTCAATTCCAGGCTAGAATTTCAATTTTGAATTAAAATAGAGCAGGGAACTGTGAAGTGGACTATTGATGTATAACCAATGCAATTGCTCACAAGAATCACATGAAATCCAAGTACAAAGTATTATTGCAGGCCAGTAACACCTACAATATAGCTATATATTACAATGGTGAAACATGAAAAGCTGGAGGACATGGGAGGAGGCTTGGAAAATTCATGACTGTGAGAAATATGATGGTAAAAGTGTGTGCAAAGGACCTTGAATGGTGGAAGTGAATGAGGTTATTTTAATAAAGAAGTATGAATAGTGGGGGATCCTCAGCTCCACTGCACCTGAAAATACATCCTGCAATTTGTAACATACAGTAGTTAACAACTATCCCCTGAAGGGGAGACACAAAGCATTGAGGTATATATTATCCACCGCACCGGTCCTGAGGTGGATAGTTGTTTTAGTATATACCAAATCAGTAGAATAAAATATGGCAGATTAAACGATTCAAAACGCAGTATCGCTTGCACAAAAGAGCCTCCATTTTGAGAGTTTTCTCAAAACAGTAAATAGTGTTTGATATCTACTATTTCAGGAACCAATCAGAGTGCACAAAAATGACTATTCACTGATTTGATATATACTAATTGGCCATACAAAAGAGTAATAGCAGTGTTCACACTAATGTCATCCATTGTCTTTTTATGTGCCAACCAGAGATCGAACAAAGGGCTCTATTGGGCAATCCCAGAAAATAAAGGTACCCTCCCCACGGGCGGCACTAGTTTTTGACCCCCCACGCATCCAGAATTTCCAAAATGGTTTACCCCCCCTTGCAATCAGAATTCTGAGCCCTTAACTCCCCCCCCCCCCCCCCCCCCCCCCCCCCCCCCCCCCCCCCCATCGGAATTTCCAAATGCCGCCCGTATGGGGGGTACCTTTATTTTCTGGAATTGCCCATTCAAGCTAGGGTTGTCACCTTTGCAATGTTAATAAAACAGTGACTAGAGCTACAAGATTTATGTACAGGCTGTTTTATGTGAATGCCAACCGTTATTACTCCTACAAAGACATGGTTGTTGGAATGACTTTAGATACACCAATTACAACTTTATTTTTTTTGGTACCAAACATTTCACTGCTGCAAAGGTGGCTTCAGTAAGAATACCAAGGTTCACAATACAATACACTCAAACCTTCACTCACACATACAAATCAAAGTCAATTCTTTTAGAGTTGTAAAACTGTCCTCCAGCCTCACCATCTGTAACCTTACGAACAAAAACACCATCCTTGAAATGTCCTTCATTTGTCCAAAGAAGCATATCAGTAGAAGAAAATGGTCCATATACCTCAGCAGATTTGCTATCTTCCCATTTATACTCCCAATAAACTTGATCTTCTGCAATATTTTTGTCTGCTTCTGCTGTGCTAGTTGATGTCTCCCCTGAACTCCCCCTTGCCTGATTATAAGCAGCTTCAAGTTCATCGTCCTCTTCTTTACTTTCTTTTTCCTCTGTTAAAGTCTTTACCCGATAACTTATTTTCTCATAACTGTCCTGATAAATACTGAAATCTCCACCCTGAAGTAGACCGTCTGCCAGCTCTGTCAGTTTCAGAAGGTTTTCCTTATTCTTAGCAGCAACAGCTGGGTCGTCTTCATCTGTTTTAGCCCTTTTAGCTTTAACTGCTTTAAACGCTTGACGCCCAGTCCCTGGTTTTGAGCCAAGTCGCCTTAGACATTTAAGTGTTGTCTCACCTGGGTTAAGAATCGCTAACATTTGTTTCAACTTATCGACGGTGTCAACTTCTTCGGCATCCTCAAACTGCTCTGGTACTTCCTCTTCCATTTTTTCACTTCCATCCTTTTTCATTTTGTCCATATCTTTTATTTTCATCCAATCCACGCTATCTAACCAGTCATCCCTTATCTCTTTGTCTTTATTCTCAAAATAGTTACCTTCAGCATCAAAATGGCCCTCTTCCATTTCTTCCTTGAGATTAAATGGGGTTATACGTATCCCTCCGTCGTGATCGATTGTCGCATCTTCTTGTCCTTCGACGTCGTCTGTCGAAAGAATGTTGTACAGATGGTCTTCGTTGCCTTGCTCAGAACCTTCGTCTTCTTCGTCGCTATCCAGGGAATGTTTCATTTTAAAACGTCGCGAAGGGTCAATTTCGTCTTTCATTTCTTCATCGACATTGCTTTCTCCCTCAGTAAAACGAAATTTGCGCTTTGAAGCTGAACGTAAGAACAACGTGAATCGCGAAGAACAAACTATAAAATGGCGGCAAGAGAAAATTTGATTATGCAACATTTATAACGCTCACTCTGATTGGCCAATTTTTCCTTTTCGAATTTCTCGTCCAATCATAGATGCGCTTATAGAACTCGCACCAGTCCCAATGTTCTCAGGCCTTGTCAAATGTCAAAAGGAAGTGAATCGATTTCAGTGTGAACTTCTTGGTGGCAAAATAGCCCGTTTTTCAGTAAAATGGGCCTAGGTTTTTGCATTTCAGCATACAATCTTTGAAAATCAAGTTCGAAGAATTTCCATTTCCATTTATAACCGAAAATATCTTGAATCAGTGTTCACAATGTGAGCGGACATTTTTGTAAACACAGCAATATTTTGCTAGGTGGAGTTTCAATGGCATCTAGACGAAAAAATGTACTATAATCGTTAGCAGTGCTCCTAAGAACCCAGCAAGAACTAAGGTGGTGAAGCAAGATGCAGGCTATTGGAGTAGCCAGTAACTTAGCCAAATCCACCAATCGCAGGCCAGCATTTGTGATTGATGGGGCAGGAGAAGTGATTGACACATTGTCACTGGATTTCGGCCCCTTTGAAAAATCCAACAGATGGAAGAAAATGCCAGACTGTGATGAGTTTGTAGGGGCAAAGTAAGTTACAGTATAAATTACTCATCTAATGCTCACTGCAACACTAGAGGGATTTCGTTTGACTATGAAAATGCATGGAACATGATATGGTCACATCATGTCAAACACGGCATGGAATGTCTTCTTCTTGTGAACATTCGGCAAATCACAATTCACACAAAATGACTCATCGACCAATCAGAATCCTTAGACATGGCATGGCACAACACAATGCAGTTATGGTGACTGGACAATGGCATGAGACATTTCATATGCATAGATAATTACATAGGATTTTCACCATGATTTTCAATGCTGTCATCTCTATCTCAGCCTAATTGTTGCTTTTTCAGGAGAAGTAAGCATACCCTGGTTGGGTGGAGTGATGCCCTTTATGTATTTGGGGGAGATAATGGGTGAGTTCCAAAAGACAGCAATTCTTATCTGTCAGTGAGCATCTTTTTTATTTGTGTGGTGGCATATCCTTTAATGGTTCAAAAGAATTGTATAAAAACAGTACACCCAAGGAAAAATCAGAGGTGGGATCTGACTTGTCCTTGCTTTCCCTGTTAACGGCAGTCTCTTATGGCATGGCTCTCTCTCCTTTCGCCTTGCCATGAGAAACGGCTGCAGGAAAGTCCTAGCTCAGTGATCTCATGTTTTTTGAGGTGGGATTCCAAGTGGGTCAATTTACAGGGATATTAAGAAAATAATGAACCTAGCATTACATGAATTCCTGTCTCTACCTGCAAAATTCCACCCCTTGGGGATTTCCAATGAAAGATTCAGTGATTGTATGGGAAATATGAGAGGGCTGTACTCACCCCCTTCCCTCTCCATTCTGCCCCTCCTTCCATAGTGGGGGTTTTGGATCTTTCTCTGGAATTACACAGTTACTGTAATTTGCCTCTTATTTGTTTTCTAATGATTTTTCCTTATTTCTTTCATTCTCAGGAAAAGAATGTTAAATGATATGTTGAGGTTTGATGTGAAAGAGTGTTCCTGGAGTAGGTAATGGAACCAAGACTAGCAAATGATATTGAAACCAACAGACTGTTGATAGAGATTTATTGTCCTCTATGATTTTCATGTTGTCTTGAATGTTACACAAAAAGTGGAGATTGGTCTAAAGGGTATTTCACAGGATCCAGGAATTGGCTAATTAGGGATTGGAGATATTTGACTGCTTCTTGGGAAATGTGTTCAGCAAATAGTTTGGGCTCAGGTTGCAGGACCCTCTTCCCTTTTGGCTGAGAAAACATTACACATTTTGATGACTGATATATTTTACAAACAACGTTTCATTGTAATGGGAGGGGGAGGGAGGAAGAGAGGGCAAGTGCTGAGATTGACGAAATAATCTTTCACGTCTGTTCTTCAGAATGGTAGCTAAGATTACATGTATGAAGGATTCAAGACATTGTTTTTGTCATATTTTCATAAAAATGGTGGAGAATTCAGAATCTTGATCACTTCTTTCACACCCTGTTAACCACGTATAGTCCAAGGACAGCTGTACCAAAATTCTGTTTGACCCCTGATTATTCAAAACTCTGTTGATCTTCTACTAGGGCAATCACCAAGGGTACACCCCCACCCCCCCGTTATCATCACTCGTCAGTCATATATGGGCAGAGTATGTTTGTGTTTGGAGGATATACAGGTAAGTCACAGGTACAAGTAATCCAAGCTAAAAATAATATGATAGATGATTTTATTTCAATATTTATGACTAGTACTTACCATATTTTTTTTATTTACCATGTTTTAAATTTTATAATGCAGCTAATCAGCCTGTTGTTTTTAACAGCTACAGTATGCTCAGACTACACATCCTTTAAACAGTATATCTCTTATTTACAGGCTTACAATACAGGCAGGTCCAGGGGTGGTAAAGAGGGGCGAAAAGTCAGTCCCTTTTTGCACCCATTTCTCATCATATCCCTAGTGATAGTGGCCCCCTATTTTCCAGGAATATCCTGGATTTTTATTTCATTCCTGGAAAGTCCTGGAAAACTCCTGAAAACATGTTTCAACTCAAATGTGGTTGAATGAGTCAGTTTCGTGATTCTTATTTGGGCTGCAAATTATGGCATTAGCACTGTTATCATACTGTTAACAAGAGTGAATAGAAAAATGTAAATTGCTGTACATGTATATTGGTCCAATATAGTAAAGCAACTTCCTTTTAAAGTGGGTATGTTTTTTTTTTGGGGGGGGGGGGCAATTCTACCTGATCATAACTTCTTGAAAATGCCTGGAAAAACAAGTAAAGACCTCCTGGAAAATCCTGGATTTCTGTCATTCAGAAAGTGTACAAACCCTGATTTTCTGGCAAATCGTTTACAATGAACATCCCCTTTTAAAACTCCTGTATCTGCCTCTGAAGCTTTCTGTTATGTTATTGTCCTTGTTTTGCTATTTTTGTACACTGTACTACACAGTCACATGATCCCTCTCGGGGTCAGATATTTTTTCTCTTTCTCTGCTTACTAGGGCTAACGCTCAGAAGCACACATGGGATATTTCATTAGGCGCACTTCAGCTTTCACACAAGGTTAATTCCTTATCTCCACTCTGTTGAACTTAGTGCTACATGGCCACATGTTTGCCTGAACATTACATACAGTCACATGATAGTTTCAAATTATAACTTTTCAGGTGATCTTTACTCCAATTCCAACCTGCAAAATAAGAATGACCTGTTTGAATACAAGTTTAATGCTGGTCAGTGGATTGAATGGAATGTAGAAGGGAGGTATGACGAAAACAATGTTGGAATGCCTACAGGTAGATTTCAAAATACTGTTTGACTCAAGCAAACTTTAAAATACTTTCGTTTAGGCTCCCCCCTGCCAGGTCTGCACATGGAGCTGCCATCTACAAGGACAATCTATGGATATTTGCTGGATACGATGGAAACAAAAGGTCATTTTCTGATGATTATTGCTGTACTTGCAGTTACTCTAGATGTGCTTAAATGCAACAGAAGGGTTGCATAGATACTGCTGGACTCATACATGTACCTGGCAACCCTGACACGGTAGAATCTTTAGAATTTTTTCTTGAGAGTTTTTCATTCAAATGTTTTTTCCTAATCCTTGCTAAGGGCACAGACATCAATCAGGTCTCTTACATGTCTTCTCAATGAAGAAGTTGTATTCAGCAGTTGCAAGCACCAAAGTCTTATGTAGTTATCTACTCAATTACCAACTCTCAAACTGATTAATGTCAAATTCTTTCCTGTAGGTTGAATGATATGTGGACCATCTGTCTGTCAGATTCGAACCCACGATGGCAAGAGGTATAAAGTATCAAAGTACACATTGTTGTTCATTTTAACTCTAGTCAAAAGTACTAACAGTGCAGTCACATTTTTGTTTTCGACAGGTACATCAGTCAGGTGATTGTCCACCCACATGCTGTAATTTCCCAGTTGCCGTCACGAGAGACAGCATGTTCGTGTTCTCTGGACAGAGTGGGGCCAAGATCACCAATGACATGTTCCAGTTTCACTTCAAAGAGAACAGGTCAGCAAAAACAATTCAGCCAGTCACTGAGGCACCGCCGAGTGCTCTTAATTTTGGGTCCCTGTCTTGGATAAACTACTGGCTCTAAAGATGACGTTTGCTGTAAAGTGATGTTAAGGCTCATTTTCAAACGAACAAATCGTCTAAATTTATTCATCTGTTTGGCCGTCTAGGAAGACGATTTTTCATAGACCATTTGTTCGTGTAGACGAACAAATCGACTAAAGTACGACCTAAATTGACACTAGACGTACAAAAGACGAAAAAATCGTCAGACGATTTGTCGGTCCAGACGATTTGTTCGTCTTCTAGTTTGAAAACGGCCATTTTAATGAAATATCTAATATTCTCAACAAAATATCGCGCCATGATGCGGCACAGAAATAACGCTTTTACTTTTGAATGAAGAAAACCTCGTGCATCTTCAGGCAAAACGCAAGCATTGTTTTGCAATGTTCTGCTGCCCTGCATTCCGCCAGCGATGCTCGGGGATCAAGCATTTTTTTTAGCTTCGGCCACAGCTCCAACAGAAGTGCTGAATCATTTAGCATATTTGCTGGTATTTTTTCTGCCGTCCTGAAGTCCAGTTTTGACGAGTACACTTTTTTTTATAAGAACCACGTTGGTAGGAACCTCAAAGCTGTGATTTGGCAAAACATAGGAACAATCTAACATAGCGCAGGCTGAAAGCAACATACTGCACTATTCAGTTGAGCAACATTACGAACTCCACTTGACAACGTGTGCTTTTTGAGTCACAAAACTATCCAAACGAAACGTTCAAACTTATAGACCAAAATATAGGCATTCCACGCTCAACTGAATAGCGCAGTAAGAACATTTAATTTTGTATGTTTTTGTATGTATTTTGAGGACAAATATCTACATTTGCATTTTGGCTAAAGGTGTGTACGTGTAGCGTAATGTATTTAAAGAAAAGCTTTCACCTTTGCACAAGTTCTGCGTCTTGGGGATAGTTTTTTTATATAAACTTTTGAGGGTTGTCCAATACTCTGACAAATTTATGCAAGGCATTGTCTAAAACAATGGAGTGCAATGGAGTGTATTATAGAACGAAGCTAAACAATGGAGGAGAACAATACCATGCATAAATTTGTCAGAGTATTGGACTAGTATGAAACTAATATAAACTAATAGCAGGGAAACCTCGACAGGGCCAAAGGCTCCAATTGATACTGGGGTTATTTTTAAGAAAATCTAAAAATCATTTGAGGCTGAATGAACGATTCCTGCAACAACGCACGCGCGCGCTTCGCATCGGTAGATATGTAATTGCGATTGCTTTGCGTTCTCATTGGCTACTCGTTTTTTCTCAGCCAATCAAATTCTTTAGTAAATACAATTGCATAATTACTTAGTAATTAGTTCGGCTTGTGATTGGCTGAGAGAAAAGCCATTTAGGAGCAAGTGGTGATTTCTCTCGATTCTGATTGGCTAGTGATTGCTCAATTGCAATTGTTTTCACGACAGTCATGTGAAATCCGCTCTATTTGTACGTCGAATAAACTGTTAAAAAGAGCGCGCAGCATTCTGGTAGTTGTGGGACACGGCTTACGCTTATAGGTCCTATAGCTGGAATCCTATAGCTGGAATTCAGTCCATTCCAAGCTGAGTTTCCAGGTTGTCAAACTGTGGTGCGACATTTATAACAATTTAATGAAACATGTTTACTTGAAAGTGTGAACGCCCTATAAGATTTCCAAAGAAAAGTTAACTACTGTAATAGGCTTAACAAGATTGTTTTGACCTGCATAGATTGCTAAACGAACCCATGATTTCCTAGCATCATTCTGGCAGGGCCTAGGTAGAGCTCATTAAAGGAACAAGTTCTGATCGCACAAATGTTTTTGCAAATGATGCCCGAAATTTGAAAAAAGAGAGAAGTCGCCGCAAGCGATCAAACATGAATGAAGCCGATGCCGAAGCAGCGTTTTTAAGTGCCGACAGTGACTAAAACTTGTCAACTTTCCCCCACTTAGTTCATACCACCTGTGCAATTAGTCATTTCAGTACTATATAGTAGCTTATTATACCATATTAAAAAAAACATCCTCCATTTAGCCATTTTAATAGATCTTTTGAGCCATCGTTAAATCAAGAACGGCAGGAAATTATTGCTGGGGCAATAATAATTTTTTTTCCATACATGGTCTAAGATATTTCTAAGACATTTTTTAAGAGCGTGTTTCATCAGGATTTCAAACACTAAGAAGTGAGACAATGCCTAGTTCATTCTCGTACCCAGAGCTCCCCGGCTCGTCACCTCGTGGGGGGGGGGGGGGGAGGAGGAGGGGAATGGTGGTTTTATGGCCTCACAAATACTTTTAGAGCGTCCAAGTCGTAAGCATAGGTTGAAAAGACGACTAGGAATTGAATGCCAGTGTTATTTTGATAGATACGTTTTTACAAAGCGAGATTATGCTACGTTTATGTACGCCTGCGCGCCATTTCAGCCAATCAGCGAAGGCCCTCAAATGGATGTCACAAGAGCCTCCCCTGCGAGGCGACGAGCCGGGGAGCTCTGGGTTCGAGAATGGTGTTTGATATAACTTCTCAAACGAATGATTTAATGCCGAGAAAAAGAAGGAATAAAATCTCAAAATTCTATGCAAATTAAGACTGCGTTTTCCAAGCTTATCCACGCTTTTGGACCTTATAATTTTCTTTGTTCAAGCTTGATGAAATATTACATTTAGAATATGCGTCCCCGGCGTTTGCGGACCTCCCACAATATCTGTCCCAGGCCATAGAAAAAGTCCAAAAACGGGCTCTTACCATAATTTACCCTGGTCTGTCTTACTCTGAATCCTTGAAAGCAGCCGGAATCGTTTTACTGTCAGACAGAAGAGCTATAGCTTGAAAGAAATTTATCCCGTCAGTTGTCCCTGGAAATCCAGTGTATAATGTTGTAAATAGTCGTCTTTCTAAGGTTAATTCACACTACAACCTTAGATCAGGAAGGGAGTTCAACGTTAAACTAACACACACTGATCGTTTTGCAAACTTTGTAACACATAAGTTTGCTCGCCGCTTGAACATCAACACGGACACAGACTAGCCTGCATGTATTTGTATATATAATAGGACTCCATGCTGTCCAATTAAGAAAAAATTGGATGATTTAGAGGAACTCCAAAATTGGACGAGGCCGCAGGCCGAGTCCAATTTGGAGTTCCGAGGAGTCATCCATTTTTGAAGCTATTTGCTGTATGCAAATCGCTTCTAAGTCGTCACCCTCGGACTATGTATGTATCCATTTCCGGTTCAATAGATGGTTCTCCATGAAGTTCACCTTGTTCAACTTGTTTCGCTGTCTTTGATTACATCTAGTCGTATTATAGCAATTCAGAATTTTTAACTGGAAAATGGCATAGAGGTTTCGGCGCTAGGGATCAGCTTTGGATGTAATTTTGATTGTAATTTACATTCAAACACACCTGTATTTGTCGACTCTTGGTGGGTGATTGAGTTACCAAAGGGTTTTTCAGAGTCTTCAGCTCCTAACATTCGTTAAACGCGGTCGTCACTCGCGATGACGCTGGCAGCTCTAAACAACACAACCTCAGCCAAAGCTTACCACTCAGCTAGCAATGATACAGGCTGCGTTTTTCCGACAGATGCAGACCAGATTCGACTCATCAAAACCATCTCCCTGTTTGGTATTGTCCTCTTTGGCCGTGTTTGGAACTCCCTTACCATTGCCTTGGTATGGAAGCACAGAGCCATGAGAACTCATATGAATTTGCTCATATCAAATATGGCCGTATCGGACGTCCTTACCCTCACACTAGAGCCGGTGTGGTACCTACAGGGTCTCCTACGCGGTTCTGAGACGTGGCTACTATCGGATGATGCCCTGGGGAACACGGCTTGTAAGCTCTACATGTTCCTGGTCAGCACAGCGCCCTGGGTGTCTCTTTTGAAGAGCTACTGGTAATCTCTTGGAGCGTTGCAAGGCAATATCAGACCCCCTTGGCGCATCCCCTATGACCGGCTGGCGCGTGGCGATGGCGGTCGCTATGACGTGGAGTATATCCGGAGTAATGACCATTCCAAGACGTGTCTACAACCAAGTTATAAACTTCGGAGGGGAATATCACTGCGTATCGGCTACAAGTGAAACTGTAGTGGCATTTGGCGTGACGAACAATGCAGTTTTTGTTCTTCTGCTTTTCGTTATCCTCGGGCTTAATATAGCTATTATAAGGCGGCTTCGTTGTTCCCAGGACGCGATTGCTGTGTCAGCGTCCCAACTGAGGAAACGACGGGAATCATTCTCGCGCGCGGTGCGGCTGGTACTGACTTCTTTATTGCTGTACACTTGTTGTTACACGCCTCTTTCCACTCTGCTTCTAATGCGATGGCTTGAGATAATCCTGGGTACATCCCTTTTTAGAGATGACACCTGCTTATTGCTCGGAAATCTGTACTTTGCGTCCGTCTTCTTGCTCTATGTTAACTCCGCGTTCATATCCGATTTCCGTTCGCGTCTATGCGCAGTTCTCTGCTGCGGCACGGAGCCTGTCGGTGCAAATTCACACGCCTTTCAGGCCGTTCTGTTTCAAGCGCCACGGCAACCGAAAGCGCTAAATGTTCAGAGGTAATTGCTCCACATGCTGCCGACCATCCTATGTCGAGCGTTAACGCGGCCGCAGAAAGTGTTCAAACACAGGAGAACATTACAATTGATACTAAACTGTGACTGTGTGGTCTCTGCTATCCAAGTAACCATATTCTTAGTCTGGAGCAAGACCAGCTCAAAATGCCAAATGTGAAGATTTCAATCATTTTACACGACGGAAACTTTATGAGTTTTACGACGCTTTTTAACGAATGTTGAACGGTTCAATATCATTGGACATTATTCAACACGGTGTTCAACTTGATTCAACACGGTGTTCAGCTTGTTTCAACACGATTCAACTTTTCAGTGATTTAGAAAACGAGAAAAATGCATTGAACAACGTCAAACATATCTATATCGAGTTTCGTCGGGTTCTGAAAGTTTCAAATTTTCAGAAGAAATTGTTAAGTGTTCATGAAGAAATTGTTAAACAAAATTCACAAATAATGAATCAAATGTTGAATTGGTTTGTCTCCAGTGTTAGAAATGCGATGTTACAGGAACAGATTACTTGAAGAAACATTCCTCACTCTCAAGAACTCTAATTAGAAATGCGACTACATCATTTAATTTCCCAAATTTTCCGTCTAAATTCCACAAAAGATATATATTCAAAAAGGAGCTCACGATACTTGTTATTTTAATTAGCTCCCATAACTTCGGAAGTGTACATAGGTAGGAAATTTAAGATTTAAAACTTCCGTCTCAGCCAGGAAATTTAAATGTTTTTGTTACTGATGATGTATTTCGCGTACTTTCGCTGAATGTTTTCATTGGCCAAGTAACAACAGCTAAACAACTCCGACACTCTATGCATGAACTTGTTGATTTACATACACAGTTAGAGGTGACTCATGCGAAAGTCAGAGCGCATTTCGCGAAAATATATTTTCGTCATACTTGCTATGAACTTCAATCTTGGAGAATATAAGCAGGTATCTTTTGGCAATATGTACACATTAGCGTTAATACTTTTAATAATATCTGAGCTTAAATGGACCACTTCCTTGAGAGATCAACCCCGCGCAAAAAAAAGTTGCTGGTATTTTTTAACGAAACTCCGTTAATCATATTGAAGTCATATTGAAGTGTTAACGAAGTTTCAAGAAAATACAAAAAAAATACACGACTAAAACTCTAAAATAGGCACTTTGCTTCCAATGAATTTCGTTTGATATTAGAAGACGAATTACGCGTAGAAATATCTAAATAAACATATCTAAAAAAATAAATCTGCAGATTTAATTACTAATTTCAATGGAGAAAATTGCTCTATATTCTCTTAATCAGCCGATGGAAATGAATGTTTTCTCCGACTTGGTATCTTGCTATGCGTCAAAATGGCTCTTTAAATAGATTAAATGATAGGGAAAACTAGAAATACATTACATGCAGGGCCCTCACTACCATTGATCCGAGTTATCGGTGTAGCCAATATGCCACCTGAGCGTGAAAAGTATTAATTACAAGCAGAAACATATAAGTGAGTTGAAACGTGTAACAGCGCGACAACCTGCGAACAACTCGCGATCAATAAACACCATATTTGGAAAGCATCAGGTTCTTCGTTTAGCCAAACAGCAACGGGAGATTTGATTCATCATCATTTTCTAAAAATAACGCACGCAAATTACTCACAACAGAACAGAAGCACAAAATGAGTTTTTAGTTCACTGTTTTACTTCCATGCTCAAAACCCACCAAAAAGACTTTTTATCATAACTTTTGCTCTTCTCCTAATATGATGACTGATTTGCCATGGTAAATAAGAATGCAGATACCTGGCATTACCTGGCATTATTAATACCTGGCATTATTAAAATATTGGTCGGTTTTGACAGTCAACCTTTTTCATTCCTCTTGTAAGTGGTATAATAATGTTATTTGGAATAATAGAGACATCCAAATTGGTGGTAATTCTTTTTATTATAAGCTTTGGCATCAAGCTGGAATTGTTTATGTTCACGATCTATTAAATCAAGATGGACGTTTAATGAGCCGGAAATCCTTGATAAATAAGTTTAATTTATTCGAGTCCGTGGAATTCCTTAAGGTACTTAGTGTGTACAATGCTGTAAATGCCTTTCAAATACTCATTAATTATTCATGACCTAATCAGCCAACCAGAGCTCTCATTTTGTACCACGTGCAGTAACTTGAAATCCCAGGAAGATACTGCAAGTGGGACTTGAAAACTTTTCAAGGTCCAAGGACCTTTGAACTATGAATATTCATAGTTCAAAGGTCCTAGGATCTAGAAATGTTTTCTAGATCCAAGGACCTTTGAACTATGAATATTCATAATTTCAAGGTCCTCACCCTCGAAAAGTTTTTCTACTAGTCAGTCTTTGCGCAGTGCAAAGACCGTAGGAACCACTCCGTGAGAAGACAAAAGTCTCCTCTCTCGGAAAAGTCAATACAAAGAATTTTGGTTGGAGACTATATGCTTGTGCGCCGCCAACCTCCATGTGGGACAGGCTTTATGGAAACACTCTTGATCTTTTCACTTCTGCGCATGACTAGTGACGCAATCCAAGATCGTAATTTTCATAATTTCAAAGCACTCGCCATCGAAATGTTTTTGTACTAGTCAGTCTTTGCGCCATGCAATGGCAGACTGTAGAAACTGTTCCGAGAGAAGACACGCGTTTCTGTTTCGGAGAGGTAAAATACAAAGGATCTTGTTCCAGACTATATGAATGTGCGCCGCCAACCTCCATGTGGGACAGGGTTTTTGGAACACTCTTAATCTTTTCACTTCTGCGCATGACTAGTGACGCAATCCAAGTTCATAATTTCAAGGTCCTCTCCCGTCGATTTTTTTTGTACTATTCAGCCTACGCGTACAAAGGCAGACTGTAGAAACGTTCCGTGAGAAGACACAGCTCTCCTCTCTCGGAAATGTAGAATAGAAAGGATCTTGTTCCAGACAATATGCATGTGCGCCGCCAACATTCATGTGGGACAGGCTTTGTGGAAACAATCTTGACCTTTTCATTTGTGCGCATGACTAGTGACGTAATAAAAAAATATGACTATATTGATAAATCCTGTTTGGGTAGGGTACAGAGGGGTTGGTGATTGAAGATTATGTCACAGGCTGAGTATTTCAAATGACCAAGGAATTAAAAAATAAATAAATGGAGATGTTTCAACATTGATCGTTTTCCCTCTGTGTTGGCTAATTAGGTCATGAATAATTATTGAGTATTTGAAGTAATTCAAAAGCCTCCTATTCGGACTTGACGGGATTTCAAAGCCCACGCAATTAGTTCCAGTCCTCGGCTTCGCCTCGGACTGGAACTAATTGCGCGGACTTTGAAATCCCGTCAAGTCCTCATAGTCGGCTTTTAAATATTACATAAACACCAGACTGGTTCTCTAGGTTTCGTTAGAGAAGATTGCAAAATTATCGATCAGAAAATGTTTAATAAGTTTTGTAATTGGTCATGCGCTGATTATAGAAAGCTTTTTGTTGAAACCTCTTTATTCCTCCAACGGCTGAGACTCAAATTCTGAGTGCTGGCATAGACGCGAATGATTTGCAATCCATATATCTATTACCTTTTAAAGTAACAAAGGAATCGTATTTGACCATGTTTCAGTTAAAAATTATCCACGGCTTTTTGCCCACGAACTATCTTCTTTATAAAATGAAAATAACGGAATCAATGAATTGTATCCTGCGTAAAGTTCCTCATACGATAGAACATCTATTTGTAGCATGCGAACATGCTGTTGATTTTTGGTCTTCCTTTTTGAAATGGTGGAGAGACAAAACAAATGTTAAACTATCTCTTTCAAGTACAGATATATTATATGGTTATAAGCCAAATGTAAATAAGTTTTTTGCTCTTAACCATTGTATTATCATAGCCAAATTAAGCATTTATAAAAGTTTTCTTAAGGAACAAGCTCCTATTTTTTATCTCTTTTTACTTTCATTGGAAAAGAAAATGGATATAGAAAAACGTATTGCGGTTAAAAACAATAGACTACGATCTTTTAATTCAAAACGGCTTTGTTTGTTATAAGTTTGAAATGTTTCCTTGCAAACTAACCATCCTTTCTCTTCTTTATTGTTCGTGCCCGTTTCGTGTTAAAAATGTATATACATAAACATATTATTAACGAAAACTTGTTATAACATTAGTTAAATGTTACATGTAATGTTTATCTGAAATAAAAAAAAATATATAAAAATATAAAAAAAAAAAATAATAATAAGAGTGCAGACAATGCTGTTTGCATCAACACGCGCGCGCGCTTCTAAACCAACGGAAAACAGTTCGAATGCGCGTGCAATCCCAACGGAAAAGTCTTAGGTTAATTTTGATTGGCTGCACGCAAGGGCAGTGTTTTCAACATATGGTACGTGTTTAGTGATTGCGAGTTGTTCTCTGGTTGTCACATCAGATTCATTCGTCTGTTACACGTTTCAACTAAGTTATGTGTTTCTGTTAAAAGCTAACGATATACACCAACCAAGTACAAAGGACATTGTTTTCTCTTGAAATTCAATATGCAATAACTATACACAAATCACAAGGGCAAACCCTACCAAAGGGGATTAAAATGGGCAGTAAGAGGGTTTAAATCATGCAACACAAGAGTTATTGGGCACTGACATGATTTCGGTTGTAATCGGCGGGAAACGGTTCCATTTCTTTTGATTCATGGAAAACACGAAAATTGTCATTCCAGCAAGGAAGAAGCAATTGGTTATTATTATTTTCGCAGTGAAGTAAGTTAAAAGTGTTTCATAATTAAAAGTTCGCAATTTGAACTGTGAGTCTCATGCAGAATTTCCGAAATCTTTTCGATTTAGTTTAAATACGTCGTAGTTACGAATAAAGCTCGGTAAAAAATCGGTTTCCGAAAATTTTACCAATAAGGAGAAAAATGCGAGAAAACGACACGCTCACCGCTCTACAGCATTCCGTCATTCATGCCTGTACACACGCGACACTTTTTCGCGCGCTTCGCGTGTACACAGGTATCCCGCGGCACCCAATTAGAAACCCTTACTTAATACTTTCTGTTCAGTACAATCATTAATTGACACTATTTACTGAAGCGTTCATTACACCATTATGGAAAAAGTCAGGATGTGTTTTAAGTAGAACTAATATTGATTTGTTCCCTTTGGTTTTCTCACGTTTGATAATAAGCTCTTACTAGGCTGTCCACCTCGTTTTTTCTTTTCGTTTTGAAAAAAGAAAATAAAGTAACGGTTTTACCAGTAAAAAAATGTGTTATCGAATTTCTTTTTTCTAGCGTGCATACCATTTGTCAAAACATCCCGGAAATTCCGGTTGGAATGAAATGGTACAGTCGATTTTCTGGTCATTCCGGTTAGTACGAGTGGATAAGCCCTAGAGCTTGTATCTCGCCGTCCCAGTTGGAACGAACCGATCGGAATGGCTTGTACCATTAGTACTCCAACCGTTTTATGGCCACAGAATGTACTAACCGAACGGAAAGAAATAGAAATTAGCAAATGGTAAACGCCATTCTACTCCGACGGGATTTTATCCCAACCGGTATTTTTGCACCATTGGATCCCGACCGGTTTTCCTTGACAAGTGGTAAGCAACCTTGATAGTCTATCTCATAATCTGTCCCACGGGATCAAAAATGGAAACGACGTTTCTGTACGAAAGGGAAATGCGCGACTCTGACAAATGATGGCTGCTTTCACTGGCCAGGGGCGTAGCCAGGGGGAGCGTTCTCCTGAGATTTCCCGTACGTTTACTGTATTTGCTGGAAGAAATTTGAACATTTTCGTCCATGTTTTCACTATCCGCCCCCCCCCCCTTCAGAAATTCCTGCCTATGCCGCTGTTGGCTAATAATATCTCGTCCTCGATTTCTACAAAAAAGAGATCATACGATTCTAATTCGTATTAATCCATCCGGGCAGGTTTCATGTTCTTGCGATATCTAGCCCAAACATTGGCTTTGAAAGTCCAACACGCGTGGAAGTAAATTTCACTATGTGAAGCCATTTTCACCCGATCTCACCGGAAATGAAATTTTCGCCAAAGTCACGTGATTGAAACCCAAGAATAGCGCTGCGCACAGATGACGTCACACTAATTAAAAATATACTTGTCTTCAATTTTCTCAGTTTTCTATCAAAGAACGATACAAAATGAATTGGTAAACTGGTAGTTCCCTCTCATTATAGCAGAGCTTGTATGTACTCCTGCCCTGGCTCTTATTTCGAGTGCAATCCTTCTGAATGGGATTTCAGAGGGATTGTTTGCCTGAGTCTCGTGATCTAATTTTAGATGTGCGCAGCGTTATTCGCCAGTGGTATAAGCGCGTTAACGTTTCTCTGGACGGACTGACGTTTGGCAAAAGAGGAGCTATAGAACTTTTGTTTTCACCTTGATTTGTTCTCGTGCAGATGGAGTCTCATCCCCGCTGCTCATCTCCTAAGAGGTTCCGCCCCTCCACCTCACCGTCGCTATGGACACTCTATGATATCCTATGACAGGCATCTGTATGTGTTTGGTGGGGTGGCTGATAACGCACTGCCTGCAGATCTGTACAGGTAGGCATATAGATTGATGTTGTTGTTGATACGATGATGACTAGGGATATACTAGTAGCTGGTATTGTTGTTATTGTTAATGTTGATGTTGATGATAAGGGTGACGGTGTGGTAGGTCTAAGGGCAGGGCTGGGAATTACCTGTTTTCTTAGACCAAGTGCAAAAAAACTGGTCGCCTTAACATAACTTTTGGTCGTCAGGTGACATCAAGCTTCGTCGCCAGCTGGTGCCTAAACTCAAATTTTTAGTCACCTAGTCCTGATTTGTGGTCGCCCAGGCGACCAGCTGGCCGAAATTTCCATCCCTGGAGGGGGGTGCTTCCCTACCTGTTTGGATTTTGTAACAAATATATGAACACTTCCCTCCGCCTCAAATGCTCCCCTGCTGAGATAAGGATGTTAATGACATTGATGGTGGTGGTTGTGCTGATGATGATCTTAATAATGGTGATAATGCCTGATGATGAAGTTATTCATGATCATCATCAGCATTTGGTTGATAATTTTAAGAGGATGATGGTTTTCATATGTACCTAAGCAACAGTTTTTCCCAATAAAAACGCCCCTACTATCACTTGCTGATAGCAACATTGAATCAATAGAATTTGATTTAGTGCGGATTTCAGATATAGTGACGTATTTTGCAATTACTTTGTAATTACTCCTATTGAGGTTTTGTTCAGAACTGGTGTAATTACTTTGCGATTGGTTTCACTACAGTCATGAACTTCGTTCTATCTACCTTGTCCTGTGTGATTACAGGTTTGATTTAGATGAGCAGACCTGGCATGTCGTCCAGCCGTCATCAGAAAACGAGGTAGTTGCTCTCGTCAGTAACATGGTATCTTTTACTTGGTCTTAACATTCCTAGTAGCCAAATCATTTACAACATTTTGTCCACATCTGTATCTGTATTTCCGACGGAAACGTTCAACTAGTGTTACACTGAACTTTGAACGAGCTGCTTCTCCTATCAGTGCAAGGAGTATTTGAGTTCGCCTTCCTGTGCAACTGTTTTTGTCTAGAAGTTTTGTTCTCCTGAGGAAAAACGCCTGGAGCCTTTACTGGGGATGGCGAAGACGAGGGTCCCCTCCCTCCCACTCCCTCCCTCCTCCCCTTCGACCCATTTCTGTCCTTCCTCCCATTTCTGTCCTTCCTCCCATTTCTGTCCTTCCTCCCCTTTCTCTCCTTTCTCCCCTTCCTCCGCTTCTTTCCCTTCTTCCACTTCCTCCCCTTTTCCCCACTATCCAGAATTGCAACTAAATTTCCACCACTCAGCGTGACCCCTTCTGTTGTTTTTACCGTGCTTTGGTTTTCTTTTTTTAGCCTCCAACTGGCCGCCTGTTTCATTCTGGTTTCATGATTAATGATGCCTTCTACATATTTGGAGGAACGATTGACAACAATATTAGAAGCGCGGAACTCTACAGGTTTCAGGTAATAAATCAGATTGCAAACTTCTTTCTGATCCGTCAACAATTTTTGAGTCGAACAAGGCAGCAGTTCTCACGATACGTCAACGGCACTACAACACGATGTTTTAACAGACGTGTTGTATCGCGAAATTGTTGCTCCATCACTGAAACATTTCGATCCAATCAGATTCTTCCCCGTTTCGCCGCCTAGTGCAGTTGACTGGCTATCGTGGCGACATTTGTCTAGTTTTCCCTGTGAGAGAAGCCAGGCGACTGCACTAGGCGAAACAGTGGAGGGATCTGATTGGCCCAAAAGGTTTGAATGGTGGAAAACTCGGGCTGCCATACAACATTTTCGGCTGTAATGATTGCAAAATGCTAACAAGTGCAGTTGGAAGGATGACGATGGTTTCTCGAAGTTTAACATTTGTATTTCTGCTGCATATTTCAGCTGACGAGTTACCCTCGATGTACCATGAGAGATGATTTCGGTCGTCTTCTCGACAGCCAGCAATTCTGTGACATGGTGTTCATTGTTGGAAAGGTTGGCTGATTTATTTGTTGCTTTTATGTTTGGTTTCCATAATATTGCAAGCGATCGCGGATCGCAAACGGTTCTTCGATCTTGTAGCAATCGCAATCGTGTTTAGCTTATGTGAGCGTGAACCACGCTCCGACATTTATGTCTTACTTTCGTCATGTCACATTCCTTTGTGATCAAAATACTAAAACAAGGAATCTTGCATCTAGCAAAGGATATTGAGAAGCGAACTGACGGACACAGTCGCACTAATCTGTCTTCTTTAATCTTTGTGAAAAGAATTGTACTTTTCAATTTCTCAAAAACGTTATCCTTTCTTGTTAAATTCTGTCCTATTGCAAAACTTGAAAGGAAAGTGATTAGACAACTGTGGAAAAAGATAGATTGGAGAGTGATCTCGCCTTTCAAGTTTTGCAATAGGACAGAATGTATTGATATCTTTCGATCACTCGTACTTTCCCTAGGATGAAGTCAAGTCTTTTCCCGCCCATACAGCTTTTGTCGCCGCGCGGTCACCATGGCTACGGAGACAACTGCTCCTTGCAAAAGAAAATAGCCTGGTAGAGTATAATTGATTACTGACCAGATTTCTTGAGCGTCTGCGATACGTTAGCCCACAAACAGGCAGACAAGTTTCCTCAATTTTGTTGTTTGCGGAGGATACTTTAGACAGTGAAACATGTAATGCGAGACACATTGTAGATTTTAAACAAAGAATTTTAATTTTTCATTAATTTTTCATTGTTATTACTGGATCGATTGGTTAACAAAACAAAGCGGGGTATTCAATGAAGTAGCGCTATACATATTCTGCTTTTGTAGGCGTCAAGTCAGGAGGAAATATCGACGCTTGAGGTCCGACTTCAAGACGCCCACTCGAGCGCTTTTGCGATCGCGATACGATACATGTACACGGACTGCATCTATCCTCTTGTGAAAGGTACATCAGGGACGGGGTGGGTCGGGTGGCCACCAAATGATCAACTCCAACTGTGGATTATTAACTGGATTCCTGTAGCGGGCGAAACATCGAGAGGAGAGGTACGCCACACGAAACCCGAATCCCGATGTTTCTCCGCGCCACAGGAATCCCGGATTTCAGGCTGAAACCCCAAAACAAACATTTCCGAATAAATCCGGCCCATAGAACCGGCCAGCAGGCCGGGGATGACAGATGCTTGCCGTTGCCCCAAACCCCTCGTTATTGAGGGCTAATGATGTAGTCAAAGTATTCGTCAGAACGATTGGATAAGCTTCACAGGATTTAGGGCCAAACAATATTAATAGTAACGCACGAAATTCATCCTCATATCCACAAATTTACCCTAGTATCCCTTTGATTCTCGCTGTAGATGCGCAAGGGGCCGAAGCTATTGGGTTGATGATGGACGTCTATGGTCTTGCACTCAAGGTAAAACTAGACGGTCTCTCCCCCCTCCCTCCCTTGCTGGCTTCGCGCCACAGGAGCTCTGAATTCATGAAACACACCTCTCAAAATAATATAAACACAGTTCCTGGCGTTCTGGCTGGTCTTATTGTGGTTGGCTAGGAGATGTGTCGTTACCCGAGCATAACATAGCCCTAACGCCCTAATGTTACAGTGATTACGATTGTTTATTACTGTGGATTTTTAGATTTTATAAAATTTATCTTTATTTAGCTGGAGATTGGTTCGCTTGAGCAGCTGTGCGTACAGTATATCGAGTCCTCCATCACGCAAGAAAACGTACTAGTGGCTCTGGAAAGTGCGGCTAGACTGCAACTCAACTTCCTCAAGGTTTGTGAAGAAGAACATAACGCGCTGCATAATGATAATGTATAAAGCTCGACAACTAGGGGACCACACCCCTAGTGTGTATGTTCATTTTATGGACTATAATTTCGGTCATGGGGACTATATTGTAGTGCAACAAGCGACCAGTCCCTGCGACTAAAGTCCAGAAAATTGAAGGCTGGTCCTAGGGACTTGTCGTTTGTTTATTAGCGTGTATAGTGTATCACAACTTGCTGCAGGGACGCATCCCCACACCAGTTCACACTTCCTGCGACTTGGAGTTGTCCCCTAGTTTTTGCTCTGCACACATCTGGGGACCAGTCGTAGGGACTATAGTCCCATAGAATAGGCCACTTGCACTAACTAGTTCACGCGACCCAAATCCAATACATTCTGAGTAAAATCTTGAAAATTCAACTCGCTGCCATTTGCGCCAGGTTAGAGATTTTATGCTGAAACTTCAATTTCTGACTAATATCAATTACTTCTTTGTACTTCTGGAATTGATTTTGACAAAACATCTCGTTAAGAGGTAGTTTGGGTCACGTGACCCAGTTAGTGCAAGTGGCCTATTGCTCCGAGGTCAAGTCCCCTAGTGTGAACGTTTTTACGTCGAACGTACACATCCCACAAATTTAAACTTGTTTAATTTGTTTGGGCTAGTAGCAGAGATTTGTCGCTTGTTTGCCATCGTGTACAGTGCATTACAACTTGCATTAGGACTCGTCCCTCACCTCACCTGATGGACTGGTCCCTGGAACTTGCCCCTTAGTCCGTGCCGATATTAATAGTAAAGTGGCGTTCAGGGGATTTTCTCCTTCTGTTTTATGTTTCCAGGAGTTCTGTCTCCGGTTCATTGTACGTGAGGCGAACTACAATAACATCATCATGAGTAGAGAGTTCGAGTCCGTACCACAGGCCTTGATGGTCGACATCATACGAAGACGGCAGGCCCACCCACAGGTCAGTCATGTCTGTCGCAGGTCTGTAAGGTCGGCCAGTCATGCTTGTCATGCGTGACCAGTTGGTCATGCGTGACCAGTTGACCGTTCAGTCACGCTTGTTAGTGCGACCGACATTTTTGCTGTGTTGACAAAAGTGTAAAGCTGATCGGCATCTTTACACCAAATTGTCTACGCCCTCCCGAAGGTACAAAATGAAATGGCGACAAAAAGGAATGATCTGGCGACCAACGTAGTCTTCCAGTTGGCGTCTTTAATCTACCCGTCTCCATGATGGCGACTAAAATAACAGTTTGTGGAGGGGTAATCAGGGGTAGGGGTAATCTATCCCAGACACACGTATAGTGGTACTTGTGGTAAGCATAGTTCTACGTAGGACACCATTCTAGTAGTTTGGATGACGTCCTGATAAGCTTTTTTCTACATGTTTTTAGCTTCATGCCAGTGGTGCACCATCTTATGGCGACTGCCCACCATCCATGCATCCAGGTACGTTATAACTGGCATAGGGATGGTCAACTTATCGCATGTGTCTCTATTTAACGCCAAGCTAACCCCCGGATAATTCGATTTTGCGGTTTGTGTACATATTTTATCCGACAAAAAAGGGCGGAGGGGGTATAAGAAGGAGGTTCATGAACTGCGAGTGCCTTGGCAGTTTCGATGGCTTGCGAAAAAGAGAAATATAATTATGTGATGTATGTACAACGCGAAAGTGCAGTATTAGTGAGACAGAAGTCAATATGCACGAGGGCGTCAGTTTTGCTAAAACTACCAGATCCCTTTTCTTCCTTCCCGCGTGCACCTAACATTACTATTTGTATTAACATTAGATTTCACCGAGACTTTCCAAAGTCCGTTTCGCATTTCGCTTATCTATATTGATTTGATATTGCCAACAAACCTTTGGAACCTTCCCATACACACAACCCATTACCCCTGTGGCATTAGCTGAACTAATCATTATGTAATTCTTGTAGAGAAAACACTGGAGCAGGCCATGTCGGAGTTCTTGTTTAGTCTGGATGGGCAGGAATTCCAAGATATCACGTTAATGTTAGACGGGAACCCTGTGGGCGCGCACAAGGTAAACTGGGACTGGGATAGGCTAATCGCTTCCACAAGTATCCGTCGTATGACATAGGAGGCTATCATGTCCACATAGGAGGATCTCATGTCCAAATACGAGGTTATTTATACACATTGCTTTGTTCTATTGTGTTCTATGCGCGAATTATCCCACATGGATTTGAGCCAAGTGACTGAATGAATACCCTGGACTCCGGTCGTCCACATTGTGGACGCTCTATAATAGAACGAAGCGATGTGTATATGCAAATGAAGCTTGTATCTGGACATGTCTCAGAGCCTCCTATGTGGACTTGAGAGCTCCTTATTTGGTAATCGAACGTACGACAACTCATTATCGGAGAAAGATCGTTTCAGTGCGTAATCTATGCGCATGCCTACCATTTCCGATGAAGGGAGTCCATGTAGCTTGGCATGCAAACGACCAAGGGAAAGGAGAGAGGAGGCATAAGTTTGCTCGCCACTTGAACATCAACACGGATACAGACTAGCCTGCATGACGTTTGCCTCTCACCTCTGTGCACCGGGTTCGAATCCCAGTCGGGGGCAGTTGGGATTTTTCTCTGCTGTTTCGAACCTTGTGTCCATCGTGGGTTGAAGTGATTCGTCATTTCGCCTGTGTTTCACGTCTTTCGGATGAGACAATAAAACCGAGTTCCCGTCTCTCAGCCCACTACACTTAACCACTATGCGAGGGACGTTAAACAATCACAGTGCTCACCACAGAATGTAATCTAACAACCACTCATGATTGTAAACTGCATTGTATAAATCGCAGTCCGCATCTTAGGGATCAGACATATCCACATCTGTAAACCGCATTTGAACATATTCATATGATAATTTGCGGTATACAAGTGCCTACATTACAATTATTACATTACATTAGTTTTTAATATTATAACTACTGACCATATTTGTAATTCAGCTCTAAGCTGCAAAAAGTATAATAAACATATTTATTATTATTATTATTATTATGGGGGTTCAGGAGGTGGGGGGGGGGGGGGAGGGAAAGGGAGAGGGAAAGGGAGAGGGGAGGAAGGAAGGAAAAAGGTTTATTATACACTTAATGACTGCATCCTCGGGAAACAGCAAGTTTGTTTTCCCTCGACTTCGTCACGGGAAACATCGAGTTTCGAGAGAAAACAAAACTTGCTGTTTCCCGGGGATGCAGTTATTAAGTGTTTTATTATATAGAAAAAAGAAAATTCGGTGTAAAAATAGTCCGCCGAAATTTCTCGCTCTAGCGACGTCTCCGGCGCGGGCAACAATTTTCATTGAAAATTGTTGCCCGCTTGACTTTACCACGTGACCATGATAGAACCAATCAGAGCGCGCGCTTAAATAAATACGAGCTATAAAATAAACTCTCTTGTCGCACGAGCCGTTTCCGCTGCTCGCCGCAATGCCACCATCGCCATGTTGTGACATAATGATCAAAACTCGTTTTATTTCAGGCCATTTTAGCCGCGAGGTGCAGCTATTTCGAGGCCATGTTCCGTTCGTTCATGCCGGAAAATAACACAGTGACCGTAAGTATTTGTTATTAAACACGAAAGGCCAATGAAGAGGCCGTAAATTACGAGGTCGTTACTGCTAGAAGTCCCTATTTTGGCGAGAGTCGTTAATGCCGAAATCCGACCCGCAAGAGGAGCACCGAAGGCGCGACGAATGGGTGTGAAGTGCGAGCGAGTGCCTTCGGGCGAGTGCCTTCGACACTTCGCGCCATTCGTCGCGCCTTTGGCGCTTCTCTGGCGGGCTCGGGTTTTGGCATTAACGACTCTCGCCAAAGTAGGGACTGCTATAAGTCTATTACTTTTCGTGCGCTTTGTGTTGTCGTCGCCGCCGTTGTTTGTTTGTTGTTTATCTGTAAGAGATGGGAGTAGCATGTCTCTTGACAGGGTTCCCACGGGTCAGTTAATACCTGAAAAGTCGTGGATTTTAGAAATGTCTAATCTCGGATATTTTTTTTTGTTTTTGGCGCGAATCCCGGCACGTCGAAAACCCGCCAACTTTTTCCCGTGTTTGCGTTTGTTTCGTTATGAAAGTCATTTTTTTTTTCAAACGTCCCTGAAAAGTGCTGGAATTTTTAAAGCCTGAAAACGTGGGACCCTGCCCTGCTCGTTCCGTTTGTAACAATGGTTTATTTGTGGGACTTGTCCCAGGATTAATGGATTAAATAGTTAGTCCCCGCGACCGAACGTTTTACGTCCGAAAGTATACCTGTGGGACTAGTGTGTGCCCCCCGCCTGGTGTCAGCACATGGTCGATACCGGTATCGTAAGCTCTAAACATGTTGTGCTGTTTATCTTACAGATAACTATCGGAGAGACTATACCTTCTCGTAAATCATTCAACTCCTTGCTGAAGTACATCTATTACGGTGACGTCATCATGCCACCAGAAGACTCCTTGTATCCTTAATAAACCATAGACGAGAAAGTACGCCATACAGCTGTAAGCCCGCCTCTTTATTTCATAGATCTTTCGACCGAACCGGTCCTCCTCAGTGATGAGCAACTAAAATCAGAGACTGATGGAAAATGTAGTAGGGCAGCGATATACCTTATAATGGGATCCCTGTGTGCAAACCACAGGGATCCACCCTATTAAGGCCAAATGGCTCATACGATTTTAGCCTATTAATCCACAAGCCATGTTACTCTCCCCACCCCACCCCACCCCACCCCACCCCTCCCCTCCCTCAAAGTACATCTTTCACAGGATATCACCTTGAAGATATTATACATTTCATGCATAATAGCTCTATGGCTACTCAAAGTTTTGCCCGCTCCTCGATTCTTCCGACAATCCCATGCGCGCAGATAAACAGGCAGATTTTAAATAATTATTTGATGGAGTTTTTGTAAGTAATCAAGGCCGGGGTAAGTGCAATCAGCCGTGGCTGAATGTCGGAGTCCGAGCCTGACTATTCAGTCTTGCCGAGATCTTTTACTCGTGATATCACAAAGCAGTGTTTTTGACAAATCAACGTTCATTTCGGTTTTTAACGGTTTTTATGATATCAAGTAATTTTCGCAGGGCGACGGCACCCTTAAGATATGGTTGAGCTGCCACGACTTTTGTAGTATACAACAATACATAGCACGCGAGGCGACACAGGGAATTTCTGCAGAAACCCATCCGTGGGAAAAGCTGAGTTTCCCAAGTGTTCGGAACGGACATGGATAGCCATTGGAAATCCGAACACATTCTTCTACCATGGGAAATTCAGCTTTTCTCATGGATAAGTTTCTGCAACCTTACCTTTGTATAATCTATGGGTCGCGCGGCTGGCAAGTAAGTTAGAGACTAGAAAATGCGATTTTAGACAGAGCATTATGTATAATGATATTGGTACTTTGTGTCTTGGCTGTTGGATGCTTCCTCTAACTTGGCAATTTACTAGGCCCCTTCGAGACCCTGTAACACGTTCATGCTTGTTTGACTTGCCGAAAATGCTGAGTATTTTTAGTAAAATACACGAAAAAGTCCTAAAAAAGGGAACACATTATTCCCAAATTGGCAATTGTCCTACGAGCTACCTCCTGTCTATTATTACCTCCCCTGCTTATATTATTACCTCCCCTGCCACTGAATGACTGCATGTTTTCTTTGTCTTTGTAGAGGTTTTTTTATTGCTTAAGTATGTCACGGGCTCTAAATTTGATTTGTTTTTGTTTTCTTAGATAGTTTGAAATTTTGACAGTAAATATTATCTTTTTGAAAAGGAAAGGAAAAAAAATGTTTACCTTTTTAAGTATTTCAAAAAGATGATTAAATCCCCGCGGCCAAGGTTATAGATAGTCATAACAAATAGCTCTAACGAAGTAAGCAACCCACATTAGGAGATCAACGAACATTTTGTGCAAGAAGGGCGGATTTAGGGGGGTGGGGGGGGGCTTTTTCGGGAGATTTTCCCATACATTTACTGTATTTGCAGTTTTTGGTCCCTATATTATCACTATCCCCCCCCCCCCTGAAATACCTGGATCCAAACATGGGCAGTGAGCCTCGGAGGCTGTTAGCAAGAGTCCAGAGTATGCAAATCACCGGCTCCGGATTCTCGCCAAACAGCCTCGAGCGCCTTATAGCAGGCTATCTAGCAATGAGCAGTCTTTGCTGCGAGGCCTTTGTTAATACATGACCCCTATCTTGTATATTCCAACTCTCCCCGCACTGAAGAGTAGCTAGTTTTGTTTCAACAAGTAATAGATAAAATATGAGTGTCAGATCTGTATGGGAGTTTAGTAATGAATTTTACAAATACATTTATTCCAACTTTCTTAACTCCTTGACTAGGTATCTTTTGTCAGCACCGTTCTTTTTTGGCTTTACAAACAATCGTCTTCAGGTAAGATTTCAATACTTTCACACAAAAAAAATCATTCCCATCATTATATAGCTGTATAAAATCCCAGTCTTATGAATATTTTTCGTACGATTGATAGGTTTCGGACGACTGTTGCTGTTACACTATATTCAAAATAAATCTGCGAAAATTGCGAACTCGACAAGAAGGTTATCTGTAAAGGAAAAAATATGCGAAAACCATTTCGGTTAGACACACAATAGAAGGATTAAGCAGCAATCCATATCAGCAACCATGACATAAGACATTATATGACTAAATAATAAACAGAACAACAGCATTTGAATTTCACGCATTTGTGTTCTCTCTATTCACAATAATTTTCCTCACTTTTTTTCTCTCCATTTTTTTTTACAAATAGTTGCTTCAATCTCCATGTTGATTTTGAATTGGAACTGGCACTGGCTCTTTTGGGGGCAAATGAACCAACTTAAAATGCCAGAATGACTAATATGTACGTATAATATAAAAAATTCTTGCACAACTTGATCCCCGAAAACAAAACATCAATCGCAAAAAATTTGCCACCCCCTCCCCAAATTTCTAATGGTCCAGCCCTAACACGACATGGATCCCATGCACATGACTGTTCAGTTGCTGTACATACTCTGCGAGCAGTGGTAAAGGAAAAACACTGGGGGGCGGGGTACTTGAAGGTTAAAATGGTGGTAGGGATGACCATCAGGAAGCCCGAATTTCCACCCCCCAAAAATACCTGTGAGAAAAAAATCCCACCCTAAAAATACTCCTGTGTTCTAAAATACCTTCTTCAAAGAACCCCTAAAAGTACTGGATCGCCGATTTTAACCCCCCGGGAGGAAAAAGGTCTTGAGAAAGTCTAAGGAAACTACTGCTCGCAGGGTAAGCTGCACAAAGCCTTTTTACCCTTGGATTTGAAAATCGTATTCTAAAATGTTATGAATCAAATTTAAACAGTATACAATCATCATTGGTCAGTCTTTGTCGAAATCGAGAACTTGAGTTCGTACACACCCCTTGCCTTTGATGAGTATCCTCTCTTTGCAAACTTGCACTGTTGCGACACCAGTTTCGCCCGCTGGAGCCTCTAACAACGCTTCAATACTTCGATGATGTATTCCATGTTGGTCTTGGCAATAGCCAAATTTATGCTGATGACCAGAGAAGCTAACTTTCACGCTACGATGCCGCCATAATACCGAAAGCACCTCCTTGTAGTCCCAGACTAGCTCGAATTGATTACCACAGTCGGGATGTATAGGAGTGTGACTGAATAAAATCACCATCTGTTCGTTATTATCGGCATTTGAGAGGACCTCGTCAAGCCATTGCAGTTGTTCCTTGCCAACAGCTCCATTCTCCAACGTATATCGTCGACGATAGCCCTCGAGGCCCTCGCTTGAATCTAAATCCAAGTTCTTATTGTAACGCGTCACCGTTTCCATCGCTTCTTCGTACTTATCAGCCCCAGGATCAAGGGCACTCACCTCATAAGTATCAAGCACCACAAACACGATATCCCTACATTGATCAATCTCGAAGGAACAGTAGAATCTCCCCGGCGTTATCGGTGTCGGGGTCACGCGACGGAATCGAGAATTTGCAAGAAAGTCTTTCGGGCAAAGCGCCGTGTTTGCGAGCTCGGTTCTCGAGAGGTTGTAAAGCTCGTGGTTGCCTATTACATGGACGATTCCGATGTCTTCTTTCAACTGACCGAAAGCGTGCAGCACTTTTTTTAACGCGTCGCAAGTTTCAGGTTTCGTGCGAGTGAAAGAATCAATAACATCACCGAGTTGAATCACAAATGACAAATGCTCGCATTCGTTCCATTCAGTGATCGCTTCTTTTAGTGACTTCAGGCTTGACCTGTATCTTCTCGTTTGTCTATCTTCAGCGTCTGTATACTGGACGTCTGCAACGAGCGCGAAAGTTATTGTCGCCATCTTCCACCGCCGACCTCAAATACTGAAAACACAACAAACTTCGCTTATACATATTTATAAGTCCAAAACAAAGAGATCTGATTATCTCAAGGATTATCTGAAAGACCGGTAACGCAATACCAGTAACAGCCAAGTAACGCAAGACGCTGAATTTCGATTGTAAAAATCACTCAGAAAATCACTGCTTGCAACACACTCCCAACTGTTTATTTAGTGTGTACAGTTATTTTTGCTTACTTTTCATGTCCCCCCTTTTCAAGAGGCGCGCAGCTAAGTTATAGTTTTTTGACCAAAGGATGGATCGAAATTCAATAAGAGCCTGTGTCAGCCGCCATTTTGACAGCATAGCAACATACCAAGTCAGCGAAAGCATTCATTTCCATCGGCTTATTAAGAGAATATATTTGTTAAATCAAATCTGAAACTTTGTTTTTAGAAGTTTATTTAGATAGTTCTACGCGTAATTCATCTTGTAACATCGAACGAAAACAATAACAAAGGAGTGGCTGACATGGTCTCTTTAAACGAGTGAGTTCACTTCTTTGTGTCGTTACTTCATTGTGCATTGTCATGGGCCGTATAATCGATCATCAGGAGGTGAAATTTTGCCTACAGCGTTCTGTTTTAATCTGACAGTGCTCTTTTCTCTTTTGCAGGCCTTTTGCAAAGAAAATCTAGAGAAAAACGTCTCCTTTCAGAATGTTGTCGAGGTAGGTAAAATGCGCATCATGGCCGAGTCTTGCGAACCCAGGGAATATTTCAAACAACGCCAAAATACGGGGCCTACAACGAGCACTCCCTCCTAAAATGCGTTTTAAACGGATAATTTGGCTGTTTACAGGTGTTTCTGTTTTGTAAATATGTTCCATATTGCCAGAATTTCATTTTACATATAACAAGTAAAAAAGAACACTAACATACACACATAGGCATCAGTCTGGCCAAGACGGAACGCTAGAACAGTCTATTACCCGTGCAGTTCGACAACCATGGACAGCTGTTTCGTCCTTGTTAGGACTCATCAGCATGGCAAAGCCGGGGTTTGCCTCTGTAAACTTCATCGGCAAAACAACCCGCAGACTATTCCCTTAGTTAATGACGCTTGTGGCGCTTTCAGTATATGTGTTGTTTCTATGAATTATTTTTGTAGATTCTTGAGGCTGCTAACAGAATTGGTGCAGTTGACATGAAGAAGCACGCCCTTGAAATTATCGTCCATAATTTTCCTAAGGTTGGTTTCACTTTTTGTGACGTGCCACCTGTTTTATACATGATGTTTGATTTGTGACTTCATCCGCTACGGTAGAGTACGTTGTACTTGACTACCTTCGTCGGTGTTCCGCCGTGTACGAACCATTCCCAGAGGACACCTTTGTGTTCAGCTCTCCTCTCATCATGATTCGTTCTACCAAATAAAGGAAGCCATTGTGACGGAGCTTGTAAGTTGTTTGAGGTTCGTACACGGGAGAACAGCCCTTCGCGTCTGATCAACGTCATGGGGTTAAGTGTTCTGCCAGGTTGATTTGCCAAGGAATCTTGTCTTACACTTGTCTTCTCTTCAAATAGCGGAATACAATTTAGCATTTTCTTTGCCCAGACGACAAGGTGAAGATATATCCATATTCTAACAGTTTTCTGAGAGATTTCTTTCGAAAACAACATGAAAAACAGAGGGAAGAATTCCATCTGCGTATTTCTTGTAGCTGGTTTGATATAAGCTTAATTCTGATTGGCTGATTCCGTTAGTAGTTAGAGGAAAATGAAAGCTTCATACTGCCTCGTATCAGGCGCGTTCTGGCGATTTTCGAGGCGAGAGCGACTGGGAGCGAACTAGCGCGAAAGGCCTAATGGGAAGGGCAAGGTTTGCAGCGCCGAGCCTTCCCATGATGCATTACGCGCCTCGATAATTCGCCGTTGGTGTGCCTCCTTTCGTCGAGATTCGCCGTGGGGATTTGCCTTTTTTCGACACACCTGAGACGCCCTGGGTATACGAGGTAGAGCTTCGTACTGATTGGCCCGTGATTCTCAAGCAGGAATTCCCACCCCGCGTGACGTTGGTCAGACGCGGAGGTAGAAAGTGTAACGTACCCTACCGGAGGGGATAAGAGACATTCTTTCTACTTTATTTTTGCATTTTCCAGATTGCAAGGTCTTCTACTCTTCGAGGACTAAACAGGGAGATATTACTAGAAATATTAGACGCTATTGCAGACTACATGAATGAAATAAGTATAGGATAACGCCACGTTCATGAAAAATTCTAATGAAGTTTCGCGCAGAGGTAAGGCTCAGCTCACCTTCCCCTGCAGAGATAATCGAAGATAACAAGGAACATCAGCAAATCGAACGCAAAGCACGCTGCCAAATATTCGGAGGCGAATCTCGCGAATATCTTTTCCCGAAACATCGGTAAATCCATCCAAAATATGTTACATTTTTCCAAGATGAAGTTACAGCTGTTTCAGGTAACACGCGACTTCGCCGTTGCCGCCAGAGTTTGGCAGTTGGGTTTTCTGTGCCGTCCATCAATGCAATCCCTGGCCGTGTGAGCCAATCATATCCTTACTCAGTGCATTCCATTGGCTTCCCTTGCGAGACATGTCACGACAGAAGCCAATTCACTGCACTAGGCGAAACTAGGCAAGGATCTGATTGGCTCACATGGTTTGATTGACTACACATTCCGCTCGTTATTTCATCCCAACCGGAATGTTTTGTACCATTGGACACTGATCAAACCAACCTGTTTTCCTTGACCAATGGTAACCCAAGTCTGCTGGCAGGCGGTTGCTGGGTGTTTAATCGTGTTTTGCCGCTGGCCCCCGGGACCAAGATCCAATATGGCGCCGATCAGCGAACGGACCGGGTTTTCCGCGATTGTAAATAGGGATAAATAATGATAAAATAGAACAATAAATTATAGAATCCGCGCACTTTATGTGTCTTTGGTTTTAGCTAAATAGTTCTTCAGATTCGCTCGCCCATTGATTTAGGGCTCCATGCAGGTGTAAAGGGTATTTGGGCCCTCGGACATGTCCTTACCAGCCAACTCCCAACTTTTGACCAATTTTTCGAGCAACATTTAAGAAACATTTATTTTTTGACACAACTGATCGAACCACTGCTGTGTTTATTGTTCGTAAAATTGAAAGGAGAGGGCGTTGAGGAGGTCATGACTATAAAACCGGATACCGTGTGCAAAACATAGTCGAGAACCGAATAACATAATAATAATAATAATAATAATAATTTTTTAAATAATAATTAAAAAAAAAAACTGTTATTACAAGTTATTTCACATTATTAATCGAATTGTTAAAAAATACTATTTACATGATAATAATAATAATAATAAAATGATAATAATAATAATAATTAATAAATAATATTAGTATAATTACTCAAGCGATTCCGCGCGCTGATTGGTCGAGACGTTCCGAATATTTTGCTTTATTATTCAGCACATCGATGCACTGCCCAAATATGGTCATTGGAACGCCAATAGCTGTCTTCTGTACATGACAGCTATCCTGCGATATCCGTCTCTGAGGAAAATATGATGTTTTGAGCTCGTAAATAATACACAAAAGTCATTTTTTTCAAGGGTTTTTGTGCTATCGATGTGCTGAATAATAAAACCATTATCCTACTCGATTTTGCAGAATATGGTCTGATTTTAGCCAACTCGGGAATTCGTCCCTCGTCGGCTAATGCACCAGTCAATTGACAGCCCCGCACCCCCCCCATTCGCGCATTAGCGGGGTACTAGCGGGGCTTTCGTACAGAATTCACACTACATTACTGCCCCGTTGGACGGGAGATGCACTTTCTTTCACAGCTTCCACACAGTACATCGAGCGGGGAGTCACTCTCTTCCCCGGGACACAATACAACAGAAACCAGCCCGCTTTCCGGGCTGCTTCACCTCCATATGAACACCCCTTTACTTCACAAAAGACACGACAAATACAGATTTTTGTTACTTGAATTACACGTATTAAATTTTAATCTACACTAGCGAAAGTACATGCAAGTAGAAAAATATGGTTTTATTACGCTTTGCGATCGGCTACGGCTGCATTGAAGACTGGGCACCATTGACATGACTCTTTTCAGTGAGTAAAAATCGTTTGTGTTATCTTCTAAATTCATTGGGCAAGGAGCGCATTCACTCTTAATTATTACCCTGGGGACGGTGCATTCATCTCTCAGATTGTCCCCGCAAACCGAGGCGCTCACTGCCTTTCATTTGCCAAAAAGTGAATGCCCCGCTAATGCGCGAATGGGGGGGTGCGGGGCTGTCAATTGACTGGTGCATAAGTATCAGACGATATTCTGCGCAATCTCGCAGGATAATGGTTAAATATTCACCCATAGGTGAATATAACATTGAAAGTATTGGAGATTGCGCGCGCACTTATTACGAGAAACTAAAAGAAATACCCCTAAATCCGATTTTTTTTTGTCAAAAATCTTAAAAGTCGCTTGAGTAATTATACTAAAACAATTAGTTTACGTCGCCTTCGGCGACTAATTGTTAAATAATATAATGATAAGAAAAATTATAATACAATAATAATAATAATGAATAACTTTATTTAGACACGTGTCGTCTAATGAGCTGCAGAGCTCATTCAAAATACGAACGTGTATAAGTGGTATTTATAAAACGAGCTGGAGTGTTTTATCGGGATGCGAGTTTCATAAATCACTTCTGGAATTTATATTAGAAGATGCGGAAATTTATAACTTGAATTAGTCAATACGAAGTTAATTTTACGAGTAGGAAGGACTAGGCGCTATACATAGTGGTACGCCGTCATGAAGTCAACTAAGGAACTAGTCATCTACCGCAAACATGCTTTTCACTCTGTTTTTCATACTTTTTTATGTAGCACCCAAAGGCAAAATCGGCTAGCACAAAAATCGATAGCACAAAAAAAATCCCAGAAATGATTTACTTTTGCGTAAGTTGACGAGCTGAACACAGGATGAATACAGCTATTGGCGTTCCTATGACCATATTTGGGCAGTGCATCGTTGTGCTGAATAATAATTTTATACATTCGTGCACTCGGTCGGATCGAGTGAGAAAAAATTGTAACCACCCAAAGGAATCATCATGATCATTTCAATAATTTGGTGGCAACAAGATGTAAACACCGTTAGCCGATTTGGTCTATTTTCGCGAAAGCTGAACTACCGCATGTTTTATCTCGCGGTAGCTTTCACAATGTCTATAACAAATGCGTCAATTAAGAAATACAAAATACCTTTTCACAAAATCTGTAAACATTAACACCGAGCATTTATCGCTTTCAAATCTCGCAAAATCTCAGTCATTTCATGCACCGAGTGAACGAAAAATCAACCGACCGTGTAAAGCGCGCTGCGCTAAGGGAGACTGGGCTCCATTGTTTAGGAGACAGCAAGTGACAACACGACACAGCAACATGGCTGAAACTACTGTGGGCAAGCGGGGGTGAGTGCAGAAAAAACGCCGTTATATTCCTTAAATATTTAACTTATCTCAAATATCAAATATTTAATCATTTTTTTCTAGGCTCAAACTGCATTCTATTATCGAGAAACTCTCTGAGCAGTGCGGGCGGACCAGTCCAAACTCTCAAGTAAGTCGATACTGCACAACTACGGCAGAGAACTACTTTAAACTCACTACATGCAAATTTTGCCTAAAAACCTAGAGAAAACGTCATTTGCATTAGTGAAATTTTCTATTTACTTGGATTTTCTGTTTGGGGTAATTTATTTCAGTTTTCTGGAGTAAAAAACTTGGTTTCTCGGTGATTTAAGGTGGCAGTGTACACGAAGCAATCCTGAAATCCAAGATGGAGGGCGCGAATAGCCACCTTAATTACGTATGGCTGTATTTTATTTGCATTATAATGATTATGTTTGTGAGCGCACCGTTTGGTAAATTTATCTCTTTTATCTTGGAATTAAATAACAACAAGTATTTCTCTGTTTTGAATTTACATACTGTGATACTGAATATATAGAGGATATTACACGGTGGCGCGAAGATATGAATTTTATTTTCGAGTGGCAAGAACAATATTTTACGAACGAGCGCAGCGAGTGAGTAAAATATTGTTTTTGACACGAGAAAATAAAATCCATATCTTCAAGCCACCGTGTAATGTTCTTTTTATTATATGGATAAGAATTGACATAGCGGCAAAACATAACAAATTGAACAACTCACTTGGTAAAGTCGAAAGTGTTTAGTTGTGAAATGCTCCCTCAATCTTTCTGGTTCCCAGTGTCGTTAAGAACTAATTTCCATTTTTGTGTTGCTGTAGCATTCTCTGCCATAGTTGAAATAAGGTTTTTCTCGTTAGAACTAGAACAAAACTTAGTTTTGTAGCTTAAAACTCGAGTGACCGAGCGAGATATCACTGCAGACGAAGGTGAGGAAAACAACACTGCAAACGTGCACATCCGGGACATGCGGTACATAACTTTTTCATATTTTCACTAGTGAAGATATGGAAAATACGAGTGTTTTAGTTTCCGGTAAAACACTGGCATCCATATAATAAAGTAAATTATTGCTTTATTTTTAAGAGCTATACAGAGTTTCTACATTTATTGTGTATGTTACACAGTTTATTTGTCCATGTTGGCTAGCAAACACAAAGTAATTATTTTGTATGTATTTTCAAGATTAGTTTGAATGTGTTTTCATTTGGCAAATATACCTACCAGAAAACTTAAAGTATATTTGTGCAAAGATCAGTTGTCGCAACAAATAAAACATCTTTTGTGTTCACTTATGAAAAATAAGCTATATATTTGTAATATATGTTTTTACAATTTTATGGGAGAAATATTGTTCAGGGGAATTAAATTTCATGATAATGGTTATCATCAATTTTTTTTTTCTTACTGTAAAATCCTGCATTGCATAATCATGAAAGTATAACTAAATCATGAAATTATAACTAAATGGAGGCTATTAACATTTTTTCCTTTATTATCATGTACTATAAAAAATGCATGGGGGTATTTCATAAACTTTATTGCAAGTCGGATGTGAAGAGGATTAAAGAACTCAAGGGTATTCAATTTTCATGTCATAACCCTTTGCTGCCTGACCATTTGGTGTGTTTCTTGTTGTTGCGTTTTATGATTTGATTCCTGTTGGGAATCGCTATTCTTTTATATACCACTCCTTAACAGTGGCTGTTCACTTGACATCACACATTCCTGTTATCAACCCATAGGTGCGATCCTCCTCCATACAGTTGTTAGTCATTACTGTATAAAGTAGAAATAATTTCTATTTGCCTGAGCGGAGCAAAAGAGAATAGAATAAAGATTATAAAGAAAATAATGATCATTAAAAATTCTAGCTTAAAAGCGAGCAAAAAAATGAAATATGGTTTATTAAACATTTGTCAAGGACATTCATTGGGTGGCAGATCCAGGGGTGGTGCTGGTGGTGCATACCCTGGATACCCTTAGAACATCCATTATACAGAACTTTAGTTGAATGTGTGGTTCCAGAAAATATCCATCTGTTCCCCCAGTTTACCTGACTTTTACCATACAAGTACTGTATTTTCCTTTGGAAATTCCAGAGGGGTGGGGGAGTCACTCACACCCTTCGGGGGGAGGGGGGATGGCTATTTTCTGGAACCACACAATAGTTTAATCCTTCAAAAGGGAGTTTTTGTTGGCCAGGATTTTAGTTCTTGGTTCCAATAGCCACAGGCAATCCAATGATAAATCTTGACTATTTTGCCTTTTTGGTTTTGTAACCAGCCTTCAGATAATCCTCTGAAGATTTCACAAACTGTGAATTTTATAATGTCAAATGTTATGTAAACTGTACAATATACTTTACATTTTCTTTGCAAATTTTTTTTGTGTGTTTTGTATAACAGTTATTTTGAGAGGAAAACATTTCCAATAATTTCATTCTAGAGTATTAGTTTTTAAATCTATGAGAATCTTTTTTTCTTCAGGGTGAACCAAGTATAGAGGTTGACACAGAAGCTGTTATTGAAAAGTAAGTTAAATATTAGACTGATTTGGCAGAACGTCCGTAACAAAAGAGGAATGTCCTTTTTAATTCAGCAGTGAATCCCCTCTCCTGATGTGCTGAGCATGTCTGGAAACTCAAAACCCTAAACAAGCTATGGTATGTAGGTGAATTGAAGTGGGCATAGCAAATAGAAGGACACTTCTCTTTTATTTACAGACGTTCCTCCAAATAAGGGATGTTACATCTCTCTTTGTTCTATAACAAATGTCAACTTTTGCATAGAGTATTCTTATAAGTAGTCCTCTTGATATTGTAATTGGTGCTTATAGAACCTTGTGTTGAAGCTAGCCAAAACAATTTAAGTTTTGGATTTAGATTTTTTTAAATTTTACTGAAGAAGGCCGAAGGGTCAAAATGTCTAAGTATAAATTTTTACTGATGGCTATGTGTTGGTCGTTTTGTACCTAGATACTTTTCTTATTGTGTGTTTCCAGAAATTATCCATACCCCCCTACGGAAGGGATTGGAAATTCCGTAGGGTAGGGGGGGTCAATTTACCTGATCTTTTCCATACAAATACTGGATTTTTCTTTGGAAATTCCAGAGGGGTGGGGGTGGGGTCACTTTTCAACACCCTTCCATTGGGGGGGAGGGGGGGTATGGATATTTTTTGGAACCTCACATTCAAGTTTTCTACAAAATGGCTGTGAATCAATTTTTGATCCATGTAGCTAGATAAGTCAGTTGGCCTGAGGCATTTGGGCTTTTTGATTCCAATTTATATTACAGATGTATCTAGTCATTGGATATAAGGTCAATAATACATATTATTATTATTGATTGCGCTCATTCTTAAAATATTGTTCTTGCCACTCGAAAATAAAACTCATATCTTCGTGCCACCAGGTAATATTTATTATTATTATTTTATGCAGTGCATCTAGTAGGAATAGTCAAGGTTGAGAAAATTGGAGAGTGTATTTTTAATATTATAATTATTATTATCTTAAAGGTTTTAAAAAATAAAAATCAGATGTTCTATTCATAAATTATTAATGACCTCAAAAAGTTTTCTTTTTATTCTTTTGGATAACACCAAATACAAGGCAATCTCTTTCAAGTTATCTAAACTAGAAATTTATTTTTGTCACAATACTCCTGGAAGATTTCATCTTGATCATGGTTCTTGTTTCAATAGTCCTCATGAACAAGTGGGAGATTCAACTGGTCTACAGATCCGTAATGAAGAGTGTGAAGTGATAAACATTGAGACAGTTGATGTTGCCCCAGTTGTAGTCCATATTAACAGTGGTGGTCAAGTTAAGAAGAAACGAGGCAGGCCTCCAAAGATAAGGAATGAGGCTGGTCAGGGAATGCCTGTGCTTGTTCAAGTTGGGGGTGCTCCTAAATCAAGGAAAAGGGGTTGGCCACAGAAATCAGGCATTGCCATCCAACAGAAGGCTAAGAAGCGAAAAGAAGTTTCCCTGAAGGAAAAAATAGATCGTTTGATAGAGAAAAATGATGTAGCCCTGGGAAGAAATGCAGTGAAGAAAGTCACAAAGAAACCAAAACGTTCCAAAGTACAGGAAAAAAATGATCTGTTGAAAGAAAAACTACATAAAAATATCAAGAAGGATGTCAAGTTAGTTAAAAGGCAGCCAGGGGCCAGAGCGGAGGACACCATAAAGAGAAAGAGAAAGAAGAAGAAGGGAAAAGATATAGAGAAGGGAGCACCTGTAGAAGAGATTTGTATAAATGTGAATGCCTTGATGGCTGTGAATGCGGTGCAACTACCACCATCAGGCCAACCCAAGCCAAAGGGCTCTACACAGTTAGTACCACTTATAAGTCGAAAGGACAATGTGCAACGAGTGGATGATGATCTTTGTATCAATATTAATGCACTGATTTGTACAACACCTCAGGTGGATGACATTGATGTTGTCAATGTTAACAAGACCCCATCTCCTACATCTCCTGCTCCCGCAGAGGCTGAAAATCGTGGTGGGAGCTGCCGCTTGTGTTGCACACCTGTTAGTGGTATAGATGAATTCTTGGAGCATTTCAGAGATGCTCATCCAGGTTGGTAAAACATAAATATGTATCTTTATAGTGTCAATGTATCTAGCTAATTGTTGGGAACAATATAGCAAACAAGGAATATAAAAATTGGTTAAAACCTGCTGGCTACACTGTACATGCAAACAAATCCGACCAGTGGCTAGAGTGGACCTTGAAACTCAGTACTGATTCTCCCGATTGCAAGTTCAGGGCCCTAACCATGTTGCCTCCCTAGCTACCCTTTTTTTTTTGGGGGGGGGGGCATATGCGTAAGTGCATAACTACGATCTGACTGAAATGTCGCACTGCCTTGAAAATTCACGCCACTGTCACACCCACAAACGTCTGAGACTCGGTAGACTATATTCGTCCGTGATTTGTCTAGATTGCGTAACGCTTCTGAGCACCCTTAAGAAACTTGCTCCAATTAGACATTTAACTGCGAGATGCAGACTTGATAAATAATTCATTTCCTTTTTCTAATTTCTTTCACTTTGAGTTCCAATTTGAGCTGTCAGTTTTGGAAAAGAGGTTTTTTTCCACTCTTTCTCAGCATATTAAAAAGAAGATGTTGATGTTGATTTTCTGAGAACAAAGTATTTTTTTCTCTGTCTCTGCCCTTAGAATGCATCAGAAACTATGTACCAAAACCTGGCCAGGGGCAGTCATCAGAAAAAGAGGGCAGCGAAACTGCAGCCAACAAGAAAGATGAACAAGAAGAGGAAGAGTCTGAAGAGGACTGGGAAAGCGACGAGAGTGTCGAGTTTACGGAGCCCAATGACCCAGATTTTGAAGAGGAAATCGGGGAAGCTCTAGGAGATGAGGATGATGCTGAATTCCTTAGGGCCGCAACAGTTCCGTCTTCAAATAAGCGGCGACGGAGCACGAGGATAGCGGCTCAACATAAGGCTAATATGGAAGAGGCGCCGGTTGAGGTATCATACTTACCAAACGGGAAGAGCGCGCAACATTCACTGGGAATTTCTGCAAAAAGTTACCAAGGCCGTAGCTAACATCTTTTGTCTGTTGGGGGGGGAGGGGGGTGCAAGCCTTGGTCGTCATTTGTTTTTGCTGGGGGGGGGGGGGGGGGGAGTCAAGCAGGTTTTCCTCACAAGTTGACACTTAAACTTTTACGTCGCTTGCAGGCAACTGCCCCGTCTGCCCCCCCCCCCCCCCTGGTTACCATGACACTAAAAATGGACAAACATGTCAATTCTGAATTCTGAACGCGTGTCATGATAAATTCAGCTTTTCTGTAGAAATTTCCTGTGATTGTAGCAGGAAATATGTTTCCTTCATGTTTAACAGTGTAGACGCGCGGGACTAAGATCGCAAGCAACGAATTCAGAGACGCAAAGAAGTGTATATCTTTGCCAGACAAGAAACATTTCATGCATCCCAGACGAGTTCATCGATGTTTCCTAGTTTAGCCACAATACAACAGGAGCGCTACATGTGTCAAGTTTAGCCGCAACTTTAGGTTCTGACTACGTAAACGTAACTCACTTGCAACTATTCCTTGAGACACAAAACCATAGTACTGGAGTAGTGCTTTTTCAAAGTTAGTCAAAACAGGAGTAAATCATTCACGTCGCACACTATCAGAAAAAGGTATTTTGTATTTTTAAGGTGTTTCTGTTAAATCAAGTTTTAAAAGTTGCTGGGAAAAGTTTCCTGTTTTCTGTTCCATTTTGCCCGGAGTGATATTTTCCCAGGAGAACCTCAGCTCCAAATTTTCCCAGCCTGCAAGGGGGTAGATAATGTCTTATTGTCAGCCAGCAGAAAAATGGCATACATTGTATAATAATATTTTGAAAACTTCGTTTGAAGAACGATCAACATTTTCTTCACTGGCACACGAACGCAGTTTGGCGGGGGTAGAGTTCGCCGAATTATTAAACTTCCGCAAATTTCAAAAGCTCACTTACTTCATTTCTCGTCACTTTGCGACTCATTTCGGCTCTCCTAAGAAAGGTCGACTTGTGGCAATTCTACCGAATTATGGAAACCTACGCAGGGGCGCACATTTTATAGGATTTTGCTGAACTAATTCATTGCTGTAATGCCCTACTTGTAGCCTGAAGAAGTCGAGCTCGAAGAAGAGGAGGAGGTGGAGGAAGATATTGAAGTTGATGTCGATGGAGTTAGTGACACTGAGGATCTCGTTATTGACGTAGGCACACCGGAGGAGGAGGATAATGAGGAACATAAGGAACAGAAACAGAGTAAGAGCAAAGACATGCCCAAGAAGACCAAGACTATTTCTTGCAAGGTACTGTATTGGTCAAGGAAGATTTATTTTTTCCTAGAGGGCACGGTAACGAATTCTGCAATCTGATTGGTTCTCATGAAACATTTTTATTTTGACGACTGGAAAGTACCATAAGCCAATCATAGCCTGCTGAACAGGCGCTAGCAGTGGTAACGAGGAAAAAATAACCTGCGAATCAGGCTCTCGTTAAGCGCTCCGTAAAGCCGTTTATAGCGCTCAGTCAACTTAATACAACAATAGGGAGATTTGCGCGTCGTGCCTCGCACGCTTGGCAACTGAGTTTCCCGGTCACGAATTGGGTGACTGGGGCGGGTGCGAGTGCTAGATCCGGCTTTCTGGGACGCCTTTTCGCAGGCGAAGCCAATCAAGTCCTTGCCTTGTTTCTCTTTGCAGTCGACTGGCTTTCTGTCGCGTCGAAAACCCAGTTTACTGCACTAGTCGAAACAGAGCAAGGACCTGATTGGCTAATAGATGGTTTGCCCTGGCGGAACAGAACAAGCATTATCATATCACGTTATGAAAATTCACAGCACGTAACAGCGCAGTTTTGGCTAAAAAAAATACATACATTACGCTATAATGTGCAACCCAAAACAGCTCATTGTATGCAAACTTGTCTAAAAAGTTGTTTATTTATGTTTTCAGTCCTGCGAGGAGATGTTTTATTGGGAGGCACAGTTGTTCTTCCACGTAGTTAAAGAACATCCAGAAAGCGAAGAGGCGCAAGCAGAGGTTTCCGAGGAGAAGAAGAACTTCTGTGACCATTGCAATAAAAAGTTCTTCTGGAAAGAGGCGCTTCGGCTTCATATTGACAAAGTGGTCGGCATATTAGAAGGAACATGGAAACCTAGAGTGGCTTTAGCGGGTAAGAATTGTGATAAAACATTCCTGAAGACATCTTCACCTTTCACAGGGCCAAAGGGCCACTCTAAATAAAATTAGTAAGACGGGGACGGTCATTGGATTTCTCGCCCTTTCGAATTTTTAAAAGTGCTGTTCGCTGCTCCTCGGAATAGACCTCCTCGGCTTGGGCGTAATGTTTTCCCATTTCAGATCACGTGGCATTCCCATGAGTATTCTCTTTCTTTTTCTGCTACGCACCGAAGGATATTTAACAATTATTCCTCAGCCCGAATGGGCTCTGAGTCAATAGCCCATGAGGCCGAAGGCCGAATGGGCTATTGACTCAGAGGCCATGAGGGCGAGAGGAATAATTGTTTAGTCAAATCACACTAGGAGGTCAATTTGTATTGCCAAAAAATGTTTTTGTTCTGGTCATTTGCCATTTTCTGGCTTTCAAATCCGACACTTTTCGCTACTAGTAGGCTATAACTTATAGCCTACTAGTAGCTCAACCAATCAGAATGCAGCATTAATAATAGACCACTAGTGTGATTTGACTAAATGAATATGGAAGCATCCCAAACAAAGAGAGAATACTTATGGGAATGCCACGTGATCTGAAATGGGCAATACATTACGCCCAAGCCGAGGAGGTCTATTCATGGCTTCTTTTATCCTTTTCCTCCAATGAACAACTTTTACGATTAACAATAGCAAAATACAGGATTAAGTAATCGTCCATGCAAGAAGGAACCGAAACTCCATTGTTCTACGGCATTCAGGGTTCCCCACATAGGATGTGTTCCATTCTTTTACCACAGAAAGTTGTCATGACTAGTAACATAATACATGTGAAACAATTATTGATTTCGACTTGCTTGAGAAAATATGGCGATAATAACTCTCCAGACCAATCAGATTAAAGAAAAACAAAGGAAAGAGAATCACTATTTTACGCTAGGTTCCCCATATACGAAGTCTTTAAAAATCGTATATCCTGTATACGAGTACCACATGTGCTTATATCTTACCATAAATCCTGAGAAAAGTCTTTCTTTCATGGTAATTTGACCAATTGTTGTGTCTAAACCAATGAAATCGCCGATATTTTCAATAGAAAATAATTGCATTCCAGCATGCTCTGCCGTTATCTTGGGTAGTTCTTATACGGACCATTACATAAACTCTTACACACAAATTCAAAGCTTAACAGAGCGAGCAGGTAGGACTCCCTAACTGCTCTTTCTGTTAAAGCTTTGACACCAACTAGTTCTGGTCTTGTTTTGATGGGCGCACGAAAAGGATTCTGGGAGTAGTGGTATCAAATGTAATAAAGGCATTCTCCAACCCAGAGCAACCCAAGGCCCTCAAATGGATGTCCCCAGAGCCTCCCCTGCGAGCAGACGAGCCGGGAGCTCTGGGTTCGAGAATGTAATAAAGGGAATTGAGAATTGCAGTGAATATTGCGCGTTTGACATACCGCGGCAACGCAACAAAATGTTGCGTTGCGAGTTGCAAAAAAGTAGATTTGATTTCTATTTTTCGCAACATTGCGCACAAAATTGCTGCGTGTATGTTTCTGCAACTCGCGAGGCAATGTTTTCTTCTTATTAGCCAATCAGCACACACCATTCATTCTTACGCTGGCTATATAATTTTTATAATTTGTAACATCCCACGGCAACTCGCAATGTTTTTTTTATTCGTCATCGTTGCGTTGCGAGTTGCAAGAAAAATTCCCTGGTGTGACATGGCCTTTAAACGCTAATGGTAATATTTCTCGTTTTTTATTAGCATTAAAACCGGAAAAGCCTCCCAAACCGTTAGTCTTCAAATGCAACATCTGCAAGCGGCAGATGAAGAGCAAAGGAAACCTCAACAAACATCTGAGAGTTGCTCACTCTGACGAGCGGCCCTTCAAGTGTGAAGTGTGTCCCATGACGTTTAAGGATAAAGAATACCTCAGACGACACAAGGTGGTACATAGTGGCGAGAAAAACTATAAGTGTGACCACTGTGGAAAGCTGTTCGCACATAGAGGTTTGTACATAATCTACGCATTACTCCCTTTTGAGAGAGAAAAATGGTTTAAAACGGGAAGATCTCCAGATACGCATCCCCCTCCCCCGCGGTTCTAGTACTAGTAGCCCTACTGACAAATCTGACTCCAGATACGCATCCCCCTCCCCCGCCTTTCCAAAAATCTGATGTCCTCCGAGCAACGAGATTATGACTGAGGTCGGAGGACGCTTGCTCGAGGTTATAAACAGATCACATGTCCATTAACAATTAACTATCATTACCTCATCAATAATGATTAACCTAATGCATTGCTTTGACTTTTGTTTTTACATGATTCATTGCATTGGAAAGAAATTCTACTATGACGTGTTTTCTCGCTTTTATAGCTTTTTGGTATCGAAAATGGCGGTGAATCAGTGCGTTATGGGCAAGGTGCTCACTGCTGCTCAACGTTGAAGTGAAGTGATCAACTTGCAGTTGATATTTCGTCAATGAAAATTGCGCCAAGCGCTGTATACCGACAAGGCTAGTTCCGTTGCCGTAAAAACGACACCCTCTTTGCTCACCCTTACTCCCGTGAACACGAAACCTCGTTCATATTTTAGGCATAGTCAGAAGTGCATAACCATAAGTGTCCATCTTGGTATTAGGCGCGCGCGCATGTCTCGGGTGGAAAAATCTATTTTTAGAAACGCCACACAGGAAACCCACGCACGATTCTGGTTATGTACTTCTTGTCTGGTATGCAAACCTCGTAACATGTCAATATTATTCGTTGTAGGAAGTTTAAAATCCCACATCATGATCCATACTGGTGTTAGACCCCACAAGTGCCAATACTGTGAGATGGGGTTCATCAGTCGCCATGATCTACGCGTTCACGAGAACAGACACACGGGAAACTTCCCCTACAAGTGTAATGTTTGCAGCAAGGCTTTCCCCAAGTCTTACGGCCTCACCATGCACATGTTCTGCCATTCCACCGAGAAACCCCATAAATGCGAGGTACGTAATTTCCGCTTTTTCTTTTTTTTTATGCGGATCTTTAATTTCGCGTAAATTTAATTTGTCGGCACATTTCGCGCGTCTTTGACTTCGCGCCCTGGCCGAGAAATTTAATTTTCAGGAAATTGGTCATTCTATGTCTTTACTTTTGCATGTTGTCTCTTTTTTCTACAACAATTTTGCTCATCAAACATTTTAACAAAAGCAAATACATATACTCCTCAAAAACCACTGTCATGGAAGGTACAAACCAATTATCTTGTGGACTTGTTCCCTACCAGTCATCTACCTTATAGTTCTATTGCATGGCCGTTTTGGGAGAGTTCAATACAATTGTCTATTAAATTTCGCGACAACAAAGTTCGCGCTCTTCGTGGATAATTTCGCGATTTAAAATAAATTGCAATCGGTTTCAGGAGATGTTAAAAAATCCTATACCCCATTCACACCGGCGCTTAAACTAGTTTAAATTCAGGTAGTTTAACTCAACTGGTCCTTTGGTTCTATAGAGGTGCTATAGAGCTCACAACAAAATTTGCTACATTTGCTATCCGTCAAGTTCCCCACGGGGCGATGTTTGTTTCAGGCGCGCAATACAAATGTTTAATTTACATCCCCACCGTCCGTGCGCTGTATGTCGACAAATGAGGCCAGTTTTAGACGCCGAACTTAATTCTGTTGCGCTAAATTGACCTGGTTTATTAGCTAGTAAAAACAAGTATTTTCGATACGAGTGAATTTATGAGGTTAATAGCCTGTCAGGTGAATGGAGAAGATCGCAGCCCTGATTTTAGGAGCGCTGGAAGGATTCAAAATTGTAATTTAGTGCGGCAGTAGCACCGCGTTGGCACGGCAGATAGTGCCGTTCCTAATGTAAATGAGCTCGAGACAATAGCTCTGACTAACTGAACAATGGGAAATTGACATTTAGTGCGACAAGAATTAAGTTCGACGTGTAAAACTGGCTTGAGATACATTTGGCAAACAAACTGCAAAGAAGGCGCCCTGCATCCTGGTAGTTATGGGGCATGCCAACATGGCATTTCTGAAGAGTACGCGAGCGTTTATAGCTCGGAATAATGGTCCACTGTTCTTGCTATTTTTTCGTGTGTGCGTTTGGAGCTCGGAGTGACAAACTCTCAACATCGATCCACACCTTTAAACGCCAGCAATGTTTGCATGACAAGTTGAGGAATTTTTTTGTCTCGTATTTCCAAGCTTTAGTAGTATGGGTTTCACAATGTTGATTTTAGTTTTATTGTTTTTGTTTTTCAATCGCTTTCATTATTATTTAAAAGCAATGTTCTGTTTGACCCTGAACCTTACCGTTTGGCGCAAAATTAATTCGGCGTGCCTGAGACAACGGCGCGAAATCTTCTGCAACCGATTTCCGGAGTTGTAAAGCAGTAAAGCATTTAAAGACGCATTGAATATTTCTAGGTTTGCGGCAAAGGTTTCAAGCGTCGCGATCATCTCCGCCTACACAAGGTCATCCATTCTGACGTGAAACCTTTTAAATGTGACACGTGCGGGAGAGAGTTTAATCAGCATATCTGTCTGCGCAAGCACTTGCCGTGTAGAGAACAGGAGAGGAGGGAAAAAACGAGAGCAAGCGGCGGCCGCGAGGGAGGAGAAGCAGGCGCAAGTCAAACCGAGAAAGCCGAGAGCACCGAGTGGAGAAGCTAAAAATCAAAAAGAAAAGGCAACTGGAGAAGTTAAGAACCAGAAGGAGAAGGGCAATAAAGGAGCTAAGAATCAGAAAGAGAAAGAGAAAGAGAAAGAGAAAAGAAGCCTTCAGAGGAGAAATCAAAAGGAAAGACAAAAGGAGAAAAGGGTAAAGGAAGAGGAAGACCGTCCAAGAAGAAAAGCGCTGTCGCTGAAGAACAAGACGATGAAACAGCTAAAGATAACAGTCCAGACGATCTGGAGGAGACAGAGGGGATTGAAGAAGAAACTTCTGAAAGTCACGGAGCTCAAGAAAGCCGTCCATCAGTGGTCGTCAAAAGAACAAGCACGGCCGATGCGAATGCTGGTAGTTCAGATTCCAGCGAACAAAGCAGTAATGGCCAGGATACAGAGTGTGTCAGGCCACAGCACTTGGATAAGGACCTGGGGAATTATCCAGGAGGTGCTCAGTTGCAACGATCTGGAATGGACGGTAACGGAAATGTCCCCATGAGGCAGTCCCCTAGATTGAGTTCTACAAGAAATGAAAACGAAGAGGGGGCGCAATTTGCACGGGGCACTCAAGGTAAACAGACCTCAAGATTGAACTCCTACCAGAATGAAGATGAAGGGATGAATATTAATAGGGGCCAAAATGATCGCCGTAGTAGCGTCCCAGGGCTGTCATTTGATGCTATAGCTGAGGTCACTAGAAATAGCGTGCCAGGGACGTTTCCTAGTGCCAACGTCAGCTCTGAGGGCGTTTCATCTCGCTACCAAGAACCCAGAGTACCTTACTCGTCCGAGCCTAGGTATGGGCAGTCACACAGCGGTGCTGATCTAATGGGTGTGGCCCAACCTCCACCCCTTCACACCCCGCCGTTACTGGACATGCGGTCAAGCAGAGGGGAACCCACCTCTGGCCACTCCACGGCACCCTTAAACCGCAACTCACCTCTAAATTCCATGAACACCAGGATTAGTAGTCCGAACTCGATGCCGCCGTCGCGCCATACTACCAGCTACCCTCGCGAAATGATGCACCCTCTAAGTCCCTTATCATCAGGGCCTTATTCAACACCTGGAAGAATGTACCAGCAGCCCAGGTATCCAGACCCGTGTATGTTCAACTCCAGCGGGCCCGCCCAGCCCTACATCCCCTATAGCAGTATCCCAGAGGGAACCGCAATGTACCACGGCGGGACAGGACTGGCGATGGATTCCATGCATCCCTCTAGTCATGGCAACCCGGCAGGTCATATCATGATTGACAGACCATATACCCACGACACGCCTAGTGAGCTTAGCAACGCACTCTTCTCCGCCATGGATCCTGATCACCTTGGCAACATGGTAGATCACTCCAATATGTTTTTCCCGAACGCGTAAGCAGTTATGGCCCCCAGTACGGTGGCGTCGTCTTAGCGGATGACAATGACCTTTATTGCTATTCACATATGTCACTAGATATTTAATCGCTTATAATTGCCTTTCGTGCAGAACACTTTCGTACCTAGAGCTCCCGGGCTCGTCACCACGCATGCGCTCGTCACCTCGCATGCGCCGTATACGAAAATTACTTGTAGTGCGTGGAAGTCGTCATTCGTAAGCTCGCGGGGGAGGCTCTGCTGAAAGCCACTGACGCATGCGCGAGATTTAATTCAGAGCCGCTGAGAGAAAGACCTTTTAGGGCATGCTCCGCTCAAAATCAGCCAATCAGCGACGGCCCTCAAATGGATGTCCCCAGAGCCTCCCCTGCGAGCGTACTCCTGGGCACGAGAATGGGAAGTCGTAGGCATAGGTTAAAAAGACGACTAGCAATAGAATTTTGATTTACCCATTCTCGAAATCGCGCCGGGGGAAGCTCTGTAACGTAACTTCATTAACGCATAGTCAATGGAGTGGAATGATTCTTGATGTACACGTATCTCATATATCGAGTATACCTTCAGGCCAGCATGAGATAGATTTTGATATCGTAACAATCTCTTTGATATCGTAACAATCCCAATTTTCGCGTTCTGGGAGGCATGAATTTTTGCGCATATCGAAGTTGAGTTTTTACGTGCTATCTATAAATTGCTAAAATCTGTGCCTTGTATCATGAAATCGTTCTTGTTTGAGCGCAGGAATAAAGGTGAAGTAGTTTCAATACCGTAATGTTTGTTATTGACTTCGCTTACATGAACTGTGTTCGCTAGCGACTGTATGAACTGTGCTTCGCTAGCGACTGTACTACAGTCGCTAGCGAACACAGTTCATTTAAGTGAAGTCAATAACAAACATTACGGTATTGAAACTACTTCACCTTTAATTTTATTCAAATAATTATTTTTAAGCTACCATGGAGCTTTGGGAACCTGTGCGGGTACACTGCTGTCTGCAGACGCAGGGCAAAATCTTTCAAAGGATTTAAGCACCACATCGCCAAACTTCCCTACCAGAACGGGGATCATACACTACACGCCACACGTCCCTTTCGGAAACAAGCTAAATTGTTTAATTTTAAAATTCTCAAGTTGTGTAAGGTGTGTGTGTCTCAAATAAAGATGTGTATGTAGATGCCTCGAATGGTTTGTTCTCAAAGAGCATATTGCTGAAAGAGCAAACATTCCAACCCTTTGACAGATGAGAATTTCCCCACAAACATGTACAAACGCATTTCGCAACAAAGCCACATTTTGCAACAACTTTTAAGAATACTGAGTCCTTCGAATGGTCTTAGCTGAAAGAGCAAACTATTCCAATATACAATCTTTGAGAGAACCCTTTCGCAGACAGAGCCGACACGTTTTTAGAACCCATTTCGCAACAAAGCACATTTCGCAACAAAGCACATTTCGCAACAAATATTAAGATATATAGATGAGTTTGAGACATATGGGTGACTATTTACGAAAATCGTGCTGTTGATCGAATGCCATTATCATCCCACTTCCCCTGACTAGACTTCGTCATCTAATCAGCAACGAGATAGATATACTCCCTGATATTTAACGCTATCAGATCAGGACCGCCCTGTTATTTCACGATATCATAGACTGTTTATCTAAAACTGGAGGACATTGAGACTAAAATTTCTTGAAGACACCAAGACTATTAATTTTATTAAAATAATAAGCAGAAATATTAGAGATTCATTAATAATTGGATTTTAATTAACTTTTACTTTGTAAGCTTTCAGAGTATAAAAGTGTATTAGGGCATGCCTTTTATATTCCTGTACCAGTATTCTTCAAGAGTTTTATCGAAAGATAGTCCGGCGGATTAGAGCAATTTTTCGAGGAAATTGCGCATTTTAGGCTAAAGCCCCAACTTTTTGCCAGGTGATAGTTTTCAATGTATTTTTAAATCGTAGATATGGAGGCACGCAAGAATTCTTTCGTAGCGAAAGCTAGAGAGGTTTTAGAGTGAACTATTGTTTAGCTCAATAGCAACCATTTTGAATGCTTTGTTATTCAAATGAGGTTTAGAACTTAGTTTTGTAAACATTCAAGTTGTTCTCTAGACTACACAGCCATAGCAGCTCAACATTTGCTAATTCTGAACTATGGATTGAGCTGACTGACTTCGGCTGAGCGTCTCCTTAGAGTTTTTGGTGATCTATTAAATGTCACGATCAGTTTACTGTGAATGTTTATAATTTCTATTGTAAAACAATAGTCTGACTGAGGTTTGATGAAATGTTTCAAGAATAACCAACAAATTCTAAAAAAGATCGAGATAATTGGTACCTTATGTGTCAAATGTGTAAAACGAAGCTTGTCTCTAAAATTTTGGCCTGATATTTCTTCCTAGTAGTGTGCTATACTCCATAAACACAAACGATGGAAGATTTCACTAAGTGCCGCAGAGCTCATGAATAACAATAGTCCGGTCAATTTAGCGTTTAACCTGGAAAAAATTGCAACATGGGATTTTTGTACAGCAAATTCTCAGGAACATATGTGAGAAATACGTGTCCAAATTTTGTGAAAATCCGTTCGGGGGAAGTTGGTTAAATTCGGGGTTTCCGTCTCCACGAAGGAATGCCCGTTGTTTTCGGTGGCACAGACAAAGAAAGCGAACAATTCGAAGGGAGGGCTATAGACTGTAGAGCCGTAACTCGGTGTGATATTGAACGAGATATCAAGCAATTTCTTTCTACTGCAGAATGTGATTGCATAGATGTGAATTTTGTGTTTGTTAATAACCAATTCTGCAAAATAATAACAACAAAATGCTGAGTTTTGACAAATCCCATATGATCCTTGTATTTCACGCGTGGTGATACACTAAAGTTTGAATATTATACGCTAAAAGAAATAAAAGAAGTAAACCGATCATAGGCGTTATTCATCGTTCAGAAATTATTTGTTTAAACCGAAAAACCTTCTTAAATCTTCCCCGGTTTCATCTGCACAGTCTATCAACTTTCTCCCAGTTTCTGTGTTTTCATTGTCTAAGTGCCGCCGAAAACAAAAGGCGCCCTTGACGTCGCCGGTAAAACCAAAAATTTAACCAATTTCCCCAGGTCGGATTTCTACGAAATTTGGATATGTTATTCCTACATATGTTTTTGACAATTAGTACCAAAAATTTCCCATGTTGCAATTTTTTCCAGGGTCGGGGTTTTTTCCGTCTAATTTGACCGGACTACAAAGGATTCAAAGATGGCTGCCAATGGCAAAACAATGGTTCACATTAAAACTGTTCTAGCTTTCGCTACGAATAAAATTTAGCGTGCCTCCATATCTTATCTTCAACAAAATACTGAAAACTATTGACATGCAAAGTCTGGAGTCTTTAGCCAAAAGTGCGCAATTTTTACGCTAATCCGCCGGACTAAGATAACAGGCTCCTCATACAGTAACCACGGGGCCATGGTAGTTTGAATGTGTGTTGAATTTAGTTACTTATCCATTCTGGTTTTTGTTGTTGTTAAATAGTGTGCTTCAAGGTTATTATTTCAGGAACATTGTAATTTTGAACAAAAAAAGCTTACTTTATTAAGGTTACTGAGAACCTTCGCGCACGTGTTCAAAAAAAATCATACACGTCCTTAGTTTAACCAAAACATATCAACCTATATATCGTTGGAAAGCTTATAGAATGGACTAGCGAACTATGGCAAAAAGAAATATTTTTTCATAATTAGAATTTTTTTAAGGTTTTATTAAAAATTCGGGTGTATGATTTTCAAGAGCTATCGCCGCCGAACTGCTCGACCTTGACTCCCAAGTAACACATTGTTTTAATCCTTAAAGGTGTTTCTCAAAAACCGTGTCTGCGTTTTTAAAATTTTGCTTTGTTCAAAAGTTATCGAACTTTTCAATTTCGAAGGTCAAATTTTGTAGATTTTTCACGCTCTAAAAATTTTAAAAATTCATAACTGTTGAACTAAACAAAATTTAAAAAATCGCAGACACGGTTTTTGAGAAACACATTTAAGGATTAAAACAGTATGTTACTTGGGAGTCATGGTCCAGCAGTTCGACAGCGTTAGCTCGTGAAAATAGCACACCAAAATATTTAATCAATGCTTTTAAAAAAATTACAGGTATCAATAAGTGATTTCTTTTTGCCATAGCCCGCTAGTCCATTCTATAAGCTTTCCAACGATATATAGGTTGACATATTTTGGTTAAACTAAGGACGTGTATGATTTTTTTTTTCGAACAACGTGCGCGAAGGTTCTCAGTAACCTTAATGTGGTGTTGAAAAGCCAGATCCGGTTCCAATATTGATTCTTTGTAAAAATCTACTTTGTCCAATATTTTTCAATCCATTTAAAAAGAAAAAGAAACAACCGGAAACGATAAAACACGCAGAGTAACCTCTAGAATAAACTCACATTTTGCAACAAAATTTGACCCGCCTCATCAGAAACTGATTAAACCGGGTTTTAAATTATGTTTCGCTTTAGTTTTTGTCCCCAAAACTTTGAAGCAATTTTCCCAGCAGATTATTGTTTGAACATTTTCCCAGTGAGTTAAAGAAGGGGCTGCGAAACAGATGTTTTGCGGAATACGTTCCGTGTTATGCACCTGACTATACCCTCAAGCTGTCCTTAAAGAATGCCCCTTCACCGTAAAGTCTATCTCACGAATAAACGTGAGTGTGGCCTTAGAAATTGAACAAGGAGAAAATTCAGTACTTAGCTGAGCATTACGAAGATGTATTACTTGGTCATTAATCCTTCAAAAATTCCCTTCTTGAAGAGCCAGGGGCCGGGCAGGGGCTGGTAGGGCTATAGCGTTACCCTTTTCCCGAAATCATCATACATTTCTTGTATTTAGCCCTCTACTTTCGTGATACATTCTTCCTTATCAGCCCCACCACTTGAACACATGCTCCGCGGCTCTTGAGAGTCTCGTTTTTTTAGATACAGCCTTTTATCCTCCAGACGCCAGCAAACTGAGCAACACAGAAGCTTTTAGACTGCCTTCGAGAGGACACAAGAGTCACAAGTGCCTAAAGCCTAGTTCTTGTCTCCACGTTTGAGTTATAGCATGACAAATAACAGCTAAATGGCTTGCCAAAATGCATGTTGCTCATTTACACTATTCTGCCTTGTGTTTGGATGTCAAGAAAATTCAAAATTACTAGAGTCATATTTTATGTGGCAAGAGGCTTTTGAGACCATTTTATTTTTAGCAGCACAAAGTGTCGAAAACGCCCTCCACCTTGGCGCAAAGGGTTCCTCGTCGAGGTTTTTCGTATTTCCAAAAATAAGGCCACTGAAAGAAAATCCATCAACACATCAACACTGGAAAGACCCCCTACAAATGAGTAAAACTGCAAAGTTTCAGAGCAAAAATATTTATAAATTGGGACAATAACGCTCGTCAAAGTATGTAAATTTTATGTTAAAATAGTTCGAGTGAGCCAACAATTTTGCTTACTCGGTAGGCAAGATTTTCTGTTAACCGAACAAACCCACGCAAGTTTTTTCGAGCCATTTTCGCGAACCTCTTGGAGGAAACTTTTTTGGGAATTTCACTACGTGTCTTTTTTAATCTTCTTTGAAGAATCTTGTTTGTGAGAATGTTTTGTCCCTGAAATAAGAAAGTTGCCTAATACTTTTTTGTAATGCTTGCGTGCTTTTAGGTTGACTCTGACAGAAAGAATTATTAGAAGCCGTTGTACGTTATTTTAACTGTGATGAGTGATAAAGTTTTCAAGGGATTGCTTTACTATTGTAATTATTTAGCTATCTGTTTTCTGTCTCATTTTAGTCTTAAACTTTTCCGCATTTTACGATCTATTACCTATTTAGTCCCCGCCTTTCACCGGATCACATTATTCTATTTCCGCACTGATCGATAAAGCCAGCGAAAAGAGTCAGCAAAGTAAACATTTTATAAACGAAAAGTTCGAGAAAAGTGTTGGAACGTTTCGTTTTACTGTGTATCTGTAAATTGCGTCGCGAACCCGAGTCAACCTCTCGATGCCCAAAAGATGTTAGATGTTACTCATTGAATTTGGTAAAACCAAAACGGAATTCCCATTGGAGCCTATATTTTTTTAATTTAAAAGTTGAAACAAAATTAGTGCAAACACATTTGCTGTCAATTTAAGTCCACTATGCTTTCCCCGTGTTAAATAAGAACATCAAAATTCATTCAGTGTTTGATGTTATTAGAATTGGTTTCTTTTCACAAGATGTTGAAAACTGTTCCACAAAAGATTGCAATGCAATGCAAATGACCTTTGCTACACGATTTTTGTCAACTGCTTACTTGAACTGCTATTCCTTATGTTGAAAACGTTTTAATAATAATAATAATAATATTGATAATAATAATAAAATGACAATAATAATAATAATAATAATTTATTTATCCACGTAAAAAAACACCTAGGAGAAGAAATTCATATGTATACATAGCTATTTACAAATAACTATTTACAAGTATATATATATATATATATATTTAGAAAATAACACCTATGTTGTATTGTGAATGTGCGCATTCTGATTGGTTAAAAAGCGTGTTTGTAAGAGACCTGAGAAACACGATTGTTACGCAATGCTGTCGCGCGTGTGTATGTTATTTTCTAAAAGCAATAAAAATACTTTCTGCGTGCTCTCTGGTTTCTTACAAACACTCGAGGAATGTTGGTCGAACTGATAAAACTTGAAAGACACTCGCCTTCGGCTCGTGTCTTTCAAGTTTTGATTAGTTCTCCCAACATCCCCCTCGTGTTTGTAAGAAAGCAGAGAGCACGCAGAAAGTACTTTTATTGCTTAAATATATATATAAATATAGTTCATCACAATCATCTGCACTACATTAAACAGGGTCCCATTTCTCGAAACAGCCGAGAATGGATGCTGCTGACACAGGCTCTTTAATAGAAACATTTAATAGTTTTTCGTTTTCCTTTCTACCCTGCAGAACTTCCTATTCGTGGATATTTATAGTGTTACGTCTCAAAAAAGAATTTTTGATTTCGTTTAAACCCTCAAAATGACGAAAAATCACCCGAAAAGTCTCGGATGGCAGCTTCTCCCGAAAACTTTCCATTGTTTTTCACCCGAGTTTTTCGGGTGCCCGAAATACTGGTTAAACTAACGTAATTCTATAAATACTATAAAATATATAAATGACCACGAATAGTCAATAGGGAGTTCAAGACTATTCAAATCAGCAGGGTAGAAAAGAAAACGAAAAACTGTGGGATCATTCTATTAAAAATTTCAAAACAAAGTTATAATAAAAATACGCGGGTGTTTCTAACTCTGTAATTATTCTATTAATTCCGTGCTGCGCGGATGCCGGAAATGAGAAAGATGAAAAACAAAACGTTGACTTTTTTTTTGCGTTGGCAATGTTGGACAATCGCTACCGAATATGAATTTGAAATTCATAACGGCCGAGATACAGATAATTTCACAGTACTTGCAATTTTGCCGGCCAGCAGTTAAAGGGACCGAGGGATCGGTGCTGAGGAACAGATCCATTCTGCGCCAATTGAACTATGGTCTCTGTTCACCCTAGAATCCTGGAGGCCTATCTCTGCTTGGAGAAAAGAATAATTCCTTGGAGCCCTAAATCCCCCCTACCCTGGGTACCAGAGTCTCCAAGCTTCACTCCCGTTTACAAAATCGAGCCTCTGGTAACCAGGGTAAATCCCCCCAACAGCGGCACTGGAGCTCCGAAAGTTTCTCATTGGCTCCCTGTGGCCTAACCCTTTAGGGGTCTGACTTGTAGGTACCATTAAAGGGGCAGTGTCACGATTTTGAGGCAAATTTAGGTTGCTTAAATGTAGTCAAATTCAAGTGAAACGAGCAAAATAACCATCTAGGTTTGTTAAATAACCTTTCAACTGCTAGATGAACACAAATTTGAAGTACTTTCGTGTGTTGTCGAGCGGATGGAATTGGATTACGAAATGATATTTTTGATTTCTGTTCAGGCTGAACAGTTTTCAAACTTGGAAATTTGATAGCGAAAGCTATAAACTCCTTAAAATGATGCCTATATAATACAAGTTTCAGTTCCTTTTTCTTTATAACACTAAATAATAGTATAATGTAGGATTCTGAGATGTTTATGTAGATCACTGGTCTTATTTTATAAAATTTTGTTGAAACACCCGTGACACAGCCTCTCGCCCCTACTGAAGAAATACAACATAGACAATGGTGATTTTGTTCGACCACCTGCGATATTTTGATTTGGGTTTCCATTTTGTTAAAACGAATGTAAAATTATATATTGTGAAATCAATTTTGGGCTATTATGTTGCGTAATCTTTAAAGAAAAAAAAAAAATCCATATGGCTAAGTCAGTTGTACTGTTACTACTTCAAAATCAAGCCTGGATGACGTGCACTGTAACACATATATGGAAACACTTCAAATTTCGAGAGCTGTACATGTAATTTCTTGACAGATGCCCCGAAGCTTAATAACGCTGAATTCTACATCCTGATAGGGAATTAGCAGATTCCTCTCATTGATATTTATAGTTTGTCTCATTTGGAAAACTTAACTTGAGGACGTTAAGTATCCCTGTCAGATTATAGAAAAACTCTTACGAATGCGTACATATTTTTCAGTGATTTTGCGGTTTTTTTACTTTCACGCGCGGCCTCTCCCAAAGCGCGGCATAACCTAGATTGCCCTTGTAATATTACTTTGTTTATTCCTTTCTACTTAGCGTAGCCTGTAGGCTGGCGGGTCTCCAACTGTGGTAGCCTCCGTTGCGTGGAAACGAAAGGCATTGCAAGAGTGGAAAATGCCTGATAGATAAGCCGTTCTGGTGAATCATGTTTTCTATCTCAAAACAAAGACTTGAGTGGATGCAAATGTCTCCAAAGCCTTAAGATGTCTAGGAAGTTTTTTGGGAGCGAGTGTATTAAATTGTTTAGCATACAAGAAAACCTTTTTTTATCTCTTTATTACTACATTTAGTTACACATCTAACATTATTTTTGCTTAATTTAAGGTTGTGCCTTACTGCTTGCTCCTGTACACATTGTGATGAAATTCGAAGTACGAGCTTTTAGAGTTTTGTCAAAATCATTTGTTCAGGCTTGTTCGATTATATTTGGTTATAAATATGAGATTTTATGTTGAGCGATTCTTACAAACTAACACCAAAAGAGGTTCTTCAGCTCCCTTCTAAAGTCCGTTTTCATCACAGCATACACAAAGAAATTTGGAGCGGAATTTAAATTCCTTGTCAGCGCGACCATTGTCGTCTCGATTACCGACGGTTTACAGGTTGGAATCAAGTAATGACATGTCAACCAGTACTGGAATAGCAAATTACAGAGCAGAAATACCAAAACCACGATTCCAACGGCTGCTAAGTCCCGGTTTCTATTCACTTTCGATCGTTTTCGCTCCAGTTTATCGGTCTCCGAAGTCGTCGATGAATTCTGCGAATTGGACTCCAAGGCGAAGTTTGATTCTTGCGCTTCAATCTGCGTACGGTGTTTTCTGATGATCACCAAGATCCTAGCATATGCGTACACCATAAACACATTGGGGAGAATAGTAAATAAGACTGTATAGATTACATTGTACTCAAATACTGCGATTTCCTGGTTGTATTGAATGTACATCAAGTCTGGGATTTCGGCGGCCGTCGGGAGTACCCAAGCAAAGATGATTAAAATCAGCGAGACGACGTCGCTCGAGAATTTGATGTGTGTAAACGGGTGTACGATTGCTATATAGCGGTCCAGAGTCAAGAGGCATAAGTTCGCCGCGGAGTAATTCAGGAAAAGTTTGAGAAAAAACGTGATAAAAGACCATGTTTCCCTTGTGCATGTTGTCACATAGATGCAAACTAATCGCGCCGGTGCATTGAATGCGCCGACGCAAAAATCCGCGACCGCCAGTGACATTAGAAATCGCCCATTTGGTGAGCGCTGCCACAGTAAATAGGGTCGCGCGCTCAGTACAAAAATCACAATTCCGTTACCGACAATAGTTATCAGAGCTAAAAGTCCGTGAACGATCCAAAACCAAGTCGGATAGCGATTGGAGAAACTTGCAATGGCGTTCTCATCCGGGGAAGACGTGCTTAGCTCCCCGCTCCAGTTTCCAGTTCCATTCAACATGTTTCGAGACTCTCGGTAAATATGTCAGTGCAGTTTTTACTTTTCTTTCCCACCAACAGTCTAGAGCTTAATTATTGCGTTGTTGAGTTCAGCTCCGCTATCAGTTCAGTGAAAAGCAATACCTTTTTCTTTCCCGGTTGCAGAGCGTAATCAGTCTTTAACCACTAGATTCCGCCGTCCAATTATTGCGACATAATTTCCCAGGTATCCAGATATCTTTCAAACGGAAGAGATCCACAGTTTTCTGTAAGTCCTTTTTTTCTATGAGCGAAGTCAGTTTTTTTTTCTTTTAATGAGTAAACCTGTTCACGACTTACCCGAGTCTGATTACTCATTTCCCTTGAGTTCGCCTCCCAGCGCGCCCTTTTATAGCCGGTCATCTAATTCATCTCAGTTTTATTATTTATTATATTGCCATCTGCTTTTATCCAAACTCATGCATATGCAATTCCTTGCAATTTAATGTATCTAGGGAGGCTTTAAACAGCAGCTAATCGGATATCTTAACAAGATTAGACTGTTCGGATATTGAGTCGAGTAGCTGCCTCTCGAATTCTACTTTAGAATTGACAATGCCAATGTTCTGACAATGTCCTACGCTAGCTTTCATCCCAAGTACTTTGTTGTTAATAAAGTTAACACAATATACTTCAAAGGCAAGTAATGAGTTTATCAAACCTTATTGCTTGATATTAGCTTTCGCCAATCACAAAAAAGCGTTATGAAATGTTTTCGTAAAAAAAGTAGAATTTCCTAAAGTGCTTTTCAATTTTGTTTATCTTTTCGTCTCCTGTGAATATATTTTCTTGTTTATAGCTACAAGGTGTTTCAGTTGCAATGATAAGTTCATTAATTATGATAACGAACTTACGTTCCTCCTTAACTGTTATCATATCTACCTAAAAAAATTAAGATTGTAAGATAGTAGAAAACTCGCGTATCGCTGCAGACTGCAACACTGGATGTATATCCATTTATCTGTTTATCTCGACAATATACCGCGCTTCGAAGTGAATCAACCAACCCCTCGGGGTTCCCTAATATACTTTGATGACTAACACGCTTATTCATTACCTAACATAGAAGCTCTTCTGTTTAGAAAGAAATTCTTCATTACCGCCGTATTAAGGATGTCATTTTTCACGATCTCATTAGTGTTTTTTATTACTAATTTGTCATACAATACACAACGTTTCACATGTTCATTTATGCAGCTCTTTTATCTATTCCATTGCCAAGATGAGGGTTGGGCCGCTAAGATGACAATTTAAAATCAACCTTCACGCCCGTATAGTTGCTGATATGTGCCAAATAAAGTTAGAAAATAAAATAGAATGAAAAAAGTTCAAGGGACCCTGTCAAGCAACTGCGCAGCTGTTCTGCGCATCTCTCAAATCAGAGAAGTCTCCCCGTAACATCAATTGCCAGTGAAGGCTAAAAACCTTGAAAACCATCGGTTTTAATCTCGCTGTTTCTCTGATAGGATGGTCTATTAGTTTTGCTGATGAATCAGAGTGATTTCTCCTGGAGCATGCGTGTATGTTAGGCTCCCTTTAAGAATTAATCTCAAAAATTAGGTTATTGAAAAAAAGTCTGTAATAAAGAGTTTTTCTTAGACCCCGTCCACTTCAAACGAAAACGGATACTTTTTGCTCCGTTTTCAAAAAGATTTGCGTCCACACTTATCGTTTTCGTATCGTTTTCGCCCGTCCACACTACAACGCGTATCCGTACGAAAAAATAAGCTCAACGCATGCGCATTTCGATCTGTCGACCCGCGGAATTGGTCGGGTTTGCTGTGGTGACGTCATCGTTTTCACATAACATCGTTTTCACCCGTCTACACTAGAAAACAGCGTTTTGAAACAGCTCCGTTTTCAAATCAGCGTTTTCGGATTGATCCGTTTTCGGTGTTGTAGTGTGGACGATAGCCGTATCCGGAGCAAAAAGTATCCGTTTTCGTTTTTGAAAACAGCGTAGTGTGGACGGGGTCTTAGTGTCAGAGGAAACCCTGAGATTTTCGATAATTTGGCCACACGCTATCTATAATAGCATATTTTCAGATCTCAATAACTTAACGTCTGGTACACTCTCCAACGCCAAACTGCGCATTTTCGTGGGCCATCAGCAAAGCAGTTCCCAAGGTCTTCTGGGTAATATTCAAGATGGCGGGCAGAGTGACTCGCCATTGACTCGCCATCTTCTTGAACATTACCCAGAAGACCCTGGGAACCAGGTTGGTCCGATAGGTTTCACGAACCCTTTAATTTGCGAGATGTTTTTGGTTGCTAAGGTAGATTGACCAGACGACAAGGAACTCTCATATATTTTATCGTTTAAAAATTTGATTGACAGACGCCATTACGCAGATAAGAAATAGAGTTGAAACGGTAGTATAAGGCTAAGAAAAGTATTCCCAGTAAGTATTCCTTATTTTAATACTTCTGTTTGTTTGTTTTCAATCTGGCCATGAGAGCTTCTTCCAGCCACAAATGTGCATCACATTTATTCCCTGCGACTTTCTCAAAGCGCGCAGAGTGCAAAATCAGTTTAAACCAGTCCATATCTTTTATCCGTCCCAGCTGGTGAACCGACTAAGAAACCGTGCGAGGTAACCAGTTAAACCACCAGGTTTTCCATTCTTAATGGCATTCAAATCTAGGAATGGCTTCCGGCAGATCGGGCAATTGACGCTGAAAAAAAAACAATATATATCTAACGCTGTATGAACAAGTTTGCAAGGGAAAAGTCATTACGGTAGAGTGTTCTTTGTCGCGCGTGATGTGTCCTCCATATTTACATGAAAATATTGACAGAAAATTCACTTCCATCCCCCTGGGCCCCTAAACAGAAACCCATCCAAAACTCTATAGACAAAATATAGGTACAAATATATGCGCACGAAAACTAGGAAAAACCGTAACCGAGGCAGAATTAGCCATTGCATGATCTAAATTACCGCCTCATGCTGGGACGGGCATGTTATGTATTCTTATTAATAGGAAAAAGAAGTGGTTTTGCTTGTTGGTGTTAAAATTGGGAAATAATTTCGAGAATGGCCACTGGTTTTAGAGAATGTATTTTACATTATTATTTATAGATTTATTCCATGTATTATGAATATCTAGATAGATTTGTATATTTTTTATTTATACTGATGTGATACCGGAATTGGTTTTATCAGTTAATGAAGTAGATGCAGATGAGAATTGGGGTTGAAAACCCTAAAACGTCGAGTGAGAACTCGTTTTTCGCAAATTAGTTATTGCAATCATCGTGAAGACGTATCCCAAGAAAACAAGCAATGTCGACACTTTTACAAATAACGTACCAAAGCGGTTTTGGTAATAATTAGCGTAAATTTTGAACAACTTTTAGGGTCATAATTTATCGCCGCATGCATCAGTTATTTTTTTAGGGTGTTTTTATGATTTTTCGACGAGCATGCAAAGCACCCCTATCACTTTACCCGGAAGAACTTCCCCCTGGGCCTTCTTCTCTTTCACGCACCTGCGACCGTTGATTATAATATGCCTTGCGCACTCGCTATGGCACTTGTGACTGCATGGAAAGATTATACAGCCCGAGAAGACCTCCTAAAATATGGACAATGATAAGTAGTTAGATCAGGAAGTCGTAAATATAACCAGAATACAAGTAAGTTGTAACATTGCAATTAGAAACGTGCTTCGCAAACAGAGGTGTGAAATTTTTATGGATTAATCAAAAAGTTTTTTTGTTTTCTTTTCTACCCTGCTGATTTGAATAGTCTATAACTCCCTTTTCCTGGTTATTTCTATTCTATAGTATTTATAGAATTAAGTTAGTTTAAACCGAACTTTTCGGGCACCCGAAAAACTCGGGTGAAAAACAATGGAAAGTTTTCGGGAGCAACTGACCTCCCGAGACTTTTCGGATGATTTTTCGTCGATTTGAGGGTTTGAATGAAATCGCAAATTTCTTTTTTGAGACGTGAACAGTATACATATTCACGGATAGGGAGTTGTAGAGTATTTGAATCATCAGGGTAGAAAAGAAAACGAAAAACTTTGGGATCAATCTATTACGATTTCAAAACAAACTTTTCGGGCCCGAGAATTCTCGGGCGTTTCGAAAAACGGGCGCCAGGCCTCCAAAACTAATGGAAATAACCGAGTTATTTCACTTTCCAACAGATACCTAGCCTGCGAAAGCCGATACCACTTATATTAGCACTCGTCTAAAGACACTTGCGCAACGAGGCGTCTGCGCGCCCAAGCCAAACATTCCATACTGATGACGTATTTTGACCCAAATTGGTCAAAAGTATTACGTCGCCAGTTTGACATTTAATTTTAGTATAGCATACAAAGCATTTTATTGCAAGCAATTCAAAAAAGACGAAAAAAAGAAGCCACAAAGTTAAATTGGCCGCGTAATTCTTTTGACCAGATCTAGGTCAGAATACGTCATCAATATGGAATGTTTGGCTTGAGCGCGCAGACGCCTCTTTGCGAGAGTTCGCAGGCTAACAGATACCGTACCAGGAAAAATCTGAATTGCATAATTGGATTCGGCGCATCAAACAAACCACGTTTGAACGGGCCAAACCAAAAAGTTAAACTGCTCCCATTCATTTGCTTTCTTGCAGAATGAAGCCAAAAAGGTACCTTGTGACGTCACCCCGCACTAAGTTATAGCACCAAATATTAAGTTCGTTCAGTTTTATCACTATCTATGTTAAAAATTAGCTTGCCTTAAATAGATTAAAGCAATTTAAGGCACATTTTGCGTTTTGGGGGGCTAGCCCCAAGCCCATTTCGAATCCCAGGCATTAGTGCTTGACTAGATTGAGTTGCCGGCCCTGGTGCTGTCTCGACTCAACCTGAAAAGCCACTTAGTGATAATGACTATGGCGAGCTAGATCTCGAAAAATGGGTAGAATTTAGCCGAAAAAATATACAAATACACGGATACTTTCAATGCTAAACGAAAAATATGTAAGCCAGTGACAGTGCTTCCTTTAAAGGTAGATACGCCCCTGGCTGCAAGAAAGCGACAAATTTGGAAAATAATTTCTTCGCCGTGCGTGAGTCTATACAGCTTTCGTTTACTTTCGTTAATTGTCCAGAGATGGAATTTTTGCGCCCCAGATAGTTCGCAACGCCATGACTGTTGCATACTTAACTCGCTTATCATAACTTGTCATAGGCTTGAGGGGATGGGCGGGCCAGAGGTGATTGTCCCCCATTTTTTGACATTTATTTCAATCAGCCCTGTGGCCAATCTCCCCTTACAGCGTCACTTTCTCTATCCCCTCGCCATCGAACCTTATTGTTTGAAACTTATTTTTCGGGTTTCATACTTTATTTTAACTATGTATTTTTCTCTCACCTCCATGCAGACCCCACACAAATCATGGCCGCTGTTTTCTATGCACTTGTGATTCCTATAAAGTCTCTTATCCATACACATGTTGCAGACATCACAGTGGAAAGATCTGCTTTTGTGAGGCCTGAAATCGTTTGCAAAGATTTTAGTATACCATATTAGTCATTCGCCCGATTTTAATGCCTACAACAAGCGCCACGTGCACAGAGACACCAGCCATTAACAAAGAGGGAATGCACCCCCGGGGGGACTCCCTCTATTAGAATGCTAGGGCTGAGCGTCATATTTTTTAGGGGTTCAAATCGGCGATCTGGTATTTTTTAGGGGTTCAAAAACAAAAAAAACGGTATAGTAAGAAAAATAGGTATTTTTTAGGGGGTTCTCACGCAAATAAGGTACGCTGAAGAAAACCTCGAGAGGATACATTTGATGTATATCAAAATAAACGGCCAGAATAAAATTTAATCTGTCAATATTGTTGGTATTTTTTAGGTTATTTTCCGACTGAGGGGTATTTTTTAGGGTGGAATTTTTTTCCGACCAGGTATTTTTTAGGGTCAAAATTCGAGTTTCCCAACGGTCACCCCTAGCATTTCAACCTTAGAGTGTCCCCCTGGGAATCCACTTAAAGACCCTCCAGCTCTCAGGAATTTCCAAAGAGAAATATAGTATCTGTATGGAAACTAAAATTTAAATTGCTTCCCACCCCACTGGAATTTCCAATTCCCTCCGTGGTGGGGGTCTGGATTTTTTTTTAAGAATTGTACAATATAGTAAATGTATGGGGCAACATTTAAAGAATACAAGAACATGTCTTACAAGGCCCCTTCAGGCCCCTCCTGATAAAAATCCTGGCTATGCCCCCATGAGTTGTCAAGAGTTTTATACCTTACCTGCACACCCGACACTTGTGGCAGTGGTAGGGGTCAAGCTGGGGATCATTCACAAATATCTTGCACATGCTGCAGAAATACCTGGCAAACTTATGTCCACAACTGCAGCAATGATCATAATCAGCCTACAACAGGATGTAGTAAGGAAATGTGTCATTCCAGAATGTGCAGTCCCAGAAAAGCCTTTATCCTTGCCACAGAGGGAATGTACCCAATAGAAAGAGGGGATCAAAACCAATTAATGGAGCCCAAACCTCTGGAATTCTTGAATGGGCAATTCCACAAAATATATATATGTACCCCCACCATATGGGCAGCATTCGGAAACTGTGAATGGGAGTGGGGTTTTCAAGATTGGAATTCTGCTTGCATGATGTGGGTAGTTCTCTTGAACCTTGAGTGTTACACATCATTTCCTATAACTTTCATATTGGCTGGTTGGTTGAATTATCTATGAAAAATAAAATACAAACCAGGTCATTTCTCACCTTTTGTTCATGATGGCAATTGGTACATTTCACTAGATCTGCTATTTTTGCAGTAGCTTGAGGATGGTTGAAAGTTTTGTGATCAATTAGTGCACATTGATTTGTTTCTAATGCTCCCCTCTTTGCTGATTGGTCAACACCAGAAGTGCTTTCTGATTGGCCAGGCAATGCTGTTTGTACTTCTGTCATACTGCTCTCTGATTGCTCTCTGATACTGTTTTCTGATTGGTTGGGCCAGGCTGTCCTTAATTCTGACTGGCTGTCCTGAAACCCTTCACTTGTTGCAGTTTGCATACATGTGATTTCAGTTGTGTCAACTAGCTCAGCCTCCTCAAGAACACCGTCAGAAGTGTTTTCTGATTGGCTGGGCCAGGCTGTCCTTAATTCTGATTTGCTGTCCTGAAATTCTCCACTTGTTGCAGTCTGCATAGAAGTGGTTTCAGTTGTGTCAGCTTGTGCAGCCTCCTCAAGAACAACAGAAGTGTTTTCTGATTGGCTGGGCCAAGCTGTCCTTAATTCTGATTGGCAGGCCTGAAATTCTCCACTTGTTGCATGCGATAGGTCAGTCTGCTTGGATGTGGTTTCAGTTTTGTCATCTTGCTCAGCCTCCTCAAGAATGGCTTCATTGTGACATTTATGACAAGGGTAGAACTTGGAAGAATCACAGCATGGGAAATGGAGCAGACAATTGGAGCGTCTGAAGTGAGGGCACTCCTTTCCCTGGAATTAATCATTTATAACAATAATATTAATAATATAAACATTTAAAGTGCTCGTCGCTTGACTCTGTCACACATCCGTAGAGACTGATAGTTTGGGAAGTTATTGCTGAAGTTTTGACTTAATTTATTTTATTTACTATTTTTTTGTGATTATATATTTTACCAGAAACTTATAAGTGAGTTGAAACGTGTAACAGTCAAACATCTTTTTGATAACAAGCGTGACCACATTCAAACATGTCAAGGCAGTAATGTACCTGATGTCAAGGTACAAATCTTGACTATTTTATTTGGAGACTGTTTCAACAATCGAAATCGCGAGAGCCAATCAGAAGTGTCCTAAATGCAAACGCAATTAATGCTTAAGGTCAGCATGCGTGCACGCTTTCAAACCAACGAAAAACTGCTCGAATGCGTGCGCGATTAGCAACAAAATGTGCTTATTTTAGCAGAATCTTTAATTTTGTCATGTTAAAAAACAAATTGAGTGAGGTTTGGTGTTGTCGGACTCATATTTACCACTTTTTTCGATTTCCCCCACCAAATACATGGATTTGTAAAACACAATGAAACACCGCTTTTGATTGGCTTTTGATCCATTGTTTCCTAAATGTGGTCAAGATTTGTACCTACCATTTGAATGTGGTCACGCTTGGTACGCTGATACAGGTTTCAACTCACTTATATGTTTCTGATTTTACCTAGTTACCACCATTTAGCATGAATATTCTTAAGTAACAGGCACCTTTAGACTACATATCTACGTTTTTTAGTGCCCTTTGTGGTTATAACATAAGCCTCCTTACGTATATTATAATAATAATAATAATGAAGTATAATAATACTCATTGTATGATACCAGAATTTCCTTATTATTTCCTATGTTTATCACTGTGTTTATCACATTTACGTTTACGTTTACGTTTAATACTATACTTCACAAAGGCATGACGTGAAGGTCACATTCGTTGCCCTTAGCTTCATCAGTATAATACTATTTTTAATAGTTTCAGTTACGGTCCAGCAGTTTGAAGTTTAATATTGAATTTAATAACATGGATGGATGGCGGAACAGATTTTCAAGTGGAGGGGCTTACAACGTATGACAAAAGGAGGGCTGAGAAATCTGCTTAAAAGTGGGGCCCCCTCGGCCCCGCCGTCCGTGAATAATCTATTGTTCCTGGATGTCTAACTTACATTTAACTTTCTCCGTATATTTAACGCAATATTCTGCACAAAACAGTGCCTGTGGAAGCCCGTGGTTCGACACTCACCTTTGGGGCGCTGAATGCTCTCTCCATCCCGGTACCGTTAACCAAAGAGCTCGGCACTTCGAAATAACTGTCATCTTCATCGCTAAACCAGCTCTCATCATCATCCGTCTGCAGTAGCAAATAATACATGTATAGATTTTCCAATGCATCAGTTCAATCTTTATAACAGATCGTAAATCGTAAGAGAGATCATTCGAGACGCTTTCACTTATGGCCCAACACAACTTTTAGCTACAACTTCAAACATGTTGCCTGTTATCAGGGCAATGACAACAAAAATTAAAACATCAGCGCCTTTGAACTTACTTACATGGCTAAAAAACGGAAGCCTAGAAGCTATGGCTGCTGAACAGGAAAACATTTTCTTCAAAGTTCAGTTTTCTAGAGGTGAAACCACACTTCTCCGCTCAGATCGCTACCTGAGCACTGGAAAAGTAGTTTCCCCGAAATGACTAATTGAATGGTGATTACGTCACCAAGTTCGATTTCGGGGAATCCCCTTTAAAGATCAGATAATGTGTATTTCTCTGGAAAAAAAATAATTTATAGTAATATATAGCCTATATGAGATCCAGCTATTTGCTTTAAAGTAAAAACTTTTAGCTCTTCGACAAAATTCATGATATACTTAATTACAGATCAAAGCTTCTATCATGTTACAATCATTTTTTTTTCACTACGACGAAAGTGAAAGCAAGGCCGGGGGAAATTTCCCTGTCCAGTAGGGGGCGCGTGAGGCATTCGCAATTGCAATAAAAAAGCACATATTCCTTTACTTAACAAACCAAAAATTTCAAAATTACTTATTTAGCGAATATTTTACGGTGGCTCTGAAGGGCCATACCACTTTTTCTTAAATTTCTACTTTGTTTTTGCAAAGTTTGTCTTTTTTTTTTCAAACTTTTACTTTGTTTTTTCAAGGTGTAACTTTTTCCGGAACGTCAACTTTTTTTCAAGGTGTATCTTTTTTTTTTGAAGGTAGACTTTTTCAAGGTGTAACTATTTTTTTCAAGGTGCAACTTTTTTGAAGGTAGACTTTTTTTCAAGGTGTAACTTTTTTTTTTGAAGGTAGACTTTTTTTCAAGGTGTAACTTTTTTTTTTGAAGGTAGACTTTTTTTCAAGGTGTAACTTTTTTTCAAGGTGGACTTTTTTTCAAGGTGTAACTTTTTTTTGAAGGGTAGACTTTTTTTTCAAGGTGTAACTTTTTTTTGAAGGGTAGACTTTTTTTGAAGGTGTAACATTTTTTTGAAGGGTAGACTTTTTTCAAGGGTGAGACTTTTTTTCAAGGTGTAACTTTTTTTCAAGGGTAGACTTTTTTTCAAGGTGTAACTTTTTTTGGAAGGTAGACTTTTTTTCAAATGAAACGTGATCGCGGGCTCATGAATGGCTGCACGTGCTTTCCAGTGAACATGGCCGCCATGGACAGTTTGACAGAGGTAAGAACAAAGGTTCGACTGTTCTATATACTTATTCAATCAGTCAATCCTACAACTGTGCTTGATACATGAGAAACAAAGCTTGAATTTTGACTAAATTTTACATCGTTTCCTTGTAGTTTTCAAAATGTTTATACCAACAGACAAAAAGTCCCAGGCACTAAATTACCGCGAGGGCCTGGGAGAAAGAGGAAAAAAGAAAGACGAGGGAAATGACATCGACAAACAAGCAGCATTAGCTTTTCTTGTTTGATCTCGGGTTAAAATATCACTTCTCTACTTTTGTTGTAGGATTGACTGATTGAATAAGTATATAGAACAGTCGAACCTTTGTTCTTACCTCTGTCAAACTGTCCATGGCGGCCATGTTCACTGGAAAGCACGTGCAGCCATTCATGAGCCCGCGATCACGTTTCACTCGAAAAAAGTCTACCTTCCAAAAAAAGTTACACCTTGAAAAAAAGTCTACCCTTGAAAAAAAAGTTACAACTTGAAAAAAAGTCTACCCTTGAAAAAAGTTACACCTTGAAAAAAAGTCTCACCCTTGAAAAAAGTCTACCCTTCAAAAAAATGTTACACCTTCAAAAAAAGTCTACCCTTCAAAAAAAAGTTACACCTTGAAAAAAAAGTCTACCCTTCAAAAAAAAGTTACACCTTGAAAAAAGTCCACCTTGAAAAAAAGTTACACCTTGAAAAAAAGTCTACCTTCAAAAAAAAAGTTACACCTTGAAAAAAAGTCTACCTTCAAAAAAAGTTGCACCTTGAAAAAAATAGTTACACCTTGAAAAAGTCTACCTTCAAAAAAAAAAGATACACCTTGAAAAAAAGTTGACGTTCCGGAAAAAGTTACACCTTGAAAAAACAAAGTAGAAGTTTGAAAAAAAAGACAAACTTTGCAAAAACAAAGTAGAAATTTAAGAAAAAGTGGTATGGCCCTTCAGAGCCACCGTAAATATTCTTCATTTTGTATGTTTTTCTCGTACTTTTCTTGCAAGTAATCTGATAATCTCGTGTGACTGCGTTATCGCAGCTGCCGCACGCATGTGCTGTAAACAATTCTTGGAACTTTTAGGGACTCTCCCTTTTTTCGGGAATTCCCCGGTCGTGGCTGGTATAAAACGCAGTGCCCACGCTTCTTCGTAATTCACTAGTATCGAAGGCTAACCTGAAGAAAGCTCGAAAAGGTGAGTTTATGCCACATATAGTACTTTTTGAGGGCAGAAATCTCCCTTCTTTTGTGTACAGCGAGATCTTCGTCCTGAAAACGCATAGAAAACGTTTTTTCTATAGTAATAGATAATTGTGCGCGATTTCTGAGAATAAACTGCAGTGCGATATTCTTGTAGACAATTTACAACGCGCGGGGCCGACTGCCGAGAAATAGGCTTTGTCTTTTATCGCGCAGGAATTCGCGCAGGTCCCTCCGCGCGTGGAACGATACAAAGTTAGTAGGAAGACACAGAGAGTAAACTGACCCAAATGCATGTTTTTATATACCGTAGATAGACTGAATTAGACGTACGTCTTCTAACATGGGAGGCGTCCTAACTACAATCTACGAGTGGGCCTTATTTGGTTATGAGTCAGCCGTGGCTTGCATGAAATTCATCTGGCAGACGACGGCTGATTTCATAAAAGAGCTGATGGAGTTTGCCAAGGAAACATTCTCGAAGGCGAATTTTTATTGCTCGTACAAGAGTCAAGGAAGTTCCACAACTCGGGAGACGACTGATGACACAAAGACAGGGAAACAAAGAACCCACTATGAGGTATGGTTTTCTGTGGTTCCCCCTTCTTATATAACATTATATATAATAGGGACAGACCATCAGAAAAACCCGGAGGGGGTATGGTTTCCTGTGGTTCCCCCTTCTTATATAACATTATATATAATAGGGATGGACCATCAGAAAAACCCGGAGGGGGGGGGGGGGAGAGATGAAATTCCTAAATGAATTCCTGCAAGGAAAGATAGCCCCCCCCCCAAAAAAAAAAAAAATCCTGCAGGGGGTCTTTGCCCCAAAAAATATACTGCAACTGTTGTGTGGCGTGGAATGTGCTGAAAAAATCCTACAAAGCTTGGACCTCAGAAAAAAACTTCACTCAATTATCTTGAAAAAGTCCATATGAAACAATCTCCAACCAAAAATTGTCGTTTTTCAACACCTCACGGCCAAAACCATATTTGGAATCATTTACCTTATAAGGAAGTGACAGGAGATCCTCTTTTGATAAGAATTTCGGCAAATTAGCAAGAAAACTGAAATTTTGAATGAAAACTTGCAGGAATCACAGAGACTCGAGTTCTCGATCAATTTGGCTTGGTAACCACGCTAAAATAGCCACAGTTAGCCCAAGCGACTCGACCCAGTCCTCCCAAATGCATTCGGCAAAGACAATAAGAAATGATATGTGCCCCCCGCCCCCCTCCGGGTTTTTCTAATGGTCCGACCTTTATTTTTATTTGCCATCGTATACACACGTATACATACATTGTATTGATGTAGTCCAAACAAATACTTATACTTCTAATGTTCAAATTTGTATACGATTCCAAATAAAAATGTCTGTCTGTCTACATTCTTTCTGATAAGTCCCAGACTTCAAAGTGTGCTCCGCAGGCACTTTCGGTTTCAGACAAGGGCCATGCTTTGAAAAGGAAGTGCGCGCGCTTATAGTTGGAATCGTCAATAGACACCATCCGGAGGTTCTCTTGAAGGAATTAAGAATGCAGGAGGCGCCGGCAAGCTATACCCAAGCGTCCCGGATAAATGCGATTAATTATGAAGTTAATGCATCCTTTTCTTCCTAACTTTTAGACCCGCCAAGACAATTTCGATTTGCAGTTTGGTTTCAATGACGACGGTCTTCGAAAACGAAACCCTCCTCAAGGTAATACTACCTTTTGCGCTCAACCCTGAAGCTTGACGATTTTTTCGCGTAGGTTTACGTTTCAAACGTAGATTCTTCTACTCCTTTGCATATGGCTAAATCTGATGGAGTAAAGCTGCGTACACATTTCATGGTGCCCGCGGCACGGTGCCCGAGCACGGGCACTAAAGCATGTGAACAAAGCCGAAGCCGAATGTGAGTGCCGAAGCCAAAATTCAGGGAGCAGCACTGGTGCCCGGGTACCAAGTGTGTACGCAGCCTAAGATGGAGGCTCCTATTAACATATGCGCATCCTAATATACTATTTGTGGCGAAAAGCGTCCAAAAGTTAGCACAGCATGTAATATTTGCCAGTAACTATTGGATTTGCCCGAGATTTTGCTTTTAATATTATATTTTATCACACGTGACAGATTTCTCTGATGTAAGAGAACAAACCATTGAGCAGATCGAGATGTGTGAGCGGACCATTTCGGAGCTAAAGAACATCATGCTTCAAGACAGGGAACACGAAAATCATGAACAAACAGGTTAGTAACCGGTTATCAGTAACGACATAGGGCAGCAAAAGCAAAGGATGACCAAGGCTTGTCCCTCCAAACAGAAAAAATATTGCTACGGCCTTGGATACAAACCATGACAATGAGAAAGAGCTGGTTGCAAATAATGTAGTAGAATTTGATCAAACGACGGATGGTCTGGATCTGCTTGCTACCGTATGCGCACGCACGATCAATTCTTGTTTCTATTAGTTTGTATAACCATGATCCAAGCATGTCCCAGTATCATTCGACAGTGAAACAATAGAAACAATTCAATGGACGATTCCAGCTATAAGAGCGCGCGCTCTTCTTTTTTCAGAATACCCAAGCCGCGACCCACAACTACCCACATGCAGCGTGCGCGCTTTTTAATCGTTTGTTCGACAAATGTCCCACATCTACCCACATGCAGCGCGCGCTTGCGTTATAGCTGGAATCGTCCATTCCCATTGCTTCACGGTCGACTGATGCGACCTTATGGAAGCTAACTGATATAGTGAACTTGAAAGCATTAAAAAAACGCGATATAAGGCAAAGTTAGTGCTGGTTTACAGACGAACGCAAGCACAAGCGCAGGACGCAAGCGCAAGGCAAGTAGCGCAAGCCTTAAATCAACACTATTAGCTTCTTGCTTGCACTTGCGCTTGCTTGATTTATACTAGACGCAAGCACAAGCACAAGGGAACACAATGTCTCGATTTTCTTTGTGCTTGCTCTGCGTTTGCGTTAGTGTAAACCACATAAGGGATTTGTATGAGTTTGATATCCTTGCGTTTGCGCTTGCGTTCGTGTGTAAACCAAGGCGACGTTAGAGCGGATTTCACATGACTGTCGTGAAAGCAATTGCAATTGAGCAATCACTAGCCAATCAGAAACAAGAGTAATTACAACTTACTGCTGAATGGTTTCCAGCCCAGCCAATCAGGAGCCGAACCAATTCCTTGCTTGTAATTAGTTCGCAATTTGATTGGTTGATAGAAATAAGCAGCCAATGAGAAAGCAAACCACCGAATCCCAAACCCAAAGCAACGTTTTCAAAATACGCAGCGTGGCGGAGAGATCATTTGATTCTTGTTTTTGTTTGCCTGCATATTTATGTCTGTTTTATTTTTCCAGCTGAAAAGCTACAGGACTTCATGAGCGATCCCAACACCCAAAAACTCCAGCAGGCTTTGAATGACCTTCCACGCGGAAACGCAAACCTTGTTATGTAATCAGTACCACCCTTGGCCGAACCCAAGACAAAAGACCATGGGAATAGTCTTTAAACGCATGGGAATAAAATAGTTTGCAGCGCGGCGACTGGCAAGCAATCTCCTCCCAAGCAACTTTCCATTAACTTTGTGCGAAAATTTGGGAAGAAACCCATTCATGGGAAAAGCTGAATTTCACCTGGCACGAGAATGGAAAGTGTTCGGCATCCTTGTCAGTGTCGTGTGTTTGTCAATGGGAAAAGCCGAACACTTCCCAGTCTTGTGTCATGGGAATTCAGGTTTTCCCAAGAATGGGTTTCTGCAGAAATTTCCTGTGATGGATACCGTTATTTACTCGAATAAGCGCGCGGTTATTCGGGGTTATGACTGTGTATATTTTGGCATTTAATCTATATAAGTCTATTTTAGTTTTATCGTTCTTGACCAACCAAGCTACTAACTCGCATTAGTTTACAGTTGACGCGGTTTCCATTGTTATTCGTAGGGAATTAATTAACTCGGATAATGAATCTCAACAAACTAAAAGTCGGGGAGGGATTTGAATTCTCCAGGGAAAGGTTGGGGTTGATCAATAGAATTGAATCAGAAACATATAACTTAGTTGAAACGTGTAACAGACGAATGAATTTGATGTGACAACCAGCGAACAACTCGCAATCACTAAACACCATATTTGGAAAACACTGCCCGTACGTGCAGCCAATCAAAATTCACGTAAGACTTTTCCGTTGGGATTGCACGCGCATTCGAACTGCTTTCCGTTGGTTTAGAAGCGCGCGCGCGCGCGTTGATGCAAGCAGCGTTGTCTGCACTCTTATTTACCATGGCAAATCAGTCAATCATATTAGGAGAACAGCAAAAGTTATGATAACAAATCTTTTTGGTGGGTTTTGAGCATGGAAGAACCAAACTCTTTTTGTGCTTCTGTTCTGTTGTGGGGAGTTCGCGCGCGTTATTTTTAGAAAATATGACGAATCAAATCTCCCGTTGCCGATTGGCTAAACGAAGAACGTGATGCTTTCCAAATATGGTGTTTATTGATCGCGAGTTGTTCGCAGGTTGTCGCGCTGTTACACGTTTCAACTCACTTATATGTTTCTGATTGAATTGAATTTCTAGGTAAATATATGGCTCATTATGCACTCATAGGTAAATATCTAGATATTTACCTATGAATCCATAATAAGCCATATACTTACCTGTGAATCTATAATGTGTGGTTCCAGAAAATATCCCCCCCGGAAGAGTGTTGAAAAGTGACCCCCCCACCTCTCTGGAATTTTCGAAGAAAAATACAGTATTTGTATGGAAAATATATCCTTTCCTATTATCCTTCCTATGGATAATTTCTGGAAACACACAATTTTTACCAAGACTTCAAGGGGCACTGTCACGGTTGTTTCATCAAATGTTTTAAAATAAGACCAGTGTTCTATAGAAACAACTCCGAACCTATATTTGTTTCAAATTAGTCTTAAAGAAACTTGTTCAGCCTGTTCGAAAATCAAAAATGCCAATTAGCAATCCAATTCCATCCGCTCGATTATACACGAAAATACTCCAAATTTGTATTGATCTAGCAGCTGAAAGGTTAGTTAAAAAACGTAGACCATTATTTTGTTGATTTCTAGCGAGTTTGACTGAATTTAAGCTACTTAAAAGTTGGACCAAATTCATGATAGACCATGACAGTGACCCTTTCACAATGACTAATTCAATTATCAACCCAAACATTTAACTAGTGAATTCAAATCCATACACTTACCCCGAGAAAAAAATATCCAATAATCTCAGTTTATGCATCTATACTGACTGTCTGTCTATAACCAATATTTGCTCCTGATTATCCTTTATCCAAAACACGTCCGAGAACGCCTTCACTTGAACCATATTGAGAAGCGTGTTTGTCCAGTCTACTTGCTTGGTCTCATTTCCCATAGAGTGTGTTTAAGACGTAAACCTGAAAATACAGATGAAATCATCATCAGGTTTGCATATCTAATCGTAGAGACCAACCAACGAGCGCAAATACCTGAAACTTGCCTTCAGTTTCTCCATCTTGAATCAGTTCCATCCGTTTTGCTAGACACAACGTTATGCAAATTGAGCTGTAGTAGCTGTAGCTGTCAGGGCGTGGTACAAATGAAAATAACCAGTAAGGACGTAGTTGCTTTTGTCTCTATTATTTTCGTTCTACAAAGGAGTTCTTTTGTCTGTAGTCTATTATCCTCGTTCTTTGTGTTGAGGTATAGGGTATTGTTGTATTATCCAACCAGAGAGGAGCTTTGAGCAGCTACGTACAGGGTGGTTACAGGGTGGTGAAGGGGGGGGGAGGGGGGGGGGGGGTTAGCGATCACGAATCACGGACCGATTTTTCCTTATTTCACGGATCACGGAGTTATGAAAACGCATTTCACGAATCACGGAAGTAAAATTTTAAAAACGATTATGCAAGTTGTGTTTTAAGTAAATATAGTGATATATAAAGTACTGTGCTCGATCTTTCTTCCTGATATTTCTTTTGATGGTGTGAGATTTCACTTAAGTTATATCGCCATCAAAACGACAATTGATCACAATTCAATAAAGTACGATTTCAAGGTCTCCTGTTATTTTATCATTTCGCGAAATTGGATTGCTCATAGCATCCAGATCACAATTTTTGCTACTATGAAGATGGTTCGGATCAGTACCGAGCCTTGCTTGTATGTTTCTGGATGCGCGCGAAGCGCACTGCGATTTTGAACATCAATCTACGCGGTTAATGAAATTCTTATTTCTGAGACATAAAAATCACGCTGAAGAAATGGAGTCACGGAAAAAACATAATATAAATTTTCCAAAACTAAAAAAAAGCACAGTACGATGTTTTAGTTTCTAAATGCTACACCAAAGTATCCTCTTTATGCGCGCGAAGCGCGCTGCAAATTTTGGACATATAACTTACAAGAATGGGGAAAGTCCAGGAGTAAATGAGAACATGATGTTTAACAATTGCGCGTCCTGACATTGCTGAACCTTTATTTACTGTTTGCTGATAGTAAATTTACTCAATTTTAAAAAGACATTTTGATGTTGTACATGGCGAGCGCGCAGCGCGAGCCGGAAAAAAAAAATCTATTTTTAAGGACGTCAGGTTCCCTAAAAAGCAGTCAGAAGAGAATGAGCCTGCTCGATATTGGTCCAATTGGTCCGTCTCTAATGACCAGCTTTCACGTTTCACGAATCTCTAGGCCTGTAATCACGAGTCACGTAAGAGAAATTCGTAAAATCACGGGTCACGAGGGCATGAGATTTCACGGATCACGGCAATAATTTTCCTGTTTTCACGAGTCACGGAGCAAATTTGGGGTGAATCACGGATCACGGAGAACCCCTTCACCACCCTGTACGTACCGACCAAAATAACAGCGATTTTTAATGAGTTGCGCTTTTACAAAAGGCCGCTTGATTGATTGGGCTGGCTGTTGTACGAAAAACAAAAGACGTAATTCGTGTTTGGAAACCTTTGTCAATCATGGTTGAATAAAAGTTGTCATTCATTTTCTTCAGCATCACAACTTTATTGTGCATGGTAAAAATTAATTGCAATAAGTTTCTCTGGGGAACGCACTTCTATGAAAGCAGCTAAACAACTGACAATAGTTCCTATTACCTCGATCTCGGTAATTAACTCTAACATCTTAATCGGGCGTGCGGCGCTCATTTGGGGCAGCGCTTATTCGAATGAATACGGTATGGCGAGGACAAGCGAAGTGGCAGGAGTTCATACCACCCATCTTTCCGTATTTTCTGCCTTTTGTAGTTCAATCCTAAAAACGCCTACATTCTCTCTTTAGTTAGGGTCTCGATGAACGCGAAATTCGATCCCGCGCTTTTTGTAACCGCCAAGACACCGTCCATTCCAGGCTCGCATTCTTGAAGGGCGGTTCGTTGTTCTCGGTTTGTTCAGAAAAAAACCTTAGAAACCAAATTTATAGCATTTTGTCGTGTTTCCTACCTGTTCATATCAAGATAACAGTGTCGTCTTTCTAGAGATCGAGCGGGCTTCCTGTGGTGTCTTGTCTATCTTGTTTCCAGGTTTTTGACCGTGAAAAACACAGCGGAAATGCACATAACATATTTTGTCGTGTGTATTTGAGTTTTGGTCGAGTTTTAAGCTTCTAGGCTAATACAAATAGTGAAAAACTTACTGGGATTCCAAATATGGTATGCAGATATTTCCTTATAAGGAAGTTGAAGAAAGTCGACACTTTTTCAAGGGAACTATCTTGATATGTTGTTAGTAAAAACCAGCTTTTTCTGGCCCTAAGGGGTTCGTTCTAACCGGTACATACCCGGGAGGACTCCCCTATTTTGGGGGCGGGGGTGCTCGTCGGGAACTTTCGATTTCACCCCTAAAATTAAGGTGCCAAACATGGCGTCGTTTAGTTGATTTTGACCCCTAAAAGGTACTAAGAAGACGTATTTTCCCTCGTAATGTTCTCTCGTATTTTTTAGGAGGAAAAATACGTCTGAAATTCAGGCTACCAACCTCTACTGGAAAAAATTGCAAGTTTTCCGAATTTTACCAGAGGCCTGATTTTAGACCCTAAAAGGTACGACGAGCACCCCCGCCCCAAAAATAGGGGGGGGGGGGGGGGGAGCACATACTTATTTGTTCTTGCGTTTGTGCTTCAAGATGAAAGTAGTTTCCCTGTCGGACTTTAGAGAAGCTATCATGACATACCGTGCTAAAATGTACAGTGGAAATACCTAGAAAAGCCATATGGAAATAGAGTATGAGTATGATTGTATCAGATTATCAATAAATAGGCATGTATTTTACTAAACATGAAGTAAAGATCATCACAATGCATCCAAACTACTTTGTCTTTGTTACCTTATTTTATACAACAACACTAGTAAATCGCACGCTCTGATTGGTCGAGAGCCATGTTGCTATAAGAGTGCACACTTAGGCTAGATACTCAGTTGACAAAAATCCCTGTTTGTTGTTGTATAAAACATAGATCTCGTTTTTTGTGCATATGTACTGTAATAGATACACAGAAGACGTCACAGAATGTTATGAACAACAGTCATGACATTCTGTGACGTCATCTGTGTATCTATTACAGTACACACCACGCAAAACGAGATCTATTTGTTAAATACTGTAATATATCTTTTTAGTATAAGTGATAATAAGAAATTCCGCGCGCTCATCGGCGGCGTCTCGGCAAGTCTCGGATTTACCCATCGCTGCCCCTCTTATAGCCACTTTCATCAACGGCAAAATTTTCTGAATATTGTCGTGCAGTCTGGGTAAAATATTGGTAAACTATGCAATTCAAGTTTTCATTATTTCTTACATATATATCTACTGGTTGATAGGTCCTTTATTGGATCCAGCTTCAGTTTTACTTGTAAGCGGTCCTGCAAATACTTCAAAGTTTAATGAAAGATGGCACTTTTCCCTAAAGGTTCGAGAAATTGAACTGCGCCCAGAGGAGCGATAGGCTTCTGCTGCTGCACCCGAAAACATTAAGAAAAGAGGTCAGACTGCGTTTCTCCAATATATGGAATATTCCCGCCTGATTCCTTGTTGATGATGATTGGGTTTCCTGTGGTGCAGAGGTTTCATCTCCCATAACTCTTTGCGGGCAAGAACTAGTGCCAGTTCCCCTTGGTCGCGTCGTTCCATAGCCGCCATTTTGTGTTCGTTTTATGACTAAAACTTTGAGCTTTCGGCCGTTTCCTCTTTGACTTTTTCTTCGCCCGTAATGTCTGACCTTGTTGAAAGCGAGGCAGAGGAGTCTTTAGATGAAGCTCTAAGCAGCGCTAGCGAGGAAGAAGAAGAAGAGGAGGAAACTGACGTCAAAGACGGGAACATCCAAGATCTAATCAATGACGACGTCGAAGAAGAGAACGAAGAAAGCGAAGATGAAGAAAGCGCCACAGAAAAAAGCGAAGCGAACGAAGAAGACGACGAGGATGAAGAGGAGAGGCTTAAGAGAAAGAGAAGACAAGGTTTCTTCTAGTGTTTGAATATTAATAAAGATATTTTAGAGGGATGTGAGTTGTAGGATGAGTGAGTGTGTTGTTCGTCAAAAATGACGGCTGCTTCCACGTGTTTGATTGCAGAGGAAGCTGAGTTGGACGAGGAAGATTTGGATTTGATCCAAGAGAATCTTGGAATTCGCCTGCCGAAGGTAAAGCAATTAGAGTGGCTAGAGATACACAGGAAAATATCCCTCCTACCCATTCACAAAACCATTCATTCATGGCTGGGATTTGCAGAACAGGTTGCAGTATTGAACTTTAGTGTGGTTGGAAATGCTACACTCCTAAATCTCAGGCCGGTCTGATTTTAAGGTAGCTTACCCATGTAAGGTCTGTGCATTAGATTTTGGGGATTGAACTTTATTTTTGTAGTCGCTGTGATCAGAGTTGCTATAGCAAGGTAATATCTATGCACTTGTTTATAATTAGCAGCCATGCTTTACCACACTTAACGTGATCATCAGTGTCAAAATGTTGTGGACTCGCAAGCAGTTTAGTTTATTCAGTTTATTCATTTTTTTTGCCAGGAGTATACATTTCCATAAATTTAAATTTATACAAAAGAAACTGGCGAGGAAGCTCACAAGAAACCATAGGGCTTATAAACATGAGCTCCCCCCTAATCATAGATAATATTACATAAACTTACTAGGGACTGCATTATGTTACGATGGATCAATTATAATAAAAACAAGCAACACAGACAGACGACACAGACAGCACAATAGCGAAGCGAAAAAAAAGTGCAGCAGAATGAGTAGTAAATAAATTAGCCACAGGCAAGTGAGTTGGCAACAAATTTTTATGATGATAATGGCATAAAAAGTCAATCATGATGGCCAATAAGCCAATCATATTACAAGAACGCCAACTGTTATGGTAAAATTTTATTGCTATCATTGTAGCAAAAGAAGTTCCATCGTTTAAAGAAGTTCAAGGCTCTTGACTCTGATGAAGAGGAGGAAGGAGAAGTGGAACCAGCTGAGCGTGAGAGGGAAGACATTGCTAATCAACTGTTTGAGGGAGACGAGGAAGTAGATGAGCCACAGCTTAGGGTAAGAGAGTATGATAATACAGTGGTACCTCTATTAAGGTTACTGAGAACCTTCGCTTCCTTAGTTTAACCAAAACATATCAACCTATATATCGTTGGAAAGCTTATAGAATGGACAAGCGAACTATGGCAAAAAGAATTATTTTTTTCATAATTAGAATTTTTTTTAAGGTTTTATTAAAAATTCGGGTGTGAGAGTTTCAAGAGATAACGCTGACTAACTGCTAGACCTTGATACCCAAGTAACACATTGTTTTAATCCTTAAAGGTGTTTCTCAAAAACCGTGTCTGTGTTTTTTAAAATTTTGCTTTGCTCAAAAGTTATCGAACTTTTAAATTTCGAAGGTCAAATTTTGTAGGATTTTCACACTCTAAAAATTTAAAAATTCATAACTGTTGAACTAAACAAAATTTAAAAAATCGCAGACACGGTTTTTGAGAAACACCTTTAAGGATTAAAACAATGTGTTACTTGGGAGTCATGGTCAAGCAGTTCGACAGCGTTAGCTTGTGAAAATAGCACACCAAAATATTTAATCAATGCTTTAAAAAACATTACAAGTATCAATAAGTGATTTCTTTTTGCCATAGCCCGCTAGTCCATTCTATAAGCTTTCCAACGATATATAGGTTGATATATTTTGGTTAAACTAAGGACGTGTATGATTTTTTTTTTCGAACAACGTGCGCGAAGGTTCTCAGTAACCTTAAGCGGCCACCCTCGGGACCAAGCCAAGTTGGTCGCCCTCGTGTTTCAACAAACAATCCCAGCTGGTAGTAACTTTTAACACAGTGTGTGCATCAGTCTCCACAAAAGCTTGCAAATGATGGTACTTGCCGTTAGCGACACAATGAACGTGTCAGTAACCATGTATTTTATTTCTAGCATACACCTGAGCCAGCCCCTCCCCCAGTTGATTCAACATATGCTGATATTGATGACTCAGAATCTGAAGAAGGTAAGTACAAAGCACCCAGCAAGTACTCTGACTGTAGAAGTGCAAAATATGTAGTTAAAAACCCCATAATCCTATGGTCATTTTGCCAAACACAAAATAATCCCTTGACCCAAAATCCTGTTAAGATTGCATTTGAAAACCCAGTCGTGTGTCAGTTGTGTGTGAGAAATTGAACAATTGTATCCTCCCGATTGATTCATCACATGATCTGAATAGTCCAGTTTCGAATTCTCTAACTCTCTAATTCTCTAACCACTGAATAGGCATTGATGGTGCATAAATCCTCAATTTTAAGTTGAAAAAGTTGTGAATACCAATGAGAAACTGACAAAGCTTGAATTGAGACCATAGACAAACTTGAGGAAACCTTTCGGAGTCGTTGGTATTCACAACTTTTTCAGCTTCAAATTGAGGATCCTGTTGTAATGATGTGCCGTTGTAATGTTGTCATGATGTGCCGTTGTAATGATGTAATGATGTGCAGTTGATGCTTATTCAGCAGTAAAGTAGAGAATTCAAAACTGAACTATTGGTTGGCAACAACAGGGCTGGAAAGTGTACCTGTTTGAGTCGCTTTTGTGACTAAACGTTTCTAATTTGCAACTAAAATTTAAGCAATTTTGTCACCCACAGTCTGTAAAGTACAACTAACAATTGAAACTACTGTCCAAAATGTGACCTCTTTTTTTCTTAATTTCAAGCCCTGAGCAAGATATAAACATTGCTAGCCGATTTCGTCTGTCTGTGCTAGTTTCACATTGTTACCACTTCTCTTTTTACAGATGAGTTTGATAACTTTATTGTGGATGATGAGGGCAAACCAATCAAGCATGCAAGAAGAAAGAGAGTCATCATATCTGGAGAACATGACTCGTATGTACAAATTTGAATACATAGAGAATAATGCATGGGCACTTGGGGAGTTGGAATTTATTTTGAGTGTTCAAATTTTGATCAAATCAAATTTGAACAAAAGAAGATAAATTCCAAGTGCAATGTATTATTTTCGATTTGATAAATTTCACCATAGTTTACATTATCATAATTTTTCACACATGTGAATTATGGTATTTCCCAGTTGCCCAAATCCTGATAAAACACTATTAATAGTAGATATTACTTTGGATATTTTATTAATTATAAATTAAAGGTAAATACTGTAGCAAACTTGAAACCTAGTGCCATTATTTAGTGGTCACTCAAGCAAAGAATCCATTGTATTCCCAATGTAACGATTATTGAATTAGGTGTATAAAATGTGTTTTTTTTTGGGGGGGGGGGGCTGGGGGGGGGCTGCAGGGTTGTATCCTAATGAAGAAAGAGTTGTAGATAAATTTGGCCTTTTGCTCCAGTAAGTTTTAATTTATTCAGATCATTTTACTGGTACTATGAAAAGCTATAGCTCCCTAAAGTAATTAATCATAATATTTATTTAAATAAATTTAAATTTCAGTTAAATTAAATGTTTTGATAAAATCAACTTTGAACACAAGAAGATAAATTTCATATCTATTCATTTTCTATTTTCCTTTGTTGCAGGGCATTACAAGAGGCCCAAGATATTTTTGGTTTAGACTTTGACTTTGATGAGTTTGACAAGTTTGATCAAAATGACTTTGACGAGGAGGAGGACTACGAAGAAGATGATGTGGAGGACGGAACAAGACCAAGGAGGAGGAAAACACGACGGAAGGCAACAAAGAAAACTATTTTTGAAGTATGTACTTTGTTATAGCACATTCTCGTACCCAGAACTCCCCAGCTCATCTGCTCGCAGGGGAGGCTCTGGCGACATCCATTTGAGGGCCGTCACTGATTTTGAGCGTTGGAGCATGAGCTGAAAGGGCTTTCTCTCAACGGATCTGTATTAAATCTCGCGCATGCGTCAGTGGCTGTCATCAGAGCCTCCCCCGTGATGTTATGAGCCGGGGAGCTCTGGGTTCGAGAATGGTTACAGCATGCATGTGGCTTGTGGTATGCAATGGTCTTGGCAGTCAAATCATATTTCAAAAAACTTTCAAACATTGTTTAGAAACATCACAGATTATTAGTGCAAGAACTCAGCTACTTAAATGAGTCTACAGTAACTTGTAAATGCATAGATGCCAACTCCTGCTTTTTGCAGGAGACTCAAGCTTTTTTGCCTCAACGCCCGCTTAATTTTCCCACCGTTCCTCATACATTTACTGTATTTCTCCTGCTTTTTTGAACATGCACTGTTCTCATACAGTAAATTTGTTGTATTTTCACAAAAAGCTTCTCTGTTAACTTGGGTTGGCATCTCTGTAAATGTGTAATAGAAAAATGTCAGTTTCATTGTATAGATTTTCAGATGGTAAGTGGTTTCCATGGAAAATGTCTCTATTACCTGAACTTTAAGGTTACTTTCAATGATTGTTGCTCTGTTGTTTTCCTTACTAGGTATTTGAACCAAGTGAATTGGAAAAAGGAATGTTGACAGATAGGGACACATTGATCAAGAACACGGACACACCAGAACGATTCCAGGTATCAACTCCTGTTTCTGAAGTTTTGTTGCATCAGAATCTTTTTTTAGTAGTTATCTGTAATTTACTGATGTTTTTAGCCGTGTATAAATAAAGACTGTCTATGTCTATATCTATTCCTCCTGCCATGTCACTGTGAAAAATAGTGTTTAAATTCCATTAGCAAATTTCTATTTTTATTATTCAAAAATTAACGCTGATGGAAACGTGTTGCTTAACAAAGTTTTATCATCTCTGGGGTGGTATGCACTTTAATCAGCCCTGTCAGGACCTGATATTGCAACCATATGGTCGCCAATGGTGATTACCATAGATTTATGGTTTGGTGAGCAATAATTTCAACCTAGTCCCTAGTCTGTAGGTTTTTAACAAAAATGCCCTTCTCAAAATTAGCTGTGAACACCATTAATTCACACAAAAATGATGGCAACCAGATTTCTATTATGGTAACCACAATTTTTAATTAATAGGTGCAGTTTAGTTTGGTTTAGTTTGTTTCTCCTGATTCTTTTCTTGATTTATTCAGTTACGAGGAGTCCCAGTGAAGCCTGCAGATGATGGTGAGCTAGAAGAAGAAGCCAAATGGATCTACGAACATGCATTCCTTGATCTTCCCATTACACAACAAGATGATATTGAGCATGGGATGCATGCACACCCACCCACTCCTAAACCACACACTGCTATAGGCAAGATAAGAGAAGCTCTGAATCTCATGAGGAATCAGTTCTTTGAGGTATGAATTGCAAAGAGTAATCCTCTCAGAAAATGCAGTACAGTAAATACTTGCTCAGTGACAGAATAACTAAATATGAACAACAAACCTTTTGGAATAAAGGTTGTACCTGTTACAGCAGCAGCTCTTGTCAACAAGAAGTTGCATTTCTTGCTTGCTGATTGTTTGCTGAGTGGAGGTATTTTGGGAGTTTTTATCTGTAGCCAATCAGCTGGGGAGACAACGTAAGTGTCTGTCTACAAAATGTCTGCCTGTGTACAATATTTTCGTTTTCCCCTCTCTGTAGATCCCATTTATCGCCAACTACAGGAAAGAGTATGTGGAGCCAGAGTTGACTGTTGAGGATCTTTGGAAAGTTCTGGAATGGGATGAAAAGGTCAGTTTGATGGAGTGGTATATTACTTTTGCTTGTAAGAAGGTCTTTTAATCAAGGGGTATGCAGACCCCAGAAATACCTCTGGTACATACAATAATTTTGCCTACCCTGGAAATTTGAGTCACCCCTATTCTATCCTATCCTAAAGTTTTAAATACTAACCCTGGATTTTAACTTCTCCTACATAACTATGAAACCACATCCACCCTGGAATTCTAGAGCTCTGCAGTAAGGGGGTTTCAAATTTCCTCACTGCCAAACAGTGCTACCAAATGTCAAATATTAAATGTGTTAATATTTTTGTTTGTTTTTAGAGTGGAGGTGGAACTTTGTAATAATGTACCTCTGGTACATACAATAATTTTGCCTACCCTGGAAATTTGAGTCACCCCTATTCTATTCTATCCTATCCTAAAGTTTTAAATACTAACCCTGGATTTTAACTTCTCCTACATAACTATGAACCACATCCACCCTGGAATTCTAGAGCTCTGCAGTAAGGGGGTTTCAAATTTCCTCACTGCCAAACAGTGCTACCAAATGTCAAATATTAAATGTGTTAATATTTTTGTTTGTTTTTAGAGTGGAGGTGTAACTTTGTAATAATGGTTAGAGGCGTGAAAACTATACATTTCTAATACCATCAGTCTATTGTTCTATAGTGGATGCAGTTAAAAACAAGGAAGCAGAACCTTCATCGGCTGTTTGAGCAGATGCAGGACTATCAGTACAACAAAGTGAGAGAAGACAGTGAGAACCCACTTAGTGACAATGTCAGGATATTACAACCTGAGGATATTGACAGGTATGGACTGTGTAAATCTTTATTAGAAAGCAACTACCACCTGTACTACCATACCACTACTACTACCATACCATTGGGCAATTCCAGGAAATATATGTACCCTGGGGGCAGCGGCATTTTGGAAATTCTGAATGGGAGGGGGTTTTCACGCTCTGAATTCTGCCTGCATGGGGGGGGGGGGGGGATCAAAGCTGGAAGCTAGTATAACCTCTCAGCAATTCTATATGAATTGGGGTATGCCATTTTGTTAATTCTGGAAGCATTTTTTTTTGGGGGGGAGGGGGGCACAAAAACTAGTACATACTTCTGTGGCATTATAAGAGGGCATTCCATGGAAAATATGAAGATGATAGTTTTAGACCACAATCTGCCATTGTGCTCATGCTGACATAGTACTATGAAAACCACTAGAGTGGTAAATGGTGATTCGAGATCCAAACCCTGGAGTGTGCATTTATAAGTTGCTAGGCATAAAAGTATCCCTATTCTTAGTTTCCTATAGCCCTTGACACCATCTATTCTCTAGACTTGACCAAGTCCAAACTATGGATCAGTTGAAAGATCTGTACAGCCATTTCATGCTTTACTATGGCAATGAGCTGCCGGCCATGCAAGAGGCAAGGAAGAAGAGGGTCAAGGAGGAGAAGCAGCAGCATGCGGAGGGAGAGGAGGCACAGCCTAAGGAGGAGGAAGCAGAAGCACCAAAACTGAAGAAACCACTTAAAAAGGATTTGTACACCAACTGTAGTCATTTTGGTAGGTACTGGTACAGTACCAATGCTGTTTGCCTTCCTTAGATTATATTTTTAATTGAATAAAGGTTGCGCTGGGAACATGCAAGCATGCAATGCTTCACAGGAAAAAATCCTGAAAAGCCTTGAATGGGAGGTTAACTTGTTAAGACCGACTTACATTGTAGTCTGCAGGATGTGACATGCTCGCGCCATGTTTACAAGTTTTACAACTCCAATCGTAACATCAAAGACAAGTCCACAGCACAACTAAGCAAATCCGTAAATGTTATAGGATTTTGAAACATCAAATCATATGATGTTTTAGCCAAATATGGTATGCAGTCACATAATCTCAGCGATTTTGGTACGTTGTATGCACCAAAGTTGTGCCTGGTAAGTCAGAGCCAAGTCGTGATGTGTACGTCCCATCCAACAGACTTAGGCAAACATTGTTCAGTGTAAGTCAGCCTTTATCTTGAAAACGCTGCTACCATACATGAAACACATTGTACACAGCCCCCTTGGGTTTTCCAACATTATCCAGGCTGCTGTCCTAAACAATGGCTTGGTACCCTTTGGTTACTAGGCACTGTACTTTATGGCTCTCTTTGAGAACCAGCTTATGGCAGTGGCATAGCCAGAATTTTGCCAATGGGAGGGGACTCAGTGGGAGGGGGCTCAGTGGGAGGGGGCTCAGTGGAAGGGGGCTCAGTGGGGGTAGCAGCCCTTTGTGCCCTTTGCAGCCCCCCCCCCCCCCTGGATGTGCCCCTATACAGCATGTCAGAAATATGTTGTACAAAGTACGTTTGTACGTTATTTCAGGCCTTGGAACCCTTGCTAAGAAGTTTGGCCTAACACCAGACCAGTTTGGAGAGAATCTACGTGATAACTACCAGCGGCATGAAACTGAGCAACATCCCATAGACCCAGCAGAGGCTGCAGAGTCGCATCTAACCAGGTAGGGATGGCAAGTTGTGACCTTACTGAGCCTTTCCAAATGAGAACCAAACATGGATGCTTATAGTAGTTTAGTTTATTATCACCTTTTGTGAGCCAAGTATTGCCATAGCTGAAAGAATTCTAGACCTTAAGAGCGACTCTCTGTAAGGACCGAGTGACTTCGTGAAAATGTGGCACAAGGTTGAAAGATTGACCCCCCTCATATTTTATCCAGAGATAGCCTATGGTATGCTAGTAAACGTGATATATTTTTTATGTTAGAAAAATAAAGCAATGTAGAGAAAATTTCGAAAAACCACCACCGGGTCGTGAAGCTCAAAAATGACTAAAACAGCATGTGATCGTACGGTCAAATAACGGAACTCGCACGAAGGCGCAAAATAAAACTTGCATTTACTTGCATCATAATTTCATTTTAGAGGTATCAAAGATTTGAAACCATCCAGATGTTTAATTATAGCTAACATTTTAAGTTCCTGGCGAGCACTCAAAGAAGGCTGAAATTTCACATTTTGAAAATCTAAAATTTCACTTTATTTTGAAACAATGAAAATGCAGGCGGTATTATTCAGAATTTATTGAAACTTGGAATTTAACAAGCACTTAAGATATATTTAGCCCGGGTATAAAAATTATTCTTGGAAAACATATCTGAGACGAGAACGAGTACACTCAATTTACCCTAATTAAGCCAATTTTCTCGCGGAACTGTAAACAATCTCCTAAGAAAGATCCTGAGAAATCTCACATTTTTCCAGAAAGAAGCCGGAAATATACTAGATTTACAGCTTACCATTTATTAGAAACGCCGTGGAGATAAACTACGGGTCGTGTATTTGTACTTTTGCTTTCTTGCCGCCGACATTACGAAGAATTTTTGTCGGCAAACAAAGTCAAAATCTTCCATATGGCGTGTTTTTCCCACACTCACTGCTTACTCTTGTACAGCTTGTTTGTCGCAATAAAAACTTGTTTGTATATTCAAACTCTAAAGAAGTAATTTCTGAGGTTCAGAAAGACTGTTCAAACGATTTAGCTAGCTATTTCGATCTCTGATTTCTCCGTAGCTAGCTAGAGATAAAGTGCAGTCAACCGACTCATTGGACAAAACAAAGGCAATTAACGTTTGTCACGCAATATTCTCGCACGTGGAAGCATGGACGTGTGAAGTGGAAGGGACAGTGCGTTTGTCACAATAAATATCATTTGTTTCTATCATTAAACTCTACCTTGATCTAAAAAATCCTGTGGCCTAAAGAGATCTCTCTTTGAAGAATTCAGGTGTGTGTCTTCTCGTGTCTGACATTCATGACAAATAAGAAAATGACGCGTGTCCACGGTCCGCACTAAATTCCTGCGTCCTTGAGTTGTGTCATTTTGTAAAAACAATAAAATCAAAATGGGAACAGCGACACAATAAAACAGCCCAGAGTAGTAGCAGTGACAGCGATTTCTTTTTCTGCAGAATAATGAAAATTGTACTTACCAAGACGTGGTCGTAAAGATTTAAATATTGTTATGAATGTCAAAAAATAAAAACTTAGCAGTCTCGAGATCAAGAGTCTAGGCAAATGATAAAATTTAGGAAAAAAACTTTTGCCGTCTAGATTCTGCATCACAATCAGTTTTCTTGCGTTACAAATCCCGACCTCTGGGAAAGTCATACCCTCTCGCGCCTCAGCATTTTGGGTGTGGGAGTAAAATATCGAAACTCGCCCTGTTGGGCCGAGCAACCCCGCACAAAAGTCTTGGGAGTACCCCATCCCCTTCCGGGTGAGCCAGCGTCAATCCCACTGTTGTTTAATTTTGTATCGCCTTTTTGCACGACAGTAAGGGGACAAATAGGTATTCCTTCTTATTCTGCGCTTGTCAACCTCGTTCCCAGGACCTTCTGGGTAATTTTCAAGATGGCGGGTCACTCGGAAGAAGACCCTGGCAAAGGCTGGGGCCTTTCCACCGGGAGACCACCTAAGTAAAACAGTTAAAATCCGATATGGCTTTCGCGAAAGCCGGGAAGATGGCACAAATCATGAACACATGTCATTAAGATTAATTTTAGCCCCGACTTCGGCCCTTTTTTCCCGGCTGTCTGCCCTCCATATCGGACTTTAACTGTTTTCTTAAGCGGTCTCCCTGTGGATAAAGCCCCAGCCATCTTGAAAATTACCCAGAAGACCCTGGGAACGAGGTTGTGCGCTTGTCTCTCCCGCACTGCCTCTCCCCCACTGCTTGTATCTCCCGCACTTTCCTCATTTTAAATTTATGGTTTTCTTTAAAAAAAAAAAAAGAGTCCCGGCCACAAACAACTGCAAAACTGGGCGTAGCTACGTGCACGGCGGCGGCACACCCTTGATCAAGCATCACAGAATCTAGTCTCGCTAAAATGTTTGAAACATTTTAATCTTAGTTCCTTTTCATTGGAAAGTCACATTTTATTTAGACTGCTAGCAGCCCCTACTTTGGCGCGTTTCCCAGAAAGCGAGCGCGACCCAAAAGCAGTCTACATTTTATTTCAAATATCAAAATAATTATTGCTCTATTAGTGAAACAATATCGAAAGCCGGAAAAAGAAAGGTTCCCCTGCCTTATGTGAGAAGAATGCGTGACAGAAGCGTTAATTGACTTTGTATTGTTCATTGAGTCGGTTGGCTGCACTTTATCTCCAGCTAGCTACGGAGAAATCAGAGAAATAGCTAAATCGTTTAAACAGAATCTTTATGAACTTCGGAAATTACTCCTATAGAATTCGATTTTACAAACAGGTTTTTATTGCGACAATCAAAGCTGTAGAAGAGTAAGCAGCGAGCGTGGGAAAAACACGCCATCTGGAGGATTTTGTTACCGAGAAAACTTCTTCGTCTTGTCGGCGGCAAGAAAGGAAAATTATGAATACACGAATTTTACCTCCAAGTTTATCTCCACGGTGTTTCTAATCAATGGTAAACTGTAAATTTGGTATATGTCTGGCTTATTTTTTCGGGTAAAGAGTGAGATTTCTCAGGATATTTCTTTAAGGAGATTGTTTACAGATTTACAGTTCCGCGAGAAAATTGGCTTAATTAGGGTAAATTGAGTGTACTCGTTCTCGTCTCAGATATGTTTTCCAAGAATAATTTTTATACCCGGGCTAAATATATCTTAAGTACTTGTTAAATTCCAAGTTTCAATAAATTCTGAATAATACCGCCTGTACTTTTCATTGTTTCAAAATAAAGTGAAATTTTAGATTTTCAAAATGTGAAATTTCGGCCTTCTTTGGGTGCTCGCTAAGAACTTACAATGTTAGCTATAATTAAACATATGGATGCAATCAAATCTTTGATACCTCTAAAATGAAATTATGATGCAAAGAAATGCGAGTTTTATTTTGCGCCTGCGCGCGAGTTCCGTTATTTGAACGTAGGATCGCATGCTGTTTTAGTCATTTTTGAGCTTCACGACCCGGCGTTGCTTTTTCGAAATTTTCTCTACATTCCTTTATTTTTCTAACATAAAAAATATATCACGTTTACTAGCATACCATAGGCTATCTCTGGATAAAATATGAGGGGGCTCGATTTCTCGACCTTGTGCCACATCTCACTCGGTCCTTACAGAGAGTCGCTCTTAAGTCTGCAAAGTGAAGAAATGAACTATGATTACTATAATGAACTCATTAGTGAATGCAATAGACAATATTCATATTTAAATGGCCAGACTGGAACAAACACTCAAGTGAGGCTCATGAGTAATTCTTTTGTTTTGCCTTTTCCAAGTGCACTGAGCTGGAAATAGTGAAACAACAAAATCACCCGCATTAGCCTCACTTGAGTGTTGTCCCAGTCTAATCGTTTGAATACGAATATTGCCTATAATTGTGAGGTTTCAAAGTTGGAACTTGCAAGGTGGTACACCTACCAACTTTAGTTGCTTTAAGCTTTAGTTTGGCTGGCAAATCCCTAAAATTCGTGGTTGGAACCATGTTCATGAGATGTAATTTCCATCGATTGAGCATCTACAGGAATGGGGAATGGGCATGGGGAATGTGACATCCATGGAGTTTGGGATTTTTTTCCTTCTGTAGTGGTCATGAGGTTTGTCCTACTGCTTGAACAAGCTTGGAGAATCGTACACAAAGCACATAATTATTTGTGATGCTCTCTTTTACAGTATGTTCCCAACAACAGACCACGTGTTGAATGGGGCCAGGCATATGGTGGCAATGCAGATAGCACGGGACCCTTTAGTACGTCAGTGTGTCAGGGAGAGGTACTACGAGAGAGCCACTCTTGCAGTTGCACCCACCAAAAAGGGCAAAAAGGTAACTTATCTCGCTACCCTAGAGGTTTCTTGAGAACCGTGTGTCTTATTATCTGCCTTCTGACTGGTCAAACCAGCTTTCCATTTGCTTTGTTAATACATAGATCAAACAGTTCTGAGAGTGGATGAGAGTTGACTGTCATTCTCTCTCACATGCACTCACTGCGTTGAGAACAAACTGTAAACTCTCAGCAACTCTCCTGTCAGATTTGAACATTTGAGTTTGTGGCCGAATATGGGTTAGAGGGCGTGATTTACTATTATAATAACTTTGGTGAACATTGTGGCATATTATCCCGGCTAATAAACATTTTGGTGGGCTCTAATATATGTAGTGAGTCAATCGGCGTTGATGATGGTCGCCATAAATTATTGTTTTTGTGCTCAATGCACTCCAAAGTAATAGTAATGTAATAGTAATGTTGTTGATGTTCTTGGGCTTAAATCATGTCTTGGGCCCTTCTCAGCGCTCAATAAGCCTAGTTGGAGTTTAAATTTCGTGTTCAGTGCACATGCGATTTTAGTCCGAATCTTTGTTAACTTCTCTTTGTTCTTGTTAAACAAAAGAAATCAAGAAATTCGGACTAAAATCGCATGCGCACTAAACACGAAATTTAAACGCCAACTAGGCTTATATTTTATCCCTCGCTGCGCTCGGGCTAAAATGAGCCTGAGTCGGGCCCAAAACATATTTACTTCCGCGAACATCAACTATACTGTTATATCATTGTCTATCATTCGCGCGATCAAACGTTAAACCTAGTGTGTGAGTTGATGATAGTGTGTGCAGTGCTCGACCTTAGCGGTTGTCCACTTGTCCTGGGCAAGTAAGAAATGCTTCAGGACAAGTGAAAACTCAGGGGCACTAGTCACAGGACAAGCAACATTTTGTGCGAAATATAAACAAAAAACGTTTTGCTGGTGTGTGTGCTTTGTTGTTTAAAAGAGTTCACACTGTTTTTTTTTTTAGCGAGTTTTGTGTCAAACTCTCGAAGCTGCCGTCTTTCTTGAAAAATGTTCGTCTCTCGTCTTGATTTCGTCCAGTCACCAGTTCAAGATGACTGGACGAGTCCACAGGAAGGCTAATGAGTAATGGGCATTGGTAATTTATATGGTTCGTAGATTGGCTTGGTCTATATTTTACAACATTTGTTTAAATCATAATTAACTGGACAACTAGTTACTTGACAAGGGCAAGTAACTTTTCTGTGCTACTTTGTCCTGGGACTAGTGGCCAAAAAAGTGAAGGTCGAGCACTGGTGTGAGCCGATGATAGTGTGTGAGTCGATGATAGTGTGTGAGTCGATGATAGTGCATGAAAGGTTGAGATTATGGAAGGTGTGCAAAAGAAGGCACTACGACTACGCATTATGCTCCCTGATCTGAGTTATAGTGCAGCACTATCTACAACCAAGCTTGAATCCCTCTCTGCTCACCGGACAACCGTTTTCGACATGCTAGTTCATTATTATTTGTAACCTTATATTAGTATATCTATCTGTCATCAATGGAGCTACTGTTCTCCCTACCAGGAAATCGATGAGTCCCACCCATGTTACTCGTTCAGATACCTTAAAAACAAGCCCGTCAGGGATCTGAGAGGAGATCAGTTCTTGAAACTAAGCTTGGCTGAGGCAGAAGGTTTACTCACCATGTCTATATCGATCGATATTACTAGCAGATCGGGGTAAGTATAGTATAATATTCTCATTGCTAGAATTAATACAATGGCTCCAGAGCTAATTAAGAAGATATGGAGAGAGGGGCGAGCTCTGGAGGCTAGGTGCAGGACGGGGTCCTGCAATAGAGTTGTGGGTGTGGCGTTGCAGCACCATTATTCGGGAGGTGGGAGGGGCGATCAAACTTCACTCTCGAACTTTATGTCAAACTGGTCGAAGGCAGAATGATAAGATGGCAGGAACGCAGGATTAAGTACTAGCGTGGTCATGTGATGCCCTTTGGTCACGTGGTGATGATTTTAATCGATCTTTCGCCATTCTAATTAATTATGCGCACTGAGAATAGTATAATATTCTCATTGCTAGAATTAATACAATGGCTCCAGAGCTAATTAAGAAGATATGGAGAGAGGGGCGAGCTACCTTCGGCTAGGCTTGCCCAAGTCTTCAAATACGTTACCATGCCCTCTGGGGGTATCCAATACCAAACTACCCATACCAATACCATAAACATCCCATACCTAAAACATCCCAAACCTAATTCAAAACTTAATTCCCATACCTAAAAGGGATTACAGCATGAATGCCATGCCTTGAGCTTGTCTGGCTTATTAGGATAGTTATAGCAAAAATCTAAATGTTCCGCATAATTCCCACACCTATAATAACTGACGTCTCATCTTGTCCGTCCCAAGGCATATATCATGGAAGCTGTTTCAGATGTGCCTGTTTTCAGATGTGCTTTTTTTTTTACCGAAAGAGATTAAAGAGATAAAGAGCAAGAGCAGTGCAAGACTGCTTATGGATGCTTACTCAGTAAAATGGCAAAATGACCTGACGGTGTGTACAAAAAATATTAGAGAACAAAATTTAATCCTCTATTATATGCAAACTATCGGGACCAGCCAATTCTGTAACTTAAAACACATCAATGGACTAGATGTTTTATAGTAGAATGAAGTAAATGATTAACGATGGTGTCATCGTCTGTCAATGAGAGTATGATTTGCTAATTGAATAATAATCATGACTCATACTAGACCAAATAATATAACAGCAGATATAGTCTGAGTAAGGAGAGCATATGTTGTGGTAAAAATAGTAGTCAATTGAGCAAAAGCGTAGCCTTTCAATTTAGGAAAATGTCCCCAGTATGTGGATAGGCCACGGCCGATTAGAACGGTGTGGCTGCCTTGGTAAACTAACCAGTATTCCATGCCTAGTTCCAGAGTTAAGTATGTTTTATATGGGCTGTTCCATTTTATATCTGTTATTACCTCACTATCGAGGAACTGGAATTTCCACCGGGCTAATAGTGTTTAGTGTTTCATCCAGGTGCCATAAATTTTGACCCTAAAAATTCCACAGGGCCATTTATTTTATTCCAAAATTTACGTGGGCATTTATTTGCAGATTTGGAATTTCCACAGTTGTTGCTTCAAATTTCCACACGGGTTGTAGAAAGTATGGAATTTCCACAGGGGTAGAACAATTTTTGAAAATATGCAGTTCCTCGATATAGGGGGAGGTATGGCAATTTTTTGGGACAGCCCAATAAGATGCAAGATGTTGAAACTTGGCATGACGCTCCGGGACCCATTTATTATTATACTATCAGTATTGTAGTTACAGTCAGAACTGTAGTGACAGATTTGGGCGTCAATGAGTAAGCTTCTCAGCAATTTTGCAAACAACTATATTAGGACAATAGTTACAGAGGTGGAACTTGTATGAGTAAAACGTCACCAGCATTAAATGTTTATATTAAGTTGCTATGGAAACATCATTTTATCTGTAGCCGATCAAAAACGGGGAAAACTTACGGTCGAACTTTTAACCCTAGATTCCTAATCTTCATGAATTTTTGCAGTTGATAGCATCTTAGTTTATTTTGTCCAGGGTTACGTGATAGATCGAAAAGAACTGTTTCTGTTAATTATGCAGGTGGTTTGCCTTAAGAAGAAGATATGTTGAAGGAATCAACCCAGTAAAGGAAAATAATACGTTGAGGTTTTTCTGTTCCCCTTTTTGCATTTTGTTGTTAAGTCCCACATTAGAAAAAAATATGGGGTAGGTCCCTTTAATTTGGTTGCCATGGAAACATCAACTAACCAAAATGTTTCTAGTACTGCGGAAATAACATTGACGAGCAAACTTTCGTTGCTCTATTTCTTATTTGAGTTATTGGCAAAAAAAGTATTTCTGCACGCGTATGAGCCCCAAGTACCTTTGCAGGTGTAGATAGTAAGATTAAAGCAAGGCTAGTAGGCACCATGAAGGGCGAGTAATTAATTATAGGGTTAATTTTGGCATGATAGAACAATCGTGTTCCAGCCCGTTTAGGTGTCGAGAGAACGCGTAGTAAAATTCCAAGAATGAGAATGTTTCGTCCTTGGCCATATTCGATGATATAATCGTTCTGCACCTCTAAAAACTGCCTTCGTTATGTTATAAGGTTATATAGAATATGGCGGGGACTGGGACTAGCTGTGGACGAGAGCAGACGTGTTTCTGACTGCTCCCGCTCCTAACCGAAATTTTTGTTTAAAAACTTTGGTTAGTAGAGCCATGTAATACCAAAATCAACATGAGCGAGGTAGAAAAAGAAGAAGTAAAGAGTCAAAGATCGAAGCGAAGGAAAAGGTCAAAAAGCTCGCAGACAGAGATGGACGCTAACGACGAGAAAGCGCTTGGCTCAGTTGTTCAAGAACATGAATGCAAGTGTGATTTACTTCTCGAGAAAATTGAAAGCTTGGACTACAAACTAGATCTTGCAATGAAGGTACTGGCACAAGTTGAAACCCTCCAAAATGCTGTCAAGTGTTTAGAGGAAGAAAATAAAGATTTAAAAAAAAGCGTCGAGATAGCATACGAAGAGAACAAGGAGCTTGCAAGCAACCAAATAGCGCTTGACGAAAAGATCGAGGTGCTTACAAGGGATGTACAAAAGTTGGGAAAGGCGCTGGAGCAAGAAAAGAGCAGGGGAGTAAAACTTGAGAGTTTTTCGAGAAGGAATAACTTGCGTTTTTATGGAATCCCCGAGCAAAGGAACGAGACGTGGGAGCAAACGGAGAACAAGTTAAGGCATTTCATTGCCAAGGATCTCAAAGGCGGCATGGACCTGGCTAAGGTAGTATCCTTCGAGAGAGCACATCGTACTAGGAGTAAAACCGTCCCGCGGCCTATTGTGGCAAAGTTCTCCTTTTTAAAGAAAAGGAAGAGGTAAGGGATCTAGCTAGAAATTTAAAAGACACGGCTTTCGGCATCTCCGAAGATTACCCTAAAGAAGTTACGGATGTCCGTAAAAAGCTTGTACCACTTCTAAAACAAGCGAAACAGGAAAATCGCAAAGCCGTTATCAAGGTTGACCAGTTATTTATTGACGATGTACTTTATCGAGGGCCAGAAGCCCATCGCGATTATGTTATCCCACGTAAGTAAGAAAAAGAAGCTGATTTAATACCCCGGTCGCTATACCGGATAGTAGCGTGAATATTTAGATAAGTTTATAGAAGTTATAGTTGAAAGAAATTACACTGGATCGCCTCTATTGCTCGCAACAATCATCTTAGAACCCAGTCGATTAGATACGCCACAAGGTCAATCTCCCCTAAATCTCAATTTTCGTTGGCGACCTTGTCGATATTTACTGTTTTTCAGTAAATTTCATTTTGTCTCTATATGCTAATTTTTGTACTTGTCCTTATTGTAAATTTGCATTCATTAACATCAGTTACTCTCACTTTGTGCATCAAGTGTTACTTTTAAATACCACTTACATAATTTCTTTAAATGCCTTTCAACTTCACGTGCTGCTCCCTAAATGTTCGTGGCTTAAATGACACAAAGAAACGTAGGCAAATATTTAGATGGCTTCACAATCAAAAATTCGCCCTTGCATGTCTTCAAGAAACTTTTAGTTCTGAGCGCTTGGAAAAAATATGGACAGCGGAATGGGGTGGAAAGGCGTACTTTAGTCATGGAACAAATCACAGCAAAGGCGTAGTAATTCTTATTAACCCGAAAGTTGATTTGCAAATAGTGAATTGCGTGTGTGACAAGGAAGGGAGGTTCGTAATTCTTGAGGTAGCATCGGAAGAAAACTCTTTGGTTTTTGTAAACACGTACGCCCCTAACGACTTAGCAAAACAGCAAACGTTCATTGCTTCTATTTCCAACAGGCTACGTGAGTTCGCAGGCAAACCAATCTTTTGGGCAGGCGACCATAATTGCGCACTTACACCCTTAGACAAAAGCGGCGGATCAAATATATCTACAAAACAACTGGTAATCGATGAAATTTTGAACGCATGTCACTCGCTAGGTGTACAAGATATATGGAGGTCACAACATCCAACTCTAAGGCAATACACCTGGCACAGCAGATCGCTTAAAATACAATGCAGGCTAGACTACTGGTTAATTTCTAATTCGGTTGCGTCTCTTGTTGAAAAATCTGAAATTATTCCAACTAGTTTCTCTGATCACTCAGCAACGACCATTACTATAAGATCCAAAGACTTTGCTAAACGTGGTCCAGGTTTCTGGAAATTCAATAATTCCTTGTTGAAAGACTATCATTTTATTGAACAACTCAACGAAAAAATTGCACAATTAAAAACAGATCTAAACTCTTTAGAAGACCCGCGTTTGAGATGGGATATGATGAAAATGGAAATCCGCTCTTTTTCTATAAAATACGCTAAGGCTCGAGCTAGGGAAAGAAGAGAACAGGAATGGAACTTACAAGTTGAATTGAATAATCTTCACCGAAAAATGAATTATGATATGAACGAGGAAAACATTTGCAATTACTACCGAGTGAAGCATAAGTTAGACTTATTAGCACAACAAAAAACTAAAGGATCAATCACGCGCAGCAGGGTAAGGTGGCACGAGCAAGGTGAAAAAAGTACAAAATATTTCTACAACTTAGAGAAAAGGCAACACGATGCCAAATATATAACAAAGTTGACATTAGAAAACAACACCGAAATAACTGGCCAACAAGAAATCCTAGACGAAATTAAACATTATTACGAAACACTCTACTGCTCATCAGACTGTGATCCTCACGAAAGCCAATTCCAACCTCTTTTTCAGTCATCAGAGCATATACGACTGAATGATGATGACAAACGGTTGTCTGAAGGGAAACTTTCAAAAGACGAATGCTTCAAAGTACTAAAAAAATTCGCAAAAAACAAAAGTCCTGGGTCTGACGGTTTGACTGTTGAATTCTACCTGAAATTTTGGAAAAATCTAGGAAGTGAGTTAACACAATGTTTTAATTATGCTTTTGAGAAAAAAGAAATGTCAATCTCTCAAAAAAGAGGAATCATTACCCTTATTCCGAAAAAGGCGGAAATACATTCTTTCTAAAAAACTGGAGGCCAATAACTCTATTAAATGTAGATTACAAAATCGCTGCAAAGACAATTGCGAGTAGGCTAGCAAAAACTCTTACGGAACTTATTAACACCGACCAGACAGGCTATGTTAAGAACCGCTACTTAGGTCAAAATATCAGGATGATCTCTGACATTATGGAATTGACGGAAAAAGAAAATATTGGCGGTATGGCTCTTTTTCTTGACTTCCAAAAGGCTTTTGATAGTTTGGAGTGGAGCTTTATTGAAAAGACATTACACACTTTTAATTTTGGCCCTGACGTGTTGCGGTGGTTCAACACTTTTTATTGCGACATCTCTAGTTGTGCTGTAAATAACGGGTTCGCGACGCACTTCTTCACTTTGTATCGCGGGCTCAGACAGGGCTGCCCACTCAGCGGTACCTTGTTCATCCTCGCTGCCGAAATCCTAGGAAACGCCATAAGACACAACAAAGACATAGAAGGAATTAAATTATATAATCATGAATTCAAAGTAACACAATATGCAGATGATACAACTGTCTTCTTAGCAAATGTTAAATCCGCCGAAAATCTCTTTTCTCTCTTAAAAGTCTTTGAATCGTGCTCAGGTTTAAAATTAAATGTTTCCAAGTCAGAGGGGCTATGGCTTGGACAGGACAAAGAATCAACAGCAAAACCACTAGGAATTAAGTGGCCACCAAAATCCGTGTATGCACTCGGTGTTCATTTTTCGTACGACAAAAACGTTTCAACCAAACTAAATCTAGAAAATAAGCTTCAAGCGATGAAAAAAGTTTTAGACATCTGGAGGATGAGGAATTTAACTTTAGAAGGGAAGATAAAAATTGTTAAAACTTTAGCTTTGTCTAAGCTTACTTTTATCGCTTCTCTCATGTGTGTCGATAAAGCTATCATTGACGAGGTAAACAACTTAACCCGTGCTTTTATATGGAATGGAAAACCACCGAAGGTAAAAACGAGTACAATGATAGGCCCGAAAGACAAAGGTGGTCTAGATATGCCTGACTTCGACATTATTAATAAGTCCTTAAAAGCATGCTGGGTTAAACGTCTTTGTTCAACTGACGAGTCATGGTCCGAGAGTTGGAAACATTTACCTCTAACATTAATACGGAATCTGGGGGGAGCCTTCCTTTTTAAATGCAAATATGAAATAAAAAAACAACAACTAAATCCAAAGTTGCCAAACTTTTACCTAGAAATAATGAACGCCTGGCAAGATCTCAACATACATAGTGAAAAGTGTGATCCCGCTAAAGAGATTATTTGGAACAATAAAAATGTATTAATCGAAGGAAAATCGATTTTTTATCAAGATTGGTATCTAGGCGGGGTCACACATGTAGAAGATTTATTTGATACCAGAGGAAAATTGTTAACCGTGGAATCCCTTTATGCAAAATTCAAAATCAAAACTCATTACTTAGCCCTTCTTGGGCTCGTAAAAGCGATTCCGTCAGATTGGAAAAAATCATTAAGGAACACCCCCGGGTCACACAAGCAAATCAAACAGAAAAGGACAGTATTGCCTTATTGACATGTAAGAAAATTAGAAAAGAACTTGTAACAAAAGCCTTTAAGCCTCCTACTGCTGAAAAGCGGTTACTAAAGTGCGGCTTTTCACCACGCGAAGCAACTCTCGTTTATTCACTTCCATATAAAATAACCAAAGATGTTAAGCTCAGAATCTTTCAGTTCAAGATTATTCAAAACATATTACCCTCGAATGCTACACTGTTCAGAGATAAATTAATTGATTCTGAAAACTGCCACTTTTGTTCACAAAAACAAGACCTAAAACATATATTTCTTGATTGCCCTCGTATTGTTGTTTTCTGGAACGATTTTATTGAATGGTGGAAAAAAAAGAATAATGTCCGCATAGAAATTTATCAAAAAAATATATTCTATGGACACATGCCGGGCGAACCAAAATACTTCCCCCTAAACCTATGTTTAATGATTGCTAAGCACTACATTTACGGAGCATATAGAAAAACTGAAGATGTATTTTTCCAAGCTTTCCTGATTGTTCTCGACAACTGGCTGAAAGTAGAATCTGCAGAAACTGCAAAACAAGTAAACATTTGATGCGCTAGTTTAGCTGATGTAATGACATCGTTGTGAAATAAAAAATGCATGTGTAATGTTAAGTGTCTGTAAAAGAAAAAAAAACATGTAAAAATGAAATGGAAATGGAAATATGTTTGTGTAATGTAAAATGGACAATGTAACGAAGAAGACGAAAAAGGTGCATATAAATTATGTAATGTTAAATGTTCATAATAATAATAAATAAAAAAAAAAAAAAAAAAAAAAAAAAAAAAAAAAAATATAGAATATGGCGTACATAAGTTTTAGCTTTCTAGTAATATGCGTCTCAACCTACTAGGTGTCTGCGGTCTACGTTTCTCAGGGCATCCGCTGGGTTTACGACTGCGATATAGTTGCTATTTGTAGAAAGACATGGGCGTCTCTTTGCTCTTAAGAAATTTTCTGTTGCCAGTGGAGACCTTGCACAAATATACTGTATGCTCGATAATCTGATTTATAGGTCCGTTGGATACGCATGTAGAGCACTCTATATCTAGTCCAAGCCGTAGAAGGTACTATAGAAAACGTGCTTCATATGTTTTGTTTTCCTTATGAGCAAGCTCTTTGATCACTCATCGGCCTCAACGTCCATAAGACCGCCGAAATCTTATAAGCAAGTTCATTCATCTTATGAACTGAAGAACCTCTGCATCGGGAATATTCGAAGCATGGAAAGCATAGAGTCGGATCGAATGTAACGAGAATGTGACGATGGCGAGTCAGGTCCAAAACCCTTTAAGTTTCTGCCACATAATACCGACTTTCAAATCTCACTGCCGTCTTTGTCAACTCTTTGAATTATATTTTTATATAAATAACTAACTATTCATTTGTAAAGTTTCGGCCTTTCTAATTCCTTGTTTTTGTTCGAATATACGTAGCATGTTTTTTTTTTTCAAGAAAGTTTTTGAAAATAAACTGTGATCATAAATACCAAAAAAAAAAACATAGAAAACTTTTACTTCTATTATAAATTGTCTCGAATTTTCTTTTTCTTTATTACAGCAAATGAAATGAATAAAATCAAATGTGTTATTTTCTAGTTTACATCCTTCTCTTTTTTGCTTGTTATTAACGGTTTTCTTTTTTTTTTTCACGTTTTTACCCTTCGTGTCTCTCTGCTTCTTTGTCCTCTCGCCGGCTGCCTCGTCTAGCTATGCTATTTGCAGGCGGTGTGCTGTCTTTGTAATTAAAAAAAAAAAGATATAAGAAAGTTGAAGTTGAAGTCCGTTGGCTTTGAAAGAAAACGCCCATAAATGACGTCATTAATTTCACTAAACCCGCGTTTTGCTTGTTTCCTCTTTGGCATGCGCTTGCTAAATATTGCCTAAACGACTGCAGCGAGTCTCTAGTATGAGCTACAAATTGTAAAAGAAATACGATTAAGCTTAAAGGTATGGCTCCTATATAAAATGAGATATGTAAATGTATAAAATCACCTTTACAGCTTCATAAAGATTTGAAATTGAATATACTCAAAAAGAGTATAATTCACAGCTAATTAATGTTCGTCCAGTTTTAAATTTTGGAACGGTCCTTAGTGAGAGCCGTTGCCTCGTGATATTTAGGATTCTTATTAATAATATATATGTAATTTTTTTCCGGTGATGACCCGAATGCGTATTATTGGGAAAATCACGAGTACTAAGGGGATTGCGATGCTAATAAGGATGTCACATCTTCATAATGAGAGTTAAAAAGTTAAATAAGCAGTGGCAGATGCAGACCCTAGGGGGTCAAAACTTTATTACCTGCCGAGGTGAAGCTGGTTTTCATGGCAACATATATATATATTTTCTCTAATAAAGCGGAAGGAATTGCAGTGGCAATCCCTTCGTGAAATTCATGAAGCTTTGTTACAATTCAATTCAAACAATATCAATTCAAACGGAGTATACCACGAAAAAGCCCTCTTGCAAAAGTAAAGGGTGCTCCCCGGCGCAAATTAATTAATTAAATTATCAAATTACAAATTTTAGCTACTTTTGTTGAGAATCAAAATTTTGAAAATAAAAAATGTCAATATCAGCTTGAAAGCGAGTTCATAACCACCTTTACTGCTAGAAACTGGATCGATATACAGATGAAGAATGGTGTCTTGAGGTACAAAAATATATAATAACAATCACGTTGGTGCGCGTGTGTATATTGATACAGGGAAATTACTCGAATGTTAGGATTGTCATTATAGAGTTTGTACCAACACGTGACTACAAGCCCGGTAACTACGCAACATGAAACTTAGCATATGAGAACATGGCTGTACTAAACAACAAAGTGGCTGTGTACCTATACCAACTGTCCCGAAATTTTCAGGGCTTTATCCTCAAATAAGCGCAAAATACCTCGCGAAGCGCAAATAGTCAATATAAAATGGGAGAGAGAAAACGTCATGGGTTCCCCTTTTTGAGCCAATCTCCTTGAATTGACGATGTAAATTTAATAATTACGTATCAATATCCAATGAGTTTGTTTACCGGGTCTACCAGGTAAATTGGACTATTACTAGTTTGGCCGAGAGAAATAAAATGATAAATAGAAACGGGGACTTGTCACCTGCAAAAATATCCTTACGACTTTAGATAAGTGGAAAGAGTGTGATTTTGATACATTTACTGTGACATACATTTTTTTAAATACATTTTTTTAATTTTTAAAGTTGAGGAGAAGTGCACAGTCGTTAACAGTATAATCATCTCCATACAGAAACTGAAATGTCAGTCAAGTATACAAGATTTTACTACTGTAACCGAGGATATGATGATTTCCTTTAATATAATACAATACAAGAAACTTTTTTCACAAGACTTTCATAGTAACCATACAAGTAGGTTTCTAACTTATGGCCCTCGAGTGCGGGCTTTTCTTGGTCCAGTGGCGTAAGTAGGCCTGCCTTACAAATTGCAATAAGTAATCAGCTCACTATCATATAGGACATAATCCGTTATACAATCAATTGTAATTGCCTTTTGGAACAAAGGAGGCTGAGTATACTTCTGTACTAAGGGAAAATATAATTGGTGTGTTGGAAGGCAGGCCTACACGCCACTGGAACCAAGAAAGCCCCGCCGAAACGGAGATACGGCTAAAGTCAGCCCAATCTTAGAACCAGTGGGGTGCAAGTCTGAAGTCCGAAATGACCGAAAATATGATTGACATACCTATAAATACTAAATTCATAATATCTTTGAAGGATCAAGTTCAAAACATTTCATTTCATTTTATTTGTATTTTACCAAACAACCCGGCATAGAAAAATCAAAGCTGGCTCAAGCTTTGGTCAACAGAACCCGGTTTAAAAGTTACACTACTCCTAGCCTTACTAGAAATTTAAGGCAGGATAACAACCAGGCACAAGAAAATTAGTGCTGGCCCAGACTTTTGAAGAAATTGAAGTCTGGCTAACAACCCGGTATAAAAATTCCACCGGCCCTAGCCTTACTAGAAATTGTTAAGACTGGATAACAACCCGGCACAAGAAAATTAGTGCTGGCCCAGACTTTAAGAAATTGAAGTCTGTCTAACAACCCGGTATAAAAATTCCACCGGCCCTAGCCTTACTAGAAATTGTTAAGGCTGGATAACAACCCGGCACAAGAAAATTAGTGCTGGCCCAGGCTTTTTAAGAAATTGAAGTCTGGCTAACAACCCGGTATAAAAAATTACACCGGCCCTAGCCTTAATAGAAATTGTTAAGGCTGGATAACAACCCAGCAAAAGAAAATTAGTGCTGGCCCAGATTTTTGAAGAAATTTAAGTCTGGCTAACAACCCGGTATAAAAATTACACCGGCCCTAGCCTTACTAGAAATTGGTAAGGCTGGATAGCAACCCGGCACAAGAAAATTAGTGCTGGCCCAGACTTTTCAAGAAATTTAAGTCTGACTAACAACCCGGTATAAAAATTACACCGGCCCTAGCCTTACTAGAAATTGGTAAGGCTGGATAACAACCCAGCAAAAGAAAATTAGTGCCGGCCCAGATTTTTGAAGAAATTTAAGTCTGGCTAACAACCCGGTATAAAAATTACACCGGTCCTAGCCTTACTAGAAATTGCTAAGGCAGGATAAGAACCCGGCACCATAAAAATTATTGCCGGCCCAGTCCTTGATGAAATTGGAGGCTGGCTAAGAACCCGGTAGAAAATTTACACCGGCCCAAACCTTAGAAATTGTAAGGCTGGATGGCATCCCGGCGTAGAAAATGAGCCGGCCGATTTAAAAAGTGCTGGAAGATTATGTAAGATACATAATGGTTATAAAGCAAACAGAATGCAGTCAAAGAACAATTAACAAGTACAGTTTATTGAATTCATATTATTACTGTGTATCCGGGGAGGCAGAGAATATTGGACTACACATGGTACCTAAAAATACAAAGTAAAAGTTAGCAAGAAAGAAGAACATTTTAAAAATACAAGGGATGAAAACTACAGGCAGGAGATGACTAAAGTTAAACGGCGAAGGAAAGCGACGGGAAGCGAACTCTGCGTGTTATACGCATGAAGAAATATGCAAATCCGGACGAGTAGCAATGGACTAGAAATTACCGACAGATATAGTATAAACTTGTACAAGCGTTGTTTAAGCAAGGCATGGAAGTAGGACCATTTGATACAAAGGTAGCATATAAATCACTGTCAGGGTAAAACTGAACAGTAGTGCAGTAAACTTAACTTACTTATGTTGCTTCGCAAGGTCGGGAGACTCGAGGTAAACATTTCCAGGATGGGAAAAATCTCGCTTTCTCTCTGTAGTATGAAGATCCGTACAGCATACAGTATGACAAAACTCCGCTCTTCTACTAGGGAATAATGGTGCTGCAACTCAGTGGCAATACTGGCGATCAAACTTCACTCTCGAACTTTATGTCAAACTGGTCGAAGGCAGAATGATAAGATGGCAGGAACGCAGGATTAAGTACTAGCGTGGTCATGTGATGCCCTTTGGTCACGTGGTGATGATTTTAATCGATCTTTCGCCATTCTAATTAATTATGCGCACTGAGAATATTTGTCTGATTGTCTGTCTCGGCCGTCAGGGCCCGAATTGAACTTTTTTGAGAGGTCTCAAGAGTGGTTCACCAACGGTTTAGCGTGATCGTTTGATAAATCAAGCCGAGGCTTTTATTCGTTTCTTTGAATACACAAGCATGCATTGTTTACACAGCTGTGCTCCAAAATTAGGTCATTAATTTCCTCTTAATGTTTATTATTGCAGTTATCAGTCATATTTCGATGAGGTCAAGCAACTCTACTACAGGGTGAGGTTATGGGAGGCGACTTTGTAAACTCGCGGCGAGTTTACAAAATAAACTATTGACTTTGGGCGACTAAAGGCTTCTTTGGGCAACTATAGGAACCAGTAGTTCAATAAGTTAACTAAATAAAATGTTAAGAAAACCTTGAGCAACTTAGGTTAGGCCTAAATGTGTGCTCAATAAACGATAGTTTACATTGATCGAGGGTGTTGTCGAGGCGTTAGTGAGCCTTCTTCTGTCATCCCGCATCCTTTAAGTAAAATGTCACAAGACATTTTACTTACCAGTACCCGTTCTCATGTTTTTCTGTTGTCAGGATGAGTTTAGCTTGCTGGTACAAGAGTGGAATGCCCAGCGTATGCAGGCGTTATCGCGGGCCTTCTACCAGATGTTGTATCCAATGCTGGAAAAGGAACTCAAGGCTAAGCTCCTACTAGAGGCCAAGAATTTCGTAGTCAAGGTACCAGATTAATTCTCTGCAGTGGTTGACAGTCATTTTGGTTTTGCTATAGTTCTCTCTTAACTTCCTGTACAGCCTAGACTGCTTGCAGCCCCTTGTTTTATTTTGCGAACTTCTGTAAATACAAGAGAAACGTCTTTGCCGTTTGCATTTATAGCGCTGTTCACGCTTAATGTGCCAACCAGAGATCGAATAGCATTCATTAACATTAGTAAGGCAATGTTGTAGCTTCTTTCCCAGGCTTCTTGCTTCAGCTGTCCCTGTCACGCAACACTGTGTCATCATCCGTGACGTCACGTCACCAAGCCGCGCAGCCAAAAGGAGCCTTGGGACGAGGCCAGCAATGTTGATAAGGAGTGACCGCTAGAGCAGATTTCGTATGACCGTGAACAGGGCCGCGTCAGAGTTGTGCCTCGCCGTGACCGTGCCGCGCCGTGTCGCGGCACTTTTCACAGTCATACGAAATCTGCTCCATTCACCTACGCGCCTTGTTTGGGTCTCGATTTTGCAGTCCCGCGTGGAGCGTGACTGGGCACCCAAACAAGGCGCGTAGGTGAATAAAAGCGCGCGTAGCAAGACGACGTTTCTCTTGTATTTAAAACTGCCTCTATTCCTCATACATTCCAGGCCTGCCGTAGCAAGCTCCGCTCATGGATCGAGGTCGCTCCCTACCAACCCGAACAGCAACACGAGGATCAATACGAGGACGAGATTGTAGGGGAAGGCCTGCGCGTGCTGGCATGCTCCTTCCTACCCGACCCTACCGTCCCTGCCTTCCTGGCCTTGTTAGATGGTGCTGGGCAGGTCACAGATTTCCTGCGACTCAAGCATTTAATGGTGCGGAGAAATGCTTTTAGACAGTCGGAGAAAGAGGCTAAGGTACCGTGTTGAGGTCAAGTATATTGGAAGACCACCATAAAAGTGTGTTCTCTACAAAGGTCTATATAAGGCAACAAAACATACTGATTCAAAATTAGCTTTCCGATAATATGGTTTCTCCACAAAGCGATATGTTGAGCACAAAATCTGAAATTTGAGGAGTTTATGTATTCCTCTTCACTCCTGCTGGAGCACAGGACCTATTTTTCTACAGCGGACTCAGTTTGCTCCGCCATATCAACACCTGTTCCGACGTCTTTCCGATTTCTGGATAATAAAGTTATTTTTTTACTTGCTTGTAGGAGAAAGACATGGAGACCTTGAAGGAATTCATCCTCAAGAAGCGACCCCAGGTGATTGCTGTAGCTGCCGTCACCCGGGAGGCCACCACAGTTGTTGAGGATTTTAAGATCTGTCTGGCTGAGCTGGAGCAGGAGCACCAAATGGCACCCATAGGGGTGGAGCTGGTAGATGGAGAGGTGGCCAGAGTCTATCAGAACTCAATTCGGGCTGATGTGAGTCAGAAATAGAACTTATGCTTTGGATTACGGTTTCAGGGGCCCGTTTCTCGTACATCTGAGGCTGCGTACACACTTGGTGCCGGGCACTAGCAGTGCCCGAGTACAAGGTCCGGACCTTGTACTCGGGTACCAGTGCTGTGCCGGGATTTGGGCTTGGGCACTCGAAAAACTGGAGTGTTCACATTAGTGCCCGTGCTCGGGTGCTGTGCCCGGGCACCAAGTGTGTACGCAGCCTGAGACGTCTCGGGTCTCTTTGCAATATCAATGCGTTGATTCCCAGGTTTTTCTAAATATTTACTACTCTGCTGTTTAAAGTAGATTTTCCGTTTTGTACCAGATACTTATAGAGTTTACGTCCCAAAAATCAACGAAAATCGCAACTTCTCCGGAAAACTTTTCATTGTTTTTTTTTACACAAGTTTTTCAGACGTGCGAGAAATTCTGATGAACCAAACGTCATTTTCGGACCCGAGAATTCACCGGTGTCCGAGAAACGGGCATCAGGGCCAGAGTTGTGTTTATGCCCATGCCACTCGCTCACGTGTTCACTCCAGTATAACACGATTAGAACAGTATTAACTTTCAATTTCAATTTCAATTTCAATTTATTCGCCATTTCTCTTTACAGTTATACATAAAAAAAACTAAATAGGCTATGAAAAGGAAGATGGCGAGAGCGCCTCAAGAAACCACCAGGCTTGTGCGAGGAGGCGCCCTCACCTTATAGAAAAACAATATGGAAACAAATGCGAGACGAGACAGACGAACACAGATTACTAAAGTATTTCATTTAGGGGGATAGAAATTTAGTAAGTTCTTATGCGAATAATTCATTTTTTAGTGCGACTATTCATTAATTTTCATTTTTCATCAGAACGAATCGCGCGAGTATCCTCCAGTATTACGTCACGCGGTGTCGATTGGCCGCCGCATTCAAGACCCCGTGAGTGAGTTCGCGGGACTTTGTACCGAGGACGACGAGCTGTTATGTCTCAAGTTCCACGCCTTGCAGGTACGCTTTATTCAGCTTCGATCAGTAAAGTTTGAACATATTTGCATTGTTGTATTTGTCATGTAACAATCTCCAAACCTTTACCAAACTCGACCGTCTGAAAGCCCAAACTTCCCTTAAATAAAGTTCCTTTATTATATGGCAACGATAGTACGCGCGCTCTCATTGGCTAATCAGCGGGCAGAATTTTACCGTATTGCCCGTGGGCAATACGCATTCCCGCCATTTTACAAAACGGGCGCGCGTGACTGTCAGAGTTCATTCAAGTGAAGCAAACCTCAAACAGAGAAAACATTCGTCGTGGTTGAGGAAGCTAAACCCGAACTGTAAAACCTCTATAAACTTAACTACCATCTGGATTGAGTGGAAACTGAAATGATGGGTGTAATATACAAGGAAACATTTCGGGAAGTTTCAGAGAACTTCGCTCGGCAGTCTAGTCGTGTTTTCGTGTTGAGATTCATTGCTGACAAACAGATTTACATGGATTTTCAAGAAATCTATATTCCATCACATAGACAATCTTCTCACTCACATGTAACAGAAATATACGGGGCAACTAACAGCGGTTACAAGCGAAGATTTTGAAAACTTTATAGTTCTCGAGACTGAGAGTGAACATGAATCACGGATACAAAACTAACAACAACCACTTCAGTGAAAATAATTTCGCCTGGCTCGTCGGTTATTTCCAGATTGAGAAGTTGTGAATTATCATTTGAAATCCTCAAAGGTTCTCTGGATGAACATTTTTTAAACTCTTTGGTTTGAAACCTTAGTCGTCGTTGGAAAGTACTAAATGATGGAAAAATACGGTAAGAAAACTCCATGCAATGTAAGATTATTTCGCTCGATAAATTACAAGCTGCCTTTCGCCATCAAATACTGTTCATTTTTCTTTTTATCAATGGCTTTTTATGTGTTCTTGTGTTGGTCGTTCACAAATTTAAGTTATAAAGTTAAACGTCGTGCGGCTGGTTTAGTTTGACTTTCGCTTCGTATCCTCCCTTTGTATTTTTGTTTTATTAACTTTGTTTGAAAATGCCATATAATAAACAACTTACTAACCTCGTTTGCTCGGGCAGTACGGAAAAATTCCAGACTTCGGGCTGAAATTTCTGCTTTACGAACCTCGCCTCCGTACTGCCCTCGCGCTCGTAAGTAGTTAATCTACCCGAAATCACCTGATGGAAATGCGTGTATGATCGGCTGCCCAAAATATCGCTCAGTCAGCCTAACCAAGCTTTCGGATGAGCTACGGTAATCCATTTCTGCTGTCACGAAAGGACAAAGGAGGGCTAACCTATCTTTACAACTTTATTGTTTCTGTCAGGACGAGGTTGACAAGGAGACGCTGTTGCGCAATCTTCACGAGGAGTTCGTGACGGTTGTTAATGACGTTGGAGTGGATCCTAACCGGTTATTGGATCATCCGCATACCATCCTTTACTGCAGTTTGTGTGCGGACTTGGAGCTAGGAAGGCAGCTAACCTACTCAAGGTATCGTCAGATATGCCTGGGATTCGGACATTTGTTTCATTTAGAGCGGATTCAGATGACTTTCGAAAGTAAATCAGATTTCAGTTTTCTAATGGTTGAAATCTTGGATCTTTGTCTAGTCAGCCAATGAGAATGAGAAGAAAAAACAAACAGTGTCTTTTTGTTTTCTTGGCTCACGACTAAACGCAAGTCGTAGTTACGTCACTCCCTGATTGGTCAGTCGTGGAATTGTTTTGTTTCTGATTGGCTAAGTGTATTTAGTATCTAAAGCCTGCCTCGTCGCATTTCAAGTAACTTTTTAAAGTTACTTTTCTACACGTTCCTATTGGCCGAGGTCTTAGACCATTGTTTAGTCGGCCAATCAGAATGCGAAGTAAAACCAAATGCACAGTGACTCTCGTTTTCTCGGTTCACGACTAAACGCAAGCCGTACTTTTTGCCCAGATTGGTTTGTTGCTGAATTTGGTTTTCTAGTTGGCTGAGCGAGTGAATTTGGTTCGACATTCATCTGAAATCCACTCTCTTTATATAAATTTTCTTTAAAACTGCGTGACATTCCCTCCTAAAGTTAACTTAGCGGCGAGAAATCCTCTGATGTGAGGTGCTTAGTGTATAGTCGGCTGAACGCTATACTACATAGATGCCCCTACACTGCACACTGTAGTCTCATCTTTAAATGTCCCTTCAACAGTCCCTCCGACAACAAGGCTCAAGACTGGAGAACCGCTCGCAACTGGTCACCCTGTGCAATCTAGGACCCAAGATCTTCCTCAACTGTGCTGGTTTCATGAAGATCGACACCCAAGCTATCAGTGATACCAGCACGAATTACGTAGAGGTCCTAGATGGCTCGCGTGTTCATCCTGAGACCTATGAATGGGCAAAGCAAATGGCTGTGGACGCGCTCGAATACGACGAGGTATGTTATTTTCACGTGTATGTTTTGTATGCTGACATGGTTAAAGTTATAGTGACAGAGCATGTTTTATAGGCTTTTGCAGTATTTGTGTATTTTTACTGTGTACATTTTATCATATGATGATAACATGAGTATGGTTATGACAAAGGATGTGGGGTATGCTTTAATAGTTTAATTGTGTACATTTTGTCATGATATGATTATGACATGAGTATGGTTATGACAAAGGATGAGGGGTATTGAACTGTGCACATTTTGTCATGATATGATTATGACATGAGTATGGTTATGACAAAGGATGAGGGCTCATTATATAATCGCGATTCTAACTTTTCTCATCATACGCTGACATGGGCATGTTTGTGGCAAGGGATGTGGGGCATGCTTTGATAGTGGGATTGTTCAGATTTAGTCATTATATAATCCCATTGGGATTCTAAGTTTTCTCATCATACGCTGACATGGTCATGGTTGTGGCAAGGGATGTGATGTATGCTTTCACGTCGGGAGATAGAGTGGCCGAGTGGTCAGAGCGTTGTCGTCGTAACCCGATGACCCGAGTTCGAGACCCAGTTCTGGCTCGCTTAAAAGCTCGTGTGTATACCAGAAAATACAAGTGGCGCGTGTGATATTCTGCGGTATGCCATTCAAAAGCATTGTATAACTAGTGTATAATGTCTGCCTTTCCCTTGGAACTTTGTATTCAGGCGACGGAGGAGTCAAACCCGTCAGCAGCTTTAGAGGAAATCCTGGATGCCCCGAACGGCTCAAGGACCTGGACCTGGATGCGTTTGCTGAAGAACTCGAGAGACAGAACTACGGCAATAAGCGAATTACCCTGTACGACATCCGTGATGAATTATTTGGGCGGTACCGAGAAAGGCGTGTCCCTTACAGACCACTCTCTGTCGAGGAAAGATTCAGGGTGAGCATGTCATTAGAGTGATTATGTTCAGCAATGTTTAATTTGTTTTTAATTTGACGCAGCCATAATGTTATATTCCTTAGATCGGTTGCCTGCCTAAGCTCGTTGAAAAACTATGACAGTTTTTAAAGCACAACATCGTCTTCAATGGCGACAAGATTTTGGACTTTGGCGACCGAAAATTGCAACCTAGTCGCCAAATGACGACCTACCTTTCGATGGTGTATGCTTTACAATATTCTCATGCTAAATTACAAGCAAATTTGGATGTTAAAGAGCCTGTGTCAGCCGCCATTTTGACAGCATAGCAACATACCAAGTCGGAGAAAGCATCCATTCCATCGGCTGATTTAGAGAATATAGAACAATTTTCTCGATTGAATTTGGTAAACCAAATTTGAAACTTTGTTTTTAGATGTTTATTTAGATATTTCTACACGTAATTCGTCTTCTGATATCGAACGAAAACAATAACAAAGGAGTGGCTGACACAGTCTCTTTAAAGGATTTTATTTCCACAGAAAATGAAAATAAAAAATATTTAGTAGCTGCTGAAGATTGGGTAGAATTCACACTTAGTGGTCAATGGTTCCTTAAAAGAAAAAAAAAAACACATAAGTTTAAGGTTTGGATACCTAACTAGCCAAACCTTAAGCCGGGGAAATACGAGGCACAAAACCCCTGAACTTGTCGCGCAACATTGCTGCGTTGCAAGTCTAATGTTTGTTGCTCGTTTTTCATCAAATTCACAACTTGTCGCGCAACATTTGGTTTTGATGATCACACATGCGAGCCCAAGTCGGATTTTGCCCATTACTGGCACCTCATTTCTATTGACTAATCAACTTGAATTGTAGGCAAAATGTTGCGCAACAAGTTGTGTGTTTGATGAAAAACGAGCAACAAAGTCAGCATTTGTGGATCAAAGTAGACCCGCGCTCTACTTCGCGCAACAAGTTTTAAAATCTTCCAATGTTATTTCCTTGTGCAGACCCTGACGGGAGAGACGAGCGAGTCCTTGTACATGGGCAAGATGGTCGTCTGTACCGTGACAGGGTTCGCGTTCCGCAAGCCTCCAAAGGACATGATAGACCAAGCCAACCCCGAGAGGCATGAGGATACGGGCACGTGGACATGTCCCTTTTGCCTCAAGAACGACTACCCTGACCTCAGCGAGGTAAGAGAGAACTATCCTCTGTTTACTGTTATTCACTTGGTGTACTACTAAACGCAGTACCTTGTTCAGTTCTGTAACCGACTGGTTATCGCAGTGGTAGAGCGCCAGGCTGTTGAACGGGAGGTTGGGGGTTCAAACTGCGGCCGGACCAGCACTCAGGGTCTTTTCTAAATAACTGAGGAGAAGGTGCTGCCTTTGCTCTGACATCTGCAAATGGCTAGACCTTCGCGTCTTCTTTAGCCTGCGAAAGCCGACACCACTTGGCGCTCGTCGAAAGAGACTCTCGCAAAGAGGCGTCTGCGCGCTCAAGCCAAACATTCCATACTGATGACGTATTTTGACCCAGATCTGGTCAGAAGTATTACACAGCGAGTTTGACTGTTTGATATTTATTTTTATAGCATACAAAGCATTTTTAGTAAGGTATTGAAATAAGACGAAAAAAGATGCAACAAAGTTAAAATGGCCACGTAATTCTTCTGACCATATCTGGGTCAGAATACGCCAGTATGGAATGATTGGCTTTAGCGCGCAGACACCTCTTTGCGAGAGTCCTTTCGACGAGCTGGCGCTGGTGTCGGCTTTCGCAGGCTACGTCTTCTTGGATAAGGACGTACAACCGTACGTCTCTCACATGCACTACATTAACCAGAACCAGAAGGACGTTAAAGAACCACGGGGAAGTGGGATTTTGTTTGTAGATGGTTAGTTAGAGATTAGGAATGTACTTGACGATTCCATTCGTTTCATTTACACTCCCAAGCTAAATAATAATGAAACATCCCATTCCTCCCACGTGTTGTCAGAGTAGCCTCTGATTTCGCCCGATGAAGAGCTATTCTTTTTAATCGTACGAAGCACGGAATTCGCGAAAACACCAGCATCATTTACATTCACTTTATTTGCCATCGCAGGTGTGGACTCATCTTGATAATGGCAGTTGTCCCGGCCATGCGACGGGTGTGCGAGTACGATTAGAAAATGGAATATCGGGGTTTATTCCTACCAAAATGATCAGCGACAAACACATCAAAACGCCACAAGAACGAGTCAAGGTACGCATTAGAACATGATACATAGTACATAGTAACATATCAAACACGAGACAAAGTGTTTCATTAGGATTTCCAAAACACCGACAAATAGGTTGAAATAAAGAGGCAGAGCGGAGATTTTTAACGAACTTAGAGTATGATACATGCAGGGGTTTCGATAGAAGGCAGCTACCGGGGGTGATCCGCCGTCTACTTCACTGCTGACCGCCGGCAACTTTCGTGGGCTGTATAACTGATCAGTTTCAAGGAAAATATTAGCAATAGAATACATGACTATGCCAATTATCTTACCATCAACCGCGGGAAAACGTCTTTTCTACTACCGAAATTTCACAAAATTTCCCGGGAGCATGTCCCCGTACCCTCAAGAAGACTCAAGCATTACGGCCTTCGTATGGGACCCCAAAACCCAGCCGCCTACTTCCAAAACTTAGCCTGCTACTTCAAAACTTATTGAAACCCCTGTACATGTTAGTAAGTAATATATCAAACACGAGACAGCGTGTTTCATTAGGATTTCCAAACACCGAGAAGTGGGTTGAAAAAAACGAGGCAAAGGCGAGGTGTTTGGAAATCCTGATGATGACACTGTCTAGTGTTTGATATTACTTCTCAAACGAAGCATTTACAGCTAAAATCGTTGCATCGCGCCCCGCGTTTTCAAAACATCGATTTGTTTTTGGCTTTTCTGTTCCGCCAGTCAAATCTTATGAGCCAATCAGATTCTTGCCCTGTTTCACCTAGTGCAGTCGCCTGGCTTTCCGTCGCGACGTTGTCTGGTTTTAGTTCAGAGAAAAGCCATTTGACTGCACTAGGCAAGAGTTTCATTGGCTCAGATAGTTTGATTGGCGGAACAGCAAAGCCCAAAACAAATCGATGTTTTGAAAACACGGGTCGCGATGCAACGGTTTTAGCTGTAATGCCGCGAGAAAAACAGGGAATAAAATCTCAAAAGTATATGCAAATTAAGATCGCGTATACAACTCTCCTACACGGTTATGGGTGTCTTTTTTCAAACTTTACGAATTATTAATGAGTTTGAGAATGCGTGATACAAAGTTTTTGAAAAGTGAAATGCGGTGATAGATAAATGTGAAAAACGCATAGAAAATTAACGTTTTTACCTTTTTGTCACGCCAGCCTGGTATGACGTTACATTGTCGCGTGACGCGAATCAACATGGAACGTTTCCAAGTGGATTTGTCCTGCAAGAGCTCCGATCTCGCCGATAAAGACAAGAAATTCAGGTGGGCCTCTCTCAGCAAATCACCAGAAAGTTCTATTTTCTCTCGAATGGGACTGGCTGACAGAAAAGCCATTCATCAGCAAATTATATTTCCTCTCAATTCTGATTGGCTGTCAGGGACGCCATGCACCAGACAGGCTGCAATCTTAAAGGGGCACTCGCACGCTTAATTTTCGTCAACCTGTCAAAAAATAAGTCTAATTCTAATCACAGAAAAATAAATTTAAATTTACCGGGAATAACCAAAATAACAGTCCAGGTTTGTTAAATGACCTTTTAACTGTCAAATCAATACAAATCTATAGTGTTTTATCTAATATCAAGGCGATGGAAGTGGATTGCGATTTGAATTGTTTGGCTGTGGCGAGTGCCCCTTTAATAACAGTAACCCATCAACGCTGCGAGCGTATTTTAAAATTTCACCCTTTTTCACGAGCTACTGGGAGCTGAACACATTTCTTACTGTATGTAATTTTTCAGTCTTCCCAATGATTTGTACTACGACAAAGACGCGGAGGATAAGGACAAGAAAGAAGATGAAGCACTCAGGAAGAAAGCCAACAGACCGAGTATGTATTCTATAGATGAATTCGCGAAAAACAATATCGCACGAGTCTTTTCAAGATTAGTGACCTAACTTCAAGGTTTTGGATACCTAACTCCAAGCGTTTAGGTACCTAACATCAAGGATTTGGGTGCTACCCGACTTGAAGGATTTAGGTACCTAACTTCAAGGTTTTAGGTACCCATCTTGGAGGATTGGACATACATGTCTGACCATCGCCACTTAAAGCGGGACTGTCACGGTACGCGCATGCTCGAGCAAAGACCGCCGATCCCATAACTATCATTCAAAACGGGGATTCCCTGTTTAAATACACCAATCACGAAACACTTCGTTTTCGCGGGAAAGTACCCACGCCCCGCGCGACGTCGTCTCAGGGAAACATAATTTGGAGTTCATTCGTCAGGAGGCGACATTATGGTAAGTTTTTAGGGTTTTTTAGGTAAATGAGCTGCAAAATCGTTGTCTGAGGTGAAGATACCGTAGCCCTTGAACAATTTCCATGTCTCGTGGACCCTTTTCGATATCCAGATCCTGCTTTTATTGTGTTCCCAAGCCATTTTTGGCGTAAGGAAGACCTCGATTAGGCCTTTCTTGTTGGGCAGCCATCAGTGAAAATGACGCTCGAGTCTCATTCAATTTAAACGACAAACAATATTGCATCGACTCCAAATTTAGTCATGATACTAAGGAGATCTCAGGAGAGAATACCCGTTAAGAATTAAGGGTAGATGGACCCCGAAACAACAAGATTTAAACGGATTCTACCAGCGTAATTCCTCCCTTTCACAGCCATCGTTCCGGCCCGGACCAAAGTGATCAAAATTCGCACATGCGCGTACCGTGACAGTCCCGCTTTAAACTCGATTAGCTCTGCTATTTTTTGAGTAGCTGTGTTCTCCTGCACTCTTGATTTTATCTGTACTGACCATATATATTTTTTCCTGTACTTATTTATAGAGGACACAATAAACTGTTTTGCTGTTGTTTTGTTTGCTGTTGTTGGTTTGTTGTTGTTGTTGTTGTTGACATAATGATGTCCGTCTGTTTCAGAGTACGTCAAGCGCGTGATAGTCCACCCTACCTTCAAGAACATATCTTTCAAGGAGGCCGAACAGCTTCTCTCCGAGATGGACCAGGGCGAGTGTATTGTTAGACCGAGCAGTAAGGTACGGAGCGTGCATTGTTAGCCATCGGGATTGAGAAGTGTCTTCCTATAGGTGTAGACTGCAATGTTCAGGAGCAGAGTGTTCAAGGGAGCTATAAAATAATGAGTTCTCAATAGCAAAAGGGGACAGTGAATGGAACAAATTCAAACAAATTTCAAGTATTCATATGGCGGGGATGATCGTCTATGGCTTGTTTCCCGACCATCCCAGTCAGTTCCCCACATATGAAAACACGGCTTCGCGGACGATCGGCGACGTCGGCGAGAAACGGTTTCTATTGTCGCGATTTCATCCCAGTCAATCGGCGACGTCGCCGACAGTTCCCGATATGTGTTTTCATAAGACTTTGATTGACGGGGATGGTCGGAAAACCACGGATCGCCCTTCGTTCCCGACGGCTCCCGTATTTAGACATCCCTAATGCGTGTTTTGTTGACGTTGTCAGGGTTCGGATCATCTGACGGTGACGTGGAAGGTTGACCAAGGGATCTACCAACACATCGATATCCGCGAGGACGGCAAAGAGAACGCGTTCAGTTTGGGACGCTCGCTATGGATTGACAAAGAGGTACCGTGTCCTATTTGTGTAGCCAAAACGAGGGGGTGGGGGGGGGGGGGGGGTTCCCGTGGTCTCCCCCATGTTTTTACAGTGTAACAGCATATTGGAAAATGACGCAAAACTGAAACGTTTAAATTTGTACCTCCGACGCAGGAATTCGAAGATCTAGATGAGATTATCGCGCGTCACATTCAACCAATGGCAAGTTTGGCGCGCGAGATGCTCAGCCACAAATACTACAGATCGGCGGACGGTGGCGTGAAGGCTAAACTGGAGGAAATCCTCATACACGAAAAGAAGAAAGCTCCACAACGAATCCCATACTTCCTGAGCGCGTCCAAGGAGTTCCCTGGCAAATTCTTGTTGGGATACTTACCCCGTGTAAAACCCAGGGTGGAGATGGTCAGTATTTGCCCGGATGGGTTCCGGTACCGGGGTCGTGTGCATGGCACGCTAAATGGACTCTTCAAGTGGTTCAAGGAGCACTTCAGGGACGCCATACCAGGTTTGTCAATCAGACTGGCAATTCATTAGTATTCTCGCGTTCAGGAAAGTAGCCTGCTAGTCGGCTCTCCAGTGGGTTTTTTCGAATATTCGATTTATTGGCGCGCGGGATTCCTGTGTCCCCCCCCCCCCCCCCCCCCCCCCCCCCCGCGACACAGGAATCCCGATGCCACAGGAACCCCGCGCGCGCTCTAGCGAATTCTTCTCTGGAAAACCCACTGGAGAGGCGGCTCGCAGGCTATCAGGAAAGATGACGATGAGTGAAGATGATGTTTTTATTCACCAACTAACAATCCGCAGTGTGATTTCGCGCAGTCTATAAGAGGATTTTTGAACTAATAAGGACTAGATAGAAAAGAAGTCCATGCGCCTGTCTTAAAGGGGCACTCGCACGCTTAATATTCGTCCACCGTGGACTTAAAATAGGTAAAATTGTATCCGTGAAAACACATGTACATTTGCCCGTAGTAATCAAAATAATCCTCCAGATTAATAGAAAAACCTTTCAAGCGTTAGACAAATGCAATTCCAGGTTGTTTTGACCTGATATCAAGAGGATGGAATTGGATTGCGATTTGAGCTATTTTCTTGTCAGAGAAGTGGCCAGCAAGCGTGCGAGAGCCCCTTTAAAGGGGCACTGTCACCATTTTACTCGATAGTTTTAGGGTTAATTTAGGTAGCTTAAATGCAGTCAGATTCACAAGAATTGAACAAAATAATCGTCTAGGTTTGTTAAATAACCTTTCAGCTACAAGATGAGTACAAATTAGGAGTATTTCCGTGTGCTATCGAGCGGATTCGTATCAGGCTGAACCGTTTGTAAACTTGGAAATTTGATAGCGAAAGCTATTAAATCATACGTAACAATGCCTGTATAATGCAAGTTTCAGTTCCTTTTTCTTTCTAGGGCATAAGAACAGTATACATAGGATTCTGAGTTGTTTCTGTAGATCACTGGTCTTATTTTGTAATATTTTGTTGAAACATCCGTGACAGTGCCCCATTAACACGTTTGATGGACGGGACTAGCAAAAACGCAGTTTGGCGTTTGAAAATGTTAAGCGGGGATTCGTAGAAATAAGGAAAATGGCAGTAAGGTTATGACCAACCAGGAATCCTGTTTCTCGTTTCAGGTGTAACTCCACGTTTCCGCACCCCCGTGGCTATGTCCGAGAGTAACACTCCTTACACCCCTGGTGCCACGCCCTTAGCCTCAGATATGGACGCCAACCAACTCCTATTGCAGCTTATCGGCAACAAAAACATCGCCCCTAACCCTAACATGTACGCCGCGTCCCCCCGGGACGACAACCCTAAACAGTCCTCCAGCTACTGGGGTAGCACCCTGGCAGCAGGAGGGAGCCAGCCGCAGTCAGGAGGGAGCTCGGTTTCGAGTGGTCAGTACCCCCAGTACGGGTATTACCAGACGCATGATAGCATTACAGCAGCTGTACAGAATTACGCTTACGAGAAAACTCAGAAACGGTTACGTGAACAACAGGAGCAACAGAGACGGCAACAACAGCATGCGTACTCGAGCTAGTGAAGCTCTGCTCTGCTCTGATTGGCGGACGTTGGCAGTGAAATGCACTATGATTGGTGGACATTTGCCGTATGGCTTCTGTGATTGGTGGATATTGACAGTCAAATGGGCTGTGATTGGTGGAATTTTGCAGTCAAGTGAGCTACGATTGGTGTACATTTGTAGTCAAAATAAGCATCAAAAGTGATGTACGTTGACAGTGATGCGGACTATTATTTACAGGACATTTGTAAAGTGACCTGTTACTTCTGCGAAATAATGGCGCAGTGATTAGTGGGCAGTCGAATGCCGTGACATTTCATCACACAGGAGAATACCAACGTCGATTATCACAGATAGTCGTGTATAAAAGTTTGGATCTCATATTGCCCTCTTGAACCTACTATGGACTCGGATAGTAGAATTGGTCAGAGTAACACTGTTTGCAGCCGGATTCGAGACGACGGTAACATTCGTCGAAAAAAGAATACAAATACGCTATATGCGATACACATTAAGTACACTAACCATTGTTAATATATTTGTCTATCTATTTGTCATAGATGTGGGACCTACAGTGTCCAGTTGCACAGTTTAGGTCAGAAGCTTAATCGACAGTGCTTAAAACCATTTAGGTCTATCATAATAAGATCGTTCTCTAACTTGAACCTGAATAATATTGACAGACAGTCGGCCTCATTTTTTATGAAGCTTACTGGATGCAAGAATTGACGTAATCAAGTTTGTATTCCCAAAGTTCTGAATGCGCATGCTCAGCTTTTGAGTGGATTGTTAGGGACGTGCGACTTGTCCCACATGGATGAAGGTTAAAGGAGAACATTAGTATTAGTTGGTTTTCAAGGGTGTGTTGGGTGGGGGTTCGGGGATGGACGTAGCGATGTATACTATGCTATCATTCAATAGCTTCGTAAATAACAGTTATACTTCATAAATAACATAGTCGATGTTATTTTATAGATCATCAACAATCTAATTAGTCAGAGAACAAGAGACGCTCATTAAAAGGACTAAGTATTTATAGAAATCAGGAATTTGTTGAATCTAATATTTTTTTATGTTGCAAATTTCTAGGTGAGGTGCAAACAAAGAAACACAAAACCTCGTGTGATAAAATATCCATACTTTATTATTATAAATAAAAATACTTTCACTACTGTAGAAAGGTCGTATTTTTGTTTTTCTAGCCTTACAAATGTTGCTATGAGAAAACCCTGAATTTCTAAAGTTGTGAATGTCCATTGTACTACCGAGAAAAGTGGCGCATATTTGAAAAGTGATGCGTGCGGTAATAAGGGCCTGTTCACATGGCACATTGAACCCCGGGCTCAACACAATTGAATGGCCAGGAGACAATAGCCTACACAGCTGAGCGAGGAACTCGCCTCACTTGCCATGTGAACACGACGGAGAGAAAAACGGAAATTACATGAAAAGACAGGGGACACAACTTGGCCGTGATCTTTCCACCTCCATGTGAAAAGGCCCTCGTACTGTAACCCTCGTGACTGCGACACACATTTGTTTCTTGTGACGTCATCACTTTAGTACTCTACACACACCTATTTCAGAAACGTTGCACCGTCACATCTACCTGTTGTACCCCACGGGGCGACATAAGCGAAACCAGTACAAACGTTCTTGCGAGCGGTGTTTTCAAATTGATCCATTGTTTTCGGGTGCTCTGATTGGCTAAGAGTCCGCAAAGGCTCTCGGTTGGTGATGGGCCTTTAAAGACCATGTGTCCGATGGGTGTGACGATGTTATGCTTGGTTGTTTGTTGTGTTTAACTAATACGCTAAGAAACTTTCAAAATAACACCATTAGATTGCTGTTGTACGACTTCGTATCACATAATCAGTTTTAGACCAAAGAATGGATCGAAATTCCACGAGATTTTAACGGATTGAGTTCACTATTTTTACCGTTACCTCATTAGCATAGAGGTTTATGGGCTACGAAACTATTCGTCACGCCGATCGGTCACAGGGTCTATAGACAGTTTGAGGGTTCAACCTTGCTATTCCTGGAAGAGGTGTATATCTAGTTTGTGTTGTCCTGGAAACGCACTAGACGTCTGTCTGTTGGGTTATCTGGCCTGCTTGAGTCTCGCCCCCATGCTTCTCAGCACTTGGTCAATATACTCTTCAGGTAATCATCAATAACACGCTGGACTGCAAAAAAAAGTTCTGATTATTCAGGTACAGTGCTCGCTGCCTCCATAGCAAGCGTTCTGGAAAGATTTTGAGAGAATGCAGAGGGACGAGCTAATGTAGGCGAGCAAAAGATCTCCATTTTTTGCAGGGTTTCTCTCTAAACTCCACACGGGAAGCCTTACCCTTTGCGGTGCGCTAGCCTGTGTAATAGGGAAGGGTAATATCGGTGAGCGCCAGGACTAACTTCGTGAGAAAATTTCATCCACACGCATGCTCTCCCTCGCTCATATTAAATTTTAGTTATTTTCCAGGAGATGTTATGGGGTAGAAATCTCCCCTCCTCCCTTAAAAAATAGGATATTTCAGGATTTCCAATACGCGTACACGAACCCTGTTGCATTTACGCATGCTACATTGACTGCATCTCGCGCCAGGGTCTCCCCTAACCTCTACCAGGCGCGCGAGGGTGCAGCGACTGGCACAAAAGCGCACTTTCACTTTCTGGACAAAAGTAGTCGTAGAAACGTTCCTCCGCATTTGAAGAAACTTGCGCTAGCGATCTGAGCGTTCTTTGCAATCTTTGCTATAGGCGTTGGCCCGATACAATTTTGGAAACAAGATCAGCAATAACAATGCTAATACCAAGATAACATGGCTAGGGTATCAAGGGACGCTTACCATTCTTGTTGCCCATACCAACTGCCAAGCCGAATGCAGTTTGGCCATCATTATTTGTGGCTGTCAAATCAGCACCATGCTCTGGGGGTAGAATGTTCAAAAAGCAAGTAAGATTGTCGGAAAGAAAAAAGGAGTTTTATACCGGAAAGAAACGAACGTCGAACGTGAAGCTCACAGATGCCATGTGCGCTTTACAAAACACACATCCTTAAGAGAATGGAATATTTTATGCCAGCAAATGAGCCAACTCCACTGACTCCATGAGTCTACAGCTACAACAGTGCCTTGTTGATGAACCAGGGCAGACTATTAGATACATCAAGGGAGGGTTGTAGAAATCCCCCCAAAATAAATTCTTACAACCCGGTTAGGCAGAAGGCAATAACAGCTTCGACACCCCAAAACTTTCCCGGTCTTCTGAGCCAGGAAAAAATATCCTGCACATGAAAAACCTGCAACCTCCCCAGAAACATCTAATGGTCCCTCCGCCCTCCGCCGTATACGAACGATCGTTAATCCCATGAGTAGGGGTTGTACCACCTCTCATGGACGGCAGAACCGGGGGCTGGGGGGGGGGGGGGGGGGGCTCCCTTATTTTTGGGTCGGGGATGATCGTCGTGTCTTTTAGGGGTTGAAATCACGGGGCCTTGGTCTCTTTTAGGGGTGATCTTAATCTTCATTAAAATTAGGGACATTGGTATCTTTTAGGGCCGAAATATGTGTCCCAAATTGTGTTGTCTCATGATGGTGGTCCTTAAAGCCGTGTAAGAAAGAGAGATTACTCGATGAGATAAAATAGACAGCATTAAAGGCAGATTTTAGTCAAACCGGAAATTTCTTGATAGGTACCTTTTAGCTGTTACCTCTGGTATCTTTTAGGGGTGAAACTGAAAATTTCCAACGATCATCCCCGACCAAAAAATATGGGACTTTTCAGCAGATTCTCGTATGTTTTCAGCCCCCAACTCTTTGTCATATAAATGTCTTTTATCAGCCCCCTTATTCAAAATCTGTTCCGCCACCCATGCCTCTGGTTCGTTAGCTTGCCGAGTACTTACCAAGTAACACTCGTACAACTTGCGGGTAGCCGTTGTAGGCTGCAAACATCAATGGGGTTGCTCCATCCTGAGATAAATCAGCAATTTCAGAGAAAATTTACACTCAGATGGCAGTTGGTATTGTCAAGGAGGTATTGTGCAGTACAATAAACAACTTATTTGTAATCGAAGGAAGTGGTAATCGAAGGAAATGGTTGCCCATTCGAAAAGTGCTTAAACTGCAGTAGGTCATCTCTTCTCTGGGAACTTTCTGACACAAGTATAAGTAGTAAGGCTTGTTTGAGGTACGCACTGCATTGTTTTCATCCGTTCAACTTCCCATTTCTGCTGTACATTAGACGTGACGCAAGATAAGGGACAGGTCATTATTCTCACCTGGGGGAGGGGTTGGAGGACTTTAGGGGATCACTCTATTTTGGCGAGCAAATGGGGGGATGTCTACAGACTTACAGACTTTTTAATTATACATGAAAAATAGCAAACAATGTTTTAGTCGACTTGCTTACAAAATCGTAAAAGTAATTTCAATCAGATAGTTCGCATAATTAAATTGTAATTGGATTGACCAAGTTTTTTACAAGCATGTAAAAAGATGTTTAAATTTTTGTGCTCTCTAGTACAACCATGTGACAGTCGAACTGTAGAGGGCCTATCAGTGTGTGCTTAGTGCTGTCACTTAATTTCCCTCCTTTGGGCTCACAGGCTTAAAGGGGGGTAGCAGAGAGGTTTATGTTATTGTCTTATATGATGTCCGGATTAGTAACAGGCACGGATCCAGACCTATTTACACCTGTTTACAGAAACAGGTCAAATTTTTGATATGTTTTTAAATTATTATTATTCTCATCTTTACTTGAAAAAATACTCTCATATTTGTGAAATTCCATGTGAAAAAGCCGACCGTAAATAGGTCAGATTTTTTTCTGGTTCTGTGCCTGAGTAAATAAACTTCTTTCTTGTGCCAAAAGCAAAGGAGTGTGGTGTCTTTTTGTTCGGTTGGGAATTCGGTAGACGATGTTTCAAACTCATCTTACCAATGTTGTGACGTTTGGATCTGCTCCATGCTCCAGTAAGTGCTCTACGACCTCTAGTTGGCCCTGGCATGTAGCAAATGCAAGTGCATTCTCACCACTAGAGCTACAGATGGTCGCATCTGCACCATGCTTCAACAACAAACAAATTGTAGCTTTCTGAAAAAAAGGGAAAAAGCTTTTGCTATAAAGGCTTTGCACCATCACATGACTTCATACCATGACACCATGTGATGGCACCTGTCATGTTATGCAGTCAGCTACAGAATCACACTTTAGATGTTCTCAGAGGCGGAATTTATGAAAGGGAGGGGGGCTGGATAGTGATAATATAGGGACCAAAAACTGCAAATTCCCATCAGTAAATACAGTAAATGTATGGGAAAATCTCCTGAAAAAGGGGGAGCCATGCCCTCCTCCCTCCTCCCCCCACCCCTAAATCCCCTGGTTCAGATAATTTTGTTGCTCTGGTTGTTCTAGCCTTTCTAAACATCCAATTCTTCAATTACTAGTCAGATAAGAAAGTTGACACAAAAGAATAATAGAGAAAACAAGGGAAACATGGTACACAGATACATGTTTAAAACAAAATCACTGCAGCAAGTTTCGGTTTTGCATTACATTTTTCTGGAGTAGTGAGCTTGGATCACTGTCTTGTCTCACTGTGTTGATCAAGTCAAGTTCACACGTGAGCTTCCCTATAGTACCTGTCTGTGTGCAGCAGCCCATGCCAAGGGAGTCAAGCCAGTCTTGTCAACAGAGTTGATATCAGCACCTGAAAAGCAATCACAAAAAGAACTGTTGAACAATGAACACAAAATGGAGAACAGTTCATGACTGTTGCAAGTATTAAGCAGTTACTAGATGTCAGGTGGAGCATGAGTTAGCAAAACCTTGTGCCTGTGTTATCTGCCTCAGCGAGTCTGGACCCCCATAAACATAGATGGGGGTGCTTGTCCTTTCCCTTGGGGTATAAAATTCACTCAACTGCTATCTCTTAGGGGTGTCCAACAAATCTGCTTTCCCTTAGAGGGTCTCACGCCAAAGTTGACCGAGAAATTCAGCAACAACACTGAATAAATTGTTTCAACTTGATGGTAATTTCAAGGACCGCAATAACATCAGGATTTTCTGCATCCAAATTGCTATCTCTTAGGGGTAAAATTCACTGATGACCACACCCATTTTGCTATCCCTTAGGGTTAAAATCAAGTTTCCCGACGAGTACCCCCATCTATTTTATGGGGAGTCCCCCCCCCCACTCGACTCATCTGAAAAATTTCCAAATTATCTGTGCAGTATGACTAACCTTTACTTATTTCATCCTTGATTTTTGCAACTTCACCTTGCGCTGCTAGAAAATGTATGGATGGGTCTGAAAACAACAAAACGGTTAATTTACATTCAATCAAAATGCACTGGGTTTATAATTATTGTTACTCCTAGTGAAATGACCATTCTTCATTTTGTTATGTACTGTTTACTCCAACTATGCAAAAGTCTTTCTAGCCATATAATAAATAGATAGAATACTTACACTGGGCAGCCGAGTCCCCACTTCCTGGTAATGTTACATTGTTTCCATTTTGCTCCCCTGGCTCAGTCTTGAACAGAAAATATTTAATTTTAAGTACACAAGGGAATTTGCAGGAAAAAGGGGCTGTCTTTTGAATTGAAATAATTCCTGCAGCTGTGCCCTGGCCCTCCACAATTTCACATTGGGGTAGTCTCACAATAAATCAATAGTGAAAGGTGAGGCAGTGTCTTTAAAACCCAGGGGGGGACTCCCGGAAATTTAGGGTAGGGGTGTGCCGCTGGCTCTCTGAGAAGCTGACCCTGTTCTAGAGTGAAAGATTCAAATTTTGACACCCTGTTCTAGAGAAATTTGTGAAAATCCACAAAAATATATACCCTGTTCTAGTGGCAATGTTGGCGGGATTGCCGTCATATTATTTCAAATTCATCTTTACCAGACATCTCGAGATATTTCAGAGCAAGGCTAGCTGATGTAGAGAGGTAATTGAAGAACATACCCTAAAAAATGTCGATTTTAGGGAACCTGACCCAGAGAAAGTGGTGATTTAGCCACCCTGTTCTGGAAGCGGGAGGGCTGAAAACCCTACCCTGCACAGCGGCACTCATCCTTAATTTGACCCTGAATTTCACCCGAAGGGAGGGATGGCTGAACTTCAGGCTATGCTTCAATGGGTATGGAAAGCACTGCTGCCACTGTTCTACCAGTTATAAAAGCATATCAAAAAGCACTGAGCAATAACAAGTGAATAACAGAGTGGGTCTATTACAAGACAAAGATGGAGGTCAGAATGCATGTTGACCTTTTTCTGTTTTTCCATTTTACTTTGCCCATGAAAGAATTAGTTAAATTATCAGCATTATTTACCCATCTTATCAATAAGTGCTTGCATCTGCCTGAGAACCATTCTACAGAGCAAATAGGCTACTGTGGGTAGGTAACAGGGAATTACTTTATACTTACCTTTGGGATCAAATGTTCCTTTGTTGATGCCTGTGAGGGTTTCTTTAAAGGTGTTCCGTGCAAGGGTGATTCCTTTTCGATACCTAGAGTACATGAAGGGGGATGGGGGAATGTCATATTTATGCAGTTTTGGGCCATTTAGTAGGGTTTTGTGGAAATGTTTACCGTAAACTGTAGTTGCAGTTACCATGATACTCTGTGGTTTGTTTGATGCAGTTATACAGAAATTTATACCTAGTAATGTTTTCTTTCGCACTCAGTTACCATATCATGAGACTCTGTAGTAATCTTATGTAATTGGGAAAACAGAAATGATTTCTATTTTCACAATTGTGTCCCAGATAAGCTAGTGACATTGCGGATACTCCCAATATGCATTTTCATAAGAAGGGAATTTATGGGGATGGTTTGGGAACCAGCATTTCCTGTATAGTTTGAAAACCAGGCTCAAGGATCACATTGTATCTCTCCTTGGAATATTTTAGGCTATTTTTCCTTATTTTCTGAGAAAAAACTCTATCGCTTTTTCCAGGAAGAAGCCAAATCATGGGGTTGTTTACCAATTGTTGTTAAATTTCCCTACTGGCAGAGCCATCTTTTCCTTTGTATTTGTTGAGTCATTGAGTAGGAGGAAATAATTCTTGGTCGAAAGTCCCTGTGTTTTGCAGCCATCCACAACATGCTCAACAGGGTTCATTTTGACAAAGAGCAAAGGATCCTTTTCTTCCTGCTTGTCAGCCCAGCAAATACAAAGGAAAAGAGACCTCTCCTAGCAAGGGATTGTAAAATTGCAGAGCAACTTTTGGGTTTTAATGTTCATTTTAGAAATTGTTTCTCAAAAATAAAGGTGACGGCTAAAGGCCACTATTCTGATTTTCATTATTAAGTTATTTATTTTCGTGCTCCTTTGTTTACTTACAAATATCTGCAATTTCAAGAGAGGTATCATTAACGCACCAACGGTCAAAGCTTATACTAGCAGCCACTGATTTCGAACAACTGTGCCCTAGCGATTAAACGTTCTAGAACAACTAATCAAATGTTCTTAACCAGTAACTAGTCAATAGATTACCAGTGACAACTCGAACACGTGCGATTTTACCAAACTGAATTATTCAAGCACTTGAGCTAAAACCTGCAACGCATAGCTAAAACAAATAAAATAATGAACTTACTACCACACAGAACAGCTGCTACTTCTTGGTCTGGCTCTAAATGTGTCGAAAACTTGGTTTCTGTGGAGTTTTGAGGGGAAAATTGAGCTCCTTGGAGAACTACTGACATCTTCAAAACAACCAGAACAGGAGACTGGGAGCGAGGCAGCTCTCGCAAAGGATGACGGTTAAAAGACGCGAGAAATGAGGACGCGATAGGGCGCACAAATATGAATAGCTGCGGAAAAGCACCCATCGAAACTTTTAGCATTGGAAATCCACGTAGCGAACAAAATATCAAGATTTCAAATCAATGCGCTCCTGCTAGAAGGTTTTTAGCCTGCGCGCAAAGCTTTTATTAGTCTTAATATCAGCCAGCAAAATTATTCGTGTGTCTAGCATGGACGTCAACTCTTGCCGGGAGTCTCGAGATTTTTCGCTCCGTCTTCTGGGGAAAAATTAAGACGACTGCCATACATTAACTGTATTTATCCCAGGAGAATTTCAGTAAATTTCACCATTTCAAGGCGGTATCCAGATTTTTGAAGTCCTGAGGTTGACATCCCTGGCACTGATAGAAAGAAACTTCTGCTCGCAGGTAATAAACTGCAACATTTGACAATCAGGAAGAACGGGTGTTCTCGATTTGAAAGGAGTGTCAATCAATCAAGCTTGAATTTCTCAGCCGTTCCTTGGGAACGAAGGCCGAATGGCTGATATTCAGGCTACACTCAATCAGATTCTGAAAACTGAAAACTTTAAATTCACTAATCTATGATCGATTTTTTCTAGTATCATAAATTTTATTGTCCTTCCTTGGATGCGCTCAGCTTGAATTTTACGTTTTTATTAATTGATTGGTTTGTTTGTTTTTATATCCAGGAACTTTAGATTTTCTAAGCCCAATATCTTCCCAGCTTCCCATAAGCTCTGGATCAATATGCACCACGCTCCCCGGACTAACCACTTGGGCATTGTCATTTTGTTGCTCCGCATTTTGAGGCTTTTTCAGAAATATATCCACAGTACCAGACTCGCTTGAGAGAACAGTCTCATTCTTCGATACGTGCATTTTGAGTTTCCCCGCGTCACCGCTCACGCGAAACCCCGTATCGCCCTTACTAAACTCAGATTTTTTGCTTCCATTTTCTTCTTTTCCTTTTTCTCTAACAAGTTTATGATTTTTATTATTTATTCGTGCGTCCTTTTTGATGACTTGTTTGCCTCTTTTGAGTATTTGCTGGAGTTTTTTGTCCATTTTGTTGTGTATCCTCTTGGCAGGTAAATTAGATATTCTTGTCCAATAAGCCGGTGTCTGATTTTTCTGTTTCTTTAAATTCATCGATAAATATCTTAATCTACTGTTTGCGTGACTTCCGGTGGTTACAATCGCTTTATTTTTACCACGCAGAAATTGCCGCATGTCATCCGTAGAGAACTTTTCTATCTGTGATTTTCTCTTGAACGAAACAGTGTCCCATCCATCGACTACATGAACTATAGGCTCTTTTGATTTCATCACTGGGTAATCGGCCATTCCTGGCTTCACTACCACCTGAACAGAATCCGCTTGAACTGTCACTTTTGCTTTGTCTTTTGTCGCTGTAATTTTGAGATCACCCGATTTGTCCTCGACTTGAAAGTGAGCTTTTTGTCCTTTTGTCTCGGCGCCCCAGACCGTGGTATCACAAATAAACACATTTAAAACGAGGAAAACTGTTGCGAATTTCGTTCTGGCTAACTTCCACTGTCCCATTCTATCAAATAAATCCCTCTTTCATTAACATGCAGTATCTGTCAGTGTTGAAGTGATTTATTTTTCACGCCCTTGTTGAATAAACTCTCATGAAAGGCAGGTCTGATAGTCAAAATATTCAGCTGGTCACTGATTTCATTGATCAAACTCATTAAATTTTCATCATCTGGAAATTGTTTTTTTCCCAAGATGCGGCCGTATATATCCGGGTTAAAAACCGACATTAACTGTTTTGGTCACTTCTATGAAAACTCCGTCTACCGCTTTGCATTGTCTTTCTGTTTTCAAAGTTAAAACGTTTATTTTATATAAATCGTTTCGCCATGTTGCCCTTATCCACATGCGTCTTCTCGCTAAATACTTTCTATTTACGGTCTTCCTGTGGTGTGGAAAAACGCGGGAAAAGGAGACGGGAGCGTACGGCGGCATCTCTTCTTCATCTTTGTTTCGTCTTTTCGGGATAACCACGTCCAATGCATTTGGTACAGCAAACCCGAGCAGCTTTGTATTTTGTATATATTATATATATTTTGTATATTCATCTGAAAGATGGCTTGTGGAGGATAGGAACCTATCACAATATCGCGAATCCGTAACTGGTATATTTTAATCTCTGAAGCGATAGGTATACCATGAAGGGGGCGTATATCGGGGCGGATCCAGTCTATGGCGCGCGCGCAGGTAGTTCCCAGCTTTAGCCAATGTAAATACAGCCAAAACGTTTTACCAAATGTCATCCTCAGCCGTTCCTAATTAGTGTCTATCTAGTTTATACTCAAATAAAATACCTTTGCTTTTTGAAAAAGCAATTGCTGAAACTAAGGCACGAGGTCAAACAGGAAAGTCTAAATTAAAAAAATTCTCGCACCACACCCATGGGACACAAGACATTTAGCTTATCGCTTCACTGTGCAGTCACCGTAGATATAGGGCGGTCCCGCCCCAATGAGATGCTTGATAAAATTACGAAAAAATTGTAGGAATAAAAAAGTGCAAAAATGCCAAAAAAGTGACGCCTACCCTTGCGCTCCCTCCAAAAAAATTCGGGAGCTTGCTATGCCACTGTACGTGTACCAGAAGCTCGGAAAAGCTCACGCCAAGGCTAACTCGTTAACTTGGAAAGGTTTTGAAATTTGACGACCCCTACATCGAATATGGCTGATTGCATTTTTAAACCGCACAGGGCGGGTTGAGGACCTCCCTCAAAAAGATTCCCTCCCCTGGAATTTCCACTCGTGAATCAGACCCCCTTCCCTGGAATTTCCAGCCTCCCCTCCCCTGGAATTTCCAATTTTTCTGGCGAAATACCCCTGGAAAATCTATTTTGGGGTAAAATGTCCCTGGAAAGTCACCTTTTTACCCCTCCCCCTTGGAATTTCCAAGCGCCAGACACGCCCCCTCCCGTGAAATTTCCAGAGTCCAATACAACCCCCCTGGGAAATTTTCCATAGGTCCTCAACCCCCCTGGTGCGGTTTAAAAATGCAATCAGCCAATGTCGTTGCCCTACAGGTGCTAAACTGTTTCGTCTTGTGCCAGATTCAAATCGGATAAATATTTCACGAATCGAGTACGGCCGTGAACGCTAGCCGTCAAAACTACAGGTCTTTCGAGCACATTTGGATAGACGTTTTCATGTTTTTTCGAAAACCTCTCTTAGTTGTTGCAGTGCTGTTGTGTTTTATGTATGGAGCTCTTGAAAAGCAATGCGCCGCGCATCCCCAGGAGCTGCAAAAGCCTCATTTTCAGGTACGCGCGCGAGATATATATATGTAGTGTAATGTATAAGAGATTGAATCTACTCTGATCTCCGCAGATGTTTTGAAATGAGATTTTTAAACTGAGGAATTCTCTCAAAAATGCTCCCTTCTTATCGTTAAAGAGTCCTTGTCAATCAGTCCTTGTTTTATTCTTTCCATTCGATATAAGAACAAGAATAACGTGTACAAATCGAAATAATTATCTACAAACAATGGATTAACCGAATTCAATCGAAAATATACCAGGGCATGCATCCCCTAAATCAACATATGGAAATGGATGCTTTCTTAGATTCGGTATGCTGATAGGCTGACAAAATGAAGACAGGCGTAGAATAAGTTTTACTTTTAGAATACAGTAGAATATTAGATTTGTGAGCTTTACCAGTTTCATGCGATGTTAAAAAGGACCTATTGTAAATTTTTATAAGCGTATCATCCAATAGCTCTAGCCTCAGGGGGTCACAAGGACCTGTTCCGCAAAATATTCCGTATCTCTTTTCTTAGCTGACTGGGAAATGTTTGGACAAGAAGGCTGTTGGAATAAAAATCCAAAAATGTTCTGCTGGGAAAAATTGTTTTACTGGGATTTTCATTTTCACCGAACGACAAACGACAAACTGTCCATAAAACCGGCGCGCCGATTTGTTCCAAGCTTCATTTGCATTTCATGGTGGAAAATTTGGTTTTGAAGCCTAGCTAGTTCTAAAAAAAACGTTTCAAAGCCTCCGTGAAATCACCCAGAGCTGTTCACTAATTTGATTGACGGAAGCCAAACCGCGGTTTGTTAGTTGGCGTAGAGTGGCCGCAGAATTACGAAAGTTGCAGTTAAAAGTTTCGGGGGAAAGATATCTTGTTTGCCATGATCAAGCTCGATCAAGTGATTCGCTTTTAAATCCACGATTTTGACTACCTTTCGTTTAATTGCTCTTCCTACCTTTTTCGACTCATTTTTGCGAGGCAAGATTAACATTTCTATTGCAATCTTGCACTAACGATATAGAGTAAACAGTGGCTGGAATCCGCAAGGGCTGCCTTTGGTTGTTAACTCTCGTCTTAGACCCTTCAGCTGGAAAAACGGCGACCAAGAGAACGATGTTTGTGCGAGTTCTTGCGAATTTTCCCGCCTTTTTTTGCTAGGATATGAGTAAAAATACTTACAGACCTACCAAATAAAATAAATTTCGCAACTTCGTAAGAACAATTTTTGGCGAAAATGTCTTGATATGTGGCCCGTTTCTACAGGTAGAACACAAGGCGGGGATTCTAGACATCCAAGCTACTAAAGACAAGGCGGAAGTCGACGTGAAGTCGGACACTATTCGATTGGTATTAAAACCTGGCGATAGTGAGATCCCTTTGTCCGAGAAACCGGACATCAAGGTGGTCCACGTGGAGAACTACAATCCTTTCATAGCGTGGAGAAAAAAGTCAGGTGTGGAGCGGAAGATCAAGAATTAGTCGCGATGGAGCGTTATCGAGGACTTTGTAGAACGGAGGTGATACTACTCATGGCACAGGAAATGTATCCATGGGAAAAGCTGAATTTCCCATGGTAGAAGAATGGGAAGAGTTCGAATTTCCCATGGCTATCCAAGTGAATTCCAAACTCTTCCCATGGGTGTGCCTTGGGAAATTCAGCTTTTCCTGCAGAAATTCCGTGTGGTGTAGTACAGCGGATTTCAGATGAGTGTTGAAACAAAACTCACTAAACAACCAATCAGAAACGCAACAAAGTGAGCAACGAACCAAAGATACAAGAGTCAACTGTGGTTTTGGTTCTTCGCAATCTGATTGGCTGACTAAACAAAGGCTCAAGACCTTAACCAATAAGAACACTAGAACGAAAGTCTGATTTACTTTTGACACTCATCTGAAATCCGCTCTATGGAGAAAACTAGCATGTGGGTCTCTACATAGTCAGTCTTTGAAGGACTGAATGGCCCATTCCAGCTTAGCTCAGAACTAGTCCTGCGCACGCGCGCAGATCCAGTTCTGGACGAAATTCCAGCAGTTAAGGGTGGCCGTCACATTGGCGACATAACGACTGTTTATTACGTCAAAAGCATAAAAAGTGATAGACATGCCCAGTTTTACTATATAGGTCCGAAAGTTAGACTCAGTTCTTGCGTCCTGCGTCGATGCACGATTATTATTCAGCACATCGATGCACTGCCCAAATATGGTCATTGGAACGCCGATAGCTGTCTTCTGTACATGACATATGTCCTGTGATATCCGTCTCTGAGGGAAATATGATGTGTTAAGCTCGTATTTGATACGCAAAAGTAAATCATTTCTGCTATTGATGTGCTGAATAATAAAACCATTATCCTGCTCGTTTTTTGCAGAATATCGTCTGATTTAGCCAACTCGGGACTGCGTCCCTTGTCGGCTAAGTATCAGACGATATTCTACGCAATCTCGCAGGATAATGGTTAATTATCCTGCGCTACTATCATTTTTGAGGGATTCAATAAAAGACTACATGTAATACGCGCTTTAATTACCTTGCTAGATCACGTGGTACTATTGGGAGCATCTTCGGAAACACAGGGTTTCAATGGACGATTCCAGCTATAACGCACGCGCGCGCTACATGTCGATAGATGTGGGATATTTGTCGAACAAACTGTTAAAAAAGCGCGCGCTGCATTCTGGTAGTTAAAAAGGAATTAAAATTATTATATTATTGAGTTGTCGGACACGACTTGGGCATTTCTGAATACAGCAGAGCGCGCGCGCTCATAGCTGGAATCGTCCATGTGTTGGAGCAAACGCGCGGGAAAAGCGCGCATCTCTTCTTTACAAAATCGCGCGTTTATTTTGTGATTTGTCAGTAAGGGCTGATTTACAAGTGCAAGCGCCTACGCTTGCGTTTCTAGTGTAAACCACATAAGGGAAATGTATGACTGATATTCTTTCGCTTGCGCTTGCATTCGTGTGTAAACCAACCCAAACACAACCAAATTGCTCCTTTGTATATGACGTGATCTGAAGATTATTCCAGAAAAAATTCTAGTCTCAAAGAAACGAAACACTTCGAATCGTACTTCTGTTTGCATTAATCAGATCATAACTAGATCATAATTTACATAACTGTGATAAAGTATAATGCAAATATTCTTTTAAACATTACAATAAACTTCCAGAGTCATATGAGATACGAAAAAACATTAGGGTTATTTTGTTAAGTTAATTTTTGCTGAGATTGTTCAAAGTACAACATCTTCCGAGATTGAAAAAATGTTGCTGCGCCACTAATTTGCAACCGATTCTGTTATTTAAAATACTGAATACCAAACGAACATTGTTTTGAATAAAATAGGGTGACGGAGTTTATCGAACGCCGTTCTAGCTTTCTAGTAACAGTAAGGATTATGGCACAATGGGCATGATACTCCCCGCTGTGAGCAACGCAGCCATCCCTGTAACAAGAAACAAAAAGAAAATATTAAAAAAGAAGCTTAAAGATACCAGCCAATCTTTAATTATTGCTTTCATAGCGACATGAGAAGACCAATTACGCGTAGAAATCTTCTCGTAATAACCATCTACGAAGTATTTTCTTCATTTAGTGAATACAATTAAAAATATCGCACTACATTCCCTAATCAGCCAATGGAAATTGTGCTTTCGCCCGCCAAAATGGCGACTGATTGAGGCATTTAAAAATGGATAAGCTATAAGCTATTCATCCACTCCATATAATGTCCAGGCCTGGGAAGTTTAAGTGAGGGTAGCTGTTACTTTTTCATAGCCTGCTAGCAGGCGTTGGTTGGCTGTTTTTATGTCGTTTTACTGCGAGATTCGAGCGAGAATCCCGATGCTGGCACCATCTTGGACGGGTCAAAGTTCGGTCTGGTTTTTACCCACCCCCCTCGTTTTGTCACTCGCTCCAGACCGAATTTCGACCCGTCAAAGATGGCGCCCGAAATGGGATTTTCGCTCGATTCTCGCCGTAAAACGATCTAAAAAAAAAAAAAAAAAACCAACGCCTGCTAGCAGGCTAAACGAAGCCATCCGTTGCCAGACCGAGTACTTCTGTAGCCTGCGGGTCAAGCACTCTCGTGGAGTTTTCAGGCAGAGGAACTCGGGCGATATCTAAGCCTCGTGGCTAAATTCTTGCAAGTCTAGCGACTGCCAACACAGTCAGCCCAAGTAAGATGGTCGTTTAATGGCTATTTTATAGCAATTTAGCGAGTTTATCGATTACTCTTATAGAAAGCCACATAAACACTATAAATATCGCCAAGCCAGAATAAACTTTTTATAGCCATTAACGACCATTGTACTTGGGCTGCCTGTGCTACCATTCGAGCGCTTTTCTCCGGGTTTCTCTTTCCTAAAGCATCACGGGAACGCTTTCTCGCAGACAAGGACTTCTGGGAAAGACGTTTAGCGAAAGTGAGTACATTACTCCTCAAGGCGTGCTCGCATATTTTTGTGGATCGAATATTTGCTTTTAGAAGAAAAAGACCACAGCCTTTCTGATGCATTTTGCCCATAAACGTCTTACTAGTACCCAAAATATAACTAAAGAACTTACGTCGGATATGCTCCGTAGATGCGAAGGATCTCTGATCTCTCCTTCGTACCCTCTTGAAGGACAATCACACTGTAAACCGCCGCTCCTTTGTGGCACTACCTGTTCATCATCAGCTCCAAATCGAAAGTGAAAATGGCGACCATGGTCACAAGTTGGCTTTGGTGGACGCACCTGTTGTTGGTGGTGGGTAAAGGTTTCGAGATCTCCACTAAGGCAGATCCCAGTATGAACCTGGCTCATTTCGGCTGCGCATTTGGGGCATTCAGGGTTTGATTTCGTAGAAGAAGGAATCCCGGATGCTGGGACATCATATGTATGCTTCCTCAAGCCCCTACACTTTGAGGCCCCTTCTTTAGCTATTTCATCGGACCCAATTTGGAAGGGTACATAGGGTGGTCCCTCGTTGAAAGAGGGTTTTTGTGGAGAATCCTTGGATGGTGCAAGCGCTGTTCTCCCTCCAAGTTGCTTATTACAAGAGCATTCACTGCCGAGTAAATGCCTCAGCTCCACTGGACAGCGGGAGCATTCGGCGTTACCCTTCTGTCTTCTATTCTTGGCGTCGAAACTGAATGGGATGTAATCCGGTGATGAAGCGTTCCATTGGCGAGATGTTGGCGAAAACGGCCCGGGTGTTGGAGGAAAAACTCCGGTTACACGGTGATCGTGCCAGAGATCTGTAGCTAGAGCTACGCACTTCGGGCAAGTTGTTTTTGGCTTTGGACTTGTGACTTCCCATTCAAAGAGTGGCGGTCTTGGGGGATAATTTCGGGGTTGTACGTTTCGCGCTTGCATTGCTTCTGTTGTCTTATAGACAGGAACGAAATCGCAGTACGCACCAATTTCGTGTTCTAGAGCTCGACATTTTGGACAAACCCTCCCTCGAGAGTTGACATTTGGCCTGGGTTTCTCGGAATGACACACAGGCACACCATGGTCGCCACACCTAGGACATCCATTACGCGCCTCAGATTCATGGCGCGAAGGGAACTGTTCTGACATCCTCATTTCAAATGGGAATTCCGAGAAGACATCTTCTTGCTCACGAGCTTTACACTTTGGACATTCCTCGCGGGGTTCAGGAGTTATGGCCAAGGAAGTGCTTGCCTTGGATCGTTTAGTAGGAGTTGGATCAACGTCATCACTGGCCTGAAGGAAAGGATTTGGTGATCTGTGTGAGGTTAGAAGTGCCGCGGAATGTTTGTTAATCTACCACTAACGACGCAGTTGGCGACACGTAAGTCGGAAAAATATATATGTTATCTTAACCAATGCTGGTATTGAAACATCTCACTACAAAACATAACAAAACAAACAAAAAATAGAACAAGAGAACAAGAGAACAATAGGTGAGGTGTTTATGGTTTGGCTGGTTTTACTAGAATGTGGTCAGTGTTCTTGGTTCGAAAACAGCGCACGCGCTACAGAAGTGATTTCTCGATTCAATGACCAACTGCTATATTTCGATAGAAATACAACGATTTCCAGCGAATTGACAAGAAAAAAAACACTCCATGAGTATCAGAGGTGCGTCTCTTTAAATTCAGCGCCTACCGATCTGAGGTTTTAAAAACGTACCGATTTCTTTTTCCTGGTAGATCTCTCAGGCGATGGCGACTCGTGACGAGTCCCAGCACGACTGGGGCTGGGTGTATCCTGGCTCATCTCGATACAGGTCTATCATGAACAACAACAACAACATCAAATGATTTTATCAGGCGAAATCAAATTGCGCAGAGAATATCACTGACTGCGAATATCATCGACTCCCGACTATGAGCCCCTACTCCCGAATTACAAATGCCGGTGAAAGAAAAAAACTAAATAGCGCTTTTTATTAACATTGCCACTCTAATGCTAGTGTGCCAAACGCAGATTGAATAGTGCTCTTTGTTCTGTGGAACAATCACATTTGAAAATTCACATTTGAAAATTCACATTTGATCAGCCAATCCATTCAATGCAATGAACTTATGTACACTAGTAGGTTTTATGACCGCTCAACAAGGGAATCATCCATTGTTATTCAAGGTGGTTTCAAGTGATCGCACCAGTACAAAAACTACCACAAAGACTGATTTCCTAGTTGACCAGCCTATCTTCGAGTCAAGTAATAATATGAGCACTGAGATCAAGTCATTGTTGTTATTGAGAAGAAACAGAAATTGGATATTTGTTTACCTGTTTGTCACAAGGCCATGTGGACTTTGTTTCATCGAAGAGAATCCTTGCTGTGGCTGTAGTTATCTCCGTAATTAAGTATTCCAGAAAGACGTCACCAATGTTCGGTTTGCGCGCGCATCCATGCAAAGCTTCTCACATTTCCCGGCAAGCAGCGCGCGTTTTCTGTGGAAGGCGCTGTAAAGTCCCGCGGTTCGTGCAGGTTTTGCCGCCACTATTCTAGCCATTTTATCAAAATTCACGGATCTTGATATGTAAACCAGTTAGCTGATTACGATGCCGTGCCTTAGGCCTACTCCGGGGCCTAAAGTCGCATTAAAACGGCTAAAAATGACCTAAAATTCCTTCACAATTACGCGGTCCTTACCCTTATTTTCCTTAAAACCTTTAAAACAAAATAATATTTTATTATTAACATTATACCAAAATGCCGAATGTCGCTGGAAAAAACGGCGACTTTAGGACCCGAGATAGGCATTGCCTTATGAAGATTTCTATAGAGCAGATTTCGTATGACGGTGAAAGTGGCGACAAAGTTGTGCCGCGCCGCGACCGTGTCCGCGCCGCGACTACGCGGTTTCATTCCGTATCTAGAGCAGGCCAGGTTCCGTACCGCCACCGCGACAGTACCGCGCCGTGTCACGGCACTTTTCACAGTCATACGAAATCTGCTCTATATGTATCTAAAGAACTCTTAGATAATGCCGTCCTGCGCTTGTTTCAAGTCAGAGGTTACGCGGGTAAAATAACATGACGGACGATCTGGGGTATTCATATAGGGAAGGGAAACATCCCCGTGACGCAAAAACGGAAGTCTTATCGTGGTTATTAATAAAAAAAATAAACAGCATCTTCTTGCAACAAAACTACGTAAAACTCGAGTGCGTGGTTGAATAGTTCGTGATCGCGCCCTCCCCTCCCCCCACGGGACAGGAATGGCACAATCATGCGCTACTAGCCTCGTCCCCAGGCTACTCGGCGACTGACTATGACGTCATTAGCTTTTGCTGCCAGCCCGAGCTTGAAAAGCGGCCGCCATATTGAAAGCACAAAGCGGATTAGCGGCAACCTCGTCCCAGGGTCTTCTTGGTCGTTTTTCAAAATGGCGGTTGACTTAGGGTCTTGTGCTCGACCAACCGCCATCTTGAAAATTACCCACAAGACACTGGGGGATGAGGTTGGATGCGGAGAGAGGACGAAGTAGCGCATTAGCCCATCTCTCGCTCGCTGAGGTCATTGTTTCATTTTATCGCAATGAGAATATTTTACTATCCGCTTACCCCACCATACGAATACAATATAGCGCTATTCACTGTTTATCAACATTGCGATTGTAATGCTAATGTGCCAACCAGGGGGGGTACGCAGCAGGGCCTGGACCCGAGTCACTATGATCGCTCCGAGCTGGTGAGCTGTCAATCAACAACTCGCATCTCATTAAAATGCAAAAATCCAATATGGCGGCCGATGCTGACGGCGGGGAAGCTTGACTACGCAACTGTTAGGACTTTTATTCCGTTTTTCGTTGAATTTTTCTCTTTCAAAAATTACCAAGATTACGTTAATAACCAAGCTTCTCTTTGGGAGATTTCAGAAGTATTCTAGGCTTCACCATTTGATTTAAAACGCCAACGGTGACTTGTGCAGGTTGTTTCATATCGTGATTTCATCTATTTTGCATCTTGTTTGGGCTGATGCTCGCGTTTGGATGCCTAAATTAACCGGAAAACGATATAAAAGCAGGCGATTTTTGAATCCGGATATCTTCTGGAGACGCAGGTTACATATGGAGACCACGTCGACTGACCACGGTATGATTTGCAGTGGAAATTGATCAGTGGGTTTGGTTGGCATTTCTTGAACGGAGCTGAAAACTCAACTGAGAACATTCATACTTTAGACGACATCCACTTTCAATAGGTAAGAGTTGTGTCCATCTTCACTTTGAATATGTGGTTTAGGGACACGTTTTGGGCATGGGACGGTGACCATCTTGTTTTTAGCTTTGTGTATTTTTTGTAGTCACTGTATTTTCTTTGATCCTTTGTCCTTGTATAATAATGGCCGTTAGTTTTTATGTACAAGTACAATATAACATCATTGCCTAAAGTTTCCATAACCCTAGACTGTGAGTTCAGCAAATCTTCAATAAACATGTTTATATTCCTGGGGAAGGGACTCCCCATATCAGCTGGGCGGGGGTGCTTGCTTGTTGTATCGTTTAGGGGTAGAAATCGTGGCTTGGTGTATCTCTTTACACTTTAGGGGTTAAAAATAATTGTAAAGGCCATGAAATTTAGGGATCTGGGTGGGGGTGCTCGTTGTATCTTTTAGGGTTAAAAATCGTGGCCTGGGGTATTTTTTAGGGTACTCAATCAAGCAATTTTGCCCTTCAAATTAAGGCAAAAGAACTTTGAATCGCTGTAAAACCTCTGGCAGTTTTTTTAGCAATTGTTTGTTTTTCTTTTTATCTCTAAACAGGCTCACATAGATGGACTTAATCCTATGCACTGGGTCTTCAGAAGGATGAGGAGGAGTCCCAGGGCAAGGACTCCCATAAAATAAATGCTTATTAGGAAAATTTATTTACTGTGAGTGTTTTGAAGTTATTTCTGCTCGTAATTTTCAATTTTTTTTAGCGAAAAGCGAATATTTAATGCCTGATATCTCAAGAAAGTCAAGATCCTTTGTTCTGTACTTGCTTTCCGATTGGCTAACTTCTTACAAAATGGCCCAGTTGACGTAGTCGCAGAGAACCCTCAAGCCTCAGGGGTAGCAAAGGGTATGCTCCACAGAAATGTTACCCCTATGAGAACATAGCAGCTTGGATGTAGTGGTGAACTGAAGAAAATGTTAATTTAAGGGATAGAAAATACAAAAATGTTTCACTTTTTTCCTAATTTTATAATTGTTGAAACAAATTAATCTGTTACCCTCCTAAGGGATAGCAGACTCTTTGGACATCCCCTAAGAGATAATAGCACTTGGGTGAATTTTATACCCTAAGGGATAGGACAATGGCCCATTGTACCCATTTGTACAAAAACAAATCCAGAGACAGAGTTTTTCATCTTTCCCTTTACAATATTGATTTTGCCACCAGACACTTTGTGTAGGCTTTTAAGAGGCCACATCACATTTTGTTTCGTATAAGCTTTTTTAGATGTTACACTAGAAATGATGCTACCGATGTGTAAAATCACCTGCTAGTAGACTTCTTAGAAAAACTGACAAATGTTTGTCTTGCAGAATGTGTCTGATCAGATTTTTTTTAAATGCTTCTTCTGAGTCACTTAAATCAGAGTGGGTATCACTGTTGTCATCATTTGAACTGATAGATTCATCTCTGATACTGGTGGCATCATCATTCGGGTCATAGTCAGGGGGAGGTCAAAATCTTTTAATCCTACTAGCATAGGAGGGGCTGCAACCTATTGTTGGGCTAAATTATGGGACATGAGGTTGCCTTTGTATTTCTGCTCTTCAACAAGGGTCCAAGAATGCAGCGGCAACCACTTCCTCACTGCTTCATAACCTTTCCATTTGCAATTTTATTGTCAGTCAAGACACCAGATTACAGACAACTGGTATGTGGGATCCACATGGTTTCTATCTTTGGCTTTTGATACCAAATGTATTAGTTTAGTATAATTACTCCAGTGATTATAAGAAATTCAGCCACTGATTGATCAAGAGGTTTGTTTTCTCTTGCAAAAGATTGGGAGTGCATGTACAAGTTTTGCTATGATTGTGAAAAAATCCCCCAAAACAAGCTTCTATTTGTCCAAAAACCTTGAATCACTTGAGAAATTATACTAAAACAATCAGTCGCCTCAGGCTCTGTGATTATCAGAAAATAGAACCTCAACTTTATGTTGGTGACTATTTGCCAATAATCATGTCACCTTCGGCAGCTAATTGTTAAAATAGTAATTTTCATTCAGTATTCCATTGCTAAAAAAGAAGTCCACCATTTCAGACAGTTCATAATATTATGCTTCTTGAGCTCACTGTGAAATAGTGTGCTCTGCTGTGGTTGACCTCTCAACATGCTGCAGTGGATCATATGATCTGTGGAATTTTGGTCAATTATCACAGTTTTCAACAAGAGTGAGAAGGGGACTTGTTTTTGTTACCACAATTGGTAATGTACAGTTTCACCCCTAAAAGATACCAAATAATGGCTCAAACAGATTTTTTAACTAAAAGACCCATCAAGAAATTTGAAATAAACTTTTGAATACAGTGTTGCATGAATTTTCTCCTTCACGATTCTCCATTTTTCTCATCACTTCTGTAAATGACATCATCCCAATATGATATAGATCACTGATTTTCCAACAAGCTAACGGATAGTCCAGTCCCTGAACTCTCCTTCGCGGCTCCGTTGTTGCATGTGGTCTCAGAAAGGAGAGTCCAGAAATCTTTGTATGCGCATAGGCTAGATCTGACCAAGAACTTGGTGTTTTTTGTTAGGGCGCATGATCCGAATACCGCTGTTGGAGATTGCTTGTTGAATTTTTGTGGTTGTGGTCACAAGGGCATCCTATCTTGATGGACAAAATTCATGTAGCCAACAACCAATTTCCAACAACAGTATTTGGATCATGTGCACTAACAAAAAAAACCGAATTCTTAGTGCATGTGCATACAAAGGTTTTTTCGACAACCACAGGCAACAATAATAATAATATTAACAATAATAATGGGTTACGCAAATGGGATTCCACTAGGTGGCTCTTCTTCCATTGCGGATGTAGCCACAAAGGAGAGTTCAGGGACTGGACTAGGTAATGGACCAAAGGGCACAGAAATGTGCTTGTTGAATGTGCCATTTTTTATTTGAATGTGACTATGGCTTATGATTGGGCCGCTTCCTAGTCAGTGGCACACACATGCTCTTTTTTACTAGAATCAAAAGAATCTGAGTTTGGTAAGGGATATGGTTCAAGATTCTAGTCTGTCTCCGGCTTAAAAGCCAGGAGGTTGTTAGTGTTTTTTTTTTTCACCTAAAAGATCCCTAACCCAAAAATTTGGGAAGCCCTTCTCTGGTGTTTTTATAAAAAAAATTCCTTGATTTTTGGTGCCACTGTGAACTGTGCGCTTTTCTCTATCAAACAAATGCATTTCTCCTGCGACTCGCATAAATCAAAAACGCCGAACAAAACCGCAGTGGCAACTGAAATAACTGCTCGCAAACTTTACCCCGTGATACAGTGTTGCAAGGATGTAGCACACGAAAATAAAATCTCCAACAACACACCAGCACTTTCAATCTTTGAAATGAGTGACTGCAAGTTTTTTTTTCCTTGTTTTATTTGAGATTTCCTTGTTTTCTCGCTTTAGAAGTTTCATAAAGTCACGAAGGGCAGGGCCCTCACAACTGCAAAATGTCAAATAATATGAGGAGAAATCTTCACCGGTACCTGTGCAACGAGTCCCGTACAAATACTGTGGCGTATAGTTGTTCTGACATTCCATATTTTACTTTATTACAAGGCAAACGCCCTCCGACTCCGTCTTATCTCCTTTCAGTTCCAGAACCATCCCGAAAAAACGAGCGAAATTCAACAGAGTAATTCTCTTCTCCATCTTTTACATCATCTTGTACGAGGAGAACGTAATAACCTAAAGACTCGGTTACTACAAATCAAATATAACACAAGTTTTCGGTTCAAAAGAGCCTTTAAAATCCTCCCTTTCTTCACTTTCCAATATGGCGGCCGTTGGCGTTCTAGAATCATGCGCATGCGCAGTATCCAATTTATTTTGATTGACAGTTTTTCAGCTCGGAGGTATCATCGTGACGGAAAAAGCGGCAAGATCAAAGGGAGCTGCGTACCCCCCCTGGTGCCAACCGTAGATTGAATAGCGCCCTTTGTTCCGTGAACCAATCGATCTCAGGTTGGCACATTAATAACAATGGATGACGTCAGCGTGAACAGCGCTATTGACTATTCTAGAACGTATAAACAGAGTTATAGTTTCACAATAGCCATTACTAAAAGTACGACGGGAGGCCGAGTAAAGTTTAATTATTTCCTTTCAGGCAAACAGCATTTCTATCCCACCTCCTGGTGATTTTGTCTTGAAGAAAAATAAACAAACTTTACATAATGCCCCTAACTATAGTGTGAAAGGATAAATGTTGTTAATACCCCGCGAAGCGAAAGTAGTACCCCGCTAGGTTACTTGATAGCAAGCCCATAGGCGTTCACAATAAAAATTATCGGAATATAATGGAACTAGTCTGTCACATATCATGTCAGAGCACCCACAGCTGCCTTTGTTCCTATCAATAAATCTAAAAGGCAAGAAAAATTACCGACTTCCACTGAAAGAACGAAAGACGATTTACAAATAATAACACTGGAACCAGTTATTTCACTATGGACTCTCACAAACCATAATTTGCAATAATTTACGATATTATTGATGCAAATTATAGTAGTTCAAGACTGTATGAATTTAGTATGAAGACATACAATTATGTCGACCGGTATTAATGCCATTATTAATAGGAGCCTTTTGTATCGCATCCTTAGCGATCTTAGGTTGAGAGATGAATCGCACCGACTCGGTTTGATATGCTAATCCCCTAAAACTGTTTTAGTATCTTTTGAACTACACAAAAGATTTTCCTGGATCCAGAACTTAAGTCAACCAACTTTTCCTCCTCCCGGAACCTAGCGTTTGGAAACGAGGACATTCTCAGGCAAGTTTGTTTCCACTTTCTATTCCTGCTCTCATCATTTCATTTTCAAGATCGTTCTCATGACTCAAAACAAAAAACAAGAATGTTTAATCTTATGGGAAATATGGGATATTTTTTCATATGGAAATTATTTGGAAATGATTGATAGCACAGGCACACACACGCGAAAAATCATGAGTGCTTGCTTGTTATTATATTGCAAATGGCTTATCTTCGTATTTATATATCTAGTCAGTGGTTTATGCTTTCATAAAAGTACCGTTTATACTCATTTTTCATATCGCTGTTTATCGACGTGATTGTCGGATAGCGAAATGACACTAATTCATATTTATAGCAGATAAACGACAGCCATCGATTCTTTATCTGTACAAATAAAACCTAGCTTCCAATTTAGATTGTTCATGACGGCATATAACACTTATAACCGGATAACATGTACAAATAAAAATGTTTTCCAAGCTTAGGAACCTGTAGGCTTGGGCAAATAATAAACATAGCCGTATAAAATATACCCCAGGCATATTTAAGGCCAAGTAAAAAAAGTTTCTCGTTCCCGCCCGCGTCATTTGTTTCATATGTTTTTTTGGGTATACTATAGTGCATGGTTGGGTATACTATAGTGCATGGTTGGGTATACTATAGTGCATGGTTGGGTATGCTATAGTGCGTCCACACTAGGTCTAAAATATGTTCAATCTAAAGACTGGTTTTCATGTGTCGGGGAACCGTCGGGAACGAGCGGGGATCCGTGGTCAATCCCAGTTTTATGAAAACGAATATCGGGAATTGTCGGCGACATCGGCGATTGACGATAACGTCGCCGCTCGTCCGCGAAGCTGTGTTTTCATATGTTGGGCGGGAACTGGTTGGGATGGTCGGGACTCGGAAAACAAGCCATCGCCGACAGTCCCTAACGCTCCTTTAGTTAAATAGGAGAATTCTTCTGAACGATTTGTGTATCTTGTGGACGATCAACGATCCTTAATCTAGTTAATGAGCCATTCCTGAATTTTCTGACCAGGCAATTTTAACACACCCTCTAAAACAAATTATGATCTGTTTGTGTAGCGGATTCCGGCGTTAGCTTGATTAGCGGTATTCACACTAGAGGACGGAAAACTCGTCATGACTTCAGATGATTTCCCGTCAAAAATCCATCTCATCCCGGTTTAACACTAAGACGAGTTTTCTATCTCTGGTGTGAAAACGGCTATTATTTGATGGATTGATGAAACTTTTTAGTACGTTCACACTCGTCAAGCAACGTTACCGCAGTTACCGCAGTAGATATTAGTAGAGGCAAACAACACATTACACACACATTGGCAAGTCATGTTTCACAGGAAAGTGCAAATGTGAATTTGTGCAGAGGATAGCCATGGGAAATCCCAACACTTGCAGTTCTTCTACCTCTGAGAAATTCAGCTTTTCCCATGGAGAAGGGGTCTGCAGAAATTCCCTGTGAGAAATGATAAAACATGTCTAGTCTGAAAATCCATATACAGAGTAGTGCATAAGATAAGTAGCCAGCCCCCAAAAAACAATACATGCTGCATTTGAAATAATTGCAAACGAGAAAGAACCATTTGTAATAATGATTTGAAACTGTCCTACAGAATGAGCACACCAAGACTTCCAAGTAGCGGGAACCCTGTGCGTTCACGACCGCGTGGCCCTGGGGCTCAGGGTAATAAAGTGGGTAAGTTGGTGTGACGTCATAAGATATCAGTAGCAGTATACATTATTTTCGGAGCAGTGGGCACTGTGGACCCCTCTATAGTGCCACATAAGTTTGATTGGAATTCTGTCTGTCACAAGCAACGAGGGAGTCACAGAAGAAATAAAAGCTGAAGCAGCGGATATGGTATCACTAGTGTTCTGGCGCAGGTTGTTCAAAGATGGGTTAAATTTAAACCAGGTTTAAGTTCTGAACAAAACCATCAAGTCACCATGATAATTAATCCTGGATTAGTGATAAACCACTATCGAGCAACCGGACCCTGCTCTGCACTTTCGCTTTGTTTTGTTCTGGTAAGCACTTTTCGTCCATCACGTGATACACTAGGTGGATCAACATATCCACCGGTGGATCCAACATAAAACCGGCTTCGCATACCACTGATAGAACAGATTTCAGATGACTATCGAAAACTAAACGGACTAAACGCATATCATAATATGCGCTATCATCGACACTATCAAGATAGTTCCCGTTGAAATGTCTTTTTCTAAAGCTTCCTTACATGGAAGTTTCTACTTACCAAATTGGAATTGCAGAAGCTTTCATGGCTTATTTTGTACTCTAAATTGCCGCAAGTTCGTCAAAACCTGCAGATTTTGGAGAGAAACGCTGTTCGTGTACATGCACATGTAGGTCGCCATTTTTGTTTTGGTCCCCAAGAGCCTGGCACTAGCAACACAGGTAACCCGCGTCACCCACGGGTAGGCATAAGTTGGGGGACTGCTCTATGGGGTAAGTTTATGGAGCCTAGTCTACACCCCTGACCATTCAACTAATATTTATATTCTTAAATCCCAGAAGGGTGGCAATTTCACCTCCAAATCCGTGGCTATACACCGATTCGACGTAATTTGAGGTAGTTGATTTACTTGTCTGATTGGAAAGTTTTTTGAACTGATGGAAGAAACCTTTGAAACTAGTCAACATGAAACATTTGAAGTTCGTATCTTACTCAGAAGAAAAGTTTCAGGGCAATGAAATCTCGACATTTTACAGAGGTTTGTGTGGTGGCCCGCCCTTAGCCATATAAACGCCTGTAAAAAAATCACGTATTCGCGGAGGGCTCATAACTTCGCTCCTAAACAGGCTACAACCCCCAAACTTGGCACTTTGCTACTTTCAGAGAAATCTTTCATTGGTTCAAAAAGTTTTCCAATCAGACAAATACAAAATTACGTCGAATCGGACTATCCTCCCGTAGTCCGGCGACTTTTTTCTATTTGATTGTTGATAAGTGAACAGCAGCGCGTGCAGACGATCGATCGATCGAAATATCAGAAAATTGCAATATGTAAGGCGCATGAGGCATTTTTTAGTAAAAGTTGGCAACAAGAGTTTTCTTATGTAATTTTTCACGCTGAATCCGAATTTTCTTGTTGCCGGCCCTGATTTTGCATTTTAATGGGTGAAAATGACGTCATCATGATTGACAGCTGTTCGCGAACCTTTTAAAATAGTTTTGTCGCTATATTTCAAATTCGAACGAATATTTCACTTGAACAGGATAGTTAGAATGTTCTATACGAAAAATTGTCGTATTATTCGGATATGGCGCTGCTGTGATATTCAAAATGGCGGATCCAAGATGGCCGCCATATCGTCAAATTTGATTTTTAGAAATTATCAGTCTGGTAGTCAAAAAAGACATGGAAATAAATACCTGACAATGAATTCAAGGTATCACAGTATGAAATGCAGTGCTGCTGGTCGAATGAAGCCATATTAAATATATAAAAGGCAATTCAATATGAAAAGGTGAATCAGATTCACCGCCGCTTGATTTTACGATCTAAACGATCCCCAGTTTACGATGATCATCCTTGGTCCGGCAACAAAACTGTGCCTTTGAAGTCCTTATATCAAAAGTTCGTTCACAACGATCATGCAATCTGCAGCCCCCGTGGCATAATCGAAAATAGCGGAAACCAGGACCAGCAGAAAACCTAAAAAGGAAACCTCAGACAAGAAAGGGGTTGGAATAAGAAAGGGCTTTCAAGCATAGAGAGGAAAGCTACTCCAAGAACAAATTTAAGTCTTACATTCGCTACTTTGCTTATAAGTTCAAAGTTGCTACCACCAGGCTATAAAAAATATTCGGAAAAGGCTGGAGCAACGCCTAAATTGCCATAGAGAGGAAAGCTACTCCAAGAACAAATTTAAGTCTTACATTCGCTACTTTTGCTTATAAGTTCAAAGTTGCTACCACCAGGCTATAAAAAATATTCGGAAAAGGCTGGAGCAACGCCTAAATTGCCATAGAATGATTTCACCCTTTATCCCTGCTTTTTTCTTATCATTGTTATTCCTGTGTGTGTAAGAGGAATATTCTGCATGCATTTAAAACAATAGTCGTAGATGTATTTGACTCGGTGATAGGCTTTGAAATCAATAGTCATAGTGAGAACTTTTACAGTAGGGACGACTAACTTGCTATAATTTTGCGGATTGCGCTTCCTACCTAAATTCACTAACAACAATCATACATTTGCCCATATATTATTGTCTTTCCACCATAATCGTCAGTTGCTACTTTTTGTATATTGCAAAATCGTTTAAGTTTTGTCTTTTAGTTTTTTAAGTTTAGCCTTTGAACTTGATGGCCTCAAACAATCAACAGATATCCAAAATGGCGGCACGGCGGCCATCTTGGATCCGCCATTTTGGATGACGTTCTACGCCCATCAATCACCCTATCCCATAATATAGATACATTTTTTTGAATATCACATTGCCACTTATACATTTGAATTTCACTGGCCGTTAAAATTTGAAAAGAATTTGAAAAGAGATCGGCGAAAAATTCATTGTAGAGGTTTGTGTGACAGCTGTCAATCATGACGTCATGTCACCTCTTAAAATGCAAAATCTGCGTTGGCAACAAAACAATTAGGATTCAGCGTAAAATTTCGCATAAGATGGCACTTGTTGCCAGCTTTTACTAAAAAATGCCTCATGAAGTACGATCTTTTCCGAAAGTTTGTCTAGTCTAATTTGTCGAGTCAGTTTATCGCGGCCCTCCATGTTTTTTCCAAACATTTTGAGCCAAACCGTGTGAGCCAATCACTTTCTCGCCTGGCTTCCTTCGCGATATTTGTCATCTTTTGTCTCTACGAGGGAAACCATTCAACTGCACAGCGGAGAAACAGCTCAAATGGTTTGATTGGCGAACAGAAAAAGCTCTGCCAAAGTAAATCGATGCCTTGGATATTCGCTGAGTTTCCGTAGCGTCACGGGGGAAGCCATTCAACTACACAGGGGACGAAACAGGTCAAGCACCTGATTTGCTCAAAATAAAATGATGACTGGCGAACAAGAAAAGCTACCCTAGGTCAAAATAAAAATCGATGTTTAGAAATACGATGGATCTGAAAAAGGATCTAAAAAGGAGTGAAAAATACTCCACTTTAATCACACACCATTAATCCCGCCTTTGGATTAAAATTAGCATTTAAACCTTTTCTGAAATGTCAATTTTGATGTAAAAAATCAGTTTCCTATGAGGGGCTTAGGGATCTCTCAGTAAAAGCTTTTGAGCTAATCCGTTAAAATAAAACAAACACGTGGTCCATTCGAGTGCTTACCAGAAAGGCAGAAGGCTACACTTCACAGTCCCTTGTCGAAGCCCCTTGCAAACTATTTTCATATGCTATGACAGCAGCTTCCTGGTCACATCCGGTCACATCTTTCTCGCGCTCGAAAAGCCTGAAGATATTTCGGGCTCAAGAATTCTCAATGAAAGAAACACCCGAGAATTCTCAGGCAATTATTCAAATACACCAATTCGTATGGGTTTCCTTTCTGGTTTACTTTCCTCATTAGAAAATTCAGTTTCATTCGAACCGTACTTAAATTGCCTGAAACACCTTGACAAGTCAAAAGATTCAAGCTTGAGCTCGCACGCGGCAGAAACCTCATGCGCGAATCAAGATTTCTGTCTGATAGAGCAAAAGTCACCGCATAAATGCTTTCTTTTTATTGCCATAGCCCGATTAGCCTTATTTTATTAATTATGCCGCACGCCGGAAAAGATGTAATGGCAATTAATGTCTGTAGTGGGAAAGTTTTTTTTATTGAATTTCGGTGTGACACTTATTTTACAAAGTCAAACAATAAATATTCGTCGAAAGAAATGGATGTCATGTACTAAGAGTTGGGGATCAGGAATGGCAATTATTTAAAGTAGCTTCGTCTGGCGAAGGTCGAAACTGGAAACATTTGTTGCTGAGGGACACTACGTGAAAATGCATTCAACTCACCGGCAAGCGAAATCCGTAGAGGGACGTGGCCATCAAAAAGGAAAGAAAAATAGCGGAAAAGTGAAAAGTATGTGTAAGTAGATGCCAAAGGAAAGGAAAGTAGCGCGACAAATGTAAAACTGAGGGATTTTATTATTCTATTTTCCTGAAATCGAAAAAGTACCAAGCCAATACCCAATTATTGTGGAAACATTTAAAGAGATACCTTTAATGGTGCTTTTACTGCAGGTTTCTGCGAACTTTGATGCAACGACCGATCACTTCGATCGCACCTCGAAGCTTGGCAACAACAACAAACAGTACTTAGGCCAGTTTCAGACGTCGAACTTTTGCCGTGTCGAATCCAATTGCTAGAAATTTGATTTGCAGCTTAGGGGACACTTTGTCTAGTGCAATAGGTAAATCTAGAAGAGCCATGGCAGAACAAAAAGTAATGTAAAGTTTGTTTTTCTTGTTTATTCTTTGTTTGGTTGTGAAATTGACAAAACCAGTCGACTGAATTGGATTCGACGCGGCAAAAGATCGACGTTTGAAACAGGCCTTAGATTTTGATTGAGGGAACGCGTTGTTGAAAACAGCAGTAACATTACACGGATTACACACACAAGCAAATGTCATGAATCTCCAAACATTCCAAAAATCGGAATGATCTCTTTTCTTTTGCTCTGAGGTAACGAAATATGAACCGGCCGTTTGTAATCTTACTGCCAAGGTTTCATTATTCCGCGAACTCTACCCCAACTAAACAAACCGCGGTTTGGCTTCCGTCAATCAAACGATTGAACAGCTCTGGGTGGTTTCACTAAATAATGAGTACCTAGGCTTTAAAACCAAAAATGTTCCACAATACATTCCAAACGAAACTTACAAAAATTCCATACGCCTGTACTCAAGGTTGGATGGACGGAAACCCAAACGCAAATGTAAAGCTGGAGTTCGCAGAATTATGAAAATCTCGCTGTAAATGCTAGCATACGACCCGTCAAAGCCCTAGGCACCTAACTAGTAATTGAAGCGATTTAATTCACCTGAAAAACTTGAGCAGTACGAGTTCAACATCTCTAAAGTTGTCTAGACCAGACGGACTTTATATTAGCTGTATTCACACTAGAGACGGAAAACTCGTCTTATACGAGTTTCTCGTCTTGGTTCCCTGTTCTTCTGTGATCACGCGAAAACAACTTTTATGAAGAAGAAAGTTTAGACAGATAACAAGCAAGTGTTTCTGAGTAGAATTGACATAAGACAGGAACTTTTTCTGACGAGAAACTCGTCTCGACGAGTTTTCCGTCTCTAGGGTGAATACAGCTAATGAATCGGGTTGCGGTTCGAATGCATGTTAAATTCATTTTGCGCAAATCAGTTAAGTCGTTTTTTTAATTTTGCGAGTAGATACATAAGACATAACTTTAGCAGTGTGAGTGTGATAAAACCTTCAGTTCACATAATTACCTAGTTGAAGAATCTTGGTTTAGTTTTTCCCCAAAAAATGGAAGGAAAAAAGGAAAATTTGAATTGCGTCGAAATTTGTGATTTGCCATATCAGCAACTGTAATCGTCACAGTTTCCTTGGTTCGTTTATATAAATTGCTTTTTAGAGTCTAAACAGAATCCCTGACGGATTTCTTTCCTTAAATATCTAAACAAACAAAGGAAAGTGAAACGCTGATATCTTGCTATTGGAAAGATTTCCAGTATCGATGTCTGAAAAAAAGCAGAGTCATAAATTGAAATAATTCCATATCTGCAAATCGCGCCGACAATAAAACCGCAAAAAGCTGCGATACGACATGCTCAAAACTACCAGACAACCAAATGAGAGAGGTTTTTTAATTACAACTTCAGTTTAGAAATGTTTTTTCACTTCATTGTCGGAAACTTTTACCAATCAGACAGTCGAAAATTGCGTTTGAGGCGCTATGAAAAGCGAATGGTGTCAGATTTTTTCGCGCAAAATAATTCATAGTTTATTTTGTTTTCCTTTTCACGACGTCGAAAATCAGCACGAATTTACAAAACTGTGTGAGAAAACAAAACAAAATTCTAAATAGTTCTAATTATATCCATTCAGCTGTAGGGCAAATGAAATGCCAGCAGGTGTAACAAGAAACTAATCAACAAGGCGACAAATCACCCGACACTTTAAATGACTATTTAACATATTCAGTAGTATTGGAGACCGTACTTTGCCGCAGTTTCAAATCCTTCCATGATAACTGAATCTAGCTTCATTAATATGCAGTCAAACAATGCCCTGTTTACAGTAGCAAGAAGGACCGTATCTTGTCGTATCCCAGTTTTCAGGAAGTTACGTGGATATTTTGTTCCGATCTCCCGCACCGTACTTGATAAAATACATATAGCGTTTTTGAATATAACAAAGGCATAGCCTCTCCAAAAGCTGATTTCTGAATTTGTTATTCTGATCTGTCGAGCTTGAGTCAGAATAAGTGGTCCTCTCGGCAGCGCGGATATTGGGTCTCAATGTCGAGGCGAAGAAGATCGCGGGCTGCAAGTCTCAATAAAGACGCCCCAGCATCGGCCCAAAATGGAAAAGAAATACGTCCTCATAAAGGTCTGTGTTATGGATTCATGTATCACTTTATTCTCTTAGCAATCAAGGGATTTCTTCATGTTTTTTTAGACGCGGAAATTCGCTTTTTTTAGATTGTTTACAATGCGAACAATTTCCGACAAAAAGCCAAAACAATTTCGTACTGCTTCGACACAGCTCACATTAAAAAGGAAATTTTGCCGAAGGAAAATAATATGATAATATCTATAAAAAAACAGTTCTAAAAATCTTGTATTGCTGGTTGCTAGGAAGTTTAGTCCTTAATTTCCATTCTCACTAATCAAATTACCTTTCTAATATTGCAAACCTTCAGTAAAATAATATCTTTACAGGTCTAAATAGACGTAAAGATAGTATAGAGTTGATGATAATTCACCAACTTCCCTTGGTTTCAATTTATAGCGATACCTCTGCTCAATTGAATATTCAAAATGTATCGCCTCAGAAGAAGGAAAACAACACCAAATTATAAGCTATGCATTTTGTCATGTTAATAGAAAAGGCGCTTATAAAAATGGCAACCGTCTTTTTTTTCGCTCGAAATTACTTGAAAATAGTCCCATGCTGGTATCTAAACTACCTAAACCTCTCAAGGTTTAGAACGCGCGTCCTGTACTAAACGACAACTTGGTTAATTTATTTGACATTGACATTGATTGGATTATTCTTTTCAATATATTCAGTGTATTTCACTTTATTTGTCTGTTGTTTCGGCGCAGTCTGGCCACTGCAGCTGCTAGGGAATGGGAAATTGCTCGCTTGATCTATAATGGAAAAAAATCAATGCCCGTGCACCACTGGTGACCATTTTCGCCGGCAAATAAACACAATTCCGAAAAACATTCTTGTTTTCTTGATTATATTAAATATCTGGTCATCTCTTTAATATAATCACAAGAAAGCAACAATGTTTTACAAAATTGTAATTTCGTGTTCAGTGCGCGTGCGAATTTAGTCCGAATCTTTTGTTTAACTTTTCTTTGTTCTTGTTAACAAAAGAAATCAAGAAAACAGACTAAAATCGCATGCGCACTAAACATGAAATTTAAACTCCAACTAGGCTTATTGATCATAGGCGGCGGGAAGCGAGAAAGAACGTGACCACCCTCCCAACAATTTGGATGGGGGGGGGGGGGGGGGGGATCTCCCAATAATATTGATGGTTGCCAAACAAATGAGCAAATAAACTGATTTTCCAAATTAGTATTATCCCAAATAGATGGGCTGGACCTTTCCTCCCGTTTTACATCTACAACAACTGTGCTTTTCGCATGAGAGACTGAGCCACGAATTTCTTACGCTATTACCAAACAGGTCTTCTTCCGACCTGCGAAACTGTGACTGCCCCCAGGGCTATCACTGCAGGACTTTTCTTGGTAGAGTTTTTTTTTCTGGCCAAGATACACGCGTTATCATTGCACGTTACTTGTGTCTGGTTGCGCCGAGTTAGTTACTCCGAAAAACACACTAAAGCCCTAAAGACATCTGCTTTAGGGGAATTTAGAAATTGCTCTCAACAATCTAACAAAATTGTCGAAAATTATCTTTTAATATCGGTTTACTAAGGTGGAAAACGCCGTTGTTGCTGCTGAAACCAGGGATGATCCTTCCGAACTATTGATTATTTTGTTAACAGTTTATATACAAGAAGTATCTTCAAGAAACAAACTCCCCCCCGTGTGCGCGCCAAACCAGGGGTCCTGACCGAACCTACTACCATTCAGATCGAAAATCTTACTTATTGTCCGCCCAATCTTAAAGTTTATTGCCAATTCCTCCTTTGCCAATATAACTTAAATAATTACTTTCTAACAGAAAAACAACAGCAAACAAAATTGACAAAAGAACCTGAAATCCACTATATCTTTTTTCTCTCCAATCTATGACTTGTTATTAACGACCATCTCGAAAGCTTTAAGCAACTATGGTCACTGCGCACCTTTACTTTTTCTCTTACCTAATTGTAATGCACTTTTTCCTCTTTTTGGATGTATTTTTCTTCTATTGTAAATAATTAAAAAAAAATTGTGCACATAACCTGCTGTCACGGGATCCCTGTGCTAGTACCAGTCTCTTCTCGGCTAAAGGAAGCCATTTTGTTTATTCTCGACAGGTCGCAAACGAAAGAAGCGAATGCGTATCTCGGCATGTTCAAGGCGAAAATCCTTGTTCTAGGACCGTGTGAGGTAAAATATAAATAATGTCTATATGTTGTCATAGTATATTCCTTCAATTAGTGTCACAAAATAGTAAAATGACATCTAAAAATCGCTGCAAAAAGGGATACTTCGAGCGGTAATTTTGCTTTTGGAAAGCAGCTGCTCTGATGGTTTGCCATGCAAATTGGTGACATTAAGTTACTTATTTCTCGCGTGAAATTATATTTCCTTATTTATTTAAGCCTATAATTTCTTCTGTCTTTCCCACAGAGTGGTAAAACCGTCATCTCGAATTTCCTCTCCGATGCTACAGAAACTTCAGGGGGAGATTATCACCCCACTCAAGGAGTTAGGTGAGCTTTTGAGACCGAGAAAAATAGGTTTGATTTAGACTGCAGAGGCTTCACTATGAAGTTATGAAACTTTAATGCGAATTCTTATGGTAATATTGTATTTTGTTGGAAGTTTGTTGTAGTTGTGAAACTTTAATGAGAATTATATATGGTAATTTGGTAGTTTGTTGTCCTGAAAACTGTCAAAATAATGCTTTCCTAGGCTATACAAATTTAGTAGAAAGCCACTCGCATACTATCATGAATCCTGCAATCTGATTGGCTCTGCTACTCACTATCTATCACGTATTAGTAGAAACCCACTCACATACTATCACGAATCCTGCAATCTGATTGGCTCCGCTACTCGCTATCTATCACGTAATAGATAGTGAGTAGCGAAAACACTAGCGCAAAACTTTCTAAAACCATGAAAGTAAATACGTTTTAGCAACAACTCGAAGCTAGTGGGTTTCTACTAAAACAATTAGACTACTCGTTCTCGTTTTCTATGAGTCAAATAGTCAACTCGGGACTATTATCAATAGACCTCTGATTTTGCACATGAAAACGATGGCGGCTGCTTCTTGTTTTGTCAACGTTTCTGGTGATTTTGTAGACAATTTTCACTTTTTTGCCCAACTAGTTGGGTGATACTAAAACAATTAGACCTCTTGCCCTCAAGGGCCATGGGTGAATAGCTCATTCAGCCTGCGGCCTCATGGGCTATTGCCCCCTAGCCCTTGAGTGTTGAGGTCTACCCCCTCCCCCCATCCATGCAACCATAATTGTGCCCAGAAAATTGATGAGAAATGACAAATTTGGATGGTGAATTGGGGTTGGCAAACTGATCTGCCTGAAAAAGTATAGACTGTTATTTCATTATTGTTTGCTTTTCAGGATTCTAGAATTTGAATGCAATTCCATTGAAATAGGTCCAGGCAGAACAGCAAATTGTGAAGTAGAACTCTGGGACTGTAGTGGAAATCACCGGTAGGTATCCAATCATGTTTCATGATCCATGTTAACTGGTGACAGAATGTTACAATGCTATCTAACATTTGTCTGGTTTCATTCAGTGTGGTAAGCCAGGCAAGTGCACTGGTCAAATGGGGCAAGAAACTAAATGGCTCAGAAGGTTTGATTGGCAGAAAAGCTGAGCAAAAAATTGAAAATAAATCAATGTTTTGAAAATGTGGGTGGTGATGCAATGGTTTTAGCTTTGAGAAAAACGATTTCAAAATCTCATTACACTTCAATGTAATCCCCCTTCTCTTTGCAGATTTTCCACTTGTTGGCCTGCTTTCCAAAAAGATACTAATGGAGTTGTTATACTCTATAATCCTGACCAGGCAAACCATGACAAGGAGTTAGAAACCTGGTAAGTGTATTTTCAAGTACTAATCAAATTTATAATATACAGGGCAAAATTACTTCGCACATGCCTGAATAAGTGCAGTCAACAGGCGCACTGAATTCGGCCCTTTTATATCATAAACATGTAATCGCATGGGGCCGAGTAAAATTAGGGATTAATTTCACTTGTTTTAAATTTTTTCAAATTGCCCTTGCTGCAGACGGCTCGGGCAATTTTGGAAAAAAATTGAAAACTCATGAAATTAATCCCTAATTTTACTCGGCCCCATGCGATTACCTATACTAATTTCAAGTACTAATGAAATTATATTTTTGATAAGTATGAGCCATGAAAATATTCAAAATCTCAAAATCTCTGTGTTTTTCCGCATGTCTTGGAGTCTCGTTTTTCTTGGAATTTTTTCACATTTTTTCTACCGGAGTCTCAGATTTTTATTTATTTTTAGTATGCGAAGCACGATACTGTCAGATGATACTACCACTGGATAAGACATGATAACTATGCATGAGTCGGATTTTGAAAGTGGGTCTCAGCATTTCGGCAGGTCTTGGATTCACCCATCGCTACCCCTAATAGAGTCCAAGGAATAACATTCCTCATACAGCCATGTACTTGAATTTGTGCCACATTGTCAGTCCCTATGAATGATATTTTATCAAAATTGAATATAGTGTTTTACTGTTATTGGCAGGTACAGCCAGTTTGTGCAAGCACAGCATTTAAAAGATTCACAATGTGTTATTTTTGCACACCACAAACCCATGGCCACAGATCGCACAAGATCACAAATACGTAAGTTCTTTGATTCAAAGATCTTCAGGCTGTGCAGAAAGTTTACAATTCAGGTCAGCCAGGGGCACCCAGGGGGGTACGGTACATGGGATGGGGAAAGTGTATCCCTTTTACACACAGTTTCCTTAGCAACGTGAACATTGAAGAATGTGCTTCTCCTTCAAAATGTCCAACCAACAAATTCATAATTCAGAATTAATTTTAAAGTGAATTCTCAATTTTTTCATGAACATGCTAAACACACATGGCAATCTCTTACAGATTTCTAGCATTCAGTACCACTGTGATAATAACTTCCTTCTTCTCCTTTTCTCCTACATAGCATCAAATCTATCCAAAGTCACCTGTATTCAAACCAATCTAGATGAGGACCCAGATGCAGTTAGAGATGATTTCAAGAACTTCCTGGCAAAAGTTATCAGTAACTGGACAGATAAACGAGACCAGGAAGAGCTGAGCATCATGAACCATTAACAGACTATGCTTTCTGTGAAAGGACATTTTATTATGCATAACAGCTTGTTGTCTATAGTATTTATAATATGTTTATGCCCAACTGATCTGAGCATTGTTGTAGATTTAGAGAGTCTGCACTTATACCAAATGCAACATAAATTTCATTCCCACACATTGGTTGACTGTAAATAGTATTTTATTGGTCATACTGTCATAATTGTGATATACAGAAAGGGCATAGACAACGTGATTGTACAGTATTATCATACTTTCTGATACCCCCCCAAAAAGTTTTTCAAGTTTCTCTATTTTTGGCTTACCTCAGAAAATAGGAAAGTTGATACTTTCTAGAAAATCATAGAAAAATGAATAAAAAGGTGACCAAAGCCTACAAACCTAATAACCCTGTTTTCATTTGATATTTTTAGAAAAGGAATTACATACACGTAGAAAATATAAAAATTATATGTATCAACTAGAAACAAAGTTGTTTTCTTGATTTACTGAATTCAATCAAATATATAGCACAAAGTTCCCTGAATCAACTGATGGAAATGAATGTTTTCATCCGACATGGTATGTTGTTAGGCTGACAAAATCCCCCCCCCCCAAAGACTTTTCAAATGGATAGTTTTGACCGTTTTTTGTCATCTGTGCCCCTTGTATGTTGCAGTGTGTTTACCCAGTGTTTACCAGCTCATGCAGGTAATCATGCCCTGGTATTGTGCTAGTAGGCTATCCTGGTATTGCACTAGTAGGCTATTCCAGCTAGTAATACATAAAGTGAAAAAAGGTGAAAGAGTTTGAGATTTCATGTGTAGATTCCCAGTCGTGGCTGGCTAGTTGTTTGTGGAGTAGCCATGTGTATGTGAACTTTTAAAAAGCTTCACGCTGTCAAATCTCTTAATCAACAGGTCACTCCTATAAGCAAATTCCTTTACATGTAAATAAAGTGGAAACCATTTGTGAATTTGTTGTAAATGTTTTCTGGTACTATAGAAATCAGTTTCAAATTATCTATCCTGATTGATTGGTTAATTTTGAACAATAATTTTGAACAATATAACACGTTGTGGCTATGAGCTCTTAATTAGACAACTTTGTGAACATGGTAGCTTGTTTGCCCAATAGCAGTCCGGAATACAAGGGTGAATAAATGAGCAAATACCTAATGAAAGATGATTCTGGTGTAATTGGGATGTACCCAGGGGCGTAAATAGGGGGAGGGGAAGGAGGTTTTTAGGGTGCAGCCCTGGTACCTGAGAAGGTCCACATTGTGCCGGGCAATCAACCTCTACTCCACCCTGAGTGTGATAAAACAGATGTGTCCACGTTATTACATTTGCATTGTATGCTGATGGGCAACGGCCTGCAAGATTTGTGATTAATGATTGGGATTTCTTGCCATCCCAAATACCTACCCCCGTGATATTCCCCACAAAATAGTACTCAGGATATATCTCCCCTTCGTAACTACTCAACCTTCGTCCTATTGCCAAGGTTCCACTGTTGATGGAGAATCTGCTGCCCATGGATTGTTGACTTCCTATCAGTTGCCCATTATGATAGATTGTACTGACATAATGGAGAGTCGGATCACTTTTGTCACTGTCTTGTGCTGCGGTAGGAGCCAAGTTCTCTACAACTACTGTTACAGCAATGTGGTGCCATTGCCCGTCCATAAGGTGAGCTTGGGCCGCTCTACAAACAAGATTGAACCAACAACTGAAGATAACGTCATTCATCAAAGGGATTTTGTAGGCAGGATGCTCAACCAATAGTGTAATATTCCTCCCTGTGTATTGTTATGATAATTAGGTATGGGGAATCGCTCTGGCCTGGGACAAGCCCAGGTCAGGCGAAAGATGGAGGAAATAACATCAACCCGATTCAACTCGCAGGGAGGGTGGGTGGGTCGACAACCTTTCTCTTTCGCTGCTTGACTGAATGACAAGGGATTGTTAGGATAATACTTCTTTTATATTACAATCCCAGGGAGTTTATTACCAATGCAAATGGAGTTTGCATAGTGTAATATTCCTCCCTGTGTATTGTTATGATAATTAGGTATGGGGAATCGCTCTGGCCTTCCCCAAGCCTGCCTTCATTCTGAGCTCTTTTAGCACGCGCCACAATCTAATTACTTCTTACAGGAAGATATAATTACATACATTAATTACATACATTATAACATACATTATTTCCATTCATGACATAATAACATGTATTGCTGATGTCTTAATTTTCCCACTATTAGCGCACCCATTACACTGATGGATATCCCATTTACTCATCATAACTTATTTCTCTATCCCAAACCTTATCTCCCAAACCTTACCTCCCAAACCTTATCTCCCAAACCTTATCTCTCCCAAACCTTATCTCCCAAACCTTATCTCTCCCAAACCTTATCACCCAAACCTTATCTCTCCCAAACCTCAAACCTATCCCAAACCTCAAACCTCTCTCTAAAAACCTAATACAATAACGAATAAATTGCAATGCCAGAAAATATGAAATATATACTATACTAATAATAATAACTACAAACGATCCCTTCCTGGTCGGGAACCCCTCCAGATTGCATCCAACCCAAGGGTGACATGCAACAACCATAACATTTCAAACAGAATCTGCACCTTGTGCACATATAACAGCATTATGCAATTAGGGGTTCCCAACCAGGAGGGAGCAACTTCAAACACGCCTGAGAACAGGACGTCTGGAGGCCTACCAAGAGTATGTATAGAGCCGCAGGAGTTACTCACCCTGATTCAGAACTATAAATATATTTTTTAAATACTACATTTATTTTACATCTATATGCAACATATCCAGTGTGCTTAACCACAACAGGTATTTCATATTTCAGCCCCACAGGCAAAAAATAATTTTAACCCCACAGGTATTTTATATTCAAGCCTCACAGGCAAATAAAAATTTTCAACTTCACAGGTATTTCATATTCACGCCTCACAGGCAAGTAAAAATTTTCAACCTCACAGGCAAATAAAATTTTAAACCTCACAGGTATTTCATATTCAAGCCTCACAGGCAAACAAACATTTCAACCTCACAGGTATTTCATATTCAAGCCTCACAGGCAAATAAAAATTTTAAACCTCTCAGGTATTTCATATTCAAGCCTCACAGGCAAATAAAAATTTTAAACCTCACAGGTATTTCATATTCAAGCCCCACAGGCAAATAAAAATTTTAAACCTCACAGGTATTTCATATTCAAGCCTCACAGGCAAATAAAAATTTTAAACCTCACAGGTATTTCATATTCAAGCCTCACAGGCAAATAAAAATTTTAAACCTCTCAGGTATTTCATATTCAAGCCCCACAGGCAAATAAAAATTTTAAACCTCACAGGTATTTCATAGTTCAGCCTCACATAAGCATTCAATTCAGATAACAATTATTATCACTACAGGTACTTATAAATATAATAGATAAATAATTTCTACCTTAGGAGAAACAATACCCGTTGTGAGTCAGCAGCGGTTTCTTACTGTAATGGCGTCTGGAGTAATCTTGACTGTTAAACTTCAAATCTGTCTGAATCAACGTCTTTGACAAACCATCCACCCTTCATGATTTCAGACCAGGAAGAGCATACACCCAAGAAGCTTCGCCTGTCAATTTGACGCGTCAATGCGTACGTCGTGAGTCACTCACTCGTCGCTACGAGTGAGTCATGGCGTCTCTCTTGTACGGCCTCATTCTCGCCGACGTTCGAATCCGTCTCAATCCACACGTCTTTACCAAACCATCCGACCTTGTCATTTCAATCTTGAAAGAAAATATACCAAGGACACTTCTGGCGTTTCTTTGGAGGTTGTCCCAAATCTAGTGACGCTCAGACGTTGCAAAACCAATTCACCGACCGAGACAAAACCTGTTTTATGAAGAAGAAACGAAGATATAATTACAAATTGATAAAGCCAATAAAGAGAAATAAAAGTCAATAAAGAGTCAACGACACACACACAAAAACGCTAATAACTTATTAAACATGAAGCTGTCCGTGGCTGTGACTTTGTTCTTCATCCCTAAACCGAGTTGAATCGGGGTTGATGGTGCCAAGTCCTGCGAAGAGACAACCGTTTCTCTTTCGCTGCTTGACTGAATGACAAGGGATTGTTAGGATACTTCTTTTATATTACAATCCCCAGGGAGTTTATTACCAATGCAAATGGAGTTTGCATAGCGACAGGGACACAGATACAGAGGAGCAGAGACAGGAAATGAGGAGCAGAGACATAGAGGAAATGAGGAGCAGAGACACAGGAAATGAGGAGCAGAGACACAGAGGAAATGAGGAGCAGAGACACAGAGGAAATGAGGAGCAGAGAACACAGAGAAAATGAGGAGCAGAGACACAGAGGAAATGAGGAGCAGAGACACAGGAAATGAGGAGCAGAGACATAGAGGAAATGAGGAGCAGAGACACAGAAGAATGAGGAGCAGAGACAGAGGAAATGAGGAGCAGAGACAGAGGAAATGAGGAGCAGAGACACGGGAACTGAGGAGCAGAGACATAGAGGAAATGAGGAGCAGAGACACAGAGGAAATGAGGAGCAGAGACATAGAGGAAATGAGGAGCAGAGACATAGAGGAAATGAGGAGCAGAGACAGAGGAAATGAGGAGCAGAGACATAGAGGAAATGAGGAGCAGAGACAGAGAGGAAATGAGGAGCAGGGACACAGAGGGAATGAGGAGCAGAGACATAGAGGAAATGAGGAGCAGAGACAGAGAGGAAATGAGGAGCAGGGACACAGAGGGAATGAGGAGCAGAGACATAGAGGAAATGAGGAGCAGAGACACAGAGGAAATGAGGAGCGGAGACACAGAGGAAATGAGGAGCAGAGACATAGAGGAAATGGGGAGCGGAGACATAGAGGAAATGAGGAGCGGAGACACAGAGGAAATGAGGAGCAGAGACAGAGGAAATGGGGAGCATAGACATAGAGGAAATGAGGAGCGGAGACAAAGGAAATGAGGAGCAGAGACATAGAGGAAATGAGGAGCAGAGAACACAGAGCAAATGAGGAGCAGAGACACAGAAGAAATGAGGAGCAGAGACATAGAGGAAATAAGGAGCAGAGACAGAGGAAATGAGGAGCAGAGACACAGAGGAAATGAGGAGCAGAGACACAGAGGAAATGAGGAGCAGAGACATAGAGGATATGAGGAGCAGAGACACAGAAGACCAGAGAAGAAAACATACAGAAGAACAAAGTCGAACAACACAGACGAATAGAGACAAGTAGAGAAGTAAAGGCTCAGATGAGCAGAGCAAAAATGTTTATACCTAGATTTCGTTTTCATCTTCAAAACCACTTGGTCTCTTCCTAGCTCCAGCTGAAAAGCATTGAGACTTGCTGAATCAGCAATGCTTACGAGCGGTTGATAGTTGTCTCTCTCAAATCTTGTTTGAAGCCACAGTACAACAGTGAAATCTGAGCCGACTGTTGGCAGGGACTTTTTGTAGACTATCGCGGCATCTTTGATTGGGGGTGATGGGAAACGCCACAGAAAGATTTTTCCTGCAACGAGCAATAAATACAATTCATGTCCTTTCCGCCCTATCAAGGCTGTGACGCCTATAGCGTCCAAATGTATGCAGAAACGTAAAGCAGCCTCGACATGGCCCCCACCGAAAGAGGTTTCAGTCATGCCAAGATGCGCGAAGCGGGTCATTGCGCGTTTGCGTGCTGTCAAAACGTCTACACTGATGATGAATTTGGACCTGAATCTTCTAAACATCTAAACAGTTTCAGGTTTGTAGCTGCTAAAAGTAAATGCTCTACCGAAATGAAAAGAACTTATTTCATTGCAGTCTTCTCTGCCGCACGGGCACAACTCGCGAATAATAAGATTTTTGTTAATACTTTTTAGCACATAGTTTCATACTGTTCAAGTGTCATACAAGCAAGCAAGCATACAAGCAAGCAAAATCAAATTGTGCTTTGATTTTTTTACTTTGCTGTTCCGCCAACCAAAATATCTGAGCCAATGAAACTCTTGCCCTGTTTCGCCTAGTGCAGTCATCTGGCTTCTCTCTGAACTAAAACCGGACAATGTCGCGACGGAAAAGCCAGGCGACTGCACTAGGCGAAACAGGGCAAGAATCTTATTGGCTCATAAGATTTGACTGCCGGAACACAAATCGATGTTTTCAAAACGCGGGTCGCGATGCAACGATTTTAGCTGTAATTCAGCTTGATAAGTTATGACATTGTTTTTCAAGTGTGGATCTAGTATCTAACGTTGCCTTACGTTGGTCACAGTTTGCGCCATAGCACTTTTTGCAAATGCATCGGTGTTTCTTTGTTCCTCCAAAACCAGACTGACATTTGGAAACTCCAGAGCAAGTGATCCCGACACAGTTGTTCTGAAAAACGACGGCAAAGAACGGCTTTACATAGATTAGATGTGATAATAGAGCAGATTTCACATCACATGACTGCGAAAAAGCACGCAAACTCGCCTGTGGTGAACTATGATTTGTTTTGATTTGTAAGACAAACGCATGGACTTTTTCTAAGTTTCGTTTGCATTTAATATTTAAATCGTCTTCAGAGACTAAGCCAATCACATCGTGCGAAATTACTGATCAAAATGCTTCGACTCGACACCGGCGTAGCTTTTTCACAGTCACACAAAATCTGCTGTATGACGTGCCGTATACAAGGCCTACGGCAAGCGCCGTGCCAGAGTCGCACCGCTCCAATGACGTTGGCGATCCTTTGAAAAAAGGCAAGTTCGACACGAGAAGTTGGACTGAAGCGTGACGATTGCGCTGGACCTTGGAAGTCTAAATCTCCGAAGGCGATTTAAGTAAGTGCACTTTCAATCAGTACAAAAATTGATATTTTATCCTTAGAGTATAGGGTACCCACCCTGCCCTGAGGCGCTCAACAACAGAACGAGGCGTCGTTTTCGTCAATGCCTACCCGTGCATAACGCGGGTTACCTGTGTAGTGGCTGGCTCTTGGGGGCAAAACAATGGTGGCGGCGTTTCTCTTCAAAATCTGCAAGTTTTGAGGAACTTCTTGGGAATTTAGAGGAGGAATAAGCTAGGAGCGTCTGGAAATATGTGACTACTAAAATCTTCCATATGGGAATTTAGATTACGACATTTTTCAACAATAATTTTACTATCTTGATGCGAAGGGGTGATTATTAGCTTTACAACGACTCCGGCTCACCTTAAACGCTCTGTAAACACAACCGGGACAAGGATCAAGCTCGTCTGGCTTTTCTTCATGGCTTGATGAACTTAAGTTGCAAGTTTTTGTGTGTGGTACGAAGGTACAGGAGTGGCAATCGGCCTCGGTGAAGCAGTATGATTGACACGACATAGCAGTTTGGGTTCTTGTAGTTTTGAACACGTGACTTCGGAAGGTTGTATCGTTGCGAGGAGCGAGTAGCTGAACTTGACGACATTCTTCTGTAAGACAAATAAGGCCTAGTTCATACGTCGTATTTCGGACGAATTTAATTCAGACGAATTTAATTATCGCCATTAAATTCGTCTGAAATGCGACGTATAAAACGAACCTAAAAAGGTCGAAAATTAAATTCGTCCAAGACGTTGTATACGTCGACCCCGGACGTATACAACGTCTGAAGTATGTCTTCGTTTTATTTTATTCGTCGTATAAAACGAACCTCCATTTTATACGTCGCACAGACGAATTTAATTGATCAATTAAATTCGTCTAATTAAATGCGACGTATAAACTAGGCCTTAAAGATAAATCATTCGAAGTGTGTACAGCAACGACAGAGATCTTTTAGCCTGGACTACTCGCTCGGGGGTGTACAACGAGCAACCCCCCTTACTGTGCGACCACGTCAACCGGGCCATTATGTAAGAAGTTAGCCAATCAGAAAGCGAGCACAGAACAAAGGATCTCGACTTCCTTGAGATCTGAGACACTTTCTCGTAAAAATTGTGAAATTATGGGCAGAAATAACTTCAAAACACTTAATTAATCATCGTCAGACTATTGCAGGTATTAAATTTGCTTAATTAAAATGGTTCGAATCTCTAAATGACAAACTTTTTACGGGATGGCCCGGTTGACGTAGTCGCACAGTAAGGTTACGAGCTACCTTCGTTAAAAAATGCCATAATTTCTCAAAAAAAGTCGCATCTTGACGCCATTTTTAGGCAGTTTCCATTCCGACGCATTGGGTCAAGTTACGAGAGTTCTACGCACGCGGATGCACGATGCTTTCGTTCTTTAATAACATTTTACCATGGGCTTAGATGTGTTTTAAAAAACTCTGTAGGGATTTTTTGAAATTTTAAAAAGAGTGGAATTTAGAGCCAATTTTCTGTGTCCGCTAGGTTTTTTTTTAATTTAAAAAATCATAAAAATCATAACTTGAAAAGAAGATCGCCTTTCCAAAATGAACGAAAATAGCGAATATTCGCGAGGGAGGAACCCAAAGAAATTGGGTTTTGTAAAATGAAATGAAATCATGTACCATAGATTAACCCAGAACATAAGCTTGAAAATGAGGTATCACTTGTAAAGATGCGACTATTTTTGTGAAATTATGCTACTATTTTAACGAAAAAGTACCCCGAAGATAGTCCGTAACCTTTGCTATTTGCAGATGTTTCTGTTTTGTAAATACGCGATTTTTGAAAGTTACCGGAAAAATAAATCTGTTCCTTAAGTATGTCAGAAGGCACTTTGCGTTTGATAGTTTTCTAGGAGAACCCTTTCTATGAGAGCCCCTCCTAGTAAAGCTTGACGATTGCTAATATTAACAGTCACCGCGCGGCAATTAAAATTTATATCATCTTATCCATTCGAAGACGGATATCATTACTAACTTTAGCGACTTAGATCAAAGCACAAGGAACCCACCTTCTTTGGCCAATGATTTCCCCAATGAACAGAGAAAGTAAGAGCAAACAACGATGCGAAGAAATATTTCCGGCTTCCAACTCGGCTGCTGCATTTCGGCAAGGACTTTGGATAATCTGTGCATCTGCGTTAGTGTCCAAAACCCTACAGTGTACATCGCAAGCGGCGCGAAATATCATTTTCATGAAGAGACTCCTGATTGTTAAAACAATTGATATCATTTCAATTATAATCCATTCATATTAGAACACATTTCCGTGCAAAAATGTACTGGATTAACAATAGTTTTCCTAATAAGTATGATTTTGAAAAAGCTTTTTTCTCCACTATGAGAACCAGCGAAAGTAACACTTTTTTCACTTTTCAGTAACATTCTTTTTTCCAGAGTTTTACTATAAACGGAGATACCAATGTCTGGGCCTAAAAACGCTGAAGATTGGGTGTTTTGGTCATAAAAATACCGCAGATGGGGGTGTTAAGGGCTTACAAATGCCGCAGCTGGGGACATATTAAGGGCTTAAATGCTGAAGATGGGGAGTATTGTGCGCATAAAAAGTCTTTACACTGAAATATCTTTAAAAACTTTTATTACTGCAATTCCAAACTAACAAACCGCGGTTTGGCTTCTATCAACCAGAGTGAACAGCTCTGGGTGATTTTACGCAGGCTTTTGAGGTTGTTCGAAGTAATTACGAGGGACTAGCTAATATAAGCTTCAAAACGAAATTTTTGACCATAAAACACAAAACACACGCTGAACTTGATGGACAGAAACCAAAACGCAGTTTGGCGCACGGAAATGTGAAGTGGGAGTTCGCAGAATTATGAAAATCGCAGTTTGAAGCTGGAAGCTAGGTTAACCTCTCAGTAATTCTAGATGCATTGGGGGGGGGGGGGGGGAGGTAATCCATTTTGGAAATTCTGGATGCATGGGGGGGAGGGGGGGGGGGGGGGGGTGTCAAAAACTGGTGCCGCCCGTGGTGGGGGTACAGATATTTTCTGGAATCGCCCAATTCCCGACAAAGTTATATTTCCGACAAAGCTATTACGGGGTTACTCTATAAGCTCTGGCAACATTGTAGCCGGACACGCGTTTCAAATTTAGCCACGCAAGAAACAATGTTGTTACTTCGCCAGATAAGAAACATTTCGGTTTTTCTGAGACACGCGTGCGATTTTCCTAGTTTAGTCACTCAGGGAAACATGCAGGGCAAAAATGTTGCGCGCTACATGTGTCCTATCAGTCAATGCCCTTTGGTCAAGTTTTTCACCTGCTTAATAAGTCTCTTCGTCGAAAGCTGGTGCTTCCTAAGCTAAGGGTCGGTGGAATGTCGAGTTCCGTGTTCGTCTGGTGTGGCTTCAATGAAGAAAAACACTAAACGATAATTTGAACATTTCTAGATAACTTTTTATTTTAAACAAGAATCGCGGTGTGCTCTCTCTGAGGTGAAAACATAGAAAACTGAGAATAGGTTTCAATTTCACTGCAAATTATCCGCCATTGACTCCTGTAGTTCTTTTAAGATTTCAATTACGCCATGAGCTTAGTGGCATTCAATTTTGCAGGACACACAGCTGCGCTTGACAATGAGGACGACGACGAGGAATTAATAAAGGGAATGAAGTGACTGAGTTTTGAAAGTTGGTTCTTCATCAATCGAGAAATATCCGCACGTCGGATTGACACAAAATCCCGGTATCAGTGGCAGTGCCATAGCTAGCGGCGAGGCGGAGGGGACAGTTGCCTCCCCAGCGAAGTAAAATTTGTAGTGTCAACATGTGGGGAAAAACCTGCTTACCCCCTCAGCAAATACAAAGAATGACCAAAGCTTGCCCCCCAGACAAAAATTTCTAGCTACGGCCTTGGGTATCATACAAGATAAACTGTATGATTACGAATGATTCACAGAAAACGGAGACAGGCAAAAAAAAAAAAAAAAATGAAGAAAATCATTAAAAAAATTAAATTCTATATCTGCAATTTAATAAGAACTTATGCAGGCAGCGATTAGCATTAAAATGTTACTTGATGCATGGTGTTTAATTTTTAACCATGGAGCCAGCCAGAGTCACAAGAAGGATTCGACATTTAAAATCTTTCGCGTGAGTTGCCGCTACACGGGAGCTATCTGCGCTACAGTAACTCGGGTTGACGAAAAATAAAACAAAACAGATTTCCCGTTCAAAGCAAGAGAAATCAAGATTCGCTCCATAGGGCGGATGTCGGGCGAAATGTTGGTTTATAACGTAAAAACTCCTTATCCCCTCCCCTCTCTTACTAGCTTCTGGAATCCCGAGTATACCCCTGTAGGTCACAAATGTTTCAGGTAACTCCGCTGTAGGTCTTTCTCTCAGTTCATTTTCATCGTGATCGTATTGAATCTCTATCCCCTCCCCACCCCTGCTACCTTTTGAAATCCCCAGTATACCCCTGTTGCTCATAAATTTTTCAGGTACTCCGCTGTAGGTCTGTCTCTCAGTTCATTTTCACCGTGAGCGTAAGCACAAGGCACGCAGCAACAGCCGTCCGGATGATTCAGGTGAAACCAACAAGTGGTAGTCTTACATAGGGCATCATATCGACGCTTCAGGTATGCTGGATCTCGGCCGGTAAGCTTGGGGCCTGGGGTCTCTAGTCTCCAGTCCCTCAGCTGCGCGGTCCCACCAACAACTGAGAAAAGAATGCAAAAATCATTCGCGTTATGCGTTGAGGGTCGTCATAGACCTCTTTACATCCTTTTTTACTTGTCTTTGTGGGAGCAAATCTTTACTGATTTAGACCTAAGTAAAAACACTATGCGATACAAAGTACGTCAAAATACTGGGGGGGGGGGGGGGGGGGCTGAGGAGTATACCTTTGAAGATGTGGCGGTGATTTCTAAGCAAGGTTTGAATGCCTCCGCATTCCTGCTTCAATTGGTGAAGAACTTCTTTTCCAAACATTTGCGCCACGTCGGAGAGAGGTAAACACCCTAAAATCACAAACAAATATGAACAGTTGGCCTTTAGTACAGTATGAAAAAAACATGGAATATCTACATCCAAAACGTAGGCTTCAGTTCCAAAGTTCCAAACATTTTTTTAGAAAAACTTTAAGTTTTGTTTTCGTAGATTTGGCCTCGCCAAAAGTATCTGACACACAAGATAGATTTTCGTCTGCCTGTCGAAGTGCAGGTCGTTTTTAAGCTGGATAACTTGGATCGCGCCGATCTTTGACATGCGATCTCCTCCTTGTTTTGTAACTATAATAATTGTAGCCTCATATTTAGAATTTAGAAACAACATACCTCCGGTTCTCCAGTTAGCACGAGGTTTCCCCGTACTTGTGAGTCCAGTTAAATCACTATTCGGCTTGATCTCATGCTGTCCTGCTTCCTTTGCCAGCAAAGCATTTGCAACGGTGTTAACAATAAAGTCTAGCAGTGTCCTGCCCACTGTCGTACAATTTCGTACGACGATAGCGGGTGAGCGCGGTTTGAAGTCAGTCGGGAGAGCTGCATTTGTCTCTGTTCCTGCTACGAATGGTACTTCGTTTGTTTGATCTGTCCCGCTGCATTCACCCGCTTCTAAAGAAGAATTTGGCGATAACGGAGTAATCTCTGTAGAACTTCTGTCTATACTACTAGAATGATCTGCCATTTCAGATGTGCTGTTCATGTGTTTTGGGCTACTGCTCAATGTGCTGGGTCTTTGACCCTTGTCGATATCGCAGCCGCGTTTTCTTATCATGTCTTTTATCCGTTCTTCCGTTACTGTTTGTTGTTCGGCGGGATAGTTTCGCAGTTTTCCAATCTGGCAGGTCTGGAGAGGGAAAAACATGAGCAAGCGAGGTCAGCGCTCTTTCGCCAAATTTCCATATCTTTTCGTCAACGAAGAGATATTTCTGATCTGAGCCAGTGTGTTGGTCAGTTTCTAGATCCGAGTGCCCCCTACCCGGGATTGGTAGGGAAACATATTTCCTGGGTGGGGTTCTCAACAGGGTTGGGGGGAGAATTACCCACTGTGGAATTGATGTTTTCTCTGTCTCAATGAATTTTCTGGCTGACGAAAAAGTATTTGTATTGAAAATAAAATGATACATTCTCTTACCCGCTTGGTGGAGGGTATCCTCAGCACATCTTCTTCAACTTCAAATCCGCACGTGATCCCCACGTGACGCACAAAGTCCAAGTAACCCCGGTACTGGGAGACTTTACTATTGGTGCGAACAAACTGTGGCACAATTCAACGAAGTTGGTAGTGCAAATTTCAAATGACTACAGTGAGGCCAAATACATCTAACCATTAAAAGTTGCTACTGAATGGTTTCCCATTCAGCCAATCATAAGCCAAGTAAAACCACTAGCACGTGGTGAGCACGTGATTAAGCACACGGTTGCGTGTGGTTCAAAATAGGATTGGTTGATAGAAATAAGCGACCAATGAGAATGCAAAGTGTACGCAAATACACTCATGTAAAACTCGTCCCAACAAAGTTACAAAAAAAAAAAAGAAAACAACAAAGACGTTGGGCTGGTTCACGAGTTTTGGTAATTTTAATGTTTATGCCAAAGCAGGACCTCTGCGTTTTGACATGAGTATGCTGTTCAAAATGTTTTACCAGGAACCAGACAACATGGTAGGACTGTGTAAAATGGTGGAGAACCCGAGCAGATGGAAGACAGCGGGCCGTGGTTATCGCACCTTATGAAATCGACCCATGCTATGATACGTTGTTAAGCAGAGTATCGTGTAACGCCTTGTTAAGCAGAGTATCTTTGAATATATTTACCTTGCAATTGAAGTCATAAAACAGCAAGGAAGAACAAAATAGCGCGCATTATAGGACGATCTGGAAAGGGAATGAGCGGGATCAGAAATCATAAAGAGTAAATATAGAGATAGCAGAAAGTTACACCACCTTATTTACCGAACAAATCTCGATAACAAGTTTATAAAGGTTTGGGCGAGGGCTCGGTGAGCTTACAATTCAGTGACGGATCCAGGGAAAAATCTGACTGAAGCGGAGTTGTGGTTTATGTCAATAAATGACACAACAAATATAAAACCTCCCTAAACTCTGACTGTAGCATTTTTACCGTTGCAATAGTCTAAATCCGCCCCTGCAATTTGCCTGATTCTCATCCGCTACGGTAGAGTTCGTTGGCACTTTCCTACCTCCGCGTCTGATCATCATAACGAGGTGAAAAGTTCTGGATGAGAATCAAGTGGTATATGGACCAATCACAACAGGTCTCAATTTCCCTCCAACTTGTTTCGGCCAGCCGCCGATTCAACTTGCTAGAGGGATTTATTCCTTGTTTTTAGCTTTTTTTCGAAAGAAATCACTCAGTTATCTGTTAGAACATGTATATGACATCTCCTTGTCGAAAGTTAAACTTCCATCGATAAACAGATGAAATACAAGATTCCTCGGCAAATCGACAAACACAATCGACCTAACAAAAAATGGCTGATTGCATTTTTAAACTGCACCGGGGAGGTTGAGGACCTCCCTTAAAAAGACCCCCTCCCCTGGAATTTCCACTCCTGAATCAGACCCCCTCCCCTGGAATTTCCAGCCTAATAAAGGGCCCCTCCCCTGGAATTTCCATTTTTTCTGGCAAAATACCCGTAGTGGAAAATATATTTGGGGATAAAATGTCCCTGGAAAGTCACCCTTTTTACCCCTCCCCCTTGGAATTTCCAAACGCCAGACATACACCCCCTCCCGTGGAATTTCCAGAGTCCAATACACCCTTACCCTGGAAAATTTTCTGTAGGTCCTCAACCCCCCCCCCCCCCATTGGTGCAGTTTAAAAATGCAATCAGCCAATTGCGTGTTAGCCTTGACGAAAGTGAAATGGTTGACCAGTAGCTGTAGATTTGTTCGCCGCGATGTTTTGTTATTGGAAGCTACACATTTGTTTCTTACCTTGCGGCCATGACCGGTAACCAGGGCGTCAGTTCATCTGAGTGGTTCCCTATAAGCCAATCAAACTCGGGAAACACCCGGACGCGGTAGGATCAAGGGCCCTCTCCTAGGAAATCAAAGACAAATTTGAAAATCAATGCCCTTCCACAAAAACCTAAACAAACTGTGCACACCATAATATCTGGAACGCGTGAGATAGTCCGTGGAGTGCGTCCGCCAAACGTACAGGTAACACAAGGTTGTTGGAGCAAACCTGACAACACTGTAGAGGAAATGGTACAAAATTGCGAGAGACTAAGGAAAGAAACGAGAATAAGTGTACGTGTACTTTGAGATTATCTACAAATATTTATAATGATTTGCTTAGCTGTTTTCTTATTCCCTAGCCGTGCGGGCGCGCATGAATGAGCTTCGCCGACAACGCCTCTTGCAAAAGCTGTCAACGAGAGATCGTCTGTTCCGTTCCCACCCCCTCTCCAAGTTCCAATCCAGACACAGGATTATTCGTGCAGGGTTTTTACGCCATTTTCACGCCTATTGACCGGTTAGGAGGTCCGTATAGGGAAAAACTGTGACCGAGGGATGGAAAATGGAGGCCGAGGTCAACATTTTCCAGACCGAGGCCACAGTTTTTCCCTATATATGGACTGACCTAAAGCCAAGAAATAACATATTTATCTTTTTCCAACTATAAAATTTGATTTTTTCGTTGGAAATGAGCGCCCGAAAGTGATTACCGTGACCTACAATCTTGGACAAAATGTGTTGACAAAATTTAGCACCTATTCTTGATTCACTCTCGTTGCCGTACAAGAGCTTTAAGCAGACATTTCTTCCCTTCCCCCCAATCAATGTTGGTCCTTTCAGCATAAATTCGTTTGAAGGACCACAGCCAAGAAACAACATTGAAAAAGGGGGAGGGGGGATACATTTTAGGTGATAGAACCAGTCCATAGGCGTTTGTGACAAAAACTGCCACTTTTTGCCAACAATTTTGTCCAAGATTGTAGGTCAGATATTCGTTACCGTGGCCCTCAAGGAAAAAATAATGTCTTATATCTTCAGTTACGTGAAGTGTTGAACTATAGTCAAAGTCGTACACTCGAATCTCACACCTTACTTCAAATTTTCAACTTTTTATAGATCAACAATTCAAATATCCAGTTCACATTACTAAACCTCATTAACCTGAGTTTGTCGATGTTAAAAATATAAAAGGTTACACCTATTCAATTAACGTTACTCCGTGAAACGTAAAACACAATAAAGACATTGTTTCTTGTATTTTCTACGAATTTGGCAAACCAAACTACACCAAAAAACATTCAATGGCAATTTGCTTACTACTGTGAGACATAATTGGACATGGACATCTACGATTTTATGAATTATCATTTCCAGAGCTTCCCGGCTCGCCACCTCGCTGACAGGCTCTGGTGACAGCCACTGACGCATACTCAAACGAAAATGGTGTTTTTATGCCTCACAATTACTTTTAGAGCGTTCAAGTCGAAGGCATATGCCGATAAGGCGACTAAGAAAGTAATGCCAGTTCTATGTTGGCGTTTAACACATAAACCACAGAAATCTAAGAAAAAAACCACAGAAATCTAAGACCGACGGGTGTGAGAATGTTATGATCTGTTTGTTGTATTGATCTACCACTAAAAGGAACCTCTCAAAATAACACCATGACTTTGCTGTTGTATGACTTCGTATCACTTAAACCAGTTGAAATGAAATGAAATGATATAACTGGGCAAGACAGGCGGGTCTGTATGGTAATATGAATTTTTTAAATTTTTAGAGCGTGAAAATTCTACAAAATTTGACCTTCCAAATTTAAAAGTTCGATAACTTTTGAACAAAGCAAAATTTAAAAAAACGCAGACACGGTTTTGAGAAACACCTTTAAGGATTAAAACAATGTGTTACTTGGGAGTCGAGGTCTAGCAGTTCGACAGCATTAGCTCTTGAAAATCTCACACCCGAATTTTTAATAAAACCTTTAAAAAAATTCCAAGTATGAAAAAAATATTTCTTTTTGCCATAGTTCGCTAGTCCATTCTATAAGCTTTTCAACGATATATAGGTTGATATGTTTTGGTTAAACTAAGGAGGTGTATGATTTTTTTTTCGAACACGTGCGCGAAGGTTCTCAGTAACCTTAAGCGTGCGAGTTCCCCTTTAAGCATTTGGCGACTAAAAATTTCAACAGTCTGTACGTTTGTAAAAACGGCCATTCACACAAAATTAGCCCTCAATGGCAAAATTCGGGGAAAAAAAGTTGGTTATCAGATTTCGTTTATGGCTAACAAACTTGGCGACTAGAAATTTATATTTAGGCGCGGCACCTCTCGAAAAACGTTCAAGTGTCGGGCGCTGTATTTTTCTTTACTCTAGGCATAGTATATTCTTTTCTTGATATTGTATTCTGGATTAGCCTGCGAAAGCTGACACCACTTAGCGCTCGCCGAAAGAGACTCCAGCAAAGAGGCGTCTGCGCACTCAAGCCAAACATTCCATACTGATGACGTATTTTGACCCAGATCTGGTAAAAAAAAAACATTGCGTGGCCAATTTAACTTTGTTGCATCTTTTTTCGTCTTATTTGAATTCCTTACTATAATATACTTTGTGTGCGATAAAATTAAATATTAATTAGTCAAATTGGCAACTCTTTTGACCAGATCTGGGAAAACACGTCATCAGTATGGAATGTTTGACTTGAGCGCGCAGACGCCCCTTTGCCAGAGTCTGTTTAGACGAGCGCTCAATCCGGCTTTTCACTAGTGAAGTAAGCGGAGGCGGAGACGGAGACGCAAGGACGCTTGCGCTCGTGTGAAAATCAAAGAATGGAGACGGAGAAGGAGACGTAAGCGCGAAGGAAGCAGAACGGAAGGTTTCCATTTTCTTACGTCTCCGCTTACGCTTACGTCCGACGATTTTCACACGAACGTAAGCTCTTACGTCTCCGTCTCCTTCTCCGTCCCCGCTTAGTTCACTAGTGAAAAGCCGGCTTTAGTGGTGTCAGCTTTCACAGGCTAATTCTACATACAATGCCTTGTATTCATGAAATTCTGTTTCTAGGCGGTTGGACTTTTGTGAAAAACATCAAACCTTACGTCACAAGCAGAACTACTTTGGTTTACAATGACTATCGCAAGATAGCCCAGATAGCAACGACTCCCAATGCGATTATCTCCAGTGACGCTCTCAAGGAATTTGACCGGATAAGCGGGGGATTCACGCAAGTCCGCTGGCGCTGCTATAAAGCAGCAATCAACCGGACATTCCACATAACAACTGCAGATAATGATCTTGGGGGGACGGTGGTAGATTATCTCGTCAGGCAGCCAGCAGGCGCAGGTCTCCCAAAAGCGTGTGGGTCGTTCCTCCGTGTTCCAGACGATTCGTCGGAGTTAAGCCGACACTGCGAGCAATGGGGAACAGAAGGCTCATGGCCTTACACTGATTCAAGAAGGCTTGTCCTCCCAGGTGTTGTGTATGGCGGCATCTCTGTTAATATGCTCGCTGAACGGTATACATGTGACAACGGGGGTGTTGCTAATCTCAGGGCACAAGACAGTTTCCAAATATTCCTCCGTTAAAGCGAATTTCAGATGACAATCCAAATACGACTAGCCAATAATAGACGTGAGAAATTACAAGTCAAATTTAAAGAGCCTGTGCCAGCCGCCATTTTGGCAGCATAGCAACATACCAAGTCGGAGAAAGCATCCAATTCCATCGGCTGATTTAGAGAATATAGAGCAATTTTTTCAATAGAGCAATTTTCAAATCCATTGCAAACATTAGCTAAGGGATAGCACTTGTGCCAAATTAATCTCTTACCTCAAGAGTCGTGTTGGTACCAAAATAGCTCCAAATCTTCCTCTTTCTTACATCAATACCAATACCTTTATGCTTAAATGGAAAACAAAATAATATGTAAAGATCACATCACCTTGCAAGCCAACCTGCTCATGTATAGTTAGAGGTCCCAAAAAATCATGTTTGTCAAGCTGGAATTTATCGTCGAGCTTCAAATTTTATTATATAAAATAATGATGTCCACTATGGTCGCAAATGAAACACCTATTTACCCCTTCCTCTGCAAGTAGGTGAACCAGTAGCCCATTACCACACCCAATGTCCACAAAACTTTGTTTTTCTTGGAGGTGCCTCTGAATTCTTTCGTCTTCCCAAAGAATCTGAAAAAGTCATGAAAAATAATGTTCCCCTTAGTTTGGAACAAAGACATAAAAGAAAAGCCATGTTTTTGTTGTAATCAAGAAACTTAAATAACTTTACACAACTAAAGTCTGACAGCAGAACTTACTAGTAAATATGTAGCAATTGCAATATCTTCATAGACAAACTTCTGTGGATCTGTACTTTCTGGCCATGTCTGAGAAATAATCATTATATACATATGAACATACGGAAATTACAAGTGGTAAGACTCGTTGTGGATTGTCTGTTAGAGCGGTTTTCATATGACAACAGTTAGTGAAACCAATCGCAAAGTACAAATGTAATTACACCAATTCTGAATAAAACATAGGAGTGATTACAAAGTAATTGTGAATTACTCACAACAACGGTCATCTCAAATCTGCTCTCTCTTTTTGCTAAACAAAGAGCCCACAATGTGATCTGTAACAATGTGCAATTCCAGGAAAAATCCATACCCCCACCACAGAGGGAACTGGAAATTCCAGAGGGGTTGGGGGTAAAATTAAATGATTTTCCTGAGAATAAGATGTACATACAAACACTGTATTTTTCTATAAAGGTGGGTGAGGTAGTGGTGGTGGGGTTCTTAGTGCGTTCCCTCAATGGTGGGGGTATGGATTTTTTTCTGGAATTGCACAATACTGTTTTGAAAGCAGAACAAACCTTGACAAGTCTTTCCCCATGTTTTTCTTTCATCTTTTGATAAAGACACGTATATTTCTCCAGAGAAATAAGCCTCAGCGACCCTGTGGTTTTCTTGTCCTGGGGTGCCTCTGCCCACTTCTTTATCTTTGGCAAAAGATGCTCTCCAAGCCATTTTATAGATGGACAGACAACTCCATCTCCTTGGATGCTGTCAGTGTTTATTTTTGATAAGGTTTGAAGAGACAACCTGTGTTGTGAAATAATCACCAATAGGGAAATATAAAAAATAGGTACTTCAGGTATACACAAGTCTTACAGTGCATTTTGGCAAATAGACTAATTTTGTAGTTATGAAAGTACAAAATTCTAATAGTCCAAAGGTTTTTATCCCAACCTTACAACTTGAAATCCATGTTTATGTTACAACTACATTTTTCCTTTTGGTGACTAAAAGTTTTGAATTGGTTGCCAATGGCTCTGAAGGTAGAAACACTAGATTCAAATCAAGAATCAAATAAATCACACCTTTGATCTCCATCAGTCTTGCGCTCCTCATGTGTTATTCGGTAAGGAATCATCTCAAAGTCATTGAGAGGTTTCTTATTTGGTGACCCATCAGTAATGGTGCTGCTGGGTTCCAGGTAGAGTGGAAAGAAGTATATTATCCCACTGAATTTGTCTGAAAGAGAGTGAAATGCTTGCAGTGTACACACTCTGAAAATTAGAGATTAAATTTCCCCTAGACCCTCAGAAGATTTTTTTTTCTCTGACCTTGGGAAAATCCGTATAGGGAAAACTGTGACCAAGGGCTGGAAAATGTTGACCGAGGCCGGACCTACATTTTGTAGTTGCCCTGATTGCAGTTTTTCAAATCTAATGCAATGCTCAATGCTTTCCTAGCATAGTTTGGGGCCATTATGGGTGTCATTTCTGACTAACCACCATGGGGTAGGGCATAACTCCTAAGAGAGATAGCCTTCCAATGAGGGGAAAATGTTTAGTCCCTGTTCAGACATGAGGATGGATAGCTCGGGGAGTAGGGTAATCCCACCTTACTGACTTGATACCCCTGTCCATGTACGGCCTCGTGTAAATGGGGGAAGGATGGCAGGCACATATATGTACACCACTCCTGGAAACCATACTTAAATTTTTATCATTGAGTGATTTTGAGGATTGAATTTCTATTCCAAATTATTTTGTGTACCACAAAGCCTGTTTTTGAAGCCAACATTCTTATTTGGTCATTTTTTCCATGCATGGTATTAATCAAGAAAGGTTTGAAATGAGATTGGTAAAATACCTTTTGTATTTGGCTCTTTCAATCATCAAAGTAGTAATTCAAAAGAATGGAAAAAACCCATGGATTATAAATTTATTCAATTATCATTCATTTCCACTCCCAGGCATTGGAAAACTAACTTTACCCACATAAACACTTCAACACCTTCTACCTCTATGTCCGGGCCCCAATGGGCTCTACCATCAAAATTTGTACCCCCCAGGTTGAGGACATACTAAATGCTATTACCCCAAAGAATTCTTTAGTTCATGTGCTGACCCTGAAGAATTCTTTTATTTTCTTGAAAAAATTCTTAGCAGTCACCCCAAGAATTCCTTGACCCCGAAGAATTCTTTAATCCTTATCACTGCTACCCCCAAGAATTCTTTCAACCTTCAAGCTCCTACCCCTGAAGAATTCCTTGGTCCTCAACCGGGAGGTTAAGGTCAAGGTTGTGAATGCATTACCTAGAAATACCAGTTCAATCAGTGCACAGTTTCTGTGTGGTTGACGAGGTAATAATCTCCGCAAAATAACTTCTGGTCGCCAAGAATCACTGCCATTTCCTTCTAAATCAGATTTCCCTAATTCTTCCAAGAAATCCTCCCACTTAAACAAGCCAGTATCTGACCGTTGTCCATGAGCCATAACTTTGTCCAACAGCGCAACACGCTTCTCTTTCGACACAAACACGCGTTTTACCAACAAACTGCCGTTGAGTCTTCGATTCACTACGTGAGGTTTGTCTATCCAAACTTGTATAGCGTCAAGGAAACTTTCTCGAGAACAAGGTGTTGCGATTTCAGTGGTTTCTTTCCACATGTTTTCTTCTGCAGTTTCGTCCGCCATTTTGAATTGTACACAAATAACGCGGGCTCACAACAAAGAAAAAGGCAGCAATTATTGTGGGCACCCTGTGGTAAGAAGGTCTTTTTTCCCTCGCCTAAAGTCGCGTAACAAGTTCAAACAAGCTTAGAAAAATTCAAAGAATCTTACTGCGTTATTTTTTCTACGAATTTACTTCATGACTATTAATTTCTCTGTGTTTTGGACGCGATTTTTTTTTGGCGGGAAACCTTTGGGATCCAGTCCTTCCGGAAGTAGCGCCTGGCAGTTTTCGACAATTCATAACTGTTCATTTTCATCGTGATTTATTTCTTGCTCGAGCGAGCGCAGCGAGCGAGAGCAACTCTAATTTCGTACCAGTTTACAAGTTCGTACCAGTTTACAAATGTACCGTACTCACGAGCTCTCCATTATCTCTCTTTGATTCTTTTCGTACCAGTTTGTACCGTACTCACGAGCTCGCCATTATCCCTCTTTGATTCTCGCGCATGCGCAGTACGATGATATGTGAGACGGAATAGATTTTGGGCGGGCTGGCGGCAACATGCCACAGGGTACCCGTTTGATTGCATGCAAAAGTAGCCTGTTACCAGGTCCTGTCGGCCACGCAGTTTGGTATACCATAATTTGGTTTCTCGACGAAGCGTGTTCTGCTGCTATTTCACAACACTCAACAGAAGTGAAGCGACGTGTTTGTGGAAATTTCTGGGAATTCGGTAAGTATAAACGTTATGAATCACTTTAGTTCTATTCTTGAAAGCTATCACAGCTTTCAAAGCATGTTATTCACTGGTATGAGATCATTTTCACAGCAGATTTCTCGACGACTAATAAGACGATTTGCGAGTCCGACGGTGGCCATCGAACACAACACGTTTGGTTTTACCAAATCTCCCCATATTTTGGGGGTTGCCTGCAATAATCAGGTCTCCTCCGACTTGGAGGGATTATTATCCCCGGTGTGGGATTGTCAAACTGACCCAATGCCTATGAAGGCGGGTAATCAAATCAACCCAATGCCTATTACGGCGGGTATACAAACTAACCCTTCGCCTCTGGACTGGTGGCGCATGGGATCAAATGAACAGTCCAAACCCCATAGCCTGATGGCTGTATGGCTTTGGGTAAAAAATCAGCCTACAATACTATACAATCTAACCCTTCGCCTATGGACTGTGTGGCGTATGGGATCAAATGAACAGTCCAAAACCCATTGTCTGATGGCTGTATGGCTTTGGGTAAAGAACCAGCCAAGCAAAATAACTCAATGCCTAACATGGCATAATGATAAACCCGACATGGGTGCAAACCAGTCATTATACTGCAGTAACAATGAGCTTTACACAACATTGTCAACTGACACTACCAGTGAAAACACTACTTTGAAAGCTGTGATGACCTCATACTCAGGTAGTTCTGTACTTTTATGTGATGAAACTGTTAATCATACAGAAGGAAATATCAATAATAGTATGCAGAGTTATTTCAGGAGCTCTGTTAGAAAACGTACTAAAGATTTCAAGAGACAAAAGAGGGGCCGTGAGCCATCTAGATTTCCAGAGAAAAAAATTATGCAACTGTTAGGCAAGAGAAAACTAAGAAAGAAGCTGAAACTTCTGATCAAAAAAGAGGTCCCTAATTCATCCAAGCTTTACATTATTGCCAGTAATTACAAACACTGTTTTGCAGCTTTTAGCAAAAGAAATGTGAACTTTTTCAGTTACTTTTGTTACATTACAAGGACTAAGACTTTGTGTAAAAGAAATTCAAAGAAGTATTTCTGTCCTAACAATGATATATTGAGCCAAACCTTATATTGTGGTTCACAGACTTTAAGAGGAGGTATGTACTGTAATAGTGCAAGCAATCAAATTATTACACCATGGAATATGCTAGACCAAAAGCTAGCATTGATTGGTTTAATGCCTTTTGACGTAGGTGGTGATGGCTCCTGCTTTTTTCGAGCTTTTTCACATCAGCATTTTGGCGAACCTGAACAGCACCATGAAATACGCATGGCTGGAATTAATCACTTGAATAACTATCCAGAGCTGTATGTAGAAAGTTTAGGAGATGATTCATGGCAAAATTACATAATGGAAATGTCTCAACCACAGACATGGTGTGATAACATTATTATACAAGCTGTAGCTAATTCATTCAACTGTGTTATTCATATAACTGACTCTGCTGAAGGGTCACCAGCAAAGATTATTGCTCCTGTTACAGATGTTCCAAATGCAGATAGAACTGCAGTTTTCTTAGGATACATAAATGGGTTACATTATGTCTCGGCTGTACAAAGTGACAATAGAGCCAAGAAAAACACATTTCGATGTTTAAAGGCTAGACTTTTAGAGACAAAAGATGCTAGGGAATTACGATTGTCAAGAAAAAGGGCATACAGAATATTAAAAAATGCCTGTGATTCTCCGGAAGCCAGGGAAGAGAAACTGGCAAAGAAAAGAGAATATGACAAAATAAAAAGATCTGTTCTGTCGCCAGATGCCAGGGAAGAGAAACTGGCAAAGAAAAGAGAATATAGATCTTGTGAGTCTCCAGAGGCCAGGGCAAAAAGACTGGCAAAGAGAAGGGAACAATATCAGGCTAAGAAAATGGCAAATAAAGAACAAAATACTCAGACGCATGAAACCAGTGTCGATGGTAATAATCAAACAGACTTGAATGTGGCTAATAATTATTCTCAGCCAAAAAACATGAAAGGGTGTACAAATCACACTAATATAGATAAATATCACAGAGAACATTTGCATCTGACCCCCAGCAAATTTACTTAAACAGATTTAACTCAGCATTAGATGGTCCTTTGCATGAACAACCTTGGGCAAAATTAAACATGAGGAACTTCCATAAATCTCTTGAATACTGTATGAATCAGTGTGTAATTTGCAAAGAGGTGTGGCCATTGAAAGGATTGTTGAAACCATCTGATTCCTATAATTGTTTACGTTGTGCAAGAGATAAGCAAATACCGAAGGCATTTTCTGTTGAAAATTCAATGGTCCCTAGCCCAGTGCCACAAGAGTTACAAGGATTAACTCAAACTGAGGAAATGTTGATTGCTCGTGCATTGCCTATAATGCGGATATATATTAAACCTGGTGGTCAAAGAGGTTATTCTGGCCATTGTATAAACTTGCCACAAAATGTAAAAGAACTTGCATCCACTTTGCCAAGATATCCTAAGGATTTATCTGTGATTATAGTGAAAGTCAAAGGAAAAGACAACACATTTAAAGATGTCAATGTAAGAAAGCAAAAAGTACATTATGCTCTTCTCTGGCTTATACAGAATAATCCACATTATGCAGATGTAAACATTGATAGCAATGCTTTGAATTGCTTACCAGATAATGGTATTCCCTCTAGCCTTTTGACTGTTGAGTCTGATAATGAAATTTTAATAGAAGAAACAAATGAGCCAGACCTGGGCCCAAGTGGAGAAAATGTAGATGATATTGTATATGACAAATCAACAGAAATGAGTACCTTTTTACCAGTTGGTCAACAGCAACAGCAAGAATTGGAAGCAATTAAGAATCAACTCTCTGCAGACAAACCTATGAATTGGCCTTCTAATGATGATGCCCCTATAAATGAGTACAATACGCCATTTCTTGCCACCATGGCATTCCCTACATTATTTCCTGATGGGAAGGGTGATCCAACTAATCCATCAGTTGTCAGAGATGTGTCACTTCATGAAAGTATCAAACATTTACTAAAATTTGCAGAGGCCAATTGTGGTCAGTGGAATTATCGCTTTGCTAGCCACCCAAGGTTTTCATACTGGGCTTTTGACATGATTCAGAGAAAGCGTACCTTACAGCAAAGTGGGATATTTTTAAAACAAAATCCAGGCGAGGCACATATGACAATTGATGAGTTACAAGAGATGGCCGCTAATAATAACTCAGCAGCATTCATGTCGAAGGTTTCTAGATATGTTGCAAACATTTCTGGCACAAATGCATATTGGCATAAGGTTAGAGAAGACCTTAAAGCCATTGTGACCACTGTTGGTACACCAACATTCTTTTTTACATTTTCCGCTGCTGATATGCACTGGCCACAGCTGCATGCTTTATTTGGTGACACTGCCAGCACTAGCACAGACAGACGCCAGAATGTTATAAGCAATCCACACATTGTTGATTGGTTTTTCACTCAGCGACTAGACAGCTTTATTAAACACTGGCTGTACAATACTCTTGATGCTAAGTGGCACTGGTACAGGTTTGAGTACCAAGGTCGGGGTAGTATTCACTGCCATGGTACAGCTAAGCTGAAAAATGACCCAGGCTTATGTGAGCTTACTAAGATTGCACTTAAGGGTTTTTTGGCCCAGAAATACAAAGATGAGCATGATCATGATCTTGAAGATGCTACAAGCCTAGATGAAGAAATAGTTGCTGGTAATAAAGCTGCTGAGACAGCATGTCAGTATGTAGATTGGTTGCTCACCACCATCAATCCTAATCCCCCAGAAGAAGACATGTGGGTTAGACCAGAGATACATCCTTGCCAAAAGAATTACAAAGATATTCTACAATATGATATGGACTCAGATTATTGTGATTTACTGAACATGGTTCAGCGTCACACTCGATGCAGCAGTGGCTATTGTCTAAGAAAACGGAACAATGAGAAGGAATTGAAATGCCGGTTTAATTTCCCTATTGAGCATTGCCCTCAAACTAAATTAGTATTTGAACCTGTTCATAGCAAGAGTAATGAAATCCAATACAGAGCAAAGATTATAACTGCAAGAAATGATTCCCGTTTAAATAGCAATCAACAGCTCCAATTACAAACCTGGCGAGCAAACTGTGATATCCAAGTAGTTATTGACCACTATGCATGTGTGGAATACCTCACCAAATATGCAGCTAAAGGTGAGCCCCGTTCACCATTGTTAAAAACAGCATTTAATACAATTGTTAATAGTGCAGCAAATAATAGCAGTCCTCATAGAGCCATCAAAAAGGTGATCATGAAAACACTTGGTGAAAGAGATTATGCTGCACAAGAGATAATGCATCACCTGCTTTCCTTGAAATTTCACAGTTCATCATTCAATGTCATACCTGTTAGTTTAAATGGGTCTCGCAAGTTGAAAAAAACATCTATTGACAAAGCTCAGGTTTGCTCAGAGAATTCCCTTCTAGATGTTTATGCTAATCGAGTTGATTATGACAAATCACCAGAAATAAATAACCTAAATTTTGTAGAATTTGCAACCAAGTACAAAGTTGTAAATAAGAAGCTCACTAAACAGCCTGATAATGTAATACCAAGGGTTTTCCCTACATACTCCTCAAATCCAAAAGGGCCAAATTTCTCACTTTATTGTAAATATCAGTTAATAAGATACAAGCCTTGGAAAATATCACAAGATAATGCATGGGATAATTTAGAACCATCAAATGAGAATTTCATTGAAAAATGGCATGAATTCCTTGAAACATCATATGCACAAAAAAATGTACCAGATTGGTTTGACAAACTTCAAGAAGTTATCAAAAGCCAACAAGATATAGACGATGAAAGTGATAATTTAGAACCCAACACAAATATCCGAGAGGAATGGATGATCTTATGTGACCTTCACACACCATTTCAAAAGTCCCATGATGGTTTAGAGGTAGATTATGACTGGCACCAAGACAGAAGCCATTATACTGAACAACAGATTGGTGAAATGCCAACCTGGGTCAAAGTGAAAAAGGAACAGAGCATATCAAATGCTCAGCCAAATTATGAAACTGTTGACACTGCTACATTTAGTGAAATGCAAGACATGGCATATAATATCATAAAGTCCCATTCTGAGGATTTTTCAAACAACAAGGAATCTCTATGCCTTATTTTAAATGGAGTAGCTGGAACTGGAAAAAGCTATCTCATTAATGCTGTTCGTGCACTTTTAAAACACAAGTGTGCAGTAACTGCTACAACTGGCAAAGCCTCATTTAACATACAAGGAGTTACTATCCATTCCCTGTTAAAACTTCCTGTTGGACCAAGAGGCAATAAAGACCTTGCAGGACAAAGCTTGAGCAGATTGCAAGAAACTCTTAAGGGTAAAGAGTACATAATCATTGATGAGTACTCAATGTTAGGCCAAGTTATGTTTGGTTGGATAGACAAACGTTGTAAACAGGTTACAGGTCATTACGATCAGCCCTTTGGAGGATTTTCAATAATTTTGACAGGAGATCCTGGTCAGTTACCACCTGTAGGTGACAAGCCTCTTTACCATGCTAAGCCAAGTAATAGTATTGGCGAACAGGGTTATCTTGCATACAGAATGTTTGATAAAGTTGTTAAACTCACTGTCAATCAGCGTGTTCAGGGCTCTGACCCAGATCAAGTGAAATTCCGTGATTTACTTTCACGGTTGCGCAAAGGTGAATCAACTGTTGATGACTGGAACTTGCTGTTAACCCGCCAACCAGTAAAACTCCCACACTTAGAGGAGTTTGAAAATGCAACAAGGTTGTTCTACAGTAATGACGAAGTTGGTAATTACAATTATGACCAGCTCAAGAAACTTGGAGAAACAATTGCCAATATTAATGCTCGTCATTCCTCAGCACTGGCAAAAAAAGTTAAACCTGATGAAATGTCCGGCTTAGAACCTTTCATTGTTTTAGCAAAAGGTGCTAAAGTAATGCTAACCATGAATTTATGGCCTAGTGTTGGTCTGTGTAATGGAGCTACAGGAATTGTGAGAGGTATAATCTATCAGACAGATCACCAGCCTCCTGATTTACCCATTGCAGTAATTATTCAGTTTGATAACTATAGAGGTCCATCTATAAGCGACACAACTCCATCTTGTGTGCCAATATGCCCTATAACTGTATCAGCTCATTTAGGAGATGGCATTCATGAAAGGCAGCAGTTGCCTCTTAAACTTGCATGGGCTATAACCATCCATAAAAGCCAAGGCCTGACATTACCCAAAGCCTGGGTTGATATTGGAAAGAAAGAAACAACTTTTGGTCTTTCATATGTTGGTTTAAGCAGAGTAAAGGCTTTATCTTCTTGTGTTATAGAACCAATGACCTACCAACGTTTATCTGGCTTAAAATCAGCACCAAGCTTACAATATCGTCTAGATGAGGAAAAAAGACTTGAAATGATAGCACTAGAAACTTGCAGTGCATTTAATAGTATATAGAATCAATTAGCAAAGGACTATCAATATAATCGAGCAGCTAATAGTATAGCTGCTGTAGTACATAGCAGTAATAATGCCGAATAAAATGCCAGTAGGGAATTTCCCAACACTTGTACTATTCACACTTCAATTGCCTGTGGACCAGATTACCAAAATGAGCTATTAAAAGCTATAATCATCCAATCTTTTTTGGTACAGTTGCCACAGCTTACATTAAGCTGAATACACTAATTGGGGCAAAAGATGTTCCAAAAATAGCACTGTCGCCGTTATGCAATAATCGTCATTTAAATCCATTGTGTTTGCCCAGGTAAGTAAACTATAATAATTGTAATTTCCTTTTTTTTTTCTTATTTTAACTTATTTTTTATTCTTCCTTTCTTTTGTAGATCCAGCCTAGTGGCATAATGAATCATCCGTAACAACATACTCTGCAGTGGTCACAAGTTGAATTTTTCCTATGGTGAATTTTTCCTATGGAAAATGATAACAAGACTGGACATGTATAGTACACTGGTGCCCTGTGAGCAAGCAACAAATCAAGGGAATGACACTGTTTATTATCATGGCAGAGAGAGAGAGAAAAAAAAACAGTCACAGGAGGCAAAGTTAACTGTTACCATTGCTTCCAATCAACATTTACAAATTTGATATGTACAAGAAGTTGTTGTACAATTATGGAACAAGGCGCCACGTTGTTATATTATTATGAAAAATTGTGACAGAATTATTTGAATGAAGACAATCAACAGAGGATCTGGAAGCTTTTACAGAGTGTAAAAGACACCAAGCTTTAATTTGTAAGACACCAGTGTCTATTATTATGGGAATAATTATCTCAAGAACAGAAATGACTGACTTGGTCAAACAATATCTAAAAACTGGTTAAAGAGAGTATCTTATGCATTACAAGTTCAAAGAATATTTACTTGGAACAAACTGAATCAAGAAAATGGCCCCACAGCTAGAATATTCTACCAAAACAGGAAACGAAGCTACTGCAATGGAAAATCCTGCTTTAGAAATTATATTCACACGAACCTGATTCCAGAAACATACATATACATTGATATTTAACATGCAAGTGTCTACACCCCTCCTATAGTTCGATAACTGCAGCAGAAGTCACAGGAGATGTTCACATGTTAATACAAATCACTCTGCAGAAACGTTGCATCAACTGTTTATGTCCAATTGTTACGAGTAAAATTCTATGATAAAAGAATACTTTGTTTAACAGACCCAAAGTTCAGTAGTAACAAGAGTGCTTTTTTCTGGACTGTTTGTGAGAACTCTAGAAACATTCCTGAAGCAGCTACAAATTGTTGATGTTATGGCATCCTTCACTGGCTTCAGATACTAATCAACAACCTGATTATGTATACAGTTGAATGATTTATTAAATTCCATGGAATGTTCACAACATTCAGACGACTCAGTTTTTATACACTAGGATGGAAACAAAACACTTTCAAGAGAGAGTACCTTTCCGCTCGAGCACTCACTATCTCAATAGATACTTCTAGTCTAGAAAATAGATGTAAATTCCAGCTATCGTGTCCATAAAATGTAATTATGGTTTCGTAGTGAGTTTGCTTGAGGCATCTAGGCAAATCAAAAATGCACAAAATTTTACAAGAATCGTCAGTTGCCCTAAGAGAGGCACTGCTCGCTACAGGGATTAAAACAGGTAAACATTCCACGAGCTTCATTTGTCCTGTAAGATTTCATTTTCCTATACTTACTATGCGTAATTTTATTGATCCTGTAGCTGCTGCTCTTATGACTTGCGATGCTGACGGTATTTCTAAGAGGACAAGAATTGAAAAAGAGGTACATTTTGAAGTGAACAGTGCAATCCTCTACTCACCACTTATTATTATGTTTCATCGCTTATTATTGTGTGCATGTTGTCTGTTTAGCAGCTATTCTGTTTGTCTGACTTCTGTCTGCTGGGATGCTTTCCATTTAGCAGTCTTAACCTGGAATTCCCCTTAAGAACATAAATAGTTCAGTCAATTTCCAGGGAAAACTGGTTGGAATGAGGAAGCAAGCTTTTTGGGACGAAATATTCGGAATAGGCTGATCCATTTACAAGAATCCCAGTTCTAGCCCTTTGCATCACAATGGGGGTCATCCAAACCATTAATGCTAATATCAAACCAAATGGTTTTTCCTGCTAAATGGAAAGCATCCCTGATCCCTGCCCGTTTGTCTGTCTGCTTTTTTTCTGTCTGTCTGTGAGAGTTATATATCTTACATTATTTTCTTTCACAGGAACTGGAAGCTGCCAAGAAGACATTAATCATGCAGTATTCTTCACTCCCTTTATGTGCAACTAGTCTCCTAGAGAACATTACATCAAACTTTTCAATCTTGCCCACTGGTAGGTCTTGTCTCTCACATGCACTACATTAACCTGAACCAGAGGGTTGTTAAAGAACCACAGGTTGAGGGATGTTGGAAGTTGCCCATCCTCAGTGCAGGGCTAACAACTTACTAACCCTTTACACTGACCAGGGAACCTCATAATTGGAGCCTTGCTCTGTGTGGATTTCCCAGCTATAAATTTATTAATAAATTAATAAATTGTCACCCCAAATGCCCTTTTTAATGAATTCATGATGAGCCTAGTTTGATCAATCTTCTTTTTTCTCTTTTAGGTTGTGACAAGTAAGTAATATTAAAGATAATTATTGCTGTTGAAACTGGAATATTTAATATTAGTATAATTACTCAAGTGATTATAAGAAATACTGTGTGCTGATTGGTTGAGAGGTTTGTTTTTTCTTGCTACCTGTGATTATAACATGGAAAGGACTGAGGAGTGCGCACAAGAGTTTGTCATGATTATGAAAAAAAATCTAACAAAAACAATTTTTTTGTCTAAAAACCTTATAAATCACTTGAGCAATTATACTAAAACAATAAATTGCCTTAGACTCTGTGATTAGGGGCCGACCATTTGACTTTTGAGGGGGGGGGGTGGATGATTTTTTTTTGCAAGATTTTTTTTACTTCTCTAATATATCGTAGGATATTTATTTTGTAAAACTAGTTGAGGATTCTAACAAATATGCTGTGCAGGAAATTGTTTTCGGCCCTTCGGGCCGTGCAGGATTTTTTTTTTCAAAATCATCCACCCCCCCTCAGAAGCAAATGGTCGGCCCCTTATCAGCGAATAGTCCTTAGATGAGGTCAAGGTGACTATTTGCTGATAATCAGGTTGCTTTCGGTGACTAATTGTTAAATATAGTCTGATAGCCCATTGACACCAAAGGCCAAAAGCTGGGCTATATTTAGTCAGGCAGGTGGGCCATTAGTACATCAGGAATAAGTGTTTTCATCAACAGTCATTTTTTGTATGAGTCAGCTAATTGACATTTGATGAAATGATTGTCTTAATTTATATCAGCTGGGATGAGCTTCTTGATGGGGACTGTATTCAGGAGAGGTCACTGAGCTTGTGGGTGCTGCTGGAAGTGGCAAGACTCAGGTAGTGTACCATATTTAACAATTAGTCGCCAAAGGCGACGTAAATATAGGCGAATAGTGTATTTACCGATATGTACGGGAGCCTGAGGCAACTAATTGTTTTAGTATAAGTACTCAAGCGACTTTGAAGATTTTTGCCAAAAAAAATCAGGTTTAGGGATATTTTTTAGTTTCTCTTAATAAAGTGGTGCGTGATCCCCAATGCTTTTAATGTTATAATCACCTATAGGTGAATATAGCAGATTGTTATATAGCGAGTGCTCACTCCAACCGAGCGCGCGCTCTTATTGGCTAAATCAAGGTCACGTGGTGAAGTACAAATCAAATATTCCCCGATCAGTCAATATTTCGAAAAATTATTGACTGGTCGGGGAATATTGCTTTCACGCGTCGCGTTTGAGAGCAGGAAAAAAGAGAAACTTTATTTTAAACATGCACGTCTTTTTAAAAACCTTTGCTAATTTTGATAAGTTTTTGCTAATGCAAGAAAATTGTGTTGTTTTTTTCCTTTACATGTGTGTGTTTTCCCTTTACATGATGCAGTCGCGCGCAAACTTTGTAACTTCTCTTTTCATTCTTGAAATACATTTGTTTTGATTTAATAATTGCAGTATATTTTCTGCTATATAACAAAACACTTAATGACTGCTCCCGAGGGAATCATCAGTTTTGTTTCCCGAGAATCTCGATGTTTCCCGAGACAAATATAATATTCCGAACGTCTCGACCAGTCAGCCTGTGTAATCGCTTAATGAGTAATTATACTAATATCTGATAATAAAATAGTCCTGTTTAAAGGAACCACAGCTAACCCTGCCAATAATGCACTGCTTCACCACAAAGCTAACAATTCAATGCATTATGGCCAAGGCTATTCAGCTCCTTTACCCCCCCCCTCTCTAATTACTGTAGTCCCTTTATCTGTATCTTCATATCAAGATAGCAGTGTCGCCATTCTAGAGATTGACCGGGCTTCCTGTGGTATCTTGTCTACCTTGTTGCCAGGCTCTTGACCATGAACAACAAAGTGGAAAATGCACAAAGCAACTTTCCTCGAGTATATTTGAGTTTTGGTTGAGGTTTAAGCTTTCTAGGCCAATAGTATTAGTGAAAAAGGAAGGAAGTTGGAGAAAGTCGACACTTTTTCAAGGGAACTATCTTGATATGTTAAGTCCCTTTTATTCCCTTATTTACATCCCTACTATATAATGGCCTCCCTATTTTTCATCAAAAATTATTATTCCATCATATGAGAGAAAAACTTTTTTTACCTTAGTATTTCTGTAATCCCAAAAGTAGTTCCTACCATTTCCCTGGAATTTGCCTTCATTTAAGATGCAGAATATAAAAGAGAAATAATTATGTCTTGTTTTTAGGCATGCTTGAGTATTGCTGCATCAGTTGCTGTGAACCAAGAGAAGAACATCTTGTATGTTGACACAGGTGGAGGCTTGAGTAGTCAGAAGGTCAAGGAGATGATGCATGCTAAAGACACTTCACTCAATGAGCAGGTGATACAAGACCTCCAGTTTTTCCTGTGACTGTTATGATTCAGTTCAGGGTCGTAGCTAGGGGGGTCATGGGGTGCCTGTGACCCCCTTTTTAAAAGAAAAATATAGCAAACATTAAGAAAAAAATCGGTAAGCTGGAAAAGGGCACCATACAATATTATTTGTACAGATGTGACCCCCCATTCTCAAATCCTGGCTATGCCCCTGCAGTTGTCATATAGGCGGATTTATTGTGACGTCAGTGTTTACATATTTGAAGCATCCGTGAAAATCAGCAAGCGTAACGGAGCTACAAAAATAATTGTTCTGAATTTCAATAGCGCCTGGTGAATGAAGCGTAATTAGAAAGTTTTACGTTCGTCATTTAAATTATGAGCGCATGGCGATAAGTTCAATTTACAGAAAACATGAGGGGTAATGAGCTTCTTGCCACCCAAGAAATTCAAGGCTATTGAAAATGCCACTTTGCTCTTGAAAAATGTAATAAAGATGTTCGCGAGATGAAATGATTACTATTCCTAAGAACTTATTGACGTTTACGTTCGTTTTGGAGGCTCTACGCAGGTTTTTAAAAATGAGTGGATTGCTGTGTGGCAAACGGTTCATTAGCCCACATATTTGCACCAAAATGAACATTTAACTACGTCCTTACAACTGAATGTTAAACCTTCAAATTTTCAGAGTAGGTTCCATTTGCTGTCCGCTATTCATATTCAGTGCTGATTATTTTCGAGCTCCTTCAAACATTCTGAATCTAGACCCTGCTTATGCAAATGAGCCCAAACTGTAAACACGAAATCCCCCTATTGACTTGTACAGGCCCATAGCATGGATTTTTAGCGGGCTGTGGGGGGATCTATTAAAGAGGACTGCTGACTGGTTTGCTCAGTGGAGCACCAGCAGGCTGATATCCAGGAGTCTGGGTTTCAAATCCCAGCTTGCATTGACCAGCGTTGAAGGTGTTTTCTAAATAACAGAGGATCGGGATGTGCAACCTCATGGATCGGGCCCAACATTAACTTTGTTCACTAGGTGCCATTGGTGACTAATTCAAAACATTTAGTCACCACAAAGCAACATTTAGTCACCACATAAACGTGGATCTCAGCTGAACTCAGAACGATTGGGTGCCATTTGCCGACTAGCTCAAAAATTGGTCCCCAAATTTAGTCGCCATTGGCGACGATATGGTCGCAGTGTTGGGCCCTGTGGTTGGCAGAACATCAGATGTGAGTGTGTTCATTCAGACAATGTACAGTTAAAGGCCCATAACCAACCGGGAGCCTTTGCGCCCCGTTTTCTTTTGTTTTCAAATTGATCCATTGTTTTTCGGCTGCTCTGATTGGCTAATAGACCGCAAAGGCTCTCGGTTGGTGATGGGCCTTTAAAGTGACGGGCTAAGTTAACCGAAAACATAATATGACAATCTGCTGAAAAGTGAAGGAAGAGGCCTCTGCTAGCAGGGGAGAGGGGGGTTTGTGCAACTGATGAAGTAAGAAAGTTGCAATTTAATAACAATATTAAAATTAAACAATGTGTTTTTGTCTCAAATATCACAGGATGTAGCAAGTGCTCTAGCAAGGCTCCATCCAGTTCAGACATTTGATATATTTGGGGTATTGGAATGTCTAGAGAGCACCAAACAAAGAATACGTGAAGAGGTAGAACAAAACTAAATGAATGGACGATTCCAGCTTGGCTCTCTTTTATTTAGAAATGCCTTTGGAATGTTAAGGCCCATTCACACGGCGCGATCTTAGCTGCGATTTTTTAGGCGATCGTCAGCGTCATTTCGCGCGGTGTGAACGGCCGGATATTTAGCTGTGCGATATTTGTCTGCGATCTGAAGAATTCGCACCTGCATCGTTGTGGAATTTGTTCAAAACGTCTGTAACATTGCGGCGACATCGCTAGTGAAATCGCCATAAGGTCGCCTGCCGTTCACACTGCGCGATATGACATCGCCACGGGAAAGTCACAGAAATGGCAAACATTTTACGGGATGGCCCGGTTGACGTAGTCACACAGTAAATATTTTGCTGCAAAAACTTGGAACTCCCTACCGGAACGCTTGAGAGGCGAATGCACTTTTTCTACTTTTAAGTCAATGCCCAAACCAATTTTCTCGTTGAAATGACTGCACATCGTCTAATTATGAATTTTCATTATATTATCTATATATTATTATCATCTTTATGTGATCGTTTTCTGTGTTATACTCGGAGATATTAGCTCTGTTACAAGCTACTCTGAAATTCGAGTTTAAATAAAGTTATGTATGTATGTATATGTATGTAAGAACCATCGCCAACTGGCATACTTCGCTAGCTGTTTTTGTTTGGGCCAGGCTTCAAGCAGGTTGCGGAAAAAAGCCAAATTTCGCGGGATTTTTAGGCTCAATTTTGTGGAAAGAACGGCCGATTTCGCGAGAATTTTAAGGGCAAACGGTTGCTGAATTCGACTTTTGATTTGAGAAAGGGTTTAAATGAAAACAATGTGCACCGTTGTCACTTTTTCGCGAGAAATGTTCCTCAAGGGCAGTGCAACTAATATAGAACTACATACACTATACATGTTCCTTCTCTTAATTCGCAGGTTAATATCTGGTTTTGCGGCAAGTGAATAGGTCAAAATGCTGAAATAAGTTTTAAATATATTGTGTATGCATTCGTTAAGACACACGGCAAATTTTTCGCTGGATTTTTTTTTTGGGGTAAAACTCTTGGGATTTAACGGATAACAAAACTTCGCTGGCATGTTAATGGTTCAGCAACCGTTTACCAGAAGCCCTACATGTATTTGGGGTCTGGTTTATTGATATTCTTTTATTCCGATTGCCTGAACCTGAAATGGGTCTCTCAGAATACCCATCCTTTCATAAAATGGAAATATTTCCAGCGAAACTGTAGCTGTTTTTATTCAAGATGGCTGATTGTCCAAGTATGACAATTAAATCAGGTTGATGGGCCTTTAAACTGTTTTTTTCACAACTGAAATTTATCACCACCTTTGAGTAATTGTAGCTCACCCTTATCTGACTTCTTGTGTTTGTTAGGCAGATCCATTTTACCAAGACTTGGGACTTATTATTGTAGACTCAGTCGCTGCAGTCGTCACACCAATTCTTGGAGGCCAGCAAACCACTGGTAAAAAAACATTAATCATATTCATTTTGCGCATATGCAGGAACCCTACTCAGGGACCTTAACCTCGCCTTATCTCGCAGCTCCTGATTGGCACAATTTTTCCTTCTCGCCTTTCAATTGGACCATTTCCCCCTTATCTCGCTTTATCTCGCATAAACTCGCGGCGAGATAAGGTCACAGAGTAGCTAGTCCCATAGAGTTTCAGGGCGGCATACACAAAGCTCACATGAGACAAGTTTCATGAACTATGAAATTATTAGCTTGTGAATCAATCAGCATTCACCTAGTATGGAGTCTCTGGGCAGAGGAATCTGGGTGAGATTTTGGACATGCGAAAATGGAGGACAGTCCTTTTTGTGCTCGCTCCCTCACTCGCTCGTAAAAACATGCTTGTTGAAGAAGTCTTTTCTCCCTAGGTCATTCCCTGATGGTTCTCATGTCACGGCACCTTAATCTTTGGCTGTGGACAATGCAATTGCTGTCCTGGTAAAGTATTATCTTATGCCGTGTTTAGACCTAGGATGTTTACTGCAGTAAACCGATTTACTAACCTCAGTAAATTTTAGATAAGTGTAAACAGTTTTTCTGACCTCAGTAAATGCCGGCAAAGACAAAGGAAAGTCAACCTAGGTTGAGTAAACGTTAACTTTTCTAGATGGCTTGGTTTAGGGCAGTAACTGAGTTAACTGGGGTCACGATGACAGATTGAACACAACGTGTCACAGCGCAAACTGCAAAAACACTCGAATTTAGTGAGCAGAGTAGCTGAAAATATATAAGCCGGTTTCGCAACAGTCAAGGAAAAAGTCTTTGGAGAGTACATTCAGCGACGGTCGAAACCATCGACCTTTCAAGATCATTGCTGTCTACAGCAAGCGACATATGTTATCAATTGTGATGACTAAAATCTCCAGAACTTTACATAAGCATTCAGAAGTCTCAGAAGTAGCAATCGCTTAAACCTGGAATTCTGGATTCTCTTAAAAAGCACCAGAAAAGTAGGCAGTGGCGATAAAGCTAGTATTAACAGTGCTTATTCATTCGTGTCAATGACAGTGAAAGTGATTCCTGCCAACAAGTAAATTACGAACTCATGGCCGTTGACAGATGAACAACGTGTCACAGCGCAAACTGCAAAAACACTCGAATTTAGTGAGCAGAGTAGCTGAAAATATATAAGCCGGTTTCGCAACAGTCAAGGAAAAAGTCTTTGGAGAGTACATTCAGCGACGGTCGAAACCATCGACCTTTCAAGATCATTGCTGTCTACAGCAAGCGACATATGTTATCAATTGTGATGACTAAAATCTCCAGAACTTTACATAAGCATTCAGAAGTCTCAGAAGTAGCAATCGCTTAAACCTGGAATTCTGGATTCTCTTAAAAAGCACCAGAAAAGTAGGCAGTGGCGATAAAGCTAGTATTAACAGTGCTTATTCATTCGTGTCAATGACAGTGAAAGTGATTCCTGCCAACAAGTAAATTACGAACTCATGGCCGTTGACAGATGAACTAAGGTCAAGCTAGCGAGTATAAACACTTTACTGACCAACTAAGGTCATCAAATTCAACCCCGGTAGGTCAGTAACTCGGCTTACTGCAGTAAACAACCTAGGTCTAAACACGGCATTATATTAAACACATCAAAGCTTATAAGCTTTAAAAAGTTGCTAGGATGCCAACTCCCTATATTTGTGTTGCCAGGTTACCAACTCCCAACGTTGGTGTTGCCTAGTTACCACCTCACTATTCTTGTGTTGCCACCTCCCCTCGCTTGTTGCTAGGATGCCAACTCCCTATACTTGTGGTACCAGGTTACCAACTCCTTATGTTGGTGTTGCCTGGTTACCACCTCATTATTCTTGTGGTGCCACCTACACACTCGCTTGTTGCTAGGATGCCAACTGCCTATACTTGTGTTGCCAGGTTACCAACTCCTTATGTTGGTGTTGCCTAGTTACCACCTCACTATTCTTGTGTTGCCACCTCCCCTTGCTTGTTGCTAGGATGCCAACTCCCTATACTTGTGTTACCAGGTTACCAACTCCTTATGTTGGTGTTGCCTGGTTACCACCTCATTATTCTTGTGTTGCCACCTACACACTCGCTTGTTGCTAGGATACCAACTGCCTATACTTGTGTTGCCAGGTTACCAACTCCCTGTTTTGGTGTTGCCTGGTTACCACCTCATTCTTGTGTTGCCACCTCCCCTCGCTTGTTGCTAGGATACTAACTCCCTATACTTGTGTTGCCAGGTTACCAATTCATTATTCTTGTGTTGCTACCTCCCTCTTACCATGCGAAGGAACGACAGTCATGTAGCACCTGGGGTTTAGGCTGCCTTTTTCAATAAGAATAGATCTTATAATGGCAACAAGCAATTTCAGCTGATCTGACCCAATGTTGAAAATTCATGTCGATTTCATTGATATGTTTGTGTTGCTAGGTGACCAACAATGTAGTCACAGACTCAGGTACCACGCCCTCAGGTGTGAAGCCTGCCCTTGGTCAGACGTGGTCCCATACCCCTACTACTCGTGTCTTTATACAGAAGGGTTGGCCTGCTATGAATAGGCTTAACACAAAACAAGATCACAATTCAGAGGAACGGATTGCAACTGTCACAAAATCTTCTAGAGAGGTACATGTACCCCCCACCCCCTGCTCACTAGCTAGGGCAATGTGGAGATGCAGTCATTCTCTTTGTGTGGAAAAACATTAAATGCAGGGGCGTAGCCAGGAATTTTGGTTGGGGGGGGGGGGAATAGTGAAAACATAGGACGAAAATTTTCAAATTTCCTCTAGCAAATACAGTAAATGTATGGGAAAATCTCCCGAGAAAGGGGGGGGGGGGGGGGGGGCGAGGCCCCCTGTGCCCCCTGGCTACGCCCCGGCATTATCTCACTTATTCATGAAATTATTAAGTGTCGCCGTTTTTACTCCCCTCATACTTTAGCCTTGCTATAGGCGGATTTCTTGTTAATGTTTGCATATTATTTAAAGCAATCGTGAAAATCAGCAAGCGTAAGGGACCAAGAAAAAGAAATGCTCTGAATTTCAATAGCGCCTGGTGAATGGAGCTTAAAAAAATTATAAAGTTTTACGTTCGTCATTCGAATTATGAGCGCATGGCGATAACTTCAATTTACAGAGAACGTCAGGGCTAATGAGCTTCTTGCCACCCAAGAAATTCAAGCCTTTTGAAAAAGCTTCTTTGCTCTTGAAAAATGTAATAAAGATGTTCGCGAGAAGAAATAATTACTATTCCGAAGAACGTATTGACGTTTAGGTTCGTTTTGGAGGTTCTTCGCAGGTTTTTAAAAATGTGTGGAGTATTGGGTGGCAAAAGGCTCATTAGCCCACATATTTTCTCCAAAATGAACATAAAACTACGCCCTTACAACTGAATGTTTAACCTTCAAATTAACTGAATGTTTAACCTTCAAATTTTCAGAGTAGGTTTCATTTGCTGTCCGCTATTCATATTCAGTGGTGATTATTTCGGAGTTCCTTCGAACATTCTGAATCTAGACCCTGCTTTTGGTATTGAGCCCAAACTGTAAACATGAAATCCTCCTATATACAAGGACTGCGAAGTAGTGCATTTTGTAGAAAACCATGTTTGCCATCTTACCACCGTATGCATTGCTACGCGACCTCAAAATTCACTGTTGGGCGATTAGCGATTTTACGCAAGAAAATTGTTGTCAATTTTGTTGAACCGGAAAGTTATACATTCGAGTCGAGGAAGCCAAAGGATAGCTTAGAACCATTTTGGTTGATTTTGCAATCAATGTCGGCCCGCTGAAGTGGCCAATTCCAGCGTTTTGGTTTGATTGACGGCTAAAAATCGCCAATTGCCCATCGCAACATTGAATTTTGAGGTCGCGTAGCAATGCATACAGTGGTAATGATTGTTATTGTTGTTGGATCCCTGCCAACATGATTGTCATTTTCCTGTCATTCCAGCCTCTTCAGATATCTACTACATTCTACATTGGGAATGCAGGGATTATTAATACACCAACAAGATAATAAAATGAGGTAAATACAAGCAAGATTTGTTAATAGAACTCGTGGATGTATGCGTAAAACATGAGCAATTATTCTGCTTCTTAAAAACCCTGTGTCCAGTTGGTGTCACATTTAGTTCCATAACCCACAAAAGTCTATACTATCAATCCATGGACGTAGCTAGAAATTTCAAATACATACGTGGGTCCCCTCCTTTGAAAAATCCTGTCAAAACCCCTGCAATCTGTCTAAACCTCCTGACATTTCGATCACCAGCAATTTGTGTTATTTTGAAAGTTTCGTTCTGTATTAGATCAACACAACAAACAAATCATAACATTGTCACAACCATCAGACACAGGGTCTGTAATATGTAAATGCATTTAAAGTTTGCCTTAAGAAATGACAACACGGAAAAGAAGCAGGACACAGAAGCGCGAAAAAGAACTAAAATGTAGGGTAGGGAGTCCACTACAGCGTAGCTAATTACGGTGGGTCTCCATTACTGCGGTTTTCGTAATTCTGCGACCTCTCGCTATTGATTTCCAACCGTAAAACCGCCTTCTGGCTTCCGTCAATCAAACTCCCGAGTCTTTTCGTCGTTACTCTTTGTGCTTTTTGATTGGCCAGCGCCTAAGCAGTGCTAAAATGGCTTCCTGTCGCGACAGCAACGTTACGTGTTGGCCAATCAAAAAGCACAAAGAGTAACGACGAAAAGACTCGGGAGTTTGATTGAAGGAAGCCAGAAGGCGGTTTGACGGTTGGAAATCGTTAGCGAGAGTTCTCAGAATTATGAAAACCGCAGTAAAGAAGACCATGTAGCAAAGTATATAACTAATGAAATTTTATTTTGATGGTTCTTTATTACAAAAGCTATTTACAAAGTATAATATTTATTTATTATATAAACACCAATGAAATACCGGGTGATCTCCCGCGCGAAAACTTGATATCTTCACACGTGAAAATAGCATGTTATTCACATGTGAAAATATCAAACGTGCCTTTGCTCAATGCTCGATTTTTAAGCATATAAACACAAATCGTGAACACTCGAAGATAAAATCCGTATCTCCGCGCGGCCATGTTATATCGCTCCTCTATAAAAATTACATATCTAATGTACATACATGTCAGATGCATTTTCATAGTAATGTAGGGGACATTATACTAGCATAAATTTGTACCAATGACAATTCTAAAGGAAGGTAAACCTAGTGTGAACAGAAAACCGTTGCACAATAAATATTTTTTTTCAATGGTTCTGCAATACACAACAGTAATCACAATAGTAGTTCCAGGGTGCAGAAGGCATATTAATTGATGTCATCAATGACTTGATCAAGCTGTTAACATTATCGCTCAACCAATCCAATTGAACTTGATGGTTATATCATTATTCCTTAGCTATAGTGCTCCGGTTGACACATCCGCGTTAATAACTGCATCTTTCAGATTTAGTCACTCTTTTCAGAGAAACTGGCTGTCCACAAGTCCAGAAATGTCTAAACGCTCAGCGCTGTCGCATCCGTTGCGAAATGGTTGCATCTTTATTGCAGTGCTGTTTTGTGATTTCATAGTTCTCCTGTTATAAGAGAAAAAAATAATGATTAACTATTGTGTCTTTCAATATCCTGTAAATAAAATATGGCACCAAATAGCTCATTTGTATAGTAGGCTTCTAACATTGGAGCTCAAAAGATGGTATTTTCTGGCAAAGACGAGTCAACCACATCACTTTGTGGTATATAAGAGAACATACCACAGAAAATCAGAATACATTTGTTATAACTATGCACACAATGAGACAACCCTAGAGAGGATTTGCTTGGATGATTATGGGCTCTGCTGCTGCGCCTTTATGGCTGAGAGCTCCGCTTTATTAAAAAAAATTACCTATGTTGCCTACGACGGTGTTCGCTACCTTCGTAACACGTATAACACGGCGACAGTTCCAAGCACTGTAACAACAAGTGTAACCAACACAGTAACCCCGACTGCTAGAGCTATACGAGTTTTGGGTGGAGAACCCCGTAATAGTTTTCTTTGCTGGCTCGTCACCCCTTCCTTGCCCTTTGTATCGACGAGAGCAAATCCAGCGACATTCTTGACGTTTCCCTTCTTCATGCTTTCTCGTATTTTCTTTGACTTAAAAACTACAGTTGTCCCGTTCGTTTTCTTGACAACAGCAAATACCATGTAGCGGTATCCCTGTGCTAGCTTGGGTGACTTGCGAGGGTCTTCGACGATGATGACGTCATCAGAAAGGAATTGAATTGGTTTCGGAGAGCTCATGGTTCTGCTGGGATAGGTGGTTCTAGTTATTAGACGATATGAGCTGGGATTGAAAATCGCGGTTAATCTTACAACATAAGAGAAACGCGTTTAGATAGCAAACTAAGCAAGTTCAAGGATTCAGGGCTCCACATAAAAATTATTGTCGGAAAATTTGGAGACTAACCTGATAGAATCCATACACGTTGTACAAAACTTGTTAAGAAGCTTGGCGACATCTTTCTTGAAGACTCCAGGATTCCACTGTCAAAACAAACTATTGTGTTAGTACCGGTCGATCCAGTTGTACAGGAAACAGTGAAAATACAGATTCATTCGTCTGTTACACGTTTCACTACTAACTTATATGTTTCTGATGCATCACAATGACAAAAAGCACTGATATTCCTCTTTCCTTTAAACCTCATAGCATGGGAAATTCATCGCACAAACAAGCTCCAGATGTTGTCATAGTGGCGGCCATCTTGGATCCCAGCAGTTTCCATGCAAGATTGCCACCACTAAGACAAAATATCAATATAGGATTTTTGCTAAAGCCCGGTTCCCACATCAACCATAGCAGTCGCAACTGAATTGGTGGCCCAGGTTTTCATTACAATTTCGTGTCGTAGCAGTCGCACAAGTCGCGAAAATTAAGTAGCAGCTGTCGCAGAAATAGAACACGGGCAAATCCTGTAACACGAGTTGCAGTAGTCGCAAGTGTCGCAGAAGTCGCGAAAACACCACAGGTTTCCATATGTCGCAGCGGTCGCAACTATCGCAGAACAACTTTGTTCACGATAGCTACAACTATATGAGAAACGAGCTTTAGAGATTAAAGAGACATGGCATTTTGATGCCGCTTTGTTCTTCCTTTCAATCAAGTATGTCACATTTTACCTTTTCGATATCACCTTTCAGCAACAAAGCGGTTAGACCCGAACCTACGAGAAATTAAGAAAGTATAGACAGCGATTATGAGTATATCTATTTCTGACAAGAAAAATCCCGCGGCCAGACATGAGTTCCTAAGTATACTGTCATTTCGTTGACTAGCGTTGCACTGTTGCCATGGAACTGCGTGTTTTGAGAAAGCGTTTTAATTTTCAAATCTTTCGTGTTATCATCTAAATTTCATCTAAATTGGTTGTTTCGCGCTGCGCATTTTCAAAACGCCGCGTTGTGTTTAGGATTTGGGGATTTTTCTGTCTTGCGAGTCAAATCTGATCCAATCAGATTACCTCAGTTTCGCCTGGTGCACTTATCTGGCTTTCCATCGCGACGAAAACACCGTTGAGTGCACTATGATTCTCTCCTGTTTTTTTTTTTCGGCGCTTGCGATTATGATTTTCGAGCAGCCGCGATTACCTACCTATAAATGTTGAGCACGTTTCCCCAACATAGTAGCGTGGGCAGTGACAACTGAATTTGGCAGAATTTGAGGAACATTTCCCGCCATTTAAGCAAGGCTGGTTCGCGCATGGATCTTGAGGGGCGGTTCTGTTGTAGATATTTGACCAGGAGTATTGGGGTTTACAGTAGGTGGTATGACGATATCTGTAAGAAAATGTTTTTTTAATGTATTGTTTTCCTTTAATCCTAAGTCTGCTCAAGGAGTAGTCTACTCACAACTCCCTCGCTATACTAACTGAAATTCAAGTTGTTCCTTGAATAAAAATCCAAGTTATTCCTGAGATAAAATGTAAGTTGACTCTCTAATGAATGGCAGACTCGTACTCAGTCACCTCTTGTTGCTTTCTTCAAGGCGCGCGGTGCATCACGGTAAGGACGGTCTTCGACCTTCCCATGATCCTTTGCGCGCCTGCCAAGTAACGCAATATCGGTAACAGCCCAGTAACGGAAAACCGCGCACTAGAAAGAAAACAAGTAACGACTAGGCACGAGTCCGAGTGGATGGGGATAATGGGAAGTAAGTGACGAAACAGTTCAGCACAATATCAAAGTAACGGACAATAGGATTTACTACTGAATGGCTTCTGTGTCAGAATTTCCTCTAAATGGTTTCCTTGTTGATTAGCGTTTACTTCGAAATGGCTTCCGTGTCAGAATATTACTGCAGAATGGTTTCCCTGAGAGGCAGATGTGATTCACTGGCGTCACTTTCTCATGAATGGTTTTCCTGTACACACCTTCAGAAGAACACACGACCCCAACATCATCGGCTTGTGTGCACGTGTTCAATCCTAGAATGACCCTATGCGGGCAAAGCGCGATAGACGGCTCGTCTCCTTTGCATTTGACGTTATCCAGCATGGTCGCCCCAATACCAGCGCCAAACGACTTCACTGCTATGGCTCTCTTGTGGCCCAAGTTACGGCAGATCACGTGAGCTGAGTTGAGGCTCCAGTCGTGGTTACATATGGTCCCCCATTTTCCGTGAAATTGGATCTCCACTCGTCCTTCTAGCTTGGTTTTCCCATTCACGAGGCGAAGACCTGAAAAAGAAATGACATAGATGATGACCTTCAATTATGACTGATGAAGAAAGTGGAGTGACTATTAGCCGATAATCACGCAGCCCGAGGCGACCCTGACCTGTTATATGCGCCACCAATGAATTATCCGTTTTCTTTGGACTGTAACCAGGAAAAACGTTATCGAGGCAGACTAAGTATTTGAATGATAAATTATCAAAAACAGACTCTTTTTCAATAATTTGGAATTGTGAAACAGCAACTGCTTGGCAATGCACGTTATTGTGCCTCGCTTGCCTCATCCTAGATCCTTCATATATGGTACAATATAGTGTCCTTCTGTACATCCTCGTTCTGTACGACATGGGAGATATTTATACGAAGGACACTATAGTGTAGCATATATGAGGATCTACCCGCCGTCATGCTGGTTACCGCGGGCATGTTCTTTACGTTAGTCAGGTGTGCTTAAGGCTGTGGTATGGAAAGTGGGACACTATAGTGTAGCATATATGAAGGATCTACCCGCCGTCATGCTGGTTACCGCGGGCATGTTCTTTACGCTAGTCATGTGTGCTTAAGGCTGTGGTATGGAAAGTGGGACACTATAGTGTAGCATATATGAAGGATCTACCCGCCGTCATGCTGGTTACCGCGGGCATGTTCTTTACGCTAGTCAGGTGTGCTTAAGGCTGTGGTATGGAAAGTGGGACACTATAGTGTAGCATATATGAAGGATCTACCCGCCGTCATGCTGGTTACCGCGGGCATGTTCTTTACGTTAGTCAGGTGTGCTTAAGGTGTGGTATGGAAAGTGGGACACTATAGTGTAGCATATACCGTTTCCGGAAACGTTGTCACCCAAAAAGCCTATAAGCTTGAAGCGCAAAGGATGATGGGGGCATTTAAACTGCTACTGTTTGATCTGAATTCAGACAGTTATCGCAACCACAGGTGAAACGATTAAATTTCAGCACATTTCCAAGCATGTTTGTTTCTAAGATTTTACGGAAATTTAAATAAATCTTTACCCATACTCCCTAGCGCACCAAGCTTATAGGCTTTCGGGTGACAACGTTTCCCGGAAAGGGTATATATGAAGGATCTACCCGCCGTCATGCTGGTTACCGCGGGCATGTTCTTTACGTTAGTCAGGTGTGCTTAAGGTTGTAGTATGGAAAGTGGGAAAATGAGAAAGGCAGTTCATATAACTAGGGAAAACGTTAAACTGCTCTTTTTAAGGACTAATTGACGAAGTGTGCAGACACTACTTGCTAATAACAGTTAGAGAAAAATGAAACGCACCAGTCTCAAGAAATGAGAGAAAAAAAGGGATACTCGTATAGTGCCTGCATAATAAGGCTCTTCCAGTAGTGCAGCAGCTGCTCGTAAGATCTAACGCTATTGTCTTGATGCGCCTCATTGTTCTATTGTATTCTCGTTCTATTTTTGTGTTTCCATTGTCTTAGCTGAGGTGCATCAATCCAACAGGGTTTGATCTTCCGATAGCTGTTACACGACCCGGCTCTTTATTATTTACTCACCATAGCACTCGGCACCGGCATCATTCGTGTGCGCATGCTCAGTTGACGCTGTTAAAAACTGCTGACGTGCGCACTGCGCCAGCTTCGTCTCATTTCCCGAGCATCCCACGTTTGTTAACCAAACCGGACCAGTTCCTCTACCGAAGGCACTTCCAGTGTAGGCACCAAGGGCCCCTCCGAACCCTAGCTGATGGCACACCACTGTGGCGTCTCTGATGTCCCAGCCCCTGGCGTCTATGGTCCCCCAGAATCCACCTTTTCGGACTTCTACGCGACCTTTGTAGTTTCCAGTCGATCCAGCTAATCGCACTTTGAGTTCTACATGGAAAGATTCGACAAAAATATTATGACAGATTGTTTTAGAACTTCGAACAATTTGAATAAGAAGCGATCAGCTGTGATCGTTCCGCCAAACAATTCTCATGGGAACTAAAATTCAAAGTTTACTGTTCACATGTTGTATTTAGGAGGAAAAAATCTTTGCAAATGGCAATCCTATATATATAGAAAGCTTTGAAATTTAGTTCCTCGGGTCTCCGTGAGAATGTTTTGGCGGGACTACACTACAACTGCTTATTTCTTTCATGGGAACCTATAAAACCTATAAAGGTAATAGGTATCCAACGTTTTTAATAACAATATTTTTGGCCAAACATTGCTCGAATTTCTAAAATAACCAGTCTTATATGGTTTTCAAACGTCCCAAAAACGGATTGGTTCCGCGGCAGAAGGATGAAATTATGTAGATTCATCCGGTGCGTGGAAAAATGAATTTTTTCGCGGTTTGCAAATTAGCGAAAAAATATTCTCTCGACGGTATGTAATTGTCTAGGGTATTCCATTGGGTATTTAAGGGAGGACGTAGATCAGGATCTTTCTCTTGGTGTTCTCTCACGGAACCTCTTAGATACTTGTTATTTAATTTATCATTTTTTCTTTTTTCCCAGACTCAGGATGGGGGAAAAAGGTGAACAAGGCGTCGCGGATTTGCAGAACCTGCTGGATGAACAAAAAGTTTCCATACTTGAAGCGGTCAACGGCCAACTTGCCTCTCTACAGTCGTCGCTTATGTCCCAACAAGCCGAGCTTGCTTCTGAGTTGGCAGCTAGTTCCGAGCCCCATGTATTTAAGAAGAAGGAAATGAACAGCAGTACAAATTTAATGAGAAAGTGGAAAAGAAAACGTCTAGGGCGCTTTCAGCGCTGGACCAAGGCAATTTTGCCAAGGCTAAAGAAGAATTGGCTGAAGGTATGAGTTTATTACGTAGTAGGCAGAAAACTATTAAGCTTGCCGACAAATCGGAGTTTGGATGGACTACGGTCCAGGAATATTTAGATGACGAGCTTGCCGATAATGAAGCAGACGCCAACAAATTAAAAAAGCTGAGAAAAGGGCTGCACAAAAGCTTAAACAAGCCCAAGACAAAAAGAAGAAAACTAATCAGAAACCGAATCAGTTTTTAGCTTTGCAAGCAGATCGCTTTTATGCAAATTCATATGGAGGCTTAAATTTCCCTAATTCGCCTTATTTCCGTCCTTTAAGTTCGCCAAGAACATGGTTCAAACCAGCGGGTCTCGACATGTGTTACAGGTGTGGCCGCAAAGGACATTGGGCTAGCTCTTGCCCAACGCGAGGAAGTAGACCAATTTCTACCCCAATACAAAATCAACAGTTTGAATTTGAACAATTTTGCGCCGCCGATGGTTTTTCTCAGGGGAAATTAAAAGGAACTGTTCATTCTGGCGTTCCATGGGGACCTCTGACTTCATTGTAGACGTTATTAGTGATGGCTATAAGATTGTTTTCAAAGAAACGCCTACTCCTTTTTCTATAGACAATAGGGGTTCAGCCCGCAACAATAGTGCTTTTGTTAGCGAAGCCGTTAATGAGCTCCTTCAGCGTGGATGTATTCGGGAGGTGTTTAATTATCCAGATTTTTGTTCGCCTTTGCATGTTGCTGTGCAGTCCTCTGGAAAGTTACGATTGATTTTGGATTTATCACATTTGAATACAATGATTGTTAAATTGTCTGTGAAATATGAGGACTTAAGATCAGTCTTACAGATATTTTCCACGGCTCCTTTGTGTTTTCGTTTGATTTGAAATCAGCATACCATCATGTTGATATCTGCGAGAGTCATCGTAAATATCTAGCGTTCAAGTGGCAATCTTCAGAAGGAGTCACGAAATACTACGAGTTCTGCGTTTTGCCGTTTGAGCTGACTTCAGCTCCGTATATTTTTAGCAAGGTCATGAGACAATTAATAAAATATTGGCGAGCTAAAGGTTACTCGATTTTATTGTATCTCGACGACGGCATTGGAGGGGGCCTTTCTTTGTCTCAAGCGAAAGTGATCAGTCAAGCAATTCGACGGGACCTTTTGTCTTCAGGCTTTACTATTAACGAGGCAAAATCCAATTGGGAGCCGAGAAAACATGTGACGTTTTTAGGAACCGAATTAGACTTTGAACTAGGCTCAATTAGTATTACCAAGCGCCGCATCGAAAAGCTCAAAAGTTCCCTGTCTGCTGCTTTGTCGTGCTCTTCAATTCCAGCAAGAAAATTGGCCTCTATAACTGGTCAAATTATATCCACGTCTTGCGCTGTCGGAAATGTCACTAGATTACTTACACGAAGATGCTATGCCGCTACAAATCAATGCAGTTACTGGGAACAAATCATTCCTTTAACGAAGGACATTCCTTCCGAGCTTTTGTTTTGGTTGGACAATTATATAGACTCAATTAACGGCAAGTCAATGCTACCAAAAGCTAGTGCTGTTGGGATTGTTTTCTCTGATGCAAGTGACTGTGGATTTGGCGGATACTTGGTCCAGTGTGGCCAGGAATTCGTCAGTGGGAGGTTTATGGACGAAGAGATTAATTCTAGTTCTACTATGCGCGAGATTTTAGCGGTAAAATATGTTTTGCAATCTTTGATTTACAAGCTTGCCGGTTATTCTCTTAAATGGTTCACGGACAATCAAAGCGTACCAAGAATTATTTCTAATGGTAGTAGCAAGCCTCATCTTCAAGCGGAAGCATTGGAAATATTCTCCTTATGGTGTAAAAATAACATTTCTTTAGACATGGAATGGATCCCTAGGTCTAAAAATGATCAAGCGGATTTTCTTAGTCGTATCTACGACCCAGATGATTGGGCCTGTCGCCAGCTACGTTCTCTAGAATCGACATATTATGGGGCCCACATTCCATCGATCGGTTTGCTAATCATTTGAATCGCAAATTGCCAAGATTTAACTCGAAATTTTGGAACCCTTATTCAGAGGATATAGACGCTTTTGTTTGTGATTGGAGGAACGACAATAATTATATTTGTCCTCCAATTATCTTGATCCCGCGCGTTCTTTTGCATATGCGCAATTGCCGAGCGAGTGGAACTCTTATTGTCCCGCTATGGCCTTCAGCTCCCTTCTGGCCGATGTTAACCAAGGACGGAGAATATTTTCAGGAATTTGTCATCGATCGTATGGATCTACCTCCTTTTGCTTCTTGTTATGTTTCTGGTTTGTGCAACAGCATTTTTGGCCGAGTCTCTTTTAGAATGTTAGCTCTTAGAATAAGATTTTAAGTTGCATTAGAGTTAGCTGTTTTTGTGCTGAATCGACATTTTTCTGCTTTCTTTGTACTCTTGGTCGTTCGTGCGGTTCCAGCCAGAGCACACCGCAAGCAAATAATGGGTTGTTTTGGTTATTATTCTGCACGAACGGGGTCGTTCCTATTTCAATGAAATTGAGGAGAGAGATGAATTTTTTCGCGGTTTGCAAATTAGCGAAAAAATATTCTCTCGACGGTATGTAATTGTCTAGGGTATTCCATTGGGTATTTAAGGGAGGACGTAGATCAGGATCTTTCTCTTGGTGTTCTCTCACGGAACCTCTTAGATACTTGTTATTTAATTTATCATTTTTGTGAATAAAAATGATAAGAAATCGAATTGTTCTATTTTGTACTAATTTGTCTTTTTTCTTTTTTTTTTGTAGACTCCTTTCCTGTTCACGTAGCCAAAAAAAAAAAAAAAGAAAAGAAAAGAGTGAAAAGCTTGGGACGATCTGTGCCCATAGAGCTTAGGGACCATCTGTGCCCAGAAAATTCATAGCCAGGGACCATCTGTGCCCAAGAGCTTTCAGGGACGATCTGTGCCCAGGAAATTTATAGCTAGGGACCATCTGTGCCCAAGAGCTTTCAGGGACGATCTGTGCCCAGGAAATTTATAGCTAGGGACCATCTGTGCCCAAGAGCTTAGGGACCACTTACGTGTCCAAGAGAAATGTTTTATAAAGGGACTGCCTGTTCCCGATTTGTGTTAAAGGAATTTTTGCACTTTTAATTGTGTTAAGGCGATTTCATCTTCAGACGCAAATCTTTATTGATGTCTTATTGATTTTTTGTTGTTGTTGTTGTTGTTGTTGTCTCCTTCAGATATCTTCAAGTCTCCCATGTGGATCCAACTTGATCAGGCTATTCCTCCGCATCTGCGATCTTCAGCTGAAGAAGTCAAAAAGACAGTACTTGCCGCTAAAGCGGACGGAACAGTTAAAACTTACTTAGGGGGTTTTAATCGCTGGAAGCGATGGCGTCTGATAACAATTTACCCCATTTTCATGCGAACTCGTTTCACGTTGCTGTTTATTTACAGTGCATTATCCAGCATGCCCAGTCCCCTAGTCCGGTCTCTACAGCAGTTTACAGCTTGGACTGGGCCCATTCCCTTGCGGGCCTACCTAAATTATCAAGTCTCTCGCTTATTACCGACATGCTGGCAGCATCCCAAAGAATTCTAGGGAAGCCTAAAAGTCGTAAAGAGCCTATCACCCCTGTAATGCTCAAGCCTTTGTTGCCAAGTTTAAAGATGGTGCTTCTCTTTATAACCTTAGAACAGTTGCCATATGTTTATTAGGTTTTGCGGGGTTTTTCCGTTTTAGCCACCTTTGCGGGATTAAAGCATGCGATGTTAAGTTCTATTCAACGTACATTTCTATTTTTCTAGAAAAGTCCAAAACAGACCAGCTACGAGAGGGTTCTTGGGTTCCTATTGCTCGAAGCGACCGGGAAACCTGTCCCGTGGAGGCTCTAGAAAAGTACTTGGCGGCTGCGCGAATCAGCTTAGAAGAGGACCTACCACTATTCCGTGCCATTTCAGGTTCCAGCCAAGTGAGACGACAGGGTATCAGCTACACGCGAACAAGAGAATTGATCAAGGAGGCATTCCACGACATAACAGACACTTCCAAAATAAGCGTACACAGTCTGCGAGCTGGAGGCGCTACTGCCGCAGCGAATGCTGGATTCCTGATGGGTTATTCAAGCGTCACGGACGATGGTCCAGTGAAAGTGCAAAAGACGGTTATGTAAAGGACAATTTGAAGTCTTTGCTGTCTGTTTCAGAAAGCTTAGGAATTTAGTTTTTTTTTTTGTCGAGCCCGGCAGGCATAGGAGTGCGGTCCATGGGGCCGGGGGTTTTCCCTGTTTCGTTGCGTTGCGAGCGCGTCAGGGTTTTTCATCCTATGGATGCTCGTCCGCACTTCCTGTTAATTTAGGTTAGAAGTGATAAAGGCATTCACTACCGTGGCGTTATGATTGTAGAGGGAGCCTAAGCCATTCCAGAGAACTGTATTTCAATGTAGTGCACCAGTTTTACGTCTGAGATTGTTAGATCTACGCTATACACGTAATAAAATCGTGCGGTTCCAGCCAGAGCACACCGCAAGCAAATAATGGGTTGTTTTGGTTATTATTCTGCACGAACGGGGTCGTTCCTATTTCAATGAAATTGAGGAGAGAGCTCAAGTTTTGAGAAGCTTAAATTCTGTGTTGCTTTAGCTAGTCAAGAGTTAAGGTGGCACGATACAGTTTTACGGTTGCGAGCTACCTGAAATCGTTATTTACGTTCTTTTAACCCGTACCTTTTGGTTCGTTGGACGTTTTGCAAACCACCGCTGCATCCTTCTTATGGCTACATTTGTTCCTGGCCCATCCGTTGTGAGGACAGCTCCTTAGAGTCTGCTCGAATCCTCCACATTTCACCCCACTAAGCCAGACAAGCCCTGTAGCATTGCCACCATACATCCCGCAACACATCGCCGCTACCGCGCCTGAGGTATGAAAAAAAAATGCAAAGGGCGGCGTCAAACTAAATGAACATGTTCAATAAGTAAGCAGCACTGATAATCCTTCAAATGAACTAACATGTTTGATATACTAAGTGCAATACCTTTCTATTGCACAATATAAAAAATATGTAGCTAAAGTAATCTGCCTGCACGAAAACGTGTCATACATTTTCTGTAAAATATCAACTCAAAAGGGCAGGGATGCACGGGTACCAATCCACCCCATCCCTAAATCCACGCCTCTGCTCTCGGGGTCTCTGGAGAGGCGAGCGCCTGTAACATGCTATTAGACCGTTTCCACTTGAGCGGGGGTCCTGTGGATTGTTTCCCCAACTTCACGTGACCAAACAAAGAAAGTGTTTTGCATGAGTACAAGTTAAGGAAACAAAACACAGGGCCCCCACTAAAGCGGAAAATGTCTATTAAACCGTTTCCGCTTGAGCGGGGGTCCTGTGGATTATTTCCCTATACGTGACCAAACAAAGAAAGTGTTTCACAGGGTCCCCACTCATGCGGAAAAGGTCTATTCAGTCAGCAAGTGTCCCCAGATGGAGAGGATCCTGTGGTGAGGGTGTGAGTGCAAGAATTTAGAAATTCGTATCTCATAAAACAAGTGAATTCAATCCATATTAATCCCTCGATATTTCAACAAATGCAAGGTCTTTAATCAATCAATCAATCAATTTATTCTAAAAAAAACTAGATTACATAGGATCATACCCTGCAAATAGCAAAGCTAGTCAAGGCAGGGTATGTTGAACAATATTTGACTAGTAGAAAAAAAGGAAAGCAAAAAGAGAATGTAGAAGAGGAGAAAAGGATGAATCTATTACATTATTGCAACAGAAAAGAGAGAAAGCTAGCTGATACTCTATTTTTCAATTTTAATATTAATATCGCGGTACCTACCTAGAGGGTAACCCAGTTGTCTGCACGTCACGTGAGCGTTCTCCATCGTCCACGAGTCTCCACACACTGTACCCCACCGGCCATGGCGCCAAATCTCTACTCTCCCCTCCCCTCTTGTGGATGACCCTACAAGGCGGATACCTGGAGTGCAAAGAAGCAACACTTGGTCAATGCACATTCGTGTTGCCAGCTTTTTTCAGAAAGCTATTTCCGTAGGTGTTATTTATACGTCTATGCGTCAGGAATCAATGTTGTTGTTGTTGTCATAGTTTCTATTAAGTGCATGACGGTTGCAGGACAGAGTTGATAGTTCGAGATTCGAGATTATTGTAAATGGCACGGAAATATTATCCGGCGAGAAAGGAGTTCGAAAAAATATCTCGCTCGTGTGTAAGAAATTGAACAATTGAAACCTCCCAAATAAATAATCACATGATCTGAATAGACCGATCCTGTCTTCACTCGATTAATCACCAAACAATGGGCAGTTTTTCCAGTGGAATTCAAAATGTCCGAGCAACAAACATAAATTCTTCATCTTTTCCTCATAAAAATATCAAACACATATATAACGAGGAAACTTCTGACATATTCCTGCAATCGATGTCTTTTCCATGCTCTATGCCAAAGAAACATTTTGGCTTGTCCGACGTAGCAACAGTAACTAGGGTGGTAGAACAATGAATATGAGATTTGGAAATCGGGTGGCAACATTGGTTAACACCGTTAGCCGATAGACTTAAAGGGGCTCTCGCGCGCTTGCTGGTGGCAAATCGCAATCCAATTCCATCCTCTTGATAACAGGTCAAAACAACCTAGAATTGCATTTGTCTAACAATTCAAAAAAATTTCTATTAATCTGGAGGATTATTTTGATTACTACGGGCAAATGTACATGTGTATTCACGGTTACAACCTTACTTATTTTATGTCCACGGTGGACGAATATTTAAGCGTGCGAGAGCCTGCCCCTTTAAGTCTATTGATCGCTTGTAAGTGGTACGTAGTGCAGGCACTACCTATACCTTGTCTTGTAGGACTTTCCGTCTTGGGTTTAGCAGTCGCTGGTGTTAACGGGCAATCGCTGGATGATGACATCATGATGTCATCTATTCCAATTTGTCCTGTAGCGGTAGTGTAAAGGCCTTCTATGATGACCTGGATGGAGAAAAAAAAGAACGAACTCGATTCGCATTCACTTTTCTACGACAATGGCATATCGGGTCAATTCAACTAACTGATAAAACCTGGCTTAGTATTAAACGGGACAATAGATTACAAACAGAAGTTTGTAGGTCGAGCAACTGCATGTAGGCTGTAGAAACTGCATGTTTCGACTGGAAAGATGTTGCAAGCGCGGGTATACAAATCTATGACCCTGGATTCCCAATTATAGATTATGAATGTCTGCAGAACACTAAAGGAATCACTATATTTTTCTTCAAAATTAGTAGCAATTCTAACCGACACCACAGGGAATTTCTGCAGAAACGCATCCATGGGAAAAGTTGAATTCCCAAGGCACACGCATAGGAAGTCTTCGGAATTCACATGGATAGCCACGGAGAATTCCGAACACTTCCCATTCTTCTACCATGGGAAATTCAGCGTATCCCATGGATGAGTTTCTGTGTATCCTGTGTATGTCACAAAATGTTCGCGCCAAGCCACTAAAACACTGACTTTTTATCTCGGTAAAAGAGACATTATACTTATACTTCAGTTACTCACCTGGAAGGTGCCTGATGTTCCCGTGAGAGGTACCACGCCCCTTTTCCACGAATCCCCAGCCCCTGGTGAGCTGACCAAGTGCCAGACCGGTTTTCCTATCGACGCTCCTTTACCTGCATCCCGTGTATACACAGTGATCTCAGGCCGCTCGTCCTTAACTTTTGTTTTATAGTAAAATGTCATGCACGTTGCGTCTTGGTTCAATGTCGGGCTGATTAGGCGTGCGATGTGGCCCGCGCTATCCAAGGCGCTTTGCTTCATCAGCAGATACCGCCCTGAAACAAAAACAGTCATTGTTTAGATGGCGTACAATTAGCGACAAAGGAAAAAGACAAGGCGTTAAGCAATCCTTACAAAAATTATGACCCTGAGTTTGCATTTGCGTCGGAGTCACAGTTGGGTGTATTTTGAATTTCGAGTGGTCAGGCCTAAGGTTTCTGATAAACTGCTGCCAGGCATTTTGTTTGTAAGCATTACAGTCAGGCTACGAAAACCGTGAACACCTGAAATTTCCAAACGTATAATCAAAATATGGTAGATTCCCAAATACTTGCGATAGAATTGTGCAGTATATCCATGTCACTAACCATTTCCAAATGTGTGGTCAAAATGAGGTGTGGTCCCGTTTGCTATGACTTGGGCCCAGTCAAGATCACTATCCCAGCCGTCATCGTTACGATATCCACACAGACCTGTTTCAAAGTTACAGCTTCCTGGAATATCTGGAAAAAATTACCAGGCTATAAGTCATCAACATTATGCCGTTATTTTCTCAGTAAGGAAATAACAAGCATCAAGGCTTTCAGTAACTTTGATGTAGATAAACAATGATGGCAAAGTATGGGGACATGCCAGCCAGGAGATCGTAAACATCGCAACGTGTAAACGGGCCATTGAAATTAATCGTAAAAACTGTAAATGCTTTTTGGGGAGCAGGGGGATCCTATGGCATTGTCTGATCCTTCCAGCTGATCTGACCTGTCGCGGAAGGCAAAGGATTGCTTGTCAAAACGAAACGTTTCTAGGTCCAACGCGAATTTTCGTAGTTTTGGGAAAACCCATTGACATAAGGCAAGATTTTCGGATGAGATGAAAATACGTTTTATGCTCGATTGTAATATTCTGTTTTGGAACACTTCGCGAGGCAACAAAAATAGTTGGCAAATTTCATAGCAAGAAATCAGCTTGTCGGGTCCATTGTAAAAGTGAAGATCTTCTCACTACTCGCTTTGCGCAGTCATTTGATCCAGACAACATCCGCACATGGCGTATAATTTGTCCCATCTGCAGGCGACCAAATAATCGTCATCTCCATTCCATATAAAAATATCAAAATATGCCTTGTCAATATGTTCTTCTGTGATTATCCGTTAACCAAGTTCTGTGTATTTTCTCTTTTTTTATTTCCGTTGCCTAATGAGGCATTGCTTGTAAAGGACCTCGGGCCCTGTTCTACGTCCTCCCCGGGTAAGATCCTCCAAATTGTCATAAAAAAAAATAAAAAATAGACCGAGACTCGGACAATTCTAAAGAAATCCCTCGCATGCAGACCATGACAGGGTCTCCCCACTTACGCCATGCTGGTGGACTCGCTTTAGCTGGCTTGACAACACAACTCGACGTGTTGACGTTGATATCATCCAAGGCGATGGCTCCTTGTTCCGAGACGTCGACCGTGGCTTGGAATATGATCTGGAACACAACACGCACTACAATTAACACGGCCCCTGGGCATATACACAGAGACCCATTCATAGGAAAGCTGACTTTCCCAAAGTGGCAAAAGAATGTGAAGCGTTTGGCATCCACGTGTTTGTCCATGGACTTTTTTCAACCCATGAATGGGTTTCTGTAGACATTTCCTGTGTAAGTTCAGACTTTCTACGCGTTCCTATTGGTTGAGATCTTGATCTTGAAATCTGATCTTGAGTCTTTGTTTCATCAGCCAATCAGAATACGAAGAAAACCAAACACAGACTTTGTTTTCTTGGGTCACGACTAAACGCAATCTTTTCTTGGGTCACGACTCTTCGCAATCGACTAAACGCAACTTCTGATTTGCTGGTTATTAAGATCGTTTCTTTATTTATTTACTTTTTCGACACTCGTGTGAAAACTGCTCTATCTATTGATAACTCAAATATCTCACCTCGTACTTAACGTTCTTCGTAAGATTTAATGGCACTTTCGCCTCTTGCCATCCATCCCCCTGATCCCCCTCCAATCTCCATAAAACAGTTTCGTTAGGAGAGTTGATTCTCTTAATAATCACCCAGAGAGAACTGGAGCCGATCTTGTTCATGTGGTAGAAAAATGAGAGACATTGTGCTGGGCTGACAGCTGGGCCAATAAGACGGCTTCTTGTGCCTTGATAAAACGTTAGTTTCTTTAACGTCACGTAGTATCCTGTTTACAAGAAAGGGTTTGGGTGAGATGTTTATCTAAGAAGGCAGAAATGCAGAGATGGGTGCGAGCTGCGAGCAAAGTCGATTTTTGATATACCATTTGGGGCCCTATTTTTGCACTAATGCTAGGATATGGAACCGTTTTTAAAGTTTGAAAATGGCAAAAGGTGAGCTTTCAATGGCAGGCCATCAGTTGGCATGAAAAAACATAATAAAATTTACACGGAATAACCTTTCGAGCGGATGGAATAAGATTGCAATTTCACAATTTTGATTCGTTCCGCTAGCTACTCTCTCGATAAAAGATCATCAAACATTTTGCTCCTATTCCTTTCTAAGACTAAGATGAAGCATAACAGAGGATTTGAGTTTGATCGAGGAGACAAACTTTGTCTTATTGCTCGAGCGAGCGCAGCGAGCGAGAGCAACTCTAATTTTGTACCACAGTTTGCAAATGTACGATACTCACGAGTTCACCAGTATCACTCTTTGGCAAATGTACCATACTCACGAGTTCACCAGTAACACTCTTTGATTGTCGTGCATGCGCAGTACGATTATAGTACGTGAGGGAAAATATTTTCGACTGGCTGCCGTCGGCAACATGCCACAGGATACCCGTTTGATTTATTTGGTTTCTCGACGAAGCCGTGCGTGCTCTGCGTGCTCTTTCACAACATGTTCGTGGAATTTCAGAGAATATCGGTACGTATTAACATTATGAACACTTGAGTTCTATTCTTGAAAGCTATCACAGCTTCCAAAGCATATTATTCACTGGTATGAGATCATTTTCACGCAGACTTCTAACACGATTCGCGAGCCCGATGTAACAAAGTTAATGGTTGCCATCGAACACAACTCATTTGGTTTTACTAAACGAAAATTACAAATCCGTGTTGCTAAATGAGCGGTAGTTTTCTATTATTGCTTTTCATTGACTTTTTGACACGTAATTATAAACCTGACATGGATACAAATCAGTATTGATACCAATGAGCTTAAATAAACGCAACGTTGTCAACTGAAAATACCGTGAAAACACTACATTTGAATGCTGTGATGACCTCATACTCAGGTTGATGAATCTCTTTATCAGTGATAGTATGCAGAGTGAGTTAAAGATTCAGATTAAGCTCTGCTAGAAAACTTGCTAAAGATTTCATGAATGATACAAAAGAAGAGGGGCAGTGAACCATCTACATTTCCAAACAATAATGCAATTGTTGGGAGAAAAGCTTCACATTATTGCAAATAATTACAAAACACTGTTTTGCAGCTAGCTTTTAGCTTTGAGCAAACGAAATTTGATTTTTTTCAGTGTTGCTTATATTTTTGTGAAAAAGAAATTATTGTGCAAAACTTTAAGACAGCCATATTGTAGTTCAGCCTTTTGAAAAGGAGTTTGCTGTATAAATATCGCAAATAATCAAAGCAGTGTTTCTTTTGTTTCCTCATTTTTAATAATTTTTTCTTTTCTCTAAGAAACCAGCACAACATACTCTTCAGTGTTCTTCTGCTGACTTCACATGGAAAATGATATAAACAAGACTTGAACATGTATCTATACGGGAGCCCTGTCTTCTACAGCGAGCAACAAATAAAGGGAATGATCCCATTTATTATTGTGGCAGAGAAAAAAAAAACAGTTACAGGAACCTACATGGCTATCCAATGTAATGGATATGTACAAGGTGGTGTTGTGCAATTATGAAGGGGCCAAGATATTATATTTTATGAACAATGATGAGAAACAATGTGGAAGCTTTTACAGAGTTAAAAGCACCAAGCATATACAGTGCCTGCATGTATGGGAATAATGATTTCAAAAATGAATGACTTGTCAAATAATAAATAAAAAATTGATGCTGTATTTCATGCATTAAAAGTTTAAAGCTGTTATTAATATGTAACTGGAACATGTCCAAACTGAATCAAGGAAATGGCTGCAAAGCTAGTATATTCAACCAAAACAAGAAACCAAGCTACTGCAATTGAAAAATCCTGCTTTAGAAATTATATTTCGGACCACGAACCTGATTCCTGAAACATTCATGTACATTGATATTGTGTGGTTACAGAAATTTTCCATACCCCTCCCTCCCTAAGGAAGGGATTGGGAATTCAGGAGGGGTAGGGGGTTTAATTTACCTGATCTTTTCCATACAAATACTGTATTTTCTTTGGAAATTCCAGAGGGGTGGAGGGGTCACTTTTCAACACCCTTCCGTGGAGGGGTATGGATATTTTTTGGAACCACACATTAACATGCAATTATCAACAACCCTTGTATAGTTGGACAACTCCAGCAGAAGTAAGTACGTCCAGGAGATTTTCACATGTTTATGGAAATCATTGTGCAGAAACATTGGATAATAACAATGCCAACATAGCGCACATGCATAGCTGTTCTGTCAATATTGAGTACAATAGACCTCCTCGGCTTGGGCGTAATGTTTTCCCATTTCAGATCACGTGGCATTCCCATGAGTATTCGTTCTTTGTTTTTTCTGCTACGCATCGAAGGATATATGAATATGGAAGTACCCAAACAAAGAAAGATTATTCAAATGAATTCACGAGATCTGAAATGGGCACAACATTACGCCCAAGCCGAGGAGGTCTATTCTGAACTGTTTGTGAGAACTCTAGAAACATTCCTGAAGCAGCTACAAAAACAGTTAACAGTTGATGTCATTGCAGCCTTCAGATACAAATCACAACACTAATCAATAACATTGAAAATAATTATGTATACAATTTGATAATATATTAAATTTCTTGCAAGGTTTACAACATTCAGATGACTCATTTTTTTAAACTATGAAACAAAACTCTTTCTAGAAACAGTAGCTTTTAGCTCGAGCACTTCATTATCTAAATAGATACTTCTAGTGTTATTTCACTTGCCGAGAAATATGAGAACTAATTTTCAAAGAAAATTAAATAGATTTTTTCTCCCACAATTTTCCTGTGAAAATTTCCCGTGGTCATTTTTGTTATTTTGTCATTCATTTCTCGTTACCTGTTCCCGTTGTGTGATCTGCATTGATGGGCCCGTTGCTCCTACTTTTGATCCTTTGCCATTGGATTCCTTTGTTCAACTTCCAGTTGTTGTAGGCGCACATGTTTTTCTCGAAGTTACACTTGGTCACTGCAAAATCACAAATCAAATCAAGACCGTCATCATGTGGAACTGCATGAAATGGGATATAATGTCAGACCGGATGGTCATTTGACGGGTGAAGTGTCAAAAGAGAAGGAGGAGACATCATTTGGTCGCGAAAAAAATACTGTCGAGCCGTGCGGGGAGTACGGACACAGATTGTGTACTTACATCCTGCATGCAGACAAATCACACCAGTATCCTCCCCGTGGCCACAGTTGTGGGACCCCCATGCGTTGTGCGGACATGATCCCAAGTCAGGCTCGTTTCCTTTACAATTGACGTTGTCCAACCAAATCTTCCCACGGCCTTGACCAAATTGATTTAAGCGGCGTAGTGTGTAACTCCCTGAAAGACAAAAGGTTGGACATCAAAACCAACTGCACTCCATGGCTTTCACAAATAGCTGCCCTAAGCGCTTTACAATTTTACACAGGACGTTGTCCAACCAAATCGTCCCGCGACCTAACCAACAGCATTTCCGTTTTGTGGTTCACACTCGAACGCAAGCGCCAGAAATTCGAGACGTTACGTTCCCTTGTGCATGCGTCTAGTATGTCCCCTAGAGTAATGTGTGCAGGCCTTTAGAACTGTGCTGGTTGCAAGAGTCACAGGGCTCGAAATAGCAGCCTGCCAACTGTCAGACAAAAAAACGATGAACTGCCAAAGAAATAATATGATGGCAGGCGAGATCTTCTTGACTAGTCTTGGGATGCGTTCCTCATAGAACCTTTCATGAATAGTTTCTCAAATATGACAGAGCAAAGAAACTTATGGCTGGCCAAAATTTGCACGGCTTGCAAAAGCTTGAAGAAATGGCAGGCTAAATTTGTTTTCTATTTCGAGCCCTGAGTCATAGTTCCAGTATGAAATTAATTATTTTATTTCCCGCAAATCCACAGTATCATTTTGAATATTTTAATAAAAAATTAATAAAAGAATAAATGCCATGTTTATACTATAGTCTATAAGATGCCAAATATCTTGGTTGCGATTATTACTACTCACCAGCGAATCCCAGCTGTCTGCAGACCACCGCGGAATCCTGGTGACCCCACATGTCATCGCATACCGTCCCCCACTCCCCGTTATAAAAGATTTCCACGCGCCCTTGATATCTGTCCGAACTTCCAGCTAGTCTCACAGTGCCGGGAGCTGTCAAAAAGTAACATTAAATGTCCAATATATTTGTATTCGTTGCTGACAAAGGTAAGAACATGGCGGAGTTAAGAGGAGAATACTTACGTGGTAAGGTTATCGGTACGATTGTAGGACCTGCATCAGAAAGAAAAGGTGTTGGTAATAGCATTCGAGGAATGTTTCCCTCATTACCAATTTTTTTTTTCGCGCCAAGCGCTATTAAGAACGGCACAACGACAGTCTGGCGCGCGGCTCGTTCGTGGTGCTTTAGATGCAGTTACATAATCATGTACGAAAGGAACTATTTAGGACAATCATCTTAATCAATAAACAAGAAACGTCAGTGAAACACTAGATAGGCTGCGTCGAGCATGCGAGCCGGCTCTCTGGTATTTTTTCCACCGGATATTTGACTTTTTGGGCGCGCGGGATTCCTTTGGCAAAGAAGGGATCAGGGAGATTCACAACTGTAAAACAAATGTGTGCTCTTGATGTTTACTATATTTTTCCCCAAGATGGGGTACACTTTACTTTGCTTTTCTACCCGCGACAATTCCTTAGCAGAATACTTACCATTTGAACAAGTGACACTTGCATCTTCGCCATGACTACAGTCGCTAACTCCCCAAGGCAAATGACGACACTGTAGAAGAGAAGTCTCCTGTCCGCTACAGCCGAGCTCGTCCAGCCAGATTGGACCCCCACCACGCCCATACCGTGCCCCCCTCTCTGCCTTAGCCGCTCCTGTAAACCCTAGCATACGACAGACTACTGCAGCGTCTTTATCGTCAAAGTGGTCATCACAGATCGTGCCCCAGATGTTGTTATGTAGGATCTCAACACGTCCTTTTGACGGGGAAGAGTTCCCGCGAAGTCGCATGCTTCCTTCGAGCCCTGTGAGGATGAAATAATATGATAAGATAATATCAGTGGCGGATCCGGAGGTGGTTCCAAGAACCTCCCCCCCCCCCCTCCTCCCCATCAATTGTTTTTCGGCTTCTCGAATTGGCTAGCTAAGAGCCCACAAATGCTATCGGTCGATGGTGGGCCTTCAAAGATGCGCAAAGGATCGCGAAAGTCGATAGACCTTTGATCATCCAGGCCAATAGTCTTACCTGGTCGTGGCGCGGTCGCATTTGGTTTGGCTTTTAAAGGTTGGAATCCACATTGTTGTGTTGTGACCAACATCTCCTTGATAGCAATATCTCCAGTGAAACCATTACCGCGAATACCTTCGAAAATCACCACCTAAACAAGAGAACAGCGACTCGGCGTTAGAAATCTTGTATTTGACATGAGCGGGCCAACAATATTGCATTGTTGCATTGGCTCTCACTGAGTTGGAGTGTTCTAAGAGTAAGTCGTAAAGAGAAACAAGGTCCGAGAGAAGTGAAAATCGCTCTGAACCATGTATTGGTCGTGAGGCGGGGAGGCGAATTTTTATGTGTAAGGCTGGGGCAAAAACTAGTTCAACATTTGTGAATATTTGTTGAACAACTTCTACAAGAACCTGACGAAAAACTCGGCAAATACTGGCAACGCGCAAAAAAAAAAAAATGTTGGCCTCACGTGCGTCGAGCACATTTTGCTCTAATCACGGCAGCTTATTGTATGAAATCAATCAAACCCACAGTCCATTTCGCCCATCCGAGACCGTGACCGTGAAAGGTATTGTTCAGTGTCACGCTTTTGATTACGGGCGTGACCATCTCGCTCGGTCAAATCCTTTGTACCTTCTCTCTGGTAGTATTTAGCGTGAACTTCCCCCGACTCCACGAGTTGGATCCTTGATCCCCCGTCAGAGTCCAGACCAGAGTCTCATCACCGGATTCCATGTCACGCACGTAGACGTTTAACGTTCCTATTGTCGCGCCGAACATGTTATATAGGAACCCCATACATGAAGTATTCGCCGCCAGAACAGGGCTCTTGAGTCGCGCCTTAGAGCCGACAGTTAGAGTTGAACTTGACGTTTCGATGTACATATAATAACCTGAAGAATTGAATCGAAATTAGATTAACCTAGAATCCATATACACACTGTATATTTCTATAACTGCGGAGGGACTGTCAGCGGTACAGGGCTTGAAATTAAGAAATAGTCACAGTCGCAATTTTACGCCTTGTATCAACATTAATAGGCGTAATTCATCAAAAATCTAGGCGTAAAGGAGAACACTGTAAATACTGAAAACACAGTCGTTATTTTACGCGTAAGTCTAAAAAGTTAGGCGTCAAAGGAACATTTTTAGGCGTTACGCCTGTATCGGGCGCAATTTCAAGCCCTGCGGTATTAGGGTTAGTTTTCACTAGCAACATAAGCATAAGCATAAGGATCAAACTATTTTCTTTAGTGCGGTTTTCACTACGACATAAGCGTAAGCATAAGGATCAAAGGCTTCCGTTCTTCTTATGCTTATACTTACGTCGCTTATGTATCAGTCAATTCCAGCGGTGACCATGCCCCCCCCGGGCATTTGGTCATTTCTAAAAATAAAACTGAAAATTCCCGCCCCCGGGCTAGCAAAAATGCAGAATACCCCACGGCGGGGAACACAAAAAGCGGAAAAATGCCCCACCCCCGGGACGAGAAAAAGACGGTAATTCTGCGTGACAAAGCTTCACAACGAAAACTTCAACTCCATTTATACTGTCCGAGCATTCACAATTCGTTTTTAAATGTACTTTAGTTTTCTCGTCTATGAACGAGTTCTCATTTCACTGAAAGTGAAACAAAATATAAATAAAGAAGTGACATTCCTAGGCCATTCGCGGTTGTAGCCATTTAGCTGCATCTTTCAATGCGAAATTTACCTTTATTCTATTTGCAGAGCAACTATTTCGCAGTTATGTTACTTGACTTTTTGCGAAATTGGAACTCTGTTTATAGTGTTAATTCATTTTTATGTTTTTCCACTGAGACGAAATTGCGAAATCTGTTTCTTCTCTATAGAAGACGTTAACTGTGAAATGTGCAAATGTGTCAGTCTCCAAACGTGGTGTATACGGGCCATGCTCTGCATTATATTTTATGTGGCGTTATTTTCTGTAACTGGGTTGTAGTTCGCAAAACCCGACGCGCTTGAGATGAGAAAATCAAAATTCCCCACCCCCCTCCCCCGGGGAAAAACAATTCCCGACCCCGGGGCCAGCAAAATTTTCAAAATTCCCCACCCCAGGGAAGGCACTGTTGTGCAAATGCCCCACGGTGTCCGGGGGGGGGGGGGGGGGGGCCATGGTCATCGCTGGAATTGACTGATACATTATGTCGTAGTGAAAACTAACCCTTACAGCCTACGCAGGTGAATATAGCGCAATCACCCAAGTCTACTATGAACTAGGGCGTCAGTTCCAGACGTGAACAGATCGGACAAAACAGGCTAATATATTTGCATGAAGTTCCTGATATTATGTGGAGTGTCTTCTTTGTTCCAGCGAGGGAAACAAACCACAGGACCCCCGCCTAAGCGGAACAGGTCTATACTCCCACTCGTACCTTTAGTGCTTGGACTGGGCCCAGTCCCCGCGCTATCTGTTGCTCCTTTGTGTCTCGTCCAGTCAAAATCCACCAGTCCTGGATCCTCGTTCCTGTATCCACACAATCCAGGATAGTCGAACGAGCAATTTCCATGACCGCTTGTATAGTCACCTGAAAGAAAACACCATCTTCAGAAAATGTTGTCGTTATCCGCGCGGGATGCCTGTGTGTTTTAAATCTCGTCCCAGGCCCTTCGGTCGAGAAAAAAAAAACAAGATGGCTACCAAGATACGACGTTTCTCGAGTATCTACAAGTTGAGTTTTGGTGAAATTTCCTGCCAAAAATACTTACTGACCTTTCAAATCAGACGGAGAAGGGGATTTTCTACAAGTCGACAATATTTGGCGAACTTTTCTTTATATATTGTGCGTAACCGAAGAGATTTTCTGGGCAAGAAACAGTTGTTCTTTATACAATAATTCTACTTACTCGGCAGGCAGGCGAGCCCAGCGTCTTCATCATGGCCGCAGTTATTATTCCCCCATCCAGCGTGTGAGCATTGTGAGATGTTCGCCTCTTTTCCCGTACATAGTAAATCATCCATCCAGATAGGGCCCTTCCCTTGTCCATACACGCTCGCTCTGTAATAATATAGTGCCTTTAGCCGCGTATAGTACGTCAAGAGAACACGTTACCACTGTATGCATTGCTACGCGACCTCAAATTCACTGTTGCGATTGGCGATTCTCAGCAAAGAAATTGCAATGTCAATTTTCTTGAGCCAGAAAGTTAATAATTCTAGGCCAGAAAGCTAAAGGATAGCTTACAATAATTTTAGCTGATTGGGCAATCAATGTCGACCCTCTGAAGTAGCCGAATTCAACGTTTTGGGTATGATTGACGGCTAAAATCGCCCATTGCAACAGTGAATTTTAAGGTCGCGTAGCAATGCATACAGTGGTAAAGGGGCTGTGTTGAACCCCGGTTGAACCCCAATGATTTGGAAATGTTCAGAGCTAACAAGGGCCCATTACCTAGGAGCGTAAGGAGGGGAACAATGTAGCAAACGTGTTTTTTTTACCAAACTGTAACTTACCCGACGGCATACTCGACATCTTTGTATCCCAACATCCTACAGACAACGGCAGCATCCTGTCTGTCCCATCCGTCATCACACATTGTACCCCACTTTCCTGAGTGGTACACCTCCACTCTCCCCTCGTGGGGGTGGGGCCATCTACTAGTCGGACACTCCCTTCTACAGTACCTAGCATTTTAGAGGACATTATTGTTAGCGAGGTGCAATCGCCACCTTTTGAATCCATTAGGAGTGATCTATGCAACATGTATGCCAATTTCGGTCAGGTGCACATAAATTGACACCTCAAATTGAAAATATTATGATAACTTGAGAAAATTCCCCTCCCCTCTCCCCTTAATTTCAAAACTTAACATCTTTCTGGAATTGTTCAATACTGATCAGGGAACACGTATACATGAATACATGATACATGAATTCACTCATATTTTGGTTTGAAAAACATTTTGGTGACAAAAATGCCCTTCCCCGCCCCTACACAGTGCGAATCGTTTGGCACCCATTCCAGTTCTGTTCGGAATGACCCAAAGAACATTCACTCCAAATTTGGTGCCTTTACGCGAAAGTGCACAAAATGACCTCTTTTGTCGTTGAGCAATCCTACTACATAGAGGCTCCTACATTGAGAAAGTACCAACATTTACATAGTATGTATTATCTACTCTTGTGCTTCGTATGTCCACCACTAGGTGATGGAGGTTCCTGATGATGGGCTCCCTGTGCTTCTAACCCCCACCACTAGGTGATGGAGACTCCTGATGATGGGCTCCTGTTAATGTCAATTTACCCCACCCCCTCCCCAGCTAGGTCCATGTAAAATAGTCCACTATCACTAGAGTCCTTACCGTTGTCTGAAGTGTTGTGCACTTTCGGTAGCGCAGATGACGGATAGAGGGTACAAGGCGTTATCGTCACCTCAACATCATCGATTGCGATGTCGCCAGCGTAGTCACGACCTGAGACGCCCTCGAACAGAACCTGAAATGAATTTGTTAAGATTCGAGATTCCGACTTCAGCAGCGAAACCAGGGTTAGATACCTGTACCACAAATATCCGCAAAAGATGCGCGAAGTTGTAACGAAGATAAATAATATAAAAGGGTCACAAGGGGACTAATGTGCAAAGAATATGAGAATTTGCAAGCCGCTCGTGGAGCATGCCCGTAGTGTCGGAGACTGGGCCAAGGACTCCCCAGACCTGCATGCCACATTTTAGTTGCTATGGAAACCACTGTTTGAAAACATGGGAACGAGGTTTGTCCTTTGTTTCGAGATGGTCATGTGACTCAGCCTCCCCCAGGGTCTTCTCCCGAGCTAACCGCCATTTTGAAAACGACCGAGAAGACCCTGGGAACGAGGTTGTTTTTTCTTACCTCTGTCCCTCCAGAATGCCAACAACCCCCCACCCCCTCCGATAAAAACTTAACTGTAGGTCGTTAGGAACATGCTTTACGAAGAAACAACGCCGACAAAAATTGCAATTGCGTTGAATGCAAAGGCGAATCTCGTGGTTTGGTGCATTGCGTGACACACTTTATACGAAAACACCATAAATTCAGTCGCTAAACAGAGCAACTGATAACAGGATCTTACCTTCACTGTCGCACGAGTATTTAAGGGGACTCGGGCCTGGTACCAGCGCCTTCCTTGATTCCCTTGTAGTTTCCATAGCAACGTCTTTGCCGTAGAGGAAACCATGTAAATATTGAAGGTCCCCAATTTGGAGCCAAACATGTGATAATAGAGCGAGATACACTTGGCATTTGTAAGAGATGGGCTCATGAATTGTGCGGTCTGGCCTTTATTACTGCTTGATGGTTTGGCATAGGCGAAGAACCCTGGGGAATGCAATTGACAAAGGATAGAATATAGTGCTGACGGATGGAGACGGACGGACAGACTATGAAGACCATACAGGGGCGTAGCCAGGGGGGGTTCCAGGGGTTCCGGAACCCCCCCTCTCCCGCAGCGGAACCCCCCTCGCCTCTGTTCTGGACCGACTTACTACTAAAATTGTAAATATTTAATAGACAACAAATAAAAGCTCCAATAAATGTAGCAAATTTCTTCAAACGCTAGTTTTTCCCCGAGATCAATATTTTTGGCTGGGTTTCCTGTGGCGAGAACGCAAAAAACACGTCCGATCTATGTGGAGTTTTTTATTTTTTGAATTTTGGAATCCCCCCTCTCATAAGTGCTGGCTACGCCCCTGCCATAGCATACATACCAAGTCCTGTTGTGTGATCCCCTCGCGGCCCTGAGTCCCATGACGGAACTCGTTCTTTATTTCTGATCCACTTGATGCTACCCTTCTCCCCTCCGGTATAACCACACGTATCATTCTCAAAATTGCAGCTTCCAAGGCCTGTAGAAAAATGAATAATAACTGATGGTGTATTCAGGCCATGGTAGTGTATTCAGTTGCTACGGTTGTGCTCGTTGACTTTTCCTATCGTGTCTGATAAACGGGTAAGTGTTCTGCCAGGTTGATTTACCGAGGATTTACCGATCTTGTCTTTCATCTCTTGCATAGACGACAAGACAAAGTTATCAAATCCATATTCTGACAGTTTGCCGAGTGATTTCTTTCGAAAAACACTAAAACAGAGGGAAGAATTCCCCCATTTCAGCCAGTAAAACTCTAGTAGCTGGGGAGATATAAGCTTAACTCTGATTGGCCGATAGTAATTGAAGGAAAATGAAAGCTTCGTTGTGATTGGTCCATATTTCCAACGTGATTCTTATCAAGAACTTTCCACCCCGTGACGCAGAGGTAGGAAGTGCCAACATACTCTACCGTAGCAGCGACTGAGAATAGGACTAACTTTTCAGGCTTATCTTCTGCAAAACGCAGTGAAAACAATACAATCATAGAGAAGTCATACCTCCGATAGATGTTTTGACCACAGCCTTGCTTGGAAGCACGCTACAGTTTACAGCTGACGTCACTCTCACGTCGTCAATAGCAACGTGCGCCCTCCCTGATTGACTTCTAGTAGCCTCGAAAACGACCTTCAAACAAGTCAAAGAAGGAAATATGCATAAGCTATCCAGACCGCCAGAAATTCTTTTCATACGACTCGAATAACTATATGAAAATACTCCTGCGATACGACTGGGATGACACAGACGAAGGGTCGTCCGAGTCGCATCAGTGATCGTATGAAAACAAATCATACGACTGATCCGACTGGAAAGAGCGATACGACTATATGGAAACCAGCCTTTATGACCAACGAGCTTCTTTCTGGCCTCTCTATGGGGGCTCGTTTGGGCCCCTCACCGTTCGACCCCCTTGAATCCCCTCTCCCAGGATCCCCTCTCCCAGGATCCCCTCTCCCAGGATCCCCCTCTCCCAGGATCCCCCTCTCCCAGGATCCCCTCTCCCAGGATCCCCCCTCCCAGGATCCCCCTCTCCCAGGATCCCCTCTCCCAGGATCCCCTCTCCCAGGATCCCCCTCTCCCAGGATCCCCCTCTCCCAGGATCCCCTCTCCCAGGATCCCCTCTCCCAGGATCCCCTCTCCCAGGATCACCTCTCCCAGGATCCCCCTCTCCCAGGATCCCCTCTCCCAGGATCCCCTCTCCCAGGGCCGCTCGCAGTGGCGTTTTGCACAAACGGACTAAACTTGCAAGGAACGCTGGGCAAATCAATGCAAACGACAAACGACATGATCATGCCTGTAGAAAGGACAGGGGATGAGAGGGGCATCCATGCTTTGGTTCTGCCGCCACCTTTCAATTCCGCTACCTTTCAATTTTCATCGTCGCAATCCTTACCCTATGAAATTAAAAGAGATGTGGCTACTTACAGTCGTGCCTTTGGTCTGTACAGGAACTGTAGCTCGTCGCCAACCACCGTTCTGGTTACCGGACAGATGCCAAGCCCTTTTAGATGGCCCCATCCCCCTGTAGATCACTACCGACAGGCTTCCCACCCCCTTACTGGTATACATGAAGTAGAAGAACTCGAGACAGGAGCCATTCGACAAGGGGGGACTCAACAGGCGTGCGACTCCGCCAGCGGAACTAGCAGAACTGCCCATTGCAAACATGTAGGAACCTGCAAAAAAAAAAGGTCGGTGAAGAATGCATCATCATGGAAAAGAGGGGGGGGTGGGGGGGTCACATCTGCTAAAACATGATGACTGACCTGTTCATGTTTTATTTTATATCGTGTCCATCATTTGGGAAACGAGGGAGGGTCACATCGACTGAAAATGTATGGTAGACCATTTTTGTCCATTTTTCCTTTAATGTCCACAGTATTTTCACTAGTCCAGCGGGCACACTAGCACCCCTCTCCCCCATTGTCCCCATCATTAGTACACTCACCGTGGCCAGATGTATGGTCCCCCGAGGGTCCCTCCCAGACCGCCTTCCTTGGTGGAGGCGGTCGTACTGGTGGCCATGGCCGCCAAAACGGCCGCCTCAAGAACGGGCTTCTCTTCGATCGACGGTGGGGGCTAGTCCACCTGACCCGCACCCACTGGAAGTCATCATTCATGGACTCGGTGAAGCCGCACTTGTCTTGATCAAATGTGCAGTTAAGGGCATTCACTGAAAGGAATTTGCTTGCATGTAAACAAGACTAAATACCATTCTAAAGATAAGATGTGACAAACGCCTTATCGAGAGTATATATCAGAAGATAAGTCAATTCAATTTGTTCTTCTTGGGCAGGTTTGGTACGCATTTTCAACGTCCTTTTTACCTATTAGACGATACTCTACAGAGTAAAAACCCACATGAGGATAACAGGCTGAAATTTGGCATTTAAATGGGGGAGGGGGCCGCCCCCTTTTTCGGGAAATTTCCCAAACATTTACTGTATTTGCTGAAGGAAATTTGCAATTTTTGGTCCCTATATTTTGCTTTTCGGGTCGGCATTATGGGTGTGAATACCGGGCCAACCAAACACCGGTGCCATTTCCCCTAACTCAGCTAGCGTGCTGCTACCGGTTGTTGCCTGTGTATATAATAAACAAATTTAGTCATGGAAAGTGCTTTTGTACGATATTTACGCACCTGTTTGCTTTTTACAAAATTCACTCGCTCACAAAGCCTCGTTCGTTCGTTTTGTAAAAACAAACGCGTGCGTAAATACCGTACGGCAGCACTTTTAATGAAGAAATCAATATATGAGTGACGTATTATACCTTGGTAGATGGTGAATGCCGCCAGAAAGAAGGCCACAAAATAAACGGGTGTAGACATCCTGAAATTATGAAGAAGAAAAAACATTGGAATGATGTATGGCAGATAAGGCCCGACATTTACTTTTTTCGTGTTTAGACAGCACTGGTTTTAGCGTTATAAAATAAAGCTACTAGTACTACTACTGACTATTTTCAAGGGCACGCTACTGGTCACACACGTCGCTCTCAGAAACATGCCTTGTATTCCTATGACTTCACAACTGTGAGGACGAATTATTATGAATTATCCCACTTGAAAAATGTGCTTTCTTTCTGACAAAATGATATTAAACTGGCTGGCGCGCTAAAATTTATAGTGCATTTTCAATCTGAAAAGGTACGATACGGTACACGTACTGTATCGCTAAAGCCAGTTCGACTCTTCCACCTGTACTATCTGTCTGTCATAAACACTTTCACCTACAAACTCGGAGAGTATTATTAGACACATTTTGATTGTCTAACAAATACAATTTCACTCGATTTAGAATTGGCCACTTGCTTCCATTGCCTCCCCCGGCCTCTCCCCCTTCCTTCCCAAACAATCCAGTTCAAATCGCATGGATTTTTTTTTTCCAAATCAGCAAGCCGTCCCAATAATTTAGACCACGATTGTAGCTGCTACTATGGTAGAACACTTCCAATTCCCAAGAACTCTGCTCGTGTTGTAAATCTGATACAACATGACTTAAAATTTGTACGAACCTAAATGCTTCATGGAAATGCTGTAACAAGAGCTATCTATACTGAATAATTGATTTGGACATACCTTGTCTCGCAGCGCGACTACGTTACGATTTAATTCTCCCTCCTTGCTTTCAATTCACGACCCAAGACTTTGGTGTTGAAAATTGAGTTAGGATTTGAAGACCGTAAAGAGAAAGCCTTATCAGGTTTTTTTTTTACTTGATTACTTCAATGCTTGCAGATTGCAGAGAACGGTTTTGCTGTGAAGCTTGCAGAATCAGCCTTTTATCGTCTATCTCATGTCTTCCGGTCATACTGAATTTCTGCCTGCACTAAGGTCAAGATAGATCGCCCAAAAAATTGACGTAGTATACGCGTACGCAGAAATGGCGCAAATTAGATGAGAGATTTTCAACTCGCCAATTGAGATCTCAAACTGATGCCCACAAAATCAACTCTATAGTAGAAAAAATTGGAACTGCAAATTGTTTGGACTAAGAAAGAAGTAGTTTTGAAATTCAATTTAACTTCCGCGATGTACCCGAGGGACGAATAACGCAATTCTTTACTTTTTAATCTTCCACCGACGCAATCGCGACCTTCTGCCAACGACTACGACTCGGAAGTCGACTGCGCCACCGGAAGTCTAGTTACAAGCACCACTTCGCAAAAGTAACGTATTCCCGAATATCCCGCGAGATTGCGCAAAGTATCATCTGATATTAAGCCGACGAGGGGCGCAGTCCCGAGGTGTCTAAATCAGACGATATTCTGCAAAAATCGAACTGGATAATGATTTTATTATTCAGTACGTCGATAGCACAAAAAACATCCCAGAAAATATTTACTTCTGCACACGTTTAGGACCTAACACATCAAATTTGGCTCAGATGCGTGCAATGACTGTATCGCAGGATATATGTCATAGAGCGGATTTCACATGACTGTCAAGACTTGTTATGTAATTGCGATTGCTTTGCGTTCTCATTGGCTACTCGTTTTTCTCAGCCAATCAAATTCTTTAGTAAATACAATTGTGTAATTACTTAGTAATTGGTTCGGCTTGTGATTGGCTGAGAAAAAAGCCATTTAGGAGCAAGTCGAGATTTCTCTCGATTCTGATTGGCTCGTGATTGCTCAATTGCAATTGTTTTCACGACAGTCATGTGAAAACCGCTCTATGCAGAAGACGGATATTGATGGTTAATGGATGTGCTGAATAATAAAATAGATTGTTATATAGCGAGTGCTCACTCCAACCGAGCGCGCGCTCTTATTGGCTAAATCAAGGTCACGTGGTGAAGTACAAATCAAATATTCCCCGATCAGTCAATATTTCGAAAAATTATTGACTGGTCGGGGAATATTGCTTTCGCGCGTCGCGTTTGAGAGCGGGAAAAAAGAGAAAGTTTATTGTAAACACGCGAGTCTTTTTAAAAACCTTTGCTAATTTTGATAAGTTTTTGCTAATGCAAGAAAATTGTGTTGTTTATGAGTGTTTTCCCTTTACATGATGCAGTCGCGCGCAAACTTTGTAACTTCTATTTTCATTCTTGAAATACATTTGTTTTGACTTAATAATTGCAGTATATTTTCTGCTATATAACAAAACACTTAATGACTACTCCCGCGGGAAACACCAGTTTGTTTCCCTCGAATCTCGATGTCTCGGGAAACAAAACTGATGTTTCCCTCGGGAGCAGTCATTAAGTGTATAATATTGACCTTATCACGGTTTCGACCGCCATTGACGAAGCGAAGTGCAAGCGCGCGGTATACAAAATGCTGCAATCAGCATCCTGCCAGCTCCTTCCGGTTTTCGCGGGAGACTTCCGGTATTTACCCTTGGTCTCCCAGGGAAAAATGTGAAACTTTCCATATATTTACTGTATGTCTCCCGGCTAAGTTTTTGTCATTTTTTCATACAATTAGTCCCGATTTTTGAGTTTTCGGGTTTGCAAACGCAAAAAGTAAAATCGTTGCGATTTAAGGGGAATACAAATGACACTTGCTTGCTATTTTGATACACTCTTTTTTTATAAGAACGTCTAATTTTCAGTAGACTGGGCCGTTCTTATTTTTGGAGCAGTTTGAGACTGGAAATGTTCTTTCGGATGTTCTTAAATTTCAGTGACGTCGCAACCTGAAATATGATAGATCTCATAGCAGGATATGCTTGTAGACTCAGTGCATCATATTACGCATCACATTATTTTGCTCCTATCTGAGCCTCGGGCATGTTCTTAGCATGTTCTTAAAATTTGGGTAAATTACAGGCTGAACGTTCTTATAAAAAAGGTTCTTATAAAAAAAAAGATTGTATTAAAATACACCTAATAGTCCGGCGGATTAGAGCAAATTTTCGAGGAAATTGCGCATTTTAGGCTAAAGCTCCGATTTTTTGCCAGGTGATAGTTTTCAATGTATTTTTAAATCGTAGATATGGAGGCACGCTAGAATTCTTTCGTAGCGAAAGCTAGGGAGGTTTTAGAGTGAACTATTGTTTAGCTCAATAGCAGTCATTTTGAATGCTTTGTTATTCAAATGAGGTTTAGAACTTAGCTTTGCGAACTTTCAAGTTGTTCTCTAGACTGCACAGCCAAGCAGCTCAATATTTGCTAATTCTGAACTATGGATTGGTTTGACTGACTTCGGTTGAACGTCTCCTTAGAGTTTTGGGTGATTATTAAATGTCACGACCAGTTTATTGGGAATGTTTATAATTTATATTGTAAAACAATAGCCTGACTGAGATTTGATAAAATGTTTCAAGAATGACCAACAAATTCTAAAAAAATATCAAGATAATTGGTACCATGTGTCGAATATGTAAAAAGAAGCTTGTCTCTGAAACTTTCACATGATATTTTCTACCTAGTACTGTGTTATACTCTATAAACACGGACGATAGAAGATTTCACTAAGTGCCGCAGAGCTCATGAATAACAAAGGATTCAAAGATGGCTGCCAATGGCAAAACAATGGTTCACATTAAAACTGTTCTAGCTTTCGCTACGAATAAAATTTAGCGTGCCTCCATATCTTATCTTCAATAAACTACTAAAAACTATTGACATGCAAAGTTTGGTGTCTTTAGCCAAAAGTGCGCAATTTTTACGCTAATCCGCCGGACTATAATAAGTTCAAGCTGTTTTGTGCTAGTTTCGCGTTTGGTGCCTGAGGGCCCCCGAACAGATATTTTACCGAAAATTGTCGTTCGGTGCACCCGCATTTTGCATGGCTTAAATCTACTCGTAAAAATGGCGGCGGAAACGTAACCGTGGTATGACCTATACGAGGATTGAATATGCCTGCACAAAGTCACGTCCTTCAGGCGTATTCAACCTTTGTATGCCACGCGACATGTTCGTCCGTGTTCACTTCGCATTTTATTGTGCTACCTATCTGCTAGCAGGGAATAATAAAAATTAGAAAATAACACCTATGTTGTATTGTGAATGTGCGCATTCTGATTGGTTAAAAAGCGTGTTTGTAAGAGACCTGAGAAACACGATTGTCACCCAACGCTGTCGCGCGTGTGTATGTTATTTTCTAAAAGCAATAAAAATACTTTCTGCGTGCTCTCTGGTTTCTTACAAACACTCGGGGAATGTTGGTCGAACTCATAAAACTTGAAAGACACTCGCCGACAAGTTTTGATCAATTCTCCCAACATCCCCCTCGTGTTTGTAAGAAAGCAGAGAGCACGCCGAAAGTATATTATTGTTGCAAAACTACCAAAAATTCAAGAGAATGGCGGTTGTCAATCACCACTTGAGGAAGAATATTCGAGTCCTTTACAGTTATAATTTTATCAGTTGTAGCTAAATATAGCTAAATTACAATAGGGGTCAGCGTTGTAATATACAAAATAATTATATAGGCAATATTAAATCCAACTCTAATGATAACACGAATAATATAAAATACTAAGGTGTTACTGGTATCTGTACGTTATGAAAGACTTTTAGAAAATAACACCTATTTTATATTGTGAATGTGCGCATTCTGATTGGTTAAAAGGCGTGTTTGTAAGAGACCTGAGAAACGCGATTGTCACGCAACGATTTCGCGCGTGTGTACGTTATTTTCTAAAAGCAATAAAAGTACTTTCCCGCGCTCTCTGGTTTCTTACAAATGTTGGTCGAACTGATAAAAACTTGAAAGACAAAAATCTCGCCTCCGGCTCGTGTCTTTTGATCAGTTCTCCCAACATCCCCCTTGTGTTTGTAAGAAACCAGAGAGCACGCGAAACTTAAAAATGAAAGACGCTTAGCCGGCTCTCCAGTATTTGATTTTTTTTTGGGCGCCGCGCGGGATTCCTGTGTCTTCCCTCCCCCCCCCCCCCCCCCCCCCCCCCCCCCCCCCCCCCCCGCGACACAGGAATCCCGCGCGCCCCAAAAAATCAAATATCCGAAACTAACCCACTGGGGAGAGCCGGCTAGCAGGCTAAAAGACGTTTTGTAGAGGTTATAGCATTGTCCTGTCTAATATGCAGTGCCTGAGTGAAGATCGTATCCGTAAAACACACTTGTGCACTCAAGGCCGTAGCTAGAAATTTTGTGTTTGGGGGCAAGCCTTGGTCATCCTTTGTATTAGCTGGATATCTGAATCATGTTGACACTACAAATTGGCTTCATTGGGGGGGGGGGGGGGGCTGCCCCCTCTTCCCCTCCGCTAGCTACGGCAACAAGTTGGCACGGAGTAAGAGTGTCCCTTACTCTCTGGAGATAAACTTCTTACATACTGCATCGCGACGGTCGGAGAGAGTAAGAAGTCCACAGCGCACAAGTGCATCTTCATAGGGTAGCCCAGGGAATATTGTATTCATGGCCGTTTTCTGTACACCCTCTACAAGCATGCAAAGGTAACCTGGCAGGTTTGTCCAGACAGGGGAGGTGTACTCCAGTACTGAGCGTATGAGGCTGGAGTACAACAGAACTAAATCCCCTTCCACCACACCTGACTAAGACAACGCACTGCGTACATGCGTTTGCACGATCTTTGTTTGCACGCTCTCTGTTCTGGGAAAAAAATGAAAACTTGTAGATATTTGTGCGGGTAAAAGTGTTGTTCATAACGAATTTAAGCATTTTCGAGCTTCACTCCGGGGGGTATCATCCTTGTATATGGTATACGTGTATGTGCCGTCCTCAAAAGTATGGATTTGGGCCCCCTGAGGTCTGCCGTGGGGTATCGTTTTTCGCTTGTCTGGTCTCTGATAGGATGTATTTTAGTATGGTTATCCTACAAACAAATTTTGATCAAAGTTGTGCCGCAGTTTATTTTAAAACCTTTACAGAAGAAGAAGAAGAAGAAGAAGTTTATTCTACTTATACCGTTATCGATACATGAGAATACATGCAATACATCATACAAACATTAAGAGAAAGGGAAAACTGTTGACCAAAATCATAGTAGATCATACTGGTACATTAAATCATTGATAAATTTAGCTGTCCAATTAATGATCGATTTGATCGCGATACTGCAAATCTGTGGTAAGGTATAAAAAAGGAGGATTTTCTGTCTCTGATAGGGTCAGGTTTTGGAGACCTCGGCGGCACACCCATCCCTACCCAAAAATAAGTGGGCTTAAGAATAGTGTAGGGCGATTTGTTGCACCTCTTGCTCTTGCTTGGAGCATGGAGGTGACACTGGCTTCACGGCGGTAGTCTGACATTACAAAACTAGCAGCCCTTCGTTATACTTTCTCGAGTTTTGCAATGTCTCCTGCTTCGTAGGGGTCCCACACTGTGCAACAGTAATCCAGTTGTGGTCTGACGATCGCTTTAAGCAGTTTCTTTGGTCTTTAGAGTGCAGTGTCTCAAGTGGCGCAGTAAATGGACTAGTGATCAACTTGCCTTAGTGCTGGATAGAATTAATGCGGGTACTCCAGTCCAAGGTTTCTGTCAGTTCTACTCCCAGATGTGTTTGGGAGGATGCCTGGGCCAGTGTACTCCTAACATGTCATGTGAAGACACATGCCTCACAAAACATTTGGATTTGTTAAAAGCAATGTGGCCAGAGTCCCAAAACAGAGTAGGGGTGGCGAATGGTCAAATTCGAGAACGCGAGAACGCCGTTTTCAAAATCCGAGATCGAGAATTCGATTTTTCTAAAACTGAGATCGAGAATTCAATTGCCTCTAAGTATAAATCCCTTATAGAGAGAAAATCCGAGATTCGAGAACGGCCAATGGAAAAAAATAAGAATCATGATTTCAAAATCCGAGAATTCGAGAACGCCTAAAATTTCGCGAGAAAAATGCTTTTGGAGGGACCATTCGTCACCCCTCAGAGTGAGAGATATCTATTTGAAGTTGGTGACAATCACTCTAAAAAAAGGCAGTCATCTGCGAACAAGTGCATGTGACTCAATGCTGATGCCTTTTGTAAGAGAGCAATTCGTTAATCTTTAACTGCGCTTTTTCTCAAATTGATGTTCATTGATGTTTTGTGGAATGAAATTGATAAAATGAAGACAAATCAATGACAGTGTAGTGTAGGACTAGTAATAGTGACACTCTTTTAAAAATAAAAAAATGGTTGCATATAAACAAATTACAAATAACACACAAATATAGTGATAGAGCAGTGGCGAGGGAACCAGTCTGACCAGTGCTAAGGCTTGTGTGAGGTCACCAATGATTTTATAGTGATGTCTCATTAAAGTAATTGACTTTGCTGTTTCTATATTCTGCAGTGTGGCTTGCCTTCACACGAAACGTTTGCTGTTGAGCCTTTGCATTAAATATCCGTACCCAGGGGGAGAGGACACACTTTTGTCCAGGGCGTTTTGGGCCATGGGGTATTTTACAAAATGTCCAGGGGCTAATGCGCTAAGCAGGTAAAAAAAGCTCAATTTGGAATTCATTTGCATGAGTGGTTTCAAAATTGAACAATAAGAACAGTTTGTATGATTTCCTTTTAATAATACCCATGTAAAAAATTCTAAGCCTGAGTCATTCAGGCCATTCACAAATCTGAGTACAAACTGAGCATGATGCCGCATGATATATTCCTTGAATTCTGACCAAAACCTGAGAGAATCTGAGCATGTACAAAAAACAAAGTTCCAAATATAGCTTTATGTTATGAAAACATGTTGTAAAACTATTAGTTTTTCACCTAGATTGATGAGCTTTGAAAGGTTTCCTTTTCATGTAGTCGAGTACTAGGCTTCTATCACAAAGAAAACTTATGCAGGGGGTCAATGTTAACTATAGTACTGTATTTGTGATGGAAATTTCCAAATTTGGGTCCATATATTATCACTATCCAGCCCCCCACTCCTAAGATCTGCTCCCTGCCCCTTACCAATGTGGAGATTATGGGGAAGTAGTGGGAAATTGGTTCCCAATGGGGCAGGGAATTGGAAGACTTTGGTATCCGACCAGTCCCCAGGTGGGACATGTAAGTGGAGATTATTAGTTTTGAGCCTTCTTTTCCTGTCCTTCTTTATCAGGTCATAATATGAGATTTTATAATATAGTTATGATCTAACGCATGCTCTGATTGGTCCAAATCTATGCTCTATTACACCGATAAAGCAATAGTTATCCCCTGCTATATCATAAAAGCATTAGAGCACAACGTTCTATGACTTTATTGGCAATTATAATATTAGCTACGATATAACGCATGCTCTGATTGGTCCACATCTATGCTCTATTACGCCGATAAAGTAATGGTTCTCTCCTGCTATATCATAAAAGTACTTGTGATGTTGGGAGAGACAATAGAAAAGTTTTGACTTTACAACGTTCTCGTGTCTCTCCCAACATCACGCGTGCTCTATTACGCCGATAAAGTAATGACAGTAATGGTTCTCTCCTGCTATATCATAAAAGTACTTGTGATGTTGGGAGAGGCACTAGAAACGTTTTGACTTTACAACGTTCTTGTGTCTCTCCCAACATCACGCGTGCTCTATTGCGCCGATCAAGTCATAGAAAGTTGTGATCTAATGCTTAAAAAAAGAACATAGAGAGAAGACACACTGTGATAATTGATTATGTAAATCTGTGTGATTTAGCTGGTAGCTGGTGATGTCAGCAGATGCAGCTTGTTTTGATTCATGTTTGACTCATGCATAACAAATCATGACAAATGAGGCTCTTTCTTGGTGTTGCAAGGCACCAGAGGCATAAAGACAAAAGACCGTAGAACGAAACAATAGGATGGAATACAATAGCTCCAATCAAAAATACAATACATCTTGCAACACCAAGAAAGACCCTAACAAATGACTGATAATATGCCAAATTTGAGAAACAAACATACCTTGAAATCCTTGTTGTTTTGAAAGGTGAACCGGAGCAGCCGACCTTGAATAGGTCTTGAATATTTTAGTTGATTCCATCTCATGCTGGTCTCTCGACAGCAGATACAGCAGGCAATATCGCGCTCGACAAAACCTCATTTTTCTTGAGGCAAAACATCCTTATTGTACCTACTCTTTTCAGTGTTCTAAACATATTTCTCTGTATGTTTTTGAAGCTTTAAATGATGTCTTTTCCTCTCAAAATTCAGATAAAGAAGGAAAGAATTCGGCTATTACTCAAACTCAGAGAATGCACGATGGATCCAAATCAAATCACCGCCTCATTGCACACGTGATTCACACTTCGCATTTGATTGGCTCAGAGAAAAATTTATTGTTTTTTATTAGCCAATCACAGCCCTACAATTTGAAAAAAATTGCATTTTGTTTCATTGTTTTTGTTTGCTCTCAGACAATCAGAATTGAGGACCTCAGGGTTGAGGACCTCTTTTAAAAAGACCCCCTCTCCTGGAATTTTCGTGAAACAGACCTCCTCCCCTGGAATTTCCAACCTCATAAAGGACCCCCTCCCCTGGAATTTCCATTTTTCTGGCACAATACCCCTGGAAAATCTATTTTTTGATAAAATGTCCCTGGAAAGTCACCTTTTTTACCCCTCCCCCCTGGAATTTCCAGTCTCCAGACACACCCCCTCCCGTGTAATTTCCAGAGTCCAAAACAACCCCCCTGGAAAATTTCCATAGGTCCTCAACCCCCCTGTGCGGATTAAAAATGCAATCAGCCAATGCAATTGGACAAGGACTGTTATCGTGGAAATGGGGGATAAAGTGAAAAAGGATTGAGGTAAGTAAACTGCCATGGAGACATGGATAGACACTGTATAATACATCTGAAAAGGAAATTGAATTGATAACGGCCTTATTTGCTGATGGGCAGCGGAACAGGTTTTGAAGGCTCATTAGAGAAAATGTTTTGCAAAGTGGATGGAAAAGCATGAAAATCTGCTGAGAAGTGGGGGGCTTCGCCGCCGCAGTCGTCTTGAAAATTACCCAGAAGGAAATTGGAAGGAGGTATTGATTGAAATAGCCCAGTCGAATTTTGCTCCAATGCTCACAAGACAAAAGCTTCAACTCGAGGCTCTCTCCAAGTTCTAATACATTTACATTTTTTTGTTTGTAGGCATTGAGCGTAATTCGAACCTGGGATATTGCAAAATTTCATACCGTGATTATTTTATACAAGGGTTATCAGCGATTTGTCGCTAGAAAAGAACTTTTGGATGCGCTTCATTCTCGTTAGTGTAAACCATTGCCGTATGTGTAACCATCAAAACCAGCCAATCAGCAAGCCTCCCCCGCGCTGCATCCTGGGGAGCCATGGGGCCGGTTCCTGAAAGGTTGGATAAAGTTATCCACGGATAAAAGTTATCTGTTGTATAGGTTTTGTTCAGGATTTATCCGTTGGAAAGCGTTTATCCACTGATAACTCTAAACTGGCCTTCTAGGAACCGGCCCTGTACATCAATATCAATATTTTCCACTCTTTATTTTCAATGTACAATACATTAAATAAATGTCACCATTTAAATAACAAGTCTCAGGGGAAAGGGATGTGGAACAATATCACATTACAAATAATCCGGCAAAAATTGAAAGGTTCATATTATTTACAGCGTTGCACCCTAGATTCTAGTTAGTTAATTCATTATTCTTAAATTTCTATTTACAAATTTGATTCAGACTATTTCGTTGTATTTCTTGATAAAAGGAATGCGCTAATCGTTAAGAAAAATCAACATAGGAACATTATATCATGAAAAGTCAAAAGCACCCCTTTTCTTAGAAGTATTTCAATAAAAGCAACTAGGTTATAGATTTTAGTACAGGTCTCTTCGCCCTGTTCGTCCCCGTAGAATGGCTTGCTGCCGTCTCCGACGATCTGCGACAGTCGAATTGATGTTCGGTCGCAGCAAAGGCAACGATACACTGTCGGGGGCGAGTCGGGCTCGGTTCGGAAGCCTGTTCGGATCACGTGCGTGTATTTTAGGTAAGGGGCGATTTCCTTGCAGGGACTCTCCGCTAGAAATGAAAGACAAAAAGTGATCAGAAAAGAAAGAACCCTAATGCTTTAATGGCATAACATGAGCCAAAAGAAAATAAATACATTTTAGGGGGAGGAAAATACTTTCGGTGCCATCAAAAAGTTGGAAATTACCAAAAGCAAAAACAGGGAAATGACAGTAAGCGAATTGGGAAATGGCCAGAAAAAAGGGAAATGGCCGTAAAAAGGAGGAAGTTGCCCAAAGTGACCAGGGAGGTGCGTACGTGCCTTTAAGCCAGGTAAGAACTCGCTTACTAATGTTTCGCCATGAAAACACCTCTACATTTATTTATCTTTTTAAGTTTAAAATTACGCTTAGCAACACGGCCCTAGTAGGCGAGCCTGGGTGGTAATGTAATCCTCCCAATGTGATGGCACCGGGACAACTTAAAGAAGAACGTTTTCGTCTTCATAGCAGTTAATTAATTTGTTAAGGCCCGTTGCTAACATCGTTTGTTTGAAACGTTAAATCCAATGAACATAGAATCAGTTACTATCAATGGCTTACAAGAAAAACAGATACACTCCTGACCTGACACCCTCGCCATGTCACCCACCTTATCCCTGTAGCATTAGCACCCTTGACATATGACTTGGGTAACACATAAGTATCGGACGACCATTTATGGGTATTGATAGCTTCTCGCAGGTCTGTCTTTAATCTTGTTAACTGTGAATTAAAAAAGAATGAAACCCTTTTAATACTTTTTATTAGTAAGACACAGAGTGGAAATGACCTGCAAATGACCTGCTAAATCAAGTCCCTTAAGTATCCTAATTGTGACCTCTCCCCTAGTTAATTTTGGGCCCTGATACAGCCTGCATGCAGCAGGGACTTGAGGTGTAATATATAAGGAATACTATGCATGCCAGTACCCTGGGTACCAGAGTCTCCAAGCTTCACTCGTTTACAAAACGCATATTTACTGATTGATGAGCGTAAACGAGTGAAGCTTCGAGCCTCTGGTACCCAGGGTAGCATACCAGTAAACTGTGGTAACTTTCTGTTTTTGACCCGCTGGCGACTTGATCAAAAATTGATTGCGTGATCACTTTTTATGTACCAGGTGATGTGTTGTTTGTGTAGCACCTGATCAATATTAATAAAGCGATCACAGGATCAATTTGAAGCAGCCATCAGTGGGCCGAAATAATTCCATTATGTCCTGAGCCTTAGGAAATGCTTTTGTCAAATCTGAGGACATGAACTACCCCATGACCCACATACCTCCTGTGCCTGTTTAGTATTGGTCTCCTTTTGCTGTTTGATGATAGTTTTACATTCTGACAGTGTAGGCGATCTTGGTGCTGCCTCAGTGGGCACATGTACAGCAATGGAGCTATCCTTTCTAATCGTCACCATCAACATGGACTGGTTTCCTGCCACTGACTGTTGAAGGGATGCCTGTGGAACTTTGCTTGAGACCAGTGCCTGTGGTGAACTAGATGAGGAGGGCTGGGGCAAGGCTGTGTCATTTAGTATCCCAGTCTGGGGTTTGGGTTTAGATCTGTTTGCTGATCGTGACTTTCCTGAACCTTTTCCAGATCCTGTCTTTTTAGCAGAAGAAGGGGAGTACCACTGATGTGATCTTTTTTTTCTACTTGATTCCTGTGGAAAGAACATGTTGAAATGGTTACATTTTTCTATCTTCCCACCAATGCCATAGTACAGCATAATTGTAAGGGAATCAATCCATTCAAGTAACAATGAGTCAGAAACAATTCACTGTTTATTGTATTACAATGCAGGGTCGATTGCTTTCAAGCCATTCTATCCAAAAATTGTTTGAAAGTACTCATTTCCTGGCAGATTTACCTTTTAAGAATATGCTGTTGTGCAGCCATGTTAGCTCTGGATTTTGCTGAAGCACTTCCGCTTTGTAAGTCCTTCCTTTTAGACTTTGCACTCTCTTTTAATTCTGAATAAGTAACTGCCAATAAATTAATAAACAAAGTCATAAGCATCAGAAAGAACTGACACCGAGTGACAAACGAGGGGTGGGGTGGGGGTGGGGGGCGTCACTCGCCCCATTGTCACTCGGCCAAAAAAATCCAAGATGGCGCTTGTGACTACGAACTCCGGGTTTTCGCCGATAAAACAGCCTCCAATGCCTGCTAGCAGGCTAACTGACACCAGAATTTGTCCAAAATTTCCATTTAACATAAATTAAATTGTTAGTGAGTTTCGGAATTGGGAAGAATGTTTTTTTCTCTCTTGCCAGTCAAGGACTTGAAATTGTAACATTATACACCTTTTCAACTTAGGCCTATCTTTTCAACTTAGGCACAAAATTCTCCTGTCAATGCAACACCCAGTTTTTCAGGATTGCACCTTAAATTTTTATGCTACTGTAGGGATAAAATGCTGCCCGTGATTTCTCCCTTAATTTTGCAACCTGTCGTCACACCCTTTTTTCTGATTTCCTAGCATACATAAAGTACCATAAACCTTTATTTAGCCATGCTGGCCACAACAACTGAATTTACAAACATATAAATATGACTGATTTCCATGTGGGACGTGGTAAAAGAAGTATATACAAAAGGAGCATTCAATCCTTGGCCCCTTGCTGTTCCTTCTATATATAAATGACCTTCCGAACTCTCTTAGTTTTGCAACCTCCTGTATGTATGCCAATGATACCCAAGACACCACCAAATTAATGCAAAATTTAAATTCTGACCTTGATAATATTTACAACTATCTTCTTAGCATAAGCAGAATCCACATCTTGCTCAGCACATGTCTTATTCCTGGACCAACAACTGATAAATCAATTGTGTGGTGCTAGAAAATATCCCCCCCCCCCCCCCCAGAAGGGATTCCAAATTCCAGAGGGGTGGCGGTGGGGGGACACTTTTCAACACCCTTCCGAGGGGGGAGGAGATGGATATTTTCTGGAACCACACATTGGAACATCAAATCTCCTTAATATTCTTGAGGAACGTTGGTTGTTTACATACCTTTTGGTTGATCAGCATATTTAGTGGCAGCGACATTAGTACTATTATAACTATTGGACTGTACTGGGCTTGCACCAGAAGCTGTGTAAATAATACATTATTAGCCAAATCCCACTTAGGGTCTACTGTCAATGCTTCATACTGATTGGTTAAGCTACTAGTTGGCTATAAGTTATGCATGTGCTGGTAGCTTTAAGTTATAGCCTACAAGTAGTGAAAAAAAGTGGGTTTGAAGCTTGCAACATTGAAAATGACACACTGGAAAATATATATTGGATAGAAAATTGTTCTGCTTGTTGGGCTTTGGGAAATTTCTACTTTTGTTCATTACCTCTCTATGTGGGCTCACTTAATTTTCGTCATTTTTTTGGGGTCCAAACAATTACTCATGATCGACATGTTATCGAGAAAAATAGAAGCATCTAGCAAAATCCTTTAGAAAAAAAATCAAAATCCTTTTGAAAGTTCCTAATGATGTCCTTGGCAATAAGGTTGAAGAATGAAGGACTCCACAGCAAGCACCCTTGAAGGTTTAGACATCAAACAGCAGGCAAGTTTGGGTAGTAAAATATGAAAATCATGTGCCAGCAGGATATTACAAAACTATTTAGGATTTTTCTGAAACCTATATGTGAACTACCGGTATAGTTAATCATGCGGGTATCCCAAAGAACCTGTGACCATTGTTGCTTTGCATTTTTAGGTCAATTTGCACTTCTCAGACATGCAAATTAATTTGCATAAAGTTGATACTAATTTACTAAGTGTGGTCCTATGGGATCACTGTTGAGCTGAGAATGTACCCTGTGTTTTTGTTTGAAAGCTGACCACACCACAAGCAAGTTACCACATGATAAGTACCAAGTCCAGGTTTATTGAACAATCCAAATTGCACTGGAAGGGCTGGCAAATAGATCTTCAACCAGGGACTTGCCATTGTGCAAAGTCTTGAATTTACCATTTGCCACTGCTACTGTAGCATTTCATTTAAGAGGTAGCAGGCACAAAATAATTAGCTTTTGTAAGTTGCTGTAAACGGGTTCACATGCTCACAAATTTGAAGGACTTTTGAATAATCTGGCATTAATTTTGAGGTCTTCAGGGCCATACAAAGGTAATACACAGCCATTTTTATGACATTTTTTAGTCCTTGTGTATTACAATCTTCCCTTGTGTGAATCAGACTTTACTGACAACATAACTTACTTTACTGTAGGAAATAACACAATTCACTGAAATGCCAAAGATGCAGATATGCCAAGTGAGGTCAAAAATTGTTTTTAGCATATAATCAAATAATTATATATGCAAACAAAACAGGAAAATTGAGTTAAAAGTCTCATACCTTGTGGATTAACACCTCCCGAGATCATCACAACCTTGAATTTTAATGCTGAAAAAATGATCAAATATGGAATATTAAGCTAAATAAGCAGCTATGTACTTAGGCTGCATTCATTATGTATACTACAGGGGGGGCAGAGGATTTTTTGGGGGATCTCAAAATTTAGGAACTGGAAAAGGGGGGATGTCAAGTTTTTTTCATAACATGAAGGGGGGATGCATATTTTTGTTGAGGTATTATATATATTTAAGACAAGGTTGTGCAGTTTGATAGTAAATGAAGGAAGGCTCAATTGTTGAACACCGAGTTTGAACCTCCTTCCTGAAGAAATATCACTTGCACTACTATTCTCGTGTATTCACCCTCTTTCAACTGATATGTTGAAAAAAAACTGCGCTCTTCGCGCGCATAAAGAATTATATTAAACTTAAAAGATCGTAAATGGCCTTCTTGTTTTACTACAATTCCTCGAGGTCCTCTTCAGTGGCTTTCGTCTGCCAGACAAAACGCCTTTGGACTTTTGATAAATAGTCTTGTAGCTTCATTGTCAAAATTGCGGTGCGCTTTGCGCGCACAACAGAAAACATACCAAACAATCAAATACAAAATAAATGATACTCAGCCTATGTGTAGTAAGGCTCCAATCGAGGAGCGCACCAGATCACTTGGTAGAAAGTCACTACCGACACAAAAAAGTAAAGCCACCTAGGATTTTTATTTGTATTTTTACGCTTTGTATTTTTTTTTATCATTGAGCCTTGTTCTTTATTTTTTGTAAAATTGATATAAATATAAATTGAAAAAATTGTCTCCGGGGTGATGGGGGGGGGGGACATGTTTTTTCCTTTTGACCAAGAGGGGGTATTCGTAAAAAATATGTTGTGCCTTGGGGGGATCTGAAAATTTTGCATTGTCAAAAAAATTTCCTCTGCCCCCCCCTGTAGTATACAAAATGAATGCAGCCTTAATGGGAGGATTTCATGCCAGATTTTTTTTCTGACTTTCTGGCACGTCGAGTATGACCTCGGTCGCTCAGGGGTAAGTAAGTTAATTACCAAAAGTAGCCACTTCAGAAATGACGATAACCGGAACTTTGAACAGGTTATGAATTAATTTTCCAAGCAACACTTCTTCACATATTTGCGAAATATGTGCTGAGTCGAGGGCACAATTTAACTTATTAATACCTTTGTTTTCAGCCTTTAGTCTCTCAATTTCCGTGTGTAAATTATCAAGAACTTGGGAATGTTCTTCTTGAAGAAATATCAAACTATTTTCCAAGCTCGAAATTCTTTGATTAGTCTGAAGATCTAAACCTCTGGAAGGCGCAGAAAACGATCCTCCCCAAGCCGTTCATTCGATCTTTGTCCTCCATATTTTCTCGTTCTTCCAGAGAATTGATAGGCTGTAGATGGTCACGTATGAGAGATTTAGGCTGTTTCCTTCGCTCAAAGGAACTTCGTGACCAAGAAGGAAGGTTCTGTAGTGGTGGAAGGCTGGTTGGTTGAGTACTAGGAGCTTTCGACATTGTTTGAGTCTGCATTTTCAGCCGCGGTAAAACTCTTTTGGTTCCAAATCCGCAGATCCAAGTCCTGTCAATCAACCCGCAAGAAGCCTCAAAACATTGCGGAATATCTTGACCAGAATTCGCTTAAAATTTCCATAACATTCTCCGATTGTTCCTTGATCTATTGCAAATCCCTTTCCTGTAGAGATCAATTCGACATTCACAAAAATTAGGCTGAAAAGGAGCTTTGAATAGAGGATAACTTCAAGCGAAGAATTCTTCCCGATGATCAATTGTTGTAGTGTCCAATGCGCATGACAAACATCGTTGCTTAGAAACGGTTGAGAGAATCTCACTTTCGATCAACAGACAAATCGATCATTTGCAAGTAATTAGAATCTGTTGGCACGTGAATGTTTGCGTGGATCAAGAATGTCTATTTTTTAGCTTACCGTTCATCATAGTTTATTAAAATTGTGGACGTTGGGATTGTGTCAAAATAGGATTTGAGGGAATAATTTGCATAGCCAGCGGCGCTAAAAAACATCTGCAAAGCTGGTTCAAAGGACTGCGGTCAAATCTTGGCGGGGATCGGTCACTTTGTCTTTGGAGCGGAGTTCCCCAGGCGACTCATTTGTAAAAGCTATTTAGAAATCCTTTGTGTTTGACTGTATTCAACTTGTTCATTGTTTCCAAGTTTCATTAAGCTTTGTTGTGACTACCGCAGATTGTTTAATTTTTCTATAAAAAGTTTTTAAAATATCAGAAGAAAAAAAACTGAAAAAAATTCATCGCATCCCTCGCGTTCCACATCCCTTTCCAAAGTCTCAAATAAATGCAAATGTTTAACAGGAGATTTTAAAACTAAGCGTATCTAATCTCAGATGCTGTCATTCATCAAACAAGACAGATGAGACATATTTCAAAATATTCTCAATATTTTTATTCCTGTAAAAATATTCTTCACGTTGAAGGGATTTCTCTATGTACAAAACTCACGAAAACAGTGTTTCTGTCCATTAAATATATAATATGCTCAATTCTTCCTCTCATTAAAAATCTACTGTAGATAATTACACATTTCAATGCTTTCTGTGTTTTATGTACATTGGCTTTGTAGTCAAGGTAAAAAATTCACTTTGTTTCACTTCAATGATGGGGTATTTACCAAAATAGCAGATATGAACGAAAACATACAACAATTGACAAAGCTAAGATCAAACAAAGCCAGTCAAATTTTGAACCGGTTGAATATCCCTACGTTGATGCCGGACGGAAATTTGACCGGCTAATATAGCAAAGCAGTTTTACAAATGGATTGATTACCAAGCGATCAATTTATATGAAGGATAGGGATACTAATCCTTTTTTTACAATTTACATCATACGGCGGGCTTTCAAAACATGCATACCATAGAAAATATAGATCTGGGTATTTTATTTGTTTGGAAAGTTCTGATATAAAATGTAGTTCTCTCAGAGCTATTGTAGCTATTGTTGGTCGCCTTTCTGCGGGTATCCTGTGTTTAGGTGACGATGGAGGCATCTGTAAGAAAAACACAAAAAATTGTAAGACAGATGTTGGGTTGAGGCAGGGAAGTCACTTCCCTGGTTGAGGTCAGCATTTCCAAAGCCTTTGTAGCAAGCGTTTCTATGGGGTTTCAGCGCAACAAACAAATAAAGTAAACAAGGGAAAAAATAGTTTTCGGAGCGTTCAAGACTCCATTATGTGTTTATTTTTGAAGACACCATTTACCATAAAATAGGGCAATTCCTCAACAATTCGTAATTCCGATGTTCTTTTAAATTGACAAGTTTTAACAATAACTCCCCAAAAAGACAACCCAGCATCACGATTTTGAGCAAATTTCGATCACTATTCGGGTCTTTGTACTCTCAATACATATATATACATGCTGGCTATGTGAGAAAACAGCGCACCAAAAAGGCCAACGACAACACCCAACACTGTGCGATTTTCATAATTTATTCGTAATATGATCTATATGTTATGTAATGTGACTTGACCTGTAATAGGCCATTTGCACTAACCGGGTCACGTGACCCCAACTACCTCTTAACAAGATGTTTGTCAAAATCAATTCCAGAAATACAAAGAACCAATTAATATTAGTCAGAAACCCAAGTTACAGCTTAAAATCTCTAACCTGGAGCAAATGGCAGCGAGTTGAATTTTCAAGATTTTATTCAGAATGTATGGGATTTTGGTCACGTGGCCGAGTTAGCGCAAATGGCCTATTCAGCTGTTAAGCTGCAAGAGGTTGAAATAAACAGATCATTCATTCAACCACAGAACTCATCGAGAGCGTCTAATAATCGTGTACTACTGTAGCTACAGGAGGTTCTGGTGACTCATTTGAGGGGCTTAAAACCGAAATGATGGACAATAATTTTGCATAAAACCAAAATGATGGACAATAGTTACTGAGGCACTTACTCGGCTAAAAGTCACTTTTCCAAAAGCCACCTTACATTTCCCCTCTCCCCTTCACAATGTTGGAGTCTGGGGGTTAAAAAAATTGATGGGGAGGGGGGGGGGGGGGGGGGGGAAGAGACGTGGCTGAGATTGACGAAGATTTGTCCGCCATTCAGTTAAGCTTTATCTCACTTTTGAAACACCAAATAAATAACACCAAATATCGTTCTTTTCCCTTCTTTTCCCTTCTACGCTCTAGACGTAATTTTAAAGCGGGACTGTCACGGTACGCGCATGTGCGAATTTTGATCACTTTGGTCCGGGCCGGAACGATGGCTGTGAAAGGGAGGAATTACGCTGGTAGAATCCGTTCAAATCTTGTTGTTTCGGGGTCCATCTACCCTTAATTCTTAACGGGTATTCTCTCCTGAGATCTCCTTAGTATCGTGACCAAATTTTGGAGTCGATGCAATATTGTTTGTCGTTTTAAATTGAATGAGACTCGAGCGTCATTTTCACTGATGGCTGCCCAACAAGAAAGGCCTAATCGAGGTCGTCCTTACGCCAAAATGGCTTTGGAACACAATAAAAGCAGGATCTGGATATCGAAAAGGGTCCACGAGACATGGAAATTGTTCAAGGGCTACGATATCTTCACCTCAGACAACGATTTTGCAGCTCATTTGCCTAAAAACTTACCATAATGTCGCCTCCTGACGAATGAAGTCCAAATTATGTTTTCCCTGAGGCGACGTCGCGCGGGGCGTGGGTACTTTCCCGCGAAAACGAAGTGTCCTGTGATTGGTTTATTTAACAGGGAATCCCCGTTTTGAATGATAGTTATGGAATCGGCGGTCTTTGCTCGAGCATGCGCGTACCATGACAGTCCCGCTTTAAGGCATAAAATGTAATTTTCTTATACGCAAGCGTTAGTGGCTGTAACCAGAGCGTCCCTCGCGGGGTCAGAGCGCTGCGCCTACCTGTCAGCATGAGGAGGACTGGAGATGAGTCAGGTTAGCGATGTGTTTCGACTTCAGCTTGTTGTGATCCTTCCCGCTATCCCTCAGATCCTTCATCACGATATTCTGCCGAGTAAGCCTGGCGCTAGACGCCGACGAGGATCCCGATCCACTACGCGGGCTTCCTGTGTTATTTTGCATCAGTACTGCCGCGGCCTGCTCGGCAGCAACCTGCCGCGAGTGAGGAGACTCGGCACTAGTGCTCTCTTGTGACGACAGCGAGTCCGTGCGTATTTTCAAGGATGACATTGTATTGCCCTTATTTGGAGGTGACCTGCCCACGTGATTACTAACAGTTGCCGCTACAACACGCGGCTTTCGGGTTACCTGTGGCAGCTCGGTGCTGGAGCTGGAAAGACTTCGCAAATGATTTGCGTACGACTCGCGGCTATAATAGTCCACGTCACGACCGTTAGTATAATCCACGCTTCTGCGCGGCCCGTTCCGCGAGTAATCCGTAAGCGTGTCTTGTTTGATTGCCGAGTGCGACTGAGGGGTTGAAGAATGCTTAACGTCTCCATTAGCCATCTTCTCGGGATTATGGCTTCTCGCGATTCCGCCTGTTACCACTGGCTGACGAGACCTGCTGGTGCGGTCGGTAAGCGTTGCCTTCACGACTGTTGGTCTGGAATTCTGCTTCTCTCTGCTCAAATCTGCAAGTGATGACTTGGGAGAATAAGACTGCGTTTCACTAGAGCTAGACTGGTATCCCGATCTCTCCCCGTGGTTAACCACAGTAACACTACTATCCACATGGTTTGGAACTGTTGTTTTCAAGATCGGACGAGGCGCGACATTCTGCTGGTGTTGCCGAGTCCTGAGGGAATTAATGCTCCCGGGGGTTTTGGGCGCGTCTTCTATCTTTCCAGAAGAATTCTGATGCCCCCCTTGCGCATTTCTATGCTGCTCCTTGATGTCCGAATAGCTGTCCACATCAGAGGAATCAGACAGGTGCTCCCCGGCGGCAGATTTGGGCGATGTCTCGGGTGAGGGGTCATCAATAGAGGTCACTCTTAGACCGCTAATGTCCATACTAGAAATGCTTTTCTGCGAGCTGCGTCGACTAATGTTGGCCAAAGACACGTGCGATCCTAGCGTCCTATGATGACGGGCGGAGACGTCAGTATAGTGATGAGATGGAGTCACTACGGAACTGGTGGAGTAACCCGGGCCATAATCCACATCGTCCACAGAGGAAACCCTTAGATCCCGAAGGAAGCCATCAACGATTTATAAGATCCATGATGCATTCTGGTTCCTGTACGCACATCGGCTGTACTTCGGGAGCGAAGATTCGCGCCCGAGTGAGTTCGGCGTTCCCGATTGATGACGTTCAGGTCTTCGGCGCTTTTCGTGCGCAGATCGAGTTCTGAGCCCATGGAATGCGCGACTAGAGACGAGTTTGATGCGATTGTCGAAGAAGAATGGGATTTGGGGAGAAGCTTGAAGCTTGGCTCGTCTGAATCGACAGGGTTCGTTAGATCTGTATAGAGAAACAATTAAAGCAGCTTGAAAATATGATTGATTGGGAATGATGAGATTATTTCATTTGGGCCGGCGTACCAAGCGTGGAGTTTTAGGGCAGAGAAACCTGGAAGAAAGCAACAAAAACGAGATTTTGGCCACACGAAAAATGATACGCGCGAAAAAAAAGACGGAGGAGTCCAAAATCTCGCCCGAGTTTCTCTTAAACTCCACACGAACGCTTGCTATGCTATGTAGGCTAATGGACGATTCCAGCTATAAGCGCAAGCGCAAAGCGATTTATTCAGACGTCTCCCACAACTACCAGAATGTAGCGCGCGCTTTTTTAACAGTTTGTTCGACAAATGTCCCACATCTACCGACATGCAGCGCGCGCGTGCGTTATAGCGGGAATCGTCCATTTCATTTCGAGTTTTCAACTCACCAGATAGCGCACACAGGGCTCTGACTGAACACTGAATGGCACGCCGACTGTTGAGCTTGCCCGAGCGTAGCATGACCTCCTCTTTACCCACCCCTACTAAGTCAAACCCTAGAGAGGCGAGCAACTCGTGACATCCATCCGTCCGCCAGAGCTTCAGTTTGAGCGGCACTTGCACGTTAGCGAGGTTGTTAAAGAAACACGACAGCACTTCGTTCAGCTGACGAAAAAACAAAAGTTTCGCATGAGAATTAACGTTTATTAATTTGTCAAAGAAAGAGAGTGAAGGAAATCATATTTCAATTGACGTTTCTCGTGAAACCATGTATCATGAACTATGCTTATACTTGCAAGGAAAATCATTGCTGAAATCGCATGGCAAATTACCTCAAATGACTGTAGAACGACCAGAGCGGAAATATATGCTAGTCCGAAGGTGACAAAAAAACAAGTTAACTTTTTTATATCTAGTATCGTTTCCATGACAACAAGTCGCTCGCATTTTTACAAATCAAAAAGGAATATACTTTTTTATAACTATTTTGGAGTCTTTCACATCAAGTATCATTTCCATGACAATAAGTCACTCGTATTTTTACACATGAATCAAGAAGGAATATACTTTTTTATAACTACTTATTAAAGTGTTACATGTTTTGTCACCTTTGGACTATCATATTCCTTCTTGATTTGTAAAAATGCGAATGACTTGTTGTCATAGAAATGATACTTGATGTGAAAGACTCCAAACTAGTTATAAAAAAGTATCTTGATTTGTAAAAATGTGAGTGACTTGTTGTCATGGAAACAATACTTGATGTGAAAGACTCCAAAGTAGTTATAAAAAAGTAAACTTGTTTTTTTGTCACCTTCGGACTAGCATAGAAATGAGCAAAAATGACATTTCTAACTTTGCCATATTTCAATATATAAGCTCAAGATTCCGTATACTAAGAGTTCCTATGACCAAAAGCTAAATTCCAATATGACTTTTAGATATGATTGAACAAAGTTTGCATAATTCCTGATCAAAGTACTAATTCTCCCATAAAATGACACAACCAAAGTTTAAAGCCTAATATCACAAAGACGGATCCATTAGAAAAAAGTCAACTTTTATTATTTTGTATTTATCATATAAGGAGTCTGTATGCAACAAATCAAGCTTAATTTTTGAAATTTAGTGATTTTAGCAGGTCATTTCCGCTGTCCTGTAGAACACAATGCCATATCAAGTGTTCTCAGTGTAGTTTGGTTTACCAAATTCGAACAAAAGCGACTTAATTATGATGCAATAATCATGATACATGGTTTCATAGATCAACGTTAATTGAAATAAATGTATCTGAAAGTTGTTAAAAACTGCAGGGAAGTATACCCTATTAACCGGTCTCCAGCGGAGATAATTGAATGTTTCCCTAATTTTGCCTAATCTTGTTCACTATTTTGTCGTCAAGTGTGCGTACTGACAGCGATTGGGCTTATTTTACCATAGTGAGTCTATGAATTTCTTGGCATTAAAATGGCGGCACCACATCACAGGTTTAAGGAAAATGGTTCCCAGTGCGCGCACGAAACGACGATTGAAGTGATGCACAGGGACTGCAGGGAAGCATACCCTATTAACCGGTCTCCAACGGAGATAATTGAATCCATCGCAAACAGTTTAATATTTCCCTAATTTTGCCTAATCTTTTTCACTATTTTGTTTTCAAGTATGCGTACTGACAGAGATTGGGCTTATCTTACTTCTTTCGTGAGTCTATGAATTTCTTGGCATAAAAAATGGCGGCGGCACACCACGTGATCATGGGTATAAACAAAATGGTTCCCAGGGCGCACACGAAACGACGATTGAAGTGATACGCGTTCAAATGTCTCTGACACTTAGTGTAAGAAACTTATCAACTATTTTTTTAAGCACCGAGAATGGAGTTCTGTTTTTCAGTGCGCTTTAGCCATAACAGAGAGCAATGCCTGTTTTATACGTTTATTATACTTTTACAACAAACACCATACATTACCAGTGACACGAGAGCGTTGTTGGTCGCTGCAGCATCTGCCAGCTTTGCTAACGCTTGAAGAGTAGATGGACTCAACCCTGTGAAGAAAGAACGCCAGAATCAGTAATGAAGCTCTTCACATGAATCATGAATTAAGGGGGACGTTTATTAGAACCGATTCCACGACTGTGGTAAACTAAGCGCACAGAAATACACTAATTCTGAACAAAACGAACAAAAGTAAACGCAAAGTGCAGATTACTCATGACATTCATCTGAAATCCATTCTATCTAGCAAAGTTGTTCGCATGTCTCAGTGTTATTTCGCATCACGAGAAATGGACGCGGACGCGTTACCTGACGTGATATGCTACTAGGTTGACATTAATTTGCGGTTGACTAGGGCTCTGACTGGGACTTCAGGACCAAAATCGTCGTCAAGAAGCTTTTACTGCGACCCAGAGCTTCAAATTAACTTTCGGTCCCTTTCAGTCGCTACTTTAACTCGTATTACAATAGAGCGTACAACATCAGGGTGACCGTGTTAACATTATGCCACACTGGCGACTACGCCACGGCATTGTCGCGGTACGCAATCCGGCCTGCTGTAGATACGGAATGAAATCGCGTAGTCGCGGCACGATCACGGTCGCGGTCGCGGCATAACTTGGTCGCGGAACTTTTCATACGAAATCTGCTCTATTTCATGTCAAGACAAACCTAATAGCGCGTACAGGTCGTTGCTCGCTTTGCTCAGCTTGTCAGTCACGCTCGAAGAGGACGTCGGGAAGAACACGGAATCCGGAAGTCCGTTGTGCGCTTTTTGGAACCGGAACCCAACAGTCCCGAGCAGCTCACGCCATCCGCTGACTCCTTTTACTTTGGTGTCGATACTGGCTTCCGCTGTGTACATGGAGGACCGCTGACCACGTCTAATGCGCTCGGCAGCCTTGTCAATCTGTGGGGGGAGGGAAGGGACGGAGAGAAAGGAATGACTTTGATGCAATAACAAAATTTCAGGGAAGACTGTTGAGTTAACAGTGGGATTACAAAGCCGACGAATAAAGCTACCGGGAGATAGCTAAAATTAGCTTACGTATTCCTAGCTAAGTATCTTAGAGCAAATTTCGTATGACTGTGATAAAGCTACGGTGTGTTCCATGCTCCACTGGTCATGTTAGAAAAAGGTTTACAATGCCAATGTCATTGCTCTAATTTTCAGGGTGGTCTACTTACCAGGTGCACGAGCACTTTAAGAGCTTCCCGGATGTGCTTAGGATTATTCAGCAGCAGACCATATGCGTGTCCCATAAGGGCTTCCTTATTACTCAGCGCCGTGTCTCCCCCCATGAGGACAAACCCCGCCCAGTTCGAGGGGTGCGAGAACTGCTTGGTTTTCTGCACGACGTTCATGGCTTGGCTTAGCGCATGGCTGGCGTTCTGTCCCTTCAGAAGTCCGCCGTAAAAAGCCTTCAGCAGCAACTTGCAAGCCAAGTCTGGAACAGGCCATAAAGCGACCAGCACGCACTGCGCACCGGCTGTTAGAAAAGCTCTCGTAAGTCCCACGAGCCCTTCCGAAGTGATCCGATTCCTAGACGACTGGCTGTCGTTGTGCGCCGCACCAATGACAACGATCTTGGACGAGAGTTTCAAGTCGAGGATATCAGTAGCGGTCAATAAGAAATCGGAGAGAGCCGGCGCTTCGTCGGAATCACCGAGGAACTCAAAACCACCACTTCCTGAATCCGTCGACGCGGCGATCTTGTTTTCAGAAGCTTTCGGAGATAGAATAACCGCAGCTAACTTCCACGAAACGTGAGTCGCGAAATGCACGCACTCGGCTTTCGGCAATCTTCGGACGATGTCACCCTTGGATGCCGAGCTCCCGAGCAGAGGTTTCACGTTGAACAGCTCGGCAACAATCTTCGCCTCATGTTCAGCACTTGGGTTTGAAGCCCAGTGACCGAAAGTCGAAGGAACCTTCGGGTTACCAACAACAAGGGCAGAGCTTGGATCAGCTTTGCTGGAGTCCCTTTTCTTAGCGGCTTCTTTGCTGTTGTAGAAGGCTTGTAAAGAAGGAACAGCTATGAGTCGGAAACGGCGGAAGAGTGACTCCTTCGCGAGGGTTCCCTTCAGCACTGCGAAAGGTACGAGGTAGAGATCTCCTTGAAGGACAAGCACCAGCTCGGAGCCTTCCTTCTCGTATGAAGACGTCTCGGGGAGGGCTTCCTCCATAGGCGCGACCAATAGCTCGTACAGCGCTCTCAACGGGGGCTTCCCGGACCAGCCGGGCTTCTTCCCAGTGGAGCGCACACCATTGAGCTTACTAAGGCTACTGCGCATACCTAAGACGTTATTCCTCGGTGTTGAAGTCATGCTCGGTCGACCGCCTGGTGCTGATACAATACTCATGGTGTCGTCATCTTCATCTGCTGACATGTAAGACCTCAGGGGCGAAGAACCAAAGCTGTCTCCACCTAGAGAATAACCAAGTCTCCGCCAGTCATACTTGTAGCGCGCATGAGATTTAGATGCGGTTTTACGCCCAGCGCCTCGCGCAGATGCGTGATATACGAGTCCAATAACGTAGCAGCGTGAGAATAGACGCCACTCGTGCTCTGCTCAAGGTCAACAACAGTCTCGTCCATGTCGGAATCTCCTACTAAACTGTCATGAAACTTCACGAGGCCTTCTTTGGGAGTCAGTAACCAGCTGTAGAGATGCCCAGCCGCGATGGAATAGTAGAGAACTGTCGCTCTTTGATCCTTGACGAAGCTCATTATCTGCTCCGCGGATCCTAAAGCGTTAGTCCTTGCGCCACTAAGGGCCGTCCCTGAGTTTGTACAAGACTGACGCTCCAATAACAAGTCAGTAAAATCCCTAGACCTTGCGCGCTCTGCCACGGCTAACGCGTCTTTATGCCGATCTAGTCCCACTAGCACGCGCTGTAAGAGCTGGTAGCAAGCGGATTGGAGTTCATAAAGCGACAGTTTATAGTCTCCACTCTTGATCCCCTCTTCGCGGATTCGCTCTAAAAGCTTCGCCGCAAGAAAGAGCTGCTCTTGAGACGCGTCAAGTTGTTTGTTCGCGAAGTACGACATCCCAAGTCTGTGCCGCATACGAGCTTCATCCTCCGTCTTTCCTAGCGATTCCGCGATTGATAACCCCATCTTTAGGAACGAGATCGCTTGTGAATAGTTCCCAAGGGCGTGGTGGTTCCTGCCTAGACTATTATAAGCCTGCGTCTTAGCAGCGCGGTCTCCCATTTGCGCCGCCAGATTCAAGTTCTGCTCCTGGTAAGTTATAGCCTTTTCGTGGTCGCCAAGAATTTCTTGAGTGGTCGCGAGGTTATGATAAGCACGCGCTTGCCGCTTTGGGTTGCGCAGCTCGGTAGCAATTTTAAGTTCTTCCTCGTGGTACCTCAGAGCCTTGGCGAAGTCACCCATTTTCTGGTGCACAAGCCCTAAGCCTGACAACGCCTCGATTTGATTCTCATGATCATTGCACTCTTTTCCTAGCGACAACTGATGGTCGAAGCAGGTTATAGCTTGTTCATAGTTACCAAAGTTCTTATGCAGGCTTCCTAGTTCTCCGTATGCGGCAGCTTTCGCGCGAAAGTCCGTCAACTCGTACGCAACGACGAGACGCTCCTCGAAACACACCAACGCCTGTTGTAGATTTCCCGCCGCTTTGAGTGCTAATCCGAGCCCACGGTAGGCCTTATCCTTATCGTAAGCGGACTCCGCTTGTTTGGCAGCCGCGAGGTATTTCTCATAGTTCTTCACCGCTTCGTCGTGGTCACCCAGTTGATGGTAACATTCTCCACGATTACCGTAGACGCGGCCGCTTTCCAGGAAAGCGCCAGGAAGACGCTCAAGCGTCGCTAGTTGGTGTTCAAAGTACCCTAATGCTTCGTGGTAGTCACCCGTTTTCAGCTTGCTGTTCCCAAGATTCCCACACGCATGCGCCTCAAGCTCCGTGTCATCTAACTCACTCGCCTTATTGAGCTGCTCAAAGTAACACTCATGTGCATCACTATGGCGACCGATCTCCATGTAATCAGAACCAAGATTCCCGAGCGCTTTGCACGCACCCAGCTCATCATTACTGCGCTTGCGCAGATCGAGTTCCCGCTGGTGATAATCCAGCGCTTTGCTGAGCTCTTCAGATGTCCTGTATGCGTTCCCAAGAGTCCCACATGCGTCCCCAGTCAATGATAAATCACCCAGTGACTCAGCAATCTTAAACTTTTCCTCGTACTCTTCAATAGCCAAAGTTGCGTTCCCTAAATTCATATAAATGTCCCCGATATTCCCGTGCGCTTTACACACACCCGGTTCGTCTGAAATTCCTTGTGAAATGATTAAAAACTCCCTTTGACACTCGAGCGCTCTGTCGTAGTTACCCAAAGCGCTGTACGCAAGTCCGATATTACAGTACGCGCGCGCAAGACTAGTCCTGTCGTCAAGGTCTTTCGCTAGCTTGATGTTCCGCTCGTAGTAATCAACCGCCTCGGAATGATTTCCCAGGGAATAATGCGCAAATCCGAGATTATGACAAGCTTTGCACTCGCTAACTCTGTCCGCTAACTGTCTAGAGGTGTTCAGGAATTTCTCGTAATAAGGGACAGCATTGCCGAACTCCCCGCATGAGCTATAAAAATTCCCTAAATTACTGAGCGCGACGCTCTCGTTGGATCTGTCTTTTAATTCCTGAGACACGACTAAGTGTTGTTGGTAGTGTCTTAGCGCTTTGTCGAGAGTCCCGAGTGCTTGATAAGCCACGGCTAAGTTTCCATGAGTACAGGCTTCTGAAGAAAGGTCATTTACTTCCTTAGAGATTAGTAACTCTTGTTTATGAAATTTAACGGCTTGGTCATATCGACGCAACGCACTGTAAGCGCAACCCATATTTCCATAAGCTCGCCCCTGCCCTGCGCGGTCTTCTAGTTCTTTGCATATCGCTAAGTGACTCTTGTGTAATTTGAGTGCCTGCGCGTATAGATGTTGCTGCTGGAATATAATCCCTAGATTGGACAACGCTCTGCCTTCGGTGGCGCGGTCTTTTAACCTCACCGACACCTCAAGCTGAAGTTCGTGATAACTTCGGGCTTCTTGCAGGTCGCCCTTAAAACGAAACGCATGACCCAACCCAGCGTACGCCCTCGTCTCCATAGACAAATCATTAGTCTTCTTCGCAATGTCGAGAACGAGTTTATGAAATTGAATCGCCTTGTTGAAGTCTCTCTTATAGTGGTACGCGCTACCGAGATTACTATAGGCGCGTCCCTCTTCTGTTTTATCTCCCAACTCAATCGCGCACTTCAGATGCTCTTGGTGGTAGTGAATAGCTTGGTCATACTGAGTCAACAACACATGCACTGCGCCTAAGTTCCCCAACTCGCGTCCCTCGGCTAAGCGATCACCCATCTCTTTATAAAGCTGACTCGCTTGTTTATGACTCGCCAGAGCGTTCACGTAATCATTAACAGCAACATAGACGTGACCAAGAGAGCTCAACGCCATAGCAGCGGATTTCAGGTCTTTGATCTTCATTGCAATTGCGAATTGCTGACGATAATTTTCGGACGCTTCTTGGTAAAGTCTCTGAGCATAGTACGCGCCTCCGAGATTTCTATGTGCGCGGCATTCTCCAACTTTGTCCCCTAGCGATTGAGAAGTTTCTAGGTCTTGTTCCATGTATTCCATCGCCCTAGTTATGTTGCCGACTTTCCAGTAAGCCGTGCTAAGAGCAGAGATGACAGATCCGCGCAACTTGAGTCCGCATGTGCCGATTCTTAGCGCAGCCTCGAGACACCCTATCGCCGCCTGTAGATAGTTCAGGGACAGTAGTTCTTGGCCGATTAGTGAGATCATCACAAATGGACTGCGATCGAGCTTCATTGCCTTCAAGTGATCACAAGTTGGCTCTAGGGAGGCTGAAAAAAAAAAAAAAGACGGAGAGGTGAGCAAATGATACGAAAAGACAACTTTTGCTGGCCGCCATTATGGTCTTCGATTCAAGCACAGACAGCCAACAGGTAGACATTGACTATAACCACAGACAGTCAAAAGATAGACATTGACTATCAGTCATCGAAAGGTCTTGTAAACAATACGAATTTAACACCGTGAATGAGAAGCGACAAGAAAAAATCCAGTTCTCGCGTTCCTTGTGGGTAACTGAAACACGAGCGTTTAATGGCGGACGGATTTGCATTGATTTGCGCGACTAAATTTACCAACTTTACTGACAAAACAGCTTGGGAAAGATTCGTACCACCTCACGGAAAGACCTTTGTACCGCGGTGTTCGAGAGTTGGGAAGCCATTATGTGACTAGTTAAGAAGCACATTGGAAAGATATCATTACCTTTTAGTGGAGATTTCATGGCGGCGTCAATAAGTGTGGTCAGCAGTTGCGCGCTCTTCTCATCTTGCGCAAGCGCAGTGGAGAAAGAGGCAAGGGCCTCGGCATGGCGGCCAAGACACTGGAGCGCCACGCCTTGCCGGTAATGGGCCTGGGAACAAGAAACTAAACAGTTACGAAATTAACCAGTACGCGACAGGGAGCTGGCGACAGGGCATGGTCGAAAAACTAAAAAACTAAAAAAAAAATTGCGACCTTTCTAAACAAGCTCGGTTTTTGTATTAACTATTGCAGATACAACTAGATCGGAAGTACTTTTTCCTTCAGTAGTTTTGTCGATTTAGCCACAAATCAGGTTTCCCATCTCGGTAAACATTTCAGGGTCCTATAAACTTATTTAAAATAACGCTGGCGATACAAAAATTAGCCTGGTATACCCTAATGCGAATAAAAAGAAATGAAAGCAAAGAAGCCAAAGGCACCATTTGTTGCAATTGACGCGTGGAAACTGCAAGCAGACAGAATCCTCTTCAGTTTTCGCAAACTAACAGTCAACTTCTGAAGATGCTAAGGTTATGTAACCAAAAATCGTGCTTTGCATATGTGCAAAGTTCCGGATGCGGCAGAAAAATAATTCAGTGCTCTCTAAAATCGTCATTTTCTCTTCTCTCGTCACATATAATCATTTACCATGTTCTAAAGCGCATCTTTAGCACACCAAATGCAACACTGGGGGTGGGGAGGGGGGTAATGCGATTCTGGTTATTCTGAATCAATAAAATAACAAAGGACTAGCACAACAACACATAACATCACACAGAGCTTATTAAACTAATGGCGTTTCGATCAATTTGTTGAATGAAATAAACTTCGAGGGAGAGGTCTTGTAAAGTAAGTTAAATTCATAGCTTTTGTTCCTGGGCAATTATAGGGTGAGAGCACATTCTATGGAATCGATTAACACACAAAGCAAGACTTGAATGCTGCTCAGTACCTGAACAAAATCTATAATCCAAGCGGCAGAACGATGCAAACCAGTGGTTTTGGTGGTTTTCGCGGTGTCAGTGTTCAAAGTGTGCTACCGAACTGCAGAAATGCCCACCCGAATGAGAATAACCAGGGTGGCATTCCAGTTTTGCTAAAAACATGCAATGCTTCATGAACGAAGAATCTCGAGAAACAAAACAACTTCTTCAATAATGACAGGTTTTGAAACTTTCGAAAAGCAGAGGTCAAAGTTCTTGCAGAAACAGCCAAGGGACATGAATTCGTTGAGCGGGAAATTGAATTCTTTCCTATTTTCGTGCAACCAAGCATTTATTTTTATCTGATTTTAAAGCTTTAAAGTTGAATTCCTTTGGATAAATTGGACAAGCTATAAGTGCTTTTTCAAGATTTTGTGTTTACAAAAGTGAGCATTATTTCGAAAAGGCTTTCGCACAAGGCCGAAGTTTCTTGCGGACCGAAATCTTTCTAATGCTCGTTTTTCTCGTTATCAAATCCCACAAGAGTGACAAAGCACCCGACTCTGTTATCAAGAGGTAATTTTGACAAGCTAGAGTAATAACACTTTAGAAGGAGGATGACTTCTAAACTCATAAGAATGATGGATGACGGTGTATCAAACTTTTATGGCGGGAAAGACAGCAAAAAACGAACGCTTCGGTGGTAGAAGCTAGAAAGCTTCGATATTCCAAAATCATTCTGGCATTCCTTAACAAGAAAAAAAATAAAATAGTTAACTAGTTTCCCAAACATTCAAACTATTTTTTAACTATTCTGAAACTAATCTGAAACCCAATATAATTTTGAAACTAATTTACAAAGTCGATATTCGACATCACAACTCCGCTTCAAACCTGGACGTTCAGTTGCGAAAGACAGGAGTTCCCGGCTATTATTGCCAATAAGTTAACAAAACACAGCACAATAGACGAATCTTACTGGAGCCAAAAATACTGGCCCGACAAATATACATTTTAGCACTAATTTCTGTAATTATCCCATTGCCATTGGATTAGGGTACATTGTGCAGCCATCCCGGAAAATTTTGTGGTTGTTTTGTTCAGTTGTGGGTGCAGTTGAATGGTAGAACCAAATGGGGTTGGTTCTTTTCTCCAGAAAAACAATAATTTTTAAAGATTATTATCTTACAGTTGTACGCGAAATTCTCATGTAAATCGGGCGATCGACGTTTGGCGTAATCTCGCTGGATGACTAATATTTGGAGATCAAAACCGCAAGACCATTTCAAGGCAAACAAAGTCACTTCAATGTTCCTGATTAGATATATGTGATACGCGTCTTCGTTAACTTTTGGACTATAAGTAGAACCCCAAAGAGTGCACCTATTGAGTTATTAATTAAATCTAGATGGTATATTCACCACAGGTTTTAACTTACCCAGCTATTAACCCCGAAAACATTCCCGATTGAGGCGACGGGACCTGTTTTCTTCTATTGACAACATGACGTTTCATTTTTGGCCCATGCCGGGTTTTCAAGTCAATTCCATACACGCGAAACACAGCGAGGGTTCTCTTGTTTAGGAGTTGTGGCCAAGTTCGCGCGCTGCACTGTCTCTGACACTTTCAAACAAAGGGAGACTCTTGACTGTCACATAAAGAGCCCTCCATGAGTATTGTTTGTATTTGTTTCCTCTTAGAAATTGGACTCGGAGACAGAAATCACGCCAAAATATTCGTTCATAGCGTAGTTACAGTAACACGCCAATACTCGCGTCTTTTTCTTCCCCCTTGAAGATCCGAGCTCCCGTTTCTCCAGTTTCAATATCCAACCACGAAGACCCGGCCTTCGGTTAAATAGGGATTGATCCAACACTTGAAGTAGTATTTAAGAACACGCAGGGTTATTAGAAAGTGATATGTCCGTGGGAGATTCAACTAAGTCCATCAGACTGCCAAAGTAATAACTAGAGATCCTTGAATAAAGCGGGTAGCATTTGAGTTATCACCCAAGCAAAGCCACTCTCTGAAATGCCAAAAGTAAAAGGAACGACAAAACCAAACCAAAACGTTGAAATAATGAAGTGAAACTTCGGATCGCTTTCAATAGCACTTCACTAAAGGAATACAGTTGGTGATCGAAGAAGCAAATTTAAATACGTTTGGTTTACACAAGTAAATCCGCCAGGAATGATTCTTGACAACGCGAAATGTTATAGGCTAATAGCTAGTTATGTAAACAGTGTGTGTAAATACAGTTTGTTATTAATTTCCCCAACAAAGGGGCCCTAGAATACCTTTAAACATGCTACAAGAAAGCTCATTCGTCAAGGAGGAAATACATATACTTGGATTAAGAGGTCTTAACCATAAACGGAGTTTTTTTAAACGCGCTAAGACAGAACCTGTGGCGTTCAGAACTAGTAATAAATAGTTTAAAGAGTGGCGTTTCTTTTTCAGAAAATTTAAATTATTAGCACTCTATTACGTCATAGGCAAATGTTGTCAAGAGAACAATAAATGCAGAAGATTTTAGGACAACGAAAAGTGGACAGCATAATATGAGAAACTCAAACCGCTGGTAGAAGACGAAATCGGAAAAAGTCAATATAGAAAAAAGTCGGAAAAGACAAGAATTGTTTAGAGGTGAGAGTTTTTGAACTTTCTGACCACCGCTCAAGAAGAAAATTGTGAAATATCGCAGAAAACTCGATTGAAGAATTTTCTAATAGACCTTTCAGTGCACATAATAAGTTTTTTTTTGTCTGGAGAGAGACGGAAAAGGTTAATGGAGCCTTTGACATCAAATAAAGAGGTATATTTGGAAGTACAGTTGTCATACAGTAAAAGACATAGAATTCAATTAGAGCTAATAATTACTTAGTAGACCTACATAATAGAAAGACCATGAATATTTTCTCAGTTCGGTGTCGAAAAAACCGGAATATTTTTAATATTTTGATCATCAAAATCTCGTGTGGCGTCGCACGGTTTCAGTTTGTGGGGTGTCAATGTGTTGGTCAATGTGTTACGATGGAGGAAGTATTTTTCGCAATTCATTTATACATCTAAGACAGTTGGAATTTCCAGGTTACTTCACACCCAATAGTGCAATGAAACACTTGTCATCAACAAGCAATGGATTTTTATTAAACTGATGAATAATGCAAGGCACCCTGTCAAGGGCATAACCAGCAAACTCTACAGGCCCTGCAACGCCCGTCAACCACAATTTGCCATTGGGTTACCAGACATTTTCCCCACAAACTTTCATGTAACCGAAAGATACCAGCCCTAGATTTGTACAGAGTTGCTTAAAATGTTCCCAAAGTGACCAAGTTATATTGTTCTTGATTTGTAAGAATGGTGAAAAGATGTAACAGAACGTCCCCCCAGAATGTGTTGCCCTGCCTTGCAAGGGCCATATTTTTTCACCCTGCTAATAATATGAGCGCATCTTTTTCCATCAGTAAGTTTCGCTGGGCATGCTTGTACTGTAATGGTGAGGGACTTGGCTTCGCCCCCCCTTCTAAAGATTTTCCTAAATGTTGCTCATGCTTTCTTACTTTATTACTATATTTTGATGACCTATAGGTCCATTTCTTGCATAAAGCTCCCAAGAACTTTGCATACTCCTTCAGTCTGAGATAGGTGGAATCAAATTTATAAGTATGTTTTGCTGCTAAAAATGTCTGACTGCTTATTTTTTATAAAGAGTGTAAGGATTGTGCGTGTGTTGTATTCATTTCAGTACACTAATTGCCATTTTCAGCAGTCTTTCAACATAACGGAAAATGAGAGCTGCCTCTTGTTTCTAATTTCAACACCTACCTGAAGCAGAGTTTGGTGCATTCCAAATACTTTTAATACCTTATAGACTTAATGCTGAGTCATCTATTAACAAAGGCAATAGTTGTTGAATGTTGAGTTCCCAAGCCATTTGGAAAATGATGAACTATCCTTATGAAATTGTTTTTCAGTTTAAACTTGACCCTTGTCTAGTACCATTGCCAAAGTATTTATAAACATGCCAGACTCAGGGATTCAGCATGTACTTATTTGGTGGGCCATAATTACACTTAATTGCTTGAGTTTCAAAACTGACTGGAGGTTCCTCTTAAATCATTTTGGAGGTCCCAGTATTGATGCCCTTGTCCCTAAGTTTTAGGAAATGGCAACAGATGACAGCATAAAACCTACAGCATATAAACAGGATTTGTGCAAGTTCAAGGAGATAATAATATTGGACATTTATATATCGCCATACATTTCCAATACGGGGGGGGGGGGGGGGGGGGTAGTGGAATATAGGGACCAAAAATTGCAAATTTCATTCATCAAAATACAGTAATTGTATGGGAAAATTGCCTGAAAAAGAAATCCGCCCCTGAGGAATATTAATTCACATGTACCTTGCTATTAAAAGGGGCTTCACTGGCACTGGCTTAATTGCCATTTGTTTTTTGTCTTGTGATGTAATCAAGCTATGGAACTACTGATATGCATGACACAAACAAGTTGCAAAATGTGCTGACTACAAATCAACCATATGCACTGAAAATCAGATATTTTGCCTTTTCCTCCAAGTTTTTGGTTTGAAATGGTGGGTCTGGTTTCTTTGTCATAACAGATGTTTAACAACTGACAATTTTTACTCATAGCAGAAGTGCAGGAAGGAAATGACGATAAATCAGTTTAAATGCCAGCAACAAGCATATAAACAGCCAAGATGGCTTGTTCAAGATCCTATTTTCAAAACCCCCCTTTCTGTCTAATCCTAGATTTTCCCAGGATTTTCCATAATGTTACATAGATAAGCAGTTTGGTGATTTGTTTCATTTTATCCCAGATTAACTGGGCTCTTGAGCTGATGACATTTTCAAAGCAGTTGAAACTGAGCACTCAGCTTCACTTTTCTGTAAAATACCATTAAAGTGTCAAGTAGTTGAAACTATCAATAAGCTTAGAAGACATAACAGTGATTCCAGACCAGGGAGTGAAATTGATACAGCTTACCAATTTGAGTAGGATTTTCCTGCTGGTAATTAGATCTCCATTAGTTAATTAGCTTAAGGGCTCTGTACTTAGTAGGGTCTTTTACTAGCTAGCTGGATGTTTCCTTTTCCTAGGGAATAATAATTAATCATCTTTATTTCATTCAATAAAAGCAATCAATCATAATTATAAAAACTCTAAAAATCTGTATACAAGCCCACCTACCCCACCCGTAGATTGCTAAGTTATATCTCAAACTGAGTCTGTTAATAAAGCTGTTCTTATATCGTTTGGTGTTCACTCTCGGCAGAATGCATGAAGCATTTCTCAGCCTTCTTAAACTCTTCTTAACACTAGGTAGAAGGGGATTTAATGGGTGTTTGTTGTGCAAAATATTCCTGAACAATTTATGATCTGTATTTTCTAGAACTTTGTTGAAATTAAAAGTTTTACATCATTTTAGTTGTGGTTTCTCCTTGCTTGCAGAACTGTGATATTCGGTACAAATCTTTAAGTGTTGTGGTCAGTGCGATCTGATTCGTTGTACAAAAGTTCACGTTCTGATTCTAAAACAAGGTGATCTTGTGTTCAAAAGTTCTGATTTGACCATTCTATACCTCTATTAATTGTCTATCAAGCACAAAAGAGGGCTTGAGCCACAAGTTTGAATAATCCTTTTATATCCATTTTATACTTAACCATTATCCTACGAGATTACGCAGAATATCATCTGATGCTTAGCCGACGAGGGACGCAGTCCCAAGTTGGCTAAATCAGACAATATTCTGCAAAAATTGAGCAGGATAATGGTTTTATTATTCAGCACATCGATATCACAAAAAATCCCAAAATGATTTACTTTTGCATATCAAATACAAGCTCAACACATTATATTTCCCTCAGATGGTGGATATCGCAGGATATCTGTCATGTACAGAAGACAGCTATTGGCGTTCCAATGACCATATTGGGCAGTGCATCGATTTGCTGAATAATAATTAACACTTATTGGATGAGGTTGAGCATGATAGTGAGATTTGGCAACGCCGAGGTTTGTGTTATCTGCCGAAGCGAAGCTGAAGCGGATAACACTAACTCGAGGCGTTGACAAATCTCACTATCATGCGAAAAACGAATTCAATAATTGTTTATTATTCAGCAACCAAGAATTCTTACCTAGCTAAACGAAGTCAACAATGAGGCCGTGCACGGCGACACGGTTTTTCAACTTCATCTTACGTCCATTGGTATTTTCCTTTTTGTGCTCAATTCAGATAGCCATAGTTGATGTTTAGATATCCTGAGCAATTATCTCTTGGCAAAAATCATAACAGATTCAACGAGAATATTCGCAAAACCGGCTTTCAATTCGGAAATGAAAACCAAGATGGCGGCCAAACCTATTGGCTTGCGTTATGACATCATTAGAGTGCATCAATCCTAATGTCTGTAGTATGACGTCAGGCACTGCGCGCCAACACGGTTTCGCTGCATACTCTTAGCCAATCAGAACCGAGATAGTGGCATAGCTGAATAATAATAACAATTAGTCACCTCAGGCTCCATAAATATCAGCGAATAGTCACCAAGATAAAGTCGATGTGACTATTCACCGATATCTACAGAGACTGAGGCGACTAACTGTTTTAGTACTCAAGTGACTCTAAGATTTTCTATAAAAAATTTGCATTGATTGGTATATTTCTTAGTTTCTCTTAATAAAGTGTGCATGTGATCCCCAATGCTTTCAATGTTTTATTAACCTATAGGTGAATATAGCAAAATATGATGAACGTCTCAAGCAATCAGCATGTGGAATCGCTTGAGTAATTATACTAATATGTAATATTATATCAAACATGAAAGAGCATACAGTTTCATCAGGATTTCCATACACTGAGAAGTGGTTTGAAAAAACAAGGCAAAACCAAGTTTTTTTTATCCAACTTTGAGCTGTTTGGACATCCAGATGAAAGGGGAGTGTTTGATAAAGCTTCTCAAATGAATCATGTAATGTCAAGAAAAGAAGATATAAAATCTCAAAATCTATGCAAATTACGATAGTTCTACCTACTCTTCCCAGTAGACCATTACACCTCTTTTTTCAGCCTGCCGACAGCTGTCTCAAATTCATCATGTGATCACCTTTTTATGTACCACGTGATGGGTTACTTATGTACCACGGGATCAACATTTTGGGCGGAGACTTTGTTGGAAAGCAGCAAAATGTGGCAGACCAAACTCTCAAAGCTTACGCCCACAAACATTGATCACGTGGTACATAAGCAACTCATCACGTGGTACAAAAAAGGTGATCATGCAGTCAAATGAAGACAGCCATCAGCGAGCTGAAAAATCGAAAGGTGTAACAGTCTACTGGGAAGAGTAGTATCACCTTCACGCTTATGATTTTCTTTGTTTAAAAATAACATATCATTATTATTATTCTTTGTTTAAGATTGATGAATTATTAATGAGCTTGAAAACTAGATTTGAAGCAATCTGATGACTCAATAAAATGCTTATTTATACCTCCTTTTGAGTTAGACTGCTTTGCATGCTGTAGTACAGGGTATTATATCCTTTCAATTAAAATCTAACCTTTTCTCTGTTTAATAACTGTTTAATAAATGTCACTTCAAATTGAGTCACTATGGGCAAATGGTTATTTTGAAAATATTTTTCTTCATCTGGCTTGCTAGAAATAACAAAGGTAGTAACTGTTATCATAAAATAAACTGAACATCAATTAAAAGTATTAATACGAGCACTTGAAATAGAAGAGGCACACTGCCAGTGCTCTCTTCCTGTGAAGACATGTCCAAAAAAACTTTTCAAAACTTGCAAGCTCACCAATTTGGTTTCTGACAAAGTGATATCTTGAATTAGTAATGATACCAAATCATAGCCCGAATTTCAGCTGTCTTTTCTTCCTACACTCCAACCCAAATCAGTGAATAGTCATTTTCGCATGCTCTGATTGGTTCCTGAAATAGCTGATATCCAACACTATTTTACTGTTTTTGAGAAAACTCTCAAGGACGTTGCTCTGCATTTTGAATCTTTTAATCTACAATTTTTTATTCTAATGATTTGGTATATACTAAAACAATTATTCCCCTTAGAGTTGCTGCCTAGTGGTGGGTATATATATTGATGCTTTGCATCTTGGTATATATCCGTCATTCCTAAATGGAGGAATGCTCACCATGAATAATTTAACGATATTTTTGACAATATTACTTCAAATTGACCTAAAAACATTCAAAATATCTGAACTATCAAGACTACTAGTCAGGATAAGGGTTAACACATCGTTCTAGTATATTTTTATAGTATATGCCTCGTTCTATTAAAGTTTAATATTATTAAGGTACGTAATCAATAAAACGAGCTGTCCGAACCAGCGAATTCACTGGTAGCGTAGTGGTTAGGGTTGGGGTATAGAGACTGGAAAGTTACAGGTTCGAACCCTGATGATTTTCATAATTCTTTTTTCACTTCTGTAGGTGAGCGCTTGTTTAGAAAAAAATTCTAAGTGCCAGTGAGCATTCCTCGATTTAGGCGTGTGTGTATATATCCACCACTATCAAGGGTGGATCTAGGGGGGTGATTAGGGTGGCTAGCCACCCCCTTGTTCTCATATTTATTGTAAAAACCTTAAGATTAGCCACCCCCTTGGTCTGAACACTGTAGTATAACCTTTGTACTAGCCACCCCCTTAGTCTGAACTCTGTAGTATATCCTTTGTACTAGCCACCCCCTTAGTCTGAACTCTGTAGTATATCCTTTGTACTAGCCACCCCCTTGGTCTGAACTCTGTAGTATAACCATTGTACTAGCCACCCCCTTGGTCTGAACTCTGTAGTATAACCTTTGTACTAGCCACCCCCCTTCTTAAAGGTCTGCATCCACCACTGACTATTCTAACTAGTTTGCCACAGTTCGGTCAGAAAAGGAAAGGAAAAATCTTAAAGATATTCAAGGATGTATTACCCGTAAACTGAGAGCAGACAAAGCCTCAAGACAGTGGAAAGGTATAAGGACCTGCATATACAGATACTTGATCTAGTCCTTTGAGTTAATAATAAAGTCAACATGTAGCTACCACAATAACAATTTATGTTTTGATTTTCAATGGGTTCCCCTAGAGAAAATGCCACAATTTTTAAAGTACTTTGTTTAGAAAATAATTGCTTCTCTTCAGGTGATGACTACAAAATAATTAAAAAATCAATCATTAGTCTGAGATAAATTGACACCCATGGCTAAACCACAGTTATGTGAAAAAATCTAACAGAACATGTGCAGGGAGTAAAGTTAGTCTTATAGCAATAAACAGCAGTCTTGGAATAATTAACTCTATGGTGAGTGACCAATTCTGGCAATATAACAATAATAGAAATATTAAAGTTTAAAAGAATGTATATGTTTCCTTAAATTGCTGGGTATCCAGGTTCTGTTAGTATTTGCCTTATAATTTGTTAGCTGGTAGTCAGCATTTTGTTCATTGCACGAAAGATAAACCTTGTACAAAGTTGTAAAACATATGTTAAAGAAATAACAAGTTTTGTTAGTCTAATAAATCATATTACTTAAGATGCTGTAACTACATCATGAAAAGCCACTCTTTGTGTATTAAAATGAAGTGTTTTGACATTTGTGGAATAGTAAAACTGCATGAAAGATGGAACCATAGGGACTGCCATTGATTGCCATATAATTGAAGTGGACTGAACCCTCTGATGAAATCTCTACAACACTTCTGGAAAATCAATTAAAAGATACTTGAATGGGAACCATATAACTTTCTCAGACATGAATCTCAAAGCATGCAACCTCTCCATGCAGAGTTGAAATCAAATCTATGTTATACATAATACACCCCTTTTACCCTACAGGTCTGAATTCTTTGTCTAATGGAATGTTTTGAATAGGAAATGGAACAGTTCTCTGAGCACTCAAATGGATTCCCTGAGCATCACATGGGCTTCCCAGATTTCTGCAACATGTTTCATCAATGTGATTGTTATCCTAGGAGTATTGAAAGTATTTGGGCGCTTATCTGGGTATTAAAGAATGTAGCAAAACCTCAAAATGTTGCATAATTACTTTCCTAAGGAACTGCTAAAAATAGGGATCCTATAAGTATATTTTTTAAGTGCTCTTAAAGTGATCTTAGAAGTTACTAATTTGAAAGATTAGTAGTTAAGAAGTCGCTGTTTTTACATAAAAGAATCACTGCGTGTATAAATAAACCACGGGGAAACAAATAAACGCTTTAGAGCAGTTTGCCTCAAGGGCGCTATGATAATTGATGTATCCGTGAATTTGCTCATTAAGACAATTTCGAGAGTGTTGTAACTAACATGTGAATTACAGCACACAAAAACACACAAAGTTAACTTGGTATACAAAGCTAATAACACATGCTTAACAAGTATGCTTGGCCATTTCACAGGGGGAATTCGTTAAGCATTGTCAGTTTTAATTTCCTGCCGAGTTTTTCACAGTGGCGCTTAAATATGCAACAGCCTTCCGTCAATAAACTAGAGCAAAGTTAGTTTATTTGTTAAACAAATAACTGTAAGGCAGAAAGACGCCTTTCCGAGTTACAATTTCGCACTGAACTAATCCGAAGTTCAAATTAAGTGCGAAATCCGGAAATTTGTAAACCTTCTTGCTGAATCAATAGACCTGTTTTCGAGATTGCAAAGTGATGCTTTCTTGAAAGATTTGACTATTTCTATTGTGGAATCAAAGAATTGAATCTCGATCACACTATGGGAGGTCAACAGTAGATAAACTTGCATTACGGAAATCTGTCCCTAATTGGAGGTGTTTGCATTGTAGATGTGCGAGCCTCTGTGCGAAAGATGCATTAGCGATCAAACACACTCAGCAAGACTTTTTATTTGTTTATGGTCCAGTGGTTCGACTACGAAATTCCGGAACCCGTAACAACAGATCGTCCAGCGAAGAATGTGATTTACTAGGTAGCCAAGGAATCTATTTAACCCGACTTAGTTCTGTTTTAATTCTTTTAGTTAGTAAGCAAAAGAATGAAGCTTTTAGAAAGCCAGAGTTTATGTGGATAAAGAACGTCACTTCTTCGTGATTCAATTTGTGATGTCCCGCCAGGAAACACTTCAGAAAACCATTCCACACTCTCAACAGAAATATTATACTCAAATCGTTTAAAAGGGCTCGTGAAAATAAGAGAAGTGACAGAAAACAAGTACTAACACTTAATGAAAGTCGGCAAATTGCTGTACAACGTACAGCGGTACGCTCGATCATCACACGACAACTAATATTCCAAATTAGCATATCTAATTCTTAACGTAAATTCACTTACTTTGGGCCAGAGGGGTTGTATTTCTGCAGCTTTTTGCCCATCTTCGAGGGCTTGCTCATACTGGTGAATTCTTATACACGCAGCTGATCTATTCCCATACAAGACATGGTTGTTGGGATCTAGTTTAATGGCTTCTGTGTATAGTTTTACTGCTTGGTCAAAATCCCCTCGGCAGCAGGCATCACCAGCCAACTTTGCTTTCAGTGAACCCGACTGCAACGCTTCGGCTGTCAAATCAACCTGTATCATTTATGAAACAAAAATATAAACATCTTGCATGTTTTGCGAGTTTCTATTAACACTTGTAGGTTCATTATTTTAAGGATAAGTTCTCCTTTCGTTAGTAAATGCAGCGATTTGTGTGACCTTCTCGAGAACATCCCAGCTATTGGTTTACCGATTGCATAGCAAAACTTCGAGTTGTGAGGCACTCCGATTCGGGGTATAGTATTACGCCAGGGACGAAAATCTAATCTTTAAAGTTTCAGATGGAAAGAAAGATTACTTGAGTAAGGTACTCAAATATTTAAAGCGACTCTATTGAGTTTCATTGGCCAGATCCGTGAAAATACAATCGACAAACTGCTAGCAAGTGAGTAATAATCAGTTCGTTATGGAAATGAACACGGTGTATACACAAAGACGCTCGGTGTCGAATTGCCTGCAAAAACTTACCTTTTGTTCGAAGGTATTAGAATATTCAGCCATCTAGCCCGCTTGCAAGCAAGGCAAAGATTTTCTCTCGTGTTTCTGGTAGTTTTCTCGCCGCATTCGAGTCGAACTGCGGTGCAAAACAAGCTCCATCATGCGACTACATAGCTACGACGTGACTTGTCAACCATGTTGGAAAATACTTTGTATCAAACTCGACCCAGCCTCTTCGTGTGACGTCATGCGAAATGGACACCTTTGTCCCGCGCTTCCCAGACGGGACGGTTTTTTGAAGCGGCCCCAAAAAAGTTGCATGTGGAATTTTTTTCTTAATTTGCCAAAGATTAGTGTCCTTTTTATCTGCCGAAGAATGATTCCAAGTCTCCCCGGGATTCCGAAATACTGAATCGTCATATGGAAGCCAAATGTGCTTGAAACAATAGTTTCTTAAAATGGTAAATTTTTGGCTAATGGCAGAAGGCTGGATTCGTGATTTAGTTCAAAATCTCATTTGCGAAATGACTGTTGTCCAGAAGCTAAATGAGTTTAACTCATATTGCTATATTTTCAGAAACGCATAATAAAGAAGAAGGCAAGAAGTTATTGTTCGTGTTGGAGTCGCGTTTTGTGGGTTGTTTTTGGTGGCATACCGAAGCCAGTCCAGCCAGTCATAAATCCATCAGTAATCATATTTGTGGGCCGGCAAAGAAAATACGAAATAAATTGGATCTATTCACAAGCCGTCTAAGCTTAGTTAAGCTTCGGGCAGGGTCGCAAAGAGAACAATTAGTTACTACAGACATTAAAGTATAAGCTAGTATATTTGTTGTGAAGGGATTTGGGTGGTCAAAAGCTTCACTTTAGGGTCGCGCGCATATGGTTTTCCGGCATTGCGCTAAAAGATTTAGGAAGGGCTATCGCTGTTGTAGGGTACGCGCTACGACGACGCTCGTATTTATGTTTTAACCAAGGTCAATGAGCAGTTCTAGCGCTGAAGTTTTTGAGCACATACTTGAATACCGCCAAACCATTAAACCTGCAGCACACTTTCTCAACGCCGCCTACTGACCGACGGGCGCGATCCAAGCCAGCATGTTGATTTGGTAAGGGATACATCAGTATTATCTCGTGAATCTCCGATTTTGTCACTCACAATTCTGCTCAAGACGCATATGTAAGTAGACTGAATTTCAACCGTCCATTTCTTGCACCTTGTCTGGGAGTGTTGTATATTTTTAGCGAGCCAGCCCTCTTCCTTCGCATTCTTGGCCATGTTCAGAAGTTGCGCGCGCCATTTTATCAGGCCCTGCAACTGTCTGGTAATTCAGGCACGTAGCAGTTGTGGACCGGCATGCGTGTTCCTCAAAATGAAACAGTGATAAGTTTTGACAGTATTTAGCGCTCGGAGCCGAGAAAAAAACATTTAAAAACTGGCACGGTGAGAAATTGTTCAAGGCCGCCTTTTCGTCCGTGCCGAGTCAGGCAACTTTGTTTTTCGTATCTTCTCATTTGTGTCAGCAGGTCAGAACAAAAACAACGGTACGTTTGGTAAAGGCACCGCGATGAGCTTTTACCCTGCGAGCAGAGATTTTCGGTTATGAAAATCGGAGGCCGAAAGAAATGAAATTTTGAAATTTTGGCTCGAGAGCGCCGGAAATACGGTACTGTACTTTCCTGAATAAGAAAAAAATATGAATAGGGCACTAAGACGTGTGCTGCGAGGTATTTTTTACTGTTTCCATTACTTTGTTAGCTCTTTACCAATCCCCCGGTCTGGACGATTTCATTTTGGGAATGTCAGTTGTAATGCAGGAGCGGATCCAAGGATCTCCAGAAAGAGGGGGCCCAAAGTGAGAATAATGGAGGCCAAAGTTGGAAACTTGCCCCATCAAATACAGGGGTGTTTACCATTATTCCAAAAATCCCGGGCCCCCCGGGGTTGGACGTTAATGGTACAGTCAACTTTCGGGGCCCCCGCTTGGGGCCCCCAGCCGAAAAATCTGGGATTTCTAAAAATGTTGTCCTTCCATCCCAGGCGGGACGAGCCCGAGTGGGATGGTTTGTACAATTTGCGAAAATAGAATAAAACCCCTAGATTGTAGTCCTTTTTTGCACGCGTTCATTTTCCTTCGCTATTTCGGTATCATGGCGTCTGACCTTTTTGCCGCCTACCAATGCAAATGTAGGATCATCCCGGATTTTTTTGCATATGGTAACACGCCAGTAAATGTAATATGTGGGAAAATCTATCGAAAAAGGGGGGCCCTGGCCCCCATCCGCCCATATAATGTATGTGTGTGCGAAGAGCTGCAATACATGTATGGACTGTTGAGGCCACATTTGTAATAACCTGCCACATTTGTAATAACTGCCACATTTGTAATAACATTGTGCCACATTTGTAATAACTGCCACATTTGTAATAACATTGTGCCACATTTGTAATAAGTGTCACATTTGTAATAACTTCATAACTAGGTGGAAAGTAAGGGGGAGGTACATTACGTCATCGATGACGTCATCAAAAATAAAAAAATCATATCTCGTGAAGGAAAGATACCAAGACAACCAAACTTGGACATAACTGTAAAGGTGAGTAGAGAGTCGCAACAAAATGATCATGTGATGTGACGTCATCGATGACGTCATCAAAACTAGAAAATTCGATATCTCAAGAAAATATATCGCTAGGTGACCAAACTTGGGAAAAGCTATCTTTGAGGCAAGGAGGTACACCACCAAGTCACGTGGCATGACGCCATCTATGACGTCATCAAAACAAAAAACTCAATAATGCGATGGCAACATTGCCAGGTGACCATACTTGTGTTAAGTTGTTTTGGAGGCAAGGGGGTGCACTGCCAAGATCACGTGGCATTACGTCATCAAATGTAGAAAAGTTGATACATCGATGACAATAATGTATTGATTCGAGCTCCACTTTTAGATAGTGCCTCAATCTATATATTATCTTTGTGTAAACGAAAAACACTCTACGATTACACATTACACTACACAGACTCTACAGTTCATTTAGTGCTGTCCTGGCAATATGTTGCTCGCCAAACTGCACCGAATGTATTTGGCTAGTTGTTTGATTGAGTTTTTGCCGAACGTTCGGCTAGATACGTCAGGTTTGTGAAAATGTATCATTTTCAGGGGCGTAGCCGGGGGGGCATAGGTCCCCCCCCCCTTTCTCTGGATATTTTCCCATACACATTTACTGTATTTGCTGGAAGAAATTTTCGTCCTATATTCTCAGTATCCTCCACCCCTTCCCCCCCCCCCCCCCCCCCAACCAATTCTGAGCAACTTTCAATTCTGAGCAAAGTTTTCGATTTTACGGTTATTTCCGATCAAATTTTTACAAAAATGGCAATTTGTGATACATTTTGCCATTTCAAATCAAACACAGAACGAAAAATCTTGCTAAAAGCACTTTTTCACCTTGGGCGCTCTGTGGTGTGTCGATAAATGGGTACACCACATCTCGTTGGGTATCCTGTGTTAATATAGAACAGCTTCCAAATTGGCGGAAGCCCAATCTTGTTCCCAGAAACTCTCGGAAAAGGCAGCCGAAGCCATAAAAGAAAGCAAAACACCCTATTCAAATTGCTAGAGAAAATGGGGCAGCGATGACGGAACCTGGAAGGCCATCAAAAAGGACTTAAAGGACTTCTTGAAGAGCCTCAGGGAGCCTCTTATTTGTTTGAGTTTTCTTTCAAAAATAGTAGCAGCTATTATTGTATGAGTTTTATGGTGCTGCTGAGTTGAGAAACCTGATTCTTTATCATTTTTCAATAAATCAGGCGACAAGTGTGAAAGACATGTTTTTTTTTGGGGGAGCAATTCAACTTTTGATGTTCTATGATCAACTTTTTCGAATCATTGAGCCAACTTTTGAGGGTATTTTGGGGCAACTTTTAAGGAATTTTGAGCAGAATCGACTGTCTGTGCCTAGCCCCCCCCCCCCCCCCCCCCAAGGTTGTCTGGCTTCATCCCTTCCTGAGATATGATTAATAAACGGATAAGGGTCTTGGTTTACCTGTAGGCGCGAGGCACGCACGGACGCGCCCGCGATACCCATATGAACTACCGCTGAACCATAAGAAAGTCGATCGTACACCTGAGTTCTAGTTTGAGTTTGCATTATTCCTGCTATAGCTAAGCTATGGTGCTCCGCTCTACGGCCTTAGGCCGCTAAGGAGCTCCGCTGTTACACTGTGGCACAGTGGTATTACAAATGGGGCAGTTATTACAAATGTGGCACAATGTTATTACAAATGTGGCAGTTATTACAAATGTGGCACAATGTTATTACAAATGTGGCAGTTATTACAAATGTGGCAGGTTATTACAAATGTGGCCTCAACATGGACAAGGTTTTGCAGAAGGAAAACTTCCTGAGTGGAGCGTCGAGTGCAGCTAAAACGTAAGCCAGCCTCCTTGACTAGCTATTCCTCGCGCGCCAGGTGGTGCATGGGGGGACTAGCTATACAGTGTATGCTGAAAAAGCAGTGAGCTCACAATTCTACCGTTTTATCGCAATAACTTTACTCCTTTACTTTTCACGGACACCCTCTCCCATACGCTAAGGCTCTCGCCCTCTTTCACAACCCTCAGTATCGATGTAGTAAAAGGTCATTTAATGGTGAGTGTTATGAGTAGTTTTACCGGATCGGATTTAGTGGATTTGTTTCTTGATGGCGTGTATATGATGGGAAAGATGTCTAAACCCTTACCAAGCGCATCGCAGTTCCCAGGGTCCGACTTCGACTTCCAGACCTGCTCTTCAACATCGGAAGAAAAACTGCAGTTGTGTTGTTGGAAGCAACAAGACCAGAGCATAATGCCGGGCTGTTCAGAAACTGTAATCAGGGCGACGAATAACGTTCCACGAATCAAATTTACGGAGGAAAATTAATATAAAAACTTTCAAAATTCAAGGGGATTAGCTTAGACAACTTCACTTTGGAGAAGCTCTCACGAGATTAAGGATATTTCAGTATCCAGGTATCACTTTGAAATTAATTTTAGACGCTTATCCTTTTAGACGCTTATCCTTGACATCGATGTGTGGAATGTAACAAATCGAATCATATAAAAAAAACTTCAGCAAGTGAAAGGGTGTAGTTTATTTTGGGTACAGGGTTTCTCAAGGACCTAATTTATCTAGGTCTCTGGGGTCGATTTCCAGCCGATCGCGTGGTGTGTGCGTATGGATGGGGCTGGGGGCTGGGGGGTGGGGGGGGGGGGGGGGGGGGGGTGGCAGACTGATAAACACCGACCAATAAACCGCGGTTTGGCTTCCGTCAATCAAACGAGTGAGTAACTCTGGGTGATTTCACGGAGGCAGGTGATAGATCTTGTGAACTGATAGTGGCTAGCTAGGCTTCAAAACACAATTTTTCACTGTAAAATGCAAACCAAACTCAGAAACATGCGTGGACTTGACTTAAAAGGTTTGATTGACGGAAGTGAAAACGCAGTTTGGCGTTCGGAAATGTCAAGTGCGAGTTCGCAGAATTATGAAAATCACAGTAATCGCAGTTCACTGGTCCAGACCGCCGCTGAACGTGACAATAACGGGGTTGCGGCTCAGAAGAAAGAAATACACAGTGTTTTTTTTGTTTTACAGGGGCGAAAACTAAGGCCGCTTGTGTGGACCTCAAGCAGTTGCTGTTGGCTCGCAGGAGGGGCAAGGAATGCGGGCTCACACAACAGGGATCCTCTGCCAGGTGCAATTTAGAGCCCATTATGTGAAACTACCTCATGTTTGGGGGAGCTTTGATATGCAGGGTGCAAAATCGGGAGTTTTAAGGATTGTTTGGGAAAAAAACTGGGTGGACCGCGCCCCCTCAGTCCCCCCACCATGCAAATCCGCCCCTGACCAATAACACATACCTTAATACGTAGTATTGGCATTCATCGACAGCTACGCAACAAGTATGAAAGTCTAAAACTGCAAAGGAAACTATAGCTAAGACAGAAGCAAACAGTGCCAACTCTCCCACATTTCAGCTTATAGTAGGCAAGGACTGTATTTTCCGCTCTCCTTTGGGTCCAATTTTCACATACAAAGGTTCTTCCTGATAAAAAAGTTGATCCTATTATTAAATCCTGTAAATAAGACGGATGATTCTAAATGATTTTCAAGTACTTGAAAGTAGGGGGTATCACTGCTGGTTATCTTATCAAACAATTCATTTTTCACAGCTTCACCTATAGCTAATTGAGCTGTCACTAGGAACGCATTGTCCGATTATAGTGCTGACTCAATTAATGAATAGATATCACTGAATGGTTTCGCTACTGTGATTAAATTGAATTTTGGCAAAGTTCACTACCACAAGACGGTGCATGCTGCCTAATAAAATTGTCCCCAATGGTCCATTCTATCTAGGTTACATCAGGGAGGTTATCAAGCCTCCTAGCTAACACGCAAAATTCAGGCATTAGAGCCGAGTGGCGCGTGTATTTTAAGTCCACAATGAATATCCCTATTTTATAGCGGTAGTTGTGTTCGCGGGTCTGGCACTTCTAATGGCGACAAGCTGGCACAATACGTTCAATGGCAAAAGGCCTTGTAAAAGGTTCACTTTATCTGGATGGTACTTGGGGACTGAGAGCGTCGTAGTGCAATGGGTTTGCGTGGTTCGTGTCGTCTTTATCTGGATGGTACTTGGGGACTGAGAGCGTCGTAGTGCAATGGGTTGCGTGGTTCGTGTCGTTGTCATGGAAATAAAGGTAGGTTACTCTCCCAATGCGTCCGATCGTCTGCTTTCACCTGGTCTACCCAGCTCTCCTGAAGCTCAATGGATTAAGATTAGAATTAGCAGTACATGGGCTTCCGAACGGTGGCACAACCTACGGCAACTGCAACCTTTTCACACAGAGACCGCGTGCCATGCGAGAATCTAACGCTAGTAAACGTCTGTCTAGAAGAGAAAGATAGAGATAGAGAAAGTAAAGGAAGAAGCTATAACTTGATCAGTCCCTGGACAAGGACTCAATTCAAATGATCGTATTTCGCGACATCTGATCACCGACTTTTTGTGCACTTCAGAGTCACGAAGAGTTCTTCGTTTATCAGGCTTGAGCAGAGGACATGCACTTAAGGCCAAGAATGCAGGTCGAAATGGGAAAGCACTTTTGGCCTGTGGGAACTTTTTTAATTAAAAAAAAACTGCTATTGTCGAATCTGTAGAATTCTGTAGAATCTGACTTTGAAGCGCCAAGTGGCTTCCATCAATCGAATTTTCGAACATTTGATCGCGAAAAGTTTCACTCGATGGAAACAATTCTAGACATCAGTCCATCTTTTTGAGTTGCAGTAGTTGGCGTACGACTATCGTGTAGCGATTTCCGGGATGTTATTACATGCAGAAGTCATATAACGCTATTTTATACCTTTATGGGTTGGCGCTCTCCTGTGAGGCGTCATCAGTCATCCCAACCCACGTAGCGAAATATAAATTGTCCAAAGGGAGCTCATCGTGACCGCGCAATGTCACTGCAAATAATTTAGTAGCCTGCTAGCAGGCGTTGGAGGCTGTTTTTATCGGCAAAACCCCGGAGTCGCCCCATTGTCACTCGGCCAAAAAATCCAAGATGGCGGCTCGCGAGTACGAACTCCGGGTTTTCGCCGATAAAAACAGCCTCCAACGCCTGCTAGCAGGCTAATAATTTAGTAAAACATTGGTTGTCACTAGGAGATATCGGGCCTTGGCCAGGGGTAAATTTCGACAAGCGACACGGCCTTGAACTACGTTGAGCTTGTGCGGTCACTAAAATAACCGAAATATCGACGAAGGACACGCGAGCCTTGCGAAATGGGACACACTTAGTTTTGAAACGCAGAGACAAATGACACGTTGACCCCCCTGATTAGGGCCTAAGATATTGCCTTGCATTTGAGCTGTTTAAAATTGCCAAAAGGTTTTAGTAACGATAAGCAATGAAAAACGGTATTTGGACTCTATTTTCATTCAAGGGCACAAAACGGGCACTGTCCATCGCCCACTTTCGCTACTGACTGGCAAAAGGTCAGAAAGGTCTCTTGCTGAGAAACGGATCCGAATTTTGCTGGACGGCAGAGCCCTCTCATTAACCCTCCCCTCCCCGTGAATAACACGAGCTCGTTCAGGGACTAATCCTGCTGCCAACGAGGAGGCGCTAATTAAATTAATCATCCAATGATAGGAGGCCCCGAAGCTCCGCGTTTTGATTGAGAGAACTCATATTTTCTAGCAAGTGTCCGGCCAGGGTGAAGTTTCAGAAAGAAACAGCAAGACTAGAATCACTCAGGCAAAACGAACTACCACTGAAATAACCCAAATAGGAATTCAAACACTTGGTTCGAGAACACGGAAACTTTTCACATGAGACCAGGGTACTGTTGAATATCAGAAGTTTGACATTCCCGCAGAGAACTCTGTCCTGCCGTCCCCCCGGCAGGACCCCGTTCTAAATAGATTTTTTGAAGAAAGCTACCCCGTTCACTATTTTTGCACCCAAAATGAGTTTGTATGAGATGTTTTTCCCCTTTTAAACGAAGAGCGGATCCGTTGTGTATGCTCCCTGTTCAAGTGACGCACCGCTAAGTTAGGTATTCGGCCTAACCGACACGCAACGTAACTTAATCGATAACCAACGTCTTTTCCCCATACAAGAGAGACTCTTGTACCAACGTCTTTTCCCCATACAAGAGAGACTCTTGTATGGGGAAAAGGCGTTGGTTATCGATTAAGTTACGTTGCGTGTCGGTTAGGCCGAATACCTAACTTAGCGGCGCGTCACTTGAACAGGGAGCATACACAACGGATCCGCTCTTCGTTTAAAAGGGGAAAAACATCTCATACAAACCGGTAAGCAAAACATAAATGAATTTAGTACTAGATAAACAATTCGAAGTGCGTTTCGAGTAGTTTTTTAGCTTTATAAATTGACTCATTTTCAGGGTAATTCGTGAAGTTTTGCTAGCTGAATAACGAACCCATCTCAATTGATTTATTACACAAAAAACTCGTAGGTTTTCACAATAATACTGATGTATACTATCCTATCGCTCGTGGGTGGTCTTCATTATCATACCCCGTTCTAGAGGACGGTTCCTAAACGATACCCCGTTCTATCCTATCGGCTGGAGGAAGAAATCAGGACCCCGTTTGGCGGCACATACCCGTATAGCTCTTGTAAGGGAGTACCCCCCCCCCCCCCCCCGGGCCTGCCGTAACAACACAAAATGTATCAAAATATGAACAAGCAGGAACAAGCACATACTAACAACGACATTATCTCCTCTCTCCCTCGCGAATAATAAGGTTTGATTCTTACAATGAAAGTTTAAAAAAAATTCGCGCGACGGGTTTCCTTTGGCGGTGGAGGTCTGGGTCAAGTGCCGGCTTGGTGGTTGTTGTCTCCAACATTTTCAGAAGTCGTTCGAACTCGAGACAGCGTCCCAAAAAGTGCTCTAGAAAACCTTCAAAATGTACCAAGTAGTGCTTCCTATAGTTCTACCCATCTTAGGGACGTATATTGTAAGCTCTGTGGTCTTGCTGAAGTGGCCGAGCCTCGTACATCGCAAAAAGGAGACGAAGTTTCGATGTAAACACATCAGTCACAGAGGAGGTGAGAGGGGGTTTATGATCATGAGTCAGCTAGATTTTTTTTGTCTTGAAGCTTCAAATCTAGATTTGTTCGGTAATTTTCAAGTTATTGTTTTTGAAAGCTACAAACGTTTCCTATCTCTGCCAGATCAGGGCTTTTTATACTGTCTTGTCATGATGAGTTATCCCCTTTGCAAGTCCCCCCGTTGTAGGCTTTGGTTGAAATCAGTTTACAACAATTTACACCATTTTGATTTAGCTTACTAGTCCGTGGACAAATAAAGATGGATTTTTCTAAAAGCTTTGCTTGTGAGCTTTGTGAGTTTGGTATTTCTCATCATTATCTATTCTGTTTTTTTTTTGCTCATACAGGGGCCGGGGAGAATCTAGAGAACACCATGACAGCCTACAGACAGTAAGTGAGAAAACCCCTTTTACCAGCCTGTTTTATGTTTTTTTTGTCGGGGGGGGGGGGGGGGGGATTGTCTCCTAGTTTAGTCTCCTTCCGGTCCCCACAATGGGAAACGTTGCGTGAGCGACATAAAGGATGGGCTGGGCTGGAGACTGGGGAAAAAAATTTATGGATATCTATTAAACATCAGGAATTTCTTGCATTACTCAACCTGGCAGTAGGGAATTAGCAGTAGAGAGTTAATTTCTAACTTCTATCTTTAGACTGCAAAGTGCAAGCTCCAATGTTCCATCACTTGCTTACATGCAACCATCACGACCCACGTTTTCAAAACATTAATTATATTATTTTGATTTGTGTCTTTGTTGTTCTGCAAAATCAAACTATCTGTGCCAATCTAGCCCTGTGCAATCATCCCCCCCCCCCCTCCAGGCAACCCCTGGGATTTTGGTCATTTCTAAAAGTAAAAATTCCCTGCCCCGGGGGCTGGAAAAGATGAAAAATACCCCATGGTGGGGAAGACAAAAAATGGACAAATGCCCCTCCCCCGGGACCAGAAAAAGACAAAGATTCCTTCGACACTGCGTTACAAAGCTTTACAACAAAACAGTTCCGCTCAGAACTTGAACTGTACTTTAGTTTTCTCGTCTCTGAACGAGTTCACATTTCACTGAAAGCAGACAAATGCCCCTCCCCTGGGAGCAGAAAAAGACAAAGATTCCTTCGACACTGCGTTACAAAGCTTCACAACAAAATATTTCAGAACTTGAACTGTACTTTAGTTTTCTCATCTCCGAACGAGTTCACATTTCACTGAAAGCGAGACAAAATATAAGTAAACAAGTGACAACAAATCCGTCAGTCTCAAATCATTATTGAATTCTTCTTCTACTAAGGTATTACAATATAGTAGACATACCTTCAAAAGTTTCCACTATTATTTGTCACAGCCATTCACGGTTGTAGCCATTTGGCTACAAATTCCATTCATTTGTCATCCCCGGCATCTCTCAATCTCAAAACTAGAGTGGTGTATACGGGCCATGCTCGGCATTTTATTTTGTGTAACTGGGACATCGTAACTGCCAATTGATAGTTATAACTGGTCAGGGAAGTGAACCTGGTGTTGTTGTTCCGCAAAACTCAACACACTAAAAAATTGTGAAAAAATTCCCCACCCCCCTCCCCTGGAGAAAAACAAAATTCCCCACCCCAGGGAACCCAGTGGTGTGCCCACATGGGGGGGGGGGGTTGGGTAGATGGTCACCGCTGGATACATAAGGTTTAACAAAGTGTTTGTTTGTTTTGCTTTACTTATTTTATTTCATTATTGGAATCACACCAATGTAAATTAACCATTTACAAAGTGCCAATAAAAGATATCTGTGTCTATGTCTAAGGTTTATAAAAATGCAGGTCATAATGCAACGATTTTAACTGTAACGTTGTCTGCTTATGTTGTATTTTTCATATTTTTCAGTGCTGTTCATAGTGGTACTGAGATGCTTGAAATTGATGTTCAGCTAACAGCAGATAAACAAGTGGTCATATCCCATGATAATAATCTATCTAGGGTGACTGGAGTAGATAGATTAATATCAGAGATAAATTATGGGGTGAGAGATGTGATTCTAGAAAAAATATTTCTCCCCTTCCACAGAAGGGGTCAAGATATGACCCTAATGCATATGAATTTCAAACCCCTTCCAGTGGGAGGGTACTTTTTTCCTGGCTTCATTGTTTGCATAAGACTTTATATAGACTGTATTATACTGGTAGACTAAACCATGTTCAAATCTTGCTCTTACTATATTTCAGGATCTCCCCTCACTTAGAGAAAGCATTCATGTCACATTTCACCCAGGTATGCATTTTTCAGGCTACAATGGAATGATGGACAGTTGTCATACATGTATATGTAAGGGACATATCTTTTTAGAATCTGTTAAGTTACAAGCTCAAAACTTTAGATTTATTTTATTTTGATATAATCACCTTAAAATAATTTTTAATAACAAAATAGTAAATTTATGCCAGTGTGAAGGCCAATTTGACGGACACACCAGCATGTTAGCATCTGTCATTAAGCTTTTTATGGCTGCCAAAAATGACGGTTTTCATCCGTGTAATTCGGCTCCATATCTGCACTCAAGTTTGGCCTTATAAGGTAAAATGACGTCACAGTCATATAATACTAACTATTAATTTACTTTGTTCTTGTTACTGTAGGGGCGTTTACAGAAGCAAAGAACAATGACAGACATATTCCATTGTTAGAAGATGTCTTTGAAGCATTTCCAGACATTCCAATAAACATTGATATCAAAACTAACTCAGATGAACTTATTCAAAAGGTACATGTTTTGAAAATTTGATTAGATGTTGATCTTATTCAAAATATTGTTATATTTAATTTTAATTGTAGTATGATTACTGTGCGACTACGTCAACCGGGCCATCCCGTAAAAAGTTTGTCATTTAGAGATTCAACCCATTTTAAGCAAATTTAAAACCTGCAATACATGACGATGAGTAATTAAGTGTTTTGAAGTTATTTCTGCCCATAATTTCCACAATTTTTACGAGAAAAGCGATATTTCGGTGTCTCAGATCTCGAGAAAGTCAAGATCCTTTGTTCTGTACTCGCTTTCTGATTGGTTAACTTCTTACAAAATGGCCCGTTGATGTAGTCGCACAGCAAGTGACATTTAATGACTACCGTACAGCATGAAATATAAAGAATGTTTGTGAAATTGAAAATGCTAGAAAAATATTATTAATGCTTGAGGGTACTATTAATACTACCATTTGCATCCATCCATGAAGTGTGACGATTTTTTTTGCAAAGGTTTACTTTTCAACATGCATGTTTTGTCAAGAAGTTGTTGCATTTCTTGCTCGCTGATTGGCTGCAGTTTTTTCAGCCAATCAGAGAGCAAGAAATGTGACTATTAATTTCCGACAAAACATGCACATTTGAAAAGTAAACCTTCAGAAAAATCACTCTTCATGGATGGACGCAAATGGTATTAAGTACTTAAGGACGGTGCCTACAATTGCTACTGCGCATCCTGCTCGCGCATGCTATACGGATGTCTGTATTTGTAGCATTTTTCTCCACCAGATTTTCATCTAAGTTTTGATGGCGCAAGTCCTTAGCGCGCTAGACGGACTGCAAGTACTCCAGGTTCGGAACTCACTCGGGGCCGTGGATTTTTTTCTTTTTTCTCCTTTTTCTTCTTTTTTCTTTGTTTTTTCCCTGTGAATTACCTTCAGTTGGAACTTTCTTTGGGAAATATCCTACAAAAGTTTACATTTAGTAAAAATATCGGGATTTTTCTCTGAGTAAAAGTAGCCATCCGTTTGATACTAAAAGTCTAGATATCTTTACGCAAAAAAATACCACAAATTAATCAGAAAACTTAATGTATATTTATACTTTAAGTTGTATGGCGTACATGCAGTTTCACTTCAATAATGTTTGTACAAGACTCGCTTTGTAAATGACAAAAACGTCGTTGTTATCGTTTGAAAGAGAACCTGACTTCGTAACTTCGCCTTGCTAATTTCAATAATCTCGACCTGCTTGTTATTAATTGTGGAATCAAATATACTACATTTTTGTCTAAAATCAATGTTTAAATGATTTTTAGTCAATGTACCACGTAGTTACCTTGATTTTTCCACTTTTCCCCTCTTACTTAAATAGTCGCCATTTTGAATGTCAATTTCCACTCACAGGGGAGGGGTGCGCAGATTTGTCACTTAACCATTCTACCTGCTGTTAAAATGCATGATAGTTCTAAAAATTGCGTGGCTACCCCTATATTTTTTTACATCAATCGAAAATATGAAACCTCCGCAGCGTATTTGCAATTTTTTAACGTGCGAAAAATATGCTGAGGCTATTTTTTAACGCATAAAGTAGCGGGGGTCAGGGTACATTTTGGGCCTTCTGTAGAAAATTTTAACCCCTAAAATACTTTTAAAAGCCGAAATTTACATTTATTTGTTATGGAATCCAACAAATGTAATAACAGCTGCTGATTTTACGAGCGAAAGTAGAATTTAAATAAAACTATCGAGAAAATTTTTTTTTTCGTAATTTCTAAAAAAACGATAATTCTGCTTTTTTAGGGTGTTGGGGATGGGTTATCTCGAAAACTTGTGTGGTTACCCTACCTTTTTTAATCGGAAATGGATAGCCTTTCACATTACCTTTCAATGCCACATAGTCATTAAGTGCGAAAAAAATACTCGTTTTTGTAGGCATCGTCCTTAAGCTACAATATTATATGCTACAAAGTTAGTTTTTTTCTAAATTAATTTCATTTCCTTTTCAGACACATGACCTGATAATCAAGTACAGGAGGGAGCATCTCTGTGCATGGGGAAATTTCAGTTCAGATGTCACAAGAAAATGCTATGAACTTGTAAGTACTGTTGACAGGAATTATCTTGCACATAATTAACCATTATCCTGCGAGATTGCGCAGAATATTGTCTGATACTTAGCCGACGAGGGACGCAGTCCCGAGTTGGCTAAATCAGACGATATTCTGCAAAAATCGAGCAGGATAATGGTTTTATTATTCAGCACATCGATAGCACAAAAAATCCCAGAAATGATTTACTTTTGCGTATAAATACGAGCTCAATGCATCATATTTCCCTCAGAGACGGATATCACAGGATATATGTCATGTACAGAAGACAGCTATTGACGTTCCAATGACCATATTTGGGCAGTGCATCGATGTGCTGAATAATAATATGCAGTATAGAGTTCAACATGTATGGCTGATCTGTAGGGAAAAAAGCAATGGACAGCCACTTCCCTCTCCCCCTGCAGAGGATGCCTATAGTTTCAGCAACTGTGCCTACTCCTACACTCTACATCAATCAATCATAGGTTTGCAAAACCTACCAGGTTGCTATGAAGTTTTATTCAGAGTTTTCAGAATTATAAAAACTGCAGTAAACAAGAAATAACTGTCATATAATGATGTTGATGATATTGATTTCAGAACCCCAATATCCCGCTGATATTTGCACTGCGTCGAGTGATCACAACAGTTGTTTTGTTCTACTTTGGCTTGCTTCCATTCATACCACTAAAGGAATCTTTGCTGGAAATTCCGCTACCCAGGACAATGCTGAGGTTGGTTCAGACGTCCATCTAATGGTCCTCTTCAACTTCCGAATTTGCCATCTGTTAGGTGTAGGGGTAATTTTGCTAGCATGGACCACATCCAGTTTTCCAGCAGTCAGAGTCCCCCTTCCCCTCGGGAAGATTCAAACATCAGGGCAATGGACTTGTTCAGACTTCCACAAATGGTCCTTTCAACCACAATCATTTACCACACCCAATTTGCAATCTCTTAGGCTAAGGGGTAAATTTGCTGTCCAGACTACATATTCCAGTTTGCTATTCCTTTCAGGTTAGAAACAATTATTTCAGCTTCTGATTTTCATGGTTTGGAAAGTCTCCCTCTGACATTTACGTTCACATTTATATTTTCTCATGGTAATCACATTATATTTTACGATGAAGTTCCTCTTCCCCTGGGAAAAATCACTTGTTCATTTAATGTCTATACCAAAGGGATATGAGTGTAAACAAGACTGATTCTATTTTTAAGCACTGTTTTAAGACTATCAGTAGCAGCTATCAGTAGTTAATTAATAAGTAACCTTATTATCATTGTTTGTTTTATCTAGACGTTTTGATCTACCAAGATCCATGAGAATATTATGCAGGATTGCAGACTGGTAAGGAATGAAATGTGCTGTAAGGAAAGACAGAGCCAGCCATGCTTGCCAATAGAATCAGTTAATTATAGAACAGGGATGGCGGAACAGATTTGTTAACACAGACTGTGTTTAGTGAAAATGTATGAAAACTTGCTGAAATGCACCCCCCCCCCCCCCCTCGGGCTCTGCCATCCCTGTAGAGTCAGATTAAGACTAAGTACACAGCTCCAAAGAAATGTAACCTCTATCATACAGTACACCTGTGGTTAATTCATGGTACTTGCCTTTCAGGTTACTAATAAGCCCTGTTTTATTCAAACATCTTGAGAAGAGAGGAATACAGGTATGGTACTGTATGTCTGAAGCAATTTCAGCATTCTCATTATTAAGTCTCCTGTGGAAGGGGAGGAGGGTGCATTTTTTGCAGCTGCCCATTGATTCATCAGGTGTCAGTAACAACACCACCAAGTTTAACATCTTGATCACATTCTTATCACATATCCACAAGATGATCATGGCTTTCCTTTGATTTTATTTTTACAGACATATTTATGGGTACTAAATGAGGATGCAGAATTTGAAGAGGCATTTAACAAGTTAAATGCTGCTGGAGCAATGACTGATTATCCATCACAACTAGCAGTATATTTACAGAAACAAAAGGGTGAGAAAAAGAGCCAATAAAAGCAGAAAAGCCAGTTAAAACTATGCAATCATAAAATTACAAAGAACTTTCCTGAAATATTAATATATGCATGGACATTAAAAACTTTAGCACATGATTATTTAATTATTTTAATAAATTAAATATAACTGAACTATTTAATAAATGAATAATATCCGTTACTTTTCAAATGATATCATTATCCCATACCCATAGGAAGTCTCAGAGGGTTTCAATAGGTTTTGAAGTAGCAGGCTAAGTTTTGGGAGTAGGCAGCTGTGTTTGAGGGTGCTAGACGAAGGCTGTAATGGCTGAGCCTTCTGGGGGGTAGGGGGGATGAAATTTCTGTAACAGTAAAGGCATTTTCCTGCATTTTGAGGGCAAGATAATTGGCATATTAATGCATTCTATTGCTTTAATATTTAATTAATAATGAAGTTGCAAGCGGTCAGCAGTGAAGTTGACAGCGTTTTACCACTTGTAGTTGCCTTCTTTTGAAACCCTGTAAGTCTAATCTGTGGTGCCCTGCATCTCTAAAATTTGCAAATAGATAATATATATATATTTAGACATTAGTAACCTTGACCTCTTATGATACAGTCATATTGTCAGGTAAATGTTTAAGCTCAGTAGTAATAGTCTTATAAAGTAATAGACACTATATTATTTTATGCATAATATACCATGAACATAGCTAAACCATTTTTTCTGCAATTCTGATAATAGCTGTGACTTCTGTTTTAACTGTTATTTTCCAATCCCAAAGCTGGAAAATCTGGTAAAAAAATTATGCATCTTGACAGCCCCTTAAAGAAATACTGGAATGAGTGTTAATCATGTTTGATTTTGCAGGGGTGGATCCGGGAAGTTCAGAAAGGGGTGGCCAGATAGTGAAAATATGGGACAAAAATGTGCAAATTTCCTTCAGCAAATACGCAAAACTCTCCCAAAAAGAGGGTCTGTGGCCCCCTTCTCCTCCCCCCTTCCCCTAGGTCCATCTTTGTTTTGTAACATTAAATTAGGTCACTCACTAACCACTGGACAAACACTTACTGTTACCAGGACTAACCAACGACAGTAGTGAACCACTCTTGGCCACACCCACAAAACCCAGTGAGCAGTGATGCAAATGATCTGGAAATAATAGTGTATAATAATGGCCTCATAGAATATCAAGTATGTACAAAGAATAGGTTAGGATAGTCAAGTTTAATAGTATGACATCTACACACTGTGCAATACAGTTATTACATAATGTTGTTGCACAAGTCATGACTCACTAATATACACACACTTTCAAATGATTCAAGCTTATCATACTTATGCAATATGTAATACTGAGAAGCATTTATTTAGGTAGCATTATGCTAGTCATTAATATTCATTTATATGAATTTTTACTTGCTAGGGGAAATTTTGTATAGTACCAAGTTTAAAATATTGACCTGAGAAATTGCCATTCTGATTTCTTAAATCACATTTACAAAACAATCTTTGTGTTGAAAGTGGAAAAAAAAAACATTGAACTCTTCAAACTAGTTTGATCTCCAATGAAGAGTGTATATAATCAATCATAATAGATTTTGATTCATTCACTTTGTATTTAAGAATGCATTATGTATCATGAATGCAGTAACAGTTCACTCACAGTACATTGGCTTCCAAATGAATGTATGTATTCTTAAATATATGCATATTTTCTGTACTACATAGCTGTATGCTACATGCAAATCAAGTGTATTTTACTTAATGAATAAATTAAATTATATTAATAAAAATATAGATTATACAATGTCATAGTACTCAATAATAAAGCTGAAATTGAATTGTTTCTATTATATAATTTTTTAGTCAATTTTTGCCCCCCCTCCCCCAGGAAAGAAAGACAACCCAGAATTTTCTCAACCATCTACCACTCTAAAAACCTTTAGGCATAATGGTAAGCATGCCACCACCCCTCTCTGTGATCCCTGAAAATTTTTAGTGATTGATCCTTAACTTGTAAAATTTGCTTGCGCAGTCTATCCCTGGTGATCTTGATAATCATGTATTCGCAGTTGTTTTCTCCTGTATTTCCTCAAGTTTTGGCATTTTTTCTGGCACTTCATCTTGGGCGTCAGCACTTGATTCTGACATGGGATGGGAATCCTTGTTTGGTTTTCCAACATCACCATCACTTCCCTCACCCTCTGTTTTCCCATACAAAATTACTCTGCTAGCATCAACATGCTTGCTTAGCTCTACTACAAACTCTTTTAAAGCTGGTGTAATTTTATTTTTCCAGAAATCTTTGTCAAAAGGAAACGCTGTTTCCCTCTGTTCCCCTTTCAGCCTTTCTAGCAGCACCCCTTCCGTTTTATCAAATATATACATATAGCACTGTAGTTGAATTTGATCGTATTCAGGAAGCATAAAACGTTTTGTTCTGTTTTTCACCTCAACTACTTTATCTCCAAGCATGCCATCAATTTTGCCTCGAATTCTCCATTTAACTCCTTCGTGTTCCATGGGTTTTTCATATTCTTCTGGGATAAGCTCAACCTCTTCTCCCTTTTCCTTACTTAGTGATGTGACTGCTTTCTCCTCGAGCTTAATGCCTCGGTCTTTCTTTAGTTTCGACTCTACTGCTCTCAGTACATTCTCATCTGTTGTTCCAGATTTCGAGCACACTTCCTTGGCAATCTCCTGGATATCTTTCAGCTCGTCTTTGCACAAAGTTTCCACAGCTTCCTTTATAGATGTTTGCTCGATCCCGGCATTTTGAAGTGTCTCCCGCTCTTTGAATTCTTCAAAAGATTTAGATTTCATCGCTTTCAAGATCAAAGAATAAAGCCCCCATATGCCTTTGACGGAGTTTGTAACTATAGCTTTGAAAACCTGAATTACTTTTGCATCGTCTTTCCCCCAATCGTCTGTCAAAGATAGCTTCTCTTTGACATCATCATGGCTTCCCGCGTATTTGTTGATGAGTTCAATGACTTCTGGTTTGAACGCGAGAGCATTGGCAAAGCAGAACGATTTCGGATCTGATCGTTGCCAAGCTTTCTGTAGAGTTTCTTCTCTTGTTTGCCACTTGTTTCTACCGATAGCACTGGCTAATTCGCTTGCTATCACAACGATTTCGGTCCCTAGTCGAGCAGTACTTCTTTCCGCCATCTTTGATCGTAAAGTCCAGAATGACGTCATCGCCACAGGTATATTTTGTATTTCGCGGGAAGACCAAAGGAGGAGACCATAGGCTCCCCAGGCTACTGATTTGTGTGAAGAATTAACGGCAAAATACAGAAAATGTATGGACATGTAAATCACGAGAGAAATATACGATGGAAATTTTTAAATAATAGAAAGAATCCTCACTTCACTTATTTAATTAATGATGCAACCTCAATAAGATGTGCAACGCGGGCGGCCAGCGGTATTTACATCAGTAATAAATGCTGGCACACTGGCGATATTTACAGCAGTTTGAGAAAAAGAGTTCCAGTTTATATAAATAGTGCGAGGAATAAAGCTATACTTATGTATATTTGTGCGCGTGGAAAGAGGGATGAAGTAGGAACTGTGCATGTGTCTAGTACTGCGGTTTAATTAAGCTAGCCAATGGAAGCAAAGTTCTATTGCTTAGTCCAACAAACAAAGTCTATCGACTTCTCGTCTTCCTGCGAGAGATGACCAGCCTAAATCGCCTAGTAGGCTTTTCATACTGCCTGGATGGTAGTCTGTGTAATTTCCTGTCACGAACCATGCCGCTCGTCTTTGAACCTGTCGAGTTCACCCTCTAAGTTGCTAGTGTGGGGGTCCCATGCTTGACTCGCATACTCTAGAATTGGCCTGACGAGGCCAAGGTACGCGGCTTCTTTGATTCTCATATCACATGATGATAAGTTGTGTCGTAGAAGTCAGTCCGAGTAGTTTGTTCGCGCTCGGTTTGATATCTCTAGGGATCCTCCCCTATTTTTGGGGCGGGGGTGCTCGTCGGGAACTTTCGCAGTTTTACCCCTAAAAGGTACCTAAAATGGCGTCGCTTTAGTTGATGTTGACCCCTAAAAGTTACCAAAAGCCTTATTTTCCCTCGTAATTTTCTCTCGTATTTTTTGCGAGGGAAAATACGTCACAAACTCAGGCTACCAACAAGTGTGATTTGCTAGAACGGGCGTCTAAAAGGTACCTAATTGCAAGTTTTCGAATTTTACCCCCTAAAAGGTACCCTGAGGCCTGATTTTAAATCTTAAAAGGTACGACGAGCACCCCCGCCCAAAAAGTATGGGAGTCCCCCCGGGCCCAGATCTTTCGATTCGGAGGCGATGGCTCTCCGCCAGGTGTTCTTGGGTCCGGGTTTCCGCCGTCCCGTCGGTGTCCATTGTAGGGCATCTTTGGTACCCGCTGCTGGTTCATGCGGAGGACATGCCATCTCATGCGCCGATACCTGATCTCATCACGACGCTGCTACTAGTGGTCTTCTTGTGGAGCTCCTTGTTTGCGATAGTGTTGGGCCAAAATATGCCACAGATCCTCCTCAGACACCGGATTGTGGAACACGTTCAGCTTCTTCATCGTTCAACTTCTTCTTCGCTCTCGATAACCCTCCAACACTCCGAGCCATATAGTAGGACCGACTTTACATTGCTGTTAGAGATTCGTATCTTGGTTCGCAAGCTGTATTGCTTAGACTTCCAGATTGGTCGAAGTACAGCTAAAGCACCTTGTGCTTTTCCGAGACGCGCGATGATGTCATTTCCGGCTGCATTGTCTGAGCTCACAATACTTCCAAGATAGGTAAAGTCGTCTTACTCTTTCAAGTGGTTTTGAGTCACGGACAGCTGTGTACCCTCCATAAAATATGGATGGTTAACCTTGTTCCTTGTTATGTGCATGATCTTACACTTCGATGGTTCAAAGGACATGTTCCACTCCTTGGCCCATTCCGCTAGACGGTTGATGTCCTCCTGCAGCTTATTGCAGTCTTGTCTGTTGCCGGTGCGCCTATAGCAAACACAATCGTCGGCAAAGAGTTAAGAGGCGAATCTCGGATCCTATTCCGTCAACAATATCATTTATGAACAAGTTGAACAGCACCGGGCCCAAGACCGTTCCTGAGGTACCCCTGATATGACCGGGGTCCAGCCAGATTTTGTCCCGTTCACGACAACACGTTGACGACGTTTTGGCAGAGGAAACTGTCAATCCATTGTAGGGTCGCACTGTCAATCCCACTGCGATATAACTTACCTTTTCGTCGTTCATGTGGGACTCGATCAAATGCTTTCGAAAAGTCCAATATGAAAACGTCTGTCTGTAGACCGTCATCGATAGTCTTACTCCAGTCATGAATACTGCAAAGTTGTGTCGGGTACCTTTACGGAAATCTAGTTCTACTTCTCTTGAAATCTGCGAAAAGTATGGGGATTTGAGCCCTTTTTACTGTTCTCTCGCTACCTATACAGTAAAATTCAAACAGGCAGGGAACACTAGCATGACATTTAGCATTTAGATTTTCTGTGTGAGAAAAGCATGCAGCAATGCCTTTTGATTTTGCCGAAGAACCTAAGGTTCCCTAAACAGGAGCACATATAAGTACCGTTGTTTCGGGTGGAGGGTGGTAACAATGAGGTGTACTCAGAGAAGATCCGTTGTAATATCACCGTGCGCAATGATTTGGCTTTATTTATTTCCGAGCTAATAATAACAATATCTAATAAATAGTTTTACCGGTACTATGGTAAAAATGCTTCTATCTATGACAAATAGCTTTCTTTGTTTAATGCCTTTCTTACAAAATTAAATTTACATGTTTATACACTCGCTTTTCCAATTCTCAGCAAACTGACTACAATATTTTATTTTATAAAATAAGCAACACGAGCTAGGGATTTCTCAGAGAATCCAATTTTCAAAGGTGGTGGTTCGAGGTAGCACGGCATCGTTACGACAGCCGTTAATTCGTCAAAACCGCCCACATTATGCCAGTGCACCAATATCTATGATAACTCTACGAGTAAATTCTATATTTTCCAATACATTCAATGCTTTGATAAATTACATATTTACATCTCGGGGATTGATGGATTTTACGTGAGCTGGCATATGCCATAAAACATTTCGAGTGTCCCTCCCAACATCTCGAAACATCACACACAAGCTGTTTTTATGATAAAGTGGGGGAGAACCATGACTTTATCGGTGAAATAGAGCATAGATTCGGAGCGCGCGTTATATCGTAGCTATATTATAAAGTCGTTTATACCACGCCACAGAAAACACAGCCAATCGGAATGTAGAAATCAGAAACTCCATAACAATCATAGAACCCACAGACCATTAGAAAGCTCTCCGGCGGCATGTGGCGTTCCGGCATGGTAAAGAAGGCATGCATTACACCTCTCTCAGTAACACTGAACTCCTCCAACTTCACCTTCTTGTTTCACCTTGTTTCACCTTCTTGTCCTAATTCTCAAGTTCGAGAATGGGTCCATCCCCGAGCATAGGAAGAACGCCAGGGCCCTAGGCTGCTAATTCTCATTTTCTTGAGACTGGGAGTGGTTATGCGGAAATGACCACCGAAACGCGACCTGGTGGAGATATCCCATAATATCACACCGGGAGCATTTCCACGGGTGCGACGAGCGACCGCTGACGCAAAATCCGTCGCATCGCAGGTCCTTTTCCAGCAGCGCTGTGAACAAGCGCAAGTCTTTGATTTCCTCCTCAGGGATAACAAAATCCACCATCGGGATCTCGGGACCGATAAAGAAACCCAGACGACCGCCACTATCGTCCACACAGAAAAAGTTATGGTGCATAACGGAATCCTCTGGGTTCCCTGTGGGAGAGCGGACGAGGGCATGGTGCTTACAGTCACTGCTTGCGGTGAAGAAGTCCTCTCTTGACACGTACCTAGCAACGGTAACCATGCATTCCTGTCCCAGGGAATATTTCAAAACATCTCCGTACTTTTTGCGAATTGTTTCCAGTATATTTTGTTTCCACATATAGTAATTTTTTCCGAAAGTGGAAATTTGGTCATCCAAACGCCCAATGGGTATGACCGCTGGGTAGCATTCCAGCTGGCTCATGAGCCCTTCGATCCTGTAGTACTGCGCTTCTCGGTATACCTGTAGTGCCAAATTGGCCGGCGGGAGCTGGGACGAGTCGCGAAGGTAGTTCAGGATAAAGCCGAAGTAGGTTCCGTCGCGATCGATAAAGTATCGGCCCTCGGCGTCCACGTCGAGTTGGAACCGACCGCTGAACATTGACGACAACATGGAGTTCTCCTCTTTGAGGAGAGTCGCGAGACGAGTGGTGAAGAAATGGCCACCAACATTGAGCGTGACGATTTTTGGAAGCTGGACAAGGAAGATAAAACAAAATAAAAGGTTAGAAACTAGGATACAGATGCTACGGAAAAATACCAATTGCTCAATTAATCCATTTACTAAAGCAAAAGAAAAATGACCAAAATATTAAGGTCTTGTTCGCGATTTTTTTTTACCCAAAGGATAACGTGACGCTGTCATTGTGTCACGCAACATCCGTTAGGAGTTTAAGAGTACGTGCTTCCTGGACCTCATTTACATATTGACTTTTTGCGTGACCGATAAAAGAATATTTACTCGTAAACCGCGGGTACGACTCACGATTTCTATTTTGCTAACAACAATCAATTTTTAAATGGAGAATCTTGAATTTTCTCGTCCTACAACTATAGTGTACATACATTATTCCTTCGTCCGTGAATTTCTTTTGAGATTTGTAAGCCGAGTCGTGAATGGCACGCAGATCAAACGTTTTTAATTTGGTTCTTTTCCGGTACAGCAATTTCGTGTAAAAATATCGTTAAAATCACAAGGACTGATCAAAACACTCGAAAGAAAGAAATTGTTTTTGTGTTAAGGTGGCGTTTCTAATCCCTGGATAAGAAATAAACTAATTCCATTCACTACTAGGTTTACACATAAAAAAATATGTTGAGTGAGGAGCGTTGGACGGTTTTCGTGTTTTGGATAAAATTCCCTTTTCGCCCTTACTTTGAACGCAAGAAATATAAAGAACTCGCAGGAGAAGATAGTGATACTTCGCTGGGAAGTAGGTCGACTTAAATTTCTAACCGATTTGATAGAATCAGGGTTTTTTCACCTATTTCCAAAACCTCCCCGGTACTATGTACTATTAAGAAATGTTTTTTTTTAAATAGAAATTCCTATATAGTTTAAGTTAAATTCAAACAGAATGAAGTTAAATTCAAAAGAAACAGAATGTTTAAAACATGGAAGAAATGCCGAGGTACTACTTTAGCACATAAAACTATGGTACGAATAAAAAGCGGCGATGCCGATGGGATACACGCAACCGCTCTTCAGAAAAAAATCAAGATAAATAACTTTCCTAAACCATTCAAAAAATCAAATAAAACACGCCGTATGAACGATAAATAGCTAAAAGAAATGAAATCTAACTCACCTTTTTATCTGTTTCCATCGAGGAATGAGAATTTGTTTTTGCGTCGTCCGTTCTAGATTTTGTGGCGAGTCTTTACTTGAGAGTAGTTACTGACGCTTTTGTACTAAACCAATCTTTCTCATTTACATACAAGAGTCACACAACATGTAAACACAACGCGCTCACGAAAACTTTCAGGGCCTTCTATATCGGGTACAAAGTTAATTTATGCGTTTTCGAGCAAGGCACGCATTGAAAAATTCCATAGTTGCTCTCAAGGAAAAGTAAATTTTAGTACCTTGATGTAAAGTTTGATGATTTTGTTACCATTTTCCAGGATTTTCTGGTCAAATGAGTAGCGACGTGCCCCTGAACTGGTAAAATTCAACAAAGCATGTGGTAGTGTTGTTATCAATGACAAGCTGAAGATTGCGTGCCAGCAAGGCGACCGCGCGAGGAGGTGTCAACTCAGGGGCCTGGGCATGAGTAACAAGTCACGTCCGCGTAACCTTTCCCGAAAACCGCTGAAATATAACACAATGGCCGTTTTCACACTAGAAGACGAACAAATCTTCTAGACGGACAAATCGTCTGACGATTTGTTCGTCTTTGTACGTCTAGTGTGAATTCAGGTCGGACTTTAGTCGATTTGTTCGTCTATACGAACAAGTTGTCTATAAAAAATCGTCTTCCTAGACGGCCAAACAGACGAACAAATTTAGACGATTTGTTCGTCTGAAAATTTGTTCGTCCCGTTTTCACATCAGACGACTTGTTCGTCTACAGACGATTTGTCCGTCCAGACGATTTGTTCGTCTCTAGTGTGAAAACGGCCAATTTTTTTTATCCCAACCCTGGCTCTTATACTATAAAATTCTGGCTGCGACGATACAAAACGATAGCAGGGAAAGAAGTGTTGTTTTTTCTTTCAAATTGACGGTTTTTTAAGCAATAGTGACTTGGTGGGGATATTTTTAAATCACAATATAGAATTCGTGTATGGCAGAAAAACATTGATGTTACCTGAAGTACCCTAACGAAAAAGATCACGATCACCTAAAACTACATAATTTCTCGTATTATTTACTAAAATCCAGCACATAGTAGTTCTAAACATCACTCCGAACCGAAAGGGAAGGCGAGAATGTCTTCCTGGAAATTTTTGGTAGACGTGCAGTGTTTCACGACTGTTCGCGTGAATTTCTCTTGCGTGTTCGTGATAAAAGAATAGATTGGCAGTGTTTGGTTATGGAAATGAGGTTATGTTAGGAATGTTTTAATAAATGTTAGCTTCCTGGTCAGGGAACACAACGTATGCCACCGCACGTACCAGTAAAAAAAAGTACCATAGAAAACTACCAGGAAACAAACTATTTGCAAAACTTTTACTTTGTTAGGAATGTTTAAATAAATGTTAATTTCCTTATCACACAACGAAGTGCACCGCACATAGCTGTTCGAAAAAGTGCCAAGAAATCTTAGAAATCGTCCAGGAAACAAACTATTTACAAAAAAAGTTATGTTAGCCATGCGTTAATTGAGAAAAACAAACTACAAATAATATATGCCAAAAGAAAATGATTAATTTCTCTTGTATATGAACAAAATTTGTGCGATATTTACAAAGAACCAAGGTTCCAGAAAAGGAAGGTGCGTTTTTGAAGTTTTACAAAGCTTGGTCAATTTCCAATGAAACGTCTGAAACTATTTTAGATATCGATAACTATTGCGTGCTGCATCGTTGTTACTATTTTTTACATCAGTTTTTCACACTTTCTTTCTCACTCACTTCCATTCTTTCTCTCTCTCTCTCTCTCACTTTCTTTCTTCTTTCTTTTTCTTTCTTTCTTTTTCATTTGCTCAAAAAGGGGTGCGGCCGCATCCAATGCACCCCTCTAGATCCGCCACAGAACTTCCATTGTAAGTTACTTACATTGTTCATTGTAAATTGTTCTTGTAATTCCTCCCTGACAAGCACGACTTAAAAGAGCATTGCTTTGCCGCCAATATCGATGCCATCGAAATTCAAAGAATCGAAAAAACTGATCTAAGAATTCAAATTCCTGTCAGTTCAACTATGTTACTACAAAGAAGTATGAGACGTGTGCACAAGATCCTATCTTTTGTAAAAATAGACACAAGAACTGACATTTAGCAATGAATTATTGTCAAGGGTTATGTCATGAAAATTAAGAGAAATGTTATATTTGTTTAAAAATATACATAAATATACAATTTACAAAGCAACGTAGATCTCCAGTTACTTTTTAACAAAGATAAATTTTCTTACGTTTCAATCTTTCCCTGTGCGTATTCTTACATTGTGAAAGACTCTATGCTGATGCCCAGTTTAACTGTATTTCATATATTATAACTTGGTTTCCTCCGCCTTGCCACTACCGTAACTCCACAAACAACTCTCCTAACTTCCATCAGGGAAGCGTAAGAGTGCCCTCTCTCACACTTTCCTGTTCTCGTTTTCGTGGCATGCAAGTGTTCGTCGAAGACGATATTAAAATGATGTAAGACAAGAAGCTTTCAATATGAAAAATAGCCCGTTGATGATCCATTTCAAACTGTTATGATTACGACATTCTTTACCAGAACTGGGCGTGCGTTACCATGGTTACCACGAACTGAAATCCCCGAATCTACTCGAAGCTTTCTTCATCTTCTTGGACACCGGTTGAGCCATCGGTATGTCGGGATCAGCAGTGGATTTTCTGTAGAAATTATAAAAAAAACCTTAAAGACACAGAAAACAAACAATGGTTGCTAAGGGTCTTGATTGGCCACTAGTACCTAATTTGCATTCATCTGAAAATGCAATGGTTGAAATTCGGCACACAAGTACTAGAAATCATGGTCGTCAGCAGTACCCTATTAATTTTGTCAGATGTTGACAAAAAATAGTGTTTTGAGGCGTGTTTTTTTGCTCGTGTGGTCAAGAATTCAGTCGAAAGCCGTTCCCGAAATACACCGCGCGCTTCTTCTTACCTCACCACAGGGAGCCAGTGCTGAATTGAAATGCGTATCAAGAATTTATAAACTTACCCAGCGGCTCGTGGGATGTATTTGCCGACGGTGGCACCCGGTCGATGTACTGTTGGGCCCGCTTCCGCCGCCGCCGCACGTTTCTTGGCCTTTTCTGCTTCCTCCTACAATGAGAAACATTACAATTTAGTCTTGAACAACAAGCCCATCAACATTTTCGCGGAATATTCAAAATCTACAATTTTTGTTGAGTATTGTGATCGAGAGCCGTTTACCTTTTCTCGTCGTTGTTCTTCCTCCTTTTCTTTTTCAAGTCGTAACTAAAGCAAAGAGCGAAAGTAAATAAGGGGACATCCGTGACTTCCTACGTACAAATAGTTTATACGTATTCCCCTCCGCAATAAAGTAGAGGTCCGCCCTCCTGTTCTCTGCAACAAACTCTTTTTTCAACTTTAAACTCGTTTTGCCAAAATGTCAGACAATGATGCGAGACAAGGAAAGCCACTTGTGCTGCTCGCTTTATATTCTTCTCTATTTTGATTAGGGTTCTGAAGCTTCATTTTAGGCGCTAGACGAAAAACGTGCATGGTGCATTACTCAATCCAAAAGGTGGTACGTCCTGAGTGAAGAACCCGCAGTACTTAATTTTTGAACAACCTGTCAAAAAATAGGTCTAATTCTAATCACCAAAATACATACGTTTACCATGAATAACAGAAAATAACAGTCCACATTTGTTAAATTTCCTTTTAGCTGTTAAATCAATACAAATCTATAGTGTTTTAATATATTATCAAGAGGATGGAATTGGATTGCGATTTGAATTATTTGCTTGTCATGCAAGCGTGCGAGTGCCCCTTTAAATGTTTCTGTGCGTTTTGCACACGGCTTACGGCTCAACTTACAAGTTCATCTACTTCTGCAAAAGGATCAACAAAAACTGTAGTCTTGACTATCTTGATTGTCTCCTGAAAACATAAATATATTCAAGCATGTGCAATGACGAATCTTCATAGGATTTACAGCTAAAATCGTTGCATCGCAACGCGCGTATGTTGATTCGCCAGTCAAAACATTTTAGCCAATCAGAGAATGGACGTTTTCCGTAAAGTTTACACATTTTATTTTACTTGTGTTTTCTTTTCAATGCAAATACCTTAGGTCGATCTTTGGCGTCCGTTTCTATTCTTTCAAGTGCATTTATGGTTTCTAGTCCACCGACGACCCTGAAAAAATATGAAGCTTGAATCGGGAAACAGTTTTGTATGACGGTGACTGCATGTAGCCGGAACGTTAAAAGGAGAGTTCACTGAAATTGGGCCACTGCATGGGATTAAAGAGAGGTTCATTCTCATATGGTAACGTTTACAAAGAAAAGAGAGTCATATTCAGGCAGTCGATACACAACTATTCTTTTTGATGACATTATTAGGTTAAACAACGCAGCGAAACTTACCTCCCAAATACCGAATGCTTCTGATCCAAATGTCGGCATGAACGAAAAGTGATAAAACTGGAAAAGAAGCACATAAAACAAATTTAAGGAACGAATTTATTTTGCTAATCAAAATGCTTGTTATTATTAACTCACAACTGTGACTTGTTCGTATTTGTTCCCGAATTCGCCATGCTAAGAATTCCTCGACCTGATAGAAGGAAATAAAACGTCATCACAAACTGAAGCCTCAAACCTTTGCATCTTTAGTCTGTGTACAACACACGCCCGCCTCCCCTCGAAATTAACAGATATAAATGGTCTCAATTTTGCTACTTCTTTAAGGAAAGAAAGACACGTTTTAGTCACACAAATGAAGGCAAACCTTACGAAACATCTACAAAACTAGTAGATATTTTGCCAGTAACTGGTATTTTTTTTGCCGCAAATTGGAAAATTCTGGTTGCTTTTGCGTTGACTGATACGGTCGCAATTTCGTTCCCTGGGAGAGGGCGGTTGTATTCTGTTGTTAGAAAGAATTGCAGTACCTAAGGTCTAGATTTACCTTGGTGGACGAGGTTGGGTTTGAATTCATCTTTGAATGCACCTCCCCACGCGGACTCACCACCTGAGCAAGAAATCAAGAGTAAAATCAATGCTGTTTTCTTGTCTTTAGATTCGCAGGTCAGAAAATGATGCTGAAGTTATTTGGGACAAAAACATAATCATGTCTATTCATTTATATTACTTTTACAGTCTATGTCTGAGATGTTTTATTGCAGTTCTTTATTTTTTATTTGTAAGAAAAACAGGAAAGTGCCAAATGAAAACAATAACATAGGCACTGACTGAGCCAGAACGCGAATGCTCCGGGAAATGAGGATATAGAAACAAGCCAGCTAGATAATATGAGAAAAAGTTAATTGTCCTGAGTGGGATTCGAAATGAAAACAGTTTTATTGTAGTTCGTCATCAGGCGGATAGGAATACTCATTAAAGCCGAAAATATAGACACAATGAATTCACCTCTGCCTGTGCCTGTTGGGTCCCCGCCTTGTATCTATGAAAATATGGATAACATAAGGATAATTATAAACAAACACGATTTAAAAGTAAAACATAAATACAATACAGATTTACAAAACATTTCACTCTTCACCATGAACTCACCATAAAGTTCTTTATTGACCTGTGAAATACTGAAAAAAAATCGTGAAATTGGAGTTCAAAAGCAGCACAACAGAGGCCTAAATGCAAGACATATAAGTTATAGCTTCATATAACTTACTTGTATTGTCGTAGTAACCTCTGCTACAGAGTTTGAGGAAGTTCTCGCAAGTTTTAGGGACCTGAAACAATTCAGTAGCCGTAAGCTTATCACAGAGCTCTCAGAGAAAACAGAGAAAAAGAAAATACTCCTGGATATTATGTATATTTATTTTGACTGCTGCTGAAATAGGCGGCCGCAATATGTCACGCAAATGTCAGGCGTCTAAAGAGATGCGGAATTTTTATAGACAAGAAAGCTAAAATTTGAGGGTCATGTAGAAGATATCGAAAGGATTGCTACACCACAGTGAAAACAATGGAAACACAAGAACAGAACGAGAATACAATAGAACAATGAGGTGCATCAAGCCAATAGCGTTAGATCTTATGAGCAGCTGCTACATAGCTGAAATTTGAACCCAGCACTTAGCACCAATTAGCCTCTGTTTTTGAGTGAGAGCTCTGAAAAATATATTACCATTTATACCACAACTCATGTGTTTCTCGAATTCTGATTGGCTCTCAGACATGGGTACATAGTAACACGGAATGCGCCATCAGCAGTGCACGCACTGAAAGAACCAATGAAAACACTGTTTCGATGCACGTGCCTGCTGTTTCTTTTTGCCTTTTTGTTGTGGTATAAAACAGATGTCCTCTGATTTTTCGTAGGCTATACAAACTCTGTAAACAAATGTGTTTATTTACATGGCTATATTAGTCTCCTACGCAGCCCGTGTTTGTGTCGGTCACGCAACGCTTCCCTTCCCACACAGTGTGTGGGGAGGGAAGCATTGCGTGACCGACACAAAACAGGCTGAGTAGGAGACTATGGCTATATATTCGCATGTTAAATGTTCCTCACCATTTCACAGTGCAGCTCCAGATTCAAGTCACCATGACTTGTCTGTATTCTAACATATCCTAAAAGGGAATCGGAGTTGCATATGACAATACTGGTGTGTTGCACTGGGAAAGTTCAGATTAATGACAGCAAAGATGATTAATAGCAACATGTTCCTACCTTTCTTTTTAACTTCTCTGTATCTTACAATGTTTTTATCAACAATCGCTATGAAATAATAAAAATGCAAAGAGGAAGAGAGAGAGAAAAAAGTGTTACTAAAAGCAGGTACATGTATGACAAGGTAATAAATAATATACATCCCCTTTTTCTTGCCAATCTAGCAAAACCTATCTCAGGGGTGTGGCAAGGGGGAAGGGGGCATTGACCCAAATGGAAAAATGCCCCCCAAAAAGAAAGAAAGAAGAAGAAATGGCATCTACCCATTTAATTGGGGAGCACTTACCAGCTTCTTGGGCTGTTACTCTGTCTTGTGCAGTGGAGGTGAACGAGCGGGCTACAGCGCCAGTTGAAAAATGTGCCTAAACAAGAGTGGATTAACAAGAGTTAGAATCTTTCGTACAGTATTTGTCTGCATCACAGTCAGAAAAGTGTCTATTTTTAGATTTGAATTTCGCGCGCGAAAGTATTCAAATGCTCAGGTTCGAATGCTTGTATACCCAATACACAACAAATAGAGAATATCCTACCTTATCTTTGCGACTTTAAAGGTTTTTTGATTGATCTGCGATTTAATTTTAGGCTGGATCTCACAACTGTTTGCCTGGCGAGAAAGTGGGAACCCTGTGGATGACGAATTTTCACGGGAATCCTAGTTCTAAAAATAGACACTTTTCTGACTGTGATTCGGGCGTACATAGTAAATATGGAAACTCTTGGTAATCCACTCTTGGCCTAAAACATTATTCAGTAGGTCAGCAGTAGTAGTATTATAGTCATTAGAGGAGCCGACTCAGCTTGCTATAATGCATTGCTTTTTTTTCTGTGTATATTTATGATTCATTGCATCAGAAAGTCTCACATAATGCAAAGGACTCCTGCTATGACAAGTTTTTCTTGTGATATCATGGTAAAATTTGCTAAACTGACAAAAATAAAGCTTTTTGTTGAGTCTCTGAATTTTGATGGTATTGAAAATGGCAGTGAAGCAGTGCATTATGGGTGTATGGCCCCTTTAACATTTTGAATATAAATTATAACAATACTCATTCTACTCACAGCATTTCTATCTGTGATCATTTCTTTATCCTCATCTTTCACTTTTTCCTGCATGGGTAAAGTCAAGTCAAACACATGTAAAACAGTGGATCATAGATCTACTGTAATTTTGTATGACGGTGAAAAGATGCAGAACACGTACAGCATCGGCATGGCATGGAACCGCGCCTTCTCATGAACATACAGTTAAATCTGATTATTGAATCAAAATACTTAGACATGGTACAATGTGTGGTTCCAGAAAATATACACCCCCTCCCCCCTTCGGAGGGGTGGTGGGTCATTACCTGATTTTTTTTCATACAATTAATACAGTATTTTCCTTTGGAAATTCCAGAGGGGTGGGGGTCACTTTTCACAGCCTTCCATGGAGGGGGGGGGGGGGGATGGATATTTTCTAAAACCACACAATGGTTATGATGTGGACACAGTATGGCCTCACATATCATTATCATAAACATACAAAATCTGCTCTACTGCGCCCTGTACACCTTCTTGGTGAGATTTACAGCAGTAGAATCATTTCAAAAAATAGGCAAACAACTTGATGTAATTTATAGAAACTTCAAAAACACATACAGGCTCTTTGTATGTCTTTTCCAGTTCACTGAGGATGCTTTCTGTTTCTTTGTTGGCTTTGTTGAGATAATATTTAGGATCTTTCTTAGCTCTCTCTTCCTCTAAAATAAAAATAAATAAAATCCACTATGTCATGAAGTGAAAAATCAACAGTTGGTGTAAAAAAAAAAAAAGATCAAAGGTAGTAGAAGAATGTAACCTTTCCCTTACAAATGTCCCTCAATGGAAAAATATCTAAGTGAAGAAATATATTATGTGGTTGATAGACTTGTTTATCATGATTAAATACTGGAATCAGAAGTCCCTTGGCTGTATGATGATGCTGTATGATCATGCTGTAATAGAACCCCCGCAGATGCCTGCGGTGCTCTAACTTATCATTGACCTTGTGCTACACGCGTAGTTGAACAAACTCTACTAATGATACTACTTTAGATATATGTATATGTATTGCTTCCCCACTTTGGGGTGAATCGTGTCGGTCTTTAAGCAATAAAGACCCAGAGACCCCCAGTTGTCAAGGTATTTAATTATAGTAAGGAAACTTTGCTCACCTTTGTCAAGAACCTTCATGTCATTTTTAGATGATGAAAAGCAGACATATTGAATTTATCAAGTTTGCTAGGATCCTGTTAATAAAGATAGATTGATTGATATGTCAAGCACAGTTATCTTTTGTTGATGCAATTAAAAATAAAAGAAAAAGCATTTGAATACAGTCACAGGGCTTGGAAATACCTTTCTGTCAGTCAACAGACATTGCCCGTTAAAAATTAGAAATGTCCAACCAATCTATTGTGATATAGTCGTCATAATCTCTGGCAAATCAAGGACTTGACTTTTTCTTTACTTTCACCTTTTCTAATTTTCAGTGGCAAATGATCTCATATCATATGCTCGGCCAATTTTCAAAAAGGTTCCATAGAACATTTGTGTCTAATCATTATAAAAAATGTACAGCTCAAAATGGGATATGCTTACCTGTAATGTGATGATATCTTTTCTTGTAAATGATTCATCAGTGAGCAGATCTCTGAAATTTTTTGCCTTGATATTGAGCTCTTCAATAGCCTAAAACACAAATAGTGTTTTTTGTTTGTCATCTGCATACTATAAGAAGCTTCTCTAACAAGAGAGTACAAATAATAAAATGATATTTTATGACATATTGAAAATTTGGATTTCTGCAGCAATATCAATTTTGTGACTTAAAACTAAAACTCCATATTCCAAAGAGGTGGTTGTCAAACAGTACAACTCTCATTTTCCATGCAATCACTCTTAACTAATATTTATATGAAAACTCCAGAGGGATGGGGGTTTCTTAAGTACTGGTAAATTCTCTCCTTGATGGGGGCATGGATCAGTTTTGGAATTGTGCAATGACATAGCAGATATCATATGACTGTGAAAAGTGTGCAACACAGTGCGGCACGGTCGCGGCACAGAACATGGCCTGCTGTAGATATGGAATAAAATCATGTAGTCGCGTCACGTCGCGAACAACTTTTTCGCTGGATTTTTCACAGTCATACGAAATCTGCTCTTGTTACGTTTAGTACTAACATCAAGGCAATAAACATTCCCTGTTGGTTTCACAGCAACAATATTTGTGTTCTGGTTGAAAACTTTATAGGTGACAGGACAGTGGTACTTCCCTGCAATAAAATCAATGGAACATAAGAAAACTGGCTTTCAGTAATTAAAAATAATGACCATTCCCTCCCCTCCCCCCCCCCCAACGGATAATAATAATAAAAAAATCATATATTGCATTTATAGTGCGCAGTTATCAATAAGAAATTTTCAACTGCACATTTTGACACATACCTAAACGGAAAGGTTGTTGACAAGTGACCTCCCCACCCCTCAGTATTCAATACAGTATTTGTATGGAAGAAATCAGGTAAATTGACCCTCCACCCCTCTGGAATTTCCAATCCCTTCCATAGGGGGGTGGTGGGTGGGGGGGGGGGTAGTTTCATATTCTATATTGTATATTGTAGCCCCACTTGTTGACAAACTTTCATTCATTTTCTATTATCCAACCATCACTTTGATGATACATTCTATTCGGTGTCAGATCCAGGATTTTACAAAGGGGGTTCAGTTTCTTTCTTTACTCCTTCGAAGACTGATACGGCAATACAATATGCAGAGCTCGGACATGCATGGTCTTAGTGAGCTCAGAAAAGCGTGGTCTTAGTTTCACAATAAAATCCTCCATTGTTTTGGTGCTCAAGGTACTCTTTGAAAACCCCTGGATCTGCCGCTGCTATTCCATGCCTCCCCCCACAACTTACCATCTGCATTTTTATGGAAGTGCAATTTTATCAACTCTTTTGCTTGCATAGGCTAAGAAAAAAATAAGAATAAAAATAATTATTATATTCCAAACAACTTTTGATACCAAATTTTTTGGTACCAAAGTTAAAATAATGATTCACCCTGTGTATATATTAGTTAGCTTTTAAAAGACTTACTTCTCCAGTGACTGGATTACGGCCATATTTCTTGAGATAAGGGACGATATTACTAAAGAACAGGAGACAGATTACTAAAGAACAGGAGACAGTATTATATTTACCCCCGACCGATAAGGGCAGTGGTAGAGCACCAGGCTTATGTGCGGGAGGTTGGCAGTTCAAACCCCGGCCAGACCAAACACCCAGGGTCTTTTTCTAAATAACTGAGGAGAAGGTGCTGCCTTTGTTCCAATATCTGCAAATGCTTAAACCTTTCAGTCGTCTCTGATAAGGACATAAAACCATAGGTCCATGGCAGTTAGGAGAATTGGTAAAAAAAATTGAAAACCATGTTGCTTAATACGAGAATTACAGGTAACTACTACTTTGCATTGCAAAATGAATACTATACATGACTTACACAAGGTCAAATATGATACCCTCCTTGGTACACAGTGGATGTTCAAAAGGTTGAAAGGATAAACTGAAATACAAAAATACAATACAATAAAGAGATAATTTTATACATTGTGATGAATTATCCACAGTCTACATGAGCAATTTTTCCTTGACAAGGAAACTTGACTGTGTAGACAAGCAACACAAAATTATTTCCATGAATTTTATACCCTAAGGGATTGGATGAGCACCCAGGGCAAACAGCCTCAAAATCATATTGGCCAATCACAAATCAGACAAGGGAAACACCAAATAGGCTTGATTCCCAGCCCTTGTTTACCGAGCCCAGTTGGTTCGTCCCGTCAACAATGGCTGGATTACTGGTCTGGCCTTTGTTACAATCAACCAATCAGCTAAGAGTCTGCTCCATTTTGGGGGGTGAGTATGCTGACTGAATACAAAGGCTCAAACAACTAAACAATGGCGAACGATGTAAACAATTTCGAAGAGCTTGTAGCTTGGATTCTTTCAATGGGCCATTCCATTTTATATGCACACACCCCCCATTGAGGGACCTGGAAATCCATGGGAAAGGGAGGGGGTCAGTAGGGAAAATATCCTAGGGGTCTCATTAGAAAATTCCAGTGGGCTCCATCAGAAAATGCTGAAAACATCCAAGGGCCCAAATGGGGAAGGCAATTAGAAGGCACAAAATATCCATGGGCCTTTTTCCACATTCTAGAGCAAATTTCGAACAAACAAGTTCCAAGGGGGTACAAAGGCAATTCCCTCAATAGGGGCAGTACACAAACATTGAAATCCAAGGGGGAAATTGACAATTCCCTCAGTAGTGGTAGCTATCATTCAGTTGTCCAAGGGGGTCTATAATTGATTCCCTCAATAGAGGCAGAGGTGAAGAAGAGAGAATCCAAGGGGGGTCAACAGCAATTCCCTCAATAGGGTGAGCTTATTGTGTGGCATACCCAAGGGGGCTTATGCAGGTACTCATCCAAGGGGGATGCACAATACTGTCGTCCAGGGGGGGGAGGTCTGAAGGGCTCCATCAATAGGAGGGGTGTGAATAAAAAATGGAATGGCCCAATAACAGAGGCATTCAAGCTGTAATGTATCAGTCAATTCCAGCGGAGACCATGCCCCCCCCCCCCCCCCCCGGGCTTTTGGTCATTTCTAAAAATAAAACTGAAAATTCCCCGCCCCCGGGCTAGCAAAATGCAGAATACCCCACGGCGGGGAACACAAAAAGCGGAAAAATGCCCCACCCCCAGGACGAGAAAAAGACGGTAACTCTTCGTGACAAAGCTTCACAACAAAAACTTTAACTCCATTTATACTGTCCGAGCATTTACAATTCGTTTTTAAATGTACTTTAGTTTTCTCATCTTTGAACGAGTTCTCATTTCACTGAAAGTGAGACAAAATATAACTAAAGAAGTGACATTCCTAGGCCATTCGCGGTTGTAGCCATTTAGCTGCATCTCTCAATGCGAAATTTACCTTTATTCTATTTGCAGAGCAACTATTTCGCAGTTATGTTACTTGACTTTTTGCGAAATTGGAACTCTGTTTATAGTGTCAATTTATTTTTATGTTTTTTCCACTGAGACGAAATTGCGAAATCTGTTTCTTCTCTATAGAAGACGTTAACTGTGAAATGTGCAAATGTGTCAGTCTCCAAACGTGGTGTATACGGGCCATGCTCTGCATTATATTTTATGTGGCGTTATTTTCTGTAACTGGGTTGTAGTTCGCAAAACCCGACGCGCTTGAGATGAGAAAACCAAAATTCCCCACCCCCCTCCCCCAGGGAAAAACAATTCCCGACCCCGGGGCCAGCAAAATTTTCAAAATTCCCAAACCCCAGTAAAGGCACTGGTGTGCAAATGCCCCACGGTGTCCGGGAGGGGGGGGGGGGGATGGTCACCGCTGGAATTGACTGATACACTCAAGAATTTACTTCAAGGCATAGATGCTATTGCGTTTCAGACTACAGGCTTCAGATGTCACTGACATTTCAAGGATTGTCTTCGCTTCATGATACAGTATGACGTCAATGACAAGAGAGCGAGACCATTGACCCAGCCAGTGCCAGTTGTGGGGGAGGATCACAGACCAATACAAACAATGGATGGAAATCGAGCCTAAACACAAAATGACAGAACAAACACTAACATAACAGACGGAGAGACAGACAGATATGTATTTAGTGTACCTGCAGCAGTAAAAAGGAAGTCGCCTAAAAGATGCTCTCTCTCCAACATCTGAAATCCAGAAATAATTTCAAAGCTTTTTTATTTTGTATTAAACATTAAAGTTCAAACCAGGGCAAGAAAAAACGCGAAACGCGGGAAAGTTAGCAAGTAGTTTTACCTGGTCGTTTTCCTCCCCATTCTTCTTTCCATTCCTTGTTAGTTATATACCTGAAAATGAGCCACGAACGTATTTAATAATAAGCCTTATAAATGTACCTACAATATTTAAACACAATGTATTCACAATTTATCCTTTTGATGCTGTTTTTTCCCCATTTTGCGATGTTTTGACCTGCGAAGTTATTGAAATTTTTCGGTTCTGGTCAGCGGTCCAGTTACAAATACAATGCTCGCGCGCACAATAGGGCAGACTATACTGCTGACCAAAAATTGCAGGCACCACATCGAAGCTCTTGAAAAAAATTAGTGTTGAAGGTTCTTCAAGGAAAACAAAAAATTAAAAGAAATATCTCCAGTAGAATCCAGAGAATTTCAGCATGAGCAGTAGTATTTGTGATGTTATAGAGGAAAAACTGAGAAAAGAATTCGAACCAGCACACTTGGTAAGCTCACGTCCTCTCGCACTTGCACATGCATGACAGTGTGGAGTCACCAGTCTGCCTGTAGACTGTTTTTGAGAGACTCCTTTATTTTATTTTACCTTTTAAGGGTTGAAAGTGGTTGCCACGCTAACATTATATGGTGCGTGGTAGGTCAGAAATTAATTGTGCAATGTGCGAAAGCCCTATAAAAATTTAAGTAAGATTGGTGATGCATCCAAGCAAGCATGATTCTTGGGAGCGACTGCAGAATACCCCCTCGCACATAGCTCCACCTTTTCAAAAACTGGTCAACTGGTCAACTGGTCAACTCGTCAACTCGTCAACTGGTCAACTTCTCAACTTGTCAACTTGTCAACTGGTCAACTGGTCAACTCGTCAACTCGTCAACTCGTCAACTCGTCAACTGGTCAACTCGTCAACTGGTCAACTGGTCAACTGGTCAACGCATCAACTTGTCAACTTGTCAACTTGTCAACTTGTCAACTGGTCAACTCGTCAACTCGTCAACTGGTCAAATGAACTCTTTAACTTGTCAACGCGTCAACTCGTCAACTTGTGTATAGAGAACTACAATGTTATTTCACGCGAATTTTTAGAACGAGGCTATGTGTATAGTGAACTAGTTCTCTCGCGTGCATTTGTAGAACAAAGCTATGTGTATAGTGAACTAGTTCTTTCCAGCGCATTTATAGAACGAGACAATGTGTATAGCGAACTAGTTCTTTCACGCGCATTTATAGAACGAGGCTATGTATAGTGAGCTAGTTCTTTCAAGACGAAGGGCTAACGCTCGAAACGTCAGCAAAACACCATTTTTCAACGGCGTTTAACATAAATCTCAACCTTTGGTTGTTGTTGTTCATGTTAGGAACTAGTTCTTCGCAGCGCATTTATAAAACAAGGCTGTCTGTATAGTAAACTAGTTCTTGGCAGCGCGTTTATAGAATGAGGCTATGTGTATAGTGAACTAGTTCTTTCACGCGCGTTTATAGAACGAGACTATGTGTATAGTGAGCTAGTTCTTTCCAGCGCGTTTGTAGAACGAGACTATGTGTATAGCGAACTAGTTCTTTCACGCGCATTTATAGAACGAGGCTGTATATATTGAGCTAGCTCTTTCCAGCGCATTTGTAGAACGAGGCTATGTGTATAGTGAACTAGTTCTTCCCTGCGCATTAGTAGATATAGACTGTGTATGAGAACTAGTTTCCTCCAGCGCATTTATAGAACGAGGCTATGTGTATAGAGAACTAGTTCTTTCACGCGCAATTGTAGAACGAGGCTATGTGTATAGTGAACTAGTTCTTTCCAGCGTAATTGTAGAACGAGGCTATGTGTATAGTGATCTAGTTCTTTCACGCGCATTTATAGAACGAGACTGTGTATATAGTGAGCTAGTTCTCTTTCAAGCGCATTTATAGAACGAGACTGTGTATATAGTGAGCTAGTTCTTTCAAGCGCATTTCTAGAACGAGGCTATGTGTATAGGGAACTACAAGTTCTTTCAAGCGCATTTATAGAACGAAGCTACGTGTATATTGAGCTAGTTCTTTACAGCGCATTTGTAGAACGAGGCTATGTGTATAGTGAACTAGTTCTTGGCAGCGCAATTGTAGAACGAGACTGTGTATAGAGAACTAGTTCTTTCCAGCGCATTTGTAGAACGAGACTATGTGTATAGTGAGCTCTTTCCTGCGCGTTTTGTAGAACGAGGCTATGTGTATAGTGAACTAGTTCTTTCACGCGCATTTATAGAACGAGGTGTATAGTGAACTAGTTCTTTCACGCGCATTTATAGAACGAGGTGTATAGTGAACTAGTTCTTTCACGCGCAATTGTAGAACGAGGCTATGTGTATAGAGAACTAGTTTTGTCGCGTGCATTTGTAGAACGAGAACTAGTTCACTATACACATAGCCTCTTTCTACAATTGCGCTGCGAAGAACTAGTTCACTAGAGTGGTTTTCATCCGACGTGAAATAGATACTAACAAAATACGCACTGCTATACACTACGACAGTCATTTCTATTTTATTCCCCTTTTTAATTATGACTAGTAGACACTATTAAACACTGACTATTAGGTTTTGTTTCACAGCCGGATGAAAACCGCTCTATACACATAGCCTCCTAAGGCTGCCATCAATTTCCGTTTTCTAGAAAAATATACATAATGAAAGGTAGACGAACAGCTTTCCTTTCATTATATATATTTTCTAAGTTCAACTGGTTGACAGATTCCTTTTTTCAGAATCCAGCTTGGCAAAATACCTCGTTCTCGGATTTTCATATTTTAGTATACACTCCGTGTTTTTAGACCGACCCGTTGACGTGTTGACGCGTTGTCACATAGCCTCCTAACGCTGCCATTAGTTTCCGTGTTTTTATACCGAACCGTTGACGTGTTGACGCGTTGACATATCGCCTCGTCGACTCAGTGTGGTCGCGTTGACGCGATAACGCGTTTCTTTTAGGGTATAGCTATACGCGAGGGGGTATTCTGCAGTCTAGCCGATTCTTGATTCAGGGATGCCAGCTCTTGTTATTTTGCCAGGAGAGTTTTCACTGCAGTCTTGTAGAGGGTAAATTGTTCCTTTTTTTTCATATGTTCTATTCTTTGCATTTTTTCTAATCATTACTGTTTTTTAACTGAAAACTCCATGTTTCTCAATTCAAGATCCCCTACAGTATTTCCAAAACCAAGGGTTGCCATCCCTGCTCATTTCATATTTCTAGCCATTATGCATGATTGAGCACTTCACATACATGTTGATGTGATAAGTTTCTATGAGGAGGTTTCATAAATAATGCAAGATATAATAGATTAAAAAATTGTAGATTAGAAAAATTTGCAGATAATTGTTCTGTACTTGTTGGGGGTTATGGTCAATTAATGATAAACTGCCATCACTGACGTCATTAAAGTTTTTATTATATCCATTTTGAAATCACGTGCGCAAAGTCATGTGGTGGGAAACTTGTTGTTTGCAAAAGGAGCTGGCCAAAATGTTGAGGCAGGAAAACGGTTAATGTTGCCGCCTATAAAAGATGTGTCATCATCCAAATAGATTCTAGAGAAGATAGCTAAAGTATTAGTACTATGTTGCATGCAATTACAATAGAGGGGGGAGGATCCAATCTCAATTCATAGTTCCGATCAAACAATGAAACCATTTCACGCTATCTAGAGATACCAATCAGAGTTGGAAAGATTCTCCCATGGGAACTGATCGTGTCCCACAAACAGTATTTCAGGACTTCCGAAATCAATCGATTTACAGCACTTTTTTGCCATTTACGACAGTATAAACTTCGATGATCCGAAGATAAAGATATATGGTAAACCAAAGCGGGATCGGAATATTTTTGGATTTTTTAAAGGAAAACTCTGGTTTGTTTGTGGGACATAACAACAGTAACTATGGCTTTGAATGACAGGTCGGAACTATGAATTGCCCTAGCCTAACATCTACTCAAGCTGTTTGTGGCATTTCAGTCAAAGTCTAAAATAAAGGTAAATGGAAGTTTAGACATAAAATATTATGTTCTGCTAATAATGACTTTTTTAGATAATGAGTGTGACTTTTCAGTGGTGTTTAAGGCCACACTTGCTCATTTACGGTAATCACAATCATAGGAATCACGCCACTGCATGACATTTATTCATTTCTGCTAGTAATATTTTTCCATTTATATTGCAGAAAGTAGAAGATCTATCTGATGGATGTGGGGCAAAGTTAAATGTAATCATTGTCTCAGATAAGTTCCAAGGAAAGCCCCTTTTACAAAGACATAAACTTGTTTATGGATGCCTGGAGGAGGACATGAAATCTATACATGCATTCTCACAGAAGACATTGACACCAGAACAGTGGGCTAAACAACAAGGAAAGTGATAATAATACATTATGCTGATAATTTCACAGTTTTAGAATTTTGTATAAACTTTAAAGCTTGTCATCTTATTCGAGAAGGATGAAGTTTCTCAACTTTAGGGCATCAAGAGAAAAAAGCTGTGCACTTTAATGATAATAACATCCAGAGCTCCAGTGCATTTTATTGTTCAGATGGTGACTGTCTGTATTTATGTTGCTCTTTACCCATGTACAAAAACGGCTTGGGCTGCTTGACCTATCTTTTAAGGGTTAGTGTTAGTGTTGCTAGAGTGGTTTTCATCCGACTGTGAAACAAAAACTAATAGTCAGTGTTTGTTAGTGTCTACTAGTCATATTTATAAAGGAGAATACAATAAAATGACTTTCATAGTGTATAGCAGCATAGGCAGATTTAGGGGGGGCCCAGCCCCCCCCCCCCCCCCCCCACACACACTTTTTGGATAGATTTCCCCACATTTACTGTATTTGCAAGAGCAAGGTTTCAACTTTGGCCTCAATTTTTTTCCTTTGGGCCCCCCTTTTTGGAGATCCTCAGTGCGCATTTTTTAGTATCTATTTCACAGCTGGATGAAAACCACTCCATTCCATTTGCCTGCTATCTCTTAGCCTGGCTTGGGTGCCGTCTGAAGCAGTTCCAGTAAGTAAACCCTAAATTCATTTTAGGCAGAAAATTGTTTTATTATTGTAGCTACAAACCTGCTCAGTATCTACACCTATGGTTTAGAGTTTGATGAATGACACGACAAGGTTAATGCAGCTTAGCTTGTAGCTTAGGGTGACTGTTTCCTGTCGAGCAGCCCAGCACGTTTATATGGGAGACCCCTGCCTCCAATTTGATTCTTGTTGTTGTTCAAATCACTGAGTTTGTAAGAGACCTATATTTGTACAAAAAAAATGTGCTTTCAAATCCATAAATAGCAGTAAAACATGTTAGTTCGTATGTCCAGCATTTACAACATAAGAAGAAATAAGTGACTTTATTATTTACAACCACAAAATATACTAAATCCACTGTTATTAGGACTGGTCTGTGATCTGATAAAATATGTCCAATTAAACCTAAGTTTTGAAAATTACTCTTACCTATTCTCATTTCTCAACAAAACGTGTAAAAATTAATAATCGATACCAAACACTTTAATTGACAGAACATTGTGACCGAGCATATCATGTAATTTTGGTTGGATGATGGTTGATTTTGATCAGACAGTGTTCGATGACTGCAACTAATTTTCCAGCTCTGGTTACGTTAATGTGCTGTAGACGAGACACACAGGCACTTACTTTGGGGAAAGTTTTTGCTCCACCACCCAGAGAAATCACCAAAAAGTTGTCCTTTTTCAATACCTCTGGTCAGCTGCAGGTGGAGGGAAAGGGATTGGGAGTCAACCCCTGGGAGAGGGGCCAGGAGTCAACCACTAGGGGGAAGCTCGTGGGCATGAATGTTTTTCACGTGTGGTTTTCCTGAGTGCTCAAGGTATCATTTAATATAGGGTAAATGCTACGAAGCTCTTATTTTCTGACATATGTGTAACCAACCATCTCTCTGTTGTATTTGTGGCCTTTTTTTTGTGTCTTTATGTGCAGCATTGTTTTCACTGTCATTTTTTGGACGTTATTTATTACTTGTGACAAAATAAACCACAGTTCCACAAATATGTAGATTAGGCTATTAGAGCAGCTTTCATTGAAAAAGAAAAAGCCCTTCTAAATTTCAATTGCCTTTTGTTTATCAATTTAGCTCTCTGTCACTTGAAGCAGAAATTCAATCGCTTTTTCATGAGTTTCTTCAATTATATTTTACAGAACTTACTCTTTGAGGCTTGAAGTTTTCTGTATATTGCTCTAACAGCTTATTAATAATTAATAACGCGTTTTTTTAGGACTGATTAGTTGACCAAAGGTTGCGCATTGTGTGAGCTATACCTGCTCAACAGGTGCCAAAAAATTGAAAAGGTTTTGTAAAATATTTTAGATTTTAGAATCAGAATACTTTCTGTTCATCAAAATGGACGTTGGAAATTTGTTCACAGGTATAAAGAAGGGGGTTTTGAAGAAACATATCACAGCCCCCAATCTTCGCTTTGTGAATGGTAATATTTTCGAGTGATTTATGATACCGTCAAAAAGAATCTTCAAAATGGGTTTGAGATCGTTGTTAGTCACTAATATCAGCTTGAAAATAGATGAACTCCATATTAACTCCTACAAATACAACAACTAACATGGCAGTCGTCCAATCAAAGCCAAGAGCCTTTTGTGTCAATAGATTTGAAGACGCTCAGAGCAGCATACTTAGCATATGGTATCTCTTCGCACCTGCCCTAATGCCGGCGGTTTTTCACTCTGAATATTTTGAGATCCCCTCCCAAAAGCACAGATACAACACTAGCGAAGTTTACTGTTCCCTTTGAGGGTATGGACGTTGGAAAATCGCAGAGTTTGGTTGGGAAGCTATAGAAGTGAGATGGCATTGTGGCTAGAGGATTGTTCCAGGTAACTGCGATTTCATTGGCAACATTTTTATAGGCTGAAAGTCCATTGGTAGATTGGGGAGTTGCAGGCAAAACGTTTTGTGACGAAAGTCAGCTTGTTCCGTCTAGATTAATTTTCCTGATTTCCAAGCGGAAAATCTCCCGTTGTTGTTCCATTTTAAGGTTAGTAAGGTACCGAAGTTCTATTCTATTCTCTGTTTAGTTATTCTACGCTATTCTGGAGTCACTCGAAGGTAGTATTATGATAATTTAATCCGATGAAAGTGAGTTGTATAGTTTCTCAAGTCGTGCCGGATGCGTTTTGTGACCGATTGAAATATTGAAAATATTGTTATTATGTCGTTGTGGCAATTCCATCGATCCAAAACGCGAGATTTCTAGCTAAGATATTAAAGCAATCTTTTATTCTTCATGCAGGAAGGGAGGAAATTTGAAATTTTCGATATTTTAGACTTAGAGTACGGCGTAATTGGTGCTGCGACAATATATAGGGCTCGGCCCCACAGTCACCAAAATGTCATAGAAAAAACCATATGCTCGGTTTTTTTTTTTTCATCAAAACTTCCTTAAAATGGTGAGGCGAAATCCAGGTCTCAAAAGAGGAACACTTCGTTCGACATGACAGCATTATTTAAACTTTGACAGGAAAACAGCAAATATACTTGATAGATTTCCTTTTTTTAGGCATTTACAAAAATTAGTATCCCTTCCATTAGCAGAAATGTTCCTAAAAGTGAGCGCAAAATTGCTAATTCAGGGTAGACTCGACTAAACTCTATTTTCTATTAGACGAAAATGCTACGCGTTTGTTCGGCTCGGAGTCCAAGGGTTTTTGCCGAAAAAAAAACATTCATTTAGTAGTTCGCGAGCATTGCGTTTTCTGCAGAGAAGTGGATTGTACCCTGAGATCTCTGAAATGAGTTAGATGTTTATCGAAGGTTAAAGTGCGAGTTAAATTCTAGTAAATTTTAATGCTGTTGCTAAAACTATCTTGTTACTCAATGTGTTAAAATTATCATGTACGTTAAGGTTAAAAATTCAAAACAAAAAAGATGTTAATTTTAATGCCTTGCATCCGCATTGCTAATAGTGTAATTACTATATATTGAAGTTCTTCAATTTCTATTGTTTTCATTTGAAGTCAACTCAAATTGTAAATGGATGGGAAATGATCAAAATACATTCAAAGGCTTTGGTTGAGAGCGTAATGAAAAATTCACCTTTATGTGTTTCGGTTTTAATGATGTAAAGCTAGCGAAAGATTCAATATTAATATTTTCTCCTCGAAAAAAAATATTTATGATATCACAATTTTTTTTCGTTTTCAATTTTTGTCACTTTCACTTTTCACTTTAGAAAATAATCAGCCTACTTAAATTTCATTTTCCTTCCCTTAAAACATTCCGAAAGGCAAATTAGGAGCGTTATTTGCATTTCGACATCATTTAAATGTTTTCTCCAACCCTAGCCATAGAGCGTACTTAAAAATTTGACAGAGAAACCACCAATAATTACTCGCGGATAAATATTGTATGAGTCACTGGAATAGATCTTTGGTTGCCATGAAAACAAGTTCGGTTACCAAAAGAGATCGCTGACCTGCAGATAAATTATAATCGGAAATGTCATTGTTTTGCGGCCGTCGAATTCACTAGATAATGCTAGATTATCTGTACCGTTAAACACATCCAACAGCTTTATTAGTTTCTATCAAAATACGAGGACTTGCCTTAGATTTCGGTAACAAACCGTTGTGTTCACAGCGCGGCTCAGATTCTGATAAGAGGTGTATTCCAGCTTCACTGGACTTCTGATATTCAAGTTTAAAGGTTAGTTTCTTATTTTCTGCTTTTTCGCAAAATAAATATGCGAAAATATTCTTTGCTTGATCACTCACAGTTTTGAGATAATAAAAGTATACTGTTTCGTTGCGCACCAGATTTCATCGTTTTTACTTTTTGAAAGAGTGTTTTCAATTGGCTTTCTTTGTCACTCACAAAATATCTTTTCTTTTGAGTTTGTGTGCTTCATATCGAAGGAAAAATTGCTACCTGAATATTTCTAATGAACTATATCAGTCAAGTTGTAGATTGTCGGCTTATCTGTGGAAATTTTAATATTTGTTCATCATTTGACTTCCAAAACAGGAATTGTTTATCTTAATCTTGTAGACTAAAACTAGTACTGTAAGTAGTTCTCATATGGTTTAGGTCTTGAGCGAACCGCCAACCACTCTATTGTAGTGATTGTAGTATTTTTTATTTTTTATAGTGTGTCAAATTCATTTTCGGGACTTTTCAGTTTTAGATTAGAGGCGAATTTTGGGACCAAAAAAACAACTAAATGTCAAACAGATTTCGTGCAAGAGGGAGTTACTTCCTACTGTGAGTAAAAAACAAGTAAATAAAGCTCAGGATTAGCCTCTTCATTCTGTTGGCCTATTTAGAGTAACGGGTTATTTGCGCTTCGGGAGATCATTAAACCGTGATCACGTGAGATCACGTGCACCTTGCGTGTTCGATTCCCGCCAAAAAGGAAGCGGAATACTGCGCATGCTCGTGACAACTTTCTTGAAATTTATCACAACGGATTATGTGTTTCGTTCAAGAAATGCAGTAATTCACCTTAATCAAGGCCTGACAAGCTGTTTCGAATCTTGAGGTAAGATTTCATGCATTATTTCATCGTTTCTGTTCAAGATCAATTGATGAGTTGAACAGTTCTGTCTGCTTTCTTTCCAAAACGAACAACATTCCGGCATTCTGTGTACGCGAAGTAGACTTATGCTTTATAAAGATCACAATGGGAAAATAACATCTAGCGAAACTTAAATTCTTTTATAAGTAGTAACTCTTTTTCTGCATTTCTTCAACAACTTTTTTACACACTTAAGCTTAAGTTAACTTAAGAGTCTTAAGAGTGCAAACTTTGTCACTATAAGCTTAAGTTAAGCTTAAATCTTATGTCGAAGATCTTGACTTTCTTATATTTAAGTAAGTAAGTAACTTAAGTTAATCTTAAAGCTTAACTTACTTAAATATAAGAAAGTCTTATATTTAAGTAAGTTAAGCTTAAAGCTTAACCACACTTCCCTGGCTTAACTTACTTAAATATAAGAAAGTCAAGATCTTCGTTTGGCAGGTGATTCAGTGTCATATCAATTTTTTTATGTCACACAAAATCAACTGCCGAATTTTCCTAGCTGATTTGGCCCAAGCTTACAGCTAGAATTGTTGATGACCTGGGTCCGGTTGCTTGAAAGTGGTTTAGCACTAATCCAGGATTAATTACCATGGTGACTCAATGGTTTTGTTCAGAACTAAACCTGGTTTAAATTTAATCCACCTTTGAACAACCCGCACCTGTTTGGTCAAGATGACATGAACTCAGCTCAGCCACAGTCAGTGGTACATGAAGGTTCGTTCTTCATGTAGTTGTGAAGTGTACTGTATTGAGAGAACTCGGGCCGATTTAGGGGTGGGCCACCCTGGGAAATTCAGCTTTTCCCAGAAATTCCCTGTGAATGAGAATCAATATTCTTTTTTCAAAAGAAATTATAATAGTAAGTAGGAACCATGGAGAATTCCCTTTTCTTTTCTTATATTCATTCTACACTCACTTTCATCAAGATACAATCTTTCTCAAAATACTGTAAACTTCCAAAACTAGGCTCATGCCCAGCTCGGGGGCCTGTATTTTTCAAAGGGCATTTTAATTGGTGGTCCTACATTTTGGGAGGTCATGTTCAGTGGAGGACTGAATGGGGGTCTTTTTGCATTGCTGAAGTAATCACAGCTATTATTTCTTTTCAACTTAAATGAATAGAATGATGATTTTCTTAGAGCAACTCTTGAAAGAAAAACAATGTGTGGTTCCAGAAAAATATCCATTCCAACTCCATGGAAGGGATTGGAAATTCCAAAGGGGTGGGGGGGGGGAGTCAATTTACCTGATTTTATTCATACCTGATTTTAATTTCACCTAATAACAGCAAAAGCCAAATATATTTATGATTGCTTCGCCATAAGGCAAACCTGGCCAATAAACATATTTATATAATCAGAAACATATATAATGTTTAGAGGCTACGCCTATGTACTCTTTGTATATGGTTCTCTAAATAAATATACTGTCTGTCTGTCATACAATTACTGTATTTTCGTTTGTAAATTCCAGAGGGGTGGGGGTGGGGGGGTTACTTTTCAACACCCTTCTGTGGGGGGAGGGGGAATGGATATTTTCTGGAACAACACATTGCACATGCCAACTTTGTATCAGCTTGATTTATTCTGAGGCCAATGCAGGGGCATAGCGAGGATTTTTTGTTTTTGTTTTTTTGTTTTTGGGGGGAGGGTGGGGGGGGGGGGGGGGGGATAGTGAAAACATGGGACGAAAATTTTCAAATTTCCTAGGTGTATGGGAAAATCTCTGGGTTCGAGAATGGGGTATCCACTGCTCTATGGGCTCTATGTTCTTGCCACAAGAAACTCTTTTAAGATTTTTTTTTTGCTAAAACAGCTCATCTAACAATAAATGTTATAGTGCAGTAGGCTCGTTTAGCTTGGCTGAAAAAGGTAGCACCCAAAGCCCTCTACAAACGTAAGAAAGCAATGGGCAAAAACTTTTTAAGGTTACTGAGAACCTTCGCGCACGTGTTCGAAAAAAAAATCATACACGTCCTTAGTTTAACCAAAACATATCAATCTATATATCGTTGGAAAGCTTATAGATTGGACTAGCGAACTCTGGCAAAAAGAAGTATTTTTTTCATAATTATAATTTTTTTAAGGTTTTATTAAAAATTCGGGGGTGAGAGTTTCAAGAGATAACGCTGTCGAACTGCTAGACCTTGACTCCCAAGTAACACATTGTTTTAATCCTTAGAGGTGTTTCTCAAAAACCGTGTCTGCGTTTTTAAAAATTTTGCTTTGCTCAAAAGTTATCGAACTTTTAAATTTCGAAGGTCAAATTTTGTAGAATTTTCACGCTCTAAAAATTTAAAAATTTCGTAACTGTTGAACTAAACAAAATTTAAAAAATCGCAGACACGGTTTTCGAGAAACACCTTTAAGGATTAAAACAATGTGTTACTTGGGAGTCATGGTCCAGCAGTTCGACAGCGTTAGCTCGTGAAAATGGCACACCAAAATATTTAATCAATGCTTTAAAAAAAATTACAGGTATCAATAAGTTATTTCTTTTTGCCATAGCCCGCAAGTCCGTTCTATAAGCTTTCCAACGATATATAGGTTGACATATTTTGGTTAAACTAAGGACGTATATGATTTTTTTTTCGAACAACGTGCGTGAAGGTTCTCAGTAACCTTAACTGATGTTGACGATACGACTCTTTGATACATTAGTTAACCAATAATTAAGTATGGTAGCGAAATTTTGGGGAGTCGATAGTGCGCAGAAGGAACGCGACCCTGTACAGTGCATGTGAGATTTTGCAAACTCTTGCTTGGTGTAACAAAATCCGCTGTTAACAGTGCCTGCCGAGGGGAACTTGGAAGATACCCTCTGATCATTAATGCTAAATGCAGAGCTTTCAATTTCCTTTTCAAGCTAAAAGATGGTAGGGGATTTTATCCCACGACGTATTTATTTTTTATAAAGAGAATAATTACAAGTCCAACTGGCTAAAAAAAGTATGTAATATTGTTGACTCATGTGGCCTGGGTGAAATTTGGACCAACATTTTACAAAACGGTGCCTTGCAGGAGGAGAAATCGCTAGTTAAACGAAGACTGCAAGACATCGAATGCTGGAGCGATCTATTTTTAATGATACCGAAAAGCCTGGTCAGAAGAATAAACTCAGAACTTTTAGAACTTTCAAAAAACTTACGAATACGAAACATACCTCTCTAATATTCTTAACCTCAAGCATCGTAGAGCCCTCACTCGGCTAAGGATCAGCTGTCATAAACTCGAAATAGAAACTGGGCGTTACCATAGACCATACCGAAAGCCAGAGGATAGATTATGCCTGCAATGTCATGCAATTTGACTTAAGGTTATTCCCCTGTTTTGCACGGCGCACGCTGTTCTGCGCATGGACGCGCGATTAATTCGTTCGAAAATGACGCAATCGAGCGCGCTCGCGCAAGCTAAATATCCCCATTTGAGCGAGAAACACCAAGAAAAAGTCGCTTTTTGGGATATTGCGCGAAAATAAGATTGGGCACCCCCATTTTTTATTTTACCATTTTGATAAGACTATCATTTCCCTGTTATAAAAAAGTTTAAAGAAATTTCCACGACAAGTTTTTGAGCTATCGTCATAAAAAGCCCCCAAATGAGACACCAAAGACTCTCAAATTATCACGAGCGGTGCGCACATTTTTGGACATTTTCAAGAGTAGTGTCAACATACATAGAAAATTAAACATTCCAATGTTCGTCCTAGGTAGTGAAGCATCCAACAGTTCTGTTCAAACTTGCAAGCGAACTGGATTGCCTTATTAGTGAGCGTTTTATCACAATGTTCTCGTTTCACGTATTCCTTCACAAAATAGCCCTCAGTCACTAAAAATGGGGTATGTTTGCGCCATCACAGTTTCTAAACGAGCATGGGCACCCCCTCGTTTTATTTCATATTTTCATTCCTTATATACTAAATAGTAAATAGACAAATTACGAAAAAAATGTTACGACAAGTTTTATTTCAGGGGAATTACCTTAAGGAAGGTGGAAGACGAGCGCCGGGCACTTTTTGGTAGAATGCAAGCGTTATGAGGTGCTAAGAAATAACTTGCCTGAAGTTTTGAAAATAAAAAAAGTCATTAAAGAACAAAAATATCTTAACGATAGCCTACGTTTTGAATATCTAATAAACCCTCCAATATCAATTCAAAAGGAGGTTGTTAAATTTGTATGCGACTGTTTTCAATCTAGAAGTGACTAAACTCAAAATGAATGAATGGATGACAAGTGTAATATATATTTTTTTAGCCTAATGTTTGTTAGAGTTAAGGTGATTTACTTTTGTATAAGCTGCTAATAAATAAATATCTATCTATCTATCACAAAAATTTAGGCATGGAAAAACATTTCTAAATTCTTCTTCGTTGGGGAAGGCAAATAATCGCTTACAGTATGACTGGCGCCTATAAATGCAGATCTAACTTTTCCCGATTGTACCAATTTATTTAAGCAACTTTCTGGGGAGAAATCTGGTATTGATTATTTTTCCCCCACTACAAAATCGAAAAACCCCTAAAATTCATTCTACCTTGGGGAAAGTAAAAATTACGCTACACCCCCCGGGGGGCCTGGGGCTACACCAAACTTAATACCAAATGTTTCTTTCAACTTCAAAAAGCCGATTGTACAATCTTTATAGAGTAACTAGCATTCGCAAAATTTGCAATATTATAACCAGGGTTGGCCATTTTACTCAGTTTTCTTTGTATTTGTGGGTAATTGGTCTTTGAATCAAGGCGCCTAATTGCCTGAAAAGTCCCGGATGTATGTCGCGGGAATCACCCCATTCCGCCGGTCCTTGCCATTGCAGTCGTCGCGACGGAAAGCCATGCGACTGCACCAATGTGCACTAAGCGGAACGGTGCAAGAACCCGATTGGCTTAGTAGAGGGTTTGACTGGCAAAACAGAAAAAACCCAAACTCCCATGCATACCAGAAGCGACGTTTTGAAAATGAGGAACGCGAAAAACGGATAGCTGTAACTCTGAAAAGTCACCTGATAAATTGTTTCAATACTTAGTAAAACCATGTCTAAACATAGCTTACAAAACATAAAAAATCAACCATACGTGAGCTGAGTCCCATTATCCCTTGGAAAACAATTCTCAGTGGACAAAAAAACAGCTGCGCTGTGTGCCAAAAAACGTTCACTCGGAACTGAAGTTTATGCGCGTGAATTTTAGAAAATGAGGAACGCGAAACGGATTTAGCTGTAACTCTGAAAAGGCGCCTGATAAATAAATTGTTCCAAGAACCACTCAGTAATAACCTTTCTTTTCTTTGGCGACGTCAGGGACCAATAAAGTGAACACTTTAAACATTCAGCTTGCCAACTATTAATACTAAGCAAGGTCTGACCAAAACTTGACCTTTATTCATTGCGGTCTCCAGACCAGTTACGTCACAAGGGCTTTATAGACAAATATGTCTAAACATAGCTTACAAAACATCAGAAAATCAACCATACGTGAGGTGAGCCCCATTATCCCTTGGAAAACAATACTCTGGACGAAAAAACAGCTGCGCTGTGTACCGAGAATCGTTCAGTCTGAACTGAAGTTTATGCGCGTGAATTTCTCTACCAGGATAAGTGGATTTTTATGATTATCAATTAGCTCAATTAGCTCGAAGATTTTTGGGATCAAAAATAACTTCTGACAGCTTAGGGGACTGCAGAGAGAGTTGACAGACATTGCATTACTGTTCTCTGTATCTGTAGTTCGATGTGGCGAGTAGAGGACTGCTTCTAAACCAGGACTGGCGTCGGAGATCACCATGATCTCGTTCGTTTATGGGAGCGATGAGTTTTATAAGCGATACAGGTCAGTCTTTGCCGTGTTTATCATTGGCTAAAGTAAGCTAAACTCGCGCTGTGAAAGCACTCATTTCGAAGCGTTCGTGTTCAAAATATAAACTTCACGTACACTTTAGTTAACTTAAAAGCTCAACGTTAAGGTAAACACACGCACATTAAACTGTGGATAAAATGCAATAAAAACAACGTGCAAAATTGTTAAATCTAAAAACACTTCCATAAAACCACTTGACAAAAAGGAAGGCCGATACCGTTTCTTCACTTACTTCTCTCATATATTGCAAATTCATCACATTCTGATTCATTCTTGTTGTGAAATTGGTACTAGATAATTATTTCATTCTCAATTCAGACGAAATTCTTTCCTGAAAGTCCATGTTTTTCTCCATATGCGAATCTTCTTGGAATTGGACTCGGTCATGTGGAAATCATTTCTATTAATAGGTTGTTGATATTTTACATTACTTCTATTCATTTTGTATTAGATTGTTTATTCCATATTTAAGGCTTTGTACGGGCGTTTTTATTTATAGTTTTTTAAGCATACACTGAAAGAAATTTTATTTTCAATTTTACTGAGCCATGACCTTTAAGATGTCTGCAACTGCCTGATAATAATGATGTGAAACTACCAGGAACCCTTGCAATTATAGAGGCTCGTAAATCAACTATCGAACATTCGAGCCTTTGGCAGGGCAAGAGGTTGGCGACAATCAGATTAAATTCAATATTTTTTTTTCAAAAATCAGTTGTTCTTGGATGTCTTTCAGCGTTTTTCAGTTTCCATATTGCTAGTTTATGAAACCCCCTGCCTGGTGAAACTTTTCTTTTCGGATAAAAACGTTGGTGACAGGAAGTCCCCTTGATAAACACCTTCACAATGTGTGAATAACACCGCATTTTCTTGGAAATATTGAATAGGGAAATATTTTAGCCAGCCTCCAGTAGCCTTATGACTACTATTCGCACAGGCAACACAACGACATGTCATAGCATCAAAAAAATTATAGACAAAATTACACTAAATCCTCGGTTTAATACAACCTAGCCTGCGTGGCAAGCATTTCCGTGTGTTTTCAGGGAAAACTAAGAAACCCAGAGAAACAGCGGGAGAAAGCGACGAGCGAGTTTTTGGTAGTGCAAAAATGTAGGGAAACGAAACCCAGAGAAACAGGAGGAGAAAGTGGCGAGAAGTTCGACGAGCGAGTTTTTTTACCGCGCGAAAACGGGGCGAGCTTTTTTTTTGCGCCCGCCTTCGCTCGCCTCATTTTCGCGCGGCCAAAACTCGCTGATCGATAACTTGTCGCCGCTTTCTCCTGTCCGCCACCAGAGCCTCATCTGCCCAGTGTCGAGCCGGTTGCTTCTTCGTTTCCCTGAAAACACACGTGAACGCTTGCTACTCAGGCAAAATGACCTTGCTCGATGATCCGAAGCCTCTGCGGGAGCCGCCGGGAAAAAGCAGCGCTGGATCCTCCAGCGTGTTTTAATCAGTCACTCCTTTGCCATTGCTTTCACTTTTTCCGTCTCGGTATGTTGCTAGGCTGACAAAATGGCGACTGACCGAGGCTCAACTTTATTATTGCAAAGTTTAAATGTTTAAAAACTATTTTAAGTAAGTATCTTCAGATTTCAAAATGGTCAATTTGTATTCCAGTCTAGATTCCATTTGCTCAATGAAGGATTAAAATACACCAGACGAAGTTTCAGACAAATGATTATCTAAACAAAAACCCTGATTGGCGCGATCATTAGACCAACGTTTCATTGTTGGCCTTGATATTCAGAGTACCAAGTTGCTTCCTGCTTCACCTCTCAATAGAGTACCTGCGAAGACCCGGGAATAGACAGATCAAGCACATGTTCAGCCATATGCTCTACTTACGGTCTTCGCATGCTGCGTTTGATGTGACAACGAGCGTGTTGATTTGACTGGTAGCCGTACTTTTTTATTGGCGAATCGTCCGTAAATTTCTATCGTGCGTGGTAATGGCTGATTTGCATTTTTAAACCGCACCGGGGGGTTGAGCACCCCTTAAAATGACCCCCTCCCCTAGAATTTCCACTCTTGAAACAGGGCGCATCCCCTGGATTTCCACCCTCATTCCCCCCCCCCCCCCCCCCTTCATGATTGGGTAAAACGGCATATGCTTGGGCATAGCCAGCTTTATAAGCTCGCTTTAGAAAAACGTTTCTGTCTACTAGTCGTCTTTTAACTCTATGCATTCGACTTCTACTCTCTACAGAGCTATTTTCCCGAGGAATGGTGGGTCCCTGCGGAAACACCCTCCCTGTTTGTAATTTTTTGGGGACTATGCACAATTACCTAGGGGCAAGTTTTATTAGCTATATCAGGGGAGTAGGTACAATCAGATCCGCCACGAGTGTAAATGGTTTGACCTCCCTCCAAATATATTCAGAATATTCAAACATTACAGTACCTGCTGCTTAGTGACGATATTCAATCAAACACCGAAATGAGTTGGGATCACTTTTACAAGCATGTCAAAAAATCACTTTTGCTTACAATTGGATACACTATTTTTACACTAAACAGATGTTTCTATTCGGCTTAGATTTCAATATGCATTATACACATTTTGAAATCACGCGCGCGTCCTGTAACCTGATTGGTTGAAAGCAGTGTAGTTATTCTTTCCCCAGATGAAAAAAAGTCGCCTTTACGCACATACGCGCGCATTTATAGCGTACTTTTATAGCCTTCATACCCAATATTTCTCTGTTTTGCAATGACTCTCTTGTGCGAAAAAAATAGGTTACGGAAATGATTTCAAAACGCATAATAAAGTGGTGAGTATCGGTGCCTTGCAATTTTGACCAGAAATCATACGTGTGATTTCAAAATCGAACGAGGAAAAGAGAACCAATTTGCATTCCAGTTCCACTCGATTCAATTACCATTATTTATTGCACCAAGTTGGGTCTTCTTAATTGACAAAAAGACCCTGTAATATTACACACTGAACGCCTAGATCACAAATCTTATATTACAGCTATTTCAAAAACGTTGTCGGTAGAGAGTCCAAGTGCGCGCTAGGGAATATGAGTAAAGAGCAAGGAAAGCAATCAAATTATTGTAGATATATCAAATCAGGGCCGTAGCGCTTACTGGGGCCGGTTAAAAACTGCCTTGAGTTTTTTTTATGTATCCCCCCCCCCCCCCCCCCCCCCCACAGTTTTTGTTTTTGGAGGCTTGCTACGGCCCTGTCCGAGCACACATTTATACCTTATTTTCGATTTTTTTTATTCTCTCACAGTATTACATCATTTCCCCTTTAGTGTCGTCGCGTTTGTTCCGACAACCTTCATTGAAATAGCTGCTGTATGCTCTTCCGCTGTAAGAAACGCGAAAAGCAAAAATATCACCTGTTCAAGTGTAAAGCAATCATTCCAAGGTGTACAGATACAATATCAGAGATCCATTCAAATGTTCAGGTTGTTATTGAGAAAGCCGGTTGCGACGCCAATGAAAAGTTTTCCAACTGTGCATTAAGAGGAAGCCCTCTCACTGCTGCATGGGAAACCCTTTGAGTGCAAAACTGCGTGGGAACAAGGTCAATTATACTTCGGCATGTAATTAATTTGATCTTCGTAACACAAGGAGGGGGTAATATCGAAATATATTTTTATGTTTTTTTTTTTTTTTTTGTGTGTGTGTGATAGATCTTTTAGCCCAGACTGTGAATAAGTTCTGGAATAGATTTTTCCCAGAAAAGGATAAGGAAGAATTTTAATGAAAAATCTTTTTAATGCTAAAAAATAACTTTTTCGGATCAACTTTAATCGCCGTCAGCTGAGAATGAAGAATGTCATTTTAATTTCGAAGTGTACAAATCATTGTTCGGTTTGTGGTAGTTTATGATGCGACCTTTTCATTTACTAACGATTAATCTGCTAAAATTCGACCTGCAAGTTTGGTGCAAGACCGCGAAAAAATGAAACACTATCAATTTCAACTCACCTGCCAGCGGGCCATAAAAACAAACAAAATAAATTACACCTGCTGTAGAATAATGTGCGGCTAAGATACTTCAAAATAATACATTCAAGTGTGACAAAAAGTCCAAATTTCCGATACACAATTCGTAGAAATTCATCCTGTCCTCTGACAAAACTTGTCAAAAGTTTTGAGTGATTTTCTCTTCTCCTGCGAAGCCAAGCACCCTCTGGCATTATTTTGGGCGATTCTCGACGCTGATTGGCTGATACTTGGTCTGTTTGAAAGCTCCTGTGACGCCACACCGCTGTTCCTGACAAAGCATAGGCAAACTGCTTCATTTCCATATGTTGTTCTAAAATCCGCGCTGAAACTGCTATTGATCACATCTTACGCGTTCGACTTGGAGATTCGCGCGCGTGGTGTTATGTGCGAAGAACTTTAGGTGCTCAAACTCTTGGGATTTAGAACTGCTCGCAGACTTCCTTCACGGTGAGTGCCCTTCGAGCCTTCTAGTATTTTCACACGGCGTTCAAAGGATATATTCTAGAATGCTTTCCTGTATTTATCAGGCTTAGTAAGCTCACGTTGTCGGAATGAATGTATGTATTCATCTATTGGTGGGATGTGAAAACTCAGGAAGTCATATCGCTATAGAAAACTCAACGACTAAAGAATTTGATATCTTTAACGGGGAAAGAAGTACAGTTTATACTACAGTCCATTAGAAGTCACTTAAAAGTTGTGCCGAATCTGTTATAGCGAACTTGAACTTGGATTGAATTTCGCTTAGTTGAATGGTCTGCATAGACAATGGCGCTGTTCTAAAAGATTTCGGCTATGGGCTGTAGATAATCGATCGGAAACGCTTGCAAGAGTTGATGCGTGAAATGTTCCCGAAGAACGATTTTCTGTAGATGTATTCTTTAGCTGTCACATGTAGAAAGAAAACAAAAAACATTACAAAGACTGCTAGGATTGCTAGCCATGGCGAGTCAATTTGCTCTTTGAATCGGCCACGATCACAGCGTTTACGGCACTGAACCTAGAAAAGCATAAGCGGTTGACCAAACTTGAAGTTTTATACAGACACAGAGTGATAAAACTGATAAATCAGTCGAGTTTAACCTTCAATCTCTCAACTAGCGCATGCAGTTCTTGCCTCGCGCGCAGTTGTTTATAATTGAACCTTCGTGTTCCAGTCGCAAATTAATTCTACTCGTTCACAAAAACTGATCCCTTTCTCGCGAATGCTATTGTTTTATTTCTATACCATCGAACATTCGCACATCAAGTGCTTCAGCACCATTTCCGAATGCCTTCTTTGTCTTTCAGCCCATTCAAACACCGTAAAGCGCTTTATTTATTTTCACGAATTTTTGTAAACTCGCCCTTGTCAATTGCCTGTTGGATTATTAATGACCGAAATTATCATTCATATCTGTCGAATTTCGAGCTCGTCGCGAAGAATTTGGGAGGAACGTTAAGTCTATAAGTAATAGACGTGATATTTGGCTGTGGAGTAGGAAACTTGCGTTGGTGCTCTTCTGCGCAATCCCGATATTTTATCTTATGAATAATTGACGATATCTCAGGCGTGCCTAGTTTGGAACATGCTATTTTTGACAGAGTAACTCGTTGCCAGGCGTCTTGCTCTCCGGGTTTTCGTTGGTCAAGATATGTAAATAATTTCTCGAATCGACTCGAGAACTTCAAAACCCAGTCAAGCGTAGTTTCATCCAAATCAAAACAGACTGCCAGCAGGAACTAGCTCGGAGAAACTGGGTCGGATGGTAACTGAAAAATATCTCACCCACGTTTGTTTTCATTTCCGCTAAAATGCGATTGACGAAGAGAGCAGAGCTGTGAACTCCCATACGAGAGACGAAAACCGGCTGTGGCTTCCGCCGTTCAATATTTATTGGCGATGGAATGGAAATTGTAGAGAAAGAAACGTCTATTTTCATCACGATAGAAACAAAAAGACTCAGGCTTCATTCCTCGTGAAAGCAACGCGATTATTGTAGACTTGAGCTACTGAATTCGACTGTACCGGCGCTCTGCGATGCTGTAATTTCATTCCATTTAGTGGTTGACAGCGCTATATTATGGCGGCATTTTGGGCCAAGTTCTCCGAACCGTAAGTTGCAATTGTGGTCGCTGTACTGTTTTATTTACTCTGTAGACATTTTTTAAGGATTACGATAGTCTTATTGAAAGCCTTCGCGTTTTGGGTTTCGAACACTGTGAACACCTTGTGTAGTTTTGACAGTTTCGAATGCTAATACACTTGAGAGTTGTGGTCGCAGAAAACGTGATCAGTGCTTCCCCTTTCGGCATTGTAAAGTCAGCTTCTATCTCATGAATTTATAGAAAAGAATTTCGTAAATTATAGTGAGGTAAAATCGAAGTCGAATAACGAAATTGACCGCAGTTTTATTCTCACTCGCGTGTGGGTGGACTTTCATGTGATATGACACAACCCAACCCGTTCAAACGTAAAATGCTTTTTCGTGAGGAACGAACCAATTTGTGTCGTACAACACAAGGGATTAGGAAAGCATTCTGATGTAAAATGCAAACCGCATTTTGTGGCAAGCAGCTTTCGCGCAGTGGGGAGGTAGTTATTTAAAAGAAGTGAGTCACCGGCACTTAAAATAAATTGAAATATTCACTTAAAAAATATCATACCTTGCACCACCCATATATTCTGCCTTAAAAACAATAATAGAGCGCGTTAAAAGAACGGTTTTTAAATGATAAATTTACTCTTCAAGTAGTTTATATTTATTTGTGTTGTTTTGAGTTGAAGGCCGGTACACTTCGTACTGTATACAAATGTTTGAATACATTAAGACATTTACATGTGAACCATATTCAATATTTGTGATATTGATAAGAATGTATGTCATTTGGTAGCTAATTTGTGTACATGTAAATACATGTAAATGACAACTGTCTAGACTTAGAACGTTTTCTAGTTTTGCCGAACGAAAGTAATATTATAGGGAATATACTTATTTATTTATCAGAAAATATCGAAGCTGCTTGTATTATTTTATTTATGTGGTTTTGCAATTCAGACAAAATAGAAATGAAACTTTCAAATAAAATTACTTTAAGTGGCCATAATATCCACTGACTTTACAATAAGTATTCTTTACTTTGTTTTGGTGTTGTCTCTACTTTTGTAACATTCTTTTCTGATCTTTTTTTCTTTTCTGTTTATATTATTTTCCAACTCGTTTTTGAATTCTTGTTTTGAGTACTTCGCAAACATTTATTCGATCCCAACAACCCTATAAAACCTCATAAAGATGTCAACAAGAAAATGAGTTCTAAGGCTTCTTAGGTCAAGGAGTTTGACCCCATGCAAGAACTTCGGTATGGCATACTTCGGTTCTGTTTTTTTCTTTTCCTTTTCATTTTAGATCTGTAAAATTCACGAACCAAGCGAGTCAAAAAGTAATTCCCATTTCTAAGTATTCAAAACTCCGTTATAATTATCATTTTGACTTTTGGAATGCACTTAACTTGAGGTCTTTTGATAACAATCCTTCAATTTGACAAGTGATTTGAACGTCAGCAAAACCTTTTAGCTGATAATCTAAGATACCATATTTTTCGCATTATGCTTTGAGTATTTATTTGTTTGTTTTTCGGGTTTGCTTTTATCCTGATTATAGCATTTTCCCGAATCTAATTAAGGTTTTGTTGCTGCATCAATTTATCTCGAGGTTATGGAATGACGGAATGAAAATAGCTTTGTTTCATATGATATTTTTGTTAAACCAACAGCTGCATTTATACCGATAATTGCAATTGTGCGTTTGCCATTTCCCATTACACTTATAGTGAAAGAAAAAAAAAAGAAAAAAAACCATAACAGCGAGTGCCTTCTAGAACGCATTTCATCCGTGAAAATTGCTCTTTCCTCTAGTAGAAACCTATTAGCCATAATTTCGCCCTAAAGTTCTGAAGCACTGAAAGCAATCGCTATCCCAGTGGAATTCAATTGCAATCACGTTTCTCGCGCGCCGTCTGTCTTGTCTCGACTCGTGCAGCAAGACTGCGTTCATGCACGGAATATGTGATAATTTTCGCTGCATGTTGCCAGAATGACAAGCAATAAAAACACAGTCTTCTCTCAAGTCCTTTTTGTTTGCAAGTATTTTGTTAGGCGATAATTGCTTGCCAATTAGTTTCTAATATAGGAAAATGTTATTATTTTGACAAGTGAGCAGCACGGTGTAACACATTACTCGCGGTGGGGTCCCCACTTAAACATAGCCATGCGTTTATTTCTGTGGTTAAGTAATTTCTTTTATGCAAGAACTACCTATCTCTGTTCTTCTCGCGTTTGTGTTGGATAAAAGCTGTCGAGTAGCCCTCTGATGCGGAGGAAATTACGTTCTCTTTTTTTGTGGTGTGGAAGCCATTTAGTTGTTGTTTAGGATACCATTCTGATATCGAGCTTGGCTGGATACCATTCAGCAACTAAATTGTTCTTGAATGTACACGGCGCTCAGCTCTTTAAAAAGCTCACTAGTAAATTGAGCAAAATAAAACAACAGAGTGACTTTTTAATAAACAAATCCCCCTATGGCAATAGCTTATCTAAAAGCGGCGAAATTAGAAAGCGAATGTGAAAAATGCTCAAATCAGCAATATAGGCCTTTATCACGCAATATCGATTAATAATATATAGTAGTTATCAGAAAATGAAACCCAGTATTCAGTTCTACACATCCACATTAGTAAAATTGCAAAGTTTGGTGAAGATTGCTTGAATACTGACTGAGATATGAATTTTCAAAACTTCGTATTCTGGCTTATTTTTTAAAGAAATGTATGGGAAAATATATCGAAACGAGGCTAGACGGGTATCGATGCCCGTCCATCCTCGACTTGACGTATTTGCCCATACATTTCTTTGTAAAAAGTAAGTCAGAATAGGAAGTTTTGAAATTTCATATCTCAGTCAGTTTTCAAGTAATTTCAAGTAATCAAGTCAAGTAATTATTTTGAAACTTTGCAGTTTTACTAATACGGATGTGTAGAATTGGAAACTGGATTTCATTTGCGGATAACTATTATATATTATTAATCAATATTGCGTGAAAAAGGCCTGAAGGAGCACCGTTTTTATTTTTAAATCCATAATTCAAAAGTGAGGTATTATATACTCTCATTTTTTATAAGAACGTCTAATTTTTTGTTGAGGCTGGGCTGTTCTTATTTTCGGAGCAGTTTGAGACTGGATGTGTTCTTTCGGATGTTCTAAAATTTCAGTGACGTCACAACCTGAAATATATGGTAGATCTCATAGCAGGATATGCTTGTATCAGCACTCAGTGCATCATTACGCATTAGGATATTGAAGGTCGTTATTTTTAACATATTTGATTCTGAGTTTTAGAACGCATCACTGAACTATCTGAGCCTGGGGCATGTTTTTAAAATTTGGGTAAATTACAGGCTGAACGTTCTTATAAAAAAGGTTCTTATATAAAAAAAAAGAGTGTAGGTCACCACCGCTGTCCTGAGACGAAGACATCGATTCAGACTCTCACATATTTCCTGTTTGCAAACCTAATCGGATTTGTCAGTCTCGGATTTGTCAGTCTGGATTTCTTATCCTGTAGACCACACTTTCTACATCATTGATTATTATTTTACCAAAGCTGCTTGCGCTGTTGTGTCAAAGTGAGTTGTAAATAGAGTAATTATTGAGTCCACCAGAAACTTCTAAAGTGATTTTAAAAGTATTCAGAAAGCGTATCAAGAGCCAATGTCGTGTAAAATATTTTCACCATGAAGGAAGTGACAAAAGAAAATGCTGTATCCGCCTCGTCTTTCAGCTACCGCCTTACTAAAGCCTGATATAAAGCTCGACATAATTAGTCAGTCGCGAACGCAAGGGGTTGTGGGAAGGATTCAGTAGGCGCGCAAGAGATTATGGGAAGATAATGCTTTGCGCGCCTACCGAATCCGTCACGCAACGTGCTCTCTTTCCTGTCACACACTTTCCTGGGTATGAGTCTGACAACGACTTAAGACCCGACATGTTATGTCTATGTTCTTTTGTTGCGCACAGAACCACCTCTGTTGACAGCTATAGTAACGAGTATGAATGGATTAAAGTTTGTCAGGCACACCTGAAATATTTTGCCAATCACAGGGACTGGAAGCAGCGAGGTGGTACTCACTCGCCAATTTTTGCCGTTAAAATCAATTTTTAAAGCATCGGTTTGCAGTAAGCTCATTCTCTAAGCACAAGCCTATGCACCTAATACTCATCTTTCCCTGGAAAAATAATTTTTGTGAAAAAGAGTTTTTCAGGATCGAAAAATCATTATAAATATCTCTGTTTATATGCAAATTTGCATGTCCCAGCGTCACACGTTCAGCGCCTGGTGTAAAAATATTTTTACTTATTTCTTCATGGATAAAACATACAACGCAAAATTTGCCATAAATCGAAGTTCCAATCCTAAATGAAATAACTTATATGGTATTTTCTTCAATATATGCATCTTCTTCGATATTATTAGTGAAAACGTCTTTGCCATTTTCTTGTCCCAAAAATTTGATAATTTTAGCGTATTTCAGGTTTTTTAGATTTATTGTCAAAATAAGCAACGCCGCAATGAAACAAACTGAGCCAACTGTGGTCTATAGATTTTTATGTCGAAATGTGGCATTCTGACTGAGATCGGAAATAAGTTCTTGGAAATATAAAATTTCGAAGTTTACTGAAAGCATTGTCCCCCACCAAAATTTAAGGCATAATAATACGACCGGGGTTTGCATTTCCTCTAATATATAGATAACCATAAGCCTTATTGCACTAAGAAACTACAGGTGTGTGGTCTAGTAAAATTGCAGTCATTTGCTTTATTGCCCGGACTTATAGCCTATTTTGAGAGAGTTTAGCAATGGCGTGAAGTTTACTGAAAGTTTTGTCCCCCACTTCATAAAATTTACATATCTAAACAAACGACAGCAAATGTAATTGCTACCGAAGTTTGTTTCTAATTTCTTCGTTTACATTTAAAAAAATCAAGGTTTTTTGCTCAAACTATTTAAACCTATACATCTGAGATTCCATTCGCACCGACGAGGTAGATTTCGGCTATAACACACGAGATTTAAAACTCACTATGTTATTTTTGTAATTTATGCAATTCGGAAGGAATTCATTACAGTTTAGAAAAAGTTCTTCATTTTTTCTGTTTTTCAGATAATTTTAGCGCGCGATTAGTTTCACATTTATCGCAAATCAACGGGAATTTATTCAAGACAATAGGTATCTTTTAGTAGATTTGAAGCGTTGTCTGTATTTTGCAAAAAAATAGGTATTTTGAACCACTGCCATTGCGTGTTATTAATAAAAAAACTAAGAAAATTTGCACTCTAAGGTGGCTTATAGCAGTTTTTTAGTTGACTCTTCGGTCTGGTATGGCCTTTATCTCACGTGCTATACATACACAGAAAAGCAAGCCACTTTACAAGAAACATGCAATTGATCGTTATATGTGTTTACATGTTTTGTTTAAATTGACGCTTCCATGGCAACGAAATGGCGGCCCTCCATTTTTTGAGTTGAAGAATCCACCCAGACATGCAAGATAACTTTTCGCAATACCAACTCCAATGAGGTCAGACTATAAGTTTGAAGAAATAGGCCAAGAGCGTTTCGAAGACAATTTTTTGTCAAGAAAATCAAGCGTAGTCAATCAAACTCGTGAGCCAATCAGATCCTTTCCTAGTTTCGCCTAGTGCGACATGTCTGTTGCGACATGTCTCGAAAAACAAGCCAAAGGAGTGCACTGAACAAGGATCCGATTGGCTCACACGATTGTGATTGACTACGCAGCCAACTTAACTGCCAGAGGCTCACTAGATTTGAACCTACAGGGTCAGGTGTTATCAGAAACACTTTCAAATGGCATTTCTAAAAGAAAGGTTTTTATTATAAACGTTGTGACCGGTGATTTTTCCAACTGTTATGTACCGTTCGAATTTTTGATATTGGGAGAGTGCAAGTGGGTTTTTTTTGCAAAAGGAAGGAATCTTGCGTTTGACTAGTTACCAGACCCCACCCGGTAAGGAGATAAAATTGCTCATATTATCAGAAATATTGATCAAAATCAGTTGAAAAATAGATAATTCGACGTGTTTCTCTATAAACCATAGTGCAAAGTAGCCAAATGCAAAACGTTATAAGTAAAGAAAAATACGTCGGAAAACTCGCATGTGACGGTAGTGAGTACCACCTCGCTGCTTCCAGTCAGGCGAAACGCAAACATTTCCCGCCAAGAGGAATCTTCTAGCCTTTTTGCCAACCCGCAGCGAAAGGGCGCAAAAACAGGCTTTCTGAGGAACAGGTCCGTCTTGAACCTTGCAGAACTACTCTTAATCGCGATCTCGGTTAGAGAAATACAGTAGCTGCCAAAAAGCTGTGTAACAGTTCTTCAAAAAGAAATTGTCAGTTAAGTTGCTAAGAAACACTCAACCTGCCCAAACATTTTAATATCTAGCCCGTGATCACCTCGCCGCTGCAATATAATGGTAAACATTAGTCGTACTCGTTTATTGCAAGAATAACTAATTGTGTTCGTTTGATCTCACTTTCAGTCTACCAGAGTCGGCGTTTAAGCCCAACAACGCTTCTGCTATATTTGGAGGGCAGCTGAGTTTTGGAATTGGCCCTGCAGAATCGAGTATCTTCCGTCCTACGAAACCTGCTCCGAAACCGCCAAAGGAGCGCAAGAAAGTTGGAAGAAGCAACAGCGATGTAGGCGTGCGGAAATCTGCAGTCGAGAGGCGTAAAGCGAAGGAAAAAGAAGTCGTCCCGCGCCGAAACGCGGAATTTAAACCCAAAAACCACTTCATCGAAAACGGCGCCGTTTCGCCTCGATCTTCGATAAGTAACGAAGGCGAAGGAGGAGATTGCCAGGATATCGATTTAACAGACTCGCTAGAGAGTAACGGAGATCGATACCCGTTGTTTATCCCCGTGAACGATAAATCACAGGGAGAAGTCAAACCTCGCAAGTCTCCTAAAACTCCCAGTCCTCCTAGCAACAGACCAGGGCACGGCGAATCGCCTAAAAGGAGCCCAGGTACTCAGGGCCAGCGGTCTTCACGAGCAGGCGTACGAAGGAGCGCGAGTTTTTCCTCCTCGGCGCCGCGTCGGACTAGCGAATCAGAATCGGGTCACTCGCCGAAAGTAGCAGTCGTAAAACCTCGTGTGGTCGGGAACTCTCCGGTAAGCCGACCGCCTTACGATAGCTTACGACGCGAGAAAAGTGACATCATCACAGTACGAGCTAGAGGATCTCCTTTCCCAGCCTCCCCTAGACGGGAAAATTCGGACTTGAAATCAAAAAACCCGTCTGGTTTACGACGGGAAAAGAGTGATATAACTTGTAAGCGGTCTCATTCCCCTGGAGGATATAAACGAGAAAACAGCGATCTAGTTCGTCCGCGTGGTTCGTCGTCTCCTTTAGCAGTTCGTCGCGAGAAAAGCGACGTTGTAAGCCCGCGTGGGAGACCGGCTATCGGGAAGAGAGAAAATAGCGATTTATCGCGTCCGAGGACTAAGGCGCAAGCTACACAGAATATATCAACAAATTGTATAAAGGAAAACAACCGCGAGACTTTAATTAACGGAATAAGCAAATCCACTAGTAATAAGAATCTAAGTAAGAAATCTTTGTCGCCTAATCGAACTCAAGGTCATTCAGAAAATCAACAAGACAAGACTCATATACAACATTCATCAGACATGTCGAAAATACCAACACCTCAGTCTAGGATTCCTTCTTTAACAAAACATAACGCACCCGAGCCGGCGCGAGCGCCTCCAAAGAGTAAGATCCCTTCTCTCGGAAAGGCGGACAAAAAGGGACCCAAAGAGTCGCACATTCCGGCTCCCGGTAGCGTATCAAAGGAAAAGCCGGTTAGCAAAATACCCGGTGCGTCGGGTAGACCGGACTCTTCAAAAGAAAACCAAGACCCAACTTTGAATCACGAAAGTACAGAAGACACTCCGAAAACGAGTAAACCTGTCAGTCGAATACCGTCTGCGTCAAAATCAGGCTCGAAGTCTAAGATTCCGTCCGTTTCGAGACAGGATAGCCATGGGAAATCAAGCGTGAGTTCAGGGGAGCATCTCTCAGACGAGAATCTCGCTAACGAGGAAGCGGAGCCGATGGTGAACGGGACTCACAAGCCTGTGGGAGGGAGAAGTAAGATCCCTTCACTGTCTGGGTCCACTCCACACTCGCATCAAACCTCGGGTATCCCCACCAGTGGCAGCAAGATCCCTTCTGTCGCCAGGACAACCCCTACCGCAAAAGATAAAGTTGACGCTACCCCTCCCTCCTCTAAGATTCCCCATCCAGGGTCCTCTAGCTCCACACCCGCTACCACCACACCTAAGACTGGGATACCCACCTTCGCCGCGTCCCCCGCCTCGAAGGGACCTACCGAGCCTGTTGTTAACGGGACGGGAAAGACGGAAGCGAAAAGCAAGATCCCTTCTTTATCCGGCGCGCACCAAAATAGCGGAACCCCTGCATCTCCCAAGACCGAGCAGAAGCCTGAAAACCAGGAACCTAAAATCAGCAGAATTCCATCATTGTCGAGTGCGCACCAACAGAGCGGGTCTCCTGTGGCTGCGAACACCGAGAAGACCGAGCACGAGTCAAAGATCCCTGCGCACAATGAGTCGAAAATTCCATCGTTGGGTGGCGCTCCGAAGAGTAAAATTCCCAGCGTGTCGGCAAGCAGGTTGCCAAGGAAACCATCTGAGGAAGAGAAAACCGCTGATCACAAACCCGAGGAGAAGGAGGCGCAAGCTCCTAAAGATTCTCCTGCGGCAAAAGTCGCCCCTCCCCCTCCCCCAAGGAAAGACTCTGATAAGGAAACTGCCGTCGTTCAGTCGCCCATGGAGAAATACATCTTCTCTGAAGCTAAGAAAATGGAGAAGCTATTGCGGGATGAGGATATAGTTGTAGAAGTTGAAGTTCCCCCTAGTGAAAAGGTAGAGGAACAGAAAGAAAGCAAGAAGACGGAATACGAACTTCAGCAAGCGGAGATTTGTCGTTTTGAAAAAGCGCAAGAAGCGGAAGATTTGATAAGTGAGGTGCTGAAAAGCTACGCACCCGATCTGCCGACCTACAGTAGCGACCGAAGCCTAGATCTGCTGTCTAACGATAGGACTCCTGAACACAAACCTAAACTTACGCCTGTGAAAACTGCTACTCCCGAAGAAAAGAAACCTGAAAAAACGAAGGAGGAAGTCGCGTTCCAAACTTTTGGAAAGCGCAGTACTCCGCCGATAGAAAGAGCTAAAGTGGACACGAGTAAAGCTAGGCAGTCCCCGAAAGACGCAAAGAAGGATATTTCACTTGACTTATCAGGAGTTTCCGATAAAAAGAAAGAAGAGCGTGTGGTTAAGAAGGACGAAGGCGTGAAAGCTGCAGATGCGCTTTCGCCTCCCGCTAGCAGTCCCGAGACGCCGGCTATTGACACGCTCGGCGGGTACGAACAGCAGTCGAGGAGATCCCGAAGTCGACAGCGCAAAGTCATTACACCAGACACCGAAGAACCCCCGAAAGCGTTCTCCGACGAGCCGAACAAAGCCGACGTGGATAAATCCAAGCTTGGCAAGTCGTCGTTGGAATCGGAGCCCGCTAAGGACACAAAGCCTGCGACAAAACCTGCAAAGTCCAAAAACAAACATGAGTTCGTTATCGAGTCTTCGCTGGGTAAAGATTTCTACGCCTCCAAAAAGCCGGACGATAACTCATCCAAGGAAAACATACACGATGATATTCCTAAATCGGACTTGATCGTGATTCAAAATAAGAGTTTTGAGGAGAAAATTAAGGCAGAAGCAAAGCCCGAGAAGGGGAAGGTAGCGTCCCAGGCGTTCGAGGATGTGGATTTGAGTTCGCAAAAGGGATCAAAGCAAGAGATGCGCGCCTGGAGTATGGAAGATTTAGATGAGAAAACGGTCAAGTGCGCATGCGGGCGTGGGGGAAAGTGTGTCGTTATGTGAACGGAACTTTGTGTTGATATTTGCTGTAAAGACAGGTTCACATTGCTGAAGGAAGGACGAATGCACCTCCAAGCTACTAGTGTGAATGCCGCATAATGTCCAAGAATTCATGAGTAAAGAGACAAGCGCAACTAGCACGCAAACCAGGATTCTCTTGAACTTGTGTTTTCTCTGGAATATTTCATACGGAAAATTGTGGTCAGATATCTTGTGGGTGTGTTCAATGTAAACCAGGCTTCTAACTCCTCACAAATTATGGAAACCTGAAGGATGGGGTTGGGACTTTTAGGAGCTCCCAGAACGGGAGTAAATTGCCTGATCCCTTTTGTATGTGCACATAGCGATTTTCAAAAGTATCAAATCGGAGAGAAAAATGAGACGAAAATAGTCACAAATGTTTAGCAAAATCTCACAAAGCTGGTTTCGTTGTTTGTGGTGAGTTCGCATAAGCCTGGTTAATATTGTGGTTGAAACGCAAGTTATCAAGCAAAACAATAATCATCCACAGAGCCTTACGTGTTGGTCTGGGCCAGCGGAATGTTCTAGTGGTAGATCCTTCATATATAGTGCACTATAGTGTCCTCCGTATAAATATCCCCCATGTCTGAACGAGGATATACAGAGGGACACTAAAGTGTACCATATATGAAGGATCTACGCTACTCAGGACCATTTGGTTCTTCGTACTCGCCGTTGGCCCAGGCGAACGAAAACTCTAGGGAATAGATTGGTGTTTGATATAAGGCATGTGCATGCGTTGCTATGGTAAATGCGCCTTGCGTTTATCCTAAACTTGTGCCTTTAATGCCTATGACCGGTCATATGGCAAATATACATGGACCCGTGCTTGCCCGGTTGGCCGGGCTGAAATCGTTTGTTCTGAGGCCTCCTAAGGAATAGAGAACAAAAGAACTCAGCTCATTTAACCGGGATGAATTGCGCAAATGGACGATTCCAGTTATAATGAATGCGCGCACTGGCATGTTGGTAGTTATGCTACATTTCTCGAATCACGTGCCTACAATGCGCTCGATACATCCTGGTAGTTGCAATAGACGATTCCAGCTTTCCAGCTGTAACGCGCGCGCTGCATGTCGGTAGATGTGGGACATTTGTCGAACAAACTGTTAGAAAAGCACGCGCTGCATTCTGGTAGTTGTTGGACAAGGCTTGGGCATTTCTGAATAAAGAAGAGCGCGCGCTTATAGCTGGAATTGTTCATTATGTAGAAAAGAGAGCACGCGCTTATAGTTGAAATCGTCCATTCTCCTAAATCGAGGATTGAAGGAACTAGCTAGAGGCACTGCTCGTTTTATAAAAGTATTCTTTGCGTAACATTGGTAGAATGTCGTGATAGCACGTCAAGATGCGCCAAGGACAATGCCTAACTTATAGATAATAGAAAAAAGAAGAGAAAATAGTATGAAAACAACTGAACTAAACTAAAATATTGTAAAAACTACACAGCATTTATAGCTGTAAAAAGCGCAACATTTTGTTCTGGGGATGTTTGGGCTAACCTGTCCGTGTTACCAGGACTTCCCTTCTGAACCGCGAGGGAATTATAGAAAAAAGGTTATTAAGTTAAGGGTATGGATATTGATGGTAGATATTTTATGTTATTTAGTCGTACGTTGCATGTAGATAGAAGATGTATACAGTCGCAAAGTCACAAAGTTAAACATAAACATCAGAGGTCTAAAGTTATTAAAGAACCATTAGAAATCTTCATGTGCTCACGTCTTACGTGTGTATAGGCTATGTTACACGGGACAACTCGCAACAAAAACCTTCCGCGCAACGACAACTGGCAAACGACCGTTAAAACAACTTTTAGCGCGAGCTGCTGACGAATTTCACGATTGTCTCGCTTCCAGACAGAAGTGTTGCACGGAAAATCGACGGTGACATGTTACACGAGTCAACTTTCTGAATATTCGTCATTTTGTGTTGAGTGTTTTTGAAGGCAAGTCAAAAATGCGCAACATGTTGCCGAGCTGAATGTTGCGCGAAAAATCGTCCCCTGCGCCATGTTACACGGCGATCAATTTTTAGCGCAACAATGTTACGCGAAAAATCGACGTTGCGTGTTGTCCCGTGTAACATAGCCGTATGGCTAGCTGCGTGCGCGGTACTGAAGAAACTTTATCCGCATTTTACTGCTGGTTGGCTTTAGCGCCTCGAACACACGAACGCAAGCGCAAGGATATCGAACTCATTTCGCTTATGTGGTTTACACTAAAACGCAGACGCCAAGTGAAATTGAGAGTTGCGTTCCCTTACACGTTTGTGCGTGCGTTTAGTGTGAATCAAGCGAACGCAAAAGCAAGCAAATTAATTCATGTTGATTTTAGCTTTATTCACACTTTCGTTGAGCTTGTGTTGTAGCCTGCGCTTACGTTCGTGTGTAAATCCACCCTAAGGGATGGCTCAGCTACAGCTAAACTAGGACATGTAGCGCGCAACATTTGTGTCCTGCATGTTTCCCCGAGTGGCTAAACTAGGAAACATCGCACGCGTGTACCCCGGACACATCAAATGTTTCTTGTCTCGCGAAGAAACATTTCTTTGTGTCCGGCTACAAAATTTGTCGCGCTCAACAATGTTTCTCGGGTGGCTAAACAGGGAAACATGAAGGAAACATGTGTCCGGCTATAATGTTGCCCGCTACTTGTGTCCTAGTTTAGCCAGGGCTTTATACACACACACGAACGCAAGCGTAGGCACAAGCGGATATCAAACTCATACATTTTCCTAATGTGGTTTGTACACGAACGTAAACGCAAGAAAATCGAGACGTTGCGTTCCCTTGCGCTTGTGTCTAGTGTAAATCAAGCAAGCGCAAGCCATTCTCGAACGGGAGGCTCTGGTGACAGCCACTGACGCATGCGCGAGATTTAATACAGAGCTGCAGAGAGAAAGACCTTTCAGCGCATGCTCAAATGTTCAAAATCCGCCAATCAGCGAAGGCCCTCAAATGGCCGCCACCAGAGCCTCCCCTGCGAGGTGACGAGCCGGGGAGCTCTGGGTACGAGTGAGCGCGGGCAAACTTGATTAGTGGCATGATAGAGTCCAAACTGAGAGTACATAAGCAACCATGGACAGCTGTTTCGACCTTTTTGGGTCTCTTCAGCACGGTGTAGCTAGAGCAGAACGGTTAGTCGGCCGCCTACTAGAGCAAATGGTTATGACACAACAGAAGGACTCAAATTTAAGATACTCACCAACCGCATAAGGTCACATGCAAAGACTCTCAAAACAGTAGGTGAAGAATCTCAAGTATCATGCCACTGCCAAGCAAAACTAAGAAAAACCATTACTTTCCTTTCCTTCCATTACTTTGACGCTTGCACATGCATCGCTATGATTCGCACTGAGCTTGCGTCCTGCACTTGTCCTTGCGTTTGGTGTGGAAACCAGTTATTTGTGAACAACCTAAATTGAGAACCGACAATGCTCGGTAATTATTTTTCAATTAACGTTGTTGCACCGTGAAGAAACCATGTATCATGAACCACTATGTATAGAGCAGTTTTCACATGACTGTCGTGAAAACAATTGCAATTGAGCAATCACTAGCCAATCAGAATCGAGAGAAATCTCGACTTGCTCCTTAATGGCTTTTTTCTCAGCCAATCGCAAGCCGAACCAATTACTAAGTAATTACACAATTGTATTTACTACAGAATTTGATTGGCTGAGAAAAACGAGTAGCCAATGAGAACGCAAAGCAATCGCAATTACATAACAAATCTTGACAGTCATGTGAAATCCCCTCTATCATGCATAATTCAGTTTTTTTTTAAAGAATTTAACAAACCAAACTGCACTCGATACACTCGGTACACTCGATGACATTGTGTTTACCACATTTGAAGTATAATTTGGCATGAATAGGTGTGATATCAGACAAGAAATCACCATTGCGAATATGACGCATTGTTCATATCTCTATATTTAGTGTTGGGACAACCCAGCGGTGTGGGAATAGAAACTAGGCTGACTTCCGGTGCGCGATCGACTTCCGAGTCGTAGACATCGCAGAGGGTCACTTTGAACGTGACTAGATTTTGATGGTTCACAGCTACAATTTCAAAGCAGACACTTGCTTCCCATTTGTACAGCAATATCTTGTAAGAAAAAGTGCACTATTTTAGATGAGCAGCCTGAAACTGTAGCAGGCAAATTGTATAAATTAAATTGAATTAAAAAAGTTACTTGCTTCTTCTTAGGCTAACGGATTTTTAACAATCAGTGTAAATAAGAGAGAGCACATCTTTCAGTATCTTGACCTTAGAGCAGTAGCAAGCAGAAATTCAGTATGACCGGAAGACGAAGATATAGACGATAAAAGGCAAATTCTGCAAGCTTCACAGCAAAAACCGTTCTCTGCAAGCGGCTTTCTCTTTTCAAATCGACACTTCATTTTCAACGCGTACTTCTTGGGTTAGCTCGTGAATTGAAAGCAAGGAGGGAGAATTATATCGTAACTTTCTCCCGCGCGAGACAAGGTACGTCAGGATTAATATTCAGTATAGTATAGCTTTTGTTCTTTCATTTACGCGCAGCATTTAATTTAATTCACATTTTAATACTCTAAACAGCAGAGTTTTGGGAAATGGAAGTGTTCTTCACAGGGAATTTCTGCAGAAATCCATCAATGGGAAAAGCTGAATTTCCCATTGTAGAAGAAATGGGATGTGTTCGGATTTCCCATGGCTATCCATGTGAATTCCGAACACTTCCCATACGCGTGTGCCTTGGGAAATTCAGCTTTTCCCATGGAAGGGTTTCAGTGTAGAAATCCCCTGTGCCTGGGGCAGCTACAATCGTGGCCTAAATTATTGGGACGGCTTACTGATTTGAAAAAAAAAATCAACACAAATTGAACTGGATCCAGCATTGTTTGGGAGGGGAGAGGGGAGGGGAGGGGTGGAGCGTGTGCGAAAATGGGCATGGAAGTGGCCGATTTTGAATCGAGTAAAATTGTTCAAAATGTGTCTTATAATTCTCTCAATGTATCTAATAATCTCTCAATGTGTCTAATAATAAATCTCAAAAAAACAAAATTACGTCACGAAACAGTGGATTTTATTCATTTCGAACAGTCGGTGTATCTAATAATTTGTCTAATAATTCTCTCAAAGTTTAAAGTAGGTAAAAGTGTATATGACAGAGAGATGCATATGTTGTACAGCTATCGCTCATATCTGTCGATCACCAAACACTACATTGCGGCAACAAAACGAAAGCTCGTTCTGCGCCAATTCCACCCGGTAATGTTATAGAGACCCATGGTTAAAAACTTCCAGCCTACTCCAAGTCACCGTGGAACAGGCGGGGGAGCAACGCAAGAGAAGGGAGACTTAACACCAAGGGGGGCCCGCCTCTCCGGAGGAATTGAGCTGAACCTGAAGACTGCAGTGGATTTAGCGATACGGGCGAATCACAGTCAGAAAAGTGTCTATTTTTAGAACTAGGATTCCCGCAAAAATTCGTCATCCACAGGGTTCCCACTTTCTCGCCACGCAAACAGTTGTGAGATCCAGCCTAAAATTAAATCGCAGATCAATCGAAAAACCTTTAAAGTCGCAAAGATAAAGTAGTAGATTCTCTATTTGTTGTGTATTGGGTATACGAGCATTCGAACCTGAGCATTCGAATACTTTCGCGCGCGAAATTCAAATCTAAAAATAGACACTTTTCTGACTGTGATGTGGACAAATACTGTACGAAAGATTCTAACTCTTGTTAATCCACTCTTGACATACTTCATTCCTATTTGATGTGTTATTGTTTTATCGCTTCAAGATGTCTACACCCGTTTATTTTGTGGCCTTCTTACTGGCGGCATTCACCATCTATCAAGGTAGGCAACAACCGGTAGCAGCACAGCGCTAGCTGAGTGGGTATTTTCATTTTTCGACCGGGATTTGCAGCGGTACCAAACTGACTCGAAAAACATACTATAAAAGATATCGACTATAATAATATAGGGGATGCACGGCCCAGCGTCTTGACCCCTAACATTTCTTAATAGTAAGTTTAGACTGACAATCAATGACAGGAAAAGGACATGTAAAATGTACCCAAACCAAAAAAGTACCCTTTTTGTACCATGATCAAGACCTACTATGCTATTCTGTCGCTGCAAGCTCTAAAGCCGGAGAAATACGAGGCACAAAATCCCTCAACTTGTCGCGGAACATTGTTGCGTTGCAAGTTGATGATCGATGTTGCGCGTTTTTCATCTCGCGGCACAACTTGTCGCGCAACAAAAACATTTGTTGCAGGTTGTGAAAACTTGTTGCGCGAAGTAGAGCGCGGGTCTACTTTGAGACACAAATTCTGGCTTTGTTGCTCGTTTTTCATGAAACACACAACTTGTCGCGCAACATTTTGCCTACGATTCAAGTTGGTTGGTCAATAGAAATGAAGTGCTAAGGAGCTAAATTCGCCTTGGTCTCGCATGTGTGATCATCAAAACAAAATGTTGCGCGACAAGTTGTGAATTCGATGAAAAACGAGCAACAAACATTAGACTTGCAACGCAGCAATGTTGCGCGACAAGTTGGGGGATTTTGTGCCTCGTATTTCCCCGGCTTAAGGCGACAAAGATAAAGCACACGTAGCAGAGGCATTCCCTGTTAGCCAATCACAAATCAAGGTTAACAGCTCATCATTTATTAAGCGCCTTCTTGTAAGCAAAGCCAAAAATACAATCATCATCACATAGGAGCACTGAGCAATAAATACACAGCTGTGTTTAGACATGCTATTGGTTACCACTGTATGCATTGCTACGCGACCGCAAAATTCACTGTTGCGATGGGCGATGGGCGATTTTTAGCCGTCAATCAAAACCAAAACGTTGGATTCGGCTACATCGGTGTTGTACAAATCAACTAAAATAATTGTAAGCTATCCTTTGCCTTTCTGTCCTAGAATTATGAACTTCTGAGTCAAGGAAATTGACATTACGATTCCTTGCTGAGAATCGCCAATCGCAACCGTGAATTTTGAGGTCGCGTAGCAATGCATACAGTTGTAATAGCATTATCATTAGCATTCAGTGAGAATGCAATTAGTAAAGGCAAATACAAATAACATTTTACCCTCATCTGAAACCTGTTCTATGTGTCTATTTCTTTCAGTGAATGCCCTGTACTGCACATTTGATCAAGACAAGTGCGGGTTCACCGAGTCCATGAATGATGACTTCCAGTGGGTGCGGGTCAGGTGGACTAGCCCCCACCGTCGATCGAAGAGAAGCCCGTTCTCCTTCTGGCCGCGACCTGGACCATTTCCCAGACCATGGCCGCCACGACCACGCCCACGACCACGCCCACGTCCACAGCCCCCACCAAAGAAAATCTGGGAGGGACCCTCAGGGGACCATACATCTGGCCACGGTGAGTGTAAAAAAAGGGGAAGGGTAATTCCCGTGGCCCGTGAAAAATACAGTAGGCAATTTTGTTATCATACATTTTCATTAGTTGTGTGCCCCCTCTTCCCAAATGCTGGCTACGCCAAAGTTTACCGATCAATGTTTTGCAGGTTCCTACATGTTTGCAATGGGCAGTTCTGCTAGTTCCGCTGGCGGAGTCGCACGCCTGTTGAGTCCCCCCTTGTCGAATGGCTCCTGTCTCGAGTTCTTCTACTTCATGCATACCAGTAAGGGGGTGGGCAGCCTATCTGTAGTGACCTACAGGGGGATGGGGCCATCTATAAGGGCTTGGTATCTGTCCGGTAACCAGAACAGTGGTTGGCGACGAGCTACAATTCCTGTACAGACTAACGGCACAACAGTGAGTAACCACATCCATAGGCCAAGGATGGCGACAATGAATATGATAATGAGATTGACTTGTGGCATCATCGCGTGCATTTAAAGTTGTAGTATCACGATGTAATTATAGGACTCCATGCTGTCAATTAGGAAAAAAATTGGTAATTTATACGTGACATACCAAAACCGCTCGATGACGAATTGAAAGTCCTGTGTGTTATACGAATCCGCGCGGGTTGCCTTATTAATCTTGATCCAGGCCCTTGCAGATGTTTCTCGTACCTCTGCAAGTTTTGGTGAATTTCCTTGCTACATTTCCTCTAAGATATGAGGAAAATACTTACAGACATCCCAAATTAGGTACGTGGGATTTCCTAATAAGGAAGTTTTGCAACGTCGGCAAAACGACAGCTTTTGGCGACACTTTCTTGATATGGACTTTGTAAAAGTAAATACACAACAAAATGCAATCAAATTTAGTGTTTGCGTGTCCTATGCTAGATTGTTGCACTGATTTACTAGGCGATCTGGATATATAACATAACTAATAAAATATTTCTTTCTTTGTCTTGTTTGAAGGTGGTTTTCGAGGCTACTAGAAGTCAATCAGGGAGGGCGCACGTTGCTGTTGACGACGTGACAGTGACGTCAGCTGTTAACTGTAGCGTGCTTCCAAGCAAGGCTGTGGTCAGAACACCTCTCCGAGGTGATCTCTCGTAATTGTATTGTTTTAAAAGTTTTCAAAAAGATCAGCCTTCGTTGAAAAGCTTGTCGCTACAGTAGAAAAGTTGGCCAGAAATGGACCAATCACAACGAAGTTTTCATTTTCCTTTAACTTTTATCGGCCCAATCATAGTTGAAATGATATAAAGTCGCCAGCTTTCTGGCGTTCTGGATGGGCTTCCTGTGGTCACAGGAAACCCTCCTTAGCGGTTTACATACAAGGAACGCCTGGGACCTTTAACCTGGGAGCGGGTTTTTAGAGTCTTTCAAAAGAAATCACTCGGCAGACTGTTAGAATGGATATTATGATATCTTCCTTTTGTCGTATTTGCAAAGGAAAGGTAAATTTTCAGCGATTTGCACAGATGAAAGACAAGATTCCTAATCCTAGTATTCCTCTGTAAATCGACTCTGCAGAATGCTGATCAGACGCGGCAGGATCAAGAGCGAACGAACTCTACCGTAACGGCTGGGAATTTGCCACCTGTATACCACTTATATCCCATGAATACATCATAAGTCTGTATTTATTTTTCTACCAGACCCTGGAAGCTGCAATTTTGAGAATGATATGTGTGGTTATACCGGAGGGGAGAAGGGTAGCATCCAGTGGATCAGAAATAAAGAACGAATCCCATCATGGGACTCAGGACCACGAGGGGATCACACCACAGGACTTGGTATGTAATTTCTCCGGTCTTCATTAGTATGCTCTCGTCTTCATAGTCTGCAGGCTGTCTGTCTCTCTGTCAGTGCTATATACTCTTCTTCATCCGCCTAATAGGTGGGCGCAATGTGACGTAAACTTTATCCATACCACGGGGAAGAGCACCTTGAAATTGGTCTTTTTACAACGGTTGGGGGCAAATGGTTAAATAATTGCGAGACCATCGCACTGACAGCTGCATATCATCTAAACCAGTTTTATAACAAAGGATCAATTGAAATTCAATGAGATTTAAAGGACTGAGTTTACCCCCATTAGCATAATGCACTAGTCAGTGGAAAGCCCCACACCCTCCCCCTACCCAAGGAATAGCAGGGTATTAGATTTCCGAGCCTGCTAGTGCCCTGCTTATTCCCTGCAATGCGAGGCACATTTCCATGTCTAATCTTGACTTGTGTTTCCCGCCCCAGGGCCGCCAATTTCTGTGCATTGTAGGTGCCACTTAGAAACATCAATAATACACTATGTGGAACATTAAGTTTGCGAATCATGGCCCAACCCCCGCCTAAAGTCCCAGCCATAGCAGCAACCATGATCTAAAAACCACTAATCCCCCGCAAACTGTGGCTTTTTAAGCAATCGAAAACCAAATTAAACCCCTGCTATGCCCTGGGTAAGGGGGTGCAGGGCTTTCCACTGACTAGTGCATAATACCTTAATAGGATTAAAAAAACTGCATCACATGATCTGAATTGGGTGGCAACAAGATGTAAACACTGTTAGCTGTGTTTTATTTATCCTTTCAATTGCATTTCCACACTTCTGGCTGCCACCTTCATGTACTGTTGCCTGTCCCATGCCAACTGATTTCCTATTCATTTTTCCCAGGGTTCTTTGCTTATATCAAACCATCAAGCAGTAACAAAGCCCAGACTGCACAACTCATGAGTCAATCTCTAACAAATGCCACATGTATCTCACTCTATTACCACATGTTTGGCTCCAAACTGGGAACATTCAATATTTACATGGTCACCTCTACGGCAAAGACGTTGCTATGGAAACTACAAGGGAATCAAGGGAGGCGCTGGTACCAGGCCCGAGTCCCCTTAAATACTAGTGTGACAGTAAAGGTAAGATCCTGTTATCAGTTGCTCTACGTATTTAGCCACTAGGCGGGGGTGTTAGGTAGGTGAGAAACCCACAAAGACATGCAGGTTTAGTGAAAATCTTGGGATTCATGAGTCCTTGGCCCTGCCCTACTGGCATATTACCTATACACAGGTTGACAGGTTGTCATATCTATTTAATTTAAAGGCATTTAAGTAGTGATATGATACTTGCACGACCTTTTAAACCATCCAAGCTACATGCCTGCAAGGACACTAACTGTTCCTCCTCTAAATCCTTCTCACTAAACCAAAATGTTCATGCATATGTCAGAGCATTCTCCTATCTGCTCCCTCTATCTGCTGTTGTTGTTGTTATGCATCTCACACATCTCTTATGGACATTTGTGGTACATGTTTCTAACCCTTGTTTTGCTGATTAAGTTGGAATCACAAGATCTTCTTGACAAATTCACTCCAGGTTCTGTTCGAGGGCGTCTCAGGTTGTGACTATGCGGGTGACATTGCAATTGATGATGTTGAGGTGACGACCACACCTTGTACCCTCTACCCGTCATCTGCGCTACCAAAAGTGCACAAGACGTCACACGCTGGCAATGGTAGGGACTCTAGGGGGTAGTTCTCTTTTTTATCTAGTGATTGGAGGGGGGAATTAGGATTGGGGAAATAAACTTAAAATGTCCATGGCCAGACAGCAGGCTTGTAACATGGTATTTGGGCTCGGAGATCAAAGCCCTCAATATGGTCGGGATTAGGGCCCAGAAGTGCGGGCTCAGAAGGGTAGGAGTGAGGATCAATAGTTGTTTCAGGGGTAGATAAGGGCTCAGAATTTTTTAAACGGAAGAGATCTGATTTTAAACGGAAGAGATCTGTTACAAATTGCACCCAGGGATCGAAATTATTGCCAAAGATAAGGGATCTGTGTGACTCAAATATACCATGCTACGAGCCTGTAGGACAACTCTTCATATCAAGACAGACAGTGCATGTACCAGATTGCTCGCTAACTCGCTAACAAGAATGTCCTCTAAAATATTAGGTACTGTAGAAGGGAGTGTCCGACTAGTAGATGGCCCCACTCCTCACGAGGGGAGAGTGGAGGTGTACCACTCGGGAAAGTGGGGTACAATGTGTGATGACGGATGGGACAGACAGGATGCTGCCATTGTCTGTAGGATGTTGGGATACCAAGATGTCGAGTATGCAGTTGGGTATGTACAGCAGTGAGCAACAACTTGATATTTAGTACTGAGCATCAAGTAAATGTCACCAAAAATTGTTGACGTTGTAAACCTCCTTATTAGGAAATCCCCTACCTAAATTGGAAGGTCTGTACATATTTCCCTGATATCAGTAATTAAGGAAAATGCACTAGAACTTGTAGATGTTTGAGAAACATTGTTGGATGTAAATTATTTTCCCGAATTTGCTGTACATTAACAATTGACAGAATTTGTCTCCTGAAGCACGCTGCTTCAACTTTTGTCAGCTCTATATTTCAAATTTGCACCATGCTCATCCTGTGTAAAAGCTCATATATGCTAGGTCTCTGAAGGTACCACTCAACCTGGAATCTTTGGTCTGGCAGCACTCAGTCGACGAGATCAAAAAGACTGAGTGAATTTGTAACCGCAAAGTATTAAGCACACTTCCTGTATATCAGTATTACTTACTGTCAGTGGAATTGACAAACATATTATTATATTGTTACAGAGCGAGCGTGTATGGACAAGGAAGGGGCCCTATCTGGATGGATGATTTACTATGTACGGGAAAAGAGGTGAACATCTCACAATGCTCACACGCAGGATGGGGGAATAATAACTGTGGCCATGATGAAGATGCTGGGCTCGCCTGCCTCCCTAGTAAGTAGAATTATTGTATTAAGAACAACTGTTTTATAAAATTTGCCAAATTTGACAAAACTTGCCCTTTACCTTTTTTGGAAGGTCTGTAAGTATTTTCCCTCACATTTTAGCGAATAAGTGGGAAATTCACAAGAATGTGCAGATGCTTGAGAAACGTCGTACCTTTGGTCGTCATTTTCTTTGTCTCAGCCGGAAAGCCTGAGACAAGATTCTAGAAAAACACAGGCATCCCGCACAGATCTGTGAAAAATGACAACATGTTGAAATCGTATTTTCGCTGATAACCCATGTATTTAAGGTGACTTTATAAATGGCCATGGGAATTGCTCGTTCGACTATCCTGGATTGTGCGGATACAGGAACGAGGATCCTGGACTGGTGGATTTTGACTGGACAAGACACAGAGGAGCAACAGATACCGCGGGGACTGGGCCAAGTCCAAGCACTAAAGGTACGAGTTGGGAGTATAAACCTGTTCCGCTTAGGCGGGGGTCCTGTGGCTTGTTTCCCTCGCTGGCACTCGAGCGAGCAAAATGTTTTGTTTTTCCCTTAACGTGCCAATGCATGACCTCAAAATATTTTTTCACTCCTCATCTGCATAGGCTGTTACCGCTAACTGCCCCTCCTGCAATTTTAGAAACAGACAGAGGGAGTATGGATTCTAAGTTAATCTAATTGCGACTTAATTCTTTAGGTTATTATATGTACATTGAAACGTCAAGTTCAACTCTAACTGTTGGCTCCAAGGCGCGACTCAAGAGCCCTGTTCTGGCGGCAAATATGTCATGCATGGAGTTCCAATATAACATGTTCGGCGCAACAATAGGAACGTTAAACGTCTATGTGCATGACATGGTATACGGTGATGAGACTCTGGTCTGGACTCTGACGGGTGATCAAGGATCCAACTCGTGGAGTCGGGGGTGGTTCGCGTTGAATACTCCTGGAAAGAAGGTACAAAGGACTTGACCGAGCCAGGAGCCCATTAACAGGAGCATCTATCGTTTATTGGTGGGCATTCGAACCACAGGAGAAGATGAATCTATTTTTAGATTGTAGAATTTGAATCCTGAGAAAATTAGTTGCCATGGTTACAAATTATGTCCCTTCTCTCGAACGAAAGACAGCTGAAGTCGGTACGAGTTGAACTCAAAATTCTCACTCTCAAAGTACCATTATCCGTTTAAATTCATAATCTACTGTGCATATGGCTAGACCTAGTGAAGTAGACAGAGGCTCCTGTTGATGGGCTCCCTGTGCATATGGTTAGACCTAGTGGAGTAGATGGATGCTCCTGTTGATGGGCTCCCTGTGCATAAGGCTAGACTTAGTGGAGTAGATGCCTCTCTGTACTCTGTCTCTAGTTACGGCTTTTAAGTATTAAAATACTCCAAGTCAGTGAGGGCCAGCTGCCAGAGCGCTAAACAGTAAATATCTGACAAAATGTCCAAATGTAAGTGAATATTTACAACAACAAGCTCGTGAACATTTCGGTGACCCCCCTCTGCCACCCTACTCCCAATTGGCACAATTCTGTCTTCGCCATACAAATACTCAGCACCTGTTGGCCCGCTAATGTCAAATGTAGGATTTTACACTGAGTCGGGGTTTTCTTGTTTAGGTGGTGATTTCGAAGGTATCCGCGGTAATGGTTTCACTGGAGATATTGCTATCAAGGAGATCTTGGTCACAACACAACAATGTGGATTCCAACCTTTAAAAGCCAAACCAAATGCGACCGCGCCACGACCAGGTAAGATTGTCGTCTTCGAATAAGTAACGCGGGGTTTTTACGCCGCGAAACTGTTTTCGTACGCCCAGGAACAATATAACAGTTTTCAGGTAATAGATGAAAAACTAGAGAGCGTGTTTCATCAGGATTTCCAAGCACTGAGAGGTGGGTTGAAAAAACAAGGCAAAGCCGAGTTTTTTATCTGACTTCGAGGTGTTTGAAATCCTGATCAAAAACTATATCTAGTGTTTGATACTACTTCTCGAATGATTTAATGCCGAGAAAGAGAAGGAATAAAATCTAAAAAATCTATGCAAAATAAGACTGCGTTTTCCGACCTCCTCCACGGTTGTGATTTCTTTGTTCAAGCTTGATAAATGATTAATGAGTTTGAGAACTTCATTTAAAACATATTTGGATTTAATTGTTAAGTGAGAGGTAGTTTAAAAGGGAACAAAATATGTTAAGGAAATAATGCCTAGTAAACATTTTTAATATAGAAAACAAGATGGAAAATACAAAAAAGAGAAGGCATATCGACAGCAATAAATGATAAAACGAGAAGTAAAAGAGGAGCTGGTATAAGCTAATTTTGAGACTGGGTCAGGGAATTAAAGTTGAAATTTTGAGGAATTACTTTGGTTAAGCAGCAAGTGCAGGAGATTCCAGAAGTTTTATCAGATCTTTTCCAAAATCGTATTTTCAGATCTTTTCCAAAATGTTCCTTTCATACACCGAATTCAATGATGGCGCCCAGTTTGAAAAGCCATTGTCCTGAACTGACGAGCCTTGAATACGTGCAAAAAACGCTTTTGTGTTTTCACATGATTTCGAGGCTGGTCAGTCCAGAACAATGTTTTTTCGAACTGGGCGCCATTATTGAATTCGCTGTATAAAGTTTACAGTTTATTTGCTTTATACGAACAGTTACATTGACGGTTTACAAAAGTATCAACTTTGACAAAGCGTGACTAAGAAATTAGGACATGACCTAATCTGGAGAAAAATGAATAAAAGATAACCATCGGTGCTTCACCAAGCGCAGCACTTGTATCACTAAGGATTAGTTTGCGGAGAGACAGACGTGAACGGGCGTCGTCTCGACGACGCATTGATTTAACACTTATTGGATGAGGTTGAGCAAGATAGTGAGATTTGGCAACGCCGAGGTTTGTGTTATCTGCCGAAGCGAAGCTGAGGCGGATAACACTAACTCGAGGCGTTGACAAATCTCACTATCATACGAAAACCGAATTCAATAATTGTTTTATTATTCAGCAACCAAGAATTCTTACCTAGCTAAACGAAGTCAGCGATGAGGCCGTGCACGGCGACACGGTTTTTCAACTTCATCTTACCTCCATTGGTATTTTCCTTTTGTATTCAATTCAAATAGCCACAGTTGATGTTTAGATATCCTGAGCAATGATCTCTTGGCAAAAATCATAACAGATTCAACGAGAATATTCGAAAAACCGGCTTTCAATTCGGAAATGAAAACCAAGATGGCGGCCAAACCTATTGGCTTACGTTATGACGTCATTAGAGTGCATCAATCCTAATGTCTGTAGTATGACGTCAGGCACTGCGCGCCAACAAGGTTTCGCTGCGTACTCTTAGCCAATCAGAACCGAGATAGTGGCATGGCTGAATAATAATATCAGAACCGAGATAGTGGCATGGCTGAATAATAAATAATATTATTATTCAGCCATGCCACTATCTCGGTTCTGATTGGCTAAGAGTACGCAGCGAAACCTTGTTGGCGCGCAGTGCCTGACGTCATACTACAGACATTAGGATTGATGCACTCTAATGACGTCATAACGCAAGCCAATAGGTTTGGCCGCCATCTTGGTTTTCATTTCCGAATTGAAAGCCGGTTTTGCGAATATTCTCGTTGAATCTGTTATGATTTTTGCCAAGAGATCATTGCTCAGGATATCTAAACATCAACTATGGCTATCTGAATTGAATACAAAAAGGAAAATACCAATGGACGTAAGATGAAGTTGAAAAACCGTGTCGCCGTGCACGGCCTCATCGTTGACTTCGTTTAGCTAGGTAAGAATTCTTGGTTGCTGAATAATAAAACAATTATTGAATTCGGTTTTCGCATGATAGTGAGATTTGTCAACGCCTCGAGTTAGTGTTATCCGCCTCAGCTTCGCTTCGGCAGATAACACAAACCTCGGCGTTGCCAAATCTCACTATCATGCTCAACCTCATCCAATAAGTGTTAATTATCAGAAGATATTACCCTATCATACTATTTCACGCACCCAGGACTCGAAGGAAGCATGCGACTTCGCGGAAACTCTTCCCCGTCAAAAGGACGCGTTGAGATCCTACACAACAACATCTGGGCACGATCTGTGATGACCACTTTGACGATAAAGACGCTGCAGTAGTCTGTCATATGCTAGGGTTTACAGGAGCGGCTAAGGCAGAGAGGGGCGCGCGGTATGGGCGTGGTGGGGGCCCAATCTGGCTGGACGAGCTCGGCTGTAACGGACAGGAGACGTCCGTTCTACAGTGCCGTCATTTGCCCTGGGGAGTTAGCGACTGCAGTCATGGCGAAGATGCAAGTGTCACTTGTTCAAATGGTAAGTTTTTGCTACGGAAGTGTCGGAGGCAAAAAAACGAGAGAAGCAAAGCGAAGTGAACCCGTCTTGCGCTCGGAGCTCGTCTCGTGGTAATAATAATACTTTATCGCATTTCCTTTTTTACATATTTTGTTTGTCCTGGATGTGTTTCTTAATGTGCATTGCCATATCCCGTTCCCTCATTTCTTTGAAGAAAACAAAACTGCAAGCGATCGCGCCTTTGATGTACGACCTGTCTTTGCTGGCATCATCATCCAAAAAATTGGTGGCGGTGTCATACCAGAGGCTCGAGGTCGCGAACGGGCAGAGTTTCGGCCTCTGGTCCCCAGGGTAGCGGTTGAAACTGTCGATAACGGCGAAAAAATGTAACTTTTTTCTAATGCGGAGTTGTTACCTAACAGAGCTTAACTAAGCTCATTCCACGGTTGCGAGCCTCGAGGTTATTTTTGGCGAGCCTTTGAAAAACGTAATAAAAACTTAAAAAATAGTATGTCGAGAAGGTAGTATGGCCAGCCTTTTGGCCAACTTGTCGAGGTTATTTTTGGCGAGCCTTTGAAAAACGTAATAAAAACTTAAAAAAATAGTATGTCGAGAAGGTAGTATAGAAAAATGGCAGGAAATACATCAAAAGGTTCGGGGCTCACTCGCCCCGGTGGCTCGCAAAACAGCAACCCCCCACCTTACTAGTTGAATCATTCTTTGTGTAGGTCATGTAATACGATTGCATTAGTAGATCCAGCTGAATTTCAAGAACCTGTTACGCTTCTTGGTCCATATCAGACCAATCTTTCCTTGTATTTCCGAGTCAATAGTGATTCGAACCTGTTTAACTAAAATTTTAGGTTCTTATAGTGGGTTTTTACTGTAGCTGAAACTGGGTCTTCAGCAGCAGAGGTACGGAAATTTCTGCGACTTCTCAGCGATTAGTTTTTACTGTGTCTGTGTGTTTTAATCCAGTCTTATCCAGGTGCCTACCCGGCTGGACGGAATTCGAAGGCTCATGCTACTTTGTTCACCCCGTAAAAACAAACTTCTGGGGACGCGCTCGTGGCACCTGTCAGAAACTGGGCGGAGACCTGGCGATAATCACCTCAGCCAAGGAAAACAAGTTCGTTGTTGATCTGGCGAGAAGAAAAAACTATGGAGGATTGATGTGGATTGGACTTTACCAAGGTATAGGTTATAAGCGCATAAAAAAACCATATCAGAAAATTTCGCCAAAAACTCTCGTTTTGCCGACGTTGCAAAACTTCCTTTAGCCTTAGGAAATTATCCCTTACCTTATTTGTAAGGTCTGTAAGTACTTTTCCTCATATCTTAACGAAAAAAGCAGAAAAAAATTGACCAAAACTTGCAGATACTCGAGAAACATCCTTCTCTTGGTCGCCATTTTGTTTTTACCCCCCGCCGAGGGGCCTGAGACCGTGAACACCACAGGCAACCCGTTTGCCATAAACGACACACTTTACAATGCAGATTTGCCATAAAACGACAGCACTTTACAATGCAGATTTGCGTACTCCCCCCCCCCCCCCCCCCCTCAATATTATAATTAACAAACGATTATCGGCGAATAGTCACCGAGACGAAGTCCAGGGACTAGTCAGGGGTTTCAATAGAAGGCGGCTACCGGCAGTGAACCGCCGTCTACTTCACTCCTGACCGCCGGCAACCTTTGTGGGCTGTATAACTGGTCGGTTCAAGGATAATATTAAAGCAATAGAATACACGAATATGCCAATTATCTTGCCCTCAAAATGCAGGAAAACGCCTTGTCTGCTACCGAAAATTCGAAATTTCCCGGGGGCATGCCCCGTACCCTCCTAGAATGCTCAGGCCCAGCCGCCGCCTCTCAAAACTTAGCCTGCTACTTTGAAACTTATTGAAACCCCTGGACTATTCGCCAATAGTCACGGAGATTGAGGCGACTAATTGCTTCTGTATAATTGCTCAAATGACTCATACGATTTTTAGACAAAAATAGTTGTTTTATTGTTGGATTTTTCACGATCATAACAAAACTCGCGCGGCGAATACTAATACGATTCTGAGACGACAGTACCACAAAATATTGACGGCTAGTTAAGTGACTTCCGACGATCACCTGAAATCCGCTCTAATAAAGTTTTTACCAAATAATTGTTATATTATTATTACAGAAGTGAATCGCCCCTTCTACTGGGTGGACGGCAGGTCTCTCAACTCCACACGCTACTCGCCATGGTACAAAGGGGAACCAAACGGCCCGACTAGAGAATTATGCGCCAATACATACTTGACAAGTTCCAAGGCTTACAAGTGGAATGACATCGCCTGTCATTTTATTAATTACAAGCTTTATTTCGTGTGTGAACGGCACAAGACCTACTCAGGTGTGTTAGAGCAGATGACTGTCGTGAGTAATTCGCGATTACTTTGTTATCACTCCTATAGGTATTATTCAAAATTGGTGTAATCACTTTGCTATCACAGGGAATTTCAGCAGAAGCCCAACCATGCGGGAAAAGCTGAATTTCCCATAATAGAAGAATGGGAAGTGTTCGGATTTCCCATGGCTATCCATGTGAATTCCAAACACTTCCCATGCGTGTGCCTTGGGAAATAGGCCTTTTGCAACAGATGGTCACGTGACCCGGTCATCCTTAAAATCAGCGTATTCACCCACAAGCTCAGAAATGAAAAGAGCATACTGATTTTAGTTAAAAGCCCAAATTTGAGCCCGCTACAATGCAAACTCAAAGAATGGTAGCGAAAATAAAACTTTCTTTTTTAGAAGGGTTTGTATTTGGATTGCAATCATACAAACCTGAAACTCTCCCTTTTTACTAAAGTCAATATGCTCTTTTCATTTCTGAACATTATTTGGGTGAAGCTGCCCGTTTTAAAGGTGACCGGGTCACGTGACCATCTGTTGCAAAAGGCCTATTCAGATTCTCCCATGGATGGGTTTCTGCAGAAATTCCCTGTGTATGGAAACCAGCCATGGACAGGAGCCCTTTATCAAGGAGCGTCCATCTCCTATGTTTAACTCAGTGTAACAGCATATGAAGCCTGTATAAAGTTATTTTTAGTTTAAAATTTTCACGCAAAGCCTACACCACACATTTGCTCAGCTAATTAGTATGCAGGTAGCGTATGATTTGTTCAATGAAATTTATTCAAGCGCCACATCTATCGTCCTAAACATAACTTGAGACCGGCATCATTTTCCAATTCGCTGTTACCCCTTCCTACCCCTAAACGGGCGCTCCTGGGCAATGGACTCCTGAAGGATGGTAAAGAAGGAAACGTTCCTCGAATGCTATTACCAACACCTTTTCTTTCTGATGCAGTTCCTACAGTCGTACCGACAACTTTACCACGTAAGTATTCTTACTACGTAAAGGCCCGTTCACACGGCGCGATTTCAGCTGCGATCTTAGAAGCGATTTCTGTGGCGATCTCATGGCGATGTCATATAGCGAGGTGTGAACGACAGGCGATCTTATGGAGATTTCACTCTCGATGTCGCCACGACGTCGCAGGCGTTTTGCACATGTTCGAATTCCACTGCGATGCGGGTGCGATTTCTTCAGATCGCCAACAAACGGGCAAATATCGCAGAGCCAATTCGCCGGCCGTTCACACCACCGCGATCGCGACGTTCGCCGCAAAAATCGCACCTCAAATCGCAGCTGAAATCGCGCCGTGTGAACGGGCCATAAGTCGTCACATCACCTTCCTTTGACAATAACGGACACAAACATATTGGAAATTTGAGATTCCTTTTTGACAGCTCCCGGCACGGTGAGATTAGCAGGAAGTTTGGACAGATACCAAGGGCGCGTGGAAATCTTTTACAACGGGGAGTGGGGGACGGTATGCGATGACCTTTGGGGTCACGAGGATTCCGCGGTGGTCTGCAGGCAGCTGGGATTCCCTGGTGAGTAGTAATCATTATCTATAATAGTCACAACGAATATATTTGTCTAAAAATCTTTTCTCACAAGGGGACGTGTCCCCGATGTTATTCCACGGCACTAGTCACTTTGTTAGTGTCGAGCTTAAAGAGCCTGTGTCAGCCGCCATTTTGACAGCATGGCAACATACCAAGTAGGGAAAAACATCCATTTCCATCGGCTGATTTAGAGAATATAGAGCAATTTTCTCGATTGAATTTGGTAAATCAATTCTGAAACTTTGTTTTTAGATGTTTATTTAGAGGTTTCTACACGTAGTTCGTCTTCTAATATCGAGCGAAAACAATAACAAAGGAGTGGCTGACACAGGCTCTTTTAAAGTTACTGTGGATTGTTGCTTGTAACAATATTACTAATAATGCCGATGTCCACCCTTTTGTCTTTCAGGGAGGTACACACTAAGCCACGTAAATCACTTGCACTTTGGTCCAGGCCGTGGGAAGATTTGGTTGGACAACGTCCAGTGTAAAGGAAACGAGCCTGACTTGGGATCATGTCCGCACAGCACATGGGGGTCCCACAACTGTGCTCACAGGGAGGATACTGGTGTGACTTGTCTGGATACAGAATGTAAGTACACAAACTGTGTTCCCTGCTCCCCGCAGGGCTCAACTTTGGGACCAACTGGTCGCCAAGGGAGACTAGAGTTTGGACTTTTGCGACAGGAAAGTGCAACATGGTCGCCAAATGGCGACGTACTTTTCTATGGTGTAGGCTTTACGGTATTCTTATGCTAAATTGGGCGGTAAAGGGTTTTATTTGCCCGCGAAAAACAACAAGAAAAAAAAATATACAGTTGGAAATGAGTGGAAAAGGGATCCATTTTATATCCGTTACCCCTATCGAGGAACCTGGAATTTCCACAGGAATTTCCAATTTTTCAGAAAACTTGCAGTTCCTCGATAGGGGGTTACGGCTATATTTTGGAACAGCCTTTTAATGAGAAGAAAATACTTTAGTTACCGAAATCGCGACCGAATGATGTTTCCTTCTCTTTTGAAATATTTCAATTTGAAAGCGACGTTACATCACCCGTCCAATGATCATCCCATTTGACGTCATATCTCATGGCATGCAGTTCCACATGATAACGGTCTTCATTTGATTTCGCAGTGACCAAGTGTACCTTCGAGAAAAACATGTGCGCCTACGAGAACTGGAAGTTGAACAAAGGAATCCAATGGCAAAGAATGAATAGGAACAACGGGCCCGTCAATGCTGATCACACAACGGGAACAGGTAACGAGAAATAAATGGCAAAATGACGACGGGAAATTGTGAGAAAAAAACAATGGACGATTTCAGCTATAACGCAAGCGCGCGCTGCATGTCGGTACATGGGGGATATTTCTTGAACAAACTGTTTTAATTAAAAGCGTACGTTGCAGTCTGTTACCTGTGAGACACGGATTGGGCAAAGCGCGCGCTCACTTGTACTTACTTGAGCTATCTGTTACGGCAAGTGAAATAAAATAAGACCAGTTTTGTCTTCTCAATCAAATCCAAATCCTCTGTTGTACTTCATCTTATTCTTAGATAGGAATAAGAACTTACCACTGTATGCATTGCTACGCGACCTCAAAGTTCACTGTTGCGATGGGCGATTGGCGATTTTTAGCCGTTAATCAAAACTAAAACGTTGGATTCGGCTACTCAGTGGGTTTGACATTGATTGCAAAATCAACTAAATTTATTGTAAGCTATCCTTTGGCTTTCTGGCCTAGAATTATTGACTTTCTGGCTCAAGAAAAATGACATTACAATTCCTTTTCTGAGAATCGCCAATCGCAACCGTGAATTTTGAGGTCGCGTAGCAATGCATACGGTGGTAAATGTTGATGATGTATTTTCACAGGAAAATTGTGGGAAAAAAATCAATTTCTTGAGTTAAAAATTACCTCTCATCTGTCATTTCAAAAGAAATGAACTGCAGTGCAATAAATTTGACTTTCCAACGATTTACCCTACAAGTTCAGTTTTTGTGGTATGGAAATAATTTTACTGTAACCGTAAAACCCAAAAGGGCTGGGCTGTTCAACCAACTACCATCTCTACATTTTTTCCTTCGCTAAACATCTAACCCAAACCCAAACCCTTTCGCTTTCCTCTTCTTGGTAACGATGCGGTATATGTTCGCAGGCCTTTACGGATACTACGTGACGTTAAAGAAACTAACGGGTTATCAAGGCACAAGAAGCCGTCTTATTGGCCCAGCTGTCAGCCCAGCTCAGTGCCTCTCATTTTTCTACCACATGAACAAGATCGGCTCCAGTTCTCTCTGGGTGATTATAAAGAGAATCAACTCTCCTAACGAGACTGTTTTATGGAGATTGGAGGGGGATCAGGGGGATGGATGGCAAGAGGCGAAAGTGCCATTAAATCTTACGAAGAACGTTCAGTACGAGGTAAGATATTGGAGTATAAAAATGTACTCTAGAATTATGCTGGATCTCACGGCGCCAATGGCTGCCAAAGCGGTCGTAAGCCAACATACACTGAGAATGGTCACTCCCGCGTCCTAGTGGTCCCCCTGTGGTTCAGGTTAAAGGCCCATTACACCTTTCCATAATGCATTGCGCGCCACAGTGTTTATATCCTTGATATCCTTCACATCTCAACTAAGAAAAGAGATTGAGGCCAGTTGATAGATTAATTAAGCTTTTGAACAGTTATTTTTGTTTTGTTATCTTGTCATTCGTTTTCAAACCAAAGCATAAACACCACGGCGCACAATGCATTATGGAAAGGTGTAATGGGCCTTTTAATGTGGTGCATGTGAGAGACGGGACCAACGGTTTTACGTCCTTATCCGAGAAGACGCAACAAATAGGTAACTGTACTCTATGTTTGATCCTTTTCGTCATTATAAAATGTCAGTATCGTCATTGTTTGGTTGCCATGATTTCAATTGCCTGATTCTTATCTGCTACGGTAGAGTACGTTGCCACTTCCTATCCCGCATTCCCCGCTTCATTCAGACGCAGAGGCAGGAAGAGGTAACGTACTCTAGCGTAGCGGCTAAGTATCAGGATATGACCTCGCCATGTAACAACAACATCTACAGTTCATTGCAGAATGCACAATCCTTCTTTTCTAAATTGTTCACATCAGCCCAAAACTTAAACCTTATGTAATGTGTATTGTGTTCCAGATCATATTCCAAGCCACACACGATGTCTCAGAACAAGGGGCCATCGCCTTGGATGATATCGACGTCAACACGTCAAGTTGTGTTGTGAAGCCAGCTAAAGCGAGCCCACCAGCATGGCGTAAGTGAGGATACCCAGCCATAGTCCGCATGCGCAATAAGATAAGAGATCAAGGTTGGGCCGAAACCAGTTCAACATTGGATTCAACTTCAACACTTTTTGAATCATCCGTGTTGAATGATGTTGATTTTCTACTTCACTTCACTCAATACATTAAAATTTCGCGCGCATAAAGAATATCATTTAATGTGAATCTTTGGTAACTCGCGCAACGGAGACACTTCCTTCGCACCGTTCACAAGAACAAGTGTATCTTGGAGAGGAAAAACAAACTCTACCAAAAATGCCCTACAGTGATAGGCCTGGCGGGCAGTCACTATGTTTGAAAGAAGAGTAAGCGTGAGTTCGACGTTACAGGCATAGGAATTCGTCATTTGGGCTGCGCTTCACGCAAATGAATAATAATAATTTCGGCGCGCAATTGCGCGCATGAATAATAAAACCTAGAGGATTTGTTTACTATACATAACAAAAACAGAATGTTCATCTACACTTTCTCTGAGGCTTGATGAAATGCGCTTATCAAAATTCAGGCGCGCTTCGCGCGCAACGAAAGAAAAATGCGATCCCCTATCTGTAAATTGTCTTCTACTATGTTGAAATAATACATGGGCGCGCGGAGATATGGAATTTATCTTCGAGTGTTCAAATTGATATCGAACGAGTGCGCGCATGGAACGAGTGAGATATCATATTTTAACATGAGAAGATTTCCTACCTCCAAGCGCCTCTGCATTATTCTGATTATTATATAAACTTTCGATTTGGTGAATTTCGCGATAGTTAACTAACTATCCCCCGAAGGGGAGGTGAATAGCGGTGTAGGTATATATCGTCGAGGTATATATCCACCGCTAGGCACCGACCCTGAGGGTGATAGTTGTTTTAGTATATACCAAATCAGTAGAATAAAATACGGTGATTAAAATGTCCAAACGCAATATCGCGCGCCAAACGAGCCGCTATTTTGAGAGTTTTCTCAAAACAGTAAATAGTGCTGGATATCTACTAGTTGAGGAACCAATCAGAGCGCGCGAAAATGACTATTCACTGATTTGGTATATACCAGGCTCCTGTATATACTAATGAGCATTATCGTAATTTTTCACACGTGCGAATTACGATATTTCTCAGTGGCCGAAATCCTGATAATGTAGACTTGTTTTGTTTAAAGTGGGGCTACGATCTAATTGTTTCCATCGCTCTTTTCTGATAAATCACTTGTTAATAACCTAAATGACAAATACCTGCACTTGTTTTCCAATTTTTTCACAATAAACAATGACTTTTTGAGCTCTAAATTTCGAATATCGCGCCATTTTGCACTGGGCCGGCGTTCCAGCGGCGTCGGCCAAAGTCCGCGGGGTGTGACGTCACAGGCGTAACTCGAAACAAAGCTCAAAGTTACAACAGTAGTTGTGACGGCACATTGTGAAAGAAAAAGTGAAGAAATGGGGATGTATTTGCAGGAAATGTTGTGTTTAAAAGTACTTCACCATTATTGCTAACAGAAAACGTGGAATTTCAACTCATATAAGCCTCACGCACCAAAATAATTGAAATCGAACATGTCTTCGATGCGCTACACAGAAAAAGGTTCGATCGCGGTGTGAACAGATTTCCAAATCCTCTGCTCACTTCGCATATAAATGTTTCACAAGGATGTCTGACTAATCTAGGTGTCAAGTATGAAATTCAGGCGCAGCTGTCAAAATCAAATATGGTTATGGTACCTGATAAATCAAAACCAAGTCCATCAGTGAGAGAAACGCAAACGACAGAAAGAGCGCAAGAAGGAAGCGTGTAAGTTCAATTCTCAGATCGGGAGCGCGATATGAATCAAAGACATTCCATGTAGCCGAGATGCACGCCAAGAAAAGTTTGTATTCTAAACCAAAATAAAAAGTAACTTAATAGGATTTGTTGGATGGATAGATGCGAAATTCTAGTTAAGTACTAAATTCAAGGCTTCGTAACGTTCAAGAACTGCCTCCGCGTAAAATGTCAACTTACATTCGTGTTTTTCCAACGATAAGTTCGAAGAAACTATAGTCTCAAGGGCAAATAAAAAAAGCATAAATCTGGAGTTTTCTGCGCATTCTTATAAATATAGATCAAGTCTGTCGTAGGTCGGTGGGTTGTGGTGAACGGGTAGGGTTTACTTGACTAGTGCAAAGTACTTACACATATCCTGCATAAACCAAATGCTTCGCTTTGTTTTTAAAATTTGCTACTTTTCTGAGAATGAAATTTAAGTCCTTTGAAGCATTCAAATACAGTTTTATTTGACAAACTTGTCTAAATGCATGGGAACAAATTACAACAGAGCCGCACAGCCACAGCTGAGCAACAAAAAAACATTAAAAACTTAATTATCTAATGTTCTAAAAAGATTTTTAGCTTACAAGGAGACAAAATGATTTTTCTGTTCATTAGTACTACTAGATGTCAAGACTACCACAGGTCTTCAGACAAGATACAAATGTTAATGGGAGATTTCCAAGAAAGAAAACTGGGAGAAATATAGAGTAAATATATGGCAGTTCAGGGAAATTTTGCTGTTGGAGACAGGAGTGAAAAATCTTGAGACTTTAGCAAAACCAGCAGAGTTGATGTCCCTGGCGTCATTACTATAATTATCCACCTCCATGGATTCTCAAATTCTTGAATTCTATTTCTAAAACAGCTGTGCCAGTTGTTTTTCCAGTGTTCACACAACTTCTGGAGAAGACATTTATGATAGATCCTTGAAGTTCCAGTGAAAACCCTTCTATCTATCGTAAAATCCCTTGCAATTCCACAAACTCCCTGCCAGTTTCATTGAAAACCATGTTCTAAGCCATGTTCTAACTTGTGGCAACAGGGAAATTAGAATGCAAATGCAAGCCAACAAAAAATGTAGTCCAAATATAACATGTTTATTGGGAAATGTTGAGATACACCCCCTGCCCTGAGCCCCACCCTTCTATAAATTCCACCCCTAGGGAACAGGAATCAATATTTTTGGTCAGGATTGTCAAATATTTTAGGGGTGAAGAGACTGGGGTCTGGTCTCTTTTAGAGCTCTGAATGGTCCAGCACCTCTACAGCAGCTACAAAATTTAAAAATACCTTGGTAGAAAGAAAATGCAGTCAAATACTCCATTTTACAGTTGATCAACATCCTTTGTTTCAACAGAGCTGATAGATACATCAAAATGCATTAGCATCTGATTTGCATTCCAAGAGAATGATAAGGTCTGTTTCAATGATGCAGCAATTCATCATGTGGTCAAAGCCAATATTTTCTTTCATCAAGCAGGATATGATCAACTAACAGTACAGTAAAAAAAACCTGCTTGTATGAACCTAAGGATTTAAGAACCTGTTGGCAGAAATTTTCTATTTTAATGCTCCAAAAAATGTATAATTACCTTTTTAGCCATTCAAGGTCAAACAGGTTTTTATGATGTGGGGTTACAGTTACATTTTCATGTATGCAATGTAAATTACTTTTTTTGCATTTTTATCTTTTCCATTTTTGTGTTATTGTGTGGTTCCAAAAAAATATCCATACTCCCCCTCCACAGAAGGGTGTTGAAAAGTGACCCCTCCACCCCTTTGGAATTTCCAAAGAAAAATACAGTATTTGTAATGGAAAAGATCAGGTAAATTGACCCCCTACCCTCCCGAATTTCCAATCCCTTCCGTAGGGGGATTGGATAATTTCTGGAACCACACATTTTATTTGTCAGTTCTCTTGGACTTTTGCCAATATTGATGTGAATAAAATGCTTTCAATGAAGGGCAAACCATATTTTATCCATTTCTGGTAATCAGCAACCATGTTTCCTCGTAGAAATTAAGAACCTACTTGGAAACCCTAAACTGGCAATACCGCAAAATATAAGAACCTGTTTTGGCAAACTTTGAAAAATGTAGGTCCTTACACGCGGGTTTTTACTGTATTTGATAATCACAAACGCAAACAACTCGAGCAAATGCAAAGTTCAAACTGTTCATTAATGAACAGTTCAGCTCTCACTACTGGGACACAAGGTGTGAAAGTGGTGTGAAATTAGACCGTAAATAAGAGCAGCTCACGTTTAGCTTTAATCTTTTTGCTCCATCAAAAAATTATACAGTATGACTTTGATCCCCGAGCTAAAGGAGCAAAAGCCTTTTCACTAACCTGTAGCAACATGGCGTAACAACACGCCGTAAAAATTTGCAAACAGTATCTAATAAATCGATACAAATGTTCTTGAAGTCCTTCAACTCATCATTCGCACTTTTCTTACCGACTCCCGGGCTCTATATATTTTGAAAATCATCTATCACGGGAAATAATAGCAACTTGCAACTCTTGTTGTTGTCTTTTACATCAACACAGCAACGACAGGTAGCGCTTGTTGGGAATGTGAATGGAAATATTCGGCTCAGTCTTCTTTTCACGTGCGATAGAAACCCGCTCGTTCGACTACATCGCAGTAGAATCTCATTGTTGTTCGTTCTGGTGCGTTTAAACTACCTGATTTGCTAAACAACAAGAACAATTTGTCATTTATCAACTCTGTTTCTTCGTACTTCTGCACTAAATCATGTAAAGCACATTCGCGAGTTACGCCTGTGACGTCACAGTTCTTCTCGGAACTGATTAATATGCATAAATCGCTGGAACATCGGCCTAGCAAAACGTGCGAACTTCAACGTTAAATATTTTCTTTCGCGATCTATTTTGACACTTTAAAATGCTCAAGTTACGTAGCAAAATGTCTTAAGAGTTGTTTACGGCAGAAATTTTGCCAAATAAGCTCGTTCAATTTTCGTCGTAGCCCCACTTTAAAACTTTTCTTTACGGGTCAAATCAAAGAATAATAAAAAAAAAATCGCGAAAATTCTAATTTCTTCACAAAAAATCGAAATTTAATACGCGCGAAATGTAGTGGAAATAAACTAGTCTTAAACCTTATTTCGAGGAGTGCCGTGTTATGTATAAGGCATACGGCATAGTGCTCATCACTAATAGCCTGGTTATTTTTTCTAGATATTCCTGGAAGCTGTAACTTTGAAACAGGTCTGTGTGGATATCGTAATGATGATGGCTGGGATAGTGATCTTGACTGGGCTGAAGTCATAGCAAACGGGACTACACCTCATTTTGACCACACATTTGGAAATGGTTAGTGACATGTGAGACATGGGTAATAATTTTATTTCTATTATGGCGGGAACTACGTTATTGCGACCACACATTTGGAAATGGTTAGTATTCTCATGGGAGTAATGTACGTCATCTAAACAGTGACATTTGTTTCAGGGCGTTATCTGTTGATGAAGCAAAGCGCCTTGGATAGCACGGGCCACATCGCACGCCTAATCAGCCCGACATTGAACCAAGACGCAACGTGCATGACATTTTACTATAAAACAAAAGCTAAGGACGGCCGGCCTGAGATCACTGTGTATACACGGGATGCAGGTAAAGAACCGTCGATAGGAAAACCGGTCTGGCACATGGTTAGCTCACCAGGGGCTGGGGATTCGTGGAAAAAGGGCGTGGTACCTCTCACGGGAACATCAGGCCTCTTTGAGGTGAGTTCCGAAAGAATTTTCAGTTATCTAAAAAACGATCCAAATTACTAATGGGTAGTTAATACTATTGTAGGTTTGTTAAATAGCCCTTTAAGTAATCATCCATGCAAGAACTAGGCAAACCTCCATTGTTCTACGGCATTGAAGGTTCCCCACGTAGGATATGTCCTATTTTTTTACCACAGTAAGTTATCATGACTAGTAACATAATAAGAGTGAAAAATTGATAGATTTCGACTTGCTTTGAGAACATATGGCAACGAAAAGTCGCTAGACCAATCAGATTAAAGAAGAACAAAGGAGTGAGAATCAGCATTTTACGCTAGGTTCCCACATACAAAGTCTTTACAAATTGCATATCCTGTTTGTGAGTACCACAAGTGCTTATGTCTCCCTAAAAATCCTCAGACAAGTCTTTCTAGCATAGTGAATTTACTGATTTTCATGTCTAAGCCAATGAAATTGCCTATATTTTCAATAGAAATTAATTGCATTCCAGCATGCTTTGCCGTTGGCTTGCCTAGTTCTTATACGGACCATTACTTAACTACAAAGCGGTCACGACTGTATTATGAGACTTCATGGACATGTAACAGAATGGATGGAAACGGATTGCAACAACGAGTTTTTGAAATCTGTTGGGATGGAGAATTTTCAGAGGCTGTTATCAAGTGATTGACGTTATATGGGGATAATTTAGAGCTGTATTTACGAATTTATTCAAATAACCGGGACACAGCCCCTTTAAAGTGGCATCGGATGGTCTTATAAACAAGAAGAAAAGACCGTGAATTAGAATCGTCTAAAAAGATAAAAATTAACTAATTCAGTTGTTTCGCATTCCCTGTGGGTATCACAACTTGAGCCAAATTCAAGTTTCTATTTCAAGATATGACAAAACGGCTGGCGTAAATTCGTATGCCCGCGCCTACAAAATTTGTACCAGTTCTAAACGTGTACTTTCTAGTAAACAGCCTACATGCAGTTTCTCGACTTTTCACCCATTCGCTGGCTGCCCTTAAACCGAGGGCCTTATCACTTGATATGGCATTGTCATAGGGAATTGAATACGAACAGGGCCAAGTTCACAAGGATAAAATCGTTCTTTTTTCTCCATCAAGGTCATCATAGAAGGCCTTTACACTTCAGCTGCAGGACAAATTGGAATAGATGACATCATGATGTCATCATCTAGTGACTGCCCGTTAGCACCAACGACTGCTAAACCCAAGACGGAAAGTCAAAGACAAGGTATAGGTATTCCACAGCAACATACTGTTAGATCTCTCGTCACAAATTTATTTTAGGTATTTCTGTTATTACTACTTATTTGTAAATCGAAGTCACAAATTGTACTTTTTTCGAACTCGTTTCCCGCGAGGCAACTAGTATTACGTTTGTCAGACCTTTACGTCTTCCCGGATAAAGACGTAAAACCGTCCCGTCTCTGGCATGAACTACATTAACCTGAACAAGAGGGACGTTAAAGAACCACTAGGACGCGGGAGTGACCATTCTCAGTGTCTTTGTTGGCAGCCATCTTAGCGCCATGAGATGCAGCGTAAATCAGCTTACGGGCTGCAAGTCGTGTCGCTGTACACACATTCATTCACTACCTTTTTGATGATTCCAGTTGCATGGGATTATTTTTTCTGGTTCTGTTTCTCGCCGGTGAATCCAGCGAACAATCAGTCTTAGGCCTTGTCCACACAAACGCGTTTTCAAAAGCATTCGTTTTCAAACCGATGAGTTTTTAATTGATGTTGACGTGTGCAAGGGATAGTATCATATTAAGTTGTACAGTTACGTACAGTTGACGTCTTCTTTTCATTTTTATGCCGGATTCGACCGTCTACACTAAAAACGATCTTTATGCGGATTCGCTTTTATTCACTTTCGAGAGCGTTTTCAAACTTATACGGATTCGATGAAAACGAAGCGTGTTAGTGTGGACGGAAGGCCTAAACGTATCAAAAAGTATACGGATTCAAACGAAAACGCGTTAGTGTGGACGGGGACAACAGAAACAGCATAAACAAAAAAAAAACATTGATTCCTGTCGCATAAACGTAACACCTACAACCAAAATATCATTTTAAAGGCACGGAAATGATGTGCATTGACAAAGTGTTGCACCTCTCTTTGCACTCCAGGTATCCGCCTTGTAGGGTCATCCGCAAGAGGGGAGGGGAGAGTAGAGATTTGGCGCCATGGCCGGTGGGGTACAGTGTGTGGAGACTCGTGGACGATAGAGAACGCTCACGTGACCTGCAGACAACTGGGTTATCCTCTAGGTAGGTACCCGGATCCGATTTGCGTGACGCTTTCACTTTTAGCCGCCAAACATTAAGCAAATAAGATTCATTTGTGAACTCAATGTGTCTCGAACTAGGGGATTTTTAATCCATCCTTTGATGAAAATAGCCCCTCTCCATTCACAGGGAATTTCTGCAGAAACCCATCCATGGGAAAAGCTGAATTTCCAATATAGGAGAATAGGAAGTCCCATGGCTATCCTTGTGAATTCCGAACACTTCCCATGCGTGTGCCTTGGGAAATTCCACTTTTCCCATGGATGGGCTTCTGCAGAATTTCCCTGTGGTATACGTTTAAGTTTCGAACACTTCATATGCGTAAGTCTCCTCGTAGCCTCCCGGACCGGTGTCACTTGGGACGGGGGAAAGCGTAGCGTGACACAGGTCTGGGCGGCTGCGAAGAGACTTCCCATGCGTGTGCCTTGGGAATTCAATGGATGGGTTTCTGCAGAAATTCCCCGTGGTAGCCATCCTTTCCTCTAATTATTATTATCGTCGTTGTCTTATGGCTAGATCTCTCAGATCCTACGCTTTGCGGTAAATCGTACACGGTCCTTCCGTTTATTTCAACTTTTTTACGAGCTACGAAATTCACACTTCTGTCATCACACCATCGCGAGTTTCTCTGCATCTTGAGACACGTGTTACCTGTTACAGACGCTAAAATTCTGGATCCGCCACTAGAGTGACACATTTCAATAGTATATCAAAACATGGTTAGTTTTGACAGAGTTCGTACGCTTCTGAATGACAAAAATCCAGGAGTTTTTATTTGGTAGAAATGCCCCCTCCCCCAAAAACATGATAAGTCTGGAGAGTGACATAGTTTGTAGTCCAAAATCAGATTGACGAAACTGACTGATTCAACCACATTTGAGTTCAAACATTTCCCAGGAGTTTTCCAGGATTTTCCTTAAAATCCAGGACTTTCAGTGACTTTCCAGGAAGGAAATGAAAGTCCAGGATTCCCAGGACGCGTACGAACCCTCTTTTGAGGAATATCTGGTGATGCTTGTACATGTTCATTTAGTTTGACGCCATCCTTTGCATTTTTTCATACCTCAGGAGCGGTAGCGGCAATGTGTTGCGGGATGTATGGGGGCGATGCTACAGGGCTTGTCTGGCTTAGTGGGGTGAAATGTGGGGGATTCGAGCAGACTCTACGGAGCTGTCTCCACAACGGATGGGCCAGGAACAAATGTAGCCATAAGAAGGATGCGGCGGTGATTTGCCAAACGTCTAACGCGGCAAAAGGTACGAGTTAAAGAACGTAAAAAGCGATTTAAGGCGTTCTGCACTGGCTAATTTCATGTACTCAGAATTTTATTAAACTTTTAAAGCATACGAAGGATGCTGTATCTATTTTACAGATTTGTAGTTATTTCTTCAAAATTTTGTCTGCAAATGCTGTTATCCAAAACTACCCAGCAGCCATATAATAAAAAAAAACATTAAAATATCTCGAATCTTTCCATGTAGAATTCAAAGTGCGACTAACTGGATCGACTGAAAACTACAAAGGTCGCGTAGAAGTCCGAAAAGGTGGATTCTGGGGGACCATAGACGCCAGGGGCTGGGACATAAGGGACGCTACAGTGGTGTGCCATCAGCTAGGGTTCGGAGGGGCCCTTGGTGCCTACGCTGCAAGTGCCTTCGGTAGAGGAACTGGTCCGGTGTGGTTTACAAACGTGGGATGCTCAGGAAATGAGACGAAGCTGACGCAGTGCGCACGTGGGCAGCCTTCAACAGCGTCAACTGAGCATGCGCACACGAATGATGCTGGTGCCGAGTGCTATGGTGAGTAAAGAGGCGCATTCACCCTGCGCCAGACTTGTCGACAAGAAAACACAGAGTCATAGAAAGCATCGATTTCCATCGGCTGTTTTAAGAAAGCATCGATTTCCATCGGCTGTTTTAAGGAAGCATCGATTTCTATCGGCTGTTTTAAGAAATTCATCAGAGTATTTTTGATAAAATGCATTAAACGAGGCATGGAACTTTGTTTTCAGAAAGTTATTATGACATTTTCGGCTTTCCAAATATAGTTCTCATTATGCGGGCTTTCATTATGCGGGCACTAATCGAGCATCCCATTCTCTTTTTCTCTCCTTTCTTGGGACTGGTGCGTTCTTAATAACAAGTAGTCTCAGCACTTCGTTAATTAGTCCGTAAAAAGAGCATGAGCTGACTTTCTCATTTCCCCCCTTTCCAAACACTTCCTTCATCAGTCATATATGAAGGCCATCATCTATGTCATTTTTCCAGGACTTCGCCTCGTGAATGGGAAAACCAAGCTAGAAGGACGAGTGGAGATCCAATTTCACGGAAAATGGGGGACCATATGTAACCACGACTGGAGCCTCGACTCAGCTCACGTGATATGCCGTAACTTGGGCCACAAGAGAGCCATAGCAGTGAAGTCGTTTGGCGCTGGCAGTGGGCGACCATGCTCGATAACGTCAAATGCAAAGGAGACGAGCCGTCTATCGCGCTTTGCCCGCATAGGGTCATTCTAGGATTGAACACGTGCACACAAGCCGATGATGTCGGAGTCGTGTGTTCTTCTGAAGGTGTGTATTATGAGAAAGCAAGGCATGTTGGTTTGCGATTGGAAGGGAAGCTATGCAAAAGCAAGCCGAGGTTTCTGTCAACTGTGATTCTATACAGGAAAATCATTCAAAGAAAATTGACACTAGTGAATCGCATTTGTCTGTCCAAGAGAAAATATGATTCCCAGAGAACGCAACCCCAACACAAGGATCTCTTTCCATGACAGTGGCAGAAGAGCGTGACACTTTCTATTTTTAGAACAGGGAGCTATTTTTAGCGGCGCTGTCTTTCCATGACAGTGGCAGAAGAGCGTGACACTTTCTATTTTTAGAACAGGGAGCTATTTTTAGCGGCGCCTTCTGATTGGACGTGTCCTAGCAACAGACATCTCTGTGAGGATGCATGTGTGACCAGCATGCTACGTGACGCTGCACTGTTGCTGTTCTCTTAATATGATTGGCTGATACGCTGCTTGCATCAACACGCGCGCGCTTCTAAAGTTCGAATGCGCGTGTAATTCCCAACGGAAATCTATTTTTAGAACTACTGCCACTCAGATGGGTCATAGGGTTGCGTTCTCTGGGGATCATTTTCTCTTGGTCTGTCAGGGAAACCATAGACCAAATCGGCTAACGGTGTTTACATCTTGTTGCCACCCAATTCAGATCATGTGATGATTCCCTTGGGTGGTTACAATTGTCCAATTTTCTCACTTGACCGATTGCACGAGCACATGTGCAGAACTAACAAAAGTATCCACCCAAAGGAATCATCACATGACCCGAATTGGGTGGCAACAAGATGTAAACACGGTTAGCCGATTTGGTCTATTCTGCAGTAATATTCTGAAACGGAAGCCATTTCGTAGTAAACCCTATTGTGACCGGCCGACAAGGAAACCATTTAGAGGAAATTCTGACACGGAAGCCATTCAGTAGTAAATCCTATTGTCCGTTACTAGAGCCTCAATTAGAAACAATTTCGAAGGGGAAGTCATGCAAATAATTCCCATTTTCCTCAAGCATCCCATAAAAAGCATAAAATTAAAGTGATTTGATTTTGTGCTGTGTCGTCACTTAGTTACATTATCCCCATCGACTCGGACTCGTGCCCAGCCGTTACTTGTGTTTCTTTCTAGTGCGGGGTATTGCGTTACTGGGCTCCGATATTGCGTTACTTGGCAGGCGCGCAAAGGATTATGGGAAGGTCGAAGACAGTCCTTACCGTGATGCACCGCGCGCCTTGAAGAAAGCAACATGAGGTGACTGAGTACGAGTCTGCCAATCATTGGAGAGTCAACTTGCATTTTATCTCGGGAATAACTTGTTTTTTTTCAAGGAACAACTTCAATTTCAGTTGTTCTATATTTAGGTCAGGAAGTTGTGAGTAGACTACTCCTTGATTAGACTTTTAGGATTAACGGAAAACACTACATTAAAAAGAAAATCAATTTTCTTACAGATATCGTCATACCGTCACCTACTGTAACCCTCAAAACTCCTGGTCAAATATCTACAACAGAACCGCGCCCCCAAGATCCATGCGCGAACCAGCCCTGCCAAAATGGCGGAAAATGCTCCTCATTTGCAGCCAAATTCAGTTGTCACTGCCCACGCAAATATGTCGGGGATACCTGCTCAACATTCATAGGTGAGTAATCGCGGCTCCTCGAAAATCGTAATCGCAAGCGCCGCTGAAAAAAATTAACAGACGAGATTCATAGTGCAGTGAACTGGGTTTTCGTCGCGACGGAAAGCCAGTCAAATGCACCACGCGAAACAGAGCAGAATCTGATTGGATCACATTTGACTCACGAAACAGAAAAATCCCAAAATGTTAAACACAACACGGCGTTTTGAGATGCGCAGTGCGAAACAACGAATTTAGATGAAGCACGAAATTGGAAAATTAAAACGTTTTCTCGAAACACGCAGTTCCATGGCAAATGTACAACGCGAGTCGACGAAGTGACAGTACACTTAGGAACTCATGTATGGCCGCACGTTTTTTTTTCTTGTCAAAAATAGATATACTCATAATCGCTGTTTGTACTTTCTTGATTTCTTGTAGGTTCGGGTCTAACCGCTTTGTTGCTGAAAGGTGATATCGAAAAGGTAAAATGTGACATACATTGATTGAAAGGAAGGACAAAGCGGCATCAAAATGTCATGTCTCTTTGATCTCTAAAGCTCGTTTCTCATATAGTTGTAGCTATCGTGAACAAAGTTGTTCTGCGACAGTTGAGACCGCTGCAACTATATGGAAACCTGTGGTGTTTTCGCGACTTGTGCGACACCCTGCGACTCTTGCGACTGCTGCAACTCGTGTTACAGGATTTGCCCGTGTTCTATTTCTGCGACAGCTGCTACTTGAGTTTCGCGACTTCTGCGACTGCTACGACACGAAATTGTAATGGAAACCTGGGCCACCAATTTGATTGTGACTGCTACGGTTGTTATGGAAACCGGGCTTTAGCAAACATCCTATATTGATATTTTGTCTTAGTGGCGGCAATCTTGCATGGAAACTGCTGGGATCCAAGATGGCCGCCACTATGACAACATCTGGAGCTTGTTTGTGTGATGAATTTCCCATGCTAAGAGGTTTAAAGGAAAGAGGAATATAACTGCTTTGTGTCATTGTGATGCATTCTTATCTTTTTTTAAAGGAAATTATGAAATAATTTATGCAAACACTACTCATTAAATATTCGCATCTGATCATTTCACTTCAAAAGGAAAAAAAAAAATCACACCCATTCCATTTGCTGCATATAGCCATGTCATGTTGGACTAAAATATACATTTGAAGATTTTTTATATTGGTCACGTGACTCGCGCAAAATCTCTATCCTTTATTAAAAATAACATATTTTGTATCTGTATTTGCACTGTTTCCTGTACAACTGGATCAACCGCCACTAATACAATGTTTTTTTACAGTGGAATCCCAGAGTCTTCAAGAAAGATGTCGCCAAGCTTCTTAACAAGCTTCTTATCAGGTAAATCAAATTATACAAGAACATCTGAACAAAATCCAGCGAAAACAATGGAGCTCATTTTTATTGATAGATCGGGAATTGCCTGCCCAAATCACTACATTTCATAAGCTTGAGTTTCTGCGTAGAGACTTCTTATTGCTTATGTGACGAAGAACAAAGTACAAAATGACTTTTTTCTAATGGATCCGTCTTTGAGATTAGGCTTTAAACTTTGGTTTCTGTGCAATTTTATGAGATAAATTAGTACTTTGATCAGGAATTAAGCCAACTCTGTTAAATCATATTCTTCAAATTCTTAAAAGTTTGAAATTAAGCTTTTGGTCATAGAAACTTCTCGCTTAACTACACCGTAAAGGTATTGTGCCTGCCGTGTCTAAGCATTGCGATTGATTGGTTGATCAGTTATTTCACGATATGTGATTGGATGAATGGCAAGGTTTCCTTACTATAATCCTTACTTTCATGAGGTCACCCTCGCGGATGAATTTTCCGACAAAAATTTTCATGTCATGAAAACATAGCCCTGAATCCTGGCGCTTGCTCAGTTTGCTAATATGCGTTCCTCGTCTGTTGTAAGATTAACCACGATTTTCAATCCCAGCTCATTCCCATGTCTTCTAATAACTAGAACCACTTCAAACTCAACAGAACCGTGAGCTATCCGAAACCAATCCAATTCCTTTCTGATGACGTAATCATAGTCGATGACCCTCGCAAGTCACCCAAGCTAGCACAGGGATACCTCTACATTGTGTTTGCTGTTGTCAAGAAAACGAACGGGGAAACTGTCGTGGTTAAGTCAAAGGAAATACGAAAAAGTATGGAGAAGGGAAACGTCAAGAATATCGCTGGATTTGCTCTCGTGGATACAAAGGCAAGGAAGGGGTGACGAGCCAGCAACGAAAACTATTACCGGGTTCTCCACCCAAAACACGTATAGCTCTAGCAGTCGGGGTTACTGTGTTGGTTACACTTGTTGTTACAGTGCTTGGAACTGTTGCGGTGTTATACGTGTTACGAAGGTAAGCGAACACCATCGTAGGCAACATCGGTATTGGTTGTCAGTATAGTGGAGCTCTCAGCCATAAAGGCGCATAAGCAGAGCCCCATAATTATCCAAGCAAACTCTTTCTAGGATGGTCTCATTGTGTGCATATATAGTTATAACAAATGTATCTGATTTTCTGTGGTATGTTCTCTTATAACCAGAACGTTGTGTCGTTGACTCGTCGTAGTCAGAAAATACCATTTTTTGAGCTCCAATTGTTAGAAGCCTACTATACAAATTTACAGGATATTGAAAGACACAGTAGTTTTATCATTTTTTTTCTCTAAACAGGAGAATTATGAGATCACAAAACAGCAATGCAATAAAGATGGAACCATTTCGCAACGGATGCGACAGCGCTGAGAGTTTAGACATTTCTGGACTTGTGGCCACCCAGTTTCTTTGAAAAGAGTGACTAAATCTCAAAGATGCAGTTATTAGCTCGGGTCATCAACCGGAGCACTATAGCTAAGGAAAAATTGTATAACCATCAAGTTCAATTTGGATGGGTTGAGCGCTAATTTTTACAGTTTGATCAAGTCATTAATGGCGTTAATTAATGTACCTTTGCACCCTGGAACTACTATTGTGATTACTTATTGTGATTACTGTTGTGTATTGCCATGGAGTTATTATGCGGGATAATAGCCGTATTCACACTAGAGACGGAAAACTCGTCTGAGACGAGTTGCTCGTCAGAAAAAGTTCCTGCTTTATGTCAATTCTGCTCAGAAACACTTTCTTGTTATCTGTCTAAACTTTCTCCTTCAAAAAAATTGTTTTCACGTGATCACAAAAGAACAGGGAACCACATCCAAGGCGAGAAACTCGTCTCAGACGGGAAACTCGTCTCTAGTGCAACTAATAACTCCATGTTATTGCAGAGGCTTACAAACCATAAATATTTATTGTGCAACGGTTTTCTGTTCTGTTATTCACATAAACACCCATCTCCAAATTACTTCACACTAGGTTTACCTTCCTTTAGAATTGGCATTGGTACAAATTTATGCTATGATGATATCCCCTACATTAGATATGTGTAATATATAAATATGATACTTTGTAAATAGCTTTTCTAATAAAGTACCATTAAAATAACTCTTCGTTATTGGCCTTAGTTTGTAGTCTATAGTTTATAGTCAATCTACGACCAGAAAGAGACGTACCTAGACGTAATTGCTAAAGGAGATGGTTTTACAGAAAACTTATACCATTTTGAGCAACGTCCTGAAAGTCCCAAGAAATCTTGCGCTTGGTGAACAGATTAAAATACGACTTTTTATTTCATTTATGCTGAGATGCCAATAGCCGTATTCACACTAGAGGACGGAAAACTCGTCATCACGCACACCCAGAAAAAGTCCGTCTCGTCTTAGTCCAGTTCCTGAACTCTCCTTCGCGGCTCCGTTGTTTCCTGTGGTCGCCGAAAGGAGAGTCCAGAAACCTTTGGATGCGCATGCGCTAGATCTGACCAAGAACTTGGGTTTTTTCGTTAGTGCGCATGATCCAAATACCGCTGTCGGAGATTGATTGTTGAATTTTCGCGGTTACGGTCACAAGGGCGTCCTATCTTGATGGGCAAAATTCATGTAGCCAACAATCAATCTCCGACAGCGGTATTTGGATCATGCGCACTAACGAAAAAACCCAAGTTCTTGGTCAGATCTAGCGCATGCGCATCCAAAGGTTTCTGGACTCTCCTTTCGGCGACCACAGGCAACAACAACGGAGCCGCGAAGGAGAGTTCAGGGACTGGACTAGTCTCGTCTCGGTTTCACACCTTTCCCGTCAAAAATCCGTCTCGTCCCAGTTTCACGTCCGGACAAGACGAGTTTTTTGTTCCGTCTCTAGTCCTCTAGTGTGAATACAGCTAATATAATAGTTTTGGCTATTAATAATAATAATAATAACAATGACAATGACAATGGACAATGGACAATGGACAATGGACTTCTCAAGGGAATGAGATACTTCAAAAATCTTTTCGGTTTTGTGGTTATCTCAATGAGCTCTTTCATATCCAAGTCATAAAAAATTCATATATTCGATTTGAAATTTTGGTGTAAGATTGATGACGTCATTTTCCCGCCAAAATTCGTTAATTTGAAAATTCCAAAATTACTATGTTTGCTAATTTCATAAGTACTATTTACATGTGAAATATGGTAGTGATTGGATTAAAACTCACAAAGCTACAACAAACCCCGGCGATTTTTGATCCTTATAGGCCCGGCGTGTGTAGAATATTTTAAAAGTGGTCAAGAAAGAATTAGCTATTGAATTGTGGAACGCGCCTCGTTAACTATCTATTGACTCAGAAAACTCGAACTCCTTTATTTCTATTTTATTTTTTATTTTATTAATTAATTTTAGCAGAAACATAGTTATTTATTTATTTTTATTATATAAACCTCAGTGTTTTACAGGGATTTCTGCCACTGAGAAAAACCGTATATTTGCATATGTGAAAATACGACATTTTTACATGTGAAAATATCAGCATATCAGCCAATCAGATGTCTTCTCCCTCACTATGTTTTCTTCCTCGTGGCCAATAAAAGGCGCTTCCCTGGAGCATGGCAGTGTTTCTTGTTTATAATAAACAGAATAATACATGGACGCTTGGAGATATGGAATTTATCTTCTCGTGTTCACATTTATCTCACTTGTTCACTGTGTCATATCTCCGCGCGCCAACGTATTATTCCTTGACGTATTTTATTCCTTGACTTCCATTTTATATACATTTCCTTTACCCTAAATCATTAATTTATTATTATTTTTTTTGCGTAGATGTTCTCATCATTGTTAGAAAAGTGTCTATTTTTAGAAACACATTTTTCATAGCCATACGAGTGAAATTCATCAAGACCTGGTGATGTGACAATGACTGAAATACGGGGCTTACTAAAAAATCATATCTCAAGAAGGGAACAACCTATGGCAACCAAACTTGGACACATTCATCTTTTTGGCGATACCATTTCAACGCCCTAACCATTTGACTTGGTACCGTCAATAACGTAAGCAAAATGAGCAAGAAAGCCCGTGACGTTTGAAAATCAACTCCATACTTATGCTAGACGTTATTTCCTTCGGCCCGCGCAGGAGCTCCGCTAAAACAAGGCACCGACCAATTTATATAGTCGTTCCCAGGCCCCCACTAGTCTTCCACTAGCGGAAGCTAAAAACAAATAACTCAAATGTACTCACATGTCAGTAAGAAGGCTGATCATAACATGGGCTGATTGTGCCGGCTATTGAGGCTGCAAATGGTCGTTAAATGATGGCCAGGAGCGAAGAACACATAGAAGTTACAGAACTTCAACCGAGAAACAAAATAACGGATTCTGAACCAGCAACACGAGAAGAATTTGAACTAGAACTTGAAGACCACAGCACTCTTGCGAACGATTTCAGGTCAAGCCAACTGGCACTTCCTGTCGACTCTCCGTGGACAACTGATGATGAAGAAATAGTAGAAATATCTGTAGAGGAAATTGCACGATCCAACTCTCTTCTCGAAGGCGTGGATTCGTTGTCGAACTCGAACGAAACACAAGTTGAAAGCGATGGATATTCTGCGGATGGCCACGCTTCGACATTCGATCTTGATGACGATATGATCATAATAACAACGCAGGATATAGATGGGTGTTTTTCGCATTTCGATGAGCTTAACATGGACGTAGCGGCAAATAGGAAACATTTCAGCGAATGGATTTTTGTGGATACTCATGAAACTCCCTCGAAAATGCGTGAGTCACTGTTGTTGTTGAGTTCAGTTTATGGGGAAGATCGGACTTGTTGTGCGTTGCAGTGACAAGAAACTGCGATTTATAAAATGCGCTGAAACGGCAAATGGCGATACGCTGGCATTTCTTATTTGTAAAATATAATTTGTTATGAAAAGTTAGTATTTTGTGAGAAATATACTTATATATTGATGCTGTTTTATGAGCAAAATTAAATACATGCACGTGACCTGTTCTCCCATAAATCTATGCGAGTCGCGCACCAAACCGAGGCCCTGACTGACAGTATTATGAGAGTTGGGTCAGGGTTTTTGCATTTTGTTCTGGTATTTCTTGCCTTTACTTTTAGCAACCCATGCATGACATCATGTGAAACTTAAGACACAAAGGCCCAGAAACCTAGTTGAGGTCATGTGAGTACATTTGAGTTATTTGTTGAATCAATAGACCTGTTGGGCTTGGTTATAAATGTTTACCCATCCAGATCACATTGGCATTCACTTGTTGAATAATCTTTCTTTGTTTGGGATGCTTCCATATTCTTATATCATTCAGTGTGCATGGAAAACAAAGAAAGAATACTCATGGGAATTCCACATGATCTGAAATGGGAAAACATAACACCCAGGTTTATTTATTAGAGCTTAAAAACTTTGTTGGCCAGTCGACCATCATCCAAATTAGATGGGGTACTGGTGGTACCTGGGCTTTTAATGAGCCCATATAAAGAGGGGAATCAAGCCTTTCTGTTGCTAATTTCCATTTTTTGGAAATGTACATCTTTACTATACTTCAGTATTTGAAAAAGGGCTCCCCTGAGAAGCTAAGTTTATTTGTGTGAAGCTATATGAAGATGCATTAAAAAATTATGATTTCTCTAAAGCCCTGGCTAAACTAGGACACATGAAGCATGTAACATGTTTCCAGACACTTGTTTTTCAGTTTAGTTACATGACAAACATTGTTGCGTGCAACAAATTTGTAGGTGGGACACAAATAAAAAATGTTTCTTCACAAGACAACAAACATATGTAAAATGCAAAAAAGGCCACTACCTCTCTCTTTGGCCCCCCAGTGGCAAAATCCTGGCTATAAATGCCACCATAGGTAGAATTGCTCAATCCCAAATAAACTGAAATGTTGAATAATCCCACATGGGACCTTGGATTTCAGTAAAAGTGGAATCCCAGGTAGAATCAGTCGAACCAGTTTGAGCTGGGATGTCTGATTTATCCTAGGTCAGACCTTGAATTCCAGTTACAGTGGGATCCCAGGTAGAATCAGTTGAACCAATTTGAGCTGGGATGTCTAATGTGTGGTTCCAGAAAATATTCATACCCCCTCCAGCCGTAGGGACTGGGAATGAGTACTAGACACAGTGCACAATGAATTGTGGGACATGCACTAACTAATGCATATCCCATACTGTCTGGCGCCCTGTTAAAACTATCCCACAAACCATTGCGCACCCTAAAAACCCTGGAAATCATCTGGGTACAAGACTGCTCAACTGGGATGTCTAATAATCCCATCTGGCAACCTTAGACTCCAGAATTAGAGGAACCCCCAGGTGCAATCACTAATTCTAACCTGAGCTGAGATTACAGAAACCCCACCTGGGATCTAATCTTGCACATCTAATAATACCAGGCAGGATCCCAGGTGGAATGTTCCATGTGTGATGAGGAGGGAGAGGTGGGATCACAGCTCCAATGTACATATTTTGGTAGATTTAACAATTATTCCTCGAGCCCGAAGGCCGAATGGGCTATTGACTCAGAGGCCATGAGGGCGAGAGGAATAATTGTTTTAGTCAAATCACACTAGTAGGTCAATTTATATTGCCCAAAAATGTTTTTGTTCTGGTCATTTGCCATTTTCTGGCTTTCAAATCCGACACTTTTCGCTACTAGTAGGCTATAACTTATAGCCTACTAGTAGCTCAACCAATCAGAACGCAGAATTAATAATATACCACTAGTGTGATTTGACTAATAGATAATATTATATTGAATCAATTGTAATATTAATTGCACATCCTGTAATGGAAACCAGCACTAAAAGCTTTTATAATTTCTTGTTAGCAAAGGCCAAACATAGCCTACATGTGACTGTTATTAAAGGGGCACTTGCTCGCTTTTGTACAATAATTAAAATAAATCACCAAAAATTACATTAAGTTTTCCAGGAATAACAAAAATAACAGTCCAGGTCTGTTAAATCAATACAAATGTATAGTGTTTTCATCTATTATAAAGAGGATGCAATTGGATTGCGATTTGAATTATTTGCATGTCAGGTAAGCGTGCGAGTGCCCCTTTAACATTGTGTGGTTCCAGAAATTATCCATGCCTCCCCTACAGAAGGGCATTGGAAATTCCGGAGGGGTGGGGGGGGTCAATTTACCTGATCATTTCCATACAAATACTGTATTTTACCTTGGAAATTCCAGAGGGGTGGGCGGATCACTTTTCAACACCCTTCCGTGGAGGGGGTATGGATAATTTCTGGAACCACACATTATTGATTTCATTTTAATACCGGCTTCATGCAGGCTAGCTAAACACTGTTCCAGGAGTACCTGGTACATCTTTGTGAAAGCATTGGCAGGCTTCCAGACAAGATTGGAATACTGGTCCCAGTAGATCAACAACCTGTGACAGTGTCTCGCTTCCTGTTATGCAAGTACAGAAGCAGTTCAAAGGAATTTAAGTGAGTAAATTTGTATCTATTTTTGAGCCCGCCCTACCCCAGCTTCAATGATACTCCTGCATTCTTGCTTGCTCTTTTCATCAAATTTTCAAATGTGTGGTTCCAGAAAATATCCATACCCCCTCCACGGAAGGGTGTTGGAAAGTGACTCCCCACCCCTCTGGAATTTCCAATGCCCTTCCGTAGGGGGGGAGGGGGGGGGGGTATGGATAATTTCTGGAACCACACAATGCTAGAAGTGTTCCGCCTTATGCAGCTATTTAGCTCCTCTCATAAAGTCACAAGCCACTCAATCCAATCTACACATACTCTCTGGGCCGGACGTTACACATGTAAATTGAGGAAAAACAGCGTCCATATATATATATTTTCCTGTTCCGCACTCTGATATCTCGTGACGCAGTAAATGACGTCAGAAAAAAGTTATTTCTGTGAATATGGATATCAATCATGAATGCCCACGTTGGACAGTAATTACTATTTTGACAAGACAAGTTCAAAACGTCGGGACGTAGTCCAACGTCTTTTCCTTATCAAATCTTGTATGTCAAAGTCAAGCCCGTTGGGCACAAATAGAATACCCCGCCACTGACTTGCATTTCCCACAGTTCCTTATAGAACGAGGCATAAAACACAAAGGGATTTTGTTGTATTCAATAAGTGTAATGTATTTCTAACTTTATTGCGATTTTAATTCAATTATTATTATTATTTTAAAGCTTTATCGTCAGGTAGCATAACAGCTTTGGTCATTTACTGTGACCCCTTAAGCAAACAAAAATTTCCGACAAATAACAAATAAACAGTTTATTTATTTGTGCTTTTTTATTTACCGCACTAGCTCCTCTCCAGGTACCAGATTCAATGTTTTTTCCGGTATCCCGAGCATACGCCCTCCAATGGCGAAATGACTTGCGTCTGAACAAGAAATTCGATTCAAGTATCAATGGCTTGCTTTTGACCTTTTATTTCGAAAGAGTTATCCAACACAGACAATCTAAAATGGTTGTCCCAGATGTCTAGATAGAGAGGAATAACCATTGATTTAGTGGTAATACGTGCTATTTGCTTCCTCGTCCAACCTTATTTCCCCCGTATTTCCTCGTGCAAGGTTAGCATCGAAGGGATGGTTTTCCCAGGAATCGTCCGATCTGATTGACGAGTTGACCCGGAAAATCCTCCCTGTAGAGTCCACTATGTCGACTATTTTTATCTCTACTTCCGAAGAAGCAGCCAATCAGAACGCTCCAAGATCAACTCTTGGTGACAGACGACTTCCGGTGACAACAGGGAATTACCCTTTGACTGCGTACACCTCTTCATCATGCTCAGTGAGGCTTCTTCGCTTGAGCTCGTTGCATTGAATCCTCCACGTCGAATTTTTATTCAAGTCTGCTTCCTATCGCTTGGACCTCACCGCGAAATTCCTCCCTTTAGCCACAGAGGTAAGTTTTTGGTGCCTTTACCTTTTTGTATAGAACCAAGTTTTTATCTTGCTATTCCGTTTTTAGTGCCAGATACCAGATAGTTACGTAAATTTAATAGTGAACGTGCCCTTCTTAAAAGTTTCCAGCATATGCGCCTTCGATACTTCGTGATTTAAACCTGTAGGTCTCGTTAAAGTTCATAATATGTTTAATCACCGATCCAGTATTTCGCGTGAGCATATATTGTGAAATAACGTGACCTCAAGTATCTTTGTGATTTTATTATCAGTCGCGTGACCCTACATGGGCAAGTTTGTTGGCGCACGTGTAGAAACAAATTAACTAGAGTTCATGCAAACATGAGAACTAGGTGCTGAAGTTTTGACAATTTGGTTGCAGTGACTGTAATGCAGCTAATCAGTTCGTCTGAGCAGTAGGCGACCAGCTAAGAGTTTTTTCATTGGCAAAAGGCTTGGATTGTTCATCTCTACTGTATAAACTGATAATAGCTTATGACATGTGTAATGAGTCTGTACTGTACTTAAGTAAAAAAAAAAACATCCAAATAACAGATGGATAGTCTTAATACTGGTCTAGGTTTGTTAAATAGCCCTTTAACTAAAAGCGATTATGATTGTATCCTTCAAGGTTTTTGAAATCTTGTCAGGAGGAACAGTTTTCAAAGTTTGAAGTTATCTTAAAATTTGTATCAAAAACGTCAGTCTTGGCGATAAACCTTACATACATTGCTTATTAGGCTAGTATCAAGTAATAGAAGTGATTTGGAGATGATTACATACAACTTTAGAGCTGTATTCGAATTTATTCAAATAACGACCATGACACAGCTCTTTAATTATGGGCAGGGGTTCTGAATGCCAGAGATCTTGGTCATATATTACCGGGTGCCAGTTTCAGGAAAGATGACTTTAAAAAGAGCTTTAAAAAAGCTCAAACCGGAATTTGACTGCAAAGGACTCTGAATGATGTTTGGTGTTAAGTAATGGTCCGTATAAGAACTAGGCAAGCCAACGGCCAAGCACGCTGGAATGCAATTAATTTCTATTGAAAATATAAGCAATTTCATTGGCTTAGACATAAAAATGAGTAAAATCACTATGCTAGAAAAAGTTGTCTGAGGATTTTTAGGGAGATTTAAGCACATGTGGTACTCACAAACAGGACATGCAATTTTCAAAGACTTTGTACGTGGGGAACCTAGCGTAAAATGCTGATTCTCACTCCTTTGTTCTTCTTTAATTTGATTGGTCTAGAAACTTTTTGTTGCCATATTTTCTCAAAGCAAGTCTAAATCTATCAAATTTTCACTTTTATTATGTCACTAGTCATGATAACTTTCTGTGGTAAAAAAATAGAACATATTCCACGTGGGGAACCTTCAAAGCCGTAGAACAATGGAGGTTTGCCTAGTTCTTGCATGGATGATTACTTAAAGTAAGGGCCCGATCTTTTTCGGGAGATTTTTCCATACATTTACTGTGTTTCCTGACGGAAATTTGCAGATTTTCGTCCCATATTTCCACTATCGCCCCTCCCCTTTCTGAAATTCCTCCCGCCCATGTAAAGTAGCAGAATTTGGCCCACAAAAGCAGGTATACATGTGAAAAAAGTGATGTGAAACGGCATCTGATCACTTATCACGCCTAACGGTTATTTTTTTGGACGTTTTACGTCTAACGCTAAACCCCATTGTTGAGACCCTCCTGTTTGGTGGTACGTCGGAGCGCAATCTTTAAAATGAAGTGCGTGTTTTGTTGAGACCGTCCTGTTTGGTGGTACGTCGGAGCGCAATCTTTAAAGTGAAGTGCGTGTTTTGTGTTCGCGAGTTATATCAGTCTTGTCGTGTATTTTCACGTGGCGCAATCTAGCTGATCCAGCCACAACACGAAGGAATAAAGTTTCTTGTTATCTCTAACAACACGGAAAGTTTCTTATTCTAAAAGCAAAAACAACATCGAGAATGACTCTTAGCTCTTCTTGAAAAAACAAACTATGGATCTCAAACTATGAGTCAACACCTTTTTGTTATTTATCGGATATTCAACTTTATTCTAATTAAGGTATTTTATCTCCATGGGTGCCAGTTTTTCGCATAAATCTCGTAGCGAAATATTTGTTTTGAAAACCCTAGATTGTCCTTATTAGTTCAAAAAAACTTCTCAAAGCCCGCGTCATGAAATCACCCAGAGCTGTTCACTCGTTTGATAGTGACGGAAGCCAAACCGCGGTTTGTTAGTTGGCGTAAAGTTCGCAGAATAATTGAAATGGCAGTAAATGTTTGTGTACTTTAGCTACCCATAAAGAAAATACCTTGATTATTTTCTGTCTTTTTTTTCACAGTTCAAGCGTCTTCTAACACTTTGATCGTCAAGAAGCTGCAAGACGAGACAGTGCGCGCTGGACGCGTTTGTTGCCGGAAGCATTCCACTGAAATGAAATTGTACCCGAACGTCGTGGAAAGCTTGGACAAGTCGAGCGTGCTGGAAAGGGACCATCCAGGCCTTTATTGCTATGAGAGAAACGATTTGGCCACCGGACGAACGGACAAGTGTATTCTAATTAGCCACATGGATTCGCTTGGCAAAGAACAATACCCATCAATAATAATAAACAATAGCGCCGAAACAAAAGAGCAACCCTGTGTTGAGGCTGAATATAGATCAGAAAACCATTCAAGTGTTGATCGTTTGTTCGACATCGCAGGGGAGAAAGATAATGTTTTGGCTGAAAGAATAGCACCCGTTGAGGCTCAAAGAAAGGAAGAAGGAGACTCAGTTTCTTTTCGTCGGGATTCTGAAGGCGATCAAGAATCCTGTTGCGCTAGATTTGAGGGCATGTTAGAAAAGGAAAGTGAGATAAACAATCAATATTCTAGCGAGAGCGACAAAGAATGTTGGCTGAGAAAAGACAGAAACGAAATTGTCCAGGCTGAGCTATGTCCTTTCTTGGCTCCCTGTGAAAACACCGCGCCGACAAGGAAAACATCATGGCCGCCTAGAAACACTCGACCCTCTCTTCGTTCTCACAGAAAGAGTCTCCCGGTGTTTAATCCGGCGCCCTGCAAATACACAAGCCTTGTGATTGTCATGAGGGAGAGATCTGAATCAGAGAGATTCCAACAAAAGAAGAGAGAAAACCTCCTGAGCCTCCAGCAATCAACAAGCCACGCGTGAATTTGATGTCTTCTAATTTTCCAATAACAACCGATGTTCCGGTCTCGAAATCTAAAGATGACAAATCAACTGGTCTAACTGAGAGAGTGTTATACAGTAAAGTTGGTGATTGGGTGCTACTAGACTTGGATAGAGATGTTTATGAGCTTCAGGAGGCGCGCAGGACCAGCTTTCTGCGAGCAAAAAGAAAACGGGAGCTTCAAAGATGGAAATGCACAGTCATGTAGCGTGAAACCCGCGAGGCGATGGGTTTATTGTGGATGTGGTCTGTTTTCTTGCTGGAAATGCTGCAAACTTTGAGTTGCCATGTTTATTTCTGAATTCCGCACTTCTTTCCCGTACTGCCTTAATTACATTAACGTCAGGTGGATTACTGAAGGCAGGGAAGGCTAAAACGAAAGCCGTGAGTGGTGTAATCATAATGTCACCCGTTGACTATGAGTGGTTCGAAAAGAGAAACTCGCTGGACGAGTTTCGAAGCTTTCTTTTGATCTGGAATCAATAGAATCGCTAGTTTGATTACATGGCTCACTGTAGGTCCCGCGGGATTTAGAAGCCTTCCCGCGCAATCTCTAAACCTCGGTATTTTGCCTATGAAATGTCCAATGTCTTAAAAAATGCTCTTTATCAAAGAAATCAGAAATACAAGTACTGTTTTGAAGCAGTTTTTGATTTTTGTTTTGGAAAAGAAGGTTCTGTAAGAATGCACCTGTACTTTGAACACGTGTAATATGAACTGTAAGCGAGACTTGACTTTGCTTTATGAACAGACAATGACAATGCAATCAATAACCTTCTATGCTTGCTGGCCAAGCATAAAGACTTGTTAATTTTTGCCTTTACCATGTAAACCGGTATACGGTATAGTAATACATAAATTCCTAGACTTCCTAGACCACAAATCGAACAAAGTCAAACCCTATTGTTATATATGTGTTTGTGTCAATAAAACTTGAATACATTGATAAGGAATGTCTTAAAAGGATAAATTGAAAGGAGTGTTAATTTGTTTTTATAACAACCGTCTAGTGGACTTTGTTTGCACTTCACTTGGTAATTTCAAAAGCCAAGGCCATGGGAAATTCAAGGTGGTCCAAATCCGTTACAAAGGGCAAACCCCACTCGGCGTAAATTGGACGATCCTGCTTTGTTATTAGCGCGCGCTCGGTTTTATCTTAGAAATGTCGTTGGAATGTCGTTTTGTCCACGCGCTTTTCGACCCTTCGCCTGCTCGACCCTCCTCCGGGAGATTTTCTAATTCATTAACTGTATTTGCTGAAGAAAATTTGCAATTTTTGGTCCCTATATCTTCACTCTGTAAAAACATTGAATATGTATTCAAGGGGGAATGCACTTGGCGCCAAAATGGAGCCATCTGATTGGTTGCTGGGCAATATTAAGTCTAAAGGACGTCTTTATTCGATTACTCCAGCAAGGAAAAGTATCGAGGGAACGTGTTGTCATTTTCAGTGACGCCTACCCTCCCTCCCCTGTTCAGCCGGGGTTGATCTCGTCCATTCCACGTTTCCGTTTGAAATTCGGTCGCAGTTAGTTGCGCATCCATATTCTCATAATAACAATCGATATGAGACAGAATAATACATTATTTAACAAATAGATCTCGTTTTGCGTGCGCGTGTACTGTAATAGATACACAGATGACGTTACAGAATGTCATGAACAAAAAAGTACGCAACGAGACGCAGTCGACGCATGCATCTCTCGAAGGAAGAGAGAGAGAGAGAGAAGACAAATGTTCGGTCGGGCTTCCTGTGTTACTCCTTAAAAAAAACCACAGGAAGCCCAACCCCTTTCATTTCCTTGGAAAAGCCCAAGCCACAGAGTTGCCAGCGGAGGAGGCTCTAAAGTTGGGTTATTGTTTGTTTTGACGCTGTTTATGGAAATGCCTGACCCCTCTGTTGCCATGACCACGCCCACACCTCTCACACACCACCACCAGCAATAAGTTCGCGCTGCATCATGGTAGTTGTGGGACATTCCAAAGGCATTTCTAAGACCCCGTCCACACTACGCCGTTTTCAAACGAAAACGGATACTTTTTGCTCCGTTTTCAAAACGATTTGCGTCCACACTTATCGTTTTTGTATCGTTTTCACCAGTCCACATTACAACGAGTATCCGTACGAAAACGCTCTTATGCATTCAGTGCGCATGCTCAAATAAGCTCAACGCATGCGCATTTCGATCTGTCCGCCCGCGAAATTGGTCGGGTTTGCTGTGGTGACGTCATCGTTTTCAGATAGCAGCATCGTCTTCACGCGTCCACACTAGGAAACAGCGTTTTCAAACAGCTTCGTTTTCAAATCACTCCACTCTGGAGAGCGTTTTCGGATTGATCCGTTTTCGGTATCGTTTTCGGCGTTGTAGTGTGGACGATAGCCGTATCCGGAGCAAAAAGTATCCGTTTTCGTTTGAAAACAGTGTAGTGTGGACGGGGTCTAAAGGGCTCGGCTAAACTGTGACACACGTAGCGCAAAACATTGTAGTGAGCCTGAAACATGTTTCGTTCATGTTTACCGATTAAGACCCGCGGGAAACGTTGTCGCGCGCAACACAATTTTTGTGCCGGGACACAAAGAAAAGTTTCTTCGCAAGACAAGAAACATTGCTGCTGGAGACACACGACACAAGTGTCGGAGACACACGAGTTGATGTTTCCATGTTTAGCAACAGCGTGATACATGCAGGACACAACGTAGCAAGTCACTGAGTGGTACACTTGTACTGATAGAACGGGAACTGCTTAGCCAAACTTTGGTCTATAAAAGGATACAACGGAGTCCAGAGTCCGGCGCGACACCAGTGCATCCCCGTATAAAACTTTTGAGTATACTATGTACCCACCCCTCCCTCGGGTTCCTAATAAACTTGAGTGACCTTAATAATGCAATGAGCATTATTTCCTTTTACACAGAATATGTCGAGAATGCGCGGGATGAAGGATAAGATACTCCTTTGATTCTTTGTGTGTTCGCTTTTCCCTGTGTTTGCCTGTGAACCGGAAGACCCTTCTGCTTTGAAGGGCCAACACTTCTCAGCCTAGAATCTGAAAGATACAAAGCTTGATAAGCCAGAAGTGACATCTCAGATTTACCAAAATATTTGTCTTGGAAAGCTATTGTTCGATGAAATCTGACCAAAGAGCAGCGTTATGCAATAATAATGCGCAATTTGTTGTGGAATATGCTCGCCGCAATGCTCAACGCTTGAATAACGCCGTCTCTTTTCTTTTTTTACGAGGAGCGTTCTTTGAGATACGTGAAATGCGCTTTTTTTCACGTGTTTTTTAAGCAGGCAACTTTAAGCACTTCAGAAAGCATCTTTTCGAGTTTGATCAGTCAAGGTTAATGTTTGGATCGTTTCCAAATATAGGAAACTTTATTTTTCTTTCTCTTAACCTGATGTGTTTATTACTCTAGCCGTCTTTTTGGAGGTTCGACATGCGAGAGGTCACTAGTATAACCGGTTTTTCAAAAAGAAGTACCTTCTGCATGCTCCGTAAAGCTCGCAGCAACTTGCGAAGCTCAAAACGCAATGATGCAATGGCAAGAAGTCCTAAATCAGCAAAAGTGAACTTTCAACGGATAAATAGGACCTTGTCTTTGCAAACAAATTACTGCCGAAACTAATATACATGTACGTCCTTTGGAATTCTCCTTGAAAAGTGAGGATTGATTTAAAACAAGTTCGTGGACTTTAGCGAAGTCACAAGTGAGGAAAACAAAACAATGAATTCTGAATTTGATTGGTTTATGCTGCACAAAAGCTTATTTTGATTACCAGATGAGTCTAAAGCTGACAAATTTGAAAGCAGAAAAAACAGTTCAAATTCCGATGTCGGCTCCGGTGGTTTGTGTTTATAAGGAGTTACAGTTCGCAAACATTCTCCACTTGCAAAGGGCTTCACTAACGTGCGCATCTAAACCTGATAACAATGGCAGAGACAGAAAATTCAAAGTCTGAGTTGAGCTTGGTTTTCACAAACGGAGACGAGAAATTAGAAATGGAGTGCTCCGATAGCAAAAGGGGAAGCTTGATATCTCAAGAGGGAGGGCTTGCGCTGGAAGAAGCGAAAGTTGAGGAGGAAGGAACCCCGAAAACAAAGAGCAAACGCAGGAGACCTCTTAGCGGATTTTTCAAGAAAAATGCCGAAGCGAAAAAGGAGGAATTTGAAGAAGACATCCGCAAAGCAAATAGCGTCCCTGATCTTGTGAGCGATGAAAAAGCGAGCTCAGAGGAGAACGAACCGGAGGACGAAGACGCTACGAAGGATGACTCTTACAAAGAGAAGACTTCAAAAGGAAAGAGACACCGATTGAGCGGGATTTTCAAGAAAAAGGAGTCCACTACAAGCTTGGACAAAAGCAAGAGTGATATTCTTGTTCCGAAAGATGGCGCAGATGAAGTTGATAACGTAGTTGTTGATGTTGCTGAAACTCCAGTGGAAGCTAATGATGACGAAGCGATAAAGGAGGAAATAACATTGGACGAAAGCCCGTCGGAAAATACTGAGGTTAAAAAGAAAAAAACAAAACGGCGATTCAGTATTTCAAAGAAAAAGAAGCCAAAGGTGACGAAGGACGAAATTCCTGACGAATTTCAGGCAGAGGAGAACAAAGAGAAGGAAAGCGGCGAGCAGTCGGACCAAGAAGTTGTGGATGACGCGCCAGCGGCGGTTGAACCACTTGCGGATAAAGAGTCAGAAACGCGGGAAAATGAGGGCAACCAGTCGGAAACAGAAATCGACATCGACGAGACAGCAGTAAAAAGTGATAACGAAGAAACAAAGGAGGAACAAGCGCCAGAAGAAAGCGCGGGAAACAAGGACGTTTCTGAGGTGAAAAAGCGTCGAAAGTCGCTCCGCCGGCGATTGAGTATAACCAAGATGATGAAATCGAGAAAATCAAAATCAAAAACGGCGAGCGAGGAGGAAAACACAGCAGAACAAAAGGACGATGAGCAACATGAGCCAGAGGTAACCGAGGGCGAAAACACGACAACGTGTGAAGAAAATGCTGAACTTGATATCAAATCAGAAAGCGACTTTAAGGCAGAAGAAATCGCATGCAAAGATGAAAGTACGGAGCCTGAGCCTGGACTTGCAGCGACAGAGAACATTTCGTCTTCGGACGAGAAACAAGAGGAGGTCAACAACTATGGTAGTTATCTCAAACTTGGATTTGTTTACAACTTATATGAAACAATTTTCAAGCAAAAAGATAAAATGTCTGATATTTCAGTCGAAAAGTCTCGCGAGCTGGTGCTCTATGCTTTTAATTTCGGTTACTTGAAGGTTTCAGAGGCCAGCGGTTCAATTCTCTCTCAGGCTAAGCAGGCGCCGAGGAAGGCAATTTTCTATGTGGTGCAAATGTTGGTGAAAAAATATCCTCAGTGTTTTACTAAGCTTAGGAAAAGCCGAAAAGCTAAGGGGAAGAAGAACTTTAAGAGTTCTGAGCAACCCAAAAAACCCGTAACAGAAACACACATTTAAGATTTAATTGAGATTCACAAGTTTTGAGATTCACGAGTTTGGACTTGCCGTTCGCTTTGCTTTTCAGTAATATCGCTAGCTTTTGTGGTGTAATAATTTATTACCTTTTAATAGCTGCAAGCATCTACTGTTTTTAGACATTCTCGCTTCCACTGAAAGCTAAAAGGCGAGAGTTTTAATATTTCCTTATAATAAGGACTTTTCAATTTATTTTATTTTATGTTTGGAATGTTGAACGTTAAAATGCCTCATCGAGTAATGTATTTGTGAGGCTTTTGAGACATATTTTAATTTGAAAAACTTTGCTTCGTTCGTTGAATTCGACTAGCTATAGCTACTGTAGCTATATTGAATGACATTTTTTAAAAATGCTTTAGAAGCGACATTTTGACAAATGCTTAAGAGTTCATGACAGTTTTAAAAGTTAGCAATGAAGCTAGATAATGTAAAATATCAAGGTGTTGGTTTAAATCTGCGTTTTCTGCGGGCACGGGCAAGCGCGAATCAATATTGTACAAAAAAAGACATTAAAAACATTTGTTGTTGCAAAAAAATCCAACAAGGTTCGTTTCATCTTATAAAATTGATCCCAAAAAATATTAATTTACAAAAGAAAAAATAAATTAAATTTATATTTAAATGTGAAAAGTAAATTAATTTGCAAAAGTCCACGGCTTTCCAAATTCTGAATAACAAATAGTAGCATTGAAAAGTTTGCCAAAAATGCCATCGTTTTTTTTTTCATCATCGACGAGATTGAGTGTCAGTGTAAAATAGAAAACAAAGTCGAGCACGTTCTGTTTTGTTTTTTCAGAAACGTCTCTAAAATAAAACACTCAAAGCTTCGCTTCGGGAAAAATATTTTACTTTTTTTATTATATTTTGCATCCTTGCTTTTTTGAGTAAGCTTTTGGATGGTGTTACTTTGTGATGCTATTGCTTGACATTTTTTGCCTCTGACAAAATTTGGAAAGTGGTGTGGATAAGGACTTATAGCTTCGATTGCAACAATACTCTCATCGTTTCAGAGATTTATTATTTCACAATGCAGTAATCTTGTGATGTATATATACTCTTGTAAATGCAAACCTGTGTTTGTTGATTGAAATAAAATATAAAATGAAGTTGTGTTGAAAGTATGTATATTATTTTAAGCTAAAAAAGGCAGGATTACTGAATCCGTGCATGCTTTTGTTCTCGTTTTATCTCCTGTTTCAGCGAGTTTAAACGTATTCGAGTATTTAAAGATTATGCAAGTGCACTCTCGATAACACCCTTATAAACCTTAGATTCGCCATTGCGAGAAACTGTGTTTACCTTGTTTTAGAAATTTCACGGCCAAAGGCAATTGTTCCCAGTCAGTAAAAGTTCTGTTTCATTGAGCAAACGAAATTACTTTAAAAGAATCGTGGGCGGCAGAGCCAGAACCACGCCGGGCAAGGGGGGCTAAGGGAGGCAGTTAAAGGCGCATCGCAATCAAAATGTTCGAGAGGTTAAAGGAAACCTTTATTTAACTGCAAAAGTAGTTGAAAATATTACCAGATTAGGCTTTAATATATATATTTCAGATTTTAAGCTCCTTACAGCCTAGTTTCCATATAGTTTCCATAGAGCCTTATGTCGTATCAGTCAACCGTGAAACAAAAGAATAATTCCAATTTCCATTGTTTTACGGTCGACTGATGCGACAGATAAGACTGTATGGAAAGCAGCCTTAAAAGGGCAGAGGTGAGTTCAATGCGTGTTGAAATTGTTGCGTTTTGAACTTTTATTAGATATTCTCAGAAACATATAAGTAACTCACTTATATGTTTCTGATATTCTATAATTAAATATTCTACCAAAAAAAAAGACAAATCGAGGGTAGGAGTCCAGATCAAATTTTATCTTAAAATGACTCTATATATAACGCCTGCCTTAAGGGATCACTGGTTTAAAAAAAAAATGAAAAAACGCGACAAGTAACTGTTTTTTCACTAGGTGAACTGTTTGACTTTGTTGGTGTAATTTGTTGCTAGAGAATGTTCGATTTTGAGCGAAAGTGGTAGTGTAGTGGCCAGCACCGAAAAAATTAGCAAGTCTCAGATAGGATACGGATGAAAACAATCCTATCGCCCGTGATCATAACCGACCATGTTTTGAAACCTGTCTGTTCCAGATGGCTTGTTATCTACACTTCCCTTCTTTGTTATTTTTACTGGTCATTGTGTTTCGAACGTGTTAATTGTGACGCTGTTCTCCGAATGAACCAATGTATGATTTCATATGCAAAACATTTTCGAATTGACGGAACTGGCAGAGTTGAACTTTGTACCCATCCTATGGTAATTTCGAAAGCTCTTTGCCAAAACATAACTTTCATTATAATAACACTATAAAATTGTGCTATGATTAAAGGCCGTTTGTTTAATTTTGATAATTCAGCAAAAAAAAATTGCGATCTTTTGGATATCGTATTGTTCACGTCACGCAATGGCTCTCAATGATCACGCAAAGGCCTCGTGGGAGCGTGACATCACAAAAGATCATTTTAAAAACTTAGTTCTTTTTGAAAAATTAATATTCAGAGCCTGTTTTCACGCACGCAAATGACACATCTTGTCAAGAGATTTTGAAGTGATAACAAAGTTTGAAGCAGTTCGATAAATGATGGCGGCGAAAAATGACCCTGGTAGGACACAAATTCAAATGTACAAGGAACTTGTTGGAAAGAAAGAAGTTGGAAGGGAAGAGAAAGTTAAAAAACCGAAAACCAAGCGAAGGAGAAAGGATAAAGGCTCGAGCGTCGAGAATTTGTTAGGAAATGTTACAGATAAAGTTTTGCTGGCTAAAGTTTTGACGAAGCAAGATATTTCAGGGCCACTGGAGGCGGACAATTTGGAGCATATACAGGGAGACGGAAAATGCGCCACTGCGGTAAACGATTTTGCTTTTGGTCGACCAGAGGGAAATGTTGATTCAAGTGGCAAAGGTCAAGAGAATAAAGAAGATTTACTGTCACTTAATGAGACCGAAAGTCTTGAATTCAAGTCTGTGTTTGAAGTGCAAGATACCTTGAATACTGCAGGCAAAGAAGGGAGCAAAACTAGCGAAAATGTTGGGGCTAACAACAGCGAAACAGCGGGTGCCACTAATAAAGGGAAAAAGAAAACATTGCCTTTGCGGCGAAGAAGGAAGAAGTCTAAAGGTAAACAACAAGCCTCTTCAACTGCAAACCCCCAGCCTGGAACTGAAAAGAAATTGGACGATAAGGGAGAGTTAAAAGAAGAGAAATTGCCCGAAGAAACTTTTGCTTGGAGGAAAAGTTTCTCCGACGAAGACGCAAAAATTACGAAGGAGTCTTCGCCAGAAAAGCCGGAGAGCAGCGAGCTAGGCAAAACTGCATCACAAGGCCTTGAATGTCTTGAAGAGCTTAAAGTACTAAATGAAGAATTTATAGAAGATCCAGAGAAGAAGAAAATAAGAGCCAAGAAATTCAAGCGCTGGGCAAGTTTTGGTAAACAAAAAAAGTCGGTCGACTCGCCAGATCCCGCAAATAGCGAGCAAACTATTGCTGGTCCGAATGAGGAATTAAAACCCCAAGGAAAAGATAAAGAATTCCAAATTCCTGAAGTTGAAGTTCCTTCTAGTCTCTCAGAAGTGAAATCAGAGGAACACGAAGTTGACCAACCGGCTTTTGAGTCAGAGGAAAAAGTTGAAATCGTTGTTGAAGAAACTTCTGAAATTTCTCATTCAAGCGGGCGCAAGCGATCAATAAGCTTAACAGAGACGCGCACTCGTCCAGAACTTCTCTCCCCAGAGAACTTTGAAGATCCGAGTTCAAGACGCAGAGCTGCAAGCTTTGGTAAGGGAAATGTTTTAGGATCTCTAGCGGCGAGTTTCAAGCGACAGAAACCGAAGAAAGCTTTGCCGGACAACGGTCGGAGCGCTGGAGAAGATAAAGAAATCAAAGGCGAAGATGGATGTGAAAATGGAAGCGAAAAGTTAGAGGAAAGTTTACAGCAAGTTTGCGAGGAAAGTGCTTCAGGGATTGCCGACGAGGGAGAAGTTGCAGAGAAAGACACGGAAGAAGAAGAAAGGGTTGAATTTTTTAGTGAACAGTCGGATAAGTGCGTGGCTGGTGACAACAATAAAGAACAAGAAAACAGCGAGAAACCGAAGAAAAAGAAAAGTTTCCTTCGCCGCATATCGAGCAAAAATCTAAAGGCGACCAGAAAGGAAGCGATGGAAGACAGACGCAAAACTACCGAGGTCGCGAAGCCTTTACTACAACAAGAGGTCGACAAGAAAGAACACGAAGAACGAGAAAATGGCGGCGAGGAAGAAGGAGTTAACAAGCGGAAGAAAAATACTCTGACCTCGAAAATTTCCAAAGCGCTGAAAAAAAGGCGTTCGACGGAGTACAGAGTAGTGGCAAGCGAAGAGGCAGAAATAGAAGCGGAAAATACGTCTCTCGTCGCTGAAGAAGAGGAGGAATTGGGAAAGCTGGAAGGTAAAAAGGTTGAAAATATTGTTGTTGATAATCAATATGCAAGTGGAAGTTGTACACAGATTGAGAAAGTTGAGAAAGTTTTTCAGAATACTAATGATTATGACAAAGGAAATGTAAAACAAAGCGACACTTCTAAGACAGAACACGCGGACAATGGGATAATAGCTGAGCAGTCAATTGGTGATGAAGGTAAACAATTAGAGGGAACCGGTGATGAGATTGTTGATGATACTTATGTGTTTTGTCGTGCGCTAATGAACAGTGTTATTAAGGAACTGAGCGAACATTTGAAAAAAATCGAGCATTCTTCAGAAGATGTTTCCGATGTAACTATGACCGAGCCCGAAACGGAGGTTCCTTCTGAGTCGGTTGAGAGGGATACCGAAGAGTTTCCGAATGATGCCGAGACAGAAGCTATTTCCGAGTTGATTGCGGTATTAACCGAAGAGTCCCCGGACGAAATGCAATCAGAAATTCCTCCCGAGTTGGTTACGGGAGTAACCGAAGAGTCCCTGGACGAAATACAATCAGAAATTCCTCCCGAGTTGATGCCAAAGGAAACCGAAAAGTCTCCGAACGACACTGAAATTTCTCCCGAGACGAGCGCAACAGAAGTAGATGAGTCTCAGATGGATATCGAACCAGAAGTTCCTCCCAAGTCAATCCCGACAGGAACCGAGGATTCCCCGACCGATATCGAACCAGACGTTCTTTCCGGGCCAATACCGAAAGAAGCCGACGATTCTGTAGGTCATGCTGGGCTGAATCCGACTAAAGGCCAAAGTGAAAACGTAGATAACATAGCGACGCAACCCGAGCCAAATCCGGAAAATGCGGTTGGAGATTTATCGCAATTCGATGCCGAAATGGAACAGGTATCGGTTTCTGAAAATGTCGCCGCACGCTACGAAGAGCAACGCGAAGTTCAAGTCTGCGCCGACGAGCCATCGATACCTGACGAGACTAAGACGACACTTCCCGAGGATGAGCCGAAGGGAATGGAGAATTACGAGCGCGTCACGAGCGTGTCGGATCTCCTCGCCGACGTGGACAATAGTGCGTCACTGGAGCAATGCGGCCAGGGTAAGTCACTTGACATTATAACGTGTAAATGGACGATTCCAGCTTTTATGAGTGCGCGCGCTGCATGGCGGTAGTTGTGGTACATTTCACGAACCAAATCTGTATTGCGCGCGCGTTGCATTCTGGTAAGTGTGTTACATTCCAAAGGCATCTCAAAGGCTGGTCTACACATGAGCGCCATGCGCAAGACGCAAGCGCAAGGCAAGTGTGAATAACAACGACGCAAGCGCAAGCATAAAATCAACATATATTAGTTTGTTTGCGCTTGCGTTCCCTAAATTCACACTAGACGCAAGCACAAGGGAACGTAGGCTCGGTTTGCAGCCGTAGTTGGTACCGTTTCTAAAGAAGGAGCGCGGGCTCACCTCCAACCGCCACGGCTGGAAACCAAGCGTAAAGGGAAAGCAACGTCTTGATATTTAGCGCTTGCGTCTGCGCTCGCGTTCTAGCGTGAGCCACATATAAAGGAGTTTGATATCCTGGCGCTTGAGTTTGTGTCCCAGTGAGAACCAGCCTATATGAGTTTGATATCCTTACGCTTGCGCATCCGTCTGCCCTTTGGATCCTGTGTAAAAGAGTTGAATTTCGACATAACAGCCCATGTTGAATAAATACGGATATTTCCAAGAAACGTTTGCGATTGACACCGAAGCTCGCACGCGCGAACCAAAACAGTGAATATTTAGCACTTATTCTATTTCAATTGAGGTGGATAGTGGCAGAATATTTACCGAGAGCCGCAGGCTCGAGGTAAATATTCCTAAAGCCACTATCCACCGAAATTGAAATAGAATAAGTGTTTTAGTATATACCAGCAAGGCAACCTGCCGAATTTTCAGTCGGAAAACAATAAGAAAAGTTGTGTTAGCGTTTTAAAACTGCGTGCGTGACAAAACTCACGCAAACTTTATAGGTGATTTGCATAAGCACGTTTTTGGTCGATTTTGACAGCTCTAGAAAGTTTGCAAGCATTTACTTCGAAAAGCTGCGGAAAAAAGTGGACAATTCAAGGGATTTTCAACAAATTTGGACATGTAGCGAGCAATATCTTGCATCATTTCAATTCAAGAAGGAATATAGCTGCAAATCGGAGAGCATTTGTAAGCAATTCGCCAAAAGTTTCCGAGATGAAAATTATTTGTCGGCAGCCACTCGTTGCACAAGTAACTTAAGTAATTCTTAGTTTGCTGGAAAAATGGAGTGAGCAAACACCGTAAACACTGGATATTTGAGGGAAAAACGATTTAGCAGGATAAAACAACTACACGAAACCTTATGAAAAGGCTTTATGGGGTTATCATCAGGCAAGAAGAAGGATAACTAACTACTAACAGAAGTCTCGTTTGTGGCGGACAGTTCGCTCGCAAAAAAACTACAAGAAAGCTGCCGATCAGTCGTTGCAAGACACAAACCATCCTCAGGTACTTTGAAAATTAGCTCTTTCGACTGTATTTTCTCAACATATTGTAGATTATAATTTTGATTTTTGTCAAATAAATAAAATAAAGGGAAAGTACATGCCGAAAAAGAATTTTCATTCATGCTTTGCCAGCTAAAGTTTTTCAACTCGGGTTTCACAGTGCAAGCGTGTTTTTCACAAACAATGCTCAGACGATTTGTGAGACATATTAAATCCAGAGAGACCGATTTTGAGACAAAGAAATCTAATTTGTTGCTTCTTTAGTTTTGTTGACTGACATTTCTTCGCCTCTACATGAAATTTGCTTGCCAACACAATATCTACTGTTTCGGAGGTAAATAATGTCTCAGATTCCGAGACTCTAAACCAATCAAATTGGTCGTTCTTAGGAGGTTGCCGAGCTGGTATATACTAACGTCGGATATTCCGAGTTTCAAGAGCCAATCAGAGCCCGCGGAATTGGATATCCACTGATTTGGTGGCTTCTAATACATGTTACTCCTGCGCACCTTCTCCTGCGCATTCTCTGATCTCTCAAACTTCGTTTCATTTCAGCGGAGCCCGTTCGTTTCGAGGCGAGTATTGGTTCCCTAGAGCGCGGTATCGAGGTGTCAATAAAGACGCGCGCTTTGATTGACGGGTACGTCTTCATCAGCCAATCACTGGAGCTGTCAGAAGAATTTTCCCGCCAACTTGAGATGATAGAAAACCAGAGCTGTGGACGGCGCCAAAAGCGATGTATTATTATGTAGATCACATTTACGGTACATGAGTTAGAGACTGCTTTGTAAGTTTAGGTATAGTTTGATATTTGTTGTGCGTGGGGAACTATGTGATGTAACAGCTAGCCCTCGTCTTGCCCGGCCACTACGCAGTAGTTTCAAAATACAACTAGATTGAAAGTCCTATTTGTAAAATACCAGGGTTTAGACCACCATTAGTAAGATCTTGGATGCACCTGTAAGCATGAAAAATCTAATGCGTCATGCATTCATGGTGCTGCCATCAGGACTGTTCTATATTAACGTAATCGTAAAGCCAATAGACGGTACAGTATAGGTGATAGGGCCTTGCCTAAGGAAAAGTGCCATTAAGAGTATTTTGTCGAATTTCTCGTTTGAATGAATTTAGATAGTTAGTTATAATGCTTTATTTTGGATCTTTGAATTGCATGCCGGTTTATTAAAACCCTAGGCAAAAAGTTTAGTTGTTGAACCTGTAGTTGAGAAATGAATTTTTTTTGTGCGCGCTTCACCCTAGTGTTAGTTGCGCGCAAACATAATGCTAGCGCATTAAATTTCGGTTTGCTAAACCCCTTTTGCACACCCAAAGGCTCTGCGCGAAAATAAAGCTTTGCTCTGAGGGTCCATAATTTTATGCAGCTTAGCATCCACTAGTGAGAGTTTGTATAATACCAAGGGCCCTCAGAAACAATATCAGGTTATTTATTATAATATCATTTAATAATAGGTTTGTCATGCAATGCATAGAGTATATTACTGTTGCTACTACGTAACAAAAAAAAAATTAACTGAATGTTGTGAAAAGTGTGTCGGAGCCAATAAAAAGGACAATAGTCACATCGCGTGGATCGTTTTTCCCAGCAACAGGAGTCCAACACTAAGAGTAAAACAATCAGCGCCAGAAACTGTCTACTTTTAGAAACACATTTTCCCATAAAATTGAACAAAGACTTATACCCTATTCACACCGCCCCTTAAACTAGTTTAAAAAGGGGTCTACTAAAAAGTGTCTACTTTTAGAAACACATTTTCCCATAAAATTGAACAAAGACTTATACCCCATTCACACCGCCGCTTAAACTAGTTTAAAAAGGGGCACTCGCACGCTTAATATTCGTCCACCGTGGACTTAAAATAGGCAAAATTGTATCCGTGAAAACCCCCATGTAGATTTACCCGTAGTAATCAAAATAATCCTCCAGATTAATAGACAAACCAAATGCAATTCTAGGTTGTTTTCTGTTATCAAGAGGATGGAATTGGATTGCGATTTGAGCTATTTTCTTATCAGAGAAGTGGCCAGCAAGCGTGCGAGAGCCCCTTTAAAGGACTTAAAATAGGTAAAATTGTATCAGTGAAAACACCTGTAGATTTGCCCGTAGTAATCAAAATAATCCTCCAGATTAATAGACAAACCTTTGAAGTGTTAGACAAATGCAATTCTAGGTTGTTTTGACCTGCTATCAAGAGGATGGAATTGGATTGCGATTTGAGCTATTTTCTTATCAGAGAAGTGGCCAGCAAGCGTGCGAGAGCCCCTTTAAAGGACTTAAAATAGGTAAAATTGTATCCGTGAAAACACATGTAGATTTGCCCGTAGTAATCAAAATAATCCTCCAGATTAATAGACAAACCTTTCAAGTGTTAGACAAATGCAATTCTAGGTTGTTTTGACCTGTTATCAAGAGGATGGAATTGGATTGCGATTTGAGCTATTTTCTTATCAGAGAAGTGGCCAGCAAGCGTGCGAGAGCCCCTTTTAAGGTGGTTTAATTAAACTGTTTTACATCCTTATCTCCCCAAGAGAAGACTGTCCCAAGGACAAAACTGAGTAGGCTGTACTTTACATGTTACCAAGTGATTATTTAGCTAGTAAGAGTTTATCGCAGTAAGAAACTTGGGCTGTTCCCCCGTGTAAGAACCTGGAACAACTCACAAGCTGCGTCACAATAGCTTCCTTTGTTTAGTAGAACGAATCATGATGAAAGTATAGCTGAACACAAAGGTGTCCTCTGGGAATGGTTCTTACACCGCGGATTACCCGAAACTTGTCATGTTATCAGGCGAAGAACATGGTTTAAGTGTGAATGGGTTATTAGTTATCCCACTTATCCCTCCAAGTCATAGGAATGAAATGCAACGGGCCATTTCATTTTTTAGCCGCAGCCCCCCTACGGAAGAGGTCATTTCCTTTAGTAATCCCTTTTTTGGATTGCACCCCTTCGGAAAAGGTCATTTTGCTATACCCCCTCGGAAAAACTCTTCTGCAGATGGGTGCTGATAAAAAATGGAATGGCCCAAACAACAGCAGGTGGTCAGCCAAAGCCATTTTAAAATAAGCGAGTAAGAACACTAACTATACACACATCGGCATCAGTATGGCCAAGACGGAACGCTAGCACAGTCTATTACCTGTGCAGTTCGGCAACCATGGACAGCTATTTCGTCCTTATTAGGACTCGTCATGCAGCATGGCATAGCTGGGTTTTGCCTCAATTTGTCTTCGAAAATCAACCACAGCAAATACCCATATTATATGGGACCATGAGCTTTTGATGGGACTTATAGCAAGCGACCGGGCTAGCGTGATGCCAATGTGTAGTGGGTCACGCAAAGGGACCAAGCATTGGGTCCGCTGGGGGCATCTCATACCCAGACGTTGTTTTTTTTGCGTCTCTTGATATAACATTGATATAACGATAATTGTTTTGGGAGCGTAGGGACTGGGAATGAGTATTACACGGCGCGCAATATCCCATAACTCTGCGCGCCCTGTTAACACTCCCATAACTCCCTGCACGCCCTATTAAAACTATCCCACAAATCTTTGCGCGCCCTAAAAAAACCGAAAGCGTCTGTTACGAGACTGCAAGGGGCGGGGGTTGTGTGTGTAAGCTCTTGGGAAAAAGTAATTCGAGTTCATGAGCAACGGACATCCCTTTGGGAATAAAATCACAAAAGCGCGGCGGCCATGTTGGTGGACAACAAAGGGAACAGTTTCTTTTTCATCTAACATGGCCGCCAGTGACGTCACATGACAGCGGAGAGATGATCTTGTCCCTACGACTGCCTTCTCTTCCTACGACTGCCCGGCTAGCTCAGTCGGTAGAGCATGAGACTCTTAATCTCAGGGTCGTGGGTTCGAGCCCCACGTTGGGCGCAGCTATTATTTTCTTTACTTTTTCTACCATGACGTAGTAGACTATTTGGCTTTTAAGCTAGCTCTGTCATTTAAAAACAACTAATAAACAAATCCTGTTTTGATCCAAACCTCAGCCCTACACTGACCTGTTTGATTCCCGGTCGACGCATTGGGCTGTTCCATAAAAAAATTGTACCCCCCCTATCTAAGAACTCCAAATTTTCAGAAAAAAAGCGCTACCCCTGTGGAAATTTAAAGCAACCCATGTGGAAATTCCTCGTTCTCTTGTGTGCCTGTGGAAATTCCACAGTTGCACATGAATACCCTGTGGAAATTCCAGGGTAAAATGGATGGCCCCGTGGAAATTCCAGGGTCAAAATCGACAAACCATGACGTAGTAGACTATTTGGCTTTTAAGCTAGCTCTGTCATTTAAAAACAACTAATAAACAAATCCTGTTTTGATCCAAACCTCAGCCCTACACTGACCTGTTTGATTCCCGGTCGACGCATTGGGCTGTTCCATAAAAAAATTGTACCCCCCCTATCTAAGAACTCCAAATTTTCAGAAAAAAGCGCTACCCCTGTGGAAATTTAAAGCAACCCATGTGGAAATTCCTCATTCTCTTGTGTGCCTGTGGAAATTCCACAGTTGCACATGAATACCCTGTGGAAATTCCAGGGTAAAATGGATGGCCCCGTGGAAATTCCAGGGTCAAAATCGACAAACCCTGTGGAAATTCCAGGGTAAAATGGATGGCCCTGTGGAAATTCCAGGGTAAAATGGATGGCCCTGTGGAAATTCCAGGGTAAAATGGATGGCCCTGTGGAAATTCCAGGGTAAAATGGATGGTCCTGTGGAAATTCCAGGGTAAAATGGATGGCCCTGTGGAAATTCCAGGGTAAAATGGATGGCCCTGTGGAAATTCCAGGGTAAAGTGGATGGCCCTGTGGAAATTCCAGGGTAAAATGGATGGCCCTGTGGAAATTCCAGGGTAAAATGGATGGCCCTGTGGAAATTCCAGGGTAAAATGGATGGCCCTGTGGAAATTCCAGGGTAAAATGGATGGCCCTGTGGAAATTCCAGGGTAAAATGGATGGCCCTGTGGAAATTCCAGGGTAAAATGGATGGCCCTGTGGAAATTCCAGGGTAAAATGGATGGCCCCGTGGAAATTCCAGGGTCAAAATCGACAAACCCTGTGGAAATTCCAGGGCCAAACACAGCGACCCCGTGGAATTTCCAGGTTCCTCGATAGGGGGGTTAGAAATGTTTTTTGGAACAGTCCATTTTCTTTTTATAAATGTGGTTGAAACGTGTGCGTACGTTATTAAAAATTTCTAAGAACTGATTATTTTGGGCAACATTTCACTTTACATCAAAAAAAATTATAAATTTGCCGGTTTGTTTTCATATTAACTTTCGTCAGAGGCGAATCCAGAATTAAAGGAACTGTGAGTGCTCGAGTACCCCCCGGGGGAGGGGGGGACTCCCATAATTTTTGGTCGGGGATGATCGTCGTATCTTTTAGGGGTTAAAATCACGATGGTTTGGTCTCTTTTAGGGGTGATCTTGATCTTCAATAAATTTTAGGCAGATTGGTATCTTTTAGGGCCGAAACTGTGTCCAAATTGCTTTTTCTTATGATGGTACTTCTAAAAACCGTGTAAGAAACAATAAATTAGAAACAAACTTGAAAATTTCTTGATGGATGTCTTTTATTTACTTCTTTCACCTGTTACCTGTGTCCTTCGCGCCTACTTGGTACATAAGACCTCATCTTTTAGGGTAATAAATTGTTTGAGCCATGCCATGGCCCGCCATGTTTGGTATCTTTTAGGGGTGAAACCAAGAGTGGATTACCAAGAGTTTCCATATTTACTATGTACGCCCGAATCACAGTCAGAAAAGTGTCTATTTTTAGAACTAGGATTCCGACGAAAATTCGTCATCCACAGGGTTCCCACTTTCTCGCCACGCAAACGGTTGTGAGATCCAACAACCAACAACAGCGGAGTAGGCTCTGGGAACGAGATTGTTGTGAGATCCGGCCTAAAATTAAATCGCAGATCAATCGAAAAACCTTTAAAGTCGGAAAGATAAGGTAGGATATTCTCTATTTGTTGTGTATTGGGTATACGAGCATTCGAACCTGAGCATTCGAATACTTTCGCGCGCGAAATTCAAATCTAAAAATAGACACTTTTCTGACTGTGATGTGGACAAACACTGTACGAAAGATTCTAACTCTTGTTAATCCACTCTTGGTGAAACTGAAAATTTTCGACGATCATCCCCGACAAAAAAATATTGGAGTCCCCCCCCCCCCCCCCCCCCCGGGGGAGTAGCCGCTCTAATTTTCACCGCCCACACTCCCTGATTTTATTTAGGGTACCAAAAATAACACGGAGTTATGATACAGTCCAACGGCAAAATCTTGATGTAAGAGCGTAGTATTTATGTAGGACGTAGTATCCCTGCAGCCGGTACTAAAGTTCTAAGTTTATTATTAAAAAGTCGCTGCGTCGGCCGGTAGTCAAACTGGACAGTCAACTTCTTGGAAGGCAGCTATGCTCACCATCATTTTGATAGCATACGTATTTTCAGATTTCATATGCAGAGATTCACCGTAAATTCATATGACTGCCCGGCTAGCTCAGTCGGTAGAGCATGAGACTTTTAATCTCAGGGTCGTGGGTTCGAGCCCCACGTTGGGCGCGGTTGATGTTTTGTTTGTTTACTACCACGATGTAGAAGACTGTACCTTTGCCTTTTTAGCCTCAATTTTTAAGAACATTTTGCCAAGTTAGAACGCCAAACTTCAGTGGAATTTATTCGATCAACCTTGTGATGATTTTCCACTTTCTGGCTGAAACGACAAAAATAAGCGAAAACCAAAAACATCTAGTTTGCATTTGAACGTTCCACTCTCTCCACCAGAGGCGTCGATACATTAGTGAGCCGACGCACAATTTTTTATACACTTTATACAATTTCTTATTATATATGTATAACTGAAAAACTGAAAATAGCAACATCATGATATGACTAAATATTAGCTTTAATTCATATGTACAAAAATAATATTCTTTACTTGTGTCAGATATTACTCCTTTGCGTTTTTCAAAATATTCATTCACATATCCTATAACTTAATCTAGCATTCATTAATCAGAATTTTACCGTTAATTAAGGCTAGCATTTTCGTCATAGCTACTTGCTTGAAAATATTTTCATTGATATAAAATTAGTATTTTTACGACAAAAATACAGATGTAATTTCGTTTCACAGTTGATTTTAAGCTATATGCCTGCTTAGTTTGTTTTCTTTGGAAAAAAAAAGTTTAGCCTGAGGGGATTTTCTTGTCCGTCTTATATAATCTTATAGGTATTATATAATTCTAGTTTTCTGCGGAAGCTCAATGAGCCCTACAAAATTGACGACATAACAATCCTTAAAAAATAACATTGATGTCATATGGCATCGCATTAAGCACTGACTTAAAAAAACTTTATGTGATGTCGAACTTGCTTTATGTGATTGGCTGCTCATCATTGGCTCTATACTAGTGACGTCAAAGTGATGATCGTATCGTATCCTAGCAACAGTGACGTCAGAGTGGCTTCGTCTCTTGCTCATGATTGGCGATAGTGACATCACAATGTCGTCACCGGCTCTCTAAGCCATGATTGGCTATCTCCTAGCAACAGTGACGTCAGAGTCAGTGCGTCCTTATTGACTGCACCCTAGCAACAGTGACGTCATTCCTAGGCAACCGGGACGTCATTGAGACGTTTCCAGATCGTGATTGGCTGTATCTGAGAAACAGCAACGTCACACTATATTAGTCCTTTGTCGCAGCTCCTGTTCTGTCGCCCGTTGTGGCGACAGAGGTGCCATTTGTTGTCCGTTGGTTGCTGTTCCTCTTGGCAAAGAAGCGACAGACCGGTGGCTCAGGAGTTGGGCCAGGAATCCTGCGTCTTCTACTGGTGTAATGACCAGGTTATCAAGGGACTCCGATAGGTTGAACACGCGCTCACTTCGTATCCATTCCTATAATTAGATCAAGAAATGAAAAGGAGGAATCTATCTTAGCATATCCAAGTTCATATGCAAGTTCGCTCAACTTGCAAACAAATGTTGAATTGGTTTGGCCTTAGGGAGACCGGCGTTTGTAGCAGATAGAACGAAGAGTTGCGTGTACCTGTACTTCGTCACTGTACATTTTTGTACTGAAATCCATCTTCGTTTTATGTCTTTTTCCCGTATATTTCACCTGCAGAATTGAGTAAAGCTAAAGTTATACTTTGTCCTCGCCCATATCATAGAGACAATTTAGACCTCAGTATGGCTTCCCCATTCTTTACAACCTCCACAAGGTCATTGTATTTGAAGTGATCAGATATTGTGGCTTCGGCCAATTTATTTGACGAACTATTACGTCTCATATTAGCGCTTCAACCAATATGTTCGATGGTTACTCATTTCTATCTAAATACAGTCAATGTTTTACATGTGAATTCATTATTGTAGTATAGTACAAATGACAAATATCTTGGTTGCAAATTCCGAATTCTTGATAATTCTATTCCTAGTCCATGACCAGAAAGTAGCCCGTCATGATGTGACTAAAAATTGTTCAATAAAGAAATGGAACGAAGTAGACTTCGTAGGGTTTCCTATGTTAAGGTGGCCCGCGGGTAATTATTTCAAAAAATACATTCATTTTGAAATCATATTTTAAGCCCCTTGCAAACATCCGACCGATCTGATGTGAAACGCATAAAATCATCAATGCTTCTAGTTTATGAATATTGAAACAAATATTCGATATTTATAATTAGGCAGGTGCGATGCACGTGCAAACAAAACCTCGTTTTGGGGTTTTCGGTACAATTTCCAAAATATTAAAGTTGCAAACCACTGCATTTTGCGTGTATGTGGTCATTGTTAATTGAACTCTCATCTGACAAACGTATTGCCGAATTGGGACCTTGCATTGGGACCTCGCTTTATAGAGATACAAATTTATCGCCAAATTATTCGTTTAACATTTTACTCATGCGAGCCAAATACCTCATTCTAAGCTCTCCCTCGCTATTGCAACGGAAAATAACAGCAACACTGCTACAAGCAGAATGTTCTCATAGTGTTTGTCATTTGACCTTAGGAAATTATTTTTGAAAAATAATTACCCGCGGGCCACCTTAACACGCGCGCGGCAAAATTGGCGGGAAAATTCAACCGATCAGAAACGTTCCTTGCACAGATAAATAGGAAATTAATAGCATAGATAATTTCATAAATGGTATTACTTACCACAGCTCCCTCAATTATTCCCTCTTCCTCTACCAGGTGTGGATCTAGTGCTCGCACCTCATCATATGTCACTTCCAGTTTCGTCTTTATCGAAAAATCAACTAAAACAACATGGAAGAGATGCAATTAACAAATATGTTCTTACTGGCTGAAATATTCATCAAACTGAAAATTTGTATTTTGGAAGTTATTCAGGAGAAAGATGAGGACTGATTTATGAAAGGAGAGATTATGTAAGCATTTACATACACCTATTTTAACAAGGTTGCACTCGACTCTGCTAACCATACATTGTATGCCGTGGTGCGTCTTGGGAAAAGGCTGTTACGTATGACAAAGAACTTTCCGCGAGCCAGATAACGGAGTGCATCCTGCTTTGAAATTGGCGTGGATATTGAACAACTGGGTAATAAGGCATTCAACTACGAACACGTGAGAATGCTTCGTTTCACGTGCCCAATAGCCAATCCACAGCACCCACAGGTATATATCAGGCGCTTCTGGTATACCAAACAGAACATCGAGATAGCTCGAAAAACTCAAGTTCCGCAAGTTCTTTTATTGGCAAGAGAATTTCCGTGGAGTGGTTTGAATCGCCCAGACATTTGATTTGTTCTTTGACTCTTCCTTTCCGCTTTCGTCTCTGATATTCTTCTAGTCCTGCAGATCCCTATATTTGGTATATTTGTACGCACTTACCTTCCTCATCCGTGGTGTGCTTTCGGTATTGGATTCTGAACAAGAAGGCCTCAAGAACGAACGCCACCACGATGGTCATTACAACCTTTAAAAACAGCATAATAGTGAGGGAAATGTGGAAGGAAAAGTCGAAACTGGCACTTTTGTGTCGTTTACATCGTTTGCACCAGAACAGCCCTGTTGAGAACCCGGCCTGAATTCCAGCGTGGGTGGCCCTAACGAAGTCTGGAATGCCGGATTGGGTACCCTGTTGCTAGTCCAGGGCGGATAGGGACAACTACAAATTTTCAGGAGGGATGTTCTTCAGCTCTCAAAGGAACCAACGTGAACCTAAGGTAAGCACAAACCGCGCTTTTAGACGCATCATTTACTCACGTATACGTGAGCAACAAGTTCGGTTTTATGATCGGTCAACAAGGGAGTCATCCATTGATCGCACCAGCACAAAACCTACCTGCCTGCGAGCCGGCTTTCAAGTGTTTTTTCAGATATGATATTTGATTTTTTTTGGGCGCGCGAGATTCCTGTGTCGCGGAAAGGAGACAGGAATCCCGCGCGCTAAAAAAAAAATCAAATATAAAAAAAAAACACCACACACTAGAGAGCCGGCTCGCAGGCTAAAAAGCTACCACAAACAACAAAGACTGATTTTCTTGTTGACCAGTCATGAAGCCGAGCGTGTAGTGCACGCATACTTGAGAAAGTGGTCTATTGTCACCAGAGATGCTGGCGAATTGTCCCTGAACTCTCCCATGCGCGTAGAACATGTTGAACCGTTTCGTTATAGCTTACCATAGTATTGATGTAAAATAACATGAAATATATCCGACTCCACTCTGACGTCATAAACACGATCCCTTCCTGTTGAGAGACGGACAGCGCATGCGTTATAACTGCACTCATACCACGCCCTTATACGACCCATAGAAGTTTTAAATAACCTCTCTGTCAACAAAGGTAGTCGGGTGAGAATAACTCTACTATTTTTCTTGTCTGCTGTGTCGGAAAGTAGAGAGAAGACTAGTATTTCGCACATGATTAGAAGAGTAGAGTAAGGCTTGGGAACATTCCACTATTACGCACGTTTTTGCTGGTCCACTATGTAACCGTAGACGCATTTCACCTTGAGTAGGGCGAGGTTTATATATTTCAACATAAGCGTATCTTACTCTTACCATGATAATAAACCAATTATTGACGACCGTCAGCTCAAAAAGTGTTACTGTAGAAAGAACATATCATAATTAGACTGTATGAGGCTATTACCTAATTTTCTTGAATATCGCCAGAAATAAAACTAACACTGAATAAAAGCGCTCTCGGACACCAAACACCAGTTGTCCTGAAAACTGTCAAAATTTGATTCGGACAGATATTTGGCCCGCATTAGTTAGAAAATATCATAAATAGAAAGCATGAGACTGCAGTGTGGAATTTAAATCTAAAGGCATTCCAAAACATGGCCAGGAACACAACTGAAATTGCCCTGAAACATCAAAAACCTATGTCCAAATGTACCGGAGTAGTATAAATTTGATTCAGACATAAATATTTGACCCGTTATTATATTCTTTGAACGTGATTAAAAAAATTAGGAGTCTGATCATGCGTGCTTACAAAAAAACATTCCTACTTATCACTCACTGGCCCTGAAGAAGGACCGAAATAAAGTCCCGAAACGTCGGCACATTTGGCGTTTCTGTTTTGGTTTTTCCTTCTCTTACATTGCATTACCTCAAACCAAGGCATCCCGAAGGGATCCAGAAACACATTGCTGTTTGCATAACTTTGATTTTTAAGAAGTACTCATCACTCACCAAATGCATGTAAAAGATCATCGAAATTATTGAGGTAGTAATAACCATCTAGCTTGTAGTTGGCTTCTACCGACGAACCGCTGTTGACAAAAAGCATATCATGAAGACGGATTCTTAATAGCAGCGTGTCAAAGCTTCTAACTATTCCTCTTACAGCTAAAATCGTTGCCATCGCGAACCACGTTTTCTCATCTGAACTAAAACCAGACAAGGCGTCGCGACAAAAAAAGGACAAGAATCTGATTGGCCCATAAGATTCGACTGACGGAACAGCAAAGCCGAAAACAACGATATTTTGAAAACGCGGGTAGACAAACAGAAGTTGTCCACTTACTTGCAGCAATTTAAGAGCTCTAAACCAGAGAAAAATTCCAATCCAACGATACCAAATGAGTAATATAGGCACATGATGACAAGGGCGACCCTAGGAATGGGAAGGGAGAAAAATTAAGATACATGTAATGTTGTGAATCTGTTCATCCGAATCGTCAGATGTGCAGTTTTATCTGCTTGTCTATACGAGGCTACAGGATACAGGGATAAAATATAACCCGAGAAGCCGTGAATCTGACCCGTGTTTCCAAGGCCGAATACGAATTTCTTTAAGCGTAGCTTTGAGTAGTGGTGCAATGCTCTGGAAGAGCCTTCCAACAGAGGCCAAGAAGGCACATTCACTTAATGAATCCAAGGGCCTGACTGACTCCATCTCTTCCACGGAGACATGCTGATTAGTTTTTTAAAGGTACTCGCAACTATTTTTTATCTCTATTTTATTTTGCAGTTTAAGCTAGTTTAATAAGCACAGCCGCCCTGGAAACCAGCGTTTACTGTAGTTGTATTAGCACTCGTTGGGAGAGGCCACTGTGTCTAAATAACGTTGTAGGTATATGTATGTCTTATTAGTGGATGTCAGGGGGTGGCGATGAGGGATTACCTTAACATCCTTGGTAACAGAACCCAAATCGTGTCCAACACATCTCGATATCTCTCCTTTAGTTTAAATAATCTATGGAAAGATAAGAAAGACAAATCGCGACACTTGCAGTAGAGAACAGCGCGCATTCTTAACTTTGGATGGGTGGGATGCAACAGATAAGAAAGATAAATCGCGACACTTGCAGTACAGAACAGCGCGTATTCTTAACCTCAGCTGGGAAAGATGCAACGCTGATAGGCAAATATCGATCATTGATGCATATATAAATAAAATAATAATAATAATAATAATAATAATAATAATAATAACAATAACAATAACAATAACAATAACAATAACAATAACAATAATAATAATAATACGAAAGTCATGTGAAAACCGCTCTATAACAGAAACTAGCTTTTACGTAGTAGAGCACTCCGTGGAGTGTATGGAGGGAGGGGGTGAGCTAGGCGAGCTAGCTTTTACGTAGAACACTCCGTGGAGTGTATGGAGGGAGGGGGTGAGCAAGACGAGCTACTTACAGTAACAATCGCAGCGGTCGTAAGCAGACGACAAATGCAAAGCCGGAGATCTGGTTGGTTGTAGTCCCAATAGCACCGACGATACCAAGAACTGTCACGACGAAATCAAAGCTGCGAAGAAATTGTTACCAATATCTATTACGTTATATTAAATTATCGTAAATTAAATGTTTCAACCTACGGTTGCTCTAGGGAAGAATGGGCTAGCAAGCTCTAGATCTTTCTTACCAGTTCCATCCTGATCGAATGTATTTCCACATCCCCAGACCGAGAATTTTAAGTAACGCCTCTGTACCATATACTGTAACGTCAAAACAAGAAATGAGTCAACGGGAGGTCGTTCTTTTAATTGCCGATGGGTCGAGGACGTCTTTGATTGATTGAAATGTTGCCGCCATTTTGAATAATACGTTACGGGGTGGGAATTCTGGAGGAGAATCACGAGGAGAATATGGACCAATCAAAACGAAACTTATATTTTTCTCGAACTTCTATCGGCCAATCCCAGAATTTTGCTTATGCCTCACCAGCTTTATAGCTGTTTCAGGTAACACGCGACCCAGCGCGTTCAAAACATCGAGAGTGCTTTTGGCAGTTGGGTTTTCCTGTGTAGTCAATCAAACCATTGTGAGCCAATCAGATCATTGCCTAGTTTCGCCTAGTGTAGTGAATTGGCATCTGTCGCGACATGCCTCGCAAGGGAAGCCAATCGAATGCATTGAGTAAGGATATGATTGGCTCACACGGACACGGATTGCATTGATGGACAGCACAGAAAACCCAACTGCCAAACTCTGGCGGCAACGGCGAAGTCGCGTGTTACCTGAAACAGCTGTAAGACTCGCGCTTGCTTGCTAGAGGGAATTCCCCCCCCCCCCCTGTTTTAGCAAACTGTTAGAATTTGTCAGTCAGTGGCTAACTCTGCCTCGCTAACGTTTTTTTTTTACTCCTCGGCAAATCAACCTGGAAGAACACTTATCACGGAATTTCTGAAGAAACCCATTCGTGGGAAAAGCTGAATTTCTCATGGCAAGAGAAGTGTGCGGATTCACATGTATAGCCCTGGGAAAACCGAACACTCCTTATTCTTGTATCATGGGAAATTCAGCTTTCTTTCTTTTTGGTTTCTGCAGAAATTCCTTGTGTGTGCCGTGACGTTGGATAAAAAGCGGAGGTAGGATGTACAGCGTACTCTACCGTAGCGGCTGAGAATTATGCCAGAAAACGCCCAACAGCTTGAGAGATAGTGGGTGCCAATTAATCGGCTTATTCATCGGCTTATTTTATGATGAATTCATGGGGGGGGGGGGGGGGCAAGAAGTTTCAGGTTTGACTGTGAAGGGTCACGCCTCTGTGACCCCTCAAAAGGAATAGAAGCTGTTCCGTGATTAGGCAAGGGCAAGGACAGTAAACTTACAGGCTATAAAGACAATGCTGTACCAGTGCAGTTTTAACGTCTTTCCTTGTCGTTCTTCGCTAGGAGTTCCTGGGTTTGGAAATAATGTATTGGCAGTTAGGCGGAATGCTTTCCGAAATATTTTGACGTGTTATGGCTATAAGTACATTCACCAACACCAACAAACAAACAAACTGTCCTTTTCCAAGAAGAATGCTCTGGAAAAGGGGCTGGCAAAAGGATGGACATCAAAAAAGCAGTTTACTCACTTGATAGAATTATAATCTCAACAATGAACGAACCACCATTAAGAATGATAATGGCATCTGGGAAAAGATAACGGGGTTGACATAAATGGTATGTTACCTTGTCAATGTGAAGTTAATACAACAATTGTATCTATCCTAATAGTTTTCGATATGTCATTGCGAGTAAAGTTAGTGATTGGCAGATTTTTCCCGCCTAAATTCCCGCCATTTTTGGCGCGCGTGCGTGCCCCACATGGTCTACTGTCATTATTTATTTTCGGTAAGGAATTTGAGGAAAAGAAAATACAGCCAGTAGACAGCCGATTGCGTTTGACCGTTTTTACTCTAACAGTTCGCACGTTATGTTTGAACGTTTGAACGGTCTCACAACGCAAACGTTCAAATGTAACGCGCGAACTGTTAGAGTAAAACGGTCAAACGCAATCGGCTGTAATAAAAATATCAGAAATGACTGTAATAATTAGAGTTATCCATTTCTATGCGAATTGAATTTTAGCCTTCCTGTGGTGTAGTGATACTCACAAATAAAATAGTCAAAAGCTTTTCGAGTGATAAGCCAGTAGATCCCTACAAATACAAACAAAGAAGATTTTACATGATTACAAGGCCAGTCAGCCAGAAACCGCACTAGATATAGCGAGTGACTCAACAACTAGCGCCACTAATCTCACCCAGTTGTTTGGGAGTATGGCAATTTTGCCTTGGAATAGTTGGGTAACGTGATTTAACTACAGATTCTCTGGGTAGGTTAAAAGCGATTTTACTAAGCAATATCGGCAAAGCAATAATACAGCACGACGAAAGGATTCACGGAACCAAATTGAAGTTTCAGGACGAGCATTCGGATTTCGTCAAAGTTACGTCGTTTGTTTTATTCCTGGCGTGGACAGGGAAGGTTATTGGTGAAACCTATGCAACTCAGCTGCTGGAATCGTCCATTACGCTTTTCCTAACTTTAGCTATAATGAATGCGCGCGTTGCATCCTGGTAGTTGTGTTACATTCCAAAAGGCATTTCTAAGGGGTGGACCATTAGAAGTTGGGGGAGGGGGGGTGGCAATTCCCAAAAAAAAATTCGCGCAAGGCCAATCCTTCAAAAAAAAAATCTTGCAGAGATTCAAGCTAGGAAATAAAAATCCTACAAAGACATGGCTTGGGTTCTCATTAAAAAGATGTCTTAAGTAGTTATTCCAGCAACTTCTCTTTTGCATTTTTCTATTTCACTTAATAAAAATTTCGGCGCGCTTCGCGCGCATTAAAAATACCATCAAACATATAGTCGGTGAGAACTCACGCACCGAAGACACTGCCCTCGCGCCGCTTACAATAACAAGTGTATCTTGCCGAGGAAACAAACTCTCCCAAAAAATCCCCTGTAGTGATAGGCCTGGCAGGCAGTCACTATGTTCGAAAGAATCACACTTAGGTAAGCGTGAGTTCGACGTTACAAGTATAGAAATTCGTCATGTGGAACGCTTCACACAAATGAATAATAATTTCGTAATTTGCGGCATCAATAATAAAACCTACAGGCATTGTTTATTATACACAAAAAACGGAACTTTCGTCTACCCTTTCTCTGACGCTTGATGAAATGCATTTATAAAAATTCGAGCGCGCTTCGCGCGCAACGGAAGAAAAAGACCTCTACCATGTCCCATAGGGACCGGGGGATGGCGAAAACGTTTAACAGCTTCATTCTTTTTTAACGGCAACCAATAAAAATATATCAAAAAAAAATTTGTTGTATCTATACATACAGCAACAAGATTTTCTTAATCCATTTCTGAACCAAATATAGTATATAGTATAAGAAAATTTTGTTGATTTGTTGATGCGGATTTGGACGGCCTGTGGGAACGGAACGCCACGGGAACAGGTAGTGCTCGATGCGCAAGATACCTCTCGTGGGTTTATTCTTTTCCACTTTTTTATGTGTGTGTCTGCGAAAAAAAAAATCGTACATGGCCTTCGAGTCCGAAAAAAAATTCCTGCACAACCTGATCCCCGAAAAAAAAATTCAGACGCAAAATTATTGCCACCCCCCCTCCCCCAATTTCTAATGGTCCACCCCTAAAGAAAGAGAGCGTGCACGTTTACAGCTGGAATCGCCATTATACCCGCAAACAATGTGAAGAAAATTCAAATGTTGGTCACCTTTGAAAATATAGTAAATCACTTTGAATTTTGCTTTCATAAAATAGAACCATTCATCGTCGTGTTCCTTGATCTAGAAGCAAAGATAACGCAACAAACCGTCAGGAACAACACATGTCACGCTGAAAACAAGTGCCAGAAGTCACGTCTGGGAAATATAGAGAGATCTTTCCTATGTTTTTTTTTAACTCTTTATTACTCTTTCTCATGTGGTTCTGAGAGGTTACGTCACGGTTTTGGGCATAACATTGGGAGTAATAGACCTTTTTTCCAAAATGGCCGCCGAAAATTCACATCGATTTGTGTTAAAAATGAACACCAGCACTAGAACACACATCGTCACTTTAGTAAAACTACAAAATTTCGCTGAATTATATCCAATATCTTCCGAGAAAACGAAAGTTGAAAATTTGAAAATTTACAGAAGTTTGTATGACTGGGGGTATGCGTCATACCCCCAGTCATACAAATCTCTGTAAATAATTCAATTTTCAGACTCTGGTTTCTCAGCCGACATGGCATTTGGCATAACAAAAAATTAAAGAATTACTAATGTGATGATGCTCTTTCTAGTGCCAGCACTTGATTTTCAGTCAGTTTAATTTTAAGACATGTGAATTTGCGGCGGCCATTTTGGAAAAAGGTCTATTGCTGGCAACTCTGTGTCCCGAATGTTTATTTTACGCACCAAATTTGGCGACGAAATTTTCACGAAAATATACGAGATTTAACAGACTGCAGTGCTCAGTGTTTTAGGGGAAAAAACGAGCGTGAAATAAAAGCACAGATCTGCAAGAAGGGATTTCAGACACCCAAGAAACAGCATTGCTGACACAAAAAAAAAACAACCATCTGCGCCAAAACTGGTCAACACGCCTTAAGCAAAGAACAACCGTGCACGCTTTCGCTAGTAATCACACATACCCTTCTATCCAGCCCTTCCCGAGTTTGCAATGTTTGCATGTGGAATGCGATTGCCATGCCTAAAGCTAGAACATGGTTTATTATGGTCGTGGGGCGGAGGGGCGGTGTAAATTTTGCAAAAGACGGTTTGGGCGCGGATGTAGTTTTCCACTCACAGCTGTTTTACCTTTTTCCATGACAACTCTTTCTTCTCGAAGACATCGTAAAACTCATTCAAACTAGGAAAACAGAAAAAGGACATAAATTACTTGAACTAAACCAAACGGAATTACATGGAGTATTATAGGGTGTGGCAAAATGGGCGCACTTAATTTGGAGCCTCGCTCTGTTGTGCGACCCTCACCAAAGTTTTGTTATCATTTGTTTGTAATGTTTTTTTTTCGTGCTATTGTCTATTTTTGTAAATTATGTTTGTGAATTGGTGAAAGCTATTAAATAATAAAAATAAATAAATAAAAATAGCTAGAAATGTAACTCAGTTCGTTCCAGTATTGATTGCGCTTTCATACCGAAGACGCACCGGAGACGCTACGAAACCTAAGCGACAGTTATCGTTTCTTAAGCCGGCTTTTCACTAGTGAAATAAGCGGGGACGGAGAAGGAGACGGAGACGTAAGAGCTTACGTTCGTGTGAAAATCGACGTGACGGTAGCGACGTAAGCGTAAGCGGTTACGTCTCCGTCTCCGCTAGTGAACAGCTGGCTTTAACAACAAATATCGTTCGATAGTTTCTGCAACGCCCGATCGAATTATTTTCCGAAGATGCTACGAGCTCACAGTGCTCTACGTTGTCTACGATTGTTTCTGCAACGCCCAATCGAATTATTTTCCGAAGATGCTACGAGCTCACAGTGCTCTACGTTGTCTACGATTGTTTCTGCAACGCCCGATCGAATTATTTTCCGAAGATGCTACGAGCTCACAGTGCTCTACGTTGTCTACGATTGTTTCTGCAACGCCCGATCGAATTATTTTCCGAAGATGCTACGAGCTCACAGTGCTCTACGTGCCAAAACATTTGTTTTGCCGAGCCACTTGACACGTCGACTTACCATATCGCTCCCTTGCTATCCTTATCCAAGGTTTTAAAGACAAGATAGTTATGCAGCACACCTTGAAAAGATTATTAGTGATCAAATGTTGAGCGGGTTTCAGATGTGTGTCGAAAATTATTTTATATTACAAATCGTCTATTTTTGTTTACCTCTTATTGCCACCCACACCGATCATGTAATTATTCATTTGGGAGGATACAATTGTACAATTTCCCTCACACGACCGAGCGCATGTAAGTATGTACAAAATGAACAATTGGTATTCTCCCAAAGGATTCATCACATGATCTGAATTGGGTGGCGACAAGTTGTAAACACTGTTAACCGATTTTGCAAAGTTGTTTTTAGAAGTTGCGTTTTTAGTGATCATTGCTCACCGCGTCTTAAGCCTGGTTTCCATATAGTCGTATCAGCGACCATGAAACAATAGAAATTGGAATTTTATATTGTTTCACGATAGCCTTTAAGCCTAGTTTCCATATAGTCTTATCTGTCGTATCTGTCGTATCAGTCAACCGTGAAACAAAAGAATAATTCCAATTTTCATTGTTTCACGGTCGACTGATGCGACAGATACGACAGATAAGACTATATGGAAACCAGGCCTTAGTGATTGTACATTGGCCTGGCCTGGCTTAAAAAGAAACCAGTCATATGTTCAATGAGTCATAGTGTCATTGTGATTGGCTGACGGGAAAACCATTCAGCAACAAAACATTTCAGAGGTTTATGATTGGCTTTGGAATTTGCTCTAATACGTGCACGGAGGCAAAACCTTGATTTGAAGATGAAGTAGCGACGTCGCAGTAAACTTACTTTGTTTGGGTTTAAAAAATGACATCAGTCCGAAAAAGTCCTTCATGGCCATATAGTAGGGTGGCTGTTGAAAAATAGACATATAACACGTTTAGCTATCGTACTGTGGTTAGTGATTTTAGTGTGAGCCAGAAATCAAATCTGGTGAGCCACAGTAAGCCTAAAGTTAAACTGGCTGTCCAGGAAGCAGGAATTTGGGGCACTAGAAATAACTTTCGATACCCTGCTAGCAGAGGTTTTTTCTGTCAGTCTTTTATTAGTTAGCATTAAGTTGTTCGCGTGCCTGGCATGTCAAGACACGCGAACAAAATTAATGCTAACTAATAAAAGACTGACAGAAAAAAACCTCTGCTAGCAGGGTAGACTTTTGGTAGCACGGTGGCCCACATGTGTGGACCAGAGTGTTTCTAGAGAAGCTTGATTCATTCCTTGTCCATGTGTTTATGATAAGTTCACAAAATTAATGCTACTTCGCAAAATAGTTCAATGCGATTCTTCGCATTTTGCCATTTTTCATATCCTGACTTTTGTATCGTATGGTCTCTGTCCACAATCGCGCTCAACTTTCCTTTCCCTCCCTGGCCAGTGACAGGTGTGAACATTTTATCAAATTACAGTCCTGGAAAAAACGCCGTTGTTTGGAGGGGGAGGATTCGCCGTTGTCACACGAGCGCCAACTTGAAATTTTCAGCCGATTCATTCAGCACGAAAACGAGGCCAAGCAGAGCACAGGATTTCGAAAGCGACGCCTGATGCTGGAATTTGTGCACCAAAGTTGACAAAGATACCAAAAAGTGTTCCTTATTTATTTGTTTAGAACCAAAAAGTTGATGAACCGTTTGCTGTTTTCTGCTTTGCCGAGTCGTTCTGGGAACAAAATGGCGGCCGTTTGACAAAGTCGAATACAGGGGGCATGTGCATCTAGGAAGTAGCGCGTAATATTATCAGAGGTGTGTGACAAAAAGTTATTCAAGAAAAACTGCGGACGATTACTTGTCTCGAGTTGTTACTTACATCTTTATCGCAAAGTAACATGTATGCACGTCTCGCTGCGTGTCTCTTGTGCAGAAAAAGCTTTCGGAACTTGTCTTTCTCGATGCTGTTATACGCCTCGTACACAACTGCCAGTAACTATAAAATATACAATACACCACATGGATTACCAACAGATATCGTGTTACAGCTAAAGTCGTTATTCTTCGCTGCTCATTTTCAAAACGCCGCTTTGGGCTTGGGATTGTTTTTTGTTCCGCCATTTAGCCAATCTTAGCCAATCAGGTATTTGCTTTGTTACGCCTAGTGCAGTCGACTGGCTTTCTGTCGCGCTATCGCGAGGGCAACCCATTCGACTGGACAAGAGGCGGCTATCATATGGCAAAAACATGTTTCCACGACATGCGGCGAATTAAAATCACTAGAAGTTGGCAAAAGACGCCTAAGGCATTCAGCTCGTATATCAACAAAGTTCGGCGGTTTATAATTGACGAGCAGATGAAGTAATAGTAGTGAAAATAGAAAGGCATGCGAGCATGCATGTGGAAATACAAAGGTGCTTCAGCTAAAGTTAGGTGGAAATACAAAGGTGATAGATAAAACTACAGGTGAAAAATTCATAAGGTGCTTGTCTTGCAACATTGTTGCAAAACGAGTTGAAGAGCGATGCTGCGCGTTCTACCACCTGACCAAACAACTTGTCTTGCTTCAAATCGGCATGTTGCAAGTTGAAAAATAATGTCCGTCCTACGTTTTGCAACAAAACTTCTCGTTGTTCCTCGTTTTACCACCACGAAGGAAATTTGGTTCCCAACAAATTTATAATTGCTGCGAGACAAGTTGTTTGTCCAGGTGGTAAAACGTGCAGCATCGCTCTTCGACTCGTTTTCCAATAATGTTGCGAGACAAGCTGCGAGCGTTTTTGTTGCTCGTTTTACCTCCCCTTACGATCTGACAAGTCTGCTTGTATCGGATTACGCCACAGCTTGTGGCATTGCCCAATCAGGTGTCTGTTGCAACATGGCAATTTGTTGCGAGACAAGTTGTTTGGTCGGGTGGTAAAATGCGCAGCGTCAGCTCGTTTTGCAACAATGTTGCGAGACAAGTTGAGCGTTTTTGTTGCCCACTTTACCTTGCCTTTAGATAAAGTTAGGTGAAAATGCAAAGGAGCTTTAGATAAGCCAAATGGGCATATACCAACATGTAAAATCCGACTGGCGTATTATAGCAGTGTTTCCCAGACGCTTCTATGTATCTCTAGCCCTGCACTAAAACGCCTGTCATTGTCTCGGGAAAAGATACTCTACTGATTTCGGTAGTAAAACTAAAGGGCTTTGTATGTCGCATTCAAGTGCTACTTTTTTTATTGCTCTAGCACCAACTCTTACTGGCTTACCAAATTCATTAGGAAGTAGAGGGCGATGGAAATGTATGAGATGAAGAATATGGCGGACCACTTGGACATGGCATAGGCCGGCATCATCACATCGGGATAGCTGTGGTGAGAAAGAACGAGTTTGAGTTGTGGGATACCTGTTGCGTATGGTGTTGAAAAGTTGTTTTCGCGACATGGAAGATAATCTTAAAAACATGTTCTGAGATATCATGGAGGATAACTTCCCGCGAAACCAGTTTCTGAATATCAGAATAAAAGCCATTCCAAAACAAATTTTCAAAAACAAAAACTAAAAGTACAAACTGATATTCAAATTGAGAACTAATATGATATTACAAGTTGGAGTCGCATTTAAAAAATAAACAATTGAACTTACTTTGCAGTGGTGAGCAACACAAATAAGCTGATAAAACCTCTCTCAAATGAACTGAAGTACTAGAGATTAAGGATAAGATAACGGACGTTAATATGGGAGAACGACGAAGTCTAACAAATGATGACAGTTTTAAGAGCCTAAGTAAGACGTTCCTTTGTTATTGTTTACTATTTATACAAAATGGAGTGATATGGAAATGGATTCTTTCTCTGGCCTACATTTTTTCTAGGAAACAAAATGGCTGCAACATACCATATCCTTCTCATTAGGCGAAAACAAATAAAATCCTGGAAAATAAGAGAAGAAACGTGTTTTCATGCTAGTCCTTATATGTATTCTTTATTTTGTATTTCCGCCTCCGTATGACTATAATTAGCGATGGGTTTTGGGCCCAAGACTGTTCCACAGCCGTAGTGCTCGCGGAAAAATGTTCGTTCTAGCATAAGGAACAACGTCTAGAACTACTATGAGGCTTCAAAGTTCAGCAAGCGGCAGATTACGCTTAAGTCTAGACCCTGATTCAGCAGACAAAAGGTTGCATCGAGTTGCAGCTTCCCAACGTGACTTCAGTGTCTCCTACCCGAGAATTTTAGATGGCGAGTGACGGTGCCTGCTTCATATGGCAGACGTTGGCAATGCGCCAGTCCTCAGGTATAAGCACCCAGAATCGATAGACTTTTGAAAATTAGTAGAAACCCACTCCACTCGCATACTATCACGAATCCTGAAATCTGATTGGCTCCGCTAATAGATAGTGAGTAGCGAAAACGCTCTAGCGCAAAACGTAAAGTTTGGTTTTAGAAATTATAAATCATGAAAATAAATACGTTTTAGCAACAACTCGAAGGTAGTATGTAATGGGTTTCTACTAAAACAATTAGACTACTCGTTCTCGTTTTCTATGAGTCAAATAGTCAACTCGGCGCTACGGGCCTCGTTAACTCATAGAAAACTCATACAAAAACTTGAACTCGTAGTCTAATTGTTAATTAGTACAACCGTGTTGGTGTAATGATTGGTGCTACTTCCTTTAAGACGGAATGCCCAGGCGTTCCCATTTGAAGAACTAAAATACAGATGATTGAACTACCAGAGACTTTTCCTTGCTGGAAAGGGGTTCTCACCCTACCAAAGTTGGTCATTAGTGCAAATTGGGCAAGTTGTCAGGGCATATTAAGACTTTTTAATGGGGTGCCATACGATGTCATGGAAAAACTCTTGACAACATACCCAGCATCGCAAATATCAAAATGAAAAAGAGCAGCAGACCCAACATGTCCAGGATGGGAGGAAGAGAGAGCATCAGCTGCCGCAGTGTCCTGATAGTAAAACAAACAGATCATTTTAATAGCAATTCTTGGGTTTCAATCATGTCACTTTTGCCACAAAATTTCATTTCCGGTGAATCAGGTGGAGGTCAAGTCTTGAAATGGCTTGACAAATAAAAGGAGAGGAAGACTTCCTATAGTTGTCACATCATATAAAAGAGTTAATTATAATTGATTATTATTTATGTTAAGATCAGAGTACATATATTTTGACATATACCTTCTGACACCACGTAGATAAAAGCTGTCAATCAGAAAGAGTGGTCTCAGGGCTCTTGTCACTCTGAAGTGGTTTTTGCTTCGAACCACCACAACAATGGCTTCGACAAACATAACAGACAGGACCAAGAACTGCCAAAATAAGAGACAGGTTAGTCAGAGGACAAACAAGAAGCTAGAAAATACAGCTCTGCAAAAACAAATACTGTTCAATGTCAAGATGCCCAAACAATTCTGGAATAAGATAGAAACTATCCTTGGAGTGGATAGCTCTCAGGCAAGAAGAGCCATGATGATGAAGACAGCAATGCTGATTGCATCTTGCAAGAGAGCAGAGCTTCCCAACTCTCCAGCAGTACTAGCGCCCCAAAGCCAGAGATGCACCAAGTGTGAAGAATGATGATGATGATGATTTTATTACAAGGGTATATAGGGGGTCCATGGCATGACTTGACAAAATAATTATTGTGATTCCAGTAATAGGTCAGAGATATGACCCCACCCCTCTGGAATGTCCAGTGATTGTATGAGAAATAAAACCCACAGCATTGTCAGAGGTGGTGAATGGGAATTATATAATTCATGGATCAATGGATTCACCATGGATTCTTGACCAAGGATCACAAGAAAAACCCCAGTTAACACTGTTTACACTACAAAACTACCTTGCTAGTGATCTCGTGTGTGGGTATATAGGGGGTCCATGGCATGACTTGACAAAGTAATTATTGTGATTCCAGTAATAGGTCAGAGATATGACCCCACCCCTCTGGAATTTCCAGTAGCAATGTCGTGGGCACCTGAGTGCAAAAGATGAAGGGGGAGACCCAAAACAACATGGAGAAGGACAGTGGAGAGAAGGAAAGGGGAGAAGGTGGCTGGAGTTCATGGAATGAGGTGCGAGTGGTGGCAGCGGATAGAGAGAGATGGAGGCCATCTGTGTCAGAGGCCCTATGTGCCACGAGGCATGCGGCGGATAGGTAACAGTATGAGAAATAAAAACCACAGTGTTGTCAGAGGAGGTGAATGGGAATTATATTATTCATGGATCAATGGATTTAACATGGAGTCTTGACCATGGATCACAAGAATCCCCCGGTTACCACTGTTTACACTACCAAACTACATATACCTTTGCTAGTGATCTCTTGTGTGTGAAGAATGCTTTAAGTCCTTGCCATTTCATTTTGACAAATACACCAAGTGACAAGATTAGAAGACATGCAATTTCAAGGGTGCCATGTACCTAAGAAAACACCATATGAAATTAAACTATATTTGATAAGACAAGGTTAATTAGAAATTGAGAAAGTCACAAATACAGATTAACTTAATAACCATCAACTTTTTACTTGGCTCCCTTTGTTAAAATTGTCCCCAATCATGATGAATACCTGCCATTTGTCCCGGTTTACATGGGAGACTCCCAGTTTTACCCTCAGTCTCCCAGAAAAAAATGAAACTTTCCATTATTTCCTGTACATCTCCCAGGTAAATTTCTTTTGGAGTTTTTGGGGTTGTCCACCTCCCTCGGTAGACAGTCATTTGAAGGCAACAGTCATTTGAGGGCCTTTGCTGATTGGCTGATTTTAAACGTTAAGTGTATGTTCAGAAAATTTTTTCTCTCAATGGCTCTATATCAAATCTTGCAAATGCATCAATGGCAGCTACCAGAATGGTGACAGTACAGACTGTGTCAAATGACAAAATTGACCTTTGTGACTGGCTGTTTATGAAAAACTACTCAAACACAAAAATTTGAAACAAGGGAGGTGCGAATAGAGCAAAGTGGGTGAAATGATCCTTTCATGATTTGGAAATAACTTACAGGGACCTGAAGGTAGAGGACATCATGGTTTGGAAGTGCTCCACTCATTGGTCGCTCTGACAAACCAATGGCCAATAATAGGGTAGAGGCCATTAGGTCCAGTATATTATACCAAGTGCTATGGGCAATATTATACCATCTGATGGTGAGACGGGTGGGGTGGTTGTCAAATTTGTCATTGTCCAGGCCTTCATTGAGGAATATTGCTGCATCCTGCAACATAATAAGTCCAGGAAAATGAATTAATAAAAACAATATAAAGGTTTTTTTAATGGTCTCATCCAAGCAATATCAGGATTTCTAACTGCCATGTCGTCCCAGCAGCAATTTACCTTGAAGAAGGTAAATATATAAAGTGGATTTTGAATGACAGCAAAAAGTGCTGTGAGAAGGTGAGGCGTGGCACAACTTTGTTGCCACACTTTTACAGTCATACAAAATCTGTTCTATACCCTTGTCAGCAACTATGTATTAATATGCATATATGTTTGTTAACATTGTTACAACATTTCATCCATTTCTAGAATATAATAGATGTATGAAAAAAATACTGATGGGTACTGATCATGAGCACAGAACTGTAGATGAAAATATCTTTTTGAACTTTTCAAATATGTGTTTCGGATACATGACACATATATATATAAATAAGGAAGTATGCATATTTGTCATTGTGTATTTGACATCATGTTTGAATAGGGTGACCAACATTTGAACTTGCTGTCTTTGTTGATATTGTATAGCCTGCTCAAATAGCGAATTAAAGGCATTGTACAGGACAACAATATTGCACAATTGAAGTAATTATAAGGCACGTTGTCAACTTTCATCTACACGTTCACAAGTAATATTAAAGCTTATACATTTGGCTAAAACTGCTTGGACAAACTAGAACACTATAAGTTCCTGCAACACTAAGCACTATTAGAGCACGCGGTTAGAGTAAGAAGCGTAAGAAGCTTATGCAGACTTAGTTGACAAGTATTAAAATCACTGATTGATAGTCAGTACCTGGTAGCCAAAAAGAACGTCAGTATAATCATCACTGAGCATGTTTTCGTCGGTAACGTTGCACTCTGTCTGTGCATCTTCCCGCTCAGGCCTTGACCCATCCCCATCTTCGCTGTCATCTGATATCAAAACAAAACAAGCGACCAAAATGTAAATAGCCAACAATTGTCAATTTCAGGTCTTTCAGTGTCTCCTTTGGTTTCGTCTTGCATTTGAATACTTACAGTTACGCATTATTTGAATATTTTCGGCTATGTTAAAGAGGTCATTACATAGGTGGGGATATTTTACCGTTTATGAGGAGATCTTTCTCGTCGTTTATATAATAGCTGCTCGTATTACCATCGCTCATGGCGCATCGAATGCCGCTAGAAGACAGCCGCTGACCAGTAAAAATCGGTCAACCTGAGAAATTTCTCTGTCAGGAACATTCGTCTTCTGAAATTGGTCAAGTCTCTTTAAATTTGGATCCACTAGGATGGATATCCAGAAACAGAGTGCGACGATCGAAGTTCAGTAAAGAAAAACACGAGACGCTGCTGAAACATCACACAATCCAGGGTCACGAGATGGCGTGACTCTCGTTATCTGTCACGCGTTCAGTGTGCGTCTTCCGGTCGGAAGTGTTTTGCGATTTCAAAACTGTTTTTAATAAGATAATTATTGTATCGAGTCAGTTTTGATTTGTGATGTTTTTTTAATTTTTAATTTTGTGTTTTTTATTGATTGAATGCTGACTTTGACTGTTTTCACTGGCTCCTCTGACATGCTCTGCGGTACACTTTTCGAAGTCGGACAGAGACTGAATGAAGCCTTACAAGAAAATCATGTCTAAAAGCTAAGACTTTTAGCACTGCAGTGACATAGGTGCCTAGTTAAGACAACATCGTTTATCAATACTGTTTGATGGTCACTGACACCGCCGTAGCCAGCATCATACCTTTTACCGAGGCACAAGTTTCAAAATTTTATTTTTCTTACTGAAAGAACGAGAATGATTTTTTTTTAAACCAGGCTTTAACCTTTAAGGTTTTCTGCGGTGACTGAGTAGGCTGCAAAGCTTTGGCTTTTAGTTTTAGATCTGTTTTGAGTATTCTGCGAACTCTTGCCACGTCTTGCGTTCGACTTCCAATGACGTCCACGCAGCTTCCGTCAATCAAACTCTCGTCTAAGTGAGTCTTAGCCGACCGTAAGTTATATTAGGCCATTAATTTGTTTAAAAAAGAGATGCTGTGTATTTGGGCATTTCACTAGGATGGCAAATAAATGAATTCTATGCATTCCGAAGAGTTTCAAAGTTTGATTGACGGAAGCCAGAAGTGCCAGGAAAGCGGTCTGACAAAACAATACTCGAAACAGCTGTAATGGCCAACGAATAAACCCCTCTCGACCCGTAGTCGTTAAGCCCCTCACAGCCACTGCGAGATACCCAGGGCCATCTTAAATTTAATGCAAATTCCGCAAACTGCAAACTCTCGTGACAGTCCGTGATTTCATGAGCGCTAGGATACTCCAAAATGGTTATTCCTGTGTTCAGTCCCGTTTACCCGCATCGTTTTGACTCTCACCTGCTGTGTGTTTCGTCCCATCGATTTCAGCATCAAGGGAAATACTCATCTCACTTATTGTTTTGGATTGTTGTTTTGGATGTGAAACTTCATCACGCGTACAAGATGGATTGCTGTATGAGAGACATTGGAGACCGATGACTTCCTCATCAGCCATGCTCTGACATCAATCGTCCCTGGGCTGTCCGCTTTTAATCGGACAGACTGCAGCCGGACAAAATCATTTGTAAGCTGAAGATATTTCCGCAGCATCTGAACTATGTTGTTTCATCAAGTCCTTGAACGCATTCATGCCATGATTCACTCCAATGGCGTCAAAGATGGATTGCAAGACAAACTCCACGCTCCACTGCGCTAACAACGGAAGCATTGTGGACTTGGAGTACAGCTATTTCAATAAAGGTAGTCCTTTTTTGTAAGAACTGTACCAACATGGAACTTGCTACCTTCAGTAGCAATTAATGCAGACTCTCTAGCCGCGTTTAAGGGTGGCGCTAGCAGATAGCTAAGCACCGCGCCCCCCATTGCCAGTCATTAGTTTCAACTATAAGACAATGATTTAAATTAAAGATTAAAGTCGGTTTTGTGGGGGTTCAAGTCTACGCGCCAAGACGCAAGGCAGTATGGGTAAGAACAGAATATCCTATTTAATTTTGATGATATCTCATTGTTCTGGCCACCAGTGTGACTACATCATTTAAGTTCACCAACACAAATCTTCACCAATTTTTTACTAACATATTTTTTTTTCATGAGTTTACGTCATTTTTTTTGGCAAATTGTACTCCTGACTGTAGAAAACTTTCCATACCTATTCTTAAGGCCCGTTCACACACGGCGCGATCTTAGTTGAGGACTGAGGTGCGATTTTTGCGGCGATCGTCGACGTCATGTGGACAGCCGGCGTTTTGGCATTGCGATATTTGTCCGTTTGTTGGCGATGTTCGAAACGCCTGCGACGTCGTCGGCGGCGACATTGCAAGCGAAATCGCCCAAAGATCACACTGCGCGATATGACATCGCCATCGGATCGCCGCAGAAATCGCAGGCCTCAAATCGGGCCTCAAACTGTGCGTTTTTCAATGAAAATGGCAAAATTTGTGTTGCATTTATTGTTCAAATACTTGATCATGATTGATTAATTTGTTAGAAACTTTGTTTGGGTGGCCTTTGTTGGGGAAGTCGCACTAAAAAAGAGATTTGTTTACAGCTGTTTCAGGTGACACGCGACTTCGCCGTTGCCGCCAGACTTTGGCAGTTGGGTTTTCTGTGCTATCCATCAAAGCAATCCGTGTACGTGTGAGTCAATCATATCCTTACTCAGTGCATTCGATTGTCTTCCCTTGCGAGACATGTCGCGACAGAAGCCAATTCACTGCACTAGGATCTGATTGGTTCACATGGTTTGATTGACTACACAGGAAAACCCAACTGCCAAAAGCTCTCTTGATGTCTTTTGAACGCGCTGGGTAGCGTGTTACCTGAAACAACTGTAAAGCTAGTAATGTCCTAGCCTGAGTTAACTCAAATCGTCTTGATTTTGATTGGGCGTCTGTTAACACAGGCTAGCTGTATGTCCAGTAGTAACTCGCGTACTCGATCAAAGAGTGAGCATTCGAGATTTCTACCCATGACAATTTTGCGTTCTGACGCGAATGGCATCGATCCGACAACGTTTTTTGAAAGAGCTGTATAGAACAACGTCATAATAGGGGCGGCGTCATAATAAAGGCGAGCGACGTGCTGTGAAAGAACTGTCACTTTTCGTTTACATTCTTTGAAATTAGCATGGCTCAGCTCAGAGAGTGGTGAATTTATAACGTCGTTGTCAAACTAAATAATGGTTACGCCAGGGAAATAATACACATTTTGTGCAGGCCATTTTTGCGGTGGGCACTAGTGGTGGTCTAATGGTTGCGACTTGTCGAGAGTATTTCACTTGTAAGCTTCATTCGGTGTCGGCCCAACACTGTAAAATCTGTGACATCAGTGTCAATTTTCCTTCGGACAAATCGTAGCGTGTTACAAATGTCAAATGAGCCCTAAACAAAAGTGCTCTAAGCTAGGACACATTGCGCGGAACTTTAATTTACTAGATAATTGCCACTAGCAAGCTAATCCGGCAATGGAACATTTTACCAATGGGAAATATTCTGCGCAATTATTGTTACAACATAGAAAATATCAGAAATATTCCTGGACCTCGTATTCAGTGCCAATGATGTTTGCTAGTTTTGTAACCTGCGGGCAATATCACAGGACCTGTCAGGGTTTTTCGGGTGGGGAGGGGGCATGTGCACCCCTATACCTCTGAAATCACAATCCCCTCGCAAAGCATTTCGGGTCGCTTTGCTCATTTCAAACAGAAAGTTATATGAAGTATTGCCAGGACTAGAAAACCTCGGCATCATTCTCGTACCCAGAGCTCTGAGGCTCTGGTGACATCCATTTGAGGACCGTTGCTGATTGGCTGGTTTTGAACGTTGGTGCATGCGCAGATATATCTTTCTCTCAACGGCTCTGTATCAAATCTCGCGCATGCGCCAGTGGCTGTCACCAGAGCCTCCCGAGAAGACGAGCCGGGGAGCTCTGGGTAAGAGAATGCCTCGGCATGTGTCAATAGATTTGGTTTGAATCTTTGTCCTGTCACTTGTCCTATCTGATATATTTGTCAATCCCCAAAAAACTAAATATCCAAGGTTTTGCCAGTAGTCTCAAGATTTTCCAACCAGTTCCCAGGAAAATCCTCCAATTTTTTCTAATATTTTCTGTATTGTGTAATTCCAGAAAAAAATCCATATCCCCACCACAGAAAGAATTTTCTCAAAGACCCCCAACCCCTCTGGAATTTCCAAAAGAAAGACTTTTTTAAAGGAAAATAGCATCTCTACCCCCTTGAAAATGAGGCTGATTTAACCCTCACCCCATTGTGGGGGTATTAATTTTTTCTGGGATTACACATTTCTCCTCAATTTTCTTTCTTTTAATTTTGAACATATAACCTTTATATTTTGCCTGAGATCTCCTGAGAAGTCCTTGGGTTGGCATCTCGAGATTAAATCCAAAAATTGAAAAAACGATGAAAACAAACTCTTTAGAGAGAAGTAGTTCTGGAAGAAACATTAAAAAATTTAAGACCCTTCAGAATATAGGAGAGCTGTTTTACCGTTGTATGGAAAATGTGCTTTATGTATGGTTTTTTATTAGTGCTAAAATAATTGCTGGAGGTGGAAATGGAACCTGATAAGTGCTAAGCAACCAAATCTTAGCACTTAAATCAATATCACTTGTTTCACAAGAACAATATCATTTTACCAAGAAAGTTAATTATCTATTTTCAAGTACATTACTTTGCCACATAAAGTACATTTGCGGATCACTGGTATCAAATGAAGAGAACATTGAAGAAGTTGTTAATTTGTGCTTTTATAATAAATTGCAATATTTGGTGCCATTTGAAAAGCTGAGAATTGAAACTGGGCAGCTGCAATAAAAAATACTTATGATTTTCTTGAAACTGTAAACAATGTTGCAACCGATATTGCAAAAGTAACAAATAGCAAGAATATCATCTGTGTAAAAATAGTAACAGAAATTAAATAACATTTTAATTCTATAAACCTTTTATGCTTTATCAGGATTTTGGCCACTGAGAAATATCGTAATTTGCACATGTGTAAAATTATAATAATGCCTACTATTGCAAAATTACTCAAATAAAAAAAATTATAAAAAGTTTATATAATAAACAGAATTACATGGGCACTTGGAGATATGAAATTTATCTTCTCATGTTCAAATTTGATATCTCACAAGTTCGCTACACTCACTCGTGAGATATATTTGAACACGCAAAGATAAATTCCATATCCCTGTGTGCCATGTCTTATTCTTTATATTTTAACTTCAACAATGAAAAAAGGTAAGAGGAAAGCTAAGATAGAAGGGAAGTAAAACCAGGAAGTAAACAATCTGACGAAAGAAAGACATAAAACCAAAAACTTTGGATTGTTTAAAGTATCAAATTGTGTCTAGTCCAGTAAAAAAGTCTGACTCCCATGTTTCCTCTTTGGTAATTCTGTTTTCTGAAGAAAAACAATTTGGAACTGCTTTGACTATTGTTTAGTGAGGCATGATATTATTTTTTCCCGGGAGCATATAGCGCATAATGATATTGAAACAAAACTATTGTTATGTAAATTCACAGCTGATTTCCGACAACCAATCAGCAAGCGATCTCGCAAGTAAACAAGAACTTCTCGACGGAGAAGGAAGGATTCTACTGTGGTTACAAAAGTTAAAGCAACGCACTCAAATTAGAGTTTCAAATTGTACATGTAGTGTTTTGATGAAGCCTTAGAATTGACACGTTCCTAATTTCCTCAAAAATTATAAATGCATAACAAACGTGACGCGAAATTTGTTTTGTTATATTATCAGGCAAAGCATAACCAAAAAAAGCAATGAATGACAATTAAAGAGGAAACATCTTTTTCATATTTTACTAGATTTCTTTGCATCCAGCATGGCAACTGAATTAGTTATTACGTACATATTTACAGTTGTCAACAAACCATTTTTGCCGATCTGTCTAATTTCATTTCCTAAATATACAGCCTTTCTACTTTCTTATTACCAACTCATAACTTATTGCTTATTGTTTTCTATTTTACAAGAGCTAATCCTTACTAACATCGAAGCTTTTGTTTGTAATGTACAAAATACGTCTCCTACACTCTTCCATAGGAATAAACCGATTTCTATCATAAAAATTTATATATATTTTTTCTGCTATGTACAAAACCAAACGTATCATGGGATTTATAAAACAACATTTCAATCATCCAACCCTTTGGCGTATCTTTTATCACTAGGACATCTATCTCCGAGTGTAGTTCATATAAAAAAGTTCATTCGCATATTTCATCAGTACAAAAGTCGACAGGATCAGTTTGGTACAACGGCAGATCATGAAAATAGCTCGGTGAATTTTAGAGTCAACCCTACTCCCAGCCATTGTCCTTTATCATGTGTGCCATTTCGATGATGTATTTTCCCTCCTTATATTTCTGGCTATTTTCGAAGGCATGCTCCTAGGAATAAAATAATAAATCAAAATTAGTCTTGCTTTGGAGAAAATTAGTAAGCTTATTGATTTGATACAACGGGCACTCTAATATGGCCGACAGATTATTAAAGGTCCTAAAAGGAACAGATTTGGGTCGTCGACATGTCAAAATTCTTGGCAAACAGGACGGGCAAACATGGCCGAACATCGACACAAATTGTGTTATTAAAAGCTGCAATGGGGAGTAAAATGAATGTTTACTCACATATTTCCATCCTAATGTCGTTTTACAGCATTCGCAGAAAATATCGGAGACTGCGTGAAGGCCTGTCAGTAGAACTCTCTCTTCCGCTGGGCCACAACCAACGTTTACACTGCGGAAACATAAGTTTAGTTACATGTAACATACATGATCACCAACAGAAACGAAACGAGGGATCGAAACTTTGCAGTTTCTATGTAGCTAAGGAACTCAACAACTTACACTTTATTGAAAAGGTACGCTCTCCCCTGGCTGCCTTGAAAAGACTGTACAGAGAGAGTGGAAACAATAGAGTGAGATGAAACACGAATCCGGAGTGAAGGCACTCGTTCGCTCGCTCGAGCTTTCTCACAGCGCTCAACAGCAAGGGAGAAATCAAAGATTTTACCTTTGAAATGAGTTCATCATGGTTTGCCAGATGAGCCCTGCAGTGTATACAGCTATAGGTTCGATGGCAATGGAGCAAATAAGCTTGGAACGTTTTGACCATTATGGCGGTAAGCCAAACACCTTCTTGATGTAAATGATGGCGACGAAGACGACAGTGCAATGAAATTCTCTCGTTCTCCTTCGTATATTTATCACCTGTTTTGAAGCCGTTACGATGGCGTTTGAAGAGATATTTTCTTGTCTTCGAGTTTAGCGTGTTTCTGTGTCAATACAAAACCCACATTCACGTTGTTGCGACCGCAAGCTGAACGACCTCGGAGCGCGTGTTGTTGTTTTGAAAAAATTCCCTCGTTTCGCATGTTTTGACGTTGTTTTCTTTTCGGTTCGCAGACAACGCACGTGACACCAGCTGTCTATTGTCAAATTTAGCCAATCACGTTACAAGCTGTCAAATGTTAACCAATCAGCGAGCGAAAAAGTAACAAGAACCCGGGAAAATAACAAATGATTGGTTGCTGGAAGCCCGGAAATTGGCGCCTGAATGTGAACTGCTGTTGTTTATTTAGGGAATTGAAACCAAGAGAAACGGCCATGCGTAATTTGCGCTCATCATTCAGAGAAATAAACGCGGTGTGTTTTGTGCTGTTTGTGGGTGTGCATGGCGAACAACTTCGAAGTCTTTGCAAAGCTGATAATATAAACGGGTTTCAATGGGTGATTAGAGTGATTGTTTCCGCAATAGAAACACACTATGGTCTTTGCCTTATTTATTATCGCCCGAGTTACAACCAACAATGCAAAATAAAACTTTCACAGAAGCCATGTTATCTGAAGTATCAGCTTCGTCTTCGTACGTAAAGTAAATTTATCTTCGAATCGTGTCATCCTGATCACGCCACATTGGTACATGACCCGACGTGCTTTACAATAGGTCTTAACTGAAAAAAATCGCTTTAGAGTGTTATTTATAGCTAATAACACGGCTGCGTTTTTGCCTTGCTTGACCTCAGTATCCATTCCACATTTTCCTGGGACATTATTCTGGGAAAGGGAACCTTGCACTTTAAGAAAAAGAATACTAGTGATTAGAACATTCAGAGGTTTTAATATTTCTTGCGCCAATGGCAACGGATATGACTGAAGGGCCACAGCGCGGTTTTTGCCGATCATCGCGCAATCCACAACGGGACTATTGTCTGTCTTTCCGAATCATCAGCGCCGATTTCCCAATTAACGTAATTTGCGGTACATCGGCAGACATTTTTGCATGAACCTTCTAAAAAATATCACGCGACCAGCCCTTTCCTTTTTGTCCGCGAGCGAAGAAATTCCGACTCTGGCAAGTTACAAATAGGCAATTTCTCTTTCTCGGGCAGATGAAATGGCTAGATCTCGTTTCATAGAGCACATTGTAGGACCCTTTAGCGACCCCAGAGGAACATGATTGGACGGATTGATAAATTCTGCCAGAGAATAGTCAAAACACAGCCAGTAAATGCTGCGACACGACGCTTCCACTCTGAGAGCACTGCACAAAACCACGTGAACATTTTACCAGGTGGGGATGGATGGGGGGTATTATCACCAACCAATCGCTCTCAAAAAGAAGAAGAAAATTACAAGTACGAAGCTTCATCATTTATATTAGTCCACCAAACACAAGGGCGAGTCACGCTATGGGCATCTTGTTAAAGAGCGTCCTCAAACAACAGCAGCCTGTAGCAGCTGTTTTCCGAAGAACCTGTTTTCGTTATATACTCGCCAATATAACACCAGCATCTCTATGAGCGAGTTGCCCAGGTTGAGGATATTGTCGTAGTTTTTTTTCGACGAAGTCGGGTTGGGGGGCTCCGCTCGCTCCGCTCGAGCTCGCAAAATATGACCCTGTTTATGACCGGGGAAAACGCTGACTTTCGTAATGAAAAAAGCACGAAACATCACGGGAAATGCATGGATGCCCTTGCCATGACATAAACTCGGAAATTTGAAAAATCGATACTCTTTTTATGATAATACAAACTCGATCAAGAAGAAGTACGTATACACTCTTTTTATAAGAACCTTTTTTATAAGAACGTTCAGCCTGAAATTTACCCAAATTTTAAGAACATGCTAAGCACATGCCTGAGCCTCAGATAGGAGCAAAATAGATTTATTTACAGTGGTGCGTTCTAAAATCCAGAATCAAATGTGTTAATAATAACGACCTTCAATATTGTAATTTATAAACTCTCTTAACTTCTATAAGATCTAGGCATATTTCAGGTTCCGACGTCACTGAAATGTAAGAACATCCGTAAGAACATTTCCAGCCTCACACTGCTCCAAAAATAAGAACGGCCCAGCCTCAACTGAAAATTAGACGTTCTTATAAAAAAAAAGAGTGTACCCTGTTTATGACCAGAAGCCGCACTAAAACCCTAATTTGCAGCGGATCATCCCGATCCCGGTCGTTAGCAGGGGCTCATACGCTAGTCAATATTATGGGAGTATCACCCCCTCCCCCGGGTAAGGTTGTTATACTGAGTAAGGAGAAAATGATCATTTTCTCTTGACTGAGTGTAGTCATTAGTTTGCGCGCTCTGGTCTCTGACCTTATACGTGCATAGTGAAGTGCAGTGGATTTAATCAGCCCGAACAATAATTTTCTAGGACAGATAGATATATAAACTGATAAATATCAATTGTAGTCATTGTAAGAGTAAAACCTGGGATAGGAAGCGACGGCGCCGTCGTCGTATACGACCACACCTTACATTTTCACTTTTTGGACGTTTGGAATACTCATGGCTGTCAATCAAAGTTCAAGCCACGCACTAGGCTTGTCCGGATGCGATTGCGCTCGGCACATTTTTTTTGGAGCACTATTTTACGTTTCCAGCACTCAGCACTTTTGTCATTTTTTGGGCAGAATTTGAGTAAATTTATTTCGCTTTTTAAACGACATTTGAGCACTTTTTGTCAGTTTCCACGTTTGTTAATGCAATATTTGATCACTGGTAACGTTTCAGTAAGATTATATCGAAGATTCTGTGATGTTGTAATGTATATTTACATTATAACGATCATTACGCACTATTTGAGGGGGATTACCATTGTCTCAAGGAGCAAAAGCAGCTGCGATTAGTTCCAATGATTAGGAACGCTTTTGAGATATATTGCGAATGCCATCATAGACGTCGTTGGTCTATCTTTTTACTGCAGCACGATTCACTTTTTCTTTCTCTATTATAAGAATTCAAAGGTTTGACGATTGCGGAGGTGTAAAGAAATTCCACCTACTTAAATCCGTAATACTTTACGCAGTAGAAATAAGTCTCTCACAACTATATCTTTTAGCTTTTATCCAAGGTATGGGCTTGGTACATTTTTTGTTGTAATGTTTTAAATTATAACAACAACGGGCTTTGTACTGGTACAATTGAAAACTGCTCAACGTCTTATGCCCTCCCTCCCATTCATGTTTATAGAACAGGTTGTCACTCTCGCGAGCTGAGAATCGATGCGTGCTCGCAGACACGTCTGCAGATTTTCGCACCCACAGAGACGTCAACTTAAAAGCGCCAATAAACCTTCATTTTAAAATTGCAATATTGTATCTGTGGTAGTTTCGATTGTTTTTAATGGGTTTTGTTGTAAAGTTAGCCTGACTATCAAATTACTCCGGTGGTTGGAGAACACGTGGAAAAGAGGTGGTTTTAGTTGAATCCATAAAATATTCCTGCTACAGGTTATTGATTTAAGATAGCTCGCTCTGTTATCTTCTGTTATCCACAAATCAACAATAAGGCAGGAAGTGGGAATAAATTCTACTGGGCAAACCGAAGTTTAATGACCTTGATTGTGTCACATTTTACAAAGACGCTCCCTGAGCAGGGCATATGATGTGACATTGCGTCGACGTGCTTCTACGCCGGTAGAAGTTGAACAAGTTATCACTGCGATATTCATAATTCTGCGACCTCCAACGTTACATTTCCGACCACCAAACTGCGTTTTAATTGACTTCTGTCCATCAAACCATTTAAGACAGGCGCATGGATTCTTTTTAGTTTCGTTTGCATTTTATAGTGGAAAATTTTGGTGGTTTTGAGGCCTAGCTAGTCAAGTCCAAAAACCTCCTAAGCGACTGCGTGAAATCACCGAGCTTTTCGCTCGTTTGATTGACGGAAGCCAAACCGCGGTTTGGTACTTGGCGTAGCTAGAGTTCGTAGAATTATGAAAATTGCAGAGTAATATTTACTCATGCAGCGTGGAACAGGTGAAACACACCGCATGAGTACGTCGCTCTGTCTAGCGGACCCACTTTATTCATAGTTGACCGTTATCTCTCTTGTTACATCGGATTTGCAACATAGTGAGCAATCTCAAGGTCGTCGTTTAGACGTAATTATAAATTGTCGATAGCGAGAGGTACATACACGATACAGGATCGAAACAATTTAAATGGTTGGGGATTGTGATCAGAAATTAACAAAAGCCAAAAGTTCTCATTGGCAACTGAGAAACTGATAGGACAGATATAATCATATTCGAAATTAGACTGCCATGCACATGCAGGGGAATTGAAACCTGCATGTGTGTTTTTATTTTATCCATATGGAAAGTACCAGTGAATTACGATATTTCTCCGCGACCGTATTTCCGTCTGTGATCAATTATCCAAAGTCTCCGGCGGGGATAATGTAATGGACGTAACACAAAGAAGATTTTATTTCCAAGAAGATCACAACCTCTTTTTAAAAGCGTAGTGTCGCCATGAAAAAAGGAAGAAAAAACGACATGCTCCGTTGCTAGTATTGATCAAATTGCTCGAGGTATTTCCTGATATGCATCAGAAAATCATTTAATTTTCGAAAGGATTGTACAAACGTATTAATGATGTAGGAAATAAATACAATAAAACAGTGTAATTTCCTCTAAGAACGCAAGGTTCTTGTTGTTACGTTTAGAGGCGGTTTTTTTTTGGAAGTACATTCGAAACTAAACTGAACAAAAACCGGCAAAAACCAGATGGGGCTTTGGCACTACGGGGTACGGATGTTCTAGAACCTCATTCATGGGAGAAAACGTTTAGTGTGTAAATTCTTAAAACGTTTATATTTCAAATCCTTACCCACAATGTTAAACTGGCGCACTTTACAATTTATAATGATAAAGCATTGTTTACGACTTTTCAAAATAATGTTTGTGCTTTTATCTCTACCTCATTACTGTTGCAACAAGACGAGAAGGATCCCCGGAAGGATCAGTAAAATTGTCCCTGACACAACACCAAGGTCGTACGTGATCAAGACGGGTACCGTCACACTGTGAAACACCACATGACGTCACGGGTATTTGTCATTTGCGCATTGTCCGCAATAGTGTTAAAACACTATTGCGGACAATGCGCAATTCTTGAAGTCCTCAATATGTCGCCTTCCTGTGGTTACCATGGAAATATCGGTTTACCACCTAAGTCGACATTTTTATACCGAGCGATACATAATTTAGTTTCCAATAGACAACCAACAGAGTGGATTTCAGATGAGTGTCAGAAACTATACGCAAAGTAAACACATTCATAACAACTTTTATCAATGAGTCGTTGTGTGGGACTTCACTTGTGGGTTTTGTTTTCTTCAGTTTCAAAGCCATGACTTCATGAGCACGGCTAGCCCATATTCCCCTACCCCGTCCAAGATATATTTTTCTGCTGACGGCCACACGAATAAAGTTTATGTCTATGTCTGAGACCCCGTCCACTCTAAACCGTTTTCAAACGAAAACGGATACTTTTTGCTCCGTTTTCAAAACGATTTGCGTCCACACTTATCGTTTTCGTATTGTTTTCGCCGTTTTCGGTGATCGTTTTTGGCGTTGTAGTGTGGACGATAGCCGTATCCGGAGCAAAAAGTATCCGTTGTCGTATGAAAACGATGTAGTGTGGACGGGGCCTGAGTGAGGTGAGGGGGGAGGGAGGGGAGGACTCTGGCGCGCGAGGATGGGTCACCCATAACTACGTGAACATAACATAGAGTCCAGAGACCAGAATTGCAATCACCATCTTGTCCATCGTCCGGGCCCCTTTTTTTTGGACAACTTTTTACAAGTTTTGTTGCCCACCAAACACCAGACCATGAAAGGCAATACGAAATTGGAACGAAATGATAGTGATCTTGCGTATATCCCAGGTCATGATAAAGGAAAGAAAAAGCTAAGAAAAAAAATGTGGTTGGGCGAAGAGTAGTCTGAATTGAGTTATGACACTACATGAATGCCACCTCGCTGATTGAGCTAACTTATCCAGCCGTGGGACCATTCCAACCATGACGCAGCCGCTGGCATCCGGTCCATACTCAGTAGTACGAGACCGTCTTCTACCGATTATGCGACCCGACAGGCCTGTTTCTGGTAAGCCCACCCTCGAGTTACGAGGTTGTCCGTCTAGAACAGGTTGGCTTTTGTCTCAGACCTTCCCATGGGGAATTGGCAGGGAAGCAAGTTCCCTCGGTAGTACCCCCTTAAGCGAGCATTTCACCCAACCGACAATCTACTCCCTTCGCTCGCATATATATACGTCAGAAGAACCAAAAGGTCATCCATGTGGGTCTCACTTATCGAAAGTGATTACTATTTTTTTTCAAGAAAATGGTAGCTGAACAATTTATCATAGAAACTAGTGTTTTCAAATACTATAAATATGTCTTTTATCTAACAGGAAAAAGTATTCTGGCTATCATGAATATCTTTCACAGTTTGCTAATCTGCGCATGCGCATGAAAATATTGCGACGTATGTGTAGTATCTGGTAGTATGGATTCATTTTGAAATTAATGATGTATCACTCGTCATTTATCATGACTCGAGCTTTTCTTTATTCAATTCCTGCATCTGGAGGATATTTTTCGGAAGGTAAAAGGAAGTTGATCTTGAAGTTACTGTTCGTGCCATCCAAGACTGATGGGAAGAAAAAATATCTTCATTTCCCGACTTGCAAGCAGCGTACGTTAGTTTTCCAAAAACATGTAGAAGTACTATGAACTCGCGTTAGATGGGATTTCACTTCAACTAAGATATTTCGGTATCCAGCCGTCTATACGTTGGCATCCTTCCAGCGGAAACTCGCTTCCATGATGCAATGAGCCTAGAGCTTAAGAACATCGCATCCAAGAAGATTGTAGCCAAATCAATGAACTGATAAATTGATGTCAAAAGTAGTGCTAAAGTTTCCTTTTTTCAACGGCAAATATTTTCGCAGAGAGTTTTTTTTTAAATGTGTCCTCTTTTCTCTTTCCCCGCGCACCCGACGCGCGAAGTGACGCACTCTTTACAAGAACCTGACAAGGAACGCCTGGTACAAATCATTAGCCCACATCCGGGGTATTGACGCAGAGGAGATAGTGAAAAGGCAACATGGCCGCCAAGACGTGCTGCGAAACCACTGAATTCCCGATGATTTTTCATGACAATTTGTACAGATAAACTCGTAGGAGTATGGTTTTGACACGGAGGAGCTCGGAACCCTCAGGTTTCACTCCAGATATCCGAGAAATCAGACGTAACAAAGCCCATGAAATTCGAGAGGTAAAACCAATATTGCTATGAATTGAAAGTTGAATGCAACAGGCAGTCGACCATGTATGGTTTCTGGCAAATATTTGAATCAAATAAAATGTATTTCACTGTTAGGATGAAAGCAGCGACGAAAGTGGACACGATACGAAACCCATCTCTGCAAAACGCCGGAGACTTCATAACAAAGAAGTTATTGTAAACAGAAGCAGAGAAAGATTGAGACACAACCAAACTCCCGAACCGAGGAGTTTTTCCCCGCTAAAAACCGCCGCAAATCAAGGTAAATCAACCAATATTTCTCGTTAGGAAACAGGGATGCTTAGGAAAGGAAAGAGGAGTGATTTTTCAACCTGATATTGACAGGCCTTTTTGACAAATGTTGCATTTTAGGGAAAGAACAGATGAACGAAGGGAGAACCTAGACGCAACAACTGCGTCTCAAGAGCGAGACCAAACACCATCACGCCGGATATCTAAGGGTAAAATATCTGCAGATAAGATATGTTTCTCGGCTTAATAATGCCAGAAATTCAAGATAGAGGCTTTCCTGATTGGGTATTTCGTATTTTAGGTAAGAAAGATCGAGTCAACTACCAAAAAGCCATTGCGGGAAACCCCAAGTTGATAGTGAGCTTGGATGACAATGGGCCCTCGATTCGCCGAAGTTGCCGCGAGAGAAGAGGAGTTTACGACACTCTTAACGTGCAGATGCTAACAGATCAGCGAAATGTCCATCCAAACTTTGAGAATGTGGTGCAAAAACAAGGGAAAAGGCGGCGGAAAAGAAGCGAATATAGTGTGAATTCGGACAGTGAATGCGAATTGGTAAGTTTCCCGGCATTGTTTTGAATTTCCCGCCATTTTGTTGAAATGGCGCCAAGCCGCGAAAGTATCAGATTACATTTAGCGTTACTGTAGCAGTTGTTGTTACTTTAGGCATTGGATTGTCAGGAATGAGAAATTAACCAAAGTTTTATTCATAAAAAGCTATTTTCATGTATTATTTCTGCCCTTGGTAACTTGTACAAATATTGAGCAGTGCTTTTACTGTGGGGGAGGCACTGGGTATATTTGTCATGTTTTAGAATATATACAGCAAATGCATGCATCTATTGAATTTGCATTATTGTGGTTCATACATTTGGGCTCTCACATTGCAAGTGCTAAGTAACATCACTACTAGTTAATCAAGTTAACAAATGATGAAGAAATCAATTTTATTTAGAGCCTCAGACAGCCACCATTTTGTCAGCCTAGCAACATACCAAAGGCAAAGAAAGCATCTATTTCCATCGGCTGATTTATGGAATGTAGTTTGAAATTTTCAATTGAATTCAGTAGATCAAGTATAAAACTTTGTTTGTAGATGGTAATTCTACTCATAATATTGAATGAAAACAATAACAAAGGAGTGCCTAACTATGGCTCTTTATAGCCCAGTGTAACTAATTGATAAAATTAATAATTGGTACCAATTGATAATCAATTGATATGGTTATCAATTGGTATCAGAAATTTATAGCCAATTGATAAACAAAATCTCAGTGAGTGAAATTGATAAAAATTGATAAAAAATTGATAGCAATTGATACCTTTTTTCTCCTTAAATATTCGAGGTAGTGTTTTGAAGTTATAGACAGGTTTAACCTAGTGCACAGGGTTGGTGGTTTGAACCAACATGAATTCAGTGATTTTTTTTTCTCAATAACCTGCCTGGAGTACCTTAAGTACCATAAAGTAGCATAATAAAAAAAATGCCCGGCATGTATGCCTGATACAAATTGATCAATCTGATAATTGGTGCCAATTGATATCAATTAGTAAATTGATTATCAATTGGTATCTGCTATTGATAACAATTGATAATGTTCCAAATCTGAGTGAGTATCAATTGCTGATAACTGTTGATTATCAATTTACTAATTGATATCAATTGCCTATCAATTGTATCAATTGGAAATTGATTATCAATTTTTGTCAATTAGTTTCGCCGGGTTATAGGCTATGCTCAGGGCCCGTGGTTTGATGCGCTGGTGCGGAAACGCATAATTTGGCTTTCTCCGCATAATGCGCATAATCCGTCAAATCCCGCATAATCGCGCATAATTTCCCAAAATTTCGTGAAAAACATCAAAAAGGCATCATTACTTGGTGAATTTTAAACTTTCTTACCTATTTTTTCTCACAAAAGTCATACATTTCTTCTGAAATCGTCTGTCCAACATCAAAACAACTCGATAGAAATAAGAATAACAAGGCGTTCTATGCTAATAGCGTCGCGCTGGGAACTGATATCGAAAAGCAATAAAACGCACCTAATTGACCAAATAACTAATATTTCCAGCTGAGTAAGATAGATTCAAACACATGTTTGCGCTTTGGATATTTTACAAAGAAAAATCACGGCAAAACAGGACGCTAACCGCGATAAAAACGGTCAGCTTTCAATGCACTTCAAATTGATTATATGACATTACGCTTTTTCCTGGCTTTTTCGTGGATCTTTATTATTGTTACAGACAGCAATTTCATTTCACAAACAACGCGAAAAATACCAGGCACACGAACAGCTCCCACGATAACAAAAACAAAAACACTGACAGAATAACGTGGCACGTTTCCGGTTTTATAAAAGCTCTTACACTACCTCCGACGATATTGCAGATCGCTCTCGCGATCAGGATTAATTTTGATAATTACACGCAGAACGACGGCAAACAAACGCAACGATGTTTTTGTGATTAAATGAGAGATCGTAACGGTCCGTAACGATAGCTCTGCTAGTCTGCGTAGCTCTCGTGACCGTTCAGTTGGATAGGAGTGCGTTGCTACGATCCTTGCAGTATGAAAAAAGTGTGCCTGGGTCTGAGACAAGTATTAACGAAAGAAGACGAAGTACTAATCTTTGCTACCATGTAACTGAAGTTAGTTGGCAACGCTATTTTGTAAGAAAGTAATAAGCTTTGTTAAAAGCGAAAACACACGTCTCCCTAGAAGAAAACGTAGCGTCATGACGTTAGTAAAGCGATGCAATTGGAACTCATCACAGAGCATTTTCTAGACAAACAAAAGTTGTTAAAGATAAATAGCAGCTATATCCATGTAACAAAACAGGCGAAAAGAGCAAAATATGTTACGACACTTGGAAAAAAATATTGCGCAATCCCGCATAATTTCGTATTTTTAGCGCATAATTTCGAATTTTTAGCGCATAATTTCAGAAAAAATCCCGCATAATTTCAGAAAAAATCCCGCATCAAACCACGGGCCCTGTATGCTTGACAACTTGAAAGAATGTTTGCCTCTACAAGGTCTGCTTTTGCTTTGAAAAGAGTGCAGTTATGTGTGTGCATTTTGTTACAAAAATATATTTTCATCTATTTAAATTTGTAAATATGATGCAGTTTATCTTGTTCCCAGAGGACTTCATGCTCAAGTCAAATCTGTTAACATCCATTTCATCTACATCTACTTTATTGACTGATAAAACTTTTGCATCACATCAGTATAAATCAATATATATGTATTAAAAATATATAACAATTTCAAATAAATAAATATTCTCAAAAAATATCTAGAAAAATAGACTCTTAGAGGCCCATAGTGAACCGGGAACCTTTGCGCTTTGTTTTCAATTGGATCTATTGTTATTCAACAGCTGTGATTGACTGATACTGTAGGTCTCAGGGGATCCTATTGTTCTTTGCATTTCACAAGTTCAAACTGAAAATTTGCATCAAATTTTCAACTGTGTTTTATTCTTGTGTGCCTGCAATGGGTCTTGGACACTTATGGGCCTTTATAACCATTGGCCATTTTCTGACATATGTTTGATAAGCTCCTCCTTAAATTTAGTGTGGTCCTCTATATTTTTTCCATTTGCCGGATTTCTTGCATATGACCAAGTGCACATGTAAGGATTAAACAAGTGCAAACTGTATTCAAACCCCAAATTGAACGAACATTAACTTTTCAGCATATTTTGTCTGTGCCCACTCTTTGCAATTTTAGAAACAATAGGCCACTTGCACTAACTAGGTCATGTGACCCAAATCCAATACATTATGAGTAAAATCTTGAAAACTGAACTCGCTGGCATTTACTCCAGGTTAGAGATGTTATGCTGAAACTTCAGTTTCTGACTAATATCTATTGGTTCTTTGTATTTCTGGAATTAATTTTGACGAAACATCATGTGAAGAGGTAGTTGGTGACGTGACCCAGTTAGTGCAAGTGGCCTATTTCTGAGGGTGATTTTTCTGAAACAAAAAAAGACAAGCAAGAAATATAAATGAAAAATAGGCAGATTTTGATGCCAAAAAGGTGACTACCTAAAAAATGGCCTTTTCTAAATTAGAGATGGCAATCAGATTTCTATTATGGTGTCCAAAAGTCAATTTGGCGACTGGAGTTTGTTATTTAGCTGTCAATGGCACATCTCGATAAAAGTTAACAATGGGCCCTGTAGTAGAAGTCCCAAATTGCTGCACATTGCCTTTGAGGATGACTGCTATTATACTAAATTTGATGGTTAAATATATTAATATTGTGTTTTGTGGTGTTAGGATCAACAGGGAAACATGTATGACATGGTCAAGAGAAAGCATGATACTCCATCACCTGAGAAGAAAGACCAGAGAAGAAGTGGAAGGTTACAAAAACAAGAGGAGGGAGAAGATGGAGACGAAGAAGAGGAAGATAGTGATGATGATGATGAAGACGAAGATGATGATGATGAGGAGGAGGATGATGATGGAGAAGATGAAGACGAGGATGTGGAGAGCCAGAGAAATCGATATCTTCTCAGAAAAAAGAAACCAACTATTAATAGATATACAGCTCCTGTACCACGGGTCAAGAACAAGAGAGGTAAGGAACTTCATGCAAGGCTCAAGTATTTTCATTGACTCTCTTGCATTGGACCTCGATTCTCAAGATTTTCCAACAATATCCTGTGATCCACAGTCAGGATTTGTGTCTGTGCCCTTTGACAAGGATTCCAGGGAAGTTTGAAATTTTTTGGAAAGGGTTCAGAAATGTTTCAGTTAAAAACCAGGGAAAATTATTCTGTTGATGCAATGTACCTCAAATCTCACCATTTACATGATTGTAAACAGCCCTCTTTCCAAACAAATTTTCATACATTTTCTAGCATGCAGTCCCTACTTTTGTGATAGAAAAATATGTCATTTACCGGCTGGGAGGTCCATATAGGAAAACAATGTGACTGAGGGATGGAACATGTTGCCGGAGGCCGAGGTCAACATTTTCCAGGCCAAGGTCACAGTTCTTCCCTATACGGACCGACCTGAAGGCGGTAAATAACTTTTTTTTTTTTTTTCCAACTCTAATATATGATTTTTTGGATAAAAACAAGTGTACTTAAGTGGTTACCGTGACCTAGTAGGTCAGAGATAGGAAAATATTGCCCCCACACGCGTGCTCTGATAGCCAATCAGAATGCAGAATTTGTTACCATGCCCTCGAGGAAGAAAATAATATCTGATAAGTCCCAATTCAAATTGTGCTGGGCGTTAGCCCATGCCATAGGCTAGGGGATTTTTGGTGACCCACATTACATTTACTATATCCTGGTGCCCTTCATTGGGTGAAAAAAACACAGTAGTCTCATATGCTCTCTGAGAAGATGAACCCCCTTCTCTAAATCCATGCTACAGGCCTTCCCTAGAATATACTGATATTGCTTTTCAGATAAAAAGCATTTCCAAATAGCAGCTAGAAGACGGCAACATCATCTTGAACCACCACCCCATGCGTCACCCATCAGACGATATCGTGCACATAAAAAGAAAGCTATGAACATGAGCTCTTCATCAACATCAGGTCTGTAGGTACACATATTTCTCATGTAGTGGAAATACCCTGGGGGGGGGGGGGGGGGGGGGGAGGGTCTTCCAAGTAAAATGATAGGGATGCCCATCAGAAAATCAGGAAGACTATCCTAAAAAACTACCTGGACACAAAACGTTTACCCCTACCTAAGAACTACCTCTTAAGACAAAATGACCCCTAAAAATACAAATGATACTTTCTTCTTTAAGTTACCATTTATTGTTTGCTTAGCATGTGTCTTGCTCACCCTAAAAATTCCATTTCTTATTAAAAACCCTAATTTTTCTTCCCTAAAAATACCCAATGCTCAATTTTGACCCCTGAAAAATATCCAGGTAGACATGGGAAGAAACCCCCTGGGGGTTAAACACTGTTAGAAAACATTCCTATAATACCTGACACCAATTTCCACCCAGGTGAAAGTCCAAACTTAAACTTATTTAAAAGGAAGACATTTAACCCCACTTTCAACTGTTTGTTCTTTCTCAGAGGGATCATGTGATGAGCAAGATGAAAGAAGGTTTGAAAGGCGCAAGAGTAAGAGCATGGCAAAAGCCAGGAACCGTGCTTTGCCAATAAACCTGACAATTGAGGACATATCTAAGGGTGTGCTGAGAGAAAGGGAGAGTGTTGGTTCTAGTCTGGCAGATGTGGATCCAATGTCAGTGGACAGAAAGGTAAGGAGACATTCTATTATAAATTGTATATGGGTGCTGCCATACATGAAGGGGCACTTACAATTTGTGTTAAATTGTCTGTGTTTATTCTATTGTAGCTTGCTATTGATGAATGTAGCTGTGTCACTTATGGCATCTAGCTAAGTATATGTACCTGACTTGGCATTGCTACAATAGCTTTCGCCTTTTCACTGAGGGCCATAGTGCCTTAGTGGATGGGGGGGGGGGGGGGGGTGGGGACGGAGCATGGGCCCCTCAGTTTTTCTCAAGAAAATACTAAAGCACTCCTGATAAATATTAGAAAGGGTGAGGAAGCTATAAGTTGATGGCATTAACTATTAACTGCTGGAATTGTACTCAAATATCAACTTGAATAAGGATATGCAATCAAATTTGCAAAATTTGTCATGCTTCACATCACTGAATAATAATAAAAGAGATGGCCCATATTGGTGTCTTTCTGATATACATTAGGTCCTTTGTTGTACCATCAGTTATTGAGCAACAAGTTTTGATTGATTTTGTAGGTGAAGTTTGATAGTGTAGGTGGGCTAGGCAAACAGATCAGGGCCTTGAAGGAGATGATTCTCTTCCCTCTTGTCTATCCTGAATACTTTGACAAGTACAAGATCACCCCACCCAGAGGGGTATTGTTCTTTGGACCCCCTGGTGAGTGTTATGTCTACATTTACAGTACATTGGGCAATTCCAGATAACAAAGGTACCCCCCACGGGCGGCATTTGGAAATTCCGATGGGATGGGGGGTTTAAGAGCTTGGAATTCTGATTGTAAGGGGGGGTTTTCGAAGCTGGATTTCTTTAACCTGCCCGGAATTCTATATGCGTGGGGGGGGGGGGTAAACCATTTTGGAAATTCTGGATGCATGGGGGGGTCAAAAACTAGTGCCGCCCGTGGGGAGGGTACCTTTATTTTCTGGAATTGCCCATTGCTGTTAGAATGGAATGGAAAGGAAAATAGCTGATATATAATTTTTTAACAAAGTGGTCAAAAATCTTGTTACTAAAAAGTGAAAAATCTTTCCACTTGTTTTTGGTGTTTTTTGTAAGGTTTGAATATAAGTGACAAGCTGTGATCAAACCACCAAATAATTCTCACGGGAACCGGAGAAAATACATAGAGGATATTACACGGTGGCTTGAAGATATGGATTTTATTTTCGAGTGTCAAGAACAATATTTTACGAACGAGCGCAGCGAGTGAGTAAAATATTGTTTTTGACACGAGAAAATGAAATCCATATCTTCAAGCCACCGTGTAATGTTCTTTTTATTATATGGATTAGAATTGACATAGCGGCAAAATATTACAAATTGAACAACTCACTTGGTAAAGTCGAAAGTGTTTATTTGTGAAATGCTCCCTCAATCTTTCTGATTCCCAGTGTCGTTAAAAACTAATTTCCCTTTTTGTGTTGCTGTAGCTTTCTCTGCCATAGTTGAAATAAGGTTTTTCTCTTTACAACTATAACAAAACTTAGTTTTGTGGCTTAAAACTCGTGTGACCGATCGAGCGAGATTTCACTGCAGACGAAGTCAGGAAAACAACACTGCAAACGTGCACATCTGGGACATTCGGTACATAACTTTTTCATATTTTCACTAGTGAAGATATGGAAAATACGAGTGTTTTAGTTTCCGGTAAAACACTGGCATCCATATAATAAAATTCAAAGTTGACAGAAATATTGCATTAAGCATGGAAAATATATGCCAATTGCAATCCTATATACATTCCTGTATTATTTTATAAAACTTTGACATTCAGTTTCTTGGGTCTCAATGAGATTTTTTGGTGGAATTACCACTGCTTATGCCTTTCTTGAGAACCTTCAAAATCCACCAAAGTAAAGGCAATAGGTATCAGACTTTTTAGCAACAACTATTTTTGGCCAAGCAATTGCAATCTCTAAATAACCTGTCTTCAATGATATTTTCTCTGTAACTCTTCTCTAGGTACTGGAAAGACATTAGTTGCCCGAGCTCTAGCCAACGAGTGTAGCCAGGGGGACAAGAAAGTGTCATTTTTCATGAGGAAGGGTGCTGACTGCCTAAGTAAATGGGTTGGAGAATCAGAAAGGCAGCTTAGACTCCTGTTTGACCAGGTATGTATAGAGTTCCATTTATACAGTATGAGCAATGTCATGCCAAAAGGGTCAAATGCGTCACACTCCCACATTTTTTTAGCGGACATACCCCTGAGCCTCTACCGTAACCTTAAGGTATGAGTATACCTTTGTGCGAGAGATGTCAATTTTTCGCGAAAAAAATCACTGTCGCGCCATTTTTTACACAACATGGGCCATTTATATATCGTTTTAAAGCTTATGGAACGGTCTTACTTACTAAATGGTATACTTCTATGCAACGTTACTTTGATGGATCGTTTTCGCCGTTTTGTCCTTCAAAGGAAAAATACCATTTTTTGCTTTTTAAGAGCTCCTGCCACTTGCAGTTAATGTCAAAAGCTCCAGATTTCCACAAAATGTATTCCTTAGAAGGCGATCTAAAAAAAGGTGTGCGGGATTATTGATATTTTACGTATTTGCGGAAATATCACGTAAAACAGGTTGGAAATCGATATTTTTGGCAATGATAACACAAAAATTTGCATAAAATATGTTTTGAAAGGAAAATGAAAAATCCCGCACACCTTTTCTTTAGAGCTAAAAAAATATATGTTCATGTACAATATAATGAAAGCAAAATTCTTCATCAGATAGACCAACCTTTTAGGTTTAAAATGATATATGAACGACGTTTGTGGTGTAAATTGTGACGTGATACGAATTTTTTTCCCGCAACACCCCTCAAAGGTATACTCATACCTTAAGGTGCTTTATTTTTTCATTACTTTCAGCTTTACTGTTGATCGTTAGCATTTTGTCAGGACTGGAAATTGTGCCAGTACCGATCTGAGTAGCCGTTGTGACTAAACTTTTCTCATTTGTAATCGACTTTTGTCACCCACAGTCTGTAAAATGCAACTAAAAAACTATTGGCCAAAATGCAACTTAATTTTTTCTTAATGTCCTGCCCTGTAAATTGTTGGTTCGCGAATGTTCATGAATACAATTTTTTATTTTACTTCTGCAGGCTTATGCCATGAGACCTTCAATCATCTTCTTTGACGAGATTGATGGGCTGGCACCTGTCAGGTCCAGTCGGCAAGACCAGATCCACAGCTCCATTGTCTCCACTCTCCTGGCATTAATGGATGGCTTGGACAGCCGGGGGGAGGTTGTGGTCATTGGGGCAACCAATCGGGTGGATGCAATAGATCCAGCTCTTCGAAGGCCTGGGAGGTTTGATAGAGAGTTCCAGTTCCCTTTGCCGGACAGAAATGTAAGCGAACTTTGTTGCATGATTGTTTGCTTGCCTCTCAACAGGGGCACCTGGCACTCCTCTTTTTGAAACGCCAAAAATACAGTAAATGTATGGCAAAATGTCTTATGAAGGTCCCCTTTGGGCCCCCTCCTCGGCCTCCGCCCTCCATTTTTCCCCATACGGACCTCCCAGCCGGTAAATAACATATATGTATTAACTCTAATTTCTCTTTTATTTGTACCAGGCAAGACGCTCCATTCTCTCCATTCACACAAAGGAATGGGAACCCAAGTTGTCGCAAAGCTTCATCAATGAGCTTGCCGACTTCTGTGTTGGATACTGCGGGGCAGATGTCAAGGCTCTCTGCACAGAAGCTGCACTGTTTGCCTTGCGAAGAAGTTACCCTCAAGTCTATGACAGCAACAAGAAACTCTTATTAGATATCAATAATATTGAGGTTACTTACAAGGATTTTCTTAATGCGACCAAGAACATAGTGCCAGCTCATCAGAGGTCTGTGGCCTCCCCTGCTAGGGCTTTGTCAGGGGTGATTAAGCCATTACTGGAGGATACATTGTCACAGGCATTAACACGGCTTGGCAAGGCCTTTCCATCATCCAAGATCAAGACAGGTAAATAAGAGGAGAGAGAGGCAAATGACAACAACTGACAATTACAATGGTAATGACTGTGATAATAACCATGTCAATGGTTGATAGTTACAAAGGAAATGGCAGTGATAATGGTATATGATAGTGGCAGTGACAATGAAAGTGACAATGACAATGATAATGACAAGTAGTTGCCGTTTATGAAGCTCTTACCTTTTTTCACCCTGTACTTAGACAATATCCCTTGGCACTGTTGATTGGGACAAATTTACCCTTTTAACTTCATTCTGCCCCAAACCCTGCTTTCATAGGATCGTTTTTGTCTACATAATGTCATTTCCTACATTTCGTTTGATCTTGTTATCTGACCTTGCGATTAGAAAATTGCCCCTGGCTTGAATTCTGTTCACGTAGTGTCATATTTAGCTGGTGGTAGTAAATTCATATGTATTTTTCTTGCAGCTGAACCTACATGTAGTCTCAATCAACAAGCTTTCTCAGATGATGAGCTGAGCTCTGATGATGACAATGTCCCTGACATCTATGACCACACCCAGCCAACCACTCCAGCCAGCGGCACTAGCAGGAGTGAGCGATACATGCGGCGAATGATGCAGCGTCAAGAGTTAATCCCCAATAACATCCACGTACTGCAACCACCAACGGCTAGTAGGATGTATAGCTTCTCAGAGAAGTTCTTTAGAGGCCCAATAAGCTATAGACCGAGGCTTCTATTGGCAGGCAGGGAAGGGATGGGACAGTCAACACATCTAGCTCCTGCCCTGCTGCACAGTATAGAGCATCTGAGTGTCCACTGTTTGGATCTGCCTGCTCTATATGGGGTGGCGTCCAGGACTCCCGAAGAAGCATGTGCCCAGGTAACGTCTTGAGATGAACTCTGATTTGCTGTTGTTGAGAGGTTAGGGGCTCAAATCAAGCAGAACCAGAGGAATGCTGAAGGACCACTGGGGATGCAAAATTCCGTACATGCATCAATGGGAGCTGATCGAGGACTTGGAAAAAGTGGGAAACCTATAGTTGGGAAAGTGGGAAACCTATACCACATAACAGAAGTCCTATTGTTTTTATTGTACAACGCTATATTATTAGCAAAACGGGCTCCATTGACTGATAGTCACCCGTTAAAGTGGATACTATCCATGTCACGTGATCACTTTCCACCAATGGAAATGCGCCAAAATTAGCATTGTACTATATATATGTCCATATCCATACTTTTTATCCTTCAGCTGTTCCGTGAAGCCCGCCGTACATCACCCTGTGTCGTGTACATGCCACACTTGGGGTCCCTGTGGTTGGCCACAAGTGAGAGCCTGCATGCTACCCTGATGTCTCTCCTGTTTGACCTCCCTCCCCTCACGCCTGTGCTACTACTTGCCACTGCCGATAGGGACTTTCACGAGCTACCTGTGGAAATTCAGCAGTTGTTTTCACCGCATACTGGACAGGTATTGGATAATGCACTATTTATCAGAGGGCAGTGTTCACAGACATCTGGGACATCCTTGTGCATAGGCTGCAGTCCCCCATCTTCGCACTCCAGGGTCCTCCGCTCACCTCCCCCAGGGGCATCCCCTCCCCTTTCCCCTCGGCTACCAGAGTCACTCGTATTAGCACGAGGTTGGTGAAAACGCCAAGCAAAACGCTTTGATCGTCGTCTCAATCACTCATGCGCGCGCTCAAACGAGTGAAGCTAGAGACTTTTGTTCCCTGTGAAATGGTTGGGAAATTGTGCCGTCGGCCAACAGTGTTAACATTATGTTGCCACCCAATTCAGATCATGTGATGATTCCTTTGGGTGGTTACAATTGTCAAATTTTCCTCACTCGACCGAGTGCACCAGTGTATATGCAGAACTAAAAAAGTATCCACCCAAACGAATCATCACATGATATGGTTTAGGTGACAACAAGATGTAAACACCGTTAGCCGATTTTGGTTTATTGATTTTGGCGCTCGGAATCATTTTTGGTACGCCCTGCGCTGTATGAAATAGGATAATTTTCACAATGATGACAGTGATTTGGGGTCTACAGCTGTAGCGTTGTGCTGAATCATTGTAGTACAATCTTAATGTCACTTGTTTTGATAAAAACGTTGTTGCAATTGTATAGATATTGTGTATATATTTTTACAGGTTATATGTGTAAGCAATCCGGATACTGAGGCGCGAAGGTCATTTTTCCGCACCATTTTCTTGGAGTATGCTCTGATGAAACCTAAACAAAAGAAGAAGAGTAAGTGTGGATGATCGCAGGGTGGGGATTAAACTCGGCTAAGGGCGCACGCGTGCGTTTTAGCTGAAATCGTACATTGTATCCTCACAAATGAATCATCACGTGATCTGAATTGGGTGGCAACAATAAATAAACACCCGTAAGCTGATTAGGTCTATTGGCATCTGCTAATCATTGAAATCGTTTATTCAATTTGCAGAGCGTAACGTGGCACACGAGGTCCTCCCCCTCTCCCCGTCCCCTCCCCCCGTCCCCTCCCCTCCCCTCGAAGTCTATTGGCATCAGTTAACCATTGAAGTCGTTCATTTCATTTTCAGAGCGTAACGTGGCACACGAGGTCCTTCCCCTCGCACCGTCCCCTCCCCCTCGACAGCTATCCGAGGCTGAGCTGAAGAAGATACAGCAGAACGAGGAGAACACCATGCGTGAGTTACGAATCTTCTTGCGGGACGTGCATCATAAGCTCATCACTGATAGAAGATTCAAGGAGTTCTCCAAACCTGTCGACCTTGATGAGGTACGAAAGAACTTTTGAAATGCCCGACATTTTCTAACACCATCTGTTAATTTCTGGACGCGAGAGTGACCATCCTCAGTGTCTGTGCTTACGACCGCTTGTCAGCCATTGGCGCCGTGAGATCCAACATAATGTGCAGTTGCATAAAAAAACTGCACCCCCCTGTTGAAAACCTCAGAATTCCAGGGTGCGTGGTCATGAAAAAGTACTGGAATTCCAGGGTGGGTTCCCTGGTGCTGGACATAATTTCCAAGGTGGTCATGAGAAAATTCACTGGAATTCCAGGGTGGGTAGGGACAACCTAAAATTTCCAGGGTGGTAGCTGAACCGGGGGTCCTCAAAAGGGGGGGGGGGAGAGGGGGTTTTACTGGCCTAATTAGTGCGTATATAAGGCATTAACTCATGAATATAATTATCACTTCGTCGCTATTCCCAAGCAGACACCCTTGGTCCCGCGTATTAGTCGCGGCGCTTTTACGTCCCACTGTGCCTTACTCGCGGTTCATTCCCACCCTCCCACCCTTAGGTGTCGTCTTTGCATTCAGGAGCTCTGCCAGGTCTCCCCATAGCACAATGAGACCAGTGAAAATGGTTTACTATATATTGAATGGTTTACTATATATTGACATTGATTAAATTTTACAACTTGTGCAGGTTGATGATTACCTGAACATTATAGAAGAGCCCATGGACCTGTCCACCATGATGCAGAGGATTGATAGGCACCAGTACAGCACGTGCGCCCAGTACCTACTCGACGTGGACCTGATTACTAGTAACGCCCTCAAGTATAACCCAGATCGTGACCCACTGGACAAGATCATTAGGCACAGAGCGTGCGAGCTAAGGGATGTGGGACACTCACTCATCAAATCACAACTGGAGCCAGAGTTTGAGAAGGTATCCACATATTTATACCACGCCACAGAAAATACAATGAATAGGTGATGGAGGCTTCTGTTGATGGGTTTCTGGCTAGTAATAAAACGATTGTGCATGAGTCACGTGAAATCTGCGTCACATATTGTACGAGGCAGTGATTTCACCCTGTGGGTACATGTAATAGACCTTTTTCCAAAATGGCCGGCGAAAATTCAAATAGATTTTTGTAAAAAATGAACACCAGCACTAAAACACACATCATCATTTTAGTAAAACTACAAAATTTCGCTACATTATATCCAATATCTTCCGAGAAAACGAAAGTTAAAAATGTGAAAATTTACAGACGTTTGTATGACTGGTGGTATGCGTCATACCCTCATACAAATCTCTGTAAAAGTTTCAATTTTCAGACTCTGCTTTTTCAGCCAACATTGGCATTTGGCATAACGAAAATTAAAGTATTACTAATGTGAGGAAACTCTTTCTAGTGCCGGTAATTGATTTTCAGTCAGTTTAATTTTAAGACATGTGAATTTGCGGCGGTCTATTGTGACACATGAAATTCTGATACATGTAATTGTGATGCATGTAATTGTGACACATGAAATTGTGACACATGCAATTGTGATACATGTAATTGTGATACATGTAATTGTGATACATGTAATTGTGATGCATGTAATTGTGACACATGAAATTGTGACACATGCAATTGTGATACATGCAATTGTGATACATGTAATTGTGATACATGTAATTGTGATACATGTAATTGTGATGTATGTAATTGTGATGTATGTAATTGTGACACCTGAAATTGTGACACATGCAATTGTGATACATGTAATTGTGATACATGTAATTGTGATGCATGTAATTGTGACACATGCAATTGTGACACATGCAATTGTGATACATGCAATTGTGATACATGTAATTGTGATGCACGTAAATGTAATTGTGATGCACGTAATTGTGATGCATGTAATTGTGATGCATGTAATTGTGATGCATGTAATTGTGATGCATGTAATTGTGATGCATGTAATTGTGATGCATTAATTGTGATGCATGTAATTGTGATGCATGTAATTGTGATGCATGTAATTGTGATGCATGTAATTGTGATGCATGTAATTGTGATGCATGTAATTGTGATGCATGTAATTGTGATGCATGTAATTGTGATGCATGTAATTGTGATGCATGTAATTGTGATGCATGTAATTGTGATGCATGTACTGATGTTTATCCAGGATCATCAAAGCAATTTTATGATTTTTTAATGAATTGTTTTCTCTGCCTCTTTCTAGGCTTGTGAAGAAATAGTTTCATCTCGAGAAAGAAGAGGTATGATACCCATCTTCAGAATGAGGAATAGCAACCGCATGACAATGATCAAGTGATGTTTGTTTTGTTTTTCAGGGGAGAAGTCATCGGCTGTGGCGCCCGCTTACGTCTTCACAGCACCCCGTGTCAGGACATCATCGAACAACCGGACCATGGGGGAACAGGTACAGCATGACCCCGCGCCCCCCTCTACTGGGTCGGCACCCCAACCTTCTGCCCCCTTAAACGAGCAGCCCGCCGCTGCTGCAGGGACTTCCTCAAGGAAGAGCACTACAGTGGCTACGAGCAGCGGCAAGTCCGCTAAGAAGAAGAGACCGTGTGTCGGCAGGCCCAGGCGCTTCCGACGCCGGCAGCTGAAGGACGAGATGGACAAAGAAGGTGACACCAAGGGTACCGAGCAGAGCGACGTGGTGTTTGTTGACGATAATGATGTTGGTAATCACGTGGCTGGTGAGCATGACGAAAGCTTCGAGTCCATGATCGACAAAGAACCCGCTGAACAGGATAATAATGAGGAGCATACGTGTAATGACGCACAGCAAGAGGGCGTGGGTGATAGTGCGGCCCCAAAAAATGAAGACGAGATCATAGACTCGATCAATAAAGAACTTCTAGGCGATGACTTCGAACATTTAATTAAAGCAACAGATTCTAAAAGCGTAGAAAATGAGTCCGCTTCTTTGGGAGTTATCCAAATGGCGAATCCCTTGTGTTACAGGAGTTAGAACAGACGGGTCACGTGACAACGAAAACCGCGAGTCCTCGAGCCTTTGATGGGAAGGAACCCCATAGCCCGGCGCATGATGGGGAGGAACCCCAAAGCGCGGTGCATGATGGGAAGGAACTTTCGAGCCCGGTGCATGATGGGAAGGAACCCCGTAGCCCGGTGCATGATGGGAAGGAACTTTCGAGCCCGGTGCATTATGGGAACGATGCGCCGAGCCCAGTGCACGATGGGATTGATCCCCCGAGTCCAGTGCATGATGGGAAAGATTCGCCGAGTCCTTTTGACGAGGGAAAAGCGCCGCTAAGTGCTGCACAGATTGCAAAAGACGCTTTGGTTCTTAATCAAGATGAGGAGAAAACACATGGTGTAAAGAAATGTGTGCATTTTGCAGAGACAAATGGCGTTGAAAATGGAGTCGTCACGAGCTTGGAGGAACAAGAAGCCATGGAGGTGGAGGTGGAGGAAAACAAAGAAGGTGAGTAATATTGGACGTCTTTTCACGGATATGATCACGTGTAAGGAGGAAAAACTACCACGTATAAAGGCAAATTTGAACGCTGACTCCCAAGAAGGAAGCACCATATTGGATGTTTTGGCTCTCTCCTGTCCGAAAACTAAGAAAGGATTCAAATAAATGGCGACCATATGTACTTAATTCAGTACCTTTACTCCTCTTCGTTGCTCCGGGATGCCTTTGGTTTCAGTGACACCACAGGCAACCCAGAGTAAAGTTACATACACGGTTGGCTATTAGGTACAAAGTACAAAATGCAGCACACTCTTCTTTTCGAGGTTTGCATTGAAGTCCATATGAAAGCAGAACTGGCAGAAGGCCTGCAAGCCCGTTTCTTTTCCTTCCTGTAGATAATACTCTTGCCCAGCCGGAGGAACCAGAGACAATTGACACAGATATGCCTCAACATGGGGACGAGGCTGAGTCCCGATGGAAGCACAAGCTGGAACAGCTGCTGACCTGGCTTGTTGATACGACTGAGGGCTCATCTGTGGAGACGCTTGAGCGTTGTCACAATACACTGCAACTCACTGTACATCAACACCGCAACGATACAGACAAGTCTACACTAATACAGGTGAGAAGAAAGAGAGAACAGCTATACAGCTGTTTCAATAAAAGTTCTCGGTCTTGTTAAGCCCGGTGCATACTAGCGACATAACGATATAAAGACGTTATGTTGCAACGAAAAAAGCATGGGACAATAATTGAAATAATCAGCATTTTCCATGGATCATCATTAGATTACTTCACCAAAGCAATCTTCTGTTATTTTTTGCGGACTTCAACGTTTTGAAACCACTAAATTTGGCTCGCGCGATATTTTAGTTATGTCGTTATGTCACAAGTGTGCCCAGACCGAAAGGCAGCATGGATAGATACAAAACGTCATATTTTGGTAATATCATACTGGTCTGGCTGCTAAACCCTTCATAACAGAGCTTTGTTTATAAGCTAGTAATGTCCAGTTGTTATTTAGTAACTCATGTACTCAAACATTGAGTCGATTCGAGACTTCCATACCAGGGTAGACTAACTTTGTGGTCTGAGCGCGTGCGGTTTCCGACAAAATATTTTGAAAACGAAAAATATTTTCGAAAGTAAGCCAGACTTGTGTTTAGTCAGCGTTTCTATTGGTTGAGAGCGAAGTGCTTCGTCTTTCAGCCAATCAAATTGGGCAATTCCAGAAAATAAAGGTACCCCCCCCCCCCCACGGGCGGCATTGGAAATTCCGATGGGATGGGGTTAAGAGCTCGGAATTCTTTTTTTTTATATATAATATATATTCTGCACTTACACAATAAATGAACCAAGGCAGAAATGCATGGAGAATTACTGGTTATGGTCCTCAGCAGGTCGAACCATAACGCGCTTTATTACACCATTATACTAATAAGTTTCTAATACAACGATAAACACTCGCCTGTTAATAGAACTCGATAAACGCGGAAAATGTACAACTCAAATATTGATTATGTTGATGCATAATGCAACTCGATGATCAATTCCAATACGATATACAATATGATAAACACTTGTCTATTAATAGAATTCAATAAACGTGGAAAATGAACAACTCAAATATTGATTATGTTGATGCGTAATGCAACTCAATGATCAATTTTAATTACAATATACGATAATAAGCTATGTTGCTTAAAGCAAAAAATTGCGCCATATTGCCAGGGAGGCCAGAAAAAACCTTCGACGAAAAACCCGTGGGACAAAAAACGTCGACAGGAAATCTGGGTCGGGCCAAGGCAAATATGGATCCCCCGACAGGATGAAAATATCAAGCATCATGTAATGATATATGCAGTTATAATCCAAGTGATTTAGAAAAAATTAGCCGGTCAGAATCAGAGCGATCAACGTATCTTTTCTTTGAAGATGCAGAACGCCAACCTACATGTAGATCAAGGAGATCACTAGATACATAACGAGCTGCAGTGGATGCTGAACCGGACCTCATACTATGAGTACCGAATTTAGTGATATCTGGAACAAAAGGTTTGACGTATTTCTTAAATTCGTCTTTAGCGGTAGAGTAAGCTATCCCTTTACTTGAATGAAAATACTCACTGGACTTTGACCTGACAATGCGCCTTATGAGCGGCGCCTTAGAAGACGACTCGGAAGGTAACTTAGATAACAACTTTTCTGTAGCTGCGACCGGGCAAGTAACGTTAAAGGTTCTTGCCAACATACTAGAATGACCCTGCCTATATTGGTCATTCTTACGTTTTTGTACATAAATAATCAAATGATCAGAAGAAATCTTAATATCTTGTAATGTAAGATCCAAGATCTCACCGATTCTAAAACATCCGGCGTAACCTAGAAGCAAAATACACAAAAAACGAATATCGGATAACCGATCGCTACTGAAATATTTATGTGCTATTTCCCTAACTGTCTTAACGCTAAGTGGCTCCTTTGGCTGAACCGGACGAGAAAGCCTGCGTCTAGCACCTTCCATGGTAGATTTCACGAATGGATGATCAGTAGGAGACTGGTCACAACCTGCCAATAAATGTGCCCATCGGATACTGTAGAGTGCTGTCTCGAGGACGGCAATGCTTGTACCTCTTGATTCGGCGTCACAGCAGAGGTCTGTCAGATAAAGCGAGACGTGAAAGGGAAGAGCTGGGAAGACTGACACGCCAATTTTGGACTTCGCCCATGATCGCCATTTTTCCCAACCGGAACTGTACTTCTTAGTTGTCAGTTCAGCCTTCGAACCAAGCTGAAGATTCAGCAGCTCAGGCATTAAGTTACGCAAAGAACCATCCTTAAGAACGTTATTTGGGCCCATTAGCCATATTTCTTGTTGAAGAATGTCTGAAAAAACAAATCAAAAAGTAATGTAAATCATAGGTGCAAAAGTACTATTAAAAGTGGCAGGCATAGATATGTTTGATATTCTCCCCGAAAAGCAAACGTTATCACACAGAATGGCACGTACCCCCGCCTAAATGGCGCGCCCAAAAAGGCGTAATCCAACTCACGCACAGTTATGCCGCCTAAATGGCGTACTACGTACAGCGTACGTTTTTTTTTTACGCACAGTTATGCCGCCTAAATGGCGTACTACGTACAGCGTACGTATTTTTTTTTTTTTTAACCAAGTGGTGTGCGTTTCACCAAAGTGGTGAGCCCCGCCAAAATGGCGTACTATGCCGCGCAAATGGCAAGCATGAGGTATACTGACGCTCGATCCCGCCTAAATGGCGTACTCCAACACGTCGACTCTAACAAATGAAATCATTTTACGACGTTGTACGGGGTCAGCTCTTACCGAAAATCTAGACGAAGAGCTAGAATGTTGAAATTAGGGCAGCCAGAAAACACGGACGGACGTGACTGGTATATTTGGCGCTGCCCTGGACCTTCGATCAACAAATCGTGTATTAATGGTAGGTTAAAGACTTCTTTAACGAAATACTTGAATCGGGTAGAACCCTCACGCAAAAATGGCCAGAAATACGATGATGGCCATTCCGGTACTATTAATGTGCCGTAACCTGAACATGACATGAGCGCCCTGACAGAGATTATTATTAAACCAACGGGTGGACAAATCCAATTATTCTCGCCACGCCAATCTTGGGCGAGGGCGTCTACGCCCGAACTACCAGGAGAGGCAAACTTAGAGTTGAACCTGGGCAGCTGAGAGTTGTAGTGAGACGCAAATCGGTCGATTGAATGGGGACCCCACTTGACGTCTAACAGACGAAAAACAGCTGGGTTAATGGACCAATCATCTTTGTCAATGAACCGGCTCAAAATATCTGCTCTATCATTAAGGGATCTAGGAATCCACTGAGCATGGAGAACAATAGCGTGTGATATGCAAAGCTGAAAAATTTCCATCGCGACAGCTTGCAGATGAGGCTTGGTGCTGCCAACTGAAACTATGCGCGCAGCACCCTGATTGTCGGTAAATATCTTGACGCGCGTATTGCGCAACTGATTACTGTACGATAACAGAACATAGTACATCGCTTTAAGTTCTCGAAATGTAGAGCTCATAGACATCTCGTCGTGCGTGAGCATGCCGCTGACCGGTGAACAGTCTAAGGAAGCACAAAAACCACCAAAAGCTACATCACTAGCGTCAGAAAACACGGCGGTGTAAGTGACATGAGGATCTCTAATAGAATAACCGTTAAGGCGGATGATGTTGGAATACCAAAAATGAAGCTCCTGCAACAAACCGGGTGAAATAGTAAGGGTGTGGTCCCATGACGATCTAGATTCGACGGCCAGATAAATGTGGCGAGTGAGTAAACGAGCTATAGGACCAACAGCTATGGAGATGGACATGATAGACCCAGCTATTCTAGCCAAATCTCTAAATGTACAGAGTCCACTTGTGATAACGCTGTCCAGGAGGCCTATGATTTTATCAATCTTCTTCTGAGGGATACGAAATTCCATAGCAATAGTGTCAATGATAAATCCCAGCCAATCGCCAATCTGCATAGGGTCCAAATGAGACTTTTCTCGGTTACATAATAAACCAGCAGATTCTAAATCTTGTTGCTGAATGAGGCTTGCTGCCTGAGCGGATGGTAAATCGGGCTGGCTAGTAAAGCCATCGTCAAGGTAAACTATGCACGCATGACCCATAGATCGCCAGCGTTTTACTAAGGGGCGCATTAATTTAGTAAAACAGAAACACGCACTGGCTAAACCGAACGGGAGAACTGTAAAACGAAAATATCTAGTTTTGCCCTTGAATTCGAAAGCGAAACCAAGATATTTATGATGGTCAGGATGAATATCTACGTGATGGTATCCGGACTTGAGATCCCAAGTAAAGAACCAATCACCTTGCTCAACTAACTGGGATAGAGTTCTAAGATCATCGTACTTGAATTGTAACTTGACCAAAAAGGAATTAACGTGTCTCAAATCTAATACTAAGCGTAATTTTTACCCTCGACGACTGTCAATGGATTGACACAGAAAGGAGGATCATCTTGCTCGATAATACAACCGGAAGCTAATAATTCAATAATTGATTCCTGGACGAACTTGGGGTGACTTAGCGAAGATTTGTTGTTCTTTAAATAACAGGAGATCGGATAATCAGCGAATGGAATTCTATACCCTTCTTGGATAGATCTTAAAACTAGATCAGAAGAATCTAGGGTATTAGTCCAAAAATCAATTGCGGGCTTGAGGCGGCCTTTAACAGAAACATTATTATTGTTATGGTAATCTGCCGCTTTTAACGCAGATAAGCACTCCACCTCGGTATGACTAATACTCAAGTCATGGTCCTGTTCATCTAGTCAGGCTGATGTACGGCTTGATTGTGTAGTGTTGGTGCTGAGCGATCTGCCCGAATATGAAGCTGAATTCTTGCAACCGCAGAAAGATGGCCGTACTCTCCGCACTACAAAACAAAAAGAGAATGCATATTACTACGCTAGACAATAATATAATAAAACGCGAAAGAAATCAATGGCGGATGCAGACCCGAAAGAAGGGGGGGGGGGGGGGGTTGATAAGTACAAAGGATATAATACAGGGTTCAGAACAAGAGAGTGGCTAATCTTAGGCTTTAACAAGAAATATGAGAATAAGGGACTAGGCACCCTAAACACCCCCGCCTAGGATCCGCCCTTGGAAGCATGGTGTGCACGTGTCTGGACATGAATAAAAATAAATAAAAAAGAGTTAGGCATGATCCACTCCTTCTAGAATTAAACGATTCTAAAACAAGGAATTCTACGGTGGTGCAGTAAAGCGCGTCGTAGAGGACCGAAGAACTGAATTAATTGTATGATTGACTTAATATACTAAGGATTATGCTAATTATGCAAAATATAAAAGTATGGAAAAACATTTCTAAAATATGAGCGTGCAGAAAGCAAATATCTGCTAAACTGCGTATCGCAGATATTTATTCATTCATAATTCTGATTGCAAGGGGGGGGGGGGGGGGGGGGGGGGTTCGAAGCTGGATTCCTTTAACCTGCCCGGAATTCTATATGCATGGGGGGTAAACCATTTTGGAAGTTCTGGATGCATTGGGGGGTCAAAAACTAGTGCCGCTCGTGGGGAGGGTACCTTTATTTTCTGGAATTGCCCATTCGCCTTTGTCACACGGCAGCCATCTTGGATTTTCTAATACAGCGAAGCTGGCATGAAAGCGAGGCCAAGCGTGTAAGCTCACCCACGCATAGTCATTCTGTGAGAAAAAATCCAAGATGGCTGCCGTGTGACAAAGGGGAATTGCGAACTAAATCAAAACGCGCCATTGGTCACGGCATGACTAAACGCAAGTCTGACTTACTTCGCCTCCTGATTGGTTTGTTGCTGAATGGCTTCCACTCCCTATTGGCTAGTAGTTGTTTTGTATTTGCGTTCAGTATTCGACACTCATCTGAAATCCGCTAATTGTCATTTACTGAATGAATGGTCCGTATATGCACTGTGACCGAGGGATGAAAAATGTTGACTGACTTAGCTGGTTTTCTGCAACTTTTGTTACAGTTGTGTTACAGACGTTACAGAAAAAAATGCCGAGTCGGCAAACATCCATTGGCTTTTGCAGTCAAACGATGTGAATTTCTGCAGAAACCCATCATGGGAAAAGCTGAATTTCCATGGTAGAAGAATATGAATTCCGAACACTTCCCATGCATGTGCCTTGTGAAATTCAGATTTTCCCATGGTTGGTTTTCTGCAGAAATTCCATGTGTTGTGCAGAACTTGGCTTTCGTTGCGACAAATGCCTTACCACTGGTTTGGTTAATATGGTGACTACGACGCCCACTCGTTTTTTTAATGCACTGTGCCGGGCGATTTTATTTACGCCCACTTTATGGCACTTGAAAATTTTTCAGGCAAGTTATTGAGAAAAAAGGAAAACGTATTCATGGTGGTGCGAACCCTCAACCCTGTGTAAATTCCCTATTCAAAAACCAACATCTTACACATGAGTTACGAGCGTGTTCGCAGGTCAAAATGATCCTTTTTGATTCACTCATAGAACGAAAATTGTTGTGATCCTTTTTGTGTCCTCTTGGGGGAAAGAGGAAAAGCTCACAAACCTTCGTCCTAGACTAAGGGACGGAATAGGATTATGCTCTTATGGATTTTACTTTAATTGAGCAAGGAAAGTAAGAGAGACGCACAGATTGGTACTGCACAACTTTACTGACTATTACTGGCTGACTAAAAGTCAGACTGACCTGTGGTCAGACCTCATTGGTTAGACCATGTCTAACTCTGACTAACCTTAAGTCTAACCCTAAGTCTAACTGATTACAAGTTCAGGTTTTCTATTTGTATGTTTTTACAATCAGCTGTGTTTACACAGATATTTAGATTACGTGTCTTACAATTTTAAATTAAAGGTCTGTGAAACATCGTATTTAAGAAATTCTATTTAACTCCGAAATGATTCATTAGATAACAGAGAACAGAGTATTAAGTTTGGCTAGAAAATTTAGTATAGTTCTTTAGAGAATTTCAGAGATATTTTAGAATAAAGTTTTCTGTAATAACTCCAATTAAAATTGAAAGTTAAGATATTTACTTTTACCTTGCGCCTTAAGTCCGGAACGCAACTGAATCTACACATTCCAAATTGCCAGGAAACTCAGGTGTTGAGTGAAACTGGAAAATAGGAAATTGTTTGAAAGTAAAACTCAATATTGAAATCTCTGTTATTGAACAAAAGTCAACATGTCAAATCTAAGAAAAAGTATTTGTTTTGGTTTAGACTAAATTGTACAGTTTTTGTAATCTTTTATATTTGATTCACGGATTCCCAATTCAATCAAAATTACCCGAAAAACGTATCATAACAAAATATGTGAATCATAGTGAATATTTATACTAGCGAGCCGCCAGTGAGAATCAGCATTTTACACTAGGTTCCCCACATACAAAGTCTTTTAAAATAATTGCATTTCCTGTTTGTAAGTACCACATGTGCTTATATATCCCTAAAAATCCTCAGCAAGTTTTTCTAGCATAGTGAATTTACTGATTTTCATGTCTAAGCCAATGAAATTGCCTATATTTTCAATAGAAATTAATTGCATTCCAGCATGCTTTGCCGTTGGCTTGCCTAGTTCTTATACGGACCAGTACTTAATTTGATCTTTAATTTTATTTTTGTCGTCAGGAACTGGAAGACACGATAACGGCTTGGACTCGTGAAGGAGGCATTCACAGGTGACACCTAGCCACGCTAGCTTGTACAGTACTTAGTAATTTTAAGAACAGAAATACAGCTTTGCTGTTATAGCTCCAGTAAAAAGGTCAGTAACTGGACAAGGTAGACCACACGCAGCAGCACAACTGCGATGGGATTACTGTGGTTCATGATCCTCTTGAAATTCTAATGCAAGGCATAGTAGCACGGTAGGCGCCATATTGCTGTTTATTCCAACACCATTGCAGCAAAATGCTGAATTACAGCATGGTCTCCAACTAGAATTGATAATTATCACTAATATCACTAAATCAATCTGGTGACATGGTTATTTGACATGCGCAAGTGTCCCACATGGCTCTAGGTTGAAGTAGTACACTTGTATCAAGTGGGGGCCAGGGGTTCGGACTATTTGGATCATGTTCGAGATCATGTTGCTGTTTCACGCTTGCTTTGGCAGGGGCGTAGCCAAGGGGGGTTCAGGGGGGGGCCGCCCCCCCCCCCTTTCTCGGAAATTTTCCCATACATTTACTGTATTTGCTGGAGAAAATTTGAGCATTTTCATCCCATGTTTTCACTATCCGCCCCCCCCCCCCCCTTCAAAAATTCCTGGCTACGCCGCTGTTTGGGAAAGCCCATGGAAAGGGTGGGGTCGCTGGCGTAAATGATTTGGCGGCATTCTCGTACCCAGACCTCCCGGGCTTGTCACCGGGAAACTCTACTGACATCCATTTGAGGACCTTTGCTGATTGGCTGATTTTGAACGTTGAAGCATGCTCAGAAAGTTTTTTTTTATCAACGGCTTTGCATCAAAAATAAGATCTGTTTGTTTTCTACAACAACAAAAACTATTTTTCTCACGCTGAGAACAAAATATGATTTTTAAAGGGGCACTCGCACGCGTCCAAAAATAAGTCTAATTCTAATCACCAAAAATACATTTTAGTTTACCGGGAATAATCAAAATAACAGTCCAGGTTTGTTAAATGACCTTTTAGCTGTTAAATCAATACAAACCTATAGTGTTTTTATCTATTATCGAGAGGATGGAATTGGATTGCGATTTGAATTATTTGCTTGTCAGGCAAAGCGTGCGAGTGCCCTTTAACCGTGTTTAAATAAACCATATGTCAGGGTTCCCACGGGTTCTTAAAAACCTGGAAAGTCATTTTTTACAAAAACCTATCGAAGTCATTAAAAGTCATGGAAATGTTTTCCTGAAGAAAGATCTGCAAGATGTTGAGGGTGTATATTGTAAAATAAAAATAAAGGAACCTGAATAAAAACTATGAACATGCTATCTTTGAAACATGTTGTTCTTATAATGCGCGAAAACCCACATTTTTCATAATAAAACGTCCTTGAAAAGGTCGTTACAGTCAAAAGACATGGAGCGTGCCCCCCTAGAGTTTAAGATTCAATTTATTATTCCATTATTGATTTCATTATTCAATCCAAAAATGCAATTTTAAATTCAATATTGAAAATTTGTAATCCAAATAATTACTCTGGGTAAACAATTGCTTATTCAGAAATCAAAATTTGAGCATTTAACATTTTTAATATTGAATTGAAAAATGCATTTTTGGATTGAATAATGAAATCAATAATGGAATAATGAATTGAATATTCGACTCTAGGGGGGCACGCTTCATGTCATTTGACTGTAAAAGTCCTGGAATTTTGAAAGCCTGAAAACGTGGGAACCCTGTGTATGCATGTATAGTTTTTGAAGCATGGACGCGCAATGGTATCAATTGTATCTGTACTGTAATCACTTACGAACATCTGACCAATCAGAGCTCGCGTTTTACTAGTGTTGAATAGTTAACAATTGTTCCTCGAGCCCGAATTGGCTTGAGTCAATTCGGGCTTCGGCCTCATGAGCTATTGACTCAGAGGCCATGAGGGCGAGAGGAATAATTGTCAAATCACACTAGTGGGTCAATTTGTATAGCGAAAAACGTTTTCTGGTCTGGCCATTTGCCATTTTCTGGCTTTCAAGACTTTCAAATCCGACATTTTTCGCCACTAGTAGGCTATAACGTATAGCCTAGTAGTAGCTCAGCCAATCAGAACACAGCAATGGCAATAGACCACTAGTGTGATTTGACTAAAATGTAGTACCAGTGGCTTGTCATGTTCTAGTGTCGCAAGGAATACTCTATTGACGTCGCGTGAAAGGTGCTTCATGGTTGATTATCGATGTAATAGATTAATTTATACATTATTTATTTTCAAATGAGTTTTCTATGATTTTTCTGGCTTTTTATACTTTCTTGAAAACCGTGACTTTCTATTTAAAAAACACCAGGTATGTTTATCGTTTTGATAAAGCTGTTTATATCTTTACTATCCTTTTTTGGCTCGGATTTCCGACGTATACATTTCCAGTTTGATCAGCGCTGTTATTAAGGACCGTCTATATTCCTGTGGGAAGACGATCTTTGATAAATGAGAGATGATGAACCTACAGATAATGTCAAACGATAACTGCACTATCCTTTAATTGTGAACTATTTGGACGTCGACAAATAGAAAAGTCGGGCCGATAAAACGGTTCACCCCGTCTTCGTCCCCAGCGCGTTGTGGGTAATTTTAAAGATGGCGGATATGGTCTGTCAGACAGCGTGCTCGGTTCGAGCTGCTATCCAATGGCCAATTGAACAATATCCAGAGAGGGCCGGGAAGCAAAATAACGTCTTTCTGGTAATGACTACTCATGACTACTTGCAACTTAACATCCGAATAAGGTTCCTACGAGATCAAAACTAATACTGACTAAAGGAATCTATGGGCCAGTTTGCATGGTCCCGGTTAGCCCGGCTGAAATCTTTTGTTCAGACGCCTTCAGGGAAAAGAGAACAAAAGAACTCATTCCGGCTCATAAACAATCCCTAAATGGCCTTTGCCGGCTTGTAAATGACATTTGAAGTGATGTCAGGCGCGCGTTAGCTTTCGTATTCAAACGTTTTCATAGCGGAAAAGGTTATGGACTCGCTTCTTTGGTATTTGTTTTAATTTTCCACAAGAATCACAGGCTCTTTAAATTGCAATGGTGGTTGCGAAATCATGTGGTCAATGTTTTTAATCGATATGTTTAATTAATAGACTAGGTAGCGCATCTTTCGAATAGATTCAGTTGTTGTCTTCGTATTTTTGTTTTGTCTGTTTGAAATAATCCACATTGGATACTAAACGTTAGCATTCAGTTTTTGTGCAGTTGTGCCATTGTGCAGTTAGGAAATAAGAATAAAGTTTGATACTATGATGTTCGTTTGAAGTAAATGAACTGGGGCGTGTTGGGGAGTTTTCAGGATTCAGTTTAGCGGAGCTGTGGCGCACAGGGCGCGAGCGAAGCTCCATTCTAGTAATCATCAGCTCGTTTGAGATCATAAGTCTCGATAGCGATATTTATTATGTATTTTTTTTTAATTCATTGATTCATATTCCTAGTTATACAGTAAAAACCCGTGTATAAGAACCTATATTTTTCAAAGTTTGGCATCTGAAACTGTTTTTTTATTATTAATTTTTCATGTAGTCTGCTTACATTTGTTACATTGCATAGAGATATTACTCTTATAACTGCAGAAAAATAATTAGAAAGAAAGAAAAAATTGAGAAAAAAAAGCAACCGTTGAAACTGGGCCATAGAGTGCTTAAAGGCTATACCCCCCCCCCCCCCCCGTTAGTATTATTGTGGGTTTTTAGATGTTTATTAAGAGATTTCTACGCGTAATTCGTCTTCCAATATCGAACTAAAACAACGACAAGGGAGTTAATGAGGCAAACACTTTTTGCACCGCGAATAGTCTGCAGCTTTGCACTGAAGACTTCATTGACTGTTAGGGAAGTGGTCAAAACATCTGTACTAGAATGGGACCCGATGGGGTGGTGTATACCGCAGCCAACTTTCTTTTAGGAAAAAAATAGCCATTTTTAACTGCGAATATCTCGTAAAATAATAAATGAATACAAAAGATTAGCCCAGCACCGTCTTCTTCATAGCGAGAGCAACGCATCCATGCAATAAAATCCAACACCCCTTACTTGAGCATGGAGAAAATGGGCATTGAAAAAACGGGTGGGTAGGTACAGCCCGGGACCTACCACCTCCCGCGATAAAATCGGGTCCCGGTCGAGTACAGATGTTTTGACCGCTTCCCAATACACGCCCTTGCTCCCTTATTAATGTTTCCAGAAGTCCATTACTAGGAGTGACGATCTGTCACGTTAGGACCGTCCGTCGACACTTGAATTTGTGCTTTGTTTCATCAAACTGCTGTGTTCTTTGTGCTTTGTTAGCATCAAAATTCTCTTCAACGGCATCGTGAATAAGCGAATAATAGATTAATTGCTGCAGACTAGAGAGCAATTGTTAGCCCGAAAAATCAATATCTCTCTTAAGAAATGAAGAATTTTACTGGGAAATGTGATTCTATAAATATCACAAATACTACTGTGGTGGCGGCAAGCTTAATAGCAGATCCGAACACTCCTAGGAATGGGCTCTTGATGTTTCTAGTACAGCTATTTCAAACTAAAAACACTCTTTAGTGTATCCTCCCAGTCCGAGAAGGAGTACTGTATGGCCTTGATATAGTTGTTGGCATCATCGCAGATACGTTTGCATGGTTGAGTGGACATAGATTACGTAGGAATATCTGTAACATTTCCCTGATGCTCCCCAATTTTGTAGCTACTTACACAATATACAATACATGACACAATATACGATACGCCGTTCCGAGTTCGAACTCACATACCAAGGTTCCCACGGGTCCTTAAAAACTGGAAAGTCATGGATTTTGGAAATGTTCTTTTCCAGCCCTGGAAAGTCATGGAATTTTTACAAAAGCCCATCAAAGTAATGGAAATATTTTCCTGAAGAAATATTTACAAGATGTTGGGTATGTTTCTTGTAAAATTTTGAATTAAAGGATACACATGTTGCTCTTATAATGCGCGAAAACCCGCATTTTTCATTATAAAAGGTCATTAAATTTTTCGAGAAACATATACTAAGTTATATGTTTCTGATTTTTCGAAACGTCCTTGAAAAGGTCCTTAAAGTCCTGGTATTTTGAAAGCCGGGGAACGTGGGAACCCTGCATAAGCTACATACGTCACAAAGCAGCTTGCGGGCGGATAACCGGACCGCAACCTCGTCCCCAGGGTCTTCTCGGTCGTTTTCAAAATGGCGGTTAGCTCAGAGAAGACCCTGGGGGAGGCTGAGTCACGTGACTATTGTTTGAGGACATGAGAATGAGGTTTGTCCTTTGTTTCGAAACGGTCATGTGACTCAGCCTCCCCAGGGTCTTCTCTGAGCTAACCGCCATTTGAAAAACGACCGAGAAGACCCTGGGGACGAGGTTGCCCGGTCCGTTCTCTGATCGGGCGCCATCTTTGTCGATTGTTTCGCTCACATCGTAGTAGTTCAACAACATTCAAAGTTTGAATTGGTTTACCACCCCCATTCAACATGGCGGCGTGTCAACAAATGTTGCAAGAAGTTGATTAAAATGTTGTATTAATTTGGCCCTAGCCTAATACATAATTCTAGCGTGTAGCATGTTCTATCTACAATTAATTATACTAACAACGCTAATGTTTGGCTCATTTTGATTGGACGAGAGTGATCATGACATGGATATACTGTCATCTTTTGCGGGCGACGTTCTGTCAATGGTGCCCGTTTCGCTAACAATGTAGCGTTGTACAATAAAAACAATTTGGGATATTTGAACTTCACATTCAACGTTTATCCAGAATATTTACACGGTGATTTCGCTGGCATACATGGCCGTTAAAAAACATGATTGCGAATCCCAGAAGCATTCCACAGTTCTGCATAAAAAACGTCTTGAGGTTGGCTCTCAATGATTCTTGACCTTCACTCATTGACATGTGATTGGCTTCTGGTAACTGAAACGTACAGAGAATAATGCGATAATTATAATCAGAAACATTTAGTCCTCATAACGCCCCAATCAGAACATATAAGTGAGTAACTCATTTATATGTTTCTGGCCTCAATGCAGTCCTACAGACTAGGTTCTAGTAGTCCTATTGACAACTCTGGCTCTTTAAACCAGAAACGCATCCCCCTTTCCGAAAAATACACTGACGAGAACGACGCCCCGAGAAGTATCATCCATTCATACCCCCCTTCCTCAATTTGTCCCCCTCTCTCCATCCATTCTTCATCCCGCTTCCCAACCTCGAACCCTCCATTCTCCGAGTCCCCTCTCTACAAGAGAAGTCCCCCCTCAAGTTCGAACAACCTAAATGCCCGTTCACAAGGCGCGATCTTAGTTGAGATTTGAGGTGTGATTTTTGCGGCGATCGTCGACGTCATAGAGCAGATTTCGTATGACTGTGAAAAGTACCGCGACTAGTTGTACCGCGCCGCGACCGTGACCGTACCGCGACTACGCGGTTTCGTTCGGTATCTACAGCAGGCCAGGTTCCGTACCGCCACCGCGACAGTACCGCGCCGTGTCACGGTACTTTTCACAGTCATACGAAATCTGCTCTATCGCACGGTGTGAATGGCGGTGATTTGGCTCTGCGATATTTGTCCGTTTATTTGTGATCTGAAGAAATCACGCCCGCGTCGCAGTGGAATTTGAACATGTTCAAAAACGCCCGTGACGTCGCGACAACATCGCAAGTGAAATCGCCATAAGATCGCCGTGCGTTCACACTGCGCGATGCGACATCGCCGTGAGATGGCAGCAGAAATCGCAGCTGAAATCGCTCCATGTGAACGGGCTCTTAATAAATTACCATGTCGACAAATGCGATGTAGACGAACATTCCCCAGCCAGGGCGTAGATCCACTTGACCGCAGAAGTGGCGTAACCGAGCAGTATTCCAATTACCATGCCAATAAAACACACACACGCCGACAAGAAGTTAAATAACAGTGCTTGCTTGTAGGTCATCCCGCCGTTCAGCAAAACGGCAAAATCCCCTGAGAGGAAAAATAAACATTGAAATATAAAATGTTCAACATTTTTTTGTAAGGCCGTTTGTAAAAGTGCAAGAATGACTTTAGTTGGGACAGACTATCAACCCGCAAGCTGGGTCTGGGTATTTATTATACGACGAACAGAAATACTTTCTTTTCAAGATTCACTAGAAAAACGTACGTGATTTCACTAGCACATGATCGGGAAGCCATTCAAGTGCGCGCGCAAAAACCGGTTCGTAACCGGTTTTCTACAGTGTAATACGGCTTTCAACCGTGTAATACGGCTTTTGCCGTGTAATACGGCTCCATATCTGCACTCAATTTTGACCTTATATGGTTAAAGCGACGTCACAGTCGTATAATAAAAGGCGTTTGGGATGCAAAAGCATGTAATATACCAACTCGACAGCGTTTTTCATCAGGATTTCCAAACACCGAGAAGTGGGTTGAAAAACGTTTTTTAACCCACGGCGAGATGTTTGGACGAAAACACTGTCGATTTTTTATATAGCTTCTCAAACGAATCATCGAATAATTTCGAGAAAAGAAGGAATAAAATCTCCAGATTTTATGCAAATTAAGACGTATCCAAATCTCCTTCACGCGTATAATTGTTGTGATGAACTATATATGCGTTTGAAGGCAGTTTTCACTACCTTTCACTGAGTTGCACCTTACCTAACTCATGTGGAAGCTCCTCGCAGAATATAGCCAACGAGGTACTGAACCCTCGACAATGGAGCTGGTGAACGCAGCACCAATAGCCAAGCCGTCTAGGAAGTTATGCATGCTGTCCCCGATAATGATCATCCAAGCAACAGGGGCAATCATTCCCTTCTCTTTCTCCTTTTTTTCTGCCTTGAAAGTCTCACGATTCTCCACCAGTTGGACTAAAAAAGGAGAAATGATTTTTTCTGTGTTTACAGTAAATCTATACTATCAATTTCCAGACGTTTCTGATTGGCTATATTTTTCCCGCCTTTTCTGGCGCGCGCGCGCAGGAAACGGCAACCTTATTTACCTTTACTGCATGTAATCCCTGTCTCTTCGTCATTTGTTGCCGGCTTCTCTGAGTTGACCTTGTAAAGCTGTAGGGTTACTCCTTCGCTAGCATCGATGCTTTCAATATCGGGCTTCATCTTGATTTCCTTACGCGAAGAGCTCCGAGGCTGTTAGAAAGTAAAAGTACATTCTGGTTTAAGGCATTTTCACGGCGATTTTTCTCGCGCGAGTTACAATTCCAACACACTAGTGTAAACAAGATGTAACTTCCGGTGCAATTTCTCTCCTTTGTTATGTTCATCTGGGATTTGAAGACTTTCGAATAGAAAATGGAATGGGACTTCCCATTTTGGAATGTCTGTAAGTATTTTCTTCATTTAGCGAAAAACTCAGGAAAATCTACCAAAACGTGCAGAAGTCATTCGAGAAACAGGTATCTACTTCATCGCTGAATGCCATATAGTCGTCTTCTAATAGAACGAGGCATAATCAAACAAAAGGACCATTCATATTCAAATAAGGCGGCTATTGTGACATTCAGCGATAAAGCATATACCGAGAAACATCGTTCTTTTGGTCGCCATTTTGTTTTTCTCTCGGCCAAGGGGCCTGGTGAAGGGTTAAAAAAACACAGGCAGTCCGCGTAGATTCGTAGTAGAATACAAATGCACTTTATTGACATGCGCATAGTCCGGCGGATTAGAGCAAATTTTCGAGGAAATTGCGCATTTTAGGCTAAAGCCCAAATTTTTTGCCAGATGATAGTTTTTCAATGTATTTTAAATCGTAGATATGGAGGCACGCTAGAATTCTTTCGTAGCGAAAGCTAGAGAGGTTTTAGAGTGAACTATTGTTTAGCTCAATAGCAGCCATTTTGAATGCTTTGTTATTCAAATGAGGTTTAGAACTCTTAGCTTTGTGAACATTGAAGTTGTTCTCTAGACTACATAGCCACAGCAGCTCAACATTTGCTAATTCTGAACTATGGATTGAGCTGACTGACTTCGGCTGAGCGTCTCCTAGAGTTTTGGTGATTTATTAAATGTCACGACCAGTTTATTGTGAATGTTTATAATTATATTGTAAAACAATAGCCTGACTGATTGGTTTACGTCACGGCCAATTAGGTCTCTTTATATTAATTATGCATTGTCTTCAAGCAATTAGCGGTTCAAATTAGATCGTAATGAGCTTTGTCGTCACTTGTTGATCGACTCTCGTCCCGTCAACAGGCCGACTTTGACAGCACGCGCTTCAGAGTTTTCTCATCACATCTATTTTGCAAATTTATCACTTCTACGTCGAAAGACACATCGCATCGCACAAGCTACCATTGTTTTTATTCCTGTTAATTCTATCGTCAAAGAGATCGAGGTAAGTCCAGAAAAAAGAGAAATTCCAGATGCATTCACGCGCTGTTTTGTTTTCTTTTTCGCGTGCGCGCAGAATTGTATTGTCGGTGCTGTTGTATTTTGAACTTTCGCGAAACAAACATGTCGATTGTATTTGGTAGATCAGTTGTCTAACTTTAGTTATAGATGGTTATTTTTTGAGATTTCTGCATATAATTCTAAATAAATTCACGCGCAATTGTGATTGTTTTAATATTGCGCGCGCGCAAATTCGTAATGTCGGTGGCTCGGTGCCGTTCTATTTGTAACTTTCGCGAAACAAATATTTCGCAACTTTCATGAACTTGACAGCTAAATTCGTTATTTCGCGACTACGGTGGATTTTCAGAAAGTCTCATTGAGTTTGGGATTTTGTGTTATAATAATAATAATAGTTTATTAAGCACCTATTGCAGCTCACAGCTGGATTACAGGAGCATTGCGCATTCACACATAACTATATTCTAAGTATTTATACGATACAAAATTCTGAAAACAAACAATATTCACTGGGTTCTTATGTAATTTACGTGACCTGAGGCTATACTGCTGGCTATTTGAGTTGCTCACCAACCCTCTACACAAGGCAGCAGCGGGTTTCCCGGCTTCAAGCTTTGCATAAATTTTACGCACGCTGCTTCCCTTCTGGCTTCTAGTGTAGTAAGGCCAGTTTGCTCCAATGCTTCATGATAATGGACACCAGGTAACATGATGGACAATGCGCGCTTTTGGACGCATTCCAAGGCATGACTCAGAGACACCGACAGGCTTGCAAACGCCGAAGAGGCGTACTCTAGGACTGAGTGGATGACTGTTTTTTCCTGTTCCGACAGTCAATCATGGAAGCCAATCAGTAATGTTTTGATCTGTTTCGCCTAGTGCAGTCGCCTGGCTTTCTGTCGCGGCGAAAACCAAGTCGACTGCACGAAAATTCAGTTGACTGCAAAGACCTGATTGGCTCATGAGGTGGAACCGGAACAGGAAAACAAACCATGTTTTCAAAATTTAAAGCGGGAAACAGAGACTTTATCCGTTAAACAAAGCATTGAAACAGATCTGTGTTTATCTAACGCTTCTTTCAATCATTATATCTCAGTTATCTACGTCGACATGGAGTTGTGTCTTCATTCGTGAACTCCGTGATTGAACACACCCAGACGATCAAGGCAGAGATCCAGTCATACGTGCGTGGCGGAATTCAGCGCGCGCGCCAGTTCGCCACAGACAACCCAATCTTGGCCACCATGGCCGGTATCGTGATTGCAGCCTCCCTCGCTATCTTCTTCACGATCTCTACTGCCATCCTGGTTGCCGCGTCGCCATTTATAATCTTCACCCTCGCGTGCTATCTCCGCTGATAGCCATACTCACGTGCATGTTCTGGTGCACCGTGATCTTCGTAGGAACAATTGCCGCATCTTTATACTGCACATACCGCATGTATAGACTGGTCCGCTATCGGTTATATGGACATGTGAGGGGCGGAATATATGCGCTACTAGTGTATGTATTAGACATCACGCCAACTCTCCGCTGGGTCTTTTTCCTCCTGCAAAACATCTCCCGCGATGGACTATTGACTACACTGAAAGTGTATACTAGTGCAGCTATGAACGCCTTAGCGGACATCTCACTACGAGCTCTTCGCCGCGCCGGCCGCGCGCCTAACAAGGTGACCAAGGTAGTACAGTTCTTTGCGGAGTTGTGCTAACACCGGTCCGTATACTCGCCAAGGGAGCCATCCTCTTAGTCTGCATCCCATACCGCTTCTGGCGATACATTGCTCTCTGCTGCTTTGGGGTCCTTGATCAATTATCCGGCGTCATTTACGAGTTCTTCGGCATCCGAGTGATGGACACATTCAAATCCTTGTTCAGCCTGATTTACCGCGTATTCCTGCTCTGGTTGCATCTCGCGTTTGCCGCGTGTGGCCCGGCAGCTTGCGTGGCCCGCGCGTGTTTACGGCTACCACACAGCACTGTCCTACTCATACAGACCTTACTGTTACCCGACAACGTACAGTACGTCACTCATATTATCCACCTGGTTCCTATTTTGGACAAATCGCCACTATATCTGACTTTATTGTTTACATCATCTACGGCGTTATGCATAACATCAACAAAATAGCCTTGCGCCTGGACTACATATTTCAATCCTGTTTTAGCCTGATTGAGACCTGTCAAACCGGTATAACTCGTTTCAAGAACTCGTATTTGACTCTCCCGCGTGAGGTTCTCCTGGTGTTGATCTATGAGTATCTGTGGCGCGGACCACTTGATTCTGTGAGGGACTGGTGTCGGGAGAATATGGGACTTCCTGAGGCGTTGAAAGCTGCTACAGCGCAGGCTATTGACGAAGTCTCGGCTCAGCACCATTATCACCCCAGGATCAAGAGACGGGCCACTCGTCACAGGGAATAAGTTCTTAAGTTCGCTATTACAGTTCGATTTTGAACCATTATCAATTATCCTGAAATTTTAATTTTATCGTGAAAATATCTTTAATATTATATTTTATCTTTGGATTACTAAAGAACTCAAATGGAGATTCAAAAACCGTCATGATAAACATGAATATTACTGTGCGACTACGTCAACCGGGCCATCCCGTAAAAAGTTTGTCATTTAGAGATTCAACCCATTTTAAACAAATTTAATACCTGCAATACATCTGACGATGAGTAAATTAAGTGTTTTGAAGACTACAAAGGGTATGAAGCTCTGTCATTGTGCCAAATTTCATGCTTGTAACATTAATTTGCACAATTCGACCTAAATTCTGCACCAATCTGCTGTACTAGTTGAGGGCAATGGTACTTACTCGTTTCGAGGCGTTGCCGCCGATTTGATGGGAGTGACCATGGCCGATATCGTCATCCTCTACCTTGTCGCCCGAAAACCGGATGTAGAGTTTCATGCAGTACTCAACGACGAAGAAAATATAGATAGCAGCGGTTGTCACGGCAAATTTGTACAGATAGTTAAAATCGCCATCGAAACCGAAACCAAGCGCCTGGAAAGAAACAAACAGCACAAACATTAGATCGGGTGTGTCGAATATTTCCCAGTATTTAGTATTTTTATTAGCCCCCTCCCCCTAGACGAGTCTGCCAGGGGCGGATTCAGGGGGAGGGGGCTGAGGGGAGTCTGCAGCCCCCTTTCTCGGGAGATGTTTCCATACATTTACTGTATTTGCTGAAGGAAATTTGCAATTTATGGTCCCTATATTGTCACTATCCGGCCTACCCCCCCCCCCCCCCCCCCCCCCCCCCCCCCCCCCCCTTCTGGTATTTCTAGATCCACTCCTGACAGCCTCTTCGCCCCTAAACCCGCGATTACTGGATAATTTTCTATAAATACACTTCTTATTTTTCACTGAGATTGACACTCATTCACTGAAGATCGGTGCTCCATCTACCTGGTTATAAAAGACACGACGGCGATTCGGGGCAAAAACTTCCAAATGTAGTAAAACGATAAAACGGTTTCCAAAATCTAAGTTAAGAACCTAAGACTGGATAACGATCTAAGGAAGGATAGACTAGTCTATTTAAAGTACCGCACTGGCCCAAGGGACGTTAGTCGTACGTGGTAGCGAATTGGTGTACAAGTTGGACCCCACTAATAGAACACAAGCATCCTTTTGGTCCCGTGTACAGTGTACAGTCCTACATTGTTAAGAACAATCGCTCATAAAAACAATGTACCTACCCCAGGGATAAGGTGGAAGACACCGCTCCCCCCTAGCACACCCACCGCTAGAGACATCATCAACATGAGGATTTTCTTGTATATCTCATGCTCCATGAAGGGAATTACAAGAGCGCCGACCAGTGACGCGCAGCTGATCAGAAACACAGACAAGGTGCTGTAACCCCATGCTAGAAGGAAGAACAAGAGCTGTCGGAAGAGAGTGACAAACTGAGATGAGCCTCGCAGCTGGCAGTCCCCTCCCTCCCCGGGAGTACTATCATAGGAATACCCCTCCTACCCCCAGGGGTACTACCATAAGAATACCCTCTCCTACCCCTGGGGTACTACCATAGGAATACCCCTCTCCCACCCCTGGGGTACTACCATAGGAATACCCCTCTCCTACCCCCGGGAGTACTACCATAGGAATACCCCTCTTCCACCCCTGGGGTGCTACCATAGGAATACCCCTCTTCCACCCCTGGGGTGCTACCATAGGAATACCCCTCTCCTACCCCCGGGAGTACTACCATAGGAATACCCCTCTCCTACACCTGGGGTACTACCATAGGAATACCCCTCCCTCCCCGGGAGTACTACCATAGGAATACCCCTCCCTTTCCCCGGGAGTACTACCATAGGAATACCCCTCCCTCCCAGGGAGTACTACCATAGGAATACCCCTCCCTCCCCTGGGGTACTACCATAGGAATACCCCTCTCCCACCCCTGGGGTACTACCATAGGAATACCCCCTCTCCTACCCCCTGGAGTACTACCATAGGAATACCCCTCTCCTACCCTCCATACTAGTCCAATACTCTGACAAATTTATGCATGGTATTGTTCTCCCCATTGTATTGCCTCGTTCTATAATACACTCCATTGCACTCCATTGTTTTAGACAATGCCTTGCATAAATTTGTCAGTGTATTGGACAACCCTCAATTTGCCTCGATATTCCTTAAAAGTTACCCAAAAGTTGCGCCTTTCTTGAAAATTTCATCATATTTTGGAATCTTTGTCCACAATAGACACCAGTGACACCAAATTTGTCTTAGCGCTTCCATGTACCGAAAGGCGAAGACACATCCAAACTTTTTTCGGGGGCTTTCGAGGAAGCCAAAAACTCGGATCGGAAGATGTCCCAAAAACGTTGCTTTTTGTTGCCTAACGGGCTTTGTGGAGTTTGAATTTATACGGGAAATTGGTACTTTGGGCGTGAGAATGTTGGGTTGAACGCGTGCAGTGCGTGTGATTATAGCGGCGCTAATATATCAGCCATCTTTCTTAAGAGCCTGTGTCAGCCGCCATTTTGACAGCATAGCAACATACCACGTCCGAGAAAACATCCGTTTCCATCGGCTGTTTTAAAGAATATAGAGTAATTTTCTCGATTGAATTTGGCAAATCAAATCTGGAACTTTGTTTTTAGATGTTGATTTAGATATTTCTTTCCCTGCTAGCAGAGGCCTCTTTTCTCTGCATTTCGCTGGCTGGCCTCTGCTAGCAGGGAAGATATTTCTACACGTTATTCGTCTTTAATATCGAACGAAAACACTAATAACAAAGGAGTGGCTGACACGGGCTCTTTAAGAGGGGACCACGACAATGACTAATTCTCGCAGGGTTCCAAATCTACAATCTAAAAGTAGATTCATCTACTCCTGCGCTACGAACCAATAAGTGGGGGATGCCCTTGTTGAAAACATTTTCCTCAAACTCCTTCTTAGCCCCCTCTGCAGTTCCTCTCAAGGAACGAACAGCTGATTCCATGCTCTCGTATTAGCCAATCAGAATGAATTTTGTTGCATCTCCAAGCGTTCCAAACAGACTCTAGAAAACACCAGGAGATGGAACTTATCTTTAACTTGGGAACTCTTAGCCCACGTGGACTCAACATCAATTTCCACTATCTCTGACTGTTCGAACTCATCTAGAGAGAGCGCGCGCTATTTGTTTTAGCGCGCGCTTTCCGTTAGGATTTTAGCATGGCGAATACCGCCTTTTTACACACTGATGAAGGGCCATGCCCGAAACGTTTGTATCAAATTATACTGACACTTTTTCAAGTTATTGATTCGATTTTATACCATTTCTTTACAAGTGTCACGCATCACCCGGAGTTTTAACTCTATCTTATTATTTTTCTAGAAACTATTGCCATTGAGCATAAAAACGCCTTTCCATCTCAGCAAATCTTCCCTCATATCAAATATAAACTTGGTATGTCTTGTACGATGATAAACCTTGTTTTTGTTTTCCAAAACTGCGAAAGTTTAGGTATCATTCGCTGTGGGCCATTTTAGCGTGGTTACCTAGCCCAAATCAATGGCGGACAGATCGAGAACTCAAGTCTCTGTGATTCCTGCAAGTTTTCATTCAAAATTTCACAGTTTTCTTGCTACATTTGCCGAAATTCTTATCAAAAGAGGATCACCCATCACTTCCTAATAAGGTAAATGATTCCAAATATGGTTTTGACCGTGAGGTGTTGAAAAACGACAATTTTTGGTTGGAGATTGTTTCATATGGAGAAAAATGCGAAAGCACTGTATTGGGCTTCCTGTGTTATGGGCAAAGGAGCGAAATTTCTTAACTCTCCAGGAGCCCCAGGCGCATCCATCACACATATGGGCTCCTGCTCGAGAAACAGGAAACCCACGGAAGCCCTAACCCTATTTTCCATGCCGATAGAGTAGCCATTTGACTTACCCATTGCCATTGTCGGTCTCGTCGTAGAACCTCCACGAGTTCCATCCTTCTTTCCTTTGCCGCAAGCCTTCCTCGTGACTTGCTGTACCAGTGCTGGACAGACTTTACTAAAATCTTTCTTTTCGCACTTGGTTGTATTGACAGCCACGACATCCAACAGAGACCTAGCAGACAAGCACTGCAGGAAAAAAAAAGCTAGCTGAGTAATCCAACAGAGACCTTGTAGCAGACAAGCACTGCAGGAAAAATAAAGCTAGCTGAGTAATCCAACAGAGACCTAGCAGACAAGCACTGCAGGAAAAATAAAACTAGCTGAGTAATGAGCTTTATATTGAGTAGCCTCTTCGCAACTTCCCGGTCGGCGTCCTCGCAACAGTCCGGATCGAAGTCACGCAACGCTGCGGGGAGGGTTGCGTGACTCGATGGTTTCTTGTGGCCTCCTCACCAGAGCCGCTTTTTACTTCGATTGACCTTTATCTGCATTTACTCTTTGTAATATAATTTTATGTAATTTCAACCGCGAGGGAGAGTTGCATGACTTTTGGCGGCTGCGAAAGGAGTGAAAATTAAGAGAAAATTCACCCGCCACAATGTATCTTTTTCTCTAGTTTTGAAGCATGAGACCACTGCGTGACACTATGGGGCTAACGACTAAACAGTTTATACCACAAAGCGCGCGTTTCTCGCATTCTGATTGGCTGTCAGCCATGGGTACATTTGACAAATGTTCTTTGATTTTCCGTGGTATGTCCTCTTATATATACACCACGGAATGACGTAATAAAGTGGTCAAAACGAGACGCAGGCGAGCATCTTACATTGGTTACTATGACTTATGCCAATCATCGTATTACAATTGTCGTACAGTATAATAGTTCATGAGTTTTGGAAGCAGGACAGTTATTTGAGTATAGTTTAAGTGTATATAATGTTATAGTGTATTTTGTTTTGTAATTATATAGCATGTGTTGTTTGTGTATCTTCATATGCCGAGGACGCAAGGATGGTAGAACTAGAGTCACGTAAACAGAGGAAACTTTAGACTTGTGGACTTTGGGAAAGTCTAAGGAAACTTGAGAGAACTCTGCATGCAGGGAATAACAAAAGTGTGATCTAAATAGGGCGGCAACAAGATGTAAACACTGTTAGCCGATTTGGTTGGATTATTTTCTTAAACAGGGACGGCGGAACGGTTTTCAAAGTGTGGAGGGGGGGGGGGGGGGGGGGGCTCGTTGTTAAATTGTATGACAAGATGGTCTGGACGCCATCTGGACGCTAGCCAAACATTCTTGACCTTGATTAAACGAGTTTATACTTCAGGATACTTACTTTCTTTGGAACAAACTTCCTCATGGAACCCATTAAAACGTCTATTAAAACCTAACTCAATCAAAGTGAGGATTTTAGCCAAACATTCTTGACCTTGATTGAACAAGTTTATACTTACATCCTTTGGAACTTCCTTATGGAACTCATTACAAAAATCCATTCTCAAGATCCTGAACACCTAGACCTCTTTACCTTTGGCGTAATGTTGTCCCATTTCAGATCACGTGGCATTTATTGGAATATTCTTTCTTTGTTTGGGTTGCTTCCATATTCATATATCCTTCGGTGCGCAGCAGAACAATAGAAAGAATACTCATGGTCGATCATGGGAATGCCACATGATCTGAAATGGGACAACATTACGCACAAGCGAAAGAGGTCTATTCCTGTACACGCTTTTTGAAGTAGGTGTTCAGTCGCTTTTTCTCGAGCGTGAAGTGTATAGGGAGAAAAGACGGCAAACATTTCAGGCTAGGAATCCTAGCCTATACCCATGCGACAAGAGCTGTCTCCTGTGAGTCTTTTATCATGTCCTAGTCCTTCGCGTCTCTGTGTGTTTCGCGTAGCTGATTTGCTTACTGCCCGAGAGCAGAACAACTCTAGGTAGAACAACAACAAAAACAACGCGCACAGGGAGCGAATCGGGAATAATTAGGTCAACGTAAAAAGGAGATACAGTGAAAAAGCCTCTGCTATTACATAACAGGTGCCTAAAATCCGGGTTCTTATGTGGGTTTTGACTTTAGAAATCGCGAGAAACCTTATGGAATCTCAGACGAAATGAAGGGGTTAATGAAAAAAAAATCCAAGTAAGAAAACTGGGAGGTTAACGATAGATATCTGTCAATTCAGGAGAAGTTTGCCTGGAGATAGAGTAAAAATCTCTCTTCTAAACACGACGTATTACTGCGATTTTCATAATTCTGTGAACTCTACAACGACCAGCAAACCACGGTTTGGCTTCCGTCAATCAAACGAGTGAACAGCTCTGAGTGATTTCACGGAGGCTTTGATAGATCTTGTCAACTGATAAGGGCTTCAAAACACAAATTTTCACTGTAAAATGCAAACTAACTCTGAAAATTTGCGTTGACTTTACTTGAAAGGTTTGATTGACAGAAGCCAAAACGCAGTTTGGCGTTCGGAAATGTCAGGTGGGTGTTCGCAGTATTATGAAAATCGCAGTAAAGATAGCAAAGAGATCACGTTACGGATTTTGTCGCTTACTTCAAATGTTTGGCTCTGTATAAAACGTGACGACCATTTCAACCCAAAGTGACTTATACGACTTCTAGTAGCACAAAGACCACAAACCTTTTGATTTGGGCGCCTAGGACGTGCCCCACTCAAACATTGGCGAGGAGATAACACCGGAAACTACCAAGTCTACCAAGAACTACTAACAAACATAATCTCGTAGAAATTAAGACCATTCTCCAACGGTTGATATAAAGCGTTCAATTAGTACTCAAGGACCTTTTCGAAGTTTTTTGAAGTTTTTTTACAAATCGGCTAAACAGTTGCATTATATTTATAGTTTATATATCTAGCGAACGAACCGTGCACACAGCACCGTGTCTTGCAACATGGCTGTGTATATATACTATACAGTCGAATCATGTCAAAATCTAAGTTTCCCAAGTTTATCAATCCCCTTTACTACTCGCCATTAATTCTTACCGTCGTGTCCACATCGACGCCATTTGAGACCGCTTTTTCTTGATCACCATTCCCTATGGCCAAATCACGAAGGATGCTTCTAAAGCCATTGAATCTATGGAGCCATTTGACCCGTACTTGCTGAATATGCTATCGACAAATACTCCGGTTGGAACTTGTTCTGCTCTGACTTTCTGATTCGCAAGAAAAAAAAGCGCCATCATCTGAATAAGGGTGTAGAACAAGCGGGAAGTACCGCGCGAGGGAAATTTCATAGTGGATTTCGTCTGTGTAGCTGTAAGATGGTAGACGCTGTACGGGACGCTCAGCAGGCCATGTTCGTATCAACTTGTATCGAATGTCACGAAATATCAATCGTTACTGACATATGCGTTCGCTGCAGAGGGTCATCCACTATGTATAGTGTTCACGTCATTGGGGAAGTTGCATTTAATATTCGCTCTCCCCCCTGTTGAGGCCATGGGGTCGGATTCTAGGTGAGAGAAGGTGGCCTAAAATTATTGTGCAGATTATTTTTGCGATAGCCCATTATCCCGTATTATTGAGCCACCGCCGCTTGGGAACGAGAATTGTGGTCGTTTTAATAATAATCTTAATCCATTAAACACCAAATTTGGTACATTAGAATATCATAAATGGTAAGAAATGCAATTAATTACAAATGATAACATATTAATATATATAAATATCTAAACATTCAAGAAAAAAAATACGAGCAATCATAACTCTGAAAAGCTTGTAATACTTCATAACAATACTTCAAAGTTAGTTTAATTCGAGTGATCATTCATACTGAAAACATAAAGGAAAAGTTCCTCCAAACCAAAAGAACTAAAGGACCTGTTAATTTTACGTAATTCCTTAATAAATGTAAATCTTGTTGCTTCAATCTTACTATTGGAACAAGACATCAAAATGTGGAATTCATCGCCGATTACATTAGAATCACAAACAGAGCAAAATCTCTCTTCATAGGGTATGTTATTAATGGCGGTCTGATGGTCTGTGATGGTCACTTATACGAGAAGATGCGCTGTCCTAGAGGTGAATACACATTGAAGGATAGCAACACATTTATGTATAATATCGAGGCTGCCTAAGAATACGTGCTTGAGAAAATGAGCCTTGAAAATCAGGAGGGGTAGGACCCGTGCCAGACCCACCAACGTAACCTTGACCTGAATAAACAGGATACTCATATGAAGTACATTGTTTATTGACCTTCTCACTTGTTGCGTGATGCATTCTGAGGTTGTTTTGCTACGGTGGTCGACTGGTTAGAGTATTTTGGACGGTACGCATAAGGGGCCGACCATTTAACTTTTGAGGGGGGGGTGGGCTTTTTTGAAAAAAAAATATCCTGCACGGCCCGAAGGGCCGAAAAAAATTCCCTGCACAGCAAAATGATGACTAAAACCCTTCTTTTTTATTGGAAAAAAAATTCTCACCGCTTACAAGAGGTAGAAAAAAAAATCTTGCACCGACAAAAAAGCCCACCCCCCCCCCCCCCCTCAAAAGTTAAATGGTCGGCCCCTAAGAGATAGAGTAGTCTGATAGCAGAATCTAGGAGCGTATCAACAGGAGCCTCGTCAATATGGTAAGCGTTCGAAGGGAGGAGCAGATGGATCTATTTTGATATTTTATATTTTGAATCCCGAGGATTTATTGTTGTGGTTCAAAATTATGTCCCATCTCCAAGAGTGGGTTAACACTCTTGCTCCTCTCAAAACCCGGCGTAACAAATCGATAGAAATCGATCATCGAAAACTGATCGATAAATTGACCGATCATTATCGATTAATATCGGCAATTGATAAAAATCGATAGTCACAGCCATCCCCAACAGATCGATAAAAATCGATATCACTTGATATCGAAAGTATAGCCTAACACTGTCAAAGATAAAAGTTATTTAAATTCAGCGGCGTAGCCAGGAATTTCTGAGGGGGGGGGGGGGATAGTGAAAACATGGGACGAAAATGCGCAAATTTTCTCCAGCAAATACAGTAAATGTATGGGAAAAATTCCGAGAAAGAGGGGTCCCGGGCCCCCTGGACCCCCCCTGGCTACGCCCCTGCAATTTATTGTGTCTCGACCAAGAACGCAGCAGACGAGCAGCAAACTATACCATGCTATTAAGACAAAGATCCAAGAAGATTCTGGACTACTATATACCCCAATACTGTGGGGACCAGAAGCTGAAACTCTGACCGCTCACGTCTTTGTTGTTTCTCAGGAAACTCGATCTTTTAAATTCTTTGGACCTCGAGCCTCTGGTTTCCAAGGCTAGAAGTGGAATTTCTACTATTAGAGGCATCTTTTCAAAGAATATCGCCTGTCGATAAAAATCGATGAAAATCGATATAATTATTGAAAAATCGATAATCACAACAGAGCTAGCGATCAATTTTTATCGATTACCGATAAAATCAATCGATTAAAATCGATTAGTATCGACAAATATCGATTTTATTGGGTTATCGATTTATCGATTTGTTACGCCGGGCTCAAAAGAGGATGGCTGCAAAACCCACAATCTAAAAAGACTCTTCTACTCCTGATCCTGTGCACGGCTAGACCTAGTGAAGTAGAGCGAGGCTCCTGTTGATGGGCTCCCTGTGCATATGGCTAGACCTAGTGAAGTAGAGGGAGGCTCCTGTTGATGGGCTCCCTGTGCACATGGCTAGACCCAGTGAAGCATGAAGTAGGGGAAAGCTCCTGTTAATGAGCTCCTGCTGATAGACAACTAGATTTTGTCGCGCTTAGTTTACCCTCTGGGGACCAAGGGGCCCGTTTCTCAAAACTCCGGTAATTAACGGGCCCGTAAAACTTATCGGGAGAGTTTACGGGGAAGTTTATTCTTGCTTTTCACGTGACGTCATCAAAATGCTAACTTCTAAACTAAACTCTCTACGAATATACACTTTCATTCTTTATTACAACTCTACCGAGGGAGTCTGCACACAAAATTTCAACACTTTCTAACAAATGGTCTCGGAGATATCGCCGAGGTGATTTATGTCACGCAACACCAGTCACGTATTTTGATCGTGCCGTATTTTGCTCAATTTGTTCAGTGCTTACAATTTTTGCAAGCCAGCATGTCATAAGTAAGGGTTAGAGAATGGACGCGAGTGTTCTATGGGATATAGACCACTAATGAACAAAAATCTGCGAGCGCGTTAGCGCGAGCAGATTTTTGTTCATTAGTGGTCTATTTCCCATAGGACACGAGCGTCCATTCTCTAACTGTTTTAGAACATGATCAATGCCACGAAGAAAGTCTTTTGAAAGTTTTTGTGCTAGCTTGTCATTGAAATATCAACATCATTACAGAGCATTGTTCAGAGCCATACTTCATCCAAGGCTTTTTACAATAGTAGTGTCAATCAAAGCCTTGTGAATGAAACGATCTACCGACAAAGCGGTTTGTTTTGAGTGCATGAATTGTTCTAATTAATTTCCAAGTGTTTGTTTTGAGACGATAGCAGTTGAAACTGGCCATACTGGAGTTGCTGACAGGTTTCGTTCCCGAAGTCAGGTAAGAAATGAAAATATTCTATCGTAAGCTTTTGTAATGGATTCCTCGACTCCTATGGCCCAAGGAAAAGGGAGAAACAGGAAAGCGTACATAAAATCTCGGTCTCGTTATCACAATTCGTAAATCCGTAAAGTTTTGATCGAAGACCGGAAATTGAACTCAGAAGTCGCATTACAGCGGAACATTTGGTAAAACATACTTTTGAATTGACAATCTGTTTCTTCCCGGGGCTTTCTTATGAGAATTGCAAGAGCGCTGATGTTCGAGCCTGGCAAAATTCGAAGTTTGTTTTAGAAATTTGAGACTCAAATGTTTTTCAAATGCCTCGAGACAGCCAAGAGTTGAGTAAATCAGACAATAAACCGATGTGAAAGGTGGAAGTTTTTTCCTTAAAAATACAGTACGTTATACATGAAAAGGGAACATCTAAATGCAAAATGTTCGTGGAGAAACTTTTAGGTATTTGCTATGCTTAACTACAGAACAAAAAGCTATGTTCTTAGGGGGCTCTCGCACGCTTGCTGGCCACTTCTCTGACAAGAAAATAGCTCAAATCGCAATCCAACTCCATTCGTCTTGATAACTGGTCAAAACAACCTAAAATTGCATTTGTCCAACACTTGAAAGGCTTTTCTATAAATCTGGAGGATTATTTTGATTACTACGGGAAAATATGCATGTGTTTTTGCGGTTACTATTTTACTTAACTTAAGGTTCTTAATTTTTGCCTAATAAAACTTCGAATTCTTATAACGTGGTTATTATAAACAAATTGCAATGTTGAAAATGTACTAATTTTGATTTATTTATTTTGTTATAGAAAGATGTTGGAGAGAGACTTGAAATAAAGGGCTGTTTGCAAAAGATGACAATGAAGTCAATGTTTTCCTTTATTTTGCAGAGTTGGTTGTGTCAAGCGGCGAGGGAAGAACAGGGTGTGGTTTGTACATAGTCATTAGTATTCATGCCCATAGTCATTAGTATTCTCTATGTTGCACCTTGGTTTTCTTTGTTCTTCTTCAGGAGAACAATGAAAATGCAAGGTGCAACCAGAGAATATTAATGACTATGAGCATGAATACTAATGACTATGTACAAACCCCTAATTTTCCCTATTGTTCAATGCCCTCGCCGCTTGACGCTTTAGTTTCTATGGGATATAGGGGGCGCAAATGCCGGTTGCTGATTGGCTGAGTGGCATTGGTCATGTTCTAATGGTTGATACCCTACCGATCCAATAAGATTTTTATCGATAGAGTCCGTAGAAATAGCCTTTTAGACAGCTGGTAATTTGGCCGCCATGTTGGTGTCCTTCAGCATGAACACCAACATTACTGCTGAACAAAATGGCGGGCATTCATTCGCTTATATTTAGGCCGGAAAACACCTAATCGATCTCAAATTTTCACAAGAAACATATTTTCGTTCTCTTCACGGTTCTGTAGCGCATATAGTATTCAGATGGCAATTTAGGGAGATAATTTTAGTCACGTGACAAGTGAAAAGCACCAATCGGGTACGAGTGTATATATAGAGGATATTACACGGTGGCGCGAAGATATGAGTTTTATTTTCGAGTGGCAAGAACAATATTTTACGAATGAGCGCAGCGAATGAGTAAAATATTGTTTTTGACACGAGAAAATAAAACTCATATCTCCAAGCCACCGTGTAATTTTCTTTTTATTATATAGACAAACCAGAAAAAATATTCCAAATTGATTTCCAAGCACTTTTGTTTTGACCGATATCCTCACTAGTGAGGATATGGAAAATATGTCACTGAGGACCCGGATGTAGCTTCGTATGAGATCTACGAGTGGCGTATTTCCCAGTAAAACACTCGTGTCTATATAATAAATATGAGCTCATAGAAATCTCGAGCTCGTAATCTAGTTGTTAAATATATATGGAAGTAACCTCATACTATATATATATATATATGGAAAATCACACTCAGACACTACCTTCGAATAATGAAACTTTTTATTTGAAGAAAAATGTTTGTTTTTCTTCAAAACGCTAGCCCTAGCTCATTTAAAAGAAGGAGAAATGATTTATTTTTCAATCAAATGAAAATGTTTTACCACAATAATAAATAAGCCTATCAAATTTTACATTTAAAATGGTTTTGTATGTCAAGATTAGCTCTTTCATTGTATTTTGGAACAAAAAATCCTCTCTGACTAAATTTCCCGCGTTGGCCTTGAGTGACGCATGACGTCATGATTCGTGACCGGAAGTGGCTCGAAATCGAAACTAATTCGGACGTGCAATGCAATTTTCCATAGCTGGGAGCCATTCATTTCGGTGTGTAGTGCAGTTTTCGATAGCTGGGCGCCATTTTGAATTACGCCCGCAGAGCATTGTGGGACAGTCGCAAGATGATATGCCGTGAAGCATCGAGATTTTCGTTTCTGTCTGTCTGGCGGAAGTGTCATACGATACGCTAGCTGGGAGCCATTCATTTCCGGTGTGTAGTGCAGTTTTCGATAGCTGGCTGACAAATGTCAATGAATCTGAAATGTATTGAAACCCTGATTGCTCAAACTGAGTTTCAGTCATGGTCACCATGGCAACTGCTTGCTTAAATTTTTAAAATGCCTGCTCACAGCTCCACTTTCTATTAGAAACTTCTAAAACCGTACCTATCCCTAGGATAAACCTAGGACAGTTATCCCTGGGATAGAGGTATTTTCTAAAATGACAACATTGACGTCAGTAAGGGGAGGGCAATCAAATAACTATCAAAATACAAAAAGTCGTATTTTTTCGTGTAAACCTTGAGTGAATCGAATTTCCTATCGTTTGGTAAAGGCTCCCTGCGTGAAGGGAAGGCTGAACTTTGTGTATTTTTAAGTGTTTAGTTGATCTCTGGTTAATTAGTTCAAGAGGCTAAAGTGCTTATCTAAAGTGATAAGTCGAGACAATATTATCTATTCCGGTACCGCAACCGCCTACTGAACCGGTGCGTCCGCGTATGTGAGCTTCGTGTCACACATCAGAAAGAAACTGCGCCGCTTGGATCTTTTACAACGATAAGTAGCTATCATAGTAAACCTGGTGTCAATAAGTTACGAACTGTGAAAGACTGATTTATCTATCAATTCTTCGACATTGATTGCAGAATATTGTTAAAGTAAATAATAAAATAATAATGGCCATTTCGATGTCTTCTCTTTTCCTCCTCTTTTCCTTTGACTCTCCAGCCGTTACATACATCATTTACGGAATCATTTTCCGGCGTGGCCGAATTCTTTTCAGAGGGGGTCAGCAATAGAAATAAGCTCTTCTGTGCGTTTTTCCAAGGGGATGCAACCTAAAACCCTAAAAAAGGCTGTTCCATGGGTATTTCAGAGGGGGTTAGAGCAAGAGTTTCCAAGGGGGTATACTTCTATAGGTAAATCCATTACCCGACTCAGGAATTCCACACTAAATCTCACGCGAAAGATCATATATCAAGTGAGATTTTGTGTGGAATTCCTGAGAGTCGGGTAATGGATTTTCTTTGAATCCCATGCCGGAGGCTAACAAAATGGAATCGCCCACTCAAACTTACTTGCAGTCACAGTAACCATAACAACCGCTTGCTTACTTTTTAAATCTTAATGCCTGCTCACAGCACTTCACTTCCTATTAGGAACTTCTAGTTAGATTCTTATTGTCGACTTTCATAGGGCACGGGGATATGTTCTCTTATATCATTTTCTCTTGCTATGACTCAATAGACAGTGAGTTTTGAGCCAATCAGAATGCAGGATTCGTGAAAGTGTGTGAGTGTGATTTTACTAAATATATATAGTCAAGAGTGGATTAACACTTGATATAGTGTATGAGGTTCTTATAAAACAGGTATATGAGTTAAGCCTGATGCACACTTGCGACATAACGACATAAGAAAAATGTCACGCGAACAAAATTTAGTGGTTTCAAAGAAGTTGAAGTCGACAAAAAATAACAAAAGATTGCTTTGGTGAAGTAATCTAATGCAGATCCATGGAAAATGTTGATTGTTTCAATTATTTTCCCGTGCTTTTTTCGTTGCAACATAAGGTCCTTATGTCGTTATGTCGCTAGTGTGCACCGGGCTTAACTAATTTCAGACTGTTTTAATCCATTTGTTCTTATGCGGGTGTTTACTCCATAAACTGAGACTTTTTCAGTGGACAAAATGTCGGAGAAGTCACAACAACAATCAATCGGACATCAACAACAACGGTTGACCACTGCACTGCCAAACAAAAGGCCTGTTTTCTCGCGCGCGGGATACGGCTACGGGCCGCGAGATCCCGTATCGACCCATAATGCTATGCGGCGAGGTGGTTGATACAAAATGGCGGCCGACATGTGAACAAGTTATTCGAGTCGTCAGAAAAACAGAATTCCAGTCAATTCACGACATCGAAATGTTTGAGAACAAACTGGGTTGCTGCCCAAGATCAACAGTATTCGTTCTGGACCGTAGTTGTAAGTTTCTATCTCCGTCAAAGCAACATATTGATCTTGATGGCAGCGCTAAGGGTCGTGGACAGAAGTCAGCTAACAACGACAAGGTCGGCCCAGCGTACAAGAGCGCTTGGACTTGCAGCGTGGAAGCAACTATAGAATACAGCAGGATCATCTATGATATATTCCCACACGAGTATTTGGTTCAAGTGATTGCTTCGGACGAAAAGGTTCACAAGTTGAATAGCAAGTCACATGAGCAACAGTGTATACCGCATTTACTGAGAATGTTTGCTGGTCTTGGACCTCCTAAAGCAGATAACGAAGATGAGTGCTCGCTAATTCCGGGATTGATAATGGCAGTGCAGTGTGCAGGAGAAGTGGTTCCTGTTCAGAAGCTCCATTATAAGCCGTGTGCTGAAGAGGACAACCTGGCCAGGATAATTTGTGTAACCACATTGAAAAACGAAGCTCATCTCAACACACTGGTAGCCTGTGTGACTGATGCTTTACAGAACCAGACTGGAAGTATTCCTATTAGAAATCTTGATCTCACAGTGCTGCATGTCATTCACACAACCGATGGGGCCAAGTTTTCAGATAAAACCCCAAAGAACACTCCTAACCTGTCAGTGTCTGTTTATTCTTTAAAGTCTTCCCAGTTGGTATCGAAACTCAGTCTAATGGTGCAGAAACATTTCACTCTAAAATCCACTACGGTAACCGGAATACCCATGAAGGAAGAGCAGCACTCAGGTAGCTCTGCTAATTATGACGTAGAGATACTCCATCATGCTGAGGTTCACCACGATCAGAGCATCTTTGATCAGCTATGCGGAGAAGAAACTGGAAGCCCCCCACCTGTCCCAGTGACCACTTCTTCCTCAGCAGGCACCAAGAAAGATGTGACTAAAGATACAGTAATGCTGAAATGGTGCACACCTAAGAATAGCACCACTAATGATCTCCAGCCATGCATGGGAGCTTACAGAATAACTCCTGTTGAGGTTAACAGTAGACCAGCTGCTTGTCTGATTTCATTTCTTCTGCAAGGACGTCAGGTGATGTTGGAGCAACCACGTAAAACTGGCAATAAAGTGATATCACACATTCTCATGAGTCATGGAGGTGATATCTTCATCCATTGTGTGTCAACATCAAGAACACCAAATGAAGATCCCCCATCCATTAGTGAGGGTGTTGGAGGGCGTGTCACAGATTATAGGATCAATGATTTTGGAGAGTTCATGAAGTCTAATAGACTCGCACCCATGCCCAAGAAAAAAGGCAAACCTTTGCCACTACAGAGAAGTGTTAATCGACTGGAAAGGTGCACTCGCCACTGTCCTATGGTGATCAGTGATACCCTCATAGGAAACATGATGCAGCATTTAGAGCCCCTGTCCACTCTTATAATGAAGGAGAACTTGACAGATGGGGAAGTCCTTGAGTGTAAAAGTGTGATATACAGACTGCAGTCCATGGAGAGCAGGAATGATGTGTTGCCGACATCTATTATGGGGGTCAGAGGCAAGGGTCCAAAAAGAGATGAGCAGTATCGTCAGATGTGGGCAGAGCTTGATGTTTTTCTGGAGGCTGCAAGTAAAACATCTCAGAATCATGAGAAAGTGTACCAGTGTCTTCATGCCCCAGAGAGTCCCTCTCATAGCTCCGACAGCAGTCCGCGTGTTGCCACACCCACAAGTGAGCTCGAGAGAATGACTGCTCAGGCAAGAATGTCCAGTAATGAGCTTGCATGGAAAGAAATTGACAGATATCATGGCATGAGTGAGCGTGAGAAAACTGACTTCATGCGTGATGGTACCAATAATGAATACTTGAAGCGCAACACTAATTCTCCAAGTCTTGACTATTCTGGCAAAAAGCCTCGGCTTGAGCCAGACGCCTCCACAGCCATTAAAACAGGATCAGGTCCTGCACCATCATTGCTCTCTCTTTGGACAAACAAAGTGAACTGATGGCATCCAAACGACATGAGGAGTTTGCTGGGCGTGCTGAATCTGGTAAAGAAAGGGCAGAACTCTACCCACACATGAATTCTGATAACAATGGTAGTGGTAGAGCCACACCAGTTAAAGCCTTGATGTAATCTGTTTAAAAATAGGTGAATGCTAGTCGGAAGGGTTCTGATTTTCCAAATAATGTAATTTATTGTGCCTGGAATGATATTAGGGTGTGAGTGGAACAAAATATTTGTGTTTCAACAACACTTTTTGGGATAGCACTCCTAGCTTTTGTCCTTGCTTGTTACCGTTACTCTAAGGTATTACGTCATAGTCTTGTAGTAAATAAAACTGAAAAAATACTCATCATTGTGAGGTTTCAGATTCCATGTTAATGTTAAATGAATGGATAAAATAAATATAATACTACTTGGCTTGATTATGAGTGGAAACTAACAGTTACTAAGTTATAGACAGGGCATCTGGGGAAGTGCGGTAAAAAACGGCAAAAAAGTGCGGAAAAGTGCGGGATTTTTTAGAAAAAAGTGCGGAAAAAGTGCGGTAAAACGGTGAAAAGTGCGGTAAAGTGCGGTAAATTATTTTCTTTAATTTGAAGGTTTGCGCTTTTGGGGGATCATGACAAGTCGTTTCTGTTGATTTCTATTTGTTTTGTCATTTTAAAACGTAATTTCGTTGATGTAACAGCTAACTTAAGTTTAAGCTAACTTAAACTTCGCATGATCAATATTTAGGTCAAGAACAATGGAAAAATGCAAAAAGAAGGGCTCACCATGCTTGCTTGCGCGGCATCAGGTCATTTAAAACTCGAACCCTAAAATCACCAAGAGCGCCTATTTCTCCATACAATCAACTCCCGCATGTGTTGTTCATAACAATAGAGCAGATTTCGTATGACTGTGAAAAGTACCGCCACAAAGCTGTTCCGCGCCGCGACCGTGACCGTACCGCGACTGGGCAGCAGGCCAGGTTCCGTACCGCCACCGCGATAGTACCGCGCCGCCCGCGGCACTTTTCACAGTCAAACGAAATCTGCTCTATCTTGCAATAAAGTTCTTCAAAATGTAAACTTCGTGCTTTGTCATCACCATCTAATCTAGGGTAAATAGCTCCGGCAGTTTCATAGGATATTTACGGCGTTTAGTACAAATAAACGAACTTCTAACATCCAACATTTTTCGTTCTCCTACTATTTTGTTTCGCCTAAATACTTGACCTATTTATAAAAATTGGGGTCACCGAAAAAACGTGCGCCATTTGTATTTTACCCACTTCTTACAAGATCAGCTATCTAAACTTCCATCCAATTACAGATCTCCTAATTGATGGTTTCTCGTACTTATTCTCAAACGGTCTGCTGTGGAACGTATTTTTTTGCATTCGGTAGCGATCGCATCGGAAGAAAATGGTGGAGTTTTCAAGGTTTTTGCACTTAATACTTCAGCATCAACATAATAAACTAAGGTATTGATCTGCAAATCTTTGAAATTACCGTGTTTAGAAGGATTTTTCCTCACAATTTTTAGTAATTTCTTAAAAAGTGCGGAAAAGTGCGAAGAAAGTGTGAACGTGCGGAAAAGTGCGATTTTTGGGCAAAAGTGCGGAATCGCACTGCCGCACTTCCCCAGATGCCCTGTATAGAATTGGTCCAAATAGTAAATAAAGTATCTTGATTCATACACACTTTCAAATATTTTTGTTCAATTTGTAGGGATTTACAATGGCAATAAAAGGTAAATTATCCACAAACTTTAAGAGTGACTTCCTGTAAATGCCGACTTTGCCAATCAAAGTGGGAAACTAAACATTTGTCATTTTGGACTCAGAGGAGCTTATATGCAGATCATTTATGGTCCTCCAAAAATGTATCACTCCAGCAAAAATGTAAATGGTTATCAAAACTAAAATTACATTTAAGAAAACCATATGGAATTACCAGTCATTTGAGACTTTCTTGAATAAGACAATGAATAGTTAAATATTTTCTAGATTTTTGAATATTTATGAAAAATCTCATATTTTTGATACTCAAAAAAAACATTTCATTTTAATGTTGAATATTTCCCATGTTACCTTGATTTTGAAAAACTGTAGGTGTGGTAGGTGAGGACAGTCCTGCTTCACACACAAAAAAAAAAACATTTTTTGGGAATACCCAATACACATACCGTAAGGCTCTAACCGCTAAAATTCTACTTTGTTTTATGGAAACCAGTGAACTGCGACAAAAACAAATTGATGTATTGTGTTGCTGAACATAACCTTCCACCCCAAAACACAAGAATATGCTTTCAAAGCATAAGAATATTATTTTATTTTTATATCTGAGATGGTATTTCAATGTTATTTAGGGTATGTCTTATCTGAAAGTTTGAGTCAACTCTCATGCGATACCGTCTTTTCCTGCATGGCATTTGTGTCATTGAATAAATGTTCTCATATCAAATAAAAAAGCAGTTCTTTCTGCTGTGAAGGAGAGTTAGTGCAGTGCTGGAAATATCTATTTTTTATTTTATTTAACATTCTGTGCAAACCTCTGTTTTGGTCAGACATTTAAAACTTGGCCTTTGAGACCAAAAATGAAAAAAAAATCAACTCTCCAATCAATCAGACATGATGTCCCCATTGCAATTTCAGTTGGGCATTCTGCTTGCTCTTGAAAAAAGATATCCATCCCCCATGGAGGGGTGGGGGGTCAATTTACCTGATTTCTTCCATACAAATACTGTATTTTCCTTTGGAAATTCCAGAGGGGACACTTTTCAACACCATTCCGTGGGGGATGGATATTTCTGGAACCACACATTCCAATTTCCGAAAGGGTTGGCCATAATTCATAGTTCCGACCTGTCATTCAAAGCCATAGTTACTGTTGTTATGTCCCACAAACAAACCAGGGTTTTCCTTTAAAAAAAGGCCAAAAATATTCCGATCCCGCTAAGGTTTACCAGATAGCTCTATCTTCGGATCATCTCAGTTTACACTGTCATAAAAGGCAAAAAAGTGCTGCAAATCGACTGATTTCGGAAGTCCTGAAATACTGTTTGTGGGACACGATCAGTTCCCGCGGGAGAAGCTTTCCATCGCTGATTGGTATCTCCAGATAGCGTGAAATGGCTAAATTGTTTGATCGGAACTATGAATTTGCAGACTAAACAGACTTGCAACAGGAAGCCAGTTTAAGCACTTGGCAATCCCAAGTTAGTCCAAAACATCCCATTAGTATGAAACATTGCTACAAATTTATTTCCTAAATCAGGCATTTTCATCAAACACCACCCTTGATGTCAAATTTAGGAGAGTTCCCAAGAAATTTGGTGTGCGTTCCTTGTGCAATCAAAGAACCATCAGCAAGTTTCAGTTCTGCAGTAGAGAATGCCAGTGATTTTCCAGCCTTGGTACAAACTGCATCTATTAAAACTTCCTCTCCATTCCTAGCTGCCTTCAAATAACTGAAAAATAAGAATAAGTCAAATTTAAAATCAATTACCATCTTTTCATATTTGGGCTTGGAAAGTTTCATGTACTAAGTACTAAGACCATCAAATAGACCTTTATCACGTTAAATATATGGCTTGATATAGCTTAAATTGAAAACTGGACTTCCTTTTCTGACAACTTTAAGATATTATTAAGCAACAGATAGATAGATAGCCAAATGGCTGAATGTGTGTTTCCCAAAAATATCCATACCCCCAATACGGAAGGGATTGGAAATTCCAGAGGGGTGGGGGGGTTCAATTTACCTGATCTTTCTCGGAAATTCCAGAGGGGAGGGGGGGTCATTTCTCAACACCCTTCCGTGGGGGGAGGTATGGATATTTTTTTGAAACACACTAACGGATATTTACACAAACAACAAATAAAAGCTAGATTAACAAAATATATATATTTTTTATGATAATATCAATGCGGGCATAAAATCTATAAAAGTTAATGGCGGGAAGAATTGGTGATGATAAAACTCTGCTAAAATCGTTACATTGAGGAATGTTAAACCTCTTATTATCCAACTGCAACAAGAGGAGAACAAATACAGGAGTGAGACTGGGACGAGTACAAATATCCCGCGATATTGTACACTTTCAAACTATTTCCATGAAGTTTGTCCATACTCAATTCAAAACAGCGGAAAATAATTGTCGGATAATAAACAACTTATTAGACTTTTTAATGTACAATATCTCTGAACATTTTTTCTCGTCTTTGTATTTTGTCTTGCCCGAAGACGGGCGAAACAAAACACTCCAGACTCGAAAAAATATCCAGCGACATTGTGCTGGGCTTCCTGTGGTGTCAGTTTCTATCTCCTTCCAATCACAGGGAGCCCACCCAGAATGTCTTGGACTAGGTTGCAAAAATTCAATTTAATTTTTAACAGTACCTTATGCTCATATCTGTACTGACTCCTGGGGCACCACCAGTGACATCCATTATAGCTAATGTTGTGACCATATCGACAAGCGTAGCAGTGAGTCCACCATGTAATGATCCTACTCGGTTGTTGTGCTCTTCTGATACAACCATCTTACATGTACAGCGGCCATTTCCATATGCTGTTAATTCAACCTGAATCAGTACAAACCAAGGTCAAATTAGTTGGGGAGTGTTGCATGACTCTGATCCAGGTGGCTGCGGGGAGACTAGGGTCAAATCTCTCTGCATAATTATGGCAGAAAATTGATGATTTTACAACTTTGACTCAAATCTGCTTAACATGAACAAGACATGTACTTTTTATAGGAAATTAATGCTTTACTTGATGCAAGTTTAACAAATTGTGTTAATTTAGGTCATGTGAATTTCAATCAGTATTGTTTCTATGACCTCCACCGTAATTCATCTAATGCTGCTATGTGGCTCAATAAACATATTATTATTATTATTATTATTATTATTATTATTATGACTGTCTGATAAAAAAATGTGCCTTTCATTTATTTTCCAGTACTTGCTAAAATCAAAACATGATGATTCTACAATCTTAGACAGATTAGTTGGCTAAAATTGATATCCCGCCCTCTCCCCCCACCCCTCTCAATGTTGGATGGGCTAGGCAAAAGATTTTGGGCGTTTTTTACCAACATTGAACGGGGGAGAAACGATGACGAATAAAGAGGTAACTTGTTGCATGCTTGCTAAAAGGTCAAGTCAACAAATTATTCAAGATAATCTGTCGAGGATTGTCTTTACAGTGACCTACAGAAGTTACCCAGATTAAACACGAAAGGAGTGCTTTTGCGTAAGTTAACGTTTGAAAAACTATAGTTTTTTCACATTGGAAAATGCTGGATAGTTTCTTGTGCAAGGACTTAGGGTATAAAACAAAGTTTGATTTCGTTGTAGTTTAGAACAAATAACTTGGAGTGACTTTCGGTAGCGGTTATTCAGTGACGCGATGGTTTACACCTGACTAAGTTTGGAAACAAGTTGAGAAAAAAAATTTTTCGTTTTCAGTTACTAACAACGGCAACATTTGCTTGTACAGTGCTTAAAATTGCAAAATGTAGTATACTTTCCTATGTAACAAAATGTAAAACAGAGAGAATAAAGCTTTAGTCAGTTTCAAAGTCACGCAATGACCAGTCACAGTCTCACGATTCACCACACCGAAGCACCATTGTGTGAGCTCTTTTTTCCAAAACAAACCTGTCTTTGCTAGAATTTGAAATTCCCAGCTGAAAACTGCCAATAAAAAGTTTCACTTGCATATATTTTTAGAGCAGGCTTTTTACGCTAGCGATTCTGAGAGACATTTTGAATGGTGAATCGCCCCTACTAAAAATTATTACATTCTTCTTTTGTCTGGCGTGAAATCATTTCTCGTTTGAAAATACTGTAACTGACGTTTCTAACTTGATCTAATCACGCTTAATAAAACTACACGGCGGGTTTATGCTTTTCGCTGAAAAAGATTTTGCTTCAGAGAGAAAGTTTTCTGTCAGAGAGCTCATGAAATGGTGCTCGTGTGGTGAATCGTTCAGACTTTGAGTCTATAAATAACTCTCATGTCGCAACAATTGCGTTACTAGTGTTTTCTTGGATACTTTGAGATCTCTACTGCTGAAGAACGAGTTTCGCAAAGCATGTGGAGCATGACGGCAGTACTACTTGCTGATCCATCTTTCTGAAACAGTACGCACAGCCAACCACAGCCCTCACACCGCGCACTCTATCAAGCTCTAACATGCACACAATGTATCAAGTCTCTTCTGGTTTCCATAGAGACGCACAATAATCCAAAATTTCAGACTACTTTACACCCCTACCACCCAGCCAGGCACAAAAAATACTAACTTTGCTCAGAATAAGTGTGCTGAACTAAAATCAGAAGTATAACACCAAAGCCCTATAGCAACTAACGTCGCTCATCAACAAACTCGTAAAACAATAATGTTTAAAAAGAACTACTACTAATGATTACTACCTCATTTACTACATAAAAAACGGCAACGTTTTTACGATACATTGATGTTTCAAAAGTACACACTGTCGCGCCGTTGTTAGTTTCTAGCAATAACAACCATTTTTGCAAGTGATTCCACTCGCATGGTAATCAAACCTGAAAAGCTCACAGACAATCTTAGACAGATTAGTTGGCTAAAATTGATATCCCGCCCTCTCCCCCCACCCTCTCAATGTTGGATGGGCTAGGCAAAAGATTTTGGGCGTTTTTTTTACCAACATTGAAGGGGGGAGGGGGGAGAAACGATGACGAATAAAGAGGTAACTTGTTGCATGCTTGCTAAAAGGTCAAGTCAACAAATTATTCAAGATAATCTGTCGAGGATTGTAGGCAGGGCCAGCGAACACTTTACAGACTACTGAGAGAATAACCCTAGACTGTTTAACTGACATTTTTTCAATGAATCATTTCAGGCATAAGTGCACACGCACTTTCCAATTTGGAAATGCCCACACCTTTTCACTCGCTTGTTCGTCAAATGTCACTCATATACTTAAGCTTATCTTACCAACATGCAGTGTGCATGCTTACATTTTACATAGATGGCAAAATTATTGTTTAAGTTGTTGTCATCCCCTCGGTCCACACCTGATTCTAGAAGGATGCCAAACCTAAGACTTGGGAAACCTTGGGATCTCAGAGGAAATACCCAAAAATTCCAAGAAAGAAAGCCCGGAGAAATAGAGTTTTGGGAGTTTTAAGTTAACTTACATAAAAAGCTATGCCTTTGGCAATTCGATTTTTGCAGGGAGAGCGAAAAATCTTGAGACTCTCCAAGCAAAAGAGTAAGGTTCAGATACCTCACCTTATTTGCAACTCTATCAAAGCTTTTTGCGTCTCTTGTTAATGCTTGCCATATCTGTCTTCCAATTTTCAATTTTGAACCCATAGTTTTGTCAATATTTTGACTATGATGTATTTTGTCAATATTACCCAAGATACCTTTCGGGTTTACTATATATCCCAGGGCACTGTGCGGCCTCACGCTCTCCCCAGGCCCTCTCGCCGTTTATAGTTCGTGTCGTGGCGAAAAGCAACCTTTCCATTCTTTGCTTTGTGGCGATCTGAACTACATAAGAAAAATACGCTCTTGGAAAGCATATACAAACAGGTAAACCTTAAATGTTTATCTGAACACACATTGAAAATGCGTATTTTATTTTTACAAACTTTATACGCGAGTTAAATGCCTGGGTGCCTAGTTTTGTTGTTGTTAAATTCTGATTCGATCCTATAAGCTTAAAAGTTTCCCTCACATGGAATTGGTAACGCAGCTTTACAACGATACTTTATCTTGAAACTACAATGAGTAAATTCCTTTTCGATGGCATTCGGATAGCTGCATACATGTTGCTGTGTGTATGCTTTCGAGTGTTGTGTCACATGTGATTCAGACTAAACATTGTGCCTTGAACTGCAATGATACTGGAAACACTGTACTACATAACACTGTAATGGCTAATGGACGATTCCATTCTAGTGCATTACAGGGACGTCAACTATCCTGGTTTTGCCGGGAGTCTCAAGGTTTTTCATGTTGTCTCCCAGGAAAAATCAAAATGATTGCCATGCATTTATTTCTCCTGGGAGAATTGCAGCAAAGGCAGTCTCCCGATTTTGAAGTCCTGCGGTTGATGTCCCTGCACTTTTAGCTGGAATAGTCCATTAGGAACTCTAGCTCGGGATTACCTAGAGAAAAGCTGCTGTCTCACTAGTGCTTTCAAATACTGTTTATTAACTTGTGCTTAAAAATACTGCTTATTAACAGTATTTTTAAGCACTAATGAGAGTTGCTGATTAAACATTTCTCTATAATGGGCTCAATAAAAACTATTGATAATACACATTTTTCACTGATAATTAGCTGGTACCAATTCAAGACTCTTTTCAAACTACTAATTGAGGACAACTGACATAGATCTAGGCACAACATTTCCCAAGAACAAGGTGCAAAAATGCCTGGTTCCACCTTTGAATCTCATATATAAGCACACCTGCTGAAACACAGAAGGTTGAAAATTTAGTTGTAATTCCACTTTAAACTTTGGCCTTCCAGCAGCAGTCCAGACTTCAGATTTGAACTACAGTTTGATTTCCCAAGTGCCCCTTCACCATGACCCATCGTCTAAATCGTGTACCACATATTTGTGTCTATGGTTTTTAAGAAAATATGACATAAAACATTTTCATTTGGATGTTTCAGCCATGATTACTGATATGCAACTAGCTGCCTTTGCCAATATCCTGGGTGTGAGCTTGTTCCTTTTAGTTGTGCTGTATCACTATGTTGCCGTCAATAACCCAAAGAGAAAGGATGAATAACAAGGAGGGTCATATTATTCCCAATCCACATATTTTGTAAGTATATTCATTATTAGTATATACTACACAGGAACCTCCATAGATCACACGTTTTGATTGGTTCTCAGGGGTTGGTCAGAACATTGTCTGCTTGTGTTGAAATTTTATTACCAGAATCAGAACTAACCTCGCCTAAAATCTTTTAAAAGTTGACAAGTTCTGCAATGAGTAGGGAGAAAAGCCAGCTGAAAATTCAGGTTGATTTTCCCAAACCATGTCAGTCCCTAGCATCAGTACAGACTTATTGGGCTGTTCCAAAAAAAATTGTACCCCCCTATCGTGGAACGTGGAAATTTCATAGGGGTCACTATGTTTGACCCTGGAATTCCCACAGGGTCTGTTGATTTTCACCCTGGAATTTCCACAGGGCCATTCATTTTACCCTGGAAATTCCACAGGGTATTCATTTTACCCTGGAAATTCCACAGGGTATTCATTTTACCCTGGAAATTCCACAGGGTATTCATTTGCAACTGTGGAATTTCCACAGGCCCACAAGAGGATGAGGAATTTCCACAGGGGTTACTTGAATTTTCCACAGGGGTTGTACAGGAGTCTGGAATTTCCACAGGAGTAGAGCAATTTTGGAAAATTTGGAGTTCCTCGATAGGGGGGGTACACATTTTTATGGAACAGCCCATTTTTCTCTATACATCCCATGTCTTGTAGAAGTGTAAGCAATAACAAAAGAGCAGCTGAGATTCTTCTTCTCTCCTACTTGTAAGATCTACATGCAGGGCATCTGACAGGATGTGGTGGCGGGGATCATCTTCCAGCAACAAAATTGCTCATATAAATTTCTGCACAATTTGCTATTTTCTCTGCACAATCTACAACATATTAGGCATAATTTGTCCCCAATTTCAGCACATCTGATTTTTCTGCACCCTATTAGATGCCCTGTAACAGACCCTCCTTTAGCAAAATCAACATAGTTCCCCATATATACAGAAACAATATGAAATGTTTTGGTTATTTTCAACTCTACCAAGTCATTTTTTTACCATTTCCTCAACCTCTTAATATTACAATATGTTGTGATAATTTCAATTATTTCAGGTTCACAAATCTTCCTCTTCACCAAAATGCTGTACCCTAAGACATCCCAAGGATACCTCTACATACCAGCCACTACATTTTATATTCTAGAACTTGTAATATAAATAATAGAATTTTTAAGTATGTCTTTATGAGAGATGCTGCCAATAAAGATGTATGTTTCAAATTACTCTTGTTGTGGATTGATTTATTGCAAATACAAACAGGAGCTTACTCTTCAGACCACTGGTAGTAGGATAAGATTTCAGTTTCTCATCCCTCCATTTCTCCCATCTCAATTGGCCCTTGTATCAGCTGATTTCTTGGAATTCCACAGGTCCTCAACAGGGTGCTTTTTTTTGTGACTGCCCAATATAAACTTTGTTGGACTTGATTATTAAACCTAGTTTTTGCTTCTCCCAGTCTACTAGGAATGTTTTGTTTTGACAATCATCTGCATACCATGAGGTGAGATGATGCTATCGATTGACTTTCTGGTCAAAATCAGGACAGTGGGTCCTCTTGAAGTTCAAAATGAAATAATTTGGCAGCAAATCTCCCCTCATGATGTCCTACCTGGCTATACCACTATAAGCATGGATTTTTTAATGGACCCATGCTGGAAGTAACCATTTATTGTAACCCAATAAATCATTAGTTCTATTGAATTTATACTCCTTTCCAGTTTAACAAGACATATCTCAACAAATATAATCAGATTTTTATTATATTAATATTATCTAATATAAAGTGATCTAAAATATATTTTAATAATCAATAAAAATATAACACTCTGATAGGTAAAAACTAAAAAGCTGAAAACTTCAAGTATCATGTTCTGATACTTTGTGTGATTCCAAAAAAATCCATACCTCCCCCATGGAAGGGATTTGGAAATTCCAAAGGGGTGGGGTCAAATGCCTTTTAATTTCCATACAATCACTGTATCAATGGAAATTCAGAGGGGTGCGGGTCATATCTCGAACCCCTTCAGTGGAAGGGATAATTTCTGGAATCGCACATTCTATATAGAGGCCCTACCAGGGTTAAATTCCGACAAGCGACATGGCCTTGAACTACGTTGAAAACGTGACACTGCCTTTCCGAAACAGCGACGAACGACGAGCCGTTCTATCAAAATACTAATAGCGACTCTAGCAATAGCCTGCGAAATCGTGACACGGTCTGTTTTGAAACGTAGACTAGCAACACGGTGACCCCCCTGGTAGGGCCTCTATATACATGTATTTTGGGGTCAGCAAAAAAGACCCCATCCTAGAAAAACTAGTTACAAATTCTCAACCAACATTAAAAATTGCTTAGTGGGCTTTCAAAGGCCTAAGCTTCTCACAATCACTCAACTGTAAAAACTGAACATTTATTGAGATCAGCTCAAAAATTACTATTGTTATTAAAATCTAAAATTGTTTTTTAATTTTAACACTTTAGAAGAGATTGATTAAGAAATGTTCAATTGCATCTATGTAAACAATATTTTTGTTGTTCGTTTAAGGTTGTGAAATTTATTTAAGAACCAAAACATGCAAATTTTTATAAGTTCCACCTGATTAAACAGATCAAAATACAGCATCAAAAATAGACTAAAATTATAACTTATTCTGACAATAAAACACTTAACATTTTCTTTTTTCAAAATATAAACATGTCAATAAAAATCCATTTAATTGATGAACTGCTAAAATGGCTACCCAAATATTGTCTTCTGTTTTATGCATTCAATAAAAATTTTTAAACACTTCACAAACCAATTCAATAACTTTTATAAGAAAACAAGCATTTTCTATAAAACAGCAATATGTTAACAAAAGCTTTCAATATTGTTCCTACTGCAAATTTCTTGTGATAAAAAGAGTTAAAGTCTCTATAAGGTACAGTATATAAATGAGTTTACTCTGCAGCTACGAATTCATGCACCAAGAATACACAGGCGGTATGGTTGCCAACCGAAATTTCTTTGACATTTGTTCCTTGACTATAACAGTACATATTACTGGTGTGGATCCAGGTTTATGGAAAAGGGGTGTGTGTTTCTGGTCTGAAGAGCCAGTTTTTTCTGTAGTGCTACTAGTCTTTAGGACTATGGTACAGTGTCCCATTTTAAACCATTATTGTATTGCAAAGGGGGATGAACACCAAATAAAGCACCTCCCCTGGGTCTGCCACTATTACAAGGACTCTGTTTTATTCCATCCTTAGTCCCTATTTATTTAAAACTCTTTATCTACTTCTTGATTTTTTTCTCTTAGATGAGCGAGATTTTCCATTGCCTGAAAAATAAAGAAAAAAGTTACGAAAATAGAGCAATGACATGAAAAGGACTAGGTTATTTGGAAGGGAAAAATAATTGTCTGAGAAAAAGGCAGTCCAGTTATTTTTGCTTTTCAGTATCATTTCCCTCCCACTAGTCCCAAGACCCCACCAAACTTTTCAGATTTTCCAAATGAAAGGAATATTAGGAAAACTTAATGACTGATAGTGACCAGAACTTTGGTGGAGATTTCCATGCTTTTTAGGTTTTTCACTAATAGAGAGTCAACCAACCGGTGGCCAACAACTAGTGGCAAGGCCCATGAAGCTTATAAAATGGTGTGTGTGCGTTTTTTTTTTTTTTTTTTTTTTGGGGGGGGGGGGGGGGGGTTATGGAGTCACACTAGGTAATTTCTGATTTCCCAACCCCAACCCTCCCCCCCATCCCCACCCCCATGGAAAAATGACCCCCACCCCTCTGGACATTTCCAAAGAAAAATACAGTATTTGTATGGAAAAAGTCGGGTAAATTGACCCCCACCCACCCCTTCAGAATTTCCAATCCCTTCCATGGGGAATATTTTCTGGAACAACACAATGTATATCCATGTGAAATATGAACACTTTAAAAAAAATTTGCCATGCAAAATATTGCTTTTCACATGGATGTGTTTTTGCCAGATTTCCCTATGGGAAATCATTGCTCTCAAATAATGTTTTAAATATCAACTTACAAATAATTACCTGATTTTTTTGGCTCCTCTGTGGTTTGTGTGCTGCTGTGATTTCCGACGTTAACATATGCAATAGAATCCTCATGTATAAAGTTCAGTTCAGAACCAGACTCAACTTTCTTTTGACTCTCTTCAGTTTTAGTGTTCATGCTTCTCGTAATTCTTTTACTCTCTGATGCAAGTTCTGTTTCATCCTCTTCGCTCTGTTCATCATTAGAGTCCTCTTTGTGTTCAGTCTTATCAGAATCTCCCATCTCTTTCTTCTCTTGTGGACATATGCACTCTGTTTCTGCACTGTTAGGCATTAGTGGTGGTGATTGTACTTTGCTATCACAAAGTTCTTTGTCAGGGACTTCAACTGTGTTAGGTTCTTGGAGTGATTGTTGTTCCAAGTCATCAGATTTCACATTTTCATTATAAGGGGTAGAGGGCCTTGATTCTGTATCCATTTTCTTTATACTTGTATCCTCACTAGCCATAACAGTTATTACATTATCAGAGCTGTCACTAATTGTGTCTGCCTTGGAAACACAGGTACTCAAATCAACCTCTGTAACATCAGTTTTTTCATTTACAGTTTCTTGCTCAAAATAATCATTTAGTTCTCTGTTTTCTGGAGAATTGTTCTCTGATGTGCTTGAGGTAACTTGATCTTTGCTGTCTGAGAGAAGCTCAGTTGTACATGCTGTAGAAACAGCTTGTGTTTCTGGAGATTCTGACAATGTAACATGTTGAGTTGTAGCAAATTCATCTGCCAAATTAGAAGCTGGCACACCAGAAGCTGGCACACCAGAAGCTGGTGCATCAGAAGCTGGCGCACCAGAGGCTGGTGCATCAGAAGCTGGCACACCAGAAGCTGGTGCACCAGAAGCTGGCACATCAGAAGCTGGCACACCAGAAGGTGGCACTTCAGAAGCAAATCCAGTATTTAAAGAAGAGCCACTGTACTGGAGGCCGGCCCCATTCGCTCCCAACTGCATTCGACTTTTATACAGCAAACTGAGTTGTTGCCAGTACCTCAACGAGCTTGCCAAGTCAATGTACTGGGCAGAACTAACAGTTGACGCAAGTCCAGTTGATTGTTCAGTTGTCTTGACCTCAGATGCTCCACTTGCAACCTCTAAAGTATTTTCTTTTGTTGCCTCTTGTTTCTTAGATGCATTTTTTACAAGCATAGCATATGGTGTTACTGCAACATATGGATACCAGACTGTCCCCATAGGGTACACATAGCTCAACGCATACTGAGGTCCAGTATTCCCTCTTGCATTATTGTTCACATCTGTTGTGTAACTATTATTGTAAATACCAGGTGACACAGAACTTGAAACTGGAGGTGAATAGCTATCTTTGTTTTCTTCACTTTGTCTTCCAGATTTACGTGATGCTGGTGTGATGCTGTGTGATGCTGATGCTGGTGTCCCTTTATTTAGCTGGGCAGGTAACATTGGTGGTACAAAATCTTGGCCTGCTATCGTGGGCATCACATTCTCATTTGCTGAACCAAGCTCTGCTGTTTTATCAGGCAAAGCTGCAGTTTCAGGAAAAGCAGCTGGGCTACCTATTTCAGGCTGCAGCACTTCTGTTGATGTTATGGCACTATGTCCCCTCTCTGGGGCTCCCCATGAGGGTAATTTAAATTCCGGAGCACTTGTTGGTCTTGAGGTGAACTGTGACCGCATGTGGGGGTTCCCTGCCTGAACAGGATAGCTAGTTATCCCAACATGGTTTGATGTAGAGCTTGTTTCATTAGGAAGAGATGACATTGGGTGAGCACTCCCATTATTCATAGTAGTATTATTCATGGATGAACTCATTGTAGTTGTGTTATTGTTTCCCGCTACAGCATAATAGCCCAAGTGACCTTGGCTATGTGATATTCTTGATGGTGCAGTTGATTCCACTGGTAGGTTTATAGTACTGCTATACAGACTCTGACCAGGGAAACCTCTAAACATCTGTCTCTGCATATAATAACTACCCTTGTTGGGATAGCTTTGCATGCAAGTTGGAGGATTTCTTGATGGATGCCCAAAAGCTCTTGTGGTGCTCTTCAGATCAAGCATGTTTTCTCTCCTGTAGTTTTCTGGAAAAATCCCCAGCTGTGCAAAGCTCCTGGGTTTCCTTGACATTACAGATGATGACGACACTGAACTCATGAAATTCTGAGGAGTACTGGGCATACAGCCCTGTACGGCATATGTAGGGCTTGAAGTGTTGAAGTCCCAACTAGAAGAAACACTTGTAGACTGAAGGGGCGAGCATGATGTATTGGTCAGAGAAACTGTCTCGGCAGGAGAGAAACTTGTTGTGCTGTTCCTGTTATCCAAAGGTGATGGAGACTGATTGGGTGATTTGGCTGGAAAAGACTTCTCTGTGTCTGATGAAATTTGATGTAAATTTGAACTATCAGTTGCATGAAGACTGCTAAAATTTGACAGCATGTTTGCAGCTACATGATGCAAAGTGGGTTTTATTTGACTGACATCCTGTTCACTTGAAGAACTAAAATTAGATGCTCCTGGTGTTAATTCACATTGTGTTGTTATGGAATTTGTGCTTGGGTCCTCACACGTGCTAGAAGCCTGTTGATTACTTGAAGTCTCGGATACTGCATCGCCAGGGGCATTGCTGTCTACTGGAGTCCCACCCGTCTGCCCCCTTCCCTCCTCATTCCCATTCACGCCAGAATTCTGAACATCTGAATGACTTTCCGCCAGCTGACGCAAAACGGATGTAGCACTGAACTTTTCGTCAATGAATAAATTCAGCAGTTCGTCGGAATTCATAGGGGAATGCGAACACGGTGAACTGGACACTGAACTCATGCCATCATCTGGATCTGAATGAATTGGCGAACTTACGCGCGGGCTGACTTTCACTCTTTTTCCGTCAGCGCTCTTTGCAATATTCCCATCTCCAAATCCCCTAGTAACTGGCGGATTTTCTAGCGGAAGATCCACGCTAGCAGAGCGCTTCAGCGGCCTTCTTTCACTTGGCGTTCCTATATTTCTATAGACTGCCTCCCAAGTGCTCGCACCCAGAGAGATGTTCATGAGGGGATGGGGATGCTCCATTTTTGAACCAACCGAAGATGTTGGTGGCCTTCCCCTGCGAGGCCCTTGACTTCGCTTACCTCGCTGTTTTGGTACGGCACTCGATTGCGTTCCCTTAGATTCTGTTGAAGTTTCAGCTCTCAATCCGCCTAAATTATCGCGCTGAAATCCAACACTTGTGGAATCCCTCGCCACTCTCCAAATCGGCATTGCAGAAGTCACGGGAAAATTAGGCCTCGTTGCTTCATTTTTCTGCGCCTGTCCCGATTTCTTGGGAACAGAAACCCTATCAATAGGCTTCTTTTTTGTCTTTTCAAGCTCGATCCCCAAAACAATGCTTTCATCGTCTCGAATCTGGACAGCCAACACTCCTAAATTCAGAAGTCTCTGGTCTCGGCTGATGGCCAAATCTCGGAGTCTTGCTACCGCAGCTTTGGGCAAAGGGAAATTGACGTTGATCGGACGGGCTTTAGCAACTCGGCGACTTGCAGGCCTTGTTGTCCTTGTTGAAACCTTTTGCTTAAACTGCATGATTTAAAGACTCCAAATTACATGCAGAAATAAGCAAAGCAATGTTTAGTCAAGCTATAAAGCCGTGTGAAGGTATGAATATTTGTAATTGAATACCCATCATAGCAGCAGTATGCTCTGATTCGCTAGAAATTTGTCGTCGCCTCCAAAAGTCTGCTAAATATTGACAGTCAGTAGACAAGACACAGGTCCGTTTAAAAATTCGCGCATACAGTACACTGAGCCTTCACCAAAGCATAACTAATATATACGGCGGACACAATAGCTGCATTATAAATATCACCTCTCCCAGCTGAAAACCTGTCAGCGAACAAAAGATCAGTCAACTTCCAAATCAACCGCAGGATTTGTTCACACCAATATCCACAGCAAACCCGTCAAGCGTGACTAATTTTTCTGTCCTCTTTCTGGCAGCCTTTTAAGCTTGCAGGTTTTTGTGGTTTCTATAAATCATTTAAAATACCATTTCAATTTATTTTTATCTCATGGATAAACAAACAGAATAAATTGAAGTATTATAAAAATGCAACAGGTTTCAAAAGCGTGGAGTTATACTCCTCGAATTGGGCTGCCTGTGTAGAGGCAGAACTTAGGTAATCAAAGACTGGGCACTAATACTAAAATCAACAACTAACTTTTCGGCGTTAAAATGGCGAGCGATGTGTGCTCCGGGACAAGGGTAAAAACATCATTTTCCCCCATCTTTGGGTTCATATTGAGAGCATAATATTGTCTTGTTTTAATGTCTATTTTCACTGACTTATTTTCAGATAATTTGCTTCAATTTATGGATTGCGCTGGGAATATTTTACCTAGTAATCTACATGTTCGCCTCTGTGTTTTCAGGTGCTTTCAAGTAAGCAGATTTTGATTTTTTAACGTTCTTGTAACACGTTCCCATTCTGTTAATCTCACCTGCCATTGACGATAATTTCGATAATTTATCCTTTTATCGTCAGTAGGATTCTATATGGCCGCGTTGAGCTTGAATAAGATTCTGTAAATGACCCTTGGCAACGCCATCAAATTGGCTCTGCCATAAATTGTACCCCCCGGCCGGGTTGAGGACCTACCAAATGCGATTACCCCAAAGAATGCTTTAGTTCATGTGCTCACCCTGAAGAATTCTTTAATTTTGACGAATTCTCAGCAGTCACCCCCCAATAATTTAGCAGTCACCCCCAATAATTTAGCGTTTTCAGGCCTTGATCCCCAAGAATTCTTTAGTCCTAATCGCTGCTAACCCCAAGTATTCTTTCAGCCTTCGAGCTCCTACCCCTGAATTCCTTGGTCCTCAACCGAGGGGTACAGACAAAAAAATGTGATAGCCCAATGTCAGCTTGTTTTACGTCTCCTTTTTCTAATTACAGGATAAAGACATTTGATGGAAAAATTCCTTTCGACTTTAAAAACTGCTGCCATCAAGATGATAAAAGTCTAGGTACTGTCGATTTTTGGCTGTGTTTTTTGATGGGCTGCCAATACTATGCCCATCCTGGCCAAGGAGGTGGGCCTGAAGGTGCATGGTGTTACATGGAACAACTTGCAACAAAGGTGTTCTGTGCAACATTGTTGTGCAAAAAGTTGTTGACTTCAAGTCAATTGGCAATGGACATGTTACACAAGACAACTTTAAGCGCAACAACAACTGGCAAAACACAGTTTAAAATGACTTTTTAGCTCAAGCTTTCCAGACAGAAATGTTGCACACAAAGTTGTAAACATTTTGTCATGCAATAATGTTGCACCGAAAGTTTCATTGCAAGTTGTCCTATGTCTCATTGGTGTCAACTTGCAACATCGTTTTTTCCATTCAACTAGGTTCTCTTGGCACTATCTAGTTATTTAAACTGCAATGGACAAGTTATCAACTTGGTGGAAGATATTATTGAAATAAAATTATAAGTTAACCTTGATTTCCTCCCATGATGAGGGCATGCTTCATTTCTGGAATTACACAATATTGGATAGCGAATGGTAAATCCGAGACTGGCAGTTTAAAATCTGAAGCCCGAGACTGAAAAAAAAATCAACCCATATTTACTATATTTAGAAGTTTGAGGGCGAAAATCCAAGGTTCCGAGAGGCAAGTTAAAAATTCAGAGATTCCAAGACTCTGCTAAAATTGGGCGAGACTCTTGATATTTTTAAGGGCCATTTGCTACTCTAAATATTACTTTTTTATTATTATTGCAGAGAATTTTTCATGGTTTTTTTTTTCATTGAATTCTCAATTTCTATGTGTTTCCCCCTCCCTTTTCCATTCTTAAAACCCAATGCTCTAATGTGAGCCTGAAATTTTACTTCATTGCAGTAAATATGCTGTCGCTGGTTCTAACATATGTGATCTGCACTGGCGTCTACTTGATATTCATTCGACAAAGAATATGGGACTATGCTATTACTATTTCCCTTATTCACCTTGGAATCTCTTGTGCAGGTATGAGATTAAACCTTAATACTCCTTGTTTGATATGATGGATAGAAAACCACACTTTTGATTTTATAATTGCCAGGCAAATTTTACATGTTACTCAGCCACCAAAGGGATGAGTCAATAAGTGCAGATGACAGTCTAAAATACACAAACAATCTTACGGACACCCACTACAGTTTTAGTGTTGTTTTGGGTGCTGTGTTCAGAATGCAAGAACACTAAAAGACATTTTGTGCCAAAAAGTTATAGTCTTCACCAATCAAATCAGAGCATTTTGAGAGCATTCTTTTTTTTTCATGTCTAATCAAGAACATCACAGTCACTTAAATGCAAATACTACCAAAATCATGAAACTGTTATCACCCGAGGTAGAAACGATTGATCACCGTTGGGAAAACGATCGACCGCTTTTTGATTTCGGTTAACTCAATTTGAAAAACGATCGATCGAAATGATCACATGCCTTGATCAAAATGATCACATGACTCACATTTCTTTTGTTTGATGTTAGAAATGTACAGAAAGATGACCATTTCGATCGATCGAAATGGTCACGTGAGTTAACCAAAATCAAAAAACATTTGATCGTTTTCCCAAATGTGATCAATCATTGCATGGGAGCTAAGAGTTTAGTGATTTCAGTAGTAGCAATAAAAGCTAGACATCTAGCCTTTCAACAATGATCATTTGGCAGAACACTATAACTATTTTTAATAAATTATTTTATTGCATTATTTAAAAAAGTGATGCAAGATTTTCCAGTGAACTGGCAATGGTGGACAGCATATGGTAAGTATACTTTATTACTCATTTTATTTATTATGTTTGTATTTTTGAGTGTACAATATACAGGCTAAACAAAATACTTCAGACTCAAAAAAATATCCAGCGATATTCTACACTAGAATGTCTAATAAGTTATTTATTATCATTTTTCATGACAAAATAATTTAAGCAAGCGCGTTAGAGCCCAAATATCGCTGTATATTTGGACTCATTCCAGTCTTACTCCTGCAATATTTGTACTCGACTGAGACAAGTTGGATAATAAATTGTCTGACTACCAGGTAGTTTGGATATTTGGACTGAATATTATTTTGTATCCTGCAAGATGTCAATTATCAGCTATCAAAAGTTGTTTGTGTCTAAGTACTTCATGTGGTTATTTTATTTTGTGCCACTGAGACAAACTATCTTTCTGGGGTAAAACAAAATGATGCGGAATACCAGACACTGACAAACTTTGCTAGTTAATAAAGAAAACCGTCAGAAGTAAACCTCAGCTAGCAGGGTAAATATTTTGTAATTTTTGGCTCAATTCATCATGTATATGCATCAGACGGCAGTCACATGAACCACCTGTCATTTTGTTTTCTAGGTCTGTCACTATTATTCATGATCATAGTTGGTGAGATAGCAATACATTGTTGCTGTAAGGATAAGGCAAGACAGACAAGTACAGTGTCTACCACAAATCTGGTTACATGATTCAGCTACTGTATGATGTCTTTAGTATTGAATGAAGTGTACACTGCTTGGAGTATATCAGTTTCCATCAGGAGCACCAAACGAGAAGCTAGGACAAAGCATCTTTAAAATATACAGGCCCTTAGCCAGACCAGCATGAGGCAAGCGAGGCACTATGCCTTGGTAACAATTTCCATGTTTTTTGTTAATGATAAAGTAGCAGTTTAACTTCCTGCTTCATAATTGGAAGAAAATTGTATAATGATTTTTTTCTGGAAGTCTGGCCCAGTCTGCCTCGGTAACAATTTTTTTCTGGCTATGGGCCTGATATGTTATTATGAGGTGTGTTTAAAATCAAAATGACAGACAAGGGTATTCCCTCTGGTTTGTTTATTTGTTCGGATTTGCTTCTGAGAGTCTAAGGATCCTAAAACTCTAGAGATCAAAAGCAGGTTTTCTGAAAATGTCAGGCAGAACAGGGCTGGAAATTAACTTTTTTTACTTATAGTTGCCAGCTGGCGACCAAGTGCAAAAAACTGGTCGGCTGAACATAATTTTTGGTCACCAGGTGGAATCAAGATTGAAAAGAGTACCAAAATATTTCGTACCAGCTGGCACCTAAGTTCAAATTTTTGGTCGCCTAGCCCTGATTTGTGGTTGCCCAGGTGACCACCTGGTCGTAGTTTCCAGCCCTGTAGAAATTGGTGTCTGACAATCTAGGCAACTTTTTTACCTGTAGATTTTGTCCTACGGGAAATAGAATACATCGCACAGAAGTTGATGGTATTCGCCACAGAAAAGATATTTTTGTTGAGAAATGTCATTTTGGGTGCCCCCACTTCCATGTCATATCACAACACAAAAGTTATATTTCCTGGAATTGTATATGTTCAACAGATAATCTTTATTATGGAACACACTTTAGATTGAGATGTGGTAGTATTATTTTTTAGACTTTTTCTAGTGCAAGTTATAATATTCAGGGATCCTAACCCTTGGACTAATAGGAGAAAACCTTGAGATCTCAGGCAAAATACAAATAAGGTTATATATGAGAAACTTCCAAGAAAGAGAGCTGGGAAATACAGAAAATATGTACTGAAAATTTGGTGGTGAGACTCACGGTGAAACCTGGAATTGGTATCACTGTATAGCACCAGAAAAGTCCTTTGCATCAAATCAGCCTTTCCGATATAATGAGTCATAAGCAAAGCAAAGCATTATTTTATTATTAAAAGGTAGGATGAGTCGGATATGCTTTAAAAGCTTAGATGTTGCATTGATCTGTAAATAGATGCTGTTTTTATACAGTTGTGAAAAGTCAAATGTAAATAGGAGATTATTTATAAACAACAGTTTTGAAATCTTGTTCTGTTTGGTAGTCATGGTGAATTTGCTTATAATCCTGAAAGTGAAGAGACACCCATAGCAGTTCGAATAATATACAACTAATTCCAAAGGGGAGATGATAGAGTTGGATATATACAAAGACGCGAAACATCATGATTATATAACCTGCCACTGTTCATCAGCCCTGAGGGAAATACATTGTTTTAGTATTCACCAAATCGGTTGGATAAAAGCATCATTATTGCCTAGCTAGAAGTGTCTGTGATTGACACCGGAGCTAATGTGTGGTATACTAATATTGAATAATGGGATTGGAATTGTTGCTGATTGCTTTCCTGGTCCTGTCAGCCAATCACAAACCAAGTTCATATAGATATTATCCAGTGCATTTGTGGACATTCAAGTCACTCTTCTAGTAGCCTCCTAAGGAACCACTTGCATGTCACTTGTTACATTTCCTAGGCCACCTAGGGGGCTACCCTTCCTGTCGCAGGGAAAAAGAAGCACTGGATGCTAGAGAATGATTCTAAGCTTAACCTGAACAATTGCCAAAGATAGGAAAAGAGGCATTTCTATTTAAACGATTTATTTCATGCACATCGGCAACTCTTTATAAATTAACATTTCTAGGTGCTTGTTGGTCATCCAGGTTGCAGTTCCTAATAATAATATAAAAGTATTTACATCAACTTGATTCAAAGAAAATTGTTTTGTCATCAGTTTCATCCATATGAGAATCCAGTTCACACTGCAATGACTTGTTCTTCTGCTGCAATATAATTTGTAAACTAAAAAAGTTTTCGGCATTATTAATTACAGTGGCAGTTGGCTAAAAACATTTTAGTCCACAAGAGGAGTTGGGATGCTTCTAGCTGTTGCTTGAGGGCTTGTGTTTAATGTTGCTGGAGCATAAACACCAGCTGTTCTGTATTGGCCAGTTGTAGATTTCCCTGAGGCTGCCATCTCTTCTGGTACTGGATCTTCGTCAGTTGTCAAATACCTGCCATGTGGATGAACGGCAATCTTATATCCACTGTTGCCAATGGGTGGTCCCAAAGGGTGCATATCTGTCATAGCATGAGGAACTTCCCTTAGCTTTCCCCGCACAGTCATACACCGATTGTCTAATGCAAGAGAGTTGTTCTTTACACCCAAGTCTTCATTGATGCGATCCAAAGTGCTGTTTAGAGCAGCATGGGAATTCTGAGCCTCACGGTGCTTCTCTGTTAGGGCTCGAATGGAGGCTGCAATCTCACCAACTTCATGACAGAGCTGATACTGAGGACGATCACGACACAGTTCAACATTGGGCCTGTAGGTGCGGTTCTCCAAACGAGTCTGGGCAACCTGAGATGGTAGAAGAAAGGAACAAATTCAGCTGACATTTTAGAATGTACCTCCTATGGAAATTATTAAATAGAGGGTTTTATTGGCCCATTCGAGAATTACCAACTAGGAACTAAACTTCTAAGCAACAACTTGGACAACCTATGTTTTGGCCACATTTGTCTTGGAGAAGAATTTAAGCTTTTCCCTACTATGAAAGGAAACAATCTTACCATCATTGGGGCATGCTTCTCATTTATGGCCCCCTGGACACCTTTGATATCTCCTTCCAGGGTAGCAATTTCCTTTTCAGTCTGAAACACAAAATAGGATAAAGATATTTATATATTTTGAAACAGCTTTCTATTTTCCTCATCATTCGAATCGCCGGACATGCATCTATGATTCAATTTTCTGGGAACAAAGGGGGTTGTCAACAAAATTCCCCATCATATGAAAACTAGCCTTTAAGCTAGTATCTTTTAGTAAATATTGTTGTCTGTTGTATCATTTTAGTGGTATCCATGCAAAAAGTTCATACAAAGGGTGCCATTTGTGGCAGAGGTTTATTTTGCCATCCCTGTGCAGAACAATTCCCTTACCATCACCAGTGAGTGCTAAGTAACATCAGACAAGATGAATTGAATTATTGTTATACAAATTTGGAAGTGTTTTGGAAGGTCTCTTTTTGGGATTAGCACTTGGTTCAACCATGCCCTCTTTAGGGGTCAAAATCTTTTTTCAAATGCACATCCCTTCCCTAAAATATAGAAGAACCCCTTGGTCCCACCCAGTATTTGATGCCTTTCTGTGCATACATTTTTCTGTTGCCACTCCAGCTCTGACTTGGCTTGATTGGTTTCATGGAGCCTCTTTCTGAAGGCATACTCTGTTGCCTTGCGCTGTGCCTCGAGGTCATTCGCAGTCTGCTGTAGAGTAGCAAAGATAGCTTCACGCAGGTGCTTTGAAGCCTTCATTTCAGCTTCTGCTCGGAGCTTGTTATAGTTCGAGAAGGAATCCCACGTTTCCGGGGTAACACTGCCTTTCACTGTTCGGGTAGGGTTCACTTGGAAGCCTATGTTTGCGGAGTTGTTATGCAGGCCATAGCAGTCACCATCAATCTGCTGGGTTGTAAATTTGTCTTTGATGTCGAGCCAGAGTTGATGACGGGCTTCTTGAAGGAGGCTACAAATCAAACAGAAGTAACCTTATTAGGGCAAATGGTGGGGTAGATTGGGATTAAAGCAACCAGGTTTTCTATGATACACCAAAGATAGCTATGAAACACCCAAATGCAGTTGCTATCTACAAACGATGCAATTTGGTCTTAATTTGTACGGTTTTCGTTCTTTACTTGATGTACGATGTACATTTTTTAGGGTTTTAATCTATTTACTGTAACTTAAGATATGCGTTTGAAGTAAACAAAAAGCTTGACGACCAAGAGCATCTAAACATGGATCAGCACTTGCGTTTTTATTGACAAAACATTTGAACTTAAGTTTAACTTAACCTTACCAAAGTTGTTCGAATGATTCATCTACTTTTTGCTGCAGTAGTGCTTTAGTGCCTTCGATTACTTCGACCTCCTGTATCAACAAACAAATCCGACTATGCATTAGATTTTATTCGATTGAAGCGTTTAAAATAAGCAAAACAATCTAATCACTAAAGGAAAATACCTTGTGCAACTGGGCTTCGACCTCATCACGGACCAAGTCAATGGTTTGGCGATGCTCTCTCAACATTAGACATTCCAAGGCTACATCAAGAGGCACTTTCTTCGCCTCCAAAGCCCTCTCGGTTCTCTCCTTTTCACGCTGAAGTTGAGCTATTTCATTATCTGTTTCCTCTAGGCATCTCTCTAAACTCCTTTTCCAATCGTTGATGTCGTCGAGTCTCTTCTCCAGTTTCGTGTTGCTATCATGTTGGGTCCAGCGAGTGTGGTTGTCTGTCTCGTTTCGAAGCCAGCGACTGTCTTGTCGAATCTGATGCGAAGCCTCTCGCTGTCGCTCGGCATTTGTGCTCATCGCTAGATTCGATGTGTGCCAATCCGAAGGACAGAACCTCACTTGTGCAGTTGGGTTTCGTAATGCCATTTTTCTTCGCGATTTTCCCTTCTATTCCTTGGAGTCGAACGCTTCGTGGAAATGAATGAGTTGTTGATGGTTTCCGTGGTATTGTTGGCGTCCGAGGTTACCATAGCAACAGACACACAAACTTGAAATTACCCATGGTACTTAGTGGATAAACACCTCTCCCCAGTCTCACGCGTTAAAATTAAAACCGCTGAACCTTTACTGTAGGCGCCGCGAGGAGACAAAATCATGGTATTTTACTTCACAAGCAATGGTAAATGATTTATTTGTATCGTGAATTTGAATTTTGTGTTAATATAAATGAGCTAAGACTGTACTACATGTAAATTTTCATCTTGTGTAGCTGCGCCTCCAGAAAATTACACCATCTTCATGGGAATCGATAAACATGAAAGTGAGTTCATCCAAAATTATTCAAGTTATGAAAACCTTTCTCTTAATTATGCAATTGTTTCCGTCATTCTTGTGTGTCAAAACAACTAATACTCATTCTTTTCATATGCAATTATTTACCGTTATTGTAAGATGAGGATTTAATCAAATGGGGATTTCCAGAAGATATATGGTAAGCATTTGGGAAAGGGAGCCTGTTGAGTGCTGTGAAGACTGTATGTGGAAGAAAGTATTAATGATGTAGTCACCACAGCCTGCGAGCCGGCTCTACAGTGTTTTTTTCCTCGGTCATTTGAGTTTTTGTGCGTGTGGGTTCCCTGTGTCGCAGGGGGAAGAAGTGAAAGGAGGAATCCCACCTGCCAAAAAAGTCAAATACCAGAAAAAAACACTCGCAGGCTATGGTCACCAGGGGTGCTTACCATTGGTCACAAAATATATGGGAATTCTGGATGGAATGCCAATGGTACAGTCAAGTTTTGGGTCAATCTTGTTTGGAGGAGTAGTCCTGCCATTTCTGTTGGAATGAATCAGTTGAAATGGTTGGTACACCTTATGACCAAATAAGGTAATCCATCCAAAGATGCAAATGAGCAAATGGTAATTAAAGGCCATGTCACACGAGGCAATTTTTCTTGCAACTCACAATGCCAGGATGGCAAATTAAAAAAAAAAACAGTGCGAGTTGCCACAGGATGTCATACACAACTTTTTTTTGCAACATGCATACTCAGGCTATTCTGACAACAGACAATAGTAGGATGATTCTGATTGGTCAATATTCACACTTCTCATTTTTAAATTTGAGTAACCGACAGTGAATGGTCACAGTGAATGGATTTTAGGTTATTTTGCTGATCTCTGATTATTTTGTTGTTGTTTTTATTAGGTTTCATGTGGATAAGCTATCATCTGCGCATGTCTATATTAGACTACCAAAGGTATTTTCCAAATATCTGTGCCTGTAATGCCAGTATAATTGACTTTACTATTCCACACCAAAAAAAGGGCAATCATGTAGCTCCCTCCAAACAAATCACCTAGAGTGGAGTTCAAACTCAGACAGCGCCCTAACCTCTTGAACTCTTGGCTGATGATATTGTCTTTACAATTGTTCTGAGATTCAATATTCCTTTCATCTGTTAGTCTGTTACATTGTACCTGACAAAATGCTTTACTGTGGTTTTGATCATAATTCTGTGAACTCTGCACCAAAGCATTCCCTGCATCAGACATCTAAGCAACCTGGTAGCTGTTGCTACCTCTGAGTGATGTTCACGGTTGTCAGTTGCTTGTTGTGCTTTCAAAGGAGGCTGCTAAAATTCAGATACTGTTGCTTCAGAGTTCAAAGAATTCTAAGAAAAGCATAGTGAAGTAACCTTTATATACCTTATTGCAGGGAAAAACCATAGAAGACATTCCATTAGAAGTTTTAAATGACTGTGCACAGCTTGTAAAGGCTAACAGTATACAAGGTACTGAATTCCTTAGTAGAAAATCTGCCATACACTTATGGTTATGTGAATATTTTCTGGCAGTATTTAATTTCCAAAACAAAAAAGCAAGCCATGACTTTGTTACCCTGAGATCGAGCAGTGGTACCTCCTGTCTTAGGCCACAGTCCCAACAGACAACAAGGTCTTTAGCTTCCTTAAATTTTTAGATGCATATTCAAAATAAAAACTGTCATGTTGTTTAATTATTATTCTTGGAGTAACTAAAAGATAACACTAGCAAATGTGGAGATTAAACTGAATGCAGGGGCGTAGCCAGGAATTTTGGTTAGGGGGGGGGGGGGGGGGGGGACCGGATAGCGAAAACATGGGACGAAAATTTTCAAATTTCCTCCAGCAAATACAGTAAATGTATGGGAAAATCTCCAGAGAAAGGGGGGGCTGGGTCCCCCTGTGCCCCCCTGGCTACGCCCCTGAAATGTCATCTTGTCCAAGCTATTTTGAATCCATTAATCATGAGAACCTTTTCTCAGGCAACAAGATGAACAATATAAATGTTGTTTATACTCCATGGAGCAACTTAAAGAAAACAGCAGACATGGAGATTGGCCAGATTGGATTTCATAGTGATAAAGAGGTAATAATAATGTTTGCAAGTGGTGTTAAAAAACTTCTTTATTGCACAATCTTGTTTAATCCAAGGGACCCTTAGGGATTAAGAAAATTTGCATGCCACTGCCTTATTGAAAAATTAGTGCCAAAATAATATGTGATTCAGAAAAATCCACAAACACCAGTAGAGGTAGCTGAGATATGTTCCCCACCCCTCTGGAATTTCCAGGGAAAAATACAGTGATTGGACATCATATTGGAAATAAAATCGTATGGGAAATAAAGTGGCATTTGATTCCTCTACCCCTCTGGAATTTCCAAATCCCTTCTGTGAAGGGGATATGGATTTTTCTGGAAACTCAGGCTACAACAGGGTCCTTTCCAAGATGATTACACTGACTTGCAAAATTATTTATCATTATTATATTAGGTCAAGGTTGTTGCAGTGGAAAAGAGACGTAATGAAGTTGTTAATAGACTAAATAAAACAAAAGAAGAAAGTTTTCCAAACTTTAGACAAGAGAGAGAAGAAAGGGACAGAGAGGAGAGGGAAGAGAAAAAACAGACATTAAGAGAACAGGTAGGATTCTACTAGGTTCCCTGATACCTGAGGTTTCTTAACCCTGCAAGCAGAAAACAACCCGAAAACCTAATGTATGGTTCCAAAAAATATCCATACCCCCTCCACGGAAGGGTGTTGAAAAGTGACGCCTCCACCCCTGGAATTTCCAAAGAAAAATACAGTATTTGTATGGAAAAGATCAGGTAAATTGACCCCTCCAGAATTTACAATCCCTTCTGTAGGGGGGGGTATGGATAATTTCTGGAACCACACAATCCAGGGATGTCCTCAACCCCATTACTTCAAATATCTGGAGACTGCCTTGAAATTGTGAAATTTCTTGAAATAGTAAATGTATGGCAGTCGTCTTGAATTTTTCCTGGGAGGCAAAGTGAAAAATTGAGACACCCAGCAAAACTGGAATTGACATCCCTGCAAACCACAATGATTTATAGCAACAAAACAAGTGCAAAATACCAAGGAAAACCTCTTATAGCAGGGTTTCTCTAAAACAGAAAGCTGTTTCTTCTAAAATTATTGTCAGTAATTTATCAGCCCAAGGCTTGGCATCAGCAACAGAAACATTTCTTCAATAGGGTATCAGTTCTCTCTAGATCAGTGTAATATTCTGAGAAAACATCAGGCATCTGTATCATTGATTTTTTCCTATCAGAGAAAAAAGGAAAAGGAAGAAGAAAAAAGGAGAAAAGAAGAAGCTGCCCTGAGGTAAGCATTTCTGTCAAATAAATATTACAGTTGTGTAATCAAATTAAGTTTGTGCCCCACCACAAAGGGATTCAGAAATTCCAGAAGGTTGGAGAGTTAAATTTGCCCAGGAGGGTACTCAGATATAAAAGGGGGGGGGGGGGGGGGGGGGGGGTCCGACCATACCCCCAAAAATACATTTGATACCAAAAAAAATACCTGCTCCCAAAATTTGATACCCCAAAAAAATCCCAACCTTTTTTAGCCTACATTGGCTTTTTTCTTTGCCTGTCATCACCTGAATTTTCAACCCAAAAAAATCTTTTACTACAAATTTCATACCCAAAAAAATATGAAATTTCAAAGGGGTGGGGGTGTGGCATTATTTCCAGCAATCACTCTGTAGTATTGCAACTCTCAAATTCTAGGAGCTACTAATTTTCTTGTGAGTAACTGGAAATTCCAGGCAATTGGAATTGGAAATTTCAGGGGGTTGGGGTGTCAATACACCTCTTTGCTTCTGGGGGCTAGGGTGGGGGTCCTTTGGCAAATTCCCTCAGTCCATGATGGTTCATTATAATATACAGTATCTGAAATAACACATTGAGCAGGGTGGCGGAGAAGTTTCCATGATTTGTCACTTTGCCAAGCATGCCTGTGATTGCTGATTGGCAGAACCAAGATAAATCTAAAGTTTCAGTGTTTTTCTATTTTGCCTTTTGCAGGAGTTATGATTCACTTATGGCAACAGATAATATGAGATCAAATAAGGTGAGTCTTAGGGAAATCCTAACTGAAAGACATTAGAAATGTGATTGTGTGGTTCCAGAAATTATCCATACCCCCCTACGGAAGGGCATTGGAAATTCCGGAGGGGTGGGGGGGCCAATTTACCTGATCATTTCCATACAAATACTGTATTTTTCCTTGGAAATTCCAGAGGGATGGGGGGGTCCGGTCACTTTCCAACACCCTTCCGTGGAGCGGGTATGGATATTTTCTGGAACCACACATTCTAAATAAAATCCATACTAGTCCGGTCAAATTAGCCTGAAAAAAGCCCGAACCTGGAAAAAATTGCAACATGGGAAACTTTTGGTACTAATTGTCAAAAACATACATAGGAATAACATATCCAAATTTCATAGAAATCCGACCAGGGGAAGTTGGTTAAATTTTTAGTTTTACCAGCGATGTCATTTGTTTTCGGCGGCACAATGAAAACACATAAACTGGGAGAATGTTTATAGACTGTACAGAAGAAATCGGGGAAGATTTATTAAAGTTTTTCGGTTGAAACAAATAATTTCTGAGCGATGAGTTACGACTATGGACAGTTTATTTCTTTATTTCTTTTAGCATATAATATTCGAACTTTATTGTATCAGCTACACGGGAAATACAAGGATCATACGGGATTCGTCAAAACTCAGGATTATTTAGTTATTATTTTGCACAACTGGTTATAAAACATCTATGCAATCACATTATACAGTAGAAAGAAATTGCTTGACATCGCGTCCAATATCACACTGAGTTACGGCTCTACAGTCTATAGCCATCCCTTCGAATTTTTCGCTTTCTTTGTCTAAGTGCCACTGAAAACAACAGGCTTTCCTTCGTGCAGACGGAAAACCTAAAATTTAACCATTTTCCCCCGAACGGATTTTCACAAAATTTTTCATACGTGTTTCTCACAAATGTTCCTGAGAAGTTGCTGCATAAAAATCCCATTTTTTCCAGGTTAAACGCTAAATTGACCAGACTATACCTCCCCCTTTTGATTCCAGAGAGGTGTGTGTGTGTGTGTGTGGGGTCCCAATCACTGTATACTAGAAATTCCAGAGATGTGGGTCATATCTCAACTCCTTCTGTAGGGGTCATGGGTGTTGTCTTGAATCACACATTGGATGAAAAATATGGCAAAAGGATTGTAATATAACGTTTTGTGTTTCCCTTCCTTTTTCCAGGAAAGTGTTTCAGATGAGGATGATTTCATGTGAAAAATGTTGTCTGTGGTTCTTACTTCGCTCCACCTACATTTCCCAAGTGACTGCTGAAGTGCAGCACACTGATGGTTGTGCGAAGGAGCCAGGGAGAGGTCCTACAATTTTTGCTACCTGGGAACTCTGTAAAATATCATGACCATTGTATAGGAGGCAGGATTTGAAAAAAGGATCCATGGTTGCAATTTTGCAACTAGTTGTCAAATTGTAGCCTTAAAATGGAAACTGATAGTTGGCTTCCAGGTATGACTCACTCAACCCTCAAGAATTGTTCTAGGGAAATAAAAGCACTTTACCCTTCCACCCTTCTAATTGCTTCTGTGGGGAAGGCTTTTTTTCTGGAATCACACCAGAACCCAAAACTGTTGGCTAAAAATTTCAGCTTATATCCACAGCTCAGTCATGAAATCTAAATGCATCATGCTTGCATTGGGTGGCAAGATATACAAATCCACATAAGTGCATGCTGTTTTGGAACAAGTGCAAAATGTGTTCTCAATCCACACACTCAAATGTAAATTGCTGGTATCAGGTTTTGAATCTTTAATGAATAGCACACACAGAATAAGAACTAATAGAAACATAGGAATAAGCCTAAAAACATAATATTAGACTAACTCTGGGTCATAATAATGTACATGGCAATGTTGTTTTGGTATATCTTCTTTTTTACACCAACAGGGCTGGGAATTGTGCCTGTTTGAGTCGTTGTTGTGACAAAATTTGATTTGCAACTAACATGTTTATTTACTTTGTCACCAACAGTCTCTCAAATGAAAGTAACAATTAAAATGTGGCCAAAAAAATAATGTGACCTCAGGGCTTGATCTTAACTTTTAAACTTAATAGTCAAATGGCTAGTAAATGGCCATGATTCACTAGCCATGATATATTTTCTACTAGGCACTCCATGTACTTAATAAAAAAGCATGAGCCAGCTGTCATGTGAATAGATGGCTATCTAGAACCTGAATCGTTGCTCATGCACAATCAAGATGGTGGCAAAAACATGATTGAATGCTGAATGTAGAATCACTTTATTCTCTGCTATTCTGAACATTTTTGAAGTCAGAAAAACTGTGAACAATAATAATTTCTTTAAGTTTTTCTTTTAGATGCAAAAAATCAAGTAGCCAGGATGGCTAGTAAATAAATGAAAACCACTTTTCAAAATAACGTTTTACTTGTATTGTGTGGTTCCAGAAATTATCCATACCCCCCCCTATGGAAGGGATTGGAAATTCCAGAGGGGTTGGGGGGTCAATTTACCTGATCTCTTCCATACAAATACTGTATTTTTCGTTGGAAATTCCAGAGGAGTGGAGGGGTGACTTTTCAACACCCTTCTGTGGAGGGGGTATGGATATTTTTTGGAACCACACATTTGGCTAATATACTAGACTACCTCTAAGGTAGAGCCTTGGACCTTAAATTGTTATGACTAGTTACATCATTATCATAAGGTTAGCAATCTTGTGTCCTTGTGAAAGTTGATGATAGGGATGTTGGATTCTCAAGCCCTTATTCAATTCCAGTAATGTTACTGGATTTTCTTAAAGTATTGGTAAAACATCAGTTCAGGAAATTGACCTCTTGCTGTGGTGGTGCGGGTTTTATCTTCTCCATCTTTGAATTGAAATGTGACATTTTCGCACTTAACAATTGCTTTGCCATTTTCCCCACTGTATGAAGAACCATAGTCAGAAATAGCTGCCTCTAGAACATATTCAGTATTTGGGTGAATAAAAACCGGTCTATCAAATTCAATAGTAAACCCATAGTAATCACCAAAAAAGGAACATTTTAAGTTTGTTGCATGTTTCTTTGCAACCATGTCATTTTGGTAGATAACTTGCAGCTTTACATAAAAACCAATATCATATGTGTTCAGCTTTCTTCCACACAGCCTCACACCTGTCAGATAAATTTCTTTATCAGTAATGAATTTGATGGTGTCCTTGCAATCTTGAGTGTATGACCATGTGCCTGACGAAAAAGCTTCAAACCTCTTACAAGACCCATGTATATCACCAAGCCCAACTCTTTTATCTGCTTTCAAGCTTTTCCCTGAGGTTATTTCATGTGAGCCATAGTAATGAAACATGGTAGTTAGCTCAATCATTTCATCTACAGTCAGGACTTTGGATGGTAACACAGCTTCAACAAATTCAGTCATGGACATGAGTGGAAACCTTATAAGATGAACAACTTTGTCACCTAGCACCTCTCTTTTGATTGCATGCTCATCTCTTGCAACTCTGTGCTAGCCCCAGAAGTTAGTTGTTGAGAAAGCTTATTCTCTGCCCACTGGTCGATTGCTTGAAAGAGTTGTACCTCTCTAATCTCTAGGGAATCTCTATCTAAGATGTCACATAATGCGTCTTGCGTGACATCCAGGAAGGCATCAGATGTCACGGCTCGCAGAGTTTCTTTGTCTACTAAATCCCAGCATATCTTTTTTAGATTTTCATCACCTAGGTTCTGTGCTTCTGGAAAAATGAGAAACACCTCTTCGGGTTTCAACTCTTTCTCGAGATACTCGTTGCATTTATCAGCAAGCGAGGGAATCATGTAATTACTTTTTAGCAAGATACAAAACATCCATCACAACACTTCCGTTCAAGTTGACTTCATCATAATACATGTAGCGAAAGAGTTCCAGTAATCCCGCAGAAGTGCAATCAGGAAGGTTAATAGTGGCGCTAGTCTCAGCTAGTTCGCCATAGAACATGGCTTCAAACACAGGACTGCTGGTAGCTAGAACGTACTTGTGCGCTGGGACGGTGGTACTTTCTCCGCTTGCACTAGCAACCATGAACTCTATATCGCTCAGTAGTTTGTTATTGTACATGTACTGGCTGCGTTCTCTAATCGTGCTTCGTCTTGTTTGCCAATTGTCTTCCATGCCTACTTATCTGTGCATTTAGCAATCTGAGAAAATGTTTCTTGTGGTCTGGCTGAGATTTAGGTGGTCTAGGATCAACGAGGAAAGAAGCATGCGCAAGCTTGTCACTTCCCGGAATGCATTGGGGTTATTTTCACAACCTCGATTCAGGGAATTTACACATTTTTCCGGATCCCAAATTTGAGGTTTGGGATCCGGGATCCAGAGCATGTGATCGGATCCGGGATCCTGAGGTGTGGGATCCGGGATCCAGAGAGTGAGAGATCCGGGATCCAGAGCATGAGATCCGGAACCACGGGTCCAAAACTTCTGTGGATCCGTGGATCCCTTTACACGGGCCGACCTTATTGTCCTATCACCGAAATGTTCGTACAGTGACATCAAAACTTCATACAAACGTACGAGTTTTCCTCTGTTTTCCATCTCTCGATTTTTCTATGGTTTAAGTGTTTCCCATCTCTTCTTTTTTACTGCGATTTTCATAAATAATTCTTCGAATTGCAGACCTGCCAGCTCTCACGGGTTCACCGTGAGACTCACGGTTTGCCTTGAAATGATCTCGTTTTTGAAAATGTTCTTTCATTATCGAAAAATATATGATTTGAGCCATGATTTGTACAATCCAAATTGAAACTAGCTGTAAAAACAGGTAAACCGATTTGAATTATAAGAGCAAAGATCATACCAACAGAACAATACATGTATCTTATAGTATAATTTTTTTTCTGTTTTGATTTTCAAATGAAAATATACGAGAAAAAAAGTGTTTTTACGAACTTCAGTTGAACAAGAAAACAAAAAACCATAAGTAAAAGCAAAACATAACACAAGACGTGTAATTTGCCCCCTTTGTATCGTCTTTTTTTTACGAAAACTGCTGCTTGAGATATCCTTGTCAGAGACTGAAGCCTTGAAGGCTTCATGTCATGATGACAGTATATATCTACCCTGAGAGAATGCGCAATGACTACAGTCGGAAGACTCGCCTTACTCTGAACCCATAACCCGAAGGGTGTACCCTGCGAGCCGTTAGCCTAAGAGCAGCAAGAGAGGAGGCCGAAACCGCTGCCCGCAGGGTAACATAGGTGTGGAAGCGCAGCTAGATGTGAAGGAAAAACATGCCTTATACCCTCTTTCTCTAGGTAGAATTTAGTACAGTACATACTTAGTAACCTCTATAAGCCAACATATAGGTTGGTTAAGAGCAAATTACCTTATGTCAATTTCTTCCCGTGAAAGGTATTTCCTAACTACACTTATAGACTGCTAGCAGCCCCTACTTTGGCGCGTTTCCCAGAAAGCGAGCGCGAACCCCCGACGAACGCCAGAGGAGCCGAAGGCGCGACGATGGCGTGAATTGCCGAAGGCGCGCGAGAGCGGTCGTCGGGGGTTCGCGCTCGCTTTCTGGGAAACGCGCCAAAGAAGGGGCTGCTAGCAGTCTTAGTGCCCCCTGAGTGGATGATTGCACAAAGCCACAACAGACGTGAGAAGAAGCTATCGGTATGAACAGGCACAAATTCTCCTACTCATTAATTCAAGTCTCTGTGATCTGAGAAAAAAACTGATCGGATGCTTTCGACAGAGAAAACAGAAAAAAACTAGTAGTTGATAAGTAAGGAGCTATCATCAACAGAGCACGGAACACGCGACAACGACAACGCGTCTCCCTCCCCCTCACCTTTCTCTCTTGCACGTCTCAATCTTATTTAAGGAATGTAACTTTTTATTTGTTATTCTTGAATTTGAAATATCAAAAATGAAGAATGAAAACAGTATTATGAATTATGGGACAAATGAAATTGATTTTTTAAGGTTTTTTCCTTTTTATTTGAAAATTGAAAAACGAAATACACTAAAATACACATCTTTTGTTATGATTTGATTTTCATTTATCGTTTTTTGTTTTCTTGTTCAACTTAAGTTCGTAGAAACAATTTTTTCTCGTATATTTTCATTTTTTTAAGTGAAAAATTGAAAATCAAAAACAGAAAAACAAATTATACTAAGATACATGTATTCATTTGGCTGATCCAGGTTTTGACCCCAATCTCCAGGGTTTTTTATGGCTGGTCTCCAGGTTTTCGGAAATGCCTCCGTATGCCCTTCCCGAAATATTCTCTAAGTTGGTTTTGATTCACATGACACAAAGGTCGTTCACTGATCACAAATTCTCACTCCTGAGATTTCTCTCCCCTGATAGTGCCCACGTTTCGGGCGGTGGCTACAAAAACATAATATCCATAAATGATTGGCTACGCGAATACAGTAAGGTTATAGTTCTAAATAAAGAAGAAGCTATATCTAGCCTAAGAGCAGCATGGATGTCTCGATGGTGTAGTGGTTAGCACATCTGGCTAGGAATCCAGAGGACGTGGGTTCGATTCCCACTCGGGGCAGCATTTTTCTTTATATTCTTTGTGTTTGTTTATATTTCCTTCTCTGGCTGGTTTCAGCTTGCTTGTGATAATTATGTATTGTGATAATTATGTATTGTAAAAAGGCCTTGTGCCTTCCAGTCGCCTGCTAGAATATAAGAAAAATCTGTCGGGAAAAAGGCTAGTGTATCTAGTCTACCTACGAAACTATCTGCCCCATAAATTCATCTGCGTACACGCGTGGATGTCTCGATGGTGTAGTGGTTAGCACATCTGGCTAGGAATCCAGAGGACGTGGGTTCGATTCCCACTCGGGGCAGCATTTTTCTTTATATTCTTTGTGTTTGTTTATATTTCCTTCTCTGGCTGGTTTCAGCTTGCTTGTGATAGTTCTAATTAACAATTAGACCTCAAGGCCGAATGTGCTATGATGAATAGACCATGAGGCCGAAGGCCGAAGGCCGAATGGTCTATTGATATCATAGCACATGAGGACGAGAGGTCTAATTGTTTTAGTATAAACCAACTAGTTGGTCGGTTTTGGCAATGACTCCATTATTTTATGTTGAAAAAATCAAGTTTTCTTGCAAAGAAAGGTCGTGGTTTTGCCAGGCACGGTCTATCACTAATAGACCATTAGTAGCTCAGCCAATCAGAATGCAGGATTTGTAATAGACCATTAGTTGGTTTATACTAAATAAAGATATATAATTGTCACGCTAAGTACGCAGTGTCACGCTATTACCATCTCCGACACCCTCCCCCCATACGTCTCCGGGAGAGGTATTCACGAAAGGAGATTGATTGCTAAATGCTAAGTGTTCGTAGTCCTTAAATGCCTATTCTCGCAATAATGTGATATGAAGTAAGACAGTCTCGGTACTTTACTACTTTGATCATCAGCTATATCGCTGATGCGTGCACGCGCAGCAGCCGCCGCATCCCTCGTCGGTCTGGTATTAGTCACACAAGAGTCTAGTGGAATGGTAGTGGGAGCTCTTGCCGGCTCTCAGTTTGGCGCCTCGCACCACACCGTCTCTACCGACGATCAAGGTGTCAACGATCCCAAGGGGCCATTTCCCGCGGTTCTTCTCATCCGACTGAATGATGACCACATCACCCACCCTTAGTTCAGCTCCTTCGCGGCCTTTTAGCGCTCGGTGACGTTCCCTCAGACCTCGTAAATACTCACAACTCCATCGCTTCCATACCGCTTCCTTGCACTTCAAGAGGTGTTTCGCTCGTCTTCGCAGGTCCACATCATCAAGGTGATGGGGTTCGAGGTCAGGCACAGTGTTGTTGTTGACAAAGGGCATTGAGCTTGGCGTGAGAACCGGAAGTTGTGAATCTTCGTCCAGATAGCACAATGGTCGATTGTTGAGAGTGATCTCGGCATCCAAAATTACTTCTTCGAGCTCTTTCCAGCGAAGCATTCCGTTTCCGATCGTCTTGTACAGAGCTACCTTGACTAAGCCGACCATACGTTCGAATTGGCCGCCCCACCATGGCGCACGACTGAGATTGAATTGCCACCTGATAGAACTGATGGCCAGGAACTCCTGCAAGCGCACGTCCTTCATCACCTGTTTCATCCATGCTGCTGTACCAACAAAGGTCCACCCGTTGTCGGAAAGAATTCTATCCGGTCTCCCCCTGCGCGCGATGAACCGTTTGAGGCTGGTAATGCACTCAGGCATTTCCAGGTTAGGTAGCAAATCCAGATATATCCCTCTTGTGAGACTGCAAGTATAGAGAAGCACGTAGGCCTTGCCTTCTCTTTGCTTGGTAATCCGATATCTCACAGGACCAGCGTTATCCACGCCGATGATCTGGTACGCACACGTTCCTTGTGTGCGCGTGGTTGGAAGATTTCCGGGGGGTGGCGTTCCATACGCTATTGCGCGAAAACGTGCGCACCCCGCACACCGTTTGACGACTCTATTGACCAGTCTCCGCAGACGAGGAATCCAATAGCGCTCTCTGACTTTCGCCATGGTTAAGCCTACTCCCCCGTGGAGAGTAGCCTTGTGAGCATGTTGGACGAGCTTTCCAGCGAAGACGGATGCGTCAGAGACATACGCGGGGTACATTCCTTGCACGCGTCCCCGGCACTCCAGTACTCCGTCCTCGTTCTTTTGCAAGTTCAGCGTCATCCTGTCTTCATCCAGCGTCTCAGTAGCCGTCTCTTGAGTTTTGCGCAACCAGAGCAGTTCAGCTCGTTGTGTTTCATCAGTGGTTAACGGACCAAAGACCCGCTTCCCTTTCCGCTGACGCACGTTCTGTGCGAACCGTAACATCCATGCGGTGACTCTCATAGTTCGCCAGTGAGAAGACCATCCAGTGCGTTACTCTCTTTCACCGTCACTGCTTGAAGCTCTCTCGTCATCTTTACCACAGCTTTGGCTTCAGCGCTCATCTCAGTTACAATGTCCGGTGGCTAGCATTCGCGGTTGCTTAGCCACTGCGGCCCTTGCCAGCATAGTTGGTCTCCACTCCCGTCTCCGCTCTGCATTCCGATCATAGTTTCCGCCTGTAGCTCCTCAGTTCTGGTATTGCATTTTGGTTTAAAAAAGCTCCTTTTGAAACACTAACTCCTGCATCCTCCGCTTTTCCTCGCGTTTTTCCTTGTACTCGACAACCCAGAGCCACGTAAGCGTGAGATCTGTGTATCCCCTAGAGTGATTTTTGCATCCATTTCGCTACACCACTGCTCGATTGTTGCCAACTCATCCCCGTTTTCAATTTTTATCTCCTCTACTGCCCTTTTCGCGTCATCCGCCGCACTAACTAGTATTTTCAATCCCTCCAAGTGGCGCTCAATTCGCTCCGTGTTTTCCGTTTGTAAAACACTGTCTTTTTCCCTAATAAGCTCCAGCTGGGTCAGTTTTGTCTGTAGAGTTTTTGTCGCTGTATCCATGTTCTTCAAGTCTTCTCACTGTATCGCCTCACTTCCTAAGCCGCAAGATACTCGTTCTTGTTCAGCAAAAAGCGTGTCCCGTCATGCCCTTCCCGAAATATTCTCCAAGTTGGTTTTGAATAATATGACACAAAGGTCGTTCACTGATCACAAATTCTCACTCCTCAGATTTCTCTCGTTCAAGCTACATAGTGCCCACGTTTCGGGCGGTGGCTACAAAAACATAATATCCATAAATGATTAATTGGCTACGCGAGTATAGTAAGGTTATAGTTCTAAATAAAGATATATAATTAGTCACGCTAAGTACGCAGTGTCACGCTATTACCATCTCCGACAAGGTTTTGACTTCTGAGGAGTTGGCAGGTCTGGAATTGATTGAACTCTACACCGACCAACAAACCACTGTTTGGCTTCCGTCAATCAAGAGTGAACAAACTCTGGGTGATTTCACACTTTGATAGATCTTGTGAACAATAGGGGCTACATAGCTAGGTTTCAAAACACAATTTTTCACTGTAAAATGCCAACAAAACTCAGAAAACATGAGAAAACATCCGTGGACTTGACTTAAAAGGTTTGATTGACGGAAGCCAAAACGCAGTTTGGCGTTCAGAAATGTCAAGTGGGATTTCGCAGAATTACTGACAGTAATGCAGTTTTAGGCTACATTTGGACAATGACGTTAAGTTCGTATATTTGAGTGACCATCACCGAGTCCGAACATTTTCGTGTAACATGCGCATCGCATTGAATTTCAACAATTATGATTCAACGCAATTCAACGCTCCATGTCAGTGAATGATACTCACTATTGAACGGGGGGTGCCAAACCGGCCAATTCAACAGTGTTTTTCTTATGAATAGATTTCCAAAATAAGGAATAATGCAGCATCTAGCTTGCTAAATCGGCCTCAAATACAAATTTAATTATCGATAGAGGAAGTAGCTGCGGTAATATCGTAGTGTAGCTGCAGCAGAACATCTCCCCAGCGCAATGCAGTATGGGTACGACACGCCTGTTTCTATGAAATCCATGTGACTAGTTGACTAGTTCCCAGGGTCAAGCAAACTGGGCAAAAAGAGCGCGTGTCATTGGACAAATCCGGCAGACTGGAATGCAGACTTACTCACAGTCAAGAGACATGAAGCGTGTCCCCTAGAGACTAGAATGGAATATTCAGCGCGGCACATTTGCGAGCTCATCAAATTTCGCTTTCGTTTTCTTGGAAAGCGTTGCTACTCGATCGACTGTTCGAAGCGGATCTTACATCTCGCAGGTTTTTATAAAGTCAATCTTTTTAGTGTCTGAGTTTCAAAAAAAAGTTTTAATGGAGGCAACTGGCTGGCAAACAACCCGAAGTAGCATCAAAGAGCGTAACGAATACATGTTCAACAACAGCCTCTTGAGCGATGTGGCATTCTTGGCTGGCGACGATGAAGGCGAAACCATGACTATCCCAGCGCATAAGTATGTTCTATCCATTAGCAGTCCTGTATTCGAAGCCATGTTCTACGGCGAACTAGCTGAGACTAGCAGCACTATCAGCCTTCCTGATTGTACCAATGACGGACTGCTGGAACTTCTACGCTATATTTACTACGACAAAATTCAGCTGACAGGAAACAATGTCATGGAAGTTTTGTACCTTGCCAGAAAATATGATATCCCTTCTTTGGCTAACAGATGTACACAGTATATAGAAACAGAGCTGCAACCGGAAGACGTGTTTATCGTTTTGCCAAACATTGAGAAACTGTGCGATGAAAATCTAAGGGAAGTCTGCTGGGAGTTGGTGGATACAGAGACCTTGCGTGCCGTGACATCGGACGCTTTCTTAGATGTCACGCAAGAAACGTTGGGTGACATTCTTGAGCGCGATGCCCTTCAGATTTCAGAGGTTCAGCTTTTTGAAGCAGTGAACCGATGGGCAGAAAACAAGCAAGAAGCTGATGTTGCAAGGCAATCGAAACGAGAGGTTTTGGGCGAAGAATTGATCCGTCTGATAAGATTTCCGCTAATGGAAATGGATGAATTCGTGGAAACTGTTTTACCTTTAGGCATTCTCAACAACAATGAGGTCACAGAAATGATGACAATGTTCATATACTACAGCGATTTTAACGACATGTTGAAGTGTACGTTAGTGAAGACTTTCAATGCGAAGGAGAGAATTGGTTTACCTCGCCGAGAGGACTCATGCAAGAGATTCCAGGCTTACCGTACTGGTTGGAGATACGGAGGAAGAAACGTGGATCGAATTACGTTCACCACTGATAAACATGTCTACCTCACAGGTGTAAAAATATGCGGGACGAGGAATAGAGATCACGCTGTGGGGCTTTCTCTCTACAAAGAAAGCCAGCTTCTAGCCATAAAAAACATACAACAGAGAGCCGAGGAATGTTTTGGCGCGGGGCAAGACTGGTATTATGGCTTTACTATCAATCTGGACAAGCCAGTTTTCATCCATTCGGAGACGGAGTATGGCATTGATGCTATTATTAATGGGCCTACATCTTATTATGGGAATCGGGAGAAGCTACTGTTGAGTGCGAGAATGTGACCTTCCGGTTCAAAAACAAGGGAAAAGAAAAGCACACTTCAGTAACACGTGGCCAGTTCCCTGAGCTGTTATTCTATCAGTATTTTAAGTAGACAAAACCCTGCGTGTTTGCACCATAGACAATGAAATAGAAATGAAACTCACTGAAGTTGTATTTCGTTAGTTCTGGCGCCGTGCCCCGTTCCACGACACAGAAAGGACCCTCACTTTTGTCAGGAAACGCACTATACAATCAGGCAACGAACAAAAAGAAGCCTTGAACAAATGCTATTGAGTTTCAGCGAGAGACAATATATAGCAGGCAAGTACAATAGGATTCACGGGGTAACGAATGTTAACATGTAAGATGTATCTTTTCCAATTCTAATCAAGTTTGGTTGTAACTAGTCACTTCTCTTCCAAACTTCCAGGGCTTCCAAACCATTCCATGGTATTGCATAGAAATCCTAGAGCGTTCCGCTGGAGCTTGCAAAATGTGACCCTGTTTATGGCAAAAAGCACAAAATATCAGAAAATGGATGTCCTTGCCATGACATGAAAAACGGAAATTTGACAAATCAATACCAGCTTATTTATGACCACATACAGACTCAGAAATGTAAAAAATGTATACTCTGTTTATGAACAGAAGCTAAAAAATCCCACCCTGTTCAGTGGATATACCTGTCACAATAAGGGGGGCTGTTCTGGGTACAACAACAACAACCTTTATTCATTTGCCATTAGTATGTAGTGTGTTCTGTGGTGTTTATGTCATTGTTCTGTTGTGCCATGGAAGAATAGACTTCCTACCCTTAAAAAATGACTTATATGTCAGCGGACCGGCGGGTCTATTTTGCACCTACGCATAAAAAATGACATATGTCAGCGGACCGGCGGGTCTATTTTGCAGGTAGCAGGTAACAGGTAGCAGGTAAAAAAACCCAATCAAATTAAGCTATAAATTTTCAGAGATTCGTCCAATTAACTATGCTATTTTTAGGCTTGAATATTAATTACCGTGTACAGTCGAACCTCTCTGTGCGACCGCTCTCGTAAGCGACCAGCTCCCATAACGACCATTTTCCCGAAACCCCGTTTGAAATGTCACATAAACTCTGTTATTTCAAGCTCTCGTAAGCGACCGCCTTATCGATGCGACCAGCTCCGTTAGCGACCACAATTTCAAATCACCAACATAGATTTTCTATTGTTTTTAAGCTCTCGTAAGCGACCACAGTACTTTTTGTCTTTAAAACATCAGTCATCACCTCATAAATATCTAAACTGATACAAGCTGCACCAGTGAAATGCTAGTTTCTACATATTTTCTATGTACATATTTGCGGTTATCTATTCTTAATTAAAGTCGGGAAATAAATCAAACTATTTTAAACATACTAGTATCACATGATTATTTTCTAGATTTATTGTACTAAGCTCTTGTAAGCGACCAACACCTATTGTTCAAGTAGGAAGCCGCTTGGTGGTCGCTTACGAGAGCCGTTCTCGTAAGCGACCAGCTCCGTTAACGACCGCAATTTTCAGTTCCCGAGGTGGTCGCTTACGAGAGCTTCGACTGTAGTGGGAAAGCTTGCTTGTGATTGGCTACTTTTATTTCGTCTCAAAACCTCAGTTCTGGGATCGGAACTGACTGAAATGAGCCGCGCTTTGTCTTCTACTTCTCACGATAGGTGTATAATCTCTCTGGGGTAACTTTTACAGTGGACGTGATAGGGACTTTTAGGGTGCATGGAATCCGGGATCCAGAGAGTGAGAGATCCGGGATCCAGAGCCGACCTTTTTGTGCTATCACCGAAATGTTCGTACAGTGCCATCAAAACTTCATACAAACGTACGAGTTTTCCGCAGTTTTCCATCTCTCGATGTTTCTATGGTTTAAGTGTTTCCCATCTCTTCTTTGTTACTGCGATTTTCATAAAAAATTCTTCGAATTGATTGAACTCTACACCACCAACAACAGCGGAGTAGGCTCTGGGAACGAGATTGAATCGTGGCGGTAGCTGCAGCAGAACATCTCCTCCAGCGCAATGCAGTATGGGTACGATGCGCCAGTTTCTTGGAAATCCACGTGACTAGTTGGCAAGTTCCCAGGGTCAAGCAAGCGTGTCATTGGACAATTCCGGCAGACTGGAATGCAGACTTACTCACAGTCAAGAGACATGAAGCGTGACCCCTACAGACTAGAGTGGAATATTCAGCGCGGCATATTTGCGAGCTCATCAAATTTCGCTTTCGTATTCTTGGAAAGCGTTGCTACTCGATCGACTGTTCGAAGCGGATCTTACATCTCGCAGGTTTTTATAAAGTCAATCTTTTTAGTGTCTGAGATTCAAAAAACAAGTTTTAATGGAGGCAACTGGCTGGCAAACAACCCGAAGTAGCATCAAAGAGCGTAACGAATACATGTTCAACAACAGCCTCTTGAGCGATGTGGCATTCTTGGCTGGCGACGATGAAGGCGAAACCATGACTATCCCAGCGCATAAGTATGTTCTATCCATTAGCAGTCCTGTATTCGAAGCCATGTTCTACGGCGAACTAGCTGAGACTAGCAGCACTATCAGCCTTCCTGATTGTACCAATGACGGACTGCTGGAACTTCTACGCTATATTTACTACGACAAAATTCAGCTGACAGGAAACAATGTCATGGAAGTTTTGTACCTTGCCAGAAAATATGATATCCCTTCTTTGGCTAACAGATGTACACAGTATATAGAAACAGAGCTGCAACCGGAAGACGTGTTTATCGTTTTGCCAAACATTGAGAAACTGTGCGATGAAAATCTAAGGGAAGTCTGCTGGGAGTTGGTGGATACAGAGACCTTGCGTGCCGTGACATCGGACGCTTTCTTAGATGTCACGCAAGAAACGTTGGGTGACATTCTTGAGCGCGATGCCCTTCAGATTTCAGAGGTTCAGCTTTTTGAAGCAGTGAACCGATGGGCAGAAAACAAGCAAGAAGCTGATGTTGCAAGGCAATCGAAACGAGAGGTTTTGGGCGAAGAATTGATCCGTCTGATAAGATTTCCGCTAATGGAAATGGATGAATTCGTGGAAACTGTTTTACCTTTAGGCATTCTCAACAACAATGAGGTCACAGAAATGATGACAATGTTCATATACTACAGCGATTTTAACGACATGTTGAAGTGTACGTTAGTGAAGACTTTCAATGCGAAGGAGAGAATTGGTTTACCTCGCCGAGAGGACTCATGCAAGAGATTCCAGGCTTACCGTACTGGTTGGAGATACGGAGGAAGAAACGTGGATCGAATTACGTTCACCACTGATAAACATGTCTACCTCACAGGTGTAAAAATATGCGGGACGAGGAATAGAGATCACGCTGTGGGGCTTTCTCTCTACAAAGAAAGCCAGCTTCTAGCCATAAAAAACATACAACAGAGAGCCGAGGAATGTTTTGGCGCGGGGCAAGACTGGTATTATGGCTTTACTATCAATCTGGACAAGCCAGTTTTCATCCATTCGGAGACGGAGTATGGCATTGATGCTATTATTAATGGGCCTACATCTTATTATGGGGAATCGGGAGAAGCTACTGTTGAGTGCGAGAATGTGACCTTCCGGTTCAAAAACAGGGGAAAAGAAAAGCACACTTCAGTAACACGTGGCCAGTTCCCTGAGCTGTTATTCTATCAGTATTTTAAGTAGACAAAACCCTGCGTGTTTGCACCATAGACAATGAAATAGAAATGAAACTCACTGAAGTTGTATTTCGTTAGTTCTGGCGCCGTGCCCCGTTCCACGACACAGAAAGGACCCTCACTTTTGTCAGGAAACGCACTATACAATCAGGCAACGAACAAAAAGAAGCCTTGAACAAATGCTATTGAGTTTCAGCGAGAGACAATATATAGCAGGCAAGTACAATAGGATTCACGGGGTAACGAATGTTAACATGTAAGATGTATCTTTTCCAATTCTAATCAAGTTTGGTTGTAACTAGTCACTTCTCTTCCAAACTTCCAGGGCTTCCAAACCATTCCATGGTATTGCATAGAAATCCTAGAGCGTTCCGCTGGAGCTTGAAAAATGTGACCCTGTTTATGGCAAAAAGCCGCACAAAATATCAGAAAATGGATGTCCTTGCCATGACATGAAAAACGGAAATTTGACAAATCAATACCAGCTTATTTATGACCACATACAGACTCAGAAATGTAAAAAATGTATACTCTGTTTATGAACAGAAGCTAAAAAATCCCACCCTGTTCAATGGATATACCTGGCACAATAAGGGGGGCTGTTCTGGGTACAACAACAACAACCTTTATTCATTTGCCATTAGTATGTAGTGTGTTCTGTGGTGTTTATGTCATTGTTCTGTTGTGCCATGGAAGAATAGACCTCCTACCCTTAAAAAATGACTTATATGTCAGCGGACCGGCGGGTCTATTTTGCACCTACGCATAAAAAATGACTTATATGTCAGCGGACCGGCGGGTCTATTTTGCAGGTAGCAGGTAACAGGTAGCAGGTAACAGGTAGCAGGTAAAAAAAACCAATAAAATTAAGCTATAAATTTTCAGAGATTCGTCCAATTAACTATGCTATTTTTAGGCTTGAATATTAATTACCGTGTACAGTCGAACCTCTCTGTGCGACCGCTCTCGTAAGCGACCAGCTCCCATAACGACCATTTTCCCGAAACCCCGTTTGAAATGTCACATAAACTCTGTTATTTCAAGCTCTCGTAAGCGACCGCCTTATCGATGCGACCAGCTCCGTTAGCGACCACAATTTCAAATCACCAACATAGATTTTCTATTGTTTTTAAGCTCTCGTAAGCGACCACAGTACTTTTTGTCTTTAAAACATCAGTCATCACCTCATAAATATCTAAACTGATACAAGCTGCACCAGTGAAATGCTAGTTTCTACATATTTTCTATGTACATATTTGCGGTTATCTATTCTTAATTAAAGTCGGGAAATAAATCAAACTATTTTAAACATAGTATCACATGATTATTTTCTAGATTTATTGTACTAAGCTCTTGTAAGCGACCAACACCTATTGTTCAAGTAGGAAGCCGTTTGGTGGTCGCTTACGAGAGCCGTTCTCGTAAGCGACCAGCTCCGTTAACGACCGCAATTTTCAGTTCCCGAGGTGGTCGCTTACGAGAGCTTCGACTGTAGTGGGAAAGCTTGCTTGTGATTGGCTACTTTTATTTCGTCTCAAAACCTCAGTTCTGGGATCGGAGCTGACTGAAATGAGCCGCGCTTTGTCTTCTACTTCTCACGATAGGTGTATAATCTCTCTGGGGTAACTTTTACAGTGGACGTGATAGGGACTTTTAGGGTGCATGGAATCCGGGATCCAGAGAGTGAGAGATCCGGGATCCAGAGCCGACCTTTTTGTGCTATCACCGAAATGTTCGTACAGTGCCATCAAAACTTCATACAAACGTACGAGTTTTCCGCAGTTTTCCATCTCTCGATGTTTCTATGGTTTAAGTGTTTCCCATCTCTTCTTTGTTACTGCGATTTTCATAAAAAATTCTTCGAATTGATTGAACTCTACACCACCAACAACAGCGGAGTAGGCTCTGGGAACGAGATTGAATCGTGGGGGTAGCTGCAGCAGAACATCTCCTCCAGCGCAATGCATGCAGTATGGGTACGATACGCCAGTTTCTTGGAAATCCACGTGACTAGTTGGCAAGTTCCCAGGGTCAAGCAAGCGTGTCATTGGACAATTCCGGCAGACTGGAATGCAGACTTACTCACAGTCAAGAGACATGAAGCGTGACCCCTACAGACTAGAGTGGAATATTCAGCGCGGCATATTTGCGAGCTCATCAAATTTCGCTTTCATATTCTTGGAAAGCGTTGCTACTCGATCGACTGTTCGAAGCGGATCTTACATCTCGCAGGTTTTTATAAAGTCAATCTTTTTAGTGTCTGAGATTCAAAAAACAAGTTTTAATGGAGGCAACTGGCTGGCAAACAACCCGAAGTAGCATCAAAGAGCGTAACGAATACATGTTCAACAACAGCCTCTTGAGCGATGTGGCATTCTTGGCTGGCGACGATGAAGGCGAAACCATGACTATCCCAGCGCATAAGTATGTTCTATCCATTAGCAGTCCTGTATTCGAAGCCATGTTCTACGGCGAACTAGCTGAGACTAGCAGAACTATCAGCCTTCCTGATTGTACCAATGACGGACTGCTGGAACTTCTACGCTATATTTACTACGACAAAATTCAGCTGACAGGAAACAATGTCATGGAAGTTTTGTACCTTGCCAGAAAATATGATATCCCTTCTTTGGCTAACAGATGTACACAGTATATAGAAACAGAGCTGCAACCGGAAGATGTGTTTATCGTTTTGCCAAACATTGAGAAACTATGCGATGAAAATCTAAGGGAAGTCTGCTGGGAGTTGGTGGATACAGAGACCTTGCGTGCCGTGACATCGGACGCTTTCTTAGATGTCACGCAAGAAACGTTGGGTGACATTCTTGAGCGCGATGCCCTTCAGATTTCAGAGGTTCAGCTTTTTGAAGCAGTGAACCGATGGGCAGACAACAAGCAAGAAGCTGATGTTGCAAGGCAATCGAAACGAGAGGTTTTGGGCGAAGAATTGATCCGTCTGATAAGATTTCCGCTAATGGAAAGGGATGAATTCGTGGAAACTGTTTTACCTTTGGGCATTCTCAACAACAATGAGGTCACAGAAATGATGACAATGTTCACATACTACACATACAGCGATTTTAACGACATGTTGAAGTGTACGCTAGTGAAGACTTTCAATGCGAAGGAGAGGATTGGTTTACCTCGCCGCGAGGACTCGTGCAAGAGATTCCAGGCTTACCGTACTGGTTGGAGATACGAGGGAAGAAACGTGGATCGAATTACGTTCACCACTGATAAACATGTCTACCTCACAGGTGTAAAAATATGCGGGACGAGGAATAGAGATCACGCTGTGGGGCTTTCTCTCTACAAAGGAAGCCAGCTTCTAGCCAGAAAGAACATACAAGAGAGAGCCGAAGAATGTTTTGGCGCGGGGCAAGACTGGTATTACGGCTTTACTATCAATCTGGACAAGCCAGTTTTCATCCATTCGGAGACGGAGTATGGCATTGATGCTTTTATTAATGGGCCTACATCTTATTATGGGCCTACATCTTATTATGGGAATCGGGAGAAGCTACTGTTGAGTGCGAGAATGTGACCTTCCGGTTCAAAAATAGGGGAAAGAAAAGCACACCTCAGTAACACGTGGCCAGTTCCCTGAGCTGTTATTCTATCAGTATTTTAAGTAGACAAAATCCTGCGTGTTTGTACCATAGATAATGAAATAGAAATGAAACTCACTGAAGTTGTATTTCGTTAGTTCTGGCGCCGTGCCCTGAGCAATGGTTCCACGACACAGAAAGTACCCTCACTTTTGCCAGGAAACGCACTATACAGTCAGGCAACGAATAAAAAGAAGCCTTGAACAAATGATATTGAGTTTCAGGGAGAGACTATACCAGGCAAGTGCAAAGGATTTACGGGGTAAGGCCTGGTTTCCATATAGTCTTATCTGTCGTATCTCTCTCACCAGACTATATGGAAACTAAGCTTAACGAATGTTTACATGTAAGATGTATCTTTTCCAATTCTAATCAAGTTTGGTTGTCACTTCTCTTCCAAACTTGTCACTTCTCTTCCAAACTTCCAGGGCTTCCAAACCATTCCATTCGATTAACTTTGGATTGATTGTGCGGGAACTTTGATAACTCCGATTGAGCTTGAAAAGGCTAAACAGCAGGGATTCCCTTTAAAAGCACTGCTGTTGTGGGTGAGTAGCCAAAAAAGCGACAATTGGTATAAAACACAAACAATACGATGTGGGCATGCTCTAGTAAGCAACGCCGCAAGGGGGGGCGGGGGTTGCAAGGAAAAGTATAGTTAAAACATTTTTATTTCGACTTCATTGTGCACCACAATGTATGAAAATTTATAGCAAAAATAAAAGTATAGTTCTCTTTAGACTGGACAGCCATTTCAACCTTTCCCCTTTCACAAATCACATCACACGTAGTGTATTCTAGGGGGGCTACGGGGGAGATCCTCCTCTTCAGCTTTTGCAGTTCTTTTCGAATCACTTTTCGAGCCGGACAAAATATACTGACAAGCGCTCTGGCCTAGTTCGCCTTTTACGCATTTGATATAACGATCTATATGACCTATCAGAAAGTCCAGGGGAGCAGACCCCTGCTTCAGCACTTGGTAATGGAAATCCTTCAGGTTGAATTTAGAGCCCAGTTCGCGCTCAGCTTTTTTCCTCATTTTAATGAGTTCCAGTCTCCCCAGCATGTATGCCGTCGCTTGACCTGGATCAGACTGGTAACGAGTGACTTCCTTGATGGCAAAGTCTGATGTGTCCCATGCGTAGTCCTCAAACATCTTCAGTGCATCCGTCCTGTTGGTAATTGCAAAGGACATGATTCAGACTGAACAAGAATGGGCAGGTCTCGATTTTACTACATGACAACCAAAACAGTGGCGGATCCAGAGGGGGTTGTTCCACGGAACCCCCCTTGAGGATCAGGCAATAAGGGTTTTATTGTAATACACTGACTGCTGGCGGACACGCTCTCATTGATATATTGCCCCTATCAGTCTTTGAAGAAGTAAAGAAGAAACAGAACCCCCTTATTAAAATCCTGGATCCGCCACTGCAAAGCGTCCATTATTGAGGGCTGATATACACACAAACGCAAGCGCAAGGATATCAAACTCATACAATTCTTTGATGTGGTTTACACTAGAACGCAAGCGCAAGAAAATCGAGACGTTACGTTCGCCTTGTGCTTGCATCTAGTGTAAATCAAGCGAACTATTCTCACTGGTCTAATGAGTGCGTATATAAGACATGAACTCATGAATAAAATTCTCATTTTGTCGCTACTACCGTGGTAAGGAGGCGCCCTTGGTCCCGTGTATGGGTCACGTCGCTTTTACGTCTCATTGTGCTCACCTGGCCGCTGCTCCATTTCTTACCCACCCTCCCACCCTTGGATGTCGTCCTCACCTTTCAGAGCTCCGCAAGGTCTATTCACTTTTATAGCACAATAAGACCAGTGAGAATTTCTATCGTTTTATACTACTGGCTGTTGCATTTCACTCTCGTATGGTGCTTGTATTACGTATAGCCATGCCTTATAAGTTTTTTAACTACAAGTCTATATTCAATAGGTCTTACCTAGATATCCCACGATAATGAAGGCCCGTGTCAACTATTAGTCTAACAGCACGCCAGGTCTAGAAGGAAGAGAGACAAACAGTAGAAGTATAGCAAACGTTGTGACCCCATTGCTCCGTGGAGGGGGGGGGGGGGTACTACTGATTTTTGGGTAGGGGTGTGCCGCCTAGGCCTTCAAAACCTGACCCTATCAAAGACCAAAAATCCTCGTCTTTTATACCCTACCGTAGACCTGCAGTTAAAATTGTATACACTACAGCAGACGTAAACATTCGACACCAGGGTGGTCCAGTTGGTCGCGATCAAAGTGCCTAACGTTTGTTTATAAATGTAAAGGTTTTAAAATAAGCTGAACCCCCACCCACTGCGCCTTTTCCAGAGCGCTCTATACAAGTGTACTACTGCAACCTACAACCATGTGGGACACTTGCGCATGTCAAATAACCATTGCCGTGTATTAGGGATAGTCCCTAAAATAAGCGCATTTGCCAATTAGGGATAATCCCTAATGTATTCTAGACTGCTTGCAGCCCCTTCTTCAGCGAACGTCCGTAAATCGAGGGAACTTTTTTTTTCTTGCGGCGCGCTTCGATTTGTTTGCGTTTTCCCCCCGTGGCGCGTCTCTCCCTCTCCTGGGTAACTCGACACCGTAAACAAACCGAAGCGTGATGCGGGTAGAAAAACATTCTCTCGATTTACTGACGTCCGCCGAAGAAGGGGCTGCAAAAGCTAAGCAGTCTAAATCTATTCTTGAAAACATGTTGTAAGGTGGCATGCGCTAATAACAAAGTGAGCCAGGTACTCGCATTGCTGTTATAGCGGGTGAGGCAGCGCTCTTGAAAGAGCTAAGGCACATAATGGTAGGGTGAATGCGATACATAATGTTATTGAATAAACTGCCGAAGCGAAATCCCAGTCACCTGCCACTTGAGCATGCCATATTTCTGCAGCATGTTATTGTTGTACGTGTCTGTGTCGTCGCTGATCAGCGGATTTTCGCTATATAGCCCCCAGCCCTCCGTGAACGCGGTATAATAGGTCTGGCCATTCAGCCACTTTGGAACACCACCACAGGTATCCTGAAAATGCTCCAGTTCAGCTGAAAAATATCGTAGACACTTGTTATAGCAAAGTCGGCCGATTTTCATCCCTGCGTTAGAGTACGTTACACTTCCGCGTCTGATCAACGTTACGGGATGGGAAGTTAGATGAGAATCACGTGCAGAAGATGGACCAATCACTACTACGAAGTGGATTCTATCGGCCAATCAGAGATCAGAATTAAGCTTTATATCTCAATTTAGTAGAATAGTCTAGGCGCAGCGACCGAAAAAAAAAAATCGCGTCGTAGCACCCAACGCAGACACAGGAAAATAACATAGAACGATAGGTACATGCCTACGGTTCAATTTGATCCGTGTCGCACAGATTGGCTTGTGGGACAACACCCTGATATTAGGCATTTTGTTCCCCCGTTGCTCCCATGTCCTTTGTAAAACATCGCAAACTTATACGCATCTAAATCCCTCATTCAAGGATCAAATGTATCCAAAACTTCCCATCATTGTACGAAATCACACACTTTAAATTTCTAGCTGTAAATCTGCCCTTAATTCCCACTCTAACATCAGAAACATGGAAATTAGAAGTTAGCATTAGCATAGTTAATTCTTTGTTATTCAAATGAGTTGTGCCTCCTCTCTTGAAGACATAAATATAGGCTGTAGCGCTACAAGTACAGCGTGCCTAAGTGTATGCGTTGGCAAAATATATCCCTCTAATGCATTGAACACTTATGTGGACATTTTACTGATTTCGTATGTTTTCTGTGATCTCTGCTGGCATAAACAAAACATTATACGTTAATTAGAAAATACCAAAAACATTTTCTTTTTCGAAATTAACTAGTGAAATGATTCAGACAACGTCGGTGAAGAGATACCAGACCATTAAAACTATATACATTAGGCCGGGAAAGCTGTACAGTCCATGTCATTCTTGACTTTTCAGTCGTCAGGAACTCGTGAATAACAAAGGAAGCTCATGAATAACAACCTTTTCAAAATGGCCGCCGTCACATATATCTTTTTAACCAAACACTTTTACAGTACGTACGGAAATTACGGCACAATTTTATATCTAACCATTTGAAATGCATTTACGTCTACAAGTATGCCAAGTTTGATGTGTTTCTTGGTAAGATTTTGAATTCTACAGGCTTTGTATTAGTTTAGAATTTCACAAAGAACATCTGAGCATCTTGTAACAAAAGTACCCGAAATCGGAATGTTGGTCCCATCGGCTCATTTGTAACATCCGGTCTAAATTAAACCTTATACACATACCTATCATCCTATGCTACTTTCCCGGGTCTGCGCGAAGGGTGCTACGACAACCATTTTCTAGGCCTCTTTTCAAGATCTGCTCCTAGACTAGAAACTGATTGGCTCCGCTACTCGCTATATTTAACAATTAGACCTCGAGCCCTAACAAGAGCGAGTGTATCACGAAAGTTTGAAGCTGAATACAAGAAATATATGAGCAAACTGGAATGAATTGCAGAAGAGAGCTTGCTTACCCTGTATTTGTGTGTGATGACCTGGTCGAGCTTCGTGCGCAGTCACTGACCATTCTTGGAAAATAGGCCCGTAATCTTTAAGAAAGAAGGGTAGCCCGAAATAGGAAGGCTTTGAGCACGTCTTGCTCTGCTTGAAGAACTGCGCCCCATTAGAGGGATTATAATGTGGTAGCATGTCGATAGGGCAATTAGGGGCAGTGATTTTATCGCCCGTGAAGTAAAACAGGTGCGTGATCTTCGGGTATAGCATTCCCATGACCTGAAATGGGAAAGAAGATTAGTTAAACTGACTTATTAATAAGCATACGATGACCTAATTATACGATTTTGAGACGGTTTATAATACCACAAAATATTGAAAAAATATATTTTGCGTACTGAGCGGAGTCACCTTACAAGCGCGCAATCACAGGAACGTTTAAATTCGGCTTTTCCCATGGATGAGTTTCTGCAAAATTTCCCTGTGCAATAAGTTGGAATCTCACTTCAAAATTGAAGCAACCGCGCGCACAAGGTTCCTGGCCAAAGTATGTCACAGACTTTAACATTCCCCACCTGTCTGCAAAAGCTGGCCCATCTTTGGATAGCGGCCCATCGGACCGGACAATACTGAGCGGCCGTCTTGGGACTAGTACATTTCTTGAAGGCGTTTTCGTCTGATTCGTTCTTTGGGAAGCTACCATTGTTGTGCCACATGGAACGTGAGTTAAGAATCTTCTTAAACGCTTTCACTGCATCTGTTTGGTTTGATAGTCTTGTGTGCATTTTCGTGATGTTAAGGATCTAGAAAAAGAAGTGGAATGGTTGGAGAAGCATGGTTGGCTCTGAGTCTCTCGCCGCTGAGGTCCACGATAGGAGGAATTTTTCCCGGGGGCTCCCCATAAAAATAGACGGAGGTGCTGGCCGGGAACATTGATTTTCACCCTAAGGGATAGCAAATTGGGTGTGGTCAACAGTGAATTTTACCACTTAGAGATAGCAAATTGGATGTGGAAAATACTATGTTATTATTGCGGTCCTTGAAATTACCATCAAGTTGAAACAATTTATTCTGTTTGTCGCTGAACTTATTGTAGGTCACCCTTGGCGTGAGACCCCCTAAGGGATAGCAAACTCTTTGGACACCCCTAAGAGATAGCAGTTGGGTGAATTTTATACCCTAAGGGACAGGACGAGCACCCCGTCTATTTTTTTGGGAGTTAGTCACCCGGGGATTTTTTCAGTTCAAGTCGTGATCGAAACAGATTCATATTGTGGGACGCACTTAGTTGTGTTCGTTAGTCTTTCGAATAAGACAATAAAACGAGGCACCGTCTGCACGCCTTCCCTTCCACCCCTGTTCAAACTGCACAGCGAATTTCTGCAGAAACCCAACCTTGGGAAAGGCTGAATTTCCCATGGTAGAAGAATGAGAAGTGTTCGGATTTCCCATGGCTATCCATGTGAATTCCGAACACTTCCCATGCGTGTGCCTTTGGAAATTCAGCTTTTCTCATGGATGGGTTTCTGCAGAAATTCCCTGTGTAATGTGGACGCTGAAGAACCAATTCACTCTTCTATGGAGGAGGGGGATTTTCTCCCCGTGCAATGACCTAGCTCTCGGGGGTCGGGGGTACATATACTATTCGAGTTCCAGGAGCCAATCAGAGCGCGCGGAATTGGATACCCACTATAAATTTGGTGTATATTAACAATAGACGCACGTACCTCGGTGTAAAAGAGATCCAGCTGTCTTTTCCCCTCGCTAAAAATCTCCTCGGGCGAGATATCAGTAGTCGTAAAGTACGACAGTATCATGCGGTACGTCTGCTTTCCGTCCAGAGGTTCTCCTGTGGGAAGCTTCTTCGTAGTCGGTTTCGTAGTCGCGGCACCATCCACATACACGAAATCCACAGGCAACCCACCAAGACCACTGGCCACGTCATTCGGTAAGCAGTGCCTCATATGCTGATTCTCGAGATAATTTATGAGATCTAATAATGGTTGACCAAAGCCATTAATCAGAGCTTCCTTTACCGACTCGCTGGTGTTTTTCCCGTTGTGGTTCGCTTCCCATTTCTCGTCCACGCCGTTCTCCAGGCCAGCATAGTACTTTGGGTGTAGAAATTCTTTAGTGTACCAATCTTTTAAGACGCCTTCCGATGAGTTAGCGAGAGATAACTCGCGGTAGGAAGACTTCAACGCGTCCACGCCCGCTCGGCAGTCTATCTTGGTGCGGATCATTCCGCTTTCACTCCAGCAGCTGCGTTAGCTCTGTTCGGGAATGTGAAAGAAGCATAAAAAGCAGAATTCGCGTGAACGGGACAATCACGTTTATTATGCAACTATTGATATATACCGAAACGCTGTTATATGTACAAAATAGAATAATAAAACCTGTAAACCTACGAAGCGTCGAGTTATATAGAGCGCTTGACTGTGAAAAGTGCCGTTATACGGCGCGGCAAGGTCGCGGTCGCGCCGCGGCACGGAACCTGACCTGCTGTGTATATACGGAACCTCGCCTTCTCCGCCCGGGGCAAGACAAATCACGGACAACCAATCAGATTGCATTGTCACGCGGCAAGGCGCGGCAAATCAACCAATCAAATTGCATGGTCGAGGCAGGAAAGTCGCGGCACTTTGTTCCGCTCTATATGCCTTTCCTTACCTATATTGGTCAAATGTTGTCTTGTGTTTCATGATTGTCTCAATAACATATTCCATGTCCTTGTAAGTCTTGGGTTTGACCCTGTAACCCAGCGCGTTAATTTCATAAGACATAGAGCATATGCCTTGCCAGCAAAACAGGTCTGGGCCTAGTAACCAGTCCCCCGCATAGTAGTTCTCGGAGTAAGGAGCCCCAAATGTGTGCTGTAGATAGTGCTTGACCTGAGGTGGTAATGATAAGAAACATATCATAGCCTGCTAGCCGGCTCTCCAGTGGCATATCAAGAAAGTGCTGTCGTTTTTATGGCAAATCCGCGCGGGTTGCCTGTGGTGTTCAAAACGTGACTCAGGCCCCTCGGCGGGGGATAAAATCAAAATAGCGATCAAGAGAAGGATGTTTCTCGGGTATCTGCAAGTTTTGGCCAATTTTCCTGCTTTTTTCGCTAAGATATGAGGAAAAGTACTTACAGACCTTCCAAATAAGGTAAGGGGGGATTTCCTAATAAGGAAGTTTTGCAACGTCGGCAAAACGACAGCTTTTGGCGAAATTTTCTTTCGGATTTCATTTTCTGGCGCGCGGGATTCCTGTGTCTTCATCCCGTGACACAGGAATCCCGCGCGCCAGAAAATGAAATATCCGAAAAACCCACTGGAGAGCCGGCTAGCAGGCTAAACATATCATGGAATGAGATAATATCGTACCTAAAACCGGGGAAATACGAGGCACAAAATCCCTCTCAACTTGTCGCGCAACATTGCTGCGTTGCAAGTCTAATGTTTGTTGCTCATTTTTCATCAAATTCACAACTTGCCGCGCAACATTTTGTTTTGATGGTCCAAATGCGAACCCAAGGCGGATTTTGCCACGTAGCACCTCATTTCTATTGACTAATCAACTTGAATTGTAGTAGACTGCTAGTAGCCCTTACTTTGGCGCGTCCCCAGAGAAGCGCGCTAACCCCCGCAAAAGTAGGGGCTCTATAGCAGTCTAGAATTGTAGGCAAAATGTTGCGCGACAAGTTTTTTGTCTGAGTGAAAAATGAGCAGCAAACTGAGCAAAGCCAGAATTTGTTGCGTGACAAGTTGTCACGCAAAATGAAAAACGCGCAACATCGATCATCAACTTGCAACGCAGCATTGTTGCGCGACAAGTTGAGGGACTTTGTGCCTCGCATTTTTTCGGCTTAACCTGAGAAGGCCACACAACGAGTCCCCCTCGATAAAATTCCCTTCCCTAAAACCGTTGTTTCTCGCTGTGAATTTTCAAAACGTGGTTTGATGTCCCGCCAGTCAGGTCAAACTATCTAAGCCAATCAGCAAGGCTGTAGCTAGCGGGGGGGAGGGGGGGGGGGGGGGGGGGTTAAGTACAGTGACGACCGCAGTTGTCATGCGTAAACAATACCTGAGATAGTGCTTTTGCCTCCCTCGGCTTCAGCTGGTTGATGTCGATTTTCAGGTTGTTTACTTCATCTAGCAAAGCTCTCGCAGCATCCGTGTTCTTCTTGAGATTTTCCGGGCTTGGATTATAAGGGGAGTACCTAAGAAATCACGGTCAAAATCAGAATTTTAATTCTCTGGAAATTTGTACTAAAAAATTCCCGTTGAAAACAGTCGTTTTCAAAAATTTCTACTTCAGACGTTTTCCCTTATTTCCCACACTAAATTAGCGAAGCATTCCTCAAAACTTACAGATTTTGAAGAGAAATCGGAGGAACGTTGCTCGTGTCAGTCGCCATCTTTGTTTTGACCACTGAGCCTGGGATTTATTACACAGGTAACCCGAGTTACGCACGATTGAGTAGGCATTCTTGAAAACGACACCCTCTTTCTTGGTGGGAAAATAAAGTGTTGGGCTTGGCTTAGCTTGCCTGCCCCGTTGTGTCAGCTTGAAGGCGGCCGCCATATTGAAAGCATAATACAAAGCAGAGCTGACGAAGGGGCGCATTCTTCCTGAAGCTCTTGTTATTCTGCCTGCATTGGTTGCGACATGTGAGTCACGCCAGCTTAAGAGAGGAGGAAATCACTGCTTGCAGGGTAGCCTCAAAAGGGAGAAGAGAGAAACCGGAAGCGAAGAGCTAGACCGGAAGCTGCGCGGTCACGCCGTGTTAGCGAAGCGTTGCGTGACCGAAACAAAATACGGGCTGCGCGGGAGGCTATGCATGCTATGTCAGCAGCGCCGAGCGCGAGAAAATATGAAACTCCAATGATGACAGCTCTGTCAGTATCGGCAAATCATTGACGTTTTTGTATCTCATCACAAGCAACCGATAATCTTCCCAGTGCCATGGATCATGGATCGTGAATTTCACGCGTGATTGAACCGACGGGCCAAGCTTATTTGTATTCAACATAAAAATTGAATATAATCTTTTATATTGCTCTCCCGCGGATACGTTTGACACTAAATGAGAACATATCAGGGTCGCTGTGATCCGTCAAAAATCTAATTTAATAAAAGTACGGATCTCGCGAAATGATTTATTGATAAAAAAGTTCCACTTGTGGTATGGCGAATAAGCCCGGCATGATGTCGCTCGGTCTGATATGGTTTGTGTGTATGTATGGCTTAGCCATGCCATATACTAAACGAAGGGCAAAATAAAGAAATCTGCATGTTACCTCAACATTACATGCTGCCTGCGGTCTGTAACTCCAGGTTGCCAGCCAACAGCATTAGGAATCAACTCATAAAACTTCGCTTGTACTTTTTTCAAGAGATCGCCCAATCCGAGTCTCTGTGCTTCTGCAGAATACTTGCACTCCTCACGAACTTGTTCCCCTTGTCCTCCTCTTGTTCCCGCGCATTTCAACCCTTTACTCATTGTTGTTATCGAGATGATAATAAGAACCAAACCTGTAATGACTATTAGCATTGATACGATAACGAACGGCCAAAACCACCGCGATCTTCCACTCGAGAACGTTATCGGTGAAGGGCTATAAGGGGTCTTCATTTCAATCATGCCGTCCCCTTCACTATCTCCCTTGTGCAAAGCGACTTGAGACATGGTTCCCTCGATTGAGAACACAGCTTAAGACGTGTACGGATGAATTCCTGTGCTAAGCTCTATTTACTTCTCGCTTGGGCTCGCGCGCTCACTTTTTGCATGCAGGATCTACGCAGTGTTCTACGAGGTCAAAAGGTCAACTTAGCGCCGAGCACTGCGAGGTACCGTGATAGCGCTAGTGTACAGGTGGCAAAAGTGTTTTGCGTGACGCGTGATATCGAAATCAGCTGCTGCGTAAAAGACCCAAAGTGATCCACGTAAATGTCGGGTATTATAAGCATGTGATGCATCATTTAATTTGAACCAAGTGTGATTCACTTGGTGGTGTGATTCACCAGTCAATCTACTACTCTTCCAGAAGACCGTTACACCTCTCGGTGGCTGTCTCAAATTCATCGCGGGATCACCTTTTTATGTACCACGTGATATGATGGGTTGCTTTTGTTGCACGTGATCAACCAAACTCTCAAAGTTACATAAGTGGTACATAAGCAACTCATCACGTGGTACAAAAAAGGTGATCACGCGATCAATTTTTTACACAGCCGCCGGCAGGCAGAAAAACCGAGAGGTGTAACGGTCTACTGGGAAGAGTAGTACATCCAACCCCAAGCCACAGAAGAACGTTGCTTGATTTTTTTTCCGCAGCAGCCTCCTTGTTCAAAATGTTTCTAGGTCATATAACTCGCCTTCGCTGATTGACTGGAGACCGCGCATATGCGTACATAAAACCAGTGTTATCTAGCAAAATACATTTTGAGTCAAAGGTACGGGTCATTTTCGTTTCCGCATGCGTCAGTGGCTGTCGTCTAGCCTGCGTAGCGGGAAATAGAGCGGACCGCAAGGGGTTCTGGGAAGGGAGGAACCCCTTGCGGCCCGCGCCATTTCCGGTTTTCGCTCGCCCCGACTCCCTCCCCTTCCCTTTTAGAGCCGCAAGTGGCTGTCACGAGAGCCTCTCCCACGTTCCCCCGTCGTTCTCCTTTTACCTGCGAAGTCGACTGGCTTTTCTTCGCGACGAAAACCCAGCTCCAGTTGACATATCAAGATAGCAGTGTCGCCTTTCTAGAGATTTACCATATCAAGATAGTTCCTTGAAAAAGTGTCGACATTCTTCAACTTCCTTATAAGGAAATATCTGCATACCATATTTTGAATCCCAGTACGTTTTTCACTATTTCTATTGGCTTAGAAAGCTTAAAACTCAACCAAAACTCAAATATACTCGAGGAAAGATGCTATGAGCATTTTCCACTTTGTTGTTCACGGTCAGAGCCTGGCAAACAAGGTAGACAAGATACCACAGGAAGCCAGGTCAATCTCTAGAAAGGCGACACTGCTATCTTGATATGCGGGCTTCCTGTGGTATCTTGTCTACCTTGTGCCAGGCTCTTGACCGTGAACACGAGAGTGCAAAATGCACATAGCATCTTTCTCGAGTATATTTGAGTTTTGGTTGAGTTTTAAGCTTTCTAAGCCAATAGAAATAGTGAAAAACTTACTGGGATTCCAAATATGGTATGCAGATATTTCCTTATAAGGAAGTTGGAGAATGTCGACACTTTTTCAAAAGAACTATCTCGACTGCGAAATAAGGCAAGGACCTGATTGACTTCTTGTGGCTTGACTGGCGAAACAGAAAAATCAAAATCAAACCACGTTTCGAAAATTCACAGTGCGTCGAAGAATCGGTGTTTTTTAGGGCTTTTTGAACTAAAACGGTTTGACAACAATTGATCTCTCCACTTTCACACACCACCACAATAGCTTTCTTTCCGCGATTTTCCAGCGATTTCCACACATGTGAAACTCAATAAAAACTGTTCTATTCAAAATAAGATCCCAAAAAACCAGCCTGGAGCAACACGTCACGTCATTTGAGTAAGACAGTAAACTATGGAAAGCTTCAGGACTTCAGCTTCACCCAATAGACCGATCCCTATTTTGACGATACCTCCGCCCACTCATATTAAACAATAGGAAGTTTTCCCTACGGAATTCAAAATGTCCGAGCAATAAACTTGAATATCGAAGATTTTTCATTAATATTTCAGCTTTTCAAGATAAAAATATAAAATCCAAATTGCATGCAACAACTTATAACACCTCCCTGCAATCGGTGTCTTTTCCGCGCTCTATGCCAAAGATAAAATTTGGCTTGTCCGACGTAGCAACAGTAACTAGGGGTATAACAATGAATGCGGGGTCGGTGAATTCTATCTTTGTGATAGTTTTGGCTGCTCTGGCCTGCGAATTGTTGCCCCTAGGTTTTGTAAACTTCGTTCTGTGTCGACCACACTGAAAAAGCGCCCGATTTTTCCTCAAAATACATGCAAATCGGCCTGAATATCGCAGCGTGAAAATCAACCATCACAGATTTGCTCGTGTCTGTCGCGTCAGCCCTGGATTTTCTTAGTCAGACAAATCAAAGTCACGACTCAAAAAACACTGCATCGGCTCGACAAATCACAGCAGTGTATTTAAAATAAGCCTAGAAAAGCCTCCCCTCTCCTAGCGTTTTGCTGTACTTTATCTTTTCCGTTTTCAAAGGAATGCTACCTTGGGTAACTCGTCAAGCTTTAGCTTTTGCGGCCACAATTCGATGTATCATGGGCCCGGAAACCAAAGGGCTCTTAGTCGCCAAACGTTCAAAGAAAAAAGCCCTGAGTTTCCGAGGATGGGAGAAAAGCGCTCAACTTTCCAAAAACAATTGAATAAAACTTTTGAAGCGGGCCAGGGGCCCGTTTCTCAAAACGACCGGTAACTTTTAAGGACCCGCTAACCTACCCGTTAACACGTCGCGATAAATCTGTTCTATGGTGCTTCTCAACTACCGCAAACTCAAACTCATTAAACTCCCGTAATTTTCCGGGAAGCATTTTACAGTCGCAATGTATCAGTCAATTCCAGCGGTGACCATGCCCGCCCACCCCCCCCCCCCCCCCCCCCCCCCCCCGCTCCCGGGCAACCCCCGGGATTTTGGTCATTTAAAAAAAAAAAAAAAAAATCCCCGCCCCAGGGCAGGAAAAGATCCAAAATACCCCACGGCGGGGAAGACAAAAGATGAACAAATGTCCCTCCCCCGGGACCAGAAAAAGACAAAGATTCCATCGACACTGCGTTACAAAACTTCACAAGAAAGAACTTCAGAACTTCAACTCCATTTATTCTGTCCGAGCATTTGTAATTCGGTTTTTAACTGTAATTAAGTTTGTTCTCGTCTCTCAACGAGTTCTCATACACTGAAAGCGAGACAAAAGAAACAAGTGAAACAAATCCCTCGTCTCAAATCGTAATTGAAATTCTCTACTAAGGTATTACAATAGACACATCTTCAAAAGTCTCCACCATTAAATTTCTCTCGGCCATTCGCGGTTGTAGATGGCTACAAATTTCATTTTTGACGTCTCCGGCATCTATCAATCTCAAGAGTGGTGTATACAAGACATGCTCGGCATTTTATTGTGTGTGACGTCATTTTCTGTAACTGGGACATCGTAACTGCCAATTGATAGTTATAACTGATCAGGGAAGTAAGGCCCGTTTCAAACGTCGCGCCAACGTCGTGCCGAACTCAATTCTATTAGGTTCGACGTAAGCGCGACTCTGGCACGACATTGGTTTCAAACGTCGAACCGAAATGCGGGCGGGCACATGGCCAACGGGAGAAACTTGAATTTGTTTCTCAATTGAACAAACGTATAACGCCATTTACCATTATTTCGTGCCTTCATGTCTTGCAAAACGTTCCCGTAAAGTTCTGTATTTTTGGAGTTTTTCGTGTTCTGAAAGATGAGTTTCTTTGTAATCCGTTGTTTGCAATAATATCTGCTACATCGTCTACTTCCTTCATTACAATACAATACAATACAATAAACTGTATTTCAAGAGGGTTTCATAATAACATACAGTAGTTTTCTAACTTATGGCCCTCAATTTGAATTGTCCACACACTTCTATGGCCCTTCTTGTTTTATCGCCTTTCTTTTGGTTCTCCTCTTAGGAGAAAGATTCAGAAGATTCAGACGAGTCCGCAATCTTTCTTTTCTTTTTATCCTATCTCTTTTTTGCGACTGCGCACAACCCCTCTCTCTTTTTTTGCGACTGCGCACAACGACGTATAAACCGGTTTGGTAAGTTTTTAATTCATTCTGTAATTTATGCATTGAGTTCGACACGACGATAGCACGACATTTGAAACCAAGTCGCGCTTCAGTCGGATAGCACGGCAACACATGTCGAGCCAGAGTCGTGCCTAATAGAATAGTCGAGCCTAATTCAAATTTGGTTTCAAAGGTCGTGCTTGAGTCGCGCTAACGTCGAACCTAATTGAGGAATTGAGTTCGGCACGACGTTGGCGCGACGTTTGAAACGGGCCTAACTGGTGTTGTAGTTCTGCAAAACTCAACGCGCTAAAAGATTGTGAAATAGAACCAAACTTCCTCCACCCCCCTCCCCTGGAGAAAAACAAATCCCGACCCCCGGGCAAGCAAAATTTTCAAAATTTCCCACTCCCGGGAATATGCCCCATGGTGTCCCGGGGGGGGGGGGGGGGGGGGGCATGGTCACCGCTGGAATTGACTGATACATAATGATCAGGTAAAATTATGATTTGTTTGAGTGAAAAAACACAGGAACATGGCAAATACCGTATAAAACGGTCACTTTTTGAGAAATTTCCAGCACTTGAAATCAAATTCAAGATTGTTCCTTGTTTATCTGGTGATTGTCTTGTCTTCTTCCGGGGCTCGAGAGCCCATCTTGGAATCCACTTGTTTCATAATTCTACGAAATTCGTGGAAATCCGTGAATCAACAGAAAGCCTTCAATCGCAGAACTAAAGCAAACACAAAAATTACTCAGAGGTTTGTTCATAGTTCGCAGAATTCTGAAAAACGCAGACTATAAAGTACATTTTGATAGATTCTTTGCTTTTTTTTTCAGCAAATATTTCTTAAAACATGGTATGACTAATTCATCAAAAACACAACCTGAAAAGCTTAGGATTTTAATGCGCTACCCGACCTAGCGTAAACTAGAACGATATACCATTCCATTATAATAAAAAAGTCCAATTCCGTCGTGCGTTTTACGTTTTAGAGGGCTCCATTTAATTTTGACATTAGGAAAAATACATACCAAATGAAACCGGTACAATTTTTCCAATTTATTTCATGATAACTACATATCACAGAGACGCCAACTGTCTGCATTTTGCGGGAGACTCGCGCATTTTATTATTTTTCATATATTTTCGGTATTTCTCCCGCATTTTTGATCATGAACTGTTCTCATATAGTTGTTGTATTTCCGCGCTTTTCTATTCCATCGGTTTCGCATAAAATAATCGCTTTGTCTGCGGTGGTTTGACTTACGGAATAGGAAAAGAAATATTAAACGCAAACAGACATTTTGGAAATGCGCAACGCGAAACAAAGAATTTAGCAGTAAACTTCCACAGAAACGTAATCACAGGCGACATTGTTAATATTTAAAATACAGTGACAAGAAATTAAACTTAAGAAAACATTATTTTCCATAGAACATTTGACTAATTTTAGGTTATCATAACTATCACCAACTATATACAGCTGTTTTGGAACAGTTTCTCTTCTTATTTTCTCCAAACGAGACATAGTATCTTTATTTCCTGTGTCTGTTCGAAGAACGTTTATGATTGGCTAAATGTTTTCCCGCCAAAATTCCGAGAGTGGGGACTGGTCGCTACAACCATGAAATAACAAGTCTTTTTCATGTTACCAAAAGAGTGAAAGATACTCAAAGTATCGGAGCTGAAAGTGCAAAAAGTACACTGAAAGCCAGGTTTTAGAATTGTTCTGACAGTTAAACGTTGTGAAAGAAATCCTTCCTCCAAAACGCGCCGGTGTAGACAGCCCAATGAACCAAACGGAGAGCCATGTATTCGTTCAATCATGTGAAACGAAAACAATGCTAGACCAGTTCCGTCGGGTTGTGTGGTATTCAAATGTCCGGTCCAATGGAGCCACCTGGTACCGCTGCTGCCACGACGAAATTACAACATGTTGATTAACTCCAACAGTTCATTGCCTTATCGCTCACCTATCAATTAAACAATAGATGACCAGTATTCAATAGAATTCTTGAGATCTGACATCGACTTTGGGGTTTATATCACCGCACGAATCCGTAGGTAGCTCAGACGAACAAGATGGGCCTCCAGAACTTCGTGTTGGTTAGCGCGTTTGTCTTTTTCAATGCAATCCTCGTGTCCGTTTGCCAAAGCGCTGAAGACCCTGATGATCCATCTGCAATCTCGCTTACTCTTTGCGACGGATTTTCAGGAGTTTTGGACGTGCGTATCAGAGTAAGAACGAAAAGAAACGAAGAAAAGGGAGAAGCAGCCAGAACATTGACTGCCAAATTCGAAGGAAACCAAAAAGTAACCCAAAAAGTGCTGCGCGAAAAAATTGACCAGGGCTATATAAGACACATAAAAGTAATCTCTAACCAGGAACTCTGTTTCCAGGCTTTGGTAGTTGATACGAATATCTTCATTGATGAGCCCACCGACATGAAAGCTTCCTGCTCTCATCCTCCAGATCAGAATGCTCCGCGGCCTTGCAAAAAAATTGACCACGCTATTAAACCTGCGTTTGTATGCCCAGAGGCTCTGACAGAATTTCTGAAGACAAAAGGTGTTATCGCGCAGGAACCAAGTGAACGACCAGGACCCAATTCTTTCGAGACTCCAAAGTATGATATTACCAACGATATGCATCAAGCAAATTTAGTCATCGCCGCTGGCCTAACTGAAGAGTTCAACCATGTAGTAAAACACCGGATAGAGGTTTTTAATCGCGCTAAACAAACAAGATTTGCTGACATAAGCAGAAAGCTTTCTACGTTTTCTACTTTTCTTGAAGCTCTAGGTCCAATGCTTGGCATTTTTGGCGGTATAACAACAATTCTTACAACTTTCCTAACGCCAAACCCATTTGAGCAAATGCTTGAATATTTGCAAGATGAATTTGATGAAGTACATCGACGGTTTGCCTACCTAGAACATGACATTGCAGACTTGAAAAGAGTCGTTCAAGGCGAAACGGACGTCATTGTCATGGCGCCACAAATAAGAGCCATTCGATACGGTCTTCGAGGCTACGAAGCCATGGTCAAGAGCCTCACTGTTCTTCCGGTTTGTGGGGCGAGAAATCTCCTACAGCGGCCTGAAGTAGTTAAATTCATGGAGGAATACGAGAAGAATGAGGTTGACAACAGCCTTAACGATCTGTTCGGAGTGGATTTTGGCGAAGTTGTTGAAGCCTCTTCCTTACTGAAGTCATTTATGCGAGCTTATTGCGGAACTGATCCTGCCAATGTTCAACGCTTTGCACAAGATTGCAGACTACGCCGTTGCCGGCTCAATGACCCTCTTTGCATTCAGGAGTCTTGAGTGCCGTAAGCCGGAGAACGAGAGGCCACTTCACTGCAACAACGAAGAAGAAGAGAAACAAAAATGGATGAAAAAACTGTGGCGCTTCCTTAAGACCGCTAATGCCCTAAAGGAAGCTGCTGTCGATCCCGCCAAAGGACTTCTCCTTGACATGCAGCCCGAGTTGGATGATATGATTAAAGAGGAGATACGGATAGCACAAGATGAACGATTTCCAGGTCTTTTCGATAAAGTATATGATGCAGTTATCACCAAGATGTACGATATCAACGATTGGCCTGAAGCTTGCATTATAAACATTAGGAAAGAAAACGTAGTTATTGTTCAGGTAGCGCAATTGCTGGATAGCGTACGTGTTTATGGGTCGGATTTTAAGCCCTGGGCTTTGGGATATGAATTTACCCATTTCGGCTTGGAGAAATCTAAGTTTAGGGTGAAAAACCCGGGAAGGGGATTTCGTCATGAATTGGAAACGGATCCTGACAAACTTCAACCGTTAGAAACTACAGGTGCGAATACATGCCACTGTCAAAGTGGACCTAAGATTAAGGAATCGTGCAACGTCACGGCAGACGTCTTTCGTCTAGATCTGGTAGATTTCGATGATCGCATTGTCTACTTTTTATTTAATCCTAAAAGTTACTATATCAGCATGCATAGGCAGTCATCCCAGTATATAAGACACACCGCTAAGGTGGTGACTGGCATGGTTCCGATTGTTGCCTTTTACAAAGAAAAATCATATATAGAAAGTTTTTGCAACTTTGATACCGATGTTTTAGTGGCTTGCTTGCATTACAATAATGTTAAGTGTCGGAGCCCAGATGCCGGTCATCCAGACCGTCCAGGTGCAAGCGATGAGAAATACATCGCAGTCATTGGTACATGAATTAACACACTGATTCTCATCCGCTACGGTAGAGTTCGCTGGCACATCCTATCTATTCGTCTAATCAAAGTCACGCGATCAAGTGCGTTCTGATAGGTCGATTTGCCGAGGAATCTTGTCTTTTATTTGTTCAAATTGCTGAAATGGAAGGTTTACCTAATTCCGTTGCACACACAGGTAGTCTAAAGAAGAAACTATCATCCCGGAGGTACTCCCTCTTATGGTATACGGGAATGTGCCGCCCGATAGGGTATGGTTTTTAGCTCTGAGGTTTGGGATAGGGTGTCAGTTTTGTATCTAACACGGCCAATACAACTGAGTGAATATGTTTTATACGGAGTAGTGCCACCGTGCGCAAATTTGTCAATCAAATCGCGTAGCAGTTCTAGCGTAAATTCGGCTGAATGTTTGCTGTTGGCTGTCATCCAGTTTTTACCCCGTCAAAGTGCCAACATGTGCCAACGTACTCCACCGTAGCGGATGAGAATCAGGCTAACAGCAACTGAGCCTGTAGCGGACCTAATCGAGTGTTTGAAGCTATAACTAATTAACAATAAGACTAAAATGAGTTCGAGCTTTCTTGTCGAGGCGCGTAGATAGTGGCACATCAAATGTTTGACAATAACTGATGGTGACGTATTTTGTAGGTTCGGAAAATTAGTCATAGTGAGTACCAGGAGGGTCAATCAATGGAAATCCATATTAAAAGCATATTCTCCTATACATACATTCTACCAGTGCACGGTATGTAGAAAAATGACGTGGGGGGGGGGGGGGGGGGGGGGGGGCTAGTCTCGCAGCCGCCCGGATCGGAGTCACGAGGCATGGCGCAGAGCACCGAGGAGGAGATTATTTATGGCGTGCAAGGAACCTTTGCTTCAAGTGCTGCGACGGTTTGTTTTACGAATTTTGAAATCGATTTTCTAGTACAACCCGACTGAGGTCGGCCGACGAGTGTGCGACCTTTGTTCTCTTCTTAGTACTAGGGGGTACTTCATCAAAACTGCATGAAATGGCCTGAAACTGCACATGATTATAAAGAAAAGCCTAAACAAGTGGTAAGAATAATTTTTCCGGATTTGTGACATTTATTTCGTCGCGAAATTCTACCAGTAATGCGAGCCCTGATATATTTGCTGTTTAAACAGGGTGGTGAAGGGGTTCTCCGTGATCCGTGATTCACCCCAAATTTGCTCCGTGATTCGTGAAAACAGGAAAATTACTGCCGTGATCCGTGAAATCTCATGCCCTCGTGACCCGTGATTTTACGAATTTCTCTTACGTGACTCGTGATTACAGGCCTAGAGATTCGTGAAACGTGAAAAGCTAGTCATTAGAGACGGACCATTTGGACCAATATCGAGCAGGCTCATTCTCTCCTGACTGCTTTTTATTAGGGAACCTGACGTTCTTATATTAAATAGATTGTTTTTTTCTGGTCGGCTCGCCCTGGGCGCTCGCCATACAACATTAAAATGTCTTTTTAAAATTGAGTAAATTTACTATCAGCAAACAGTAAATAAGGTTTAGCAAATGTCAGGAAGCGCAATTGTTAAACACCAAGTTTCCATACTCCTGGACGTTTCCCATTCTTTCAATGTCCAAAATTTGCAGCGCGCTTCACGCGCATAAAGAGGATACTTTTGTGTAGCATTTAGAAACTAAAACATCGTACTGGGCTATGTTTAATTTTGAAAAATTTCTATTATGTTTCTTCTGTGACTCCGTTTCTTCAGCGTGATTTTCGTGTCCCAGATCGCAGCGCGCTTCGCGCGCATCCAGAAACATACATCTTCATAGTAGCGAAAATCCTAAATCCGGTGACCAATTACCTGAACTGATCTGGATGCTATATATGGGCAAATTAATTTCGCGAAATGTGAGCTTGAAATCATACCTTATTGAATTGTGATCAATTGTCGTTTTGATGGCGACATATTTATGTGATATCCCAAACCATCAAAAGAAATATCAGGAAAAAAATCGAGCACAGTCACGTTCTAGGGGAAAAACATCGAGCAGCAAAACCGCTGGACGCGAATAAAAATATCGAGCCAAAAAAAAATTAGCCATCCTCCCCATCAAATATCAAATGTCCCTTAAGTACATCAAATATTAACCTTTACTGCGTCATTTCAGTAAACGCTCCCTTGGACACCCCTCTTACTCCGCTCAGTACGCACCCTCTTGTTTTGGCGTATCTGTTCTGCTTTTCTACTTTATCACTATATTTACTTAAAACACAACTTGCATAATCGTTTTTAAAATTTTACTTCCGTGATTCGTGAAAAGCGTTTTCATAACTCCGTGATCCGTGAAATAACGAAAAATCGGTCCGTGATTCGTGATCGCTAACCCCCCTTTTACCCCCCTGTTTAAAATTGACACACGAGACACATTCATTCAGCTTCATTCATTCAAAATATTTCAATATAGAATACAACAATGTAGCTTGGGGTACCTGTGTTTTAATTGACTTTTGAAGAACATAGACATGCATAGAGGACAGGGGCGTAGCCAGGCTACGCCGCTGCTGGAGGACGACTTGGGGCAAGTCTACTACTGGCTACTGGGGCAACTGGGTCATGTGGGTGGCCTGTGGCGCCGGCTATACTAAAGTGGGAGTCCTGTGGAAAATGTGGACGGCCTGGTTACCTGTATGACATGCGTTTGGCGCTCAAAGTTGTTCGTATTCAAAAAGTACGGATTTGTACCAAACGAGATTTGGGCGATTTGTGGGAGAATTTCAGCTCAGAAAACGTCGCTTACCCACATTTCATACACCAAGAAGAACTTTAAATGTATTGGCATTGATAAAGAAGCGAAATGGCTGAGCAGTTAAAGGCATTATCCGACACTTTGCAGCACACTTTGTCATCGGATGCCGCGATTCGAAAGCAAGGTAAAGTCTTAAAGTCCTTAATTCTTTTCTCAGTGCCTCTGTGATCCAACTGATATCAAATTAAGCAACGTGATGTTTTGATAAATGCTTTTCTTCACTCTAAAGAAAATAATCTTTGTGACGCAACTCATGATTTCAAGCCATTTTCATTTAAAAATTTTAAGCTTAAAAGCACCCCCCTCCTCCAAAAATTCCCATACTACACCCCACCCCCTCTCCTCCAAGAATTATCCTTAACTTACAACATTCAGGACATTCTTACTCATGTACCTCTGTACACAGTTCCAGAATAAAGTTGTCTGTCTGTCAACAAAATGTTTGTAAGTTATGGGCTTTTTCTTCTAACAACAGTCATGGACAGCATTCCCTGCTAGCAGAAGCCTCTGTTCTTTGCATTTCGCTGGCTGAGGGTCATGAGGAAAAGAGACCTCTGCCCTGGGTCGAAACTGGCTTTGTTTTGCCGCCGGTTTGCTGACCGTTTCTTTAGCCCACTTATATGCGCATGCATATCTACAGATACTTTCTATTGGGGGGCTCAAATAATATCAGCAGCACATATTATAGTGCGCTCAAGAAACAGAGGCAAAACAAAGTGAGTCTTGACCCAGAGCAGAGGTCTCTTTTCCTTGCAACCCTCAGCCAGTGAAATGCAGAGAAGAGGCCTCTGCTACCAGGGAAGAACAGCAAAGTTGACATGTTAAAACAAAGTGAGTTTTGACCCAAAGCAGAGGTCTCTTTTCCTTGCAACCCTCAGCCAGCGAAATGCAGAGAAAAGAGGCCTCTGCTAGCAGGGAGGAACAGCAAAGTTGACATGTTAAAGCAGTGTTGAATGCTTTCAATCTGAATTCTGTTTTTAGCTGAGAAGTTCCTGGAGTCAATAGAGGGTACGCCTAACTACTCTCTCATGCTTTTACAACTTGTTGATTCAAATGAGTCTCAAATGGTCATTAGAGTTTCGGCAGCAATTGCATTCAAGAATCTTGTCAAGAGGCACTGGAGAATTGTGAGTATAACATATTCCTAATGTGTGGTTCCAGAAAATATCCATACCCCATCCACAGAAGGTGTTGAAAAGTGACCCCCCACCCCTCTGGAATTTCCAAGGAAAAATACAGTATTTGTATGCAAATGATCAGGTGAATTGACCCCCCACCCCTCCGGAATTTCCATTGCCCTTCCGTAGGGGAGGGGGGTATGGATAATTTCTGGAACCACACATTCAATAAAAAAAAGTATTTGCAGAGCTGGAAATATTTTTTACCCAACATCTGTCTCTCCTCCACCTTGCCTTAAAAAATCCTTAAATAATTTTTTTCCTACACAGCTTATGCTAATAAATGGGCAGCTGGAAAAAGTTCTGGTTGATGTGTTTACACCAATATATTGACTGGTTCAGTGCAAAATTTGCTTGCCACCTTATAGGAAGCTCTGGTAACTGCCCTTTTAGGACCTTTGCTGATTTTGAATGTTTGGGCATGCACAGAATATTCTTTCTCTCATTGGCTCTGTATAAAATCTTGTGCACGTGTCAATGGCTTTCATCAGGACCTCTTCCACAAGTAAATGGTATTGTACCAACATGGTATTTCTTCTAATTTTTCCAAAACTGCAAGTAAATTAGGATTATATGTACAGAACTTGTTCTTAAGGTTACTGAGAACCTTCGCGCACGTCCTCGGAAAAATAATCATACACGTCCTTAGTTTAACCAAAACATGTCAACCTATATATCGTTGGAAAGCTTATAGAATGGACTAGCGGGCTATGGCAAAAAGAAATAACTTTTTAATAAATATAATTTTTTGGAAGGTTTTATTAAAAATGTGGGTGTGACACTTTCAAGAGGTATCGCCGCCGAACTGCTTGACCTTACTTCCCAAGTAACACATTGTTTCAATCCTTAAAGGTGTTTCTCAAAAACCGTGTCTGCGTTTTTTTTAAATTTTGCTTAGTTCAAAAGTTATAGAACTTTTAAATTTCCAAGGTCAAATTTTATAGAATTTTCACGCTCTAAAAATTTAAAAAATTCATAACTTTTGAACAAAACAAAATTTTAAAAAACGCAGACACGGTTTTTGAGAAACACCTATAAGGATTAAAACAATGTGGTACTTGGGAGTCAAAGTCAAGCAGTTCGGCGGCGATAGCTCTTGAAAATGTAACACCCATTTTTTTATAAAAGCTTTAAAAAAAATTATATTTATTAAAAAGTGACTTCTTTTTGCCATAGTCCGCTAGTCCATTCTATAAGCTTTCCAACAATATATAGGTTGACATGTTTTGGTTAAACTAAGGACGAGTATGATTTTTTTTCCGACGACGTGCGCGAAGGTTCTCAGTAACCTTAAATAATGCATATATTTTCCTGCCAGATTGATGGAGAGCCCAGCAAAATAAATCAGGCTGACAGAGTAGCTGGTATGTTGATAATTCCCCCCTAATATGCCACTCAGCTGTCTGAAGTGTTTGGAGTAGCATAAGACTGCAAAATTCATTTCTACTCTCTGCATTAGTCACACGAAAAAGTATCAGGAAAGCACTTCCATTTGATATCATTCCAGTTTTTTCCCCCAGGAACAACACTTTCAATTTGATTTCCAATCTGTATTAAAAACAATTTGTGGTAACTGGAAAGCACCCTGCCTTTTTCAATTCCCAATGGCGATGCTCAGATGAGATGCCCATGTAATTTGACTCCTCTATTTCCCAATCTTTGTCTCTATTTCAGTGAAAACTCAGATTGTTGATTTAATGCTGAGGAGCCCTGAACAGCTTCAAAAACAGGTGACTCATTAAGTAATCATCCATGCAAGAACTAGGCAAACCTCCATTGTTCTACGGCATTGAAGGTTCCCCGCGTAGGATATGACCTATTTTTTTACCACAGAAAGTTATCATGACTAGTAACATAATAAAAGTGAAAAATTGATAGATTTCCTGGATTTTCATTTCCTTCCTGGAAAGTCCTTGAAAGTCCAGGAATTTTAAGGAAAATCCTAGAAAAATGTTTTGACTCAAATGTGGTTGAATCAGTCCATTTCATGATTTGATTTTGGGCTGCAAACTATGACATCCTCCAGACTTATCATGTTTTTTTGGGGGGAAGGGGCATTTGTATCCAATAAAAACTATCCAATCCTGGAAAATCCTGGATTTTTGTCATCCAGAAAGGATACAAACCCTGAGTTGTTTCGTATTTACCAAATCAGTTGGATAGAATATTCATGATATTATTGTCAATATTATGTCTAGAAACATTTGCGATTGACACCAAAGCTTGCGCATGGTGCAAAACACTGAATAATCCTTGGACATTCTGAGTTTCAGAATGGGAAGTCAATCAGAGGTTGCAGAATGGGATATCCATCGATTTAGTGGTATATTTAACTATCCCCCGAAGGGGAGGTGAATAGTGGTGGATATATACCGAGACGCGAAGCGGCAAGGTATATATCCTCCGCTAGGCACCGACCCTGAGGGGGATAGTTGTTTTAGTATATACCAAATCAGTAAAATAGAATACGGTAAAAAAGGTTCAAAGCGCAATATCGCGCGCCAAACGAGCCGCCTTTTGAGAGTTTTCTCAAAATAGTAAATATTGCTGGATATCTACTAGTTCGGAACCAATCGGAGCGCACGAAAATGACTATTCACTGATTTGGTATATACTAATAATGTAATTATTTTGGTTTTGTGTTTTCTCAGCTGAGTGATGCTATCAGTGTTATCGGCATGGAGGATTTTCCTGATAATTGGAAGGATTTGCTCCCAGTAAGTATGTCAATTGCATCTCATTATATGGCCTGTTCACACACTGGGAATACAGTCTGCAATTTGCAAAGCGATTTTAGTGAAGATTGATGAAGTCAAATAGGCCAATTGTGCAATTTCTAGTCCTGATAAGGTGCGAAGTGAACGAAAAAATACCTTGTAAATTTGATTTAAAAAATATAATTTTCAGAAGTCGTGGAAGAAATAAAATTGTCATAAATGTTTGTTTTCCTTTAGAACATGGTACAGAAGTTTGCTTCTGGAGACTTCCACATTATCAATGGTGTTTTGCAGACAGCACATTCACTGTTTAAAAGGTTTGTTGTGCTTAAAATGGTTCACCAATGATGTGTCATTGTTGTCAATAGAAATTAATTGCAATTTTTGGTCATTCTAGCCCTTCCTTTCTGAAATTCCTGGATCTGCAACTAGACATTTTATTTAATAGACTCTCTTAACTGAAGCCCTACCCTGTGAGCAGAGCTTTTTCCTGTGAGTCTTTTATCATGTCGTAGTCATTCACATCTCTGTGTACAGGGCCCAATATTGCGACACCATATAGTTGCCAATGGCGATTTTGGGTCTTGTGACCACGCTAAATTTTGGGGCTTGGCGACCAACATTTTAGAGCTAGTCGCCAAAAGGAGCCCCATCCCCAGTTCTGCTGAAAACCATGTGTATGTGGTGACTAAATATTGCTTTTGGCGAGTAAAAGTTTTTGAATTGGTCGCCAATGGCACCAAGCGAAAAAAGTTGATGTTGGGCCCTGGTGTATTTCACGTAGCTGAGTTTGTTTTCTGTCTGAGAGAGCAGAACAAAATCCAAAATAGCACACTGAATTGCAAATAAATAGGTCAACGTAAAAGAGAGATAGGGTACTGCAACTCTGTCTCAATCCTGATCAAGTGTTTTTCCATTCAGTTTGAGTAATCTTCCATTATGGAAAAGCCAAACATGTTTCCTGCTTTCTTTATAGGTACAGACATGAGTTTAAGTCACAAGAGTTATGGTCGGAAATCAAATTTGTTCTGGAAAGATTTGCTCAGCCTTTAACAGACCTGTTTAAAGTAAGAATGCTGAATGCCAATTTGAACGTGTAAATGTAAGCCTCGTCATCCAAGTTGATTGTAGAGCTTTGAATTAGATTAACTGGTCAATATTAATAATGATCTGATGGAGGGTTGGTGCAAAGCATGAGTAGCAGAAATGAGGTTCCCATGGCAACAATGCCATAGGACAACCCCCAACACAGTCAAAATACCAACCCCCAACTGACAGTCAAAATACTTATACCAGAGCTGCTGACCGGGTGCAGGAAAAAAAGGCGAAAAGTTGTGGTTGGAGGGTACAAGTTATGGGAAAATAGGCCAAGGTTGTAGGATTTAGAACAGCAAAGCTGGATTTTAGCAGTTTTGAAGCAGGCGGTAAATAATATTTTAAAAAAGTAGCCGGCCCAGTTTGGTTAATTTCAGTGGCTCAGTAATTATGCTTTTGTCTGGGATCCAATGAAAATTAGCTGGCAGTGAAACGTAATTAATAGCATTAAGTAGGCAGAGGAGCTCCATTGGTCGCTGGTTTGTTCTGACAGCACTGAACTATGCAATACTGTAAAGCAGCTCTGGGCATGCACAGCTAGCCACCCAAACTAGTGTGCATGTTTAGAATGTAGATAAAGGAGCAACAAATTGTTGCCTAATTATAACTATGATTATTGCTTATCTCATTACTGAAAATAATAAACAAAGTTTTTGTCAATATTCCAGGCCATTATGGAGGCAGCAAACACATGTGGTGGGGATGTGAAAAGATTACAAGTTATCTTCAGTTCCATCCTATTTATTTGCAAGATATTTTACAGTCTCAACTTCCAGGTACAAATTATTGCCATAATGTTATCAATCAATGCAGATGTCAAATTCAGTACAACGTTTGTCTCTAACTGCAGTCACATAAAGAAAATTTTGCAAAAAATTGTTGATTTGCGGACATTGCAAAACTTCCTTATTAGGAAATTTCCCTTACCTTCTGTGAAAAGTCTGTAAGTATTCTTCCGATATTGATTTGTTAAGCATTTTCAAGACCCAGTTTCATTTTCTCTTCAGGATCTCCCTGAGCATTTTGAGGACAACATGGAATTGTGGATGAAAAATTTCCTTATTCTCTTAACAATAGACAACAAACTCCTTGAGTCAGAGGTAAGAGTACACATCTGGCATCAACATTACTAATGGCAGGATTAATACGACTCTTTATTATTGTCCTGGAATAGACCTCTTTACCTTGGGTGTAATGTTGTACCATTTCAGATCATGTGACATTCCCATAAGTATTCTTCCTTCGTTTTCTGCTATGCACCAAAGGATATATGAATAAAGAAGCAAACCCAATCAAAGAAAGAATATTCAAATGAATGCCACATGATCTGAAATGGGACAACATTACACCCAAGGTAAAGAGTTCTATTATTGGAGAAATTCCTGGAATACAGAAACTAATTAATTAATATATGAAGGACAAAAGTAGCAAGTTTTGCCTTGTATGCCAATATTGTATTTTACATTGGTCTGATGCAAGGCACTCTAGACTTATATAGTATATTATATAGTATATTATATTGTTTGACTGTGTTTCTGTAGGAGAGCGATGAAGCTGGAAGTCTAGAGTTAGTGAAGTCCCAGATCTGTGACAATGTAGGGCTCTATGCTCAAAAGTATGATGAAGAATTTGAGGTGAGATACTGTTGTTTTTGTGTAATATATCAAACACTACAGAGTGTGTTTGATCAGGATTTCAAATACTGAGAAGTGGGTTGAAAAAAAAAAAACAAGGCAAAGCGCCAATTATGGTTAATGGGAGTTTTTTCAGCCTTAAAGCACATAAGTTGAACTTTTCTACATGCTTGTTATAGCTATGATATAATAGTAATAGTAATACTACCGAAACAGGTAGAGCATTTATTCGGCTCGAGAAAAAGCGCTCGTCTCCAGACAAAAACGTTGGCGAGTCTGATTGCATTCCTTTGCACGAAATCAATCAAAATTGGGAAATAACACACTGATTTGTATTTCTTACCTCATAAAATTAGTAGAAAACACGAGCAGATGGCTTTTGTTGTGTTTTAAGTTTGAATATTTTCCAAATTAAAATATTTGAATTGCACGCATCGCTGACCTCAGTAAAGGAATTCAAACTGCATCGTGAATGTTTTTGTTTGGAAACGAGCGTTTTTTCTCGAGCAGAATAAACGCTCTACCTGTTTCGGTAGTAATAGATGGTTTACTGTTATCTTTTGCAGTCAAGGGCTGAATTATAGGTCGATTACAAGATATGTCTTATAATGTGTGTTATCCATACCCCCCCCCCCCCCCCCCCCTACAGAAGGGATTGGAAATTCCGGAGGGGTGGGGGAGTCAATTTACGTGATCTTTTCCATACAAATACTGTATTTTTCTTCGGAAATTCCAGAAGGGTGGGGGGGGGGGTCACTTTTCAACACCCTTCCGTCGGGGAGGTATGGATATTTTTTGGAACCACACAACAATAATAAATACATAATTGTTATTCAAAATTCAATGTTACACATATTTGGACACTACTAAGCTGGTTGGTATTTAATGGTAACTATTCTAGCAAAGCGGTCAGTATTCACTGGTAAGGGGTAAGCCGATTTAAAGGGACATTGGTTGACATTGATATTGTCAACAAAACATGGTATTGGTATACTCATTTGCAATTGTGTTTCTTTATTATGTAGAAATATCTCCCTAAGTTTGTAGATGCTATATGGCATTTGCTGCTGTCTACAAGTAATAACATCAAACACGATTTGGTAAGCAAGAAGAGAGTCATGATACTTTTGTATAAGACAGCCGAGGATGGAAGATTAGCTGCAAAGCTGTACAATTTAGTTATCTGGCCAAAGAACAACACCCAACAACGACCCGTCAGTTCAATCATATCAATTTTCTGTAGTTGAGGGAGCTAACTCTAAACTTCAAATGGTGTGTTACCTCCATCCCAAAATGGATTACCCAAATTTGATTTCCAGGCAGAGAATATAGAATGTAATATAAGATCCATTTTCAAATAATATCTCCGATCATAGTTTTGATTGTACATATGTCAGATCAAGGTAAGAAAGTTTTTTAGTTTGTAAATTTAATGTGCACGGTCCTTGTGTACGCACTGGGTGCCTATTTCTCCAGCTGATAAATGAAGGTTGTTTCTAAACGTCCCTTTTGTTGTTGCTTTTGCAGCTTGTAAGCAATGCCATACAGTTCCTGGCATCAGTGTCAGAACGACCAAATTACAAGAATTTATTTGAAGACCAATCCACGCTACAGAGTATCTGTGAGAAGATTATTGTACCCAACATGGAATTTCGAGGTACAAAACAAACAAACAAATGCAAATATGCACCAGGGACGATGACAACAAGTTTTTTTTTTTTGATGACGTTTCGCTAAAACACTACAATACATCCCCACTACAATATCACCCTTAATATGAAAATGAAATGTCAAGAAGTAGGGGTCGAGTAAAGAAGAATGCCGTTTCTTTTGTTTTAGTATCAGAACCTGTTCAAGAAATACAGCCATTTTTAATTTCATGCAAATTTGATGACGTTAGGTTAGGCTAAATCTTTTGGGCTTGATAATAGCGAACTGTTTTCGATAATTATCAAATTTGGCAAATAATAAAAGCCCAGTCAAGGCGCTTGTCTGATTTATGTCAAAAATTTGCTCGTGCGATCTTTTGTTGCGAAGATATGGAGTGTGAATTTATAATTAGCCTGTTTCGACGTCTCAAAAAACTCTAGCTACAAAATCCAAGAGGTTTCATACTAAGGGTTGTTATTGTTCGTGTTTACGTTGTTGTTTACATCCCAGAGCTCCGACGCAGACCACCTATTTTTCCCGCACAGCTTGCTATTAGCTAACCATGTTTAATTTCGTGCTCCATACTCTGGAAATGTTATTTTATATTACTTTGGTATTGCTGTGTTTCACTAGACAACCAGGGGCATAGCTAGGGGGCCGCGGCCCCCGCGACCCCCGCGACCCCCCTTTCTCGAGAGATTTTCCCATACATTTACTGTATTTGCTGGAGGATATTTGAAAATATTTGTCCCATGTTTTCACTATCCGCCCCCCCCCCACCGAAAATCTTGGCTACGCCCCTGACGACACTCAGAATAATCAACAGTTCAACTGTAGCTTTTCAAAACAAGCCTTACTGGTTCATTGTACATGGTGGTCAGTGTTTGCCCACCATGTGGGCAAGTTGTCAATGTGTGAGATTCATAGTGAAACCCAGCAATTGAATTCCTTTGAAATGGTGAATAAATATTTCTCTACGCTGAATCGCAGAAAGGTACTGCACATTTCCAATGCGTCTTTCTCTGATACCAGATGAAGACGAGGAAGTGTTTGAAGACAACCCAGAAGAGTACATCAGAAGAGATATCGAAGGATCAGGTATGAAGAAGACTAAAAGAGTCTCTACTTAGCCACTGACAAGTTGACTAAAAAATACTGACTCGTCGAAAGCAACCATTTCTATTGGGTAATTTAGGGAAGCTGATCCAATTTTTTATTGAGTTCGGTAAATCAATTATCGTACTTTGTCTGAAGACACATCTTTTAGAGCTGCTTTTCAATGATCATTTTAGAACATGTAGATAGTATTTTTAGTATTTCAGTATATTTAGAATATATTTTAATTAGTATCATTTGTTATTAATAATTTTGCTTTTTATTCTGAATTCATGTAATGCGCCTTTGATCATTTTATGTAATGGGCGCAATATAAATTATTATTATTATGTTTTTATTTTTGTTTTTAGTTAGTTATTTCATGGGATTCTATTTAAAACATCGCAGTTTTTACGTGTTCAGTAAGACCATCGAAAGGACCAATTTTCAAAGTAAATGCAAAGATGATGACACAGCATCAAACGTCATCATTTACAAAGTAGAAAAGATTCCGAGGTAAACAAAGTCGTGAAATCCAACTCATTTGCCAACTCTCATCTAACCCTTCATCAGATGTTGACACGAGAAGAAGAGCTGCATGTGATCTAGTGAGGGGTCTATCCAAGTTTCATGAGCAGGCGGTTATCGGGATATTCCACCACTACGTCATCGCTCTGTTAGAGGTATTGTAAGCAGTCATGTGCTTCATACGCGTAATGAGTTTGGGGTTCTATTGGTCGTTCGATACTCTTCCATCGCTCAACAGAACAATGACATCAACACCAAAGAACTGTACCGAGCCATATCATAAAAATAGAATATCCCCCTAAATCGTTACAGGTATATGTGCTTTTAGCATGCCATTTTCATTTGTTTTAGCTTCGAGTCATCTTTGATCGTCTACTAAGCTCGTATTTTTGTAAATCGTTGGGAGAATTCAAAAGATCCCAGCATGACATTCCCAGTAACCTGATTAAATACCCGTCCCTTATCGCGCTGGTCGCTGGGTTCCCTGTGGTACGAGAAAAGACGCCTGACTAACGAGCTGCACATTCCATACTGATGACGTGTGTGTCTGTGTATGTGGGGGGGGGGGGGGTTGCTTTAAAAACGGAATTAATTAACAGCAGAAGCGCATGGGTTTTGTGGATACAGATTACAACCAAAGACCAATGGGGAGATAAATGAAATCCACTGATCAGTCAGATCCGTCTGACTGATGACCGTGCGCTAGTATTCAGCTTGCATTCACCAGAACCGAGTTGGAGTGATTGGATTTCTGGGGTTAATAACTGGATAAACGCACGACAATCCTTTTATAAAATAGCGTTGTATCTACCATGCGTATTAATGTGAGAATGTACAGCTCTCAACCAATCAGAGCGCGCGTACTCACTAATCTAAAATCCACTCTTCCGTGTTTCTGATTTACAGCAATACCAGTCAACAAAAGAGCAAAACTGGAGAGCAAAAGATGCTGCTATCTTCTTGGTCACCTCTCTTGCTTCAAAAACACAAACGGCAAAGGTACGTTACCGACAAGCTCTATTATAGAGCCGTATCGCCATTGTGAAGGCCGGTAAGATACGGATAAAGCATCCATTTGCATCGGCTGTTTAAGGGGAGCTGATCCAATGCTTTCGATTGTATTTGGTAAAACAATTATGTAACTATAGTTTTAGATGGTTATTTAAAGTTTTGTGTATATAATTATTCTTCAATGATCGAACAGCCCTTCGACACTCTAAATCTACCTATTGCGGGCTCGACCCAGCCAGCCCTACATCGGGCTAGGCAAAAGAGCTGCACTTCCTTTAGCAGAAAAGTGATTTTCCTACGATGATTGTTTAACATTCTCTTTTATTTCCTGTAAATTCCTTTAAGATAATTCCACAAAGTTGGAAAGATTTTATTATGATAAAAGGAACTTCGATAAAAGGACTTGGTAGTTTGTTATAGGCAAATTCCTATCATATAAAACGGAATACTTGTGTGAAAACAATTTTAGTGAGTGACTCTAGAATGAGGATGAACTTATCTTACATTTCCTGCGGGGTGCATTTCATATGGTACATTGATATTCAATGTGACATTTCCTGTTAGTATCCATGATTATAATGGCGGTTTTTGAATCTCCATTTGAGTTCTTTAGTAATCCAAAGATAAAATATAATATTAAAAATATCGTCACGATAATATTAAAATTTCAGGATAATTGATAATGGTTCAAAATCTGACTGTAGTAGCGAACTTATTCCCTGTGACGAGTGGCCCGTCTCTTGACCCTGGGGTGATAATGGTGCTGAGCCGAGACTTCGTCAATAGCTTGTGCTGTAGCAGCTTTTAACGCCTCAGGAAGTCCCATATTCTCCCGACACCAGTCCCTCACAGAATCAAGCGGTCCGCGCCACAGATACTCATAGATCAACACCAGTAGAACCTCACGCGGGAGAGTCAAATACGAGTTTTTGAAACGAGTTATACCGGTTTGACAGGTCTCAATCAGGCTAAAACAGGATTGAAATATGTAGTCCAGGCGCAAGGCTACTTTGTTGATGTTATGCATAACGCCGTAGATGATGTAAATAATAAAGTCAGATATTGTGGCGATTTGTCCCAAAATAGGAACCAGTTGGATAATATGAGTAACGTACTGCACGTTGTCGGGTAACAGTAAGGTTTGAACGAGCAGGACAGTGCTGTGTGGTAGTCGTAAACACGCGCGGGCCACGCCAGCTGCCGGGCCACACGCGGCAAACGCGAGATGCAACCAGAGCAGGATTACACGATAAATCAGGCTGAACAGGGATTTGAATGTGTCCATCACTCGGATGCCGAAGAACTCGTAAATGACGCCGGATAATTGATCAAGGACCCCAAAGCAGCAGAGAGCAATGTATCGCCAGAAGCGGTATGGGATGCAGACTAAGAGGATGGCTCCCTTGGCGAGTATACGGACCGGTGTTAGCCACAACTCCGCAAAGAACTGTACTACCTTGGTCACCTTGTTAGGCGCGCGGCCGGCGCGGCGAAGAGCTCGTAGTGAGATGTCCGCTAAGGCGTTCATAGCTGCACTAGTATACACTTTCAGTGTAGTCAATAGTCCATCGCGGGAGATGCTTTGCAGGAGGAAAAAGACCCAGCGGAGAGTTGGCGTGATGTCTAATACATACACTAGTAGCGCATGTATTCCGCCCCTCACATGTCCATATAACCGATAGCGGACCAGTCTATACATGCGGTATGTGCAGTATAAAGATGCGGCAATTGTTCCTACGAAGATCACGGTGCACCAGAACATGCACGTGAGTATGGCTATCAGCGGTGATAGCAGCGCGAGGGTGAAGATTATAAATGGCGACGCGGCAACCAGGATGGCAGTAGAGATCGCTAAGAAGATAGCGAGGGAGGCTGCAATCACGATACCGGCCATGGTGGCCAAGATTGGGTTGCCTGTGGCGAACTGGCGCGTGCGCTGAATTCCGCCACGCACGTATGACTGGATCTCTGTCTTGATCGTCTGGGTGTGTTCAATCACGGAGTTCACGGAATGAAGACACAACTCCATGTCGACGTGGATAACTGAGAATAATGATTAAAAGAAGCGTTAGATAAACACAGATCTGTTTCAATGCTTTGTTTAACGGATAAAGTCTCTGTTTCCCGTTTTAAATTTTGAAAACAGATCAAAGCATCACTGATTGGCTTACATGAGTTGACTGTCGGAACAGGAAAAAAAAAAACACGCAAAATCCCAAACTCAATGAGACGTTTTGAAAATGCAACCGTAGTCGCGAAATAACGAATTAAGCTGTAAAGTTCATGTAAGTTGCGAAATATTTGTTTCGCGAAAGTTACAAATAGAACAGCACCGACATTACGAATTTGCGCGCGCGCAATATTAAAACAATCTCAATTGCGCGTGAATTTATTTAGAATTATATTAGAACTCTCAAAATAACCATCTATAACTAAAGTTAGATAACTGACCTACCAAATACAATCGAAATTTTTGTTTCGCGAAAGTTAAAAATACAACAGCACCGACAATACAAGTCTGCGCGCACGCGCAAAAGAAAACAAAACAACGCGTGAATGCATCTGGAATTTCTCTTTTTTCTGGACTTACCTGGATCTCTTTGACGATAGAATTAACAGGAATAATAACAAATGGTAGCTTATGCGATGCGATGTGTCTTTCGACGTAGGAGTGATAAATTTGCAAAATAGATGTGATGAGAAAACTCTGAAGCGCGTGCTGTCAAAGTCGGCCTGTTGACGGGACGAGAGTCGATCAACAAGTGACGACAAAGCTCATTACGATCTAATTTGTACCGCTAATTGCTTGAAGACAAATGAATAATTAATATAAAGAGACCTAATTGGCCGTGACGTAAACCAATTATCTTGTTTGAGGAAAGTGAAGTGAAATTACAGTAAAAACTTGTAGAAATTGCCATTCACTTTAGTACTTAAAAAACCTGCTAGTATGTCGGAATTAAATGTGGGCCGACATAAGGACGTTCTGTTGCAACGATAAAAGCATGGGAAAATAACTGAAATAATCATTATTTTCCATGGATTAAGTTCGATTACTTCACCAAAGCAATTTTATGCTATTTTTTGTGGACTTCAACGTTTTGAAACCACTAAATTTTGTTAGCGTGATATTTTTCTTATGTCGTTATGTCGCAAGTGTGCACCAGGCATTAGTGTGAATCTCCTGCGTAGCAAGCGTTCGTCCTCGCCCGCTATTTCGCGCGGCCAAATCATCGAACATCTCTCGTAGTTTTAGGCTTTTCTCTGACACCACAGAAACGCTTGCTACGCACGCTATAGCGTGGAGCACAAAAAGAAGTCGTGCCGCCACGTCTCCTATATTTAAAAACGTCGGTGTTCGCACATTTCTAGAATGCTGTCAGTATCCGGACGGCTTTTGGGCATCACCACGAAATAGATTTTAAAGAGCCTCTGCCAGCCTCCATTTTGTCAGCCTAGCAACATACAGAGTCAAGAAAAGCATCCATTTCCATCGGCTGATTTAGAGAATGTAGGGCATTGCTCTCGATTGAACTCGGTAAATTAAATATGAACCTTTGTTTTTAGATGTTGATTTAGAGATTTCTACACGTAATTCGACTTCTAATATCGAATGAAAACAATGACAAAGGAGTGGCTGACACAGGCTCTATAACTGAGCGTTTCAGTGGAGTCCTCGTTACATTTTGTCACGAAAAGTGCACTTGACAAGCACACTTCACCACTGGGACCAATTTAAGCCGGTATAGACACTTGAAGTATAGCACTGTTTCATGTGATCTCTTTCTTGTTATCTAGCATGGAACTACAAAAGCAAGCGAGCATTTCGATTTACACGACTTCTACACGAAGTTTATCCTGCCAGAACTACAAGTGAAAAGCTGTAAGTAGTGATGATCGAAATGTGGTTTTCACAGAAAAAGCATCCTTGGGACATTTGTATCAAAACCTACTTGCTTTTGCTCGTCTGTTTTACTTTGCTTTCATGCGGTAAGGTTCCCTGCTAACAGAGGCCTCTTTTCTCTGCATTTCGCTGGCTGAGGTTCGCGAGGAAAAGAGACCTCTGCGCTTGGTAGAAACTCGCTTTGTTTTGCCGCCGTCCACAACCTTGGACGGTTGCTGACCGTTTCTTGAGCCCACTATAATGCACACGCATTTCTACAGACGATTTCCGCTGGAAGCGGTAAGGCTATCTTACCTAAAGGCTAAAGGGACACATGTGCTTGATCGCCTCTTCTCTTTCTCTAGTCGATGAACACCCAGTACTCAAGGCGGACTCCATCAAGTATGTCATCACCTTTAGAAGCATGGTAAGCGTGCTTAGCTTTTTTTGGCCTCCTTCAACTTTCATTGCCTTTCTCCCTCTCTTGGCGGATTGGACCAGCTGTCTAGCTAGCGCCATGTAAACAATGAAATAAGGGTAACTCATCAATGTATTATTTATCGCCTGGGAGGTCCGTATAAGAAACAGCTGTGAGCAAGGGCTGGAAAATGTTTTTCTCTCTGACCTCCTTTGTGATTTAGTTTGCTGTTTGTGCCATTGATATTTTGGAACCCGAGCCTTCCACACGTGATTCATGCACTGGCCCTGGGTTACACTCCACATCAAAAAGTCATCCTGTTTTGTAATGTTATCTGCCTCTGTTTTTAGCTGGCCCGCCAGATGCTGGTAGACGTAGTCCCCATCTTAATCGACCACCTGGCTGCCAAGAGCATAGTGGTGCACAGCTACGCTGCCTACTGTCTCGACAGACTCTTCACGCTCAAGAACCCAGGCGGCGGAGCACCGTGAGTTTAGATAGGCTATGCAAATATACCTTTTTTTCCCAAAATGGCGGCCGAACAGTTAAATGGATTGCGTTGAAAAAACCAATACCAGAGCCAGAAAGAACATCTCTACATCTCATGAATGTTCCAACGGCAGAGAAAACGTATAGTATGGTTTGAATGACTGGTTCGATTCTTGGCTTGGGCTGCTAGGGGGACCTAGGGATCTTTCTCTGCTGCTTGGGTCGTCATGATTTTAGAACACTTTCGGTGATGTGAAAAACATCCTAATAACTGATGGATAGCCAAAATAATAGTCTAGGTTTGTTAAATAGCCATTTAACAAATCGATCATGCTTGTAGGCTTCATGGACCTATTACAGAGTGGAAGGAAACGGATTGCATGAGTTTTTGAAATCTTGTTGGGATGAACAGTTTTAAAAGTTTGAAGTTACATCAATATTTCTATCAAAAATGGCAGACTTGCCTATAAAACTTACCTACATTGCTCATTAGGCTAATATCAAGCGATATAAGTGATTTGGAGATTATGACATACAAATTTAGAGCTGTATTTACGAATTTATTCAAATGACCGTGACACAGCCCCTTTAACCTGAAGATGGGAGACGTGAAAGAACCGTTGGGCTGGTCAAAGACTATTCTCAGCGACAGAACTCACTACACATGACTACATAACTCCCTTCATGGTTGTAAACTGCATTGTTAAGCTGCAGTCTGCATCTTAGAGATCAGACACCTCACCTCTGTAAAACACATTTGAACATATCCATATGGGCCAATTTGCGGTATACAAGTGATATAATCTTATCCTCGTTTGCTTGCCAGGATATCTAAGGAAGAGGTCCAGCCCTACTTAGAGAAATTGTTGACCAATTTATTCAACGCGTTGACCATCCAAGGATCCGAAGAGAACGAATATATAATGAAAGGTAAGGAAGTTAACTTAGATCCCATGCGCAGTCATGCTCAGTGCAGGGTGTTTGCAGTGCCGTATGACCGTGCTGTCCCCGTCAGGGCTCTGTATACGTAACCCAACATACAAATGTGTCAGCCGCCAATTTGACGACAGCATAACAACACACCGAGAAAGAAAATACATGTCGGAGAAAGCATCCGTTTCCATCGGCTGATTTAGAGAATATAGAGCAATTTTCTCGATTGAATTTGGTAAATCAAATCTGAAACTTAGTTTTTAGATGTTGATTTAGGGATTTCTACACGCAATTCGTCTTCTTTAATTGCGAACGAAAACAATAACAAAGAAGTGATTGACAGGGGTCTTTAAGAAGTACGGTTGGCTTTGCTTTACGGCGTTGTTTACGGCGTTGATCTCCCGTCGCTGTTGTCCGAGTTCAACTCCCATCCATGGCTGAGGAAATCCCAGTTTCAAGGGGGACGCTGAAGAACCACTGAGAAGTAATAAACCCTCTGGCAGTGACCACCCTCAGTGTCTGTGCTTATGACCGCTCGGATGCCAGTGGCACCGTGTTGAGACCCAGCTTAATTCAGATTACGATTTACATTTTTTTGTATGAAAAAATCGCTCGTTTTGTGTGAAAATAGAGTTAAAAGGTGAGACTTGGCTTCCCTGGACGTACATTTTAAATCAAATTTTAAAATTTAAGAGCAAATTCAGGCAATCTCGCGCTCAAATTCAAGCCCTGTCAGCTGTTTTTGACTACCTTGTTTACTAAATTGAGATATTTTGTTTAATTTACAGCTATCATGCGTTCGCTCTCCTTACTACAAGACGCGGCAGTGAAATATATCGGTATCGTGGTGGAACAATTAAGTCAAAAGCTTACACTGGTGGCTAAGGTAATTATCATGGAACTGTCGCACTTTACTACGGATCTCACTGAACTGTTGCACCACAAACGTCTACGACTCTGCCTACATTCGTTCGTGTTTTGTCTAGATTGTGTAACGTTTTTGTCTGCTGTCGTTTTTGGCGGGAATTTACCATTTATCAAAGAACAAAAACAAGACACAATCGTAGTAATTTTCATTGATGCTTTTTAAACGTTCCAAGAACATCCAATGAAATCGGCGGACCGTTGAAATTCATGTGAGCAAAGGAATAAAGACAAACGTGTAGACGATTGTGGGTGTGGTAGCAGCATGAATTTCAACCAAATGCGACAGTTCCGTGAGTTCCGTAGTACTGGGGTTTTTGGGAATCAAAGTACCTTTTTGACACATGTTTTATTTCTTTATAGAATCCAAGCAAGCCTCAGTTTAATCACTACCTCTTCGAAACTATCTGTTGCGCAATAAGGTAAGTGAAGACCTTGACACAAGCTCATGAACAGTGGTTTTGAAAGGTCATTTTCCTGAGGGAGCTATAACCATATGGTCTAAGCTGTTCGCCTCTCGCCTCTGTGCCCGGCGTTCGATTCCTTGCTTGGACTGCTAGTTGTGTGGGAACCCTGTGGCAGTGGGAGCACAGGTGGCCCAATAGTCTAAGCCGTTCGCTTCTCATCTCTGTGCCCGGGGTTGGATATCCGGCTTGTACTACTTGGGAGTTTTCTCTGATGCTTGGGTCGTGTTTCGGACCTTTTGTTTCATTGAGTAACAAATTATTCGCCATTTCTCCTTTGTTTCTTGTCTTTAATGGGTCTTCTAATGCGCTGCACATAATGAGTATGTGAGCTTGCTTGGAGACCCGGCGTTTCCGGGGACTTTTTGACACCAAAATAGCGACTGGATGCCCGGGCATGGTATATTGGGGAGCGCTGGAGTCAGCATCGTCAGTGATAGTACCCACAAATAGCGGCTTTACCTTCGTAGTGGCGCGAAGATACGAGTTATATTTTCAAGTGGCGAGAACACTAGATTCGGGAAAATATCAGAGCTCATTTGGTATCGCATTTACGAACCACGGCTCGACCAAACTCGCCGGATAGTTTACCTACTCAAACTAACTTTGCCGGATTATATATAATTATCCACCAGGGCGACTTGTAAGTCGAATGTCGCGGCTGTTGGAGGATTTGAGCAGGCACTCTTCCCCATTTTCCACGAGATGCTCAAGCAAGACGTAACAGGTATACCCCTCTCCGGAATGCTTCACTAAACCTTTGAGATTTGTTACAGAGCCGTTGAGATAAACACCTTTCTGCACTTGCCCCAACGCTCAAAATCAGCCAATCAGCGAAGGCCCTGAAATGGCTGTCCCCAGAGCCTCCCCTGCGAGCAGACGAGACGAGGTCTGGGTACGAGAATGAGTTTAGGCTGAATGTCAGTTGTCCCTTCGCTCTTTTGTTTTGCGAAATCACTATGAGATTTTCTCATCCATCGACCAAGAAATCGTTTAACGGTGTTTACATCCTGTTGCCACCCAATTCAGATCATATGATGATTCCTTTGGGTGGTTACAATTGTTTTAAAATGTTTCACATTCGAGCGAATGCACGAGTGTATGTGCAGAACTAATAATCCACCCAAAGGAATTATCACATAATCTGAATTGGGTGGCAACAACATGTCAACACCGTTAGCCGATTTGGTCTATTACGTGATCCAGGGATAATCAGAATCAAAATTAATTAATGAACGGCCTAATGGCATAGCTTATTGCATTCGGTTCGTGAATATTTAATCGCTTGTCACAACACAACAAAACAATCAGTAGAAAATGATTGGTCGGTTCCGTTATATTTTATCTCAGTAACACATCTTGCTGTGTACTTGATAACCGTTTTGTTTCACCTTCATTAGAGTTCCTGCCTTACATGTTCCAAGTGCTGTCATTATTACTGGAGACTCGCCAGGAGGAAATCCCGGAGGTTTACATGCAGCTTTTCCCTCTTCTGCTTACCCCACTGTTGTGGGAAAGAACAGGTAAATATCTCTTGTATATAGGAAATCACTATATCCCAATGGTCAGAACCAGATGAATGCAGTTCTTTACCCTGCCCATGGTATAGATATACGTTGGAGAAGTATCCACGGAAAAAAATCGCGCCGCGATAGAAGCTAAAAAGCTAGCAGGCGTCATTTTAAAGCTAAGCGAATAAAGTTTTTCTCGTTCAGCAAACACACTGCTGTTTTGTTTGCGGCCCCAAATCTTGAGTCTGGCAATAAATTTCACTAAAATAGTTTATACGTACAAACCAAAAACTTTTAGCTTTAAAATGACACCTATGTTAGCTTTTTAGCTAAAAAATATTCTCTGAATTGAAAGAGTTAATGAAAGGAAGCAGTACGGAAAATGTTATGGGATTACAATGAAGGATTACTAAGATTTGAGCGAATTTGAAGGGCAAATTTAGTATGTTTGCAAACAGGTTGAGGTAAACCTCATGTAAGCTGTAATTGGAATATCTTTACAATCCTACATCGTAATGACCTCATATTTTCACCATATCAAGTTAAAAGTAAAAAATTTCAGTTGTTAGTTTTCAGTTGTTAGTTTTCAGTAAAATTTCAGTTGTTAGTTTTTGTTAAAATTTTGATAGTTTTGGTAACCATGTCTCTTTAACCTTTATTCGTCTCTTCGTTGCTAGGCAATATTCCTCCCTTAGTTCGACTCCTGCAGGCCTATATTCAGAAAGGCAGTAAACACATTGTTGCAGGAAATATGCAGGTAATGAAATCACACCAGAAACGTGAAAGTGGTCGCCTGATAGCTTGTCTGTTGTTATATAAAGGCGAACGTTGTTGAGACAAGAGTTCTGCTTGAAGTTCTAGTGATTTCCAGCTTATTTCTTGGTCTCAGATTAGCCAATAAGAATGATTTCCATTGCATCTCCAAGCAATATAAAAAAAATATTACAAATAAGGATAAAAACTGAAAACATCATGCCCTTGTTTCAAGTGTGTTTGACGAAACTACGATTAAATCTAGTTTTTGCTTCCCGAAACTGGGAAAAGTTCTCTCGCTGGATCTCTACTAGGAACGTTTCGCTTTGACAAACACTTCTTTGCGATCAGCTGGTTCCTATTTCAATGGTACACATGCAAAATAAATATCGCCACTGCACTTTTGTTAAAAAAAAGAAAAATTGACAATTGTAACCACCCAAAGGGATCATCACATGATCTGAATTGGGTGGCAATAAGATGTAAACACCGTTAGCCGATTTGGTCTATTGAAATCCGTTCGCACCATACTACTTACAAGATCAATGACCATTGTTTAGCCTACAATGTCCCTAGCGTTTTGGGCGGACTTCCTGTGGTTACCCAAGAGATGTGACGTCACCTTAGACCCTCACGTTCCACGTTCTGCGGGTTAGCGCGACCCAGCCCTCTCCCTTCCACTCGTCGCATGTCCTACCACAGGGAACCCGCTAAGGTTTCATGATAACTGGATTGTAGGTTTGGCTTGCATCAGGGAATTAATTGTCCTCATTTCGTTGCAGAATGCAATTCTTGGCGTTTTCCAGAAGCTGGTAGCTTCTAGAAGTAATGATCACGAGGGATTCTATCTCCTGGGATCCATGATAGAGCACATAGAACCGTAAGTCAGTAGTATTTCACTCGTAGGTCACGCGTTTTCCTGTCAGGAGCGAAGAGACACTCGATTTTTGTGAATCAAGCAATGTCGCAACTTCAACTCAGTTTTTAACCGCGTAATTCTCAAGTCTCTTTATTACATTTGATACTACTACTCCCAGAATCCTTTTCGTAGTTCCTTATGTTTGCCTCATTAACACCAATATCTTGCAGCTCCCAAAGGACCTCAAACGTTTGAATAACAAAAGTTTCTGGTAGTAGTGGTATCAAGATGTTATAAGGGGAATTGTGAATTATACTAGCGAGATATCGCTAAATATTTGTTGTCTGCTTTTTATAGTCTTTAAAACGTTAACGCCTTTCCAGTGTCTTCCGATGCCCAAACGTCGACCTTGGTTCTTCTAAAGATTCTGCCGTAGCGCACATTGCACCATAGTAATTAGAAATAACCACGCCGTGCGGTGTCCTTTTGTTTTTTGTAACAAAACCCAGATGATATTTTTAGTAACAATAGGACCACAACAATAAAATAATCAGTATAGAGCGGTCGTGAGTTACAAATTCCTCGGTAATTGCGATGGCTTCGGGTTGTGATTGGTTGAGGGCATGATCTTTGATCCTTCAGCCAATCAGATCAGACAGAGAAAACATTACACAATTACTTGTGATTACTTCGCTCGCGAAAAGGAGAGATTTGCAAATTACCACGCTCTCTGATTGGCTTGTTGAAATACTATCGCATTTGATACGTCAGTCATGTGAAAACCGCTCTACTTATCACGTTATTATTGCCGTCTTTTCCATTCAAGATCTGGTCTTCAAAACCACATCAAACAAGTATTCCTGTTGCTATTCCAAAGATTGCAAAGTTCTAAAACTACCAAATATGTCAAAGGTTAGTCGGCACTTCAATTCAACGAGGATTTTGTCTTCGTTTAATGACGATAGACCTTTTATTATTTGTTTATTTTTTAAATGAAGCCTCAGATATAAAATCGATATCAACGGCTGGAAAGAGCAACTCGAAATAAATAAGTCCATTCCTTTAAAACGGCGAAAATATGGGGATGGGAAAGGGATGATGCATTCTCGAACCCATGGCTCCCCGGCTCGTCACCTCGCGGGGGAGGCTCTGGTGGCAGCCACTGACGCATGTTCAAAAGAAAATGATGGTTTTATGGCCTCAAAATTACTTTTAGAGCCTTCAAGTCGAAAGCATAGGTGGAAAAGACGACTAGGAAACGAATGCAAGTGTTATTTCTACAGATACGTTTTTGTAAAGCGAGACATTCTCTTACCCAGTGCTCCACGGCTCGTCTCCTCGCGGGGGAGGCTCTGGTGACAGTCACTGGCGCATGTGCGAGATTTAATACAGAGCCGCTGAGAGAAAGACCTTTCAGCGCATGCTCCAACGCTCAAAATCAACCAATCTGCGACGGCCCTCAAATGGATGCCACCAGAGCCTCCCCTGCGAGCAGACGAGCTGGGGAGCTTTGGTTACGAGAATGAAAGCGAGATTAAGCTACTTTTATGTACGCGTGCGCGCCTTTTCAGCCAATCAGCGAAGGCCCTCAAATGGATGTCACCAGAGCCTCCCCTGCGAGGCGACGGGGACGTCGGTAGACGGGGACGTCGGTATGGGGATGGGGATGGGGATGGGGATGGGGATGGGGATGGGGATGGGGATGGGGATGGGGATGGGGATGGGGATGATTGCGGCGACGGCAATGATCGTGAGTTTCAATTTTATTTTAAAAACGTTTTTTTTCAGGGTTACTTGTGTTCTTTTGTTTGTATGCTGTGAAGAACAGTGGCAGCGCTCTTATTGATGTGGTAGACTCTATCCAAGACAAGTAAGAATTCCCACTTCTCTAACCCCAAGTTGCAAGACTGAACGGGCTGTATTAATAAGCGCATTGTTACCGCGAGGCAAAAAAAAAGAAAGAGGGCAATGAGTATCCCCAAGTATAATCGTCACAATCTGATCGTCAGTGACGTCGTGTTCCGTGGTGGTTTTATGTAGCTTGAGCGCTGAAAGAGCAAATAAGATAAAGAGATTGATACGCAGGTTACTAGCAACCTTGTTGAACTCGCATGTTGCATTCACGGCTTAAAATGGAATATCTGCACAGCGAGTGTGATGTTTACAATTTCTCTTTCGCCTATCGCGATGTAGCCATTATACTCAAGTGATTGATTATGTACAAGAAAACTTTTGAAAACTTTCTTGTGCTCGCTCACTTATTCTTATCTCCCGTTCAGGTTATTTGGAATGGTCATCGAAAAATGTTTCATCTCCGATTTACAAAAGGTAAACATCACCTTTATTCAATAACATTCTTTATTCAACGTAATTCTCTATTGAATCATGCTCGTTGATTGGCGCAAGGCAGGCCACACCACCGGTGGAAGGCCTATACGACTTGGGAAATCAGGTTGTGCGATTTTTGCTTGCAATTTACAATTCACAATTCCCCTAGTAAGATCTTGATACCATTACCACCAAAATTGTTATTCAAAAGTTCGAGGTTCCTTGGGAGCTGCAAGATAATAGTGTTAATGAGGCAAACATAAGGAACTACGAAAAGGATTCTGGGAGTAGTGGTATCAAATGTAATAAAGGGACTTGAGAATTCCCTCGCTAATAGACCAAATCGGCTAACGGTGTTTACATCTTGTTGCCAGCCAATAGACCTTTTTCCAAAATGGCCGCCGCAAATTCACATGTCTTAAAATTAAACTGACTGAAAATCAGACACTGGCACTAGAAAGAGCATAATCACATTAGTAATCCTACAAATTTTCGTTATGCCAAATGCCATGTCGGCTGAGAAAGCAGTCTGAAAATTGAATTTTTTACAGAGATTTGTATGACTGGGGGTATGACGCATACCCCCAGTCATACAAACATCTGTAAATTTTCAACTTTTCAACTTTCGTTTTCTCGGAAGATATTGTATATAATGTAGCGAAATTTTGTAGTTTTACTAAAGTGATGATGTGTGTTCTAGTGCTCGTGTTCATTTTTAACAAAAATCGATTTTAATTTTCGGCGGCCATTTTGGAAAAAGGTCTATTCAGATCATGTGATGATTCCTTTGGGTGGATACTTTTGTTAGTTTTGCACATACACTTGTGCACTCGGTCGAGTGAGAAAAAATTGACAATTGTAACCACCCAAACGGTAAACTCCGTTAGCCGATTTGGTCTATGGATGTCAGAAGTGAAGAAAAGTCGAGGAACGCAGGGGATTATGGGAGGATTAGTGGAGCGCAGGGGGTTGTGGAAAGGATACTTCGCTCGTCCCACAATCCATTGCGCGTCGCCTCGCTAATCCTCCCATGATCCCCTGCGCTCTGCCAATCCTTCCCATAATCCCCTGCGCTTCGCTAATCCTTCCCATAATCCCATGCGTTCCTCGACTTTTCGACGTTTGGAAACCACTAAATTTTGTTCGCGTGATATTTTTCTTATGTCGCAAGTGTGCACCACAGGCATCACTGAATTTTAGCCGTCTCTTCCCTGAAGATCGTACCTTGCAAGAGGAGACGTCTGAACTCATCACTAGATTTTCTTATCCATTTCCTGATCACCGACCAAGAATCTGATTGGTCAGTTCCGTTATAGCCATTCTTTGTAACTCGTGCATGTGAGCAAGACACTTGCCGATTTGCCGTAGGGTTCAATGACAACGCACGCTTCGCTCAAGCAAAAAAGCGTGCGAGAACTCTCAAGCAACACAGCCAGAGACACGACAACTGTCGGAGAAGGCGTGCGTTGTCTTGGAAACGCTGTCAGAAAAAAAAACAGTATTTTCGTTGCAGTAATTACGTAATGGTGAATTCAGACCCCGTTCACACGAGACCGGTACAAAATCAGACCGGTACAATTCTGTCACCGTACCGCCTGTTCATACGGTACCGGTACAATTCTGGCACGTTTTGCAACAGTGTTCACACTGTCTAGCCGTGCCAAAATCGGTCCGGTACCGCAGGTCCTTTGTGAACGCGCGACGGTACCGTACCAGAATTGTACCGCGGTCCGGTTTTGTACCGGTCTCGTGTGAACGGGGTCTCAGATGTCTTTTCTCGCAACGTGAGGTACGATGGAGCGCGAAGGGTCGGCTGAAATTGAGGCTACTCAGACCCTTGATGTTAGTAATGATGGTACTGAATTCCTCAATTCTTGCAGGTCTCTGGAAATATGGAAAGAAAGATCTGTGCAGTCGGTGTCACGAAACTGTTATGTGAACCAACCGCAATGTGGAACAAATATCCTGACTTTTGGTATGTAACCCAGGCATACTGGCAATCTGGACCCTAGCCCATTCTCGAACCCAGAGCTCCCGGCTGGTCGCCTCGCGGGGGAGGCTCTGATGACAGCCATTGACGCATGCGCGAGATTTGATACAGAGCCGTTGGGAGAAACACCTTTCTGCGCATGACCAGACGTTCAAAATCAGCCAATCAGCGAAGGCCCTGAGATGCAGCTGAGCCGGGGAGCTCTGGCCCTGTAAAGTTTTAGTGGTCCCTACCCGCCCTGGAACCTACCCTAGAAATCCAGAGGTCCTTATTTGGGACCGCCCATTCACGACCGTAAAGGTTTCCATTGAAACACCTTGGCGACGCCTATGATGACTCAGAATCCAAGCCAGCTCCTTGCAGTGCTCACACTGGTCCTTCTTTCCTTTAGGGGTCAAATGTTGCAAGTGTTGATCCAAGTGTTCGAGTTACCACAAGACGACTCCATTCCCGATGATGAACATTTTATAGAGATTGACGACACACCAGGCAAGTAGAGCAGATTTCGTACGACCGTGAAGAGTGCCGCGACACGGCGCAGCTCTGAGGCAGTCGCGGCACGGTACCTGGCCTGCTGTAGATACGAAGTGAAATCGCGTAGTCGCGGCACAACTTTGTCGCTGCACTTTTCACAGTCATACGAAATCTGCTCTATTTTGATTGATGCACTGAAGATAAAGTATGCGAGGCAATATTCAGTCTTGAAAATAGAGCAGGTTTCAGATTTTTGCAATACAGAAGTATTCAAAACAAAGAGAGGTTATTCATATGCATCGCGCGTGCTAAAATGGGACACCATTGTCCCTTAACTGAGGAGTCTATTCAGACATAAAAAGTAGCTAGATATACTAAATAACTCTTTCACTGTAATCATTTTAGGTTACCAAACGGCCTATTCTCAGCTCGTATTCGCGGGTAAAAAGGCGTCTGACCCGTTCGGTGGGGCTATTGCTAACGCCAAGTTGTATCTGGTCCAGTCACTCGTGGCGCTCTCACAAGCCGCTCCTGGCAAGGTAAGGGTATTTGCCATACAAACCTTTGAGGCATATCCACCTCATTTGCGTCAGTGTTCATGTTAGTTATATGCGAGTCGAATACAGTGAAAACCCGCATATAAGAACCTGGAATTTTCGAGTTTCAGGCTGAACGGGCTCTTGTATTTTGGGGTAGGTTTTCACAATACAGGCTTCTTCACTGTAGTAACCTATGACACCACTAAGCGCTCGCCGACAGCGACTCCCGCAAAGAGGCGTCCTCATGCTCAAGACGTAATTTGAATAATATCTGTTTTATTTTATTTTATTTTGTATAAGAACCTATTTTCTTTGCCAGGCTGAATAGGTTCTTGTATTTTTGGGCATTCAGGAATGCTTCCATGTTCTTATATGCAGCTTTTTTTTACTGTACAGCATCTGCGATTGAAACAACAATAAAATTTCTATCTATCGTGCTTGTGACCCTAAAATTGCAGCATTTTTGAATCACAACCTAGAAGTGGACGATATTATAATATCAACTCTCTGTTTTTCGTGCATTGGATTAAAGAACGGCGGAACAAGTATGGGAGTCCGAGGTGAGGGCGTCCTCAGTACGGACATTCAAAAGTGGACGAGGCTTGTTTGGTTTTTCATTTTTCCCGTACCCCTGGTTCAGAACCTCCCTAATTTGCTTCGCACTTAGAAGTAACTCATAAGGGGAGAGGTGAAAATAATGGTACTCTAGGGGGTCCTGATTTAGGGGGGAGGGGGGGGTACTTTGTCCCACCACCTACCCTGACAAAATCGGGCTCTAAAAAGTACCATTGTTTTGACCTCTTCCCTAAGACATGACAGTTATAGATTCGTTTAATATTTTTCCAGGTATTGCCAAAGATACGCGAGCTTCATGTCGATGCCGTCAAGTTTATTGAAAATTACATCCAAGAAACTGGCGCGATATTGAGCTGAGGAGTAGATAGCATTTGGTAGCCAGGGTGGAGTAACCGGAGTCGAGTAGCCCGCTAGCAAGTCAGTGTATTTGACAACATGAAAATGGCAGAAAAGAACGATCAAAGGAGGGTTCCATTAGATAAATCATACGAGAGCTACTTTCTTGCTACAGTGAACGTTGTTGTTGTTATAGGTTGTTTGCGACGTGAAAATGTGCACAAAAAAAAAAGCTGCACAGCCGAAGCTTGTAGCAATGGACATTCGGCAAGAAAAACATTGGAATAGAAAACGCAATAAGAGAGTTTATTAAAGCAAGTAAAACTAGCTTTAGCATCCCTAAAAAGCTACCGTGAATAAATGTTGTCCGTGTACACATGCCTCATTCTGTTCATAAAGTGCACTGTTTGACATGCGTGAGGTATCCTTGATGCTTCTATATCTTGTCATCCCACATGGAAAAGGTTGGACCGAAAATGTAAGTATAAGTTAATGGCGAGGGGAGGGTGGTCGGTGGGGCGGCATCCCACTAGCTCACGGTGGCACAAACTCTTGACATTCATCAAAACAAACATCAGGTGCTCTTGAAGACTCGCAAAAAATGCGATAGGGGGTGTTACAAGTAGCAAATAAAGATGGTAGTCACAAACAACAAGCTCGTGAAATAACGCATTGTTTATGTTTATTTTAACTGAACGACTTTATACAGTGACGTATGGCAATACTATTTACACAACAGGCTATAGAAAAGGTCGGCATTATATACAACACCTGTTGGAGTGCTTTCATTTACAAGATAGTATGAGTAATTTTCAATAGTAAGATCGTATGGGTAACAAAGATGATGGGTCGCTTGGTGGTGAGACTGAGCTTGCGCGCGTAGCAAACATGCAATGTATGAAACGAACATTATAAAAGTAAACAAGAAATCATATAAGCAAAGTCGTTACAACTGTTTTTGGTAACGCGACCTAGCGTGGGGGTTTGGTAGTTGGATTTTCCTGTACATTTAGTCAAACCATCTGAGCCAATCATGTTTGTCAAGTTTCCCTAGTGCAGTGATTTGGTATCTGTCGTGGCATGTCTCGCAAAGGAAAGCCAAGCGACTGCACAGGGCAAGGATATGATTGGCTCACACGGATCGCATTGATTGACAATGCCGAAAATCCCAACTGCCGAACTCCACACACCTGACAACGACGAGGTCGCGTTACCTGAACTGTTAAGTCGACATTCAGTTTCCTTTGAATAACCAACGACCCGCCATCCTACCCAACAGGATCCCGGGGTATTAGGATTACCATTACGAATCTGCCACCAGATTCAAAGCTAATAACAAAACATCGGCTGATCCAGACATTCGGGATATTCGCGAATGAACATGCTTACCCTAAGTTAGTGGCAGATTGAATGGAATATACTTTAAAAAAGCTTTGCATCATGGATACACGAGTGCAGTCCGAAAAGGTATGAAATACTAGAATTCGGTAGAACCGTACTCGCATACTGCTATCTGATTGGCTCCTACTATGTATTTACGTGATAGATAATGAGTACCGAAAACGTTAGCGAAAAACTAGAATTCGAAGGTATTATGCGAGTGGGTTTCTACTAAAACAATTAGACTACTCGTTCTCGTTTTCAAGGAGTCCATAATTCTTGGCTTGCACGTGAGGTCATTGGCAGCCATGTTGGTGCACAGGAACAAAAGAAAGTTCATTTGTTGCTTTTGTTCTGTACACCGACATGGTCGCCACGCTTTTGTGATTTTAATATTCCCATAGGAATGAGTGCAACCCAAGAATAGATAGTCAACGAGGCGATGACTAGAAGAAGACTCGAACTTCTCGTTAACTAGCTATTGACTCGTAGACAACTCGAACTCGTAGTCTAATTGTTAAATAGACAATCAACAGACATACTTGTCTGCCACGGTTTAGAGTTCATATTCCATACCTTGTTGGACTGCACTCTACATGTGCTCGGGCAATCGACCCTTCCTCTGATTTCAACATAATGCTAACTTCAACGGCAAACATAGTCCAAACCAAGGGTATGCTATTTACTTTGGCTCTACTATGATTGGTGAGCACTAGCCCCTGTAACCTCTTCATCGTCATCATCACTCAACGGTTCATAATTGTCCGACAGAATTGGCATGGGTTCATGCGCTCGTGGCAAGACGTTTGAGCTGCTCGGAGATTGCGCAAGACCTATAGCACCCATAAACGAAACTGGCGAGGAACGAGCGCTGCTCGAACCAGATCCTATGTTCAGTGACAACGCAGAGAAAGGGTATGTCGCATTGCGCTGGGTGGTAATTCTTGAAAAGGGCAGGCTTGAGTACTGAGGAGAAGAACTGCCTTGAAGCGCTTGACTGAAGACTAAAGGTTGAGCTGTGGCGAAGTTTTGAGAGGTGGAAGGCCATATCGGTGCAGGTGATATATCGTCGTCCTCCGACTCGTGGCTGGGCGATTCTGGCGAAGGCGGTGATATGGGGATGATAATATATGGTAGAGAAGATTCCAGGGTACCTGATGTGCCCACGTCCTCATCAGGTGACACGGGCTGCTTTAATTCATCGAGTCCGCCAATAGGTTCGGGTGTACGGCCAGATGGCCCTGTTGTCTCCTCCCTTTGTTCAACGGCATCCGCTTCATTTTCTTCATCCGAAGAAACAATCTCCCCATCGGATCGATCCTCATCCCTACTAGAACGAAGATCCCTCTGGGTGAAGACTTGATTTGTAGAGGAGTCTATGTAATCAGTACTACTCTCCGCTTCTTCAGCTCGTTGGTTGTTACGTCCTTCAGTCCCATCCTCCATGTTACCATAACTTTCCTCACTAACCTCTTCCATCCTGCTTTCGGACACGTCTTCCGCTTGTCCTTCTGAGACGTTCTCTATCTCAGCCTCCTGGACATTCTCGCATACCCCTGCAGACCCCACTTCGCCACCCTCGTTAGCGTCTTCGCTGATATTTTCAGAAATCTCCGCTTCTTGTCTGGGTTCTTCAAAGGACGAATCGTCTGAGTCGTTTTGGTCATAATCAACAAGCCTAGTAGAGCTCCCAACCAATCCATGCACCGGTAAACTCTCTTCTGAGGTCGAGTCCTTTTCCTCGGGCTCGGCTACAGGGTCTGCCTCTCGACTCGTTGGAAGTGATCTATCAGCAGGTGAACCATCATCAGAGAGCTTGCTAGAAGTAACGGGATCTGGCGCGTCGGAGCTAGTTTGAGCAGGAATAAACTCTCCGATAAAAGTAGGAAAGGAGGAGGAGGACGTTCCTTGATCTTGTTCGGTTATGCTATCTGCGATATCGTGTTCGTGTATTTCAGGGGTGGACGCTACCTCGTCCTGTTGATTCAGTATTCCAGGATCTGGGATAGGTGAGTCTTCGTTCTGATCTGGTAAAAGAATGTGAGTGGAAATACGACTCTGTTGATCTTCGTGAGAATCCGGCTCCACTTCCATCTCCATTTGGTTTGTGGTGGAGATAGCTTGTCCCTGCTGTGCGTTAGCAGCCCCTGATGTTGACACATCGTCACTTCCATCTCGTGACTGTCGAGAGGAGCTAGTGATGTCCTCTGTCCTGGAAACTTCATTCTGATCTTCATAAACTAATCCATAGCTTGGAGAAACATCCATAGCTTCCTCACGGTCTAGACTGTCGCGTTCGGCAGATGTTGTAAGTATAGGTTGACTTTTGTTGACACTGGAATCTGCTAGCATTCTGTGCTCGTGAGATTCGGAAATCAGAAACCGTGATTCCGAGGCTTCTTCTAGCGTATTATCGTGTGAGGCGGTCGACTCCATAGCATCTTCCACCGTGTCAGGGGACAAGTAACGCTCACGTTCTCTATCTTCACCTCGTTCGACTTGCGAGGATACAGTAACGAATGAAGACGATTGAGACACACCTCCGCCTTCAATGTTATTTTGCAACGAGCTGGCCTCGCTTGTTGATGGTAAGTTATACATTTCTTCTATATCAGATGGTTGGGGACCTGATGGCTGCAGGCTAGGCAGTTCATTGATACCGGGTTGAGCTTCGTCAGGTAAAACAGCGACAGACTCTTGGGGACTCATAGGTTCGCTTATACGACTACCCGATGGTTGAGGGCTTTGATTTGAAGAACGTTCCGATGATGAATTAGCTGTTGCCCGGATGTCTTGAGTAGACTGCGGTACACGTACAATGTTATCAGAAGACTGTGGACTCAAAACGTCTTGCGCCCGCAACTGATCATGTGAAGATACTGAAGGCTCTGGAGACATGATCTGGGCTGAATCAGCTGACTCTACAGCTTCCGACTGACTTGGCACAGGAGGCTGAAGCTGCTCATCGGCACACACGGGAGCAACTGGAGGTCGACTCGTCTGTACATCAGACGGTTGCGGACTTGCAGGCTGCATGTGCGAATCTAGGGAAGCTTCCTGAATCATCTCGAGTGAAAAAGGCTCAACCTCAACAAGCCGGCTGGTGTCCACGTCGGACGGAATCGCATCTTGGTCTTCGCGAGAAATGTTCCGCACTGCTTCTTCGTACTCGTCGTGTTCACGAGACGCCTCCTCAACAACAGCCATGCTTTGTGAGCTGTCCGGAATTCCTGTTTCACAGTACACCTCTTGTTGATTAGCATTAGCAACCTCTCCCGAAAGCACGTCAGCTTCGTGTTCCGAGCCACTACCCAGACAAAGTTCACCCTTGTGATCACCTGTTTCCTCTAAACGGGAGTCTGGAGATTCGAAGACGTCCTCTTGCTGTTCCACTGTTCCTGTGACCTCGTCGGCATCATCAGTCGAGGTTGACATCTTGTTGACAGTGTTCTGCAAAGCTAATGCCACCCTTTCAAGAACTCCTCTACTATATGATCGAGCATGCTGACTATCTGCAGACGTTTCACCGAGTGATGGGGCTTTCTTTTGACTGCTTGTTACTGAGCTGCCAGTCTGTGTTGAAGGCGCCACGACATTGTCAGCTGCACCGGAAGGAAGTACTGAACTAGAGACAGTACCCACATGCGAGACCTCCATGTCTTCCCCACTTGCCACAGCATTGGCTGTCTCTGGAAAAGAGTCCACTGAAGAACATGGCCTCAAGTCGTTCTCGGAACTCTCAGCAGTGTCTGTGGCTTCGGACAAGGAGCGCGTATTCACATTTTCCTCGATCACGACTGGTTCATGTTGGTATTGCCTCTCGGGTAATGCTGTGCTGATATACTCGTCTCCGCTTTCGTGAAGATTTTCCGTCTCCTCAGCAGATAAAGTATCACTATCACTCACTTCGTGCTCGCGCATTTGTTGTCTTGAACCGCGATATGGCAGCGTGTACTCAAATCCTCTTCTCTCCTTTTTCTCCGGTTCCCTCGTGGTAGTACTTCCTCGAGTGACACTACTATCAGCAGTCGAGGTTCGTGAAGCCTGCTCTATAGATCTTTGATGATGAGTGTCAATCGGTTTTTGCGCGTTGCCTTCATCCGAGGAAGGGCTAGCTGATAACAGTTGATGTTCCATAGCCCTTCCTGTTTCAACTGAAGGAACTGCCGAAGAAAGCGCATCTCTTTCATCACCAACATCAATCTCTTCATCACTTGGGTCTGTTGACAACCGTGGCCGCTTCCATGCAGGCACTCGAGGTTGATCCTGAGGGGCAGTATCAGATCTCCTCTTCTGCGGCGAAGCCGCCCTTGGTAATTGGGCCTGTGGTGAGAGGTTTCTCCTGAAGACGTCCTCTGCCCTGTTTTGTGGTCCTAAGAGGTAATTAGCGAAGTCCACGTTGGGAGTTTGTTCCTGACGAGATCTCTCTGGAGGACCTACCCATGGTCGGATGACAGCTGTGGGCTCTCCTATTTTGGTGATAGTACTACTCACTCGATGCTGCGTTTCAACTAGGCAAGATGGGGTAGCACTGGGTGCCGTTCGCTGGGCAGCGGCGAGGGAACTCTGTTCGGTGCTGCTCCAAGTAGTGAATTCTGATGCTGGCGTGGTGAAGGCACTCTTCTTAGTTGCTGATTGGCTGATCCTGGGCCGAACAAACTTGATTGTTCTAAATATGCGACCGTTTCAAATATGTTACGCACGATTGGGGGCTGTCCCGGTTGATTGTATATCAAAGACATCTTTTCATCTGCTGTGTCCCTTAGCTTTCCTTCATTGCTAACAACACATGGACGAGAGGTGGATGGCGGCTCCGTCCTTTGGTCTGAATACCCCGGACGACTCAGGTCTGGTCTCATTTCTTGGCGATTGAAGTCTTGAGTAGACTGTCCCTGCGTGCTTGGCATAGCAGGGGAAGTCGAGGAGCGTGAAATCAAAGGTGGAGGCCCCACTGGATTGATCGCTTTACTGATAGTGTGTAGGGCTGGACTAGTTGTAGCAGGACACGCCGTTGTACGCGCTATCAAAGGGGGAGGTCGATCAGGACTAACAACCGCGCGGCTTTGGGGTGTACTCTGAGACTGTGGTGATACCATTCTAGCAGGGCTTTTTGGCAGATAGCTCACAGTGCCGCCCGTAATAGATAAACTGGTTGGTGGTTTCGGGGTAGGCTCCTGTGCTGGTCTCACACCAGTGATATTAATTGGCATGAGTGGCGGCGGTTTAGGAACCAGTCCGGTACTGATACCATAACGTGGCGAGGTAGCTGATGGTGACAGTTGAAGCGTTGATTTTTCAGATGATTCGGCATTTTTGGAGTTTTCTTGGCTCTCTTTATCCACTTTCTCCTCTTGGGCATTTAGTCTCTCGTGCGCAGGAACGTCTACTTTGGGCGCTGCAACAGCCACGTTGACTAATGTTGCAAGGTTCAACATGAAGTCATCAGAATCACTCTTCTTCTTTTTAGGCTTCTCGGCAGATTCTGCAGGCTTTTCGGGAACGCTTTCTTCCCCAGTTGCTCTCTCGATTCTTTTGACTCTCCTCTCCTCATCAATGTCAGCTACCATCGATGGTGATTCCTGTGTCACAACGACAGTCTTCGCAGGTTGCGGCTCAAGACGCTGTATAACTCTTTGCTCCTGTTTGACATCAGTAACTGGTTTATATGGGCCGCGCACTGGCTCAAGTCTAGGATCTTTGTCTCTTCCTACTTGTTCATGACTCTTCCTATGACCAACATTTATTCCGTGCCTCAGCTCCTCAGCGCGATCGTGTGGGTTGATAGCATCGCGCCTAGCATCTGAGGAAGGTGGTCTCTGTATTGTTTGGGTATTTTGTGGATGACTCGTTGCTGTGATATTTTGTGGGCGTTGCATATGATAGTTGAATGCTCTAGGATCGCGATGGTGTTCTGGAATCATCTCAGGTCGCACCCCTGAACGCCTGTACTCTATCCAAGTCTCTGGGCGTGGTTCGGGGTAGGGTAACACCTGGGATCCTGGGCGTAACTCAAGCCCAGGTTCCATTTTCTGTAAATCACCAGCTCTAGGGTCCGGATAGCCTGCAATTTTCTGTCGCGATTCAACCCTTGCATCGCCCCTATGTTCTTGATATGCTAGAAGTCTTCCCTCTTGTCTGCGTTCTACCTCTGTTGTTGCTCTAGGGTCCTGCATGGGTCGGTTTCTAGCTTCCATGATATTTTCTGCCCTTGCTTGGTCTGGTCTCCGTTCGTGACTGATATTTAACCGCACATCATGGCGGTGATCTTCTCTGGTTTCTTCTGCATACGGATGCCGTCGCAACTCCCGGCCTTCGTACCTATGATCTGGCCTTGCTTCACTTTGGTACTTGGCCCTGTGATCCATCCTGGTCTCTTGCTGATGCATGTATCTTGCTGATGCATGTATCTCCGGGCTGATATTGGCATCTGGCCTTCTCTCGGTATGAACAATAACCCGGCTCTCTCGTGACTCTGGTCTAGGTTCCGTCCTAGGCTCAGGGGTTCTGGAAATAGACCTCTTGCTTGCCCCTTCTGGAAGACTGGCGCGTTGTGGTTCAGGGAATGACGTGCGTGACCTCATTTCCATATCCGGAATCACCGCAGCTCTGCTTTGGAGTTCCGCTATGGATGTTGGTCTCGTGCTAGCCTGTGGAACACGCAAATAAGCCACAGCAGGGGACTTTGAGTTGGGTCGCTCTGAAGGTGAGCCACTCTTGGTATTTTTCCCAGGATCTCCATGCGTGGAACCAGGTTTGGGTAGGTCTGCTGGGGACATGCTTTGAGCTCGGGTCACCGTAGTGGTAGTTGGTGTCTGTCGGTATTGTGGCGATGAGCGTGGAAGGAAAGGATGACTAAGGTCGTGCTCTGTGATCTCTCCAGATCTTCCTCCCACTCGATGGCCTTTAGCTGCCAGCTTCTCTTCTTGTGCCGCAGCCTGGTGTGCAAAGTAACGAGCTCTAGGATGCATCTCCTCAAGAGCTCTGTACCCTGGTGGCATACCTCCATGGTAAATGTGCCTCCCTCCCTGGCTAAGGTGACTGAACGGAACGCTAAGCTTCAAATGAGCAGGCGTCCCTTCACCATTATGTGGTAACTCTTGTATGCCAAGTTGCTGATAGCCCATAGTGGTGAGCACTGGATACTCAAGATGATGGTAAGGGGGCACATGAACAGGACTCATATACATTGGATGGCCATACTGCGCGGCTACAGCTGCAGCATGAGCACGTGCTTGGGAGTGTGCATGAGCCGCTTGTACATTAGTCATAGCCTGTGCTTGGGCCTGCGCCTGTGCTTGTGCCTGCGCTTGAGCCTGAGCTTGAGCTTGAGCCTGTAGCTGCATCTGCATCATAGCTGCATAATGATGAGGACTTGACACATATTCAGCATTAGGGGAGTATTCTCTAGGTACGGGAATACAGGAAGGCAGCGCACTGAACTTTCTAATGGCTTCTTTCTGCTCGTAGGAGTTAAGCTTGGGATCGGGCTTCCTTGGCGGAATGCAGGGATCTTCTGTATTTCTAGTCTCTGGTCTGGCCTCTCTTTCTTCAGGGGCATTCTGACCACTAGCTTCAACTGTCATGGCCATCGCCTTGAGCACAGCCCGTGCAGACTGCACATGAGAACCTAATTGCTGCATCCCTCCAGGTCTCTGATTCCGACTTATGTGTTCACGCAATGGTGAAACGGAGTTCCTATCTCGTGTTAGGTCAACCATCACAAGCGGTTTACTCTCCATCTCAGGAGCACGGTGCTCATGTGGGCTCCTTCTGGGATGCAGAAAGATTGGCTCTGGTTTATGGAGGACACCTTGAGGCAGCCGCTCTCTCTGCTCTCGAGCTGCATCATGCTGAGGTGGCTTGTCCTGCCCCGGAGGCTCTCGCCCCCCAGGGCGGGTGGGTGATACCTGGATGAGTGGTGGTGGAGGCTTGAGCCCTGACTCACTCACACTTCCTCCTGGGCGTGGCACATCAGAACGAATATGGTACTTGGTAGCAGGTACGGGACCCAGGCTGGAGGGGCGGGCAGGGCCGGGAGACTCGTATGACGGTTTAGGATTCCCTGGTGCACTTATAACTTGACTTTTTACTTCTGAAATAAAAGAAAAATTCATATAACATAAGCCAGCGCTTTCGCAAAAGGGGCAAACATGATGTCAGAACAGAAATTTGAACCGTCCATGGTGTAGCAATTTATGTTCTTTTGAAAATGAAGGAACCATACACGGTAAATCAACCCTCTACATGTAATTTAATGACGTGCCTTAGATATAAGTCCAAGGTAGCTAAAGAATTTCTCAATGTAAGGCAGTCAATTATCACTCCGGAGCGAGAGAAGCTTACGAGCTACATTCCCTTCTCAAACGGGAAACAGAAATCTGACGCATTTATTTGATTCGAAAAAATTTAACACTGCGAGTTTATAAGGGGAGCCACAACATTCTGTTGTTTTTAATGCTTTTAGCTATGAGCTCAATAATCAAAAAAGGGAGGGGAGGGGAGGGACAACAGGAAACTGCGCAGGGGGTAGGGGATAACAGGAAACAGGAAACTGCGCCGGCATTAAACGTAGCATTTAGTTAGAAAAGGTATTGACCAAATAATGATATTTGCTGCTTCAATTCTAACCTTTCCTTCCGGTGAAACCTTACCATTCCATCTCATTTATATTCAGTGCATCAGTTAATTATATAACTGACGTGATAACAACGTGAATAAAGCATACAACAATCACGAAAGTTTCCGCGTGTGGGTAATATATACATATATAGCTGACCAATGCATATAGTGTGTCCGTATGAGAGACGTACCACTACTGGCCGTGCTTGATTGTTCAGATGACATCCTCATCAGAATGCTTGTTGCAGGCTCTTGTGATTTCTTCTGCTCCCCAGAACTTCGATCATCTATAACAATAACTTCTGGAGCATCCGATGGTCTCTTGGTCGTGCGATTTGAGCCAGAAATTTCACTTGGTGGCTTCGGATTTCCCTCGGCCTTGTGGAGGCTTTCAGCTGGAATTAAAAATAACAATTATAATCAGGCCTTCTAGAATGGATTCCATAATCCCATGTTTAGTCGGCCCAAATACACAATTTCCTACTTACGAAAGCCAAGGGAGAAAGTCATTTTCCATTTGAAACTACACATAGCCGATGACTGCCACCGGGATCAGGAGTGAATTAAATTGCCTCCAAACCTATTTTCTTGCTGCTAAATTCTCCTTCTCGTTCTGCACGACATTGTATTTGGCTTTACTACATAATTCGCGTCTAATTATTCCACTTTATTAGGCAGATTTTGCATATAATTACGCCGAATTCAAATCAGCAGCAGAGGTCGACGGCGAACTAGACCTCATTCTGTGCAATTCTGTTTATACTAAAAACGTCACAACACAGGTTCGTCCAAACTTCCTACGCCCACACAAACTACAACCACCTGTCATCCTATTTGGTTTAATTCTCCATTTCCAGACGCTGAGTTTTTACGATGTTGGGACAAAGTGCATTTCAAACGTATTTCACCATATAAAACGCGCGTGCGGAGTTATGCTTTTATATTTCTTAAGTTTCATGATTTCCGCATTAACAATTTTGCACTTTGTCAACCCCTGAAATCATGTTGCTTTTATTTGCCAAAGAAGAAGTATTATCCCCGAAGGGTATTATAAAACAATCTTTACTATTAATTTGCGACGTGTACAAGAAAAGTTTCTGATTGGCTGGTTTTCCCGCCATTTTTGGCACGCACGCGCGCTTGTGGCACAGGAAGCCCACAGCGAATACTGTGGGCTTTGCTTGCGTCTAGATGATGAATTACAAAGTTAGATTAATGTGCAATATTTTACGTTGGTAGGTTTACGAAAACTTCGATATCTCAACAAGGGAATCGATTATCAAAAATCTCCGACTAGATTTTGTAGACAATTGCTGCAGTTTTCATAATTCTGCAAACTCTACAGCGACCAGCAAACCGCGGTTTGGCTTCCGTCAATCAAACGAGTGAACAACTCTGGGTGATTTCACGGAGGTTTAGTTGGATCTTGTGAACTGATAGGGGCTATCTACAATTGTAGGCTTCAAAACACAATTTTTCACTGTAAAATGCAATCCAAACTCAGAAAACATCCGTGGACTTGACTTAAAAGGTTTGATTGACGGAAGCCAAAACGCAGTTTGGCGTTCGGAAATGTTAAGTGTGATTTTGCAGGACTTTGAATTATGTTTGACAAAATATCGCGGGTGTGGAACATTTCAAATTTCAATCGATGGGTTGAGGAGCTTGCTTAAAATTCATAATTCTTATTGAATATTTGACAAAACTTAGTGCAATAGTAAAGTCAAATTTATAAGCTTTATAAGGAGCTCCTACTTTCGGCGGCGTTACGCTTCTTTGATCGCCGACAGTAGCTCCGAACGTGTTCTGTAACTTTTGAAGCAAACGAAATCAAAGTAAACTATTATTGCTCGCGTGTATTATGGCTGCAGTATTTCAGGAGTCTCGCATACAAATGGCAAAACGTTTTCCCACAGCACTCAAGATACAATATTGTGCACAACTTTCAGTAGCATAGCGTTGTTGAAAGCGCCGTTTTTTCTCTCGAGACGAGTTGTACTTCTCGTCAATAAACAGCTTTTTCACTAAGGATTTCGCAGAGGTATCTTTCTCGAGACGATAATGTTCTTGATTGTGCACTGTTCACAGTTTCGCATTTTAAGCAATATCAGAGCAATACATTGGCGTAGAGTTTGCAGAATTATGACAATTGCAGTAATTAAATGACGAATACAATGGAACCACAAAACTCCTTCCTCTTGTACGTAGTTGCACTTTCTTGTCATTTTGTGTTATAATTAACTTTAATTTAAGTGCATATCACCCCTGAAAAGAGCGAAATGGGACAAATAGTATAAGATATTAGAAGTAACTTACCGAAAATTGTTTTCGATTTCATTGAAAAATGAACATTTTAGAGATTTTTGATTTTTTTCGACGAAGACGGCCGCGCTGAAAAGGGCCTGGGTCGAATGACATGGCGAGAGGTATTGTTCTCTTATAGCGCTGTTCACGCTGACGTCATCTATTGTTATTAATGTGCCAACCAGAGATCGATTGGTTCACAGAACAAAGGGCCCTTTTCAATCTACGGTTGGCACATTAGCATGACAATGGCAATGTTGCTAAACATTTCAAACATTCAAATTTATAATAATTTATAATTTATATCTATAGATGTTGACAAGCGTATGAAAATGAGTTTCTCTTATGAACCCGTGGAAAATTATATATTGCAGTACACTTCTCTTGAATCTACATTTGAGTGACAGCTGAAAACAATACCTCGACCCGGTAATCCCATTATCGGCCTGTTAGCCACAGGGTGACCAAAAGAGCAAAATCGGCTACTTTTGGCTGCACGTACTGAGCTGGGGTTTTATCCAAATCGCACGTATCATACATCAATTTAAAGCTTGAAACGCGTAGAATTCGTCCCATTTCGCTCTTTTCCGGGGTGATATGAACTTTAAGTAGGGTTCGTACGCTCAGAAATTGGAAAAAATCCAGGAGTTTTAAATGTTTCGGAATTTTTCCAGGAGTTTTTCAGGATAATTTTCAGCATTGACAGTCCATTTTCGCTAACGTTTCAAGCTTGAAAACGATTTTTAGAATGATCACATTCTTGATTTTGAGAATGATGAAATTCGTTTCATTTTTCCAGTAGTTTTTCAGGACTTTGTTCGAAATTCCAGGAGTTTCAATGACTGTTCAGGAGTACATCTAACATCCAGGACTTTCCAGGTTTTCCAGAGGTGTACGAACCCTTAAGATACACAATATAAAACAATGTACCGTTGGTAAAAGTGGGTGGGTGTGCCCCTGCTGAGCCAGTAGCCGGATCCGCGGGGTGATGCACCACAAACGGCGACTTCCCTCTAGGAGGAGGCGGCGGGTAGGTAACTAGAGGCATAGACGTCCTAGGCATGTCATGGCTCGGGTTAGGCGGGGTACCATGTTGGGACGCACTCGGTCGCTCCCCCTGGTAGTAGCGGATCCCAGGATGGGACACAGGGGGTGGAGGTGGGTCTCCCCCAATGCGCAGCCCTGTAGAGGACATCTGAGATATGGGCATCCCTGGTAGCCCTGTGATGGAAGTGAGGGTGGGACGGGGCGGGTCCGGTTTAGGGAGGGGCTCTTGGACACGAGGGGATGTCTGGCCGGGTAGTCGCGAGGTCGGGTTACCGCTTGTATGTACGATATGCGATGTTACTGGAACTGCTACAGATGATAGAGTAGAGCTCCCTTGTTGTGGCGACTGAGTTTGAGTACTATCACTATCCCCCGATGGTGTTTTGTCTGAACCATGTGGATTGCTCGTGTTTTCGTTTGGATTTGAGTTGCCATTTCCGTGCGGGTTTGGATTCGGGTTCGGGTTCCCTGTGGCGGCGGGACTGGCGACGCGTTGCTGAGTCTGGTTACTAGTACCCATGCTCTTGCTGGTTGTGGTGCCACCGCCGTTTTTGTTGGCCTCTTCGGCTTTCTGTGCACGCTGCATCTTGAATAGAACAATGAAATTCTGAGTAACGAGTCTTCAACAGGCATTCTTTTATCTGCAAATAATGGCCTAATCATATACACAGGGTTCTTATGTAAGGGTTTTGCGATAGTCAAGCTTCGACATCTCTACTCCACTGCTAAATAGGCACGGACGAATAAATTCAGTGGGAGCCTCAACCGTCTGGCAGTGACCACCCTCAGTGTCTGATTATGATCGCCTGGATTGGATATTTTCTGGAACCGCACAATCTTTATTAATTTAGCCGGACCGAAAATACAGAACTCGTCTATGCCTACAAAGAAAAACTGCTTTGTAGAGTCATTTACCTTGCTAGCCTCATACTCCGCGACAACCGTCTCGAGGTGGAACTTCTTCTTGTAGTTAAAGTAGAAGTTTTTACACTGGGCATCTGTCTTAGTCACCACCATGCGCGAGATAGCGGCCCAGTCGCGACCATGTTCACGAAGACCTGAAAAGCAACAAACATGGCGGGTTCACACCGATGAATGGACGATCCAGCTATAAGCGCGCGCTCTCTTTTCTTTACAAAAGTCGTTGGAATGCAACACAACAACCACAACCTGGTTTGTGAACAACACAACTACCACAGCGCGCGCGTTCATTATAGCTGAAATCGTTTCATGAATCATCAAAAGAGATGAAGAACAGATGCAGCACCAAATTCTCCAATCAATTGTATGGGAAGTGTACTGTTTTGAGTAAGGAGAAGTGCTATTTAGGTCTCGGGAGTGAAAGGGTTAACAACCCTGTGTCCGATGGGATACAGAATACAGCGGGCAGGTGTTTCAATACGTTTTGAAGTAGCAGACTAAGAGCTGAGCTGCATTTCAAAATAAAACTCTAACCTTGCATAGCAATGTCCATGTCTTTTTCTGTCCAACGCGACGTTTCAGAGTGTTCTGTAGGAAAAAGAAAAGAACAAAAGTCGGCGAATTTCTTCTAAACATCGCTGCATGTCTTTACCCTTAATGGACCAAAAAGAGGGAAAACATAGCCTGCTCGCCTAGTCACACGCGTGTGACTAGTGTGTGGCTGACAAGGCCAACTGGGAACAGGGAGTTTAAGCCTCTAGGATGGAAAATGTCACCTCTCTCGTAAATACAGGCTGTCCCCGTCTTGTATTCCATACCTGATCGCCGCGCAGGATTGGACCCAGAGGTAGCCACGGGCTGTAACGCACTGGAAGAAGCTGTGATAGAGGAGGTGCTGCTACTGCTACTGGCGGAAGACTGGGTGGAGCCAGCGTTTGACTGTGGCGTGGCACCAGAAGGGTTACCAGAGGGCGGCTCCTCGTGATCACTCTCTTCCGCAGAGTCGGTCATCTCGTCGAAAAAGTCACATTCTGAACGACTTTGCCTGCAAAACAGATACAAGATAGAGAGCATATCCAACAAAATGGCTCCGGAGAAATCTGGAACGATCAGACTCAACATACTTAGTTGTAGATAACGAGGGTTTAGGTCCTTATCCGAGAAGACGCGAAGGCCTAAAAATAGACCAAATCGGCTAACGGTGTTTGCATCTTGTTGCCACCCAATTCAGATCATGTGATGATGCCTTTTGGTGGTTACAATGTTTTCTCACTCGACCGAGTGCACGAGTGTATTTGTAGAACCAACAAAAATACCAATAAAATTATGCAGATGTTAGGAGCAAAAGCGGCGACATCTCCACAATCATTTAGAAAAAGGAAACTGAGTGTTCGTTGCAAGCTATCTTACCCGCTGTCCGATGCATTACCACGGTGCTTGTGTGCTTGGGATTCTCGAGGAGTAATAAACTACAGTGAACAGAGCGAGTGTTTAGTAGATAGTGACTACCATTATATCAAAGAGCCTCATTTAGCCACCATTTTGTCAGTCCAGCAACATACCGAGTCGGAAAAAGTATCCCTTTCCATCGGCTGGGTTAGAGAATGAAAAGCGATATTTTCGATTGAATTCGGTAGATCAATTATAAAACTCTGTTTTTAGATGGTTATTTCGACATTTGTACACGTAATCCTCCTTAATATCGAACGAAAACAATAACAAAGGAGAACGCAATCATGTTTACCGGTTCTCGTCTTCGTCGTTTCATGGTCTGTTTTCTTGCGAGCTGCTTGTAATTCTCCTTCTTCTTCGACTGATAGTAGAACAGGATACAGTCCGCTACACACTGAACATAAACAAATAACCATGAGTTCGTAAGCACAGGTGCGTCTTAGAACACTTGATCGTAGCACATTTCAGAACATCCGGTCGTAGTGTATTTCACAAGAACAGCAACAACAGCAGCAGAAACAACAACAACAACAACAACAGTAACAACAACAACAGCAGCAGCAACAACAGCAACGACATCAACAACACAACAACAGCAGTAGCAGCAACAACACGTTGACACTTTAGAACTCTTGATATTGATCGATTAAGAACACTTGATCTAAGGACGTTCCAGAGTGTTTGATCAAACGTGTCTTGGTCAAACAAGCCGAGTCTAATATACCTTGTTCTCTAGAAATGCGGATATGAGTTCAAAGTCCTTGGGGTGTTCAATGTACCTGAAAAAGTCGTTGCAAAACATTAGTGAAGTTCTACATGTCATAATTATCCGTTCTTTTTCAATTGCTGGCAAAACAACTACTACTCTGTTGCTATCTGATACTCACTTTTCTTTAAAGATCTGTTTTTCCTTGTCTGTCCAAATATTGCGGTACTTTCTCTCGTTCAATGCTGCTAAGGGATCTCTGATTAGTCCTGCAGAAGAAGAAAGAATTTAAGGTCCTTGCTCCAATTTTATGACACTCAAGCTACAAAGCATTCTCGCACCCAGAGCTCCCCGGCTCGTCACCTCGCGGGGGAGGCTCTGGTGACAGCCACCGACGCATGCTCAAAAGAAAATGGTGTTTTTATGGCTCACAATTACTTTTAGAGCGTTCAAGTCGAGGGAATAGGTTAAAAAGACGACTATGAAACGAATGTCAGTGTTATTTTGACAGATACGTTTTTATAAAGCGAGATTAAGCCTCTTTTATGTGCGCGCCATTTCAACCAATCAGCGAAGGCCCTCAAATGGATGTCACCAGAGCCGACGAGGCTACGAGCCGGGGTGCTCTGGGTTCGAGAATGGCTACAAAGAGGAGCTTTAAAAAGTAGGTATAACGGGGAGTACGACAAGGCGTTGCGCTCTTACCGTTTCTGTTGATGAAAACCCGTCGCCGCTCATGCTCGTCAAGCATTTGAGGTGGGTCAACAGCTAGAGTGCGCATGTGCCGCTCGTTTGCTTCTTGTTCATTCAAATTATCGACAATCTCGTTAAATTCTGCTTCACTTCGGGCCACAAGACCCCAACTGCTACGCGAGCCCATCCTAAAAAAGGTGTTAAACATGCAAGTCAGTTTTAAGAGCTACTGACAGGGTTTTTTGTACCGATCTTAAACAAATTGGTAACTGAAGCGGTACATAGATGTACTATTTCCGTTGAGAAAATTTAGTTACACACGTTTTTACATCTATAGTCAAATTCAATTTTCCCGGGTCACGCGAAATCGAGGCTGTGACGTCACATCCAGAAACGGTGTACGATAACTCCTACCTAATTCTCGTCTTGGGCGCTTTCTCCGCTGTCTGTGTTTGTTAGATCCCACTCGGATCAGAAAAGAAGCTAAAAATGGTTTCCTCGCTTGATGAAGTCGCCATCTTTAGCTGTCATGAGTTCTGGATGTGACGTCACAAAAGGGTCGGGACTATTTGTTTGCATTTTGAGCTGATCTTCCAGTGGTGTTTATTTTTTGCCTTTTCTCAATGGAAAAACAATTTTACGACAATTTTTTTTACATATCATTTGTACCGCTTTCAACTATATGTTACCATTTTTAAATATTGGTCAAACCCTGTCAGTAGCTCTTTAACAAATGAGTTGTATCTGTAGCTTGTTGAGCGGGGTTTGGTCGGGAATCATTCTTTTGCCATACTTGACCAATCCTGTACACAAATCTATGCATGACATTGTGATATTTCCATTGTTTCGCCTTGTTCTCTATCATATTCCATTGTTATTTCAGTACAATACAATAAAATATTTGTGACAGTATTGGACAACCTTTGAAGAATAACCAACCTTGAAAATCTCTCAGCTTGCTCTCTCTGTTTCTTGATCTCTGGGAACATTTTCTCATAAAATTCTCTTACTTTTGCCTCCTTTGCTCTGAAAATATAATAAATACATTTTGATATTTTTCACAAATTTTGTTAGTTAGTTTGTTTATTTCTAACTGTTATGATGAATATTTTACTTCATGCTTGCCACAAATGATTAAAAACTGAGACAGTCCTTTCGTCGAAACAGAGCTCCGGCATGACAGATATTGATGATACCAGAAAATAGGCTCCAGCTTATATACCCCCCTCCCCCGTGTATACGCCCCCTTACTTTAAACAGAAAAAGGCATCAATAACTAGCACCCCCTCTTCCCGATAGCCACATTTTTAGAAATTGACTACAAAACAACTCCTTTCATACCACAAACATTTACGAAAAGGAGGGAAAAGTTGAGTGAAAGACAATGCGCCTGTGATGAGTTTGAATTATACGGTACATAAGTGTCATATTCTTTCCCTCTGTCCCACCTTCTCTTGGTGTTGTTTTCGAGCCTCTGTAGTTTCTTCAGCCAGGCTTTTTTGAGGCTCTTGTATTCCTTACACAGCTGACGGTTCTGACAAAATCAAATGTGACAAGTAAAGTTGGAGACTGAATGCAAATACATGTGAAATTTTACAGCTGAGAGAATCAGATTCAAAATTTTGTCAAACTGACTGATAGTCAGCGTTTTAACACTATACCTTGATTTCCTTAGCTTGTTTCCTGAGCTGGAAGTACTTGACAAGTTTGGCTTTCACTGCAGGAGCTCTGTAGAAGAAAGCAGGACTCATATCAAAAGAGTGCGACAATCAGAGAAGACAAACAGATGGTACAAAAACACAATCAAAACAAATCAATTGTCTTGATTAGCAGATAAAATCTCGTGCAGCGACAACAATTGAAGTATTATAGCCATTTTGTTTTGATGGCATAAAAATAGCAGCTTTGCAATGCATTATGGGCATGAGGAGTCGGCCCCTTGAAGTTGACACAAATGTCAAGGATGGCCAAGGAGCACAGGGTGCCCAAGTTCATTACTTGTTTGCCCTAAATTGCTGAAACAAGAAGAGGTTTGATAATAAATCATCTTCGAAAAAACCTATATATCATGCATAAATTATCATGATATGGGACTCTACCGGTAGATTGCTGAAACAGTACGATGTTTGATAATAAAATCACCTTCAGCAATTTAGAGCAAACAGGTAATGAGCTTGGGCGCCCTGTGCACAGAGTAGTCCATGAAAACTCGAAGACAATAAATTTAGAGAAAAACGCTGATTGAATATTATGACCAACGTTTCTGCACAGCTGCCTTTATCAAGGTGAAGAGAAGCTCTTTTTACACAGAGTAGACCAATCAATTTTGAAACTGTAACAGAGCTGCTTTACCTCCTTAGGTTCTCGTGATAAATTTTCAGGTCTGATGGCTGGTTGTAGAGAGGCTGTTAAGACACAAAACAAACAATAACAATTCAGGTTTCATTTAACATTTCCTCAGATCTCTTTTTTCAATGTGGTGAACAAACAGCATCTTCTTGTTTCTGTTATGTACCATATCACATACCACAAAAAAACATTTATTTAGGTGTAAGATTAGCCTGCCTGCAGGCACTCTTTGCTTCTCATGAAGTTTTCGCTATCTAAATACTTTCTTAATAATACTGGGCTTCCTGTGGCAAACGCATGCACATTACTTTGATGCTTGATTTTTGAGAGCTTTCGTGTACATACAGAGTCCACAGTAACCCCACAAAAACGAGAATGTGCAAAAATCCCATACAAATGTGCACGTGCAAGGCAAGCCAAGCGTGCTCTACAAAGAGAGCCTGTGGGGAGGCTAGAATGCCGGACAAAATTAGTTGTCGCGTCCATCAAAAATAGCCGATTTTGGGTTACCCATCACTAGTAAATTGTGTTTCTTCCTAAGACAATATCACTGGAACTCCCCTTTCCCCCATTTCAATGCTGGAGGTAGTAGTGCTGAAATTGCAAGGATGAGAGGGGCAGGGAAGATGGGGGGACCGGACTGGTACATAGAACCCTTGTTTACTGAAAACGTTATACATATGCGACAACAATTTTGTCCCGCATTGTAGTGTAAGATTATCTAGATTGTAGAGCTAAGAGAGAGACTATAAACAAATGATATTTGGCTATACAAACAAATCACCAGTGGTCAGAGCAGATCTCAAACTCAGGATTCTGGATTGCGAGGGCAGTGTCCTAACCACCATTGATGTCTCCCTTGAAATTCCTCAAATTACGCATTCCCTGCCTTGCACTAACATCACCCTTACCTTTCCATCAGGAAGAGGAAAGCTAAACTTGGCAAGAGCTGCATGCGCTGCTTGTGCTTTTTTCTGCAAGTGAGAATGTCAACAAAACCAAATAAGTTATCAGCAACACAGCTCATATATGTATACACATGTGGCATACTGTACACATACTGTACACAGGGTCCATACAGAATCATCCGTGAAAATTTCCAAAACATTTTGAAAACTTTTTCAAAGCCTATTGACCTAAATTTCCAAAACCACACTATGAAAACAAATGAGTGGAATTCATGAAATAAAAACAATCAACAAACCAAGGTTCATACAGTAGATAAATACAGTATATCTTGTGTAAAATTTTCTACAACTTGGCAAAAACATTTTCTGGAAAGGTTATCAATAAATACAATAAAATGAATAGGCAGATATAATATTTTATAATATAACTTTTCCATAGCCCATTTGAAAAAGCTCCTTTTTCCAAAACTTTCCAGATCCTGGAAAATGGCATAACTTTCCAAAACCTGTACATACCTTGTGTACATTACTAATATTGACTTTTCTGGGAAGTTATTAATATATATTAAGCTAGGTATTAACCTTGTTTTCCTCATAAACAATCTGGACCAAGCTCTTGGGTTTTTGCTCTGGGGAAGGAGAGGGTGGTTTGGGTGGTTCTGTCTGGGCTTGCAGTGCTTCTTCCTCTAGCTGACTCTGAAAATAAACATACAAAACAAACCTCTTAGCCAACCTATGTCCTTAAAGAGCCTCAGTCAGCTTCTATTTTGTCAGCCTAGCCTAGATACCAAGTCAGACAAAGCATCCATTTCCATCAGCCGATTTATGGAATGTAGTGCGATATTTTCAATTGAATTTGGTAAATGAAGAATAAAGCTACGTTTGTAGATTGTTATTTCAAGATATGGGTTAGGGGGAAGTAGACATTCCCCTTTAGTTTAGTGCTAGTTTCAACCCACAGCAAGAAATTCATAGATCCTCTACTCTTGTAGAAGATAATATTTGTTAACCAATTCAATATTAAACAAATTATAGGTTGAATGATGGTTGAACCAGCAGCAAATATTTGTATTTTCTACCTGTTTCTTCTTGAGATTGGAAATCTGCTGTTGTGCCTGTGCTATCTCTCGATCCACCTTCTCCATGCTCTGAATCAATTCTTCTTTAGTCATCGCGCCAGGGGTTGGGGACTTCCTTTTCCCATCTGATGAGGTGCTGCGAGTTTCAGAGCTCTGGTCCCTTCCAGGAGCTAGAAAAAGCAAGAACAAGAAAGAATGCACTCCATAGCAGAAAAAGAAAGAGAATACCCATGTGAATGCCATCTGATCTGTAATCGGAAAACATCATGCCCAAGCCGAGGAGGTCTATTGAGTATTGGTATATAAATTTTGGGAAATTAAGGTTGTACAACATGGTGTTTGAGGTGCATGATTGACTTACTTGTCTTAGCTGGGGATATATCTTCCACCTCTGGTAGTCTAGCCTGTAAATTACCATAAGCAATGGTAAAAATACTGAATCGCCACTTCGACTTCTAGCCAAATACTATAAAATTAGAAGCTCTTTGCTTATGACAAGGTTTGCTAAAACTGGAAGGTACTGACTTTTCTTAGCCCATAAAACTATTTGCTAATAAGGCACTGAAAGTTGTGCACTCAATCTGTCAAAAATCTTATTAGCAATTGTATTTTGAGAGATTTGACTACAATGCATATTGTTAAGTTGGTCACACTGAAAATAATATACTACATGTATATGTGCTGTATTCTACCATATGTGCTATCCGAGCTGGAAACTGTGCCTGTATAAGTCACCTTGGCAACTAAATTGTTTAGTTACTTTGTCACCTACAGGTAAAAAAAAATTTAAGGTTACAGGATACATTCGCGGCCTTCTATTTGCAAAATTTTCGAAAATCACAGTTCTTCCTCATCGAGGCCTGATCTTTACTCTCTCGAAAAAAAATTCCTGAAATCTTAAAAGCAGCGTGAGAAATGTATAGAAAACTAGAAATGCCCGAGAAATATGTCTTTTAATAGAGGCGAGATAATCCTTTAATCCTATTGTGATATCTACTCGGTTCAGAGCACATCATTAGCATTTTCGCGTAAGAAAATGCTAATTGCATTTTCTAATGGCGGACCATAACAGGTGACTGTTATGGTCCGCCATATTTTGTCACACATTGTTGTTCACTGGTTTAGTATATAAGTGTCGTGTAGAAGCGATTTTTTTGAAAATTCTCTATTCTCAATCATGGGGAAGCGAAAAAGCTTAACCGCAGTCCTTGGGTCTCAAAGCGTGCGAAAGGAGTAAAAAAGCCAAATCTTTAAGCTTTCAGGAGAACATGAAATAACAACTCGCTCTGTCTGACAAAGGCTCGTGGTTCGATCAACCCAAATGTCATCAATCTAGGCCATTGGACTCGCTAGTCACCAGTCTATGCTGCTAAAACCCAACCCGTACTGTTTTGATTTTTTTTCTCTCTATATTTTGTATCGTGTTTTACCATTATTTATGCAATATTTTTTGATTTTTATATTGTACTTAGTATATTATTAAGGGAACCTGTTATTGGAGCACCACTCTGTTGGTATGCCCTGCCCTTTACATTATGGGCGAATCATGTAAATAAATAAAAAAATAAAAAAAATAAACCCAAATCCAAGGAGAATGCTGAAGACGAAGAACAGCGGACAGAAGATCCACCAATTGCATCAAGTTCGAGAATAAAATATTTGGACTTGATAAAGAATCGTCTGAAAGCCAAAGCGATTTGTCTTTGTCGTTTTTTCTCGGCGCACGCCTTTGCTTTGGTTTCGCTTTTCCCTTTTCAAAGTTTTGGGCACTTCTTAGAACTCGGTTTTGGACGCGGGTTAACCATACCGTTTGATTTCGAATTCCAAGACGATAATAAATGTTCACTTTGACAATTTAATACAAGGGCCCAGAAAGAAGCCTCATTATCTATTCCGTGCGAAAAAGTATGTCCTTGCTGGCACACCGGGGGTGCCTGCCGTGATTGGCTGGAAGTGAAGTGTGTGATGACAGATTCGTCACTAATCCCTCTTATGTTTACACAACTTTAGAAGCCCAAAACTCGCCTCTAAGATTTCGCTAAATCTAGTGTATAAATGCTTTGATAGACCAACAGGTTTTTAAAGGAATGCTTTGAAATTTTGCCATGAGATAGATAAATGGTTGGGGAGCAAAAGTGTGCCGGGCTTTTTTGAATTTCGCAGTATTTCAAAAATTGTTCATCACGATAGGGTCCCAGTTAACTATTAAACACAAGATCAACTTGATCGTTCGATCATTCCTAAACAAAGCCTTCAATTGAAAAAGCCCGACACACTTTTAGAGACAACAATGTGCTGAATGATATTGCACAGTCAGATTTGCCAAGCCTGTAAACTGCCGCGGCCTATCAAAGCGTTTATCAGGGGCGGTCGAAAACGCGGTTTTTGCTGTGCGCCGTAAATAATTTTCATGAAACTGCTACAACAGCAGATAAATTTCACATTTTATCTTTAAAATGATGTATTGGTTATGGCGATGCGATAAATATTTGCGCCGCGACAAGGTTTTGAAAACGCACACCCAGCGAATGTATCCTGTAACCTTAACTATTGGCAAAAATATGACTTTTTTCCTTAATTACCAGCCCTGGCTATATGTACAGACATTAGGTATGGCATTTCATACCTTTCTGTCAGAATCGTCTTTAGCTCCAGAATACAATTCTTTGATTGCCCCTCTCTCTTCCACTTTCTCTTGATCTTCTAAAGTGTTTTGTGGTGATGAGGGTCCACCAATTTCTGTCTTGAAGGGATGCCCAGGCGATGACATAGGTGAAGGCGATGATCCAGGAACCCTGGGGGAGGTGTGAGGGGAGAATCTGGGTGACAACTGACCCCCCTGTTTGGAAGATGATGTGGGTGTGTCAACAAGCCGCCTCTTTTTCTTCTCTGCAGAGAATTTGTCAGTCCTGTCTGGATCTCGTCTTGTTGGTGTACCACTCTGAGAACTATCAGAGTTTCTGGAAAAAACAAAAAAGACATAAAGTGATAAAAACATCAAGTGTTTTAGTGTTCATTAATTGCATACTAATTGTTTTCTTGCCACCATTTTGATGGACCTGTTGAGCTCAGTTTTGACATTCCCACATTTAGATCTTGATGCTGAGGTGCTTGAAGGTATGGTTAGTCCTGCCTTGAGGTCATGTATACACAGATGGCTGTTTGGCATGGTAATGAATGCAAGCACATGCTATGCATAAACAAATATCACAGGCTCATCAATTTGATGTCAGAGCCTGTGATTGTTTAGCACGTATTTCTCAATGTAAGTGAGTCTGCGCTGACAAATATGATTATTGCACTACTCATCAGAACATCAGTAGATTGTGTAGTCGTGTTTTTTGTATAAAAGAGACATTGAAATTTGCCTCATTGATTTTATCTAGATGCGATGTTGCAACACAGTTTTTTTGCATACAATTCAACGTCTCTATGCTTTCATGATTTATGTATTCGGCCAATATATTCTGTCAGATCATCAAACCTTCAAATCTTGAATACACTCCACTCATCTTTAATTACTTCTAGTTAGAATTAATAATTTATACTTTTGTAAGTAGCCGGTACTAGGTAGAAGTGTATTTTACTGGTTTTTCCCAGTTCGTTGAACTCAAACTATCACAGTACTCAGTATTCTGAAGAGAGTTTCTGCTTTAAACTTCAAGAGCAAGCTCTAATTTTTTTATAATAGCAGTAATACAAATAAAACTGCACCACCATGTCTACCACCAGCATGTGATCTTCGTACCTGTCAGATTTCAAGTCTTCATCGCTCACAGAACTGAAGTCAGTGAAATCACCAAGGCCTACCTCCTGTTGGATTAAGACATAAAAAACATGCTTCAAACCCTTACACTTGATGTGTAATTTCAGAAGTGATCAATACCCCTCCCAAACCAGGGAATTCCCAGAGAAAGGTATTGAATTAGAAGGAAGAGAAATAGGAATTTTCAGTTCCCTCCATGGTGGAGGTAGGATCTTTTCTGGTATTACACAGTCATTATCAAAGGCAGATACATGGGAGTGTGACAGCCCCAGGGTAAGGAATTTCCATAAATCATAAACTCAAATGTCCACATCAAGGCCATGTCACCCATTATATAGCTCAGTGTTGATTTTCATTATGGAGCAGTGCCTTCATATAAAACATGGGACAAAGATACCTGGATCAGCAGGTAATTTTTTAATTCACAATTACCAGGAAATAAATGCAGAAGTAGATGTGTTAGCATCAGAGCAATGGTACTACCTACTGTTGACTAGCACATATAACATTTAATCAAAGAAAGATAACAGCGTACTGTAACTGCCAGCCCCCAAAGCTCTAAAATCTCTCAACTTTGTTGGAACATTTTCGTTTTCCTGAGAATTGTTCCAAAAATGTTCATTTTCTGAGCTCTTCATGCCATCCTTGCTGAAGTAGCAAAGACACCAGGGGGACCCCCTCACCAATTCCTGGGTACGCCCCTCAATATTGTTTCGTATTCTATTAATCCTGATACAGTACCTGCTGCCTGAACCCAGGCATGTCACTAAATGTCCCCGAGTATGACAGTCCATCCTCACTCATACGCCGCGGCCGTTTATAAGGGGAGAGGTGAGGGGATCTGTCTCTTCCAGGATAGGGGCCATGTGGTCTGAAGAGTAGCATGGAAGCAAACAAGATTAGAATGACTGTATGAGTAACAAATTCACTCAGTGGCTGCATTTCTTGCATTTTGTCACACCACTTTCATGATACATTCTTTCTTATATTCAGGGCTCCAAATTAAGAAATAATCATAGCCATAATTTCATGCCTTGTACCAACATCATACTGTAGGTGAAATTCATCAAAAATCGAGGCATAAATCCACTAGGAGAACACTGTAGAAACTCAAAATACAGTCAGTATTTTACACCTAAGTCGGGCGCAATTTCAAGCTCTGATATTATAAGCCCCACTACTTGAAAGTATGCAACCAAGGTCAGGGTACTCAATTGCCTTAGGAACAGTTATTGTTGTATTTTTAAGCAATATCTAGCATAATTTTGTCTTAGAATCCAGTCTTAAAACTCTTCATTTATTCATATATCAATGCCACCACACATTGGTACTTACTGGTATTATAGCTGTCTACCAAAACAAGATTTTAGGACAAAAGTTTGCTACATAACATGTCATAAACACAACAACATTATTTTGGGTATTTTGTCACCAAATCTTACATAAAATCATGTAGTTTTCATTCTGATGTGCCCTGACAATTATGAGCTACAGGGTACTTGGATTTTTAGAGAAAAGTATCCCAGGAGGAAAGGGCTTGTAATAGAGACTGTATCAGTGATAAAAAAAAAAAAACAGAATTGTTCACCAAAATTACAATTAAGAGTTAATTAACTAAGAGTAATTTTAATTATTCAGATTGGAGGAAGGGGATGAGTGATAGTAAGAATTAAAAGTGTTAATGAAGTTTTATTTTAACTTGGTATCACAAAGAGCAATCTCAAACTAAAAGCATGATAATATGTGACAATGAGCAAAGTACACATGTAGCTGCATTACATAAAGAGTACACAAACAAATTAGGCCCAAGCCATTTACTGTTCCTGTTCAATGTTTTAATATTAGTCTGGAACTAGATCAGATCTATAGTCAAAATAAATCAACTTCTAGAACACTAATTCAAAATTGACTAGAAACTGTGCAGAACATAATGAGGAAAAAAGCATCTACTCTAAACCTACATTAACTGCATGCTTTTTCAAAAGTCTATAACCATGACATAGAAATGTATATATACACATTCGACACATGAGGTACCAATTATCTCGATATTTTTTAGAATTTGTTGGTCATTCTTGAAAAATGTCATCAAATCTCAGTCAGACTATTGTTTTACAATATAAATTATAAGCATTCCCAATAAACTGGTCGTGACATCTAATAATCACCAAAAACTCTAAGGAGACGTTCAACCGAAGTCAGTCAAACCAATCCATAGTTCAGAATTAGGCTGCATTCATTATGTATACAGAGCATTTTTTTTTGACAATGCAAAATTTTCAGATCCCCCCAAGGCACAACATATTTTTTACGAATCCCTGGTCAGAAGGAAGAACATGCCCCTCCCCAACATTTTTTCAAGTTATATGTCGAGGTAGGGTCACGTCAATAACATTTTTTCAAAAGATGCAGAACAAGGCTCAATGATAAAAAATACAAAGCGTAAAAATGCAAATCATAGGTGCCTGTACTCTTTTTTGTGTAGTGACTTTCTACCAAGTGTTCTGGTGCCCTTCTCGATTGGAACCTTACTACATAGACTGAGTATAATTTATTTTGTATTTGATTGTTTGGTTTGTTTTCCGTTGTGCGCGCGAAGCGCGCAGCAATTTTGACATAAAGCTACAAGACTATTAATCAAAAGTCCAAAGGCGTTTTTGTCTGGTAGACAAAAGTCACTGAAGAGGACCTCGAGGAATTGTGGTAAAACAAGAAGGCCTTTAACAATTTTTTAAGTTTATAAGTCTTTATGCGCGCAAAGCGCGCAGCTATTTTCAACATATCAGTTGAAAGAGGGTAAATACACGAGAATAGTAGTGCAAGTGATATTTCTTCAGGAGGTTCAAACTCGGTGTTTAAAATATATATAATACCTCAACAAAAATATGCATCCCCCCTTCATGTTATGAAAAAAACTTGACATCCCCCCTTTTCCAGTTGCTAAATTTTGAGATCCCCCTTAAAATCCTTGAAAATTTGCTCTAATCCACCGGACTAGGATTACTTTTTTTATCTGAACATTAGTGGAGTTTTTAAAATTCTGCGAACTGCAGCTGAACCAATTCCCAAACAACCTTCTACCATCCATCAATCAAAGTTTGACAGTAAATAACAAGAAAATCTGCTACTTTTACAAATTAAACTAACAATTGGGCTGGAGTGTCTTATATTCTACCACTTGACTCTGTTCACAGCCAGCAATCATTGGTTTGTTATTTTTTTTAATCTTACATGAAATTTTTAATGAACAATCCAGGAACCTGCTGAGACTTTATAAAAGCAAACTTCCAATTTTTAAAAGAAGAATTTACAAAAGCAACATAAATAGATGTCCTAGCTCCAGAAGCATGCTGTACCAGAATTCCTATAATATTATATAACATTGTCTTTCTGAATTTCGTTTGGTTTGCCATGAAATCTTAATAACAATAGCCTGCTCACAGGCATTGTTTTTTTATTGCTGAAAAACACCAGAGTTCATAGTCACAGCTGACTTTTCAAATTTAATTTCTCCATTTACCATGAGAATTTCATGGCAGGATGAACCCAAGTTTTAAAATGCTTATATGTGGTAGTTCTTCCAAAACAAACCATTATCAAGTCAAGAAGTTCTAGTTTTTTGAGTAACTGGATTTTTGGCCATTTTTTGCCAAAAGTTCACAAAATCCTGGTAAAATCTGTCTTAAATTTACTGCCTCAAAAATGCAAAATGGAACACAGACTGTTTCTCTTCATGTTTGACCTGTTGTAATTGTTACTACTTTGGAATACTGTATTAAAATACACCTAGTAAGCTAACTTGTAAATAAAAACATGAAGATACATTTTTTTTCTAGCCAGATAAAAGAATCTTATTATTTCCAGTATCTCAGCTGCTTAGCTCACCTATTTTAAATGCTGGGCAATAATTTGAAAATTTCTAAATTATTGTCCAATTCTAGTCTGAATAACTTTATTTAACCAATATTTTAGTCACCTGCAGTAGAAAGCATGTTAGAAGTTTTCTAAAAAGAAAAGCATAAGAATTGTCAACAATTTTTTCTTGCTTTCTGTATTTTTAAAAACAAACAATAGTCCACTGGTTCAATAAAAAACAGTAAAAGTGTCATCTTACACAGCAGGAATTTTTAGCAAAAAAGTCTCAATCATTAATTTGACTAGCAGAACAGCAAAAACAAAATTGTTTGCATCTTGATTTGGAAATATTGATTATGAATGAAAATATGTTACTTGGTTTAACTTGAATTTGAAAACATGAAATGTGTAAAGGGCTTTATAAATCCAAAGGTCGTAAATATGATTGAGTGCAATTCCAGTTTCATTAAGGACAGAATAGATCAATGATAAAACTTGAAGTAGTGTTGACATCAAGTGCAATAACTTGGTTTTAAAAATCATATCAGTATCAGTGAAAAGTTATTGGATTCTTGATTGTTTTACTACCGATAATTTTAAATGACTGGGATTTTTATTATTCATGCATTGGGAATGTCATGGATAATAATAAGATCGCAGTCACAATAGTAATCACACGCCTACGGACACAGTGCGATAAGAACAAAATTAAGCACAAACCCCAACAGCTGTAGTAGCTATAGCTTTACTTTGCACAAAAAAAAATCAACACGAAAAGCACTTGGTACAAAGCAAAATAAATGGAGCACGTACACACAGCGATAGAAGGAAAGGCTCAAAATAAAAAGCAGTACCAGCTGCCGCAAAAAAGCTCAACGCGAATAAGCTTATTTTTAGTGCAAAACGAGTAACTTAAGCTTATAAAGCGTTATTCACACATTGTCTAAAGGCTAAATTTACCCGAAATAATAACGGGATGAACCGCCACGCTGCCTCTCTGGCCCAAGCTGGTATCTTTAAAATAAGGAGAATAAGTCATGATTATAATCACATAAACTTCTCCCATCCTACTCTAAGAGTTTTCTTTAAAAACGAATCGATTCTAATGTTGCTCCTAAAGTGTGCAGAAGATGAACAGAGATTGGAGGTTAATTGGTTAGTTGTAGGTCTAAATACAATCTTCTAGTCAGTAATGTTACCTTTTCTTCCAGTTTACAGCATATAACAACTTTGCAAGCTAAAAATGAAAAGCCCATCGATCGTTGTATCCGAACAACGAGGTCATCGGGCTGAGTGAACGCTGAAAGTTGTAAAAGCGAGGTTCACTTACAACAACGGGCTTTGTTACTCTACATTAGACACTTACCGATGGTGTGGCCCTCTAGACATACTCCTCAGACATTAAAGTACGATTTGGATCACGTTTCGTTCCATTCAAGTAGCCTTTACTTGAGCCAAACTTGGTTCCGCTGATTCATAAAATGGCTGCCGATGTGCTCTGTCCTTTGTCAATACCGAAAGGTGCTCGCCGCCATCTTGGCTGCGTTATGCATGGGACTGGGGCCGAGCTATAGCAAGTCGATACATCGTCGGATGGTGGTTTTCACGTGACGTCATCAAAACGCTAAAGTAAAACCTGTACGGAGATGTACTTTCAATGTTGATTATAACTCTACTGAATGAGTTATCACACCAAATATCGGCACCTTCTGCCACATAGTTCCGGAGATATCGCTGAAGCTATTTTTGTCACGCAACATCAGTCAAATATTTTGAGCGTGCCATATTTACTCAATTTGCTTAATTCTTACAATCTAGACAAATTAGAATGTTATTAATGTTCATATCCTACCATTCCGACAAGATTCTTGTTGATATGATCCATTGAATAACCGTTTTGGAGAACTGGTAATTTGGCCGCCATGTTGGTGCTCATCTGCTTGGGCACCAACATGGCGGCTGCATACATTTACTATACAAAATGGCGGGGATTCATTTCCAAATATTTCGCTTGGAAAACACTCAACAGGCCTCAAATTTACCGAGGCAACATAATTTTGTGTTCTCTTTACAGTTCTGTTGAGTATACAGCATTTCAAAGTATATTTGGGGAGATAAATTTAGTCACGTGACAACTGAAAACCACTAAAAGATTTGATGGCTTGAAATTTGACATATTTAATAAATATAACCTACCGTAAAATTTAATATAGCTCTCCGTGCTATATAGAGCCCCAATTAGACGAAACCAAAGGATTGGTTGAATTGAGATCTCGGGGTAGCACAATAATGGCGGCGGCATACTTGTCTTTTACTGCAAATCGCCGTGCGTTCAAACCCTCATATCTTGGTCGCGAACAGGGACGGCGGAACATTTTTCAAGTGAAAATGTATGAAAACTTTGCTCCGGCGTCCCCAGGGAAACGCGCTATCGCCTTCAAATGTTTCTCTCCAAACACAATATAATTTGGAATTAGCAAGATTTCAGGAGATATTTCTAGCCACGTAACAGCTGAAAGCCAAGAATAAGAGGACAAGACGATACGACCCCACCATTTCTTAGCGAAATGTCTCGACAAAATATTCAAGACTACGTTTAAATATTATCATTCTTATGAATTTATTTCGTTTTCACTGTAGACTGCTTGCAGTTCCTTCTTTGGCTAACATTGATAGCAAGGCCGCAGACGGCAAGAAACAACGGTCGGATTAACTTGTCTTAAAAAAATCATCGAGTTCCGATCGAGTTGAAAAGGCACAGTTTATCATTTACTCCAGTAATTGTAACTCCTCATTGGGGAGATTACACACAGGACAAAATACATTGCCCGATACCAAACTAAGTGTAAATACAGGGTTTGCACGTAGAGACTAACCATAGCACTAACTATGGACTAACTAACGTCGTGTCGATGATCCAGTACCTCTGCCGGAGCTGGCCTAGGACACATGTAGCGCGCAGCATTTGTGTCCTGCAAGTTTCCCCGAGTGGCTATACTAGGAAACTTAGCACGCGTGTGTCTCGGAAACATGAAATGTTTCTTGTCTTGCGAAGAAACATTACTTTGTGTCCCGGCTACAAAATTTGTTGCGCGCAACAATGTTTCTCGCGTGGCTAAACTGGGAAACATGAAGGAAACATGTGTCCGGCTACAATGTTGTGATGTTGTGCGCTACATGTGTCCTAGGTTAGCTAGGGCTTTAGTCTCCCGCGCAGCCCGTTCTTTGTGTCGGTCACTCAACGCTTCCCTTCCCACGAGCCACGAAGTGACGAAGCCTTCGTGGGGAGGTAAGCGTTGCGTGACCGTCAAAAAGAACGAGCTGCGCGGGAGACTAGCCCCCGCTGTATCTAAACTTCTTGCACTCCCTTATTTGGCGAATGTCCGTAAATAAGAGAGAAAAGTTGCCTTTGTTTCGCGCGCTTTTATTCACCTCACGCCTTGTTTGGGTGCCCTGTGGTGCAGCGAGCGTGACTAGGCGCGTAGGAGAATAAAAGCGCGAGCGTAGCAAATCCTTTTCTCTTGTATTTACGGACGCTTCGCCAAAAGGGATTGCAAGCAGTCTCACTGGATCGTCGAGCATGAACTAGAGCAGGTTCATATGACTGTGAAAAGTACCGGTGTCACGGCGCGGTACGGTCGCGCTGGCGAGAACCTGGCCTGCTGTAGATGGAATGAAATAGCGTAGTCGCGGTACGGTCACCGTCGCGGCGCGGTACATTTCACAGTCATACGAAATCTGCTCTATGGTTTGCAGTATTGTTTAGGTATAAGTGTATTTCGTCTTAGCGGGTGCATCAAGGGCTACACTAACTGCAGTGTCCCTGTCAGCAAAAGCCCTAGTAGACAGATACGACAGCAGGCCTTCAACCGTCAGATTCTGTCGAGTCATTAGATTCCCAAACGCACTTGCCTCAGCATCGTAAGCAGCCATAATACTCTTCACCTGAGCATCAGCCTTCGATAACATAATCTTCGCTTTTGATTCCGCCGTCTGACGCAGTATCTGCGCATTTGTAATCGCGTCTTCTTTCTTGGATTTGGCCTCGACAAGCTGCCTTGGACGCTCATTCAGGGCAATGGCGATGTTTTCTTTGGCAGCCTCCTTGTTTCGTACGACTGTCTCGTACGAGGTCGGGCGTTGAATGTTGCTGACTTGTAGGTCCGTCAGGTCTGCGCTTACGGCGCCAAATCTCTTGGCCATGGTCGTGAGTACCGTCTCCTGGAAAGTGGCGCGCTGGGATTGGAACTGACTAGTGTTGAATCTGCTGCAGGAATCGTAAATGGACGCTTTGGCCAAAAGCCTGAAATCAAACACAAGAAAGATCTTATCAGGTCAGAGTTGTACCGGAATCCCTCCTTTTGTATACCAGTGCATGGCCAGGGAATTGGTACATATCAATTTATTGAGTATAAGGTAGGTGTGGAAGTGGCTGGCCACGCTCCGATTGTCATAGTTACGCGCAAAGACCAAGACAACAATCCGCATCATCAACACAAAACTGACGCTGGAAACGGGGATGATCTAGTCCAAACAGAAAGGTGCATGCGACATAATGGTGATCATAGACAAATGACGGCCTTGCATTACAGTGAAAATGCGAGGTGTGGTTTTGTGTGACGCGCCGCGCGATTTCCCGATCAATCATGTTTTGTACATGTTCTCCAGTATACTTACTTCAGCATGTTGGCGTAAGTCTCAGACTCTTTAAACTGTATTATAATGTCCCTGAGTTGTTGCGGTCTGGCTCGGTACTGAAACTCAATCCTCAGATCAATTTCTAACCCCTCCTTGTTGAGACAAGTGATTTTCTTAAATTCGATGCTCTTGAATACGCTTGGGAACTTGATAAACGTAAATCCAGGGGCGTCATTGTGCAAGCCTGCTTTCTTGACAGTCTTGCCAAGTTTTCGTTGATGAATGTCATACGCAATACCAACTGTGGGAGAAGAGTATCGTTATTATAGCCTACTTGCTAAAGCGTAATGGGGACTGAGCGAAAGGGCTAGCGGCGAGCAGGACTCGGGGCAAAGCGACGCCGGCTCGTTCCAGTCCTGCGTTAACTCTTTACTAGTTCCCCAGCTCCTTTCTTTAGCGGTTAAGTAGGCTGCGAAACAGGCTCTCGGGAAGCGCTCGGGAAAACTACCGGAAAGCCGTATCTGAAGCTGTTCTAGCGTTCAGTCAAAAACAGGAGATTGGGGCGAGCCAACTCGGGACTGAATCCTGCGCACGATATTCTGCGTAATCTCGCAGGATAATGGTTAACTATACCCTGTGTACCTCTCGTACTTAAACAGTAGCCGGTTCAAGATCTCTCGCGCATACGATCGAATTTTGCGGCTTTCGACGACGTGTTTTTAATAGCTGCGTACGTGCTCTTGCCCCGTGCACAGCTTTTCCTTGTATCGATCATGTTGCACCATACTATAAACTGCTGCGTGGGGAGGGGAGGGACGGAGTTCGTGTTCGCCAATCTTCGATCAACGACATGCTTCTGCATGCCTGAAAAGTATGACAAGACCCACCATATCTATGCTTCTGCATGCCTGACCTATCATATCTCTAAAAGGTGACCTTTCAACAAACATACCTTAGATAAATAGTGTAAAATCCTTTTTCATTCCTAAACGGAAAACTGACATCGTGCGTATAGCAAATATTATTGTCTAACGAAATACCCTGCTAGCAGAGGTTTTTTCTGTCATACCAGGCACGCGAACAACTTTGCTAGTTATAAAAGACTGACAGAAAAACCTCTGCTAGCAGGGTAAGATTTAGATGCTTCATCTAGTTTATCTTTGTCATCTTTGTTCAGAGCAATATAAACGAAGTGTCTATATGGCCGGAATAATATAAATCTGATGTAATTAGCGGAAAACGGGCATCACACTACCCTGCGAGCAGTGATTTCCTCCTCTCTTAGGCCGTCTCTCCCTCGCTAGCCGCCGGCCTAAGAGAGGAGGAAATCACTGCTCGCAGGGTAGCATCACACACGCACACTCACTAACGTCCTTGGACATTGCCAAAAATAAGTTGGCTGATCCCGAGTTACGTTCTCCTGTTCAATGGTGACATGGTCCCCGGGCATGCTCCGACGTTGGGGGAACGGGGTGTTTACGATATTTTTGTCCGCCGCTGTATATGTGCCTACGTTGCATAGCGGTACTATGAAAGGGTCTGCATAAGTCAGTTCTTCAGACTTCAGACAGATCCTAGGCCTATACTTATTAGTGCAAACGGCTAACGTCAATGTTTGAATCGAAGAGAAGATTTTGATATTAGTCTGAGAGTGGTCTGAGTATGTTGAGTCGAGTCAAGAGTCAACCGTTCAGACCTTTTAGACCTTTTCCCTCTGTTCAGTAAACTTCTCGGTCAGATGTCTTATTAAAACACGCCGAAAAATCTCACAACACTGTTTAGACCCTGTGCATCCTTAGACATTTGCATTTCAAATTATTCTTACCTTCATCTGATGCAAGCTTGGAAAGCGAGCTCGCAACTAGAGCGATCGTCAATGCGACTATGGCGACCACAACACCGCATATCACGTATGTAGTCCACTTTGCCATGGCGGAGTAACACCGACTTGTCTTCACAAGACACGTTGGAGCTCCTTGGGTATAAAAATATTGGTTACCAGCAGAAAATGGTCGAGAATTCCTAAGCAGAAAGATCGCCCCGCTGTTATGATGGCTTAGGCTCCCGTGACTATTAGGGGAGTTGCACGGCACGGTGACGTTAATTGCGTGACGCTGAGATATCACGCTGTTTCGGGTCGCCCGAATGCGTGACAAGTGTGTGACAATGGCTGCCGCATTTCGGTGGTTGTGTGTGTGGCGGGGGCAAAAATGCGCAAATAGCAAATGAAGTATCAGTGAAACCACTGCTTTATATCATTCTATACTACAATTTTTTCTGTCTAGAGTTTGTTCTGTTCTGTCGTCTAACACAACAAGAGTGATGAGCCGGCTTTGGGGGACCGCGGATGATCCATTTCGGTTCCACTTTCTGGAACCACAGAATTAGAGCGAAACAGAACATTATCTTACCTCTGAACACGATAAAAACCTCGTGTTGCTTGCTAGGGCGTTGGTCTGCTATGTGGGCGTGTTGGGTAGTGCGTCCGGTAGTGCGGTTTTCCAATATACAGCAGACACAGCAATGGGTCCCAAATGTTGAAATCTCCCAGCTTCTATCTACAGACACGTCAAACACAACTAAGTACCCCAAAGTACTTGAGTGCTATTTGCATGTGAATAGACTCCTTTATTCATATATGATTCAAATATGTCATTCTTTTATGGCAAAAAGTGTGATAAGGAAAAATGTTTGGCACAGAAACATCTTGAAAGCGAAAGCTATAGTTTGTTATTTCACTTATCAATGTCGCATAAACCCTTTTCACTTTCGACAAGACATTACTGCACTTTGTGCGCAAACCAAACATAACATTCAGATGAAATATGCAGATTCTCCTCGTTGGGACATCGTAACGGAGAGAAACTAATCCCCGAGGAGTGAGGATTTTGAGTTGAGTTAAATTTTAAAGTTGAATCGGCGGATTACAAGGTAACGGTCAGAAAGAGAAAACGTCCCACAAGACGGTACTTATTAGTTATCGCTATATTTCAGTCTGTTGTGATTGTATAAAAACTCTTCGTAGGCCAGTGACTGAAACTGTGAAAAGGAACGAAAGCTAAAGGGATTATTAGTTCCTTCTTTCTATTCTTTTCGCTCCCTATGGAGGTGGTCAGAATATAACGTTAGAGGAGTAATCTAAAAGTATATTTTTGCTTCTTCATTCCCTGCTTTAAGCTTCAAGAGACTCGCCACCTCATCAAAGCAAACTCGTCCTTGACACTGAACCCGTTCCACGTTCCCAAGTCCATTCCTTCGCACCGGACCTCATTGCGTGACGAAGAGGCGTGAAGGCCATCACGGCCTGCCGGGCGGCTGTTGTTTTAACCCGACGATGCATTAATGTATTCAGAGGTCAAGACGTACACTACCCAGTACAAGAATATATGTTGTTGAATGTTCTCGTGCTTGTTTCGACAGAGCCCTGTTTGCAATTTTTGTTTATTTAGGGGCATTGTCACGAACGTAGACCTCAGCAGCAAAGGCTTCTTGCACTAAAATTCGACAGCGCGGGACAATCACGGACCTTGTTGAACCGATCCTCTGTCGTAGTGATGGCAGAAGGAATTACTGCAGGTCGAATATGTTTGTACGTCTTTGGAGGAATCGTCGCTTTGCTGCTGGTCATTTTGCTACCAATTAGTTTTCAAGGCGTCGAATATTATCAGGTAGGCGATTGGGATGGTTATAAATATTCTTGTAGGTAATACCTGAATATCCACCGAATATCGTCCTTTTTTTATTCGCTTTCGAATTACACATGAACGCGACAAATAAAAATAAAATCAACTGTGACAGTTTACGCCTACTACCTTCTATATGTAATGATACTCACTTTCCTAGTATAGTCATTCAACAGTGTAATGCAGTAATGCATAGATGCCCGGGGGGACCTGGAAAAAGATACGGGGATGTAGAACCCGCAAGCAAAAATGGTTCAAATCGGATCCTGCGAATTTTTAGACCCTCCTGTTGACCTTTTTTATAACCTGGAGACCCTTAACTTGGGGAGAGTTTTGGCTCTCCAAGTGTGGAACAGTTGTAGGGAACTGTCATAAAAAAATACGTGACTAGAGTGTTCTCCTACCAAACAATTCTGAAAGTTGTTCCCCCGTGGTCCCTCTCCGTTCACCTTCGACCGGAAGAGCCTCGCTTCTAAGGCTCGTAAAAAGGGGTGGGCAACGACAAAAGAATGCGTAACACAGTGAACATCAAAGTTGACATGTAATTGAGAGCAGGAACTTTCACTCTCCTCTACGGGCATTCAGCTTTATGTATGTATACAAGATACACTTTTAAGTGTAAAACCTGCCCTGGCAGATCTAAGCTTAAGCATTAGCTTTACCTCCTGCAAAAACACCTTCCAAGAGGCTAGCATACTGGGGAGGATAACATTCCAAGCACTACAAACATAGGGACTCTTGCGTGCACGTTATGGCCGATGCCGAGGGCGAGCTGGAATGGAAGGCCGATGTAGAAATGGAGGGTGTTCCTCCATCCCCCGATACCGAGCGCCGTGTATTTAATGCTGAAGTTGGGCAAGATTTGGAAGAGGATGACCAGGGGACACCCGGATGGCGAAAGTGTTTGTATGTTGTCGGCGTCGTCGTAGTGCTTCTTCTCTTGATTCTACTGCCGATTAGTTTTGCTGGAGTCGAATTTTACGAGGTATACAATCTCTGTTGGGCCGCCTGGACTAGAGTGTGTCGCGGGGTCACATCATCTTGCACTATTTATTATCATCGGATTTTGTGGCTTTCAAAGTATAATCATGCCGAATTGTTGAACATTTACTCCAAATGTGAGCTGAAACCGAGCGTTTGAAAGTTTGCGTTGAAAATGGTCCCAAGTGCCTTAAAGTGTCAAATGTCTTGTTTCCGTGACGTAAATTTTAATGACGAAAAAATCGGATTTGGCGATCAAGCTCGCAAATGTTGACACTAAAAATTTTACTTCGCTTTAGCGGCAACTGCCCCCTCTGCGCCTCTGCTAGCTACGGCACCGATAGATCTAGGTCGAATAAATAAATAATTCTCATACCGTACGTAAGAGTTTTTGCCAGAGAAATCACTTTTTCTTAGCTCTATTGTCCAGCTCTTATATTGTTTTCTCGCATGCATAAAACCAACCGTATCACGTCACAAAAATGTGACACTGCACTGACACCTTCACAGGACAAAGACATTAGGCTTCAATGTGAATCGAACCAATGACCGTGGAGCAACACCGGGGTAAAACGAAGTAAAACGCATTTGCCATGTGCTAAAGATTCACTTCCTGTGAATGAAAACAAAATAAATAATCTACATAACAAAATTATCTCGTGCTGTCTTGAAAATTTGGAAAACGGTAAGCTCCACACAAAACGCAAGGCCAAAGATTGCAGAGCAGCTATAGAATATGATCATATCTTCCTCTGAACTTTTGCACCTCACACTTTAAGTCTTGCACCCGAGGCGAAAAGTATGGTTTAAAGTCAACATTTATCGTTCGCTGTTGTTATGTAGATTATTTCACAGGCCAATGCATGAATCTTTAGCGCATGTGAACTGCGTTTTGCCGCGATGTCTCGTGGATTTGATGAGGTATTAGAAGCGTAATTTTACCCAAGATTTAGTCAAACACAGCCAAACACTAACTTCTACAAGCGTACCTTGCGCGAGACCCAGTCGTTACTTGTATCTCTCGTTAGTACGTTTTTGCATTACCGGACTGTTACCGGTATTGCGTTACTTTGCAGGCGCGCAAAGGCTTATGGGAATGGCGTCTCTTCATTTTCACGGTCCACAAACCTTTGCGCGCCTCGCTACTCACGCCACTACAGAGCGACTTGATACGAGTGCCAATCCTAGATAGGGCGCCCTATAATGTCTAAGACCCCGTCCACACTACAACGCCGAAAACGATCACCGAAAACAATACGAAAACGATAAGTGTGGACGCGAATCTTTTTGAAAACGGAGCAAAAAGAATCCGTTTTCGTTTGAAAACGGTGTAGTGTGGACGGGTCTAAGAAAACGCTATATGCAAACAAGGCATAAATAAAATTGCATTTCCCTTTCTTTCTGTTTTCATTTCCAGATTTCGTTTGCCAAGCAAAAATCTACAGGCAAAGTGGACCTATCCAAGGTTTACACCACAGGCCTGTACTGCATAGGGCCTGATTATACCTTCAAGCCCTTCAGAGCCGATGCGCACTTCGAGACGCTCTCAGAAATCACCACGTACTCCACGGATAAGGTCGAGGTGACTATCTCGTGTGCCTTCCAGTATTTCCTCAAGCCCGAGGACTTGGCGGACTTACACGCGGAATATGATATCTACTATAGCCCGGTCGTACGCACCACGGCTAATGCTGCTATCAAGTCCAGAGCGTCGCAGATCTCCGTCAGTCAGTTTATAAGGTGTGTAGGAGCAAGTGTTTGGTGGAGCACGCTGGGCACTTTCTTGATTGGGCGTTCCCCATCGCTTTGTTTATGCTTACAACCTCAAACGTCCTTTACCTCATTACGCGCTTTATAAACAAATACACATTTATTACCCCCTTTCTCTCCCAGAGACCGCGAGACCGTCGAGCAAGAGCTCTTCAAGTCCCTCGCAGCTAGACTCGGCGGACGGTGCTGCAGAAAAGACTGCAAAGGCAACAAGTGTAAGAGCCCCTGCATCAAGTGGAGCGAGTGCAAGCGGTCGGATAAGGGTCTGTTTGTAGAGGTCCGGTATTTCCAGCTCCTGTCGTTCGATATTCATGATGACGTGAAGAGTCGCTATCTGCGGCAAGTGACGGAGAGGGAGCAGGAGGAACAGGCCAAGTTTCAGCTACAGGAGAAAGTAAGCTAGGGATTGAAAAATCAGCCAATGTATACAGTCTCGCTTTCCGTTTCCAGACGCTTTCCGTTTTTTTAACCCTATCCAGACTGAAGAAGATCGGTAATGGCCGATTGAAATATCGTATTAAATAATCATCGTTTAAGCTGTTCGTCGACCTTTCATTATATACCCTTTCCGGGATACGTTGTCACCCAAAAAGCCTATAACCTTGGTGCGCTGGGGAGTATGGGTAAAGATTTATTTAAATTTCTGTAAAATATTAGAAACAAACATGCTTGGAAATGTGCTGAAATTTAATCATTTCACCTGTGGTTGCGATAACTGTCTGAATTCAGATCAAACAGTAGCAGTTTAACTGCCCCCATCATCCTTTGCGCTTCAAGCTTATAGGCTTTTTGGGTGACAACGTTTCCCGGAAACGGTATATATATTTTTCTCAATTCAACTGGTTGACAGGTCCGTTTATCAGGATCCAGCTTGGCAAAATACCTCGTTCGCAGATTTTCATATTTTAGCCAGACTGGGGGGGGGGGGGGGGGGCTTTTCGAGCCCCCCCTCCAGTAAAATCCTGATTAAGTCTAAAACCACTGCAGCTATGATGGTGAAACTTCGTGACTTTTCCTAAAATTTATCTGGGGACATTTTGGTGTCAATGACATGTCAGTGTCAACGACCCAGTTTCCATGGCAACCACTTTTTGACATGCATGTTTTGCAAAACTCGAAAAAACGTGAATTTTTCATATTTCAAGCTTAATGTTGGACAGATTGCCCAATTTATGACTATCGGAGCTTGTACTCCTTAGTAATTTATGTACAGGCTGATTAATTTTTGACACAAAATCTTTGGGGGGGAGGGGTAGGGGGATTTTGTTCATTTTAACATATGGTCTAAAACTAGCTCTGGGATTCACAAGTTTCCTTTTAATTCAACTTTTTGAATGTCAAACACTTCTTTGATGAGTATTTTGTACATTTTGACCATTTTTTTCTCATTGAGTATTTATCTGAAGAGTCAAATGGAAATTAAATGAAATCCAAGATGGCGGATCCAAGATGGCGGACAATATTTTCAAAAGTCGTCATTATGACACAAGTTTAATAAAATTTATGTGTTAATGTCACAAATTATTACATTTACATTATCTTGATGTTAATTAGTTGGCTTTTAGAGTATTATCTACCAAGTTTTTGGAAGTTAACTAAAATTACTTAAAAATTGATAAAACATTGAGAATGACGTCATTGTGACGTCACATTTTGCTCCCACGTGACAAAAATAAGTGTGGTGATTTGTCTAAGGCTCATGGTCATTGTGTGAAAGTTTGATGATCATAGCCCCAGTGGTTCCAGAGATATAGAGGGGGGGCCGAATTAGCCCCCCCCCCCCCCCCCCCAGTCACACATGGTCAAAAAAAGCCCAGTCTGGATAGGGTTAAGAGCGCGCACAGATCTGTGGGATAGTTTTAGTAGGGCGCGCAGGGAGTTGTGGGATACTTTTAACAGGGCGCGCAGGGAGTTGTGGGATATGCGCCTACCCCACAGTTCATTGCGCGCCGTGTAATACTCATTCCCAGTCCCGACGCCTCCAAAATAATTTTCTTAGAGAAGTCACCGCAAGAGACGCAACAAAAATAACGTTTGGGTACGAGACTGCAATGTGTATGAGAACATCATCTGGGCAGATCCAGAAATGCGAGAAAGGGGGCGGGGGACGGATATTGAAAGTACGGCACGGCAAATCAAGGAGGGCCAATCAAATTGCATGACCGCGGCAGAAAATCACGATCCTTAGAACGAGAGCCAATGAAATCGCGTAGTCGCGGCGCGGCACACCTTTGTCGCGGCACTTTTCACAGTCATACGAAGTCCGCTAGACTGCTTGCAGTCTCTTCTTTGGCGAACGTCCGTAAATCGAGAGAAAGGGAAAGGGAGTCCGTGAGTGCCGAAAGCACGAGCGAGCGCCGAAGGCGCGAGACTCGCAAGAGGAGCGCCGAAGGCGCGACGATGGCGTGAGTGCCGCAGGCACGAGCGAGCGCCGAAGGTGCGAGATAGCGCCAAAAGAAGAGACTGCGGACATTCCTTTCAAAAAAAGAGTTTTGTGCTGTCAAAAAATCATTCTCACCCTGAACGCTGAATAATCCCTGAATAGAACCGATGACACATAAGTGTCAAATCTGTCAATCATTTCTATGAAATCCAGGTGCGGTCCTAGTTTCATATTAAAGCTGGCTTTTAATGCGAGCGGCGAAGGCAAGCGACTTTAGAGGGGTCTTTAGAGCTTCGCGCGCAATCTATAACTAGTTGGTCGAAAGTATCTTCATGAGGTAGTACCCTGCCAGTAGCGCCTACATCTTCTAAGTCATTAAGCTGATCAGTTACTATCGATTTCAGCGGAGAAATAACGAATATCAGAGGGACTTGCTTCCTTTATCAGTTATCAGGTGCCAGCTTTTGTGCACCGTATAAATAGAGCTGATCTATGTAGCTTTTACCAAAGCCCGTAGGCAAAACGGCTAACACCTCTTGTCCCTCGAGCAGACTCGGCCTTTATCTGCTCTTCTTTTGGCGAGTAAAAGCTTAAATTCTGTCACACATTCGTGTAAGGTACTCTAGATCGCTGTCATTGCGCAAACAAGTCTAAAGGTCAAGTGTGGTTAGTGATTATTTGCCTCAAATCCACCTCAAGTGTTTATTGGTCTACCGCTGACAGATTGGTGTACCGCTGACAGATAATCGGCATGAAATAGCGCCCTCAGCCAATCAGATCTTTCAGCTGAAATTCCACTGACAAATTCTCTTTTTTGAAAGGAATGTCCGCAGTCCCTTCTTTAGGCGCTTTCTCCCCCGTGGCGCTGCTTGTTACCCGACACCTAGACTCTCTCGTGAGCTGGAAATACGAGCGCGCAAACAAACTGCAATGTAGGACTAGGACTTCATTCTCGATTTACGGACGTTCGCCAAAGAAGGGGCTGCAAGCAGTCTAGAAGTCCGCTCTCTATCTTCACAATCGTCGTAGGCCTATTTTGATTTTAAATACGTTGGCCTGTATTGATTGCTTTTTAGGTCTGTGGTGTTTGCTTACTGGCGTAATGTTTTGTTACATCGCAGGTTGTCCGAAAGGAAACGGAGCGACAGCGGAACGAGATCCTAAACGAGGCTGCCGAGATTTCTCAGAATGCTACTGCATTCGCGACCGTCATCAACGCGAAAACAGAGGCGGCAACGCTAGTGAAGGTAGAAGACGCGCGTAACAGTGGTCTAGGCAAGGTGTTTACTGCACTAGGGATAACTAAAGAAGGCCACAAGGCGTCCTATATCTACTTGAACGCCATACGAGGACAGTCTAAGGCTAAGTTGAACATTAACTATCAGACTCTGATGGCAAGAGATTAGCTTACAGATGTTAACAGTTTAGAATGAACAAGAATTTTTGGATGTAAAATTAAATCCCGGCCTGTCCATAAATAATAAATACAGCGCCGCAAATTGGTACCAAAAAAGCCGACAATGCGACTAAATGTTTATCTGTGGCGATTAACTTCTGATCACCAGTCGCCATGTAGCGACTTATTTTGGCAGAACATCATCTATAGGACAAATACTTGGCGCCCAAGTTTTTCAACTTCGCGACCACTTTTGACAGCTAATAATTTTCCATCGCAGTAACAACCTTGAATTACCCGCGCCAATTACACAATTTCACTGAATGGTCGAACTAAATCTGAAAATATAGAAATATAGAACTTACTAGAGATGAAAAGAAAAGAAAGAATATCTTAAAAAGAAAACAGTTTATTTACACAAGCATTTTGTTTGAAATTCTATCTTGATCCATCATTTCACATTTTATTAACATGCATTCCTATTGGACCTTCACAATGAATTCCTTTGCTGTTGGAGTTTTACTTCGACAACTTTGGCGACTCCATTTACCATATGCGTTAATATAATGCATTACGAATTGCTGTTTTCGGGAATCGTTATGAAAGGCATGTAAATGGTTAGAACGACAATGTGCCGCATTGAAAATTATTAGTATATTAGTATGTGATGTCTTGTAAATGGTTAGTATGTTGATGTATTGTGAATGGTTAGTATTTGTTGTATGGGCGAATGGTTAGTATGTGATGTCTTGTAAATGGTTATTATGTTGATGTATTGTGAATGGTTAGTATTTTGTTGTATTTTGAATGGTTAGTACGTGATGTCTTGTAAATGGTTAGTATGTGATATTGTGAATGCTTTAGTATGTGTTATGCTGTATTGTGAATGGTTAGTATGCTAGTATTTGATGTCTTGTAAATTGCTAGTATGTTAGTATGTGATTTATTATGAATTGTTAGTGTTTTGTGAATGGTTATTAAGAGTATTTTGTGTGATTAGTATGTGATGTATTTATGTTTGGTTATTTCTTGGTTTGAAGTGCGACGAAATCATTTTTGTTCGTAAATGGTTAGTATGTGTTGTATATGGTTAATGGTAATGGTTAGTATGTTAGCATGTTAATATGTGATGTCTTGTAAATGGTTAGTATGTGATATATTGTGAATGGTTAGTATGTGATGTGATGTATTGTGAATAGTTAGTACGCTAGTATTTGATGTCTTTTAAATGGTTAGTATGTGATGTCTTGTGAATGGTTAGTATGTGTTGTATTTTGAACGGTTAGTATGTTAGTTTAGTATAACTACTTAAGCGATTCCGCGCTCTGATTGGACAAGACGTTCGGCATATTTATTAATTAGTCGCCGAAGGCGACGTGATTATCGGCGAATAGTCACCGAGGCGAAGTCAAGGTGACTATTCGCCGATAATCACGGAGCTTGAGGCGAATAATTGTTTTAGTATAATTCTCTTTTTTTTTGGGGGGGGGGAGATTTTTTTCACGATCGTAACTCGCGCGCGCACTCCCAATCCTTTCAATGTTATAATCACCGGTAGGTGATTATAGCAAGAGAAAACAAACCCCTCGATCAATCAGCGCGCGGAAATTCATATAATCACTTGATTAATTATACTTCTAATTTGCTAAATTCACCTATAGTATGTCTTACTATGTGATGCCTTGAATTTAGTTTGTTAGTGTGCCGTGATATGTTGTGGATGTTTCGTATTAGGGGTGGACCATTAGAAATTGGGGGAGGGGGGGTGGCAATTCCCAAAAAAAAATTCGCGCAAGGCCAATCCTTACCAAAAAAAAATCTTGCAGAGATTCAAGCTAGGAAATAAAAATCCTACAAAGACATGGCTTGGGTTCTCATTAAAAGATGTCTTAAGTAGTTATTAAGCAACTTCTCTTTTGCATTTTTCTACTTCACTTAATAAAAATTTCGGCGCGCTTCGCGCGCATTAACAATACCATCAAACATATAGTCGGTGAGAACTCACGCACCGAAGACAGTGCCCTCGCGCCGTTTGCAAGAACAAGTGTATCTTGCCGAGGAAAAACAAACTCTCCCAAAAATGCCCTGAAGTGATAGTCCTGGCAGGCAGTCACTATGTTCGAAAGAATCACACTTAGGTAAGCGTGAGTTCGACGTTACAAGTATAGAAATTCGTCATGTGGACCGCTTCACACAAATTAATAATAATAATTTCGTAATTTGTGGCATCAATAATAAAACCTACAGGCATTGTTTATTATACACAAAAAACGGAACGTTCGTCTACCCTTTCTCTGAGGCTTGATGAAATGCGTTTATAAAAATTCGAGCGCGCTTCGCGCGCAACGGAAGAAAAAGACCTCTACCATGTCAAATAGGGGCCGGGGGATGGCGAAAACGTTTAACAGCTTCATTCTTTTTTAACGGCAACCAATAAAAATATATCATAAGAAAATTTGTTGTATCTATACATACAGCAACAAGATTTTCTTATTCCATTTCTGAACCAAATATAGTATACGAAAATTTTGTTGATTTGTTGATGCGGATTTAGACGGCCTGTGGGAACGGAACGCCACGGGAACAGGTAGTGCTCGATGCGCAAGATACCTCTCGTGGGTTTATCCTTTTCCACTTTTTTGTGTGTGTGTCTGCGAAAAAAAAATCGTACATGGCCTTCGAGTCCGAAAAAAAATTCCTGCACAACCTGATCCCCGAAAAAAAAAATCATACGCAAAATTATTGCCACCCCCCCTCCCCCAACTTCTAATGGTCCACCCCTTACGATGTTATCTATTTTAATTGACTAGTAATATGAGATCTCTTGGAAACTATTAGTACGTGGTCTGTTGTGAATGATTAGTATTGTTATGTGATCTATTTGAGTGGTTATTGTTAGTATGCGATGTTTTGTGAAGGTTATTACTAGTATTTTGTGTGATAAGTATGTTAGTTTGTGATCTATTCGAATGATTATTGTTAGTATCTGATGTATAGTGATGCTTAGTATGCGGTGTTTTGTGAATGGTTAGTATGAGTATTTTGTGTGATTAGTATGTTAGTATGTGATGTACTGATGGTTAGTATGCGGTGTTTTGTGAATGGTTAGTATGAGTATTTTGTGTGATTAGTATGTGATGTATTGATGGTTAGTATGCGGTGTTTTGTGAATGGTTAGTATGAGTATTTTGTGTGATTAGTATGTTAGTGATGTATTGATGGTTAGTATGCGGTGCTTTGTGAATGGTTGGTATGAGTATTTTGTGTGATTAGTATGTTAGTATGTGATGTATTGATGGTTCGTATGCGGTGTTTTGTGAATGGTTAGTATGAGTATTTTGTGTGATTAGTATGTTAGTATGTGATGTATTGATGGTTAGTATGCGGTGTTTTGTGAATGGTTAGTATGAGTATTTGTGTGATTAGTATGTTAGTATGTGATGTATTGATGGTTAGTATGTGTGTTTGTGAATGACTAGTATGAGTATGTTGTGTGATTAGTATGTTAGTATGTGATGTATTGATGGTTAGTATGCGGTGTTTTGTGAATGGTTAGTATGAGTATTTTGTACTGATGGTTAGTATGCGGTGTTTTGTGAATGGTTAGTATGAGTATTTTGTGTGATTAGTATGTGATGTATTGATGGTTAGTATGCGGTGTTTTGTGAATGGTTAGTATGAGTATTTTGTGTGATTAGTATGTGATGTATTGATGGTTAGTATGCGGTGTTTTGTGAATGGTTAGTATGAGTATTTTGTGTGATTAGTATGTTAGTGATGTATTGATGGTTAGTATGCGGTGTTTTGTGAATGGTTGGTATGAGTATTTTGTGTGATTAGTATGTTAGTATGTGATGTATTGATGGTTCGTATGCGGTGTTTTGTGAATGGTTAGTATGAGTATTTTGTGTGATTAGTATGTTAGTATGTGATGTATTGATGGTTAGTATGCGGTGTTTTGTGAATGGTTAGTATGAGTATTTTGTGTGATTAGTATGTTAGTATGTGATGTATTGATGGTTAGTATGTGTGTTTTGTGAATGACTAGTATGAGTATGTTGTGTGATTAGTATGTTAGTATGTGATGTATTGATGGTTAGTATGCGGTGTTTTGTGAATGGTTAGTATGAGTATTTTGTGTTATTAGTATGTGGATGTATTGTGTTTGTTTTTTCTTTTTTTTCTTATCGCGAACAGCACGGCTGACTCGGCGTTGTGGCGCTCACCTGTCTCTCTAGGCTGTGTCCCAGGTTCGACTCACGGCTGGGGCATACGAAGCTAGACGAGATCATTTCTGTTCGAGTTTTCGAACCTGGATCATATTGTGGGTCAAATCTACATATTGTAGTTCTTGGCTGTTTCGCATCTTTCAAATGAGACAATAAAGATCCCGTCTGCTTTGACTTCTAACCAGGAGGAGGTCAAATAACCACTTAGTATGTGATGTATTGTGAATGGTTAGTATGACGTGATAAATTATAAATGTTAGTATGTTATGTATTATGAATGCTTGTTAGTAGGTTAGTATGTGTATGGTATTATCATTGGCTAGTATGTGATGCATTGTGACTGGTTAGTATGTTAGTTTATGATGCATAATGGTTAGTATGTTAGTATGTGTTGTGTTGCGAATGGTTAGTATGTGATACATTGTGACTGGTTAGTATGTTAGTATGTAACACTTTGATATGTGCATTGTGAATGGTTAGTATGTGATGTATTATTTTGAATGGTTAGTATGTTAGTATATGATGCATTGTGAATGGTTAGTATGTTAGTATATGATGCATTGTGAATGGTTAAGTATGTGATGTGTTGCGAATGGTTAGTATGTGTTGTTTTGCGAATGGTTAGCCTATGTGTTGTTTTGCGAATGGTTAGTATGTGTTGTTTTGCGAATGGTTAGTATGTGATGTATTGTGAATGGTTGGTATTTGATGTATACTGGATGGTTAGTATGTGATGTATTGTGAATGGTTAGTATGTTAGTATGTGATGCATTAATGGAATGGTTAGTATGTGATGTGTTGTGAATCAGTATGATGTTAGTATGTGATGTATTGTAAATGGTTAGTATTCGATGTAGACTGGATGGTTAGTATGTGATGTATTGTGAATGGTATCTTAGTATGCAATGTCTTGTAAATGGTATGATCTATTCTTGGTGGTTAGTATGTTAGTAAGTGATGTGTTGTGAATGGTTAGTATGTGACGTATTGTGAATGGTTGATATGTTAGTATGCGATGTATTGAGAATGGTTAGGAAGTGATTTCCATGAATATTGTTAGGTTGCGATCGATTTTGAATCATGATTAGTATGTCAATATGGTTGGTATGTTAGTACGTAATGTGTCGCGAATGGTAATATATTGTTGATGTTAGCTAGAATGTTATGTTGGTCGACGACTAACAAGACAGTATCTGCAATATTGGTCGACGACTAACAAGACAGTATCTGCAATATTGTGACGTTTAGTTCATTTAACTTGTTTTTTGGCTAATGGATTTGTGCGCTACATTATTATGGATTAGTATATCAGATAAGAAATAATGCAAGTATTGGTATGTTATTGTGTGTGACATTTATGAATGTAATGTATGATGAATGAGCTGCATGGATTAGTATATTAGTAGGTTAGTAGGTGAGTAATGCAAAGGACATGCGATATTTATGTACTATGTAATGCATGATGAACTAGGTGATTAGTATGTTAGTATATTAGTAGGTTAGTAGGTGATGTAACTAAAATATCTAGTTCTTATCATGTGGTAGTGTTAGTGTACAATGTGTTACTTTTTGTTGCTGGATTGTTGTTTTACTGATGAACTGGGTTGTTTTGCATGATTATTCAATGTTGTATATCGTTTTTGTAAATGGTTTGTACGTAACATTTTTCAATGTGTACGTAACATTTTTCAATGTTTCGTATTTTAGCAATGCAATTAGCCTTGAGTGATTAGAATGTAGAATGCTAGCGACGACGTGTTTGAAGGAACAATATTGTGAGGAGCTATATTCTAGGGCAGACGCCGGTACATACATCGGGAACGCGGCATCAGCAGACGTCGTCGAGCAAAGCGTTTTGATTGGGCAGTAGTTAAAGCTTACTTAATAGCCGGAATGAGAAAAAAACAGTTGCATAGGACACCTTTTTGACGCAATACGGCCTACAAAGCGCAAATGGTATAAAGCATGAATACGTCTACATCGACCAGCGATTTCTAGGGTAGACAGTCCCCGTTTTCAAAAATCCCTGCCCCGCCTAGGTGACTTCTAAACAATTGTCCTGGTACGCTAGAGGTAAAAGCCTATCTATTGTGCTTTTTCGCGCCGCTTCCGGTCGCTTCTTTCAACGCCAAGAGGAACGCTCTAGTACCCACATATAAGAAAAAGCCGAGGGCAATTTTGCGAACGTGACTGGTGGCGTCTTTTGAAATAGAAAAGAGCTCAAGTGGCATGCATCGAAAGCAACAATATCGAACTGGCCATGCATAGAAAGTGAAGTAGTATAATGCGAACCTCTCTGCGCCATGTGCATGCTAAAGCGCAGAACAAAACTTCTTTGTGTTCGTCCTCAGTTTAAAAGACTCTTAGCAAGCTTGTTAGCAATGTACTTACAGAGCCTCATTCAGCCTCCATTTTGTCAGCCTAGCAAGATATCGAATCAGAGAAAGCATCCATTTCCATCGGCTGGTTTAAGGAATGTAGTGAAATATTTTCGAGTTAATTCGGTAGATCAAGTCTAAGACTTTGTTTGTAGGTGGTTATTTCGGGATTTCTAAACGCAAATCTTCTCTTAACTTCGAATGAAATAATAACAAGTGGCGGAATAGGGCTCTTTAACAAGGTCCCGCGTTGTAATAGTGTGACCGAATGATAATAATAATAAAATAGCTTAGCTTATGATGGTGATTTATAAGTGTGCAATTAAGTCAGTATAACAGCATTAGTAATTAAGATAATTAATTAACAACAATTATTGAGTTCATTAATGAGTCGTGAGCTATTATGCAGGTTACGTCGTCGTTGATGGTAAATTACAGAAACATTTGAATGGTATCTCCGTATGTTTTCAACGTCGTCGTTGATGGTAAATTACAGAAACATTTGAATGGTATCTCCGTATGTTTTCTCTCATTTTAACTGAAGCAATCTTCAGGGCCCGAAATAATAATAAAAAAACCTAGTCGCCAAATAGTGAAGTTTGGTCGCCACGTTAGAAATATGTTTGATGTTGACAGCCAATTTTGATAAGGGCATGTTTTTAAACCTACAGATTTGAAAGTTAAGTCGACATTTGGCGACTAGGTTGAAATGTTTGGTCGCCGAACCCTAATTCTAGTCGCCATTGGCGACAATATGATCGCAATATCGGGCCTTGACAACCTTCTACGGGGTCCATCTCTTGACGTTTACTCCTTCAATAGGATGGACTTGTAGTTAACAGTAAATGAGACGTTCTTTTTGTTCCTCAATGTCCTGAGGTAGATGAGTGAAGCCTTCTGCGTGAAATTCCCCTTAGCGGCGGATATCCCAAGAGTGTTGTAGAGGTTTTTCAGCCCCTCTGTCCGGGCATTCTCCACCAATTTCAAGGCCTCCGCGCGCGCACGTGACACGATTATCGTCTCCTGAGCGGTCGCATTCTGAGCTATGATGGTGGCCTCGTTTTCGATCTTGTTGACTTTGGTTTCTGTATCTTTGCGAACAATCTGTGGACCAGTAAATATGAGTGTCACTGAAGTGTCACGCATCATTCTTAATTGTTAAGGATAGAAGGAATTTCATATGACTGTAGTGAGACCAATCGCAAAGTAATTACACCAATTCTGAATAAAACATATAGGAGTAATGACAAAGTAATTGCGAATTACTCACGACATTCATCTGAAATTCGCTCTAACGGGCTTTATTAATTTCAGCACATCGATGCACTGCCCGAAAGTGATCATTGAAACTCCAATATCTGTCTTCTGCATGCACATGACATATATCCTGTGGTATCCGTCATCTGAGCGAAATTCGGTGTGTTGAGCTCGTAAAAGTGCGTACAAGTAAATCTTTTCTGGGATGTTTTTGCAGTATCGATGTACTAAACAATGAAACCATTATCCTGCTCGATTTTGCAATATATTGTCAGATTTTAGCCAACTTGGTACTACGTCCCTCGTCGGCTAAGTATCAGATGATATTATGCGCAATTTCGCAGGATAATGGATAAAATGGAGCAGTTAGGAGTGATTAATCACGACAGTCATCTGAAATCCGCTCTACGTTTTGAAGGCATCATTTACTAATCCCATGAAAAGGTCCTGTCTATTCTGAAGTAAATTGTATTTTTAGGGTGAATACCCTATTAATGAAGGCTTGGCCAAACCCAGTAAGAGACCTCAGAATTCGAGAAACGCGCGTAGTACAATTTATTACGTTTCCTGAGTTTTAAAGGCGAACTCGTTATGCGCGTTATGCTCTTGATCCACCACGCATGCTCACAAATTTAGATTCCCCCAAGCTCAAACTCGTTCCCAGAGCCTGCGTATCATTTGGTAGGCACTTCATATATGGTACATCTTAGGACATCTTAGTGTACTCTGTATGTGTATGATCTCTCGCATCGTCTTATACAACGAGGGTATGCAAAGTAGAGTAGGATGTACCATATATGAAGTACAGTTTCAGACCAGCGCCAAGGTGAAGTATGAGCTCTAGGGAGAGATTGCACAGAGCCCTGAAATCTTGCCACTGGGCAAAATATGGCGAGCTCTGGGTACGAAATTGTTTACCTTTTCCTTTTGCACGAAGAGTTCTCTCTCCTTGTCCGCGTCCTCGATGACCTGGTCGAGGTAACGACTCTTTACGTCTTCGTGAATGTCGAACTCCTGTAGTTGGAAGTACTTTACCTAAACAAGAGGAGGATCAGGAACACATCAGTGTCGATTACTTTAGTGGAACGAACAACTCCCATAGCTCTTGCCAAGAGCGACCTTTTGCAGATGAAGTTATTTTTACACGAAAGGTATTGTTTCATGAATAAAATCCGTCTTACGATGGCAGAAAAAAATTAGAAAGTTCGTTCTATAAAAGAGAGAAGATATATCACAGTCTTGGCGAAGACTTCCTCTCTTTCGCTGTGACGAATAAAGGACGTTTCTGAACGTTCATCTCGAGGTTAGTATACATTCAAACGATCCTACCTCGATAAATAAACCATAGTCTTTGGATGTGCACTTGTTCTTCTGAACACATATTCCAAACTTCTCACAGATCGATCCGGCGCATGTGGATCGACAGCATCCGTCCAGGCGCTGAAGAAGAGCTTTGAACAGTTCAGTCTCGATTGCTTCTCGATTCCTTAGGAGAAATACAAAAGACAGACATTCTATGACATCAGGTGCAGATGAGGGCGCCCCCATACAACTTTTATTGACACCTTTAAGAGGGATGTGGGTGCCCTCAGTGCCCAGGAGCTCGCTACTTGCATGGGAGAACTGGGCCTCCAGGCGTGTGGCTGGCTGAGGCCGCCATCAGTGAGTGAGTGAGGTGCAGATGATTCACTGTTTGATTTGCTGATACACTGAAATTTCGGAGAGTACGAACCCTGGTTGATGTTTCTCCGCAGAAACAGCCAACACAGCTGCTACGCTATTGTATCCCTAATCGAAACTCGAGACCGGTACACGTAGAGAATGCAAATTTGCAATCATTTTTGACGGTCTCAAATCGGGTCTAAATGACGTAAACCCACTAAAACGATAGAGCGGATCTCAGACTAGCGTCTCAGACTAAACGTAAAGTAAATACAGTTAGCCAATCAGGAGCGAGAGAAATTCAACAACAAACCAATCGCATGACTAGCGTTTATTCGTGACCCAAGAATACAAGAGTCGCTGTGGTTCTGTTTTTTCTTCTCATTCTGATTGGCTGATTAAACAAAGACCCAAGATCTCAACCAATAGGAACGCGTAGGAAACACAAGACTGATTCCCTTACGACAATCATCTGAAATCCTCTTTAATGCAATGATGCAATACCTGATGTAATCATGAATAGAAAGCTTTGCAGCTCGTCCTTTGACCGCGTCTACGGCTGTGCTCTTGACAACATGTCTGTAGTCGAGATCATAAGCCTCGTGCAGTTTAGCGAGATACTCACGGCGTAAGAAGTACTGGAATGAGCATGTTATTATTACCTCAACCTAAAAAGAAGATAACATTTAGACAAGAGGTAAAGAGGGCGGCGCAAATTGCTACTGAGACTGTGCAGCTTACAATTATGAGGATTTTGCACAGTATCATGCCTCCAAGCAGTGCCATTGCCACTGAGAGGCAATCAGAGTGCAATAGGCTCTTTCGCGTCCACCTTGTACGGGGTTAGAAGAACCAGGGAGTTATGAGAGAACATGAATAAATATTGCCGCCGCCCGCCCGCTGCACTAAATCCATAAGAAAGCTGCAGAAAAACCCCTTAAAAGCTGCTAAAACTGCTGCGCCAAATGTTAAACCCAGCAAAATCAGTATAATGGCAGAGTGTAAAATTTTAATTTAAAAATATTAAAAAAATATGGCGCCAGCGCTTCGTTGAAGTCATGGGCCATGATAAACAACAGTTTCAACTGAACTGTTGTGGTAGCTATGTATGTGCAACTCCTGGAAGAACACAGACGGTTTATTGTCTCATCCGAAAGGAAAGGGGAAACACAATAGACTAAATTCAATAACAAGATCATGACCGAAAGACATTCTATTAGAGCAACCAATTTTAAAATGCAAAAATAGACACTGAACTGTTCCCACCTTTACAGCGAGATAATTGAGCCTGTTTGTTCATACGACAATGTAAGTTTCGAAATACCATCTTCCAAAAACAACCTATTGCATTTTTTGTCTTTTTTGGACGCATTGTCCCACAGCACCATACACTGGGTGCCAGAATCTCCAAGCTTCACTTACAAAACGTACAACTTACTCGCTCGTTGTGCCAAGCTGCCGAAAGCTTGGAGACTCTTGTTACACAGGTACACACGGAATTTCTGCAGAAACCCATCCATGGCAAAAGCTGAATTTCCCACATGCATGGGTTCACATGGAAAATCCGAACACTCCCATTCTTCTACCATTGGAATTTCAGCTTTTCCCATGAATGGGTTTCTGCAGATATGCCCTGTGGTACCAGCACATCTGACCTTAATACAAGTGTACATCATAATTCACTTTTCTAAATTTCCATAATTAGTCCAGTCAATTTAGCCCGAAAAAGACCCGAACCTGGAAAAAATTGCAACATGGGAAATTTTGGTACTAATTGTCAAAAACATATGCAGGAATAACTTATCCAAATTTCGTAGAAATCCGACCGGGGGAAGTTGGTTAAATTTTTGGTTTTACCGGCGACGTCAAGTTCGCCTTTTGTTTTCGGCGGCACTTAGACACTGAAAACACAGAAACTGGGAGAATGTTTATAGACTGTACATACGAAACCGGGGAAGATTTAATAAGGTTTTTCGGTTGAAACAAATAATTTCTGAGCGATGAGTAACGGCTATGATCAGTTTATTTCATTTACTTCTTTTAGCGTATAATACTCGAACTTTTGTGTATCACCACGCGGGAAATACAAGGATCATGTGGGATTTGTCAAAAGTCAGGATTATTTAGTTATTACTTTGCAGAATTGGTTATAAACAAACACAAAATTCACATCTATGCAATCACATTATGCCGTAGAAAGAAATTGCTCGATATCTCGTTCAATATCACACCGAGTTACGGCTCTACAGTTCATAGCCCTCCCTTCGAATTGTTGGCGCTTTCATTGTCCAACGGGCTTTCCTTCGTGCAGACGGAAAACCCCAAATTTAACCAACTTCCCCCGAACGGATTTTCACAAAATTTGGACACGTATTTCTCAAATATGTTCCTGACAATTTGCTGTATGAAAATCCCATGTTGCAATTTTTTCCAGGTTAAACGCTAAATTGACCGGACTAAATTTCGAAGGCCTTTCGTGGGAATTTCAAACATTTTGACGTAGAAAAGAATCTGCAAGGGCGTTTGCGTTGCGGGGTTGAAATTGAAAAATGCGTCAATATAAGAGTGTGAATCTTACGCCAGTACTAAATAGCACAAAATAATATTTAGTATTTGTTAATTGTGACAAATGAGCAATTCTTCCTAAATAACGTAGTCAACATAAATCTTTGCCATTGGGGTGTGAGCCAAATGAATTCAACATGTACATTCATTGTTCAACAACAGAGCTTTGACAAACCTGACGAAACTTCGGAAATATTTTTCAATGGATGTTTAGCGATGTTTAACGTTGTTGAATAAATGATTATCGTTTCCTAAATCACTGAAAAAGCATCGGGAAATCGGCTGAATCATTGTATTGAACACTTTGTGGAATCATATTCAATTGAAGTTGAATCCTTCAACATTCGTGAAGATGATCCGTAATAATCAAGGATTACGTCGTAAAACGTGATTCAATTCCTCACTAGTGCTATCTTTTAGTAATTTTTTTAAACTGATTTTAATTTGTTTGGAAGCGCTGGAAATTTCGCGCCAAAGAGAACAAAGTGGCACTAATGTTCAATGGAAATAAATAAATAAATGAAAAGTTGAACTGGTTTGGATCCAAACTTAAAAGCTTCGCCTGAATGGCCTCATTTTGACCTAACGAATGTATTAAAAAAAAGACATAATAGCTGCGTGTCTTTACAAAATTGCAATAGCTAGAGTGTACCAGAACACCTCTTCTTTCACAATACCTTGTCATTCGTAAACACGCTCACTCTGTCGAGAGTCAGGAAATGTGCATCCGCGCGGAAATTCTTGAAGGTGTAGTCCGGTCCAATAAACCAACGTCCGGATGTGTAAATCTTTCCCAGATCCACAGAGCCTGTAGAGCGGCGCTTCTTTATGCCATACTGAAAGCAGGAAAGATAATGACTTCACTAATTTATATTGAAGAGAGCCTTTCGCGAGCAATTTGGAAAGATACCCTCTGGCAATAATGGCCAATTGTTATTGAAAGCTTTCTTTGAGATAAATGATGTCCTATCCCGTTATCAGTTTTTTGTGTTTCTTTCATTGAGCATACTGTGAATTCCACTAATGATAATAATAATATCAATAACGATACTTAACGAATTCATAAGAAAAGCAGTAACTACTATAGAGTACAAACTTTGGATCTGAAGAGATACAAACACTCAAAGAAGGTAAAATTTAGGACGTTTCCACTGGAAGATGCTGGCACGAGAGCTCTCACACGAAGTGTATATTTATCATCTGACAAATATTTCATTCAATAATGTTTGAGCTTTTTATTGGTCAGCTTGATGGCCATTCGCAGGTAGCAAAGACATGATTATTTTAAACATGCCGATTGTTTCCTTTTTCGATTTTATCTATTTTGAACTATCATTATGATATGACATATTATCACAAAGCGGTCCAAGTGGTGAAATTGAACAGAGATATTTGCTAATTCGTGTTTGCACCAATAACTTCACTGATTTGTCCTTTCAAAATATACAGACTTCATCAGATAATGTCTCCTAATGAATTCCCTATTAAATAATAAATTCGTCCCCCAATGTTATGCTTTAGATCTATTTTAGATGGCACTTTAAAACACTTCTTTTTGAGAGTGAGAACAGCCGTATTGCTGGGTTGAGAGAACATCACGGAAGGAATTTTCCATCCATAGCGAATCTCAAAAAGTTTTCATTTTTATATCTTCCATTTTTTTTCGCTCTGCTTCGTAGTTTGATAAATTCATAAGCCCGAGGCTTGTGCATGGCTGAAAATATTAACGAGTGAAGAATCAATTTTAGTGACATCTGGATCGATTAAGGCTATCGTGGGGCATTGCAAAAGTCATGCAACGATGAACAAGCTTTGAAAAGAAATGGAATATTTGAAAGGTTTTATGCATAAAAGTCACACCTAAGGGATGAACTAAAATAATACCTACATGTTGATCTGAAAACAAAAACGGGAATTGACAATGGTCAGTATAGTGCTACACGAAACTGTGCAGGATTAATTATTCAACAGAATTTCCGATTATGCCTGCTAGTTGTTTGGAGATCAGGTCGTCATAAATGAAAATTTTGAAACAAAACAAAACTATCTAGATCAGGAATTGGAGAACTAAGTATCAATTTTTAAAGTTGGTGTTATCGCATTTTTATAGAATGTTTGAAGACATACAATCCTAACTTAGAGTTATTATGTCTAAAAGGCTGTGCTGAGGTTTTTCAACAAAGAATATAAACTCTAAGTGTATTAATTATGTATACGATTAGCACTGATGCTTCATTTTCTCGCGAGATATACCTAGAGTAATATATCATTAAGATATAACAGTTCAAATTATGTGTTATGCTTAAACGTTCCTCTTTGAGACCATTACACTAATTCGCAGAAGGACATGGGTGTTTTAGCTCTTACCTCATAATAATTGACATCGGAGAAACTTGTTGAAATAAGAATGACTATTAACAGTGCCCTACACCAGCCGCTATCGCAATAAGCATATATCGACCCTCCATGGGTTTGTACCAAAACGTGTTCCAGCACTGCTGCAAAACTCAGACTGTGGCTTGAACGCCAGTTCGGCTCACGGCTCGATCCGCAACACGACTGTTTGATGTTGGACCTGAATTATAAGTAGTCTAAGAAGAATACATGCTTTTGTGTCCAAGTAAAGCGAGTGTGAAGCACGCAACAGGGGGCGGTTTTAAGCGAAGCACGCAATAGGAGGCGGTGGTAAGTTTGGGTAGCTAATCAGAAGTAGATTTAGGAGAGAAGAGCATGGTAAATTTATTAAGGTAGATGTATACTCTAAGATATTTTAATAAATGTAGTGATGTCCCAAACAAGTTGAATATCAGTGATGGGTAAAAGTATTTGGGTGTGCCTCCCGTTTGACTCTTTTGTTGCTTCATTGAAGCATTGCAAAAGTAATTAGAATGTCAAAAGCCTCGATTCTACGTCTCAAAGCCAGCACCGAGACCGCGAAACACGCAACGCCGTCCCACACGAAACTCAACTCGGTGTCTACCATTTCGCCGTCTGACTCACAATGTGTAACGGGAATTCCGCAAAGATTGTAATTGGTGTTGCAGTTCTTGGAATTGTGATTCTTACAATTTCACTCATTGCAACGTCGCTTCATAGGCTTGAAACAAGCGAAGGTTAGTGCATAGGTTTGTTGTGAATAAGACTAAGGCCAACGTTCCGCACTAACGACTGCAAAAGTCGGCCCATTCAACACAGAGGAATTATATATGTCTTATTTCCTTTATCAACATTGTAACCTTATGAGCAAGAAGGCAGTGCAAAGTTTGTTAACAGTTTCCTCAAAAATGGGAAAATTATTGGGCATAATGTGTCCATGTCTAGCATCACCCGTACTCGATATGTTAATCCGTGCACAATAAGGTATTAATTTCTTGCGATAAGCGTCCAGAATCTAAATATTTTCATCCGAAAATTTTATCAGATACGTACAACATTCAAAGTATGGTCTGTTATGTGTTCTGTATGGTGGTACAATCGTTTATATTTCGTCAAATGCAATTGGCAAAAATGTTTTTGGCGCAGGTAGATTAAGGTAGGAAATGTTTATTAAATTAAAGAAGCAATAAAAATAGCTCGGTCTGTAAAAATGCCCAATAGATATCCTACTATGAGAAAGGAAAGCTACTATTCATAAAACAACCGGGGTTTCTATAAAAATGTCCTGCATTCATTTCCTATCATTTTCTTTCCATTTTCTTCCTTTATTGATTTATTCATTTATTGGTGTAATTTACAGTCGGCCTGATCTACAATGTTCATCAGAAGACATTAGAAAAGACAGGCAAGCGAACCGGCCTACACGCGGGACCACCGGGATACAAGTTTATCAAATACTCTAGTGTATACAAGAGTCTAAACTTCAGCAACGTACGCTGCATCAACAAGGAGGGTATAGTGGTCAGGTTGATAGTACAACTACAGTGGCGAGCAAAATTTAAAGAGCTGTACAAAATAACAGTACAGTTTAAGGACTCCGACAAATATGTCAAGTTACTGAAGTAAGTAAGAATGAAAATATGAAACGGAGCTTCGTTTTAGGAGACTTTCTGGGAAAGTGTATATTGCAGCATTCCAGTAAAATGCAACATGATTGAAAAATAATTGCTCTTTCTTCAGACAACCCTTCCCTCAGCATGTTTAATTGCAACCTGGACTACTCCTCTTTAGGATATAGTCAAATATTTCTCTTATTTTTTCTTTAGTAATGTGGCTCTTTCTGTCATGCACGACGCTTGCAGTCAGTACAACACTACACAGTTCCAAACCAACCGAGCAAACTTCCAGGAGTTAGTGCGAAATCTCATGGGGCAGAGGTTCGCGAGCGTATGGGCGGAGGTGACAGATCTCCAAGTCCAAAACATCGAAAGACCCGCTAAGTACGAGACTGTGGTTCGTAACAAGGAGTCTGCTAAGGAGAACATAAAGATCGCTGAGAATCAGAGGCCTCGGGAACTTGTACAGGCCACAACCAAGAAAGAGGAAGCAATTCGAAAAGCTGAAGTGACCCTGCAGAAGGCAGAGTAAGTAATCGCTCCTGAACAAACAGAGCAATTGAACTGTTTATACGGCTGGCACTTTTACAAGAGGAACGAATCCTCTGTTATTATGTCATAAGATCACGAACAAATGTCGTTTACCATTTATTGTTTTTTTACTTATCTCTGGCCAACTTGTCAAATGAACACTTGAAACGAAAGTTTATGATCAGTTGCCTAGGATTTGAGAAGACGTAACGACATTCTTGCGAAACAAAATTCTCGTCGCGTCGCAATTTATGCTATTATAATCGGTTATATATCATTTTAAAGCTCAAAGATTGTTCTATGTAATGAAGTTGTTCATTTTAGCGAAGTTTGACATTTCTTATATCTTTACGTCCCCGAACTAAAAACTACCTTGTTTACTTAAGACGCTCCAGACCATTAGCGATTTGTTGCACACTTGAACACACTTTGTCGGATTTTAATCTTGGAGAAATGGACTGCAAAATCGTGTGAGCGATTTTTGATATTTTGCATATTTACGAAAATATTAGGTCGCAAAGTTGAAAGTTGCAATTTTTTCAATTTGCTGCCGCAAAATTTATCATAAAAAATTTTTTCAAGTAAAAAATACAAATTTCCTCACACGGGTTTTTAGGTGCTGTCATCTTCTAACGACACAGAAAATTTGACGCGATATCTTAAATTTTAGGTGAAATTTTCACCTTCGCGAAGCTTAAGAGACCTTAAGGTGAATGCCCCATTCGCACAATGGTGCTTAAACTTGTGTATGTCTAGTTTAACTGGTTTGAATCTTATCTTCCACGATGGGACTGACGAGTTTATTACTGTAAGAAGCACATGTTTCAAGGGGAAAAACATTTTGCAAGATGGCACTTATCATACGTTATCATTGAATTTTCAACGGCCTCTGACAAGGTTGCTAGAACATCGCTTCACATGAAATTGTATCAGTTTCCTTAGAGAAAGTACGACCTACTCATTGTGACAGAAAATCACTTTAAATGAAATCGATTTTTTTTAGGTCCCTCGACTTTTACAAAACATTATAGTAAAAACCCGCATAAAAGAACATGTGCTTTAAGAACACTCAGGCTGAAATTTGGTCAAAAAGGTACCTTATACATAAGAACACATGCAGCCTGAAAAATGAAAATGTTCTCGTATAAAAAAATTGCTGCCAGTTAGATTCGAGTACAGTAACCCACTTTGTGGTAGAGTACCCAGGAGATCAATATGATGTGCTAGACCATGCACACACAGTTCTACAGCAGGAATTCCAGGGTAATTTAGCAATTGTTTTTTACATTAGCAGCAATAAGGGTCAAGATGGCGGCGGCTCGTATGCAAATTAGGTCAAAATGGCGACCGTGACTAACAGAAAAACATATGGGGAAAGATAATTTCTCGGGGAAGATGCCGTCGGTTCAGTTTTGCGCGACTTAAATCCGAAACAATGATGTTTATTGTACTCACCGGGCTACAACATAGTTTCCTAGGCAGACAATAAATGGGTTCCTGAGCTTGTCCTTTTCAGTGCTTTAAGAAAGCTCCTTATGTTACACATTTCCTTATAATCGAGGTTCACGGCAGTTGAGATCATGACAAACAGTCGCTGATTCGAGAACAAACGCTTTCGAAATGTAGAGTTGCGCGACTCGGGAATGCTTCTACGATATACATAGTATCCAAATGAGGGCAAAATGTTCCGTAAATCTCCCTTGAATGTGGTTCCCTGATTGAATAAAAGTTCCCTATTTCCCGGCCGTGGATTCACCAACAGGACGCCATGTTTATAGTAAATATAAGGCCGCTAACGAAAGCAGAAAGACCGAACATCTCGAAACAAGCTTCACGAGCAGCCATGTTGTTTGTTGCTGCTTAACCAGCAATGATTGATGGGAAATCAGGGCCCCAGGCTCTTTGCATAGCAAAATCAGGCTTGGTTTCTTCAGAAGCACACTGAGCGGGAAATACAAAGTGAATCACCAGAAGCTCGATAACAGTTCCAATTCTGAAACATTGAACTCTACAGGCTTCTGATAGTTTCTTCTGTCCACTATATCATTTATAGAATCTGTATAATCTACAGAGTTTTAATTTGGAAAGAAAATGGTACCGGGATCGCTTTATTTCTCTTCTAAATTATCGAAATTTTCAGTGTAATGGGATATACCGCTGACGAAATCGACCAATTTTATCACGGGCTCGTAATGACCCTCATTTCTGCTAATGGACTTGACTAATTGTTGTTACTAAAAAAATCAAAATCAGCCTGATTCTCCAAAACACCTGTTCTTTTATGCGGGTTTTTACTGTACTCCACGTGAATGTGTATCAGTCACCTAGTACGTGTGTCTGGATTGTATAGTAAATGCCCTCAGCACTTAAAGGAATGTCTCATTTACACTGGCCTTATCAGAAAATCACTTCATCTGGAAAAAATGCTTTTTTAATTAGACCTCTTGTCTAAGGTTGCCTTCTTCCTAAAACAACAACTACATTGGGTCTGGTTGTGCCTTCGAGAGAAATAATACAAATTTGATATGTGTAGAATAATCTTGCCAATTAGGATAAAAAGAAGATTTCTTGGTGGAAAATCATTTCAAATGACTGTGAGTTTCCGTCCGGCTTAGTTGCCTTCTCAATCTGGACGATTGTTCGTGTTATTTTTTCAAACGGATTTTTCAGTTAGCCTCACCTCTAGAACTCTCTTTAGAACTTTCTTCGGTTAAATTGTCAGATGGCATATAATCAGTTACCCCGCCTGGTGAAGACACTCTTGGAGAGAATTTTGGAGATCGTCTTGTGGTACCAGAAGCGCTCATTAGTTTATGAATATTTTGTTTAGCTTCTTTAAATGCTTCTGGCAACCTGACGTAATTTTCTCCATTTTCAAGTCAAAGTATTTATGAGCTCTACAGAAACTCCTTCTTCTCCCAATCTGTGTTTTACCCTACTTCAATGCCTTCCAATTCCATTTTAACGCCCTCTTTGAGTACGAGGTTCGGGGAGATTGTTAAGACTTGATAACTATTCTTTCTCTTTGCAGAACGGAGGCCAAAGTGATCTTATCGAAAGCTCGTGCAGAAGCAGCAGGCATCCTGGCCGCGCTAGAGGCCGAGGCATCATCTCTCCGTAAAGTAATGGACGACCAAGGGCTTGACGTGAACGGTGTCCTCTCGTACCTCGCTACTCGTGTGATTGATGATAACCCTAACAAAGTCAGCATTGGATTTGACCCTCCTGCAAAGACAACGTTCTTCTAGCTCTAGCTTGGAGGCCATATTGGATTGACCCATCGTTCTTCTAGCTCTATAGCTTGGAGGCCATATTGGATAAACCCGCCTACAAAGACAACCTTCTTCTAGCTCTAGCTTGGTGGCCATATTGGATTGACCCATCGTTCTTCTAGCTCTAGCTTGGAGGCCATATTGGACAAACCCGCCTGTAAAGACAACGTTCTTCTAGCTCTAGCTTCGAGAAAATATAGACTCTTTCTTTATGAATTGATTGTGCCTTCTTGACAAAAAAGGAATAGATGTTTTGTATCAATCATATAAGCAATGCAAAATTCTAAGGAATAACTGATTTAAGCCTACATTTTTCATAAGCGTGCGCTAAGATAACAAACGTGTAAATGTTCAAAGACGGTCAGTTATTTATTGTCTTTCCACACTATGGTTGAACAAACGAACCCTTGTTATATGATTGCATTTGGTTTTACAACTTATGGTTTTCAATCATGTTCTGAATTACTAATGCTCGATGTTGCACCGTGCGGCTCGCACACGTTAACGTTAATCTGATCACAGGGCACCCAAGATCAATATTTGTGTTTTAAACCTTAAAATCAATATTTGTGTTTTAAACCTTAAACTCAAAACAGGCTCTAAAAACGCCTGTTCTGTCCCGTGTCCCATGTAACGTTAAAATGCTCTACAAACGTAGAAATATAGTCAAGTTTTCAAATAAACTCATCTTACCTCTATATATTGTCTCTGTGGTGCTTTGGAGTTCTTTGTAGTCCAGAAAATCCCTCCATATTGCGTAAAACAGCCTGTAAAAGCCAAAGTTCCTGTTTTACGCAATATGGAGGGATTTTCTGGACTACAAAGAACTCCAAAGCACCACAGAGACAATATATAGAGGTAAGATGAGTTTATTTGAAAACTTGACTATATTTCTACGTTTGTAGAGCATTTTAACGTTACATGGGACACGGGACAGAACAGGCGTTTTTAGAGCCTGTTTTGAGTTTAAGGTTTAAAACACAAATATTGATTTTAAGGTTTAAAACACAAATATTGATCTTGGGTGCCCTGTGATCTGATTGCTCTGATTATTTACATGAACAGATTTTATTTCGGAGTGATGGTGGAGGAGAAAATTAGGGGCCCTGTAAAAATATTAAGTGAAAAATAGGGGGCTTTGAAATATAAAATGTAGGGTTTTGGGTAGTCATCAAAACCTCGAATCATGGACACCCTTGGGGATCTGGATCCCATACACAGGCGAGTGAGGCGAAGAATGGGACGCAGATTATAGCGGAAACAATTGGTACTGATAGTGATGGAGAAAGTTAAGTAATTTGTGCACCTCCTCGAGGTACAAGTCTTGTGGATATGGCCGTTTTGCACACTTTCGTATTAGATTTCTAGAGGGGGATCCTGGATTTTTAAAATCAATATAAGGGGGGTTACCAAAAAACACGAACGTTAGAAAGATGGTGTCTGTAATATTTTTTCAATCATTGACCTTTTTCTACTCCACCACCTCCTTCGACTTAAACACTTAGCGGTCCCTAAGGGACACGATATGACGGATGAAAAGATCGGGTACTTGACCACTGGGAGACAAGAGGGAGGGGGGACGAGTGCCCCCCATGAGGCGCAAAGGATTAGTGATATAAAGTATGACACGTATTGTTTGTGGCAAACGCTGGTGTAGACTGGAATGATCTATCCTTTCAGCAAGATAGACTTGTAGTTCACATTCAACGTTATGTTTCTTTTGCTCCATAAAGTCCTCAAATAAACAAGAGAAGTCTTTCGTGCGTAGTTCCCACTAGCGGCTGATAACCCAAGAGTGTTATAAAGGTTTTTCAGCCCCTCTGTCCGGGCATTCTCTAACAGTTTCAAGGCCTGCGCATGCGCCTTGGCCAGAATGACAGCCGCTTTAGCGCTTGCATTCTGAGCTATGATGGTAGCTTCGTTTTCAATCTGGTTGACTTTAGTTTCAGTATCTTTACGTACAATCTGTGAAAAAACACATATACATGTGAGTATTCTAAAAACCCATCGTTACCTGTTCTAGGGATAATGCATGTTAATGCTGCATAAAAGTTTCAAACACAAACCGGCTTCGTACTTTCAAATTGCCATGGCTGGGTGTGAAATAAAGCATATACCTTTTCTTGCTGCACAAATATCACTCTTTCCTCCTCTGCAGCCTCAATGACCTGACTCAGATAGCGATTTTTCACGTCTTCATGAACATCAAATTCATGCAGTTGGAAAAACTTCACCTACGAAGGAACGAGTAACACATTTAGCATCGATGTCACATTTGCACCTAGTCTAGCAGTGACTACTGAAAATTGCTAGGTGCCATCAAATTTTATTTGCTTTTTTTTTGGGGGGGGGGGCACAAGGGGCCTGCCCCCTCCTTTTTCGATAGATTTCCTCGTACATGTATTGTATTTGCAGTATTTGCTGTAGCAAGGTTTCAACTTTGACCTCCATTGTTTTCACTCGGGTCCCCCCTTTCTGGAGATCCTGGGCCCACCCCTGTTAGTCTAATTAGTTGTGATATCAATTTTCTTTGGAAATCAGTTTTTAGTCATAGATACTAGCAACATACTTCGATAAATAGCCCGAGGTCTTTAGCTGTACATCGAGATGACTGCATGCACATCCCGAATTTCTCACAAACAGATCCATAGCAGGTGTATCGACAACATCCGTCGAGGCGACGAAGGAGGGCTTTGAACAACTCCGTCTCCATCGCTTCTCGATTTCTTAAAGATAAAAATGAATATCTCCTGTTTTTTTTTAATCCAGCCCCCTTTCCGGAAGCGGCCAGCATTAGCGGCCGGCAAAAGTAGCGCTGGATCCGCAAGCAAGCTCTAGTATTTTCATATAAGATATTTGTGCTAGTCTGTTTGGCAATACACTTATGCAAGCAAGTCATGATGAACATGTAAACGAACCCCTTGCGGGCATCAGTTTCCCGAGCCATTTGATCAGCTGGCGGTGTTTTGCTGTTGTTTGACGGGTGGAAGTCAGATTTGGCGGTTTTGGAAGTAAAAATGGCGGTAATCTCTCATCTTTGTTTCCAAAATGTTGAGCGTACAAAGCCTCGTTTCTATGTTTAAAACGCCACCGTGCTCAAGACGTCAACGGAAACGTGGTGCAAGGTACGCTCGCTCATTTTGGAAAGGATATGAAAAGATATGAAAGGTTTACTAAACCAAATATTTTTCGCCAACACAACGGTAACTCCATTATCTGGCCGCAAGTGTTATCTTATGTTGACTAACATCTGTTTTAATAGATTAAAATGGGAGCAGAATATGGACTGCTTCATCCAGACACAGCTCAATAAAAGTACTTTACCTGATATACTTGTCAATAGGTTGATTTGCTGCTTTTCCTTTGATAGCGTCCAAGGCAGTACTCCTAACTACCGGTCGGTAGTCCAGATCATAAGCCTCGTGGAGATTTGCGAGGTATTCACGGCGTAAGAAATACTGGAATGTACAGTCGATAACAACCCCTACCTGAACAAAATGAAAGGAAGAAGGCATCATTCATTACCAGTCACTCAGATAACAAATGAATTTTCTTCTTATTTTTTAAGGTATTGGGAAAGGTTCAAGGTTTCTTTTGCCAAACATATTTGTGTTCTACAGCGGCGTAGCCAGGAATTTCTGAAGGGGGGGCCGGATAGTGAAAACATGGGACGAAAATCCTCAAATTTTCTCCAGCAAATACAGTAAATGTATGGGAAAATTTTCGAGAAAGGGGGGGCCCCGGCCCCCCCTGGACCCCCCTGGCTACGCCCCTGTTCTACTCTTTGAAAGCTTTGAGATGATATATAATATGTACGTCCTATTTTAAAAACAGACGAAATGACAACAATTTTGCGAAAGGATCCTTGAACCTTTCCCCAGCTTTTGCTATTTCTAAATAACTCTGCTTCTTATAAAATGCACGTATAGACCATGTATTTATAGTTACTGTTAATCTAGAGGCCACAATAAAGTTGGGGGGGGGGGGGGGTGCTAATCTAGAAAAAGCGGACCAACATGGTATGAATTAATTTTTTATTGAAAAACTGCTAGTCAAAATTTGCTAAAAAAAAAGCAAGTATAATAGAGGTGATGTATGCCAAAGTGATCGCAGTCTTCTGTTTGTCCATTTAATCACTAAAGCAGTGTTTTTATTTTTTTTTAGGGGGGGGGGGGGGCTTGCTTCGGGCCTGGTGTACGACATTATATTGTTAGGGAGGAGTCCCTTCGGGGATCGCAGAATGAGAAAAGGAATAACGTTACAGATTCTGAAAATAATAGCGATGTTGGTAATGATGTTGGTATGATATTGGTAACCCATAGACGTCCATGTGGGCCGCTCCGCTTTGATCACACGACAGCTGAGCGTTATTAATACATTGGAGGTCAATGGCTCTGAAGGTTGCCTTGTGTAAACAATGACATTGAATTTCTCATTCACCTTCGCTCATGTGAATTCAACTGGAATAAACAAATTCTTTATACGAACCGTATAACAGTCATTGCTTAGACTGCTCAGTTCTCTTGTAAATCGCAAGTTTACCTTATCACTTGTCCAAACTTCCACGTTCTTCAAAGACACAAAGTGTGCGTCTGCGCGAAACGTCTTGAAAGTGTAATCTGGTCCTATGATGTGACGACCGGAAGTGTAAATCATTCTCAAATCAACAGCGCCTGTGGAACGACGCTTTTTAATGCCGTACTGGGAAGAAAAAAAATTACACTTCTAGAACAGGGTCTTAGCAAGACGTCCATTGGTTGCTCTTCGACGGGTTTAATATTTCGATGCATTTCAAATGTGAAATTTCGAACGAGAAACTAGCAGTTGTATCAACCTACCTCATAATACTGAACATCGGAGAAACACAGCGGAACAATAATAATAAAGATTAAAGCGATCACCAGAACGATAACCAACGATACCCACTCGATCTTTCTGCTCATGGCTTTGCTCAGGATAGAGCGCGGAAATTTGTGAAAGACAACTTCGTCTTCGTGGGAAGACAAACAGTCCACTTAATTACTTGCTACCATTGTTTGCAACATCCAATCGAATAAGAGTCAGCATCGAAACGCAACGCATTGTTTATAAAGTCGGCATTGTTATGCGGAACAGAGGAACTGAATAAATTCCTTTATTTTGTTACCAAAAGTTTCAAACGATTCGGCTTTTTAACGCTAGACTGATGTAGCATGAAAATGTGCTAGTTCAGGTTTCAATAAAGTGAAATACTTTCCAAACATTCTCGCAACTTTTCAATTGGTTAATAGTTACCAGTTACGCAACCCACCAGGTCAAACGACAGACACAACTGAAGAGGCTTGCTTTCTTACCTTGTATCATGTTATAACTTTTCATGTTATAACTTTTTTCTCTCTCTCATTTTCATTTGTTTATAGGCATTTGTAGATTCGAGGCTCTGTACAGTCTTTCAGCTAATCGCTTCGTACTATTTCGTTTCTGTTACTGCCGATGGAAGCGAGGGCTGGGAGGATCCTCAGAACAAAATTTGTTAGTAGCGGAGCTCCAGCGCGGGCCGAAGGCCCGCGCAAGCGGAGCACCATACCTAAGGGAAAAACGTATACCATCGAGTTGATTTTTGAACGTCACGGGCATTTTGGATCATTTTGATGACGTCATTGATAGCAGAGGGAACGTGACTTTGGTGTAGAGTTCCTCTGATGGTCTTTGAAAGTTTGTCCAAGTTTGTCTTCTAGAGAAGCTTCCCTTCGGGAGATATGATTTTTTCTTTATTTTTCTGGTATATAAATAGTGTCCGCCGTCCGTCCGTCGTCCGTGTACACATGGGAACCCTGTGGTATGCAAAGAAAAAATTATATCTCCTCAAGGGAACATGCTAAGACAGCCATACTTGGGATATTTTGTCTATGCCACAAGGGGGGTGCTGTAGCACGGTCACGTGATGTGACGTCATCGATGACGTCATCTATGCTTGAAGAATGAATATCTCGTGAAGAGAAGACTCTAAAACAACCAAACTTGGGTAGTGTGGTCTAGGTCACCAGATGAGCGAAATGAAGTGGTCACGTGATGTGACGTCATAGATGACGTCATCTATGCTTGAAAAATGAATATCTCGTGAAGAGAAGACTCTAAAACAACCAAACTTGGGTAGTGTGGTCTTGGTCACCAGATGAGCGAAATGAAGTGGTCACGTGATGTGACGTCATCGATGACGTCATCTATGCTTGAAAAATGAATATCTCGTCAAGAGAAGACTCTAGAACAACCAAACTTGGGTAGTGTGGTCTAGGTCACCAGATGAGCAAAATGAAGTGGTCACGTGATGTGACGTCATTGATGACGTCATCTATGCTTGAAAAAATAATATCTCGTGAAGGGAAAACTCTAAAAGAACCAAACTTGGGTAGTGTGGTCTAGGCCACCATATGATCGAAATGAAGTGGTCACGTGATATGAAGTCATCGATGACGTCATCTATGCTTGAAAAATGAATATCTCGTGAAGAGAAGACTCTAAAACAACCAAACTTGGGCAGTGTGGTCTTGGTCACCAGATGAGCGAAATGAAGTGGTCACGTGATGTGACGTCACCGATGACGTCATCTATGCTTGAAAAATGAATATCTCGTCAAGAGAAGACTCTAGAACAACCAAACTTGGGTAGTGTGGTCTAGGTCACCAGATGAGCAAAATGAAGTGGTCACGTGATGTGACGTCATCGATGACATCATCTATGCTTGAAAAAATAATATCTCGTGAAGGGAAAACTCTAAAAGAACCAAACTTGGGTAGTGTAGTCTAGGCCACCATATGATCGAAATGAAGTGGTCACGTGATGTGACGTCATCGATGACGTCATCTATGCTTGAAAAATTAATATCTCGTGAAGACTCTAAAGCAACCATATAAACCATGTACACATGGGAATCCCTTTCATTCACATAGAAAATTTTATAACCAGGAGCTCCGCTTTTAGCCAGTGGCTAAATCTATATATTACAAAAGCTGAAGGTTTCATGTTGTTTTATTATATAGCTCTGTCTGCGCTCCTCAAGAGATATTTGACAATTACACTTAAAATTGATATGGTATGGAAATATCACGAAGGAGGCGATATGACTGCGTTAGCAAAATGGCGTTCTTACAATGACGGTAGATAGGTCCAGACTCATTATCCTTAGACCCCGTTCACACGAAACCGGTACAAAACCGGACCGGTACAATTCCGGTACGGTACCGTCGCGCGGTCACACGGGACCTGCGGTACCGGACCGATTTTGGCACTGCTAGGCCGTGTGAACACTGTTGCAAAACGTGCCAGAATTGAACCGGTACCGTATGAACAGGCGGTACCGTACCAGAATTGTACTGGTCTGGTTTTGTACCGGTCTCGTGTGAACGGGGTCTTACTTTCCTTTACTGGAATTTGATCAAGCATATGGGTGAATAACAATGATGCAGATTTAAGGCTTAAGCCCGATGCACACTAGTGACGTAGCGACATAAGGACGTTATGTTGCAACGAAAAAAGCATGGGAAAATAATTGAAATAATCAATATTTCCCATAGAACATCATTAGATTACTTCACCAAAGCAATCCTGTGTTAGTTTTTGTGGACTTACGCGTTTTCAAACCACTAAATTCTGTTCGCGTGATATTTTCCTTATGTCGTTATGTCGCACGTGTGCACCAGACTTTATTAGCAGCATCCCTATATAAGGCAGTGCATGTAGTCTGTACCGCAAGCCTGTTTACTCCTTCAATAGGATGGACTTGTAGTTGACATTAAGCGAGACGTTCTTTTTGTTCCTCAATGTCCTTAGATAGATGAGTGAAGCCTTCTGCGTGAAATTCCCCTTAGCGGCTGATATCCCAAGAGAAGTGTACAGGTTTTTCAGCCCCTCTGTCCGGGCATTCTCCACCAGTGTCAAGGCCTGTGCTCGCGCCTTCGACAGTATAACAGCCGCATTGGCGCTTGCGTTCTGAGCGATGATGGTAGCTTCGTTGTCAATCTGGTTGATTAACGTTTCTGTTTCTCTTAGTACAAGCTGTATGTTTAGGAAAAAATGGCCTTAGGGTCTAGTTGCACGAAGCTTGGGTTAAAGCTAGTATTTTGATTGGCTTAATTATCCAGCCAACCACAAGGCGAGTTTCATACTACCCGCTTAATATAGACAGTTGAGCTCATTCAGCAATCCTTCGGAAGCTCAGTCAATCGTTACTTTCAAACGTTGACTCGTTTTCTTTTCGTTTTCAGTTTTTGCACGGCATTGAAAATGTGGAATTCCAAATTTGGACACATTTCAGAGGTACCACTGATCAATGACATCTCGTTGTTTTAAGCTCAAGGGCAACTTAACAAAGATCCTCCGCTACCACTAGTTTTGAAACAATAAAAGAAATATGAAGGCGCTTCTTACCATATTGGCATGCGTCTGCTAATACAGAGTGGAGATAAGGAATGAACCTTGTGTGTAAGCTGAAGTGCTAATGAAATGCTAATACAGTACGAAAAAAGCCTAAAAAGGCCCGGGGGGGGGGGGGGGCTCCTATATTTTTGGGGCGGGGGTGCTCGTCGTACCTTTAGGGTTTAAAATTAGGCCTCTGGTACCTTTTAGGGGTTAAATTTGAAAACTTGCATTTTTTTTCCAGATAGGTACCAGTTAGGGGTCCGTTCTAGCAAATGAAGCAAATCACGCTTGTTTGAAGCCTGAATTTGAGATGTATTTTCGCTCGGAAAAAAATTCAAGAGAAAATTACGAGGGAAAATGCGTCTTTGTTGGTACCTTTTAGGGGTCAAAATCAACTAAGCGACGCAATTTTAAGTACCTTTTAGGGGTAAAATCGAAAGTTCCCGACGAGCACCCCCGCCCCAAAATAGGGGAGGCACGGACAGTCGCCCGGGAATCACGAAATAGCATATTTTATCACATATACATACATAAAATAATAAAAGTACCTGTTCCTGCTGCTCGAAGATCACTCTTTCTTCCTCTGCAGCCTCGATGACCTGCCTGAGGGAGCGGCTCTTCACGTCTTCATGAATGTCGAAGTCATGCAGCTGGAAATACTTAACCTAAACAAGCAAAAATATTTATTCCATGTCACTAATGAGTAATCAAAACTGGTAAGCGGTTTTGAGGGGGGCGTAAGATATTTTGGTAAAATTGCTAAACAAAAGACGCGATATTTCGATATTCTGATTCCGCTCTGTTTGCGGGATGTGGCTTTTAGAAAACATACGATTTTTCGGGGGAAGAATCTGAAATGACGGTAATTCAGTATTGTCTTTGTAAGCGGTCCCCTTTGTGTCCCGCGCAGACCGTTCTTTGTGACGGTCACGCAACGCTTCCCTCCCCAAACCGGAGACCAGCCACCGTATGCATTGCTACGCGCCCTCGACATTCACTTATGCGATTGGCGATAATTCATTGGGTGTAATGTCAATTTTCTTGAACCATAAAGTCTGTCGAAAATTCTGATCCAGGCGCGGGTTGTTCAAAGGAGGATTAAATTTAAACCAGGTTTAGTTCTGAACAAAACCATCGAGTCACCATTGTAATTAATCCTGGATTAGTGCTAAACCACTTTCGAGCAACCGGACCCAGAAAGCCAAAAGGATAGCTTACCACTGTATGCATTGCTACGCGACCTCACAATCACTGTTGTGATTGGCGATTTTACGCAAAAAATTATAATGTGATTTTTCTTGAAAAAATCGCCAATGGTCCTTTGCAACATTGAATCTAACAGGCGCGTAGCAAAAAAAAAAAAACGTATGTGCGACCGACTCCCAAACTCGCAGCTCTGGCAGCCATGCGGTCATAAGCACAGACACTGAGCGGTAAGTCGTCCATACCTCAATAAATATACCGAGTTCTTCGGTTTTACATGACGACAAGTCCTTGCAAATTTTGAACTCCGCACAAATAGTTGCTTTACACTTCGAACGGCAGCACCCATCCAGCGTTTTTAATAAGGTTTTGAACAACTCTTTCTCGATGGCTTCTCGATCTCTGGAAAAAAAGGAGGATAACTACAGGCTGCATTCTCCTGGGGGAGGTCGTGGTACTCCTTTTAGTCTAGGAGCAGCTACCGGAAAAAAATCGCGTCGTAGCACCCAACGTGCAGACCCAGGAAAATAACATAGAAAGATAGGTACATGCCTAAGGTTCAATTTGATCCGTATCGCACAGATTGGCTTGTGGGACAACACCCCGATATTTGGCATTTTGTTCCCCTGCTGCTCACATGTCCTTTGCAAAACATTGCGAACTTATACGCCTCTAAACCCCTCATTCAAGGATCAAATGTATCCAAAACTTTGTATCATTGTAAGAATCACGCACTTTAAATTCCTACCTGTAAATCTGCCCTTAATGCCCACTCTAACGTCAGAAATAGAAATTAGAAGTCGGCAGCCATATTAGTTCTTTGTTATTCAAATGAGTTGTGCCTCCTCTCCTGAAGACATAGATATAGGCTGTAGCGCTACAAGTACAGCGTGCCTAAATGTGTGCGTTGGCAAAAAATATCCCTCCAATGCATTGAACACTTATGTGGACATTTAACTGCTGTCGTATGTTTTCTGTGATCTCTTCTGACATAAACAAAAAATTATAGGTTTATTAGAAAATACCAAAAACATTTTTCTTTATTCAAAATTACCTAGTCAAGTGAAGAGATACCAGACCATTAAAACTATATACATTAGGCCGGGAAAGCTGTACAGTCTATGTCATTCTTGACTTTCCAGAATTCAGGAACTCATGAATAACAAAGGAAACTCATGAATAACAAAAGGTTCAAAATGGCCGCCGTCAGAGACATCCCTTTAACCTTCATTTTTACAGTACGTACGGAAATTACGGCATAAGTTTGCATCTAACCATATGAAACGCATTTATTTCTGCACGTATGCAGAGTTTGATGTGTTTCTTGATAAAATTTTGAATTTTACAGGCTCTCAATTAGTTTATAACTTTACAAAGAACATGTGAGCATCTTCTAACAAAAGTTTCCGAAATCGTAACGTTGTCCCATGGGCTCATTTGTAACACCCGGCCTAAATTAAATCTTATACATATACCTATCATCATATGCTACTTTCCCGGGTCTGCGCGATGGGTGCTACGAAAACCACTTTCTAGGCCTCTTTTCAAGATCTGCTCCTAGACTATTTTCTGTAAAATCTGGAACATTCATGTTCCAGTGTTTTTTTTTTTTGTCATTTGGTTTGTCAGTCAAAATTCCTAGTTCTCGACGATCGGTTAGCGCAGAGGTAGAGCGCCGAGCTTATGGGCGGGAGGTTGGGAGTTCAAACCCCGGCCGGACCAACACTCAGGGTCTTTTCTAAATAAATGAGGTGCTGCCTTTGCTCTAATATCTGCAAATGGTTAGACCTTCGCGTCTTCTCGGATAAGGACGTTACTGCGGCTTTCATAATTCTGCGAACTCTCGCCATCGATTTCCAACCGTAAAACCGCCTTCTGGCTTCCGTCAATCAAACTCCCGAGTCTTCTCGCCGTTACTCTTTGTGCTTTTTGATTGGCCAGCGCCTAAGCAGTGCTAAAATGGCTTCCTGTCACGCCAGCAATGGTTACGTGCTGGCCAATCAAAAAGCACAAAGAGTAACGACGAAAAGACTCGGGAGTTTGATTGACGGAAGCCTGAAGGCGGTTTTACGGTTGGAAATCGATAGCGAGAGTTCGCAGAATTTTGAAAACCGCAGTAAACCGTAGGTCCCGTCTCTCACATACACTACACTAACCGGAACCAGAGGGACGTTAAAGAACCACGAGGATCGTCAGAAGTTGCCCAACCTCTGTGTCGCAGAACTCGTTATACTAACACACACTCATTATTATAAAACTGGTTTCTATAGGATGAGTTATCCAAATGTGTAAAGCGCTTAGAGCTCTGAGGATAAGCGCTATATAAGCACCTACTTTTACTTTACTTTACGTTTCTCCCAGCATTTCTAGAATACCAATTGTATACACCTAAGTAATTCAATAAACGTTTCTTTGGGATTTACCGGGGATTTGGTCGTTAAGCGCGGAAATCCGATTCTTTGTTTGAGTGATCACCGAACAATAGCTCGACGACAAAAGACTAATTCCCAAAGCAACCTTTTTAAAATAGGTGTAAATGCCTAACAGAAAACAGAAGTTCAATTTGCGGACAATACCAAAAGATGGCGAATTGTTGAAGCAATTTCACTTGGGCAACTTCTGGGCAAGACACAGCAACTGCTTAGCAACTTTTAACACATTTTCAAGCAATTTTTAAGGAATACTGTGGCAACTTGTGGTAAGGCCTAATAGTGCAGGTGCGATTACATAATTTTTCTCGATGCCGAGACGCGTTTTATAATCAAAGAGTACCTGATGTATTTATCAATCGGAAGCTGGGCAGCTCTACCCTTGATGGCGGCGATAGCTGTACTTTTCACCACCGGTTTGTAGGCGACATCATAGACACGATGTAGCTCGGCAAGATGATCTTTGCGTAAGAAGTACTGAAATGTACAGGTGATGGTAACTGCTACCTGTACAACAAACAAACAACGGTACATATCAAGGGATTTTCGTTTTTCTACTAACAGCGCGGGCTTCCTGTGGTCTTTAAATCTCGTCTCAAGCTCTTTGGCCGAGAGAAAAACAACATGGCTACCGAGAGAACGATGTTAATTAACTCCCTTAGTTAACCACGGCAACAATGCCATCTATATTAGTTATGCAGTACTATTTTACAAAAGCAATACTTATCAAGAAAGTGCTGTCGTTTTTATAAATCCGCGCGGGTTGCCTGTGCTGTTCAAAACGTGTCTCAGGTCCCTCGGCGGGGGGTAAAAACAAAATGGCGACCAAGAGAAGGCTGTTTCTCGAGTATCTGCAAGTTTTGCCGTAAATGTTCCTGCTTGTTTCGCTAAGATATGAGGAAAATTACTTACAGACCTTCCAAATAAGGTAAGGGGAATTTCCTAATAAGGAAGCTTTGCAACGTCAAAAAATTTTCTTCATATGAAACAGATTTCTCTTGGTTTATGATGTGATAAATGCACTTGGGCACCTGACTTGGGATGCCTTGGGAGAACACGTTCGAATAGCTTGAAACTCACTTGCCTACGGTTCGTGAGTCTTACGTTTTCCTCAGTTCTCCCAACACCCCGAACGTACGTTGTAATATCACATTATATAAGAATATGTATAAGATATTGCCTTCTTCGGAACATCTTCTTGGCCTCCCTTTGTTTACCTTATCATTTGTCCACACCTCGACTTTATCCAGATCAACAAAATGCGCATCTGCGCGAAACGTCTTGAAGGTGTAGTCTGGTCCCACAAAATGACGTCCAGAAGTATAAATCTTACTGAGATCCACGGAGCCTGTAGAGCGCTGCTTCTTTATACCGTACTGTGGAATATATAGAGAATACTAATTATTATATAAACCTCATAGGTTTACAGGTATTTCTGCCACTAAGAAAAACCGTATATTTTCACATCAGATGTATTCTCCCGTTGCCAATAAAAGGCGCTTCCCTGGAACATGGCAGGATGGCAGGGTTTCTTGTTCGTTCGCTGCGCTAACTCGTTCGATATCAATATAAATTCCATATCTCCGCGCGCCCATGTATTATTCTCTATTTAAACGATAAAATCAATAAGTTATTATTTAATAATTATAGTCGCCGCTTGTCTGCCAGTGGCGCCATTGAGACCCCGTTTTCACGCCATGTTGTGAGAACAATACCCTTGAGCCGTTCCGACTCGTTCTGGCGAAGACGGGCTTTTGTTATTCAAAACAGACAAGCATTGTTCTCGTCCCATTTATGTTGCGTGCGCAACATATCGAGAGAACTGCCAAAAGAGCATTCTCGAGCTCCCCGGCTCGTAAGCTCGCGGGGGACGCTCTGATGACAGCCACTGACGCATGCGCGATGTTTAATACAGAGCCGCTCAGAGAACATTCTCGTACCCAGAGCTCCCCGGCTCGTCTGCTCGCAGGGGAGCTCTGGGTAAGAGAATGCCAAAAGAGCATTCTCGAGCTCCCCGGCTCGTAAGCTCGCGGGGACGCTCTGATGACAGCCACTGACGCATGCGCGATGTTTAATACAGATCCGCTCAGAGAAAGACCTTTCAGCGCATACTCAAAAGCTCAAAATCAGCCAATCAGCAACGGCCCTCAAATGGATGTCCCCAGAGCCTCCTCTGCGAGCAGACGAGCTGGGGAGCTCTACGTACGAGAATGCAAAAGAGCTGCGAGTCCGAGGAGTCGGTCGCTGGATTGTTTGGATCGATTCAGGATACCCAAATCCACCCTTAAGAATATGTAAAGTTAAAAAATATCCGATGGATCGAGAAATAGCGAAATTATAAACGATTGTTTTCGAGGTTTTCAGCCTTCGCTGTCGAGCGTTACGGGACGATACTTCTCTGATTTAAGATGCGCAGAACAGCTGCGCAGTTGCGTGACAGGCTCACTATAAAGGCCCACCGCCAACAGCCATCCTTTGCGAGCTTGTGTAAGCTCAGAATTCACGTCTAAAACAGGACCTTCTTTGATTAAATGGGGATAGTATGGAAAATCTTAGCCTAACGTGTTCTTAAAATCCGGGTTCTAATACGCAGGCTTTTACTGTAGATATCTTCTTACTTTCAAAACCGTTTGGACTCAAAGTTTGCAGTTTTGATCTCGAGGTCCTGTGAAAATTGAAAATAGTGTGCAACAGTCATAATTTCTCACGTCCTTACCTCATAGTAGTGAATGTCGGCGAATGACATCGGAACGACTATAATCACCACAAGCACCGCTACAACCGAAAGGATTATCGCTAACGAGATGTATTCACATTTACCCATGGCAGAGCTAGAAAAAAGCTAATGCGATGGGTTTTTGATAGACAATGCAAAATCTTCTGAGAGCAGCCTTCACCGAGCTTTGTTCCAATTCAGGAAGACAGAGCAGCCTTCACCGAGCCTTGTTCCGATTCAGGAAGACAGAGCAACCTTCACCGACCTTTGCTCTAGATTCAGAAAGACGACAGTAGCAACCTTCACCGAGCTTTGTTCTAGATTCAGGAAGACAGAAGCACCCTCACCAAGCTTGTCAACGAAACAGGAAGCAGAAAAATCCAATGAAGCACGAAAAACTCTTATAGAGTAAAAGTACTACGTACTAAGTGGGGCTTGTGCTATAGAGCATGAAATGTACTTCGTGTATGGTTTCACGCACCAATTTAAAAAACAAAGAAATAACGAAACGGCAGTGTGTGACTGTTTTAGACGCTTCTCATAGGCTTGGTCATTCAACATTGCAACAAACGTTGATTCAAATGTCCTAACCGTTTGGTAAAAGGTTGGCAGCTCTTGTCCAACTCGAATGATGACACATTCCTGTTTTAAACGCGTGTGCTTGGCCTAACCGTTACTACCCTGAAGCTTGAGCGATTTTTTCGCGCAGTTTTACGTTTCAAATGTGCACGTTTTGTCGAGAAGTAGTCGCCTTTCTCGCTCGCTGATTGGCTGAAAAATAACGGTCAAAACTGCAGCCAATCAGCGAGCGAGAAACGCGACAACTTTTCGACAAAACGTGCACGTTTGAAAAAACCGTCAAGCTTCAGGGTTGAACGCAATGGTAGAAATACCACAAGAATAAAGTTTTTAAGTAGTTTTTAACAAGTTTGGCGTCCTGTCTTACCAATTACATTTAGTAAACACATCACATTGTACGGCGAAATAAACAGAGCTACTTGTAGTATGCGCCCCTCCTGTCAACGTAATCTATTCGCTTATTGGTCAGGGGGACGCTGAACTTGTCAAAAAACTTACCAAAACCTTCACCCGCAACGGTTCGCCGCGCAACACTTTAAAAAGGGAATCACTTCCTGTGAGTTTTCGATTTCAAGGAATCAATGCACTGCTGTTTCTCGAGCGCGTTATGAGGACAAGCAATATCAGGGAGTGAAATTCATCGCTTGGGGATACCGGAAGACGGCAGGCAAGAACGCAGATTACCTTGTGTCTCTCCGCCATGGGTGAAGCAAAGACATGCCTCTTTGGTACTTCAGTCCTCGTTGTTTTGATTTTGGCGATTTCTCTGATTGCTACCTCTCTTCGAAAACTCGAAACAGATGAAGGTGAGCGTTGAATTTAAAGCAAAGATGATGCTCGCGATGAAAGTGCTCAATATTGGAGCGTTATGTTTGATTCTCATCAGAGCCGGCGTCAGTTGTTTCAATTCCCTAATCTATCAAGTAACTATATACAGTGGAAACAAACTTAAAGTAAAATACAATATGGAAACGACGAGTTTTTACTAGAAGCCTTTTAAGCTCATTCTGGTGTATTTTGCGAACTTCATATCTCGTCCAAGATTCGTGGGTTTCAAATCAACGCTAAAGAGATGTCTTACGATGAGAATGCGGGAACAAGCGTCAAATTTACTTTGTTTTAACGACAAACACACAAGCTAGGTCCAATATGTCATTCATTTGGAAATTTAAAAAGCTTACTTTTAAAAGTAGAACAAGTTTTTCCACGATAATAACTGCAACACATCACAGGCAGCCCAAGTATAATGGTCGTTTAAAAAAAATATTCTGGCTTGGCGATATTTATAGTGTTTATGTGGCTTTGTGTAAGAGTAATCGAAAAACTCGCTAAATTGCTATAAAATCGTCACTGAGTTCTGGTAAATTATGGCAAATAAAAGTAGAAGACTTACATTAGTTGTCCTGTTGTCCTTTCCTTCGTCTAGAGGCGTTTAAGAGTGTTTCCGAGGGTTCCACCGGGCCCCTCTAACCAGAGGGGAAGGCTCCAAACAACAATATCGAACGCCTCGCATCGCGACCGAATTTCTTCGATAAATCGCCATTCGATCGGCGCCCTAATCACACCAGGAGAACCGTCTTGCATATATCTTTCCTGCAAAGCAGCGCTGTCTCGATTAAAACATCCGAACACGGTGAATTTCGGTATTTTTTCCGTTGAACTTCGACAAGCCAATTTCACCGACTTGCGAAGTCAGGGGCCCTTTGGCCCCAGGAAAACCGTTGCTCCAGTTACAGCGTTATCCTAGCCAGGCCTTCTGGCTTGATAGCCAGGCCTTCTTGCAAAAAGTCACTGTCACATGTAGGGGCAGGCTAAATTTGCATGTCGTTCACAATCCCCATTGGTTATCAAGCCAGAAGGCCTGGCTATCAAGCCAGAAGGCCTGGCTAGGATAACGCTGTAACTGGAGCAACGGTTTTCCTGGGGCCAAAGGGCCCCTGACTTCGCAAGTCGGTGAAATTGGCTTGTCGAAGTTCAACGGAAAAAATACCGAAATTCACCGTGTTCGGATGTTTTAATCGAGACAGCGCTGCTTTGCAGGAAAGATATATGCAAGACGGTACTCCTGGTGTGATTAGGGCGCCGATCGAGTGGCGATTTATCGAAGAAATTCGGTCGCGATGCGAGGCGTTCGATATTGTTGTTTGGAGCCTTCCCCTCTGGTTAGAGGGGCCCGGTGGAACCCTCGGAAACACTCTTAAACGCCTCTAGACGAAGGAAAGGACAACAGGACAACTAATGTAAGTCTTCTACTTTTATTTGCCATAATTTACCAGAACTCAGTGACGATTTTATAGCAATTTAGCGAGTTTTTCGATTACTCTTACACAAAGCCACATGAACACTATAAATATCGCCAAGCCAGAATATTTTTTTTTAAACGACCATTATACTTGGGCTGCCTGTGAACACATGGGCTAAAAATATGGCGCCATTCCCACAATTCCTTGCGCGCCCTCATTTCTCTTCCCAGAAGCCTTCGCGCATCGCACTTTTTCCACCCCTTCCTGTTCCTTTTTCTCTGAATTATGTTAGCTACTGGGTACGAGTCTGTGGAAATCGGAGACTCCCATATTTTTGGGGCGGGGGTGCTTGTCGGGAACTTTCGATTTTACCCCTAAAAGGTACCAAACATGGCGTCTCTTAGTTGATTTTGACCCCTAAAAGGTACCAACAAGACGTATTTTCCCTCGTAATTTTCTCTCGTATTTTTTTACGAGGAAAAATACGTCTGAAATTCAGGCTACCAACAAGTGTGATTTGCGTGATTTGCTAGAACGGACCTCTAAAAGGTACCTATCTGGAAAAAATTACAAATTTTCGATGTTTACCCCCTAAAAGGTACCAGAGGCCTGATTTTAAACCCTAAAAGGTACGACGAGCACCTCCGCCCAAAAAATATGGAGTCCCCCCAGGGCTCAACGATATTTCCAATCACCTTATCAATTTGCCTATTGCAGTTGCAACATGAAACCAGGCTATATGGATGTTGTTCAACCATATTTCCAATCACCATATCAATTTGCCTATTGCAGTTGGATTAATGTACAACGTACCGCAAAAAACGTTGAGCAAAACACCACGTGGCACAGGACTGTACTCTGGTCCACCCGGCTTCAAGTTCATCAAATATTCAAGCGTGTTCACCAATTTACACTTTCCCAAGGTGGACTGTGTGGACAAGAATGGCATTGAAATCAAGTTAATCGTGCAGTTACAATATCGGGCAAAGCGGGAAAAGTTGTACGATATTACGATGCAGTTCGAAGATTCAGAACACTACGTCAAGTTGCTCAAGTAAGGCCACGGACCTGATCCGCACCAAACATGTTCCTCACTCCCTTGTACAGTAAGATATTCACGGGTCTTCACGGGTACACAACGGAGCTGATCCGCACCAAACATGTTCCTCACTCCCTTGTACAGTAATATATTCACGGGTCTTCACGGGTACACAACGGACCTGATCCGCACCAAACATGTTCCTCACTCCCTTGTACAGTAAGATATCCACGGGTACACAACGGACCTGATCCGCACCAAACATGTTCCTCACCCCCTTGTACAGTAAGATATCCACGGGTACACAACGGACCTGATCCGCACCAAACATGTTCCTCACCCCCTTGTACAGTAAGATATCCACGGGTACACAACGGACCTGATCCGCACCAAACATGTTCCTCACCCCCTTGTACAGCAAGATATTGTTTTTTTTTGTATTTACACCTTTGCTAGCAAAAAAATCCTGTGTCCTGGGAAATTTGTTCCAAGCTTACGTGTTTTTTTAGCCTTTGAGCTCATTTGAGTACTTTGTTGCTTGTTTTGTGGCATTGGGCTGTTCCATATTATATCCGTTACCCCCGAGGAACGAGGAACCTGGAAATTCCTCAGGGTTTGTTGGTTTTGACACTGAAATTTCCACAGGGTCTGCGATTTCGACCCTGAAATTTCCACAGGGCCATTCATTCTACCCTGGAATTTCCACCGGGTATTCATTTGCAACTGTGGAAATTCCACTGGCCCACAAGAGAATGAGGAATTTCCAAAGGGGTTGCTTCAACTTTTCACAGGGGTTGTACAGAAGTCCTAAATTTCAACAGGGTAGACCAATTTTTGAAAATTTGGATTTCCTCCATAGGAGGAGGGTGGGGGTTGGGGGGGGGGGGGGGGGGGGTGGGGTGGGTGGGTACAGTTTTTTTAACAGCCCATTTTGATTCATGCTGGCTGGAAAAATAATCTCTGTTTCGCTGCTGCCAAACTTTCCGGTCTACCTAGGTAAATTTTGACCAGAACCTCAAAAAGATCAGTATAAGCTTCGCTCTGAGTAGATTAGTTTTTGTACTTGTTGGCCCAGCCTGAAAAGTTCTTATCGAAAATTAAAGTACTCAGGAAAGTCTTTATTTACTCAGGAGTCTTTTTACTCAGGAACGTAGCTTCCTCCGCGATACACGACGCGTGTAGCCGCTTCAATACGACACAGTTTCAAACCAACCGAAGTGACTTTCAGGCGCTTGTGGTGGAGCAGATGCAAGGAAGATTTGGTAATGTGTCGTCAGATGTCACTGATCTTCAGGTGCAAAACATCGAAAGACCTGACGAATACGAGAAGGTGATTCGTAAGAAGGAATCCGCCAAAGAAAACATCAAAATCGCCAGAAATAAACGGCCGCGAAAACTGATCCAGGCCAGCACCAAGAAGAAGAAGCCAAAAGGAAGGCTGAGGTGACCATTCAGGAGGCGGAGTAAGTCATTTTGTTATTTGTAAAATAAGATCAATTATGGTTTCTCTAGTGTCTTTGCATGACACCGTAACGACAATGTTTGCACTTTTTTCACCTTGCCGAAAAAGGTAATTCCCATGACCCTTTGGCGTGATCTCATCCGCTACGGTACAGTTCGTAGGTACTTCCTACCTTTGCGTTTGATCAAGATCACGGGCTCAAGTGTTGTGCCAGGAGACTTGCTGAGGATCTTGTCTTCTCATTTATTCATATCGCTGAAAGTGTACACTTTCCTTTACCAGGGGCGTAGCCAGGGGGAGGTTCCAGGGGTTCCGGAACCCCCCCCCCCCCCCCCCCCCTCTCCCGCAGCGGAACCCCCCCTCGCCTCTGTTCTGGACCGTCTTACTACTAAAATTGTAAATATTTAATAGACAACAAATAAAAGCTCCAATAAAATGTAGCAAATTTCTTCAAACGCTAGTTTTTCCCCGAGATCTATGTGGAGTTTTTAATTTTTTTAATTTTGAAACCCCCCCTCTCATAAGTGCTGGCTACGCCCCTGTTTACCCACACGACATGGTGAAGATATCGTTCTAAAAGTTTGCCGAGTTTCGTATGTGATTGGTCCATATTCCCAGTGTCATTCTCATCCAGAACCTTTTACCTCGTGTCTTTGATCAGATGTTACAGTGCTAATGACCCTTGGGATAGCACTAACTGGTCAAACTTTTGGTTGTATTCCCTAGCCATCTTTAGAAGAATAGACACTTTATTTACTTATTGGGGAGTTACTGACCGCACAGCCGAATCCAGTTTGGTTGCTACTAGGAATTTTCGAATACCACTTTTTTCCAAGAATGGGGTCTTGTTATTTTATATTTGCTATAGCGCTATTCACTGTTTATCAACATTGCCATTGTAATGCTGTGCCAGCCGTAGATTTGTTCTGTGAACCAATCGATCTCTGGTTGGCACATTAATAACAATAGATGACGTCAGCGTGAACAGCGCTGTAGATACGAACCCCAACTATTGATTTCATTTCGAAAAATTAGAAACATTTTTAGGGTGCTTATATATAAAACTCAGCCCGATTTTGCTCTGTTCACCTTGTCGAATAATCCCTCCACACCACTATATATCATTTCCTTGTCATACCTGGAAATATGTGTAACCGACGAAAACGCGCGACGACTCCCTGAATCTCGGGAAGCGCCGTCGATCCACGCGGTCAAGAAATAGAACTAAAAAGCGAAATGAAAGGTTTCGGCGCTAACATAAGGACGCGCTTAAAACTTAAACTGAAATTAACTGAACATAAAACTTATCAGGATCCGCGAGCGAAGGCAACGTGAGAACAAATGATGGATGCAAGGAGTGGACTTATAAGAGATTTATTACGGAACTTACGAACATAAATTACAAAACTGTTACGATACATGTGAAATTCTATAAGGCGAAACTCTATAAACAATTCTAACCAAAACTACTAAAAGCCGTCAAAACTCTCACGAAACTCTAGCGAAATATCAAAACTCTTCTAAAAACTATTGTGTCACAATTCCAAAACGACTCTAAACATTCTTACTCAGAAACACTTGTTGCGCACAAAATCTTGTTCGAAAACTCTCTACGAATAATTGAAATCCTAAAGCTAATCTTTCTTTCCGAAAATACTTACAACGGAGAACAGAGCACAGCTTACACTCAAGACTTTAGCCGGCCGGGGGCAAAGCCCCGACTCTTGTTGACTGTCTCTGCTTTGCGACTTCTCTGCTTTTCTCTTCTTCAACCTCTCTAATAACCTAAATCTGCGTATTTATACCAGCTATCACTAACGAGCTTGTAATAGAAATTAATTAAACAAAACTTAAAAACGCGTTCCGTATTTGCTAAATTTCCGGTCAACAACAAAGGAACTATTTACCTACTTAGCGGCAATTTGCGCAATTAGGAAATTAGCGGCAACCATTACACAGCAGACTGCGCACACAACGGAAGAAGATAACAACGCCTACTTCTCCCTTGTGCTGATACAAAAAAGTAATAATTATAAAGTCCTCTTTCTGAGTTGTGCGAACTTAAAATCACTGAAAAGTGATCTGGTCACATTCGCCACCTCTTTTGTTCGACTCGTCCTCGAGCGAACTAAACAATATATGAGTCAAAGTCCAGCTATAAAGGAAACTAAAATGTCAAGTCCTTGTTTATCTAACTCCCGCATCATATAGCATCATACCATCGGTACAGTTCTTTGTTTGATGTCGTGTAACTCCCCTGCACTTTTACCCGCACCACACGTAGTCCCACTCTTGATCTGTGCCTTGACTTCTCTCTTTTCTCGGCTTACGACGAAATTGTTCATCAATAAAGTGCGGTCTTGTCCGCCAGTGGTTCCGTTTAGAACACCACAAACTCTTATTGGAACGCACGCCACCACGCCATTCAGTTCCTCGCAGTCCCCTTGATACTCGATCACGCCATCCTCTTGGAAAACCTTTAAACGTCAAGTCCTTTTGTGAATCATATTTGCGACAGCAGCTCGGTCCTGGACGTCTCTTAGCACACATTCTCCTAGTGGCTACTTTAGGAATTCGCCGGGCCCTGGCGAATCCTAGAACACTATATAGTTAGACCCCTGCTAACTACCAAATACCACAGCTAGACTCCTGCTAACCATGCAAAACCAGCTCTCTCTCCCGCCGTCTTGAAACAACCAGTGGAATATGTACTTCTCCCAGGGAAATCTTGCCGTCGGCAGAGGTGCTACTACTATACGAGACCTCGTGTGAGTGACTCGCCATTTTAACCCCAATGGACGAGTGCTATCTCCGTAGACCCTCTCACAGCCATCATTCCCGTACTTCTTCCACTCAAGTCGCTTGTACCGCCATCAGGAACATGAAGGTGGCGTTTGCCATCGCTTTTCTTGGTCCCGATCATACAAGGGTGTCCCAAAACTTCAGAGCTGTAATCGTGTCCAGATTCTCCGACTGTTGTCTGTCTCGTTTGAGCTTCACGTATCATTCCTGTCTTGGTCCGGTTGGTCATGCATTATTGGTCACACGAATCAGCGTGTCTCGTCGTGCCTTTCATGTTAAGCGTGTGTTCTCTCCTGTTGTAAGAAACCTAACCTACGTGGAAATCTAAATCCTAATAAAAACCTAAGCCACAAAAACACTTGCACCCCACTCCTGGTACCAAAATGTAACCGGCGAAAACGCGCGACGACTCCCCGAATCTCGGGAAGCGCCGTCGATCCACGCGGTTAAGAAAATCAAACAAAAAAAACGAAACGAAAGGTTTCGGCGCTAACATAAGGACGCGCCTAAAACTTAAACTGAAATTAACTGAACATAAAACTTATCAGGATCCGCGAGCGAAGGCAACGTGAGAACAAATGATGGATGCAAGGAGTGGACTTATAAGAGATTTATTACGGAACTTACGAACATAAATTACAAAACTGTTACGATACATGTGAAATTCTATAAGGCGAAACTCTATAAACAATTCTAACCAAAACTACTAAAAGCCGTCAAAACTCTCACGAAACTCTAGCGAAATATCAAAAACTCTTCTGAAAACTATTGTGTCACAATTCCAAAACGACTCTAAACATTCTTACTCAGAAACACTTGTTGCGCACAAAATCTTGTTCGAAAACTCTCTACGAATAATTGAAATCCTAAAGCTAATCTATCTTTCCGAAAATACTTACAACGGAGAACAGAGCACAGCTTACACTCAAGACTTTAGCCGGCCGGGGCAAAGCCCCGACTCTTGTTGACTGTCTCTGCTTTGCGACTTCTCTGCTTTTCTCTTCTTCAACCTCTCTAATAACCTAAATCTGCGTATTTATACCAGCTATCACTAACGAGCTTGTAATAGAAATTAATTAAACAAAACTTAAAAACGCGTTCCGTCCTTGCTAAATTTCCGGTCAACAACAAAGGAACTATTTACCTACTTAGCGGCAATTTGCGCAATTAGGAAATTAGCGGCAACCATTACACAGCAGACTGCGCACACAACGGAAGAAGATAACAACGCCTACTTCTCCCTTGTGCTGATACAAAAAAGTAATAATTCTAAAGTCCTCTTTCTGAGTTGTGCGAACTTAAAATCACTGAAAAGTGATCTGGTCACATATGGTACCTCAGCAGTAACATCGGATCAGAAGTAGGGCCACTCTGTTGCTTCATGGTGGCTTTTAGTCATTCTTATCATTTCTTTTCTTCATCAGAACCGACGCAAAGGTAATACTGGCGAAAGCTCGTGCGGAGGCAGCAGGCATCCTGGCCGCGCTAGAGGCCGAGTCATCATCTCTCCGTAAAGTAATGGACGACCAAGGGCTTGACGTGAACGGTGTCCTCTCGTACCTCGCTACTCGTGTGATTGATGATAACCCTAACAAAGTCAGCATTGGATTTGACCCGCCTGCAAAGACAAAGTTCTTCTAGCTTGGATGCAATTCCAAGTTTAATTGTACTAGACTGTAACAGCTAAGCTTCTATAGTTTTGATAAATTCCAGGTTGTAGGACTATAACAGATCCACAGTTTCTGATTTTCACACTCTACGCCTTCCCGTTCTCTAAGATCTTCCTCTAAGAACTACTCTGCGTACCTAGAAACTCATCAATTCCGAGATTCGGAGCGGCGAACATAATTTTAAAATTTTAACATTGTTTTTTGAAAGGGCGATAATTCGAACATCGACAGAATTTTACGAACATCAAGACCTTTCTACTGTCCTCAAACTGGCTGAAATCTAACGCAACGATCCAGGTTTTCTAAGAGAAAACTGGGCGTTGTGACTGGTTTGCTGTGGCTTCACCAGGCAAGGCTGACTGACTGTATGCCCAGTGCGCCGGGCGACCACTTTACTGACACCGCACTGTCTTTCCTTTTTAGTTAAATCTCTCTTAAATATGACGTAAAACTCGCTACTTTTACATGTCTTTATTTCAAATCAATCATCCTTTACACCCATGGTCATAAACACTCTTTTACGAAAACGTCCACAGTAACAAGTTACAGTATGTCACTCTTCAAATAAGGTTGCTTTGGAAATTTGTCTTTGGACGTCGGGCGCTAATGTTTTAGTCATTCAATCAAATAATCCCATCGTATTCCGCGCTTTAGCGACCAAATCCCAAGAAACCTTTTCTCGAATTTGGCAGAAGTGTAGCAGCTTGTTCGGAAGATCTAACGCCATTGGCCTGATGAACCTCATGAATTGTTCTATTGTTTTCTTTTTCTATTATTTTCTTTCCATTATTTTGCATCGATCCAATAGGGTTTTAGATCTCCCGCGAGCTGCGACACGACCCGAATCACGTGTATCCTAACTATAATTCTGCCTTTGAAACATGGAAACGTAACACCTTACACACTTGTAAAACGGCAGCACACAGATATAGAACCTTCAATACATCTGCTATCTATATAAATGGGACCTTTTCATGCTTCTTCGTGAGAACTCATCTTAGACTGGGATATCGCACATTCTAAGGCTAATTTCAGACGTCGAACTTTTGCCGCGTCGAATCCAATTATTAGAAATTTAATTTACAGCTTAGAGAAAAGTTTGTCTCGTGCAAAAGGTAAATCTACATCAACCATAGTAGAACAAAAACAAATGCAAATTATATTTTTCTTGTTTATTCTTCCTAGAAAATGGAGAAAACCAGTCGAATGAATTGGATTCGACGCGGCAAAAGATCGACGTTTGAAATAAGATAAGACACACTTATAGAGAACATTTTATGTTCCTAAACAAATAACAATGTTATAAATACACTCTTTTTGGAAAATGGAATTAAATAGCATACATTACTTAAACGTTGAAGTTTTATCATAGGAGAAGATTAAAATAGGGCTTTATTTTTATATATTTTCCTCTGGCATATGGCTTCAATGTAAACCACGCTGTCTGGGAACAATTAAATGTGGTTGGTACTCATTGTAAATTCCCACGCTCTTCTTGATCCAACTCAATTGACTCGAAAAGAGCCTTGAAGTTCCCTGCACCGAATCCCTGAAACAAATGTCAGTAAATATATGTTAAAATGTGTGGTGAGCTCTGTGATCTCTGAACAACCACAATAGACCTTTCCGCTTCACTGGGGGTCCTGTGGCTTGTTTCCCTAACTGGTACTCATGCGACACAATTTCTTTGTTTGGTCACATGAATATTTAAGAGATTGCCCTTGCGTTTAGGGAAAATCAAAAGATTGCCAGTTGAGTGCCAGTTGGGGAACAAACAACACGACCTCCGCTCAAGTAGAAAAAGGTCTATTGCTAAACAAGGCTGGGTAAACAGCCATCACTTATCGGTCCCTGGGCTCCCTGTGGGAGAAAAGACGTCTGAGCAACGAGCACAAACATTCCATACTGATGACGTAGGAGCTGTGCTTTCAAACCTGAATTAATTAACAGCGTACGAGCGAGCGTGAATTTGGCGAACCCTGAGCGAAAGAACTAATGAAAGAACGTCATTTTTAAGCTCTGCAAAACATTCAACCCATCAGCGTGCTATTTTCTATCCGTACGATGTTGCTCGTATGCTTTGAAAAAAAAAAAACGTCATCAGTACGGAATGTTTCAGCTCATTACCCAGACGTCTGTTCTCGCATGGAGACAGTTAAGTAGAGGCAAACGTGATACCAACGGTTATTTACAAAGACAAGTGATTCACAGGTTCTATTGAAGGGCTAAAAGTTAACCTGATTTTCATCTGCTACGGTAGAGTACGTTGGCACTTCCTACCTTCGAGTATATGCAATGTCAAGTGTTTTGTCGCGTCGATTTGCCGAGGAATCTTGTCTTTCATCTGTTGAAGTCGCTGAAAATTTACCTTTCCTTTGCCCAGACGACAAGGTGAAGTTATCATAATCCATATTCCAACAGTTTGCTGAATGATTTCTTTCGAAAACACTAAAAACAGAGGGAAAAATTCCCTATAGCAAGTTGCATCAGCGAAACTCTTGTTGCTGGTGAGATATAAGCTTAACTCTGATTGGCCGATAGTAGTTGGAGGGAAATTAATGCTTCGTTGTGACTGGTCCATTGTATTCTTCACGTATAAGTCCCAACCAGAAGTTCTCGTACTGTGACTTAGATCAGACGCGAAGGTAGGAAGTGACAGGGTACTCCACCGTAGTGGATGAGAATCAGGCTAACTAATTAAGAACGATACCTCGGTCTGTACAAACAAGGCAATAAGCAAAACTAATAAGAATCTAAACAAGATAGCAACCAAACAAAAAAGCAAACAAGCAGGCTACTCTACTAAAAAACCTACCGTGTGATTATGCCGCTGGATGACTTCTAAAAACAGAGTTGGTCTGTCTTGACAAGGTTTGGTGAAAATCTGCAGCAAGTACCCCTTGTCATCAAAGTCCACTAGGATTTTCAGCTTTTGCAACTAAAAGACGGAATTGGTGTGAAATTTAGCCAGCAGATATATATTTTGTCTAGAAACGTCTGCAATTGACACCGAAGTTTCCGAGCAAAGCAAAACAGTGAATATCCTCGGATATTCCAAGTTACAGGAGCCAATAAGAGCGCTCGGAATCGGATATCCACACACTACCCGTTTGGTGGATAGTGACATGACGTTTTCTGAAAGAGTACCAAAAAGGAAGAGTGACGGAAAAGGTATTTGTTGAAGAAAGGTTTTTGTGGCAACAACTGAAAAATGTGCTTGACTAAATGTCAAACACAAATGCTTTCCATTGCTTAGCTTTCTATTGTGATCGACCATGCGACATGGAAAGCGAAGCATTTCGAGCTCAACTAGGAAAAAATGATTTTAAGGTGAAGCTGAAATACAAATATTAGCAATGCGTCGTGTTCTTTACCACGTCAATGGACTCGCTAACTTTGATCTTAGCAGTCTTGAGCCTCTCTTTGAGGTTGTCATAGTACTTGTCGGGGATGGTCAAAACTGCATCCCTCGCTCCTTCAGGTTTGTGATCTGGAAATCAGAAGAGAAAATCATCTTATGCTCCTATGCAAATCGCAGAAATTGTTACTGTTTACAGGGGTATTTTTCGGTACGCAGAAATTCAATAAATCACTATAGTAATTTCCAAATCGGAAATTCTAGTGAAATCACTATAACCTTGTGACCATTTTTAAGTACGCAGACGAGAAAAATGGAAGCCGATAATCTATACACGAAGAGTTGAAAAGCGCGCGAAGCAGGCGTTTGGGCAATGCGCGAAATAGAGTCACTCGCGCGCGAACTGTTCGCTGAAGTTCCTTGACGGACGTTCGTCTTTTAATCGAAAATATGAATGATGAACCTCAAACAACCAAACTTGGGTGAAGTTGTCTAAGTGGCGAGGGGTACCTGGTATGACGTCATCGATGACGTCATCATAGGAGAAAAAGAATATATCTCGGGAAGGGATGAATCTCAGACAACCAAACTTGGGTAAAATTATCAAAGTGGCAAGGGGGGTGCAAGTGCTTAGTCGCGTGGTATGACGGTGCAAGACTATCTATGTACAATGGCAATCTTATTGCCTCGTTAAAAAAAAATATATGTAACCAGGAGCTCCGCTTTTTAGACAGTGGCTAAATCTATATATTAACACTAGACTCGAGGCGTTGACAAATCTCACCATCACGCGAAAACCGGATTCAATAATTGTTTTATTATTCAGCAAACAGGAATTCTCACCTATTGTAGCTACGGTAAACAAAGATGTCGAAGATGAGGGCATGCGGTTTTTCAAATTAAGATTACGTCCACTGTGTTTTTCCTCGTATTCAATTAAAATAGCCATAGTTGATAATTAGACAGCCTGAGCAATGCTCTATCGGAAAAATCATAACATGATTCATCGAGAATATTGGCAAAATTGATTTCCGCTTCCGAAATGGAAACCAACATGGCACCCAAACCCATTGGCTTGCATTATGACGTCGTTTCTGTGCATCAATCCTAATGTCTGCAGAGTGACGTCACGAACTGCGCGCCAACAAGATTTCACTGCGTACTCTTAGCCAATCAGAATTGAGATAGTGGCGGGGATGAATAATAATCTCTCATATCTGCATCGATGATGACAGGACTTACTGTCGCGATAATGTCAGACGTGTTGAGTGCGATATGCTGCACGCCTGCCGTACCATAATAATCCACGTACTCCTGTGGAGAAAAACAACAACAGAAACTCAGCAAAGAGTAATAAAAGCACCATCCTCGTTCCAAGAACCTCATCCCTCCTATGTAGTGACCCCGAGAAACGCTCTGGTCAATCTCTTCCCCAGAGCCTTCGATCGTCTGGCCAGCGTAAGGCGACGAGCCAACTGCTCGTCACCTCGCGGGGTAGCTCTAGTAACAGCCATTGACGCATGCGCGAGATTTGATACAGAGCCGTTGAGAGAAACGACTTTCTTCACATGCCCCAACGTTCCCAATCAGCGAAGACACTCAAATGGCTGTCCCCAGTGCCTCCCCTGCGAGCAGACGAGCCGGGGAGCTCTGGGTACGAGAATGGCCAGATACGTTTTCGAAAGTGGTTTTATGTACGCATGCGCGCTGTTTGAGGCAACCAGAGAAGTTCCTGTTACCATTGCCTCCACGAAAAATATATACAAAAAACATCATAAAAAATAGTATTCACCAAATTCATTAATAGCTGCCGATTAACTTTGTTTTCGCCTGCCTCGAATTCACACGAAAGCAAGAAAGCTTTTTCACACATATTCGAGGCTAGTGAGGCAAAAAATAAACTGAAGTGGCAGGACGTCCGCTATATATTTTAGCGCTTTATATTCCAAATTTTATATATTTTATAAAAAATAAACTATGTGACTAACTTGCAAACAAACAAACAAACAACAACGCAAACAAAACTATTTTAGACATACCTGTATTTGACTCTTTTTCTGTCCAGGAGCAGGTTCGTTGATCGGCATTTTGATGGTCTCTTCATAGTTTGTGACAACAATGGAACGCAGGGAACTGTACTTGGTGTGAATCTGGAGAAGAATTACATCAATTAAATAGACAGTGCTCAAAACGGAGCTATCCACAGGGGGTCGCACTGCATGGTTATAGGAGAAGTAGCTTGCTCAACAGGCGCTAGCAGTCTAACAGAGAAATGGCTTGTTCGCGCGCCGGAAATCTGCTCGGATAACGATAGCAGTGCTACCAAGAAAACGGAACAAGCGGACCGAGCGCTAGAACGGCTTCAGATACGGCTCCGGGAGCTTTCCGGAGCGCTTTCCGAGAGTCTGCTCGCAGGCTATAGGAGAAGAGGAGCAAATTGTCAGAAAATCTGCTAAATGTGCTGCTCCTTCATTGTCCACCGCCTAACTAATGCAGTTCACAAATCAAAGTTCTTGAAAACAAATCAACTAAGCTTAAGCTTTTTTCTCATCCCCGCCAGAAACCTTAAATGTTTTCAAATTTCGTATGAAGCAAAATTTTGTTTTTGTTGCATACCTGTTTGTCATCAACAGACCAGAATCGATGGAATTGCAAATTTTTCTCATACCTGAAAAGAAATGAACAAACAAACAAACAGAGTTAAAAACAAATGCAATTATGACATTGCAAAATAATTCCGCTCCTTTTTACCATTCTGTCACCGGGACCATCGTGTCATTTGGCTGATTGCCAACAACATGATCAATGAAGTTCAGTCCACCTTTTGGCCTGAAAATAAAAAAAAGAGCACGAAACGTATCAATTTTAAAGGTTTCAAGAATACAGAGGGGGTGATGGGGGTCTTGTAGGAAAATGCGGCCCATAAGAGCATGCTCTAAGAACCTATCAGAATACAGAATTCACTACTGTGCCCTCTTAGGAACTAGACATTTATATCGCGAACATCTGTAAAAGGAGAGAAAAAATGAAAGTGAAGTGAAGTGAACAGTGTGCATGAAGAGTGAAAAAGCACACGGACAGTGTTGACTGAATTTCCTTTCTCTTCCTTTACAGATGTTCGCAATAAATTGTCCCTTCCTAGAAAAAGAAATCAAATTTCTGAAGCAATAATAATTGCCTGTATTCAGGCTCTCTTATGTAACGTCTTCTCCTGAAGACAAGAGAAATGTTTGTCGCCGGTTGGGATTCATTAGGCAAGTACTTTAGGTGGATGTATATTTTAGTCTGCTAAGCAACAACCCTGGTTCTTCTCACTTACAGCTTAGCCAGTATCTTGTCACCGTGTATCGGGGGCTTGTAGCCAGGTAAGAACAGACCATTGTAGTTGCTTCTTTCTACAAAAGTGTGAGTTGTATCACCATACTGAAAAACAAACAGGGCTTGAAAATTAGGGTCAACTATTGGTCAGTGTAAAACGCAGAATGTAGAACGCAGATCATGAGAATTGCAAAACACACCCCATCCTTGTGCCATAGGAAATTCAGGAATAGGTGGGGTCGCAGCTGTTTGTTTGCATGGTTGTGCCATGAATTTGTGAACTGATTCTACAGTTTAATGATCTTCGTATAGTAGAGCCAGGTGATGCTGTGCAGGGTTTGACATGAACTTTTTTCAAGCTGCCATTCACTTCTGAATAAAACATTCTAGTCGCCAAATAGTGAAGTTTGGTCACCTTAATAGAAATCTGGTCGCCATCTTTATCCCCAAATAAATGCTGTTGACAGCTTATTTTGAGAAGGACATTTTTTTAAAAACATACTACATACTACAAAGGGAAGTTGTCATACATTTTCTCTCTTCATCTGAAATGTAGACAGGGGTCGCAGCTGTTTGTGGCTTAAGAAATTTTGAACCAATATGACAGTTTAGTGATTTTCATATAGTAGAACTTGGAGATGCTCTGCATTTTCTCTCTTCTTGTTGAGTGACAACAGCAACTGCAAGACACTAACTTACTGTTTGCACTGTAGCAAAGGTGACAGTTCCATCGCCATCTGACTCTTCCCATGGTTCTCGCACTGATACTGCTCCACGCTTGATAGATTCCTGAAAACAAACAAAATCATATTTAAGCTTACTATTAAATTTTTATTTACAAAAAGTAAAGATATGTCCTGTCCGGGTTGTGCCATTGACCCAACCACTGCAATCTGCAGCTTGGGGCATGTTGTTAGGACATTTGGGAAAAAACACAGTATCACAACAGAAACTCTTATAAACCTTGGTGAGTTGATATCCAAAAAAGGCAAGCTTTTGCGACCCAAAGGTTGTGGAGTTAGGAATTTGAAAACCAAAACATCCTTTCAATCCTTGTGACACATCAGCAAGACTAACCCCTCCCGAGCCCCCAGAATCAGGAGGACCCTACTATTGGAGAGTTATGTATGTTAAATGGACAGAGTACTCCAAATGAAGTTTTGTTTGTCAACTTTATTTATGTTTGAATTATAGAGAAGCTCTCATTTGCTAGTAAGTATCTTTTTTTTGTTTGCACTGTAAACCCTCCACAGAGCTAGGATGGTCACTCCCATCTCCTCCAGCAGCAAAAACTGAAAACATAGTCCTCATTTCACATGAAAAGAGAAAGGTGTAAAATGCCACCCTCCCCCCCCCCAAAAAAAACAAACAACAACAACAAAAAGGTCAGTATTTGTACCTTGTATAGGCCAACACAATCTTCAACTTCAAATGCAATGTCCTTCACCCCATCTCCATGGAATGTCTGGTGTTTTCCCATTTCTAAATAAAAGTTTATAGCAAAAATGTGACACTCTTGAGACCTGAACAACAACAGCTACAACAACAACAAGCTGACAACAGCAATAACAACAGATATAACAAAAGCGGCAGCAACAGCAGTTGCAGCAACAACAACAGCAGCAACAACAATAGCAATAACAACAGATATAGGAACATCAACAACAGCAGCAACAACAACAGCAACTGCAGCAGCAACAACAACAACAGCTGCAACAACAACAGACATAGCAACAGCAGCAGCAAAAACAAATATAGTAACAGCAGCAGCAACAACAGCAATTGCAGCAACAACAACTGCAACAGTGACAACAACAGCTGCAACAGCAACAACAACAACAACAGCAATAGTAAGGCCATGAGCAAAAGTAACACTCTACTTCTAGCTTATAAGGATGATAAGCTTTACCTTTTTCTTATTCATACCTTCTGTTATTTTTCCAGTTGGATTGAGAGGTGACTTGAGAACAAACATAATCTGGAAAAAAGGGAAAAAATCAAACAGCTGAATTTTGCCCAGGAAAGGCAAAAATGATCTTTCATTACATAAACACTAATAAAACACAGGTCACACATGAAAACTTTAATATCTTCACATGAAACTGTCATCTTCACTACAGTTACTGTAGACAGAGACTTGAAGAAGAAAAAAAGTGTCTATGTGCAAAATCACTGTCACTGTTATACTTCTTTGGTGTAGGGGTATACATGTTATTGTTCCGTAGAATTGTAAAATCTGAGTCTTGCCTAGCCTCCAAGTCCTTTGCTTTAAACTCAGAGCCCTAGTCTTTTTTACCATTTTGCTGGTACGTGGGTTTCAGCCCAAAAAGTGAGCCTACGTACAATTTAAGTCCAGCTTTACAAGCCTGCATACATGACATACCTTGTCCTGTTTAATGACATGTGCAACTTCCTCTCTAGAGCCAGTCTCCAAACCCTTGTAGGCTAAGGGTTCAAATCCCATACGAGTGCAATAGAATGATGCTGCCTAACAACAACAACAACAACAAAATAAATAAAAAGAGAATGATTTTAGTGTTTTTTAATTATTTCCCTGCTAACAGAGGCCTCTTTTCCTGGAGCCACTGCCACCATATATATTGTTTTGGCCTCAAGCCAATATTGGTGCAATATTGGGAGTTCGATTTGGGGGCCCAATTATGATTTCAGAACAAAATTGCATGACACAAGGTTCAATAACCTCTTTACCATATCCATTCTGAAATAATAAAATTTCAAAACCTATTGTGATTTGAAAAAAATCAACTAATTCTGATTTGAAGGGAAGCAATCATATTTTGAAAATGGAGCAGGAGCTAGAAATTGAACGTTCCACTCAAGAGAGTGCAAAAAACATTATCACTGCGCAATTAGGGTAAAAAATCACACTCCTGTGAGCCAATCAGATTGCAGAATGCATGCATGATTTCAAAGTGGATATAATAAAGAAAGAAAGAAAACAAATCAGTAATTCAATAGATAAAATAAATATATGTCATGTAGTAAACTAGTTAACATTAATGAGCAGTGAATCCTCTTATATAACATTTTATTTACCAGGCTGAATTGGTTCTTATATAAATGGTTCTCTCTATTTTCAAAATTTCAGCCCGGTGTTTTCCATTTTTCTTTCAAACTCATCTGGGTATTTTATACTAAGTTATATCAGAGGTGGTATACAATACTATACAATACTTTACAATAAAATATTCTTTATTTTGAGAGGGCAAACATGTTAACCCAACTTTCTACCACAAGGAACACAAGACCATATACAACTTGAATAAAGAACGCTGAAAGATCATGCGTGTGATCACGATCGTCTACAAGATCATAACCTTCCACCTTTTTACGTACCTGTTTAGCATTTCCAACCCAGAATGTAAGATGATCGAATGCAACAAATCGGCCTACTTCAGGCTGAGGATAAATAAACAGAAATGAGAATAATAATCGAGAACTATGAACTCAAAACGTTGACGCAATTCATCAATAATATAAAAACTGCGTTTAAAAAACAAACATCCCAAGTAAGCTTACTACGCACTACTGGTAGATTTTTACTCGATTTCGTACCTTCTCGCCTTTGTCTGTGTAGGTTGTCTGGGGAATAAAACACCACATTAAAAAAGAAACCTGATGAAATATTGCTTTTCACCTAACTGAATTATATTCTTACCATATTTGTGTAGTTCCGTGGATGTTTTGGTAAAGAAATTGAGAACTAAGCGGGATTTCAATCCTTCCACGTTGTCGGTTCGAGAACTGCATTAACGCGCAAGGACACCTGGGAAATTCCCGCCTCCAACACGCCCCCTGGCAGCGCTAGTGCCAGTCTTACCACAGGAGTCCGGGTTTTCGTGTACATGAGGCTCTGTGCAGTTGAACAATCATGTGCATATTATTTCACTACAAGCCTGTGGATAGACGGGAGAGTAAACGAACATTTCTAGTTGATTGTTTACGAAATGATCGCGAAGAAATTCGTAGCTGAGCCGTGCTTTTCGGATGTAAAGCCGGGGAAATACGAGGCACAAAGTCCCTCAACTTGTCGCGCAACATTGCTGCGTTGCAAGTCTAATGTTTGTTGCTCGTTTTTCATCAAATTCACAGCTTGTCGCGCAACATTTTGTTTTGATGATCACACATGCGAGACCAAGGCGAATTTGCACTTCATTTCTATTGACCAACCAACTTGAATAGTAGGCAAAATGTTGCGCGACAAGTTGTGTGTTTGATGAAAAACGAGCAACAAAGCCAGAATTTGTGTCTCAAAGTAGACCCACGTTCTACTTCGCGCAACAAGTTTTCACAACCCGCAACAAATGTTTTTGTTGCGCGACAAGTTGTGGCGCGAGATGAAAAACGCGCAACATCGATCATCAACTTGCAACGCAACAATGTTGCGCGACAGGTTGAGGGATTTTGTGCCTCGTATTTCCCCGGCTTAAAAGGTACGACGAGCACCCCCGCCCCAACAATATGGGAGTCCCCCCCCCCCCCCCCCCCCCCGGAGTTCGCATACCTCACGAAGAATACATAAGCTTTTGACAGTCCTCTACTAAGGCGTAAAAATTCATTCAAACTTAATGTGTTGGCTTGGTCCGAGAATTGATGCTTATAAATATTCCTTTTCTCCACGTATGCGATAGCGTGGACTGGAATAGTCTCCCACAGGTAGTTGTGGATGCCAGGTCTGTTTTGGCCTTTAAGACACTTGCCGCGCTAGCATAGTCTTGTATTATTTGTGTTATTTGTGTTATTATTTATCTATGTTTACTTAGTATTATTATTATCTTGGTGTACAGCAACTCAGCTTAACCGAATAAACTCACTGAAACTGAAACTGAAACTGAAAGTAGCGACCATTGCAAACTCATGACTATGTTAATTTATTCATACCTATAATATATACCCTTTCCGGGATACGTTGTCACCCAAAAGCATATAAGCTTGGTGCGCTAGGGAGTATGGGTAATATTTATTTAAATTTCTGTAAAGTATTAGAAACAAACATGCTTGGAAATGTGCTGAAATTTGTTCATTTCACCTGTGGTTGCGATAACTGTCTGAATTCAGATCAAACAGTAGCAGTTTAGATGCCCCCATCATCCTTTGCGCTTCATGCTTATAGGCTTTTTGAGTGACAACGTTTCCCGGAAACGGTATATACGCACTAGTAAGACCAGTGATAATGACGTTTTAGAAGGTGCTCAATTATAGCGATTTAAATTAGCTTTCCTCAAAGACGCTATAGTTTAGTCACTGGAGCTTGATTTGGAAACATTAATTTTAATTTCGCCCCCAACTACCTCCTAAGGACACCTGATCAAGAATTCCGTCCTTCTTCACCTCCCCCGACCCGTTGCGCAACACGTCCCAGAAACACAAGACAGACATACACTTCCACGATCACTTTCTTTATTTCATCGTTTATATATATTTCATGATATTTGCTAAAAAATTTAATTACACTCTCGAAAATATAAATGCACGTATAATTTTTAATCCCTCGGGATGTGTATATAATTGATAAAAATAAATTTTATATTTCGGTTCTAAATCATATTGATCATCTTATTCGTCAATTTCAAACACTATTCGTTTCTATCAATCACAAAATAATCACGCTATAGCTGAGATAACGAATGCGTAATTCCTTAATAAAATAATTTCTGTATGTAATTATATATATATTTTGTAATCTGTTAACAATTCCATACACAGTATGACTTAGTATATTAGAATGTATATATTTGCAAATAATTATAGATCCCCTGAAAAAGTGAGACTATGGAAAAACTAAAACCAAGTCAAGCTTCGCGCCAATCACGAGTGATATTTTCTTCAACAAACAAGTCAACCCGAATTGACCAAGCAATGAAGACCGAACGAAAACCAAACGCAAATACAAATTCACTAGCCAATCAGGAGTGGAAGCCATTTAACAAACCAATCAGGAGGCGAAGTAAGTTAGACTTGCGTTTGGGTTTCGTTTCTGAGTAGCTTAGTGTATTCACTCTGCGTTTAGTTTTCCGCTCCATTAACGTGTCGCATTTGTGTTCGGCATTGTGTTCGGTCAACTTTCTTTTTTTGACCAAGATTTTTTTACCGATCGCAGTATAACAGCTGGACTCAGGAATAACATAATGTCTCCTGGGCCTCCTGGGCCTCCTAGCCTAAATGATAAACAAATGTCTGAATTACGCTACTTTCGAAAGTCATTTTAAATCCGCTCTCTAGCTCTTGTGAGGAGCCCGCCGGAGCGAACTATTTTTAGATCATCACTTTTTCTTTGTTTCAGTTCATGCGAGTTTACGTATGCAGATCACAATTACTCTGAACACTCGCATAATTTACTACCCTTGATTGGCACCATGATGACGCCGAAACGTCGGACATTTTCGCTTTATGTTTTTGCTTGTTATGTATTTTAAAATCTCTTCTTATTAGATCACAAGCCCGCGGACTATAATAATACATTTGTATACTAACTTGTCAAAATCACAATGTGTAAGAAAACTGCTTTAAACAATTGATTTGGTCCTGCCATGATATTGTTCTAAGTAGTTTCCAAATCACTATGGAGGCGACGTACCCAGGTGAGTACAGAGGATTTGCTTTTCCCTGTTTGCTATTCCCCTGTTCCCCTGTTCCTACCCATAATTTTGGGAGAAACACTATTCAGAATACATTACACTGACAATCGAAGCTTGATTTTGACTTGACACGCGATGTCAAAGGGATTTCACCTAAATATTACTCGAATTTTCCAGAATCCCCCCCCCCCCCCTCTGGGTACGCCCATGACACCCTACCCAAAGTGCACTGCTTTGCCGCCATTTATGATACCATCGAAACTTCAAGACTCAAGAAAAAAGAATTATTATATTTATCAGCCTGTCACATTCTGCCTAACAAACATAAGAAACCTAAAACTTCTAAAAGTACAAAAACATCCTTTGCGTATGTTTCTGATGTACTGAATGATGTAAAGAAAAGCAAGGCATTGTGGGCTGGGTGCGTAGGTTCGTTTAAACGAGATCGCATACTCTGAAAATTGTTAGCCTGCGGAGCTGGCGGTTTTGTGGGGTTTTATCAGTTTTTTCCGCGAAATGTTTGGTAGAAATGTTCGGTAGTTTGCTGAAAAAAAAAAACCCTGCTAAAACCCCACAAAACCGCCAGCTACGCAGGCTAAAATTGTATTTGCGCAGATTTAAAATAATTAGCGATTTCAAACATTTTCTATTAGCTTTGTGCTACTCTCATTATGACCTCTTCGCCATTAGCCACTACTGCAACCTTACCACTTACTGTCTCGTCTTCACTTGCCTCGCTTGCTTTCCCATTTTGCGCATGCTTCGTTACAGCCGGCCTAAATACCTCTGAACCACTGTCTCTCGTGGGCTCAGCCTCGGTGGTTTCCACGGTAACAGTATCTGCAATGGAATCCACGACCTGTTCGACTCCCTCGCCTTCCACTTTTATCGTAACAACTGGAACCTGCGCACCGTCCTCGTGGACTACCTCGGTCGGTTTAGAGATCGCAGGCGTGGTACCCTCAGCTTTCCAGCCTCAGACACTGTAGCATGGACTGTGTGATATTATCTGCGGCGGCGCCCTAGTTTCTGAGGGCTGTCTAGAAGGATCCTGGTGCAACTGAAGGGTGGAAGCCTCAGGAAGTAGCCTGAGAGAAGGCTGCTCGGTGCCAACGGGAGGCGGCTGCTGACTTGAGGGGTGTAATTGCTGACTAAGGGGTTGGGGAACTTGATTGGAGGGGCGAGGTTCGTGACTGGAGGGGTGCTCATGAGGGGTGTAGGGTGTCTGCCCAGGGATGGAGGGGTGTTGCTGTAAGGGCGTGGCAACCTGAATAGGTATTACATGTGATGCCAGTGGGTTACCAGTGGAGGTGACTAGCATTGCTTGCTGGATGTAATTATGCGCGGTGACAGGGTGCACCGCTTGTAGAGCTTGTAGAGGATGCACCCCATAGGTGATCGGGATGGGTTGGACCGCTATCTGTTGCACCGCTGTAGCCATGCCCTGAATGGGGTGTGGCCCGTCAGGCACCCCTTGCATGCCCGTTACTGATATCTGTTGGACATGACTGGGTGTGTAGTGCGTCGTCTGTACCGTAGTAGCCGAAGGTGAAGTTAGAATGGATTGTTCTGCTGGGCCTTGAGCATTCTGAGAAGACAAAAAAAAACATGAAAAGTTTGTTTTTCAATGATTCAGTATGTTGGCCTGTGAGAAGCTAAGAAAAAACCTCCCCCGCTCCTCCCCCTAGGTTTGTCACCTTGTTAAATAAATTCATTCTGGCGCCGACGATCATGAACTCCGGAGTTTTCTAGCCTGCTTGGAGGCACCCTCCCCTCCCCCCTCCCCCTCGCTTTGTCACTCGCTCCAGGCATTTCCGGCGCGCGTCCAAGGTGGCGGCCATGGCTACGAACTCTTTCGGGGTTTTCGCGATAAAACAAACAACGCCTTGCAAGCAGGCTAGGTTTTTCCGCAATAAAAACACCATCTACTGCCTACAATCAGGCTATGAGCCAGAACTTGACAGACTTTAGCTTAGTTCGGATCATGCTCCGGCCATGAGCCTATAAGTATGGTTCAGGCCCTAAACAAATATCTAGACTAAGAAGGTAGGTCGAGTAAAAGGACGAGGAGGTGGTGATGGAGAAGGAGGAAGAGGGGATGCAACTAAGGTATACAGAGGAGCATTGCAGAATCATTTTAAGAGCCCATGTCAGTAACTACTTTGTAATTGTTTTCAAAATTATGCGTAGGTAACATAGAAAGCATATCTACAAACAAAGTTTTATTCTTTATTAACCGAATCCAATCGGAAATATCGCACTACATGCCCTAAATCAGCCGATGGAAATGGATGCTTTCTCTGATCAGTTTGTTGCTAGGCTGACAAAATGGCGCCTGCCTGAGGCTCTTTAAAGGGGCACTCGCACGCTTAATATTCGTCCACCGTGGACAAGTAAAATTGTATAAGTAAAATTGTAACCATAAAAACACATGTACAATTGCCCGTAGTAGTCAAAATAATCCTCCAGATTAATAGAAAAACCTTTCAAGTGTTAGACAAGTGCAATTCTGGGTTGTTTTGACCTGTTATCGATCGGATGGAATTGGATTGTGATTGGAGCTATTTTCTTGTCAGAGAAGTGGCCAGCAAGCGTGCGAGAGCCCCTTTAAGAAATGCGCAAATAAAAAGTGAAACGTTACGGGGTGCTAGACTGATGTTACTGACCGCGCCAATGCAACAGACCTCAAGTATGTGCTTAATTGGCGCATGTAACAGTTTTTTAAAGCAAACGACACTAGATCAGATTCCGAGAGCGCGTCTTACTTGCACTGGTACCACAGGAAGCCCATGATGAGTGGCCATGATGACGCCGCTGTCCATGCTTCCACTTGGCGCCATTAACGTACTCACACTTGGTAACGCAGTCTGCTCCCTATTGGCCATCGTCATAGTAACCGGGACCGTTTGAGTGACAGATGTCGTGACGGGTGGCTGGCGGACGATATTTGTTGTGACGGAGGGTGGAGTCTCGGATGCTCTGTTCAGTGGTATAATGCACGTGGGGGTGGGGGTAGGGGTGGGTGGTCGCGCCTTGATTGGTGTAGTAGCAGGTGACGTGCCTGCACTGCTTGGGCTTTGACCTATGTACAAAGAAAGACTTTATTAAATGACCTGGATTTGAAATGAAAAAGCTAAACTTCTCGATAACTGGTGTAAACAGAGCCATCAAATTCAAACATGGTTGGGCTGTGACGTGTTCTGTGTTGTGCCTTGTTAACATGTGCTCCTTGATAGATCATTGTTTTTCGCGCCACGAAACGTGTCTGCGCGCGAAAGCGGCCTGATAGTTATGGGCTCTGGCTGATGTCGGTAACACTTAAGGGTTCGATTGCTCGAACGTGGCTTAATCCAGATTAATCACCATGGTGACTCGGTGGTTTTGTTCAGAACTAAACCTGGTTCAAATTAAACCCACCTTTGAACAACCCACGCCAGGCACTACAGATTAATACTCCCAGATGCGCACTAGAAACAAAACCTTTGCTCCATAATGGAGGCCAATATCAAGCCCTCAAACTTAGCCTTGGCCTTAGAAATTCATAAAACGAGTGTCTTAGCCGAGCGTGTTCGTGTGCGCACGAAACTCTACACCCAACGACCACCAAGGTAACTTTTTGAGAGTTCTAAACTGTTTTACCGGAAAATATTTTCATTCGGGAAGCTAATGGCCGTGGGATAGTGGTGTGATCCGCCTCACCTGAGTTTTCAGGGTAATTCGCAGCCTCGATTGCGAGTTTCATTCTAAAGGTCTCCTCTTTCCGTCTGTTGGCGAACCAATTATATACTCGCCCCTCGGTCACCAGATTAGGGCCAAGCCCCTCCACGTTATTGTAACTCACTCCGCGCTGCTCGCATTCGGCTCTGTTACACGCGACAACTAGAGCTTCCCTAAAATGTTAGAAAATCGAGAGTAAAGAGTTATAAATAAGTGTATTATAGGATTTTCCGTTATAATTTTATATATTCCGTCGCCGCACTTATGGCCATAGAGGACAAGCCCCTCCCTTGTTCGAAGCAAACATTCTAGTAAATAATGGGGAATTCTTGAATGCACCTCATCGAAACGTCTACCTGCTGAAAGCCACACGTAGGCATAAGTGTCAAACTTTTATAAGCCGCACGCCCTCCGTCCGGCTTTCAAACATGGAAATTTCGCTGTATTTAAAAGGGTAGTTGATAGTTTGGGCTCCTTTTCACAACGACGAGATCAGGCCCTATATTAGACGAACAGCAAATCCTAAACTCTTTACTAAGCCGTGATCGAGTTTTCCATGTCTATAATGGATATGGTCAGAAATGGTTCACAAAGAAACCACCGCAACAAAATTAAGAAAACGAAAGGGATTTTATAAACATTCTGACCAAAATTTATTGCTTGAGCGCTAGCTTTGCAGAGACAATAATACAATCAAACAATACACCGGTAGTTTTTTGTTTATGACCGGGTTGTTTACCATCGGTGTATGTTTGTGTAGTAATGCTTTTATCTTCATTCCCAAGAAGTGAAGTCAAAGCACACTTCCTTCGATAGTTAGCCATCGCTCGTCTTTTATGTAACTGATTTCCCTCTTTGCAACTTATAGATCTTTTGAGTTTGCTAAAAAAAATTGATGAATATTTTCAGGTAGCACAGGTGGGCATATCATACGAATGGAGTTTATATTTGACTTACGAAATCTTGCAATATCTATAAGAGAATTGTACGCATTTTTCAACGCGGCAGAAGTAAGACAAGTCATGGAGACACTCTTATCTAAGCAGTATAAATTCCACTGGAGAAACAGGGAGAGAAGTAAACAATATGTCACTTATTTGTGGTATAGTTCGCGTGATCGACACCAAGTTTGTTATCAATCGTCGTGACCTTCTACGATAACCTACGCCCTCTCCCGCAGTCGTTCAGCTATTTTCCCACAAGTCTAAATTTGGCCCCCAGCTCCACATTGTCTATCTCAAATTATTTTTCTCTCAAATTAAATGTTTTATCCACTAGACGCTGTTTTACCAAAAAAGGAAAAGCGGAGCGCAGGTGAAAGAAGGTTTTTTTAAATAATCCCGTGACCTACACAACGTTTTCATTGATTATTTTCAAAACTGACTAAAGTAGGTTCTGTAGATTTCCCAGTTTTTAGAACGGTCTTTCTTTGGTAACAAACCATCGATACAGTAAAAACCCGCGTATAAGAGCCTAGAATTTTAGCCTAAGCAGGTTCTCTATTTGATATAAAAATACAAGGAAACATGGAGTTTGCATGGATTTTCTTAGCCTTTATACAGATTCTTAAAATCCCGGTTCTTAAACACGTTTTTTACTGTGCTCGACCCAGTCGTTGGGGTTTATGAATGCCCTACGCAAAAATGCTTGGTAACAAAGCAACCTTTTCTTTCTCTGTTCTGTCTTATTAGGTGACTAGTTTTAGTCAAAAACTCCGACTACGCACCGTGCACGCTAAGCCAGTTGAAATGGCTACTTTATGCTATGGCAATATCCTATGTTGACTAGGATTCACTATGGGACATGGGAGATCGCGACAAGTGGCCTAGCTATCTAGTAGACAGGCGCCTTGAAAAACATCGTCTGGGAAGATGATACATTAGATCCACATTGCAAGGCCGCAGCTAGAAATGTTTGTCTGGGGGTAAAGTATAAAAGTTTACTTCGCTGAGGGGCAGCTGCCGCCTCTGTCCCCCCCCCCCCCCCCCCCGCTAGCTACGGCGTTACATGGGTGGCGGAACAGACAATGTATGACAAAGTGAGGATGAAAGCGAGAGGGCTGAGTTTACCGAATCGAAAATCTTCTGAGAAGAATATCGCACTACACTCTCCAAATCACAGCCGATGGAAATGAATGTTTTGTGTGACTCGGTATTAGGTTGGCAAAATGACAGCTGACTGCGACTCTTGTAAGAAAGCGCGATATAAACTTCCAGTTTAGAGCATTAACATCATTGGCCATACCTCTCTTCCTTGGACGGGTTGCGCTGCTGTTCATAGGACTGGTACAATATGTTTGTCGAGGCGGGGCCCCACTTGAATCTGTTTCGCCGAGCTTTCTTTGACGGACTACCGAATTCGTCTATTGATAACCGTTTTCCTGGATTCGAGTATTCTAGAAAACAATCGGAAGAGTTTTCAGCCATTTGCCCGCATTTGCTCTGTACGTTTTATTATAATCTTTTACAGTCAAGAGTCCATACGAAATCTGCTCTATCTTGCTCTACTCATGCACGGTAAACACATGGAAAAAAGTAAGCTACTTTTTCTATAAAAATATTTGTGGTTGTACTGATGGTTTAAACCGTGCTGAAATAAATGGGCAGTTGCATCAGCCCCCGTTAAAGGGACCTCGAAATTCCAGGGTCTGTGGTCATCAAAAAGCACTGGAATTCCAGGTTGGGTACCTGGTACTGGTGCAAAATTCCAGGGTTGGTATATCCCAAAATATGGACTTCCAGAGTGGTAAACATAATTTTCAGGCTGGTCATGCGAAATTCGAAAATAGGGAGGGTATGGACAACCTACTCTACCCAGGGTGCACCCTGGGTAGCTAAACCTGGGGCCCTCGACAGGGACCGGGTGTGGTACGTTTGCGACTGTCCAATGTATGTATGTGTATATGAATGTACATGCAGGGTATTCAGTACTCACGTTCCGCTACTTCTTTTTGCTTCTTCTCAAACCAGTGGTACATGACCGCCCTCTTCTGACTCTTCATGGGCGTGCCTTTGTTGAGGTGCTGCGAGAGATGACTCTGGTTCAGCCCTGTGCTCTCCACTACCTCCCTCTGGGGAATATTATGCTGCTGCATGTACATCTTGATTACGCGTGCGGCCTGCCATGGGTCCATCCTGAAAAACATGGCAGTTAAGAGAGGTCAAAACAATGGTACTCTAGGGGGGTGAGGAGGGGTACTTCGTCCCACAACCCACCACCTCCCCTGACAAGCTCGGGCTCCTAAAAAGTACCATTGTTTTGACTTCTTCCCTTGTGTCAATTCACCATGTGCCTGTGCAAGGAGCGTTTCTTATCGGCTGATGGTTCAGCCTAAATTCCCGCCATTTTTGGCGCACACGCATTCGAGACAGGAACTAGCAAACAATGGTCATGATGTAGCCTGCTAGCCGGCTCTCCAGTGGGTTTTCCAGAGAAGAATTCGTTAGGGCGCGCGCGGGGTTCCTGTGGCGTCGGGATTCCTGTGTCGCGGGGGGAGAGAGAGAAGAAAAGAGACAGGAATCCCGCGCGCGAATATCCGAAAAAACCACTGGAGAGCCGGCTAGCAGGCTAGTCATGATGCCTCTGGGCCTCTTTCTCTTCCACTTGCTCCTGTGGGAAAAATCTGAAAAATTGAGATGGCCATGCTCGAAATTATGCAAAAAGGGGAGGATCTGATAACGGTGCTGGCCTTCTTGGCTTTATCGCGACAGGTTACGGGTCTCAAGGGCGGATCCAGCGCGGGTGAGCGGTGAGAGGGTGGGGGGGTGGGGTGGGGGGGGTGGTGTGGGTTGGGGGGGGGGGGGGGGGGGGGGGTGGGGGGGAGCCTGAAGCCCCCACTTTTTGGGAGATTTTCTCTACATTTGCTGTATTTGCTGGGCAATTTTCAATTTTTGGTCCCTATATTATCACTATCCATCCCCTTCCTTCGGAAAGTTCCTCGTTGCTCGCATACGTCCGCAACTCGTAAAATATCCGCCCGTATTACATGAAAAAACATCTAATAAGATTATATATTTAAGCATTAGAGCACAACTTTCTATGACTTTATCCGCGCAATAGAGCACGCGTGATGTTGGGAGAGACACGAGAGTGATTTTAAGACGTTTCGAGTGTCTCTTCCAACATCACAAGTGTTCTATTTGCCGATAAGTCATAGAAAGTTGTGCTCTAATGCTTTTATAAATAGAGAGGGAGAGCCATCTTTATTGGTGTAATAGAGCATAGATTTGAACCAATCAGAGCGCGCGTTATCGTAGCTATATTATAAATCAGTATATGTAATACCAACAATAACTAAGAATAGCGAGGAACAATAATGACAATAATAGATAAACTTCACTCTTCGGATCCTTATGTACATTACACAGGTCCTATCATTTCCCAGCGAGTAGACTGCTTGCAGTCCCTTGCTCGGGGAACGTCCGTAATAAGAGGGTAAAAGTCTCATTCGCGCGCGCCTAGTACTTTTATCCTCTTATTACGAACCCTCTTATGTCTCTTATTACGGACGTTCCCCGAGCGAGGGACTGAAGCAGTCTACCCAGCGAGTGATTCGTGAAGCGGACTGACAAGTCATCAACACTCCTGTGGATTTTACGAGGTTGGACAAGAAAAATAATGTTTATATATGTAAAAACATTCGGAAGCTGAACTTGAAATTTAGTATAAGTTCTACAATTTTCTGCAGAGCTCTGTGTGTATTTTCAGCGGGGAAATGGTACGGATGGTACAGAAAACCCCGATTTTACGATACCCCACGGGGGCAGCAAAATTGCATCTTAAAATCGGGGTATCGTTGTAAACGAACTCTTTAAAGACGAGGTATTGTTGCCGGGACCCAGAAAAGTGATCGTAAAATCGGGATTCCACTAAAGCATGTCCAGCATGTTTCAGTTCAGTTGACACGCGCGGGGAAGCGAAGAATAGTTGGCCATAACAGGGAAATAAGGCTTATACCCAACCCCCCGAGGTGCAACACATTATCAAAGACAAATCAAGGCTCACAAATATAATATTTCTAAAAGGTAATCAATCAAAAATTAACCTCAGAATCGAATATTACAAAGTAGAAATGTCAGTGAACGGCAAAGATGACCAAAATACATAGTTTTTCTTATCTCCAAGAAAATATTTTTATTGCGATAGAAAATAATAAACACAGTATCATATGACTTCTTCGAGGCCGAATTACAAAGTGAAATTACCTTCCCTCCTGCTCGGCATGTAATCTTATAAAGTTTCGAACCGATATATCACAGAAATGATAGATTTCGGTACATAACTATCAGGCAGCCGTAACTATGCAGGATTTCTATATTTAAAAGGTCATTCCTGAAAGTAGTGTAAATGTTTTAAAGAATTTTAGCGACAAAGGAATGTATGTCGAAGGAGGATGGCTTTGACGTGTGATAATCCTAAACCGTAATAGAAGACCGATGTAAAATACTAAATACTAAAATTTTCCATGTTTTTAGGTCAAGCCTGGTTAATTTTTACCTACAGTTCTGTATAATTATAACAAATAAAAGAGCATGTAGCCTTTTCTCCGCAGTAATTGCCTTTGTTTGCTCAAACGAAGCAAAGAAAAACTCCTTTTGCTTTTTCCTTTTGTAAACCTGATACCCTAAAACACTTTCGACGCCATAATAACACAAGCTAAGTGATTTCCCGTTTGGTCCTTGAAACAAACGCATGCAAAAATCGTTAAACCTCCCCACACAAAACAAGAGCTAACCGAAATTGAATATGCAGATTCCAAGAGCTGAATATTACTTCCTTTCATATGTGGGGTAATATTTAATGGTAACTTTTCTTTATGGTCCACCAGGCAAATCATTAACATGGGATTTTGTATTCACATTCGCTGATCTCGGATGGATTTCATACATAATGCAAATCTCTCAGCGATTACAGACTAGCGCTGCACTGCGGATTCGGTTGGTGATTTTCGCTTAAATAACGAAGCCATATCGCAAGGAAATATGTGTTATGACATGCGAAGATTGGATGCTCGGCGGGATCCTGCTAAATGAAGCAAACACGGCTTCGATGTTCTTGAGATTTGTAGGCGGTGGAGGCAAACTTCGGTTGGAGTCGCAGGGCTAGCGATTGTGATTTTGAACAAAAGCCATTCATGGAAAGAGTAATTGCTGCACATTTCAATGGAATAACGCTTAAATGGTTTCCCTTTGTCTGTACGCGTGCTAGTAAATCGACAACAACAAGTTTGGCTAATGGGTAATCTACGCCTACCAAACGCCGTCTCAACAAAGCTCTAAGGGCCACTAACTAACTGGGAAACATGCGAAGTTAATATCAAATCGACTGCTTAGCTGACATTTAAATCGAAGTGTCTACCGCAATCTAAACCACCTCAGGCCTGCAAGCAAATGTTGTCAATTAAGACCCGACTCCTGTGTTTGATTTCTAAAACATAAACAGCAGTCCTGCAGCCTAGTTTACGTATCTCACCTTAGCATTTGGTCTGCTATAGAATCTCTCTGCAGCAGAGGGGGTGAGGGTTCCGGGTATCTGAGTCTGGGGAAAACTGCTTTGGGTTCGCATTATCACAGCTATTCTCTCGTAAAATTACAACTTGGCTCTCTGGCTCTGGGGGCCTCTTGTTCGCTTCGTTACTACAGCTCGAGGATTTCACGGTTGTTGCTTCCCTCTCTTGTATTTTGGAGATCTCCGTCTCGACGGTTTTCACGAGCGAATCTCTGCTTACACCGCTTTCCAGCAATGCGCGGATCAGATCTTTCTGTAGCTCGCTGATTTCGCCAGACATTTCTGGCAAAGCGCAGTTCGTAAATGTGCAAACACGGCCTCGCGAAACATCGGCATCAGCTGCTAAACATTGGTCTGACTGAGGGGTATGAACCGCGCGCCGCTACACAACATATGAGCATGCATTCCCTTAGGTCAGCGTGGCGCACTCGCGCCATAGGCGGTCGACTCTGCGTGAAGCCTCTTCCAAGTCAATTATTTTTCTGAGAAAAAATTCCTTCGCGGTTAAAATTTTCTGCTCATTCCTTAATATTTTACGAGTTAATCCATAGGTTCCCTCAAATTTTATTAAGAAGTCTTTTACGAGGTTGATTCATTCTAGGAAAGTTAGGGGGGTTAGTTAGAACCACAGGCAAAAGCAGTTAGGTTATTTGGTGCGCTTACTGAGATCTGGAAGGCCTCCCGAGATATTTTTGTTTATAATTAGGAAAGCCTATTAGTATAGCTCCCTGTACTGCGCCCTGGGTACAATGACTTTTTCTAAAAGAATAAAGATATTGCGCTTGTCAATTAGTTATAAGAGAAAATCTTTGTCTTTTGTCGCTGTGTTGTATTTATTAGATTTAGGGTCTCCCAGGTAGAGACAACTAACAAATAGAGCACAGTTGTAGCTCCCCTCGGATAACAAAGTCCGTTCAGGTTTCTGTCACTTGGGATGACAGGGATGGTAAAACACGAAAAGGCTATGAGCTTTGAGTCAAAGCGATCGAGAGGAAGATGCAGATTTACTATGAAAATGCGTGCGTCTCAAATTGAACTTTACGAAGTGTACATTTTGCCGTTCGTGAATATGCCTTTTTTGCTCGAGGCAGGCGTTACATTGGATTTGCAGACGTCATTTCGCGCGCCAGGCGCACGCCTTGACAAGTCCCGTAGCCTGGTTAAACTAGGCTAAGGTGCAGAATTAAATGTCGCAGTCGGATCAACTGCTTCGAATTCCCCCAGAATTGGTTCCTTATTTCGTCTCGTAGGTAGCAATTCATCAATGAATGTTTTTCTGCAACTGCGCAAGGGTACCAGCTTTGGACTATTAGAATATAATTGGGGAGGGGGGGGGTGGCCCCCCCCCCCCCCCCCCCCCCCCCCACAACACACACCACAAAAAAAAAAAAAACTCGGGCAAGGCCTATTCTACCATAAAACGTCTTGCAGAGATTCAGATAGTCAAAAAACATCATACAAATTCCGGACCGGATCCCCGAAAAAAAAATCATGCGCAAAAACAATGCCACCCCTCCTCCAATTTCTAATGGTCCACCCCTTAGCAGAAGCTCTTAGCTAATTCTTAGTGTTCATGCAGATGACGTCATGAAAATCCTGATAGGAGTCTTCCAACAAATTAAAACCGCGGCTTCTGAGATATCGGTGCTGCAATTTCTGTCACGCAACACTTATCACGCTTCTTTTAGCCATTGATTTTCGCGCGCGCTTCTTTTAGCCATTGATTTCGCGCAAATTTCAAGTAATTTTCCCTTTGAAGCATTCGGAAAGAATAAGGGTTCGTACGCTTAGACAATTTTAGAAATCCAGGAGTTTCAAAAGGAGATTTTGCAAAACTTTCCCAGGGTATTTCCAGGGGTTTTTCATAAAAATGCCTTCCTAACGATTTTGTTCCTCCAGAAACATATAACTTAGTTGAAACATGTAACGGCGAACCAAGCTGTGGATTATTCGAGATGAATTTATGACCATATTTGGTCAATAATGAACTCTCGACTGCTAACCCAAAGGTTTTCTCTTCATAATATTTCATTTTTCGCTCATATAAAGTAGAACAACAGTGGTAAGTGATAATATACTAACATTTAACATCTTGAAGTCTTGCAACAACATTATTTTCAAAATCTGTTCAATTGTTTTTTCTGCGAATATTCCGCAGCTTGGCACTAAAGTAATGTATGTATGTTGCACGTTTCAACTCACTTATATGTTTCTGGTTCCTCTTGAAAGCACAAAATCGATTTTTCAAAGAGTTTGGGGCAAATTACGAGGATATTCAGATATTCGGATCGATATTTTTTTTTTGGGGGGGGGGGGGGAGCGGTGATCCCCCACCCCCATTTCTCTGGAGATTTTCCCATACACTTACTGTATTTGTTGAAGGAAAAATTGCAAATTTTCATCCCGTGTTTTCACAATCCCCCCCCCCCCCCCCCCCCCCCCCCCCCCCCTTCTGACTTTCCAGGACGGGAAATAAAACCACCCCCCTTTCTGACTTTCCAGGACAGGAAATAAAACCATGGAGTTTCCAAGCAAAGCGACCTCCATGCTCGAAAACGAACGCTATATTATTCACGCCCGCATTATTACCGTCCTCACGTTTTTGTATTGGCTCTGTAAACGAAAAAATACAAAACCAAACAAAAATAACTTTTCAAAAACGTAAATTAATCTATCAACTAGCCTCTCAATCTATATTTTTAGTTGAGATGTCAAGGATGTAAACAACACGGCGCGCTCTCCCTTTCATTCTGTATAGCCATCATCTTTTTATACCACGTCCTATATGTAAACCCCTCATTAAAAATTAGCCCTTGAAGACGACTCGCCCATAACGCAATGCACGCTACAACAAAGTTATGCGTCACGCCAGGGTGCAACCTCGTTTTCATGCCATACTGACCTCGTTCTCATGCGCGCACCGCGCAGATTTGTGGAAAATCACTTCGTCAGAAATTGTTGCTACGGAAAACTGTTTATTTTCAAATCCAATCATACAGGTCTTTCAGTTCTCAAACATAGAATACTATACCTTAATTTTACACACTTTTTTCCAAGCCTTTGATATGGAATTTGGAAATGGTAGACCGCCCATATATCAATCAAGATTCAGAGGTACTGTTCTAGCAGTGCTAGAGGTATAAGAGTATAGTAAATGGACTTGTCTCTTGTGGAAATGCTAGTGCCCAATATAGCCTGCCTATAGACTGCCTGATTTGACTCTACCTGACACTGCCTGTCTGACTGCCTATATAACTTCCTGACTGACTCTGCCTAACACTTCCTGTCTGTCTCCGCCTAACACTACCTGTCTGGTTCTACCTATTTCTGCCTGGCTTTTCCTATCAAAAATCTGCCTAGCTTTTGCCTGTCCTATAATGGGCTTAATTCCTACAGCGGGACTTTACCAAAACGTGGTGACACTCGAGCCTTATTGCTAAGGGGAAGGTAATTATTTAGTTCATGAAAATATGGAGTAGGGATACACGAGGTTATGCACTCTCGTAGGTGATGTGCACTGTAGGTACGTGTATAAGGAATAATCGTTAAATAGTGCTCAAATCTATCAATTCTGTTTTGTCAACGGAAAATAATTATGAGCGATCTACCAATCCCACTGGCCTTTATTGTGACTACTCCTCTACTTTTCGAAAATAAAGACGACTTTAACTTAATTGTATTTCATATGGCCTGTTGTAAAAAGCAGTTTCTTCTTGGACTTCTTTTGCTTCTTTCCTTTTCCAGCATCAGACGTTTGGTCACTGTTACGTCCTACAACGAGCGAGAGGTATGTGTAAGAATACACTCGAATGGCTAAACTAGGATACATGTTGCGCGCAACATTTGTGTCCCGCATGTTTACCCGAGTGGCTATGAATGTTTACCCGACTGGGCTACACTAAAGGCCATGTTACACCAGGCAATTTTCTTGCGCTTTTCGCTGCGAAAAGCGCGTAACATCCCCCTGCAATGCAATATTTGTTGCGTTGCGAGTTGCAGAAAATGTAGAACAGAGCTGTACTTTTCGCAACGTTGCAAGTCAAGTTGATACGTGTAAATGTCTTGGCAATTTATCGCGCAATGGTTCCCTGAATTAGGCAATCCGCGCGCTTGATTTTGATAGTGCCGCTGTAATTTATCATGTTCCATGCGGGTGCATTGCAAGTTGCAAAAAATATTGCAATCGTGTAACATCCAACGGCAACTCGCAATGATTTTTAATTCGTCATCGCTGCGTTGCGAGAAAAATTGCCTCGTATAACATGGCCTAAGACACACATTTGTGTTCTGCGAGTTTACCCGTACGAGTGGCTAAACTAGGAAACATCGCACGCGCATCTCGGAAGCACATTTTTGTCCCGGCTACAAAATTGTCGCGCGCAACAATGTTTGTCGCGTGGCTACACTGGGAAACATGTGTCCGGCTACAATGTCGCGCACTACATGTGTTCTAGTATAGCCGGGATTTAGAATTGAGCTCGACCACGGCTTTCCACTCATAATTTGACTTTGGGGACGCCGTGACACCGTGGCCTAAAGCTGGAGGTACTAGGGTGTTTCAAACAAGAGCATGGCTTGCGATAATCTCTAACTAAAAGACCGATCTGCCTGATAAGCCGACCATCATGTGGCGAACTACCGAGAAGCATTCGACCAGATATTGATGCGAACTTGTGTCATCGAGGGTAATTTATAGCTCTTGGGAAAACGCTCAAAAAACACGCAGCTATGTACTTGGAATTTATGGACCATTCCAGCTATAAACGCGGGCACTCTACAGTTTAAGAATGTCCTTGATATGTCCACAGCTACCAGGACGCAGCGCGTGCGTTCTTTGCCCTTTCTCTATGTCCCTCCCCAGCCAAGCAGCACAAGCATGCATTATAGCTGAAATCGCCCATATTGCTGTTTCTTTTAACTTGGTGGCATGGTGAACAGCGCTTTCATTTTACCTACGATTCTGAGGTTTTCCACCCTCATGACTATATACAACCATATCTTGAGTAGAGTAAAATATCTAAATTTCTACCTGAAGTGAGATGTTGTTCCAGGCCTTGGGCCACTGCCGCAGACAAAGCATCAGAAAACGTAGACTGGAAAGTAGGTGGGGGGACATAGTCCTCATCACTGTCACTGCCAGCACCCCCCTGTTTGGACTGGCCAGGAGTGGGTACAGAACCTGTAGATAGGGCCGAATATGAGAAAGGGGGTTAGAGAGTAAAATAAAGGGAATAAACAAAGACAGGCATCACTAACCCTTTGTCCCTGATTGGTCTGAAGATTTTGTCAGTTTAGGGGTCTCTGTTGCTTTACCAGTCCTCAAAGCCTGCATGAAACACAATTATGATTCAAGTGTGGATTCAAGTCCAAACCACTCCATACACTAGCAGCTTTCTTAAATTCAGTTGTGTTGAGTTTTACCTGGGCAAATGAGGGGGGAGATACCCAAATGGAGTCCTGGGCAGATTCCTCTGTGCTTCCTGATACTGTACTTCCATCATCTGTAATCATTAACAGACCAACATAGCATAAGTTGGAGTTAAATGTTTAGCCGTACAGAGAGTGGAAATGAGAATATTGGTCAACAATGGATTGCCCAGTTCAGGCCCAGTTCACTGTCAAGAACTACCCTAACACGTTATCAGTGGTGCACCTCATGAAACCTGAAACAAACCTGTCCAAGTAAAACTGCTTTGCTAACAAGTGGGTGGCTAAGTCAGAAACATAACTCACTTAAATGTTTCTGGCTAAGTGTCACAACTTGCTCGAGTATGACAATCTTACTTTACCATGTGGTAAAGTGTAAACTGATCTGATAGTGTAGTAAGCAAGGGAACCTTACCACTGTTGTAGGCATTTGCCTCGGCAAGCTGAGTGAATGGCCCTGGTCTTGAGATCAGCGGAGACAAAGCTAACTGGCCACCTTGGGCTGGAAACTCGACATCACAGCTTAAATTCAGGGGCTGGACAGGACGGCGACCTTGCAAAACAAAATTGCATGATATGAGAAGAGGTTTGAATAGTAAGTCGAGATTTTCTGTCACAGCATTGCCAAAGCTTAAAATCCAAAACCTTTTAATATGTAAATTTAAAAAAGCAAGGTTGCAGAAAACAAGTTTCCTAGGCTTGTTTACTTACTTGGACGACCTTCCATAGAAGCAACTTTCATTGCAACTTTCTGATCTCTTTTCTTCTCCATTCTCACTTTCCTCTGACGACGCTGTTTCCTTTTCTGTAACTCCTCTGATAAAATAGCAAAAATAAAATATTTTTGATGACTTGACATGAAAAGTTTAAGAAAGATCTTGATTGCTTACCTCTAAAGATCTCCAAGGTCGCCTTAGACAAAATCGGTGGCCTCAGATCAAGTTCACACACCACAAACTCACAAGTAAGTGGAAGATAGCTGAGGTAACGATACCGCTTTCTGAGGTCCTGTAAAATAAAATCATGAAATACTGCAATAAGTATAAACGAAAGGCCTAGTATATTCATATCTGTTTAAACAGACAGAAGGACAAGATCGTGAAATGTAGTTATATTTTCAGTAACTGCAATAAGTAATGAAGCAGATGCACTGCATACTAGAAGCAAACAGGTCCTATTCACAGTGAGGGTATGTTGCTCAAAAGGTAGACATTTTCATTTCCTGCCTGCCTATTTTGTTACTTCCGTTTTACAAAATTAATTTGGCTGGTTAAATAACTTATGCCAGTGATTCAGATCCATGAAAGTGTGTTTAGGACATTTGTCCTACATGGCTGATTTTTGTTAGGACATTTTCAGTAACCTTAGGACAATTTTGGCCAATCTTTTTGCTCAATCTTTTTTGCCGGGTGCCGCTCTTTTTTCTTCCATTGTAGTATTGGGGCTGACGCGGGGCATTGCATTTACGTTGACACAATTCAAGATGGCAGCTAGTTTTTCATTTTTAAGATACACTAAAACCACAACAGTTTGTAAATTATCTATTTTATATTCTGGTTCAGACATTTGCCCAAATTTAGGAAAATTCTGTCGGACAATTCAAAAATGTCTCGGACTATGTCCGAAGACCAATGCGGATCTGAATCACTGCTATGCATAAGGTATACAAGCCCTTACATCTGTCTGTGACATGGGTTCCATCTCCTTGATCTCTGCCTCAATAGTTTCTGGGGAGTTCTCAAGGCTACCATATTCCTGAAATAACAGTAGAGAAACTGTCAGAAGCGAAGGCATGGCAGGACTTGAAATTGCGTCCAATGCAGGCATAAATATGGCTAACTTTTAGGACTTAGGCGTAAAATAACGACTGTTTTCAGTTTCTACAGTGTTCTCCTAGTGAATTTATGCCTAGATTTTTGATGAAGTACACCCATAATGTCGATACAAGGCGCAGAATTATGACTATGATTATTTCTTAATTTCGAGCCCTGCATGGTCGATTACCGGTACAAAGTTTCCAACAGACTGTCTACAGTCCCTACCTACAAAATAATTCCTACCTTCATGAGGCACCTTGCATTTATGGGATGTAGGAAAATATTCTGGCCATCCTCAGCTGAAACAAAATGTTGTGATAATTTTCAGTTCACACACACACACAACAAGCAGGATATAAGACATGTAATTTTGTGCGAATGGACTGTTCCATCTACTATATCTTATCTTTTACCCGCTACTGAACCTAGATTTTCCACAGGGTTCCTTGTGTTTGAGCCTGTATTTCCAAAAATTCGGAATTTCCACAGGGGTCACTGGAATTTCCACAGGGCCTGCTTCAAATTTTCTGGCATTGAACAAAATAATAATGCCCAGTGCTTTTGTGTGCCTTGGGAAAGCCACTGTATTCGTTACCTTGGTAGAAGTAGTAATAGCCATCTTGTGGAGATACGGCAGTAGAAGGCTGGCCCTCTTCTGGGGTACTACCAACCTCATTACCAGTCATTTCTTTATTTGTGGGCATGTCTTCACTCTCTCCAGTGTTCGCATCTGATGGTGATTGTAGTACAAAAGCTGTATCCTCTTTTTCAGGTGTACTGACCTCCTCATCATCAGAGAATGCAGCCTCATAGTCATCCACACCCTGCAAGCAAATAAATCTTGTAGTGGATGACATTGATATGAATCAGAAACATATAAGTGACTCACTATATGTTTCTGTATGAATGCAATACACAGGAACAAATATGGGAAATTTTTTCTTAATGGATAGAAGGAACCTATGCTGGAGTGTATTGATTCATGATAAAATCAGAAATTGTTACAAACTGCAAATTGTTTACTGCCTAACTTTTTTGCTAGGCGTAAAATAACAACTGAGTTATGCCTCCTTTGCCAGGTTTTATTCCATGCATAGTTTTTTTAAAATTCTGTAAAATATTTATAGATACAGTAAAAACCCACACATAAGAACCTGGATTTTAAGAACCTGTTAGGCTAGAGTTTAATCCATGTGAACCCCATGCTTCCTTGTATTTTCAAATCAAATAAGAACCTGTTTTAGGCTAAAATTCTAGGTTCTTATATGCAGGTTTTACTGTATTGGTTACAAGTACATACATCTAAGAGATTACCTAAGTTATCTACTCATTATCAGAATGAATTTTGCAAAACATTCATTTTCTATCAGTACTGCAAGTACCTGAACACAGGCCACCTCAGAAAGAATAACATTCCACTTGGTGGCTGATGGATCTGTTGTTTCGGGGCCATTCTCTTCATCTTCCAGTGATGTAACTGGCAAAGGAATAAAAGTGTTGAAGTATAAAGCACTAGTAGGAGGGAATGTTTAAGAATGCCAATGTCTTTAACAACACTTTATTTAGCACTCGTAAGAAAAAGATACAGGATTTATGAGTTTGTTTTTACAGGTTAATGGAGCACAAGGCACTTGGAAATAGTCAGGACTAATCGAGCCAAGTACCTCGGCCTAGGGTCTATAGGAAAAATTAATTGTAGAGTTGTAGGTAGATACATCAACAAGATACACGGGCAGCAGATACAGGACAAAAACACTAATACAAAACGAACAAGGGAAAGTGGCTTAAAGATTATCTAGATATATATAACTAGGAGGAATGGTGAAAACTTAGTTAGTATTATATGAATTGATGAAGGAGTCAATCAAAAGTTTCTTGAAAGAGGTCGTGGTTTACTTTTGAATTCTTCAGAAATTGAGTTCCAGACTTTAGCGCCTAGGAAGCGGATGTTAAATTTTCCATAATTAGTTCTTATTTTAGGAAGGAAATACGTTTTCTTAGCTGCTAGTCTGGTATAGTGTTGATGTATCCTGTTGACTGATAAGAAGAAACAATCAAAAACAGAGGGCAGACGATCTGAATAGAAATCATACATAAAGAGTGCATTATGCAAAAATATTATTTCAGGTAATTTAAGTAGACCAAGGGCATGGAAGATTGGATCTGAATGAGCTCTAAATTCCGAAAAAGTCATAATCGAATTGCCCTCTTCTGGAGGACAAGAAGAGGCCTTAGGGTGGTTGTGTAGGTGTTCCCCCATGTCACAGCTGCATAGGTTAGAAAAGGATAAATTAGTGAATAATATAGCATGGAAAGAGTGGCAGCATTTACATAATGTCTGACTTTTGAGAGAATGCCCACACAACGCTTAACCTTTTTTGAAATATGCAATATATGCTGTTTCCAGCTAAGATGAGAGTCAATGAGAATCCCAAGGTACTTAATACACTTAGCTTTCTTAATAGACTGTCCATTGATCACTAGTCGTACATCATAATTAGAGGCTTTTGAGGTGGATGAAATATAACAAAGTTGGTTTTATCAATATTAAGGGAAGTTTATTGGCTGTAAGCCAATTAGACACAAATGTAAGATTCTCATTGATGCCCTTTTCTAGTGTTTGTAAGCTAGTATGAGAAGCAAAGAGGTTTGTATCATCAGCAAATATATGAAAATTAAAAAAGCGACTACATCTATAGAAGTCGTTTATATAGATGAGGAATAGGAGAGGCCCTAGCACTGAACCCTGTGGAACTCCATGAAACACACTTAGATTTTCTGAGTAGGTATTACCAATAGCAACAGACTGTCTTCTATTTGAGAGATAGGAGGCAAACCATTGATTGGCAATACCCCTGATTCCATAATGAGAAAGCTTCTTCAGAAGAATATTGTGATTAACCGTGTCAAATGCTTTGGAAAAATCGAGGAAGATACCACAGGAGTACTGGCCCTCTTCTATAGCTTTTTGAATACGATCAGTAATAAGTAGAGCAGCATGTAAAGTAGAATGCCCTTCGCGGAAACCAAATTGCTTCTCATACAAGATGTTGTATTTGTTAATAAAGGCGATAAGCCTCTTATACATGAGTTTTTCTAGAATTTTATTAAATACTGACAGTAAAGATATTGGCCTGTAATTGGTCAAGAGGTTAACTGAGTCCTTTTGTGCACTGTATAACATTAGCTAACTTAAGCTGGTCTGGGACACAGCCACTCCTAAATGAATGATTGAGAGGATTTCAAGTGGTTTTGACAAACAAGTCCCAAAATTTTTAGCAGGCAGACAGGAATACTAAAAGGACCTGTTGCCTTCGACGAATTTAAATTCCGAATTTCATCTTCAATTTCTACTGAAGTAACTGGGAAGAGGCAGAAACTATTTACCAGTGGAGGCCCAAGAAAGGATTCAGGTTTAATATCTGTAGGAGCAATTTTGTCAGAGAGTGTGCTTCCAATTGAGGCAAAGAAAGTATTAAATCTTCAGCAATAGATTTGGGGTCTACTAGAGTTCTATTATTTGATATAATTTTGAAGGAATGCTAGCATTTCTAGGCTTGAGTGAGACCAGTGATCTAATGCCTGACCAGATATTCTTCATATTTCTATTGTTCATATTAAAATAATTTTGGTAATAATTTCTCTTAGAAGCCCTGAGGAGATGACATATCCTATTTCTATAATACTTATACTTGGTTAAATAGTAAGGGTCCCTAAATAGTAAGGGTCTAGAACAAGCTTTATCTAAAGCTTTAACAAACTGTATCCAATACAGGTGTAAATATATATACAAGTCCTTACCATTGAGGAGGGAGGAGATCTCTTCTGAAGATTTGTTCCTGTTATTCAAATCCTGCTTTCGTGTCTGGGTAAAAATGGGGGAAGAAACAAAAATAAAATATTAGATAATATACTGTCAGTTGTCAAGTTAAAGTGTGACAAATATTTAAGGTAAAGTCATGTACCTTCAACTCAAGCAAAGCAGATTCTATGAAGCACTCTTCTCCTGTCTAGAAAGAGACATTAATTTGTTGACATTTATGGCATGACATTGTAATAGACCAAACCGGCTAACTGTGTTTACATCTTGTTGCTACCCAATTCAGATCATGGGATGATTCCTTTGGGTGAATACTTTTGTTAGTTCTGCACATACACTTGTGCACTCCATCGAGTGAGAAACATTTGACAATTGTAACCACTCAAAGGAATCATCACATGATCTAAATTGGGTGGCAACAAGATGTAAACACCGTCTATGAGAACAGAATGGAAAATAACAATTACTTCACATTATATTTTAATTTTACTTCAACATAAAAACCAGCACACACCTGATCACTTATTGCTTCACTCAATGCTGCTCTGAGAGCGACTTCCTCTTCAGCTAGCACCTTGGCAATAAAAAAATATGGGCAATGATTACTATGAATACACTTCAATATCTTATTGGTTGCTTAAATATCATAGTGCACTCCATTAATTATTGTGAATTCTGTTTCAATACCTATTAAACAATAGGTTTAGATCAAGGCCTACGGCAAATGTCGCACTTCAGTTAAACTTCTTCTGTCAAACCATTCCTTTTTCAAAGGATGCTGCTTCATTAGACTTAATAATAGAAAACTTTCCATTGTTTTGGATTTGAGCGACGGGACTCTGGCATGATGTTGCCGTAGGCCTAACACAGGCTGTATAAAGTAGGTTCTGACACCATTTGCTGTAACTTTCAGCAAATGCTCTTGATTTCCTCTGCATTATTTGGAAACACTGGAGCACATAATTCATTATAATGGTACCAGGTAGCTTGATACAAGTCATGTGTAACTATAATAATATTGCTTGTTTACCTGATGAATTATGTCCTCAGGAGATGACAGTAGCAGTTTGGTGAAACGAGTATCCACAGCATCTAGAATATAAATAAACAAAAGTTTTCAACAATGACCAAATTTAATCAGATAATATTATTGGTATACATACTGTACTAGTTCTGTGATAAGCCAAGCATGCAAGACATGACAACATACCATTTATTCTGAAATGTGACAGATCTCCTTCATTCCATTGACTCTTGGGAAGAACTAAGGTGGAATTCTAGAAAAGAAAAGGTGGGGTATTTAAAAAATAAATAGAATTGAATACTTTGTCACAAGATACTGCTTTTGTAGTAATGGGAAATGGAAAGGAAAAGATGGCAACACCATAACAGAACCAACAGGACATAATAATAATAATTTACATTGTAAGCCACTAGATTACCATCCACTTCAGCCGTAACAGAAGCATTTCAGTATTCATCTGGTATTTTGCTCAATGGGGTTGTGTTGCCCACCTTTGCTCTTTTCATCAGCCTCATAGTGATCTTCTGCCCCACTGCAAACTGTTTGCTCTCCATAGCCATCACACTGAAAACATGCAGCAATGTGTTAGTTCTTGAACAATACAGGTTGAATGTATGCTAACATTTTGGGCGTGGATTTGCATGGAAATTAAGTGTAATTACATTCATACACTACCCACAAAACTACACACACTGCTCAGGCTCATTAACTGAGCTATTTGAAATTATAATAAAATTCGAGAGTGTATGTGCTGGGAGTGTGCTAGTAAAGCAGGCTCACCTCTTTAGGTCTTTCTTAGAGACAGCTTCATAACAAATAGGGCACTTGCGCCAGTCCTTTTCACTCTAAAGAAAATGTACAAATTTAATTGTACTTTTTTCTGATAAAAGCAGATCCCAGTTCTAAAAGAATTGATTATACCTCCAAAATCACTAAACTGTCACTAAATTTGATTGATTGTTTTACCCCTTTGGTTTTGCTTCTTACATTTTGATCAAAATGTAAGAAGCTATTTTGTACCAGTACGTGACTGCAATGTCATGTAATCATTTTGATCGCCCAAAATGGTCAGTTAACTGAAGTAGTAACACAAGCAATTGAAATTAAAAACTGATTGATCATTCATGGCACCTTTTTGACAGTTGAGTAATTTTGGTAGTATAATAGATAGTGAACACTTGGTTATCTTGTGTTGTACTAGAGCAGATTTTGTATGACTGCGAAAAGTACTGTGACATGGTGAGGCAATGTCATGGTACGGAAACCGTCCTGCTGTAGATACGGAATTAAATTGCATAGTCACGGCACTGCACAACTTTGTTCCGCCACTTTTCACAGTCATATGAAATCTGCTCTATTCACATACCAGTGATAAGTAATGGAGTATACAGGACCAGCAATAGACATGCCCACAACGGGTGATCTTGGCTAAAGAAATGAAAAATAGACACAGTGTTACATGTAATTAAATGCATGAGAATCCAGTGTACTTCATGCATCTCCTGAAAGGTCCCAAAGCCAAACAAAATCTACTGGAATCCTTACTTGAAATTTAGATTTGACATGAATTTGGTGAGGGGTGGGATTAGACACAGGCACAGCGAGCTCACCCTTCTGGCTTCTCATTGGGGCGTAAAAGAAAAGAAAAACTTACGTGCAGCCAGTGTGCAGCACAGCATTCAATTGCTGTGAATGAGTGCATTTCTTCTGATTTCCTATTATGAAAACAGATCCACATTGACAAATTTAGAATAATCAAAAGATCCTTACCTGCTGTAGGTGGGAACAAACAAATAGGGCATGATGGCACACCATGACAAAAGATGCGCTGAAAGGAATAAGCAAGAGAATTGGTAAGATGACGAGGATGAAATCTAAATGAAGCAGTAAGGATTACATTGCTGCTGCTACTATAACCTGTACAAGGGTGATTCCACATGAGAAGTGCTAAAATGATTTTTTTTTCAAACTTGCTGTACAGCAAATTTGGTGAGCAACCTGGTATCCTAAGATGTGGACTCCGGATCAACCTTGGAACGACATTTACAATATTTCAAGATCTGGACCTTCCAGCTGGTAAAAATACTATTTATTATATACTGTGACCAGATATCCATGAGATAAACCAGTGAATAAAAATTGTATCAGTGAAGTGATGTGAAGTGATACGATATCACTTCACGGCAAGAATAAAATGCAATTTGTCTTTATTGTTTTCTAGCTTGAAGACTCGCTCGTTTGCGTTATGACATGAAAGCTCGTGAATAAAAACGATATCAAGTTCTTGTCAAAATGTAATAATCTCTATACTGTATAGTCTTGGCAGGACAGAAAGTACATAGGTAATGAAGACATCATCCACTATAGTGTTGAAGATGATGATGATAAACTATATGGTATCTTACCACTTGCTCAATAAGCTCCCAGTCAACAAGTATGTCTGGTTCTATAGCATAGACAGAGTAGTCAGCAGTGTCTGACACCACAAACTGGCAACTGGAGGAAAGACACACAAAAGAGCTGTTACTGAAACACCCAACAGGAATCTGAGCAGCCATCATGAGAGGACGTATATTATGGTATCTGAATGAAAACTTTATCTATCGGCAGTATCATATCAATCTTAGGCAGTATCATATCAATCTTAGGCAGTATCATATCAATTCTAGGCAGTATCATATCAATCTTAGGCAGCATGATATCAATTCTAGGCAGCATCAAAGCTTCAAATCGAGGTTCTCTCCAAGTTCTAATACATTTACAGTAATTTTAGAAGAGAGCCTCGACTTGAGGTTATTGTTTGTACGCATTGGAGCGTAGTTTGAACATGGCCTATTGCATGTCTTTGTTTTATATTTATACAATGTTCAGTGTATTTGTTGTTGTTTTAAACTTACTTTGCCTGGAGGAAAAGCTCTTTGTTGAAACTTGTTCGCCTCCTTGCTCCTGCCCTCATGCGCTTCTCAAACACTTTCTCTCTTGTTCATATTTGAAGTTGAGCAAATAATTGAGGGAGCTTCCATTCTTCTTACCACCAAAGTTACCAGGTGTTTCTATGGCAGGTCCATCAACAAAGTTCTCAAGGTCACTTCCCTGTTGAGTGAACACGCAAATACTCGTGAACTTGTAAACATCAGCAATTTTCAGAGGCATATTGCCATTGTGATATTCTGTTACTAAGAAAGTTGATGAAAATCAGTCATAGTAACAGTTTTACTTATTTCAGGGTTAAGAACTGCAAAAACTTGACAGCAGATTCCAAATCTAGACATCAGCTGGATAATGCATTTCTGAATAAGGAGAAATTTTGTAGCATTCACGATATGGGTGTAAACCTATACCTTAGCAACATCTCTTCTTCCCCTAAACTGGTTTCCATTGCGTGAAACAGGTCTTTTGTCAGTTGCAGAGCCTTGTCGCATTGGTTGACCATACTGGTTCCTTGTACCATAACCCCCTCTTGATGGTTGTCGGCCCTGGTTGGGTGGCCCATTGCGCCCTCTTCTGGGCTTATCTCTCCATTGTCCCTTGCCTCTAGGAACTGTTTATTTTCAAAACACCGATATTACTTATAATATTGTGTGTATTTCTTCTCAGTTTGAAAGGTACTTATAGCAGAGCTGGAAATTACTGCTGGTCCTTGGACATTGTGAATGACCAAAATGATGAATGACCAAAATTGTGATTTGATAGGTCATAATCTCCGATCAATCAAGTTTTTTTTCTCTGTTTATGTTTGCGGCGACAACTGAGAATATAGTATCAGAGAAAATCCTATGTACTTACAAAAAAGATAGTGCCATATTTGGCAGCAAAAGCATGATTTCCTGACCAACATGAAATGAGGTATTTCAAATTCTGAGAGCAAATAATATTCGAAAAAGAAAGAAGAAAATCATCCTTTTGGGAATAATGGCAGCCTTGTGGTGGACAGTAAAAAGGGAGCAAATGAACTTTCTTTTCCACTACATGGCCACCAGTGACACCACAGCAATCACTTTAAAAGTCTCATTCTCTTTATCAAAAACAATCACTTTATATTCACTCCTAAAGGTTTTTTTAAAGATTTGCTGTAATCACTTTGTAGATGGTTTCACAGCAGTCATATTGAATCCGCTCTTATATGAGACCTGACATGCGACATTCACTGAAGGGCTTCACTGAAACAAGACAAACTACCGGCAGAGCCAATGCTACTGAACAAATTTCATAATTTTATAGCATTACGGCACACATCCAATTTTAACAGCAAGCCGAATAGAAAAGAACAAAACTTATTAACAATAAATGCCCGATTATTTTACCTGGCTCTCTACCTGACCCACTCTGTGAAGTGGAAACAACGCCTTTGGTAGGACTGTTGGACTGAGTTTGATGTTGTGGCTGTTTCCACTCCATTTTTCTGCCGTCGTTTTCGACTGGACTCTCGCTCATTCACCACTGGTCCAGCAACGTACCGAACCCCTAGAAATACTGCTACAACGTTTGGCCTTTTGCCACTTGCTCCAAAAGGAGAAACGGTTTGGTTTTCTTCTAACTTGCAAACCATGACGTAACAACTTCACAAGAAGATAGCCATATTGGAGAACAACGTTTGAAATGTGTTTTTTAAACGAAGTAAAAATTGGTGGTTTGGGGAAATTTAAAGAAAGAAATTAAACAAAAACAGCAGGGAACTCTTGGTTCCTCTTGCTGTCCACGTTCGAGTCCCTTTCCGGGACGCCTAAGTGGAAATTTTCACGAAAACTTAGGATACTTTTGGCGGCTGTTGTCAGCGCCAAAATGGTGGATTTGTACAAGAAAGGGTCACGTGACCTGAAGGACTTGAGACTAGGCCCATTCCTTTTTCAAGCGGGGCAAGAACGCCTAGTTGTTTTCGTAGTAAACATGGCCGTCGATTGAACTGAAGCGAAACCCGAATTCCTGCAACCATTTCCGGCGTATCCTTGGAAACTTTTAGCTCCTTATCAACTGCCACGAAATATAAAGGTACGTAGAACATTATGCGCTGATAGCCTTACGTCAGTGTTTCGCCAGATCCGATAAAAGGTAAAACTCTCACGCATGTTTGGGTTCTTTCTTATAGAAATCGACTAGTCGAAAGAAAATAACATTGTGGAACTGACTTCCAAACTGTCCATTTCTAGTGAAGCAGGAATGACTGATTCTTCGGAGATTAGTTTATTACATATTAAAGATGCCCAGACAATCAGCCATCCGTTGTTGCTTTTGGAGGGATTTTGTGAAGAAGCTGGCAAACGTATAACCAAAGACGCACCCCAGAGACTAAATCCAGATAGTGTTGAAGACAGAGGCCTTGAACCACAGTTGCCCAGTGCGGATTCTAATATATCAGCTTCTTTATCAAACGACTTCGTGATTACTGAAAACAACACTACATGCACTAGGTGGTCAGTTGTTGGGGGAGGGTTCAAGGCTTTGGTTTCCCTTTTCCCTGGAATGAACAGAGTGAAGATCAAAGCTTGTGTGAGCAATAAGTGGCAGGAAAAAGAAATAGCCATGAATTATCAACCACTGAAGCTAACTAGGTAAGTAATTTGGCAAATTTCTGTTATTCAGTTTTTGTGTTTTATAATCACTGTGACCTGAAAATATATTGGGATCCAGATTTAACCATCATATGACTAAGGGTAAAAATATAAATCACTCAGTTACTGCACTGTATAGGAGGAAAGGTTTATTATTAATTTCTTAATTGTATTGTTTGCACAGATTTGTCCGTGTAGTGTACATCAAGTGTGTAGATGCAGATGGGACATTCCAGGCTCCTCCAGGACAACCAAATGATATTGATGTGGCAAGAAAAAAGCTTGCCTTGAATGCCAGGCTGTTGCAAACCTTCACTGCACATGATCTATATCAGCAAGGACTGGGATTCCGTACCTTCAGACTGGAAGAGAATTCAGAGGGTCAACCTTTAGTCCATGTGTTTACAAGCTCACTAACCACAGAAGAAGCTCTGAAAATGACAGGAGGGCAGTTGTATGACTTTTTCCATGCAGGTAAGTATCAAGTAGAGATTTCAAGAGGTGACCTTTGCTTCCCTTCCTTCCCTCCTGATTTCGAGGCACTTGCTGGTCCAATTGAGTGAGAGCATCTTTCTTTTCTTTAGAGCTAACCACATCAAGCTTATATGATCCCAAGTGCAAATTATGGGCCTTCATGTCCTGCACTAAATATGATCCTCCTGCCCTTGAAGACTTCAATGAAAGGGACATTCCTAAATATGTGAGGGCTCATACAGCCCTTGGGGGAGGGAGACTGGCATTGTTTGGCACAGGAGGGCTACACACATGGGCATCATCTGCTGATGAGCTGGTATCATGCTTTACAAACACAAACATGATTGACAAGAGAAGCTTGTTTGATGACAGTAGTAGAAGGTGAGTGACTGGACAATGTTACAAATAAGCCTTCCATGGGAGTGTTTGGTTTTCGTATGAGAAGGAAATGCCCTTTTTGCTGATATGGCACACAACATAAACATTTCAGTTATTATTTTTTCAAGGGGCACTTACTGGGCCAATTATGCCACATGCCTGGGAGCTTCTATGCATGAGTTGGGACACTGCTTTGACCTGGCACACACCCCTGCAGGCATCATGGGAAGGGGATTTGATGACATGAACTGTGCATTTACAATGTGGAAGACACCCCCTCATGAAGAGACAAACAAAAACCTAATATCAGGTATTTTTCTGCATCATGTTTTGCCGTATTTTCTTTGGGGGATTGCCTCACAATTTTTATGATTTTCACTGTTCTCTGTTCATTATATGTGAACGCACTAATTAACCAATGTTTAGGAGCACCACCTGTGAATGCAGAGGAGTCTAAAGAAGAATTCCAAGCCAAACGTGCCAAACTAGAACAGGTCCCTATTTGTGAAGCATTTCCAACCGCAGCAACCTTAATACAGGTCTCATCCACTCCTGCTGTTAGGCCTAGAGTGACTCACGAGGCTCAGAGTAGTCAACGCACTGCAAAGAAACTGGACGCCTCTTCAGCTGATGCTCATGTTAACAAGAGGGAGTGTGGCCTTTCCTTGCCTGGTGATATTTCCCATGGTGCAAGATGGTACAGATCATCGGCTGTTCTATTGCGATATCATAAGTAAGTATTTCCATTTCTTGGTCTGTTTTGTCCTTTCTCTCTATTTGTCTTCGATTTTATTGGGACATTGCATCCATTTTGGATCCAGATCCACTGCTGTTAGTGTTTTCAAAACTATTTCAAGCCATATTTCCATTTCAAGAAACATATTAGGCCCTGTCCACACGTATCCGGATATTTCGGAAACGGATATTTTTTCGCCGTATTTAAAAAAATCCACGTCCACACGGACCGAATTTAAATCATACGTATACGAGAAAACGATTGGGCATGCCCTGGATGGGAGCACATGCGCCCTTCGAAAAGCAAATGCACTGGACCCTAACTTTGACGTCATCGTATTTGAAAACCTCCGTTTTCGACCGTCCACACGAATACGATAAATCTTCGTTTTTAAAAATCTACAGTCTGGAGGGCGTTTTTGTAAACCTCCGTTTTTGTGCCCGAAAACGCCGTATACGTGTGGACGGGAGGTGCAAATGGAGAAAAATATATCCGTTTTCGAAAATATCCGGATACATGTGGACGGGGTCTCAGACAACGAATGTCATTGTTTTCTGCGTTTTGCCGAACAAAGCCCAAAGCAACTTTTATTGAATTTAATTCAATATAGCTGAATACATGCTCGTGGGTCCAAACACTATTTTTTCCGACAATCAAAATCGTCCCTTTAGCCGACTTTTGGGAGGCACGCGAAGTACATAGGATCCTCGAGCCTACGAATTATAGCTCAGACATGTCTCAACACTTCAATACCGACATCAATACGTTTTTCACTGCAATCCCACACGTTTATGAATAACGTCTCGCACACCATGACCGATTGCCTCATTACAGCAAATTCTTAGACTTTCTACCGCACTACCGCAAGAGTAAAACGATCATTTAACCCCAAGTATCCCAAGGACTCCAACATGTCATTACTGAAAGCAACTATGCGCTGGGAGAGACTGTTCCATAGACGTATGGCCCTAGGAATAAAACAAATTAAATATATAAAATAAATCAAATATTAAATATTCATTGTAGCATAAGGAACATTGTAGTTTTCAGTGTGAGTTCCTTTTTATCCCTTTCGTTCGTTTGATGATTGCGTTCCTAAAACGTCTTGCCCAATGGAATGTATGATCGCTAGTCGAGGACTAAAAAAATGACATTCCTAAATTATTTAGATGGCTATGCGGCACAGATCATCCTGACGCTTCCTCGACTAGCCACCCCATAATACACTGGAGTCGTAACGTGCGCGGTCCTGTTGGTAATTTCTCCAGTTCTGCGCAGCCGAACCAGACCGTCTTTAATGATGCCAGATGGCTGGCCAATCAGGGTTTCAAGCTGGGAGGCTACATCATTCATGCCGGTGAATTCGTGAACTGTATACAAACGATTGGAAGAGATTATCAAGGTTAGCTTGGCCTGGACTTGTCAAGAACTGGACCTTTGCGCCCCCAAAATGTCTCTATCTCGACTAAGATAAGCGAGATAAACGACCTTTTGGGAACGCGCGTAGGGCTCAGATCTGGAACATGTAATGGTCTATCATGTCTATGCTTTGTGGAAATTGATATGACGTGAATGCGTGATGCGCCAGTTTGAGGTAACCGAATCAGTGGAGTCTTTTCTGACGTGACTGATTTTCAAATCATGCAATGGCAATGGAGCAATGAAAATACACCACTAGAGTCAGAGAGTAGTTTGGGCGATATGTTTTTGTTGGGAATCATAGCAAAAATAGCGCGCTTATTAGAGAGCGCGATCCTTCCCTACACAACTGTCCCTGTAAAACGCGCAAAGGGAAGGTCGCCCGGGAGAGCTGGCGCGTGCGAGAGAGCGTCCCTCCCCTCTTCCTTACCCTCCCAATCTCTCGCGCGCCCCTCCCCGTTTCGTTTCCATCCAGGTCCTCTCTTGCGCGCCCCCTTCCCTCTTCCTTACCCTCCCACTCTCTCTCGCGCCGATAGGCACTCGAAGGACTGCAAGTATGTTACGAACTTTCTTCATTTAACTTAAACATGTGACATGCTAGTTTTACCCTTCAGGTGAACAGTGCACAGAACATTTATCTGAGCCCCAAGGTAGTGACAGTATTGGTCAGCGGTACGAGTTCCGGTTCACTGAAGAGGATGAGCATTTGGTTAGTGTAGACGTCCGAGCGGGAGGCTGGATCGACGCCATCAGATTTCACACAAATGTGAAGTCTTCGGTATGGATGGGAGGGACAGGGGGCGACGTGTACGAGCTGAAACCATCTGCGACTAGGAGCGTGACTGGATTGTTTGGTACCGCTGGAAAATACGTTGGCTCAATCGGCGCAATGCTAAGGTATAGCGCTATTCACTGTTTATCAACATTGTCATTCTAATGCAAATGTGCCAACCGTAAATTGAGTAGCACCCTTTGTTCTGTGAACCAATCGATCTCTGGTTACGTCAGCGTGAACAGCGAGAACGGCTCTGTTTATAACCTTGATGAGCGAGCGTTTTGCACAGGTCGTTCGTTTTTCCTGTGAAAGATACTAAGTGCAAAATACCAAAAATCAGAATGCTTGCATGTACATCAGTGGATATTCAAATCGTCCTGTCAAGGTTTGACATACAAACCTCTAGATCCAGCCCTGCAAACCTCCCATTGTTGTCAATACTTGCTGCTGCTGCTGCTGCTGCTGTTTCTATTGCGTTTAAGCGTCGACACCAGCTATTTTTGGTGTTGTTTTTGGGAAAATGAGACGTTGCTACGACCTTTTTAATTGGCACGTGACAAAACGCTTGTCTCCACCAATCAAAACGCTGCAGTTTGAGACTTGCTTTCTTTTCTGTCTCGCCCCGAACAATACGAAGAGAAAAATTCTGTCCACGCAAAGGCAATACTGGTTTGACTCCCCGGAATGGTCAGTATAAAATGCAGAATGCAGATCAGCAGCCTAAAATGCAGAATAGAGGTAAAATGAAGACGCACGAGTTGCAAAATTGGTATAAAATGCAGAATAGCCCGAGGTGGTAAAATGTGCAAAAATATTCAAAGAAATACCTCGGGAAAGAAATAACTGTCAGTCTTGATCCCCCGATATGCAATCTCAATTCTGCGTTTAATACTGACCGCACCCCATAGAGATTTTTGATTATCCACTAATATCGTCAAACATTCTGCGCTGAAGTTTACCACATATTTCTTTGCATTCATTTCCAGTGGCAACGCCTCTGACGACAAAAATCTCATAGTGGACGCCCCGCACGGCCTGAGGCTGATAGAACTCCACAATAAAATCCACAGCGAGGTCTACAAACACTGGGAATTCCTGGGCGACCTGCCCCCGAGGGAATCCCCTTTACCTAGGGACGATATAATGCGAGACGAAGCTAGTATACAGATAATAGACGATAGGGGGAATATATGTAAAACTGGATATGTGTACGACTATACTGACGCCTTGAGCCTAGAAAGTTAATTATTGTAGTAGATATCAGACGCAACGCACAGGATCAGAGTGCAGTATTGTCCCTGGCGATCTGGGCCAGGTTTCGTCATCCTCGCGCTCCAGGGTACTCCCCTCACCTCCACCCTGGGGAATGAGGAAAAGGGGGAGGTGAGGTGAGGGGAGGACCCTTGCGCGCGTGGATGAGGTTTCCTGTGCTTCGATAGAAGATGCCTCTGCGGGTGAGCTCGAACCAACCCTCACTTTTCACACTCGGTTTAGACAGGGAACCCGGCCCCGCTCAGAACGCATGTGGCTAGGCTGCATCAGACTAAGAGATCTCCATAGCCATCCATGGTGAGGTCTACAAACACTCATAGACGAACTGCACTAGTAGATATGGAAAGCCCTTTAACGAGGGGTCATAAATTAAGAGACGAAGCTTGTAGTATGCAGTATGGCTAACTGCATTCCGGTAACATTCGGCCGGAGAGTCGTGTAAGAGGTAACATCCAATCGGGTGTGGTTGTTCGCAGCAAATTATTCCAGGGGGGGGGGGGGGGGGATTTAGGGGGGCCGGGGGGAAGGGGGTTCACTTCCGGCCTCCCATTTCTGGAATTCATGGATCCGCCCCTGTATTCATTATACCTAAAACGAGATAGGACTGGAAGCAGCGAGGTGGTACTCACTCGCCAATTTTTGCCGTTAAAATCAATTTTTAAAGCATCGGTTTGCAGTAAGCTCATTCTCTAAGCACAAGTCTATGCACCTAATACTCATCTTTCCCTGGAAAAATAATTATTGTGAAAAAGAGTTTTTTTAGGATCGAAAAATCATTATAAATATCTCTGTTTTTATGCAAATTTGCATGTCCCAGCGTCACACGTTCAGCGCCTGGTGTAAAAATATTTTTACTTATTTCTTCATGGATAAAACATACAACGCAAAATTAGCCATAATCGAAGGTCCAATCCTAAATGAAATAACTTATATGGTATTTTCTTCAATATATGCATCTTCTTCGATATTATTAGTGAAAACGTCTTTGCCATTTTCGTGTCCCAAAAATTTGATAATTTTAGCGTATTTCAGGTTTTTTTAGATTTATTGTCAAAATAAGCAACGCCGCAATGAAACAAACTGAGCCAACTGTGGTCTATAGATTTTTATGTCGAAATGTGGCATTCTGACTGAGATCGGAAATAAGTTCTTGGAAATATAAAATTTCGAAGTTTACTGAAAGCATTGTCCCCCACCAAAATTTAAAGCATAATAATACGACCGGGGTTTGCATTTCCTCTAATATATAGATAACCATAAGCCTTATTGCACTAAGAAACTACAGATGTGTGGTCTAGTAAAATTGCAGTCATTTGGTCTATTGCCCGGACTTATAGCCTATTTTGAGATAGTTTAGCAATGGCGTGAAGTTTACTGAAAGTTTTGTCCCCCACTTCATAAAATTTACATATCTAAACAAACGACAGCAAATGTGATTGCTACCGAAGTTTGTTTCTAATTTCTTCGTTTACATTTAAAAAAAATCAAGGTTTTTTGCTCAAACTATTTAAACCTATACATCTGAGATTCCATTCGCACCGACGAGGTAGATTTCGGCTATAACACACGAGATTTAAAACTCACTATGTTATTTTTGTAATTTATGCAATTCGGAAGAAATTCATTACAGTTTAGAAAAAGTTCTTCATTTTTTCTGTTTTTCAGATAATTTTAGCGCGCGATTGGTTTCACATTTATTGCAAAGCAACGGGAATTTATTCAAGACAATAGGTATCTTAGTAGATTTGAAGCGTTGTCTGTATTTTGCAAAAAAATAGGTATTTTGAACCACTGCCATTGCGTGTTATTAATAAAAAAACTAAGAAAATTTGCACTTTAAGGTGGCTTATAGCAGTTTTTAGTTGACTCTTCTGTCTGGTATGGCCTGTATCTCACGTGCTATACATACACAGAAAGGCAAGCCACTTAACAAGAAACATGTAATTGATCGTTATATGTGTTTACATGATTTGTTTAAATTGACGCTTCCATGGCAACAAAATGGCGGCCCTCCATTTTTTGAGTTGAAGAATCCACCCCCAGACATGCAAGATAACTTTTCGCAATACCAACGCCAATGAGGTCAGACTATAAGTTTGAAGAAATAGGCCAAGAGCGTTTCGAAGACCATTTTTTGTCAAGAAAATCAAGCGTAGTCAATCAAACTCGTGAGCCAATCAGATCCTTTCCTAGTTTCGCCTAGTGCGACATGTCTGTTGCGACATGTCTCGAAAAACAAGCCAAAGGAGTGCACTGAACAAGGATCCGATTGGCTCACACGATTGTGATTGACTGCGCAGCCAACTTAACTGCCAAAGGCTCACTAGATTAGAACCTACAGGGTCAGGTGTTATCAGAAACACTTGCAAATGGCATTTCTAGAAGAAAGGTTTTTATTATAAACGTTGTGACTGGTGATTTTTCCAACTGTTATGTACCGTTCGAATTTTTGATATTGGGAGAAAAAAAAAGTGTTTTTTTTTTGCAAAAGAAAGGAATCTTGCGTTTGACTAGTTACCAGACCCCACCCGGTAATGAGATAAAATTGCTCATATTATCAGAAATATTGATCAAAATCAGTTGAAAAATAGATAATTCGACGTGTTTCTCTATAATCCATAGTGCAAAGTAGCCAAATGCAAAACGTTATAAGTAAAGAAAAATACGTCGGAAAACTCGCATGTGACGGTAGTGAGTACCACCTCGATGCTTCCAGTCATAGCAAATGAGGCATACAACATTGTTATAGGACTTTTTCCTGCGATTTTCATATTTCCGTGGAATTTCACAGTCGACCGACAAAACAGCGTTTTTGGCTCCCGCCAGTCAAAAGTCTCGAAAATTATAGTGTTAATCAGGTGAAACTTTTCTTTAATAATAGAGGACCGCCTTCCTGGGGAGGTTGGTCTCTTTTAGGGGTGACCTTGATCTGAAATTAAATTTAAGCTTCATTTAAGGTAGATTGGTTTCTTTTATTGTGTTGTGTTTTGATTAAAATTTGAGAGAGCATATTAGGCTTGCTCACTTGGAATTACAAGAAAACTGCACCAATAGAGCTGAATCGCGCGCGCCAGGGTCCTCCGGTTGCGCGCCCCCCAAATGGCTAGAGGAGACTGGACACGAGCCTCAACCTCCGAATCAAAATGGCGGATGCAGTGAAGCTAAAAGACGTCGCCTGCAAAGCTATAGATAGCAAGGCAAAGGAGCTCTTCGAAGTCAATCAGAAGATCTGGAGTAAACCAGAGCTTAACTTCGAGGAGAAATACGCACACTCGGTGCTTACTGAGTTCTTCGAGAGCGCCGGATTTTCAGTGGAGAAGACTCAAGCCGGACTTGAGACGGCCTTCCGTGCGACCACTCGACCGAGCGATATATCAAAGGACAAACTACTAACAGTAGGAATACTTTGTGAATACGATGCGCTGCCGAGTATAGGGCATGCGTGTGGACATAACTTGATAGCAGAGGCGGGTGCTGGAGCAGCTATAGGTATAACTTACTTTTTGTGCCATTGCATATGCTGTTTTCTATGTAAGCTTATGCGTGGCTAGAAATGCCTGTCTGTATACGTGATCGGTGATAAAAGCATCGTGATTAGTGTATCCGTGGCGTAGCGAAAGGGGGTTGGGGAAAAGAGTGGGGTTAAGGTATGACAAGCACCCCTACCCCCCAAAAAGGGAGCCTTCCCCTGGTATTTATCTCTGTTTTGATTATACTGTGATATCGTGTGTGACTGTCCAACAGGCCTCCAAGCTGTAGATATTCAGGCAAGCCTGTCTATACATAGAGCAGATTTCGTATGACCGTGAAACGTGCCGCGGTGCATTGCGGTGGCGGTATGGAACCTGGCCTGCTGTAAATGGAATGAAATCGCCAATGAAATAGCGTAGTCGAGGTACGGTCGCGGCGCGGAACAGCTTTGTGGCGGTACTTTTCACAGTCATGCGAAATCTGCTCTATTCACTTCATTACCGCGACCATAACATCTAATATACCCCGACCTGCTCCCAGTCTGACCTGATAGCTCAGCTGGTAGAGCATCGGATGTACAATTCTGGAGGTCGTGGGTTCGAATCCCTCTCGGGGTCAGAGATTTTTTCTCTTTCTCCGCTTACTAGGGCTAATGCTCATAAGCACACATGGGACATTTCATTAGCACTTTAGCTTTCACACAAGGTTAATTCCTTATCTCCACTCTGCAGGCCTCCAAGCTGCACTACAGGCATCTGGAACTGATATTGGTCAAGTTGTGGTTTGGGTACACCAGCTGAAGAGGGCGGGGGTGGGAAGGTGATCATGTTAGATAAAGGCTGCTTTGATGATATCGACTTCTGCATGATGGTGCACCCAAAACCACTGAATTGTGCCTACCCATCTCCTTTGGCTATAGAAGAAGTGGTTGTTACCTTCCATGGCCATGCCTCTCATGCTGCTGCATTCCCATGGGAGGGGGTGAATGCACTAGATGCTGCCATCATGGCCTACAATAGCGTTAGCATGCTACGTCAGCAAATAAAACCAACCTGGAGGGTACATGGTGTGATTACTAATGGTGGAGTCAAACCCAACATCATCCCTGACAAAACTTCACTCAACTTCTACATCCGAACTCCAACAGATGAAGAATTGAAGGTTTTACATCAGAAAATAAATCAATGCTTTGAGGGTGCAGCTAAAGCAACAGGTTTGTTATGTATTGTACTGTAATGCATAAATATCCATAGAGATATTATTTCAGGCCCTGCAAGGGGAAAATGTCTTCAATCAGCAACCTAATTTACTATTTATTATACCGCAATAGCTACAAAACAGCAACTCAAAAAGAGGAGGAGGCTAGATCCCTTTCAAACTGTCACTAGTTAGTGCATGTCTAAAGAAACTTCCACCAAGAACATAGTAGTAGTAAGCTTTTGTTGGCTTCCCTGTTCTTTTTGAATTTTCAGCATCTTCTTACACTTGTTTATATGAGAGAAAAAAACAACCAAAAGCCTAACATTTCTCTCTATAACATGACTAATTTTTGGTGACAGTGAACAACACTAGCTCAAAGGTATAGATTTATGCAAGTCCATATGTTAGAACTAATTACGAAATTGAGTAATCAGAATTCATTCTCAAGATCCTAGGAATCATGCAATTCCATGCTTTTGAGTGCAGGGAGACAGAAAATTCAGTCTGTTTCCAAGCAAAATGAAATTCCCTTTGAGTCATATTATTATTTACTTTGTAGTGTCTTACTTTTTAGTATTCCTCACTTCCACTCTTCTTTAATTTCCTCTTCAGGTTGTACCGTTGACATTAACTGGGATGTTTCACTTCCATACTCAAACTTGGTTACCAATAAACCACTTGCCAGGCTTTACCAAGAAACAGCTGAGGGCTTTGGCTTTGAGTATTTACCAAAGGAGAAGCAAACAAGAATGACTGGTATCGGGTCCACAGATATGGGCAATGTATCCCATGTCAAGCCAGCTATCCACCCATTCTATGAAATTGGTAGCACTCATGCCAATCACACCCGCGAGTTTGCTGCTGCGGCAAAAACACAGGTAGCCCATGAGCAAACTATAAAACAGGCCAAAATTTTAGCAATGGTAGCTATTGATGTCATGACAAATGACTCCATCTGGGAACAAGTGCAGAATGACTTTAAAAATAGCACTGCTTAATAATATAGAGAAAATTATACTCAGGAAAAATATATATCTGGACATTGTGTGGTTCCAGAAAATGTCCCCCTTTTTAAAATTACTGGATTCACTGCTGGGTTCTAATGTGTCTTGTTGTAAAAATGGTAGATAGTGTTTTAACTGAAGTTATGGTTTGGCCAAATAAAAATAGTATGAGGAAGATGAGCAGTGTGCATTTTTATTAATAAAGAGAAATTGAACTTTATACCGTGTTACATTAGCCTACGTCGTATCCGTCCCCACCGACGTAGGCGCCTATGTTACATCTATTAAACGGCCAACCTTGGCCGCCTACAGTTGTGCAGGTTTATTGTACAAAAATGCGCCAAATCTACGTTTCGCGCTGTTTAGTTTTCCTGTGTCCTTTTGAAAGTGGACGCTTAAGGTAATTCCCCTGAAAAAGAACTTGTCGTAGAATTTTTTTCTTAATTTGTCTATTTACTATTTAGTATATAAGGAATGAAAATATGAAATAAAAAGAGGGGGTGCCCGTGCTCGTTTAGAAACTGTGATGGCGCAAACATACCCCATTTTTAGTGCCTGAGGGCTATTTTGTGAAGGAATACGTGAAACAAGAAAATTGTGATAAAACGTTCACTCATGAAGCAATCCAGTTCGCTTAAAGTTTGAACAGAACTGTTGGATGCTTCACTACCTATGACGAACATTGGAATGTTTAATTTTCTATGTGTGTTGACGCTACTCTTGAAAATGTGCAAAAATGTGCGCACCGCTCGTGATCATTTGAGAGTCTTTGGTGTCTCATTTTGGGGCTTTTTATGACGATAGCTCAAAAACTTGTCGTGGAAATTTCTTTAAACTTTTTTATAACAGGGGAATGATAGTCTTATCAAAATGGAATTGAAGAAATTTGAACTCGAATGACTTGAAGAAAGAGGACAACTTGGCCACTTTGTCGGAAATTAGTGAAGAAGATGCAAAAAATGAAGAGAGAGACTGGAATGCTGTCGTCAACGAGAAATGCATGGGAGAAATTCCTGGAAGAGAAATTTGATTTCCTCGAGGAAAAGGTAGAATTTAAAAAGAGTAAGCCAATCCGTTATTTGTTTCAGCAGCAATCTATTCTTTGTGATACAAACTACAAGAATTTGTGCAGAAAGCTGTCACGTTTGGAATCACGTCCAATAAATGACGATGATGACGCAGAAGAAGAAGCCAAGGTTGAACTGTGGCACACCATTAAAAAGCGCAGTCCCCGTTCAGGATGACCAGGACAAGATTGAGGCGATCATTGAAGCTGATTCTGAGTTCCCAGCGACTTTACGTCAAGAGATACAAGTTAAAATCAGCTCTGTTGTGCACAAGGCCAGCGTGCCTAACAAGGACAGCAGGAACGAGCCTTGCGTGACGAGCCCTGACAAGCCGTTCTTGGAAGAATCTTCAGCCATTGAGAATTACACGAAATAACACTCGGAGGAAATCGACCAAGAGATCACTGAATCTGATGAGGTCGACAACAAGCGCAAAAGGCCTAGAAGTGAACGATGACGTCGTTTTTTGAGAAAAGCGAACATTTTCAAGGGTTTGCTGTGTGCAAAAAAATGTCAACACATTCGCGAAGAACTTCGTATTGCTGTGAAAAGTCCGCATGGTACGATAATCCTTATTTTGGTGATGTAGGAGTCACATGTGCAATTGTGCACTGCACACCCGCAGACATGTTAAAACCAATTCTGAATGTGGAAAGTAGTATATATAAGTATACAGGTATGCCCGTTGGCACATAGACCTTGTTTAACTTATTTTCGCTTCTGCAATATAAACCTAATTAATACATTTATTGAATATAAATATTTCCCGCAAAACAGTTCGGACCTTGTGTATTTTAGCTAGAAGTATGCTTTACGCAATATACTACTGTGCAAAGCGTTTGTAAATAAAGGTGTTAGATTTTATTTGTATTCCCTTCTATCCTTCCCCAGTTGATCGAGTGATGAGGCATCTTTCCCAGTTGAGTGATGAGGCATTCCACAAAACTCGTGCTCGTGCGGCGCACAACTCTGTATGCCGCCCCCTAAACTATCTAATACACGAACTTGAGACTTATTATATATATTATATAATATTTATTATTTTATTAAAACAAAAAGACATCTCCTTTTTTACTAAGAAAACCCACAACATTTCACACGTGCAAAGCCGCAGGCCCGGACGGGTTATCTGCTCGCATCCTGCATGACCACTGTGCAAAAACCCGCGTATCACGGACCCGAAGACCTGTCGGGTGGTTTAGCTGGGATCTCTGTTGGTAGAGGAAGCACAGCATCATGCTGTGCTTCCTCTACCAACAGACCTTTGAGAATGGTACTCTTCCGCGGGACTAGTCCATTGCCATGGTGATTCCAGTCTTTAAAAAAGACCAAAGGGATTAAATCCAGCTAATTACTACCCAATTTCCCTGACGTGCCTCGTGTGTTAACTCATGGAACACATCGTTTCAAGCCATATTCATAACCATCTGAGCTTGGTATGGCTTATCACATCTACAGCATGGTTTCCGACGAGGTTTCTCATGTGAGACCCAGCTTATACTGGCAGCTCACGATTGGGTGAGCAGATTGAACTGCCGTGGCCAAGTTGATGCCGTTATGCTTGATTTCAGTAAAGCCTTTGATAAGGTCTCCCACAGGAAACTTGCTCTCAAACTTCATCACTTTGGTATAGGGGTCAAAACACTGCAGTGGATTGTGGCTTTTATTTCTGATCGGTCTCAGTTCGTATCTGTGGACGGTTCTCATTCAAGCCAAGTTCGGGTATCTTCAGGCGTCCCTCAAGGCGCAGTCTTAGGTCCAATTTTGTTTCTTATCTACATCAATGACATTGTAAAACAATGCAGTTCTAATATGCGGCTGTTTGCTGATGACGCAGTTGTTTACCGGAATATGACTACTCAAGATGACCACCGTATCCTCCAACAAGACCTCGCAAATCAGTTCAATACATCGAAGTGCCAGCTACTTGCCATCACCAACAAACGGAACAGTAGTCTATTCTCGTACACATTGAACATTGATCCCTTCTCCTTAATGTTTGAGCATGATTATCTAGGCGTTAGATGCTCAAGTGAAGTGACTTACGTTGGGGTAGGCACTGTACAAAAATATCAGCCAAAGCCACTAAGATGCTTGGGCTTTTGCGACGGACGTTAAAACCATGAAGCCGAATGTAAAAGAACAGGCTTGTATCTTAATGGTTAGACCAATTCTGGAATATGCTGGAGCGGTATGGAGCCCATACACTAACAAGGATGTATACAAGCTGGAACAAGTACAAAAGAATGCGGCGCGGTTTGTGACGAACACCTACCACAGTGAACATTGACTTTCCTCCATGTGTCGTACTTAATCCTAGACCTTCAAGAAGAAACTCAGACCACTATTTCCAACTCCAGTCCAACATCGACAGTTATAGCTACACTCTTTTTTTCCTAGCACTGTTAGAAATTGGAACCTGCTACCTAGGGAGGCAACTAATGCCTCGTCTTTATAATTATTCAAATCGGATTTCTATTGTTCTTACTCCACCGTGGCCATGGCAGCGGGAATGGCAAAAGCAGAAAACGAGATTGATCAGGAAAGACAGAACATATGACGTTTGGAATATCACAGTTACCCGTCGGGAAGAAGAAGAAGTCAATTAGTCACGCGAAGCGCGGCTGAGTGAGCTAGACTTGTGAAAACTGCAAATGAAAGTTGCTGCAATAACTCCTTCAAAATTTCTCTCCTGACTCCCTTTCAGGGCTTCAGGTTTCAAGAGATGCCACCGCTTTCACCCCCGAATCCTATAACCCCCTTCAGCCCTCCAAAGGCGCAAGTAACTGAAGTAACTGCAAGTGGTTCGTCCTTCATTTACTTCAGCTTTACTTATGCTAAATTCATTACTGATATCTTATAGCCAAAAGTACTGCCAAAAGTAGAGACCGGCTCGCAGTCTACTCATACTCTGTTTTATTCTGTTCTGCTCTGGCTACTATAACTTGCGCTCAAAAACTTGCGCTACTACTAACAAAGACCAAAATATGAAAATCCGCGAACGAGGTGTTTTGCCTAAAGCTGGATCCTGATAAACGGACCTGTCAACCAGTTGAACTGAGAAAAATATATATAATGAAAGGTCGACGAACAGCTTAAACGATGATTATTATATATTATATATTATTATATATTTCATTATATATATGCTACTAACAAAGATCGTGAGGAGACTGGGTCTAGTGAAGCAATAATCAGTGCGCCTGCGCAGTGCAGACCTCTTGACCGAAAAGTCGTTTGAGAAAAAGGTTACGAATTTGCCGGCAAATTTGCCATAAAAAATCGCAGAAAAATGCTTTCTAGAGCCGTTCTACGACCACAGGGAGTTAATGCCCTCTCTAAAATTGCTAGACAGTTTTCATCTTCTTCTCAGGTAAGAGAATCGCGCTCCAAATATCGCGAAATCGTCAACATATGTCACAGTTACAAAATGATGGCTAGCACCACTTCACACACGTGAGAAATGGATAAGTCAAGACGTTCTAATCCTGCTGCATTTATTTTTCCTGCAGCGACCATCCAAAGTTGCTATTCTTGGTGCTGCTGGTGGCATCGGGCAGCCAATGTCTTTGCTGTTGAAACAGTCACCTTTGATAAGTCATCTTGCTTTGTATGATATTGTCAACACACCAGGTGGGGAATTAATTAATAGTAATGATATCTCTCTACGATCTGTGATAATTCATTGACGTATTTTGCAAGCATAAATTTATAATCAGGAATGGTTATTAGTTGATCTTTGCTTGATATCTTTAATGTGCCATAGCTGTATTTTACATTATGTATCAGTCAATTCCAGCGGTGACCATCCCCCCCCCGGACACCGTGGGGCATTTGCACACCAGTGCCTTCCCTGGGGTGGGGAATTTTGAAAATTTTGCTGGCCCCGGGGTCGGGAATTGTTTTTCCCCGGGGGAGGGGGGTGGGGAATTTTGGTTTTCTCATCTCAAGCGCGTCGGGTTTTGCGAACTACAACCCAGTTACAGAAAATAACGCCATATAAAATATAATGCAGAGCATGCCCCGTATACACCACGTTTGTAGACTGACACATTTGCACATTTCACAGTTAATGCCGTCTTCTATAGAGAAGAAACAGATTTTGCAATTTCGTCTCAGTGGAAAAACATAAAAATGAATTGACACTATAAACAGAGTTCCAATTCCGCAAAAAGTCAATTAACATAACTGCGAAATAGTTGCTCTGCAAATAGAATAAAGGTAAATTTCGCATTGAGAGATGCAGCTAAATGGCTACAACCGCGAATGGCCTAGGAATGTCACTTCTTTATTTATATTTTGTCTCACTTTCAGTGAAATGAGAACTCGTTCAAAGACGAGAAAACTAAAGTACATTAAAAAAAAAAGAATTGCAAATGCTCGGACAGTATAAATGGAGTTGAAGTTTTTGTTGTGAAGCTTTGTCACGCAGAGTTACCGTCTTTTTCTCGTCCCGGGGGTGGAGCATTTTTCTGCTTTTTGTGTTCCCCGCCGTGGGGTATTCTGCATTTTTGCTAGCCCGGGGGCGGGGAATTTTCAGTTTTATTTTAGAAATGACCAAATGCCCGGGGGGGGCATGGTCACCGCTGGAATTGACTGATACATTATGATGTCATATCATACTAGTGTAATTTTAGTCTAGGTAGTTAATTATTAATTATTAATTTTGATTTGATTTTTTTTATAGATATTTAGTGTTTAACTTACTTGTTTTGGTTTTAATTGATCAGGAGTTAAAGCTGACCTGAGCCATATTTCAACTAATGCTAAGGTGAGAACTGGGTTAAAAAGCCAAGAGTGTTATGTCAATGGACAATTCCAGCTATGAGCGCGCATGCCCTTTTTTATTCAGAAATACCCAAGCTGTGTCCCACAACTACCAGAATGCGGCACACGCTTTTCTACAAATATCCTACAAATATCCTATCCACAAATATCCTACATCTATCGTCATTCAGTGCGCACTCATTGTAGCTAGAATTGTCCATTGTTTTGATCTCTGACCTGTACTGATAGCATTGTTTATATTGTAACATAGGTTACCAGCCACCAAGGCCCAAATGAGTTAAAGGGTGCACTAGAAGGATGCCATGCTGTAGCTATTCCTGCTGGTGTTCCCAGGAAACCAGGTTAGGACCCAAATATTACCTCTAGATTATATACATTTTTGTGCATAACCCCCAACCCCTATGGAAATGCCAGTGTTAAATAAATACACACAATAACAATCACACAATAACAAATTCTGAGAGCATTTGTGTATCCAAAGCTTCTGATGATCTGTGGTTGATTTTAAAGTGATATAAAAATGCCATGGACTATATAAGCAGGGCCAGAATATACAATTTGCTGTAACAAACTCTGTTATTTTAGGCATGACCCGTGATGATTTGTTCAACACCAATGCTTCCATTGTCAAAAATTTGGCAGAGGCTTGTGCTAAGTAAGTTAAATGATTTAAATTTGCAGCAATCAACGGTCACTATATCAATTGTTTTAATACAATATGCTAACCAAAGATTAATTGTTGGCACATTAGCATTTGAATGCCAGTTAGTAAATGTGACCCTCTTTGGGAAAACGTATAATAACGATTTTCCGTTTAATGGCCAAAATAAACGAACGGTAAACGACTTTCCAAATCGTTTAAACGATTTTCCAAAACGTATATACGACTTTCCAAAACGTATATACGACTTTCCAAAACGTATATACGACTTTCCAAAACACATAAACGACTTTCCAAATCGTTTAAACGATTTTCCAAAACGTATAAACGATCTACATAAAAGGACACCCTCACGAAACCGACCTAAAAGCCACGGAACAAAAACTTGTGTACCCAGCGCGTATTCATTACGCGTATTTCCCGGAGATTTCAATGTCCGAACTCGACCGAACACTTATGCGAAAATAAAATAAAGTTCACGCTTAATTATATGATTATAATATCCAGTAACTAATCTGAACATCAAAAGATGCATCTACGAAAAATTAAACGAGAAAATCGAGAGAAGGAAACACCAAGGGAAGGAAATAATGAATTCGGAATGATTGAATAAAATGTGCGATTTTCAGCGCATTGTTTTGAATGCATAATTAACTTGACCTTTCGCGAATGCGCTACACGACGAAAATGCTCTGTGTTTCTCACAAGAAGTAAAACGGAAAACAAATAGCCGGAGAAGGTTATTAACTGGCTTTATGGCATTGATAGCAGAAAAAAACATATTCGCGTTGGGGAAATCAGACGCAGAAGTATAGTATTTATTTTGGTATCACGCGACGCGACCGACCAACTTTGTAGTTGCGTGACAGGAAACATTAGGTAAGTCAAGTGCAAAACTTCATTCTTTTGCTGTAATTTTTACTGTTTTGATGTACCCCATACAAACCGATGGCTTTTCTTTTCTGTGCTTGAAAGCAACTCGTTCAATCTCGCATCTTTTACTTCAGTTCGCTTCGCTTTCCACGTGAAAGTGTCGCCCCATTTGGATCATGATTCAAAACAAAACAATTATTTCACGCTATCTATACACTTTGAATCATAATTTGACCTCGTAAGTTTTAAGTCTTCCTTGGCAAATTGTAGTGGTATGTTGAATGCAGCGTAGTACTTAGGGACCGATCGTTTATTACGTCCACGGGGGGGGCGGTGGTTTTCTAAATTTATTGAATGTTGAAATTCGCACCCCCCTCATTAAAAAGGCGATACAAAAATAACCCCCCATAAAATCGATGTTCTAAAAATCTTACCCCCCACCCTGTAACCAGATCCCCGTTTGAACTAATGGAAGACAATTTACAAAAATTTGTCTTTTTGTTGCGCGCGAAGCGCGCCCTAATTTTTATGCATGATATGAACGCATTTCACCAAACCTCAAAGAAAATGTAGATGAACATTCCATTTGCTGTGTGTAGTAAACAAAGATCGCAAATGACGTGCGTAAAGCAGGGTCAAAATGACGAATCTCTATCCTCGTAAAGTGGAACTCACGCTTGCCTAATAATTAGGCCTTCTTTTTTCGAACTGAGACAGCTCCGATGCTTATTACTGCAGAGCGTCTTTTTGGGGAGAGTTAGTTTTTTTCTCCTGGCTAAGATATATTTTCTTGTAATGACATTCGTAGCCATTCCATTGCGCACGCACTCAAAAAATATTTTGTACATTCCGTTGCGCGCGAAGCGCGCCGAGATTGGCGTACTTGCTATATGGCGTAGCGCTGTATGCCACGACGCGGCTTGTACATATTATTATTTAGTTTGAACCACAGTGTCTCTGAAAAAATTACCCCCTCTTTTGAGAGAGGGTGTCAAAAAATTACCCCCTAAAATCTATGTCTTCTAAATTTTTACCCCCACCCAAATTCCACCGCCCCCCCGTAGACGTTATAAACGATCGGTCCCTTACCAGGCTTTAAAACAACGGTGAAAAGTATGGATTCGCTCTTCGTGCCGAACGCAAACCGAATTATAACTCGCTATGGAACATGGATGCTCGCTACCTCTCTAAAGCGAATTCCAACGTGGAGCGAACATCCTTTCTCCACTCGTATAAACGATTTTTCAATTCGTATAAACGATTTTGTTACTCGTTTAAACGCTTTCGTCATTCGTTTAAACGTTTTCCCACATCGTTTAAACGAATTTTCAAATCGTATAAACGATTTTCAAAGTCGTTTAAACGATTTGTGAGATCGTTTAAACGCTTCATAAACGACTTTTTCATTAAACGCTAAATCGTTATTATACGTTTTCCCAAAGAGGGTCACAAATGTCAGTAAAACTGTACATTCAATATTAAAGTTCCTGATGTTTCATACTTTTTGCTCCTTCATCAGTGTAATAATCACAACAAAAAAGGAGCAAATGTACAAAGTGTCATACATCTTGTAAACAATGTGTGTATGAGCAAAACAATTGTGCCAAGTCCATTAGGATGTAAGATATAATGGTGAGGAAATATGAGCTATAAGTACAACTCCCTTTGATTTGAGGTATTCATGCTTTGAGGGCAGGAATATGATATGAAATGTTGATAAACAATGACTAGCACAATAGCAGAAATAAAAATCTATATTAGTACATACAGTACAGCTTGGATGTATGTTAACACTTACACGCGTGGGTGTAGTGTGGGTGTAGTGTGCGTGTAGTGTGGGTGTAGTGTGGGTGTAGTTTGGGTGTAGTATTACACGAAAAGGTGCGTGTAGTTTCCTTTGTTATGCAGGTTTTGCCTTGAGTAAGTTTTTCCGATGCGTAGTTTCAGCGTGAGGGAAAAAAGCAACTAAACATGCTCAATTGACTAAAGCATGCTTTGAATCTTGTCATGTTCGCTTTGCCGACTTCACTGTCGAACTTTGCGTTTGGAGTTTACAGGATAACTCTTCTAATAAATAGCAGATCGCGATGAAACTTATATCAAATTAATCCTTGAGACTTAGCGAATGCGCTTTGACAAGTTTTTCTGATACGAAATTTGCAGTGCGAGGGAAGAAAGCAACTAAACATGCTCAATTGACTAAAGCGTGCTTTGAATCTTGCCATATTCGCTTTGCCGACTGCGCTGTCGAACTTTGCATTTGGAGTTTACAGGATAACTCTTCTAATAAATAGCGGATCGCGATGAAACTTATATCAAATTAATCCAAACTTCGCATCGGAAAAACTTCTTAAAACGCATTCGCTAGGTCTCAAGGATTAATTTGATTAGGTACGTAGCTTGTTTCCGTGTTATCAGCTAGATAATTAGGCAGAGATCTGCGTGTAGTTTGCTGAGTGTAGTACACTCAATCCAAAACTACACCCACACTACACGCACGCTACACCCACACTACACCCACACTACACCCACACTACACGCACACTACACCCACACTACACCCACACTACACCCACACTACACCCACACTACACCCACACTACACGAAAAAAATGTTAACATACATCCAGGCTGTACTGTACCACATTCCTGAAAGGTATTCTTGTTCCAAATCTAAGAAAATTGTTTTGACTCTAATCTTAGACACTGCCCTAAAGCTATTATCTGCATCATCTCCAATCCTGTAAGTACATTAATCCTGTAGGTGATTTGGCAGGCATTACTGTTAAGTTGTTCCCTTGGTCACCAATAAAGATACTGTAGATAATTCCTTTTGCATTTTGGTTGAAAGATGATTGTCTGTGTTGATCTTATTACTTATTTCATATTGTAGCTATTTCCCACTGCCTCCAACAATTCCAAGTTCATTTACTATTCTGAAAAATTCAAAAACTCCCAATTTCCTCTTATACATTCCTGTCACTTCATGACACCTGAGTCCCCTACCCCTGGAACTAAACATCACTTCAGCTTGATATGATCACTGTGCCATTTAAGGTGTATTCTACCTGGTTGGTATAGGCAGTCCCAGGTTGCAAACAAGTGTACAACATGAGGCAGTTAAACAAGCTATGAATGTAGCAAATTCAATGGCCATTATATTGTTTGACTTTACCTTAAACAGTTGTTTCAGGTTTAACAGATATCTCGTACATAATCCTTTTAATATTAACTAAATGAAATTACTTCTAGGTCAACTCAACAGTCCCAATTGCCAGTGAAGTCTACAAGAAGGCGGGTGTCTACGACCCTGCCAGGTAAATAGTCTCTGTAATGCCGTCTGCCTATTTATTTTTTTACTAAAACTTCCTATTTCCCTTCTTCTTCTCAGGATTCTTGGTGTTACAACATTAGATATTGTTCGAGCTAACACATTTGTTGCTGAAGCAAAGGTATGCTAGCACAGCATTTATTTTGAATGTTTTTACCAATGCTTTTAAATACCACAATTTGTTTGGTACTTAGGTTAAGGAATGTCCTTTTGTTTGACTCTACTTGGGTTGGGAAAGTGTGTTATGTTTTATGCTGACTGTTACTACTTCAGTAATTGTCCTTTGATCTCTGAACTTTAAGCTTGCTTCAACAACATATTTTTTTTTTGAAGTAGAGAAGTTACAAGTGTAATTGTGATACCATCTTTCTAATTTTTTGTTGTAACTGTTTTTGATAGGGACTAAGTGTTGATGATGTTAATGTTCCTGTGATTGGTGGACATTCTGGTGTAACTATCCTTCCTCTGCTCTCACAGGTCAGTTGAACATGAATGTAATCTATTTGAAAAATAGATTGTTTTAAGGGTGACCTGTCCTTGCGACACAGAGTGCTCAATGATCGATTAGATCAGAGCTGTAGTATAATAATTGGCTGAGACAGATTATTTGAATGCATAACACCTAGTTCCGTACGAAACAGAGCTGTATGGGTAAATAAAGAAGACCCAGAATCAAATATATGTCTCAGACAATTATTATATATTATATTGTTTATTATTATATAAACACCTATGAAATACCAGGTGATCTCCCGCGCGAAAACTTGATATCTTCACACGTGAAAATATCATGTTATTTTCACATGTGAAAATATCACACTTGCCTTTGCTGAATGCTCGATTTTTAAGCTTAACTCAAATAAAATTTGAATTTGGTATTTCATTGATGTTTATATAATAAACAGAACATTACATGACCGCTTGGAGATACGAATTTTATCTTCTCGTGTTAAAAATTTATTTCACTCATTTGCTGCGCTCACTCGTGAGATAAATTTTCAACACTCGAAGATAAAATTCGTATCTCCGTGCGGCAATGTAAAATCCTCTATTTATTATATTGTCTGAAGCTATGTGCTTACCCAGCCTGCAGCTGTATGGGTAGACCTGTCTAAGTGGAGCATAAAATTCTTTCTTGTCTACAGGCAACACCCAAAGTGTCGTTCAGTCAAGATGAAATTGAAAAATTGACAGACAGAATCCAGAATGCTGGCACTGAGGTAGTCAATGCCAAGGCAGGAGCTGTAAGTATTATTCTTCAAACAACAGGCTGTAAACAGGCAAAGAGGGTAAAGCCTCTTGCTAAACTCTATGTTGTGGCTTACTAGCTGAGTGAGTTATGTCCTTTTCTTAGGGATCTGCGACCCTCTCCATGGCTTATGCTGGAAAAGTGTTTGTCCAATCTGTAAGTCTGTATCCTTTCCAATCATTATTATTATCATCCTGAAAAAATGGCATCATCTTACCAGGGTGAGCAATATACAAACAAAAAGCCATTTTGTCAGCCTAGAATTATAAAAGAGTCAGTGAAAGCATTAATTTGGATTTAAAGGAATTTAGAATATTATTTTATTCTACATTAATGTATCCCTACAGGTGATTGAAGCTCTGAATGGCAAGCAAGGTGTTGTCCAGTGTGCTTTTATCAAGTCAGATGTGACCGAAGCAGGCTACTTTGCTACCCCAGTTAAACTTGGAGTAAGTTTAAGAAACTTGCCAAATGATAACTGTTACAGTAACTGTTTTCAGAGGCAAATAGTCCCTCGAATTATCCAGTCAGGGTACAGTTTTAGACCTCAATAAGTGGGAAATTCAGAATCTTTCATGTTAAGGTATGCAAGGACTGTTTATAATCTACAATTAGTCCAGTGAGTTGTCAAAGGGGGCCCCAGGGGATGGTGCTCCCCTCTTCCTGTTTGGAGTTTGTAAGAAATGTATGAATTAGCCTGCTAGCAGGCGTTGGTTGGTTGTCACTTGCCCCACACCGAATTTTGACCCATCCCAGATGGCACCCGCATCTAAATTCTCGCTCGTTACTCGCCGTAAAATGACCTAAAAAAGCCAACCAACGCCTGCTAGCAGGCTAGGTATGAATTCTCCCCACATCCTGTGCTGTGCCTCCTCCCCCACCTCTCTTTCTCAATTTCCAGACCTGCGGCTTGAGTCTCGTCTGGCTCAGATTTCACAAACACTAGTCTTGTCCTCTCGACAAGGCCCATATTTACTGTACCATCTACTGTACTACCCATTTGAACTGATCAATAGGTGCTTCGAACAGGTACCTAGCTTACCTGTGTACCTAAAAAATTTATTAACAAGCACTACTTATGTATTTCCGACGTTCTGATCTATGTAGCAGTATGCTAAATTGATCAACAACATTGATTAACGTTATTGTTCTATTTAAATAGCCCAATGGTGTTGCCGAGAATCTAGGAATGGGAGAGTTGAGCAAATATGAACAAAAGAAGATGGGCGAGGTATGTAGGCTTCAATGAAATACCATTTCATACTCTTTACATGTTTCATTCCGCTCAAGCCAAATATTTCGTATGTCGAATTTTGAAAAACTGAGCAGCTTTTAACTAATTGCTTTTCTTGTAATTACCGTCGACTGCATGTAACCGTCGCCTTTCCCAAAACATGGTCATTTTGAACGTAAAACGTTTTGACGTTTGAACTTTTGAATGTTTGACCGGTCATATGCAAAGCTCCGTTCCGTTCAATGACCATTCTTGAGCGGAAAATAGTAGAATTTCACTTCAATTCTTCCTGGCCGAAAAACCAAAACTTCCATTACGCACTAGGACTGTGATAAATGCATAGTCAGTTTTGAAAAACATGCACTCAAAAAAACTACAATCAACCATTGTGAACCAGATGGTGGTTCTACAAAACAAAGCGTTCCACTCAAACTATGGCTGGAACATTTAAATGGTACGAGTCCAGTAGTTGAAAAAAAAAACCTATCGTCTGAATATTTGAGCGGTATGGCAGTATTATAGAAGGTGAAGAATAGAGTTGGTTTGTTCTTGGGAACTAGTTGCACTTGTCTTCTGCTCGACTATAATTTTGCAAGACTGGCTCCAGGAATGGCGATATATGCAGAGTCTGTGTCCATTTCCGCATGTGGTATAATAAATGGTTAATTCCATACCTATTCTTCTTGTCCTGTTCTATCTTACAGGTTATCCCAGAATTGCTAAAGAACATCAAGAAAGGAGAAGACTTCGCGATCGCGAGCCAGCAGTGAATTCGTGTATCTTGAATTCATGTAACTTTTTATTTAATGACTGTAATGCAGATGAACGAGTATTTTGAACGTGTGGCGTGATAATCCTGGATGTGTGGCTTAGGCACAGTAAACTGGAAAGTCGAAACATTTCGCAAATCTACAATCTTGTATTGTACAGTACAGTATAAACAATATTAAAATGAAAACGTTTTTTTACATTGTATTACTTTTTGTACGCTTTTTGTACACATCGCAGAAGACGAAGCCCGAATGCCGGGATGGCCCGCCTCCTTTTAAACAGTTCCATAGACTTTATCTTTATCTAGTCCTCCGTAGGCTAGACGGACCATTTAGGATACATGCATTGACCCCTTGGCGATTATTTATGTGACATCAAACCATATTCATTCTGTCTGAACTGCTGCATGTCTTGTATCCCCACATTTGCAACAAATGAATCCAGTTTTGTTGGTCTGGGACGGGTAGCACCCATCCGGCTTGTCGGCGCAAAACTGATAAACAGAAACTGGAAAGACGATAACAACATTAATGTGGAGGTTGTTGAAGTTGGAGAGTACGAGTGGACTTGTTTTAGGACCAGCTTACACTGAAATCGTTTGTTCTGAGGCCTCCAAGGAAAGAGAACAAAAGTTATATTCTCTTTCGCTTCGCTCAGGCGAATAGAAATTATTTCTACTTTATACAGTAATGACTAACAACTGTATAGAGGAGGATCGCACCTGTATGGGCATTTTCAAGTGGATTTTTTCGGATATTTGATTTTTTGGAATCCCGCGCGCCCAAAAAATCAAATATCCGAAAAAAAAAAAAAACACTGGAGAGTCGGCTAGCAGGCTAACTCAGCCCTTATTTAAATCGCGCCCGCCCGGCTCATAAACAGGCCCTTAGTTCGTGGTTCTACTTACGTGGAATAGCGCAGGAAAGAGGGCAGTTGTTTGCCATCCATGCCCAATTGGCAGAGCATTCTCCTATGACAGCCCAGGCAGGACAGTAGTTCTCTTTGTCATACACTGTAACAGAGACAATGAACCCCGCCTGTAAGCCCACTTCTCAGTGTTTTGAAATCCTAATGAAAAACACGCTGTCTCGTGTTTGATATATTACTTCAATGTCGTTGATCGCTATAGTACTTTTGCAAAAATTGGGAGGTCAACTGCATCTATTCTGAGACATAGGCGGCGCAGGACCATAAAAAGCGGGGGCGCTCATTAGTAAGGAAAATACAGTAAACGTATGAAAATTTGACTCCCCCCCCCCCCCCAGAACAGTAAACGTATGAAAATTTGACTCCCCCCCCCCCCCCCCCGCCGCCTATTTGAGAGGGATGAAATAACTACTCAAGTGCAATTAGTAGCTGGGCAGGTGGACATCATTGCCGTCTGCAATACGCTTAGAACTGTATGCGATGTAAATTAATCCCGCATGAATAAAGCACACCTTTGCAGAGACCACAGCTTCGCCTGCATTTGCTGAGCACCTTGAAGGCGTTTGTCCTACACTCGTCTCTCAGGGCTCTCTTGGGGCAGTTATAGCCCGGCTCGTCTCTACAATCTAAAACCAAGGAGCAATTAACTGTGGATTATTTGGTAGAGAAGTCTATTAATTCATACCCTTGCGCGTCCTTGAAACACTGAAGCACATTACGCCCCGGATCATGCTCGGAAGTCCAAGCGGTCGAAATTGTGGCCGCGGCCAAGAGACAGACCCTCGAGGAGCGCCCATTCTCGTATTCAGAGCTCCCCTGTTCGTCACATCGCGGGTGGCAGCCATTAGTGATGCATGCGTGAGATGATGTGGTGTGATGTGATATGATGTGAATGTGATGTGACAAAGTAAAGAACTTTCTGCAATGCCTCAACGTTCAAAATCAGCCAATCGACAAAGGTCCTCAAATGCCTCCCACGAGCCGGCGAGATTTGTGTACTTCAATGAGCTGGTCCCGACCACATCTTAGCGTACACATGCGTGGACCTACCTTTGCCCTGATTACAGCTGAAACGACAGTTGAGAAGCATCCAAGTCTTGTTGGTCTCACATTCTCCATTTGCCGCCCAGACTGCACACTTCTGGTCATCATCCGAATTTTCTATATAAAGGCAGAATTGTTCAACGTACGTCTACAAGGGTATTAGGACTTGCGCTACCAAATTTTGGGAAAACCCATTCGTTCACGTGCTCTACTGTGTTTTGAAGCGTCTTTTTAATTGCCCTGCTTTGCTCGCATCGACCTCTGCTCGGGTGCTTGTTATTTTGCGACGCGAGCTTGAAATAACATAACGCAGAATAACTAGCGCAAGAGGTAACACGAGTAAAACATAGCAATTAAGCTCTCAGTTGAAAACAAAGTGAACAAGCACGGGGCCGGCTTTCACTAAATTGTGCTAGCGCAAGTCCTTATGTCCTTGTGTCTGTGGCGCTGATTACCTACTTTAAAACGATAGCTGGGCGGGATAACTAAGACCCTACTCAACTAAGACCCTACTCAAGTCGTTGAACGAATAGACTATTTCGCTTGAGCGTAACATTTTCCTGTTTCAGATCACGTGACATTCATTTGAATTATCTTTCTTTGTTAGGGATGCTTCCATATTCATGGTATCCTTCGGTGCGTTGCCACGTGATCTGAAATGGGAAAACAATACGCCCAAGCGAAAGAAGTCTTAAAACCTCTTCGCCCCCAGTGGGGCATAAGACCGCTGCTGTACCAAAGATGAAACTGCATTTGGTGACTTTATCGTTATCTCACTTTGAAAATAACAATTTCTTAAACTGCAGAAGACGTCTGAAAATTGCCACGCTTGCATATGCGACCTGGGTATCCTCACCTCCTTCATTCCAGCGTTTACAGCTGTCACAGCAGTGCTGGTGCATCCAGTCGCTGCTGAAGTCACATTCGCGTTCTATCGCCCATGTGGAACATCTGGGATCCTCGTCTTTGCACCCACCTATAAAGGGCAGTACGAAGTAGTAACAGTTGAGGACGACACGACGTGGTGTCAATTTCAGTGCATTTCCCCTACAGCTACAATAGCTTATGGACAGAGGGCTAGCATACACATGAGAATATTTCAAAAGTCTAGTTCAAAAGTCCACTTGTAAATGTAAATAAATGTAACTAGCAGCTAGGCCATGGGGCCCGTAAAGGCCGGTTCACACTTGCGATTGTTGTTGCATTTGTGGTGTGATTTTTGTGTGTAAAAACGAGATGCAAATCCGGTGGGAATTCTGTGCTCTCTTTTATTCAAATTGCATCAAGTTGCAAAGAGTTTCGAACAAATTTGAAATCTCTGCGACATCACGCGACGAATCGGGCCGAGTTCGCGAGTTGCACCTAGTTTACTTTAGTGATTTTAAGTTGACGCGTGCGTGAAAAAATCGCAGCGACTCGCGCGTCAGACATTGCAGCAAAACGTGCACGTGTTAACGAGCCTCTTAAAATAAAATAGTCCCGAACCTGGTGCTTTTGTAGGATTTATTACTGGCGGGGGCGTGGTCGAGGTCACCAGTGGCTTTGGACCCGTGCCGGTACCATCATCTAAGATAAGATAAAAAGTTAAGATAAAAAAAATAGTAATCACGCCTCATCATCATTTGATCCAATTTTGCCCTCAAAACGCATCCGAATGAAGAAGCAAGAAAAAATGAGAACAGAGAAAGTAGTCCAAAAGAATCCATGCCCATCATTGCGTTGAGCGCGACGTGCGCGCGTGTTTCTTTTTGACGCAGTGCCCTCGCTGGGCAGGGGGAGCCACTCCACTTTGAAGAAGGCTCCGTGATCCATGTTACGTACCGCAAATTCCGCATGTTGACGGGCAGAACTCTTGTATGAACGACCAATCACATCTCCTCTTCTGCAGGATCCATTTCTCACACTGAGCTTTGCTCGGTCTGTCCTCGCATATCTCTGATGGAAGTAAATGAAAAAAAAGCAGACGTCAAACTGCAACAAACTGCCTGGATCACAAGACAATACAAGTCGCAGTTATACCTGAGCAATCTGGCGGTCTCCTACCAGGAGAACATATACAAGTACACCCTGCCCTGTCGAGAGTTCCTCCTGCTTGACACTGTAAAGGACATTCTGAAAAAGAAAAGTAGAAAATCAAACCGCATTAAAAGGGGCGGCATTTACTTCCCTCGATCTGCCCCTGAAGGACGAACATGGTGCGCTCACAGAGAGTTGGCTGGAATAGCTTACCATGTTAATTCCGCAATGTCAGGAAGCACTAGGATTATTTCCTGAACACGACCGTCCAAAGTACGACACGGGGCAGCGCATCGCCAATTTTTTAATATCATGAGTAAATCATGGGTGGAGTATACTATACATGTGTGAGATTTCCCTCACAGCTCAGCGCACATTTATTCTATATGCCGAAAGATACCCGGTCACTGCCCAGTTGACATTGTAATGACTCACCGCAAAGATTGCATAATTTTGGACATTCTTTGGCCATCAAATCTTTCTTGGAGGTGCACATATCATGTGTTAAAGTCCTGCTACACTCAGGATCGTAATTTTTGCAATCTCCTATAACCAGCAAATAAGACTGTGAGATTCATTTAACAAACGTTCCTCAGGTTACATGGCATACGTTCTCCTAACCTGAGTACCAGAGGCTTTTCTCACGCCTGGTATTATTTGGTATTTTCCTGGCGCGCTTAAAGGGAGCCTGTCGTGATACGCGCATGCTCCAGGAGCGATCACTGAATTATCAGCAAAACTAATAACGATCCTCAGATAACTTTTTAAGAATATGTAAAGCTAAAGCGCATGGTCGGATAGATTGAGAAGTAGCGAGATTATATACGATTTGTTTTCGAAATTTTTAGTCTTCGCATTATCGGTTGCGGGACGATACTTCTTGATTTGAGATGCGCAGAACAGCTGCGCATTGCGTGACAGGCTCACTTTAAGTTGTCTCTTTCAGGAATAATTTTGGAATAGCTGATATTAATTTAACGTTGTCATGAATGAAGTGAAGGCGGTATAGTAAATCACAAAGAATTAAAAAGTATACCATCTATAGCAAACGCGCGCAACGGCTTCAAATGGGAGGGGCGTCGGCGAGAGAAAATCGAGCGCGTAGACGAGATGGGCTAGGGCAGGGGCATGGGGAAGGGAATTCCCTTTTTCCTTTCATAGCCGCCACGCATGACAGTAAACACCATTGCATGAATATCATTGTCTTCTAACGCTCGCAGTCTAAAAAATATGTGGTTTTCATACAAACAATTTTAATATTTTAATAGTTAAAACTGTACAAGTGACTTACGGCAAAGGTTTTGGTAACACCATCCTTTTCCTGAAGCACATTTTGAGCAAGGGACACCTGTTTTGTATGGCAATTGACCTGGGACATTACCACTAAAACATATAACACAGCTGTTATGATCAAAGTAGAGATCATAACAAATGACTGCATCTAATTCGAATCTGATTCTACAAAAGATATAGCTAATCGGACGAGCCATTCAGGATTGCACACTCTGAATTATTCCTCGAGCCCAAATGAGTTCTTGTCAATAGCCAATTCGGGCTCGAGACTTTCGAAGTGTAATCAAATTCAACGCGAGTAGCTCACTTTTTCTACAAATAAAGTTACAACTGGACTTCAAAACCGCCACTTTTCGCTAATAGTAGGCCATAACTTATAGCCTACTGGTAGCTCAACCAATCAGAATGGAGCATTGATGATAGTCGACCACTAGGGGTATTTGGTAACGTCGATAACATTTGAATAAGTACGCACAGACTGGGACAGACTTGCTCTCACTGTGTACCACCTAAAGTCGATGTACGACATGATGAGTGTGAAATATCCACCGTACAAGCGCCTCCCTCACCTTGTTGTGTAGTCGCAGTTGACGAGTGAGTCATCAGGTACTTGGGGGTGGTGGGTCTTTTGACCAGATGACAGAGTAATCTGCTTACAGTATGTCATGCCACACCCTAGTTTTCTACTAAGGGCCCACACAAGCTGCAAGAGATGGCAACAAAGTTTACAAACTGAGACACAGATCTCGTGCTGCACAGAGTCGTAAGATATACACAGGAATCTATTTGTGGCGCGTATTGTCCTTATGGTTCGTTAACAAGTTGCGATGTTTAGCTCCGAATTGAAGTGCGTTTTTTACACGGCAATCGGCGACGTCACGCCACGTCGTTCATAGAGCGCGATAAGGCAACGCCATGAGATCGCTGTAGAAATCACACCTTAAATAGTAGCTAAAATCGAAGCGTTTTGATCACGCATTCTTAAGCTACGGCTAAACTAGGACACATGTAGCGCGCAACATTTGTGTCCTGCACGTTTCCCCGAGTTGCTAAACTAGGAACGTGTGTGTCTCTTGTCTTGCGAAGAAACATTTCTTTGTGTCCAGGCTACAAAATTTATTGCGTGTGACAATGTTTCCCGCGCGGCTAAACCGGGAAACACGAAGGAAACATGTGTCCGGCTACAATGTTGCGCGCTACATGTGTCCTAGTTATCCTGGGCATGGCCGTGAAGTGTCACAAGCGCAATGTTGTGTACCCAATTCCTTGGTAACTTTATGTAGATCTTCGATCATTTTTATCCAGAAATTAACGTAACACTCACGTGAAAGTATATTAGTAATGTGACTTGATAACTTGACTGTGTTAGTATTACAGACGAGTTGGCAGTAGCATTGGTTGTACCTGCGTATAATGACCACAAATTTTTCCTGATAAGCACTGACGAGGATGTCCGTAATTTCCATACGTGTAGTAATTCACTTCATTATACCATCTCTTTACGCGCGATTCTGGATCTGGAATCCTGCCCCATTCCCGCGCTAGATTCTGCCCTGCGTGATATACAAACGTTATATCATCATCATCATCGTCGTCGTCGTCGTCGTCGTCGTCATCATGAAAGTTACCCGCAAGTAGCACTACGGCTAATCGAGGCGGGTGACTTACATAATGTATACATTACAACATAGTATTTATATTTCTTTCTCTCTTTACATAATTTTATGTTTTTGTTTGTTTGTTTGACGTTATATAAATGGACTCAACAAGGAATGACAAACAAGTAAACAGAATTCGCAAGAATTATGCTGATATACGCTCATAAGGTAAAAACACCGCAGCGACAACGTTTTGGGAACATGCTGCGCAAAAAGTTGTAAACAGTGTGATGGTGTTTAAACTTGTCCCCAGATTTCTCTCGAGGGAGGGGAAGGGGAGGGGAGAGGAAGAGGCGCGAGGAGACAAGACGCCAGGTCAAGGAAACAAGGTTATTTCCATCCTTACGAGCCAGGGATCTCGCCTCCTCCCTATGGGCTGGTATCACGTACGAACGCAAGTGCAAGGCAGGTGTATCACAGCGACGCAAGCGCAAGTTTGAAATCAGCATTAATTAGTTTGCGTTCGCTTGCGTTCGCTTGATTTACACTAGACGCAAGCGTAAGCATAAGGCGCTTGCTTTCGTGTGTAAACCAGCCCTAATAAGGGGAGGAAACTGGCGCGCAAGGATGGCTTCTTTCTTCCTCGTCGTGGAAGGGCGCCATCTTATCGCCCCAGCGGCGCAAATTGAATGCGTGAACTTGACGATCTTTGGAAATTTGTGGCTACGCTCAAAATGGACGAATTCCAGTCCAAACATAATGCAAGAACGCGCTGCTGCATCCCGGAAGCCGTGTGGGCAAACCATGTCAAGCCATTTCTAGAACTGAAGAGTGTATTCGCGCTTTGAGAATGGTCCATTGTCTATGCATAGTTGTCGTTGCTGTTGCAAGTTGCCCCGCAACACATATAAGTTCTAATATGGCGGCTTACAGCGGACCTACACCCAGACTTGTGTGGCACGCCCAGGATTTTCATCCGTCTGAAGTGTGAAAATTCAGCGTGTACATGATTGCGCTCCGGCATATAAAACAACTGATGACGGAAACAGAACATGAATATTTGTACTTGCCAAGGTGATCATCTCTTAGCGCGACGCTTGGTTCTTGTGGATAAAAATGGCCAAACTCTACGAATCCATGAGAAAATATACATTTGTCGCTCCACATTTGTGCGAGGTTGGCGAGATCTTCGTCCCAAACCTATAGATAATACGAAGCATTTAGAATCTAGCAATCTCATGCGTCAAGAGTCCCTGAAAACTAGGACACATTGCAGGCGGACACATCTTTCCTTCATGTTTCCAAATTTTGTCACGCGAGAAACATTGTTGCACGCGACAAATTTTGTAACCGGGACACACGCTTGCGCTGTTTCCTAGTTTAGCCACTCGGGAAAACATGCAGGACACAAATATTGCGCACATTATTTGTCCCAGTTTATATTAGCCGTAGCCTAAATGCAAGTCGTATACCCCCTTCGTCCCCTGATTTAGTAAGTTAAGTTCGTTGTTGTATTTCTTTCGTTTCTGATTGGCTAAGTGTATATACTTTGCATTTAGTTATTTTCGACACTCCTCCGAAACCCGCTCTATCCGTCTCCAATTCGTGCTTACCATATATTCCATGTTAGCAGCAGATGGCTGTACTAACCCTCGGTACCTGTTATGCTCGTCTAATAGTTTCTGTTTCTGTTCTGCTGTCAACTTGCTCCGAACAAAAGCGTCCGTAGCAGACGGTTTTGGATATTCGTCGGTAGCGCCGACTTCGTGATACGTGGTACACAAGACGATGACAAAGAGCGTCTGAACTTGGACTAAAGATAGGGAGTACATACCTAAGACTAATAGCAAATTAACCAATGGTCTATAGTATACATTTGATATAGAAGATTGTCGCCAATGAAATGATTTCCAGCGTGCTGTAATGACATAATTCCCTACCCAGTGTCACCCTGTGTTTGACATATCCACTCAGGTCACCCTCATCGACGCAGTGAAGCAAGTGCCAATGGAGCGCGCCAACTGCCTTGGGTCTTTCATGATTAGCACCTCTTCTACCCCGTACTCTGTCTTCTAACCATCTTTTGTTCCAATCATTTCTTACAACATTTGTGAAACTAGTATTTGACACAATTATTTCATTGTTTGAAGTGACCCGACAACACCTGCGCAACCACTTAACTTAAAGCGCGCCTTTTCAACTACCTGTTGCAAAAATGAAGTGGTTTCTTCAGACTCAGAGGCGAACGATCCGGTCTACCTACGTTACGAAGCCGAGATCATCGCAAATTCGATGCACGGAATTCGCTCAAACGCCGAGAAGAACGCTTCGAAATTTCGAGGCTTCGAACAAAAAGCTCAACGACATTTCGGGGACATCCAATTTTCGCCGAACTTCAGCGAATTTCGTTCCAGTTTCTTTTTGCTGGTAGTGTACTAGTGACGTTTCGCAATCAAACGTGAGAATCCGAAACGAAAGAACGTTTTGAGCTGCCCCAACGTTCAGAATTAGCCAATGAGCAAAGGTCCTCAAACGGCTGTCACCAGGAGAACACCCCTACGCGAGGCGAGAAGCAGGAATGCTGGTTACGAGAATTTTATTTTACCTGAGGCCCGCTTTCGATCCGCCTACAATGGGACTGTACTGCACCAAGAGAGAAATAGCCCGCCCTACGTTTTCTCTTCTTTGGAATCCGTTTCTGTTCAATAAACCGTATACAACTGTTTCAATTAACGTTGCTCTGCAAAACGTAAAACCATGAACCATGCTTCAGAAGTCGTAATGGTAATTCCTGCCTAAAACGAAGCGGTTCACGCCAAATTGTGTCTCAAAGTAGTAAACAAAGTGCCATTGGGTGGTTTTAGTTTAGTTTGGTTTGCCAAACTCGAGGAAAATACGAGAAATAGCGTCTTCATTATGATGCATGGTTCATGGTTTTACGTTTTGCAGAGAAACGTTAATTGAAATAGGTGTACACCTAATTCAGTACACGTTGCTTTGGGCTTTGGTCGTTGAAACGCGGAATACAATGGATTCTTTGCTAGTGTGACCAGCAACAATGGCGCTCGACGACCAAATTTCAAAGCAACCTTTTTTGAAATAGGTGTACACGTCTTCGTGAGTTGTAAGTCAAGTAGTCAATATTCGGCTTATCTCCGGTGTAATAACCTTTGAGTGCGCACGAACTGCATCACAAAGCTTCCTTTGTTTGGTAGAACGAATAAGGATGAAATAAGAACTGAACACAAAGGTGTCCTCTGGGAATGGTTATTACACCGGTCGGAGTTAACCCCAATATTCGACAGTTTTCCTGTACTCACAAAATGTCTTGTACTTTGCGGCATTGGACGTTCCGTTTGCATTAAGACACAGTTTAATTTTCTAAAGGATTTTTTTTAGATTTTCTTCCACTTATCTCATTTATTTTAATCCTCGAAGTCATACGACTATACAGGTTGGTAAAAAAATATATATGGCTGACCTAATGGTTAATTAATGAATTAACCATTTCTGATTAACGTCATATTTTTACAATTTTTTTCTGCTAATTGGACTATATTTTGCATAAACCGTTCATGTTCCCAAAAAAAGGCTACACTGAAAGATTCAATGTTCCTTGAGAAGTGCTGCCCTCCGATAACTATGAATCAAATAGACAAATAATTATGATATTGTGTCTTGTACTTATTTTGAGCTATTTTCAAAGTCATTCTGCACTTGTTTCCAGATGGCCTTATTTGTCATGACATCAATAGCTACCATTGCTAAAATCTTGGCCTGCTTTATAGTTTGCTCATGGGCTACCTGTGTTTTTGCGGCATCGGTAAACTCTTGAGTATGATTAGCATAATTGGTGCATATGTCATAGTAAGGATGGATAGCTGGCTTGACATGGGACACATTGCCCATATCAGTTGAGCCAAAGGGGATCTTTTCTTGCTCTTCTCTCTGTAAATATTCAAAGCCGAAATTCTCAGCTTTCTCCTGATACAGCTTGGCCAGTGTGTCATTTGTGACCAGGTTAGAATAAGCAGGTAAAATTCCCCAATTAATCTCAGCAGTACAACCTGAAAGACCAAAAAAACATTAGGAACAATAAAAAGGAGACTTCTTCTAGAAAGGGATACAATGTGTGTTTCCAAAAAGTATCCATACCCCCCCCCCACAGAAGGGTGTTGAGAAATGACCCCCCCTCCCCTCTGGAATTTCCGAAGAAAAATACAGTGTTTGTATGGAAAAGATCAGGTAAATTGACACCCCCACCCCTCTGGAATTTCCAATCCCTTCCGTAGGGGGGTATGGATATTTTTTGGAAACACACAATGCAGGGAGGAGGGCAGGGGATGCACCCACTTTATGGAGCCACCCCTTCCCCCTTTTGAAAGTTCCTAGATTCTGGAATTCCCCACCCCCATCACCTGGAATTTCCAGTGAAAAATACAATGATTGTGTGCGAAATAAAAGTATTTGACCTCCCAACCCTGACCCTCTGAAATTTCAAAATCCCTTCCATGGGGGGAATAATTTGTTTTCTGTAATCACACATGTTCTGATTCTGACAATACCGGATTTAAAGCATGTCCCTTTAAAATAAACCAAATCACTTAGAACACACACCTGTTGCCTTAGCTGCACCCTCAAAGCATTCATGGATTTTCTGATGTAAAACCTTCAATTCTTCATCTGTTGGAGTTCGGATGTAGAAGTCGAGTGAAGTCTTGTCAGGGATGATGTTGGGTTTGACTCCACCATTAGTAATGACACCATGTACCCTCCAGGTTGGTTTCATTTGCTGACGAAGCATGCTAACGCTATTGTAGGCCATGATGGCAGCATCTAGTGCATTCACCCCCTCCCATGGGAATGCAGCAGCATGAGAGGCATGGCCATGGAAGTTAACAGTCACAGCATCTTTTGCCAGACAAGATGGGTAGGCACAGCTAAGAGGTTTTGGGTGCACCATCATGCAGAAGTCAACATCATCAAAGCAGCCTTTCTCTAACATGATCACCTTCCCACCCCCACCCTCTTCTGCTGGTGTACCCAAAACCACAACTTGACCAATAGCAGCTCCAGATGCCTGTAGTGCAGCTTGGAGGCCTAGAGACAGAAAGGTTTTGTGTTTATGATCAACATACAAACAATTCAGAAGTCAAATGGTTTTTATGTAATAGGCTTGCTTAGCAGTCTCTTTGACCTTCTAGATTTACATCATAAAAAAATGGAAGCACTTGAAAGATATTCTGTGTTAGTTAAAAAATGGGAGTTTTGCTAAGGAAGGTAACCGTCTGCTATGTGTTTTTTTTTCTCTTGTGCTGATGTTTTTTTTTATGTCCCTTTTTTGTTTATGTGTGGAATATTGTATATTTATTGTTGTATATAAAATATATAATAAAAACTATTTTAAAAAAAAAGGTTCTTTGACCGAATTTGAGAACTGGACTCACATGCATAATTTTGTTGCACCAAAATCAGGGAGGTCAGTGCGGGTGTCTAGAAAACTAAGATCTAGAAAACTAAGATCTAGAAAACTAAGATCTAGAAAACTAAGATCTAGAAAACTAAGATCTAGAAAACTAAGATCTAGAAAACTAAGACCTAGAAAACTAAGATCTAGAAAACTAAGACTGACAAATTTTCTCTTACCATTTCGCTTTTGAGTTTCTGCAAGATCACACAGCGTCGCGACCCGTACTCCTCGCCATAAATCAAGGAAACAAAGAACCTCGAACTTTTCTGCTATAAACAGACTTCATTCCAAACAAGATCTACTCCAACTTCAAGAATACATCCTTATTGCATTGGTCCCTTAGGTTTTTTAAACTCACGATGTACAAATCAGCCAACAAACAGCGCAAGCATTCGATAACAAACACTTATTTGTCCGCCATGTTGGATTCAGATGCTGGCTTGTGGGTTGCCTGTGGTGACAAAAATCCGCAATGTTTCTCACAAAAATAGAAGCAAGCAAAATGGAAACCACTCCAGCAGTTAGGAATAAGCTATTATTACTTTTATTCTTTGAGTTTTACCTTGCCACCAGTGATATTTTCTGAGTTTTCACAGGATCTTAGTTTTCTAGATTGCCCATACAAAAATGGGTGCAAATCTAGAAAACCAAGATCCTCAATTTTTCTCACAAAAATACAAGCAACCAAGACAGAAACAACTGTAATAGTACAAATAAACTACCAGTAACTTGATTCTTTGAGTTTTACCTTGTCACCAATCATATTTTCTGAGTTTTCACAGGATCTTAGTTTTCTAGATTGCCCATACAAAAATGGGTGCAAATCTAGAAAACCAAGATCCTCGATTTTTCTGACAAAAATAGAAGCAATCAAAGCAGAAACAACTCTAACAGAACAAATAAACTACCATTAACTCTATTCTTTGAGTTTTACCTTGTCACCAATCATATTTTCTGAGTTTTCACAGGATCTTAGTTTTCTAGATATGGGCAATTTTCCCATACAAAAATAGGTGCAAATCTAGAAAACCAAGATCCTCAATTTTTCTCACAAAAATAGAAGCAATCAAAACAGAAACAGCTTTAGTAGTATGAATAAACTACCAGTAACTTGATTCTTTGAGTTTTACCTTGTCACAAATCATATTTTCCGAGTTTTCAGAGAATCTTAGTTTTCTAGATTGCCCATACAAAAATAGGTGCAAATCTAGAAAACCAAGATTCTCAATTTTTCTCACAAAAATAGAACATCGAAACAGAAACATAGCTCTAGTAGTATGTATTAACTGCCATTACCTTGATTCTTTGAATTTTTTTTACCCCTAGGGACTTCCCTATTTTTGGGGGCAGGCGTGCCTGTGGCTCAAAATGAATTTTCAAAATCTGCTCAAATTTGCTAGCGTATGTGGGCACTAGTGCAAAAAATAGCCTGCACAAAAATGGAAGCAGATAATATTCCAGGGTATTTGGCAAGATGCGGTAATGAGTTTTTGCATTATAGAGCAATTTCTGCACATTCCACAAAATTGACACACAATCTGCAATCGTTTTTGGCCTTTTTCGCAAAAATGTTTATAACCATTTTTGTTATCTTATTTTTGACCTAAAATGGCCGGCAAAGTCAGAAAAAGTGCTGGCTATCACCAGCAGCTGGCTGCTATTTTGAACCCTGTGCTCATCCGCAACATTCAATTTTCTCCCTAAAAGGTAGCCAAAAGGGCGTGGCTTAGTTGATTTGACCCCTAAAGGGTAAAGGGTACACCAACAAGACAGTGTGATATTGATAAAACCACATTGTTGCCTTATTTTGCCCCCCCCCCCCCACACACACACACCACACAGAAGGGTGTTGGAAACTTGAAAAGTGCCCCACCCCCTGGAGATCAGGTTATAAATTGACCCCTCTGGAATTTCCTTTGCCCTTCTGTGGAGGATTTTTGGATATTTTCTGGAACAACACATTTTAGTGTAAAATGATATCATCTAGCAATATAAATAGTCTAGGTGTAAATCTATAAAACCTAGAATCTCATCTTTTTTTTTAGCTCCATTCCAATCAGGAAGCATGCCACCCCCAGGGGAAACTCGGATATAAAAATGACGGGGGGTCGGACATATCGTTTGGGTATGAAATTTGTAGTAAAAGTATTTTGGGGGTTGAAAATTATATACCAGGTATTTGGGGGGTTGAAACATCTGCGGGTATTTTTGGGAGGTTGAAACTTCTGACAGGTTATCAAGATACTGCCTTAAGCTGAAGCTATTTCCAGGAAACATAATGGGATAGTTGATGACAGGCAAAGAAAAAATACAGCTACTCTTGGTTTCTAGATTTGCACCTATTTTTGTATGAGCAATCTAGAAAACTACTGAAAACTCGGAAAATATGATTTGTGACAAGGTAAAACTCAAAGAATCAAGTTACTGGTAGTTTATTCATACTACCGTACTAAAGCTGTTTCTGTTTTGATTGCTTCTATTTTTGTGAGAAAAATTGAGGATCTTGGTTTTCTAGATTTGCACCTATTTTTGTATGGGAAAATTGCCCATATCTAGAAAACTAAGATCCTGTGAAAACTCAGAAAATATGATTAGTGACAAGGTAAAACTCAAAGAATAGAGTTAATGGTAGTTTATTTGTACTGTTAGAGTTGTTTCTGCTTTGATTGCTTCTATTTTTGTGAGAAAAATTGAGGATCTTGGTTTTCTAGATTTGCACCTATTTTTGTATGGGCAATCTAGAAAACTAAGATCCTGTGAAAACTCAGAAAATATGATTGGTGACAAGGTAAAACTCAAAGAATCAAGTTACTAATAGTTTTTTTGTACTATTAGAGTTGTTTCTGTCTTGGTTGCTTGTATTTTTGTGAGAAAAATTGAGGATCTTGGTTCACTAGATTTGCACCCATTTTTGTATGGGCAATCTAGAAAACTAAGATCCTAAGAAAACTCAGAAAATATGATTGGTTACAAGGTAAAACTCAAAGAATAGAGTTAATGGTAGTTTATTTGTACTGTTAGAGTTGTTTCTGCTTTGATTGCTTCTATTTTTGTGAGAAAAATTGAGGATCTTGGTTTTCTAGATTTGTGTTCACCCATTTTTGTATGGGCAATCTAGAAAACTAAGATCCTGTGAAAACTTAGAAAATATCACTGGTGGTAAGGTAAAACTTAAAGAATCAAGGTAAAAATAGTTTATTCCTACTGCTGGAGTGGTTTCCATTTCGCTTGCTTCTATTTTTGTGAAAAACATTGCGGATTTTTGTCACCACAGGCAACCCACAAGCCAGAATCCACCATGGCGGACAAATGAGTGTTTGTTATCGAATGCTTGCGCTGTTTGTTGGCTGATTTGTACATCGTGAGTTTCAAAAGCCTAAGGGACCAATGCAATAAGGATGTATTCTTGAAGTTGGAGTAGATCTTGTTTGGAATGAAGTCTGTTTATGGCAGAAAAGTTCGAGGTTCTTTGTTTCCTATGGCGAGGAGTACGGGTCGCGACGCTGTGTGATCTTGCAGAAACTCAAAAGCGAAATGGTAAGAGAAAATTTGTCAGTCTTAGTTTTCTAGATCTTAGTTTTCTAGGTCTTAGTTTTCTAGATCTTAGTTTTCTAGATCTTAGTTTTCTAGATCTTAGTTTTCTAGATCTTAGTTTTCTAGATCTTAGTTTTCTAGATCTTAGTTTTCTAGATCTTAGTTTTCTAGATCTTAGTTTTCTAGGTCTTGCATCTTTCATCTTTGTTTTCTAGATCTTAGTTTTCTAGACACCCAGGTCAGTGCAGAAAAAAACTATGGGGCTTACTTTATTTATTTTGGCATTTATGTTGGGGAGGGGGGTCTTTGTTGAGGGGAGGTTATTAGTAATATAAAACAAGCAGTTTTTGGAAGGGGGAACTCAAGTATATCATGGGCCCCTCCCCCCTCATTATGTCCATTGTGATTTGGTATACATATGGGTCGCGATTTAGGGAGCAGATTATTTTGTTTTCCCTGGTGTTTGCCCAAAACCGGAAAACGCTGATAAGACGTAGTTGCTTTTGTCTCCATTATCTTTGTTCTACAAAGGAGTTCTTTTGTCTCTATTATCCTCGTTCTTTGTGTTGAGGTGTAGGGTATTGTTGTATTTGTGGCCCACACTGAAAGAACACACAATCAGTTCATCCCTAAACCTTGACTGGTATAGACGATTTGTTCGTCTCTAGTGTGAAAACAGCCATTGACTGGTGCATTACGCCCAAGCCGAGTGAGATTTCAGAATCTACGAAATTTCCTACAGTACCTATAGCTGCTCCAGCACCCGCCTCTGCTATCAAGTTATGCCCACATCCGTGCCCTATACTCGGCAGCGCATCGTATTCACAAAGTATTCCTACTGTTAGTAGTTTGTCCTTTGATATATCGCTCGGTCGAGTGGTCGCACGGAAGGCCGTCTCAAGTCCGGCTTGAGTCTTCTCCACTGAAAACCCGGCGCTCTCGAAGAACTCAGTTAGAACCGAGTGTGCGTATTTCTCCTCGAAGTTAAGCTCTGGTTTACTCCAGATCTTCTGATTGAGTTCAAAGAGATCTTCTGATTTTTTATCAATCGCTTTACACGCAGTTTGTTTGAGAACCTCAACATCTGCCATGTCGATCCTTGAAGTGTGTGACTCAAACAGTGACAGGTGGTGACAGGTATAAACTAGTAGTGGCACTGAGTGACACGACCCCTGCCTCGTACCTCTCGTACCAGCGACTTTCTAGCTGCCTGTGTTTTATGTGCCGCGCAGAAATCTGGATCGAGTGAGATCCAAAATGGCGGCCCACGAAGGTGAAGAGAGTTGAAAAACTTGCCATTAGAAACAGCGCGTCTCCCAAACAAAATGGCCGACAAAATGACCGAAAAGGACTGGAAACCATCGACAACACTATCATAAGGATTCCTGTGTGTTTTATACTGATCACTTTATAGGAACGCCTGCTGATATTCGCAGACTACGGAAGAATGACAACAACGGATTAGTTTATTTATACCATTTGCATTTATCTACTAAACGTCCATACCATCAAGCATAGAATAACTTGGGACTACATGAAGTATAAAATTCGTCAACATAGCATTCAATACAGCAAACATAAGGCTCGCGATCGTAGGGGACTGTTCGTTAATTACGTCGCAGGGGGGGCTGGTGTTTTTTTCTGCTTGTAGGTTTTCTGAAAACTTACCCCCGTACAAAAAAAGTAGTTTCAATTTCTACCCCCTTCGAAAAACGGCTATTTGAAACTTTACCCCCTCCCCCTGTACGCTAATCCAAAGCTAGTATCAGTCTCCTATTTTCCAAATGGCGTCTAAAGTAAGTACGATTGTTGACGAGGATGTACCGGTAGAACAAGCTCTAAAATGGCAAGAAAAGAGAAGAGAAGTTCAGCAGAAATCATCCGGATTCAATACAGTGTTCTGCGTTTCACGCAATCGCACTCAATCTCAATCCTAGCCTGTTGAAAATTTGCATGACACTGAAATGCACCCCCAAAAGTTTCGCGTGTTCTAAAAATTTACCCCCAAATTTTTCGACGTTCTGCAAAATTTACCCCCCTATAAAACCACCAGCCCCCCCTGCGACGTAATTAACGAACAGTCCCTAGGAACCTCTACGAAACTTGAATCGGATTTAAAAAGAATAGAGGAAAACTTGTCTAAGTCATCGTCTGGAGCACTCCAGGAGGAATTACGAAAAGAAATACGAATATTTAACTCAATTATTCGGCTCAATTATTCGCTCTCGTGCAAAGTGGTTAAAACACGGTGAAAAAATTCGAGTTATTTCCTCAATCTTGAAAAGTCAATGATTAACAAATCATGTGTTAGAAAAATGTTTCTGAAATGTGGAAAGGAATGTGTTTCCCAAAGTTATGGTTATAAATCGTACAAAATGGATTAATTTCGAAGGTACTATCAGGGCACATTGATATTGCTCCACTTTAATTCAGTCATTTTTGGCCCTATCTTGTACTGCAATTTTCGCTCGTACAATTCAGTTCTCCAAACTTGAATGACAAAAAAACGAAGGTCGAATGACCCCAAATCAGAAGTTTCAGAAAAACACGCGAAGATTTTTCGCAAGGAGGGACTTTTGTAAAAATACCACTGTTAGAATATCGGCTTGCATAAGCAAATGCGGCTCTTAAAAATAAATTCGAACGAATATTTAAAAGCACCAATAGTCGAGGTTTAACATATCCAGAGCTCAAAAATATCCGACCATTTTTGACGCGACGCGAGCGAGTTAAAAAAATTCTAAAAATGCGTTTCGTTTTGTTGGAGTCACCTCAGCAGCAGTGTTGCTTAAAGGCGTGTTTTAAAAGTATAAAAACTTGTACTCTCCTTTGTACGTTGTATTTATATTCCACATTCGCAAATCCATGGGCGAAAAGCTCGAAAAATTCAACTGTGCAAATGGTCCGTTGTTGTCTCTTTCGAAGTCTGCAAATATAAGAGATCAGTATAAAACACACAGGAATCCCTATGATAGAGTTGTCGATGGTTTCCAGTCCTTTTCGGTCATTTTGTCGGCCATTTTGTTTGGGAGACGCGCTGTTTCTAATGGCAAGTAGTTGAAAAGAACAAGAAAGAAGTAAAACGAGAATTTAATCAGAAAACCATGAAGAAGTCGGGAGATTCATCGCGAAACTTTAAATTATAAGTATCCAAACTAACGCAATGTATTTTTATTTGGGTTTTTATTGACAATGCTTTGCAGAATGAGCTGTTCATACTGTACTGACAAAATTTATTTTGTGATTTGGTGTTTACGATTCACCAGACCCTCTGTGTAACATCGATAGATTTCCAAAGGAAATGCCTCTTTGTAAGTACTTCTCTTTTGATGTTTTGACCTTCTAAAATGCATGTTTATTAAGCTTTAAGCAGCTTTGCTTGTTTCTCTAAGCTTTTACCATAGGCTCCCCAGGATCATTGAGCGAACTCCAGAGTTGTCATAGTTTAATGCAGTGTTGTATTCCTGAAAGTTTGCCAGAGTTCGATGAGCGCTAAAATGAAGTACCTACGAGAGATAAAAATTATCATCCTATTTGTAACGCTTGATGTTGTCCTTTTGTCTTCCACATAAATCGTTTTATTGCTTTTATAAAATAGCATTGCATCTGCCGTGCGTATGTGAGAATGCACAGCTCTCAACCAATCAGAGCGTGCATATTATCTTAGCTCACTCCTGCTTGTATCCTGCTTTACATTTTTTATTTGGATTGTTGTAGGGATTTGTGGAGCTGAGAATTCTTCCCTTATCAAGCAATCTGACAAGATTAAAGTTGAACTGCAAACAATGCAGTATCCTTTACAATGTTCAGTAGTTAGCCATTACTAATTAGGAAAGCATCATGTTTGGTGCCTTGAAAAAATAGTGATCTCCAAGAATGGGAAATTATCTGCCCTGATAAGGCATTCTTCCTCTAGTTTGCTTATAAAAATTTGTCAGAAGTAGCTGTTTCCTTGACCAATATTCAAGGAATCATGAGGATTTGTATCAGAGAGGAGAAGAAGGATGATTGGTATGAGGCAGGCTTCCAGCTGGATGATTCATCTAGACCAGTCTGCCCTGATGGAAAAAAGTATGGCACAAGTACTAATCAGTCTCGTTCCCAAAGCCTACTCCACTATTTGTTGTAGGCTTAGTAGCAACAGACAATCATAGGCTGATTCTGATTGGCCGATATTCATACCCGGTACTTGCCATTTTGAAATTTGACTAACCAACATTGACAGTCACCATAATGGAAAAGCTGGATGTCCAACATCGAAAGTTATAACTACTCTTTTTTCCTAGAACTATTAGAACTTGGCACCTGCTACCTAGGGAGCAACTAATGCCTCGTCTTTAGAATTTTTCAAATCAAGCGCCCTGCCGGCGCTAAGATCTGTCAGGGCCCCCGGCCACCTAAGGCGCTTATAAGACCTTATAAGGAGTCATCCTAGACATTAGCGTAAGCTAGGTATATTAGGAAAATTTATTTAAGTATTTAAGCATCAAGCATTCTAGGACTTCTGGTTTTATCTGTGCCCAGACCCACAGGGGTACTCCCTTACAAGAGCTATATGGGTATGTGCCACCAAACGGGGTCCCGATTTTTTTCCTCGAAAACCGATAGAACGGGTATCGTTTAGAAACCGTCCTCTAGAACGGGGTATGATAATAGGTTGTGCATGATGGTAAAACAAGAAAGTAGCATTAGCTCATTAGTTTTGACTTGATATTTAAACCAAACTAATACAATGAAAGTAGATGGACTAAAACAAATTTGCTTTCTTCTTGTGACTTTTTGCCTCAGCTGACAGACTTATTTTGACACAGGAATTATGCTTTTTTCTAATACAGGGTATCATTTTTAATTTCTCTTTCGAACAGGGTCTCATTTTAGTTGCAAAAAATTGAACCGGGTAGCTTTTCTTGAAAAGATCGTTTTAGAACGGGGTCGGCATATGAAATTTGCAGCAGCACATACCGGTACCCACCCTATATCAAGCCAAGTACCCCCACCGGGTGTCCAGAGTCTCCAGCCAAACCGAATTGCAGTTGTATTCAAAGTGCAAATTGGTGTTTGAAAACATGAACTTCATATAATTATAGTTTTGCTGAAGAGGGAAAAACACTGTGATGACTCAATAAGCAATGCGAAACTACATTAATTCAAGAGCTTTAAAGCAATATGCACTTGTTGTGAAATATTTGCAAAAATATGAAACAAAACAACCTAAAACAGTCTCTATGCCTGCTAGCAGCCTATACAAGTGAAAATCTGGGGATTTTTGAACACCTTCCCCTATATTTGCAGGGGTTTCAATAAGTTTTGAAGTAGCAGGCTGTGTTTTGGAAGTAGATGGCTGGGTTTGGGGTTCCCATACGAAGGCCATAAGGCCTGAGCCTTCTATAAAGGAGGTACAGGGGCATGCCCCCAGGCAATTTTGAAATTTCAGTAGCAGAAAAGGTCATTTACTGCATTTTGAGGGCAAGATAATTGGCATATTCATGTATTGAAAGCAAATTAATTTACAGGGTTTTGAGCCATTGCCTACATGTATACCTTAATGTACAATTTCAAAATATTTTCAGTGGCCAATGTGTTTATCTGAAGTTTGGAATAAATGTTCATGTTAGACCTGCCAATCTTTTAAAAATCTTAGGTGTGACATTCCTATCTTTGAGGAAATTTACTAAGAAATGCAATCTTTTCAAAATGTTTATTTTTCCACTATTATTTCATCCTTACCTTAATTGGCTGACTCTCTTTCCACTCTGTGTGATTGCATTAAACCTTTTTGTGTTACTTTATTTTAGGAGGAACTTGGACTATTTCTCAGGATGCCAACAAACTCTTGTCAATGCTGGAGACTCAGACAGAGGGGGTGGTGAGCTGGTTATTAGGATTCCTAAAGAAGTACTGTCATGTGCTATGGGTAAGCTGAAAAGGCTTGAAACTCCCAAAACTAACATCACAATCAAACCTGGTCAAACTGCCTAATGTAGAATGCAGTTAGCCTGCAAAAGCAGACACCACTCATTGGAAGAGACTTGCAAAAAGCATCTTTGCACTCAACCCAAACATAATTCTCACTCCATACCCACAAGTTAAAGTTTTGTTGTGATTTTCTAGAGCGTAAGCAGTTCCGTGTGAGTATAGAGTACTCACTAGAGCACCCAGACAGTGGGATCCAGTTTGTAACACCAAATGGAGAAGGGACCATGGCACAGGTGAGAGGTCCAAGTAAATTCCATCCTGTTCTGTTTATTCCTTGTCATTGATCTGTTCATTTTTGCATTAATCAGTTGATATGACTGGCAGATGTGTGATTCCAGAAAAAAACATACCCTCCCCATTCCACAGAGAAGTGGGGGTCACACCTCAAACCCCTTTGTGGGGTATGGACTTTTCCTGGAGTCACACAATGCCTGCATGTCAATCCCACTTCCCCAGCCTTACCCATACATGTAAAATAGATTCTAGCAATCCACTTCTCTTCTCTCCTTGCTGCAATATTGCCTATCAGAATTATTTCTTAAGAGTATATTATACCGGTATCACCTCTGAGTGGGGAGAAAGTGGACTCTGAAAGTTGTTCCTGAACAAATAAGAATGGCAAAAATTTTGCTAATTTGGTTAATGAGATATGTAAGATCAATGTTTTAATGCAACTTTGATGATGTGGCGAGAGGTCGAAAATATGCATATGCTATAATCCAGTGACTTTTTTTGGATGAACAACATGTATCTGGCTTCTATATCATTACATATGAAAACGGCTGGTACAATGTATAGGAAGATTTTTTGACAAGTTAGAGAGTTTCAGGGGCATAGCCAGGGGGGGGGGGGAGGGGGGCACAGGGGGCCATGGCCCCCCCTTTCTCTGGAGATTTTCCCATCCATTTACTGTATTTGCTGGAGGAAATGTAAAAATTTTCGTCCCATATTGTTTTCACTATCTGGCCCCCCCAACCAAAATTCCTGGCTATGTCCCTGAATTTTGTGTTAAACAATATCTCTTGCCACGTCAATCAATCTTAAATTTGCATAAATCATTGATCTCACACATCTTGTGAATCAAAGGAGGTATTGAGACAGAATTTCCGTCAATCTTATTTGTTCAAGCACAACTTTCTGTCAATGTTCTCTCCTCTCAGGGGTGATATCCACTTAACTACAGTGTAAGTGTATGATTATATCTTAACATGGGGTTAATTATCTGGTAGATTTTATCATATTTTTCTTCTTCTTTTATTCAGAGAGCAGCTCATTTATTCACTTATACATATGGCAATTCATCAAGGTTAGTGTGGCAAATGTACAGTCTGTTTTCTCGAACCCAGAGCTCCCTGGCTCATCACCTCACAGGGGAGGCTCTGAGTGACAGCCATTTGATACAGAGCAGTTGAGAGAATCAACTTTCTGCACATGCCCCAACTTTGAAAATAAGCCAATCAATGGAGATGCTCAAATGGATGTCCAGAGCCTTGCCTGTGCGCAGACAAGCCAGAGAGCTCTGGGTACGAGAATGCACAGTCTGTAATTATCTCAGTCACTCTTTTATAGAATAAACATGATCAAACCAGGATAGTTATCCTATATCTCTATTCCCAAATACTGTTTTTTTTGTGCTTGCATTATATGAGCACATAAGGGAAATAGTTATATTTTTTATATCCTTCATATACTTGCTTTTTATATCCTTACGTTTGCTCTCTAATTACCAGGTTATGGTTTCCCTGCGTGGACTCATATGCAGAAGTCTGTACTTGGAATATTGATATCACAGTGGATAGGGACATGGTGGCTGTGAGCTGTGGGGAGCTGATTGAACAGGTATGTACAAGGGGGGAGGGGGGGGGGGGGTGAAGAAGGTACCAATTCTGGCGAAAATTGTTTAACAGGATCCTATATTATATTGAGCATATTTTCTGAGGCAGCAAGGTCAAGGTCAAAAATCCAAGTATGAGATGACCAGAGATTACTCCTTTACATTCCCAGACTCCCGAAAAATTAAAGACGACTGCCATACATGTACTATATTTCTCCTGGGAGAATTTTAGGAAATTAATTTGCCATTTCAAGGCAGTCTACAGATTTTTGAAGTCCTTGGGTTGACCTCCTCAGAAATGCCTCTAAAAGAAACAGGGTTTGAACACCATAATTTACCAATTTCCCCCTGCCCTATCCCCTGCTATTGCATGGACCTGTTATTCATTTGATCTTGAATTTTGTTTCAGATTTACACCCCAGACGAGAGAAGGAAAACATTTCACTATGTTCTCAGTATTCCTACTTCAGCTGTCAATATAGCCATGGCTGTAGGGTGAGATATTTTAATCGCTTAATAGAATTGATATGTAATTGCAATTGCCAGGTAGTTGGTGCTTCATTACTATAACTCTCAAGAGATATTCAAGGTGCAACACTTTGCTGCACCGCGGAGCTGGGGAGGCTAGGGGGGCTTAGCCCCCCAATAATTTGGCCACCATTTTGAAAATATTTGTCCAATTCATCTGACGCTTCTTGAGAAAACTAAAAAGTTACCAATTTCAGCCCACCCTCCCCCAAGTTGTCCCATCCTGATTTTGCCCCCCCCCCCCCCCAATGAAATTATGCTCCGTGGTGCCAGTTGCATTATTAGCAGTGAATTTCGAATTTCGGGTGACACACCTTAAACGTTAGGGACTTGCATACTAAGGAAAACACATGCTCCAAAGGTAATGATCAAATTGTTTCCAAGAGCAGCCATAAAAGTACAGTGTTATATTACTATACAATAATCTTTAAGTAGAGATAATATGAAGTATTTTCTCTATTATGTTTTACATTCAATTATTGTTGTTGTTGTTTTTTCAGGCCGTTTGAGATCCATGTAGATCCTATAATGCCGGAAGTCACTAACTTCTGTCTACCAGGACTGCTTGCAAACCTTAAACACTCAACATCATTCTTACATGATGTGTTTGAGCTGTATGAAGAGAACTTAAGCTGTCGCTATCCTTACACTCACTACAAACAGGTGTTTGTGGACGAGGCTTTTGATATCAAAGCCACCTATGCATCTTTGGCAATATTCAAGTTAGTATGATATTATTATAAACTAATTTCAGGGCTCTGTCGCTGCGCTCCTACGTGCAGAAAGCGTATATATTGTATATTCTACAATAACAAGACAAAGGGTGTAGGGGTAGACGCGTGTACCAGTTTATTGGAGATGAGACGATGTTAACAATACACAATTTGTCTAAAAATACACAATTCGCCTAAGAATTGATACATCAAGAACTGAAAATTAGACACGGTGAAGCGTTATGTGACTGGTAAACTGTCAAGTGAATAACTAATGAATTAACAAGAATATATACGCCAAGAGGCCTCCAGGGAATGCGCAGAGCGTGAGTTAATAGAATGCCCAACATAAACACATTATGATTTGCCTTTGTGAAAAGCCATTTATTTGTTTTTTTGTTACAGCACAAGTCTGCTTCACTCATCACGTATCATAGATCAGACCTTCCAAACAAGAAAGGTTTTAGCACAGGCTCTGGCAGAGCAGTTCTTTGGATGTTACATCTGTATGCAAGACTGGTAAGATAATAATAATAAATAATAATAATAATAATTATTTATTCAACTTATATTGCGCACTTATCAATACTAAATTTTAAATTGGGGTCCCGTCCCGTCCCATCCCACCACATCCCATCCCATTTCTTCTAAGGATCCCATCCCATTTCTTCTAAGGATCCCATCCCATTTCAAACGATCCCATCCCATTTGAAACAATCCCACCCCATTTCAAACCATCCCATCCCATTTCAAACCAACCAATCCCATTTCATACCATCCCATCCCATTTTAAACCAACCCATCCCATCCCATCCCGCCATAGACCTGCCAACTTTCACTCTTCATGAAACATTTTCAGGTCAGCAGGTTTCCGGACATGTTGAAAAAATGTCACACCTACAATTTTGAAAAAGTTGGCAAGTCTGGAACCATTGTTTTGACCCCCACCCTTTCTCCAGGTCCGATGTTTGGCTGTGTTCAGGAATTGCTGGTTATTTGTATGGCTTGTATGTGAAGAAAGCTTTTGGCAACAATGAGTACAGACACTGGATAATGAAGGTGAAGTTGTCAGAGAAGCTGATTTTCGATTTTCACGAGGGCCCTTTTAGAGCGTTTTGTTATCTTCCTCTGTAATGCACTAGTTTTAACAGCACATCTTGAAAGACAGATTGAGTTCATTATTATTATTGTTACCCCATTAGTATAGACTTTTATGTGGGCTACAAAACAGACTACACAACACGCCCATCGGCAAACAGGTATTTAGTTAGTACCAGAAAAGAACCCCTTATGACGAAATGTTTTTCAATTATTTCCTTCCTGAAATTTTCTCACCGAATAGAAATGGAGAGTAGACTCTGTAATCTTCAAATCGGAGCTCAGCAAAATATTTACATTGCGGGTTTCCTGTGTTGCACGCACGCGCGCCAAAAGTGGCGGGAAAAATCAGCCAATCAGTTTCTCCGACAGGCGCTAAAGATTTTAATAATGAGACATTCTTATTTATTGTTATATAGCGAGTGCTCACTCCAACCGAGCGCGCGCTCTTATTGGCTAAATCAAGGTCACGTGGTGAAGTACAAATCAAATATTCCCCGATCAGTCAATATTTCGAAAAATTATTGACTGGTCGGGGAATATTGCTTTCGCGCGTCGCGTTTGAGAGCGGGAAAAAAGAGAAAGTTTATTGTAAACACGCGAGTCTTTTTAAAAACCTTTGCTAATTTTGATAAGTTTTTGCTAATGCAAGAAGATTGTGTTGTTTATGAGTGTTTTCCCTTTACGTGATGCAGTCACGCGCAAACTTTGTAACTTCTCTTTTCATTCTTGAAATACATTTGTTTTGACTTAATAATTGCAGTATATTTTCTGCTATATAACAATGACTACCTACTTAATGACTACAGTTTTGTTTCCCTCGAATCTCGATGTTTCCCTCGACTTCGTCTCGGGAAACATCGAGATTCTCGGGAAACAAAACTGATGTTTCCCTCGGGAGCAGTCATTAAGTGTATAATATTTTTGTCTCTCCCCAAGGAAACTGACAGCGTTTGTGAGTATGAAACCGAGGGCCCTGGCCTGCCTGCACTCCATGCTAGCGTCTTATCAAACAATCAGGCGGCAGGCTCATCATCCCAGGACTCCTCGTCTCGATCAACCACAGGCTCCTCACTCTACCTGCATCCACACCTGACAAGTGTCAGACAACGCGAGGTTGCATGGAGCAAGTCCCATCTTGTCCTGAGGATGATTGAGAATAGAATAGGACAAGAACCTTTGTTACAGGTATGGTATCATCATCGGTGGTGCATTTTGGCGACTAAATTTTTTAATTAGTCGCCATTGTGGTGCATTTTGGCGACTAAATTTTTCAATTAGTCGCATATGGCGCCTAGCGAAAAAAGTTGATGTCGGGCCCTGCTAAAACGCCCCCCTTAGACCAATTTCAAAGAGTCAAATTTCAGCTTTAATTAGAATCTGCGAATATCTTTGCAATCCTAGATCTATGATCTAATATTTTGTTGAAAGCATCTTACAGTTCACTCAAATATAGTGCAACGGACAGTAATTTCAGCATTCAGAGAATAACGTCTGGATTTCTCTCTTGAAATATTCATTTAGATTGTTGCTCTGTTTAGAAAACCCGTAATTGTCATCGAAGAACTTCAATCCAACTGTAAATTATTATTTTTACTATAACTTTATCTTGATTACTTCATATCTATTTTTTCCGCCAGGTCTTCAACAAACTGCTCTCTCTAGCAAACACCACTGCACAACCTAAAGTGGACTCGAGCTTGTGGAAGAACTTACTATTGTCAACAGCAGGAGTAAGTACCGGACGTCGCGCATGAAGAAGATGTTTCCCAGCACGAAGTCTAGTCGAACTTTCGAACGCGCTGAGGCTCATTAAGTGTTGTGATTTCTGTGTAACCATAGAAGTTTTCCGGGCTTCCCAACCATTCCACTCCATTACCATAGTTTGTGGAGGGGAGTGGTTATGAAACATGACACCCTGTTATTGTTCGCTTTTTCAGAGGAAGTAATTTGTCTGTGCAGGGTCCCGGTACACTATAAGTACCAAAATTCAGCCAGTAAGATTCAGTGTATACCCAGACATGCATAATAAGATGAGCATGAGACAAAAGATTGTGTAGGTTTAATATCGAGTGATAGTCCTTTTGATTGACGTCATCTAAAATCCTTTCTAACGCACTTTTTTCCCCTCAGTTTCTGCGATCCATTTCCACTGTTTCCGGGAAGGACATCAATGTATTTGTTGAACAATGGGTGTATCCTTTTAATGGCTATGACACTTAAGGCCATGTTACACGGGACAATTTTTCTTGCAACTCGCAACGCAATATTTGTTGCGTTGCAAGTTGCAGCGAAAAGCGCGCGTGTAACATCACCCTGCAATGCAATGTTTGTTGCGTTGCGAGTTGCAGAAAATGTAGAACCAAGCTCTACTTTTCGCAACGTTGCGAGACAAGTTGCTACGTGTAACATGTCTTGGCAATTTATCGCGCAATGTTTCCCTGAATGAGCCAACCAGCGTGCTTGATCTTGATAGTGCCGCTGTAATTTATAATTTCCATGCGGGCACATTGCAGGTTGCAAAGAATATTGCGAGCGTGTAACATCCCGCGGCAACTACCAATGATTTTTGATTCGTCATCGTTGCGTTGCGAGTTGCAAAAAAATTGCCTTGTGTGACATGGCCTTTAGGCAAGTTTTAGACGTCGAACTTAATTCCTATCGCACTAAATGTCAATTTCCCATTGTTTAGTTAGTTAGAGCTATTGTCTTGAGCTCATTTGCCGTGCCAACGCCGCGCTACTGCCGTGCTAAATTACGATTTTGAATCCTTCCAGCGCTCATAAAATCAGGGCTGTGATCTTCTCCATTCGCCAGACAGGCTATATTAACCTCATAAAATCACTCGTATCGAAATTACTTGTTTTTACTGGCTAATAAACCCATTCAATTTAGCGCGACAGAATTAAGTTCGACGTTTAAAACGGGCCTTAGTTGCCTTCGTGTTACAGTCGAAACCCTCGTTAGTGATCACCTCGGGAACAGAACGCCTACGAGAATGCGCTCTCTTGTAATTTATTGCGATCACTTAGATTGCATCTTTACTACGGAGATAATTTACGCTCCATTCATACAGCGCAGTATTAATCATTCATTACGTCAATATAAACATACATTCTCATTATTTTCGGTTTCAATTTATTTTCAACGCACATTTTAGCTCGAAGGTTACTAAGGAACGTTGAAATCTAAGTACCCAAAAGACCGTTTTCCTTGACGTTGTCTCCAGATGTCACAGTGGCATTGCAAAGTTCCATGGCAGCTTTGTCTTCAACAGAAAGAGAAACATTGTTGAGCTCGACATCAAACAAGATCTTTCAAAGGGAACCGTCAAATATGTCGTAAGTTGCATTGTAGTTTGCTGCTCTGCGTGTTGTATTTGAGTTATTTCATGAAGACCGGTCCAACCAGAGCGTGCTTCTCTACAACGAGTTAATCGTACGTTTGCAGAGAAACTCCAAAACGCAATGGTGGATCCAGGATTTTATAAAGTGGGGTTCCGTTTTTTTCGTCACTCCTCGAAGACTGATACGGGCAATAGACCTTTATCACGCAATATTGATTAATAATATATAATAGTTATCAGAAAATGAAATCTAGTTTCAAATTCTACACATCCGTATTAGTACAACTGCAAAGTTTCGAAAGAATTATTTGAAAACTGGCTGAGATATTAATTTTACAAACTTCGTATTCTGGCTTACTTTTTACAAGGAAACGTATGGGCAAATACGCCAAGACGAGGCTGGACGGGCATCGATGCCCGTCCAGCCTCGTTTCCATGTATTTTCCCATACATTTCCTGTAAAAAAATAAGCCAGAATACGAAGTTTTGAAAATTCATATCTCAGTCAGTATTCAAGCAATCTTCACCGAACTTTGCAATTTTGCTAATACGGATGTGTAGAATTGAATACTGGATTTCATTTTCTGATAACTATTATATATTATTAATCAATATTGCGTGATAAAGGCCTATATGCAGAGCTCGGCCACGCATGGTCTGGGTATCACAATAAAATCCTCATTGTTTTGGTGCAAAAGTAAAGGGGGCTTCCATGGAACCCTTCGAACACCTGGTCTTCAAAATTTGGTTCGGCCACGACTTCTTTCGTATCTTTCTTTTTTTAGCCCACCCCTAAATTGATGGGAGTACCCCTCCCCTGCGGAGAACCCCTCCCCTGTACTGAAAGGACTGTTAATGGCGACTGACGTCTCGACAACCTGTTAGTAAGTAATCTTCAACACAGCCAAGTGAACTAAAAGTAGATGTCTTGATTCTTCAACAGGGTCCACTGACTGTATGCATGCAGGAACTTGACGGCTCGTTCAACCATACGGTGCAAATTGAGGACATTACCAGCAGGCATGAGTTGCCTTGCCACTCCAAGAGCAGAAGGTAGAACGGCGGAATTCCTGTGGTCAAACGTACTGTACCTTACCCACCGCGCTTAGTCATTTAATTTATAGATTGGTCGCCAATGGCGACTAGATATCAGATTTTGGCGACCAGAAAACAAGTGCCTATGATCTCAACCAATAGGAGCGTGACGAAGTCTTTTGACAGTCATCTGAAATGATGATTTTTTCACATGTTAACTGTTACCCCTGTCTCCCCGTCAGGATACGCCCCTGAGTCTGCTCCAATGAATGTTCCCTTCGTTTTAGGAATAAAAAGAAAAAGATCCCGCTCATGACAGGAGAGGAAGTTGACATGAATCTTGACGCCATGGAGTGAGTAGTGTCTTATCCTCGTCACGCCATATTCTCTTTGCCTAACACTCTTTGCCTAAAAAACTCATGATTGTAAAACTGCATTGTATAAATCGCAGTCCGCATCTTAGGGATCAGACATGTCCACATCTGTAAACCGCATTTGAACATATTCATATGATAATTTGCGGTATACAAGTGCATACATTAATTAAATTAAAAGCACGAGAAAAATTTTCTAGAAACGTTATTTGAGGGTCCACAATAGGTTTTTCGGAAATCGTACCATTTTATCATCGAGATACAGGAAACCGTAAAAACAAAGCTGGATTGAGATTTCTGTCTGGATGCGGGATTTGCGAACTAAAATGATTTGCGGGATCTAAAACCTAAAGTGAGGAAGGAAATTCGGGATTTAAGATTTCATACAGGACTGTTTGTACCCTGCGAGCAGTGGTTTACTCCTCTCTTTATAGGCCGGCAATATATTTGCCGTGACGACGCCTAGAATTATGGCCGGATTTCGGGATCCGAGGACCCCATTGGGATCTAATTTCTATTTGTTTTGAACTGCAGCTCTGACTCCCCTGTGCTATGGCTTCGTATTGACCCGGAGGTCACGTGGTTACGGCAGGTTTCGTTCGAGCAACCTGATTACATGTGGCAGTACCAGTTACGCCATGAGAGAGATGTCATGGCGCAGGCACAGGTAAGGGAGTGGCACGGACCCTGGCGGGGAACGAGAAGGAGAAGTAGGGTGAAGGAGGAGGGGGGATGGAGGAGGGGGAAGGAGGAGAGGGGAAGGAGGAAGAGGAAGACAAGGAGGAGGCGAAGGAGGAGAGGGGAAGGAGGAAGAGGAAGACAAGGAGGAGGCGAAGGAGTAGGGGAAGAAGTAGAAGGACGAAGAGAAGGAGGAGGAGGAGAAGGGGAGGAGGAGGCTAGGGAAAGGAGGAAGAGGAGGAGAAGAAAACGACGGAGGAGGAGGCTAGATTTACTTTTCGACTCTCATCTGAAATCCACTTTAACAGTGTTGTTATAGTTGCTATTGTGATTCTTTTTACTGTAATTTCAGTGCATTTTACCATCATTTCTTGCTGCGCTCCTTGTCATTCTTTCTTATACCATCCTTTCCCTCTATAGGCGCTTATTGCACTCGAGAGGTTTCCCACACAGGCCACCCGTGACACCCTGATAGATATCATCAAGCAGAAAGAGTGTTTCTATTTGATCCGTCTGGAGGCCTGCAAGTGCCTCGCCCTGGTGAGTACCAGCAATCAAGAATTTATGTCGAGGTGTTACTAATATTCAGCACTGCCTATAATATATAGATTTAGGCACTGCCTAAAAGCGGAGCTCCCAGTGATTAAAGTACATGGTATTTTCCAGCCAAAGTGAGACGCTTTTGGGGTTGCCTGTGGTACGGGCAGGCACGCATACCATGTTTGAAAAGAGCCTGTCAATAAAAGCCAAAAGTTTGAGTTGATTTGGGTAAATATCAGCAAAGTTATTGGCAACTGTTGCCTACCACAACATCAAATCCATAGGAAAACAACCAACTTCCGACGCTCAACTTCTGTGTTTTATCAAAATTACCCCAAATTTTAGAATTTCACATAAATTGGCAAGCTCTTGTCAAATATGGTATTATTTGTTAATTATTTTACTGGGATCAATTCAAAATGTCATGCAACACCTGCAAACTCCCCATTTCAGATGACATTCGAAAGTAAATCAGACGTTTTCCCCTTACCCTAGTTTACAAAATTGTGACAATTGTGACAATCTGAGGTAAATCGGATCAAGAGTTTAGTATTTTGTTCTTTCCCGAAGATCAATACCCCTGAATTTTTCCCCGGATTCATATAATACAAAGAGGTTCCTAAAACGTTTTTACAGTAGATATTGGGGACCTTGTTTTATTGAGTACTTTGCGAACAAGATATCAACTGCTCTTTTCCTCTGTTTCGTTGAAGCCAGTCGACTGGCTTTCTGTCGCGACGAAAACCCAGTCGACTGCACTAGGAGAAACAGGGCAAGGACCTGATTGGTCCACATGGTTTGACGGACGGATACATAAACCCAGTCGACTGCTCTAGGCGAAACAAGACATGGACCTGATTGGCTTAGATGGTTTGACTGACGGATACATAAACCCAGTCGACTGCACTAGTAGAACCAGGCAAGGATCTGATTGGTCCACATGGTTTGACTGACGAGACAGAAAAAGCAATTTTAAAACAACTGTTTGGTTATAATATTTCATGTTTATTTTAAAGAATTGCATCCAAATTTAAATCTTTCATTCTCTTCGGTATACAAGGATAACTGGCGGCTTCGAATAATCAATTGTTTTATTAACTATGCATTATTTATTGCGATGCAGCTTCGTTATTAAATGAGGGTGTATAGTTTGGGTTCGCTGCGCTCACTCCTGAGAAATCAAAATTTGAACACTCGAAGATAAATTCAATATCCCGCGTGCCCATGTATTATTCTCTATTTCTTATTAAGTTATGCATTATTAATAGACGACGCAGATTCGTCCGACAGTATGAGTTGAGGGCATTAAGGCGAGTCAGAGTTCCATCTTAATCTTCGGTAGAAATGTTGTCTTTTATCCTCTCCAAGAAAACGCAGTAGACACTCAAGCGACTTGTCTTAAATTTTGAGCGCGTGACTTCTGTTTCGAAGGAATCGACACTGCTGAAAAGGGAGTACCAGAGAGTTCTTCATGTTCTAATATATCGAGGGCTTGCAATAGCTAAAGAAAGATCTTCTCTACGTCATGGATGTTGACAATTTTTTGCGCGGTACCGGCGAATTGTGGATTCTTCAACTCAGCGAGTCTGTAGTCATTATACTCGCTAACACACTTGCTTGTGCGGTATTTCTCAGAAAATCATTTCGCGCCAAAAAAGTCAAGCTACCTCCTGCTAAACCTAGCATCTATCGATCTTCTGGTCGGCGTGACACTACTGATGATTAAAGTTAGTGTATTCAAGCGATTTGAGGGAGTCGTGTCGCAAGTCCATTCAGTCGCGGCAATGTCATCTTGGTGTTCATTCACCGCAATCTCGATAGAGCGCGCCTTTGCAGTGGTCCTTCCTTTGAAACACCGACTACTCACCACTTGGCATTACATTCTGGGAATCTTTCTCGTGTGGATACTTGGAATTTTGTCAAATATTGGACACTTCATTCAAATGGCACACGTCCACTTCAGCTTAACGGTAGTCTGACGCTCTTGTGCCTTTTAGTAATCTCGACAAGTTACGTTGCCATCTGGGTAAAAGTTAAAGCATCAATGCGAGCTGTAAACGCTGTAGGACAAAATACTCGCAGTGATATAAGACTTGCCGTAACTTTGTGCATCACCACCTTTGTCTCATTTCTTTGCACCTTGCCCGCCGGGGTTGTGGTGTTAGTGAAACAATGGTGTAGTTCGTGCAATGGGGATTTGCTTTCGGTTGTGGAATATTTTGGAGTTTTGGTTTATGTGAACTCTTTCATAAATGTCCCTGTGTACTTCGTTCGTATGCCTGAGTTCAGGAAGGAAATAGCGCTCATTTTAAAAATGTGTTATCCCAGAAAAATCACGTGCGGTTACCAGCTATCGGCTGAAGAGCGCATGCGTGGCGAAGGGCCTTCAGTTGTGGAGATGCGTTCAGTGTCATTAGATACACGTTTATAAATAGGAAGTGCGCGGAAGCCTTGTAAACCATCGTATTTGGTAGTCTAGTAAACCAGTTCATAACAGTATATACAAAATATATGCAGAATAACTTGTAACAGAAAATATCATCAATAAAGCGAACGTGGGCCGACTTATTTGTCAATGCTGCTTTCTGATTGATCGAGCTACTAGTTGGCTATAATATTTAGCCTACTAAGTGTTGATTTTGAAGTCAACAAAAGCGGCAAATGAGCAACTGTAAAGCTTGCTTTTGGCGACTAAAACCGTCTGATTCCTCTTGAATTTGACCCATTTGCATCCTTTTGATGTTTTTGTGCTTCAGCGTGTTTTCTGTTACAAAAATATTCGTTTTATCACGAATTGGAAAGAAAGGGTCTTATTTATTCTATCGTGTTATTGAGTCGTCCGTTATTTTTTCTCTGAGTCCACCCAGGGTTTTTGTGCGTGTCTACTGAAGCTCATAAAATAATATGTACACTACGTTCCAACACAACATCATCTGTTTTACGAAATTTAATAAGATTTTTTTCAACTGCACTACAATCTTCATTACTTTACATTATATGTGTGCTTTCATACTAGGTTTGTGTGTTCCTAGTGCCGGCCTTGTGTATTTTACTTTTTTTATTAATTGAAATTTTCATCGTACTTTATCAAATATACACATTGAGATGAGTGATTATTTATATGTCTTAAATGCGCTGATAGAAACTATTGAATCGATTGACAACGCTGAGCAGGTTGTAGTCAGAGTTTATCTTTCCGACAGTCTTAAAACATAGGGGACGACAAGGGGATGCATGATGAAAATATATCACCAGCTTTTTATCACTTCAATATTGTTTATTTTTAAGAAGTACATCCAATTTTTAATATTATGTTTGTGATTCACGCAGAATCCAAGGATGTCTGACGGTTTCGAATAATGTACTTTCTTATTAAGTTATGCATTATTTAAGGACGATGTAAATTCGTTATTAACTGCGGAAGTATGAGTTGAGAGCATTAAGGCGAGTCAGAGTTGCATCATAATCTTCGGTAGAAATGTTGTCTTTTATCCTCTCCAAGAAAACGCAGTAGACAAGTGAACGTGAGTTGTTTTAATTCTCGAGCGCGTGGCTTCTGTATCAAAGGAATCGAAAAGCTACCGTGTGACACTGCTGAAAAGTGAGTGTCAGAGAGTTGTTCTTGTTCTAATATATCGAGGGCTTGCAGTAGCTAAAGGAAGACCTCCTCTGCGTGATGGATATTGTCGGTTTTTTGCGCGGTACCGGTGAATTGTGGGTTCTTCAACTCAGCGAGTCTGTAATCATTATACTCGCTAACACACTTGCTTGTGCGGTATTTCTCAGAAAATCATTTCGCGCCAAAAAGTCAAGCTACCTCCTGCTAAACCTAGCATCTATCGATCTTCTTGTCGGTGTGACATTACTGATGATTAAATTTAGTAAATTCAAGCGATTTGAGGGAGTCGTGTCGCAAGTCCATTCCGTCGCGACAGTGTCATCTTGGTGTTCATTCACCGCAATCTCGATAGAGCGCGCCTTTGCAGTGATCTTTCCTTTGAAACACCGACTACTCACCACTTGGCATTACATTTTGGGAATCTTTCTCGTGTGGATACTCGGAATTTTGTCAAATATTGGACAGTACATTCAAATGACACACGTCTACTTCAGCTTACCGGGTAGTTTAACACTCTTGTGCCTTTTAGTCATCTTGACAAGTTATGTTGCCATCTGGATAAAAGTTAAGGCATCAATGCGAGCTGTAAACGCCGTAAGACAGAATACTCGCAGTGATATAAGACTTGCCGTAACTTTGTGCATCGCCACCTTTCTCTCATTTCTTTCCGTCTTGCCCGCCGGGGTTGTGGTGTTAATGAAGCAATGGTGTACTTCGTGCAATGGGGATTTGCGTTCGGTTGTGGAATACTGTCTTGTTTTGGTTTACATGAACTCTTTCATAAATGTCCTTGTGTACTTCGTTCGTATGCCTGATTTCAGGAAGGAATTAGCGCCCATTTTAAAGATGTGTTATCCCAGAAAAATCACGTGCGGTTGCCAGGTATCGGCTGAAGAGCGCACCCGTGGCAAAGGACCTTCAGTTGTGGAGATGCGTTCAGTGCCCCTAGAAACACGTTTATAAATAGGAAGTGCGCGGAAGCCTTGGTTACCATCGTATTAGTAGTCTTCGAAAATCCTTTCGCGTCAAAAAGTCAAATTATCTTCTGCTGAACTTGACTTGATTTCCTTGTCGGGTTAACATTATTTGTAATTAAATGTAACAAGGTTGAGGGGTTTGAGATTATTGCGTCGTCTATCGATAGTGTTGCAAGACAGCATCTTTTTATCATTTCACTGCAATTTTCTTTAGAACTAAGAATCTAATAGATCTAGAAGATGTACTTTTCTAGATGGAAATGCGAAAAATAGAATTGTATTGTATTGAACTCGGTGCGGTAGTATTTCCTTTAGAATCCTATGATATCTCTTTTTTGTGTAAATTGAGGACGAGAGATCATAGGATTCAAGTTTACTCAAATCGTTCAGTCGGTAGATTCCGCCGAAAATAGCACTCAATAAGACGATATCGCTTTTTTTCGTGCTATTTTCTTAGCGGAATCTAGCCTCCTGAAGCTTTGAATAATCCTATAAAACATCGACTTCTGAAGACAAAATAATATGTTATAGGAGCTGTTGTGGTGTGGCTACTTGCTGTTTGCAAAGAAGACTTTTGCGGCGTCGAATCTAATCCATTGTCCATTTTAGTTCTCCATTTTACATTCGAGGTAAAAAAAAAAAAAAAATGCAAACAGGTTTAAATCTTTTGATATCTCTTTGCCGAGAAATTGCGCGAAATCACATTAAGGGTTTGAAAGTTGACTGTCTTATTTAGAATCTCAAGTTTCAATTTCTTCGATATTTTGTTCTTGCCGAAGATCAGATATTTTTGCCAATTATCATAAAATATACAAGGAGGATCCTCAAATCATTAACATTGATTTAAAAAACACGAAACCTTGTTTTGTTATTAAGGTATGGAATACTTGCGTATGTTTTTAAGATTTACATCCGAATTTTAATTGATAGTTTGTTTGTGACTTCATGCGGATTGGAGGATGCCTGCAGGCTTCGAATAATGTACTTTCTGATTAAGTTATTCATTATTTATGGACATCGTTTTTAAGTGTGGAAGTATGAGTTGGGGGTATTAAGGCGAGTCAGAGTTGCATGTTAATCTTCGGTAATTCTCTCGAAGAAAACTCAGTAGACAAGTGACTGATTGTATAAAACTAACGTGTTTGAACTTTTGAGCGGGTGGCTTCTGTATGAAAAGCACTGAAATGCCACCTTGTGACACTGGTGAAAAAAAGGGTCAGATAGTTCTAATCTCGATGGCTTGCAGTACCTGAAGAGGGATCTTCTCTTCATCATGGATGTTGTTCCTTTGATGCGCGGTACCGGCGAATTGTGGATTCTTCAACTCAGCGAGTCTGTCGTCATTATACTTGTGCGGCGTTTCTCAGAAAATATTTTCGTGCCAAAAAGTCAAGCTATCTCCTACTAAACCTAGCATCTATAGATCTGCTGGTCGGCGCGACATTACTAATGGTTATAGTCAACTCCAGCGATTTGTGATAGCGGTGTCGCAAGTCCATTCAGTCTTAGTACTGGCAGCATTGTGCTCATTCACCGCAATCTCGATAGAGCGCGCCTTTGTAGTGGTCCTTCCTTTAAACCACCGACTACTCACCACTTGGCATTACATTTTGGGAATCTTTCTCGTGTGGATACTTGGTATTTTGTCAGATATTGGAGAATACATTCATATGGCACACGTCAACACGACCTTAACGGCAGGATTGTCGCTCTTTTGCCTTTTTGTCATCTTGACAAGTTATGTTGCCATCTGGTTAAAAGTTAAGGCATCAAACCGAGCTGGAAACGCTGTAGGTCGCAGTGAAATAAGACTTGCCGTAACTTTGTGTATCGCCACGTTTCTCTCATTTCTTTGCATCTTGCCCATCGGGATTGTGCTGTTAATAAAACAATGCGATTTGCATTCGGTTGCGGAATATTGTCTTGCTTTGCTGTACGTCTTTTATAAATGTCCTTATAATAATAATTTGTGTACTTCGTTCGTATGCCTTAGTTCAGGAAGGAACTAGCGCTCATTTTTAAGATGTGTTATCCAAGAAAATCTCATGCGGTTACCAGGTATCGGTTGAAGAGCGCATTAATGGCGAAGGACCTTCAGTGGTAAAGATGAATTCGTGTCACTAGATACCCGTTTATAAATAGGTAATGCGTGGAAACCTTCGTTTCCATCTGATCTAATCTACTTATTCGAGAAAGAATAGTTAAACAATAGGGATATTCCGTCGGGAGAGGTGAGTTATGCGAGGGATCAAGCGCGAGGTAGTATTGTGCGGGTAGTGGCGAGGCTCTTCATCGCTGCGGGAAGGAGGGAGGGCGCACTACTAATTTGCTCCCCCGCAGTTTAAACGACTAAATGTGAAATTTGTGGAGTCGAAATTTGGATTTATATCTTGAATTTGAGACTAATTACCTAACGCAGACCCATGCTCGTGGTATGCTACGCAAGGGTTACATAACTAAGTAATTATAAGAGACATTCTCTGCAAATATCCCAAGTAAAAATAGTTTGACCGAGGAAATTTGATGTTCTCAGCGAATATTAGCCAGAGAAAACATAGCTCGAGTACTCATATATGAAGTTCAAGAACATCAAAATTTCCGATGGAAAACTATCCTGCGATAATGCCTCGGAGGAGAAGTCACGAATGATCATGATTGCTGAATCTTGGTGCCATATGAGTTATAATTGTCAAATTACTTTACATTACATTTACTTTACATTATATGTTTGCTTTCATACTAGGTTTGTGTGTTCCTAGTGCCGGCCTCGTGTATTTTATTTTTTTTATTAATTACATTTTTCATTGTACTTTATCAAGTGTATACATTGAGATGAGTGATTATGTATATGTCATAAATGCGCTGATAGAAACTATTGAATCGATTGGCAACACTGCTGCTCAGAGAGTTTTTCCCCTTGAAAGAAGACAATATCTTTGCATTTCCATGGTTGCTGCTGAGTTCATCCGTGGAAATGGTGCGTTATGGGCCTTTCAGCTAGCAGAATATTTGGTCATTGTCATTTTGAACATACTCGCTGATGCAGTGTTTCTTAGAAAATCTTTTCGCGTCAAAAATATTCCATTAAATTATTGTTAACTTTATTCAGATGAGTACATTGAATTGTAATTTTTATTGCATTTTTACATATCTTTTAATGTTTTTAAATTTTAGTTTTTTATACTACATACTTTTATAGTTGTAAATTATATTTGTAAATAGTTGTGAAGCGCCATTGGATTCTTAAAGAAATGGCGCTATAGAAATTAATTATATTATTATTATTATAAAAAGTCAAATTATCTTTCGCTAAACTTGACGCTAGCTATGTGATTTCCTTGTCCGATTAATATTATTGGTGTTCAAATGTAGCCGGTATAAGCGGTTTGGGATAATCGTGTCGCATATCCATAGTGTTGCGATAGTATCATCTTTTTATTCTTTCACTGCAATTTCCTTAGAACGCGCTTATGCTGTAGTATTTCCTCTAAAACATCGACTTCTGAAGACCAAACAGTATATTATAGCAGCTGGTGTGGTGTGCTTACTTGGTGTTTGCAAAGTTTTTATTGACTTCATTCAGCTTTCCTCAGAGGTCTATGTCTTATTGTGGTGTATGGTACTCTTGGGCCTTTGTGTCATCTTTCGCAAGCTACACTGCCATCTGGATCAAGGTCAAGGCTTCAAGACACGCTGTACGTACTGTAGGACACAATGCTCGGAGTGGCATCCGACTTGCCATCACTTTGTTCATTGCTACGTTCGTCTCGTTTCTCTGTGTTCCGCCGGTTGTATATCATCATCATCATCGTGTTTCCCCTGTGGCGTCGTGGACAGCAGTCGCAAGAAATCGGCCTTCGCCATCATCATCTTTCTTGCCTGCTGCACATCGACACAAAGCACCTTTTCTATTCTGTTCAACATCGTCGTTGGAGTCAGGATATCGAACAACACTTGTTTTTGGAGGGCATGGTTGTCAAGCCTGTATATGCGCGCCAGATATTTAAAGTGTTGTGCTAAACAAAAGAAACGGATGGGGAGTGTCATTGTGATGGTACGTAGTTTGTCATTTGGATGGGGAGTGTCATTGTGATGGTACGTAGTTTGTCATTTGGATGGGGAGTGTCATTGTGATGGTACGTAGTTTGTCATATGGATGGGGAGTGTCATTGTGATGGTAAGTAGTTTTTCATTTGGATGGGGAGTGTCATTGTGATGGTACGTAGTTTGTCATCTTGATGGGGAGTGTCATTGTGATGGTACGTAGTTTGTCATTTGGATGGGGAGTGTCATTGTGATGGTACGTAGTTTGTCATTTGGATGGGGAGTGTCATTGTGATGGTACGTAGTTTTTCATTCCTGTCACTCCAGTCCATATCAGTTGTGCCCGATCCGACGCATTTTTCCGTTCAAATCCTCTTCAACCATTTTTCGTAGGAAGCCAAGCCATGCCTACAAGGGTGTGCATCGTGCTACAAACATCAGAAGTCGATTCCTAAGTATCTTCACTTGCTTCTTTACGTCAACTCGTATATATATATATATATGTTTGTATATCTTGTCCGTGTTCCTTAGTTCAGAAAGTAATTTCTGGTTATTCTCACGATGTTTTCGATGAGTGAAATCGCCTGCAATTGTCAAGTGTCGTGCAGTGTGATTGCGATGAATTCACTCCCCATCGATACGCGTTTTTAAATGAGAAAGGTGAAGCCCTTTCTGGGAGACATTAAAAATATTATTTAAATGGGTTAAATTCAAGAGGAAATGGTTTTAGTCATATCGAACTATACCAGTACTAGGTCAACTTTTAATATATATCCAAAAGCAAGCTTTACAGCTGCTCATTTGCCGCTTTTGTTGACTTCAAAGTCAACACTTAGTAGGCTAAATATTATAGCCAACTAGTAGCTCGATCAATCAGAAAGCAGCATTGACAATAGAAAACTAATGGGATTTGACTCAAGGAAAATAGACAAATAAGTCGGCCCACGTTCGCTTTATTGATGATAATTTCTGTTACAAGTTATTCTGCATCTATTTTGTATTTAACAATTAGTCGCCGAAGGCGACGTAAATAACGGCGAATATATATTTACGGAGCCTGAGACGACTAATTGTTTTAGTATAATTAGTCAAGCGACTTTTAAGATTTTTGACCCCCCAAAAAAACGAGTTTAGGGGTATTTTTTTAGTTTGTCGTAATAAAGTGCGCGCGCGATCCCCAATGCTTTCAATGTTATATAGACTACCAAATACGATGGTTTACAAGGCTTCCGCGCACTTCCTATCTTATAAACGGGTTTATAAAATAACACCTATGTTGTATTGTGAATGTGCGCATTCTGATTGGTTAAAAAGCGTGTTTGTAAGAGACCTGAGAAATGACAGCAGTGTTGCCAATCGATTCAATAGTTTCTATCAGCGCATTTATGACATATACATAATCACTCATCTCAATGTATACACTTGATAAAGTACAATGAAAAATGTAATTAATAAAAAAATAAAATACACGAGGCCGGCACTAGGAACACACAAACCTAGTATGAAAGCACACATATAATGTAAAGTAGTGAAGATTGTAGTGCAGTTGAAAAAATCTTATTAACAAAAATATATTAATTTCGTAAAACAGGTGATGTTGTGTTGGAACGTAGTGTATATATTATTTTATGAGCTTCAGTGGACACTCACAACTCCCTGGCTGAACCCTTTCTTGCCAATTCGTGATAACACGAATATTATTCACGTGTGATGTTTGTGATTCACGCAGAATCCAAGGATGCCTGACGGCTTCGAACTTCGAACTTTCTTATTAAGTTATGAATTATTTAAGGCCGATGTAGATTCGTTATTAACTGCGGAAGTATAAGTTGAGAGCATTAAGGCGAGTCAGAGTTGCATCATAATCTTCGGTAGAAATGTTGTCTTTTATCCTCTCCAAGACAACGCAGTAGACAAGTGAACGTGAGTTGTTTTAATTCTCGAGCACGTGGCTTCTGCATCAAAGGAATCGAAAAGCTACCGTGTGACACTGCTGAAAAGTGATTGTCAGAGAGTTGTTCATGTTCTAATATATCGAGGGCTTGCAGTAGCTAAAGGAAGATCTTCTCTACGTGATGGATATTGTCAGTTTTTTGCGCGGTACCGGCGAATTGTGGGTTCTTCAACTCAGCGAGTCTGTAGTAATTATACTCGCTAACACACTTGCTTGTGCGGTATTTCTCAGAAAATCATTTCGCGCCAAAAAGTCAAGCTACCTCCTGCTAAACCTAGCATCTATCGATCTTCTGGTAGGCGCGACACTACTGATGATTAAATTTAGTGAATTCAAGCGATTTGAGGGAGTCGTGTCGCAAGTCCATTCAGTCGCGTTAATGTCATCTTGGTGTTCATTCACCGCAATCTCGATAGAACGCGCCTTTGCAGTGATCTTTCCTTTGAAACACCGACTACTCACCACTTGGCATTACATTTTGGGAATCTTTCTCGTGTGGATACTTGGAATTTTGTCAGTTATTGGACAGTACATTCAAATGGCACACGTCTTCTTCAGCTTATCGGGTAGTCTGACGCTCTTGTACCTTTTAGTCATCTTGATAAGTTACGTTGCCATCTGGGTAAAAGTTAAGGCATCAATGCGAGCTGTAAACGCCGTAGGACAGAATACTCGCAGTGATATAAGACTTGCCGTAACTTTGTGCATCACCACCTTTCTCTCATTTCTTTGCACCTTGCCCGCCGGGGTTGTGGTGTTAATGAAGCAATGGTGTACTTCGTGCAGTGGGGATTTGCGTTCGGTTGTGGAATACTGTCTAGCTTTGGTTTACATGAACTCTTTCATAAATGTCCTTGTGTACTTCGTTCGTATGCCTGAGTTCAGGAAGGAATTAGCGCTCATTTTAAAGATGTGTTATCCCAGAAAAATCACGTGCGGTTGCCAGGTATCGGCTCAAGAGCGCATCCGTGGTGAAGGACCTTTAGTTGTGGAGATGCATTCAGTGCCCCTAGATACACGTTTATAAATAGGAAGTTTATAAACGTGTATCTATATACAGTTCATAACAGTATATACAAAATAGATGCAGAATAACTTGTAACAGAAAATATCATCAATAAAGCGAACGTGGGCCGACTTATTTGTCTATTTTCCTTGAGTCAAATCCCATTGGTGTTCTATTATCAATGCTGCTTTCTGATTGATCGAGCTACTGGTTGGCTATAATATTTAGCCTACTAAGTGTTGATTTTGAAGTCAACAAAAGCGGCAAATGAGCAGCTGAAAAGCTTGCTTTTGGATATATAGTAAAAGTTGGCCTAATACTAGAAGTACAGTTCGATATGACAAAAGCCATCATTCCTCTTGAATTTAACCCATTTGCATCCTTTTGATGTTTTGCTGCTTCAGATCCCTACCCTATGTTCTTGCTTCAGCGTGTTTTCTGTTACGATAATAGCGGAGCTCTTGCGCGGGCCAAAGGCCCGCGCATGCGGAGCACCATACCTAAGGGAAAATCGTATAGTAGACTATCGAGTTGATTTTTGAACGTCACGGGCATTATGCATCATTTTGATGACGTCATTGATGACGTAAGGGCAGGTGACTTTGGTGTAGAGTTCCTCTTATGGTCTTTGAAAGTTTATCCAAGTTTGGCTTCTATAGAAGTTTCCCTTCGGGAGATATATTTTTTTTTATTTTTCTGGTATAACCTATAGCGTACGCCGTCCGTCCGTCCGTCGTCCGTCCGTCCGTGTACACATGGGAACCCTGTGGTATGCAAAGAAAAAATCATATCTCCTCAAGGGAACATGCTAAGACAACCATACTTGGGATATTTTGTCTATGCCACAAGGGGGGTGGTGTAGCACGGTCACGTGATGTGACGTCATCGATGACGTCATCAATGATTGAAAAATTAAAATCTCGTGAAGGGAAGTCTCTTAAACAACCAAATTTTAGTAGTGTAGTCTAGGTCACCAGGTGAGCGAAATGAAGTGGTCACGTGATATGACGTCATCGATGACGTCATCTATGCTTCAAAAATGAATATCTCATGAAAGGAAGACTCTAAAACAGCCAAACTTTGGTAGTGTAGTCTAGGTCTCCAGATGAGCGAAATGAAGTGGTCACGTGATATGACGTCATCGATGCTTGAAAAATTAATATCTCGTGAAGGGAAGACTCTAAAGCAACCATGTACACATGGGAATCCCTTTCATTCACACAGAAAATTTTATAACCAGGAGCTCCGCTTTTAGCCAGTGGCTAAATCTATATATTATCCGTTTTATTACAAATTGGCAAGAAAGGGTGTTATTTACTCTGTCGTGCTATTGGGAGTTGTGAGTGTGTATTGAAGCTCATAAAATAATATATACACTACGTTCCAACACAACATCACCTGTTTTACGAAATTTAATACATTATATGCGTGCTTTCATACTAGGTTTGTGTGTTCCTAGTGCCGGCCTGGTGTAATATACTTTTTATTAATCTAAATTTTCATTGTACTTTATCAAATATACACATTGAGATGAGTGATTATTTATATGTCTTAAATGCGCTGATAGAAACTATTGAATCGATTGACAACGCTGCTGCTCAGAGAGTTTCTCTTTCCTACAGTCTTAAAAAGAGCCGTCTTTTTCCCTTGAAAGAAGACTATCTTTGCATCTTCATGATTGTTGCTGAATTCATCCGTGGAAGTGGTACGTTATGGGCTTTTGAGCTAGCGGAATGTTTGGTCATTGTCATTTTGAAAATACTCGCTGGTGCAGTGTTTCTAATAAAATATTTTCGCGTCAAAAAGTCAAATTATCTTTTGTTAAACTTGACGCTATGTTAGTGATCTCCTTATCGGTTCAACATTATTGGTGTTCAAATGTAGCCAGGATGAGCGGTTTGAGATAATCGTGTAGCATATCCATAGTGTTGCGATAACTGCATCTTTTTATTCTTTCACTGCAATTTCCTTAGAACGCGCTCATGCTGTAGTATTTCCTCTAAAACATCGACTTCTGAAGACCAAACAGTATATTATAGCAGCTGTGGTGGCCGTGTGGTTACTTGCTGTTTGCAAAGTTTTTCTTGACTTCATTCAGCTTTCCTCAGAGGTCTCTGTCTTATTGTGGTGTATGGTACTCTTGGGCCTTTGTGTCATCTTTCGCAAGCTACACTGCCATCTGGATCAAGGTCAAAGCTTCAAGACACGCTGTACGTACTGTAGGACACAATGCTCGGAGTGGCATCCGACTTTCCATCACTTTGTTCATTGCTACGTTCGTCTCGATTCTCTGTCTTATTGTGGTGTATGGTACTCTTGTGCCTTTCTGTCATCTTTCGCAAGCTACACTGTCATCTGGATGAAGGTCAAGGCTTCAAGACAAGCTGTACGTGTTGTAGGACACAATGCTTGTGGTGACATCCGACTTGCCATCACTTTGTTCATTGCTACGTTCGTCTCGTTTCTTTGTGTTCTGCAAGTTGTAGTTGTACATTTGAAAACACAAGGGTGTGCATCTTGTAAGTAACAACTGAAGTCGATTCCTAAGTATCTTCACTTGCTTCTTTGCGTCAACTTGTTTATAGATGTTTTTGTATATGTTGTCCATATTCCTGAGTCCAGAAAGGAATTTCTGGTTATTCTTAAGATGTTTTCCACGAGAAAAGTCGCCTCCAATTGTCAAGTGTCGGTTGACGATACCCCTAATGAAGAAGAACCCGCTGTGATTGCGATGAATTTTCTCCCCATTTATACGCGTTTTTAAATGAGAAAGGTGAAGCCCTTTGTTCACGACTGGGAGACATTAAAAATCCAAGTGCCAAGGGGATGCATGGTGAAAATATATTACCTGCTCTTTACCACTTAACTATTTCATGTTTATTTTTTAAGAAGTAAATCCAATTTTTAATATGTTTGTGATTCACGCAGAATCCAAGGATGTCTGACGGCTTCGAACAATGTACTTTCTTATTAAGTTATGCATTATTTAAGGACGATGTAGATTCGTTATTAACTGCGGAAGTATGAGTTGAGAGCATTAAGGCGAGTCAGAGTTGCATCATAATCTTCGGTAGAAATGTTGTCTTTTATCCTCTCCAAGAAAACGCAGTAGACAAGTGAACGTGAGTTGTTTTAATTCTCGAGCGCGTGGCTTCTGTATCAAAGGAATCGAAAAGCTACCGTGTGACACTGCTGAAAAGTGAGTGTCAGAGAGTTGTTCATGTTCTAATATATCGAGGGCTTGCAGTAGCTAAAGACTGATCTTTACTTCTCTACGTGATGGATATTGTCAGTTTTTTGCGCGGTACAGGCGAATTGTGGGTTCTTCAACTCAGCGAGTCTGTAATCATTATACTCGCTAACACACTTGCTTGTGCGGTATTTCTCAGAAAATCATTTCGCGCCAAAAAGTCAAGCTACCTCCTGCTAAACCTAGCATCTATCGATCTTCTGGTCGGCGCGACACTACTGATGATTAAATTTAGTGAATTCAAGCGATTTGAGCGAGTCGTGTCGCAAGTCCATTCAGTCGCGACAATGTCATCTTGGTGTTCATTCGCCGCAATCTCGATAGAGCGCGCCTTTGCAGTGGTCCTTCCTTTGAAACACCGACTACTCACCACTTGGCATTACATTTTGGGAATCTTTCTCGTGTGGATACTTGGTATTTTGTCAGATATTGGACAGTACATTCAAATGGCACACGTCCACTTCAGCTTAACGGGTAGTCTAACGCTCTTATGCCTTTTAGTCATCTTGATAAGTTATGTTGCCATCTGGGTAAAAGTTAAGGCATCAATGCGAGCTGTAAACGCTGTAGGACAAAACACTCGCAGTGATGTTAGACTTGCCGTAACTTTGTGCATCGCCACCTTTCTCTCATTTCTTTGCACCTTGCCAGCCGGGGTTGTGGTGTTAGTGAACAATGGTGTAATTCCTGCAATGGCAATTTGCGTTCGGTTGTGGAATACAGTCTAGTTTTGGTTTACGTGAATTCTTTCATAAATGTCCTTCTGTACTTCGTTCGTATGCCTGAGTTCAGGAAGGAGTTAGTGCTCATTTTAAAGATGTGTTATCCAAGAAGAATCACGTGCGGTTGCCAGGTATCGGCTGAAGAGCGCATGCGTGGCGAAAGACCTTCAGTGCTAGGGATGAATTCAGGGTCACAAGATACCCGTTTATAAATAGGAAGTGCGCGGACGCCTTGGTTACCATCGTATTAGTAGTCTTAGAAAATCTTTTCGCGTCAAAAAGTCAAATTATCTTCTGTTGAACTTGACACTATGCAATTTCCTTTGAGTCGTGTTTTTGTTTCCGCGCCACGTTGCGAAGTTGGTTCCCGTGTTCCTAACTACAGGTTCCTAAGTTCGCAACCAAGTTCCTAACTAGCTTTTGTAATTTGGCCGCTCAGATGGAAAATTCAGTTAAAAAAAGAGATAGAACTTTCAATATTCACAGATCACTGCCAAAGAAGCCTAAGCAGCTAATGTTAGTATTTACGAAACTCAATTTCCAAGCTTAGATGCGAAGTTACGAAGTTAGTTGGGAACTTGGTAACGAACTTGACAACCTAGTTTGGAACACGGGAACCAACTTCGCAACGTGGCGCGGAATTCTGAAAACAACTGTAACATTTCTATTTCAATGTAACAAAGTTAAGTGGTTTGAGATTATCGTGTCGTCTATCCTTCCACTGCAATTTACTTAGAACTAAGGACCTGAGAGATCTAGAAGATGTACTTTTCTGGAAGGAAATGCAAAAATAAAAATGTATTGTATTGAACGCTTTGATGCGGTAGTATTTCCTTTAAAATATCGAGTTCTGAAAACAATACATTTTAGCAGCTGTTGTGGTGTGGTTACTTGCTGTTTGCGAAGAAGCTTAAGAACTGTGACGCAAGAGATGGATAACTTGCTTCAAAGTTCTTGAACATAAAGCCGGTTTCGAACGTCGGACTTTTGCGGCGTCGAATCTAATCCATTGTCCTTTTTTTCTCTATTTTACAACCAAGGAAAAATAAACATGAAATGCGAACAGGTTTAAATCTTTTGATATCTCTTTGCCGTTCGAAACATTGCAAGAAATTTGTTGTAATTAACATCCAACTTTTAATTGATAGTATGTTTGTGATTTCATGAGGATTGGAAGGATGCCTGCAGGCTTAGAATAATGTATTTTCTTATTAAGTTATTCATTATTCATCGTTTTTGTGGAAGAATAAGTTGGGGGTATTAAGGCGAGCCAGAGTTGCATGTTAATCTTCGGTAATTCTCTCCAAGAAAACTCAGTAGTTACAGTTGTCAAATTTTTCTCACTCGATCGAGTGCACGAGTTTATGTGCAGATATATTACTAAAGTACCACCCAAAGGAATCATCACATGATCTGAATTGAGTGGCAACAAGATGTAAACACCGGTAGCCGATTTGGTCTATTTTGACTGAATCCTTTTCGTCTATTTTCAATCCACGGAAGCTTTTATTAATTAAATTTTTCATTGTTCTTTATCAAGTTGTCTTATCAATCAACCCCAAATCTTTATTTTCCATATAGTCTTATCTATCGCATCAGTCGACCGTGAAACAATGGAAATTGAAATTATTATTTTGTTTCACGGTTGACTGATACGACAGATAAGACTATATAGAAACTAGGCTTTATTGGCGAGATTGTCGAACTCATGAATGATTAATCAAGATTAAACGAAGAAAATCATAAGCGTGGAGGAGATTTCGATACGTGGTCTTTATTTGCATAGATTTTTTAGCGGAGCTCCTAAGCGGGCGAAGGCCGCAGAGAGCGGAGCACCATAGGTATCGCAGGAAGAACTCAATAGCTCAAAGTAGAACTCAGGTATACGATCGACTTCATTTTTCATGGTTCAGCGGTATTCCCACTATAGTATCGCTTGCGCGTCCGGTCGTGTCTGTCGATCTGCGCGCCCCCACCATAGGCAAGCCAAGACTCTTCTCCGTTTATTACTCATATATCTCAGGATGAAGGATGAAGCTCAGACAACCAAACTTGGTTGGGGGAGGGGAGAAGTTTTGTTAGTGGCAAGGGGGTGCAATTGCCACGGGTATGGTCACGTGGTATGACGTCATCGATGACGTCATCATAGGAGAAAAAGGAATATATCTCTTGAAGGGATGAATCTCAGACAACCAAACTTGGGTGAAGTTGTCTAGATGGCAAGGGGGGTGAAACTGCCTGGTCACGTGGTATGACGTCATCGATGACGTCATCATAGGTGAAGAAATATATATCTCGGGAAGGGATGAATCTCAGACAACCAAACTTGGGTGAAGTTGTCTAGGTGGCAAGGGGGGTGAAACTGCCTGGTCAAGTGGGATGACGTCGTCGATGACGTCGTCATAGGTGAAGAAATATATATCTCTGGAAGGGATGAATCTCAGACAACCAAACTTGGATGAAGTTGTCTAGGTGGCAAGGGGGGTGCAACTGCCTGATCACGTGGTATGACGTCATCGATTACTTCATCATAGGGGGGGGGGGAAGGGATGAACCTCAGACAACCAAACTTGGGTGAAGTTTTCTTAGTGGCAAGGGAGTGCAAGTCCATAGTCACGTTGTATGACGGTGACAGGCTACCTATGTACAATGACAACCTTTTTCTCTCATTAACACAGAAAAATATGTAACCGGGAGCTCCGCTTTTAGCCAGTCGCTAAATCTATATATTAGATTTTATCCCATCTTTTATCGGCTGCTCTAGAACCAACTCTGTTCTAGGTGGACGTTAAAGAACCCATTGTACTATTTGTAAGAGTAGGGGATCGCATTCCGGTGCAATGACCTGTCTCTCGGAGACATATATACTGTAAAACAGCCCTCATGATCGTAAGCTGCGCCATCTAATGATCGTAATTTGCGCCATCTAATGCAGCCCTTTAGGTCCTCAACTTCTTGTCTGATGGTCGTACTTCCAACCGCTTGGAGTTCCCTCGCGATGAACAGAAGACCCTTATTTTATTTTTTTTATTTTATTTATTCAATCAGCCTGCAACTGTCCGAGCTCATTACGTTGAAAAGGAGTTGCGCTTTCGCGGCAACGCATTCGTACATCCTGCTTTCAAAGCCATTAATTGTTTTGTCAATCTTTATTTTCAGATTGCGTCTGCTAGTGCTGATAGCTGGGCTGGACATACTACCATGATAAATATCTTCAGAAGCATGTTCGGCTCAAAGTCTACACCACAGATAATCAAATATAACGACTTCTCAAACTTTATTTCATATTTTTTGTTGAAGGTAAGTCTAGTCCAGGGCTTTTTTTGTTGGAGCAATGAGCCTCTGCGATGGCGTGTAGCTTTCTTAGTAATGGCCGTTTTCACACTAGAGAAAAAAACCGGGACGAGCAAATTTTCAGACGAACAAGTCGTCTAAATTTGTTCGTCTGTTTGGCCGTCTAGGAAGACGATTTCTTCGTCTAGACGAACATATCGACCAAAGTCCGACCTAAATTCACACTAGACGTACAAAAGACGAACAAATTCTCATTTTGCCCCGGTCGGGGGTTTTGGGGGGGGGGGGGGGGGGGGGGGGGACCTGGCAAACCAACGGTTGCTTATGGGTAAATTCACCTTCAATTTCAAAATTTCAAAATCGCGTCTGTAAGTGTGATGCGTCACTCAAACTCGCTAAACCACGCTCCCACCATTGGGTATTTCTTTCTTCGTCAGGGTTTCTTGCCTTCTCGTCCCCTCTACTGGCAGCACAAATAGAGCCATCACTGCAAAAGTTGGTGTTGCTGACTTTTCTACTCGATATTTACTTGTCAGCGACCTGTGCTGCCACAATTCCTGATATAACTCCCTGTATAAGTAGAAGGCGGCCGCCATTTTGTTTTTGCAAGACACAGTATACCAAGGGCAGTCTTGTGCTGACTATCTGTCCTTCGATAGTCCGTCTAATATGAATTTCGGACGGACGAATTCTTCATCTTAGGCCGTCTCGTATTCACATTAGACGAACAAATCGTCAGACGATTTGTCCGTCCAGACGATTTGTTCGTCTTCTAGTGTGAGAACGGCCAATCACGCAAGGTTAACCACAGCTAGCCCGCGAACGACTCGCACCAGTCATCCCAAGTGCAACTAGGAAAAACGACAATTCGCCTATGTCACACGGCAGCCATTTTGGATTTTTTCTTACAGAAATGACTATGCGTGGGTGAGCTTACACGCCTGGCCTCGCTTTCATGCCTGCTTCGCTGTATTAGAAAATCCAAGATGGCTGCCGTGTGACAAAGGCGAATAGTCCATTGATATGGTTGTAAACGAGTTTGATATTTCCTCTTTGTCCATTTATAGGCATTACCTGCCTCCATAGCGTCAGTACGAAACATCCATTCTCACTGTCCGAAAGAGGTGATGCAGTTCCTAATGGAGCTCCTCAAGTACAACGACAACAGACTAAACAAGGTAATAATCATTTCATTTTCCTGGGTGCTTTGATCTCTACGCAATATAGAAGTAAATAAATTATTATTATTATTATTATTGCTACCTGATACCCGTAAACATTTCTAGAAGGGTAATGTTTTAAGAGGAAATGTATTTTGAGAAACTCAGGAGATTCGAGGGAAAACAAAACTCGCTGTTTCCCTCGAGAGCAGTCATTAAGTGTATAACGTAGCCGATAACTAACCTCCTTATTTCTACTTTCACTGCGTTTTTATCAGTTCTCCGATAGTTATTACCTAGCGGCAGTAGTTGATGCGCTGGCGGCCACTGTAACACCTGGCGTTGCTATGGTATCCACCCAAAGGTAAGCTAACGCCTGTTATTAGTACACCTCTGATTCATCGTATCAACCATCATGTAATACAAAAATGTCTGGCGACCATTTGCTCGGCCTTCTAAATTCAAATAAAATGAAATGTATACAGAATTACTGCGACACATTTTTTTCTATGTTAGTCATTTTAAGACATGCAGTTCCGCTCAACCTTTTAGGAATGCATGCATTTATATGTTGCGTATAGTATTTCAGTTAGCACCTAAGTCATTCTCAAACTACCAAATTGCATCTTTTTGTACCTAAGTGCATGGAGATGTTTAAAATCGGCAAAGAACTTCTTTCATTTATAGACATTTGTGTTTGCTTCATCAGTGGTAAGCAAGTTGTAAAGCTTAAAGAGGAAACTCATACTGTTCTTGGCGAGGTGATTCGTCGACTAAACCTCGAGAAACTCCAGCCATCGTTCCGATACTGCGTCAGTGTCAGGTTAGTAAAGAAGTCATTTCCTTTTTAAAACAGGGGAAAGAGGCCTCTGCCAACAGGATATATTTAATATTTCAACATTTCTTCGTCTTTAAACAGGGTTCGTATGGTTCCTGGAAAACCTGGAAAGTCCTGGATTTTTATTGTACTCCTGGAAAGTTCTTGAAACTCCTGGAATTTTGAACAAAGTCCTGGGAAACTCCTGGAAAAATGAAACGAATTTTATCATTCACAAAATCGAGAATGTAATCATTCTAAAAATCGTTTTCATGCTTGAAATGTTATCAAAAATAGACTGACAAGGCTGAAAATTATCCTGGAAAAATTCAAAACAGCTCCTTAAAACTCTTTTCTGAGCGTACGATGCATGTAATATTTACCAGCCATCGCCAGCTTGCATGTGAACCTCGTCTTTACCTCTAGTTTCTACTTCTCTAGCTGTTTGAAGGCGTTGCGAATCCTGCAAGTGAATGGGCAAGTTCCGGCAGATTCCATCACGTTTGAGTATTATGCTGGGTGAGTGTTGATGTTGATGAGGCCAAAGTATAAAAAGCTAAAAGAGCTGGAAAGAGCTACACTTTCAAGGTAATCCTCAGGCAGAGAAACACAAGGCAACAAAATAAACAAAAAGGTAGAGAGAAAAAAGGTAGAGAAAAATGCCAGATAGTATCAAACACAAGACAATGTATCTCCAGAGACACTCAAAACAGTTCACGAATTGTCTGACATCGTCTTTTTTAGGTATGGCCATTTCGAGGACATCAGGCTCTGTGCGATTGAATGCCTCGTTGATTACACAAAAGGTAGACTCATTTTACAATAGCAAAACAGACTAGCATCTCTGTATCATATACCTACCCATTTATTTATATTCTGCAGTTGAAAACAGCGAAAAAACCCTCAACCTCCTTGTAGAAATTGTTGAAAAGGACCCAGTCCCGTGCGTAAGGTAAGGGAACTTATTACCCATTTCATTTTCTCCCCTACGTACCCTCGATGTAGCATCTTGCTTATATCATACCTTTTGGTAGCAGCTATATTTGAGGAGGCCTATATACGTGAGTTGAGGAACTGGTTGATGTATAAACAATTCTTCTTATCTTACTGAATCATGCCTGCAAACAATTTTATTTCACATAATTGTATTTGAATAATTATTTTCTCCCTGCAAGTGATTTTTTTATCCCCCATTAGTTTCCTTATGCTAACGCCAGCATGCATGTCTTGTTCTTTTTTTTCTTCAGGCATCAAACGATGAGGATGCTGTGTGACAACCCTCCGTTCACCCGCAAATCGGAGTCTCCCCTTTGTACCCAAGTGCTGGTTGAGAGACTCTGGCATATTATGAAGTAAGACTACGTAGTTGCTTTCTTTCCATTCCTTTCTATTCCTTGCTTCTCACAATATTACCTGTCTCCTTTGCGCCTTGTGACTCATAGGTCCTCACAATACCCCATGATCATGGACTTGTTACTTTGGAGTTCGCATCCTCCTTCCATCGTATCCCTAGTTATACAATGTTTTCATTTTGTGAAGTTATCCTAGTGAAGTTATCCTTGGAATGTTAGATAAAATCTTCTAACTAAAGTACATGCTTCAGTGGAATACTAACATCATATTAACTATAAAACGACATGCTTGCATTGTTGTACTTAGTGTTCCAGCGTGGTGCAAATATAGATACACAGCGATTGTTTTGTTGTTTCAGCACGGTAAACGATCCAAGGTTAAGGTGCGATGCGGCAGATCTATATAGTGCTCTGTTTGGACGTCTGACCCCAGCCTGTGTACCAGCACAAGGGGTAGGTACAGACTTACATTGGTTCCGCGATGGTGGAGAAGCAGAGTATCAAACACGAGACAGAGTGTTTCATCAGGATTTCCAAACCGAGAAGTGGCTTGATTAAATGAGACAAAGTAGATTTGTTGTAATTGACTTCCTTCGGTTGAGGAACGCTTTCGAGGGTTTGACATAGCTTCTCAAACGAATCATTTTACATGAAAACAAAAGAACTAAAATCTCCAAGATCGATGCAAATTAAGATCGTCTATCCAAACCTCCGTCACGCTTATAATTCTCTTTGTTCAAGCATGTTGATTTATTTATGAGCTTTAGAATATTTGATCAATCAGAGTTTTATGTTTTAGATGGGTATAGTTATTGACTTGAAAGAGAAGAAAATCATGAACCTTTCACCACTTCCTCCGCCGGGATCACCCGTAAGTACAAAAGCTTTCGAAATAATATTTTATGGATACGGTACCACTGATTACCATTAGTCAGGACAAACCGATTATTCCTATTGGAATGCCAATGGTTCAGTCAATTTCTCGGTCGCACCGGTTGGAACGAGTGGACAAGCTTGAGAGATTGTCCCACCATTTCGGTTGGAACAACCAAACGGAATTTTTTGTACCATTGGACATTCCAACCGGTTCAACCGATCGGAATGGTTTGTACCATTGTCACTCCAACCGGTTTCATGACCAAATAAGGTAACCGATCCGAACCGAACCGAACTGCGAATTAGCAAATGGTAAGCGCTATTCCACTCGGTATTTCATCCCAACCGGAATGTTTTGTACCATTTGATGCCGATCAAACCGACCGGTTTTCCTTGACCAAAGGTAACACGAGGTAAGCACCATCGATCGCGATCTATGTTTGTGTGGTTCCAACTATCGCTGTGATCCTCAAACCATGCATGCGCGCGATCAAAATTATTATCTAAACTGTAGAAGCTATAAACTTCTACCCATTGCATATCCAACCCTTCTATAGGACACTTATCCTTGGGTCCAACGAGGCATTGAGGCTACACATCCTGGAATTCTAGCGGTTTTTCAGAAGTCGAGTTTTTATTTTTTGAGACTGCCCAAATTTATAAAACGACGCAGGGATTTCACCTGCGTCACTCTCACGCAAGCGTCACTCTCACGCAAGCGTCACTCTCACGCAAGCGTCACTCTCACGCAAGCGTCACTCTCACGCAAGCGTCACTCTCACGCAAGCTTATACAAACCCAGCCATCCGTAAGTCCAACAGCTCACTACAGTTTCCTTTCTGTTACTAATCTGGTTCAGATTGGCTCGTTTAGTGGAGAGGAGTCAACCCCCTCTAGGAAAAGTCACAAGCGAAAGTCCTCCAGACCAGCCTCACCTGCAGGTAGGGCTCACTGTCGGATCCTGAAATCTCAAAAGCGAGAGGGACATCTCCGAAGGGGGGGGGGGGGGGGCACCATTGTATGAAGTATGTGGCACAGGATAGGGGGAGGGGAGATTCAAGGTGTTTCAAACATTCCTTACAAACTTCCATCAGGAAGGGGGGCAATCCCCGGCCTACTAAATGGCGGCTGAGAAGTGATCTATGTTATAAAAGATTGAGAGGAATCACAGTCTTTTAACGGTTCAGCTCAAAGATTCTTACCCTAATTCGTTTTTGTGTTGCTAGACTTAGACTCTCAGCCCGGTACACCTATGAGCGTGGAATCAGGATGTTCTGATAGTAGCAAGTTGAAGCTGAAAATTAAGGTAGCAATGTCTATCTGTTTGCTTTTTTGTGCTTGCTTACTAGCCTGCTAGCAAGCGTGGTCGCCCTCTTGGATGTAGATCGCGCGGTCTTGGCGCGAGTGTAAAAACAGCGCGCGCTCCAAAATCCGAGATGAATGTGGCGCTTAACTACCAGGATTCTCTTCATAAAACCAGCGCTCTACCGCATGCAAGCAGGCTACCCGCTTGTTTGCCTGTTTACTTTGTTTGTGATAAGCTCATACTAAACTGCTTGCAGCCCCTTCTTCGGCGAACGTTCGTAAATCAAGGGAAATGTGTTTTTTTTACCGCGGCGCGCTACTGATGCACGAGCTCGAATTATTTCTTCTAGAGCGGATTTCGACTTTGAAAAAGTTAACGCGCGTGCCTGGTCTACGCCGCAACAAAGTCTTTGTTCGGCTTGTAAATTAGGATGTTTGTGTTGCTCCAACCTCTCCTTGTCTAACGGTCGTGTACATTCGACCGCTTGGGAGTTTTCTGACGATGTGAAGATCACTGACGGAAACCAGAGCGTGGTTTGTCTATAGGAAATTGAAAGGGAGAGCTTGCGGGATGAAGAAATCAGTACTATTTATGCTTTCCCTTTACTGCTTTAGTTCGGTAACGAGGAGAGCGGAGTGGATAGCGGAGGAGAACATCGTCTGAAAGAGCCGGACGGGATCGCGGGCGAGCTGCGCAAACACAAGAAGAAAAAGAAGAAGCACAAACACAGAGATGACAAGGAGAAGAGAAAGCTGAGTACAAGTAGCAGTAACTATGATTCGCCACTCATGTTTGACACTACTATGCAGTAAAGGAAAAGTGTAGGGAAGACAAGGAGAAGCAAATTGGGTACTCGGAACAGAATATGTGATTCTAAGAGTGAAAAAAAAAGAGTAGGGAAGACACTAGAATGCAGGAATGGAAAAGTGTTGGGTCGATAAGAAGATGGAAAACAGAGTACTCAACAGAATCTGGGATTCACCACTCCAGATTTCTCGATGTTTTTGGCCTTTTCTTGCGTTTTTTCCTGATATTTTTTACCTCTTTCAATTGCTCGTGTTCAGTTAGGAAGAAGTATCACTTTTACATGTAAACGTCCCAGGAACACTCAAGAAAAGAATTGAAGATAAGAAGAAAAGAAAAAAGAAGGCGCGAGTTTAGAACATTCTCGCCCTAAAGTACTTAGGATGCGCTTGCCCGTGCATTCTGACCGCTAGTATTTGTCTCTCGAGTAGCGCGCTGAATTGTTGAGAAAGTGCGCTGATTTTTTAGCCCAAAGTAGACACTGGCTCGCAGTGTTCTCCAGACGTTCCAAAGCTTTACTGCTTCTTCATCATTGCGAGCGTACAAAATGGCTGATTGCATTTTTAAACCGCACCGGGGGGGTTGAGGACCTATGGAAAATTTTCCAGGAGGGTTGTATTGGACTCTGGAAATTCCACGGGAGGGGTGTGTCGGGAGACTGGAAATTCCAAGGGGGAGGGGTGAAAAATGTGACTTTCCAGGGGCAATTTATCCAAAAATAGATTTTCCAGGGTATTTTGCCGGAAAAAAATGGAAATTCCAGGGGAGGGGGTCCTTTATGAGGTTGGAAATTCCAGGGGAGGGGGTCTGTTTCACGAGTGGAAATTCCAGGGGAGGGGGTCTTTTTAAAAGAGGTCCTCAACCCCCCGGTGCGGTTTAAAAATGCAATCAGCCAATGAACGTCAGCCCTGGCACCACGAAACGCAAGTTCACTCAAGTCGACGAGAGTTACTTGTGTTTATTTGTGTTCGCTTGCGTCCACTTAGGACTTGCAACTTGCATGAAAAGATACAAAGATACAAAGATACAAAGATACAAAGATACAAGGTATCGGATTTCTCATATGTATTAGTGTTACCCGGGTTTCAGCCTCTATATTTTCTAAGCTAAAATGAGCATCTGCATCTATACCTTCAAACTATAGAGGCTGAAACCCGGGTAACAATAATACATATGAGAAATCCGATACAAGGAATCTTCCGTATCTTTGTATCTTCGTATATTTGTATATTCGTATCTTTGTATCTTCGTATCTTCGTATCTTCGTATCTTCGTATCTTCGTATCTTCGTATCTTCGTATCTTCGTATCTTCGTATCTTCGTATCTTTGTATCTTGTACCTCCAGACGAGGGAGTTTTTCTGGGTAGCACTATTTCGAGATACAAGATACAAAGATACAAAGATACAAAGATACAAAGATACAAAGATACAAAGATACGAAGATTCCTTGTTTCGGATTTCTGTTACCCGAGTTTCAGCCTCTATAGTTTCAAGATATAGATGCAGATGCTCATTTTACGTTAGAAAATGTACTGTACTGATTTGTTTAATTTGCAATTGAAGTTTGGTTTTGTAGTTTTACAGTGACCGCACGCATGTCTGTGTCTTGACCTCTAGCGCAATTGATGATGGTGAAAGCGACGGAGAATCTCTGGTCGACATGATTGCCCATCTGGAATCTCCATCAAAAGCGCCGTAAGTACAGTATATTTTCTAAGCTAAAATGAGCATCTGCATTTTTATATTTTGAAAATATAGAGGCTGAAACCCGGGTAACACTAATACATATGGGAAATCCGATACCTTGTATCTTTGTATCTTTGTATCTTTGTATCTTTGTATCTTTGTATCTTTGTATCTTTGTATCTTTGTATCTTTGTATCTTTTCATGCAAGTTGCAAGTTCTAAGTGGACGCAAGCGAACACAAATAAACACAAGTAACTCTCGTCGACTTGAGTGAACTTGCGTTTCGTGGTGCCAGGGCTGACGTTCATTGGCTGATTGGGTTTGTATCATCTTTGTATGCGTACAAAGAAGCTTGCCTCGTTTCAGTTCTGATGAGGTCACGAGTTACCTTATCTTAAAAGTTGAATCGAAAGTTTTTTACAATTTTCGAGCGTAGCGAGAAAATTTTAGGCAAGGTCGAGACCGGCGTTCTTTTCATCGCCAACAAAAATATCTCAGTACTATTAAAAAGTGTAGAAACTGTTGTAACTCGAACGTGGCGCAAAATCTAAATGTAGACACACTTTGACAGCTGTCACGACAGGCGCAGCGGGCACGTGTTTTTCCCGACACGCTAATTGGATAACTGTCAACCGGGAATCGTACCAGACGCCCCCAGAGGCTCGTCGCTTCGCTCCTCGTGGCAAAGTCTCGCTGCGCTCGACCTTGCCTAAAATTTTCTCGCTACGCTCGAAAATTTTAATTCTTTGAACCTCGAGCCTCCGCCAGCTCTGAGTTTCCCGAGAAATAACACAAAGGCGAAACGGCAGAGTTTCAGCCTCTGGTCCCCAGGGTAATAATGCTGCCGCCTCGTTAGCTTTGTGTTCGTCTGACATGACTTGTTGGCAATAAGCCCGATTGTGAAGTAAATCACCGCCTGCGATACTTTTGGGATTGAATGATCTGTCCAGCTTTTTGAGAATTCACGATTAACATTCTTGTGGTTGTGTAAAGATCACATCACGAAATATGAATAAGTAAGAAAAGAATTCTAAAGAATAAATCTACGAAACAACCCAGAGGAAACAACCTTATTGTTTCAAGATCACGTGATTTGAAATGAGAAAGCGTGACATTGTTGTTGCCCTGTTCTTCACGGCAAACGCGTGATAACCTTTGGGGACACAACATTTGGTAAGCTTCCAAACAAGTTCAAAGAAACATTTGAAGGTCCCAAACGAGGGAACTGTACTGAGAGAGACCCTTCTTGCTGAATATCGTCGCTGGTTTGGTCGATGGTTTAGTACTCTTCTACAAATAATAATAACACGCGGTCTTCAAACTCTGTGGCTTTTCTCTCTCGAGCTGAAGGTGAGTCTGTTACAGCTGTAATATTACCATGTTAATTGTAGTGATGCTTGTGATGTATTGAGGGGAAACAATACTGTAAAACCACCCGGGGGTTAGGAAAATAATTTTGCTCTGTAAATGCAGTCTTTGCATATCTACCGTAGCGCGATAATGCCTCATGTAAATAACAGATTTATAGAGAAAAGAATCGTGCATTGTAAAGATCACTCAGTAGGCGGGAGTAGGTACTAGAAAATAATTTAGATCTTTTTTTGAGCTTCATTCAGGTTTAATAAGACGGTTCTGTTCTTTAAAGAAAATGGCGGCCCTTTCAGCCCTTTGTGTCACTGTTCGTGTCTCCTCAAATATCGCATGAAATTTAGCATATTCTGTAGTAAAAGGCGTTATGTGTTAGATTTGAAAGTGTCAATAGCCGTCTCACTATAAAGCGCCTTTATTATTTTCCAGAAGCCGGAGGGGGTTAGGGGTGACAGCAAATGCACGACAAAATGGCCAAAAATCGAGTTACTCAAACTTTTAAAACCTCGTGGTTTCATTTTGGTTAATTTGGTTTTTAAGAACTTTAGTTTGCTCGTCCCGCCATGACATACTCATGGAAAGTTCACAATCTCATACAGTTACAACCCAGCAGGTCAAGAAAGCGGGGAATTTGGCCTTTTAGCCCGGTGCACACTAGCGACATAAGGACGTTATGTTGCAACGAAAAAAGTACGGGAAAATAATTGAAACAATCAATATTTTCCATGGATCTTCATTAGATTACTTCATCAAAGCAATCTTATGTTATTTTTTGACTACTTCAACTTCTTGAAACCACTAAATTTGTTCGCGTGACCTTTTTCTTATGTCGTTATGTCGCAAGTGTGCACCAGGCTTGTGGGTGAAACTGATGCTGTATCGTCCTCTAAAAATCCTACTTAAAACACTTTTGCACAGTGAAACAGCCTTGGTTTAAGAAATAGCGCCTCAATTCGACACTTTCGTATTAGCTGCATCAAAAAAAACAACAGAAGACAGAAACATATAAAGTCAGATAAAATTATTATGAGATAAAGTTTTATTTTAATTATCACTCAGATTACGGACTATGAAATTTTATGGTTATCAAACAATCAAAGTGATAAACACGGCATTCACGGAGTCGTGAAAAGTACTGTTTTGAGCAATGTAATAATCTTTATTCCGCGTGTTTTCTCCGCTAATAATGGTAAGACGTATGAGGCATTTGATTTTCATTTTCCTCCTACTACTCCTTGTTTTTATTTTATTTTATTTTTATTTTTTTTTGGGGGGGAGGGGGTGCTCGTGGTAACTTTTAGGGTTAAAATCAGGCCTCTGGTAACTTTTAGGGGGTAAAATTCGAAACTGGATTGTTTCCAGATAGGTACCTCTCAGGGGTCCATATTAGCAAGCCAAGCAACAATGGTTTTATCAATATCACACTTGTTGGTAACCTTTTAGGGGTCAAAATCAACTACGCTCTTTTTGGCACCTTTCAGGGCCGTAGCGCTCTTAGGGGGGCTGGGGGGGCCCTTGCCGCCCCCAGTTTTTCCCCAAACAATCCTTAAAAGTCTACATTTTGCACCCTGCATATCAAAGTTCCGCCAAACAGGGGAAATTTCACATGCTGGGCTCTAAATTTTCGGCGCGCAAAAGAGTTTCAACCTTCCCTAAAATTACGTTGAGTTTTTTTGTCGTGACCCCCCCCCCCCCCCCCCCCCCCCCCGCCCCAGTTTTTGGAGACTTGCAATGGCACTGCCTTTTAGGGGTAAAGTACCACCGAATCGCCACGGAGTCACATAATGAATTCCTTCGTTATCTCTTCCCTTACTCTTATCCATTAAGAATGACGGATCAAAGGCCACGTGCTACGAGCATGAACCGCCAGTTTGATGATGTGTTCGAACACGTGCGCTCCTTCAGTTGCTACCAACGTCTGCTGTTCTCTGGTGTCTGCTTCATGATCTACGCAGCTAATGGCCAGTTCACAGCCCTCGTGTTCGCTATGGGAACCCCCAAGTTCCACTGTGACACGCCCAATGTCACGTGCCCTGACAGTAAATGCTGTTTAAACTGTACCTCATACGTGTTTAACGGTCCATACTATTCTACAGTATCAGAGGTGAGTGCACAGACTGGATTTTTAAGCGCTGGCCACACGAGGTAACGATGTTCACGGGGTAACAAATTGGTAAATCGTTCATCGAAAACTGGTCAATAAATCGATATTTGTTGACCAGAGTGATGATCATTATCGTTTAATATCGATTGATAAAAATCGATAGTCACATGCAGTCCCGACAGATCGATGAAAATCGATATTACGCAAGATAAATTGATACGATGCCAATGACTTTATTCAAAATGGCTTTGTTCAAATCATGGATCGTAGAAAAGACTTTTCGTTCTACGATCCTTGTTCAAATTGAAAATGCAGACACGGACGAGGGGCTTGGGAATTAGTCGACCTTGAACTTGACATGCTAAATGCAATATCCGCTGCAGATATTGCATTTAACATGTCAAGTTCACGCGACGTAGAGAATTGATTGTTTGCTCTCGGCCAATCAGATTTGCGATAGTGAGTTCAATGTATAAAACTTTATATCGAAAGTACAGCGCCTATTCCAAAGATAACATTTAACACGCGCGCATGTTTCCCCGTTTTAGCCACAGCAGATTGTAAAGCAGTCAGGCGTAGGTGAAACACTCCCATATTTCTCTTTACATTCCTTGCAGTGGAACCTGATCTGTGACCGCGCATACCTGGGCGCCACTCTCCAGTCCTGCTATTTCGTGGGAATGTTGATCGGTTCGATTGTGAACGGAATCATATCTGATGCTTGGGGTCGCAAAAAGTGTATGCTGATCTCTTACTCGCTTATGGTGAGTCATGCACTTAGACATTTGAGTTTTAAATCTCTACATATCTGTAAATCTATACATGGCAATTTTTCCGCCAAACTAACAAGGTATATATATACACCTAATTCAGAAAAGGTCGCTTTGTTGTTTGGTCTTTCACATTATAGCGCAAAACAAAGGAATTCTTTGCTTTAGTGACCACGAAACAAAGGCGTTCAATGACCAAAGACCAATGATCAAAGCAACCTTTTCTGAATTAGGTGTATACATATGGAGGAACTATAGCCTCGAATGTACGCTCTCAGTTTTCATTGGCGCCGGAAGCGGACACGCACACTATGACTGAAGCGCAAATTATAGAGAGAATCCCATAGCTCAATTCTTATGCGTTGCCAGTCCCAGTGGTCAAATCCCAGCCCCAGTGACCCCAATCCCATTTTTCCAGCCTAAAATAAGGCCAATCCCAGCTCCCATTTTACCCCTTCTGGACCCAGTAAAGACGAGTGAAGTGTAAAGTGGAATTCAATGTTTGAAAGCTGAATTCGACAAAACAGCAGGTTACCCGTTAGCAAAGAAAGTTCAAAGCTCGAATCATTACACTAGAATAATATCAAATCTTTGCTATGGGATTCAAGAAAAATTCATTACTCGACTCGTGAATTCCACGTTAAAATGCGTGAAGTTTATCGTGGAATACTATGCTAGTCCGAAGGTGACAAAAAAAAAAACAAGTTTACGTTTTTATAACTAGATTGAAGTCTTTCACATCAAGTATCGTTTCCATGGCAACAAGGCATTCACATTTTTACAAATCAAGATACTTTTTTATGACTAGTTTGGAGTCTTTCACATCAAGTATCGTTTCTATGACAACAAGTCACTCGCATTTTTACAAATCAAGAAGGAATATACTTTTATATAACTTTTGGATTTTCTAGTTTGGATAAAACGGCACATGTTTTTTACGGATGTTTCGGACTGCTCCCACGTGATACACGGAATTTCTGCAACCATGGGAAAAGCTGAATTTCCCAAGGCACGTGCATGGGAAGTGTTCGGAATTCACATGGATAGCCATGGGAAATTCGAACACTTCCCATTCTTCTACGCAGATCTTATCGTCAGTGGCGTCGACGTTCGTGGACTGCTCGTCTTTCTATGGCCTCCTGCAGTTTATGGTTGGGTTTACGCTGACAGGGGCCATGCTCTGCGGCTACACATTTGGCATGGAGATTGTCGGTCCCAAGCGTCGTACGCTGGCTGCCTGCATTAATGACTTCTTCTGGCAGCTCTTTGTAGTAATTAACACAGGCCAGGCGTATCTAGTCCGGGACTGGAGAATGATCGTGCTAGTGTATACCGTGCCTGGAGTGCTTTTGCTGCCTTTTTGGAGGTGAGTGTATCTACACCCTAATTTTCTGTTTGGTATGCGCAGTTTTAAACCACTGATGACTGATTCTGCTTTTGACTCTATCGGGTTTGTTAAAAATAAACATATTTGGCCAACCTTTCGTGCCTTTTTCGATCACTAAACTCTCCATCTAGAGACCTTACCCCATTAGTAATTGCATCATCTGGCAATCGTTGAAATGCAAATTAAATATTGGAGACCAACTCCCAAGACTTGTAAGGTGCATCTCGCTGGGCTTCATCGACGCCACTGGCAGCCAAGCGGCCGTAAGCAAGGATACTGAGGATTTCACTGCCAGAGGGTTTATTACGTCCTCCCTTAAACTGGGCAGGGCAGTGAAGGCGTCACGTAGCCTCCGTTAATCGTGAAATACAGTGGAGAAAAGTAAAACCCACAATATGAACCGTTTCGACCACGATCCGAACAGAAAAGAAATTTCCTGTGTCCTAGCTCGGAGTCGATTCACGATCACAGCTGTGAGAAAGCCAACGCCGTAACGCTAAGCCAACCGTGCTTCTCGATGATTCCGTGTTGAGACCTTGAAGTGATGCGCACTATCTAAGCAATTATTGTAGAGTTTAATTTTGATCAGATGATGGTAGACAATTAATACTCGGTGGTAACGTGAACTCTGCAAAATAGCCGAGCTAGCTTTATTCCTGTAGCGTTATTTAATTAACCTCCCGCTACGTCCGGTCTCTACTCTAGGTATGGGCCAAGTCATAATCAATCACAAAGGTGTAAAGGTGCCTTAGTCTACTGTGCTCTTATTTTCCTTCAGGCTAATCCCAGAAAGTCCCCGCTGGCTTGTTGCTCACGGGCGTCTGGAAGAGGCGCTACAGGTGCTGATAAAATTTGGAGGAAGCGCGGGAAGCCTGTGGACAAGGATGTGCTAAAGGACCTTATCCAAGAGGTGCGCGAGGAGCAAGTTGCGCGTGAGCAAGACGAAACTAAGACGTACACACCTTTGGATATGCTACGCACACCAAAAAACAGGAAGTGGTCTTTGATCATGTGTTACAACTGGTAAGAATTCCTTCAGTGGACGATTCCATTTTGAGCCGCTGAGGGAAGGAACTTTGTGCGCATCTTGTAAATATGCGGATTGCGTTGGAGAAGCTAACAGCGTGCATAATATAACGGCTTGGTACCGGACCGCGAGGAAAATTCAGCATTTTCACTATGCAAGTGAACGGCATGATAACATTATACAGGAGCGGGGAGGGGGAAAGGGGGGGAGGGGGAAGGGGGGGGGGGGGGGGTACATACACACCCCACTTACCTTCTCGCCGCATATCTATAGTTCGCAGATCACCTTCCCATTTTATAGCTTAGTCTACTAAGGAACTATTAAGACAGGTTATTTTACAACTTCGAGCAACGTTTGGCCAAAAATACTTTTACTCAATGATTTCTTTACTAATTTGTAGATTTGTGGTCCACGTTTCGAAATATAACAAAAGGCAGAGGATTGGGTTCGCGCCGCCACAGAAATAAGCGTTCAAAAATGGAAAAATTATATAGAATCTATATAGGCTGTGATTGACATCACCATTTTAGGTGCGAAAAATACGTCTATCTGTAAAAACTAAAATGAAGACCTTTCAAATGAGACTAAATTCAAAGCAACAACTTTTTTTATTTCGAGTAACAAGATTTTTTGCCGCTTTCTGGCAAACTTGCTCGAAGTTCTAAAAACTGTCTTAAGAAGGGGGACATTGGGGTTGGCGGTTCCGCGGTTTTGGCAGTTTTTATTTGCGTTTTTTCGGTTTTCTTAAATTTTCAATGCGGTTTCACGGTTTTAAAAAAGCCTGCGGAGCACGGTTTTGACATTTTTCAATCACGATTTTTCGGATTTTGTCACTTTTTAATGCGGTTTTACGGTTTTAAAATTTCTACAGAGCACATATTTTTCTGCTATGACCGCCTTCTACTCCCGTCACTTTTTCTAAAAGAAATCTAATTTGTGAATTTCGGTTTCGGTTTTGATACGATTTTGTGTGCGGTTTTGCGATTTTGATGTAATTTTTGGGCGGTTTTGCGGTTTCTGTACCTCCCCAATGTCCCCCTCCTTAAGCACTTTTAAATCGCACTCAGATTCTTAGGTTTGGATTTTTGTTTGACGTGTGTTCTGTTTTTTCTAGGTTTGTTGTGGGCATAGTGTTTTTTGGTGTGTTCATATTCATATCTCAGCTGGCCGGGGACATCTATGTGAATTACGTCATAATGGCGGTCATTAATATATTCCGTGTTCCCGTCACGTGGTTCTTGTTTACCAGGTAAGAATCCATTGGGTACTAGTTTATTTATCCAAAGTTTAGATAGCACCGCTCGCTAGGGAACCACAATAAACTTTTTTAGCATCATTTTCTTCTACAACCATCTCCTCCGACTTAAAGAGCCTGTGTCAGCCGCCATTTTACAGCATAGCAACATACCAAGTCGGAGAAAGAATCCATATCCATCGGCTGATTTAGAGAATATAGAGCAATGTTCTCGATTGAATTTGGTAAAACAAATCTGAAACTTTGTTTTTAGATGTTGATTTGGAGATTTCTACACGTAATTCGTCTTCGAATCAAACGAGAGCTTCCGGCTCGTCGCCTCGCAGGGGAGACTCTGGTGACATCCATTTGAGGGCCTTCGCTGATTGGCTAAAATGGCGTGCACGCGTACATAAAAGTAAAATGTCGCTTTATAAAACGTATCTGTCAAAATAACACTGGTATTCGTTTCCTAGTCGTCTTTTCAACCTATGCCTCCGACGTGAACGCTCCAAAAGTAATATGAGGCACAAAACCACCATTTTCTTGTACGCATGCGTCGCTGACTGTCACCAGAGCCTCCCCCGCGAGGTGACGAGCCGGGGAGCTCTGGGTACGAGAATGATTCATCAGCAAAACTAATTAGACCATCCTATCAGATAACTATTTAAGAATATGTAAAGTTTAAAAGAATGGTCCGATGGATCGAGAAATAGCGAGATTATTAACGATTTGTTTTCGGGGTTTTTAGCCTTCGCTGGCCATCGTTACGGGACGATACTTCCTTTGTTTTGAGATGCGCAGAACAGTTGCGCAACAGTCTCCCTTTAACCCAATAAGGTTCTAGTTGTGAGCGTTTGCGTCACTGAGCTAAAATGTTCTCTTTACTTCCTAGGATTGGCCGTCGTATCAGTCACGCAGCTTTCATCTTTTTGACAGGGATCTTGTTTCTCATTGTTCTTGCATTCTATAAAGGTAACCGAATAATTAAGGCCCCTATGGTTCAGCATATCAAAATACCAAGGCAATGATTTCGTACTAGTACATATCAAGAGTATTTCGCGAAAAACTGTCGACTTGCCTCCTTATTAGAAATACCTTCCCTGAAAGTCTGTAAGTATTGTTCCTCGTATCATAGCGAGAAAGGCAGGAAAACTCACTAGAACTTGCAGATGTTCGAGAAACTACCGACCGAAAATCATCGTTCTTTTGGTCGCCATTTTGTTTTTCTCGACCATAGGGCGTGGGGGCGAGGAAAATGGCAGCCCGCGCAGATATAAATATAATATCTAATCCTTGTTCGCCTAAGATTCTCTGGAGGTAATTATCGTTGCGTTCTAGCACGGATTCTAAGGACGCTGTTTTCTCTCCACAGATTACCCTCTTGCAGCCACTAGTATTTCTATCGTAGGCTACGTCTTAATCTACGGAAACTTCGTCTCTGTCTACATCATCACATCAGAGCTCTTCCCTACTGTACTTAGGTGAGCAAAACATGCGAAAAGACTCCTTTGCCACTAACCTCTTGCTTAAATCTACTATAATCGAGGCAGTCGAGTGACAGAATCATTCAGAATCGTAGTGAAATTAAAGTTGAAAATCACCAAAAGTCTTAATCTTGGACTTCTCTCCATGGCTGTTCCTGTGAGTAATATATTTTATCTACTACATGTGACATTTTCTGTATTTTTAGTTCGGCTAAATTAACAAGGAGGGTACGAAAAAGCTGCTTCTGTGAATACAAATTGTCAAAACAATGTTCGTAACGCCTATATGTCGATATGATTAGTTTGGAAAGTGAAAACTTCTAGTATAGTGAGGATCCACTGCAGGCTTGCCTTTCCTGCTACGAATCTGAATTAATTCCTCCGCTATCTTGCCCTGAGAGCGTGAACTCGTCTCTAAGGAAACGAAAAGGTGTGTACGCCACCTTCCTCTTCTCACAGATGAAATTTAGACAAATGAGATATGGAGGCGAGATTTTTTAATCCACACTCGCGTCTGAAGCTACTTCAAGTCTAGTCAACCTGTCATTACATATATTAAACTCCCCACAATTGCTCGGTACAACCTTGGATCATTACTCTTTTCTGCTCCTAGAGCGCACGGCGTTGCCTTTGGTTTGCAATCTGACATTTCAAATTTCGAGAGGATTGTATCTATGTATTGTGTCTGGCTCATCTCGATTGAATCTTTGTTGCATTTGAAATTTGTTCCCAAAACCATGAAAGTTTGATAGTAGAGGATTCTTCAGTCTTTAATTATTAGCAAAGTTGCTTGCGTGTCAGCAGGGACGTCCCTGGTGTCAGTAAAGTTAGACTGACAGAAAGAATCCTCCTCCAAGGCTGGAACAAAAACAACGTTGTTTCTATATTCGTTTTATTTCTTGTTTCCATGTCTTTCAGGAACAGTGCACTTGGTTCTGGCTCTTTTTCCGCTCGTGTCGGAGCTATCGTGGCACCCTATATCGCTATGGTGGTAAGAAATTATTTTTGGCCCGGGGGGGGGGGGGGGGGGGGTACTCCCTCATATATAGTATACGGGTATGCGCCGCCCTATAGGGTATGGTTTTTGGGCTCCTGAGGTCTACGGTAGGGTATCGTTTTTCGTTTGTTTGGTCCCTGATAGGGTATGTATTTCAGTATGGCTACCAAAGTGCAAACAAATTTAGATCACAATTGTGCCGCAATTAGTGGAACGGTGGTTTATTTTGAAACCTTTTCATCATTATCAAAATACCGCTTTGATTGCGACCAATTTGGCGACTAACTTCAGGTCTGCGGTAGGGTATACAACTGTGACCGTAGGTCTACGGTAGGGTATAAAAAATAGGATTTTTGGTATCTGATAGGATCAGGTGCAGGTTTTGGAGACCTTGGCGGCACACCCCTACAGTGGAGTACCCTCCCCTGGATTTTGGGTCAGATCACTGTGAGCTCTGTGATATACCTATTTTGCACTGTTGCAGCCCGTCGCCATGCCCTTGTGCGCCCCAAACAAACTCTGTTTTCACTTTTTCTCATCAGCTTTCATCGTGTTGTCTTACATCGTGCAGTTCCCAAAACTGACGAAATTCGGTCAACCCGTAATATTAAAAACTCGAAGGAAATAATTCAAAAATCTGTAAAATATTCATTTTTCAATGAAATCGAAAACAGTTTTCGGTAAGTTACTTCTTATGTCTTATACTATTTGTCCCATTTCGCTCTTTTCAGGTGATATGCACTTTAAGACTTGCACCCGAGGCGAAAATTATGGTTTAAAGTCAAAATTTATCGTTCGCTGTTGTTATGTAGATTTTTTACATTGTTTTCATTTCACAGGTCAGTGAATCTTTAGCGCACGTTAACTGCGTTTTGCCGCGGTGTCCCACTAACCTGCGTTCTGACATGACACTTTTTCTTTGCTTTTGTAATCAGGGTCAGTTACCAGGCTTGACGCTTGCCGTGCCTGCCACCATATTTGGAGTGGTCTCTATCATTGCGGGACTCCTGTTCTGGTGGATTCCAGAAACTGTTCACGCCACGATGAGACAGACGATAGAGGAGGCTGAAAGTGCCGTGGATTATTATGGGATACCGTGTTGTGGGAAACGCTGACAGAAGACGCGGAACCGGAAGAGCTTGTTGTGAAGGAACCATTAATAGACGACCAGGAGGGCGCAAAAAATGATGACCAAAATATGATGTGCATGTCTAGTGTATGAGTCTCGTGGAAACTGGACCGATCATATCTTAGTAAATGATCCCTACATTTTCCCAGGCCTAAGTTACAGCTGTTTGAGTATTCTTTTCTTTGAGTAACTCTCAAACTGCTTTCTGGCTTCCGTCAATCAAACTTTAACTCTTTGGAGTACGTAGAATTCAGTTATTCGCCATCCTAGTGAAATGCTCCAACACCACAGCATCTTTAAATATCTTTTTCTAAACAAATGGCGTAACTTACGGTCGGCTTAGGCCTCGTCCACACTACGCCGGGTAACTTTGAAACGGCGAATTTTTATACGGTTGTGCCTTCCGTCCACACTACACCGGCTAAATTTCCCACCGAAAACGCTACCGAAAGTTGCTAAATTTGAAAACGCCGGCTACGCGTTTTTGAGTGTGGAAGCGAAAACGGAACTTTTCGAAAACGATGACGTCATGTTACACAGCTGTGAGGAAATTATGACCGCGGGCTCTCGTTTTTCTTTTTAGAGCATGAGCAAAGCTGACATTTTGTGCGTTTTCAAATTTAGCCGGCGTAGTGTGGACGGTGCCCTAAGGCTCAAATTAGACCCGAGAGTTTGATTGACGGAAGCCAGATCGCCATTGGAAGTCGAACGCGAGAGTTCGCAGAATACTCAAAACGGCTGTAAGGCAAGTCCGTAGCCAGCATGAGGTGAGCGAGGGACTTGTCTCAGTTAAAACTTCCAGGTCTTTTTACTGAAAGAACCAGAACCAAATTTAAAATGAAATTTAAACCAGCCTTAACCGTTAGTCACAGAAAAATGGAATCTGGCTCAATCTGGCTCGGTAACAACTTTTTTCTGGCTACGGGCCTGTACGGTTCTTAACTTTCATGGCCCAAATAGTAATGTCATGACTTCAGCGAATTGGTATTCTCAATTGACTGCACTGAACAGTCCTGGACATCATGGGATTATGCTGTATATAAATTTCAAAGCATTTTTCGTACTGATATCATTCCAATCAATGACTTTTGTGAATAAAGATTTCTGAATGTTACAAGTTTTTTTTCAATTCTTTTTTTAAATTAAGAACCTGTTACAAATTTTATGCTAAACCCTTATATTATAACAGCGCCATTTTGACAGCGAAGCAATACTACCGAGTTTGAAAAGGCTTCAAATACTCATTAATTATTCATGACCTAATCAGCCAACCAGAGCTCTCATTTTGTACACGTGCAGTACCTTGAAATCCCAGGAAGATACTGCAAGTGGGACTTGAAAACTTTTCAAGGTCCAAGGACCTTTGAACTATGAATATTCATAATTTCAAGGTCCTCACCCTCGAAAAGTTTTTCTACTAGTCAGTCTTTGCGCAGTGCAAAGGCAGACCGTAGGAACCACTCCGTGAGAAGACAAAAGTCTCCTCTCTCGGAGAAGTAAATACAAAGAATTTTGGTTGGAGACTATATGCTTGTGCGCCGCCAACCTCCATGTGGGACAGGCTTTATGGAAACACTCTTGATCTTTTCACTTCTGCGCATGACTAGTGACGCAATCCAAGTTCATAATTTTCATAATTTCAAGGCACTCGCCATCGAAATGTTTTTGTACTAGTCAGTCTTTGCGCCATGCAATGGCAGACAGTAGAAACTGTTCCGTGAGAAGACACGCGTCTCCTCTATCGGAGAAGTAAAATACAAAGGATCTTGTTCCAGACTATATGAATGAGCGCCGCCAACCTCCATGTGGGACAGGGTTTTGGAACACTCTTCATCTTTTCACTTCTGCGCATGACTAGTGACGCAATCCAAGTTCATAATTTCAAGGTCCTCTCCCCGTCGAATTTTTTTGTACTATTCAGTCTACGCCGTACAAAGGCAGACTGTAGAAACGATCCATGAGAAGACATAGGTCTCCTCTCTCGGAAATGTAGAATAGAAAGGATCTTGTTCCAGACAATATGCATGTGCGCCGCCAACTTTCATGTGGGACAGGCTTTGTGGAAACAATCTTGACCTTTTCATTTATGCGCATGACTAGTGACGTAATTCAAGTTTCACAAGTAAAAAAATATGATTATATTGATAAATCCTGTTTGGGTAGGGTACAGAGGGGTTGGTGATTGAAGATTATGTCACAGGCTGAGTATTTCAAATGACCAAGGAATTAAAAAATAAATAAATGGAGATCAACATTTATCGTTTTCCCTCTGTGTTGGCTAATTAGGTCATGAATAATTATTGAGTATTTGAAGTAATTCAAAAGCCTCCTATTCGGACTTGACGAGATTTCAAAGCCCACGCAATTAGACCCCCGAGAGTTTGATTGACGGAAGCCAGATCGCCATTGGAAGTCGAACGCGAGCGTTCGCAGAATACTCAAAACGGCTGTAGGGCAGGCCCGTAGCCAGCATGAGGTGAGCGAGGGACTTGTCTCAGTTAAAACTTCCAGGTCTTTTTACTGAAAGAACCAGAACCAAATTTAAAATGAAATTTAAACCAGCCTTAACCGTTAGTCACAGGAAAATGTAAATCTGGCTCAATCTGGCTCGGTAACAATTTTTTTCTGGCTACGGGCCTGTACGGTTCTTAACTTTCATGGCCCAAATAGTAATGTCATGACTTCAGCGAATTGGTATTCTCAATTGACTGCACTGAACAGTCCTGGACATCATGGGATTATGCTGTATATAAATTTCAAAGTATTTTTCGTACTGATATCATTCCAATCAATGACTTTTGTGAATATAGATTTCTGAATGTTACAAGTTCTTTTTCAATTCTTTTTTTAAATTAAGAACCTGTTACAAATTTTAGGCTAAACCCTTATATTTTAACAGCGCCATTTTGACAGCGAAGCAATACTACCGAGTTTGAAAAAGGCATCCATTTCCATCGGCTGATTTATAGTTCTCAAACTCATTAATAATTCATCACGTTTGAACAAAGAAAATCACAACCGTGTTGGAGGGTTTGATGCATAGACTTTTGAGATTTTATTCTTTCTTTTTCTCGACATTAAGTCATTCGTTTGAGAAGCTATATCAAACACTCGATATAGTTTTTCATCAGGATTTCAAACACCTCGAAGTCAGTTAAAAATACTCGGCTTTGCCTCGTTTTTTCAACCACTTCTCGGTATTTGAAAATCCTGATCAAACATGCTCTCTAGTGTTTGATATACATTACGGAATGTAGTGCGATATTTTTGGTTCAGTTTGGTAAATGAGGAATACACGTAATTCGTCTTCCAATACCGAATGAAAACAACAACAAAGGAGTGGCTGACACAGGCTCTTTAACATTTTGTCCCTTTGGATGTACACATTTGTTTAAGGGTTTAGCATCTAGGAAACCATCCCCGCGCGCCAGGGTCCTCACCCAACCTCCGCCCAATCCGGCCCTTTAAAGGGGACTCAGGTATATTAAGGCATGGGTGTTTTTCAAAAAAAATGCGAAAAATACTGAAAAAAATTCTCTAGGGTAGATAAATATCTTCTGTAGAATGTTTTTCGTTAAGGTTGGTACACCCGGTGAGATGTTTCATTTGATGTATTTGGTTACCATGTCAACGGGTTGCGTGACTTGTAAGAGCGTGACAAAGGCACAATTTTCTTTCAGTCCTCTGCATTCGATGGGGGTCATGCCAATGGTTTCCAAATGGGTCTTATTATGACCAGTGTCGGGCGTATATTACCATTCCAACGAGGATGGGTGTCCAAGTTATCCACATTTTAAGAAAAGGAGAGGTATCATATTGCATCATCACAAATAAGGCTATCCTAAAAAATATTTCCAGCCATCCTCGTTGGATCAATAATCTACACTATATAACAAACACTATAATGCACTCTGGGGAACGATTCCGCTTTTCCCCATTGAATGCAGAGGCCATTTTCCTAGAAATTAAATTTAAGGTCAGAGGTCATGCATTTGTTGCCATTGAGACCAACATTGGTGAAAATGATTGAGAATGATCAAAGGTATTCAAATGTAGATTGTTTGGATCCCTCAGAGGCATTGGTTTTGAGATGGACCACCCCCCTCAGTTTTACGTCCGCCATTTTGGATCGGGCTTCCGCCCAGGCCTTAACTTACCTGAGGAGAAAAAGGCGCCCTAGTTTCGCGCGGTTAAAAACCTCGCTCGTTAAAGAACGTCTCTCCGCTTTCTCCTGTTTCTCTGGGTTTCTTTTCCCTGAAAACACACGGGAACGCTTGCTACGCAGGTTAGGGAAACTACTACTTGGACTGTCATGTTTCCCTGTGGTTACAAGATCACATTCTTGACACCCAAGAGCAATGAGCAATTGTAACTAATTATTTTATTTTTTTTACAGCTGTTTTGAGTATTCTGCGAACTCTCGAGGTCGATTTCCAACCGTCAAACCGCTTTCTGGCTTCCGTCAATCAAACTTTGAAACTCTTTGGAGTACATAGAATTCAGTTATTCGCTACCTAGTGAAATGCCCAAACACACAACATCTTTTATTAGCTTTTTCTAAATAAATGGCCTAGCTTACGGTCGGCTAAGACTCAAATTAGACCCGAGAGTTTGATTGACGGAAGCCAGAACGCCATTGGAAGTCGACCGCGAAAGTTCGCAGAATAATCAAAACAGCTGTAAGCATAATAAATAGAATTTGCCAAGAGCTTAGGCCTAGGACATCATGAGGCATTCCTAATGCCAATGAACTTTAACAACAGAGTTTCCTTTTGTCCTTACTCATGATTACAATCTGTTTGTAGCTTTTGACCTATTTACACTACACGAACGAGACAAAAACAAGGACTTGCCAACGACTGGACCCAACGGTATCTACCTTTTTCAGGATTCTGCGAACTCTGAATCGACTAATTGGCAGTTTTCTCGATGTTGCGTGGGATGAGAACAATGTTTGTCTGTTTTGAATAACGAAAGTCGTCTTCGCCAGTGCGAGTCGGAACCGCTCCAGGGTATTGTTCTCACATCATCGTGAAAACGGTCAATTAATTGTGTTTCAAGGCGTTCCCTGAATCAAACAGTCTAAGTAACCTGGTAGCTTTTGCAAAACCTCTGAGTGGTGTTTGTGTAGTAAGTGTTAGGGCCTCTTCACATGATTCTGGAATGAGTTTCATTCCAGAATCAGTTTCATTCTAGAATGAAGTTCGTACTGTATTCACATGACGTGATCAATCAGTTTCAGATTTTGGTACCAAATAAGAAAACAAATATTGACGCATGCGCCACTCGCTCCAGACTTCACTGTTTGTGATTTTTGTCCGAGAACGAAGTTCAATTTCAGTTCACATGATTCCAGAATGAAACTTCATACCGGAACGAAATTTTCACTCCGATTGAAAACCGGAGTGAACTCATTCCGGAATGACCTGCACGGGAGCAAAATTTCATTCCGGTATCGTGTGAACAGACATAGAAAATATATAGAAATCTTACGGGGATGGAATGAACTCATTCCAGAATGAAAGTCATTCCGGAATCATGTGAAGAGGCCCTTAGTTGTGCGATCGAAGGAAGCTGCTAAAACATGGATTGACTGTTGCATTGGATTGAGTTGGATTGAGTTCGCATTGGAACATGAAAGAATGTGCGACTCGAGAAAAAAACCATCGAGGAGAGTCGACGTATTCTCTTTGAACAAATTTGTTTCATAAAATAGTTAATTCAGTTTATTGAACTTAGCAAGTCATCTGCTGTCTCCTTGCTCCATCGCTCTGCGTCTCTTCTGCAAAAACAAAAAAAACATCACATGTGATCACTACGTGGCGTAGCCAAAATGTTGCCATGGGAACCCGAGGTAGCAGCCCTTGCTGTTAATTTTCAATACATTTATAGTGCGTCATGGTTATCTCGTCCATTCGCACCAATCCCGTGTTTGCCTCTAATAATAACTACTGCTGTTCCATGTGTACCAAGTTGAACCTGAGGTTTAAAGCTACTGAGCTCTGAATGAACCATTGCTTACTTGACGAGTGTAAACGCACTAATACATTTTGTCACGTGTTTACTGTATTTTTAGTGCTGCAAAAAGGCAGCGGGGGGGGAGGAGTAACTTTGCCGCTTTGAGATGAGTCATTCTACGCGTAAAATCTCCAACTCAAACTCATTCCTTATAGGAGTCCTGCACTTCCAGTGCTTGCAGTTCTCTCAAATGAGGGAAGACCCACTGGATCCGCCCTTTGCCGTTTCCTCGCGCGGCCACAAGGGCCATCGCGTCACGCAACTCTCTGCGTGACATCTCCGTGGACGGCTGCGACGAGACAAATAGCATTGCCGTGCTCTTACCCAGTTCATGTTCTCCTCACTCGTAATCAGCTCGATAATAGCACATAGTAATGACGAGCCACAGCTGTCACTGCCGGGTACTGCTGACAAGTGAATCCCTGGCTGTGCTATCTTTCTTTCGAGGAGTTTGTCAAGCTCTGCTCGCAGCTCCTGAAACATAGATCCCAATGAATATACGGGACAAACTTTCACTTCTCATTCAGGAAGAAAGGCAAACCGCCTTAGACTCGAGGGAGCAATGGCGCAAGACGCCAGTGCAGCCTAAGCATTATGATTGGTTGATCTGTAATTTTCGCGTGTTGTGATTGGTTGAATATTCTCAAGAAGGTGAGGTCCGTACCTTTTAACAGACATCTGCTCTAGCCTTCAAGATCATCATACTAGTAATCGTTCTGATGAGGGTACATTCAGACTTCTCATATTTTCCTACCTTAACAAGATTTGCGATTCTTCTTGGCGACTTGAACTTGATAAAGTGGTCAACTGCAATAATTTCTTGTCCTTCTTCCAAAAGGACAGATATATTACCGCCAAAGAACAGCAGAGGAAATGGCGCGATCATTGTACAGTCGTGAATAAACACCTAGTGATCAGAAATCAAAGGGAAAATGAAGAAAGAAGATATACTCAATATACTATCAGGGAAAATGTCAAATGGAAACAATAACAAAGGTATGACTGAGGAGGAGAATGTCGTACCCTGTACGGCTTGGTGGTTGAACAACTTCGCGTTATGCCACTACAGTTTTTTGGCCGCCACCAAAAGAATGCCGAAAAAAACATCTGAAAAAGACCTGACCGTGCCCTCACTGTAAAAGAACAACCACAAGCCGAAACGTCTGACCCGTTGCTTTTGTTCAGATAGAATACATGGTGCATTAGTCCTTGTCTCAAGATTTCCACTTCATCCTCTTCGAATGGAAACAACAACAAAGGTTTGGCTGAGTGACTGACCAGGTCTCTCAATATCATACCTTGGAAGACTTGATCTTCTGGTGGTAGATCAACCAGTCGTTGGGAAAGGCGACGACGTTGACGTTCACGGACTTGGGGTGAAGGGCTACTTTTCCATCAACCTGAGTTCGCATCCTTGGCGGCCTGACCAGAATTAGAGAAAAAAAGACAGAATTAGAAACAGTTCAGTCGGGATCGGTTTACCTTTCTTGGAAGCGCAAAGGCAAATGATGGAGGGGGGATGGGGGGGGGGGGGGGGGGGGGGGGAGAGGAGAGGAGGCAAAAGTACATCCTTTCTTTGACTCTTCCCTTTATCTGTGACTGTGTCAGATAAAGCCTGTGTAAGCCGCCATTTTGACAGCATAGCAACATGCCAAGTTGGAGAAAAAGCATCTATTTCCATCGGCTGATTTAGAGATTATAGAACAATTTTCTCGATTGAATTGCGTAAATCAAATCTGAAACTTTGTTTTTAGATATTGATTACGAGATTTCAACACGTAGTTCGTCTTCTAATATCGAACGAAAACAATAACAAAGGAGTGGCTGACATGGACTCTTGGACTGGGTCCCCCTTTCAGGGGAGAGAAGACAGTCTGGTACAACGAGGAGTCACACTACATACCCATGAGTTTGCGTTAGCTTGTTTTGATTATGATCGGACTAATTACCTTTTGAGTTTCGGATCGTGTTCTATTTTCACGACATTTGGGTAGAGACCAGCACATAGCAATGCCTTGATAAGCTTGGTATTATCTTTAGAGAGAAACACGGAGCAAAACGTATTATACGAATAAAATGACACAAATTGACACTCTTTGTAATTATCACAGATATATCCCCAAAAAGGCCAGACATAACCTGTGTTTCTGATCGGCTGATATTGCTGCCTAAATTCCAGATAATTTAGCGCGCACGTGTGTGGCACAGGAATCCCGCCACGAATTATGGAATGGTGATTTTCTGTGGAAAACGTCTACAGCCGCTCTTCTTCTGTAGAACATTTCTTTTTTCAAAGGATACCGCTTCGACCGCTTCATTATACTTTATAATCATTTTTCGGTTGGAACGGCACAACTCTGGTTCGACGTTTGCGTAGGCCTAATTCAGATTTAATAAATTAATTTACAAAAAGTTGCAATTGTTTTTTCATTTTTACAATGTTTGTTGACACTGAAGAGGAACCTACATATACATACAACTTGAAATACGCACATGGGGGAACATCAATCTACACTGATATTCAAATGTGTTGAACAAAATCGATGACGTATTCGTGTAATCAGTCACCGAAAAACTGGAGGCCATCATCACTTCTATAGGTTTTATTCAGAATTGCTGTAATCACTTAGATTCTGCGACAAGGAACGCTGCCACCTGCACACCTACCTGAGTTGAAATTGGCTTCTTCGTGTTTGGGATCAGCTGAGTTAAGAAACCCGCTGTCGCGTAACAAATGTGCGAACTGGACTTTCATACTGCTGAGCATCTGTGGGAGGAAAAAGGCTTATTAATTACAAGTGGATTATTATTTTTGATAAATAGAATTAGAAAATAAGGACGAATTTTAGATGTTGCATATAGATACCGCATCAGTAAACGAGACCCTAAGTAATTAAAAATCCTCAGTCCGTCGCCATTTTCACAGCCTAGCAACGTGCCAAGTCTTAGAAAGCATCCATTTCCATCGGCTGATTTAGGGAATGTAGTGAAATATTTCGATTGAAATAAGTAAATGAAATTTAAAACTTTGTTTGTAAATGGTTATTTCAAGATTTCTACACACAATTCGTCTTCTTAAAAAGGAACGAGAAAAATACACATACCTTTAAAGACTGGGCAGACAGGAAATCTCCCAGCAATAAGATGATGCGTTGCCATGACGCTTGGCGGTCTCCCATCCCTGCGTTGAAAAACATCAACCATAAATAACATAAAATAAAATAAATGCACCGCTTAAAAAACAGTTGGGTTATGTATAGTGCTTGTCTTCCTTGTAGTGATCGTATGTCATTCCATTCCATTCCATTTTATTCCATCCTGATTCCTTACTAGCTCATCTCATCTCATCCCAGGCCATCCATCTCATCGCATTCTGAATCTATGTAACATCACAATGGTCATGCCATTATGGAACTACTTCTTGTGTGGTCGCCTAATTTCTATTCCATCTTAGTCCATTCTATCCTATTCTGCATGTTAGGATCACCATCGCCATGGCAACACCTATTCATGATCGCTGTCATGTTTTGTCCATTCCACCTCTACCCAATACGTTGCATCCAATTCAATACCATCTCATCTCATCCCTTCTCATTCCATTTATTCTATTCTCCCTCATTTCATTTCATTCCATACCATCTCATATTATTTAAGTCAGCTCATTCCACTTCATCATAACTTCATCCGATTCCATCTAATCCCATTCATTTCATCGCATTCCATCACACGCAGCTCAGTCCCACCCTATTCCAATAAATTCCACTCCCAATGTTTCACACATTACCTGGTAAGCGTTCAGCACTGCAATGTGGTCACTGAATGAATACCCGGCCAGTCGAGCACGAACTCTGTCCCCTTGTTGCTTCTTGTCCTAGTGGATAAAAACGTCAATAACAAAGCGGAACATCACTAAGCTAAGCAGGAGCATCGATATTTCGCCGTTGAAGTCTTATTGGATGTCTGTCTGTCTGTCTGTCTGTCTGTGTAGCAAAAATACTGATACGAGGAGCGCCAAGATTGAAGTTGAAAAGAACCAAGGTAAACGTTTGTTATCGTCGCTTACAATGGGAAAGACGAAGGGCTCTTTGAATCCCATGGAAGAAGCGATCGTGAGAACAGGGTCCAAGCATGACAAGATGGCGCCAAACAGGATCATCTTGCCGATCCGAGGGTCGACTGGTAGCAAAGCCAGATGGTGACCAAGTGGAGTGAGATTCTCGCGAGAGTCCAAAGCGTTCTGTAATCAAAGAGAAAGCCTCGCAATCCATTTTATCCGCCACAAAAAAAACTGAGCCAGAAAAGGCATTTCCATCTGTTCTGTTGGAAAATGCAATAATGTCAATGCAATATTTCCCGTTGAATTCAGCAGAGGAACCACAAAACTTAGTTCGCCAGCGGTTAAATTACAAAATGGAATACTACATTCAACATGATTTGTACGACGCGACGTTTGCAGCGTATGCTCAGCACATGTTCAACGATACTCAAATCAGTTGAAGATTTGCATCTTTTCCATAACGTACACTCTTGATTTTTGCGTGTCATTTTCACGAGTTCTAAATGGTTACCTCATTAAACATTATATAACATGACAAAACGCGAATTCAAAATTAATTCAACAATACCCGAAGTTACGTTTTCAGTGATTTAGACAACGCTAAGCATGCACTCAGCAACATTAAACATCACTGAACGTGCATTGAAAAATACTTGATATTAGTTTATGTCAAGCCTTAGTCATTATGAAACGTCAATAAAATACTCAACGATGATGAAATTGAACATTAGTATGATGAACTTGTTCGGTCGAAGCCTCAATAACTTACCAGTTGTATCAGATCATCAAGAGCGTTTTGGACGGCCTGAGAGTCAGGCGGCTGAAGAGCCTTGGACAGGAACTCGCGGATCATACCAAGCCTGAGAAGCTAACAACCAATGAACAAAAACAGACGTTAGATGAAGCAAAGAAAAACACATTGCGTAATCTGTGTGTAATCTGTAACACTGGCGTGAGCGAGACACTAAGTCCTTACAATAACTCCTTTCTATGCTATCGCATATCCACAAGTCAAATACTAAAACAAATACTCGTAACAGGTTCTGAGAAAATCGACCTCGAAACCCACTATTGAATACCTTGATTTGGAGGCAGAGCTCTTCTAAGGGTGTCCTCAGCATCTCTGGCAGCTGGTAGTCAATGAAGGAGCGAGCTTGGAGCTCCGTGTACAAATGGAAACAGCAGCCAGGCTGAACTCTGCAAATGGAAATTACAGGGGCGTAGCCAGAATGAATTTGAGGTACGGACATCAGTTGTGCCGCATGTCAAATGAATTTGACACTCCTTCAGGACTGATGAGTTTGGAGGGGTATACTAAGATAAAGGGGGAGGGTTTACCTTCCAGCACGGCCTCTCCGCTGTCGGGACGAAGCTGTGCTGATCCACACCGGTAACAGACACGAGATCTTGCGACTTGCATCGTACGACTACAGAGACAACAAGAGGAAGTGTTACAGCAAAATAAAAACGGACAGCAAACGCTGCGGACAGCTACGTGCAAAACGCCACTCATTGACGCTGCATTCTGTGACATAGTTATGCAGATGCATGGCGCGAGCTTAGCAAAATCGGATCTGTTGCAAATAGTGAAGCAGAAATGACGTATTTTCCAGTCGGCAAGAGGAGCCATTTTCGGCATACAGTCACCAACCGAAGAAAGTTGGTCGCAAGTAAGCGAAAGCCACTGCAAAACTGAAAACCGCCCAGAAGGCAGCTTGTACGGAGTCGTTACTCGCGTTCTTCCGTTACTGCTACCAGCATTGCGTTACTTTGGAAAGGGTAGGCGCGCAAAGGCGTATGGGAAGAACTTCCCCAGTTGGCACCATACCTTCTCCTTCACTTTGCCACAGTCGACAACATACACAATATCATCAATGGTGATGCTGAAAAGAGTCAAAGTGTTATTATGGTAAAACATTACCCTATGAAAGTATGATCATGCCCCCCCCCCCCCTATTCCATGAAGTATTATTTTGTTATACATATATTTTGTTTAGTACTATTATAATTAATTGATTACCTAGTCTCTGCGATGTTAGTGGCAATGACGATTTTTCGTACACCATTGGGAGGTCTATCAAATACCTACGGGGGTAGAAAACACGATATCAGTGAAGCTGAATAAAAATCATGTCAGTGAAGTTAAGCTGAGTGACTATTGTTCGTTACAAACTACGGTTAAAATTTGTAGAATAGAAGCCACAAATAAATATGATTCCGTGATGTGCGATCCGTGATAAGGGCTACCAAATAGCGCGACGCGTGAAAACAACGAAGTTTAGAGCGTGATTCAGAGAGCTCCCTGTAATGCATGTCTTTTCACTCCTGAAATGAGCGTGATTCCTGATTTTTGACTGGATTTTCAAATAATATACTGGTCATTCATTCAATATTTTAGCATGATTATACGTGACGCGTGAATTTCTGAAAAGTCACTCCGTGAAACGTGACGCAGCAAAACGAGCATCCCCCACAATATGGGACTAATTCGGTCTAAAGAGCTAAAATATCTGAAACATTTGTCTCTTTTCTTACCTCACGTTGATTAGCAGTCGGCATCATTGAGTGAAGAGGAATCAGAAGAACTTTACCTATACCAAAACAAATTGCATGGTTACCAAGAATGTGCGGTACATTCCATATTGATGGCGTATTTTGATCCAGGTCTGGTCAAAGGAATTACGTGACCACTTTGGCTAGATGAACTCTAGTTTTTATAGCACACAAAGTATGTTATAACCAGATCCAGATCTGGGTCAAAATACGTCATCAGTATGGAATATTTGGCTTGAGCGCGCAGACGCCTCTTTGCGGTATCTAAGTGGTATCGGCTTGCAGGTTATTTGAGCAATGAATAATATCATGCTTTTCGTACTTTTTGGACAAGAGTTATTCCTCCGAGTATTATACCATCTACGGGTCAATAACAATAACTGACAGTCCCTGTGAACAAAGGTCCCTGTGAACAAAGGTGCATAAAAGAGGTTCCGTGAATTTACATTTCGCAGATCTTATCACTCGGAATTTCTGAAAATCTCTTATACAGTACAAGGCATAACCCGGGACTGCCTTACATATCAGCACTTACCTGATTGTAGCGTTTTCTTGAGTCCTTCGTGGAGTTTACTGATGTCTTCCCATCCTGGCATGAACACAAGGATAGCTCCTTCCTAGTTGGAATTAATGTTATTGCAAATCTAAACATTTTAGAACAGATTTCGTATTACTGTGATAAGGTTACGCGCATTCCGTGTCGGCGCCGTCACGGTATTGTACCGTGCCGTGTCTAAGAATTTTGATTGGTTGATCAGTCATTTCGCGTGATGTGATTGGCTGAATGTTCACACGAACGAGAGGTTCCGTGCCGTGCCGTGGTCGTACCGTGTTCAGTGCCTCTTCGCAGTCATACGAATCAAGTACCACGAAACGATACCATATTCGATATTCTTCATTTTATGAGGATCTTGAAGAGTTTTCTAACATACACTCTTTTTTTTATAAGAACCTTTTTTATAAGAACGTTCAGCCCGAAATTTAACCAAATTTTAAGAACATTCTAAGAACATGCCTGAGCCTCAGATAGGAGCAAAAGAGATTTATTTTCAGTGATGCGTTCTAAAATCCAGAATCAAATGTGTATAACGACGACCTTCAATATTGTAATTTGGTATGTATCCTTCTATAAGATCTATCATATTTCAGGTTTCGACGTCACTGAAATGTAAGAACATCCGTAAGAACATTTCCAGCCTCAAACTGTTCCAAAAATAAGAACGGCCCAGCCTCAACTGAAAATTAGACGTTCTTATAAAAAAAAAAGAGTGTACAGCCGTCCTGGCTATCTCGTCGTTCTTTAACGTCCGATTAGGTTCCGTCTGGTTACGATTAGCGTAGTTACAAGGCGCCAGCTGTCAAATAAAACGTGGCTGAGCCATTGTTATTATATTATATTATCTACTGGGGTTGTACAGCTCAGAATATTTTGGGCGACCATGCTTAAATATTTAGTAACCGTGTCTTTTTCAGGGTCTTATAGCGTGAGTCTTTTCTCGTTTAAACTGACCTCCATGTTCAAGCAGATGTGTTGTATGAGCTTGATAGCGAGGTCGAAATCAATCTGGTCCAGATCCATCTCCTCCAACGTCTCGATCGTAGTCCGACGAAACCTTACAAAAACGAAACCGCAACACTGAAAATAGCGTCCATTGAGCAAAATGAAGGAGCTAATTGGCGGAAATCAAAGGGCAGCCTAAATATCTGCACTCCTCAAGAATTCCAGGGTGGATGGTCCTAGAGCCGCCTGGGTTTCAGCCTGGTGGATAACTATGAATTTCAGGGTGGTCACAATCAATTGGAATTCTTGGATGAGTAAGTGAGCACAAAAGTTCTAATTGTTTGCAGTTGAGACTATAGATATAAATCCAATGAAAATATACCATTTTTGAAGGCATTTTTTAACTCGAAGACTAGAATGAAAACTAGACTTCTTACCTCGACTGTATCGATTGTATATACTCTCGCCATTGTACTTCCTCGTCAATCTCGTCTTCCATCTCATCTTCCCCCTCGTTCCCCCACGCCATCTTTGCCGCCCTCTTGTCTTAGCAGGGCTCTTGCGTCGAGCGAAATTCTTCCAAGTAGGACCACCCTCCCTCGACCTCTGCCTCGACCTCTACCCTGACCAAACCGGGGCCTGTACGGTGAAGAAGGGTTCACTTGATACCTAAACAAAGTAAAAAGACAGCATTCTTATTATGTCACAGTAAGACTCTTAGATGGAGTACGACAGTTCCCCATAATTTGTTAAAAAGCGAGCACTTGAAGAAGTCAGGATTGATTAAATGTGCAGTTTGGCAAGCCCAGTAACCTTTTCGGAGGTACTTTATTTACCCTCAAAAATACGACCAAACTCGGTCGGCCGACACGCGCGATTTTTTTCGCGCCAAAACCATAGGGAGACCAATGCCCTAGCAACTTTGTTAGGGACTCGCATTGGTTTCAAGAACAAAATTATATTTTAGTTAACATAGAAATTTCAATTCAATTTTCAAACCAGCTTCAGTCTACGTTTTCACATCGCCAGACGCTGACCCAACAATTTCACCATAAAAATTGCATTCTCGAATTTTTCACGGGTACCCACTAGTTTTATTTACACTTTGAATGATCCCCTCATGATTCTGCTTTGTTTCTACTCTACCTTGTCAGCTCTATGACCTCTTCAATGTGGAATTCCTTCACTGGGTATGTGAAACCAGGAATGTGTGCCATGGGACAGTTTCCTGAAACGTCAACCAGAACTTCAGAAAAGGTACTTCATTTCGCACCATATTTAAGCATTAGAGCACGAGAACGTTGTAAAATCACGAGCTGCAGGCGAGTGATTTTTAAAACGTTTCGAGTGTCTCTCCCAACATCACAAGTGCTCTATTCGCCGATAAAGTCATAGAAAGTTGTGCTCTGATGCTTTTATGATACAGCGGGGGAGAACCATAACTTTATTGGTGTAATACAGCATAGATTTGGACCAATCACAGCGCGCGTTATATCGTAGCTATATTATATCATATGATATGAGCGGATTTCTCATGACTGTCAAGACTTGGTATTTGCGATGCTTTGCGTTCTCATTGGCTAACCGTTTTCCCCAGCCAATCAAATTCTGTAGTAAATACAATTGTGTAATTACTTAGTAATTGGTTCGGCTTGCAATTGGCTGAGAAAAAAAGCCATCTAGGAGCAAGTTGTGATTTCTCTCGAATCTGATTGGCTAGTGATTGCTCAATTGCAATTTTTTCACGACAGTCATGTGAAAACCGCTCTAGTATAATGGAGTGCACATTAATAGAAACAAAAACAAATCAATACGAATAATTTATAAGAGAGTAAACATTATCGTGGTTAGATTCGATATTTCAGTAATGCTTAGACTGCTAGCAGGTCCTTTTTTGCGCGTCCCTCAGAGAAGCGTGAAGAGCCGTTCGAAATTCGCTCAAAAGTCGAGAAGAATGCATTGAAAATCCGAGGCCTTGAACAAAAAGCTTTCTCTTTTAAGAACATTTTCAGAACATCACATTTCGCCATTTTTGGATGAAATTTGCTAAACTTCGTCACCTTTTGATATTGAAGTTGTATTTGCTGGTAGTATACTTACCAAAAAAGGAAGAGAACATCTCTGCATTCAATGTTGCACTCATCAGAATCAGTTTCAAATCCGGCCTGAGGAACATAAAAATGACACGTCCTGCGACTACGTCAACCGGGCCATTTTGTAAGAAGTTGGCCAATCAGAAAGCATACAGAACAAAGGATCTTGACTTTCTTGAGATCTCAGACATCGAAATACTCATTTTTTTCTAAAATTGTGAAAAATTATGAGCCGAAACAACTTCAAAACGCTTTACAATTACTCATCGTCAGACGTATTGCAGATATTGACTTTCCTTAAAATGGCCTGAATCTCTAAATGACAAACTTTTTAGGGGATGGCCCGGTTGACATACCTAGTCACACAGTAATTGCGTCATGTATGAAGGCTTAAGACATAGACAAGAGGGACATATAGACAAAGATACAAGTGGGAAGGGAGGATAAAAATGGCTCTGTACCTCCTCGGCAATAGATCCTTTACAATGATGAGTAGGAAATCGGACATGAGATCTCGCTCATGAATCTCGTCAATAATGATGTGGCTTGTACATCTCAGTAAACTGGAATGAGAAAAGGATAGCATAAACAATATACACACATTACTTTATACAAAGACAAGATGGCCAGAATGAAACATACGTATTATAGTAACAAAAGAAAATGAAAATTGAACTTACGGATCTGAGACAAGCCAGCGCAACAGGACGCCTGTGGTGCAGTAGATAATAGATCCTCTTTGTCTTGGGAGCTTACTAGCATTATAAAAATGTCATGTTAGCCCTTATATGCTTGTGAAAAATTGTGCACAAATGGATGCAGAAGTTCTAAAAAACTAGCAATCAAAGTTGTGGAAACATATTGCACAATACTTCAATAAATGTAAGATCATTAGATTCAAATTAAACAATACGTACCTTTCAAGTCTTATCTGATATCCCACACTAGCCCCACCACATGGTTCATCTCTCTCATTAGCCACCCGCTCAGCAACCTGGGAATGAAAATAAAGCCCTGACTAAACTAGGACACATGTAGCACGCAACATTGTAGCCAGACACATGTTTCCTTCATGTTTCCCAGTTTAGCCATGCAAGAAACGTTGTTGCACAAAACAAATTTTGTAGCTGGGACACAAAGAAATGTTTCTTCACAAGACAAGAAACATGTGTCTGAGACACATGCCTGTGATGTTTTCTAGGTTAGCCACTCTGGGAAACATGCAGGACACAAATGTTGTGTACTACATGTGTCATGATTTAGCTGTAGCTTAAGACATCTACATTTCAGCAATGCGATATTAAGCAATGGGATCTCTAGATTACCTGTAAGTATAAATTCAAAATTAACATATTAAACAATTTAAACCTACAGATATTGCACTGATTCTTCTGGGCTGAGTACATGCAACTCTACACAGTGAACCACTTGAATTAGTTATGGCCTCATCTAGAATAAACTGTGCAACCTGAAAAGAGATCAGAAGCAAATCACATCTACAGTACAGTCTGGATGTATGTTAACATTTTTTCGTGTAGTGTGGGTGTAGTGTGGGTGTAGTGTGGGTGTAGTGTGGGTGTAGTGTGGGTGTAGTGTGGGTGTAGTGTGGGTGTAGTGTGGGTGTAGTGTGGGTGTAGTGTGGGTGTAGTGTGGGTGTAGTGTGGGTGTAGTGTGGGTGTAGTGTGGGTGTAGTGTGGGTGTAGTGTGGGATTGAGTGTACTACACTCAGCAAACTACACGCAGATTTCTACCTAATTATCGAGCTGAGATCAAGAGTATGCAAACATGCTCAGCGGACAAAAGCGTGTCGACATTAATGTTCGACTTTTCCACTTCACAGTAAGACTTTGCGTTTGAAGTTAACAAGATAACTTTTTTAATAAACAACGCATCGGAATTAAACTTATATCAAAATGATCCTTGGGACCTAGCGAATTTGTTTCGTGCCTTTTTCCGATGCGAAGTTTACAGCGCGAATGAAAATAGCGCACAAACATGTTCAACTGACTAAAGCGTCTTTTGAGTCTTTTCATGTTCGAGTTGCCGACTTCACTCTAGAACTTTGCGTTTGAAGTTTACAAGATAACTCTTCTAATAAACAACGGTTCGCGATGAATCTTATATCAAATAAATCTTTGAGACCTAGCGAATGCGTTTTTAACAGTATGTCCGATGCGAAGTTTACAGCGCGAATGAAAATAGCGCACAAACATGTTCAACTGACTAAAGCGTGCTTTGAGTCTTTTCATGTTCGAGTTGCCGACTTCAGTCTAGAACTTTGCATTTGAAGTTTACAAGATAATTCTTCTAATAAACAACGGATCGTGACGAATCTTAAATCAAATAAATCTCTGAGACCTAGCGAATGCGTTTTTAACAGTTGATTTCCGATGCGAAGTTTACAGCGCGAGGGAAAATAGCGCACAAACATGTTCAACTGACTAAAGCGTGTTTTGAGTCTTTTCATGTTCGAGTTGCCGACTTCACTCTAGAACTTTGCGTTTGAAATTATATCTCTATCAGTTTATATCTGATACGCTCCTCTTAAAAAAACGTCAAGTATACCTGTGTTGTTTTCCCACATCCTGTTTCTCCACTGATCACAACAACCTGATTGTTAGCAACCAACTGTAGAATGTCCTGAATATTGAAAAGAACATAGAAAACAAATAAGTTTAGGTCATACAATGTAAGGAAGCAGATGAATTTTGGCATTATATAAACTTACTTGTTTCATCTTGAAGGAAGGCAGTTTCTCTCTAAAATTCTAGAAAAGGAAAGACAATCTTCAGTGGCAGATTCTAGATCTTTCAAAAGGGGGTTCCAAACCCCGAAATTTTAAAAGGGGTTCCATTTGTCATATGATTTTCATACCATGTTTTGTATGCTTTTATTATTTTCTTATGAATTTGATCTACAAAAGGGGGTGGGGTGGGTGTCATGGAACCCAGGGAACACCCCCCGGATCTGTCACTGATCATTTGTTAATAATTCCATTTAAATTTAAGGAGCTCCAGGATGCTTGATAGTATGATATGATCAGGTAGTATGAGCATTTCCATGCAGGAGCATTTCCTCCTTCAGGATGCAGGATGAGAAGTTACAAAAGTCCTAATACTCATATAACTTTTGAGTAACTGAGCAACTTTCGGGGGATTTAAAAGGTTTAGGTGGGATGAGTTGGGAAAAGCATATATATTTTTATCCATAGTACCAGCATATCCTGGTATTTCATGCTGCTTGATTTCGTTTCCAACTCATTCAGAAGCATTTCATCCAGAACTGGATCCCTCTGTAGTACAGCTGTTGGTATGGCCTGTTCTGCAAGATCTTGCTTCTGATTGGCTGCGTCAGGCTGAATGGTACTGATAGCAATCTCATCAAACCCGCATAGTAAGTCAACTTCCATGCCATCAGCCAACATGTCTAGGGAGCATTGGAAACATAAGGAAAAGCCTATAACAGTGGTATATGAAGATTAAAGCAAACACGTTTTTTTTTACAGTCGTGGGACCACCAGTGCAATAAGTTTCTTACAAGTTTTTACAAGCCTTCTTTTCTGGGAATTATTCCGTTTATGGATTTTTATAATTATAAATGAAGAGAAAGGAAAATAAAACACGAAAAGCCTTGCTTAGCAGCAATAACTAAGGAAATAAACTTCTCAAAAACTTGTAAGAAACTTTGCACTGGTGGTCCCGGTTCGATGCCCATGACTGTAACACAAAATGTTGCAAACGTTTATGAAACATTGTGTCTTGTTTTACAGTAATATAATCTATACTATTATAATCGGGTTGTCTGCGCAAACGTTTCTGATTGGCTAAATCATCCGCACTCACTCCGCTTGGCCCTGAAGCTGTGTCGCCAAACGAAGTTCACAAACCTGAAGAGAAAGTGGATATCTCCACAGTGGGCGTGTTTTGGTTGGAAAAGATTCACCCTGGGCTAAGTTCTAATTCAAGCGATTTCTTAAGCGAGGGACAAAGCTGCCATCCCGCCATTTTGAAATCTCCCACAGAAACTAAAAAAGAACTCAGTTCGCACAGCCGAAATCACCATAGTCATCTAAACCTAAATGGTTCTGTCACAGATTACTTGCAGGAATGTGCAGGGATAATTATTATTCGAAAGCTTTAAGCTGAGAAAAATTTTCATTCAAGTTTGAACAAACGTACACCGCCATACACCGCCTTGCTTTCTAGAAGCACGCTTAAGGCGAAATGCCACAAAGCCATGAATAATATTTTCTAAGTATAAATCCTGACGCTGTATCGCAAAACGAAGGACACAAACCAGAAGAGAAGGAGGAAATCTCTCCAGTGGGCGTGTTTTTGTTGGAAAAGATTCACCTTTGGCTAAGTTCTAATTCAAGCAATTTTTTCAGCGAGGGACAAAGCCGCCATCGCGGCCATGTTGAAATCTCCCACATAAACTAAAAAAGAACACAGTTCCCTTAGCCGATAGCACCATAGACATTCAATCCTAAATGGTTCTATTACAGATTACTTACATTTGTGTGTAGGGATAATTCTAATTCGAGAAAGATTTGAGCTGAGAAAAATTTCATTTAAGTTTGAACAAACTTACACCTGGCACTGCCTACAGAGCGCGCGCTAATGATATTCTCTAAATAATATTGCTGTGATAAACTAAGAAATTTCTTAGAACAGTTTAACTTTACCTGTTTCTTCTCTCGTGCCTTACTGATAAGCATTATACAAACAATTCCGAAGTCAAATGTTTTTCTGTAATAGGCTGCGTTTTCAATTTTAGCGGGTTCTTAGACAGATTTGAGAACCGGACTGACTCACCAAGACACACACACGTGCGTCATTTTCTCCACCAAAATCAGGGAGACCAGTGCAAAACAAACACACAAAAAGGGAGGTCATTAGTAATGTAAATCAGCAGTTTATGGAAGGGGGAACTTAGGTTGGGTCTTCTAGCGTCACGAAGTGACGGGCTGTTTTCTTGTTATATATTAATTAGAGGATACATTACATTAATGTGCTACGGGTACAACCAGAATCAACAGAAAAAAAGTTATACCTTCACTTTTTTAATGGTGTCTAAATTTTTGGAAATCAAACCTTAAATTTGTTCTTAAATTTTAGTGCTGTTACATACATCACAAGGAAAAAAGATCAAATGAATGCAGTTGACCCCACTAATGTCACAACCTCCTGTACCTAGGTCTTCAGCACTGACAGGTCTTAGTTCTTCATACCAGCAACCATAGATTGTATTGTATATTGTACTGTACCACTCAAGTCTTAAGTGAGGGAAAAGGTTGAATTAAAGTCTCCGACTCATTTCAATTTTTTTAAAAATAACCATTCCAAGTTATCTTGATTGTTTTCTAGTAGATGTATTTTATGCAACTGTAATTCAACATTTGCCCTAAGAACTAATTAAATATTTGGCTGTAATTAGTTCTTACCATTGTCAAAAGATACATCAGTTGAATCTTGGGAATACATTGAAGCTCCCTCATCAAAGTCCCCCCTCTGATCACCTTCGTCCAAAAAACTCTTTGTTTCAGTTTTTGCAGTAGCACTTCCACTTGGCTCATTATTAGAAGTATCAATGGAGAAGTCATTATAATACTGCATTTCGTCATCATCTTCACATTTTACTTTGCTTCTGTCAGAAGAAAATCTTGATGACTGACTGCCTTGGTAATGGTCACTTTCATCCCACCAACTTGAGGTCTGTGGTGCATTACTGAAGTCCCGGTGATGAGGTCTATGATGTGAGTGCCGATTCATTTTACCAATGTGACCATGTGCATCATGATATTGACTGGGATATCCTCTGCTTCTGTCTCTTCTACCGCTGTACTGTTCAGAATCACTGTTCTCGCCTCTCAAGTCCCCCAGTAACCTGTTGATCTTTTCTTCCCTCTGATGACTCATGGTCACAACTGCTCTCTAAGTCAGTAAATACATTAATATACATGTATTAATATGATTTCATGGAAATTCATGGTCAACAGTTTGAGAAATATTCTTATTCAACCTACCACCATACCATCAATTAGGATAACGTGGAGGTCGTTGACCTGGACTTTGCTTTCCATGCTTGGAAAATTAAGGAGGCAATCAAGATCTCCCAGAATGCCCCTGCTATCAATCGCGACCGGGGCTACAAGCTCGCCCGGTCTACCAGACAATTCTACAGCCTCGCTCTCATGCGAGGTTGTAGTACAGACCATCTGCACTGATGAAGTAACTGGATAGCTACCGAAAGCTCTGTATCTTTTACAATTCGGTAGGTTGAATAAGAATATTTCTCAAACAATATACTAATATTATTTTAACAATATATGATAAAACATGTTCTTCCTTTTTGGGGGTAAGGGGGACTCCGTCATTTCTTCTTTTTGGGGGGAGAAGGGGCAGATTAAAAATTACATTTATAAAAAAAAGGTAAATGTTTCTTCTTTAATCAACCCTTTACCCAATGGGAGTGTGATTAGTTTTGTAGCCCATAAAAGCCTATACTAATGAGAACTCAATCCTTTGGTCTAAAACTGGTTAAGTGATAATATGTTGGAGTTACTTTGAAAGTTTCTTATAGTATAGATCAACACACAAATAGATCCAAAACATTGTCATCATACCAATAATGCTGTGCACAGATTCTAAAATTAAATCACGAGACCCAGACAAACAATCCTTCTGAAATCCCATTCAGAAGGATTGCACTCGAAATAGAAGCCAGGGTCGGAGTACATACAAGCTCTGCTATAATGAGTGGAACTACCACTTTACCAATTGATTTTGTATTGATATTTGTGACCCTCTTTGCGAAAACCCGGCTAAATGGTTTTAGCGTTGTGGGCAAAATGCATTTCAATGCATTGTGGAATGTACGGAATGCATTTTAGAACGTTCGCATATCGTTGGCTATCATTCACAAAGCATTTGAAAAAAATTAGACACCATTACAAACCATTCCCTAAGTGTTGGCATTCATTTCAAGAACGTTGAATGGAAAGTGAAGATCGTTGGCATTCATTCCACAAGCGTTGGATTTAAGGTCATGCTAAAGGGCGCAATGGTAACGCTTAGTAAAAAGAATAGTAGTTGTGTTGACACTTGTCTCTCGTGCATCGCAATTAAAACATGCAACTCAAGACAAAGGTCAGGATAAGGACAAGATCAGTTCTCACACAATTATCCGGCCAACCTCGACTCGTACTACACCGCTAAAAACGCTTGCAAACTTGAGCCCAACTGTTTTTCGAATATGTCAGGGGAATGAGTGGAAGTTTACTTATGGGTAATTATCTAAAATACTGCCATTCTGTTTGTCTCATATGACCTTGATATCATTGTCTGTGAAACAAGAGATGAGATCGTTGTCAAACGAATGTTACATTTTTAGCGGTGTTAAAAGACATTTACCAAAAGCATGATGAATTTCAAAGGATCGTTGGAGCCATTTCGACTGAGCATTATCAAACGTTGCAAAACCGTTGAATGATTCTTTTAGATCGTTGCGTAGCATTACCGAATCATTGTGAATCATTTGAGAACCATTGAATGATTGTTCAGTATCGTTGGCGAGCATTTGAAGAGCATTTTCAAACGTTTCGAGAGCATTACAACGCAATCTCAAACCATTTTGAAAGCATTGAAACACTTTTAAACGCTAAATTCATTTAGCCGGGTTTTCGTAAAGAGGGTCACATTTAGAGAGAAAACTGAGAAAATGGGAGAAATGCATATTTGCTTGTCTGAGTTTTTAATTAGCGTGATGTCATCTGTGCGTAGTGCTATTGGGCACAGGGTCTTAACAATCCTCTGTATTTGAAGTACCTCATTCACTTCTTGTTGCTTCCTCTTTTCCTTGCTTTTTGCAGCATACCACAGCCCTATTTCCTTGCCAGTAAGTCCTGAAGGGTGACCTCCCCTCCCACCACGCCTACCTCCTCCCCTACCCCTACCACCACCCCTGTGGCCTCCACCATGCCCATGACGGATGCCTGTCAATCAAATAAATGCAACACTTGTAAATTAGGAGAAAAGTCTAGATAAGGCCAAGGGAATGAAAGTCATAGATTTGCATCTGAAAAAAAATTCATGTTGGATGCAATGACTATGACTTTCATTCCCTTGGCCTAACACCTACGTAGCCTGAATTTCAGCTGCCTCTTTGCTCTCAATTAAACCTCAATTTGCGAGAGGAGACGTCTGAATTCACCTTGAGCTTTCCTTGTCCATTACATAATTTACTGACCCAAAATATGTCAGTAGAATTTGATCGACTGCCTTTCTCAATTCCATGCCTTTCCAATTCCATGGCGACACACTCTACCAAGCAAAAAGGGGCAAAAACCTCCAAACCAGACAACCAGGTGACAAAACACTGTTGACTGGAAGACTGTTTAGTGGGCTTAACAGAAAGCACTCGTCTCTGACAAAAACGTTGACGAGTCTGATTGCATTCACGTGAAATCATTACCACTATATGCATTGCTACGCGACCTCGAAGTTCAATGTTGCGATTTGCGTTTGGCGATTCTTAGCCGTCAATCAAACGCCCTCGGCAGAGGCAGCTCTCAGTATCAAGAAAAGAAAGGTGAATCTCGACAAGAAAAATATTTTTTAAATAGGCAAGAATGCAATAGAGATGTTTTAAAATGCCAAGCGATCTTATAATGTGCTTGTAATTTGTCAGTAGAGGATTCCTTGGAGTATACAAGCAGATGCTGTTGACTTGTATCACGATGTGTTTGTACACTCTCATATTTGGGCTCAATATCGAACCAAGAAACACTTCCAAAATCTTCCTAAAAATTTATCTTGTCAAAGAGTGGAAATTGTCTTGTATTAAGTAAATGCCAAGCGATTCTAAAATCATGAACGGCTGAGCTAGGACTCGATTTTGATTGGTTTCAAAAGCGGAATTTATTGATCTTTGTGAAGTTTGTCGACATCAAGGGGACCAATGTTCGCGTGTTTATTAATTTCAGCTCGCCAAGTCAAGTTGAGAGAAGTCGATATTTCTATCAAAAATACATTTTGGCCAGATAGGAATAACATATTGTGATAGTTGTTAGCAAATTCTTATAAACAATGTTGATTCGATCAAAGGTCACACACGATCTGGTACGTGGATAATTTAGTTTCTCCAGGGATCATAAATTTCTGTTGATAATTTCACCTATAAAAAGAAAAGTAGCATGTACTGCCAAGCCCTTTGACGATTTAGAATCGCTTGCCATTTAGTTAAAACAGGAGTATTTTCTCACTTTGATGGAAAGGATGTTTAAGGTAGATTTTCCCGATGCTTTTCATTCCCATTCACCGTATGAATTTTCATGCAAACGTGTCTTGATTTGTTTGTCATATCAGAGGTATCTTCAAGCACTGCTATTTCAAATCATTTTTACTGTTTTCTTGACAGTTTAAAGTATATTTTCTTGTCGAGATTCACCTGTCTTTTCTTGATACAGAGAGCCGCCTCTGCCGAGGGCGTTTGATTTACGGCTAAGAATCACCAAACGCCAATCGCAACATTGAACTTGGAGGTCGTGTAGCAATGCATACAGTGGTAATGCGTTGTGTCCCTGGCAAACAAAAACTTAAAGTTTCGGGAAATAATACACTGATTTGTATTTCTTTACCTCACAAAATTACTAGAAAACACAAGTAGATGGCTTCTCTTAAGTTTTTAGTTTGAAAATTTGCCAAATAAACTATTTGATGAGCGCTTTTCCTGGAGCCGACTAAACAGACTACCGGTTTTGGTTGTATGGATAAGAAAATCCCGTTGGTACTTCAGAAGTCTCCTCTCGCAAAGTGAGGTACGATCCCGGGGGGGGGACTCCCAATATTTTAGACGGGGGTGCTCGTCGGGAAAATTGATTTTGACCCTAAGGGATAGCAAAATGGGTGTGGCAAACAGAAAATTACCCCTAAAAGAGAGCAAATTTGGCGTGGCGACCGCCGAATTTACCCCTAAAAGATAGCAAATTTTAGGGTTTTCAACCAAGTTTCCTTTGTAAATATCGGTTCTGGTGTCAGTACCAATATATTTCTGGGCAAGGATAGGTCTGAGACTCCCCTAAGGGATAGGGCTGATTTTAAACACCCCTAAGAGATAGCACGTCTGTCAATTTTATACCCTAAGGGATAGGACGAGCACCCCCGTCTGAAAATATGGGGAGTCCCCCCCGGGGGTACGATCGAAAGCGAATGGACGGCGCGGCTGAAATTCACTGACAGGCTACCGATAACACCGTCACCGAGTCAATTTCTCAAGGTCTTACCTCCCCTGTGCATTTGTGAATGAAGGAAGAAACCCTAATAGTACATGTTCATACTGTAGATCCGATACTCTAAATGTTATTTTTATATCTTTGACCAAGAAGGCGTTATTTCCAGATGAAAAGAAACAAAAGTGACAACATCAAACTCGTCCGCCATGCTTGCAACAGCAAACAGAAGGACAGCGGGGTTACGTCTTTAGTCATGAGCACGTTTCGACGTTTCTCGCGCGTTTTGCGGGTTTCCGCTGGCATCGTCTGAGCCAGCGTATCAAAACAAAAACAAAATGGCGGATGGCAAAGAACGAAAGGAAATGGATACTAAATTGAATCAAAAGACGGTTACTGGATCCGGGAGTGACAGTAAAAGCGATGTTTCAGATGGTTGTGTTCATAAAAAAGAGTTTGTGTTTGTTGGAAAGAAGAGGGATGTTATTCAGAAAGGAAAATTGAAAATTACTGTCAACGGGAGAGAGCTAGCGGTGTTTCATCGCATGGGGGAATTCTTTGCACTCGATCACTCGTGCTATCGTAAGTATGTTAGCTGCCTATGATGAGGTTTTAGTTAGAAAACCATACCGCCGTTTCTACAATTGGAATGTTTCACACTCCCCCATCCCCGTGGTTTTGTGTCACCTCCTTCCTTCACTAATATTGACCTTTGCATGTTTCGTAGATGCTGGGGGACCGCTATCGCTTGGAGACATAGAGGTAAGAAAGTCACGGAGATCTAAAAACTATTTAAGATAATAGACTGCCAATAAAACCAGTTTCAGCCCCGAGCCATAGGATGTCCCACCTCCACTTGCCTAGACTCCTTCGCAGCCCCTAACGGTCAGAGTCACGCAACGCTCCACGCCCCCAAGGGAGCGTTGCGTGACTCCGACCGTTAGGGGCTGCGAAGGAGTGTACCACTGGTCTTTGACTCTTCCTTTCAGTGGCATAGCGAATGATACTTTATTTAACCACGAAAGTTACAACAGCTATTGGGCTGGTTTACATGTAAGTCGTGCATATAAATATATATATAATAATAATAATAAAAATACAGGATAAAACTATTCTACAATAAAACTGACAATATATTAATATAATAATAAGAAAAATAGACTACCCATTGTCGAGCAGAGTGACGGATTTTAACTTGTTCTTAAAGCTCTCAAATGATTGAGTTTGTCTCAAATCCTCTGGGAGACTGTTCCAAATTTTGGCACCGCTAAAGGAGAAGCCTTTTTTAAAGATCCAGTGTTTGGCGGGGCAATACAAATCTAGTACCTCCACCCCATAAATTATAATTTGTAGAGCTTCCCACCGTTTCAAATAACCCTGCAACACTCTCTGGTGCAGAGCTATTTTTAACTTTAGAGAGCAATTTAGAGAGCAGATTTTTTTTCTAGTGATGGGGGGAGGGGCAGTTGGGAGAGAGGGGAATGACATGATTTTAAAAATATTTCATGTTTCCATTTGTTTTGTTACATGAATTAGGGGTACTGCCCCCTCCTTGCTATGGCACTGCTTCTTTTCCACATGGAATACTTTATAACTTTGTGGAAATTATGAAGCAGCACATTATGAATTGCTCCTGAGATTCTGAACAAAATGTCAGTTGCACAAATATGTAAACCACATCAGGCTCTTTGTATATTAATATACAATAGCTAAATGATATATAGCCTGATCAAGTGTGGATTACCAAGAGTTTCCATATTTACTATGTATGCCCGAATCACAGTCAGAAAAGTGTCTATTTTTAGAACTAGGATGCCCGCGAAAATTCGTCATCCACAGGGTTCCCACTTTCTCGCCATGCAAACAGTTGTGAGATCCAGCCTAAAATTAAATTGCAGATCAATGGAAAAACCGTTAAAATCGCAAAGATAAGGTAGGATATTCTCTATTTTGTTGTGTAATGGGTATACGAGCATTCGAGCCTGAGCATTCGAATACTTTCGCGCACGAAAATCTAAAAATAGACACTTTTCTGACTGTGATGTGGACAAATTCTTGTTAATCCACTCTTGGCCTGATATAATATATTTCGTGGAATCTTGGATTTGACATTCTCTAAAAAGAAAGTTAAAGTGATAATATTGCTCATTTGCAGGATATTGAAGGAAAAGCATGTATCATCTGCCCATATCATAAGTACAAGATTGTTCTGAGTACTGGAGAGGGACTATATTACTCATTTAACCCCAAAAATTTCAGCAAACCACCAGAACTCTGCTCCAAGGGAGCTAAACAAAGGACACACCACGTTCAAGTTTTAGGGGAAGATGTGTTTGTAGCTCTCTCTGATATGCGAGAGCCAAGGGACTCAGATTATTATTCCTCAAACGCTTTCAAATCGATAATGTCAAGTGTCCAAAGATAGCAGCTCTCAATGATCTATATATATATATATTGTACCCTTTTTAACATGCCTTAAATCTAGTCAATTGTGTCAATAAAGATATAAACAAATAACAGCAAATATAAAATCCAGGGAATTATAAAGACAAAGGATTCAAAATTGCATGTCAGTGCATCCACCAAAAGTGTCAGTGCATACGTTTTGTCACTGTCACCTTATTTGCATCAGAGGCACATTTACTTGTGTGTTAATAAGGCCTGACTTGGAGCTTATTTGCAGATAAAAATGAATTCTTCACCATTCTCGAACCCAGAGCTCACAGGCTCGTCACCTCGCAGGGGAGGCTCTGGTGACATCCATTTGAGGGCCTTTGCTGATTGGCTGAAATGGTGTGCACACGTACATTAAAGTAGCTTAATCTCACTTTAAACGTGTCTGACAAAATAAAACTGGCATTCATTTCCTAGTCGTCTGTTCAACCTATGCCTTCGATTTGAATGCATGAACGATTTGAAGCATGCGTGACGAGCCGGGGAGCTCTGGGTACGAGAATGAGTTATTCGCGCACTTTGTTCCCCATGCTCAAAACGATACAGAAATCGCAAAGGAAAAGTTACGTTTTTAAAGCGAAAACGTAATCGTGTGGACGGTGTCTAAATTACTTTTTTACAAACAAAAGGAAAAAGCAACAATAACGAGGTTAAATAATTTTATCTTTTCAAAAGATGTGAAGTTGATTTGATTAATGAAAGCAGAATTCACGATTGGAGAAACCTGCAAGGAGAATTGTGACAGCTAATTTATTGCTCAGGTGGCGAACTCTGAAGCAACGCGTCAAACCGTGTATTAGCCAGGGACGGATTTAGAAAATAATCTGTGACTGTAGCGCACTAACATTTATGGCGATAAATGCCGACAAAAAAATATATAAACTCCCTGAAAATCTAAATGTAGCAAATGCTACAGTTGCATAGTCTAAATCCGCCCTTCGATCGCACAACTAACGCATAGCAACAACTAACGCATAGCAATAATCACAAACACCACTCAGAGGTTTTGCAAAAGCTACCAGGTTGCTTAGATGTTTTTCAGGGAACGCTTTGAAAACACAATTAATAAATCGGTGGAGAGTTCGCAGAATTAGAAAAACCGCAGCAAAAGACGAATAGAAAAGATATGCTAAATTGGCTAATTGATCATTAGAAAGCGTGGAGAGAGAAAAAGCTAGGAAACATCGCACGCGTGTCTCGGAAACACAAAATGTTTCTTGTCTTGCGAAGAAACATTTGCTTGTGTCCCGGCTACAAAATTTGTTGCGCGCAACAATGTTTCTCGCGTGGCTTAACTGGGGAAACACGAAGGAAACAAGTGTCCGGCTACAATGTTGCGCGCTACATGTGTCCTAGTTTAGCCAGGACTTTACATTAAATTTGGTGCATCAGTTAATATCCTTTGTTCTCCCAGCTATAAATATTTGGAGAATAACAATTGTATCCATGTCCTCACCTAAAAAGGAAGCTCAATTTAAACGGCAATAAAATTGTTCCAAAACCGTAACTTATTCTTACATGGGAGTGTTTGTAAAATCTTTCGGATATTGGTTTGACTGACATGCCAAACGCATCACAACGCAGTGCTCACTTAACAGTTAAAATCAAGAAAAATAATCACCGTCTTTACATTTTCTGCCGACCTAAAGTGAAACCTTGTAGCGTCAGACGGAAGCCATTACGTGGTAATGAGACCCCGCCAGCGCCCAGCGGGGCAAAGTATAATTAGCTGGCAAAGTATAATTAGCTGGCAAAGTATAATTGGCCAACCAGAAAAGACAAGGACGCAGCGCATAGAAAATAGCGTATTTTCTCGCATTTAATTCGGCGGAAACTGCGAAGATTTCTATTATATTTCATGATTTAAACTGTGAATGAGGTACCTGTGCAGAATTATGAAATCGTTAGTAAGATTTTAGCTGAACTATGCATTGGCGAAGCCTGAGGTTTTTTTCCAACTTAGTCTATCATTGCCTCCTACACCCTATCTGTTGAAACTAATGATAAATTAGTGTTTCTTTCTGTTGACTGTTACAAAGACCCCGTCCACACGATTGCGTTTTCGTTTTGAAAAAAAAAAACGTGTCCACACGTACTCTAATTATCTTCGTTCTATTAAAAACTATCAATAGAACGCAGCAATGTGTATAAATGAGACCCCGTCCACACTAACGCGGTTTCGTTTGAATCCGTATACTTTTTGATACGGTTAGGCCTTCCGTCCTCAATATCACGCTGATCGTTTTCATCGAATCCGTATAACTTTGGAAACGCTCTCGAAAGTGTATCAAAACGAATCCGTATACATATCGTTTTAGTGTGGACGGTCGAATCCAGATAAAAATGAAAACGATAACGTCAACTGTACCATTAATTTGAGAACTGTCCTTGCACACGCAAACATCAAATAAAAACTGATCGCTTGTTTGGAGCTAAATCTCCCGTCCACACTAACACGCTGCGAATCCGTATCAGTTTGAAAACGAATACTTTTGAAAACGCGTTAGTGTGGACAGGGCCTGAATATGCTATCCAAAACAGTCCGAACCCCAAAAAGCACTAACGCTTGAAGTGTACTACTTCAATCTGCCATGTGGGACACTTGCCCAGATTGATGGTAATCCTCATTTTAAGGCCATTTAGCAATTGATGATAATCCTCATATGTTAAGTTCGAGACCATGTTGCTTTGAAAACGCTAATAAGCCGTATTGCGCATATGCTTCTGACGTCATCGTTTTCGGAAAGTTCCGTTTTCAGCCGTCCACACACGAATACGCCTACGGCATCGTTTTCAAAAAAATCCACTCTGGATAGCGTTTTTCAAAAAGTTGCGTTTTAGGTCATCGTATACGTTTTTCAGCCGTATCGTAACAAAAAAGTTGCGTTTTCAAACGAAAGACGGAGTCAGACTTGAATTCTATGACGGGAAACTGGGGAATTTCTAATTGAAGAAAAGCTCATTATATTTCGTTCTGCTCTGGCAACACTAGGCCAAAACGTGTAACGATATCTATTTGATCCTTCCATTTTTTTCTTTCTTCTTTTTTTAATTTATTTTTCGTGATCATTAAACGAACTGTGCGAACGTAATTTCCCTCATCTTTTTTATGATAAAAATAATTACGACTAGCGGGTTTCTCATCTCCCTAGTACCGCTATTGTTCAAGAGTGTTAGGAGCATGCAACTTGAGAAGGGTGTGAGATTGCACAAGTCTTCGCCAAACACTACTCACAGTAAGAATTTTATTACGTAAGGTATTGTTCCGTACGGGCCAAAATACTTGAGGCCAGCAGCTGCCGGCTATGCTAATTCGTAGAAGCTGCTACGACATCATCGGCAAAGCGGCGACCAGCCACAATGAATTAAGTATATTATACTTCAGAATAATTCATTTGAAACTGTCTGATTCCTTTTAAAGGGCTTTGCATCCACCCTAAAAGGTCTCTTCTTCTTGTTCAATTTAAAGAAAATTGGCGCATTATGGAGACTTCCAGTCTGGCAGGCTTTATTTAGAGCCAATTCACCGGCTGTTAGCGGTTTTTCAAGGGGAGATCTTTTGTAGCAAAAGTGAAGAGGTTGTTGGTACAGCCGAGGGAAGACTTGAAAGGCTTTCTGAGAGACCGCGAGATAGAGACGCGTAAGATTGCCATAGGGACAGATCGAGACAGAAGCGGAAATTCGCGTTTTGTTTTGACCTCTCAACAATTGTGCGGGTTTGAATTTTGTAAAGGAAACCTACTTCAGTTTTCGTGTGCGCTGGGGTGGTAAGTGAAACTCATGTTCCTGTTTTTGTTATCATTTAGCTAGTAAAGGGGTGGCAGTTTTCATCCATCGGTTAATTAAGATGTTTGCGGCAGTGTTATTGAGTGACATTTTATCAATAGCGATTGTAATGGTTTTAAAAATCACTGAAAAAATGCTAAAAAGACCACCACTGCATTTTAAAGTTAATACCCATGGTATTATGTTAATTAAAAAGGGATGCCAAATGTAATTGTATTTTTATCGGCTGTATAATTACATTGGTATTTATAATTCTGGCTTTTCATGGTAAATTTCCAAAAACATACTACAAAAAAAATCAAATTTCACACTGAAAAAAAAAATATAAACACAGTTTGCTTTTGCGTTTGACCCACCGTCGATCTCAAAACATTTCTCGCAATTTTAATGATACCTTAGCTAGCTTGTGACGCTGCTGCGTCTATAAATGTATGGAGATGGTGTCGTAAAAAAATAGGAAAAAGACATTGTCAAAATCGCTTTCCCTATCAATTTGTCGCGTATATCCATTGTACATCTTTGACAGAAACAATGATTGATGATATATTCATGTTTTAAAAATAACCCAGGTGAATTCAAGGTTTTCTCTTTAGACTTTTCTAGACTGCAGGACACATATTTCGTTGTAAAAACAAGGCTAATATCCTTTCTCGTTCTATCACAATTCTTTTATTAAATCGATTATTACAGCACAGCTTCGCAGGGCCTTTAATGAGCCGCTTATTCCAGCTTTCTGTGTTTCCCTGGCAATAGCGCGCTCTTATTGGAGAATGTTCTCCAAGCAAAACAGCTGCTCCGAAAACTGGTAATTCGTTCTCCTTAATTACTTTAATGCCCTAATCTGCAGGTTTGCTAGATCTTGAAATAAGCCTTAATTCAGATCTCATTTGCAGGTTAAAATAACATCATTTTTTTATTTAGGTACATTTGAGCAGTCAGCCTTAGTTTATAAAAAGTGCATATCACCCCTGAGCAGAGATCAAGCTTTAAGAAAAGCTAAAGGACTGAGAAACGAGATTCTGAAAACAGTTTTTGGATACGATCAATGGTAAATTTCTTATGATTTTTTTTTTATTTTCGTGACTTGGCAGGTCTGAGGTATTGTTCTTTCGGTTTAGGACTTACAACAATACGGTTGTGACGCCTTGAGTTAATTGCTATGCCATTATTTTCGAAGGCGATAATATATGAGTTATGATCCAATTTAAAACACAAGTCATACCTCGATCCTTTTATTCCACGATCCAGCCAATCAGAATGCAGCAATGGCGTTGTATATCTAGTACAGTAAAAACCCGCATAAAAGAACAAGTGGTTTAATCAGGCTGAAATTTGGTCAAAAAGGTACCTTATACATAAGAACACATGCAGCCTGAAAAATGAAAATTGTTCTTGTATAAAACAATTGCTGCCAGTTAGATTCAAGTACAGTAACCTACTGTGTAGTAGAGTACCGAGGAGAACAATATAATGTGCTAGACCACGCACGCACAGTTCTACAGCAGGAATCCCAGGGTGCATTTAGCAATTGTTTTTTAGACTTGACTAATTGTTGTTACTAAATGACTGTCACCTTTCTACCAATCACATATTTCTTTATTTGACTGTTGGAACTGTATGCAGTATTTGATGTTAAGAAACAACTTAAAGAACACCTTAAGAACATTTTCAGGCTGATTTTTCAGAAGACACCCAATATACAAGAACAAAATCAGCCTGAATCCCCAAAACACCTGTTCTTTTATGCGGGTTTTTACTGTATTTAAACATCAAAGAGTGGAGATTTTAACACGAAAGTGTCGTGTTATGCAGGAATGTCAATTATAGGACTTCAGAAATAGGGAGAAACCTTGGGATTTCACACAAAGGAATATGAAAAAATTCCAAGAAAGAAAACCGGGAGAAATACAGGAAATATATTGTAATTGAGGAAAAAAGTTGCAGGGAGACAGGTCGGTGTGAAAAATCTTGAGACTCCCCTGCAACCGGGAGACCTGTGCCATGGGTGATATGCATTAGACAAAATTTCGTCGCCAAAATAGAGTGCAAGGAATCGTAAACATTTTTTTAATGCCATTTTCATAATTCTGCGAACTCCCACTTTTACTGAACGCCAAACTGCGTTTTGTCTTCCGTCAATCAAACCTTTTACTGCGGTTTTCGTAATTCTGCGAACTCTCGCTATCGATTTCCAACCGAAAAACCTCCTTCTGGCTTCCGTCAATCAAAGCCCCGAGCCCTGTGCCCGAGTCTTTTCGTCGTTACTCTTTGTGCTTTTTGATTGGTCAGCCTAAGCAGTGTTAAAATGGCTTCCTGTCACCCGAGCAACGGTTACGTGACTGGCCAATCAAAAAGCACAAAGAGTAACGACGAAAAGACTCGGGCGTTTGATTGGCGGAAGCCAGAAGGCGGTTTGACGGTTGGAAATCGTTAGCGAGAGTTCGCAGAATTATGAAAATCGCACCCCGGCCGGGCCAACACTCAGGTCTTTTTCTAATAATTGAGGAGAAGGTGCTGCCTTTGCTTTAACATCTGCAAATGGTTAGACCTTCGCGTCTTCTCGGATAAGGACGTAAAACCGTAGGTCCCGTCTCTCACGTGCACTACACTAACCGGAACCAGAGGGACGTTAAAGAACCACGGGGACGTCGGAAGTTGCCCATCCTCAGTGCAAGGCTCACAATACTAACCACAGGCCTCAATTTAAACCAGCATTAGCTGAACTTGACCAGCCTGTATAAATATTGATAATACATACATAGTCAACCGTTAAACAAAAGTATAATTCCAATTTCCACTGTTTCACGGTGGACTGATGCGACAGATACGACAGATAAGACTATATGGAAACCAGGCCTTATGGTGAAAAATGTGGTTTTAAAGCCTACAATAATAGAATTTTTTTACTTGAAGGTAATCCAGTTACTGTTGAGATGTTATGACACCGGAAAGAAGGAGCCGCTGGTGGAAATGCCGATGATGAACAGACATGCCCCCTGAAGACGGCGCCGCCGAGACCAAAGAGCGCATGCGCAAAGAATCTAAGCTGTTTCTGCGCAGGCGCGTGCTCAAGACTCCTGCGTCCTTACGAACGCTGAAGTCCTTATTTGACAAGGAGTACCTGAAGTCCTCGTCTGGAATTCTGAAAATTGGGCAACTGGTACGTTATGGAGTTTACGGAATACTTTAGACGGGGTTTAAGCGAGAATCCATTACTAAGAGCAACAATAAAAACTCGAATGGTTGATTAACAGCTTATGCTTTTCATTTACACGATATTTCATTTACACGATATTTCATTTACACGATATTTCATTTACACGATATTTCATTTACACGATATTTCATTTACACGATATTTAAGCGGTCCTGCAAATACTTCAAAGTTTACTAAGAGCAACAGTCCTCCCACATGGCCGCGGAGCTCACTTAAAAGTGTTGGGGGGGGGGGGGGGCTTATAACAAAGAATGTATCGCCAAAGTCGGGGGCTTACTAATAGAAAATGTATGAAAATGTTGCCAAAAGTTGCCCCCCCCTCCCCCTCCGCGGGGCCTGTCCCCATCAGCGACAGAAGTGTCTATTTTGAGAACATTTTCCCATGAAAATTGAACAGAGACTTCAAGTTAATTGACCAATATGTATTTCACTACGAGTGAAATGCAATTACATCGGGAAATAGCCAAGCAAACAACACACTTGAAAAACAATGAAAATGTGTTTACTAAAAATAGACACTTTTCTGATGTGCAGATGGGAATAAACAAATAGATTGGTGTGACGTCAAGCAACTTTGCCTTGCGGATCCGATTTTTTTTAAGGACAAGCTAGTCAAATTATGGCCACAGTACGACTGCGTGGGTTTTTATGATTCTGCGAACTTTACATTTTCGAACGCTAAACCTACATTTTGGCTTCTGTTCATCCACAGGCACATGGATTTTTTCTAAGTTTCGTTTGCATTTTATGTTGGAAAATGTGGTTTTGATGTCTAGCTAGTGCTTATAAGTTCAAAAATATATCTCAAAGCCTGCGTGAAATCACCCAGAGTTGTTCACTCGTTTGATTGACGGAAGCCAAACCGCGGTTTGTTAGATGGCGTAGAGTTCGCAGAATGAAGAAAATTGCAGTAAAAAGAATATCTAGAATATCTAAATGAAAATGGCCACGTTTGAGATCGATAGGTTATCTAGCTAAAATCACGAAAATGAATACGTTTTTACAAACGTTTGTATAGGATTTTACCTTGGCTACCAGAATATAACCTTACCCACCCTGGAATGTTGTATTTTAAGCTGGGTACCCACCCCGGAATTCCGAGCTCCATTTTGACCACCTTGGAATTCCATAGATCCTCAACAGGGGAAGTTTGTTTGCGATTGCCCAATGTACAAATCTGATTTCCTATCTCCATTTTTTGTTCTTTATGTTAGATATTTCTAATAGCAGCAACAACTTCACTGGTTCAATACCGCCAGCTGATCTCCGATGCCACGCCCGTGTATTATGGATTCATGGTCATCTGTATAGCGACATTACTCACTAGCGTTACCTTACTGGTGCTTACCGTGTTCTCGTGTCATAATAGGATCATCAAAAACTTACGAACATGGAGTATATTTGTGAGTATTTGTTTATCATATCGACTTCTTAAAGGGCTTCTGTGTCACGGTGATTTCAACAAATTCGTAAATACAGCTCTTAATTTGCATGTAACCATCTCCAAATCCCGGGAAACCCCCCTATGCTACGACCAGTCCGGTTCATTACCAGTTTTGGTAATATCAATTTTGCTCATTACGCATGCATAATAGGACAAAATGGCGGCTGTAGCTGATATTAGCGTACCCTTCATAAATGTACCTTTTCTTCTCTAGAACGTCCCTACCCATGAACCTTTGCCTGAAAGACATGACAAGGGCAACAGGAACTCCATATTGCTTGCGAAACTAACGAAATCGGAGCGAAGTACGAAAATATTTGAAGATTTACTGCTGCCTCTATCAAGTTTTTACACTAATTTTTGCCTGATCGTATAGGGAAAAGGCCGAATTGAAGTAGGTTCCACCCATATTTACAAAAAATGCACCCATAGGCGTGAAAATATAGTAGTTTTGCTTCCTATATATACAAGAATTACTTGGGTACCCGGCGATTTCGTGGGGTACTCGCGATGTGAAGTCAAAATCTCTTCGCCATCGGTATGTGTACTCGAAGCGAGTATCAACGCCACGTCAGAAGTCGAGCCATTTATATGTGCTGGTCTCGTGAAGTCGATAATAACTACCAGAGGAAAAAGGCAAGGGGAAGAGCTCATCAAAGATCAGCAAGGAAACGAGTTTCTGCGTTCAGTTCCATCGTCTTTGGTTTTGATATGGACCCGAGAGCTCGGATTAGCGTGTATAAGCTTAATTATCACCAGCCGACAAATGACCCAAATTATAACAGGGTAATACAAAACCCCATACAAATATGGCGTACCCTTTTAAAGTTATAAGGCACTGACCAACTAAACTCGAAGCGAAAGTCCGCGGTTTCAGCATCGTTAAACAAAATCAACTGGTACACAAACGAAGCCTAAAGCCATATAACCGTCCGGGCACTCGAGTTTGGCAGGGATTCGACTGCGCCATGCAGTGACCAACGGCCAAGCCTTGAAACAACGGATACTGAATAGCCAGGAGTTTTCTGTTCACCTAGTCTTCTATTTTCCATTGCAGATGAGGCTAATTTCCTCGATAGGACGACACATAAAGCCGTGAAGGGCGAAGTGAAAGCAACCCCGGGGCGATGCCAAAAACCCGCTCGAATGATAACAGCCGAGACCGTTTAATTGGTTTCAAGGGTCTGTTCTTGCCTTACAAACTAAAATACATTACTTCTCTGTCAAAATACTAAGGCCGGGTAACGAGGATGATTTTCTGTGAGTCCTGTTCGATTTTATAGCCGTCGTTTTATTGAGCGCTGCCAGTTTTGTTTTGAAAGTACATGGAACTACGGTGGGGGGAGGGGGAGAGTTCTGTGATCTGATTGGCCGAGCGGTTTGTTTACAACATATTACCAAAACTGGTAATGAACCGGACTGACGACTCCTTGCATTCGACACGTGAATTGTACTCGCTTGTCACTGAACTGTTATGCCATTCCCTATTTTCACAATATCCCGTGATGCTTTGCGCCTGGCACATTTTGGGGGGGTTGGCCGATTTTTCTAACAGAGTTTATGTGAAGGCTTGCGCGATAAAATCGGCTCACGGCTCGGGATTGTGGCGAATTTCTGTGGAAATCTATAGGTTTTGTGGGAATCCATGATGTCTAACTGCTGAGCGAGGTTTTGAGGTGATTTGAGATGAAACATGGATATCAACGAAGAACGATTGAACTTGCGCTCTGTGGTCGCGACCCGTCGCCGCCATATTGGATCGAAACTACAATCACCTTGATGCAAACTGGCAACTATTTCTACGTATTTAGGGCCTGTGATCGTCGAATATCCACTGATAACACAACAATAATGTATCAGAACTTGATCTCAAGGCCGTTCAAGTGACATTCCACAGATTAAAGCGCGAAGGTTGTGAGTTGAAGACTCGCTTTTAAGTGCGGGAAAGACAATATTTTCATTGCCTCGCGTCAATGCGAAAGCACAAACGACTTTTAAAATAATCACAAGACGATATTTAAAGCTTGCAATCCCTCGAATGAGGAGAGAAAGTGTTCTAGTAAAGTCCTGGTGGCCATAAAATCGTGTAACTGGATTGGAAGTAGAAAAATAGTGTTGATGTGCGGACTTCAACAATGAAAACTTTAACTTAACTTTGCAAAGCATGGTGCTGCAAGCCTTTAATTTACGGGTGTGTGATACGAGTCTATAGATCAATAATAATTTAGTAGTAGCATCGTATAGTTTCCACCACTCAAAAATGTCTTCACTTTGTTTCTACACCAAAAAATATAAGCTTAAATTAGCTTAAACTCTCAAGTCAATTACTATCCAAATTATGCTTAGTTTACTGCTTGTGATCCAGGCCGGGGCAATGAAGTCAGTTATTATGCTGTGGTGTTATCAAAACAACAAAATCTGAAATCTCAGGCTAGTAGGAACATTTTTGTATAATGATTAGCAATACTGAAATCTTCAAACCATATGATGGAATAACAATATTATTCTGGGGTGGATTTTAGTAGCAATGTGTGGTTCCAGAAAATATCCATACCCCCTCCACGGAAGGGTGTTGAAAAGTGACCCCCCACCCCTCTGGAATTTCCAAGGAAAAATACAGTATTTGTTTGTATGGAAATGATAGGTAAATTGACCCCCCACCCCTCCAGGATTTCCACTGCCCTTCCGTAGGGGGGTATGGATAATTTCTGGAACCACACAATGTTTAAAAATATTTTAATAAATACTTCTAGAGTCTTTCAGAACTTTGCCATAATTCTGTAGTGTGAAAACAAGTGGCTGAAATTTTGGTCAAAAAGGTACCTAAACATAAGAACACACACAGCTTGAAAAAAATGAAATTGTTCTTGTATACAAACATGGCTGCCAGTTAGATTCGAGTACAGTAACCTACAGTGGTAGAGAACCAAAGTAGGTCAATATAATGTGCTAGGCCATTGCACACAGAGTTCTACAGCAGGTACTGTACTTTTTTTCCAGGGTACATAAGTCATTGCTGTCAGAATGTTTTAAGTAGGTGGATAAAAAGTGGCCGGCCCAGTTTGACTAATTTCAGAGGCTCAATTATGCTTTTGCCTGGGATCCAAAGAAAAGTAGCAAGCAGCGAAACGTTAAGTAGCCAGCGGAGCTCTGGCAGTCGCCGGCTTGTTCTGGCAGCACTGTTAAGCAATTATTTTTGGACTTGACTATAATGAGTGCTACTAAATAACCTGCTACCTTCTGCCAATCACATTCAATCTGTATTTGACTGCTGCTGGTAGTGTATGCAGTATTTTGATGTTAAGAAACAATTTTAAGAACACCATTAAGAACATTTCCAGCCTGATTTTGCAGAAAACACCCAGTGTACAATAACAAAATCAGCCTGAATCCTCAAAACACCTCTTTTATGCAGGTTTTTACTATGCAACAAAATCTCCCCAGTCCATCCTGGCCAAGTTATATTGTTGTATTCTATTTTAACTTGTTGAATGAAAAAATAATTCTCTTCAAATTTTGTCTCATGTTTCAATTTAACAGTAAATATATGGGCTAGCATTTATGGGTAGAACCTTGTGAGGAAATAAAATGTCCGCAAATCAGGGAAATCTTCTTAGTACTAGGGTTCAGTACTCAATCAAAACAGGGGGAAATGGTCTGAAACATAAGTTGACTATAAAGAAAAGTCTAAACAAGAGGTATGAATAATTTCCTGGATTTTTGACATTTTATTTAGACTCCTTGTATTTATACCATGGTAATACTATTGGCACTAGCGCCATTTTATAAAATAGGACAAATCTTGAATTATTCACCTAGAAGTGAATTGCTACAAAACGTAACCAAAAATACTCAAAGATTTTACCTATAAACGTGTTACCATGGAAATGCTAATAAGCATATGGATGTTTGAGGTCTTGTTTCTTTGTCATTTCCAAGTGAATCTACTATCCCAAAGAGAATTATAGATAAAGCATTGTTGGCTTCTTGTGTGCCATTCTATGACATCAATTTTTGCTAATTTGCATAAGTAAAAATCTTGAATGTCTGTTCCCTGCTTGAACCAAGAGAGCTATCAACACCAAATAGACAACACTCTTGCTTATTTTGAATGGGCGATGAAATCCCATTGAAATTTCACTTTAAGGGGGTAAATAAGAACACACAAATTGCAGTGCCTATTTTGACAACTTTCAGGGCTAAAATCCAAAGTTCCAGACAAGTACCCCAAACCAACCCCCCCCCCCCCCCCCCCCCCCCCCCCACCACCACCACCACCACAACAAGACACAGCCATCTGCCTGGTTGAAAACAGATACTATGGGGAGGATGACTAATTCCCAATTGTGCAAATAAGAAATCACAAGTGATGTGTTGTGACAAATATCTTGAGCACAAATATTTAGCCTCTAAAAATACCAGCCTCATATATAGCTGGAGCTTATCACTTTTAGGGCAGCAACCAGAGGTCAAGTTATTTTATTTGTGAAGGGCTCAAAGAGAATAGATTTTGTGAAGTCAGCACAGGTGACACAGGACACTTTTGAAATCTTCAATGGCTTCAAATGGAACCTCAACTACAGTAACAAGTAAAACCTCATTTTCCAATTGCCATCTGTCATCCAGAATTGCCTTTAGGTCCCTATTTTTGTGACTAAAGGTTTCACTCTAGTACTGTCAGGCCATGGTTTCAGAGATTTGTCAATAATTCATTGTCATTTACGGTAGGTATTCTGAATTTACAAATAGCAAAATAAGAGTGGTTTCCAAAATTCCTGTGAAACATGCTTTAGCATATCAGGCTTTCATTGTGCTCTAACTCTATTGTTCTCTTTTGTGCTGTATGGGCTATTAGATTTGACTATTACACTTTGTTTCATGGGGTTATGGAAACCATGCTATACTCTACACTTTTCAACCCAATAATAGCATGCACTGCAGGACTAGCAGACCAGGGTTTGTATGCATCCTGGATTTTCATTTCCTTCCTGGAGAGTCCTTGAATTTCCTGGAATACTACTAAGGAAAATCCTGGAAAAATGTTTTAACTCAAATGTGGTTGAATGAGTCAGTTTGCTAATCTTATTTTTTGCTGCAAATTATGACATTAGCAGTTATCAAACTGCAACAAGAGTGAATAGAAAAAAATCCAATATAGTAAAGCAGCTTCCTTTTTAAAGTGTTTATGTTTTTTTGGGGGAGGAGGGGATATTTGTACCCATAAAACCTTCTCGAAAATAACTAAAGACCTCCTGGAAAATGCTGGAAGCACATGAACCCTGGCAGACTGATTGACCTGCAAATAGAAGATTGTGTGGTTCCAGAAAATATATCCCTCTCCCCCCCCCCCCCCCCCCCCCCCCCCCCCCCCCCCACACACACACACACACACACACCCACGGAAGGGTAATGAATTTCCAATCCCTTTCGTGGGCAGGGGGATGGATAATATTTTCTGGAACCACACATTGCATGCACATAAAATGCTGAGTTCATGTTATTTTCAACATTGGCCGCAGCTATGACTGTGGACTCTCCAGAATAAACCTGAAGAGGTTTATTCCTGGTTTTGCAGCAAACCTCCTAGAGGCTTTTTCTTGAGTTGTCTACATAAACAGTTGTTGTATTTCAACTAATATCTAAGGGTTCTTTAGTTCTGGGGGTTGAGAGATAAGTAAAAAATAATTACAACAATAATTATACATCCAATACTTAGAACTACATGTAACCATGAACATTGAATGTTCAGCTGCCAGCAAGTCTGAGTTATTTTCATTTCGTTTGAAGTCCGCAAATCAACACTATTTTCCTACTTCCAATCCAGTTACACGACTTTATGGCCACCAGGACTTTACTAGAACACTTTTTCTCCTCATTCGAGGGATTGCAAGCTTTAAATATCGTCTTGTGATTATTATATTAAAAGTCGTTTGTGCTTTCGCATTGACGCGAAGCAATGAAAATATTGTCTTTCCCGCACTTAAAAGCGAGTCTTCAACTCACCACCTTCGCGCTTTAATCTGTGGAATGTCACTTGAACGGCCTTGAGATCAAGTTCTGATACATTATTGTTGTGTTATCAGTGGATATTCGACGATCACAGGCCCTAAATACGTAGAAATAGTTGCCAGTTTGCATCAAGGTGATTGTAGTTTCGATCCAATATGGCGGCGACGGGTCGCGACCACAGAGCGCAAGTTCAATCGTTCTTCGTTGATATCCATGTTTCATCTCAAATCACCTCAAAACCTCGCTCAGCAGTTAGACATCATGGATTCCCACAAAACCTATAGATTTCCACAGAAATTCGCCGCAATCCCGAGCCGTGAGCCGATTTTATCGCGCAAGCCTTCACATAAACTCTGTTAGAAAAATCGGCCAACCCCCCCAAAATGTGCCAGGCGCAAAGCATCACGGGATATTGTGAAAATGGGGAATGGTCACACAAACACTGCGAGAAAAAACTGCGAAGACCACTCATTCTTTGTCTCATTATTTTTAGTTTTAGTTGTGATATTAGCCTAATAAGCAATATAGGTAACTTTTATCGGTAAAGCTACCGATTTGCAAACACATTTTGATGTAGCTTCAAACTTTGAAAATTCATGACAAGATTTCGAAAACTCATTTTTGCAATCCGTTTCCATTAGCTCTGTAATAGGTCCATGAAGCCCCGGGGGGGGGGGGGGGGACTCCCATATTTTTGGGGCGGGGGTGCTCGTCGGGAACTTTCGTTTTCGCCCCTAAAAGGTACCAAACATGGCGTCGCTTAGTTGATTTTCCCTCGTAATTTTGTCGCGTATTTTTTACGAGGGAAAATACGTCTGAAATTCAGGCTACCAACAAGTGCGATTTGCTTGATTTGCTAGAACGGACCTCTAACAGGTACCTATCTGGAAAAAAATACTTTTTCGAATTCTACCCCCTAAAAGGTACCAGAGGCCTGATTTTAAACCCTATAAGGTACGACGAGCACCCCCGCCCCAAAAATATGGGAGTCCCCCCCCCCCCCCCCCCCCCGGGCATGAAGCCTACAGTCATTATCGACTTGTGGTTAAAGTGCTATATTGTCAAACCTAGACTAGTATTTTGTCTATCCATCAGTTATTACCATGTTTTTTTTTACATCATCAAAGTGTGCTAACATCGTGACACCTCTTCAGATCTTTTCAACTAAAAGTGACTTCGCTGTATTACACGGGGCGCTTTCGATTGGGCAAAAATGTCCAGAAATTTTGTCAAATTCAGCTCCGGGATGAAATTCCGAAATTTTAGGGCATTGAGCCTCCCCAACTAAGTGAGAATAATATCGGTTTTCCCGGAAATTTGTCTCAGAAACAGGCAATAGCTTTCCCTCGGTTTTTGCGAAGACAAAATCTCCTAGCAGCATGCATACAAGAAAAACAATCCAAAAAAATGAAAGTATTTATTTCTAATAATTTTGTTTACAGATGTCGACGTACTCGGCCGTTACTAGCACTTTAGTGTTACTTGTCTCCTCGTTACTAGCGGCAGAGGCAGCGGAAGTGAAAACAACTTATGATGTCACACATCCTAGTAGCGACAAGTGCCTCAAGTGTGGCAAGATCAACACAGCAGCGGTGAGTGGCAATCTGTCGTTACAGATAAAAAGCTAGCCTTCCCGCAGGCTCTCATGGTTTCCTTGCATAGAGCTGACGCCGGGAATATTGGCTTGCACGAATTACGTGGTAGGTCGTGGTAGAAATCTCGAAATAGACCAAATATCCTTCTACAAACAAAGTTTCCCATTCTTCATTCAGCGAATTCAATCGAAAATATTCCACTATACTCCCTAAATCAGCCGATGGAAATGAATGCTTTCTCCGACCTGGTATGCATTGCTAGGCTGACAAAATAGCGACTGACTGAGGCTCTTTAAAGTCCCACTAAACTCATCCAGCTTTAAAGGCTACTTTTTCGGGAAAAAATGGCAACAAAACTAATTTGTTTTTAACAAAACTGATAAATTGTATTGTTTATAGGGCAGCCCCTTTTCAGGCGCCTTCTCCTGTCGCTTTCGGGATAGCTATTTGTCTTCACTCAGTGTCAGGGTTTAAACACACCCTCGGGTTCATCAACTATTCCTTTCTGAATTTCGTGTTAGTGTCGCATGAGTTGAGAGTATCAGTCACGAAAGACAGGCGTCGAAGCAAAATTGTCTCCCTCTATGTTAACCATGATTCAAGCCAAATGTGTCACAGTGGATTTGATCAGATGACAGAGATCTATAGATTGGATTTCAGATGACTGTCCTGAGTAATTCGCAATTACTTTGTTACAATTACAGAATTGCTGTAATACTTTGCGATTGATTTCACTACAGTCATATGAAAACCGCTCTATTGAGTTCCATTGGTCGATTGGTTTTCTAAGTCAAGTGAATTTCATTCTTTCACAGGTACTTGGATTCATTTCCTGGATTTTCTTGTTGGTTGATTGTATACTGTACGCGAGGAGTTCGCTGTCGAACTCTGGTAGCACGAGCATCCCCACAGGGGTAATGACAGTCACCGTTGTCCAACCATTTGACGACAAGACAGCAACATCGTCATAGCAACAGAGCACAAGCAAAGCATGACACTGGGGATCGACAAGCGTATAAAAAAGCCAATCAAGTTTGACCCTTCATAGGTTGCTACGACAGCATTAACGCCGTATGTCATCACTTTTGCCATTTATCAGTTTATTGTTCCCCAAAAGTGACGAGGTCTCATTCGACCTAGTTCAGTGACACCAACGCCATGATTTTATGGGTAAATGTGTGAACTGCAAGCATTTTTACAATTATTGGAATTATTCACGAACATATCAAGTTCACCTGTTCGACAAAATTTCAACAATGATAGCCTCGGAAGTTTCGCACAAATGTGAAACCAGAAATGAGATATTCACTGCAGAAGCGCATATTTACGATTGCTGCTGTCAAAGCTACACAGTTTATAAAACTGACGAGAGAAACATTGCCACAGTCTAAAATTTTAATTCAAGTAAAGAAGGCAGTTATCAATTGCTCTATTCTATTCTACCAAAGTGTAAGTTTTACACATTGAAGCAATCATGACAGCTCTTAATTTGCTCTCTTTGGCTGCTTCGTTGTAATACACGTAACAACGTTTTATCTCGTGTAAGTGAATCCAAGAGCATTTCGGAATCTGGATTCCAGCGCTTGGATTCCGTATTCCAAAGCCCACAAAAGTTGGATTTCTCGGATTCCAACGGTTGGATTCCGGATTCTAAATTTCGCAAAACGTTCCGGATTCCGGATTCCCTTACATGGGGCGAATATTTTGCGGAGGAGGCCGAGGAAGGTTATGGCCAAAAGAAACCTCTTCGAAAATACAAAACACTTTTGACAGATTATTCATTACGGATTCCACGAGGAGGGGCTTTACTCTCTCATTATTTTTAGAAGCAGTGCATTCTTTTTAATGGCCTTTCCTGTCTGTCTAAAGCCTGGTTTTCCATATGTCGCAGCTGTCGCAGAACAACTTTGTTCACTATAGAGCTGTTGCAGAACAAGTTTGTCCATGACAGCTACGATAGCTCCTAGTCACTGGCTCCTGTTTTTTTTTTTTTTTTTCATTTATGATGTACAAACTCGTGCCTTGAATGAATTTCTTGTACTAAGTCATTTCTACCTGCAATTCCAAAATATTTCTTATCTAGTCATGTATTGTGAAAATTTATATATTAAATATTTCAGGTAAAAACTATCACTATAGTGGCATTGCATTGAATCCATGGCACCAAAAGCTACGAGCTTTTGATGCGAAAAATCAATAGACCTCTTTCATAATGGCCGCCGCTAATTTACACGAGGCATTAAAATGTAAAGATATTTGTTATTATTATGATTTTGAGATGAAGAGTATAAAGAGATACAGTGCTTGATGACTTACAAAGGATTTGTGGAGTTGAGTTGAAACCAGCGAATCTTGGAAGAGATTATATAAGCATCTGAAGTTCTCAAATACACCAAAACAACGCTAGAAAGGCTTCTAGTGAAAACTCCATACAAAGCTCTGTATTTGTGAGCTGCTATAATTCATACAATATTTAATTAAATGGAATGCAATTTTCTGAAACTGTGTATTCTGTTGAAATTTCTTCAACTTTACATGGTTTTTGACTATAGTTAATTATGAAAGAGGTGTATATTTGTTTACTATGGCGATTAGAGTGGGATATTTCATGACTAGACGTAATAGTTCAGGATTGCTTCGCATTTCTCTTGCTTCCCTGATATTAGCTTGGGTTCTCCGTTTTCCATGACGAAACTCTGAAAAAAGTATTAAAAAAACATTTGAAAGACCCTCACACTTTACTGTTAGCCTCCAGTAAATAGAGCGTACATATATGTCAGGACTGTCGAAAGTAACTCAGACAAACCAAAAACTACAAGCTTAGTACGACTTAATTAAATATCCTTAGGTTAGTAGAAAAATTCGATGTTTTTGGGAGACAATGACTAGCTATTGTAGTTAGTAGGACAAATTCGATGTTTTTGGGAGACAATGACTAGCTATTGTAAACCAAATTTTTACAGGGTCTTCCCTGTGGATGTTCCAACCAAAGCAACTTTCCATTGGTATTTCCACCAGTGTTTTTCGGGCGCTCGAGAAAACGTAATTCTGTATGGCAAATGTTTTTCGGGCCCGAAAATACTCGGGCGTTTGAGAAACGGGCCTCCCAGGCCTAAGTTGGCCTACCTCCAGTTCTTTGAGAGTTGCCAGCCCCTTCTCTATCTTAGCTCCAATTCCTGAGTCGAAACTCGCGTAACGTTCCTTCGAAAGAAGCAAAAGGACAAAGAAAATGACGTGGAAAAAAGTGCGACCACCTCTAAATAATATAAGAAACGAATACACAATACAGAAAACTCGTTTGCCAAAATTTTCAGCTTTATCACAAAAGCCTTCACCAGAGCAACCTTTCGGGATAAAAGGGTTACTAGCTCGCTTGCTTGCAGGCGGTTGCTTGGTGATTTTGTCGCGAAAAAACCGATATGTTCGCTGATCGGGCGACATCTTGGATTCAAGCGATGGCGCCCGATTAGCGAATGGACTGGGATTTCCTCGATAAAGACACCAAATAACCGCCTGCAAGCAATCTAAACGATTACGAGAAGGATAACACCGATACCGAGTTTTAATATAAAAACGTAATTATTTACGAATGAGGATATTCAATGCGGTCCTGCTATTTGAAGTAGCTACTTGAAGAAGAAAGTCAAGTTGAGTAGAGAAATTATGGAATTATACGTACCTCGACGAGCGCCTTGAGTCGTCCTTCTTCAATTAACCGAGCAGCACATTTCAGTCCACGAGCCAGAGCGTCCATCGCGCCTGAAATGATTAGCATCTTCAATGTCATCCTCGCGCGACTGGGTCCTCCCCTCACCTCCCCACAGGGGGAAATGAAAAGGGGAGGGGAAGGGGAGGACCCTGGCGCGCGATGATGCTTCAATGTACGCCAAAAGAGTTGCCAATGCAAGGCACTATACCGGGACCGATACCTACCAACATGCGAGATGAACATGTCTTCTAGGTCCGTGGATTCCCGTCGTACTTTGCAGTCGAAGTTCAAACCCCCTGGAGCCAGGCCTCCCTGCTCGATGACGGCCTAAGAAGAGAAGCACAGAAGTAAAACTTCAAGTCTATTGCGTAAAAATTTTTCTAGCCGAGTTCTAGGCCACATCGACTAATGTTTAGTCAACTCGATGTACCGAATTAAATCGAAAACATTGCACGAAATCCTATAAATCAGTCGATGGAAATGGATACTTTCTTTAACTTAGTTTGTTGCTAGGCTGATAAAATGGCGACTGACTGTGGCTCTTTAGAGTGTCCGAGTATCGTTACCTTCATCAGCAAAGTGCTGTTTTTAATGTCCATAGGAAACTGGTCCGTGTCCCAGCCAAGGTCTGGCGAGCCTGTGTTGGAGTCTATTGAACCGAGAAGACCAAACCTGTAACCAACAAAAAAGATGAAAACCAAACGGAGTACCATGTAATTTTCACCGAAGTTCCTGCGGTTTTCATAATTTTGCACCGACTAATTTAAAATTGTGCTTTCAAAGCGTTGCATGAATCAAGCATCTAAGTAGCCCGGTAGCCCTGAGTTATATTTGTGGTTGTTGAGTTTTGGTTGCGCGATCGAAGTAAGCCAGTAAAACACGTTTGACGGGTGCGTCAGTTCGAGTTCGCAAAAATATGAAAACCGGTAAATAACTTGCAAGAAATTAGCACATTTTTGATTGGTAACACAAACCATGTTATACTAGTCAAGAAAAATGATGGGTAAAACAGATTTTGCTGAAACTTTAGTCGTAACCATGGATTTGATTTATTACTCTTTGCTTTAACCTTGTGTCAGAACAGAGAGCATGTTATATGCGATTTGCTTGGCGTTGAGTAGGGTTTTGGCACGTACAAATTTAGATAGTCGTACAAGGCCGTAGCTAGAAATTTTTGACTGGGGGGGGGGGGGGGTAGGCCTTGGTCATTCTTTGTTTTTGCAAGCAGGTTTTCCCCCGCATGTTGACACTAAGACCCTGTCCACACTAAAACGGAAACGAAAACGGATACTTTTTGCTCCGGACACGGCTATCGTGCACACTACAACGCCGAAAACGATCACGGAAAACAGCGAAAACGATAAGTGTGGACGCAAATCTTTTTGCTAACGGAGTAAAAGTATCCGTTTTCGTTTGAAAACGGCGTAGTGTGGACGGGGTCTAAACATTTTACTTCGCTGGGGGGGGGGGGGGGGGGGGGGGGGGGAAACTCCCCCCTCTGACTACCTATGCTAGCTACGGCTGGTTTTACCCATAGAAACGTATTAGCGTTCTTGCCTTTGGAACATTACTTTGCAGAAAAAATAACAGTACGATTCTAAAAAGAATGCACGACGTAAACGAATGCACGACGCAAAAATAGTAGCTAACATTCCTCCTAGATTTTCCTTACTTTGATGCGACTATGACATCATGTTCATAACTATGTCCTGCCAGGGTGGTGTGGTTAGGTTCGATATTCAGCTAAAGGAGAAAAACAGAGAATCTTTATTTGGGTGTAATAATGAATATGACATAGGATACATTCCGCCATCTCTCGACGAAAACGATAGACTGAAATATTTTTTCAAAACCTTTCCTCCGGGTTTACAATCAACCTGGCAACAATCAACGTGTTCCAATCTTCATGTGTCGCGCACGCGTCAAAGATGGCGGGAATTTCGGGGGAACAACAGCCAATCAGAGCCGTTCCTTGGAAAGACTTTAATTTATAGTATAGATAACATTTAAGGGACGAAATATTGAACTAACTTTGAAGTGCTCGTCCAGATTATAATTCTTGAGAAATCCAATAACTGTCTGTGCATCTGAAAAAAGGAATATTTCATTAAAATACCGTCCGACTTGCGTGACAGCGCCTTCATTTGTTGAGTTTACACATGTAAGACGCGAGACTTGAATAATCATCAATATTGTTCGAAAACGTTCCCAAATCAATGTCTAGACTTTCTCCTTTAGACCTTTATGTATCGAATATTTCATTTCTAAGCCATGCAGATTTCCCTTATGATATACAGTAAAAACCCGCATAAAAGAACAAGTGGATTAAGAACACTCAGGCTGAAATTTGGCCAAAAAGGTACCTTATACATAAGAACACATGCAGCCTGAAAAATGAAAATTGTTCTTGTATAAAAAGATGGCTGCTAGTTAGATTCGAGGACAGTAACCTACTGTGCAGGTAGAGTACAGCAGATCAATAGACCATTGCACACAGATTTCTACAGCAGGTACTGTATGAGAATTTCCAGGGTGCATTTAGCCATGCAGCTTAATTTTCGGCCAATCATACTCTTTTTGACTGTTGGTAGTGAATGCAGTATTTGATGTTAAGAAACAATTTTAAGAACACCTTAAGAACATTTTCAGGCTGATTTTGCAGAAAACACCCAATGTATAAGAACAAAATCAGCCTGAATCCCTAAAACACCTGTTCTTTTATGCGGGTTTTTACTGTACTACAGAAATCCGTAAGAGTGTCTTTGTCCGAGACAAAAAGAATCGGGAATCGGTTCTTGTGTGAGGGCCCTTTCAATGTTTCAATAATGGATTTGGTTTTCAAACTATTTTTTAGTGACGATAGATTAGCAAAATGTCTACAGGACACTAGAGAAATCACTACTTTTTGTCCAAAAATAGTTGCGATCCTAACCGACACGTTTCGGTAGTATTGTGCTGTTGTGTTGCAAGATTCATACGCACCATAATCATACTGGTGTTTTGTAGGTTCCTTGGGTTTTGGTTCAATCAGAAGTTGACCAGTAAAACCAATTTTCTCTTTATACGCTGAAACAAAACAAAAAATACGTCACAAGGACTCAATGACAATTACTAGCGCTTAAAATTAGCAAAATGTATTTTACATTTTTTCGTAGAATGGAAAAGAAATAAATGTAGTGCTTTTCTCACCAACTACCATACGAAAGAAGTTCGCCATGTGATCCAGCTCTCGTTTGATGTCGGAGTTTAGAATTGTATGGTACCCTTCTCGGCCTCCCCAGAACACTGAAAACGAGTTGAGATGTTGTTAAGAGCGGACGAGCTCCTTTGAAAGCAAAGTCAAGAAAATATTAGCGAAAATTGTACTGTTTGATCACAATTATTTTAGTTTGTCACATGCAGGTCCATAACATGCGCGCAAAGTTGCTTTCCTTTTCGATACTGAACTGCAAAACAATCGGGAACGTCCCTAACGAGAGGAATTCTTTTCTTGTGAAAAACGCGCACACGAACGGCTGAAAAGCCTGTAGACTCCCTAAGAACCGGTAGTGGATCGCTTTGTGAGTGTGGAAGTGGTATTAATTTTCAAGGCAGTGCCACATTTCGGCGAGATTCATAGTAACATAGCTTACCAAAATTGACAGCTCCAAGCTTTTTCGCAATTTCCAAACCTTTCTTGACCTGTGCACCAGCATAAGCTACCACATGAGCATCAGGGTTAGTGGCTGCCCCATTCATGTACCTGCAATTTAATGGACTTTCATTGTAATAAGAACATTCAGAGAAAAGACAATAGCTGCTTGTCATAAGATGACATCCCCCAGGAAATCGATTAATTTGGAGAAAAATCGGAAACAATTATTTTTTAGATTTGATGCAATCAAACATGAGGACTGTGACTTCCTCTGTAATTCCAATACCTTGGATTAGCAAACAGATTACATGTTGCCCAAAGTAGTTTAATTCCCGTCTTATTCTGTAGTTCTAATGCCAAATCTGTGATCTCGTCCAGGTTGGCATTTGTCTCTGCTAGTGTTTCTCCTTCTGGTGCTACATCTCTACAAAGGAGGGAATTGAAAACTATGAGCATTTACTACTTAAGCAATAACAGAGTAAAGTTGATACAGTTCACTTTGAACTAAAGACCATGCACAGTATGCCATGTGCAAACACATTGCACCACCTATTGTAGCTGTGCCTCAATGGATACTGATTTTGGGAATACTCTTTGATGTTAAAAAAAAGGGAACATTTATCTCAATCTCACCTGTCATGAAATGTCCAGTACTTGATGCCCAGTTTTTGAAAGAACTCAAAGGCAGCTCTCAATCTTCTTTTTGCATTCTTTATGCTGGAGGTACCATCCTCCCATGGCCTTGAGAGTGTAGGGAAACCGAATGGATCAGCACCTATGAGATAGATATTTAATAAAAAAAATATGTAAAGGTAATTGTGCAACTCCAGAAAAAAACCCATACCCCTACCCCAGAGGGAATGCACTTAAATACCTCCCCCCCATACACACACATACCCCTCTGGAATTTCCAAAGAAAATACAGTATTTGTATGGAAAATAACAGGTAAATTGATCCCCAACCCCTCTGGAATTTCCAATTCCCATTTTTCTGGAATTGCACATTCAATCCACCTTGGCATGGGCAACAACTGAGGAAGTAAAGTAACCTACTGGTACCAACCATTTGGACTATAATATTATTGGATGTTACACAGCAATACTAATTCTAACCTGTTCCTCTGAAAGTGTGCCAGTAACAAACAGAAAACCTGCACCATTCCTCCATTGTCTTTCCTAGAATGACCTATAGAAAAATTGATAATTAAACATTATAATGTTTTTTGCGGCAAAAGATTGCCTATAGTTTCCTTTCGCAATTTTGCATCATATGACAAAATGTTAAGCTTCATGTAAATTTAACCATATGCATGTGATAATATAAAAAGGTCTTCCATTGTTTGATTCCAGAGAAAATCAATACCTCCTCCACAAGATTTATAAATTCCATACCAGGTTGTGTGAGGTGGAGGACATCTCAACCTCTTCCATTGGGGATTAAGGATTTTTTTCTGGAATCACACATTGGGCAACTCCAGAAACATGTACCACAGTTGTATGACTAGTTTTACGGGAAAACTAGGTGGTCTGCGTCGGCGGGGAAGTGAACGTGAACATGAACAACAACAACCAAAGGTTGAGATTTATGTTAAACGCCGTGGAAAAATGGTGTTTTGCTAACGTTTCGAGCGTTAGCCCTCCGACGAAGGGCTAACGCTCGAAACGTCAGCAAAACACCATTTTTCCATGGCGTTTAACATAAATCTCAACCTTTGGTTGTTGTTGTTCATGTACCACAGTTGGCATTTAGAGGTTAAAGAGTGGGGTGAAAGTGGTATGACTTCATTATTGTGATAATACCGTATCTATGATTATATGTGTGAATGTGTGGTTCCAGAAAATATCTCCCACGGAAGGGACTGGAAATTCCGGAGGGGTGGGGTGGGGGGGGGGGGGTCAATTTACCTGATTTTTTCCATACAAATACTGTCTTTTTCTTTGGAAGGGGGGGGAGGCAGGGGGTTGGATACTTTTTTCTGGAACTACACAATGTTATTTAAAAAGTTTCAAGGCTTATACTCAGGGACAATACAAATAGCAGTACCTCATCAGGATTGTAGTGTTTGAAGCAGAGTACATCACTTGCATCAGCATCAGGTTTGTATTGAACTCTGGAGATTCCTGACAATATGGTAAGTAGGAGTTAAGATCTTTATTTAAAAATAATTGCCTTTAAAATGTTTCTAATCTAGAACTTATTAATATTTTGCTTATTGCTAATTTGGCTCTTTATACCTCCTGGATTTGATGTGCCTTAATGGAGCTTTCAGTTTACAAGAGTGTCTATTATATTTAGTAGAGAGTTAACTGTAGTATTTGAAAAACTCGGGGGGGGGGGGGGGCACGGCCCCAGGCCCCTAAGCACCTAAGGGTGATACGGCCCTGGAACTATAGGACCTTAGATTTGCTTGATATGGACTTGGGTCATGGCTACAAAAAAAACATATGTGTTATCCATGGACTCTTGCTACACAGTCTACGGTATCACCTCAGACATTACCAATAGAGTCACACAAAACTCATGAAACAAACCACAAGATGGTGTCTTAGCAAAAGCAACGCCAACCAGACGTAGTCCAAGGGGTGTTTTACCGCAATGGACAGCTCAATCTCGTACCCAGAGCCCGTCATCTTTCCCAAGTACATCAATCATGGCGCTATCTCCCGGACTATAAGGTCTAGATCTAACTAGGCATGAAACCTCAATTCCAGTACCAGGAAAGAACTCTCCCTTGTCGTCAACAAGTCCGTCAGCGGCGGCCGTCTTTGCTCTTTTAGCGGAAGGTGCAAATGAAGACATTTCAGAGGAGAAAACAGCTACAGAGGACGTCTCACGCAGGCAAATAAAAGATCGAGCGTAAGGTAAATTCGGGTAAATACCGTACTCTCACCAGACTGGAAGAGTCACGAGCGGGTACATGTACGGCAGGTGTAAAGTACAGGTCACAGGTCGCAGGTCACAGGTCGCAGGTCACAGGTCGCAGGTCGCAGGTCGCAGGTCGCAGGTCACAGGTCGCAGGTCACAGGTCGCAGGTCACAGGTATTTTTAAGAAGGTAGATTGACTTTTTTTTTTAATCGTTTGTAAGATTTTTTGAAACATTGAACTGAGTGCGTTGAAGAACAACATGTTATGTTGTTAACATTACAGATTATACTAAAAAAAGTTAAGACAATGTCATCTTGACTTCATTTGGTAAGTGAGCCCCTCCCAGGGGTTGTAGGGAACATGGGAACAAGCCCTTTATTTTCGGGGAACATGGGAACAAGCACATTTATTTTCGGGGAACAGGGGGACTTCTGCTACATTTTGGGGGACAAGGGAACACTGCTTTCAAAATCTATTATAAATGCATTTTCATATGTTTACAGTTTCCCGAGCCATTACACAGAATAATGAACGATAAAAGGATCAAAAGTGTTGTCACTGTTTTCAGGGATCCATAAGGCTGATAAGGGCTTTTAGGGTCCATTTTTACTCAAGATCATTAGTATGTATCACGAGTCAGGCTAGGAATTGTAGGAAGCTTGTCCCGAGCTCTCCACCCGCACAAACGTTGGATGGGTTAGGTTTAGACAGGAACCCATAAGTAGCAGCTTCCAACTGGCTTATAATATTGAGGATAATTATTTGTTTGCTGGTTATGCTAGAGAGCTTAATACATTAAGATGAAATTATATACATGTAAATTGTAATTGCGTCATGAAATGTCCTAAAAAAAATCATTAAAAATGCTTTCTATTATAAGCCCCATCGCACATGGGCTACTGGTTTATAGGGACTGGTCATAAATTAGAGGGGGAGGGATGGTGCATTTTTATTTTGGTCTACATGGTTTTGGGAAACCCTTCCCTGACAAGATGCAAGAAAAATGTTGGCCCTCCCAAATGCGATGTCTTTCGTACCTTAAAGTTACTGCATATAGACATGTACATTATGTATCCAGGTTGAGTATTATTTACATTTCCTATTACCAAAGCCTCCAAAAACTCAAAAACTGGGGGAGTTGGCATAATATATCAACAACTCAAGTCAGTTAGGGAAAGTAAAATTTAGACTCGCTCAGAGAATGTGAAATTACCGCATTTTGGGGAATATATAGGATGCAAAATCGGGAGTTTTAAGGATTGATTGGGGAAAAAGCACTACGGGTTTGCGTAAAAAATGATGACCCTCCCTTTACCATTTGCACCAATTTTTTTTACCCTTCCTTTTTCAATATTTGCACCAGCCCCCCTCCTCTAATTTAGGACTCTAATTTATGACCAGTCCCGTTAGGTTTCTAATATATGGGTAAAAAGGTGTATTAATTATAGGGAACGGTGAAAATACATTTATAGGGATCATGGGAACATCGTTAATAATTTCGGGGATCACGGGAACATGAGCTAAAACCATTTTAGGGAACAAGTGGTTTTATTAATGGGGAACAAGGAGAAAATGCAAAAAATTAAAGGAAACATGGGAACCCTCCCTTCTGGGAGGGGCTCGTAAGTTAATTTCGCATTCGTTGTTGAAAAATGTTATATTGTCAATATTACAGATTACACCAAGAACAAGTTAAGAAAATGCCATCTAGACCGGCCAGTATATAATATGTTTATTTGGTGTTCGTTTGTAAGATTTATTTGAAACATTGAACATTGAACTGAGTGCGTTGAAGAAGAACTTCTTATGTTGTTACAGATTATACTAAAAGACAATGCCATCTTGGCTTCATTTGGTAAGTCAATAGTCCAGTTTCGAATTCTCTAATCTACCGCTGAATAGGCATCGGCGGCGCGTATTTACAGTGGGAGCCTCGGTTTGAAGTAGAAAAAGTCGTGAATACCAACGAGAAACTGATGAAGCTTGAATGGAGACAATAGACAAAACTTTTTGGACTTGTTGGTATTCGCAACTTTCCGTTTCAAACCGAGGCTCCCACTGTATTTATGCGCCGTTGATGCCTATTCAGCGGTAGATTAGAGAATTCGAAACTGGACTATTTCGTATTTGTTTGTAAATATTTTTTGAAACACTGACTGAGTGCGTTGTTGAAGAAAAACATGTTATATTTTGGTAAGTGAACTGGTACTGTAAAAACCCGCGTATAAGAACCTAGAATTTTAGCCTAAAATAAATTAGGAAACATGGGTTTTTACACATGATAATTCTAGCCTTAAAGGTTCTTCAAATTCAGGTTCTTATAGCGGGTTTTTACTGTATTCGTTTGTCTGAAACTGAGTTAGTTATCCATTTACATACGATGGACGTTGCGACGACAGCAGAAATTTTGAAGTCCTTGATATTTGTGTATCCATGTTTATCTGGAATAAACATAGTTCTTCCCTTTATTGATGTAGTCTTATTTTTTATTTATGTATTATTACAATCCTCATTAAATGCACCATGTGTCTAATTATCCTGCACTGTTAAGTGCAGTCCTAGTGAGCCACTCTTTTGTTGTTGTTTTCAGTCGATACCAGACCATGAATTACATATAGACATCTTGAAATAGTCTTCTTTAAACAAAGTTTTATTACTCTTTTCACCGAATTCAATCAGAAATATTGCAATACATTCCCTAAATCAGCCGATGGAAATGGATGCTTTCTGTCTCGGTATGTTGCTAGGCTGACATCATGTAGATATTTGTAGATATTAGTGCGTAAAAATGAATGACAACCAATTGCCAAAAGTACGTGGCGATACAGCATTGCGAACGATCTTCGAGCAAAAGTACAAAGAGAATTCATTTGTATTTTTATATGAGTAATAAAAATATGACCTGTGATCCGAAGCCCTGTCGAGATAAGTCTCGTGGGCTCCCTGCAGTCGCCAACTGCACATTATTGTAATAAACATCGCATTTCAAAGAGAACAGGATGTAGAGAGGGGTGTTATTTTTTATAAAAGTCAATCTACCTTCTTAAAACTACCTGCGACCTGTGACCTGCGACCTGCGACCTGTGACCTGTGGCCTGTGACCTGTACTTTACACCTGCCGGTACATGTATGTGGAACGCCTTGTCAAAAGCGTATTTCAATAACTCTTGGGATATTAAATATTAATAAAATCCCTTGGGGAGTTAAGTATTCAGTTATTGTGAAAAATACACGCTTTTGAAAAGGCGTTCCATGTAGTGCGAGAGAGACTGTATCGAGCTAAGTCTGCAGTATGCAACAAAGCGGTGTTACGCATAAAAACAAAATGGAGGACGACTCACCAGTGATTTACGGTTTGGAATTTAACGTGAGTATTTCTATGTTTTAAATTTATGTTACACCTATAAATCACTACTGATTTGCTGCTTTGTAACCTAACAAAGAGATATATAGTTTATTTCGTTGCATTAGCTTCTAGATACCCTAGACAACTTTTTTATTTTTAATAGCCAACATAACAATTTTCGTCAACAACAATAATTCCCGGAGTAATTAATCGATGAAACCGATAATCGATGAAAATCGATATTAATCGATAATAATCGATGCTAATCAATCGATTAATATCGGGAATCGATGGTTAATCGATGAACAGCCAATTTGTGACCTTTTATCGATTAGCAATCGATGATAGTATCATCATCGATTAACATCGATTAGCATCGATTTTCATTGAATTCAATTCACCCTGAAAAGGTTCCATATAGGATATCTGAGTAGCGCAATGGAGTAGTAGTGGATCCGTAGTAGTTGGGGTAGCCTGCGTAGCAAGCATTTCCATGGAGTTTAGAAATACGAGATTCAATGACTTGGCCGCGCGCAAAACGTTTCTCTGACCTCTGAAACACTGACGGGAAACGCTTGCTACGCAGGCTCAGTTGGGGAGTAGTAGTCAACTCTCGTTACGGAGAGTCCGCAATAGAGACCTTACGATGCGACGACGCTAACGAGGACGACAACAGCAGAGAACAATGTGCTTGACTACAGAACACAAAGCGCGCACGTGCAAATGTATGAAATCAAATGCATTTCAACCCGTTTCTTCAGAACTAAGGGCCTGTCCACACTAACGTTTTCGTTTGAATCCGTATACTTGTTGATGCGTTTAGGCCTTCCGTCTACACTAAAACGCTGATCGTTTTCATCGAATCCGTATAAGTTTGAAAACGCACTAGAAAGTGAATAAAAATGAATCCGCATACATATCGTTTTAGTGTGGACGGTCGAATCCGGATAAAAATGGAAACGATGACGTCAACTGTACCACTTAATTTGAGGCTGTCCTTCCACACTGAACATCAAATAAAAACTGATCGCTTTTTGAGTAGCTAAATTTTCCGAATCTCCCGGTGTCCGCACTAACACGCTGCGAATCCCCATAAGTTTGAAAACGGATACTTTTGAAAACGCGTTTTAAATGTGGACAGGACACTAGGACGTGAAACTGCTTTGTTTTACGGTAGTGACGAAAACGTGTGTGCGCTGCCGATTTTGTCAACAATTTATTTGATGATTGCAGTTGGGTATCAATTCGCAGCTATCAAAGTTGAAATACAACGTTGAATTCCAAACTGCTGTTGCATATTTAGAAATATGAACAAACAAGTAGACGATGCAATGCTGTTCCAAAACAAAACAATAGATATTTATTGATTATAAAGTATAAAGCGGCATCCTATGAAAAAGGATAAGGTTCGACAGAAGAAGAGCGACTGAAGTAGCGGCATTTACCGTAGGCCTTAGAGGGGGGTCCACTTTTGTCCATAATAGCGAGGTGTCCGTAATGTTGGCGTATCCGCAAGGCGCCAGAGTTGACTGTATTATTTATCAATGCCAGTACTATTTTCATTGATAACAGAGCTCCTCTTTTCTAGCAAATATTAGTCGATGAAATTTAATGTTAATCGATGAAATTCGATGTTAATCGATGACAGTCGATAATAATCGATGGAAATCGATGAAATTAAGATATATCAACGTGTGACTATCGATTAATCATCGATTGCCAATATTAATCGATATTAATTGACTGATTTGATCGATTAATATCGATTTATCGATTGGCAATCCGATGATCGATTTTCATCGATTAATTACTCCGGGAATAATTATATTGTTTTTTGCATTATCCTATCCATAGACCATATCCTCTATTCCTTTATTTTTTTTCAATTTTAGTAGTTATTCGTTATTTCAAGGGATACCTTATGCAGGGGATGCATACCACAAACTCCCTGGCTTATCTTGACTTACCACCTGGCAGGGACAGCTCAACGACCATTCCCGGTGGCCTATAATAGTTGTGGCTTTATGTCCCACTGGGGCAAAGAGGATAAAATAAAGAAATAAAGGACAGCTCTGGCGACAGCCACTGACACATGCATGAGATTTGATACAGAGCCATCGAGAGAAAGATCTTCCTACACATGCTCCAATGTTTAAAATCAGCCAATCAGGAAAGGCCATCCAATGCATGGCTGACCAGAGTATTCCCTGCAAGGTGACAAGCCGGGGAGCCCTGCGTATGAGAAAGGCTCAGCATTACGTTTGATACAGGCTGCCCATGTTTTTGTTTAGCTTATTTTGTACATTTATTTATGATGCTATAAGGCATAGAATCCTATGATGTATCTCTTTTTTGTGTAAATTGAGGACGAGATATCATAGGATTCAAGTCTATTCAAAGCGTTCAGATGGTAGATTCCACCAAAATAGCACTCAAAAAGGTGATATCGCCCTCGTCACTGCGCGACTCGTGCAATAATCTAGCCTCCTGAAGCTTTGAATAGTCCTATAGAATTAGGACTATGATTAATGCTATTGTTCTTATACAGGCTCGTGCATTAACACCACAGCATGCTGAGTCAGATGTGATCAGATTTTTAGCTGGATCTCAGTCTCTAAAGTTTGAAAATCAGGTAGATTTTCTCCTAATTATACACAATCTTACTACACAAGTATTTTTTATTTGTCAAGGAGCTGCTGTTAGTGTGAGGAACAGTCACACCTCATAATTTCAAAATTCAGAGATTCTCATGAAAACATAATTCAGATGGGAAAGGAAAGAAAAAGCCTTCCTCCATGAGTCGGGTATTTTGGAAACACAAATTTTGCATCTTGAGAACATTTACATTTTTGTCATTTTTGCTAGACCTTTTTATTATTGGAGGTTTGAGATAATTGGATTGTTAAATTATATTTTTTCAATTTTCAGGTTCATTTGATAGACTTTGATGATGAAAGCAATTTGATCAACAAAAATGTATTTTTGCATTCTGCAGGAGAGATATGGTAAGGTTCCAATTATTAACAATTTCTTCCCTATTTTTCTGGCTCAATTTTTGTACTTTGTGACCATGTTTAGAGCGATTTCAAATGACTGTCGTCAATAATTCGCAATTACTTTGTAATTATCCCTACAGGTATTGTTCAGAATTGGGGTAATTACTTTGCAATTCGTTTCACAACAGTCATGTGAAAACCACTCTATTGTTTACTATGCCTTTGAGCAAAATGTTTCAAGCAGGTAGAATCTTAACCAGATCCCATAAGAAGCCAGTAAGCAAAGCATAAAACTATAACTAATTTATTTCTAAACAACACTTCTTTATTGGGATTACAGGTCAATAAATGCTAGCCCTGTGGATAAGAACATTCTCTCTACTTGTTACAACAAAGGTATGTATTTGAATGGTACAGTGTTTTTTATTTAATGATTACAACTTTTAAGTTAAAAATAAAGTCATCATTGAAAAACAGCCAAACCAGTTAGCTTTTTAGTTTCAATTGCAATGCTTCTCCAACATATATCTATACCTTAAAATGCTTCTTTTGGCTTTTTAAGTTACAGTAAATAAAGCAGAAATCCAGGCTGCCATATGGAGAATTCCTCCCGTAGATGAGACAGAACCTCCCCCTCCTGACTCCCCGGGATTAATACACTCTCCAGGGGGAGGACATGCACGTTCTTTGCAGATGGTCTGTAGCTTGGAAAATCACCAGGAAAATATGAAAAGGTTTGAAGAGAAATTTGACCAACAATTGATCAAATACTATGATAATTGTGATTTCACTTGGTTTTAGCAGTTTGTTTATCTCCAAAAAAAAGTGAAAGAAAATGTGTATGTGAGAACCCTATCAGAAGAGCTCATGAGAAGCAAAGCTGAGTGAGGCAGGGGGGGGGGGGGTTGGGGTCATGGGGTGCACTACTTATCCCTCTTTTAGGACGAAAACTACAGTAACCATTTGGAGCAGGAAAAAAATTTTTAAACCTTGTCAGGGGTACCATATGCAGAACTTGTGACCCCCTTATGCTATAACAGGTTGACTAATGCTGGCTGACTAGTCACGGTCACTGAGTTTTAGTCTAGTTTTAATTAAAAGTACTCAAAATCCTGTTTCAGTGTACTGTGGAACCCTTCCGGCGATGGTAGCCAGGTGATCTCTATATCAGAGCAGCATCTTGATGTATGGGATTTAAGTGTAGCTAATGCAAGAATAGAGCCTATTGAATCTACCAGTCTCGACGGCAAAGGTCAACCTAAATTTACCACAGGCAGATGGAACCCCCATCATGGGGGCTCACAGGTCGCAACAGCTAATGACTCAACTATCAGAGGATGGGACATCAGGACCCTGAGGTAGTGTAATTTGTAGCAATATTACTGTGCGGTGCATGTAACCCAACAAAGTTTCTTTTAAATTTTCAACTAACCCTATTTTCTGAAAATTTTTTATTTCCTCGCCTTTTTCACACAAAAATTAACAGGGAAATAGGACAAGGAAAACCATTCCTTATTGGCCAGGCGGGAAAACTCAAGGAGCTAAGCTTGTCAGACACTTGTAAGAAAATTTATTGGGTGTTCACGGTTAGAGGTGCAGCACTGTAATGGTACCATGTGGGACCATTGTAGTGATGTGTAATTTCGGTTTCCCAGCTTTATTCATTTTTTATTCCTCTTTGTATCACCAGACAAACCTATACTATAGAAAATGCCCATGGCCAACTGGTACGGGATCTTGATTTTAATCCCAACAAACAATACTACCTTGTGAGTTGTGGAGATGACTGTAAAATCAAGTTTTGGGATACAAGAAACACAGAGGAACCACTGGCCTCAATCACAGAGCACTCACATTGGTAAGATTACTGTTTTCCATCTTGTCTTCATTGGCACCAGTGGGCCCAGCAAAATAGACCTCCTTGTCATGGGTGTGATGTTTTCCCATTTCAGATCAAATGGCATTCCCCTGATTATTCTTTCTTTCTTTTTCTGCTACCATATTGTACGTTCCAAAGGATAATATTATGAATATGGAAGCATCCCAAACAAAGAAAAAAATAATTATTACAAATGGCACATGATCTGAAATGGGAAAACATTACATCCAAGCCGAGTTGTTCTCCAACATTTATATTTTATATAATATCAGAACAGCTGGGCTTTGATTAGGGAATGAATAGTCCCAAATGTTTATTTATTTATTCATAAAATTGTTATTTGTATAAACAAGTTTGGTAATCCCTATAATAGGACAGTGTTCGAATAGACATAGGTATAGTATACTGTAGGTGGGCGCATCATGACGTCACAAAATCTTCAACTTTTGATACAGGTGTTGGAAGTTAAAATCTATCCATACCACGGAAAAGATCACATGACATTAATCAGAAAACCAATTTTGAGCAATGAAAGTTGAAGTCTGGTGACGCTACATCAAAAATAAAACGGTTTTATAAAAACGTAAATTTAATTCTAATATCTTTAATTAATAAGCTAGCTAAAATCTAAACCTTCCATTCGAAGAGCACGTAGGCAATAAGCAATCCCAAGTTTCAGGGCAATCCGTTAAATTTTTTTTTGTGTGTGTGTGTGTGTGGGGGGGGGGGGGGGTGGGGATTAATTGACCGAAAATGTGCCCACCTATATGGTCTTTATTCTGTAATCTTTTTTACAGGGTATGGAGTATTCGTTATAATCATTTCCACGACCAGTTGCTCCTGTCCAGTAGTAGCGACAGCCGAGTGGTTCTACATAATATGATGTCACTCTCGTCCGAGCCCTTTGGTCATCTGGATGAGGAAGATGATGAGGATGATAAACAAGACAAGGGGTAAGATTGTGGAATGTCCACGGACTTCATGGACCATTCCTGCTACAGTGGAAATTCGCAAAAAAATATCCACACACTCCTGCTGAGGACCCTAGTTTCTGCTACCCATTTTCGTACCCAGAGCTTCCCAGTGCATTGCCTCACAGGGGGAGGCTCTGGTGGCAGCCATTTGAAGGCATTCGCTCATTGGCCATTCTCGTACCCTGAGCTCCCAAACTCATTTGCTTGTGGGAGAGGTTATTGGGGCATCCATTAGAGGGCCTTTTCTGATTGGTTGGTTTTGAACATTGGGGCATGCACAGAAAGTTGTTTCTCTCATCTGCTTTGTATCAAATCTCCTGCATGCGTCAATAACTGTCACCAGAGCCTCCTTCAGCAACGAGCTGGGGAGCTCTGTGTACAAGAACGAGCCGCACGTGCGCACAAAGCCTCGTTTTCATGTCTTTTGTACAATGTTCCATGTCTGGTCAATAATGTTCACCTCCTCCTTTGCAGGTCACGTGAGCCAGCCAGTGATGGGGTCATCGCATCCTATGATGAACATGAGGACAGCGTGTATGCTGTAGAGTGGTCAACCGCTGACCCCTGGGTCTTCGCATCGCTGTCGTATGATGGTAGGCTAGTAATAAACAGAGTGCCACGTGCGGAAAAGTATAAAATACTTTTATAAGGGCACGCCTTCATACAAATTGTGTACAAAATCTGGGTCATGACAAGGTGCAGGGCGGCTGGGCTTGATTTGCAGTGGCTGGTTGGTGCCTCAGTTCGTCCCGCGGAGGATATTATGAGCGTTGCCTAGTATAAAATTTATAAAATAATTTTTTATAAGGAGACGACTTCATACAAATTGTGTACAAAACCTGGGTCGTCACAAGGTGGTTTGGATCACAGTCCGTCCCGCGGAGGATACTATGAACGTAGGGGCAACGGCTGGAAATGGAGCCCGCGAACAGCCATGAGAAGGGAGCGCCCCGCAGGGTAACTCGACATCGTAAACAACTCGCTCGCTATATCAGCGCACACTAGACATTTGCCTCGATTTACGTACGTTGGCCGAAGAAGGCGCTGCCAGTGGTCTCTAATGTTTTTTGCAGGAGACTAGTAGTCTAGAAATCAGAAAGAGTGCTTGTGCATAAAAAAACAAATTTTGTGGCAACCCAAACACGCAAGGGAAAACATAAAAGTCCCATTTTAGGGAGGACGTCCAAACAGCGGTACTAAGTAGCGGATGCGGAAGCAAAATTTTGTTGGTGAAACTGTTGGCGAAAAAAACTCAAGTCCGACTCTGACTTTTTAGAGGTGCCATTTGCACCTAAATTAAAAATCTAGTCGCCAAACAGTGAAGTTTGGTCGGCATGATAGAAATCTATTCCCCATGTGTTTCTGTATATTTACGCATCAGGGTTGATAGCTAATTTCGAGAAGGGCTTTAAAAAAAGTAAGTCGCCATTTGACGACTAGCTTATTCCTAAATCTAGTTGCCATTGACAACCATATGATCGTAATATCGGGCCCTGCTACCAATGCCTGCTTAGAACTCAAGACGCTCGAAAAGCGCTAATAAACTCATTAAGAAACAAGAATATCAGGTTTTCAATCAATTTTGATATTGGGGGGAGGGTATCTTTTAGGGTTCCAGGGATTTAGACTAGACGAACTTTCGGAAAATCGTACTTCATGAGGCATTTTTTAGTAAAAGCTGGCAACAAGTGCCATCTTATGCGAATTTTTTCGCTGAATCCGAATTTTTTTGTTGCCAACGCAGATTTTGCTTTTTTAGAGGTGAAATGACGTCATGATTGACAGCTGTCACACAAACCTCTACAATGAATTTTTCGCCGATTTTTCTTTTCAAATTTTAACGGCCAGTGAAATTCAAATGTATAAGTGGCAATGTGATATTCAAAAAAATGTATCTATATTAGTGGGATAGGGTGATTGTTGGGCGTAGAACGTCATCCAAAGTGGCGGATCCAAGATGGCCGCCGTGCCGCCATTTTGGATATCTGTTGATTGTTTGAGGCCATCACGTTCAAAGGCTAAACTTAAAAAAAATAGAAGACAAAACTTAAACGATTTTAAGTTAAAAAAAGTAGCAATTGACGATTATGATGGAAAGAGAATAATATATAGCAAATATATGATTGTCGTTAGTGAATTTAGGTAGCCAAGCGCAATCCACAAAATTATAGCAACTTAGTCGTCCCTACTGTAAAAGTTCTGACTATTGATTTCAAAGCCTATCACTGAGTCAAATACATCTACGACTATTGTTTTATATGCATGCAGAATATTCCTTTTACACACACACGAATAATAATGATAAGAAAAAAGCAGGGATAAAGGGAAAATCATTCTATGGCAATTTAGGCGTTGCTCCAGCCTTTTCCGAATTTTTTTATAGCCTGGTGGTAGCAACTTTGAACTTATAAGCAAAAGTAGCGAATGTAAGACTTTAATTTTGTCCTCGGAGTAGCTTTCCTCTCTATGCTTGAAAGCCCTTTCCTATTCCAACCCCTTTCTTGTCTGAGGTTTCCTTTTGAGGTTTTCTGCTGGTCCTGAGGTAGCAGATTGCATGATCGTTGTGAACGAACTTTTGATATAAGGACTTCAAAGGCACAGTTTTGTTGCCGGGAATAAGGATGATCATCGAAGAATGGTGATATCGTTTAGATCGTAAAATCAAGCGGCGGTGAATCTGATTCACCTTTTTCATATTGATTTGCTTTTTATATATTTAATACGGCTTCATTCGACCAGCAGCACTGCATTTTATACTGTGATACCTTGAATTCATTGTCAGGTATTTATTTCCATGTCTTTTTTGTTTACCAGACTGATAGTTTCTAAAAATCAAATTGGACGATATGGCGGCCATCTTGGATCCGCCATTTTGAATATCACAGCAGCGCCATATCCGAATAATACGACAATTTTTCGTATAGAACATTCTAAACTATCCTGTTCAAGTTAAATATTCGTTTGAATTTGAAATATAGCGACAAAACTATTTTAAGGGGTTCGCGACCAGCTGTCAATCATGATGACGTCATTTTCACCATTAAAATGCAAAATCAGGGATGGCAACAAGAAAATTCGGATTCAGCGTGAAAAATTACATAAGAAAACTCTTGTTTGCCAGCTTTTACTAAAAAAATGCCTCATGCGCCTTAAATATTGCAATTTTCTGATATTTCGTCTAGTCTAATTTTTAGAGTCGTGATACTGCTCTCGTAAGATCTATAAAGGCTATTGGATTGACACCCTCAATACAATAGAACGAGGAAACAATGGGGTGCCTTGTTCTGCCTATCCAATCACACAAGATCTTACGAGAAGCTGTATCACACCTGACGATTATGAGAGAGCAGTCGTTTGCATTGATAAATGGAGTGCGCGCTTAACCGATGGCCTGAATTTCGTCCCTTTGCTCTCGATCTTATACCTCATTAGACGAGAGGAGACGTCTGAATAGACCTCGTTATGCAAATTGCCCATTTCAACTCGAAATAGACTTCACTTGCCCTATTGTGCTCATCATAAGTTATGGGGAGGAGACTTGGCGAAGCCCAAAGCACGGTAATGAGGATTAGATAGAAGAGGGACGAAAAAGAAGAACAACGAAAAGGGGACCACATCGAGGCAACGTAAGTCAATTACACTCTTTTTTTATATAAGAACCTTTTTGATAAGAACGTTCAGCCTGAAATTTACCCAAATTTTAAGAACATGCTAAGAACATGCCCGAGGCTCAGATAGGAACACAATATATTTTTTTCAGTGATGTGTTCTAAAGTTCAGAATAAAATGTGTTAATAATAACGACCTTCAATTTGTAATTTATAATTTGTTTAAAACAGTCTTTTTAATACTTCATTGGTATGTATCCTGCTATGAGATCTATCATATTTCAGGTTGCGATGTCACTGAAAATTAAGAACATTTCCAGCCTCATACTGCTCCAAAAATAAGAACGGCCCAGCCTCAACCGAAAATTAGACGTTCTTATATAAAAAAAGAGTGTATAGATAGTCCTAAATTCATATATACTTACAACTACGCCAGACTATATTTTTTTAGAATTATAATGTTTATATACATGTATATTGTTTATATATTAATTTATTATATAAACCTCAATGTTTTACAGGGATTTCTGCCACTGAGGAAAACCGTATATTTTCACATGTGAAAATACGATATTTTTACATGTGAAAGTATCAGCCAATATGTTTTCTTCCTTGTGGCCAATAAAAGGCGCTTCCCTGGAGCATAGCAGTGTTTCTTGTTTATATAATAGACAGAATAAGACATGGACGCTTGGAGATATGGAATTTATCATCTCGTGTTCACTTTGATATCTAACTCGTTCGCTGCGCTCACTCGTTCGATATCAATGTGAACACTCTCCGTGCGCCCATGTGTTATTCTCTATTTATTATATAGACACGAGTGTTTTACTGGGAAATACGCCACTCGTAGATCATGCCCGAGGCTCAGATAGGAACACAATATATTTTTTTCAGTGATGTGTTCTAAAGTTCAGAATAAAATGTGTTAATAATAACGACCTTCATTTGTAATTTATAATTTGTTTAAAACAGTCTTTTTAATACTTCATTGGTATGTATCCTGCTATGAGATCTATCATATTTCAGGTTGCGATGTCACTGAAAATTAAGAACATTTCCAGCCTCATACTGCTCCAAAAATAAGAACGGCCCAGCCTCAACCGAAAATTAGACGTTCTTATATAAAAAAAGAGTGTATAGATAGTGGTCGCAGGGGCTGTTGCCTCTGCTCGTCCTAAATTCATATATACTTACAACTACGCCAGACTATATTTTTTTAGAATTATAATGTTTATATACATGTATATTGTTTATATATTAATTTATTATATAAACCTCAATGTTTTACAGGGATTTCTGCCACTGAGGAAAACCGTATATTTTCACATGTGAAAATACGATATTTTTACATGTGAAAGTATCAGCCAATATGTTTTCTTCCTTGTGGCCAATAAAAGGCGCTTCCCTGGAGCATAGCAGTGTTTCTTGTTTATATAATAGACAGAATAAGACATGGACGCTTGGAGATATGGAATTTATCATCTCGTGTTCACTTTGATATCTAACTCGTTCGCTGCGCTCACTCGTTCGATATCAATGTGAACACTCTCCGTGCGCCCATGTGTTATTCTCTATTTATTATATAGACACGAGTGTTTTACTGGGAAATACGCCACTCGTAGATCTCATATGAAGCTATATCCGGGACCTGAGTGACATAATTCCATATCCTCACTAGAAAGGATATCGGTCAAAACAAAAGTGCTTGAAGATCAATTTGGAGTATTTTTTTCTGGTTTGTCCATATAATAAAAAGAAAATTACATGGTGGCTTGAATATATTGCGCTCATTCGTAAAATATTGTTCTTGCCACTCGAAAATAAAACTCATATCTTCGCGCCACCGTGTAATATCCTCTATATATTCGCACTAAATGGGCACGTGAGAATAGCGTGATATCCCAACTAGAAGTCACAATTTCAAACTATTTTTCTAAATATTTAAACTAAATCTAAAACCTAGTGTTCATTACATTTCAAACTAATTTCAAAGTCGATATTCAATATTCCGTTTCAACCCCCGAACGGATTCTTGATCATGTAAATATCCATGGTGTGAAATGGGCAATTTACATGATTATTAACCACGAGCATTACGTAATCACTGGCCCCAAATCGGTCAGTATTAGAATCTGATTGATCGCTTCCGTTATAGCCATTCTCGGACGCACATGTAGGTTAAGAAGAAACTTGATTTTGCATACGATTCCATGGCAACGCACGCTCCCCTTAAAAAAACGAGCCAGGGACACCTGCAGGCGCCACAGCTATCGAAGGCGTGCGTTGTCTTGGCAACACTGTCAGAAAAACGAGTTTTCATTTGGCCGTAAATTGTCCCTTCCCACCCTGAATTCCAGTGGATTTTCTCATAGCCACCCTGGAAATTATGTTTACCCACCCTGGAAATACATATTTTTGGGAGACCCTCCTTCCAGTAGCAGGGTACCCTGGAATTGCGAGGTCTTCAGCGGGAAAGTGCGGATATTTTAAATGCAACTGACCAGTGCTGCGTGACACGGAGAGCTGACAAGACGCATTGGAAGGAGGCTACCGAGAAACTAGACCCTCATCTATTCAAATGACAGTTAAAAGGATATCAAAATCGCCAAAAATCCTCCTACATCTGTAAACAAAATCATCCTGCAATGGCAATGTGGCGAGAGGAAAGAATGGCGCTCCAAGTTGAATTTCTTATAATATATTTTTTTAAACGAAAAAGACATCTGCTTTCGATGGCTTCACAAACTGAAAAAGCAAGGACTACATGTCGATGAAAGAGCAGTAACCGCTAATCGGCTTTCCTGGTGTGATATCGGATATTTAATTGCGAGGGGATCGTAGCCTGCGAGCCGGCTCTCCAGTGTTTTTTTTCGGATTTTGGAGGTTCAGGATACCTGTGTGGCTCTATAAAGGATCGGGACGCGACGGGGCGCGCGGTGTCTTGGCTGCATGGCGTTTTTTTAATTATTATTTGTCAGGACGCGCCGGTTTCCTATCAACTTTGTGGGATATGTAGTAACCTGCGTAGCAAGCGTTGCCGTTTGTTTTCAGGGAAAAGAAACCGAGAGAAACAGGAGAAAGCGGCAAGCTGTTCGAATTTCTCGCCGCTTCTGGGTTTCTTTTCCATGAAAACACACTGGAACGCTTGCTACGTAGGCTCTAGGTTGTATTTCACCTTTTATCGCCTTTACGTTTTCGCGTGTACAATCGTTTAAAGCGTTTAAACTTTTTCCGTATCTGGAAACGGCGCATTACAGCTGTTTTGAATATTCTGCGAACTTTCTTGTTCGACTTCCAATGGCGTTCTGGCTTCCGTCAATCAAACTCTCGGGTCTAATTTGAGTCTTAGCCGATCCTAAGTTAGGCCATTTGTCTAGAAAAAGATGGTAAAGGAGATGCTGTGTGTTGGGGCAGTTCACTAGGATGGCGAATAACTGAATTCTATGTATTCCAAAGAGTTTCAAAGTTTGATTTACGGAAGCCAGAAAGCGGTTTGACAGTTGGAAATCGATCTCGATCTCGGCAGAATACTCAAAACAGCTGTAATATGACATGAGCCGGCCACCCCCCTCCACTCCACAGAGAATTTCTGCAGAAACCCTTCCATGGGGAAAGCTGAATTTCCCAAGGCAAACGCATGGGAAGTGTTCGGAATTCACACGGATAGCCATGAGAAGTCCGAACACTTCCCATCTTCTACCATGGAAATTCGAAATTCCCTGTGCTCCCAAAAAAATGATTAGGAAAAGACGCTGTTAGAGCCACTTCATTCGCAGAACAGAAATGTGACAAACCTCCCTCAACTCTCAGTGGACTTAATGTTGAACAGTTTTCAACTATTGATTATTTTGGACAAGAATTTGCATCGGCAGCAGGTACCCGTTAACATGTCATGTCTTAATTATGGAAAATCAAAGTGGTGATAAATTGTGTGGTTCAGGTTTAGTTTCAGGTTCTCAGTGCGAGATGGCAGTTCCCTCGGGGGGTACTGTAATATCGTAGACACAGCAAGCTCAATGACCCTTGAATCCATCCAATGCCCGGACCTAGGCTCCGGTTGCAGTCATGATTTGGCCAATGTCAATTGTCTCGTATATCGGTAATCCTGCGACGAAATCGAAATTTCTTTTGTTTGCTGTGGAAGACTAGGCTACGTCACACTGGCGGCGGACCGCGAAGGTCACGAGAAATAATTTACAGTCAATGCTAGCTTGGAATTTATGAACTATACAAAACAAAACGCTTAGAAATGACCTATGAACCGTGCTACCTCAAGAAAACAGAAGCTTGAACAAATTGCCCTTGTCTTGTCTTGACACAAGACTGCACTCTTATCGATGTAAACAAAGGGATCGCTGTATATCGTCAAATATTTTATTATTAAGCTTCTGGTTCGTACAATTTCCAAGGTAAGAAAACAACAAGGAAATTCATTAAAAAGTGTAGAGGGATAGTAAACCGAACGGTTGAATCAATGTTGAAACCAAAAGCCCACCCAAAACTGGCCTCCTCGAACGCATTTTTACATTTCCGAACGCCAAACTGCGTTTTAGTTTCCGTCCATCAAACCTTTGAAGACAGGCGATTTGTTTGCATTTTATGGTGGAAAATTTGGTTTTGGAGGTTTAGTATTTCAAAAATCCTCTCTAAAATCCTCCTGAAGTTACCCAGCCCAGAGCTGATCACCCGATTGATTGACGGAAGCCAAACCGCGGTTTGTACGCGGATTTGTTTTATAGATGTCGTAGAGTTCGCAGCATTATAAAGTAATCACGAATATATATTTGCAAGGTTGTTTTTTATATGCTTCTGTGAACGACTTGTTTCATTGTGTATATAACGTCTTGCGTGGTTTGCTGTTTATGCAGGTTCAGTGGTATGAGTGGTGAAGATTGCGTGACACCAAATAATTTCGTGTATTTCATCATAGTTAGTAGTAATATTTTAAAGGCGCGATAGTCATGATGCAAATAATTAAGGTGACTAAGCAGATACCTGTAAAAAATTCACGATAAAATATTTTGTTTCTCTAATAAGGTTTTAGTATTCTGTTCTGTTTTTAGTTTTTTACACATTTCATAAACGTATAATGCATAGAAACTGCATAATAAGTGGTATTTATCCGAACAAGCTGGAGTGTTTTATTGGGTTGCGTCGAGTGTTTATATCATCCCGATAAAACACGACATGCGAGTTCTACAAATCACTTCTGAAATTTATATTGCACGACGAAATTTATAACTTGCATTAGTCAATAAGAAATATATTTTCGAGTAAAAGGAATAGGCGTTATACATATACGCCTTCACGACGTTAATTTTAATGAACAAGTCATCTAATTCGACAGAGTTGATGCGTCCTTTCTTTCTTAAAAACAAGAAACTAAAAAATGCATTTAATAAACTTTCTCAAGCAAAAGAAAAACGAAATCATAATAGAACCCCGACAACCGCAGACGGTATATGCTTCATCGCTGAATGTCACAATAGCCGCCTTATTTGAATATGAATGGTCCTTTTGTTTGATTATGCCTCGTTCTATTAGAAGACGACTATATGGCATTCAGCGATGAAGTAGATACCCCGCAGAGTATGGCATTCTCGTATCCAGAGCTCCCCGGCTCGTCACCTCACGGGAGGCTCTGGTGACAGCCACCGACGCATGCGTATAAGAAAATGGTGGTTTTATGCTTCATAATTACTTTTGGAGCGTTCAAGTCGAAGGCATAGTTTGAAAAGACGACTAGGAAACGAATGCCAGTGTTATTTTGATAGATACGTTTTTATAAAGCGTGCGCGCCATCAGCCAATCAGCGAAGGTCCTCAAATAGATGTCACCAGACCCTCCCCTGCGAGGCGACGAGCCGGGGAACTCTGGGTTCGAGAATGCAGAGTATGGCTACTATGACGTAGAATTTCAAGCATGCGCAGATACATTAGCATCCCACATCGTTAAGAGTATTCTCTTACCCAGATCTCCCCGGCTCGTCTCACGTATGCGCGGATTTGATACAGAGCCGTTAAGAGAACATTCTCGTACCCAGAGCTCCCCGGCTCTTTCTCGCCTCGCAGGGGAGGCTCTGGTGACATCCATTTGAGGACCTTTGCTGATTGGCTGGTTTGGAACGTTGGTGCATGCGCAGAAAGATCTTTCTCTCAGCGGCTCTGTATAAAATCTCGCGCATGCGTCAGTGGCTGTCACCAGAGCCTCCCCCGCGAGGAGACGAGCCGGGGAGCTCTGGGTAAGAGAACGATCCAGCCAAAACCAGCTAATCAGCAAATGGATGTCACCAGAGCCTCCCCTGCGGGGAGACGAGCCGGGGAGCTCTAGGTACGAGAATGTGATAAGAGCCGTTGCAGTTAGGATGATCCTAGAACGTCTCACCCGATGCGTAGGGTCGGAACCGCCGCTGACCGAAAGGTTCGCCCTTGTATACCCCTATGCGCTAGACACTTCATCCGGGGTACCGTGTCTATATCTACATATCGAGATACAGTTGTCGTTTCTGTGAATACGCGCGGGCTACCTGTGTTTGCCCCAGGCCCTTTGGCGGAGACAAAAACAACATGGCGGCCATGAGTACGATGTTTCTCGAATACCTGCAAGTTTTGGTGGATTTCTCTGCTTTTTTCGCTAAAATATGAGGAAAAGTACTTACAGACCTTCCAAATAAGGTAAGGGGGGAATTCCTAATAAGGAAAGCGGCAAGTCGACAAGGTTAGGCTGCAAACGTCTTGATATGACGATAATATATAGATTTAGCCACTGGCTAAAAGCGGAGCTCCCGGTTACATATTTTTACTGTGTTAATGAGACAAAAAGGTTGCCATTGAACAAAGATCGCTTATCACCGTCATACCACGTGACTATGCACTTGCACCCCCCTCGCCAGTTAGATAATTTCACTCAAGTTTGGCCGTCTGCCTGATGTTCATCCCTTCAGGAGATATCTTCTTTTCCTCCTGTAATGACGTCATACCTCGTGACCACACAGTTGCACCCCCTTACCCCTTAGACAACTTCACCCAAGTTTGGCTGTCTGAGGTTCATCCCTTCCCGATATATATTCTTTTCTTCTTCGATGACGTCATACCACGTGACCACGCATTTGCACCCCCCTTGCCACTTAGACAACATCACCCAAGTTTGGTTGTCTGAGGCATATCCCTTTCCGAGATATATTCTTTTTCTCTTATGATGACGTCATCGATGACGTAACACCACGTGACCACGTATTTGCACCCTCCTTGCAACTTAGACAACATCACCCAAGTTTGGCTTTCTGAGGTTCATCCCTTCCCGAGATATATTCTTTTTCTCCTGTGATGACGTCATTGATGACGTCATACCACGTGACCACGTATTTGCACCCCCCTTGCCACTTAGACAACTTCTCCCAATTGGTTGTCTGAGGTTCATCCCTTCCGGAGATATATTCTTTTTCTGCTATGATGACGTCATCAATGACGTCATACCACGTGACCAGGCAGTTGCACCCCCCTTGCCACTTAGACAACTTCTCCCAAGTTTGGTTGTCTGAGGTTCATCCCTTCCGGAGATATATTCTTTTTCTGCTATGATGACGTCATCGATGACGTCATACCACGTGACCAGGCAGTTGCACCCCCTTGCCACTAACACATACCATTTCCCTTCAGGGTTGCGAGTTAACCATGGCAAGCGTTCGTAATAGCGAGGTGGACTCCCCGAGAAGCTGGGTGGTGTGTGGCGCCTCGTTTACCGCCCTCCTGGTTATCTTTGGTATTCAAAACTCTTACGGTGTTATGTTTGTTTCCCTCCTTGAAGAGTTCAAGGGTAGTGAACTGGCAACTGGTAAGTACTATGCTCGGGGGGAGGGGGGGGGGGGGGTACTCCAAAACCTGAGCCTATCAGAGACCAAGCATTTTTATACCCTACCATGGACCTACAGTTAAAATTGTACCCTACCGCAGACCTGAAGTTAGTAACCAGGGTGGCACAGTTGGTCGCGATCAAAGCGGAATTATGTTAATCATGTAAAGGTTTAAAATAAGCTGTCTTTATCACTAATTATAATAAAGCTACGATAGTACGCTATTCTATTTCACCGATAAAGTAATGCTGGTAATGGTTCTCTCCCGCTATATCATATAAAAGCATTAGAGCACAACTTTCTATGACTTATAGGCGACATAGAGCCCCCCCCCACGGGGGGGGGGGGGACTCCCATATTTTTTGACCGGGGATGATCGTCGGAAATTTTCAGTTTCACCCCTAAAAGATACCAAACATGGCGGGCCATAGCGTGGCTCAAAAAAATATTACCCTAAAAGATGAGGTCTTATGTGCCAAGTAGGCGCGAAGGACACAGGTAACAGGGGGAAAATACCGTGTTTGTTGAAAAATTCCGTGTTTGTTTCTAATTCATCGTCTTCTCATCGAATAATCTCTCTTTCTTACACGGTTTTTAGAAGCACCATCATGAGAAAAAGCAATTTGGACACAGTTTCGGCCATAAAAGATACCAATCTGGCTAAAATTTATTGAAGATCAAGATCACCCCTAAAAGAGACCAAACCAACGTGATTTTAACCCCTAAAAGATACGACGATCATCCCCGGTCAAAAAATATTGGAGTCCCCCCCCCCCCCCCCCCCGGCATAGAGCACTTGTGATGTTGGGAGGGACACTCGAAACATTGTAAAATCACTCGCCTACTATACACCGAATTTAGTTATGGCGCCCAGCACGATTCGAATAGCCATTGTTCTGGACTGACTAGCCTCGAAATCACGTCAAAACACCAAAGCGTTTTTTGCACGCATTCGAGGCTAGCCAGTCCAGAACAATGGCTTTTCAAACTGGGCGCCATATTTGAATTCGGTGTATACGGCTCGTGATTTGACAATGTTCTCGTGTCTCTCCCAACATCACGCGTGCTCTATTGCGCCGATAAAGTCATACAAAGTTGTGCTCTAATGTTTAAGTAAATAGCTTTGATCAAAACTCACTGTTTGTATGGTAGCCATACTGAAATACATACCCTATCAGAGGGCAAAAAACGAAACCCTACCGCAGACCTGAGGAGCCCATAAACCATACCCTGTAGACCTTTTTCCAAAATGGCCGCCGCAAATTCACATGTCTTAAAATTAAACTGACTAAAAATCAAATACTGGCACTAGAAAGAGTATCCTCACAGTAATACTTTACATTTTCGTTATGCCAAATGCCATGTCGGCTGAGAAAGCAGAGTCTGAAAATTGACAATTTTACAGAGATTTGTATGACTGGGGGTATGCGTCATACCCCCAGTCATACAAACGTCTGTAAATTTTCAACGTTCGTTTTCTCGGAAGATATTGCATATCATGCAGCGAAATTTTGTAGTTTTACTAGAGCGATGATGTGTGTTCTAGTGCTGTTTTTCATTTTAACAAAAATCGATTTAAATTTTCGGCGGCCATTTTGGAAAAAGGTCTATAGGTCACTTACCCGTATACCACATGTTTTGAAAATGCGCAGCGCAAAAAGTAATAGGCTACTAGTCGTTCACGATCTTTTTCTTTCTTTTTTTCAGCCTGGGTGGGTACACTGTCCTTCTCTTTGATGTACTTCATAGGCCCTTTTGTCACTGTCCTGTGCCATCGTTATAACTGCCGAGTTGTGACGTGTATCGGCGCTGTAATAGCTTTCCTGGGACTTATGTCTACGTCATTTGTCACGCAATTTTCAGTACTCTTTGTCACGTACGGATTACTGTGGGGAACAGGAGCCAGTATGTGCTATTTTGGCTCGGTCGTGATACTCAATTCGTACTTCAAAAGGCGACTATCGCTTGCATACGGGATTACACAAGCTGGAGCTGGCGCCGGGGTTCCTGCGGTGGCTACGTCATTCAATGCTCTGATTGGTCGATTTGGTTGGCGCGTTTCTTTGCGCATTTTGGCTGCTCTGGCAGCGGTTCTGTTTCTTTGCGGACAGCTCTTCAGACCCTTGAAAGAAGAAACCGCGGCGAAAACAGAACAGAAAGAAGCAGACTTGCGTGTCAAAGAGAACAATGACAATTGTGTCTCAAAACTTGTAAAAACGACTCGTGTAGCACATACGATGAAAACGTGCTTTTCAGGGCAGGAGAAAAGGAAATATAGCTGCACGAGGGAGATGTTGCTCAAAAGACTGATCTCTCTCACGCGCATGTTTCTAGATGTCAGGATATTTACGAGGAACAAGGCGTTATCTGCCTGGACCGCCAGCTTGTGTCTCATATTGTCCGGATACTTCATGCCCTTCGTGTTTTTGGTGAGTAAACTTTGTTGCTATTCTCAATCAATCACACGTGAATTTTTTGCGGATTTTGGGTGGTAGAAGCGGGGGGGGGGGTTCTCCCCCTTATTTGTTATCGTTTATTCTCGTCTAGCATATGCCTCGGGTTTTAGAGCTATAAATTAATAAAGAAAGCACCCCTATCAGGTCGCCATGTGAAGACCCCCCCCCCCCCCCCCGGGAGCGGAATATGTGAAATTGAATATCAACTTTGAAAATAATTTGAGTATTGAATATTGGGTTTCAGAATAGTATGAATATTTAGACAAAATTGTTTTTAATATATTGAATATTTGGGAAACTAGTTTAAATATTTAAATTCTAGTTGGAATATGAATATTTGTATACTACATTTGTATACTACATAGTTTTTTTGGGAATCGAAGCTTTCTGAAAGTAGGAATCTTCAATAGCAAAGAGTAAACTATTCAGCTTCTATATCCCCGGGGATTTGAGATGAGTGTCGAAGTAAATACACTACTGCCAATCAGGAGCGAGACACATTCAACAACTGATGTCATATGTTTTTGCATCGATATCATGTTTTTGCATAAAAAAAAATTAATATTATTTTGCTTTGATGTCATGTTTTTGCACTGCATCATATGCTTTTGCATTGATGTCGTGTTTTTGGACTGATGTCATATGTTTTTTTCCATTAATGCCATATGTTTTTACGTTAGCGTCATATGGTTTTGCAGTAATATCATTTTTTTTTTGCATCAATGTCATGTATTCTATATTGATGTCATATTTTTCCAACATGCAGTTCCAGAATGCTCACATCGCTTGGGCTCCTGGACGGTTTGGAAACAACTTTTCCCTTGAAGCTGGATCGATTTCATCATCTGAGAAAAAGAAGAACACATTTGTAGATCACTCTTTCAATTTATGAATCAATCATCTGAGTTTTCATACATTTTACAAATGAGTTTCATGCATTTTTTTTTTTACCTGGGAGATCATAGGTGTATTTTTCGGCGGGATTTTCTGCGTCCGGTATATCAAGATTGAGCACGTGACCTGTTAACAACGAAACAATATGAGCATTCATAATTCATTTTTTCACGTTAAAGAGGAAAAAAATACTTACTGTAGTCAAAAACTTGCTGCACAGAAAAAATACATCAGAATACACAGTTTCAGAAATTAACTTTCGTATAATTTGGTTAAATATTGACGGAATTATAGGACCTCACAAATACAAATTTTTGTATGGGATTTTCACTATAAGCCTCTCTGGCCTCGATTTGGTGTATTTTGAGAACTTCAGATGCTTCAGATCTGGAAAAAAATGGTAAGTTTTCGAATTTTACCTCCTCAAAGGTACCAGAGGCCTGATTTTAAACCCTAAAAGGTACGACGAGCACTCCCGCCCAAAAGATAGGGGAGTCCCACCCCGGGAGGATACATGTGTTCTAGTTTACTGGGCCGTAGCTTAAGAGTACAGTAAAATAATGTCAACTGCAACTTAGTAGCAGATCAACACTTTAGTAGTGGACTCTTGATGTTGTAGAATGTGAGCTCGTTGGGGCACATCATACCTTGGATTTCGTCACTTCCTGTGTCCAAAACTTTTTTAAGCTTCACGCCCAAGTCCCCAAGGTTTAGTTCCTCTTCACCTATGAAATAAATGATCGACAGTAACAACTTGAGCGATCGAACTTATGAAACTATGAATCCAGAGTTTCAAAAGGGGCCAGGACCTGCCTCTTTAAAATTATCAGCAAAAGTACTAAAAAATACAATAAAGTTCTGGACGAATGTCCTGTTCCGTCCCACTTTGAAGCAACCATGCCAAGATGAGGTTATTTAGGGTTTAGAGATTTATTCTCAATCACAATCTCGACTACAATCTGAACCTAGAATTTGACATACATTTCGTCAATGTATTACAACTGTTTCAGGTAACACGCGACTTCGCCGTTGCTGCCAGAGTTTCTGTGCTGTCCATCAATGCAATCCGTGTCAATGCAATCCGTGTCCGTTTGAGCCAATCATATCCTTACTCAGTGCATTCCATTGGCTTCCCTTGCGAGACATGTCGCGACAGAAGCCAATTCACTGCACTAGGCGAAACTAGGCAAGGATCTGATTGGCTCACGTGGTTTGCTTGACTACACAGGAAAACCCAACTGCCAAAAGCTCTCTCGATGTTTTGAACGTGCTGGGTCGCGTGTTACCTGAAACAGCTGTAAAGGGGGAGGCGAGGGGGCCGCGGCCCCTTCCTTTTTCGGGATATTTTCCCATACATTAACATTTACCGTATCACACTGACCGAAATTTGCAATTTTTGGTCCCTAAATTCACTATCCCCCCCCCCCCCTCTGAAATTCCTAGATCCGCCCCTGTTAATATGACTATGACATTTCAGATAAAGCGTTCGAAATATCCTCATCAAAATGTCATCGTTTCTAATCCAAAACTTTGGTCGAAAGTCGCGTTTGCATTCTCGAGCTACAATATGGTTGATGTATTACTATACAGTTGTATTTGCAAGCGAAAACATTGAAGTTGTTTGGCCCAGGTCTTGTGGTTGCTTTACACGAGGTTCATTAAGTCAGTTTGGTCGTTTCTTCAGATACGTTGGACTCACTAAGGTTTTTGTATACACCTTTTTCAGAAAAGGTTGTACTGTCACAACGGTCTGTTATGCGTCATTGGAGCAAATTAGTTCTACCAAAACAGAATCATGGACACTAGTGTTTACGATAAATAGCCATACTTATCACCCTGCTTATGCCAAATGATTCTAATATATAGATTTAACCACTGGCTAAAAGCGGAGCTCCCGGTTACATATTTTTCTATTAACGGACGCGCAGTATTTTCCCGCCGAAATGAAATACGGTTGTTGGGTTGCCTGTGGTAGGGGCGCGCAGACACGGACGCGCCCCCGATACCCAAATGGGAATACCGCTGAACCATGAAAAATGAAGTCGATCGTATACCGGAGTTCTATTGTATTCTTCCTGCGATACCTATGGTGCTCCGCTTTGCGGCCTTCGGCCGCTAAGGAGCTCCGCTACAATACTGTGCATTGCCCGCTAGAAATTATGCAAGGCTGCGTTAACACGAGAATTTCGTTCTTCTTAGTTTCTCCCTTGACCATCCTTGACACGACGCGGGCTACAACTGGCAGTTGTGACGGTGCAAGCTTTTTTTTAGAAAAATAGGAAAATAGGCCAAAAACACGACTAAAACTCTAAAATAGGCACTTTGCTTCCAACTGACATCAATATGATTAACGGAGTTTCGTTCAAAAATACCAGCAACTTTTTTTTTTGCGCAGGGTTGATCTCTCAAGGAAGGGGTCCATTTAAGCTCAGATATTATTAAAAGTATTAACGCTAATGGAGATCTGATAATGCGTACATATTGCCAAAAGATGCCTGCTTATATTCTCCAAGATTGAAGTTCATAGCGAGCATATTCTTAAAGTTGTAGACGAAAATAAATTTTGGCGAAATGCGTTTTGACTTTCGCATGAGTCACCTTAAAATGTCTAAAATAGGTGTTCCATGATCACGATTACGCTTGTAAGTTTAAAGAGCCTGTGTCAGCCGCCATTTTGACCGCATAGCAACATTCCAAGTCGGAGAAAGCATCCATTTCCATCGGCTGATTTAGAGAATATAGAGCTATGTTCTCGATTGAATTTGGTCAATCAAATCTGAAACTTTGTTTTTGGATTTTATTAAGAGATTTCTACACGTAATTCGTCTTCTAATATCGAACGAAAACAACAACAAAGGAGTGGCTGACACGGGCTCTTTAAAGAGCCTCTGTCATCCTCCATTTTGTCAGCCTAGTAACATACCGAGACAGAGAAAGCATCCATTTCCATCGGCTGATTTAGGAAATGTAGTGCAATATTTGCAATTGAGTTCGATAAATGAATAATCAAACTTTGTTTTTAGAAGACTATTTCAAGATTTCTACACGTAATTCGTTGTCTCATATCGACTGAAAACAATAACAAAGGAGTGGCTGACTAGGCTCTTAAATGTTTGAGTAATACCTCCGTTAAACTCTCCTTGTATAATGTTGACAGGAACGAACTCGGCCGTTGCTGTATCAGCGTTCCTAAAGCCGTCCTCGTCAATAGGTGCTGCTTGGGTGAAAACGCCGAACAATAACACGTGCCATGTCATCAAAGAACTGAAAAACATTATGCCAAGAGACATCGTGTCCTTTTAACCATGGAGTTATTATTACTCCCTGTTCTGAGAACTATTAGCAATAAACAAGAACTTGAAAATGAGTTATAACTACTTTTAACATTTTGATTTCAATATCATGATATTTATTATGATAATTAAAATGACGTCATTTCATACCGATTAGTAGCCACAAGGTTTATTGAGCTCTTTGAACCGTAAAAATGTTGACTATGTTTTAAGTTATTACTGATAGAATAGAATTATATATTTCTTATTTTAAACAAATTATCATTGAACCAAATGTAATTATTATCATAAGCCAGAATTAAGAAATATTAACTGGTTTCAATGATAAAGCAATGCTTCCTTTCGAATCCAGTTCACTTCATTCTTATCTACTTGTATGTTACTTGTATCTATATAAATTTCCCAGTAGAATACCCATATATTAATGATCTTCTAATAAGCCAATATTAGGTTGAAAATAGAGCACGCGTGATGTTGTGAGACACGAGAACTATATATTATAATATTATAAAGAATCCTATGATATCTCTTTTTTGTGTAAATTGAGGACGAGATATCATAGGATTCAAGTCTATTCAAAGCGTTCAGTCGGTAGATTCCGTTAAGAAAATATCACTCAAAAAGGCGATATCGCCCTCGTCGCTGCGCGACTCGTGCGCTATCGCTTTTTTCGTGCTATTTTCTTAGCGGAATCTAGCCTCCTGAAGCTTTGAATAATCCTAAATTTATGATATATATTATCATTCAGATTTGCTCTGTACTTTGGCTCCCTGTTGATAAGTATTTCTATCGCGTGCCATTCTCGAACCCAGCCAATCATCGAAGGCCCTCAAATGGATGTCCCCAGAGCATCCCCTGTGAGCAGACGAGCTGGGGAGCTCTGGGTTCGAGAATGAGAGCCATTGAGAGAAAGGCCTTTCAGCGCATGCTCCAACGTTCAAAATCAGCCAATCAGCGAAGGCCCTCAAATGGTCACCACCAGAGCGTTCCCCGCGAGGTGACGAGCCGGCGAGCTCTGGGTACAAGAATGATCACGTGCTAATCACGTGCTCTGTTTCAGGTGCGCATGGCAAGTGAGGTTGGTATCTCGACATCCCAAGGGGCCCTACTTGTCGGCTTTCAGGCAATCACACAGACGGTCTTCAAAGTCGTCTTCGGTCTCCTCGGCGACCTTCGACCTTCATCGCGCATTTTATTCGTGCAGGTATGGTGTTATTATGCCTGGTTCTCACTTGTATGTGCTATACACTATACGCTGAGAGAAAGACCTTTAAGCGCATGTTCCAACGCTCAAAATCAGCGAATCAGCGACGGCCCTCAAATGGATGTCCCCAGAGCCTCCCCTGCGAGCAGACGAGCCGAGGAGCTCTGGGTACGAGAATGGTTGCGCAGTGTCTGTTTTCGTGCATAAACACCTCAGCTAAACGAATAGTCCGAACGCGAATTAACGACTGCAACAGCCGGGTTAATCTATTTTTGGATTGTACATTTTGAATCCCGCGACAATTAGTTGTTATGGTTACCAATAAAGAAAGATGACTGAAATCAGCGCCGCCCTCGCACTGCACGCAATGAACCCAAATTCAAAATCAACACTCTTCTACTGTGTATATGGTTAGACCTAGTGGAGTAGATAGAGGCTCCTGTTGATGGGCTCCCTGTGTATATGGTTAGACCTAGTGGAGTAGATAGAGGCTTCTGTTGATGGGCTCCCTGTGCATATGGTTAGACCTAGTGGAGTAGATAGGCTCCTGTTGGTGGGCTCATGTCGAAAGGGTTTGATTTTCAAGCCAATTGCGATTGTTGTGTGGTATGAAATACATTGTGTAACGCAGCCAATCTATGTGTAACAAAGTGTTTTCGAGGATAGGTAAACACATTTTCCCCAAGAAAGAAGTTTCAATCATTCACTTTTCTTCTTTTATTTCAGCTTGCTGCCCTGATCAATGCCATAAACACCACATTGTGCCCTCTCTGGCGGGGCTATTCGGGGTTCGTGGTATATGTTGTGGTATTTGGCATTTGTGATGGGTGTTTTGCAGTCATGTTTGGTATGGGGACACACTACATTGTAGGCACCAAAGACATGCCGGTCGTGTTCGGAAATGTGTGCTCGGTTGTCGCTATTGCGCAGGCGCTAGGGACACCTCTCGCTGGTAAGTTTTAATGTAGGCCTTACGTTTTTGCCAAGTTTGACAACTAAGACTCCAGTTTCACGGGTCCGGACGAATTTTTGAACAGGCGAATTCTAGCCCACTTACGGCTTCTGTTCACACGGGTACGGCGGAACTGGACAAATTTTTGCACCGATGTTCCGTTTTTTACCTTAAACCCAATCTTGTCACGCAACAAAATGTTGATTCTAAACGTATACTTTGCGCAACAAGGTCGACATTCAACTTGCAACAAATATCTTTGCTGTGTATGAGGTTTGGGGCTCGGTGTGAAAAACGCGCGACCATTGATCAAAATCTTGCAACGAGGTATTTTGTCTCTCATTTCCCCGCCTTAACGTCTTAAACTTCATCGTATCTCTCATTTTACTTTATTAGGAGATATAATAGCATCACGTCTTTACAAGCGATTGACTTCTGTGTTTTTTGTCCTCGCAGGTCTCGTTTATGATATTTACAAGGACTATAGTTTGGCATTCTTCATCTCAGGAGGACTATCAACTCTGGGAATCTGTGTCCTGTTTCTTATCCCCGTGTTACAACACGTGGAAGAGTCAGATAGAACGCAAGTGACGCTTGAAGAGGTCATGGACGAAAACACGAAGCAACACGAAATGAAATCTAAACTTGCTACAGCTTTGGGTTCATCTAAGAAGACAATTTGTGATCGCACTTGTAAAAGGACGAAGAGAAAGAGAGATTGTTGGCATTTGTTAATGAGGAAAAAGTATACAGCTTTACCTAGTAATACAGATGTTCCTCACTCGCAGAAAAGTAATAGGAATTGTATTAATGAAAATGGGATATCTTTGCCTGACAGAAGTGAGGCTGAAACTCGTCAGTTTGGGAACAATTTGGGATCAACAATGAGCAATTATATTTTTACCAAGATATCTTCCCATCTTCATCAGGCAAATCGACATCGTGATTGCAGTTCTGTATCTGAACGGCAATCTGGGCCTGGTTTTGATAACGATTCCGCGCCTTCGAGAGCCTATCGAAGAGTTTACCATGATGGCCATATGACCAGTGTCGGAAGTACAGAATGTGAGTGTAAACCAAAAGGTGGAGAAACTCCTAATCTATATGTCTTAGAAGAAGCATCAATGGACATGGATAATCTAGTCCCTTACATAGAAATAGGAAAAAAAGAAGAAGGCTCTTGTTCTGGGACGAGGCAGATAGATGACTCTCTTAGATCTGAGGAACCGGATAACGCGCCTTTGTTGGGCGAACCGCTAGACGAGGTACCGTGTTCTCACAATGAGCCCACTTGCTTTTATCGCACTCTACTGGATGAAATTCTCACTGAGGTATGCAGACAGACTGACATCCATCAGAACAATCCTTGGGTTGAGTTTGACACGAGAACTCAGAAGGAGCTGAAGTTAGCGAGACTTCAGAGCTCAGTGCGAAGACATTTTAATAATAAGGGAAATAAAGATATGGAAACCTCTAAGATTAGTTTAAGTAGCAACAAAATGTCTTCGAGAGAAACAGTTGTTTAAGAAAAAAAAAAGAATGGTAGCCGAGTGGAGTAAGCGGGCTCGAGTGGAGCGGAGTGGAGCAGGGTTTTAAACGTGTAGGTATGCCATTAGCAAGCTAATAATCATGATATATATTACTTATTATATAGCTACGATATAACGCGCGCTCTGATTGGTCCAAATCTATGCTCTATTGCACCGATAAAGTAATGGTTCTCCCCCGCTTATCATAAAAGCATTAGAGCACAATTTTCTATGACTTTATCGGCAAATAGAACACTTGTGATGTTGGGAGAGACACTCGGAACGTTTTAAAATCAAATTAGAATACGAGCTCGAGATTTCTATGAGCGAATAGTTGCCGAGGAGTCTTCGACGAGCTCATAGAAATCGAGAGCGAGTAATATAATTGTTTTAGTAAAATCACACACTACATTCGAATAATGAAACTTTTTAGAGCCCGCCATTGTTTTGTTTTTCTTCAAAACGCCGGCCTTTTGAAAACTCACTATCTATGACTCAATAGACAGTGAGTTTTGAGCCAATCAGAATGCAGGATTCGTGATAGTGTGTGAGTTTGATTTGTCTAAATATTATATAATTATCACAGGCAAGCTGAAACCAGCCAGAGAAGGAAAATATGTTTATTATTATAATATATTATATATATGTTTATTATTATAATTAATATTATTATTAGATTAATAATTATATTATTAGATTAATGTTATATTATATTAGAAAATATTATCTTATATATTGAAATCTTTGGCGTCTGTCAGGGACGAAACGTTTTTTATTGGCTGATTTTTTTCCCGCCACTTAGGCGCGCGCGCGTGATACAGGAAGCCCGCAAAACAATTATCTGCTGAGCTACGAATTTGAAGATTACGAAAACTCTTTTGTTACAAGGTGACGTGTAATTTTCTGGTTATTATTATTTGTATGTAAAAATTTAGTAATTCAGCCTTCGGACTTCAATAATAATTTTCATAAACTATTTATCCATCTGTTATCTTATCTGGTGAAGCAAAAGCATAAATAAATAGATACGAATATAGTATGCAGTGTAAGCGGTATATTTTGAAATCATGTCATCTTAATATATTTTTTCTAATACATATAAATTATAATTAATTATAAATTATTATCTTGTTTTGTGTTATGTTATGTTATATATTTTATTTTGTATATTACTTGTAGTTAGTGGTTGTTAACTAAGACAGAGCTACTGAGTTAGCCATTAGAAGGCGTGCGGTCGAAAAAAATCCCCATCATGCGTTTAACATTGATCTCAACATCAAAGAAATCATGTTGCAACGACGTTCTTCTAGTCATTTCTCGCAAGAGTTCCGTTAGTGAGAGTGTTGATCTGCTACTAAAATCGCCGTCAATACAGTAGAATGAGTGATATTTATAGAATCTCGTTTTCTTCTGAAACTCTTGTATTTTCTAATCAATGGAATAGAGCGATTTCTATCGGACTGTGGAATACTCTTAAACACTACATACTGACTATTAGTAATTGATTCACGTATACAGTTCGATGAAAACCACTCTAATCTGTCAACCTCTGTACAAATCAATCTATTGCACAAAAAGCTTCTCTAAGCTACTCATTCACGGGGTTCATGGAACAATTTTGAACATCAAAGGAAATTTGTTGAAAAGAATTTTGATGCTAAACATAGCATACATTCTACAGTACTGGCGGACAGTCCACTCCTAGAAACGGACTCCTGTTTTTCGTTAAACTATGAGTCAGCGTTGATAAGGTGCACGTTTTATTTTGAACGTATTGATGTGTAAACAGACTTCAGCAGGTACTCAACTTGTGAAATTGGCAAACAAATTGAACAGTGCATAAATTAGCATAAATTACCAGCAAAGGCGTAAAGGGGGTGTGTACGCTTTATTCAATTTTCAAATGTTTTAAACACATTTTTTCATGATCTAGCCAATATCTAGCCTTATATGCTTATTTACACCATACATTGACAACATTTTGTTCTTGTATTGTTAATTTGCTTTCTCATTTTTGTTGGCTAATAACCGACGAGTTCGTTTCGAAAGCGTCGACAAAAAAAATTTGCGAGCACAAATCCTGCTTTAAAAGATAAACATTTTAACAAAAATATATACAACTTATATACAATTCGATTCCCTTGTAGATAATATAGGAAATACATGATTTTTTATATTTATGTTACTGAATGGTTAAAATGTCTAGTCAGCAAAAAAGTGGAAGAAAGGAGACAAAAATGCTAAATACGCGTTACTATATGCGGCGTTTGGAAGAACTCTGATGCCCGGTTTCGCCTTCGCCTAAAACCTGGCACATTTGCCATACTTGAAGCAAGGCATTTCGTTTTAAAAAATATATTATAGTAAGAAACGGAAATAACCTCTGACACGATAAATATAATAAGCTGATATTAATCTAAATAAAGGAAACTTATTTAATGTAATAATTAGGCGAAACAGCGCAAGTAATGCAGAATTTGAAGCCATACCGCTCGAGCGCTTGCTTGAATTTTTAAATTGTGTATGAACTGGTTGTTTTCTGACAGCAACTAGGTCCAAAGTCTACGAGTCTCGCCAAGTTGCTTGTCTGCCGGTTGGCGTCCTGTGTTTTTTTTTGTCTTCCAGAAGCAGCACAGTAAATCGTGGTAAAAAAAAAAGAACTTCCATTCTGCAAAAAGAGTTTTTACTTTGCCCATATCGTTGCCGGCCCATTGCCTTTATCCAGTTGAGCACTTTTAAAGAATTAATTATTCAAATTTCGAATTACACACCGTTTTCTTTGTATCACCACCAATCCAACGTACCCAGCAAGTCAAACATCTGATGTTTAACCAAAGTGGACGTAAAATATAATGTCCTCGCTGTAATTAAAGACGGTGAAAAGTTTGTCATATCAAGCAATCGTTCATTTGCGGTGCGTTTTCTTGTGGTTGACCAGCGCGGAAGCATTTTCCGATGTAATAAGCCTGAAAGAAAGCCAACACTCCGACCAGGCCCACAATAAACCCAACAAATAGAACAGTTGCCGCTCCTACTGTCATTTCTTCTCCCCTGTTGTTTCTTTATTTTCTTTGACTTGAGTTCTTAAAAAATCCTTGGACAGAAATTTCTCAAATTCATATGCTGGGTTCTTATGGCGGCATTGCTTGTACTCAATGCGTATTGCAGTTTACTCTAGTAGCTATGTTCTGTCTCGAAAAAATAACCCTATGAATATTGAAAACATTTTTGTATGACAGTATTACGCTGACGTCATGTTGCTCACGTGACAAGTGAAGCCAATTAAAATGATCCAGATCGACCCTTTGGGAACCCAAGAAACGATTTGAAAAAATGTTGGAATAAATAATTTGCATACTTTTAGAAACTTGTATGTTACTGTATGTTGATAATTGAAGAAATTGAACACTAAACCTCGAAAATTAAAAAAAAAAACGAAATCATCTGCAACATGGTCTCGAAAATGAGGATTATCATCAATTGTTAATGGTCTTGAAATGAGGATTATATCATCATTCTGGTGACATGGTTATTTGACATGCGCAAGTGTCCCACATGGTTGTAGGTTGAAGAAGTAGTACACTTGTAGGGAGCGCTCTTAAGGGCGATGTGGGGGACAGGGGCTGTTTTTTTCTTTTTTGGCTCGGACTTTTTTGGATGTTGTTCATTTATATACATGCTTCGTTCTAATAAAGTTTTTAATAGAACGAAGATAACAGTAATGTAGTCATGCCCCCCAATTGACGATAATCCTCATCAACAATTGATGATAATCCTCATTTTAAGTTCGAGGTCATAAACTCGTTTTCACTCGGTTTCAACAAAAAATGTTGGATTTGAAATGTCTCTGCCAAAATACTTTTTTCGCACCATTCTGCTAATTACTCGATTTATTCTTTATTAAGGATCCGTCTCACTCTACCCATAATGCACTGCGTCGCCGCCATTTTCGATATCAGAGTCTCGATAAAAAATCCGATATGGCGGGCGAACAACCGGGAAGAGAGGGCGAAAATCGGAGCTAGAAATTATCCAACTTCCCGGCTGTGCGGCCAGCCATATCGGATTTAAACTGTTTTTCGTAGGCGGTCTCCCTGTGGAAAGGTACCCATCATCTTGAAAATTACCCAGAAGACCCTGGGAACGAGGTTGCGGCTTTCTACACCACATTGACCGCCGGTTAGTTGACATGGTGGCACAACCATCGAAATAATAATAGATTTATAATTAGACCTCTTCAGCTACATGAGTTCTTCACTCTTGTCTATTTTGACTAAAAGGGTTTCGAAGTAACTTCGTAGATTTCGTAAAACATATTCCTGACTAAACCTGCAAATTGAGGGTACAATAATTCCATTGTTCCAACAGCTGCAAAAACTGATTGCATGGAAAAAAGTAATTACGAAATCTTGTCAATAAAAGATGATTAAAAAATTGCTTATGCACATCGAAGAGCCATCAATAAGTATTTATACGCCTATCATAAATTCATCAATTTTAATTGATTTTGAGGACATCATTAATTTATATTTTTAACACCACTACAAGCGCACACTGCGGTCTAACACTTAGTATCTCACACGAAGAAGAAGACTTTAAAGGGATGAAGCTCATGACATCAAGGTTTCTTGTTTCTGCGAGAAAATCACTATGGTGCATGAATTGTTTTTCATGATCGAATTTGTAGCGATCTTCTTTACTTACTTGCTGTTTGCATGCTGCTTCCCCTGTGGCGTTTGAGTTCTACAAACAGTCCTCTGCATTATTGCGACTGGTATTTGAACAACGTAATAATTATTGGAAGGATGTATGATTATTTATTCTGTTTGAATGAAAGCGGACAAAAAACCGAGTCGTCATAAAACGATGAAATATCAAGCTGAGGCACAAAAACGAACTTTTTTTCTGGGAACAGGAATTTGCTGGGACATATTCGAATCGGCGATTATTTGAAGAACGCGAGGGAAGATGTGGTTGTGAACAAAGGCATTTGAAGAAACAAAGAAAGGCCGGTTTGCTTTGGAACCTGCTGATGCGGTTGAATGAAATCTAGGGAATTAGTTCTTCTAATTAACTTGGGAAATTGGTGAAGAATCACTACTTGGAACAATCAATTTGATAGGCGACATAGTATGAATGTATCCATAACGGATCAGTTTTGTGCCCGGCGAGAAAATTTAATTGACATTCGAAAACTTTAAGTATTTTTTCTGAGGTTTGTGCGGCTGCACGAAACGTTTTCAAGGCCATGTTACACCATGTTTGTACAATTTTTCTTGCAATTCGCAAACGGAGCGATGACAGATTTTTGCAACTTGCCGCGGGATGTTAAGAGCCTGTGTCAGCCTCCATTTTGTCATCCTAGCAACATACCGAGACAGAGAAAGCATCCATTTCCATCGGCTGATTTAGAGAATGTAGTGCAATATTTGCGATTGAATTCGATAAATGAATACTAAAACTTCATTTTTAGAAGACTCATTTCAAGTTTTCTACACGTAATTTGTTGTCTGGCATCGACTGAAAACAATAACAAAGGAGTGTGACTGACAAGGGCTCTTTAAGGTAATTCCCCTGAAATAAAACTTGTCGTGGAATTTTTTTTCTTAATTTGTCTATTTACTATTTAGTATATAAGGAATGAAAATATGAAATAAAAAGAGGGGGTGCCCATGCTCATTTAGAAACTGTGACGGCGCAAACATACCCCATTTTTTTTATAACAGGGGAATGATAGTCTTATCAAAATGGTAAAATAAAAAATTGGGGTGCCCAATCTTGTTTTCGCGCAATATCCCAAAAAGCGACTTTTTCTTGGTGTTTCTCGCTCAAATGGGGATATTTAGCTTGCGCGCGCGCGCTCGATTGCGTCATTTTCGAACGAATTGATCGCGCGTCCGTGCGCAGAACAGCGTGCGCCGTGCAAAACAGGGGTATAACCTTAAGGTGGAGTTACACGGTACAATGTGTTCTGCAACTAGTCTCGCAATCCATTGCGAGACAAGTTGCACGAGTCATTGCAGCGTGTAACACCCTCTGCAACGTTGCCAGATAGGTTGCTGCAACCGTTGACAGCAAGTAGGATACGATTCTACTTCCGCAACGGATTGCAGCAACTTGTTTCGCAATATTGCAGCGTGTAACAGTGAATCTTGTCCTCTCTCGGGATTCTTTGCGCATGTGCGTTCTGTATGAAAATGGCCTGTATGAAAATGGGGCGCAAATATTAAAAAGTTCGATGCGTTGCGAGCGACCATTGCGAGCTAATATCGCAAAGTTGCAGAAAATATCACCGTGTAACTCCAGCTTTGCAATGCGCCTGCAGCAAACAAAAAAAAGTACAAATGTGCACCTAACAACTGTCTCGCAACGTTGCGAAAGGTAGAGTTCTGCAAGTCGCAACGCAACAAAATATTGCGTTGCGAGTTGCAAGAAAAAATATTGCCTCGTATAACAAGGCCTTTAGATCTGACCCAGCAAAACGTTTTGTGTTTTCCTTCGCCTCGTTCTGGGTGGTACTATATACACTAATAAAGGGTGTATTACGTATAATTCAATTTAAATGTTTGAATTCAGTGGCAGCCATTTTGAAAAAATTCTATATCATTGGAAAATTTGCAACAGCGTTGAAGCTGTAAAAACTGTAAAATCAGTCAAGAACGGCAAGTTCTTCTTCGAAGAAGAGGGATTAGAATTTATTTACTAATGACTGTTCTGCTGTTGTCTTAACTGTACCACGCTTTATAGTGCAACAGAGAAAAAATCGACGTCGAGTTTGCACCCGAAGTCACCCGACGTCCCTCGACTTTGAAGCAAGTTAAGATTTCTAGTGGGGCTTTTAGACTCGTGTAGCTCGGCCTTTTCGTTTTTGAAAAGCTCTCTTTTGCATTCTTCACTTCGTTGCCTTTACAATGCTTTAGTTTCATAGAGCTTTGTAAACGCAAGCTATTGTTATTTTAAATTTATATAGTTGTAGGATTATAGGTAAGGGACGGACCATTAGAAAAGTGCCGGGGGGTTGGGACTTTCTTTACTTGTTCGAAAAATTGTTTTGGAGAGTTTTTGTCGCATGAATATTTTTTTTTACAGCGCAAGGGCTTGCTAGAATTTTTTTTCGTGGCTCATCGGACAAGGAATTACTGCGACTTTCATAATTTTGCAAACTCGCGTGTACGATTTCCAACCGCCAACTGGCCTTCTGGCTTCCGTCGCATTCCGACAATTAATTTCGGCGCTGCACGAAAAGTATCGATATTGATAAACCCATTTCATCAAGCCTCAGAGAAAAGATGTTGTGTATAGTATGGGTTTTGGGGAGGGGGAGTTTGTTTCTCCAGGCCAAGATACATGTTCTTGTAATGAACATGTAGTCATTTCTTAAAAAGAGTGCGAGCGTATTGTTCCATTGCGTGAGTTCTCAATTGAATGAACTAGAAAAGCGCTTGAAAGAACATCAATTTTGCCTTTTTGTTCTGTCAATATAATTCAATTGCCTAATCAAAACTTGGAATCTTGCAGGATTTTTTTTGGGGGAGCCACAGAGGCTGCATTTTTTTTTTTTCCTTCCCTATATTTTTTGCACACCCCCCACCCCACCCCTCACTTTTCTAATGGTCCGTCCCTAAGGGGCCGACCATCGCTTACCTAAGGGGTGTTCTTTGGAACACAGAGACTGCCCGGCAGGCCTATCAGTGTAGGGCATTTTTGAGAGGGCTTTTTTTTTGTCGGTGCAAGATTTTTTTTTCTACCTCTGTTAAGCGGTGAGAATTTTTTTTCCAATAAAAAAGGAGGATTTTAGTCATCATTTTGCTGTGCAGGAAATTTTTTTCGGCCCTTCGGGCCGTGCAGGATATTTTTTTTTAAAAAGCCCCCCCCCCAAAAAAAAAGTTAAATGGTCGGCCCCTAATTAGAAAAGTGACAAAAGCGTTTGCTTTTATCTGATATGCTGCCAATTGGTTTCCCATTGTTGCTCAGCCAATCAAATCCCGCGATATTAGCGCGCACGCTTTCAAAATTATATTCATTCAGTGTTTAAAAATGGCAGCTTGTTCAAAAGAATTCAAATATTGCATTTAAATTCCGCGTAAGAAATTCCTGCGCATGAATTCAGAGAGATAGATACGAAACAGCAATGTATTGCAAGTGACGCCAGACAAGTCATGACAGAAAACAGCGCACATTCTCATCAAATATACGTGAGAATCAATGGAAACACCTTCTCCGAGATTTCACAACAAGATGGTGGATTGACTGTGGAATTTATCGACTCAGAACTCATCGACAAACGGCAACGGGTCCTGAAGTACTTCGAAGGGGCCGCTAGCTTTGAGGTAGAAAGGCATTTCGACAAGGCTTTGCAGCCACAGGCCCAGCGGAGGAGTGATATGTCAGCTGAAATTCGCGAAAACACAAGCGTCTACAATCCAACAGAAGGTGGGTGAGTCGGTGTATAAGGAAATTACTTAGTATTTTGATTTTTCTATTAACTGTACATACATGCTACTACTAATATCGAACGACTTTTAAAGCCTGGTTCAGACACTAGCGACATAAGAAGATAAGATCGGCATCACGCAAGCAAAATTCTCCCACTTGAAAACGAGAGACTAGAGGTCAGAGTTTAGCAAACGACCGCTTATAAAACTGCTAGCAGCTAGGAATGTGAATGTCCTGATTAGTTTTTTCACGCGAAGATAAACAAGTTATTATTTCCTCTCCCCCCCCCCCCCCCCCCCCACCAAAAAAAAAAGACGGAAAGAAAGAAAAAGACCTTTCTCTCAGGAGTTGCAGCTTGTAGGTTCAATGAAGGAGCCAATGGCTTTGCTTCTTGTATTCCGGAAATCCACAGGAAAATGGAAAGTAATTAACACGTGTGTGCAACCTTGAAAAATCTCTCCTTTCTACATCTTTGAGGGATGACCCCTTCTCTGGGCAAACCAGCGCGCCAAAATTTCCCTCCTTCAATCCGAGAGATTCTGATGACTTTGATTGATGGCTCTGGCTATTTATAATTAATAATTATTATTCAGCACATCGATGCACTGCCCAAATATGGTAATTGGAACGCCAATAGCTGTCTTCTGTACATGACAGCTATCCTGCGATATCCGTCTCTGAGGAAAATATGATGTTTTGAGCTCGTAAATAATACACAAAAGTCATTTTTTTCGGGGGTTTTTGTGCTATCGATGTGCTGAATAATAAAACCATTATCCTGCTCGATTTTGCAGAATATCGTCTGATTTTAGCCAACTCGGGACTTCGTCCCTCGTCGGCTAAGTATCAGCAAGAGTGGGATTACCAAGAGTTTCCATATTTACTATGTACGCCCGAATCACAGTCAGAAAAGTGTCTATTTTTAGAACTAGGATTGCCGCGAAAATTCGTCATCCACAGGATTCCCACTTTCTTGCCACGCAAACAGTTGTGAGATCCAGTCTAAAATAAATCGCAGATCAATCGAAAAACCTTTAAAGTCGCAAAGATAAGGTAGGATATTCTCTATTTGGTATACGAGCATTCGAACCTGAGCATTCGAGTACTTTCGCGCGCGAAATTCAAATCTAAAAATAGACACTTTTCTGACTGTGATGTGGACAAATACTGTACGAAAGATTCTAACTCTTGTTAATCCACTCTTGGTATCAGACGATATTCTGCGCAATCTCACAGGATAATGGTTAAATAGAGTGTGCCTTTTATAATAGAGTAGAAGCTAATGTTCGTAATTTGCTTTTCGTATTTAGAATTTTCATCTGTGCCAATGAAGTTCCGCAATCTCCCAGCCTCGTTCTGGTGCCAACCTGGCGAACATCGGCAAGGTCCACATCAAATAGGTTTATCTGAAACCAGACCGCTTTCGCACGCGGACGATTTGAGCACAGGAAGCCCACTCCCAAATTCCCTACCAATCCAAGTACAACTCACTTGTGAGCCTGAAAACGACTTGAACATGCGACCGAGGCTCATTTCATACACCCAGTTACCAATAGCAGCCGTTGCCGTCACAAGTGCTAATGCGCATGACCAGTTAGGTGTAGCTGAGCAACCGCTGGCCATGCCACAATATTTTCGTGGGCCCACCCCTGGACATGGCTTCAACCCTCGATACAATTCACTACTAGTGCAACCAACAGTCGCTCCCAAATTACCGCGCGTCCAAGGTGAACCGAGAAGTCCTATGGCAAAGTCTGGTTAAAGTGGTTTTAAAGGCCCAATATTTCAAAACTACCGCAATGCATACTTTGTGTAGTGATCAGCACGGCGATTTAGACCCCAGCCTAATAGACCAGAAGCCCTTGCAAATTGCTGTTAGGCTCAAATGTTCATAATACCCCCGAAAACAGAAAGATATCACAATTTTCTGCAACATTTAATGATATAAAGGAAGTAAATCCTTGTTAGCCTCCTCAAAGAAATGAAACGAGACAAAAATATGGTATATTTTGTGTCCGGGGTGTACAGCGCGGTCGTCATGCTTCGTTGCACCAGAATGCATTATAGTCCGTGAGGGAAAACAAGCAAGCCGTCTAAAAATTGGAATTTCCTCCTCTAATATGTTCAATTGATACAGCTTCTTACCTAAATGTTTTGCAGACATCATACCAGCAGCCTTCAACATTCAAGTCTTTTCAAACTGTCTTCAAAAGCCGTTTTCTTATTAGATTTAGCCCGGATCCCTTTGTACCGCACAATACCGCACTAGTGGATCCCTTTGCGGAGATTCCACAAAACTACCACAAAACATTATCGAAATACACCACGTTTGGTACCTACGGAAAGCTCAATAAATTCTCTATCGAACCCTAATAAGTTACTGTAAAACCAGCGCATGCTATTTGTGATCGAAACTGCTGAACGGGTTATTTATTAGCCAAATTTGAGAGATTTCAGCATGTAAAAGATCTCGCATTTCACATAAGGTCATATAACGCCAAATCGCCGTGCAGACCTAACAAACGGAAAGGCGGGATAATTTCGAAGCCTGGGTGCCTAAAGAAATCGAACCTTTGAGAGAGAGTTTAGTCTACCAGGGTCGGCGGAGCGCTCTTGGAAGATTAAACGCCCAGCGTAGAACGCAAATGTTCTATCAAAACTGCAGTGTCTCGCAGCTCGCGTAACGATGATTTTGCGGTGCTTGCTTGCTCGCGGAGCAAAAAGTGGGCGAAAGTTTCGTAAGTGCTCGATGCTCGAATTTGCTTCAAGATCAAAATGCTCGGTCTCGAACAGAAAACCAAGTGCTCGCCTTGGGATATTCGCGATGGCCTTGGAAGTGTGGGGAGGGGCTGAATTTCGCAACACAAATTCTTTTCATACCAAGAAACTTCCCGCTGAGAATTGTCGTTTTCTAAAATGTCCTTTATATGAAAGGTACCAATTATATAATTCCACGCTTTCAGGTTTAGACTAAGCTTGGTATTACATCATCGGTATGGAATGTTTCCATTCTAAGGAATCGTCTCCCTCGGGGGTTCGATATTTTGGGCCTCGACAATTGGCATAGTCTGCATCTCCTGTAACCTTGAACGCATATCCGTGTTTTAAAATTTGCGCGTATGCGTCAACAGGAAGACGGTGCTGATTATCAGCCCGTACAATATCCTTAGCTGTATGATACACTTCAAAGGAAGAAACGATTGCAAATTCAATAATGCACGCGAAAAATATTTCATTTTCGGAAGTACCCTCTTCATGTTAAATCCTGTTCTTAATATTTCATATTATAATCGCTCTGGTATCAGGCTCGATCGGGAAACAGCACACCCAACGGACACTCAAAATTTTCAAGTGGCCGCGCAACAATTCGAGCACGATGTGGTTTCATGGGCTATCGAGCTCATACATTTCCCTTATATGTCTTAACTAGAACGCAAAGGCAAGAAACTCGAGAACTGCGTTCCCTTGTGCTTGCGAGTTCTTCAGTGAATCAAGCGAGCTAACTAATGTCCATTTTAGCTTGCGCTTCACGCTTGCGGTTCGTGTGTGAACCAGACCTTACGCAGGCCCGCTCCGGCGCACCGCTTAACTGGCAGAGTAAATACGTTTCATAAATAAGTTCAATCCCTGTAACTTAACAGCTTTTAAGGAACTGAGTATCATCTAGAATGGACATGGCTAGTGGGGATTAGTTGAAATCATTTTGAAAACATGCTTAATCTGAACATGTTTCGATTATAGCGCTAGTGTGAAGGCAGCATAAGCCGTATTGCAGTCAATATCAGATCTGACAGGACACATTGAGTGAACTTTTGCAATATTCAGAGTCGAGATAGGACGATGGATAATTTTCTTATAATAGATTGTGCATATAAATGGCATGTAAAGCTTATGCATAAAACCGTTATAACACTTTATTACTGTCTCCTTTACAAGGGAAGTTGTGGTTTAACCACCACTTCCCTGGCACTAAAATAGACGACACAGGTTACAGGTGCTTAGAGGGGGTTTACGGGTGCACTTCGCATGACATAGTTCCCTTTTGAATAACAGTACTTGAATTCTTCCTATATTGGCACCTCACAGCTCGCTGACTGCAGCAGTCTTTACTTCATCCTGTGTCTGACACAGACATAGACAGTGCTGTTAGCAATTGTTGTAGTTCGAGCAATTTGAACAAGAAGCGGTCAAAAATCTTGTTACTTTGTTTTGTTTACTGCGGCTTTCATAATTCTGCGAACTCTCGCCCTCGATTTCCAACCGTAAAATCGCCTTCTGGCTTCCGTCAATCAAACTCCCAAGTCTTTTTCGTTACTCTTTGTGCTTTTTGATTGGCCAGCGCCTAAGCAGTGCTTGGCTTCCTGTTACGCCAGCAATGGTTACGTGGCTGGCCAATCAAAAGCACAAAGAGTAACGACGATAAAAGACTCGGGAGTTTGATTGACGGAAGCCAGAAGGCGGTTTTATGGTTGGAAATCGATAGCGAGAGTTCACAGAATTATGAAAATCGCAGTAAAGGTATGAATATAGTGATCAGCTGTAATCGTTTCGCCAAACATATATCTCATGTGAGAAGCAAAAATCTTCGCCGATGGCAATACTTTTTGGCGGAACTACCACTGCTTATTTCTTTCATGGGAACCTCCAAAATTAAACCAAAATAAAGGCCATGGGTATCAAACTTTTTAATAATAATATTTTTAGTCAAGTACTCCAATCTCCTTATAAGAAAATCCCCCTTTCCTTATTTGGAAGGTCTGTAAGTATTTTACGGCTCATATCTTAGAGAATCTACCAGGAAAATTCACCAAAACGTGCAAATGTTCTCGGCCAAAAGGCCTGGCCTGGAACTTTTTTTTTTTGCCTGGAACATTTGAGCATGCGCTGAAAGGTCTTTCTCTCTGTCATCGAAGCCGAGTCGTACGCCTGGCACGCCAATCCTGCCTGTCAGCCATGCAGGTTGCAAGTTCAATGACGGAAGCCGCTCCCACATCTCTCTTCAGGGTGTTAATGAAGGTGGAGGGCGGCCGACCCCGGCTTCGGCGCCAATGGCGAGGCTCCCATAGGACTGAGCTCTCCAGCCAGGTTGTCTGTCTGTATCAGTGGCCAGCGAGACCCAGGCGCCTCCAGGCAATTTTGTCAGAGACTCTCGGGAGGGCTCCGTACAAGATTTCATTTGGTACGAGTAACGAGGCTCTGCCAGTCGACATCAAGGGCTGTGCCAAGCATCCGAGTGGAGGACCCACCGATCGATCGCTCGAGGGTGGAAGTGGGTGACCAGCTCTCGCAGCCGTATAATAGAACTGACTCGACAGTGGCCACGAAAAGTCTGCGTTTCAGGTCTTGGGAAACGCTAGATTTCCAGACTTTGTAAGGCCAGTGCGCCTTACGGACTCTGATGTCGTGCTCTGTCGAGTTCACCCAGCAGCCAAGATATTTGAAGTCATCAACTTCTGCATCAACTTCTAATTGTTTAGAAAATAACACCTATGTTGTATTGTGAATGTGCGCATTCTGATTGGTTAAAAAGCGTGTTTGTAAGAGACCTGAGAAACACGATTGTCACGCAACGCTGTCGCGTGTGTGTATGTTATTTTCTAAAAGCAATAAAAATACTTTCTGCGTGCTCTCTGGTTTCTTACAAACACTCGGGGGATGTCGGTCGAACTGATAAAACTTGAAAGACAAGTTTTGATCAGTTCTCCCAACATCCCCCTCGTGTTTGTAAGAAAGCAGAGCACGCGGAAAGTACTTTTATTGCTTAAATATATAACTATTTTTAGCCGAGGGCCACAAGTTTACTAGTGTATGTTCACATTCCGTGTTTTACCCTCTTTAAATAAAGTATTTATTATTATTATTATTATTATTATTATTATAGATGGTAAGATATTTTGACGGCGACGCGTTGCAAGACAGAACCTTGGTCTTTTCCATTCTCGTACCCAGAGCTCCCCGGCTCGTCTGCTCGCAGGGGAGGCTCTGGGGACATCCATTTGAGGGCCGTCGCTGATTGGCTGATTTTGAGCGTTGGAGCATGCGCTGAAAGATGGCTTTCTCTCAGCGGCTCTGTATTAAATCTCGCGCATGCGTCAGTGGCTGTCACCAGAGCCTCCCCCGCGAGGTTACGAGCCGGGGAGCTCTGGGTTCGAGAATGGGTCTTTTCTCTCTGTGTCTCTGTATTAAATCTCGCGCATGCGTCGGTGGATGTCACCAGAGTCTCCCCCGCGAGGAAACAAGCCGGGGAGATCTGGGTTCGAGAATGATTGCGATCTATGGGCGTAGACATTCTTAGTAGAGAGTACAGTATATTTCACAGTCCGATGAAAATAACTGTAATTCCTTTTTGTTACAATTACGGCGTGATGGAATTCGTGGCTTAGATTCCAAATCACTTAGATAAATTTAACGATGATTACTATTTTAACTTTTCTCTAGACGTTTCGCAATTCAACCTTCGGGTTGTTATGTATGTAGTTATATATGTATTAGTCAAGCATCTATCTATATATCTAAAAGGACACGCGGTTTAGAATATCCTAGCTGTTTGCAACAATGGTGCTTCGTTGGTTTATAAATAGATACATGATTAAAACGGACGAATAACGTGTTCAATATGTATTTCGTTGTTCTTGATTCGAATTTACCATCCTCAGGAAGAATTAGGGTCCCGCCAAGCGAAAACAGGCTAAAATATGATATTATTCGATCAATTCAAGATATCACGTTCAACTTTTTGTTTTACTTTCTTCATTTGAAAGAAGATTGATTCACATTCCGATGCCTTTGAGCCCAATTTCGGCTCATGGCATTCCGGCTTGCATAAGTTTTATTTATCAGTTTATCAGGGCATGTTGAGAATTTCACAAACTTCTTTGAGGGTATACTTTATTTAAGGCGTCCACTCTAGCTCGTATTTCGGTCGTCTTCCTTTATGCCGAAGGCCATAGCGTAGAACAGGGACGGCGAAACAGTTTTCAAAGTTGGGAGGGGGGGGGGGGGGGGGGCTCATTACTAAGATTGTATGGCAAGGTGGCAGGGCTGAGCCTAGTGAAAATGTCTGAAAACTTGACGAAGTTCACCGTCCCTGTAGTACTGTAGTAGCGTAGACGGACAAAATCATTTGTTCGAGAACCTTCCACACAGTGTGGCGGAAAGCGGATTTTTTTCAAAGGCCTCCGAGAGCAAAGCGACATCCATAGCACCTCCAAAGAGCATCTCAAAATTAGTACTAAGTTTACAGAGAATACAGATATTCTATAATTAAAATCACGAAAATGGCTTGTTAAACTCGTCGAAAAACAGAACACGTGTACATTTTTTCGCCTCAGGTACGCCTAAGGATAGGCTTGATTAACACTGTTTTTCATAGAACACGATCAGATTATGAACTTATTTATTACCGTGAAACTCGAGAAAATCGCTTAGAAGGGATGCATACATATGAAAACCTTGACCTAATTATTATTCCTTGCCACCGAAAAACAAGCTTCTAAAACAGCGCTATAACGGTGACCTGCTACAGGATAAAAATATCTACAAGTTAGTTTGTCAACAGCGTCTTGGAGATCTAATTATCGCAAAGTTACATGTAACTAGAACTATGCTCCTTTCCACTTATAGTTGCTGTTGTTGTGGTTACAAATGGAAGGATTTTCGTCAGCAAAATAGTTGATATTGGATATATTTATTTATTTCCGTGTATTATTTTTATTTATATTGCCCTTTTAAGTATCCCCCACAATGCTTTGAAGTTCACTGTATCAACCCTGCAAAGGCTAAAATCACGTTTTATTGATTTAATTTAAGTTATTAATAGTATTGTTTTGTAATTTTGGGACATAATAAAAGGGCAGCCTTGTCAGTTGAAATTTTCAGTTTAAACAGCAACTTGCAGGGAAGCAGCTCAGAAGAAAAATCGGAAAAACTTTGGAATATTATTAGTGGACATCGCAAGCGAGATGAAAAGCATCGGACTTGGAATATTACTGGTAAGCACGACAGGCGTCCCACGCATGTTAGTATAGATATATTCACTTCACCAACAGCAGCACTAAAATGATACTGAATTACTGGGGAAGATCGTGGAGGTTCACACGTAAAAACAGTCACAAAGTCGACTCTCCTTGTCTTCCCTCTTAGGGGCTCGATCTCTGGAACAACCGGGGTGAGCATGATGTCCAGTAGAGCTGGCGTGCGCTCATGATATACTGCAAGTATATTTGGCGCATGTTCTTTATTTTATATGGGATTCTCAGGAGTGCAAGAAATCATTTACTTTTAAATAAGCAGTTTTTCTCGTAACCAGACGCGTAGCCGGACATTTTTACGAGATACGCCACTGCATTGTTTCCAAAGCTCAACTCCCATTTTGTGCTGATATTTATTGTATTTTTAGGACTTCAAGAGGTACGCAAACGCGTATTGGCGTACAGGTAGCTACGCGCCTGATAACTGCTTCAAAATGTTTGTCTACCTTAAATACCATAGCTGTCAACTCACCCGCATTAGGTGGGGTCTCAAGATTTTGAGCCTTGTCTCAATGTTAAAATGTGCTTATCATTCTCACATTTGCTATATTTCTCCCGCACAACTTTCTTGCATGTTTCTTATTCATTTGTTGCATTTCTTACAAAAACTCCAGATTTTTAAACTCGGAGGGTTGACAGCAATGCTTTACGTACAATACTTTGCCCTGTATAAACTAACAATTTCGAGTGAAGTTAGTTTTCTTAGACGTTTGACGAAAAACAAAAGAAAAAGAAGTAGAATCTCTGGAGCATGGTTCATGATATTACATGGTTTTGCGAGTAACGAAAATTGAAACATACATCTGAAAAGATACTATAATGCAATGTTTCAGGTTCTGGTGGTTGCAAGCTTAACTTGTCCAAACGTAAGCGCACAGAAGTCCACTCCTAAACCTACCGCTGCACTGGCCACGTGTCTCAAAAGTTCAAGGTCATCGCCGAGAGCTATACTCAACTTCCTTCTCACACAGAGCTACCTGTTTGTCAAGCCGAAACCACCAAACACGGTAGTTTTGCCAGCACAAAGACCGCAGACCAGCCGGAATGCACGCCAGATGCGTTGTCCATTTCAGTGGGTCACCGATTTTGACCAGAACCGAACGCCAACGATCTTGGCAAAAGCTAAGCTTAGCTGTGGCCCAACCAATGCTGCCCTATGTCTCCAATGCCAGCCTGTCAACTACGACCATCAAGTGCTAGTTTACAAGTGCGGAAGAAACGTGTGGGAATGGGCAACCGTGCAGTTACCAGTTACATATGTTTGATTTTCTGATCCTTAGACTAGCTAGCAATTCCGAACAGATAAACGAACTATAGGGAATAAATACATACCCTTGCCTGGCGTTTTGATGTTCAAATACAAAATCTATTTCAAGATCTTTTGCGCTAGTTTCTCCTTAGGTGCCCCTGTGGAATTTCCAGAGGGGTGAGAAAAATATAATTTCTAGGTTTAAATATTGATTTGTTACCGGTAGTTATTTATGATATTTATTTACAAATAAGAGGAAATTATAGACCCTGACAATCCATTTCAGTGGCAGATCCCTGGGGGTCCTCCTGGGGAGACAGTGCCCCACTTCCAATGTGAATTTTGAAAGGAATGTTATATTTCCTTTTCCCACTTCCTTTACATGTTGCATAACTCAGATTCATTAGTCACTTGATAATGGAGTCATGACGACTCCGAAACGTCATATATTAAATCTTTCATTCTTTTTTGAATGTTATAAGAACATGCAAAATATTCACCAATCCTACCCTACATGTACTCTCCCTTTCCATGAAGATGAATATCTTCTTCTTCAATTTTTTCCACATTCATAAAGCCTTTGTGTTTCTGTGCTACTGTATTTTGACTTTTGGCATAGTGTATGTAATGTGGACTAAATTATCCACTTTAAGGAAGAAGGACTGATTATCCACTTTAAAAAAAACTACTATAAAATTCTTGTAACTTCAGCATCTCAAAAATCCTTGATCAGGTTGAAAAACATTGTTTGTTAAAAAGTAAATCAATAAAGAGCATTAGACATTTCTAAGTTGTAATGGCTACACTATTTTGCAAGAATTTAAAATTTTCCCCATATGGCGGCCAAAACCATATAGAACTATATAGAAATTCGTTTCGCGTAACAATTTACACCGCAACTGTCTTTCATATATTATTTTAAAGCTAAGAGGATGGTCTATCTGATGAACAATTTTGTTTTCATTATATTGTTGAACATATTTTTTTTTATCTCTAAAGAAAAAAGTACCGACTTTCTTTAAAAAGTTCCAGCGTCTTCCAATTAAACTGCACAGCTCCAAATTTAAGCAAAATCTATTCTTTAGAAGGCAATCTAAAAGAGGTGTGCGTGACTCTTGATTTTCCTTTCAAATCATATCTTATGCTAATTTTTGTGTTAGCATTGCCGAAAATATCGATTTTCAACCTGTTTGACGTGATATTACCTTTTTTCAGATCGCCCTCTAAGGAATACATTTTGCAGAAATCTGGAGCTTTTAACATTAACTGGAAGTGGCAGGAGCTCTTAAAAAGCAAAAATTGGTACTTTTCCTTTGAAGCACAAAATGACGAAAATGATCCATCAAAGTAACGTTGCATAGAAATATACCATTTAGTAAGTAAGGCCATTCCATAAGCTTTAAAATGATATATAAATGGCCCTTGTAGTGTTAATAATGACGTGACAGTGATTTTTTTTGCAAAAAAATGATATCTCCCGCGCAAAGGTATACTCGTACCTTAATATAGACTGAGCACCCAAGGCTAGGTTTCCATGTTTGGTTGCAGAGCATCTGCAATCCAATCCGAGGGAGCTTTCCTCAAAGGTAACACTTACATTGAGCTCACCTGATTTCACAAAACTGAAGTATATTTTTGTAAAAGGGTTAAATATTGTCAACAAATACACGTCTAATACAATTCCTAATAATATGTTCTGTAATACATGTACCATCCTTGGCACCCAGGGAGGGTACTTTCTCATAAAGGATGAAAAGATACTCCGAATAGAGTTAGTTTCATAGTGATATTCACTAGAAGGAACTAAAAAGCAATATTTTGGTTTATTCTAAACCATCTTCAGGCTACAAAGTTTACAAAGACGCGGGAAATTTTAAATAGTAGAGTCATTTATAGTAGAGTACTTTCTCATGTTGACTATATGGGAATGCTCCGCCCAAAAGGGGTATGGTTTTGAGTCTCAAATTATATAAAAGGGTAGCGGTTTTGAGAATTTCACTATATAAAGGGTAGCAATTTTGCAAATTAGAATTGAAAATAAAAAGTAATGCTAAGGAAATAATTTCCTTGACAAAAGGAGAAAGTATGATTGCATGAATCTCCAATGAACTTGCTCCCAAAATACTGGAAAATGTATTTCCAGCACCCAAAATTTCATTTTTTTTAATGGGGACATGTCCCAAAATCCCCCTAGCAGACAAAGACGGCAGCCTTCTACTTATAAAACTATTGACACCTTTGCCGCCCAGATGCATCTTTTCCATATAGCCCCCCCTTATGGAACAAATCAAATGGCAATTTTCAAACAGGGCATACATTATGATATCAATGTAAATGACTAGCCCTAGCATAATTTGTAGTTCAGTTTAAGTTAGATAACATTGTACTTGTTGTGTTTGATATATAAATTCAAATAAATATATTTCTTCCAATTGTACATGTAGCGTTCCACATGAAGTTTCTTAGATGTCAGCAGATTTTGGCTATAAATTTTCTACCTCTTCTTAGCATTTTAAACAAATCCACTGAATGAAGTCATCATGCTGAACCAGATTTGCATAATGTTTCAGTCTTTTTGATGTTAGATTAGTGTATCTTACACATGGGTACAACAAGACTGAAAGAATCCTGAATGTCTGCAATATTCGCTGTTTCAATAAATAAAGGCTATAATATGGCACTTTTCAAGAGGTTCGCATTACATTAACCAGTGTCTGGAGACATACCGTAAATCCACTTCTAAACAGGAAGTTCATCTTTTTCCCACCTGCCGGTAGATGCGGTGAAATTTATATTTCGACGTTTCGTTGATGCAAGCCAGATAATGAATACAGCAGCGGTAGAGTTTGACATCCTTGAGCTAGAATGCTTTCTAAGGCGCTTTTTTATGAATCTTGAATTGCTACTTTAAAAATACTCTTCCATTTGTTGAACAGATGATGACAAAAAACGTAAACATAGCCACCAGAGAGCGTCCATCTTGAAAATATTCCGAGACCCAATCCAGAAAGTGTGTTGTCGGTTTACCAATGATGACTGGGGTTAAGGGTAATATATCTTGACAGAATGAAGGCTACCATGATTGATGCTATTGTGAGGAAAAAGAAAAACGTGTAAAATGTTGATTCGTCTTCGAAAATGTTCATTATTTTGCCACTCTGATTCCCCCTTGCTTCTCGGAATGGAAGACTCGTTTGACGATGCGGCTAGGTTACATAGCAAGGGTGGCTACCAAGTTTATTGAAATCGATCCCTCGAGATCGATCAGCCAATCAGAATCCGTCGTTCACAACCCGCGCCTTACGAACGGTTATCAACAATACTGGAACAGATTCAAAACTCGTGGAGGGAAAGGAAAGTGTTCTAAACTTGCCTTTTCTTGTCCCTCGTCCCTTCAAAAAACCCATCATTGTACCTCCATGAGTTAGTACTACAGTTAGAACATGGCGGAGTCAATTACAACGCGTTGTGCGAAGTTGAACCAAGTTTTTGCCAGCAAAAATGGCGGGCGTCGGAAAGGGAACTTGATTACTCGGGAAGCGCTGCTTGATGCTTTTACTGTGCTGTTTGAAGAGTGCTGTTCTGAATATATGCTGAAAGACAAGAATATAGCTACATTTGTTGAGAAGTGTAAGTAAAATATCGCTTTTTTTATGGACTTTTTCTCCGTTTAAAGTCCGCAAAAATAAATGTCATAATTTCAATGGCGCGTTGAATGAGTGCTCTAACTTTTTATTGTATCGCAATGTCCCATGACGATTTTGCTTTCTGTTTACAGATGAACCAGTGTTCAAAGAACTCCGAAAATTATCTCTTAGTAAAACAGATTTCGATGTGGTAAATACCATCGGCAGAGGACACTTTGGGGAGGTAAATACATCGATCAAATTTCAATAGTATTGAATCATCTATCGGTTTTGACATTCAAAGATCATGCTGTTTGAGCAACTCATTAGTCGATCGAACACAACGGTTTTCGGCGGTCAACATTCCGGAAATAGCCAAGGTAATAACAGAACAAGATCTTTTTGAAATGCTTCTATCCTGAAAATTGATCTCCAAATTTGCTTGACCTCATTGGTCTGTTAGAACGTATTCGGGAGTCAATCTGCTACTGTAGCTGAAATGTGGTCAAGTGTCTGCTACAAAAATGTTGCCAGCATTGTCAGATAGTGGAGACAGAAGGTCAACCGTTGGCGATATGTTGAAAAATGATACTGAAATTAATGAGAGTCAACCATGTTTCAAAAACCACTATTCTGATAATTAAAAAGGAATTTAAAAAATTGAACTTGAAAATATAGAATCTCACTTTACTGCAATACTCTTGTTTTCAGGTTCAAGTTGTAAAGGACAAGTCTAGCAGCAATGTATATGCTATGAAGACATTAAAAAAGTCCCATACTCTAGCACAGGAATGTGTAAGTATTATAACTATGAAACAAACAATTTTTTACTTGCTAGTTGACTGACACATGCCAACTTGGCATAAAATATGGTTCAAACTCATTAGTATTAGATGGGTGTTGGCATACAGTAGGTGCTTGGTGGACAGGAGGTGCTTAGAACCAAAGTGGTAGTTACCATAGCAACCCTCTCGTATCTGTACACAAGGAAAGGAGGGAGGGTGTGGTCAAAAATATAGCACAAAAAAATTGCAATCTACCAGTTCCAAGCACCAGTTCTTAATCAGATCAAAACCACTTTGAGACATCAGTCAGTGAATCCAACTTCACATTTTTCAAATATACTTTGTCAACTACATTGTACTGGCAAAACCCAGGGTATTATTTAAATTGTGTGGGAGTGATAGCAAAGGTCAAGGATTGGTGTGGATGTGAAAGTGTAACACTTAAATTAAGCATGGGGGCTGCATTTAACAAAATATTGTGTTAGCTCAAGCTTCTGGTGAATGACTAACATACCATATCTATACAGGGCTCTGGTTGAGTGACACCTAATACTGGCTTCCAATGGCTCCATTTAAACTGGTTTGATTTTTTTTGGTTTAGGTTGCATTTTATGAAGAAGAGAGAGAAATCATGGCCACAGCCAACAATCCCTGGATCACGTCCCTACAGTATGCATTCCAGGACAGCCAGTGTCTGTATCTTGTGATGGAATATCACCCAGGTGGCGACCTGCTGTCTCTACTCAGCAGATATGATGACGTCCTTGATGAGGAGATGGCAAGGTTTTACTTGGCAGAGATGGTGATGGCTATCCATAGTCTGCACATGCTTGGGTTTGTGCACAGGTGAGCAAGCTCATGGCAGTCTGTTTTGAATACATCTATTGGCCTTTAGTAGAAACCCACTCACATACTATCATGAATCCTGCAATCTGATTGAATGGTTACACTTACTTCTTACTATCTATCACATATTAGTCAAATCACACTAATGGTCTATTGTCAATGCTGCATTCTAATTGGTTGAGCTACTAGTAGGCTATAAGTTATAGCCTACTAGTAGCAAAAAGTGTCGGATTTGAAAACTAGAAAATGGCAAATGACCTGACCAGAAAACGTTTTTGGCTTTACGAATTGACCTACTAGTGTGACTTGACTAAAACAGTTATTACTCTTGCCCTCATGGCCTCTGAGTGAATATTTACTCAGAGCCCATTCAAGCTTGAGAAATAATATTATTGTTAATTAGTAGAAACCCACCACTCACATACTGTCATGAATCCTGCAATCTTGCAAAAAAGGGAGAATTCAATCACAATAGCGACAAATACAGGTGCACTTTCCAGTCCTGCCCTAGTTACTCACAGCTGTTATCAATAGGAAATAGTGCTTTACATTGTATATTGTGTATACTTATTTTTAGGGACGTGAAGCCAGATAATGTCTTGATTGATAGAACTGGTCATATTAAGTTGGCTGACTTTGGTTCTTCTGCACGGCTATCATCAGTTGATAGGAAGGTACACTATCCACCAAGTTAATTTATTTTCTGGTTACTAAAGAATAAAGGATACAAGTTTTATAACAAAAGAATGCCTATAGACCGCCATTCAAGGAAGCCCTTGTTTCGATTTTCACATCATATGATAGCTGTAAACGTAGCAAAAATAATCTTTTGACTACAGTTTCACAAAATCTATGCACATGGAATGCACCATAACTTTTTGACAGTCACCTGCTCTTTTCAAGGGCAGGGAGTATGTATGTTCTTCATGCTATATGATTTTTCCAGGTTCATTCCAAAATGCCAGTGGGCACACCAGAGTACATAGCACCAGAAGTGCTGACGAGTATGGACGGGTCAGGGGGTCCTTATGGGGTGGAGTGTGACTGGTGGTCACTGGGAGTGGTGGCATATGAGATGCTCTATGGGCAGACTCCATTTGAGGCTGATTCAGTTGTGGTCACCTACAGTAAAATTATGAATTTCAAGGTACTGATGATAAAAGTTTACTCCGGGCTCGAAATTCAGATATAATCATAGCGGAGCTCCAGCGCGGGCCGAAGGCCCGCGCAAGCGGAGCACCATACCTAAGGGAAAAACGTATACCATCGAGTTGATTTTTGAACGTCACGGGCATTTTGGATCATTTCGATGACGTCATTGATGGCGTGAGGGAACGTGACTTTGGTGTAGAGTTCCTCTGATGGTCTTTGAAAGTTTGTCCAAGTTTGGCTTCTAGAGAAGCTTCCCTTCGGGAGATATGATTTTTTCTTTATTTTTCTGGTATTAAACCTATAGTGTCCGCCGTCCGTCCGCCGTCCGTCGTCCGTGTACACATGGGAACCCTGTGGTATGCAAAGAAAAAATTATATCTCCTCAAGGGAACATGCTAAGACAGCCATACTTGGGATATTTTGTCTATGCCACAAGGGGGGTGCTGTAGGACGGTCACGTGATGTGACGTCATCGATGACGTCATCTATGCTTGAAAAATGAATATCTCGTGAAGAGAAGACTCTAAAACAACCAAACTTTGGGTAGTGTGGTCTAGGTCACCAGATGAGCGAAATGAAGTGGTCACGTGATGTGACGTCATAGATGACGTCATCTATGCTTGAAAAATGAATATCTCGTGAAGAGAAGACTCTAAAACAACCAAACTTGGGTAGTGTGGTCTTGGTCACCAGATGAGCGAAATGAAGTGGTCACGTGATGTGACGTCATCGATGACGTCATCTATGCTTGAAAAATGAATATCTCGTCAAGAGAAGACTCTAGAACAACCAAACTTGGGTAGTGTGGTCTAGGTCACCAGATGAGCAAAATGAAGTGGTCACGTGATGTGACGTCATCGATGACGTCATCTATGCTTGAAAAAATAATATCTCGTGAAGGGAAAACTCTAAAAGAACCAAACTTGGGTAGTGTGGTCTAGGCCACCATATGATCGAAATGAAGTGGTCACGTGATATGACGTCATCGATGACGTCATCTATGCTTGAAAAATGAATATCTCGTGAAGAGAAGACTCTAAAACAACCAAACTTGGGCAGTGTGGTCTTGGTCACCAGATGAGCGAAATGAAGTGGTCACGTGATGTGACGTCATCGATGACGTCATCTATGCTGGAAAAATGAATATCTCGTCAAGAGAAGACTCTAGAACAACCAAACTTGGGTAGTGTGGTCTAGGTCACCAGATGAGCAAAATGAAGTGGTCACGTGATGTGACTCCATCGATGACGTCATCTATGCTTGAAAAAATAATATCTCGTGAAGGGAAAACTCTAAAAGAACCAAACTTGGGTAGTGTAGTCTAGGCCACCATATGATCGAAATGAAGTGGTCACGTGATATGACGTCATCGATGACGTCATCTATGCTTGAAAAATTAATATCTCGTGAAGACTCTAAAGCAACCATGTAAACCATGTACACATGGGAATCCCTTTCATTCACATAGAAAATTTTATAACCAGGAGCTCCGCTTTTAGCCAGTGGCTAAATCTATATATTAGTCGTAATTTTACGTACCAACATTATAGGTGTAATTCATCAAAAATCTTCTTTCTGTCAGTTCGTTTACCTTTTATTTGAGGCCGTTCGCGTCGCTGGTATGTCAACGACCTATTACAGTTCACAACCTGCAATTGAAGGGGTAGAAGCACCACTTGCGATTGAAAGTGTAGCAAAAAAGGAAAACGACAACGCGACATACCAGCGACGCGAAACAGCCTCAATAAAAGGTAAACGAACTGACAGAAAGAAACCTCTGCTCGCAGGGTGGACATTAACTTTGATCAGACAATCAGAGAGCACAGAAACGCGACTACTCCTCGACAAAACATGCACGTTCAAACGTAAACCAACGCGAAAAAATCGTCACACTTTATCGATGGACGCAATAATGGTAATAATGTTAAATAATTTTTCATTAAAACGTTTTTGAATTGTAACTTAATTTTTAGAATTCCATGAGGTTCCCATCAGAACCAAAGATCAGTTCAGATGCAAAGGAGTTGATACTCAACTTGTGTACCAGTAGCGAGTCTAGGATTGGCTACGAGGGGCTGGGCTGTCACAGATTCTTTAGTGGTATTGAATGGAACAAACTTTTGGACAGTAAGTGCACATGCTATTCAGGGCCCGACACGGCCACCATATGGTCGCCAGTGGTGACTAAATTTGGGGACTTGGTGACCACAATTTTAGAGCTAGTCGCCAAATGGTACCCCATCTTTCTTAGTTGAGCTGAGATCCACGTTTATGTGGCGACTAAATTTGGCTTTCTGGCGACTAAGGGACCGTTCATTTTTTATCAGGGAGAGGGGGCTGGTGGAAATGAGGGGGGGGGGGGGGGGGGGGGGGGTCACCCAAAAGAATACGGCCTCAAAGGGGGGGTCACCCAAAAAAATACGCCACTTAAGGGGGGGGGGGGGGGGGTCACCCAAAAAATACAAGCGCATAACAGGGAGGAAACGAAAAGTTTGTATTTTTACAGCATGCAATATGTTTGTTACATGTTTCAACTCGCTTAATGTTTCTAATTTCACTCAATACTTAATAAAAATTTCGGCGCGCTTCGCGCGCATGCAGAATTTAACATATAATATCCACTGATAAGCCTGCCGGGCAGTCTCTATGTTTGAAAAACGCACCTTAGGTAAGCGTGAGTTCAACGTTTAGTCATTTGGGCCGCGCTTCAAGCACATGAATAATAATAATTTCTTCATTTGCGGAGCGCATGAAAAATATTACCTAAAGGCTCAGGAGCCCTTCACTAGGAGGTTTCATCTAACCTATATAATTAGCGTATTTCCTGGGCTCCTGACAGACTTTGTTTACTATACACAAAAAAACATCTACCCTTTTTCTGAGGCTTGATGAAATGCGGTTATCAAAAGTTGGGCGCGCTTCGCGCGCAAAGATTATGTGACCCCCTCTTTATGCAATGAGGTGGGTGTCACGAAAACGGTTAAGGTTACTGAGAACCTTCGCGTACCTCCTCGGAAAAAAATCATACAACCCCTTAGTTTAACCAAAACATGTCAACCTATATATCGTTGGAAAGCTTATAGAATGGACTAGCGGGCTATGGCAAAAAGAAATATTTTTTTAATAAAAATATTTTTTCTGAAGGTTTTATAAAAAATGTGGGTGTGACACTTTCAAGAGCTATCGCTGCCGAACTGCTTGACCTTGACTTCCAAGTAACACATTGTTTTAATCCTTAAAGGTGTTTCTCAAAAACGGTGTCTGCGTTTTTTTTAATTTTGCTTAGTTCAAAAGTTATGGAACTTTTAAATTTCCAAGGTCAAATTTTATAGAATTTTCACGCTCTAAAAATTTTAAAAATTCATAACTTTTGAACTAAACAAATTTAAAAAAAAACGCAGACACGGTTTTTGAGAAACACCTTAAAGGATTAAAACAATGTGTTTCTTGGGAGTCAAGGTCAAGCAGTTCGGCGGCGATAGCTTTTGGAAATGTCACACTCAAATTTGTTATAAAAGCTTTTAAAAAATTATATTTATTAAAAAGTTACTTTTCTTGCCATAGCCCGCTAGTCCATTCTATAAGCTTTCCAACGATATATAAGTTGACATGTTTTGGTTAAACTAAAGAAGGGGATTATGATTTTTTTTCCGAGGACGTGCGCGAAGGTTCTCAGTAACCTTAATAGTTCTGAGGGGGGATCGGTTCCTTAGCTTTGACAGAAGTAAGAAAAACGTTAAGAAGAATGAGACTGCATCACTTAGGCAAGAGTCTATCTTACAGGGCAAGCAGAAAAAATACATTGGATTTTGGGGGTCACCTAAAAAAATACGGACATGAAAGGGGGCCACCCAAAAAAATACAGGGTCTCCCCTCATTTCCACCAGCCCCCCCCCCCCCCCCCCTCCCCCCCCCCTCCCTGATAAACGGTCCCTAAAATGTTTTAAACAAGTCGCCAATGGCACCTTGTGTAAAAAGTTAATGTCGGGCCCTGCTATTCACAGGGAATTTCTGCAGAAACCAAAGCCCATAGAAGAATGGGAAGTGTTCTGAAATCCCATGGCTATCCATGTAAATTCTGAACACTTCCCATGCCTGTGCCTTGGGAAATTCAACGTTTCCCGTGGATGTATTTCTGTAGAAAAACACTCATTTACATCTCCCCCTTTCCTTTCCATGTTGGTAAGCTGCCATTCCTTGAGGTTAGCATTACATGACAGCGTCCCAGGCCTTGAAGGCCTCTCTTTGTGGGTTTGCGTTATAGCGATCAAAATGATTGGTTGATAGAAATGAATGAGAATGCAGTAAACGCGAATGCAAAATTAATGTTTGACATTCATCTAAAATGTTGTCATTTCACCAGCTGTACCACCCTACGTGCCCACCCTTGATGGAACTGATGACACATCTAATTTTGACGAGTTTGAACCCGAAACTGACCTACAAGTAGAGAACCTCAAGAAATACAGCATTAATGGCGAAAAAGGATTCGGTGGCAAAGATTTGCCGTTTGTTGGGTTCACATTTCTGAAGAACACGTCCTCTGTCATGTCTCCTTCACGAAGGTACTGCATTTTCACAAAGAATCAGCGCAGGATTAGAAAAAAGTGATATTGAAATTATTGCTTATTGCCGTTTTAGGGCCTGTTCACATGAAGGTGGGGTAACCGGTTCGGTGGGGTTACTCGCCTTTCCATATAATCTCTCTTATTTTCTTGCTTGTGTTCACATGACAGGTAGGGGACCCGGCCTAGGTGGGGTTGGTTTTCTCCATGTGGACTACTACTCTTCCCAGTAGACCGTTACACCTCTCGGTTCTTCAGCCCGCCGGCGGCTGTCTAAAATTGATCGCGTGATCACTTTTTTTGTACAACGTGATGAGTTGCTTATGTACCACGTGATCAATGTTTGTGGGCGTAAACTTTGAGAGTTCATTGTTTTTCTGCATTCCAACGAAGTCTACGCCCAAAACGGTTGATCACGTGGTACATAAGCACCCCATCATCCAAAAAAAAAGAGTTGATCACGCGATCAATTTTAGACTGCCGCCGGCGGGCAGAAAAATCGAGAGGTGTAACGGTATACTGGGAAGAGTAGTATCAATCGCGGGGTGAACGTAAGCAAACTAATTTATGTTGATTTAGGGCTTTCGCTTGCTTTGCTGATGATTTACACTTGCTTGAACTCGTCCTTCACTTGCGCGGTTCGTATGTAAACCAGCTTTACACGTGCTATAAAACTTTCAACAACAAAACTCGTTTCTGGTTACGATTCCATGACAATGCAAGGTCTTGCTGTCAACCAGACTTACTGGTAAACCAGGGATTTGTCATAGTATTTTTTTTTTCTAAAGCGCACTTGTTTCAGTCGAGAATAAATGTAGATTTTGAAATATCTTGCCGTTACCAAGGTTTCATTTTGCATAATAAGGTATTTATTCAATATATATGTTTTTAATTATTACATGTAAAGTCAGAGAGAGGTCTCAGAGTTCAAGAATTTGGTTTTTGTGACGGTCAAGGACAAGTTCTTTTTAAGTCCCCTCAAGGACGCCAAAAGTTCTTATGGATTTTTGTTTTCATTTTCTCTTAGGCAAAGTGGACTTCAGTCTCCTGTAGCTGTCCAACACTCAGGACATCTAGAAAGGCGTCTAACCGTGAAAACAAGCGAACTCAAGTCAGCGCTTCAGTCATGTCATTCGCTGAAAAATGAAAAAGACGGGATGAAGAAAATGTTAGATGATCTACAGAAAGCGCTCGCGGAAAGAGAGAAAGCTCTCAATAAAGCCGAAAGTGAGAGGGATTTGTTGGAGAAAGAGAAAGTATTGTTTGACACTCAATCAAGGTTTATAATGAACATTCATTTTCTTTTTCGTTTTTTTTTTAACTGTCCACATTTGGAGTGGAACACATAATGTTTTCAGTCTCAGGACTCAACGAAGTTAATTTGTAGATGGATCAAGCTGGACCGCTCCGTCTGAACATCAGTTTGCTATTGCAGGACTTACAGAGAAGGCTAGACACAGAAAGAGTTGAGAGAAACAAGTGCGACTCTGAGACCTTGAAAATGCTATCAGAGCTCAAGCAGGACAGTAGGACAGTCGAAAAAATGAGAGACCAGGAGAGTAGGTAATAGACTTTGAAACAACTTTTATAACTTTATCCTGGCTACTTTGATCATTTATTGCATGATCACACCGGTTCTGTTTAGAATGAGAACACACAAGCTTCAAAACATCCAGAGCTTTCAGTAGAACGTGTAAAATGACCTCACCAGACGCCACAAATTATTTATTTGTAAAAGAAACAAAATAATAAGTTTACCACAAGAAAGCTTTTACCATTTTCGATAACTTCGAAATGGTTTTCCAATTTCTGACACTTCAGTGACAACTCTGTGAACATAATGCAATCTTCATGGCGAGGAAAAAAGAAAATAAATAGCCGTCTTTTTTACAACCTTTTAGAGCTTTGATGGAAGATCAGCAACAAATCATAGCTGAGCTCGAGCAGGAAAGATTCATTGCAAACAAACGAGCGCATCGTCTCCAAGAAGAGCTAAGAATGCAAGAATTGGTAAGAGCAGATTGTTGCAACACTTTGAGTCTTTTGTGTGGAGAGATGGAAGCATCATTACGTGTTTCACGCATCATTTTAATAAAAACAACTATTTTGTTGTGTTCTGAAAGGTAACGGAGGAAAGTAAAAACAGAATCAACGATCTCCACGCAAGAATGTCTAAGGTAATTCGCTCATTTTTATTTATTAGAGCGAGAGGCTTTAATTACGAGGTTCCCTGGTCAGTGTAGTGGGTTTAGTTGTAAGTCCTGCACTATGCTAAGTATGGGCAACTTTCGACGTCCCCGTGGTTCTTTGACGTCCCTCTAGTTCAGGTTAATGTAGTGCATGTGAGAGACGGTCCTTATCCGTGAAGGTCTAACCATTTGCAGATATTGGAACAAACGGGCAACACCTTCTCCTCAATTATTTAAAGACCCTGAGTGTTGACCAGGCCGGGGTTTGAACTCCCAATCTTCCGCACAACAGCCTGGCACTCTACCACTGCGCTAACCGATATTCTTTACAAACGGTACCCCATCTCTGATAGGGGTTTTTGAAAACCATCATTTCCCGCACTTTAGTGTGGACGGGAGGCCTAACCGAATAAAAGCGTAGTGTGGGCGTGGGCGGTATCTTTAAAACACTCTGTTCCTCTTATCAGATGAACGAAGAAGCCAAGCGAGGTATGGAGGAATGGCAGACCAAACTCGACAAGGTTACCTCGGAAAGCGAGGACTGCATCGGTGAGCTCGAGAGGAAACTTGTCAAGGTAAAGATTACCAGAGGGTAGATATACGCTTCTGATAGGAATATATCACAATACATGTCTCCGAAGCAATGCTGGCAAAGTCGTTCTACTTTGTTGCTTATGTGTGACCAGGCGTTAGATTCTAAAGATTTCTGTGGCATGTACAGGCTCTGGAATCCAGTAGTGAAGCTACAAGTCTCTTGGATAACGTTAGAAAGTCCAAAGAGATTGTGGAGAAACAATTACAAGCACTCAAGGTAAGTCGCCACCATTTGCTTCTGCTTAAACAATTTCCAAGCCTCAAGATAAATATGTGTATAAGATCCGAAATTAATCCACTTAATCTTTGTTATAATGATCGCCACGTTAAAAAAAGTGGAGTTTGTCCTATCAGAGATTGTTGTATGAAATGTGTGTCGCCAGATGGTTTGACTGTATTTGTCGCAATTTTCGGTCGCAATTTCCGGCACTGTGTAGGCAGATGTAAGATTCTACTCGAAATTGTTCTCATTTAGGCGCAGCACGAGCAAAGAGGCCAGGATGAACAAGATGGCAAAAAGGTAAAGTATTTCGTAAAACTGGATAAACCGTAGTGACAGTAAAAGCAGATAGAATCGTAAATGGAGTTAGAGATGGAGTAAAGGAAAGCGCCAGTTGACGGCAGTTGTGGAGATGAAAATGGTGATAATTGATGACAAAGACAACAACGATGATGGTGATACTTTTGAAGAGTCCACTTATAATTACCAGAACTGAAGTTAACAAAGCAGTAATGCATTCCTTTTTTCAGCCGTCAGTCAGGAGGTCAGATAGTGTAGTGCCAGCGCTGAGAAGCAATGTTGACTTAGCAGAGGAGATATTTAACCGCATCAGGGTAGGAGTGTTATAGTATAGTACGTAGATAGTATAGACGTTAAGGACGTCCCAAAGAAGCCTGGAATTCCGGGGAGGTGGTACCTTGTTATGGGAGTAATTTCCTGGCACATGTATAAGTTGTACGTTGGTCATGAGAAAATTTTCAGCAGAAAAGGGAAAATGTCTATTGAGTTTGCTCTTGGTTGAAAATGAAATTGGTTTAACGAGATCCAGGTCGCAATCCAGTGATGTGTTCACGCGCCAAGCCGTAATCGAGCGATATTTGTTTACACCGGGCCATAATCCAGTGATATTTGTTTACACCCGGCCGTAACCTATTGATATATGTTTACACGAGGCCATAATCCAGTGATATTTGTTTACACCAGGCTTGCTCTGAATCACTTGATAGTCGTCCCTCTGATGAAGACGCTAAGCTCCGAGAGAGATATCGCGAGAAGACGGCAGAACTGAGAAAACTTCAGAATAGGGTCATGGTATGTACGGAGAAAATAGCCAGTACCTCGCCTGTCCAGAGACTCTTTGTTGAGCTCCTAGTGAAAAGTCGCTCTAAACGTCTGCTGCACTAAACAGTTATTATGCACTCTTGGTACCAAGCATTATTTTAAGACCAAAGGATATTGTATTAGTTTGGTTACATCGTGTTTTCAATAGCTTGATGTCATTTTTGTTTCCGCGCAACCTTTATTAAAGACACTAGCCCAAGACTACACCTGCTTAGTTATCTCATGATATTGCTTGGAAGCCGTTGCGCAAAGAAAGATTGCTTTTCGGAATATTTTTACACGAGCATTTTGTATAATTCATTCTTGTCAGGATTTGGAAGATAAGATTTTCAAGACACAAAGAGAACAGAAAAAGCTTGAGAAAGATGCAAATGGCAGGCGAGCCGCCGAAGAGCAACTGCAGGTTTGTTTGCCGTCTGAACTTTTAATACAGGAAAGCGCGCGCAACTTTTTTATACACAGGGAAGGCAGAGAAAACCCCTACATCCGAAAAAGCTTTTTTCTAGCTTCTTGACGTGCGAACCTTTCCCCTGTCACCTGATTACGAAGTAATTCAATTCCTTTTTTTTCTTGCCAGGCGAAAGAAAAAGAACTGAGCACTCTTTCTCGGTACAAAAAGCACTGGAATCTACGAATCGTCACCTACAGGAAGATCTTGTAGAAAAAGAGAAATCTGTTAAAGCAAATGAATTGGTAGGTACTTTTAAATAGAGCCTAGATCATTCGCCATTTTGTCTGCCAGAAATATATCGAGTCAGAGAAAGCATTTGGCCGTGGAATATCACTGGTGCATCACATAAACCAAACGGCATGACGACAAAATCAAAAACCCCTCAAAGTGTTTACAGGCCTCAAACGGATTCCCCGTTTCGCATTACTAGTAAATAAACCTATTAATCTATTATACGGTTATTTGATTTTCTCAGAAAATCAAAGCACTCCAAAAGAGATGCCAGGTAGCGAATGGTCAACTAGAGGTTGAGAACGGTCCCATATCCCCTCGGGAGCAGGATCTGGTGTTACTGGAGCAGCTGAAACAGCAGAAGGAAGCGCTTGAGAAAGATTTGATGGTAGCCCATGGAGACCTGAAAGAAATGCAAGAGGTGATGTGCTCCGTTGTAATATATATGTTTCACATGGCACTAGTTTGTATGAAAGAATAACAATGTTTGTCGTGCGACCAAAGTTTTAGTTTTTGCAAAGGTTCTTGCGATATCAGTTACTAGCTCGAGATGTACATAGCAACTCAACATCCATAACAAAGTGTTTTTAGGCGAATTGAATAACGTAGCCACCAAGAGGAAATTTGTGTCAAATATGCAGCCGTGAAATTTAATCCCATTATCATCAGGCGGCAATAGCCGCTTATTGATCTTTTCAAGTAGTTGGTACGATGTTTGGGCAGATTAATCTTAGCTTCGGTATCTGTTAGAGTGTAGGATGTGGTTCGATTTATGAAAATGTCTCGTAAATATTGTGGTGCAAGGCTATTTACTACCATTTGCGTTCAACCCTGAAGCTTGACGATTTTTTCGCGTAGGTTTATGTTTCAAACGTGCACGTCGAGAAATAGTCACGTTTCTCGCTCGCTGATTGACTAAAAAATAACGGTCAATCAGCAGCAAATCAGCGAGCGAGAAACGCGACAACTTCTCGACAAAACGTGCACGTTTGAAACGTAAACCTACGCGAAAAAATTGTCAAGCTTCAGGGTTGAACGCAAATGGTAGTAAGATTGAATTGCAGGATTGCTTTGTGTCTTTGAAGTGCTGCCTAGCGTACTAATGAAAGCTTTTTTCTGACAATTCACAGAGCAACATATCGATGAAAAAGAACCTTCAAAGCACAGAAGATAAACTTAGCGAGGTACTATTAATCCTGAATCTTATCCCTCGGTGGCTTCTTAGTATCCTAAATGGTTGCGATACCGCGGGATTTCGCTCAATTTTCTTGTGGGTTCTTGATATACACCTATGTGCAATGCAACCCTCAACGCCGATGTGTTTTCTCACCAGGCAATGAATGATTGCGACGCCCTGAAAAACACGAAAAAGAGCCTGGAAGAAACCATTATTAAGTTGGAGGTGAGTCTACTTGTTTTCTACTCGAGGTGTGGCAAATTTCTAATGAATCTCAGCTTGTTCCTATTTACTGGTTCTATACTGACAAATGGCACTTTTACCTTTAGAATGAGATTGACGAGAAGTTGCTGAGACAAGAAATGAGAGTAAGCGTTTCATCTGTTCTGATGGAACTTTAGCCCGCGGCATATTTCCCTTCTATTTTATAACGCCTGATTTATTGTCCACAGGAAGCAAATCTCCTGGCATTTGATCAACTCGAGCTTAGCGAGCAGTCCGCGGTAAGCTCTAGAATTGAAATGTCGCTAGGGAATGGGACCGACAGATGCTGACTCCCGGGGAGGGGGCTGACTACAACCCATTGCAATACAAGGATAGAATAACGGCTCTGTTTACAGGGTTTGGGGCTTTGACTGCATGTATTTGCTTTATTGAGCAGCCTTTGAAGGTAATCAGCTTATTGCCTTCGTCGGTTATGCGGTCAAGGAGGGGACATTGAGGATGTATCACTAATGTTCACTTTAAGCTGATAGAAGCTCAAGCAGACACATCAATAAATCTTCACATTTTCTGCGGGGTCAAGCGAAAAAGTCCTATCTCTTTTTGTGCTGCATCGTCCCTGCCTGTACTAACCTTAAAGAAAAAACAAATGACATACATTACTTTTTTCATTAGATTGCGCAAAGCCTAAATACCAAGTTAAAAGAGACAACTGAAAACTACGAGGCATTGCTGTCAAAGAACAAGGTAATGTTCTTCCCTTCTTTGGTGCGATGTGGGGAATGGCACTACCCGCTTGGCAGTTGAAATTGTGTTAATGACGTTCGGCGATGTCGCAAGTTAAATTGTTATAAGATCGCCGGCAGTTTTTGTTAGTTTGTTTCATGCACGTGTTGTTGACAACCCATTGCCGGATTAGTTTGTTAGTGGCACCATTATCATATTTAAAGTTAAAGTTCACACCGCGCGACATGGCATCGCTGTGTAAATTGCAGCTAGAATCGCAACTTGTGAACGGGCCGTTAGGACATTCATAAAGGCAATGTAACTTGACACGAATGCCACTTTTGTACAGAAACTTGAAAAACGTATAGACTCGCTAACGGATGAGCTCAGCCGTGCGGTAGCAAGTAAGGAGAAACTGGAGAGTGATCTAAAAGAGAAGAAGCGTGCACAAGAGGGGCAAGAAATGGTAAGTGCACTGGATCCTAAAAACAAAATATAGTTAAATCACTTACTGGAAAAAAGGATTTTACAACGGCAGGTGCAACGTTGCGATCATATCTCTTAGTCTTCGACAGGCAACTGCCGTTTGGTTGACACGCAACACATTGTCACGTGACAACCGGCAGTACACGCCCACGCGTGTGACAGCCCGTGTCTAAGCCCCCCCCCCCCCCCCCCCCCCCCCCCCCTTCCTCACTGAGCAATGAATGAACATTTTTATTGGCAAACGAGCCCTTGTAACCGTTTGCGCTACACGGTGCCAATAAAATATGTCCATGTCTATGTCCTGTTTACAGCTAAAATACCTATTTGGCACGGCGCATTTTCAAGACATCGATTTGGCTTTCGAGGTTATGGGTTTCAAGTTGCTGTAAAATATCATGCTAACAAATCACTGCGCAACCATGTGGTCCGAAAGTCGTTGACTGTAACAGGTGCGTGTATGAGTATATAGTTTTTGTTTTGTTATCCTTCACATTTGCAGACGATCTCGATGCTGAAGTCCACGTGTACGATGCTGGAAAGTCAGGTGGAGGAGCTTGAGATTCTTAACGAGGAGTTCGAGGAGAAACAACTGAAATGGGACGTCAATAGGTATAGGTCTTATCTCCACACGTGCAGAGGCTTGCGATAACTTTCTAAAATACCATTACAGTGGAACCCCAATTTTACGATCCTCGATTTAACGATACCCCGATTTTACGATGATATTTCTGGGTCCCGGCAACAATACCTCGACTTTAAAATCCTTATATCGAGAGTTCGTTTACAACGATACCCCGATTTTACGATGCAATTTTGCTGCCCCTTGGGGTATCGTAAAATCGGGGTTTTACTGTACTTTTTATTGCATTGCCTACCTCGGGGTTCTTTGTTGTCTTTTTGCCTCTAACACCAAGACATTGTCCTTATCATAATCACCACCACAGCCACTGCCCCATCACGTCTCCCTCTTCCAATATCATTGCGCAAAGAAATCTTGAAACCACTTTCGAGGCGTGCAAATCAACGGAATGAAGGTTGTGCAGCAAAAGACTATGACTTGCTTGAGAGGAGCTCCTGTAGGTATCATGAGATTATCTTTATTAAGATGGCAAACATATGTTCCACAATTCGTGTTTTTTTTTCTTTACAGAAAAAGCATGGACGTTCAGAAAGAGAAGGCAGAGTGTTCGCTTGCCGAGTGTCAGAGAACTCTAGAGCAGGAGAAAGCAACCAAGTAAAGATATTTTTTAAACTCTTATCATGTTTACTTCGAACTTAGACGACGAAAAGAGCTGCCTTCTCATCATTTTCAAACCAATTACAACCGTTGTGTTGTTACAACTTTTCTTCGACAAAAATCATGCGAGAAAAAAAATCATTGGCTCTTCTATACGTTACGATTGTCCTTGTACATCGTTCCTTCTTGCTGTAGGGCGTCTTTGGATGAGAAGATCCGGCAGCTACAAGGCTCTCTAGACGAAGTGCAGGGGGTGCACATCAAGGAAGTGGCCGAGAAGGAGAAACAACTCGAGCAACAGCGCAAACGGATGGAGGAACTATCAGAAATGGTACGCCATTATTGGCCACATTTATTTCAGACGCCACTAAGACTTGTCTACATCATGTTATCGTCACAACAGGGTTTAGGCTACGGTCTGTGCCCAGGCGAGGTTTTAAAGGATAACAAATTCAATATCCCTTTCCCTGCTTTAGTAACCTTGATTTTACCGCATTTTATCCCATGGTGCAAAATAAAAAAACGTGCTCTAAATGAGAAAGATCTTGAATCGTGGAAGCTTATGCTGGCGTCGCTGGTGGATCATTCATTATTTTGTCTTTGTCTAGCTGAGTGACGCCGAGAAGCGTCACGGTATGGCGACTGTGGAGCTGAAGTCAGCTGAGCGGAAACTACAACTGGAATTAGAAGACAAAAATAAATACAAGATCGAGGTTAGTCTGGGCGAGGCTATCTATCTATATCTATCTTAATCGTTGCCAAACTAAATCTAGCCTGATTGCAGGTGGTTTGCTTGTGTTTTTATCGCAAACAAAAGCGTAGTTCGGTGATCCTCGCCGCCATCTTTGATTTCTGGGAACTCGCGCTCTTGGAGCGAGTTCCATAATTGTAACCAGTATTCCTTTTTTATCCTAAGAGGGCGCTTAAATCACAAAAAAGATATTCATAAACATACTTTCCACTCTTCTCGATAGAGTGAACGCCTCCAATCTCAGCTCCACAACCTGAAGTCCACGAACTTCGAGTTAAACCAGAACATCGAGGGAGCGAATGAACGGCTGGAGAGTCTGCTTTTGGAACGAGCTGCCGTGTCCGAGCAGCTGGAAGTGATGGAGTCCTCATACGCTGAGGAGAGACTTAAACTTGAGGCCACCAACGCGCAACAGACTAAGCTCATCGACTTCTTACAGTACAAGACTGAAGGAGGCGCCCCTAAGAAGCGAAAGGTAATTTCGCCCCAAAGTTCATTCCTAACCTCGGATACTGCCGACAAATGCGTCATGGCTTTGTCTTTGGCGACCAAATCTTCATCTATAGTCGGTTTCTGGGACGTACCATTTGTCATAGCATCTTTAGAACAAATAGTCTTAGTTTTAAACTCGAGGACCACTTTTTAGGGGCAGTTTAATAAAGCCGTTTTTTTTTTTTCGGGCCCTGCGTAGGCACCGCCCAGACTAACCCGAATGTTGACTATCCATCCTACAATGCTCCAGAAACATTTTATGAAAGCGCTTTCAGCTTCTGGAAATGGGTTAGCGTGGACGCCCATCTTTGGCGCATTGAAAACGAAAGTTTTGGGAAACGGAGGTTTTCAGAATGGGATTAGGCTGGGATACCAAAATACTGCAAATAATCAAATGGCTACTGGAAATGGCTATGCCTATTGATTTCATTGGCTTTAGAAACACCATGAACTTTACATTTTAGAGGGTAGTGAAGAATACGTCAACAAATATAAAGACGTCATGTCTTCCGTGGGTCTGGCTCGGATCATCATCATGTCTTCCCTGTTGGCCAGTCCTTGGCCTTAGGGCACATCTGCTCCGGGAAGCGTCCTCGAAGCAGATGACAGAACTTCGATTTGTCCATCATCAATTTCCTAGCCTGCATTGAATCAGTGTCAATTTTCGTTTATCCTCTCGTATTTTCAGCTGATCGGCGGTGGTGCTAAAGCATGGCGTAGCAAGCATGCTGGACCTGATGAACGTAACATCATCCCTAAACAGTGGAAGGACATGCGGCAAGCACTGGAGAAAGAGCGCGCGTCAAGTCTGAAGCTCCAGACAGAACTTAACCGAGCCAAGACCGAGCTACAAGCCGCAAAAATGGAAGGTATGCAAGCACGTGTCGCTTGGTGAAAACGTTCAATTATTTCATAGAATGGGCTGTTCCATGTTATATCCGTTACCCCCTTATCGAGGAACCTGGAAATTCCACAGGGGTCGCTGTGTTTGACCCTGGGATTTCCACAGGGTTTGTTGATTTTGACCCTGGAATTTCCACAGGGCCATTCATTTTACCCTGGAATTTGCAACTGTGGAATTTCCACAGGCCCACAAGAGAATGAGGAATTTCCACAGGGGTTGCTTCAAATTGCCACAGGGGTTGCACACAGGAGTCTGGAACTACCACAGGGGTAGAGCAATTTTTGAAAATTTGGAGTTTCTCGATAGGGAGTACGGTTTTTTTTTTTTTTTTTTTTGGAACAGCCCAATAACTTTGGCAGGACACTTGCGCGCAAGACTAAAACAATCGTTTATTGTCATTTAGTTGCTCACTGGAAGTCACAGAGTTTAGGGAATGGACAGTCCACGCCCAAACCCTCCCAGAAGTTCGCCGTGCTGTCAGCACTGCAGCAGTCGCCTAGCAACCAGAAGACCCCTCTTTCCAGTCAGTCTAATAATACCAATAAAACATCGGCCCCTGAGAGCGCGCATCGTCCTAAGGAGCGTATGCATCATAATATACCACACAGGTACGTCTCGGTTTAGCTCAAATCGACCAGTATTTACATTATCTCTGGGTCGGGCATGTAAGTGCGCTGGTTTATATGTTTTTGTTTTCTAATAATGAGCTCATTCCCGGTTTCGCCCAGAGTGGGCCACATCAATGCTGTGTGTTGAATTGACTGCTGGGTAGCGCTGACTCGTCCCCAGTGGCGGCGCGCAAAGGATCTTTGAAAACTTCCTCCTCCTGACCATAATCCTTAGCTTTTACGACTGGGGACGAGTCAGGGAGTAGCCTATCTTTATCCATTCTCGCACCAAGAGTACCCCTTCTCGTCTCCTCGCCTCGCCTCTTCTCCTCTCCTCGCCTTATTATTATCACCAGAGCCTCCCCTGCGAGGAGACGAGCCGGGGAACTCTGGGTAAGAGGATGGTCTTAATCATGCCATCTCTTCCCTTGTCAGGTTTGCGCATGTGCTGAATATGCACCCCGTCAAGTGTGCCGTGTGTCTAGACTCTGTTCACTTTGGCCGACAATCCTCCAAGTGCGCAGGTAGGACAATGATATGTGTGGGCTATCCTGGCGTTAACAGATTTGCCGCCGGGTAATATTTATAAATTCGCCGAAAGCAATGGCTGTGTTTGGGCCGACAAAACTGGATCAGCTGTTATGAACTGTGCAGTGCAGTTCATGGCCTGACAATGTCTGCCCATTGCTATTGTAGAGCAGATTTCGTATGACTATGCGATTTCATTTCGTATCTACAGCAGGTTCCGTATCTACGGCCAGGTTCCGTGTCGCGACCGTGCCGCGTCGTGTCATACGGAATCTCTTCTTCCTTGAAACCTCACCTCCTTCGTTTGGAGAATTTCATCTGAAACTATTGAAATGCACCCTTTTTGTTCTCCAGAATGCAACTCAGTGTGTCACGTGAGATGCGCACCGAACCTTCCACACACGTGCGGCTTGCCTTCCCAGTTCGTGGAGCACTTTAGCGAGGCATTACAAGACAAGAATGCGGACTCACCCGATAGATCTTTGACGCGCTCGCTCTCGCAGTTTGGTGGAGTCATCGAGGGATGGATGAAGGTTCCCAGGTACGACGTGCTTACAAAAGCATAACTTGAGTGTCAGGCGTTATTTTCGCTTTCCCTTGAAAAATATTCTAATGGCGCGCGAAGTTTCCCTAGGAGTGTGCATGCGATGCAGAGGAAATTAGGCCTCGCCTTCGTATTTGATTTCTGCGCCAGTTACTGGTTCATTATATACTGGAACGTTTGGTAAATAGATTTAATGACATACCAAAAAGAGGGGGGCTGTGATGTAACGTTTTCAAATGATGCGTGCATACAAATGTTAAGCCCATCCTCTCTAACACACACCATTTATTTGGGGCGCCTCTTTATCCAATAGATGTTGTGAGGTATGCCTGGTGCACACTAGCGGCATAACGACATGTGCGCGCGCTCTCTTTTGCTCTTATGTACAAGGGTGAACATCGCGACATAACAACATAGACATAACATTATGTTCTGTTGTCATTATGCGCTTATGGCGTTATGTCGCTATTGTGTACCAGGCATAAGGCGCACCGCGTTAGAGCCTTGATTTCATGCTTAAGATATTATGTTATTTGCACATTTGTGTTGCAGTGCCATTATCAAACATGGGTGGGAGAAAAAGTGGGTCATGTTGAGTGATCAGAAGGTCATGCTGTTTGACAAGGAGACAGTAGGAGGTGAGTGTCCCCTTAACTGCGTTGTTAATGCAGGAGCTCCACTTTTAGGCGGTGCCTCATTCACTTTTAACATATCTTCCTCAGACAAATCCTCTCCTTCGGAAACTCTCCGCCTAGACGGCTCAGACGGTCACGTGACCATCCACTCGTCCGTCATGTCCTCCGAGCTACTGGGCTCCGCTCCTACGGACCTACCCTATATCCTCCGCATCGAGTCGCGCCCGCAATGCTGGCCTGTACAGAACCTCTACCTGCTTGCGCCGAGTTTCAAGGACAAACAGAAGTGGGTGGCGTTGCTGGAGGCCACGCTAGAGCATATCAAGAATGCCACTACGGAGAAGAGTGAGAAGGTAGTTTTAATTGGTAAATGTTGTTCTCCCCTTCCCAATCGAACCCAACCTCAGCATAGAATCAGTGTCTGCGAGTATAACGGATACAAATCACTTCTCTGCACTTCTTTCAGAAGTTATTTGGCAACGTGTTGCTTCATCTGGATGGGCAGGCCAAGATTGATATCAACTGCACAAAGCTGTTAGGAGACGAGGTAAAGAAAGAACCTAGGCATCGTTGCATGCATTAATCGTACGTTCGATTGGAACGCAATACCTGATATTCGGTTACCCACCGTGATCACTTCGTATAGCGTGAAATGTGCAACACACGTCGCTTGAAAAAAGAATCACGTAACCCTTAGAAACTATCAATATTTCCTAAGGAAAAAGTTACCGACAAAGGCCTTCTATCTCAGATTTGTGCGATGGCAGTTTCAATTTTTTATATGTGTAATTGGACAAAGATGATAAAATATTTATCCTAGTTCGCTTCAGAACAAAACATTGTTGCTAACATTTTTAAACATTAACCTTTTGTTTAGCTTGTGCTGTTAGGTGCAGAGGAAGGGCTTTATTCCCTTTCGCTTTCCAAACCGCATAGCAAAACGGCACCGCGTGAGATTCCTGGGGTCGGGAAGACATTCCAGATTGAGCTTGTTCCTGAACTCAACCTCGCGGTTATGATTGCCGGTAAGAAGCGACTTACATTTACTTGAAACGATACAACGAGGTAACGCAACATCTCTCCTAGCGCTAGACCAACCTGCCTACAAAGCTATTGGTGGACCATGGGCAACGCGCATACGAGCATGGTGGACCATGGGCAACGCGCATGCGGGCATGGTGGACCATGGGTAACGCGTGCGGGAAGGACGCACATGTCGCGCTTATGGGGAAAACCCTAAATGGTGGCAATTCCACGTTTTGCTTTCTTTTACTCCGCCATACTTAATGTAAGAATTCACCGTCCTCACGTGGCATACATGCCTCCTTTTTCAGGCAAAGAGCGCAATCTGTGCTGTGTTGACCTGAAGCAGCTCACAGCACGAGCCCGACAGACCAAGTCGAGTGTGCCTCTAAATCCTCTGCCCCCGAATACTATCGAGAAGATTAAGAACTGCCATCTTTTTGCTGTTGGAAAGGTTAGTTACTGCCGGTCATCGGACATTGTCCAATCAACGTTTCATGCTCAGAACTCATCCGCTAAGACGCTGAGTACACCTACGGGCTTCATTTGCGGTGTTTAGCCGTCCCTTCTCGCAGTCATATTTGGTCGGTCAAAATGTCCGGTCAATCATTTTTTTTTTCTCCGTTTAAATTTGCGGTGACAATTGAGAATATATTATTTGAAAAATTATGTGAACTCTCCATTTATCTCCAAACACTAGTAGACTTTTTTTTTCAAAATACTCAATGCAACAAGAATTTTCATAAAGGGCAATAAAACAAGCATTTCTTTCCGTCATGTTGTGTTATTTCTTTCAAATTAAGGTTTTCAACTTTTCAATGTTTATGTCCAATTTTCTGATATGTCCGACCACACAAGGAGTTTGGTCGGACAATGTTTATTTCGATTCGGTTTATACACCTAATTCAACAAAGGCAATTCTTTGCTGAGTGACCATCAAACAACGGGTTTCAAAGACCATCATCAGGCAATCGGCAATGTCACACTCATTTATTTGTCTGTTGTTATTCGCGCGCCGCTTACGCGGAGAAATCAATTGCACGTTTACAAGTGTTGTGGTGCAATTAATTTTAACTAAGTCAATCAATTCATTCATTTCAAGGCATCATAATAGCCTATTTTGCAATATAATAAGGATTTCTATGAAGTCACTGAAGTGAGTTGCGTTAATCATTATCTTAACTCTTTCAGTACGAAGGAAACGAGTTCATCTGTGCGGCCACACCCAACAAGCTCTATCTGCTCCGCTATAACGCGGGAATGAACACGTATTGTTGTAGGAAGGTGTGTATGGCCTTTATTTGCTCTATAAAAAATTGCTGAACCTTGTTTGTCAATGTTCTACATTTTCGGGTGGCAAATTCTTAGACCTTTCGCAGGCGTATCGTCGGGTATTTTTACTTTTGCAAGAGTCCCTTACTAAGAGTAAAGCTACGGCTAAACTAGAACACATGTAGCGCGCAACATGTTTAATTTTTTAACGCTGTCTACACTCTGTTTATTTCCAGGAAATCGACACAAGCGAGCCGTGCAACTGCATTCACTTCACGCATCACAGTGTCGTGTACGGGATCGGGAAATTTTACAGCCTCGACTTAAGACAGCAGACAGTCACAGGTGACTAATTCTTATTTATTACGTAAAAGATAATTAGCGGAGCCAATCAGATTGCAGGATTCGTGATAGTATGCGAGTGGGTTTCTACTAAAAGTGGATAGAGCGGATTGGAAGTAAATAAGATTTACTTTAGTTTGTTTGTCTTAACAGAATTCCTAGATCCCAAAGACACTTCTCTGGCCTTCGCCGTGTACGGTGCGGCTCAACTCAACATCTTTCCTATCGCCATCTTGGATGTCACTTCACCTGGCGCTCATAATCAAGAGTTCCTTCTCTGTTATAATGGTGCGTTTTTGCCGCGTTACTTTTATGTCAATGTTTTGTTACCATGTCAACATGTTGCGTGTTTTGCTCGCGTCGCACGAAATAGAGCAGATTTCGTATGACTGTGAAGTTTGCTTGGACAAAGTTGTGCCGCGCCGCGACCGTGACCGTGCCGTGACTACGCGATTTCATCCGTATTTACAACAGGCCAGGTTTCGTGCCGTGAGCGCAACCGTGCCGTGTCGCGGCACTTTTCACGCCAGCTGGTGACCATATATTTTAGTACTCTTTTCAAACTTGATGCCACCTGGTGACCAAACGTTTTTTGCACTTGGTCGCCAGTTGGTGAATAAGAAATTTTCAGCCCTGTATCAGCCACAGCGGTTTGGCATGCATTTTCGAATGCTATAGCAGTTTTTAAATCAAAACTATTGGCGCGGCCCTTGTTAAAATGATCGAGCTTTCTGCCTCTTTATTGACCTTGTCTTCGTTACATAACATAGTTCATGTTGTTGCGTCCTTAGAGTTCGGTGTGTTTGTTAACGCCGCTGGACGGCAAACTCGACAGAACGCCCTGATGTGGACACGCCTACCACTCGCTGTCGGTAATGCATTTTGTCCGACTGTTTGTTGTAGCAGAGTATTGTTAATCTTCCCTATTCGATGGAACGAAGAGAGCTTCAGCGTACATCTACAATTTCAGAAATAAACAGACCCACTTAAAACATGTAATTGTATGAATATTCGTAGCCTAGGGAATGTAGAGAGTCTTAGTGGACAACCCCAAGGATCGTATTTGGACTTTTTCGAATGTGAGACTCAAGCACGTCAATGGTCCATTACGAAGCGCGCCCTTTATCGGACGCCATGCGCTATAAAGTGCGCGGCGCTGGTGTGTGTAGCAGAAATCTATTATAGTACCCTGCGAGCAGTGATTTCCTCCTCGCTTGCCGCCGGCATAAGAGAGGAGGAAATCACTGCTCGCAGGGTACGAGTGTAGCCATCACATATGGAGGGGGCTCGTCAGGCCATTCAGGGTACTAATCTTCCAATGCTCGCAAGGCTTGTTCTCCCATCCGAATCTACCGTGTTCTTTTTGTCGGTATGTTTCTTCAAGATAGCATTCTAACACCCACTCTCTCTCTCTCTCTGGCCTTTGTTGCAGCCTACAATGAGCCCTTCTTGTTCGTGACGCATTTCAACTCTATTGATGTCTGCGAAATTCCGTCCATAAACTCTACAAATACAAAGTAAGTGCCAAGTAACCATGATACTATTTCTTTTTCTCGAAGAGGCGATAAGACATAAGACTTCTCTTGCCCTTCCCCGATAAGGCAAGACCGGTACCTTCCTTCCGCCAAATCTACTGAACGTAATAGCGACTCCTGTATTGCACGATAAAAAAACAGTAACCACCAAGAGTACATAAATAAGAGTGTACAACATGATAATAGGGCGTGAGAGAACTTTCAGACAGACCTAGTTATTTTTAGATTGGTACTTAGTCTTCTAAAGTCTCACGCACAGAGAACAACAAAAGCAATAAAACAATAGGCCTAATTAAAGAATATAGTCTTGCAAGAGCGTGCGTATCGGTTGAGCGATTGTAAATACCAAAGCTTTAATGAGCTACTGATGAAATGAATTTGATTGGCTACAAAAACAATAGAATTATAATTCAGCGAGAAAAAAAGTTCTAAAAATAACTAGGTCTGTGCAAAGGATCTCTCACGAATTCTTCGTTTGCAACTGACGTCACTAATACGTTCTGGTGGATGATTAACAAAAGATATGTAATCAGCGTCCATTCTGGTACCAGCAGTCATGCATTACGTGCATTGTCTTTTGATTCTCTAGAGATTGGTTGAAAACCAAGAATACTGTATCGGAGTTGTTCACTCTTAAGAGAGGTTTGCACTAACGATCACCTGAAGGTTGCAAAATAATTTTTTTTTCAAATCTCTCAAAATTGGCTCATCAAAAGGGTTTTGGTCACAGCCTCGAATGATATAAGTTTTAGATCCATCGGATTTTTATTTTGGTCAAATTGCACGAACATCGAAAATTCGCTCAACTTCCGGTTTTAGAGCGTGATTTTACCGTTCCCGCAAAAAAGACTAAAAATACCTAAATTTCCAGCTCGTGGTGGCAAACAAATTTCAGAACCCAAAAGCAGACATAATTTCGAACATCTGGAGTTGTTTTGTATTATCGTAAGACAAATAAAGAATATTTTACAGATATTTTAATGTTTTACATTTTTCCCCTTGTTTCACAAGGCCCAAGTTCGATGGGCTATTTCGCCAAGGTTACATGGAAAACTAGATAAATAATTATATAACGGTGAAGAGTAATACCCCTTATTTATAAATATCAAAAGAGTTTTTCGGGTAGTTTGAAATGGAGGCCGCATAGTCGCCAAACTGAACACAATTTCAGCACAAATTTAGCGTTCTTTCGAGAGCGAACAAGCGATATTACTTACCGTAGATCACGTTAATTCCACTGAACTCTCGAAATGAACTTCTTGACATGCTCTCCAATAAGTAGAATAGGGCTTTAGGTCATCTGGAAGAAATTTGAGTCTTTTTTGAAGCCGTGAAAGAGATCGATGACCTTGTGTTGCCGCCATTTGACCAAATTCCAAACAGTGTCACGTTGACTGAAGCACATCGCAAGACAGAATTCTCAGTCAAATGTCCGCCAAAAGTAGAAAATATTGCGTCCCAGAACAATATTTCCTCTTAGTACTGGCTTAAAGGGTTTGTTGTTGGCAAAACAATCCTTATTCCACGCAGAAATCAAATGTTACGAACAAGAATCGGCAACCTCGTTGTTACAAATTAACAAATTTGCGTTACAGGGGACGCAGTCAGTTATTTTGGTGCATGTAACGCAATTACAAAGGCACAGTTGTCACGGCCTGGTCAGCTCGTCGCGGTCCTGACTGCCGATTCTTGTCAAAACATTGGATTTCTACGTAAAATAAGAGTATTTTTCCCAACAACAAGCCATTTTAGCCAGTATTTAGAAGAAATAGCATTCTAGGCTGCAATATTTTCTTCTCTTAGCGGACATTTGACTGAGAAATCCGTCTTGCGATGTGCTTCGGTCAACGTGACATTGGTCAAGTGGCGGAAACACCAGGTCATCGATCTCTTTCACGGCTTCAAAAAAGACTCAAATTTCTTCCAGATGACCTAAAGGCCTGCTCTACTTATTGGAGAGCATGTCAAGAAATTCATTTCGAGAGTTCAGTGGAATTAACGTGATCTACGGTAAGTAACATCGCTTGTTTGCTCTCGAAAGAACGCTAAATTTGTGCTGAAATTGTGTTCAGTTTGGCGACTGTCGCGGCCTCCATTTCAAACTACCCGAAAAACTATTTCGATATTTATAAATAAAGGGTATTACTCTTCACCGTTATATAATTATTTATCTAGTTTTCCATGTAACCTTGGCGAAAAACCTCATCGAACTTGGGCCTTGTGAAACAAGGGGAAAAATGTAAAACATTAAAATATTTGTAAAATATTCTTTATTTTTCTTACGATAATACAAAACAACTCCAGATGTTCGAAATTATGTCTGCTTTTGGGTTCTGAAATTTGTTTGCCACCACGAGCTGGAAATTTAGGAATTTTTGTCTTTTTGTGGGAACGGTAAAATCACGCTCTAAAACCGGAAGTTGGGCAAAATTTCGATGTTCGTGCAATTTGACCAAAATAAAAATCTGATGGATCTAAAACTTATATCATTCGAGGCTGTGACCAAAACCCTTTTGATGAGCCAATTTTGAGAGATTTGAAAAAAAATTATTTTGCAACCTTCAGGTTATCCTTAGTGCAAACGTCTCTTAATTATGAACTCTTGTAAGGACGTAGTTGCTTTTGTCTCTATTATCATCGTTCTACAAAAGGGTTCTTTTGTCTCTATTGTCCTTGTTCATTGTGTTTAGGTGTTGGGTATTCTTTTATTGTCCAAAACCAAAGGGAAGCTTAAAAGCAACAACGTACCGACCCCACCGATCCTCGTTCTACAAAGGAGTTCTTTTGTCTCTATTATCTTCGTTCTTTGTGTTGAGATGTTGGGTATTGTTTTATTGTCCAATCAGAGGGAAGCTACGTACCGACCTTAAAAAATACAAACGTAAAATATGTTACTTATATGGCCACAGCATTTCAAGTGTGCCTATACTACTTAAAGATTTCTCTTGGTCAAATCAATTTTCTTGCTTTCTTTTACCATTTTAGTTCCTTCGTCCATAAATTCCTGGAGATCCGGAATCCGCGAGTTCTTGGATCAGCGGTATCTCCCGGTGCGGTATACATCGCCTCTACAATGCAGGAGTATGTGGAGATGCTTTGTTTCCAGGGCAGCTCGGCCGAGACTGCCGCCACACACAGCGACGAGCATCGAGCGGACTTTTCCCAATACTCCACGGAAATGCTTCGGACGATTTCCGGTGCGACGATTGCTCCCGACGAGAACGCGAAGCCTGTTTATGGTGGATCGATGCGCCGAGGACAAAGTAAGAGAAAATCTGACTCGTTTCGTAGCAACGGTCCATTTAAGACGCCAAGCATCAGAAAAAGACAATGCTATGAAGTGAATCCGCGTTAATGTGCGATGGGTGAGACAGTGTTATGATCTGTTGTGTTGATCTCAAAAGGTACGAAACTTTCACAATAACACCATAAGGTTGTTGTTATATGACTAGGTCTCAGTTAAATCAGATTTAGACCAAAGGATGGGTCGAAATTCCATGAGATTTAGACGGATTGAGTTCACTACTTTTACCGTTACCTCATTAGCATAGATTTTATGGGCTACAAAACTACATGCCACGACCATTGGACACAAATTTGCTGAGCATACTAGAACATTGCATGAAAATGCCTTTGACGAGGGACGCGGCAAAAATATCTACGTGCAATCCATTTTACTCTGTAGAGTGCGTAAAAAGTAAAGGTTAAACTCGAATCATTTAGACGAAAATTGTGCATGGGAATACGTCTGTTCTATAGTGGCTGATTACATGTAACGATTCTTGAACCGATTGTTTCTTCAACAGCCATAACAAAAGCATTAAAGGGAGCCTGTCACAATACGCGCATGCTCCAGGAGCAATCACTAACAGATTCAGCAAAACCAATTTGACCATCCTATCAGATACCTATTTAAGAATATTTTGAAAATAACACCTATGTTGTATTGTGAATGTGCGCATTCTGATTGGTTGAAAGGCGTGTTTGTAAGAGACCTGAGAAACACGATTGTCACGCAACGCTGTCGCGCGTGTGTATGTTATTTTCTAAATGCAATAAAAATACTTTCTGCGTGCTCTCTGGTTTCTTACAAACACTCGGGGAATGTTGGTCGAACTGATAAAACTTGAAAGACACTCGCCTTCGGCTCTTTCAAGTTTTGATCAGTTCTCCCAACATCCCCATCTTGTTTGTAAGAAAACAGAGAGCACGCGGAAAGTACTTTTATTGCTTAAGTAAAGTTAAAAAGAGATTATATACGATTTGTTTTCGAGGTTTTTAGCCTTCGCTGGCCATCGTTACGGGACGATACTTCTCTGATTTGAGATGCGCAGAACAGCTGCGCAGTTGCGTGACAGACTCCCTTTAAAGCGAGGCTAAAAATAACTGATGGGCGCGAGGATTTTATTATTTTCGTAAGTTCCCTCCTGGTTACACTTTCAAATAGCAAATTACAATTATATATTGTTCTAAACGCATTCGACGCGACCCTAAATCTTTTGATGTTTGCCTAAAGGGCTTAGTTGATTTGTCTTCGGCCCGACACAAAGAAATATGCTACGTTGGTTGTCACTGATTTTTCAGGGTCGTGTCGATACCAGTTGAAGCTTACAAGAAATCAGACAGACTAGTCGCAATGTGATGTATATGAAAGCATTTTGACTCTTACAATATCGGTCATAGTGGGAGACATGAGGGTTTGTTTTGGTGCGTTGGGAGAGCACATTTCGAATGAATGTGAAAGGCACGAAAACAGTACGGTCACGGCACAGTACGGCCTTCTCGCGAAATTTTTAGCCAATCACATCACGCAAGATTGCTGATTAACCAATCAAAATGCCGTAAATTTTTCACAGTCATACGAAATCTGCTCCAGAAACGGGTGTCACTAAGGGACCGTTCATTTTTTATCAGGGAGGGGGGGCTGGTGGAAATGAGGGGGGACCCTGTATTTTTTTGGGTGGCCCCCCCTTTCATGTCCGTATTTTTTTAGGTGGCCCCCCCAAATCCAATGTATTTTTTCTGATGCCCCCCCCCCCCCCCCCCCATCTTATAAATGCTTGCCCTGCCAGACTCTTGTCCGAGTGATGCAGTCTCATTCTTCTTAATAGCAGATAAACTTTTTTCTTCTGTCAAAGCTAAGGAACCGATCCCCCCTCAGAACTATTAAACGTTTTCGTGAAACCCCCTCCAGTCCCCTTTTTGACCTAGTAGAAGACATTTTACAGAAAGATTGGGTGGGCATATTTCTTTCGTTGCGCGCGAAGCGCGCCCAACTTTTGATAAGCGCATTTCATCAAGCCTCAGAAAAAGGGTAGATGAACATTCCGTTTTTTGTGTATAGTAAACAAAGCCTGTCAGGAGCCCAGGAATTAAATACGCTAACTATGATGAAAGCTCCTAGTGAAGGGCTCCTGAGCCTTTAGGTTATATTTTTCATGCGCGCAACTATGCGCCGCAAATGACGAACTTATTATTATCCATGTGCGTGAAGCGCGGCCCAAATGACGAATTTCTATGCTTGTAAGCAAACGTTGAACTCACGCTTACCTAAGGGGTCTTCTTTCGAAAATAGAGATTGCCTGGCAGGACTATCATTGTAGGGAGGGCTTATTTTCTCGTCAAAAAACTCAAAACGCATATTAGATGTTATTCTTCATGCGCGCGAAGCGCGCCAAAATTTTTATTAAGTATTGAGTGAAGTCAGCTTTAGTACCAAGCTGCGAAATATTCGCAGAGTAAAAAATTGAACAGATTTTGAAAAAATTTTGTTGCAGGACGTTATCACTTATTATCACTTACCACTGTTGCACTGCTATATTTGAGCAAAAAATGAAATATTATGAAAAGAAAACCTGATTGGGTAAGCAGGCGAGCGTTCATTTAATGAATATGGTCATAAACTTGCCACGAATAATCCACAGCATGGTTCGCCGTTACATGTTTCAACTAAGCTATATGTTTCTGGTGAAGTTAAGTAGAAAAATGCATATGATAGAGAAGTTGCTGGAATAACTACTATCTGTAGCTGTTTCACTCTCTTCATTGTCCAAATCTTGCTGAAAAAAATACGACCCTCTCCAGAACAAGAAAAATTTGTACCATCCCTATAGGCATGCGAAAAAAATTAGAACCCTCCCCACAAAAATAGGAGCCCTCACACGTTCCTTATACCAAGCCTTGAATAGACACTGAGTTGTTGTTGTACTGTGAGTATTTTCTTGCCTACAGCATGCTATAAAAATACAAACTTTTCGTTCCCTCCCTGTTATGTGCTTGTATTTTTTTGGTGACCCCCCTTTAGGGGCGTATTTTTTTGGGTGGCCCCCCTTTGAGGCTGTAATTTTTTGGGTGCCCCCCCCCCCCCCCCCCTCATTTCCACCAGCCCCCCCCTCCCTGATAAAAAATGAGCGGTCCCAGAGTATTGGGAACTGGACAAAATGGATAAATTTCGGCAGAACGCCTTGTATAGTATAAATGATAATGTATAAACTCGTATAGAATTTCGTTGAGATCTCGAAGTCGATGAAGAATCTCATGAAATGGTGTACTTGTATATAGTTACTTTTAAAAAATAGCTAGTTTAAAATAAAACAGATTCTGCTCTTAAGTTTAGCTGTCTGCCTTTGGGTCTCGAAGTTGAAACTCACATTTTACTTGATAAATGCGATTGACATGCGACAGTAAATCAGATACTAAATGCCAACTTCAGGCGTGCGTGTCTGAAATGTTTTGTGCGCAAACCGTGAAAAAACTATTTAAGAACCTAGAACTACATTGCCTGAATCAGCCGATGGAAATGGATGCTTTCCCTGAATCAGTATTTGACTAGGCTAACAAAATGGCGGCTGACTTCGTTGACTGTCGCACAGCCTGTAGTTCAATGTTTGTTGGAGTTAATCCGTCCGTTTGCGTGATTTCGCTTTCCCTCGATCTGGACGAGGCTGCAGTACAACATTGGAACAGGTCTGCGGTTGCGCATTTATTTATCCGCCATTTCTTTCGAATTGCTCCATACAAGATAGGATCAACTGAAGAGTTTACGAAAACCAGACTAAACGTCAACAGAAATACGTCTGCGTTGACTTCGGGATCCTCGTTTCCGTTGAAATATTCTGTCCAAATGAAGGTCGCATATTGAGGAAGCATGCACACGGCAAATAGGATCACCATGGCAAGAAATGTCTGATAAACCCGGCGATTTCGTCGCTCCCTTCTAGCGAGTCGATCCCGAAGTTCATTCGTAGCGTCTTCGTAATTCCCTCGTGGCTCGTGCATTCCTCGGATGTATATCGCTGTGAGGTAATGCGAGGTCAAGATGACTAAGAAAGGGAGTATAAACTGTGTCACGAAAAGAAATGTATAGAAGATTTTCGCATAGATTTGTGTCCTCGGAGTGGCGTTGAGTCTGCAATCAACTGGCCCGATTTCGGGCACCCAAATTAACGGTGACGCACAAACCACTGACGCGACCCAGGTTATCGCGATAGTCGCGGTTAACGCGCACTTCTGAGGCGAAACCCGCGCTCTAATCGAAGTCAACGTTCGATGCCGTTCGAGCGCTATAAGAGATAACGTTAAAACGCTGAGATAACGGCTGGTGTAGACGACCATCATTGCATAGTTACAAACGCGATACAAGTCAAGAGTACGGAATACAGTGTTAGGCACTGTCGAGCACACGACTAGCAAGTCAGAAAATGCCAGGTGAAGTAGCAAGTAATCGTTGTTTGTTCGCTTGGATGGGCTCTTTCGATGTACGTCCAGAAACACTAGAATGTTGCCGACAAATCCAAAGACACTGAGCGAAATATATAGCCCCACGATCGCGTTTTCAATCGGCCTGTTTCCATTGAAACCAATGCTCGTGATGTTTGCCGTAGACAAATTCATCATAGATGATCTCAATTCATTATCTCAGCCCGGAACGCTGTAAAAACCTTACACTGTGTATTGTACTTAGAGGTCAGCGTGCGACCCATCAGATATCCAAACGGACCAATAGGGGACCTTCATTTTGTAATGAGAGAGCAGGTCTCGTAATCTACGAGTCAGCCGTGGGTAAAATAAATTTCCATTTGGGTCAAATTGGATAATGGGCAAATCTGCTTCGGATTTTGACTACACTGTAGGCACGTAACATTTTCCAGGTGCCAAATTCACGATGATGCATGGAAGAGTAATGTTATTTATTGCTATAAAAAAGCAAATTCGCACTCATTGTTTTAGAGTTAAAGCCCTGATATATTCAGGCTATTCCGAGTGGACCTATTAATTCGTGCCAGTTGATTGGATACTTTCTTATCGCTATTCCTCCCTAACTGTCTTACTAAAAGGCCTCGAGGGGGGTTAACCATCAGCTGTCTAACGACTAAATCATGAACTGAAGGGCGCGCCCCCCTTCCAATGATCATTCGTGCGTTAGCCCCAGCGCTATTTTGAATAAGAGGGTTATTTACAATCCGGGGGAGGCAGAGCACTCTCCCTGTCTTTGACTAGCAGGAAGTGACCGTCTTAATTTTAGCAAAAAGCCGATCCAGTATTTTATAAGGGCCTTTCAAGGGAAAATCAGCTTAATAGCAAAATAAATGATGTTTTTTTTTACTATTTACCTTTTTTTTTTCTCAGACCCGAGTATAAGACATGGAGATTGATTTGTTTTAAGAGGCACGTCCCACAAAACAAACATCTCTTCGCTCTCCTGTGCCATTTTAGTGTGACATGTACAACTTCATGAGTAGCTCTGAGAAAACAAATGTCCTTTATTTATAAAGGATAAATTAGCACGATGAATAAAACCCCTGTAAGCGGGGGAATACCTGTCACTGACAGAGCACAAGCTTGTTTTTAAAACCTGAATTCCGTGTAGGGTTTTTTTCAATTCGTTCTTGGTAACCTTGTAACTGACAGGCAATTTCCAAAATTTAGTGGCAAATTCTCACATCACTGGTATGACAACGTTTTGTTGATATTATACACATTATCCTCGTGTTATCTGACCGCAGTTATAGAACGAACTATAGCTTAGTAAACAAGAACTGACATAAGTAAACGCATCACCTCAACAAATTAAAGTACCTTGCAGATGAAATTAAAACAGCACTCTAAAAAGAAAAACATCCCTTGGATCGTGTGGAATATATTTTCCATTGCCGTGTGAGGCTTCAAAATAGCTTAGAGCTTAGAATAAATACTCCCTAGCTAGATTTTCTCTAATGGCGGAAGGAACTTGTCAGGCTCGGCTACAGCCTGCGAAGGATCTAACGACAGGCAAGGCGGACTTCTATCTAAACCAGGACCTATATCTGAGGAGTCGTCTTGCCTCTGCTTGCTGTGGTAGATTCTGCTTGCAGCCCCTTATTTGGCGAATGTCCGTAAAATACAAGAGGAAAGTCTTTTCTACGCGTGCTGTTATTCACTTAGGGACCGGTCATTATTTATGTCGGAGAGGGGGGTGGAGGAGAAAATACCTGTGATCCAAAAAAATTTCAAGAACCCCACCTGATAGCATTGATTGTTTTCGGGAGCCCCCCCTCTGATAGACTGAAACATTTCAGGACCCCCCTTCCCCTCCATCCATGTCAGTCAAAATGATTCAAACAGGTCCTGAAGGGGGTCCAAATCCCATTTCTCAGTGTAAAAGTTTCACAAGATCCCAGTCCTGAAGTTTTCGCAGTCAAAGTTTTCAAAATCTACAGAGTGTTTGTATTGCAGTCGTAGGGCAAAATTTTAAAAGCAGTTCACAAATTTTTAAAGCCACTCTTTACAGACATGATATTTCATTGTTGGTTCATTTAAAGGCAAATTTTGCAAATTGACCCATTTCTAGTTCTATTGGCCAAATCCCAGTGACTCCAATCCCATTTCCAAGCCTAACATAAGGTCTCCCAGAATGGCTATCATGGCAAGTCACTAAAACCTCCCCCTCTTTTCTGAAGGCAGTATCTGTGTCTCTTACAATGATCAGGAGTGTTAAGATTGAGGAGATGGCGAGCGCGTAGCGCGAGCCGAAATTTTTTTTAGACTTTTTGCTGATATAGACAAAATAATTGTTTCTCAAGACCCCCCTTAACTGCCATTTTCGCCTTTCAAGACCCCCTTTGTGTTCGCTTAAAAAATTTCAGGGCCCCCCATTTTCTCCTCCACCCCCCCCCCCCCCCCCCCCCCCCCCCCCGACTTAAATAATGACCGGTCCCTTACACGTCTTGCTTGGGTGTAGAATTTCCACTCACGCTAAGCGCGCCTCTTTTTTTTGGGGGGGGGGGATTTGGTGGCAGAGTTTTGCTGTTTTTCATTGTGTTTTCTGTCCTTATGTTCGTAGAACTCCATCACGAAGCCCACGTTTTAGTGGTGTTAATTTAATTTAGAAACTGATTGGCAGGTCGAGAAGTCATTGTGCGGCAAGTTTGCAAATGGTAGAAAAAGTAAAAAGCAAAGCCAACAAAACCTGCAGGTGGCGCGAAAATGTCATGAAGTTATAAAAAAAATGGATCACGTGAAATCATGGTCATAATTCCCTTCTCTCTGCAATAACCTCACAGGTCCACAAACAACATTTCTACCTGTTATTCTCACTTGGGACCAACAGTGCCTATATAGGATATCAACTCATTAGCATAATTGTCAGTTGCCTTTAGTCCTCGTGCTGAGAAGACCTCTTCTGCTCTGGCCTCGCCGTTCAACTGGCTCAACTCTCCTTCCTTCGTCAAGAATTAAAGTCTACATCATTCTTCTCGTCGCCTCCTATCGCTTTCCTCCCCTTTGCAGCGTTCAAGATTTTCGTTATTCAGCAGTTTGATTTTGTGTGTTTTTATCGCCTTTGAATTTCTTTTCGCGCTGTTCAGTTATGCTAAATTTGTGCTTTGTATTCTCTTACAGGTCTACAGCTCCGCCTGGAACCTTTGGAACCATAAGTTCTTTTGCTCCTGGAATTATTGTCGTCTATTCAGTTTGGCCAAGCTGAACTGTGTTCATTCTTGCGGATGTTTTCTCGCCCTGTAGGAACATTTAGTGTTTTACTTGCGTCTGGTTTGGCCTTTGAATTTCACGGTGAAGGCGGTGAATCTAACGATTGTGTTTCGCATGTTAACAGTCATATGTTGACCAGATACGTTCGGCATAGGCGTTAGACCTGGGCAAATTGTTGCCGCTACGTTTGGTATATAATAGGCGTTGGACCTGGGATACCTACAGTTTGGCAGGCGAATTAGTTCAGCCACCAGCGAATTTGTTCTGCTCTAAAATTATTTCTCTTACATAAAAGTTTGGCAGGCGAATTAGTTCAGCCACCAGCGAATTTGTTCTGCTCTAAAATTATTTCTCTTACATGAAAGTTTGGCAGGCGAATTAGTTCAGCCACCAGCGAATTTGTTCTGCTCTAAAATTATTTCTCTTACATAAAAGTTTGGCGGGCGAATTAGTTCAGCCACCAGCGAATTTGTTCTGCTCTAAAATTATTTCTCTTAATGGAAGTTTGGCAGGCGAATTAGTTCAGCCATCAGCGAATTTGTTCTGCTCTAAAATTATTTCTCTTACATGAAAGTTTGGCAGGCGAATTAGTTCAGCCACCAGCGAATTTGTTCTGCTCTAAAATTATTTCTCTTACATAAAGTTTGGCAGGCGCATTAGTTCAGCCACCAGCGAATTTGTTCTGCTCTAAAATTATTTCTCTTACATGAAAGTTTGGCAGGCGAATTAGTTCAGCCACCAGCGAATTTGCTCTGCTCTAAATTATTTCTCTTACATGAAAGTTTGGCAGGCGAATTAGTTCAGCCACCAGCGAATTTGTTCGGCTCTAATTATCTGGAAAAGGCAAAATAAAAGTATTTAGTCAATACCGAAAGTAATTCTTGCATTCTGATTATACACAAAAAAAGGTGAATGTGTTATGAGTTCAGCCAAGCGAATTTTGTTATTGTTCCTTATTCTCATCATGCTTATTCAATTTTGCAAAAGCTCAGAGATTTTATCATCTTCCTCAATTTTTGTCTTGACTATTCATCACTTAATTTGAGGGTGTCAACGCGTTTAAATACGATTTTAATGAGCTATTTCAATCGTTGTTATAGTGATATAACAGAAGATGGATATTTAATAGCTCGGTGTTCTCTTTTGCAAGGAATTGTTTTGTTCCATTCTCTCGCTCTCCGGGGTAGCCGAGGCTACCTTTTTTGTTTAGTTTTCTTTTGTTTTCGCCACACCTTATTTAGGTTGCTTGACTCAGGTTTCTCAATAGGTTGCCTCGGCTTCCCCGGAGAAGTTATCTAATACTCTTCATTGCTCTGTCCTCGGACGGGGTATTCCGGGGTTGCGGACGGCTGGCTGTTGAAATCCTGGTTTGGTTTCTCGCGTGTACATTCAAGTCTTTTCTGAAATTGTTTACTTGTTACCTTTGCTAACTTGATCCTCTGCTATTGATTAGAAAACAATTTTCATCGTTTCTGACCTTAATGTACCTGTATTGGTGTACTTCTCGTTCTTGTTGTTATTGTTCAAAATTTCCTTTGTTGAATTTTTTGTCTCTTTTCTGCATACTCGAGGGTCCGGCGGAATCCGCGAGAGTTGTTAGCGTCTCGTCCCCTCGAGCATGCTTTTTCTGAGTTTTGGGGAGAAGTACACCTTTTGTGTGGTATAATTAGGTTTATTTCATTGGACTTCCCACTCTCTCCTCATCTCCATGGTTGTAATGGTATTTTGTCAGGGTAAATTATTTATAAAGTTTCGGCAAAGCGGCGCTTCAAAATCTTTCGGAGTTTGGGCGGGGGGGGGGGGGGGGGTTCTTCACATGTCGACCTGATAGGGGTGCTCGTCGTATTTTTTAGGGGTCAAAATCGAGTTTCAGGTATTTTTTAGGGGGTATCGGAGAAAAATTGTGGCTTTCACTAATTAATGGTATTTTTTAGGGGTACGCAAATGAATGAAAGGGTCACAAACCCAGTAAAACGTTTTCTTTCTTTCTTCGTTCATTTATAGCTCTAAAATAAGCTTGTTTTGAGATGAGAAACAATAACAAAAAAGGTTTATTGTTGGTATTTTTTAGGGTCATTTTGTTTTATAAGGTATTTTTTAGGGGTTGGATTTTTTATGTCCTGGTATTTTTTAGGGTATATTTTCGGATGTCCCGACGAGCACCCCTATCACTCTTACATGGGAGAACCCCCCCCGGGGGCTCTGCCTCCGTGTAAGAATCTGTGTATTGTTCACGAGTTGCGTCACAAAGCCTCCTTTGTTTAGTAGAACGAATCATGATGAAATAGAAAATGAACGCAATGGCGTTCTCTGGGAATGGTTCTTACACGGAGGTATACCCGGAGTTTGGGAGTGAGTCGATTTTAGTAAGTGGAGGACCTGCAGTATTCGTCATACAGGCCGCGGAGCCAGGTCTCCTTACCCATATCTTATATAGAGCACAATGGGACCAAGTGAGAATATATAACTATTCTCACTTGGGACCAACAGTGCCTATATAGGATATCAACTCATTAGCATAATTGTCAGTTGCCTTTAGTCCTCGGCGCAAGATGGCGTCCTTGGTAGAGGACGCTGTGTTGGCGGGTTTCATTGTGCTTATTTCGAGGCCTGATGGAGCTACTTTTCTTGTTACCCGCCCTCCCTCCCTCTTTGCTCTGTATTGTTGTGATTTCGGGTTTCATTGTGCTCATTCCGAGGCTTGGTGGAGCTACTTTCCTTACCCTCCCTCCCTCCCTCTTGCTAGATTGTCATCTTTAGCTCCGCCAGGTCTCCTTACCCATATCTTATATAGAGCACAATGGGACCAAGTGAGAATATATAACTATTCTCGATGGCTCCTTTTATGTGTCTTTAACAAGAAATCGACAAATGAGTGATCTGAACGTTTTTCTCGCAGTAATTAAGAGTCGAGTGATCGACCCTTCCCTGCTAGCCGAGGTCTCTCATCTCTGCAAACAGAGAAGAACGGTCCACTACGAATGCAAATTTTTCAGACTGACCAGTTCCTGTTATGTTGTGGCAAGCGATACATGTTCACGCGCCGAATGCAATGAGACTTGCTATTAGGGGTTGCCGGTTGACTAATTAATTTCGACCATGAATGCCAAGGGAAAATATATATGGCAAAGCTGCTTAGCAAGCGTTTCCCGTGGGTAATCTCAAAGCTCTTTCGTACTTTCAGGCTTTTCTCTGGCCCTGAAACCACACGGAAACTCTTCATACGCAAGCTAATAATGGCGCGCTTTGAGACAGTTGTGACAAAAATACAGTAAAAACCCGCTTGTAAGAACCCGTTGGATTTAAGAACCTGCTGGCAGCCATTTGCCATTTTAATACTCCAAAATACAAGAACCTGTTTAGCAAATATGTGTGGCTACATTACACTTTCAAATAGATTACAAAATAGAATTACCCCAGAACACATGTATATGTGATGTACTACTCTTTTGCATTTTCATCTATTCCACTCATTTTTTTGTTATTATACAGCTCTTTTTGAAAAGATACATTGTATATCCATTGTTTAGCAACTTTTGTTAGACTTTTGGCAATATATTGATGTGACTAAAATGCTTATATTGAAGGACAAACCACATTCTTACTATATTCTGGTAACCAACAATCATCTGTCTCTTCCATAGAAAACTGCTAATAGCTACCCCAAAATATAAGAACCTATTTTGCCCAACTTACACACAGGTTCTTACTGTAATCTTGTGATATTGCCTGACCACAAGCATCGTATGTTGTGAAGTGTTTATTAAGCGTAATGCCGGGTTTTCACTAGAGAACACAATGCAAGCGGTTAACCGGCACTGTAACACACACCTCCCGTCAATTCAACGCCTTCATTTCCTCTGAGGTTGGCGTTATCGAAACTAAGCTGTATTCTTGCTTTTCAGGCCACGGTCAGTCCATGTGGTCCAGGGTTTACGGCTATGTCATCAAATTGTGATTATAGTTTTCAATTTCTATGCACTTTTACTTTGATGCGATTCAATGGTTATGGTCAGTGGTGTCAAAATCAAAACCAGAATATCTCCAAACTCTCCTTTGAAGAAAATTACTTACGGATCAAAGCCCAAAATATGACCGTGATCAGGGCTCCGAGGAGCGGTTTCAGGGATCAAAAGGATAACTGAGTGGGGATCAACAGTTTGGAGGGCTCAGAATCTTTAATGAGAATATTTAATGGCATCAAAAATTACGGTAAGAATAGGTCAGAATTGGGCCCAGGTCTCAAAGTTACTGCTAGAAATAAGAATTCGGTGTAACTCTATTATACCATGTCATCAGCCTGATCTAATTCTATGAAACTAGAGTTATAGGGTCAACATGAATGGAAACGAAAAACGCCTCATGTTAATGACGACTGAAGATCTAGGTTGTATTGAAGTAACGATTGAATTGATCTCGTGTTGGAGAAGTTTGTAATGTTTAAACACGGCAAATAGTGCTTGAACAAGAGTAAGCTTAGAAAGTAAATAATTACTTTGCAATAAAAATATTAGTCCTGTGTTTTGATTTTGCTACTACCTGTCAATAAACTTAAAGAACTGCAATAGAACAGAATTATAATGCTTTGCGGAAAACCATTCCTAGGAAATGTTTTCCTATGGGACCTTCTCCAATGGCTATCGAGGAGAATCCCAACACTGCGGCATTCTTTTGCCTCACCTTTCCACATTAATGGTTAGGAGAATTCCCTGCGATCGAATAGTTTAAAGTCCAGTTTTAAGTGCAAATTGTTACGAACTGTTCTTTATTTTTTCTAGCGTGCACGATACAAATTCTGTGCTTCTTATGGCGTGCAAATTTTCCCTATGATCTCTGACCACGCTAACCGTTTGTGCTAGCAAAGTTACCGACTCTAGGTCGGCCGGCTTAGGTCAATATGTTCCAGTCCATGTGCGCAGTTTTCCCTATACGGACCTCAATGCCGGTAAATATCATACATTTATTTCATAGCTTGTCAGTCTAAAACATGGCATGGTTATTGTTACTATAGAGTTCCCAAAGTTCAACAAATCAAGTCCATCTTAGCTACTGAGCAAGCAACTGGTCCTTTTTGTGTACCCAGCGGTCAACAATGCAGTGCCATCCACGCTGGCACAAATATAAATAGGCAGATAGGATAGGAGTATCTCCCACTCTAAGCTCAGCTCAGGGTTAATAGAGAGTCAAGATGAAGTATTTTTTGGTGGTCCTTCTGTTAGCGGTTTGCGCCGTTGAGTTGAGAGCGGAGGAAGATGTTGACGCCATGTTAGCGCTGATGGAGGAAGATGCAGGCAGACCACAACCGCCGCCGTTGCTGGTGAGTCCAATTAGTTAGCCCTTTTTAAGGAAAACAAGGTTGATCCAGCGCTGAAAACTCGAGGCCTGGTCAAACAAGGCGCGTCTATAGTAAAGAATCGTCTCGGACATTACAGACGTTCCTCCAATAAGGAACTGCAAACAGTTTAAAAAAGCCTAGAGTTACTTGAACATTTTCATTAATATTCTTGAATACCTCTGTAATAATGTTTTAAGTTATCCATTAAAGCGCCTTTTAAAAATGCTGCCTAAAGTTGTCTTAAAATGCCTAAAAATGCTTAATGGCGCATGAACATTTTTATTTCCAAAGTTTTTTCAACTGTCCGATTTCCTTTTGTTCATCACGAACACAACGTTCAAGCTAGCTGAAGGCCTTGGAACAGATATTTTAGAAATGTCTTCCGTTGTTTTAGCTATTTGTGGAGGTTTCTCGGCCCGCTTGCAGTGTTCTTTAGAGTTACAAGAATTAAAACATTTTCTCAAAGAAGCTAGAAACCCAAGATTCTTTCATAAAAAAATCGATATCGACCTTAAGAAGTAACTTCTCCCGCCAATGAGGTGAAACGCATTTTAAAGTTGGGTTACTTTTTGCTTAGTTTTTGAAGTATTCCGTTAAACATATTGAAATTGGTTACGTGAACAGTGTGACAAAATAAGTACATTTATTATGTGTATTATATGTTATGTAACTAGACCAAAATAAGTTATAACATAAATAAACTTAATGTTTTAATCCACGCTGAACTGGGCTTCTCTAATAATAAACTAAATAAATAAACGAATAATGTAACGTGGGCGTGTCCGTATTGTAATTTCAGTGCTTTTCAACGTTCGACGAGTGCATGTTGGAGTCAGGTGGTGATTGTCTATCGGAATTGACGTGTGTATTGAGCTATGACATTTGTCGTAGCAGGACTCCCACTCGCAAACGACGTGCATTATTTGGGGACAGCAATTCGCTAGTGAGTAAACATTCTAACATAACCTTTAACAGTATAATCACACCTGTGAGCTATAATGCTTTGGTGAAGGGAACTTTAGTAACCTTTTTCGTGCCTTCAAGATTTACAATAACCACGAGTAGCTCAAGAGTCCATTATTAGGAGTGAGAATTTGTAATAGAGCAGATTTCAGATGACCGTCATGAAAGTAAACGCAATTGTGCAATCACTAGCCAATCAGAAACAAGAGTAATTACAACTTACTGTTGAATGGTTTCCAGCCAAGCCAATCAGGAGCCGAGCCAATTGACTGTAATTCCTTGCTTGTGAATAATGCGCAATTTGATTTGTTGATAAAAATAAGCAGCAAATGAGAAAGCAAAACAATCGCAAACGCAATTAAATCACGACAGTCATCTGATATCCGCTCTATCGAGTATTAGTCAAATCACACTAGTGGTCTATTATCAATGCTGCGTTCTGATTGGTTGAGCTACTAGTAGGCTATAAGTTATAGCCTACTAGTAGCGAAAAGTGTCGGATTTGAAAGCCAGAAAACGGCAAATGACCAGAACAAAAACATTTTTTTGGCTATACAAATTGACCTACTAGTGTGATTTGACTAAAACAATTATTCCTCTCGCCCTCATGGCCTCTGAGTCAATAGCCCATTCGGCCTTCGGCCTCATGGGCTATTGACTCAGAGCCCATTCGGGCTCGAGGAATAATTGTTATATAGTGTTGTTCGATGATCCCTAGAGACGCTCCTCAAGTGAGCTGATGACTCTTTGACAACTTTTTAAGGTATATATATAACGTCGAAAGCTCTATGGAGTTCGGACGGAAAATAGGCAAATATAAACGATGGCTTATTTAGGCTACGTTTCTTCTTATTCTAGAGACAGTGTTCTGTTCAATTCTTGAAGTGTAGACGAAACGGCACATCCATAAGGCGGTGCGCCCAGGACTTCAGGAGGTGTCTAATCGAGAACCGCCCCACTCCACCTCCATTCGTGGTATGGATTGTTGTCTGTTATGAAAATTGTTTGTCCTTTGTCTTGGGATAGTTTTGAAATTGTGATAGTTTGGTAAGAGGTTAGAAGTAAGATTTTTTTTAAATTCCCGACGTGAGCTATCTCCTCCCCCTACTTTGCAAAGCGCTCCGCCGCCACTGCCATTGCCGGATTTCAAGCCGTAAGTGCGCCTAGGGCGAATCCTTTAATATATTGAGTATCCGTTCAAGACCAACATGGGGAGAAAGAGCATGCTCAACTATACAAAATCCCAAATTTTGGTATTAACCAGGCAAATAGTGATCGACACAATCAACGCCAAACTGTAGGATTTTGTATAGTTTAATATGTTCTTCCTCGTTATGTGAGCTCGTTTCGATAATGGCAATAATAAGGGATTCGCCCCAGGCACTCACGGCTTGAAATCCGGCAATGAGTGTATGCGAGAAGTGAGGCGCGCGTTGTATCGTGATAGTTACATTCCTTAATATATCGATTTAGGCAATGCCTAAGAGCGGAACTCCAATCATCACTCCAATCATACACTCCAATCATTACTATTATTATTATTATACACACCCCCACTTCTTGCTGCATGGTTTATTCTTATAACAAATGTATCCCTTTTGAGGAGGCCAGCTTGGGATACCTAGCCTGGAATTTTACGGGTGTAAATGACCGATTGATTGATCGAGTTGAAATTTTGTCTCCTTGCATCTCCAACTGTTTACCTCTTTAAAGAATCCAGATCAATCTCTGTGATTATCAATTTTTGGGGGAGCTGGTGTCAAAATGCAACAACCCTTTTGCAGTTTTGGGTCCAAACCGAACGCCACGGCGCTGTGCTGGATGTGGAGGACGAAGCACGCGCTTAGTGATCCAAGACGGACTGTGATTGGCTGTGTACACGGGTCGACGCTAACGCGAGTGCGCATGCGTAAATAAGAGCCTGCGATGTCTTCATAAACTACAGAATGTTCCGTTTTGGCTTGGATGGGTTGCTTTCTCATGCGACGTTGAATGATACGTATGGGTCTCCACTCCGCGCCTTCGGCGCGGGGAGCTCCGTTAATTTACAGGGCTAAAAGCGAGGGCATTTGTTCTTAATTGAGGGCAAAACTTTGCTGCAATTGGAACTAATGTGATTTTGTCATGCTAGACCGAATGCAGGAACACGTTTTTGGAGTGTAAAGAAGCTGCTGCTGGTAACGGATCAGCTATATTCCGGTGCATCCGACGGTTCTTTCGATGCATCAAGGAAAACATCCCCAAGCCAACCGTCCCGCCCTTCGTGGTGAGTGTTGATATCTAATGATGAATCAAATAGGAATGATAGATCAAATATGACCAGATAACATTTTCTCTGCTCTTTTTTAAAACTCAAATTTACAAAATAGAAACACCTGCAGGCAGCAAAATAAGTCGAGTTAATACATTCCAATCCCCCCGCGCGGGGATATGGAATTTATCTTCGAGTGTTCACATTGATATCGAACGAGTGAGCGCAGCGAACGAGTGAGATATCAAATGTGAACACGAGAAGATAAATATCTCTAAGCGTCCATGTATTATTCTGTTTATTATATAAACGAGAAACACTGCCATGCTCCAGGGAAGCGCCTTTATTGGCCACGAGGAAGAAAACATATTGGCCGATATTTTCGCATTTTTCTCTGTGGCAGAAATCCCTGTAAAACACTGAGATTTATATAATAAGTCTTTTTTTACCACAGGCACAATGCAAAGCCGAGCTCAGACAGTGCTACAACAGCAGCCAAGGTGTGCGTGGTAGAGTAAAGTGCTACATGGAGTATTTTAGATGCCTTCGCAACAACAGACCTACCAGAGGCCCGTCTGCTGTAAGTATCAACAGTTGGATTTCTCTTGCAGAAAAGGTAAAGGGTAAGGTTCAGGGGTGGATCCACGGGAGGGTGCGTTCGGATAAGCTCCCTCCATCCCCCTCCCTCCCTCCCTCCCCCCCTCCCTCCCCCCACTCCCTCCCTCCTTGCGATAAAAAAAAAACGAGAAACTGTAGTCGTAACGATTATTTCTGTTAATTAGCCTTAGGCACCTTAGATGTGATACTCAGGGCCCTTCCCCTCGACCTCGGTGGAAAGTAAAACAGGCAGTTGCTAGGCCCAAATTCATTTTTGAATGATTCCCAAAAAAAAGAAGAAAAATGTATGAATCATTTTTGATCCCTCGTTCTGACAGTCCAAGGGCAAGATCTATTTACAGAAGGTATTGTTGTACTTTAATAATAAGTATTTGGAGCATTATATTACCTCAATGCTCTTACAAATGTATATTAGATATATGTAGAAAAAATAATATATATATATATAAAAGTATCATTAAACTTTAAGGATGAAGAGGAATTTGATCCCAGACGCCCAACTAGGGGACCACGGCCCTCTGGACGCCCTTCAAGGAGACCACGCCCTACCGGACGGCCTTCTAGGAGACCACGTCCCACTGGACGCCCATCAAGGAGACCACGCCCAACTGGACGCCCATCAAGGAGACCACGTCCCACTGGACGCCCTTCAAGGAGACCACGCCCAACTGGACGCCCTTCAAGGAGACCACGCCCAACTGGACGCCCATCAAGGAGACCACGTCCCACTGGACGCCCTTCAAGGAGACCACGCCCAACTGGACGCCCTTCAAGGAGACCACGCCCAACTGGACGCCCTTCTTGGGGACCGCCCCCCATTGACAAATTTTTAGTAAGGATGCTTGGTTCTCCATAGAACTAAAAACACCATATCAGTTTCGTTTTGAAGTAGATTTTCGAAATAAAGAAATACGTTCGTTATCTCCGGCATAAAGAGTTTTACCCCAAGCACTCACTGCCCCCCCTATTTTCACTCGGGAATTTGCCGCGAAATTCGACCGTGCGTGAGTAAGTTATCGCTATACTCCCTCAGGACATTCCCTTGCGTGGTTCGCCTCTATTGGTCAAGTGTTGGCCTATATTAAGAATTCACATATCCAGCTTTCTGGGCATTTCTACATATCCTCGCAACTCAGGAAGTCTTGCAGAATTTTCAACCCTCCCACCTCCCCTTCGGCGACGTAGCTCATCCTCCCTGCGTTCTTGGGACATTCCTGAAGCCGCTTATTGCCTCGCCAAAATCGGTTTTCCATAACTTAATCACGCAGAGACAATAAGCGGCGGGTTCCCGAGTGAAAATGGTTTACTATTTCTAGTAACTCTCACTTGGGGAGATGTGGGACCCCTAGATCCCAAAAACAAACATACTTGGTAATTGGTTCAGTTTTGTACGTAAATTGCTAAAATTATGGTAACATATCTTGCTACTTATAGCTTAAAGCAGCGCAAGGACTGTAAAATCTAGCTTTCCGTGTATTCTTAAATTTTGAACTTGAAATTCACTGATAAGACTCGGAGTTGTTGAGAAAATATTGTAAAACGTTTTTAAAAAAAAAAATGAAAATGGCGCGATTTGCATGGAATCGAAACTGCCGAGGATGGTAAGAAAACAAAACATAGCCGGACCACTGCTCATTTGCGATTTTCTGTAGTTTTCTTTCCGTCTTGGACTGAACACGGCTAAGGTAGGAGAGATAAGGTAATACCTGAGCTGTGAGCATGTTTTTTTACCATCCTCGTTTCAATGCAAATCGCACCTCCATTAAAAAAAATCGTCTTTTTCTCTCTTTTTGAAGGAATGCTATCGACAGTTCCGTGAGTGTTGTGGACACAACAGCCCTATGGCATGTCGCCGACCATTCATTGAATGCCTGAAGGACGCTGTGCAAGGTTGAAACAATGTACGTATACCTCCTAGTCAAGTCCTTGGATTCTTCTTCTAGACTCCTGTTGCCCGTGATATGGAGAGTTCAGGGACTGGACTAGTATACTTCCATGCTACCACTGAGCGACCATTACTACGAAAAAAGCTTCTTGTATTCGGGGACATAATAGAGCACACCGTCCTTCACTTAACTTCACTTTATTGTTATTATTATTATAGTGCAGCCTTGTTAAATACAAAATGCTAGTGCACAGCGCATGTGGGGTTTACATTGACCTTAATACAGCTGAGTCAAAGGCGAAGCTATTCTGACCCAAGTTATAGCTAAAGTGCAGCGCGGGCGGAAGACTGTTCCAGAGTCTCATGGCTCTTATTATGAAGCTGTACTTATGAACTCCTAAAATCCGTTTAAACGGCTTATTTCTCCGTTTGCAGATGTTTCTGTTTTGTAAATATTAATTTTAAAAGTTGCTGGGAAAAATTTACCTGTTCCTTTATGCTAGAAGGCACCTTGAGTGACATCAGTGCCTCAGCTCCAATTTTTCTCAGCTTATTCATTTTCTTCCAGTATTTCTTCTGTGTTAACTCTAATCTTTACTCTTTTTTACTCAGTGATGCGGGAACGAAGACCTCCACTCATGCCGTCATTGAACCAGAGTGTAATTTAGTGCTTAGTATAGACGACAGAGAAATAAATAATAAGAGCATTCAAAATAGCCTCTTGTCTTTTTATCTTATCAAGAACAAATGCAAGTAGTTTCTATACATAAAACACAAAAAAAGCTGAATTTCCCTTGGTGTAGAAGAATGGGAAAATCAATCCGAAGTTCGGATTTCCCATGGCTATCCATGTGTGCCTTGGGGAATTCAGGTTTTCCCATAGTTAGGGTTTCTGCAGAAATTGCAAAGTGTGTTTCTAAACAATAATTTAGCCAGTTTCGTCACTGAAAGTCTCGCGCCATCACAGGGCGCCCAAGATCATTGTTTGTGAAAAGTCGATCCTGTTCTGTCCCGTTAAAATGCCCCCTGTATCGTTAAAATGCTCTAAAAACGTAAAAATATTGTTGCGCAAGCTGCGAGCACAGTCGGATAGACTATTTGGGGGCTCTATGATTGTTAATTAACTGCCACAAAATGGAATATTTATTGCGTCATCTTTTCTCTGCATCTTCGCCCCTCCCCCTTTTCCTGCAGACTGCACGGTAACAGGCGCACGTTAGCCTGCGAGCCGGCTCTCCAGTGGGTTTTCCAGAGAAGAATTTGTTAGGGCGCGCGCGGGGTTCCTGTGGCGTCGGGATTCCTGTGTCCTTTCCGTGACACAGGAATCCCGCGCGCCAAAAAACTCGAATATCCGAAAAAAACCCACTGGAGAGCAGGCTAAGCGCACGTGCGAATTTTCCCTATGATCTCTGACCACGCTAACCCTGCTAACCGTTTGTGCTAACTAAGTTAGTTACATATTTTAGGTCGGCCGGCTTAGGTCAATATTTTCCAGCCCGTGTGCGCAGTTTTCCCTATACGGACCTCAATACATTTATTTCATAGCTTGTCAGTTAAAACATGGCATGGTAATTGTTACTATAGAGTTCCCAAAGTTCAACAAATCAAGTCCATCTTAGCTACTGAGCAAGCAACTGGTCCTTTTTGTGTACCCAGCGGTCAACAATACAGTGCCATCCACGCTTGCGCAAATATAAATAGGTAGATAGGATGGGAGTGTTACGAGGGGTTTTCGTGGGATCGATGCACACTGGACAGTTCTGGGTAGTTCCTTGGTTTATTGAGTAGAACGTAGATAACAGCGCTTGGTGTGACGGGAGGTGCAAATGATCTTACTCGGAGAGCTTCAGAACAAGAGAGTCCGGATGTCGAGTAAAGGCAAACCTCAGAAGGCGAGGCCAACAGAAGGGATTCCTTGCTAAGAACATCTTCCTTAACTAAGAAATGGTCCTTACCGACAACCGTACAATCTGTCTTTCGACTCACCTCGCAACAGGTTTAGGGGAAAAACTCTCGTTATTCCTGTGCATCTCTTTTTATACTAAACTAATTTGCATAGCAAGATCTGATGCAATACTCTCAGTATATAATCGTGTTTGTTGCGCTCTGTTGCTAGGATGACGTAAGATTAGTAAATTACTATTGATATAAGGAAAAATAGAAAATTTCAGTTGGATATTGAGACAATCCGTCGATGACAAACTAAAGAACATACTCTCAAGAATACTTGAAATATAAAATAGTCAATTTTAAAGTAGCATTTTCTAGAGCTGAAGAACTCAATGTATACCTTATCCAAATATTTACCAAATCAAATAAATCAACTTTGCTATCGCCAAGTTGTCCATGCGCATGTTCCGTACGCATAGTCAAATTGTAACTAATATCACAAAAGTGTCAAGAAATATGACATCTCAAGATGCACCTGAGCAAATATAAAAATGGAAAAGTTAAGAAATAATCATAAAGCTAAAAGCCAATTAATGAATGAATTTAACTTCATAACAGGAGTATCTCCCACTCTAAGCTCAGCTCAGGGTTAATAGAGAGTCAAGATGAAGTCTTTTTTTGTGGTCCTTCTGTTAGCGGTTTGCGCCGTTGAGTTGAGAGCTGAAGATGTCGACGCCATGTTAGCTCTGATGGAGGAAGATGCAGGCCAACCACAGCAGTTGCTGGTGAGTCCAATGAGTTGGTGCACAGTCGCAATTTGCAATAATTGTCGCAATTGATATCTGTCACAATTTGTAATAAAGTTGTTGTAATTTGTAATACCTTTCGCAATTTGTAATAAAATCGTCGCAATTTTTAATAAAAAGCTCTCGTAATTTGTTATACACCACCGTCGCAATTTGTAATAAAGAAAGCTGTCGCAATTTGTAATAAACCCTCTGTCGCAATTTGTAATAAACAAATATATTTTAAACGTTTAAAAGAAAGGATGACAGGCAACAGTTTCATAATATTCGTCACGCACCATTTGCGTGGTATTATAGAAACATACTGGATGGCCCACAGTGAGTGCAGTTAGCAAGATACGCTACGCATTTAGACACGCAAGTTGCTCTATAGCCAACGTAGGTACGGCCATCCGCAAATCAAGAAGTCGCCGCAGAGCTATAAATCACTTTCGATGGCACAAGTGCGCATCAATATGTCGGTATCTCCATAAAACAGGGCAGCGCTAATATCGCCCAACCCACACAGCTTCCCAAAAACTGATATATCAGGGAAGTTGTGATACATTGTAGCGAAAGAGCCGCTGCTCGATGTTGTGTTACGGTATCAATAAAAATAGGGCCAATGGATCATGCCAGTCAATATTTTGCCAATATCAGTTAAACTATTCTGATCTTCTTATTACAAAAAATACTGGAATTAACCGCTCAAAATCAATTGCAATCATTGTTTGAAGCTTATTAAGGAAATTTCGTTGAGGACCATACTTCCAGACGGAGCTGAAGCGTCGTACGGCGACCGTACGGTTCTTACGTCCACGCCAGAGACCTGGCAGTAGCTATCCTCGGTGTTAATCGTTCAGTTGCGACTCAGGGACTCGATCCAGGGACCTAGGTGAGCGAACGCCCGGCCACCAGACCATTAAATAGTCACCCTTTGTAATGAGTACTGTGAACAACTAACGATCTAGGTATCTACGATCTATACATCCGTCTAGGTATTTATAGGTCTGGTTGAAGGTCTCGTGTTCCATGTGGGACACTTGTTTTTAGTAAGTTCATGGTTGCATTTAAAACTTCATCAGCTGTCGACTTGACTCATTCTCCAATCTTTGTATGTCATTCGGTGATGTCTTTTTGAATCAATCTGAATAAGGCGTTCAAATTGGATATCTGGATTTCTACGCATGCGTACTCATATTCACGAATTATCATTGTACTTTTATCTATCAATTGATCGTAGCGCGCACATTCGCTTTGTGATTTGTTTTTACTACTCCCAGCCTCCTGAAAGAAGATTAAAATGAAATTCAATTGATTTCTACTTAAAGGGGCTCTCGCACGCTTAATATTCGTCAATTGTAACCGTGAAAACACATGTACATTTGCCCGCAGTAATCAAAATAATCCTCAAGATTAATAGAAAAACCTTTCAAGTGTCAGACAAATGCAATTCCAGGTTGTTTTGACCCGTTATCAAGAGGATGGAATTGGATTGCGATTTAAACTATTTTCTTGTCAGAGAAGTGGCCAGCAAGCGTGCGAGTGCCCCTTTAAGGAAGGCCAGGAGACTCATGGCCTCCTGCGGAGACTCGGACGGAAAATATAAACTGATAGTGGCCAATTTATGCTACGTTTCTTCTTATTCTAGAGACAGTGTTCCGCTCAATTCTTTAAGTGCAAAAGCAATGGCACATCCCTAAAGCAGTGCGCCCAGGACTTCAGGAAGTGTCTGATTGAGAGCCACCCCAGTCCACCTCCCTTTGTGGTATGAATTGTTGTATGTTGTTAAAATTGTTTGGCCTGTGCCTTGGGATTGTTCGTTGGATTTTTGCTTGTTACGCAAAGTTGAAATTTAATAGAAGAAATTAGTAAGTAAGATGACACTGAGATCGCTAGTGTATTTGCAAGCGCAAACGAGCTGCCACGCTCGTTTTTCTTTTTAAATACGCGACGTTAGCTCCCCCCCCCACACACACACGCACACACACACACACTTTGCAAAGCCCTCCGCCGCCCCTGCCATGTGTATATGTGAGGAGTGAATGATAGTCTACGTTTGATCCCTGCTTAGTGTCTTTTAGGCGCGCGTTGTATCATGATAGTTGTGCTACATTCCTTATTATGTACAGGGAATAATTACTCAATGCTGATAAGCTAAAAGCGAGGGCATTTTTCTTAACAGGTCAAAATTGATACTTTGCTGCGATTGGGCGCTGGTTATCTAGCAACACTTTGTGAAGCCCGGTGCACACTAATGACATAAGGACGTTATGTTGCAACGATCATGGGGAAATAATTGGAATAATCAATATTTTCCTTGATCATCATTAGATAATTTCACCAAAGCAGTCTTATGTTATTTATGTTATTTACTTTTGTGGACGTTTTGAAACCACTAAATTTTGTTCGCGTGGTATTTTCTTATGTCGTTGTGTTGCAGTGCACCAGGCATAACACAATTTATAGAAAAGAAGAAAGCCTGCGCGCTTGCTGGAATCGCCCTACAATTCCAATCACTCAGACCAGTAGCTGAGTCCTAATGTGATTTTGTCATGCTAGACCGAATGCAGTAACAAGTTTTCGGAGTGTGAAGAAGCAGATGGTGACAACTCAGATAACTTCCGGTGCATGCTCCAGCTCATTCAATGCATCAAGGACAACATCCCCAAGCCAACCGTCCCGTCCTTCGTGGTGAGTGTTGCACGATGATATCTGAACACCGAGATTGACTGAAATAATTATGAAGTCGGTTGCCAGCTATCGGCCAGGGGCAGTGGAAGCAATATTATGCTGGGAGGAGGGGTGGAGCGCTCTCGGAGAAAAAATTAATTTCATTTTCTACGGAGAGGTGGGGACTTGCTCGGCCAATTTAGCGTTCTTTTGGAAATTCGGGCCTCATCAAAGTTCAGTTAAATTCGGTTCTTAATCTTTGTCTCTGAAAAGCCCAGACAAAAGCAGTGTAGATAAAACGTAATGTGAAAAAGCAAAAAGCACAAAAGCTCCAGTGCACCAAGGCCCAATTCCCATCCTCATTCCAGCGGATGGAAATCGACCTACAGTATACACCTGTGTTGGGTAGACAGTTATTATAGACATTGACCACCTAACGTTGAGATGGGATTTCCAATGTAGATCATGAGCGAGATACAAGTATGTTCCTGGAACTTACGTGTACAAGACGAATCTGTGTCGCAGCCCCTTGCGTAGCAGGGGTGTCCCCATTATTTTTTCAAGGAGGGGGGTCCACATTTCCATATCCCTACGGTTATATTAGTTTCAAAAGTTGCTGGGGACAATTTACCTGTTCCTTTTTGCTAGAAATCATATTGTATAACATTCTCCCAGAAGAGCCTCAGCTCCAATTGTTCCCACCTCATTCGTTTCCTTTCAGTATTTCGTCTGTGTTAACTCTAATCTTTACTCTTTTTTACTCAGTGAAGCGGGATCGAAGCTACAACCACTCATGCCGTGATTGAAACAGAGTGTAATTTAGTGCTTGTAGTGTAGACGACAGAGAAATAAATAATAAGAGCATTCAAAATAGCCTCTTGTCTTTTTATCTTATCAATAATAATTGCAAGAAGTTTCTGTACATAATACACAGCTATCTAAACAATAATTTGGCCAGTTTCGTCACTAAAGGTCTCGCGCCATGTGCGTGAGGGGAGGGGAGGGAGGTGCGCGAAGTTGCAGAGAAAAGATGACGTAAGAAATGTTCCTTTTCCTTTTGTTGCGGTTAATTAACAATCATAGGGCCCCCAAATGCCAGGGGGGGACTCCCATATTGTTGGGGCGGGGGTGCTCGTCGTACCTTTTAGGGTTTAAAATCAGGCGTCTGGTACCTTTTAGGGGGTAAAATTCGAAAACTTGCATTTTCTTCCAGATAGGTACCTGTTAGAGGTCCGTTCTAGCAAATCACACCTGTTGGTAGCCTGAATTTCAGACGTATTTTCCCTCGTAAAAAATGCGAGAGAAAATTACGAGGGAAAATAGGTCTTCTTGGTACCTTTTAGGGGTCAAAATCAACTAAGCGACGCCATTTTAGGTACCTTTTAGAGGTAAAATCGAAATGGTTTATAAATCTCTAAATAATCTTGCTCCTGATTATTTATCGTCTAAATTCATTCAACGCAGCGATATCTCTTCTGCCTATATATAATTTACGTAACTGTGAATATAAGCTAGTTGCTGTCCCCTTGCCACGTACGAATTACTATAAGAGTAGCTTTAGGGTGCCACACTGTGGAATAGTCTACCCCTTCATGTACGTTTCGGCGGAATCAATGACCAAATTTCGAAATGGTTTATACTCTGTTTATACTATTTAACTCCCAGATATCGAATATACACGGCTTTCATGGAAAACAGAATTGTATTTGTCATTTATTTATATTTATATTTATATTAGTATTATTTATTACATAGTATTATATAGTTGTTAATTAGATATTTTATACTACCTGATGTTTGTCCGTGTTAGAATAATAAAGATGATGATGATGATGATGATGTTCCCGACGAGCACCCCCGCCCCGAAAATATGGGAGTCCCCCCCCCCCCCCGGCCCAAATGGTCTATCGAAAAAATGACTACGCCCGCAGCTTGCGCAACGATGATTTTGCGGTGCTCGCTTCCTCGTGGAGTATTATTCGGTGCTCGATTGCCCGACAGTGATGAGCAATGATATGGCTGTTTAGTGCTCGCAAAAAAAGATCGCCGGTTTCTCGCAAGCTCCGGTTGCTCGCTAAGGACCACTCGAGGTTACGAAGTGACATTGCGAGATAACTTTTGAATGAAACAATCATTATTGAATTTGACAACCTGCGCGCTATTTGTCGCCTCAATATGATGATGTTGGATGGAAAAGTTAGTGTTACTTAGTCCTACGCGGTTTCCAGCCGAGAGAGGAGCGCGGTCTCACCTACAACCGCCACGGCTTTCGAGCCTAACAGTGCAAAGAAACTCAGAAAAAAAGACTAATTAGGTGGCTGTATTCGACATTGATGCAGTTTAGGGCAAGGTGAACAATGCACAGAAGAATCAAGCTCGATCAATCAATCCAATCAATCAAAATCAAGAACGGACTGCTTCTTCTGAATCTGTCGCGAGCAAGTCCTTAGTATAGGCTCAGTTGAGCAAGGATCGGGTGTGTAAAAGGACAAGCAACTGGTTTTGAAGTGTAAAGCTGGCGTACCAAATATGCAATAGTCTAACAGAAGAAAATCGTTTTTCCCTAAAAAGAGAATTATTATGGACTAGAGTTTCCCCCATCGGTATTCATCGTCAGCAAAAAAGGAGAAGTGCACTGGCCGGGAATCGAACCCGGGCCTCCCGCGTGGCAGGCGAGAATTCTACCACTGAACCACTAGTGCTTACCTGCCTATTATTGTTTGGCTAGGGTGCAGTATTGTATGCGTATTATATGCAGTATTATATGCGTCTTGTATTAGCCTGCGTCAGCCTGTGTAGTAAGCGTTCTCGTGTTTATTATGCACCAGTCAATTGACAGCCCCGCACCCCCCCATTCGCGCATAGCGGGGCATTCACTTTTTGGCAAATGAAAGGCAGGGAGCGCCTCGGTTTGCGGGGACAATCTGAGAGGTGAATGCACCGTCCCCAGGGTAACAATTAAGAGTGAATGCGCTCCTTGCCCAATGAATTTAGAAGATAACACAAAGGATTTTTACTCACTGAAAAGAGTCATGTCAATGGTGCCCAGTTTTCAATGCAGCCGCAGCCGATCGCAAAGCGTAATAAAACCATATTTTTCTACTTGCATGTAATTACTTACTTTCGCTAGTGTAGACTTAAATTTAATACGTGTAATTCAAGTAACAAAAATCTGTATTTGTCGTGTCTTTTGTGAAGTAAAGGGCTGTTCATATGGAGGTGAAGCAGCCCGGAAAGCGGGCTGGTTTCTGTTTTGTTGTGTACCGGGGAAGAGAGTGACACCCCGCTCGATGTACTGTGTGGAAGCCGTGAAAGAAAGTGCATCTCCCGACCAACGGGGCAGTAATGTAGTGTGAATTATGTACGAAAGCCCCGCTAGTACTCCGCTAATGCGCGAGTGGGGGGGAAGGGGGGGGGGGGGGGGTGCGGGGCTGTCAATTGACTGGTGCATTAGTCGCCCGGCCAAAAACTCGCTCGTGGAACGTCTCGCCGCACTCTCCTTGTTTCTCTGGGTTTCTTTTCCCTGAAAACACACGGGGAACACGCAGATTAGTGTATTGAAATGGTGAGCAACGGGCTGCGAGATATAGGCGAGATGTGGCGAGAGGCGAGCATTGCAGAAAAACTATGCCTCAAACATGAAAAAACCCTGAACAAATATAAATTTACTCATTAGAGCAGAGTTATCATGCCTCGAGGCACCACTTGAGACTTGTCAACAAGATAGCGTTTCTTAAACCAACATTTTAACCCAAAGTGTAATATGTGCCTATTATTTTATAGAGTGCTGAAAGATAAACAACTCTGCATGATCCAATCTTAATAAACGGTATGTAGCGTCTTATTTAATCAGCGTGTGTGTAAGCCACGTATGCGGGACACACTAGGGTCGTATTATTATAAAAGATCAGGGCATACGGAAACTTAGACGAGCTTTCAACTCACATTATGAAGCCCGCTTTGATTGTAGCCACAATTAGTGTAGTCTTATATGCTGGGATTACTGACGCCCGTGGATACAATCGTCCAAGACATCCAGTACTTGTAAGTGAAGATAACCTTGCCATCCGCCTCGACTAGTTTTTCTATTTGCGGATGGCGTTACCTTATTTCCCTACTCTATTTATTTGTAAAATAAACTTCTTGTTCTTGTTCTCCTTGCATAACCACGGGTTTTACGATATTCTAACCAGTTTGCGCACTGGTGGTTCAGTGGTAGAATTCTCGCCTGCCACGCGGGAGGCCCGGGTTCGATTCCCGGCCAGTGCACGATTAATTTTTTTTCTTTTTTGCTTCAATATTTCTTTTTGTTTCTGATATCATCCATTTGGTGTTCCTGATGGTCAGATAAAGATATCAGGCTGTCTACAATCCATGATAGCCACAAAAACGTTGGATAAAGCTCGCATCTTGGCACTGTCCAAAGAGATTTTCCTGGCCAGCCGACATTTCGGCAACCTTGCAAACCCAGTTTTTTTTATCGAGCCAGTTGGCAAATCTGAAAACAGAACTATATCGCTTTAGTATGATTACTCAAGTGATTATGCACTAGTCATTTGCTTCCACCGACCCCCCACCCCCGCGACATGCGGGGATTTTGCCAGGCAATACTGGGGGAAATATCAGTGGTTTGTCTTGTATTCTTGCCCCGATCCTCAGGGAGTTTACTTAAAATTTGCTATGGCTCAGATAACCGGCCGGGGGAATGGCGGGGGAAACATACAAAAACAAAACACCTGTCTTTTTCATTTCGGCAAAGACACTCCACTGGTTTTGATAGTATTAGGGAAGTTTCTTGTATCCATCTTGTGGAGGGTGGAATTTGTCCCTGGGTGTCGGAGGGGGGCCTAGGGGGTTTGCGGTGATGCGGTATTGGCTGTGTTTTTGCGCGGTTTTGCGGATAAAAAGCTTAAAAGTTGCGGTTATGCGGTATTTTCAAAGTACCTACGGTGTGCGAAAATTGGTGAAATAGTCTGCGATCACACGGTAATTTGTGTACAAAAATGCGGTATTGTCGTGTTTGCGAGTCCTACGGTTAACGGTATTTAGCGTCCCGAGACTCTCGAATTGCAGTAAAATACAAGTTACACTGGCAGATGGTTGTAGGGCTCAAGACAATCTTCCGCTCACGTTTTGTTTGAATAGAAGGTCGGATTGCCATTGGATTCCACGGAATCGTTAGCGGAAACGGCATTTGATTGACTTCGCGTGTGATTTCGGCGCCATTTAAGATATAAAAGAAAAACGTTTTTGCGGTGAGCGGTATTCCCGAAAAATCTGTGCGGAAAGGCGGTATTTTCGAAATTTTGTGCGGTTTTGAGAACCCCCTTAGTCCCCCCTCGTGTAGGAAATGTTTCCCCGGGGTGTAGGGAATTTGCCAAGGCGTTCTCCCCTGGTAGGCGGTGGAATTATTTCAAATTTGACAACATCTGTTTCATATTCCCCTGCTATGTCGCGGGGGTTGGGGGTCGGTGGAAACAAATGACTAGTGCATTATAAGAATTTCCGCGCGCTGATTGGTCGAGAGGTTTGTTTTTGTTTTGTAGGTTTATTAGCCTATTATGTATTTATTAGCCTATAATGTAATATTGAATGTTTGCTGACCGTATCTGTAATTCAGCTTCAGCTGCAATTCAGCTTCAGCTACATTAAACATATCTATCTATCTATCTATCTATCTATCTATCTATCTCTTGCTATAATCACTTTTAGTATAAACCAACTAATGGTCTATTACAAATCCTGCATTCTGATTGGCTGAGCTACTAATGGTCTATTAGTGATAGACCGTGCCTGGCAAAACCACCACCTTTCTTTGCAAGAAAACTTGATTTTTTCAACATAAAATAATGGAATTCATTGCCAAAACCGACCAACTAGTTGGTTTATACTAAAACAATTAGACCTCTCGTCCTCATGTGCTTTGATATCAATAGACCATTCGGCCTTCGGCCTCATGGTCTATTCATCATAGCACATTCGGCCTTGAGGTCTAATTGTTAAATAATCACCGTCACCGGAACATTGAAAGATTGGGAGTGCCGCGCGAGAGTTTTGTCATGATCGTGAAAAAATCCCCCAAAGCAAGATTTTTTTATACTAAAACCTTATGAATCACTTGAGAAATTATCCTAAAACACTATGAGCCCCTGAAAACACTGAATTAGTCGCCTCAGGCTCCGTGATTATCGGCGAATAGTCAACTCGAAATAATCACGTCGCCTTCGACGACTAATTGTTAAATATTGCCGGTACAACTAGAATCGACCCAAGAAAGCAAGCGGACAAACGAAGACACAAACGATCAAATGCGCAAAGGAAAACAAGCTTGCTCAGTCTGCACTGGGACTAGTAAGCCGAATCACAACATAAGACAATTACTTTGAGTGTTTATGCGCATGCGTCAACATGTTATTATGACAAAAACATTGTTTCATTCAGTCTTGTAATAGTTTATCTTATACTTTTTCCTTAAGTTGACAAAAGCAAGTAGCTTCATCTTGTGACTTCCAGACACACCACTTGTAATTCACAAATAAACCAAAGAATGAATGTAGTGTCCCACATGGCTACCCTTGAACTTTACTGGGAGTATATATAGGTTGAGTGCTGTAGTTACATGTCAATTGTTCACTACTCATACAAGGGGCGTCTATCTATGGTCCGTGGTGGCCGGGCGTTCCCTCACCCTTAGGTGTGGGCAGCTAATGGGCAATTTGACACAGGATAGCGACTGTCAGGGCCGAAATCTCTGGCGTGGGCGTAAGAACCGTTCATCGGTCGCCATACGGCGCTCCAGCGTTATGTCTGGTGGTATGGTCCTTTTTTGTAATTCATAGTGACAAAGAGGAACGGAAAGGTTTTGAACAGAAACTTTCCCGCTGCATTTTGACTTGGATACAGATTTTACTATTAAGGAAGATAGCGTCATATTCTGTTACTTAGTGAATGACTTTGCGATGAGAGAGGCTTATAATTTATGTACTACGCTATTCAAATGTTTCTATCCAGGCGCGTTAGCTGCCTTTGAGCCCGTTACTGAGCCCGGGTTTAACACATTTTTGGTGTTATTTTTAAGGACTGAGGCAAAAGAACTAGTTGAAGTTTTGTAGAGACTGCGAGGCAGCCCGAATTTTGATAACCTCATTTCATCATGCCTTAGAGAAAGTGTAGATGAACATTCCGTAACAAAGTGTAGGTTTTATTATTCATGCGCGCAATTGCGCGCCGAAATGACGAATTTATTATTATTAATTTGCGTGAAGCGCGGTCCAAATGACGAATTTCTATGCCTGTAACGTCGAACTCACGCTTACACTTCTTTCGAACATAGCGACTGCCCGCCAGGCCTATCACTGCAGGGCATTTTTGTTAGAGTTTATTTTTCCTCGCCAAGATACACTTGTGAACTGTGCGAAGGTATTGTCTTCGTTGCGCGAGTTGCCAAAGACTATATTAGATGATATTCTTATTATGTATTGAGTGAGTTGAAGTAGAAAAATGCAAATGATGCTGGAATAACTACTTAGAATATTTCTTGTGATACCCCCTTTCAGGGCTTCAGGTTTTGATTATGTATTTTTATTATGTATTGAGTGAGTTGAAGTAGAAAAATGCAAATGATGCTGGAATAACTACTTAGAATATTTCTTGTGATACCCCCTTTCAGGGCTTCAGGTTTTGAGAGACCCCCCCAGGCGATAAATAATGACCGGTCCCTTATTCACAATGCCCAAGCCGTGTCCCAACTACCAGAATGTAGCACGCGCTTTTTTAGCAGTTTGGAATAGTCCATTGGGTCTACATAAAGTTACTTTTACAGTTACATGTTTGAGTCAAATCTGTTTTCTCTTGTTGTATTCTCTCGTAGCAAATATGTAATGACGAGTTTAACGCATGCATGAGTAACCATGACATACCAGAAAAGAAGACATGCTGGGATGGATTTAAGAAGTGCATGGAAGGTGTCTACTCAACCGGCCGTCCTCGCCCCTCTACGACACCACGCCCATCACGACGTCCGAGACCATCACGACGCCCGACTCGGCGTCCAAGGCCTACCCGACCGCGTCCGAGACCTACTCGACCACGTCCGAGACCTACCCGACCACGTCCTACCACAGGAGCACCAACAACAGCGCCGAATATCGCGGTATAATTATAACTAGAAATGTTTAGCTATAATTCCTGAATATTAGGGACCGGTCATTAATTAAGTCGGAGGGGGGGGGGGGGGGGGGGGGGGGGGGGGGTGGAGGAGAAAATACCTGTGATCCAAAAAAATTTCAAGAACCCCACCTAATAGCATTGATTGTTTTCGGGAGCCCCCCTCTGAGAGACTGAAACATTTCAGGACCCCCCATTCCCCTCCATCCATGTCAGTCAAAATTATTCAAACAGGTCCTGAAGGGGGTCCAAATCCCATTCCTCGGTGTAAAAGTTTCGCAAGATCCCAGTCCTGAAGTTTTTTTTCACAGAAATCCCAGTCAAAGTTTTCAAATTCCCAGCGTTAAAAAGTGACTTTTAGACATGTGTACAGAGTGTTTGTATTGCAGTCGTAGGGCAAAATTTTAAAAGCAGTTCACAAATTTTTAAAGCCACTCTTCACAGACATTGATATTTGATTGTTGGTTCAGTTAAAGGCAAATTAACCTTTCTTAGCTTTTTCCCCATTTCTAGCTCTATTGGCCAAATCCCAGTCCCAGTGACTCCAATCCCATTTCCAGGCCTAACATAAGGTCTCCCACAATGGATATATCATGGCAAGTCACCTCCCCCTCCCCCTCTTCTGAAGGCAGTATGTGGGTCTCTTAAAATGATGTGTTAAGATTGTGTAGATGGCGAGCGCGCAGCCATATCAAGAAAACATTGTCGTCTTTCTAGAGATAGACCGGGCTTCCTGTGGTGTCTCGTCTACCTTGTTTCCAGGTTCTTGACCGTGAAAAACATAGCAGAAAATGCACAGAACATATTTTCTCGAGTATATTTGAGTTCTGGTTGAGTTTGAAGTATTCTACGTCAATAAAAATAGTGAAAAACTTACTGAGATTCCAAATATGGTATGCAGATACTTCCTTATAAGGAAGTTGAAGAAAGTCGACAATTTTTAAGGGAATTTTCTTGATATGGCGAGCCGAATTTTTTTTAGACTTTTTGCTGATAAAGACAAAATATTTTTTCTCAAGACCCCCCTTAACTGCCATTTTCGCCTTTCAAGACCCCCTTGTGTTCGCTTAAAAAATTTCAGGGCCCCCCATTTTCTCCTCCACCCCCCCCCCCCCCCCCCCCCCCCCCCTCCGACTTAATTAATGACCGGTCCCTTACCAGTATGGTTTATAGTAGCTTATGAAATATGACCTACTGCTCGTGAGTTTCTAACTTTTCTCGTGTTTTTCCAACATCTCTCAAGAGTTTATCATATTTTAAACCACAGAAATCCGCTTTTTATTGCTTAAACAAGTGTCGTGCCATACGGATTCCCTTTGCCGATTGCCTGAGTCCAGGAAACTATGGTAACCATTCAGAAAAAAGCTTTACAAAATAGAATCAAGGTAATGACGGTAACCTCGATGCAAGGAGTGGGAGATAAAGAAAACTTGCAAACAAACTTTCATCTACAGAAAATGTCTGCAGAAACCCATTTATTTGAAAAGTTGATTCCAATGACACAAGGATGGGAAGTGTGCGGTATTCCTGTGGATAAAAACATGAAAGCCGAGCATTTCACGTCCGTGTGCCATGGGTTTCTACATAAACTCCCTGTACAACGTGCTACAGTAGATATTAGTTGGGAGAGGGGAGGGGGGGGGGGGGGCTTAGTTTTATGATGTCTGACCAGCAGTGAAGCCACATTAATTAAACTTAAAATTATTTTTATAGAAACTTTGCCTGGAGAAGATGAAAGTATGCTTGCGTACTTTTGTGAGAAATCCGAATGCGAATATAATTTGCTGGGGTGTGTATGTGAGATGCCTGAGAGACAACAGCCCGTACCGCCGACCTCGAGAACTGGATGAGAGAGGCCCAGTTAGTTCCACGGTAAGAAAAGATAACTAAAGAGACCTAGAGAGTTTTGACCATGCATAAACCACCTGTCACCTGTTCACCGTTTTATGAGTTGCAGTAAAATGTGCTTGTTTCCTTGGCTGTTTATTTGTATTTGGCGTTGACTTGTTATTTTGTTTATTCGCTTTTCTTTGTTTCTTCGTTTTCAGAGGATTTTTTTAATTTGATATCAACTAACCGCACCACAGTTTCTTCTTTATTAACCACTGCATTTCTCAGTGTCTAGGCAAGCTCAGTAAGTGTCTAAACGAAGACAAAGGCATGGCGACCGCGGAAGGAAGACATGCGTGCTGGGACGCGTACTGGGAATGCAGCGGAAATAACGGGGCGCAGCAACAAAGAGATCCCTTTTGGGGATGGGTAAGTACAATGTATCCCCCGCCCACCTTCCTCCCATCTCTTAGCACGGCCATTTCCGGACTGAATTTTTAATCCGGGTAGAATTTGAGCGCTTTTCTTCATTTGGGGCAACATTGAACGGAAGGTCAATTCTTTGGTAAAACTAAGCATATAAATGAAAATAAAATAAAATTGTTAAACATACTCTGAGCACTATTTCTAAATTTATCGCACTATTTCAAACATTCACGCGCTATTACACTTTTGTGCCATTTTTCCAGCGCAAATTTGAGACATAGCCTACGAGCAATCAATCTCTTTTACTTCTCATATTTCACTGTTTTCTACCTCCTCATTCAGATGAAGTGTCACCATCAGCTGCGTGCGTGCCTAAGAACAGCCAGTGGTATCCGTGATTGGGGCAAAAGAAGGAAGTGTTGGAACGCTTTCTGGAAATGCTCTAGTGGTGCTCGTCCGACTTTAGGGCCATTCCCCACAATGCCAAAGGTAGTAGAGAGTTATTTTTCGTGCCATATTATCAAAATCTCGTCCTCAGTAGCAGATCAAGAAAACTGTGACGTTTTTTCTAGTGATTATGTGCTTTCTGTGGTTTCTTGAGTCTCTTGTTTCCAAGCTCTTGACCGTGTAAAATATGGAGGAAAAGACGGACAACATTATTTCTTGAATGTCTATTATTTCTGGTGGATTTTGCAATCTTCTAAGTCAATAGAGAGAGCAAAAAACGTTTAGGATTCTAAAAAATATGGTATGTAGATATTTCCATATATGAAAGTGGAGAGAAGCGACACGTTTTACAAGGAAATTTCTTGAGGGAAAATCGCGAGCTGGGGGACAGGATCGGCTACGTACCGAAAACATAAAAAAAACAGGTGCGTTAGAAAAAAAAGGAAAGGAAATGGAATAAACCAAAATAACTATACTTACCATCGCCTCACCCGCTGCTTCGCTTCTTATAAATAAAGAAAAAAGAAGAACAAGAAAAAAAACACCGTGCACTGGCCGGGAATCGAACCCGGGCCTCCCGCGTGGCAGGCGAGAATTCTACCACTGAACCACCAGTGCTTTCAGATGGTCACCTGGTCAGAAATGAACGCTGCTTTGTTTTGGATTTGGCATTGTGGAATACAATGCAATTGTATTCGTGGCGGTTCTTAGTTTGAGTAACCATCGAGAAATGGCGCCCGACCGCCAAAGGCCAATTCCAACAGCAACCTCACTGAAACAGTTGTATGCACGCATACAGTCAACCCTGGCGGCTACGAGCCACACCCTAGCACGAAAAATTGTTTAACACACCGTTTTAGTATTTTAGAACTAAACCTACCGTTTCTAGTGTGTTGGCTGCAAGGGGCGTATTTTCATTGTCTGGTGACCGGGCGTTCCCTTTCCCTGAGTGAGGGCAGCTAATGGACAATTCGACACAGTCGAAGTGTGACAATTTGATGGTCAATGTTTTCATTTTGATAGATGAAATGTCTAAAAGAGCTCTCCGCATGTCTCCATCGAGCCGGCATCAACTGGAAGAGGATACGCGAGTGCTGGCAGGCGCACAGGACATGTCGTGACGGTGACACCACCAGCTCTCCACCTCCGACCACACAAAAACCGTCACCAGCCACAACAACTACAGCGACAATAACAGCAACAAGGACAACAATGACAACTACAACGACAATGCCAATACCTGCACCGGTGTGTAAAAAATTAAATTCATCATTTCATTCCGACAGCAAAGGTTTCAAAACTGCAGTTTATTAGTGACGGTTCTACTTCTACGGGTGTTGAGATTCGAAATCTGTGTATTAATGAGTATCAGGTAGGTACATGGTGAGAATTGCTTGATAATAATTCCCGTCTCCGTTTCTATTGACTAACACAATAAAGTCGGTCACCTCGTCATCTCGCGGCGGGGGAGGCTCTGGTGACAGCGCCTGACACATGCGCGAGATTTGATACAGAGCCGTAACGTTCAAAATCAGCCAATTAGCAAAGCCCCTCAAATGGATGTTACCAGAGCCTCCCCTGCGAGCAGACGAGCCAGGGAGCTGTGGGTACGAGAATGATTCAACAGTTGTTGAACGCGCTATTTTGAACTAGTGTCCTCGCAGCCGCCGGTTCGGAGTCACGGAACGCTAATTTATTTTATAGCTGTAAGCGATAGAGGCTCCTATTGATGAGCTCCTGATATAACGCAACACATATCTCTCGGAATTAACTGAGTTTTAATGTTGAAAGTTCAATCGAGCTTCTTCGAGGTAAACCCAGCGCTTAGTCTCCTGCCAGATAGCAGATATGGGCTACTTCACTGGGTTTTGGTAATTTCTATGACTGGTTCCATCTTTATTTTTGCGCGCCCTTGAGTGACTGATATTCTTTCTTTTCAGTGTTTTGACGAGCTCCGGTGGTGTCTTAATCACGGAGGTACAGATAGTGCAGAGGGAAGGCAGAAATGTTGGGAAGCTTTTCGGAAATGTTCAAACACCGGAAGAAACCGGAACGGCGGAAACGATCATTCTCCAAGGTAGCACTTTATAGCACGCATGAGAATGTGAACTATGTTAGTGGGAAGGAACGAATGGAATTTCTACGGAGGAAAGATTTATTAGAAAATAACACCTATTTTATATTGTGAATGTGCGCATTCTGATTGGTTAAAAGGCGTGTTTGTAAGAGACCCGAGAAACACGATTGTAACGCAACGATTTCGCGCGTGTGTACGTTATTTTCTAAAAGCAATAAAAGTACACTCGGGGAATGTTGGTCGAATTGATCAAACTTGAAAGACACTCGCCTCTGGCTCGTGTCTTTCAAGTTTTTATCAGTTCTCCCAAAATCTCCCTCGTGTTTGGAAGAAACCAGAGAGCACACATGGAAAGTACTTTTATTGCTTAAACATAATATGGTTGCGCTAGGAGAAACCGCAGAAAACGTTATGCACCTTCATAACAACCATGTACAAATACTGCAAGAAACTATACATGCCACAACTGTTATTAAGGTAGTCTAAATCGGTTAGGACAATATCAGACGGAGCGAAGGTTGAAATGTTTCATTGCCAAGCCCAAAATACATGAAAAGTCGTTTATTAAGCCTGGTCCTCACCAGGACGCAAGCGCAAACATAAGCATAAGGACAGATGAGGACATTCACGACGCAAGCATAAGCACAAGCGCAAGGCCGACGCAAGACGAACAAGACTTGCGTTCTTCTTGTGCTTGCGTTTGTGCTTGCGTCGCAATGAGGACGCTCAAAACGCAAGCACAAGACTTCCCGGCAATCAGCATCCCGCCCGGCACCAAGTCCTCTCGTTCAAGGAACAAACATTCTCGCCTTCGTCTTCGTCCACCATTTTGACTTGGGCTACCAGGCCTCTTTTTATGTTTGGCGTGGTGGAATGGAATCGAAAGTTACATTTGCGCATGCGTGTATTCTTATGCTTGCGTCGTGCATGTAATCACCTGTCCTTATGCTTGCGCCTGTGCTTGCGTGAGGATCAGGCTTTATAAGCAACGGCATGAAAAAATAAGTGAAGGACATGGAATAAGCAGTAAAGAGCTCCCCTTCCCTCAACTTGTCGCGCAACCTGCAAGTCTGATATTAGTTGCTCGATTTTCATCAAAATCACAACCACTCGCGCAACATTTTGTTTTCGATGATCAGGTATGCGAGAGGATCTTGCCCCTTAGCACCTCATTTCTACTGACTAATCAACTTGAATTGTAGGCAAAATGTTGCGCGACACTAGGTTGTGTGTTTGATGAAAAACGAGCAACAAAGGATTTTGTGCGTGGTATATCACCAGTAGGCTCGATTCCCAGCCCTTGTTGTGAGCCCGCGGTCCGTCCCCCCAACAACGGCTGGACCATTGGTCTGGCCTTTTGTTACGATCAACCAATCACCTAAGAGCCTGCCCCATTTTGCGGGTTGAGAACGCTGACCGAATACGAAGGCTCAACGTCTAAACAATGGCGAGCGATGTCAATAATTTCGAAGAACTTGCAAACACTGCCCTGGAATGATTCAACAGCGAAGGTTTTTGCGACTCTCAAGCTACAGCACTCAAGAATTTGCTTCAAGGCAGAGATCTTATGGCGTTTCAGACAACAGGCTTCGAAAATCACTGACTTTTCAAGGATTTTCTTCGCTTCATGTTGCCGTGTGTTGTCAATGACAAGCGAGCGAGACCATTCATCCAGCCGTTTGTGGGGGAGTATCGCAGACCGATACAAACAACGGTTGGAAATCGATGAGCCTATATCACCAGCTTTGAGCCGCAATACAGACTACCCATACCCCCTTCCCTGTCCCACCAAAAGAAACTGATGTGCACTGGCCGGGAATCGAACCCGGGCCTCCCGCGTGGCAGGCGAGAATTCTACCACTGAACCACCAGTGCTTCAGTTGACTAATGAGAAACTAAAATCATCCAAGCGTTATTCAAACGTGAGAAGATGAGTTCCATCTCGCGCGGTGGCTGCTAAGCTACACTGCAAAAAGTAGAGCTTTAACAAACGTTTGCAGACAGCCTTCTCGTTTAATCCGAAGTTCAGAAAGACAACAAAAAAAGATTCCGCCGAAGCAAAAAAGATCCATATGCACTGGCCGGGAATCGAACCCGGGCCTCCCGCGTGGCAGGCGAGAATTCTACCACTGATCCACCAGTGCTTCGGCTACACTAAGACCATCAAAGGTTTATATTCAAACGTGAAAAGATTAGTTTTATGTCGCGCGTCGGCTGCTTAGCTAGCTATAGACTGCAAAAAGGAAAGTTGGAATCAACGTTCGCAGACAGCCTGCTCGTTTAATCCGAAGTTGAGAAAGACAACAAAAAAAGATTCCGCCGAAGCAAAAAAGATCCATATGCAGTGGCCGGGAATCGAACCCGGGCCTTCCGCGTGGCAGGCGAGAATTCTACCACTGAACCACCAGTGCTTCGGCTACACTAAGACCATCAAAGGTTTATATTCAAACGTGAAAAGATTAGTTTTATGTCGCGCGTCGGCTGCTTAGCTAGCTATAGACTGCAAAAAGGAAAGTTGGAATCAACGTTCGCAGACAGCCTGCTTGTTTAATCTGACCTTCAGAAAGACAACAAAAACGATTCCGTCGAAGCAAAAAAGATTCATATGCACTGGCCGGGAATCGAACCCGGGCCTCCCGCGTGGCAGGCGAGAATTCTACCACTGAACCACCAGTGCTTCGGTTGATTAAAGAGAAACTAAAATCATCCAAGCGTTTCAAACGTGAGAAGATGAGTTTCATCTCGCGGCAAAAAGTAGAGCTTACAGACTACCCATACCCCCTTCCCTGTCCCACCAAAAAAAACTGATGTGCACTGGCCGGGAATCGAACCCGGGCCTCCCGCGTGGCAGGCGAGAATTCTATATACTAATTACGATTTTGAGACGGCAATTCCACAAAATATTGACGGCTAGTTGGGAGAAAATATGTTCACGTATTGGGCGGAGTCGCGCAGCGACGGAGCCCAATACGTGAAAATATTTTCTTCCAACGCCGTCAATATTTTGTGGAATTGCCGTCTCAAAATCGTAATTAATATTGTATCGCGATTCTTGAAGATTTTCTGGAGGAAATGGCAAGAAATAGTGCTATTTATTGTCGATTGAAATTTCAATTCTCATTACATTTACGCACGATCTCACGCAATCACATGGGCTTTTCGCACGAGCTCGAGCATTTTCTGTTTACATTTTTCCATCTTTTTCGGCGAAAAAAATCTCTTTCTGCCATAAGATATTGCTAGAAATATAGCTAAACGTTATTTCTAACTATTGACAATGAAATGAAACATAAATTCGTGCGAAAAAAGTTGAATTTTGCTAGCTCTTTTTGAGCCGTCAATACCACAAAATATTGACGGCTCACAACAACACAGAGTGGCAGGGTGAATCGCGATACTACCACTGAACCACCAGTGCTTCGGCTGCACTAAGACCATCAAAGGTTTATATACCGTTTCCGGGAAACGTTGTCACCCGAAAAGCCTATAAGCTTGGTGCGCTAGGGAGTATGGGTAAATATTTATTTAAATTTCTGTAAAATTTTAGAAACAAACATGCTTGGAAATGTCCTGAAATTTAATCATTTCACCTGTGGTTGCGATAACTGTCTGAATTCAGATCAAACAGTAGCAGTTTAAATGCCCCCATCATCCTTTGCGCTTCAAGCTTATAGGCTTTTTTGGTGACAACGTTTCCCGGAAACGGTATATTCAAACGTGAAAAGATTAGTTTTATGTCGCGCGTCGGCTGCTTAGCTAGCTATAGACTGCAAAAAGGAAAGTTGGAATCAACGTTCGCAGACAGCCTGCTTGTTTAATCTGACCTTCAGAAAGACAACAAAAACGATTCCGTCGAAGCAAAAACGATCCATATGCACTGGCCGGGAATCGAACCCGGGCCTCCCGCGTGGCAGGCGAGAATTCTACCACTGAACCACCAGTGCTTCGGTTGATTAAAGAGAAACTAAAATCATCCAAGTGTTTCAAACGTGAGAAGATGAGTTTCATCTCGCGGCAAAAAGTAGAGCTTTAACCAACGTTTGCAGACAGCCTGCTCGTTTAATCCGAAGTTCAGAAAGACAACAAAAAAAGATTCCGCCGAAGCAAAAAAGATCCATATGCACTGGCCGGGAATCGAACCCGGGCCTCCTGCGTGGCAGGCGAGAATTCTACCACTGAACCACCAGTGCTTCGGTTGACTAAAGAGAAACTAAAATCATCCAAGCGTTTCAAACGTGAGAAGATGAGTTTCATCTCGCGCGGCGGCTGCTTAGCTACGCTGCAAAAAGTAGAGCTTTAACCAACGTTTGCAGACAGCCTGCTCGTTTAATCCGAAGTTGAGAAAGACAACAAAAAAAGATTCCGCCGAAGCAAAAAAAGATCCATATGCAGTGGCCGGGAATCGAACCCGGGCCTTCCGCGTGGCAGGCGAGAATTCTACACTGAACCACCAGTGCTTCGGCTGCACTAAGGTCATCAAAGGTTTATATTCAAACGTGAAAAGATTAGTTTTATGTCGCGCGTCGGCTGCTTAGCTAGCTATAGACTGCAAAAAGGAAAGTTGGAACAAACGTTCGCAGACAGCCTGCTTGTTTAATCTGACCTTCAGAAAGACAACAAAAACGATTCCGTCGAAGCAAAAGAGATTCATATGCACTGGCCGGGAATCGAACCCGGGCCTCCCGCGTGGCAGGCGAGAATTCTACCACTGAACCACCTGTGCTTCGGCTGCTTAAGGAGGCTGCCTACAATTTTTTCTGCCCTCAACGCCCAATCTTTGTATGCCTGCTGTTCACGCTCAAAAACCTGTACCAGTCTGAACTTTCACATGGTTACCCTGGAGGGTTTGAACTTTATTGTAGTGTGCATTTTGTTGTGATCGGAGTTGCTATAGCAACGTTATAACCACACCCTTGTTTATAATTAGCAGCCATCGGACGCGTTGCGCGACCTAAACTTTTCAAATGACACCCCTCGCACTAATCCCTGAGTAGCTAACATTAATCACAGCAAGTTTGGAGAGCATTCATTGGGCCGATTTTATGTTATTCGAACGTACTTTTTCAGGCTCCAAAATGTCAAAGTTATTTATGCCGCAAAGATTTCCTTGAAAAAGAATGGCTAATATCTGCGGAATTAAAAGATCCTTGCCGCCCGAATAATCTACAAACCCAAGGCAATGTACCAGCCAAATTTCACTTCTTGGAATGCTTCCGATTTTGTTTGGCATGTGTTCAAGCAAACTGCAAAATTTGAGAAATTATATTATAAATCTTACGTTTGTTATAAAATTTACACTTTTCGCCTCTGACAAAAATCTCTGACAAAAATTTCGCAGGATAATGATTAATTATTGGCGCGTGCCGATTCCGGCGTCGCACTTCGTTTCCCCCGCAACACAGGACTCCCGCGCACCAAAAATAATCAAATATCCGAAAAACCCACTTGAGAGGCTAAAAAGCTCTAAAGAAATTAAATTGATTTGTTTCGTTATTTGGAAATGCGAAAAGTTTAACAGTGATGTAACATATCAAGAGTGGATTAACAAGAGTTAGAATCTTTCCCTACTGTATTTGTCCATATCATAGTCAGAAAAGTGTCTATTTTTAGATTTGAGTTTCGCGCGCGAAAGTATTCGAATGCTCAGGCTCGAATGCTCGTATACCCAATACACAACAAAAAAGAGAACATCCTACCTTATCTTTGCGATTTTAACGGTTTTTCCATTGTTCTGCGATTTAATTTTAGGCTGGATCTCACAACTGTTCGCGTGGCGAGAAAGTGGGAACCCTGTGGATGACGAATTTTCGCGGGCATCCTAGTTCTAAAAATAGACACTTTTCTGACTGTGATTCGGGCGTACATAGTAAATATGGAAACTCTTGGTAATCCACTCTTGAACATACCTGATAATTTTTCATGTTGCTCCCTACAGTAATAATTGAAATACTGCTTTCCATTTATTTGTCTAATTAGAGGAACTGTTATGACCAACTGAACGCATGTCTTAACGTGGCAAGTGGTAATTGGGGCGAAAGAGACAAGTGTTGGGACAATTTTTGGAAATGTTCGGACGGCAGCTTCCCAACTACACGACCTACGCCATCATGGGTAATAAAAAACAGAACATATCAAGAAAATTTCGCCAAAAACTGTCACTTTGCCGACGTTGCTAAACTTCCTTATTAGGAAATCCCCTCTTACCTTATTTTGAAGGTCTGTAAATACTTTTCCTCGTATCTTAACGAAAAAAGCAGGAAAATTTACCAAAACTTGCAGATACTCGAGAAAAATCGTTCTTTTGGTCGCCATTTTGGTTTTGCCACCCGCCGAGGGGCCTGAGTCGAGATTTGAACACCACAGGCAGCCCGCGCTGATTTTCCATAACAACGACAGCACTTTCTTGATATGAATATCGCCAACAACCTTGTCCGATTTGCCCGAAATATGTCCTTATTAGGAAGTCTCCTCTTAGTGTCCTCTTAGCGAAAAAAGCAAGATAAAATCCACCAAAATATCATCGTCCTAGTCTTAGCTTTCTGGCAAAAAGGCCTGGGAAACAGAACTAGAAAACCACAGGCAGTCAGGATGGATCAACAGTTCTATAGATGACATGTTTCTGATGTTTGGGAATTGAGTTCCACTTTCATCTTTAGGGACGTCAAGCATTCTCGAACCCAGAGTTCCTCGGTTCGTCTCCACGCGGGGGAGGCTCTGCATGGTGACAGCCACTGACGCATGCGCGAGATTTAATACAGAGCCGCTGAGAGAAAGACCTTTCAGCGCATGCTCCAACGCTCAAAATCAGCCAATCAGCGACGGCCCTTAAATGGATGTCACCAGAGCCTCCCCTGCGAGAAACGAGCCGGGGAGCTCTGGGTACGAGAATGGACCTCAAGCTGTTACAACGGCAACCACAGGGAATTTCTGCAGAAACTCTTTAATGGGAAAAGCTGAATTTCCCATGGTAGAAGAATGGGAAGTGTTCGGATTTCCCATTGGCTATCCATGTGAATTCCGAACACTTCCAAACCGTGTGCCTTGGGAAATCCAGCTTTTCCCATGGATGGGTTCTGCAGAAATTCCCCTGTGAAACACGACGACGTATCTCTAAGCTTTGTCTTTTCTCTTGTTCGCCAATATATTGATCTCTCACACAGATGATCGCACCACTAGCAGATCTAGGGGAGAGTCCAGGGGGACATGTGTTCCCCCTTTGAAAATGTATAGGAAATAAGCGAGCAAATTTTAATGTAAGCTTATCTTTTGCCATATGTTTTCTATAACAGTGCCCCCTTCTTCGGCGTTTTCCCTTCCCAAATTTCTGGTCGATCTGCCACTGCGTATCCTTCCAATTTATAACCCTGATATAGACGAAATCTGCTAACGGTGTTTACATCTTGTTACACCCAAATCAGATATTGATTATTCCTTTGGGTGGTTACAATTGTCAAATTTTTCTCACTCGACTGAATGCACGAGTGTATGTGAAGAACTGACAAAAGTATCCACCCAGAGGAATTATCACATGATCTGAATTGGGTGGCAACAAGACGCAAACTTCCATCAAAACGCAATCAGAATGCAGCCAATCGCAACCCATCTCACGCCGTGTCTTATCAAATTGTAGATGAAGTGTAGTAACGAGTTGTCACGGTGCCTTAACCAAGCGGGAGGTAATTGGGATGAGAGGGACAAATGTTGGGAGGCAAACAGAAGATGTCGTAATGGTGTCACCACTAGCACCCGTAAAAACATCCCCTCCAACAGAACCAACAACAGCAGCGACCACAACAGTCACGGTTTGTATCACAGTAAAAACAAATCTGAGCAAATATGGTGTAAATATATGAGTAAAAGCGAAGCAAACGTGGTGAAGACCGTATTACATAACCATCATTGCAGGGTATCATAAATACGCTCTTCACCACGTTTGATTCGAGTTTACTATATGTTTAAACCATATTTACTCAGATTTGCTCACGAGCGAGCAAATCCTTTTTTCATCCAGTGAGAAGTTTAAATTTAAGAACCTTTTTAGCTAAATTTTTCATCTTAAACCCCATTTACTGAAGAACATATTTAGCTTTCAACCATGTATCGTGTCATTGGCGAAACTGAATTACACAATGTAGTTATTGAGAATAGTTTAGAAGCTGAAGAACCTAAGTAGCCGGCTAAAATCCCCCAAAAAACTAACTTCGATAAGAACCTATTTAGGCTAAGTTGGAAAAATCTGGGTTCTTAAACGTGGGTTTTTACTGTAGCCATGATGTACCCACTTCTCACCTCACTGTAGTCAATTTAAAATTCTCATCTTCACTTTCAAATAATTTTTAAAAAAATTGACGCAAATGAAATTTCAAAAAAGGACCATACTTCCAGACATCACGCTGAAGCGCCGTATGGCGACCGATGAACGGTTCTTACGCCCACGCCAGAGATTTCGGCCCTGACAGTCGCTATCCTGTGTCGAATTGTCCATTAGCTGCCCACACCTAAGGGTGAGGGAACGCCCGGCCACCAGCGCCATAGATAGACGCCCCTTGTATGAGTAGTGAACAATTGACAATTGACTACAGCAGTGAAACTATATATACTCCCAGAAAAGTTCATAGGTAGCCATGTGGGACACTACATTTGTTTTTCGGTTTATTTGTGAATTAGAAGTGGCGCGTTTTGAAGTCACCAGATGTAACTACTTACATTTCTCAACATTGTTTATCAAAGTATAACATAAGCTATTAACAGGATCGGAAAATTATGTTTTGTATATTATTTGTTGACGCATGCGCAAAGCTATATTAAGATCCGGCTTTGGGCAAAGTGCCAGTGCGGACTGAGCAATTTGCTTTGCTTTGTTTATTAATTCTTTGTTTCTCTGTTCTGTTTCTTATTTTTGTAATACGATTTGTCGCTAGTTTCTTGCTGCCGGTCGAAGGCACATGGCTTTGAAGTGCTCATATTACGTATAGCAGTTCCTAAAGTTGGTTACTGAACTGCAAGTTTCTATTAAGTTTTAGGGAAATGTCCAAAAATATCTAAAAATAGACACTCTTCTGTCACTGATAAGGAAGACCTAAGTGGGTCTTAGTAATGAACTTCTTTGGTTATTTTTCAGGAATCTGGAAATGTTGCAAAGTGACATTGACAAAGTGCATAGCCAGTGCTACCAACAACCAACATGTCCTGATGTGTTACAAAGCGTACAGACAATGCTCGGAAACTAAATCAACACCGACAACACCCAGTGCTCTCCACTCAGTGGCCGCTAGTTCGAAAAGCACGCGACAACCAACCTCTGATTTGGAAACCACCGCCACCACCCCTTTGCCTGGTACTCTGATGCAAACTTTGCCTAGCACTCGCCTAACGACCACGACGGTACCACCTACTACCCTGCCCATAGTGAGTATGCTTGCATGTCGGCCGTTTGGTTGTCTGTTTGTCTCATCTGCGTGTCTACAGTGTGCCTGCCTTTCTTCCTATATAGGGAATTTCTGCAGAAACCCATCTTGGGAAAGCTGATTTTCTCACGGTAGAAGCATGGGAACTGTTCGGATTTCGCGCGAATAGCCGTGGACAGCCATGGGAAATCAACACACTTCCCATACTTCTACCATGGGAAAACACAGGTGGCCGAATGGTCTAATCCGTTCGCCTCTCTGTGCTGCTAAGGGATTTTTCTCTGTGGTTCATCGCGGGTAGAAATGATTCGTTTTTTTTCCTTCGGTCTCCCTGTGTTTCAAGCCTACTCTTGGACCGTATCTCGCCTTAGGGGAGAGGTCAAAACATCCGTACTTCCATGGGTGCCCAATTTGGGGGAGTGGGGTAGGTGCCGGAGCCACCTACCTCTCAGAGCTGAATTTTAGAGCAAGTATCTCCTTAAATAAATAGATATTAAAAAGGTGTATGCTCCAACGCTTTCCTCGCAGCGAGAGGAGTCCATATGTGCAATAAAATCAGGTACCCTAGATCATGCTCTGAGAAAATTACGTTTGAAAAAGGGGTATTGGGTACGTAAGGGGGTAGATGCCGGTACCCACCACCTCCCCTGAACAAATTGGGCACCATTCGAGTACAAGTGTTTTGACCTCTTCCCTAATATCTCGTAGCTCTTTTTTGGCACAATTTTTCCTCATCTCGCCTTTCGATTGGACCATTTTCCCCTTATCTCGCATAAGCTCGCGGCGAGATAAGGTCTCAGAGTAGGACAGTTCCTTTCGATGAACCACCACAGGGATCCCAACATAACTTAGTACCTGTATATGCTTTTATCGTTATGTTATGTCGCGAGTGCCAGTGCACTGGGCTATACCTACAAAACGTATTACTTTGATATTTTATAGGCAGAATGCCGAGACCGACGTTATATGTGCCTGGAAATCGCTAAGGCAGATTGTATAAAGAAGATATATTGTCACATCGGTTACTACAAGTGTTTGTTTAGTCATCGTCTCCCGACTGCTCCATCTGATGAGGAAAACAGACAAAGGCTACCATAGCAACCGTCAATCCGGTACCATAGCAACCGTCAGTCAGGTACCATAGCAACCGTCAGTCAGGTACCATAGCAACCATCGTCTGCCGACTGTGCCTACTCCATCTGATGAGGAAAACCGACGCAGGATACCATAGCAACCGTCAATCAGAGGGGGCTGCAAAATGTCTGATAAATTTAGTGAGATTAAAACAGTATTCAAATGAGAACTCGTTACTGTCTTTTTTCTCTCGTAGTGATTCATGTTTGTATTTCAAGTGATCTTCAAGTTTGATCATTCTTGTCCTGCTTCGTCGCACTGCCCTCTTCGTGGCTTCGTCGCGCCATCTGTCCTCCTTCGTCACCCGGCCATTTTCGATAACATCAAAGACTCGACCAAAAAGGTTTAGCGCATTTTACCGTACGAACGGGAAAAAGCCTCGACGTAATAGAATTTTTTGTAGTGCAAATCGCGACTCGCGTACGTTTTTAAAACATGGGCTTTGCTATTCCGCCAGTCAAATCTTATGAGCCAATCAGATCCTTCCCCTGTTTCGCCTAGTGCAGTCGACTGGCTTCCGTTGCGGAGTTTTATAGCTAGTTTTCCATCAGAGGGAAGCCAGGCGAATGCACTAGACGAAACAGGGCAAGAATACGATTGGTTCAAATGATTTCGCTGGGGGAAAGGTAAAGGCAAAAATCCAAAAAATAATTTCTAAATCATTTTAATGATAAAAAACGTGGGTAGCGATTAAATTGTTTTAGCTGTAATGCTGGGTGGAGAATAACAGGAAGCGACATTAGAAGACGTGAATGTTTTTATGGCTCGACATAGAAGTGATTTAGAAAGATTCTTCCGAAAGGTACCCTGAGGGCTATTAAAAAGGAAGGGTGGAGGGGCTGTTTACACCTTTCAATACAGTACCATTCTTCGGGTTCGTTACACCTAAAAACCGATTACAGATAGCTCAAAATACCAAACAAAGAATGCATTAAATAAAGATTGAAATAGCTTAGAAGAACCAGGGACGTTCTCTTCACACGTCCCTGGAAGAACACAGTACTAATATTACAAATTTATAAAATGTTCATAACCGTTTAAATTACTATTAAGTTCTCCAGAAGGCGGCCTAGTTAAGTTAATGTACGTGCGCATTATGAGTTTGTATGTTAGCTGTGAAAACTCGTCATAATGCGCTCGAATAGACCATTCCCACTTGAGCGGGGTTCCCTGTGGTTTGTTTAACTGCTACCTGCTGGCGTGGAAGCATCACTGCTGATTTTACCAAGAAAATCATGTGCGCTCTATTTTTGACGGAGCCGCTATTCTTCTTTCGTCTCTGCATGCAGACTTGAAGGATGTAAAATGTAACTGTAAAATCCTGTTAGAGGTCAGAGTGGGACTCGAACTCATCACCGGTTCAAGGAAAACATTTTTATCTCCACGACCAACCAGTTTTAGGTTTTTTAACGTGATCGCGCTCATAGTCTTTGTACAGCAGCAAACAAAATGATGCGTCAAATTACACTACTCGCATGCAAATTAGCTAGTCACAAAACTCGTGACTTTGCGAGCGCATAGCTTCGCGGATATATCAAATCTCTCTCAAACTTGGTTACCATGTTTGTCTAATGATCTATCCAGATATCCGAAAACTGATTTCGTTTCATATGCACTTTAATCAGACGCGGAGGCAGAAAGTGCAGCGTACTCTACCGTAGCGGATGAATCAGGTTACCCTACTTCACAAAAGATAACAATTGAAGCAATCTGAGCTGTTTTTTCCTAGTTATTTCGCAAAACCAAATCGATTATTAGAATTTCTCTCAAATCTTCTTGATGAATGCATCGCTTTCATGTTTTCTTTTAACACTTCTCTTTTGGCAAGAAACAAGTGTCGTTGATTTGGTTGCTATTTAAGCTCGGGACTTTTTCTAGCGTTGCATAGAGATAATTCAATGTCATTGTCAATTTGTACAGAACTTCCGCCTAGTTACCAGAGCACCTGTCGACACCAGATTAAAAGTTGATCAATAAACGTGCATTTATTTTTGAAGCGAAATTTAGGATGTTCTCCATAAACAAACACCAAATATCCGGGCCAGAACCTCAAAACCACGCAAATGTGATTCCTTTTCACGCTAAGAGGTTTTGGGATCAATTCATCTCTGTTGTCTCAAATCAGATATTAACAACACTAACAACTCAATGTTGAGCTACTGTGGAACTAATCGGAATCTCTCATAATCTGTAACGTTTTGAGACGTGTGCTGAACAGTTCCTGATTATTCTTTTATTGTTTTAGCAGTGTATGTTGTTTTGCTTGCGACTTCCAGTAGCAATTCTAAAGCGGATGTTTTTTCACTTAATTTTCGCCCTTCGAGAAAGTGACTCAGGAAAATAGACGCGAACGAGAGAGTATGCGAGAAAAAAGGCCGAGCAATTTAATATTGACTAGTTTTATCTCACGTATTTGAATAAGTGGCGGTTTTTTGTCATTCTCAAAAGGAGGAATCAAATGAGCTTTTATCCACATCCAGAGTTTTCTATTGAAAGATCAAACAGTAAATGTAAAAGTAAAATGACTGAAAGGAAGTAACGCTATAATAAGAGTAAAAGCTTGATTAGTGATGATGGCCTTGTGAAGACAGTTGCGGTATCTTACGAAACAATATCATCTTCGAATTTTATTTCTTTGAACAACTTCCTTTGCACACCACCAAAAAGTGCAACAGCGACACAGAAAACAAATTACGCCAAAATTCATTCATATTACTTGCTTCGTGATAATCGTGAAAGGAGAACGAAATAAAGAAAAAGAACAGATTACATAAGATATACCAAGGGCAAGGGCACAGATAATGTTCAGGGCCAATAAAAATTCAAATATATCTCAATTCGTTTCACGTGAGAAATGCTAGCGACACATCCAATTCAGCCAATCCAATCCTCTCTTCACAGCTTTATTTCATTACTGGCACACTTCTATAGGCACAGGCGAAAAATTAAAAATAAACAGCGCAGCTGGGACTGTTGTTCTTTAATCAAATGTTTGATCAATCAACTCGTATAGAAACGCGGTTCAATCTCGCCTTCTCGAGCTTGCTTGAGACGCTAGACTTTTTAGGGAAGTCGATATGAAACCTTGCGAGGAAGTATTTCTTAAACGTTAAACTTCAAGTGCCCGATATCGAAATTACGGAAGCCAATATTTCGGGATTTCAGACGTTTTATAATTTGATATCAACTAACCGCAGCACCGAAATGCCTTCCGCAAAATTATATTTCTTTTTTATTAACACTGTTTGAAAGGGGTGAGGTGCCAGAATTTAAATGGAATGCAGGAACAAATTTCTTTCTGCAAGTTATCGTGCAAGATAAGAACCCCCTACTCTTGGAAATTATAAAATTCATACGGAATGTATAAACGGAGTAGACAATTTATGGGCGCAGTTCATTTTAATGTACTTTATTGCCTTGACCACCTAAATCATCTAAATTTAGCGGAACTGCGTGAGTTGCAGCGCGGTTCATATTGCATTGAAACTTGTTTAATTGCTCAGCAAGCAATTTGCGCGCTATAGCGCACACGTCTCTAAAAAGAAGTGTGTCATTAAATGATAGTAAGCCAATGCTGGAAAACATGAAAGAGTTTAACGACGAGACCGCTCATAGCAATATATGACTCATTGGCACAACGACTATACTATCTCTTCCGCTGTAAATTCTCGAATGCAGTATATAGCTGTAAATGGATTTTTTGCAATTGCAGATATTCAAATTGTCATTTTTACTCCTCAATTTTAATTATGATACACTGCATCTTCCTTCCTTTAAGCACAAAAGAACTTCACCTGAACTGGAAAATTATCCCCACCGCCTACGTGCTATCCAAACTGCCTAGCAGGGCGTATAAATAAAGCAACAGTACAAAGCGCTGCATTCAAAAGGCCTACTAGTCCGGTGCGAGCATTCAAGTCCTGCAGTGAAAGACGTGTCCCGATAACCCCTCATTTACCATGTTCTATGTACTTCTACTCATCGCATTTTTACAAGGAGTTTTTACAAAGGATTTACTAAAAGGTACGGCAAAAAGTGTTTCTTTTTCTCACTTTTATTTTAGCTGCAAATTCAATTTTAATCGTGAAAGAGAGGACAGTGTATGGTATCTTCAATTGCGATGATTTTTATTGTTGCTGTACATTTAGCATGACGATCAGGATTCCACCTTCCGCCTTCGCTGCATTGTGCATTTATTTCCTTCTCCGCTCCGCAGTTAAAAGAGAGGCCGCTCCGCAGTTAAAAGAGAGGAATTCATCATCATCACAATTGAACTCATTTCTTGGCGTAAATTATAGTGATGCATCTGCAAAAATAGGTGGTATATAATATTTCTGCATCTTTGCTGTCACAATGGCATGCAGTTTGGGTCAGCCGAATGGGCGAAACTACTTCCTGTTCGAGTAAATTCAATGTCCAAAACAGAGGGAAAGATGGTTTAAAGGCCTTAAAATTGTATTACATCTTCCTCATTTTGTTGTTGTTGTTGCTGCTGTTGTTGTTTACAGTCAGAATTTGATTAAAAAAAAAGGGGATACAAAAAAATGATTTAAAGTTGAAACATTACACAAAGCCATCAACTCGGTTGGAGGCGCAGATCACGAATTACCGAACCTGCAGGATTCCCGCCTTTTTCGGGCGAGTGGTAAATTTCTGACATTTTCGATTTCTATCAAACGCGACTGTTTGGGGTTTGACTTCCGCTGCGGGTTATTGCCTAATATAATGTTGAAAGCTGTTGAAATTATTAATTACGCCGGGGGGGGGGGGGGGGGGGGGACCACGAAGCATTTTGAATTCGCGTCCTGTTCTGACCTAACTTTCTTTTCTCTCGCGCCTGGTTGGGATCTGATATGCTGTGTACATTTTTCAGAAATTTGGCTTCAAATTGAGTGGAAAGTCTTGAAAAGCCTCCGTAAAATAGCTGACGATAGCTAACACTAATATAAACATGAACTTCCCATTTTTTCCATTTAAATTGTTTTTACACATTTTGTAAGTCAGACACATTGCGAATAAGAATGAACTGAAGATCTTTTCCCGACAGAAGATGTGTGAGGAAAAAAAAATGTGCTGAAATTGGAAGTGGTCTAAATTGCTTTACTGAGGGCAGTGATTTTCGATTTTTCTATAATTTCTTTCTTTCATTTTGTAGTTTGCTTAATGTGCTAATTGCGTAGGTAGCTGCGAAGTTAATGCAAGCGTAGGTGTGTACTCATCACATTAGACCGGTTAGCTTTAACGCTTAAGTGTCATTAAATTTCTTATCGTAGATAGAGCGCCCTGATATTAAAGTTTTTCATAAGAAAAGGAGCTCGGAAGTGAGTTTTATTGTGATACTTGTGTTTCTTCTTAAAAAACATGGAAAGGCAAATATATATAAAGTTATCTAGTGATTTCCGCAGCAGTTCGTGAGATGCGTTACCATGGTTAGACCTAGTTTTCCATACCAGATGAGCTCACCTCACAGTGTGCAAGGTATTATGGTCCAAAAAGAGATTTTCGGGAAACTAGATTTAATCATCGTATAAGTCAAACCCGCTTTATATTTGGCATAAGGCAAGGTTTTCCGAGGAGATAGACAAGTTTTGTGATCAATGGCAATAATTTTAGAATCTGGAACGCGCATCGCTTGGCGATGCAACAAAAATCGTTCTGATTGGCTAATTTGAGGACATGAAATCAGATTGTAAGGTTTCCAGAAACAACTATGAACGTTCTTACTTTTGCAAATTTCAACCTGAAAGGTCGTGTCAAGCCCTGGTTCTTTAATATTATCAAAGAAAGAGGGTACACGTCGCAAAACGTTTGAATTAGAAAGACGACAGAAAACGGCCTCTTTTATGGCTACAAGATGGCCCGCATTGCGGGGGATAGCGCTAACCAAATTAGCACATTATAAACAAACGAAAAATTAGTATCAAGTTGTATCTAGCATGACTGAAAAAAAAAAGTTGCCATAGCAGCGCCCAAATTTATATAAAATAAATCGGAAGTTTGTACGCATGGCCCAGGAAGTTTGAATGTGAACTCAAGTGTTTGAGTGATTTCTAATGATAACATTTTACAGACTGAAGTCCTTTGTGATAATGATCCTTTTCATTAGGAATTCACTTCACAGCCATTTACATGTGCTAACTCGCACGATATATTAATTGCTCAGTGCAGGTCAGACTAGGGCAGGAAGTCTTCCCTCTAAGAATAACAGCGGCTTGGAATTGTTCTAGATTAAAATACTCAGCTATAGTAGGCTAGTCGTGCGCGTGGCGCAAAGCACGCAAAAATGTACTAAAGTGTATGCGGTGCGTGCCTAGATTTCGTTACTCCGGTACCAAGTTCTTGGTGGAATAAATGTTCCTTGATCAACTTATAAACATTTCGCCTCTAAGCCAAAAATGGAGTTACAGTGAGCAAGGCTATGGTACTGACTCTGCGCTCGCGGCGTGACAAATTTGCCTCTTAGTGGTGACCCCTCCCCCCCCCCCCCCCCCCAGACGTCAAATAGTTTAACCAGCAAGCCTGCCCTCGCCAGGGTAGTGTTGCACACACTATAACCGAGCTACAGTAAACACCCGCATATAAGAACAGCCCATTTCAGGGTCAGCCTGAATAGAACGTCCATATATATACTGTAAGGTTCTTATAAAACAGGTATCCGAAAATAACACATTTCAGCCTGCGCTGTTCTTAATCCATTTGTTCTTATATGTGGGTGTTTACTGTATTTACACGCGCGCCCCTCGTGCGTAAATGTGTACTATAAAAAGGCTTACTCAAACATTGCATGTCGAAAAATCTTGTCATCGTTTTACGGTCAAAAAGCATAGTGTGTATCTCATCAAATGAAAACCGCGAACAGGAATGGTTCTTTCCAATCAGCGGCAAAAGGTGGCTGCGGTCAAGTGCATATCCCCTTGATTGAGATGAAACCGTAAGAGCATAATTCTGAAAACCTAAACTTACCGGAACTGCTACGGGTTGCCGTTGATAGGGCCAAACCAAAAATATTTGAAGCAGGTAGAATATTCCGAGATCTGAGCTCACAATTCTGGTTCGTGTCACTCAGTAAATATTCTGTTCAGGCTTGGAAAGCCACAAAAATTAGACGCACGTTTTGTTTCAATTAGCTTGAACCACTACGGTTAATTGGTCGGCTCACAATTATGAATAATGCGTGACAGGGAAAATAGAGGGGACTCCTCAACCTTTAGGGTCGGGATGCTCGTTAGTGTATACCTTTTAGAGGTTAAACTGAAACGGTTGAAAGTTTCTAATGATACATCATGTATGTCCAGCTAGAATGTTTAGTTTTGAGTGTATATTGATGTGAAGTAAACCGTGGTATATGCTCAAACGGCAAATAAGAAGACGTTTATCAAGACCTTCGGCAAATATTGACGACTTTTTACCTTATTTCAATGTTCTGTAAGTGTTTTTTCTCATATCTTAGCGAATACAGCAGGAAAATTCACCAATACTCGCAGATTCTGGAGAAACACCGTTGAAGCATCGTATTCTTGGTCGCCATTTTGTTTTTCCTTGGCCGAAGGGCCTGAGACGAGATTTTAAAGCCACAGGCATACCGCGCGGATTGGTTAAAAAAGCTACAACAACACTTTCTTGACTCGAATTTGTTGATGTGTTTCTATCTATAATTTCAGGTCCACCAGAGATAACATTGCTCTATCGCATGAAATCAGTTGAGGTCGGGGATAGGATAGAGCTGCCATGTCAAGCCACAGGAAGACCACCAGTTCACGTTAAATGGTCTCGACCAAAAACCTTCTGTCACAATCTCGATAGAGCACACTTCAAACAGTTACAACACGGCGTTGCTATGGTGATCCCTAAAGCTGTCAAAGCCGTCGACCAAGGTGTTTACTGTTGCGAGGCAACCAACAATCTTGGCAACAGTAGTTACTTTGTTTTTGTATCAGTCTTGTGTAAGTTGAATTGAATTATAATTTGGGGCGACTGTGCTTGTTTCACTTTTCATTATCAGTCTTGGACGAGCACAATCTCGTACCCAGATCCCGTCATCTTTTGGCCAGCGGCAAGATTCAGGGCTCTGGGGGAATCGATTTTTTTAAAACCCAGATTCTGGGTTTCCGGTTTGAACGTATGAAAGTTCATTACGTTTTTGACCCTGCCACGCATGCTCACAAATCGGATTCCCCCAGAGCCCTGAATCTTGCCGCTGGCGAAAAGATGACGGGCTCTGGGTACGAGATTGGGACGAGCAACAAAGAGCGCTCGCCCCCGGGTCCGTGCGTCTCAAAAATCCAAGATGGCGCCTGATCGGTGAACCTGGGTTTTCCGCGATAAAAACACCCAGAAACCACCTGCAAGCAGGCTATACGTCCTCCCAACTTTCCTTCTTCCTTCTGGTTTCCATGTTAATGTCGTGACTCAGCGGTGGTGCCTCTGCATCCTCAGGACATGAGCTATCCCCACCGTCTTTCACGACAGTACTTATCCTTATCTGAATATTTCATTACAGACAAATCATACCGCAATCCTCCAGAGATAAAAACATCGACTACCGTTACCAAGAAAACCAAGGGCACAAAAGCAGTGCTGTCCTGTCATCTAAACTACGTGTCACAGATCTACGCCGCGGTCTTCTGGGAAAAAGATAACAAAAGGGTCCGCGCAAATACCAAGCGCATGCGCGTTAAGACTATATTTTACAAGCCGGTGGTGGTCGACAACACGTTCTTAAAGGAAACCGCGTCCACGAGCCTTGAATTAGACCACGTTACTGCCAGAGATGCTGGAAACTACACGTGTGGGGTGGCCACCCATCTGGGCTTTGCTAAGGCGACCATCAAATTTGTTGTTTAGTTTTAGGGAGCAACAGTAAGTCATTCGTGTTAATTTTCATTAGAATCCTATGATATCTCTTTTTCTGCAACCTTTCTTGAAATAGGTGTATGCTTCGGTGCATAGTAGGAAAGGAAATCAAGAATACTCATGGGAATGTCACGTGGTCCAAAATGGGAAGTATTAAACGCCACATTACGCCCAAACTGAAATATAAGTCTATTGATGTGCGAGAATCTCTAAACATCAACCGCAAGCATAGTTGGATATTTTTCTATAGTACATACCGTGCAGAAACAGGTGACTATTACCTCGCAACTATACGACATTTGATGTACTATCTGTTTCAATTTCAGGTGTTGTACCGGCAGTTGCTGTAGTAAATGGGTGAGTATAAACAAACAACGTCATGCCTCCCTGGTGCTCATCGATAAAGTTTCCTCGAGAACAGATGTGTTATTTGCTGCGTTTTTAAGAAATATAACTGATTCCTTGCTCTGAAATAAGCCAATCTGAACTGTTTTTGTTGCAACAAGGTGTTCCAAACAGAGTAAAAGTATTGCAATTGAGCATAAAAACCTTTCCATCTTATAAAAATTAATGAATAAATGTTTGCGACCGATTCCCCAAACTCGCAGCTCGTAAGCTGAATTACATTGGGTCCCAAGGGCGCTACTGGCAGCCAGCGGTCTTCAGTATAGACACTGAGGGTGGTCACTGCCAGAGGGTTTATTACGTCCCCAGTGGAACTTTTACGTCCCCCCTGGAACTGGGTAGAGTAGAAAGGCGAGACGGGGCCTTGGTTTATTGTCTCATCCGAAAGACGAGACGGGAAAATCTTGCCTTATACAAAATGTAAACTAAACTTGTAAAATGATACAATCTAGTTGTTGCTTCTCCCGAAACTGCGAAAATTTTGTCTCTCGTTGGACCGAGGAGCGTTTCGTTTTGACCAGCAATCCTTTGCGAACCGTGAGGCGAGATAAGGTGAAAGTTTCGGGAAGATATATTTCTCAGTAGCCATGTGAAACAGCTCTATCCAAAAATAAAGTACTTATTAAACCCTCATTTTCTTTTTCAGTCGTTAAGGCCGAAGCTGAAGAGGGTGGAGGGAAAGTGCAATGCGTCATATAGCCGAACAAACTATCGTAATAACGCAGGACCATTAATTGTGCTTTAATTACAAATGCCTATTTTTTCTCATGTTTTGCCGAATGGTTGAATGAATAAACATTATATTACTCTTGTGTCGAACGTTTTGTTTATTGATAACTCCATGCTACAATGCGCCTGTTTAGTTTTCCTAGGGTGACGCAAGCCCGAACGGGGTGATTTACAGTAAATATATGAAAAAGGTGAAGGTCAGAGCCTCCCTCCCCCACCCCTTGTTCGCTGACTATCAATCGCCATTTTCCCGCATTGCGTTACTCCTCTGTCACCACTACTGCCCATACTATGGTGCGCTAATGCATTCAAATAATTATGAGGACTTGTTAACACAATCCCTGATGTGGTTTACACCAGAACGCAAGCGCAGACGCAAGCGCAGACGCAAGCGCAGACGCAAGCGCAGACGCAAGCGCAGACGCAAGCGCAGACGCAAGCCCAGACGCAAGCGCAGAACTAATGCATTCAAATAAGGGCTTGTCTTACACACGAACGCATGTCCCATATGTGGTTTACACCAGAACGCAAGCTCAGACGCAAGCGCAAAAACATTGAGACATTGTGTTCTCTTGTGCTCGCGCTCGTCTTTCCTGGCGTCTAGTGTGAATCAAGCGAACGCAAACGCAAGCAAACTAATTAATGTTGATGTCACTGGAACGCACCAGGATATCAAACGCATCTGTTTCCAATATGAGGTTCACACCAGAACGCAAGCGCAGACGCAAGCACAAGAAAGTCGAGACGTTGCGTGCAATTGCGCTTGTGTCTAGTGTGAATAAAGGAAACGCAAACGCAAGCAAATTAATTAATGCTGATTTTAAGCTTGCACTTGCGTCGCTGTGATTTACTCTTCCCTTGAGCTTACGTCATGTGCTTGCGCATGCGCTCGTGTGAACCAGCCTTAATGATGAATTTAAGATTGCACTTGCGTCGCTATGATTACACTTTGCCTTGAGTTTGCGTCCTGCGCTGTGCTTGTGTTCGTGTGTACCAGCCTTAATGATGAATTTAAGCTTGCGTTTGCGTCGCTATGATTTACACTTGCCTTGAGTTTGCGTCCTGCGCTGTGCTTGTGTTCGTGTGTAAACAACCCCCAAAAAGCACCGTTTCTTAACGATGTAATCTAAGCAATGTTATCTGCTATAGGTCAGTTTCAATTCAATGTCAAATCAGGATATCGCCGCTTTTCTCTCTCCCATTCTTTACGATGGGATCGTTGTGAGATTCAAAATGTATCTTAAATATCATATCATAACAAATATCTTATGTATTTCAGGTATATAAGCGCACGCCTAATGCATGCGGAAATTCGGCGTACTATTTTCCTCAGCCATCGCTATGTTTGTACAGGTGTCCAGGTTTACTGTTTGGTTGCGAGCTACTGGGCCCGCAATTCCTGCATGCTACCGTTCGGTCGCTTCTGTCTCTTTGCGTAAATGTTTCGCATCTTGTTATACATCCAACATTACAACAGCACCCAAATACACGTTCAATCTCCCTGCCTGAGGTTATTGTTCAAGCGCGAATTAATTTCCACGTCTTTCGTACATCAGGGTTGCTATTTCATCCGTCATCTACAAAGCGCTCTTTTCAGGCTACGAATTTTTCCACAATGCACAAGAAAATCTGCCATACAATTGTCGAGCATGAACTTGTAGCTTGGAGTTAGCACGCTGGGTTGTCCGGTTACCATAGTGATAGTGCCGTTCCGTTCGGCTCGCAAGTATCTTTTGGTCGATACTGATTGAATGGTGACCCAGCTGGGGCTGGTCTGAGTAGCATTTGCAACAATGAAGCGATGTTTATTTGACGGCTTTCCAACAACTCTCTGTCAAATCAAGCAGAAAAATAATATGAATACTGGGAAAACCCTGGTTTTATTGAATGATAGCGTGCCTTCAGGGGTAAGATAAGATCACTTTGATTTAGAAGATCCTGCACTGTTGAGGAAGAAAGACAATAACTCATTGTTTTCTTGTTCTGTTGTTTCATTATTTCCATTTGAATTGTCTGGGTTGAAGCCCAGTAGACCTCTTCAGCCTGGGCGTAATGCTTTCCTGTTTCAGATCACGTGGCATCCCCATGCGTATTCTATCTTTCTTCATCTGCTACGCACCGAAGGATATATGAATATGGAGGCATCCAAATAAAGAAAGACTATTCGTCAAATGCAATGAGACGTGATCTGAAATGGGAAAACATTATGTCCAATCTGAAGAGGTCTGTTGTATAAGATCTACTAAACCGCTGTGGCATGACCCGCTTGAAGGCGTTGGTAACTGTTTTTGGAAAGTTATAAATAAAGAGTCGCAATTGCAGCGCCGTATTGGTCGCGTAAAATATAGACCCATCAGGTCGATAAACCATTGTGTCTCGCGTCCAATACAGTGTCTGCAATCGCGAATTCCGAAAAAAGCCTGGAAAGCTTGTCCAATTAGAAAACGAATTATGCTCGGGTGCGTATCTTTTTAGGGACGGAGTTTGCGCGAGAAATCGAGGGAACACTTAAACTCGCTCGTGTCGAGTTGCTGGGTTTCTATTCTCTGAAAGCGCACAGGAACTCTTGCCACATAAGCTACCGCCCAGCTAGGTATAGCTTAACAACTCTGGCGTTTTTGCGCGCAATATTCGGGGCTTCGACTGCCATTTCAGAATATGCCTTTCCTCTTGGACGTGTACACTAATGACATAATAACACAATGTCATAACGGCAAAAGTGTGGAAAAAATTTACAGAAATACTCAGGATTTTTAACGCAGCGTGTAAATTTTCACTTTCGAGTCGGGGAATTTTGTTCGCGTCACGCCTTGCTTTGTTGTTATGTCGCTAGTTTGCACTAAGCATTATTGAGCTTCCGTTCGATAACGCTTCATCGTATGCTAAGCCCGGGGGAAGGACCCCCATATTTTTGGTCGGGGATGATCGTCGTATCTAGTTAGGGGTTAAAATCACGGGGGTTTGGTCTCATTTAGGGGTGATCGTGATCTTGAATAAATTTTAGGGAGATTGGTATCTTTTAGGGCCAAAATATGTGTCCAAATTGTTTTCTCTCATGATGGTGTTTCTAAAAACTGTGATTACTCGATGAGAAGACGATAAATTAGAAGGCAGCATTTTAGTCAAACACGGAAATTTCATGATGGGTATCTTTTACCTGTTACCTGTCTCCTTCGCGCCTACTTGGCATATAAGGCCTCATCTTTTAGGGTATCTTTTAGGGCTCTTAGGGTAACAAATTAATTTGAACCACGCCATGTTTGGTATCTTTTAGGGGTGAAATGGGAGTCCCCCCCCCTGCAAACATTGAACATCCATTTATGTCAAGTGCTAGAGGCTCACCTCAAGTACAAAAGCCTTTGAAGATGCAGCTAAATAATACGCCGTGTCCTTTGCCCACTTGAATGTGACCTCCAGACGGTTGTTTACCGACATTGAGTAGACACGAAAACCTAGGAAAAAACAAAAGTGAGGCTCGAAGCACGACAAACGTGGCAGTGGTGAAAGAGGTTGTAAATGTTTCCCGCATATCAAGCAATTGTCGCTAAAATCTGTCGATTTTCTCCGCTTTGCGAAATAAAGGTCTGGAGTATTTTACCTCGTGCCTTAGCAAAAAAGCAGGAAAATTTAACCAAAACATACTCGATGATCGAAAACCTTGGTTGGTCATATATGTTTTTTTTCTTGGCGCCATTGCCAAAGGCCTTGATTATTGAAATGCCACAGGCACCCCGCGCGGATTAGTACAAAACAACAAGTGAAGTTTAGGTCGCAGTAATTGAACTTTGTTAAGTGGCGGGAACAGTTAGAAGTTTCCGTCATTGAATTTTATATGAAAAAAAGCTCAAATAATTTATTTTTGACTGTTTCGGGGAGAAAAAACCGTCCTGTTTGCTTATCGTTCTACTATACAAAAGTATTTTTCCCGCTAGCTGCTATGTACCCCATTACTGGCTGGGAAAAATAGGAGCTGAGGCTACCCTGGAAAAGTATAATGCATGTAAGGTGCCCCCAAGAAACTTTTAAAACTCCTATTACAAAACAGAAACACCTAAAAACAGCGAAATAAGCCTCTAGGACGCACTTGAGGAGGGAGCCCCGAGATATCTTCTCCAAATCGGCAGATTCGTGGAATAGAATTAGTTTTTGTTTTCAGTCTGAACTCATTTGCATAAGCAGGGTCTAGATTCAGAATGTTTGAAGGAGCTCGAAAATAATCTCGAGCATATATAGCGAACAACATTAGCCCGCATGTTTTCTGTAAATTGAACTTCCCGCAATGCGCTCATAATGCGCTCATAATTGACGAACGTCAATTAATTATGCAAATGAGCAAAACATGTAAACAATAACGTCACAAGAAATCCGCCTATTGCCCCAAAATTTGTTCTTTGCTTACCCATGAACCCGTGGTTCTTGCAACAGTGACCTGTGAAGCTCAGGAAAGAAGGTTTTCTTGTGCGTGGATTGAGCGTTGGGCTTAACCAATAACAATCGCCATGAAGGTACTGAAGGTTCTCCCGCAAATTGGACTTCAACATGTGCACCCCATTAAACGTACTTGTTGCCTGAGAACAGGGCAGCCATAGGCAGAGTAAAAACATCTTGAATAAAGTAAGGGAGTTCATTAGATTATAAAATGGGTTATCATTAGCGATGGCCATAAAACGAATTTGATTGGCTATTAATACAAAAACTTTACAATTTTATAGCGGTAAAACCGACCTAAAAATAACTTGGTCCGTCAAGTGCCTTATCAATAGGGCAAACCTAGATGGGGACGCCCTATTTATGAGTCTGCTCGTAAACGTTTTTTGCTATTGCTTCTTTGAATTGTTTATTATTTCAGGGATTATTTAAACACTAACTTGCGTGGACATCATTCGACTAGTTAAATCATCAATAAGTCGTTTTCATTAGTATAGTACCCCCCCCCCCCCCCCCCCCCCCCCTCCCCCCTTCCTTTTTCTTGACCACTTTCCCTTCAACGAACCCTGCAGCTACGCCAGGAGAACTTATGGGTGTTTTTCGGATTGACAAACCGTCTGTCTATTAGCTTAAAGATGGCATGTTAGAATGCCGGTCTGACGAGCGGGTTCGAAATAAATTTGACCGCACCAATATTATCTGCGACTAGAATGGTGATGAGAGCTTCACGTCCTTTGTGATTAGGATGTCTCTTACAATGTGCTACACTCTAACCGAAACCAGAGAGAAATTATGTCATCCTCAGCGCAGCACTTATTCTTCTACAAACAAAAGACAACGAACAGAAAAGATAAACTGCGCGCCGGCTCTCCGGTGTTTTTTTTTTCGGATAATTGTTTTGTTTTTTTGGCGCGCGGTATACCTCAACGCCTTTTACATACACAACAAATAAATGAAAGACGACGATGAAAGGCGATAAAAGGCGAATATGTAGCTGGACGCCCGATTCATTGCGCCATATTTCCATGTGATGTCTGACATGTCATAAACTGTATTTCTAATTTCAACGCAAAGGATGTGCGTCCATTTACATGTTGCGCAAAGCAATCCATCAAAATCTCCTGAATCTCGACAACTGTGTTCTAAATACAGCGACGCGACAGCAAAAGTCCCAAAAAGGATTGGTAGAGTTCAACGGGAAAACCTGTTTTCGTTTGGTGCATTTAACCTTATGGGATGGCATATAGGTTTTGCAACAGTTACACATTTTAAACGACCAATTAAAACTTGACGTGCAATAGTCTGGTGAAGGGGATTTCGCAAGAGATAGGTAGGAGAGAAGAAAATACATTACTATTGTTCAAACGATGAGGGACAACATAAAGGGACTGAAATAGACGAATTTAACCAACGTTTTTTGACTAGTATCTATCTATCTATTGCTTCGGCTCTTCTTCAGAACGTTTACAATAAAACAGTTACAATCACGCGAGTTAATAGACCAAGCGCGCACAGAGATGATAAAACACGCGCACTGGGAAAAGAAAATGATTTAGATCTAACTTTGAACAAATACGACTATTCTATGATATACAATATTCTGCCCAGTGTTTTAGCTAAACAGTTGCGCAATTCCGAAAACGCACTTACCCATAACATAGTAGTGAGCTCTTTCAACGACCACATGATCTGTTGGGTTTGTCTCCTGAACAACTAAGATGATCGCACTATCCCTTACAAAATCCCAGGGCCATATTTATTGGCATGCTATCGGAAGCTAATCAAATGCGGCATCGGCGGCCTGTAGTGGGCAGTCTTGCGCCCATTCACCCTCGACGGCTACTTCTTGGCTCAAATATCCTGTCCGGAATCGGCCCTTTTATCCCACATGCCTGAAATAGATCCGCATATGAAATTTCAGTTACATAACCGGATACATAATTGCACGAGATTGTGGTAGCCATGTGCGCGCAAGCACGACATGTGAATTCCAAAATTTATGTGAGAATATTTTTTCGCGCAAATATTTTTGCGCGCAATATTCTTTTAAGATGGTAGGGTTCCAAGGAAAAAAAATATAAGCCTGGGATATCAACCTAATAACGGTGGATAGTGCCGTGAGACGACACCTGTGAGAACCTGTGAGAAGTGACGTTTCACTTCCATGTCCTTCGCTAATCACTTCCTGGCACCCTTACTTATAGTTTTTGGTTTCGCCGCAGCAGGTTGTAGCATTAAAGAGGAAATCCATTTGAAAGTCGAGCAATTTCAGGCTTTGATGGACTAAAAATGTTCTATCAGAGTAATGTTATTCTGTTTGCACTTCCTAGAGCGATAGATGCTACTCATTCACTGAAGAAACAACAAAAACAAATTCCTATTAGGTCTATTAGCTGTAAAAATAAATTTCAAAGTTGAAAAAAATATTGGAAACACAGGAAACATTTGTTGTCAGTCCACTACCATAATTTTTAAGAACTTCAAAATTCCTTTCAGTGTTTTGTGTTATTGGAAATAGTTTTCTATTCACATGATATTTAGAACGGTCCCACAGAAGTCTGAATGCAATGCAATGCAAATGATCTTGGTGTACGATTTTTTGTCAACTGCTCACTCAAGTATAGTATACTGCTTGCTGGAACTGCTAGTGGATTCCTTCCTTAAAAATTCAAAGCCAAACGCTACTATTATCATACGACGATGGATAAATCATTGAAGCAACACCCACGCAAACAAGTGAAGTAGCATTTCCACGAGCACTTCGCTTAATTCACTTCCTGACATCGATCCTGAACTGTTATGGTGTGGTTGTTTAAGAGGTTTTGCTGTTTTTAAGATTAACTTAATACTTATTAACTTTAAAATACGTGTTGTCTTAATACTTTTTGAACTATATTTTGTAACCATTAGCCCATGGGATAGATTCTTTAAGCGGGCTAGTGTGGTTTACCTTCCTTATTCAAGGGTTAAACACTAACTATGGCGCCTTGACGTTGGTTCGCGTGAGTAGACAAGGAAACCGCTAATTCATATCGTCAAGGAGAGGTCCAGTCAATAGAGCAGGAAATGTCTCATAGACTGACAGGAAAGAACCACAGGTACGTCATAGAACTAGGATAGAATTCAGCACAAACATCTAGGAGGGCGTAAGGATTCGCGGTATCACGATATTCGAACAAATTTGCCGCGGTATTTCAATGTTTATCGCGGAAACTCTTTGCAACATGCACAGAAATCGCAGCGGATTAGCATCTCGCTGACACATGACAGTTGGAATTGCAACTGGCGCGAGAAAAAGCGCAGCGAAAAATGCAGCAAGGATCGCGTGTAAATCGGCCTTTAGAGGGTCTGGAACTCAGGCTCAAAGTCTTGAGATCGTATGGCTATTAGGGAAAGACATTTGATAGTCTGTAGATACTTCAAATTTGAAATTTTGATACCATCAAACTAGGGAAGAAGGCAGGATACGTCAAGATAACTCTCAAAACGGGTGGAAAAGCGGATCTCATTTAAGCAAAAGCTAAGTTGTTATTTTATTAGCGTTTCCTGTTTTGAAGGTACGATAAGCTAGGGTGTCGACGCTCGTCAATTCGCGTTCATGAGCTTCCGTTCTTCTTCCTACGCTGTTTGATGACATGAGGTCAGACTAAAAAATCTCACGCAAAATTCAAGGAACACACATTGAGCGACGCTGTAATCTGGTGTCAATTTAATGCTATGGAATTTAACATCCCATTCTAGCAGATCAACTAAAACTGTATAAACTGCTAAATATCTTCGGGGACAAGCGGGACTGAATTTAGTGTATGGCCAAAGGTTCAAGGAGCCTTTTGGCAAAGGAGCTGTGAGTGCATGTCTTCATCTGCTTTTAAGCTTAGGTACGTGTATTATATATCATTTTTAAGCTTTTGAAGAGTAGAAAACAAATATGATATTTTTATTAACTATTAAATGAATTATAAATAAAATCAATAATCATTTGTCAAAAACTGATTTTCTCGAGTCGGTAAGTTCTAGTTTGTCAGAATCAAATAGAACCCAAGGGCGGATCTAGGGGGGGTGATTAGGGTGGCTAGCCACCCCCTTGTTCTCATATTTCTTGTAAAAACCTTAAGATTAGCCACCCCCTTGGTCTGAACTCTGTAGTATATCCTTTGTACTAGCCACCCCTCTTCAAGGGTCTTCATCCGCCACTGGAAGCGCATACTGTTTTGTATCAAAATGAATGACACCAGGGTGGACTCCAAAAGCGTGCCAGCGATTTTTTGTAGTGTCCGACATATAGGACTTTATTGCAAGTTAGATAGTAACCGAAAAACCTCGGACTGAAGAAAAAATACGTATTGGAACAAAGGACAAATCGCTGGCACTGACGGATTGAATCGATGAGATGAGACTTCATTTTAGATTATATTGCATTTATCTTTTCTTTTTATTTTCCTTTAATTTGTATATCTCTTATCTAGTATAATATCACAAACGTCATCATCATCATCATTTTTATTGTATCACGTTTCACCTTATATATAAGCCTATCATGCCATTATGTATTCACAGTACCTGAAGAAGGCTGGTTTGGCCAGCCGAAATATTGATACAAAACTGTTTGGTTCTATTGAATTCTGACGGACTAGAACTTAAGCAAACGAGAAAATCAGTTCCTGACAAATAATTCATTGATTTTATTAATAAATTATCAATAGTTAATAAAAATATTATATTTGTTTTCTACTCTTCAATAGCTTTAAAATGATATTTATTATATAGACACGAGTGTTTTACTGGGAAATACGCCACTCGTAGATCTCATACGAAGCTACATCCGGGTCCTCAGTGACATATTTTCCATATCCTCACTAGTGAGGATATCGGTCAAAACAAAAATGCTTGGAAATCAATTTCGAATATTTTTTTCTGGTTTGTCTATATAATAAAAAGAAAATTACACGGTAGCTTGGAGATATGAGTTCTATTTTCTCGTGTCAAAAAAACAAACATTATCTGGCACTGATAATGGCATTTATTATTCAGCACATCGATGCACTGCCCAAATATGGTCATTGGAACGCCAATAGCTGTCTTCTGTACATGACAGCTATCCTGCGATATCCGTCTCTGAGGAAAATATGATGTTTTGAGCTCCTAAATAATACACAAAAGTCATTTTTTTTCGGGGGTTTTTGTGCTATCGATGTGCTGAAAAATAAAACCATTATCCTGCTCGATTTTGCAGAATATGGTCTGATTTTAGCCAACTCGGGACTTCGTCCCTCGTCGGCTAAGTATCAGACAATATTCTGCGCAATCTCGCAGGATAATGGTTAATTATCTGAGCACGTATCTTTCCATACTGTCAGTTGGTAGACAAGCTGGCGCGCGGGCTGTCAGTGGGAAAATACCAAGCAATTGTTTTAGCCAATCAAGGCAGAGCACTCACGTGGTTACATTCCTGTATATATCGGCTGACTAGCCTTTCAGAAGCTTATTCTTTGGAAGAAACAGCGTCAGCCCTTCAACCAAAACTTCTTCAGTTCAAGGTTTTTTCCCACCGCCTCCCCAACTCCAGCCCACTTTTATTGATCTTATCTTGTCAACATTGTTTCGAAGCGAGTCCGCAAGGTTGAGTATAGTATACATGTGTTTAGTATAAACCAACTAATGGTCTATTACAAATCCTGCATTCTGATTGGCTGAGCTACTAATGGTCTATTAGTGATAGACCGTGCCTGGCAAAACCACCACCTTTCTTTGCAAGAAAACTTGATTTTTTTTAACATAAAATAATGGAATTAATTGCCAAAACCGACCAATTAGTTGGTTTATACTAAAACAATTAGACCTCTCGTCCTCATGTGCTATGATATCAATAGACCATTCGGCCTTCGGCCTCATGGTCTATTCATCATAGCACATTAGGCCTTGAGGTCTAATTGTTAAATAGTCTAGATAATGTGGGTGGCGGTTTTTTCTTCCCCACCTTTTGCTGAAGTGATTCAGTTAGTACTGTAATCCAATTTACATAATTTACGAGTTGAAAAATAAACGTCACATCTAGTGGCCGAAAAATCCCAACCGTGCGAGTGCGTGTTTTGGTCTTCCTCCCTCCAGCAAAACGTAGCACGGCGCATAGCAGAGCTCGCACCTTCCGCTTTTCCATATATCTTGCTGAGAGAAGTGCTGAGATAAACAAATATTTTACTCATTCGCTGCGCTCATTCGTAAAATATTGTTCTTGCCACTCGAAAATAAAACTCATATCTTCGGGCCACCGTGTAATATCCTCTATATAAGACATGTACCTATCTTAAAAAGCAAACGAAATGACAAACATTTTGCCAAAGACCCCTTGAACCTTTCCCCATAAGCCTTGAATCAAAAAGGTGGTAAAGCAGCCTTATTCAATCGATCATATTTCGTATTAGTAGAAACCCACTCGCATGCTATCACGAATCTGCAATCTGATTTAACTCCGCTACTCATGTACTCACTATCTATCACAAATAGAGAGAAAGGACAAAACACCAGGGTGAAGCTGGCGTCTTATTCGCAGCGTCTTATTCGACCAGCTCCTTTTTGCCTGGCATCTTATTCAAATCCGGGGGGCACCTGACATATTGCGTTTTTAAGGCCTTACAAGCGTTTCTGGCTGTAAATATTCTTTACAAACGTAATGGTTATATCGAATTTTATTTCAATGCTCTATTAATATTGCTTGCGAAATACCATCACAAGAAGTCTTTAGATGTTATCATATTTGTGCACGAGTCTCATGTATAGTCTAAACCACTGTATAATGCCTAGAAATGATGCATGTTGCTCGAAATTTGACTTGAATATTACTGACAAATTACACACGAATTTTATCCGTATTGAACAAGATGCCAGATTTTTGTTCGTACTGAAAAAGATGCCAGAAGGTTTCCTCGTGTTGAAAAGATGCCAGCATTTTATCCGTGTGCAATAAGATGGCAGAAGATATATTCCGGTTGAAAAAGATGCCAGAAGGTGTTTTATTTTGTACTGGATATGATGCCAGCATTTTATTCGTAGTGTTGAAAAAGATGCCCGCCCCCCCGGATTTGAATAAGATGCCAGGCGAAAAAGATGCTGGTCGAATAAGATGCTGCGAATAAGACGCCAGCTTCACCCTGGTGGACAAAACAGACAAGATTTGTGCCGACGTTTCGGACTCTTAACTTTCAGTCCTTCGTCAGGGCGGTTACAGAAATCATTGCATCCATTTTGGATCCAGATCCATCGCTGTTAGTGTTTTCAAAACTATTTCAAGCTCACTATCTATCACGTAATAGATAGTTAGTAGCGAAAACGCAAAACTTTCTAAAACCATGAAAATAAATATGTTTTAGCAACAACTCAGAGGTAATATGCTAGGGTTTCTACTTAAAAAATTAGACTACTCGTTCTCGTTTTCTATGAGTCAAAAAGTCAATTCGGCGCTACGCGCCTCGTTAACTATCTATTGACTCATAGAAAATTCGAACTCGTTGTCTAATTGTTATAGGGCCTGGGGTAAACTAATTCAACATTTGATTCAACTTGATCCAACAATAATTTCTGACATTTGTTGAATGCACCATGACCAACGGAACGGTGGTACCACAGCCAATCACATAGTAGTTCAATAAAGTTCTCAAACTCATTAATAATTCATCAAGTTTGAACAAAAAATCATAACCGTGTCCAGGAGATCGGAAAACGCAGTCTTGATTTGCACATTTTGAGATTTTATTCCTTCTTTTTTTCGCGGCATTAGATCATTCGTTTGAGAACTAATATCAAACACTCGATATAGTTTTTAATCAGAATTCACTAACACCTCGAAGTCGTCGACTTTGTCTCGTTTTTTCAACTCAGTTCTCACGCAGTATTTGGAAATCCTTATGAAACATGTGTTTGATCTATTACTTCAACAATTTGAAACAACGTTGGATTTGTTTGGCACCCCCATTCAACACCGCATGTATAAGAAATGTTGAATATAGCTGAATCAAATATGGAACTGAGTTAGACCCAGCCTAAGTTCGAGTAGACACGCACGTCGTGGACACCCCGGGTCGTGGACAACCCGGGTCTTCGGCATTGCTGCTTCCGTCTACACAACGGGGGATTGCAGCCAGTCCCACGCGCCGCTTTGGAGGTCTGAGAAAGTCGTCCAATGATTCATATTATGTTCAGTCAGTCAGTGTCCTAATCTTCATTAAAAGGCAACCGTGGCTTTCTTGATTGTCCATGGCGAGACCAAACGAGCCGTTGATATTTTGCAAGCATGGTCGAGTCAAATTTGACCGATTGTTTATATGTCATCCCACTGATACATTCAGTAAAAATGTCGTTTATCGATAAGTTAGAAAACGCCTGCGGTTTTGACATCGTGAAAGAAAGCCATTTTGTGGTTTTTACCGTCGCGTCCAAGGCTGATATTCAGAAATATTGCTGGTGTCTGTTAACACACGACACTGTTAACACAGGACAGTAACCTGATACCGTAGAATATCAGGAAATTAGAGATCACGATTCAAAATGCTATTAAAATAACTATTTGGGCATAGCCATATAGCTGAGGTAGCGTATTTCCTGACCTGGTCGCAATTTCCAGCCGTGCCATTTATACCGGTTAAAATGAAGAATTTAGCGGGCTCTATTACGTTTAAAAAATGGCCCTGAGTTGGCCCAAAAACATATTTACGCCCGCAAACATAACTCTATACCGTCTACGTTTTTTGTGCGCTAAAGATGAGCACGTCACCAGGAACCATTTGAACCTGTTAAACCATTCAAAACATCATTTTCTGCAGAGGATTATTATTATTCGCTGAGTACTATTGACAAACTAATGAGGTGCGCAGATGGCGGAAATAACTCAGAATCATAGGAGAAATATATAGAAGCTGAAAATCAGAAGTTAAAATCTTTGACGTCGTTTCCAATCCGGACACGTCTTGCCAGAGTAAGGTATGGGGAAAAGTTCAAGGGCTCTTTTGCCAAAAGAGTTGTAATTTCGACATCGTTCAAGCTACGTACATGTATTATATATCATTTTAAAGCATTTGATTTTCATCAATTACTAATGAATTATTAAAAAAATCAATAATTATTTGTCAAAAACTGATGTTCTCGTTTGACGCCAAGTTCTATCTAGTCCGTCAGAATTCAATAGAACCACCCAGTTTTGTATCATCTTGGATGACCCTAAGGTGGACTCCATAAAAGTGCCAGCGATTTTTTCCTTTGTTCCGATTTTTTGACGATTTTTCTTTCAGTTCGAGTTTTTTCGGTTACTATCTAACTTCAAAAAGCAAGAAAACTCTAAATATCGAACACACAAAAAATCGCTGGCACACTTTTGGAGTGCACCTTAGTATCATTAATTCTGATACAAAACTGGGTGGTTCTATTGAATTCTGACGGGCTAGAACTTGATCAAACGAGGAAATCAGTTCCTGACAATTATTGATTTTATTAATGACTTATTAATAGTTAATAAAAGTATCATATTAAAGCTTTAAAATGATATATAATACATGTACCTATCTTATAAACCATAAGAAACTTGCCAAATATCCATTTCACGTCACAGTTTTTTCGATTCTTTTTATTTCTAAAGAACTAGTTTTCAGTGTTCTCAAATAATAATAACAAATTGATTCGCTCCTTTTGCAGCTAAAGCTGAATTAATGAATAAGCTGAATTACAGGTAGCTTACAATGAAAAAGCAATTAAATACTGACAGAACTGCAAAATATACTATGTCGCCATCGGACTGAAATATTAAACGGCAATGCAAATTATTGAAACTAATTTCAATAAAAAATTAATGAAATTTATTATTGAAATTAATGTTTGAGGTCAATTTTCAAGTATGTCTATCAAAATCTAAGTTTGGCGAACAAATACCCGACCATGGGAAGATAGTTGAATGGTTCCACGTAATACGTGTTTGTTTGAAACCGCACTACGTTTTGCTACGTCCTTTGTCCACATGAAGTCGGTGAGGTACTCACCGAAAGGATTTGGAAACGCTTTGAAAGTGGACAGATTGAAACGAAAACGCATACTTGTGTATTATTTTTCTAAGAATTTTGGAGTACATTAGTGTGGACAGTACCTCAAAAGGCAAACTCGTTCTCAGAATGACGGTGCTTTTGCTACTATACGGCGTTTTTTTGCTACTTATGGAGCGCGGATTAGGAGTGCGCGGTTAGTTCACCATAGACTTTCTCAAAGTCCTTTAAAAATGTTTCGTGCTTGGCTGGGTCAGCTCGCTTCGCTCGCTTCACCGACTCATCTCGGCTCGCTTCACTCGCTTTGTAAGTATCCGGAGAGATCGACTTGTGCTTGTGTCCAAGCTCACTATTGAGACGCTAGTTTCTCACCGCTGCGTAATGCTGCTGAAAGTTGAGATTATGCCTACTCCGGGCCCTAAAGTATAGCCTTACTCATGCAGAAGCCAACAAGGTTACAGGATACATTCGCGGCCTTCTATTTGCGAAATTTTCGAAAATCACAGTTCTTCCTCATCGAGGCCTGATCTTTACTCTCTCGAAAAAAAATTCCTGAAATCTTAAAAGCAGCGTGAGAAATGTATAGAAAACTAGAAATGCCCGAGAAATATGTCTTTCAATACAGGCGAGATAATCCTTTAATCCTATTGTGATATCTACTAGCTCGGTTCAGCGCACATCATTAGCATTTTCGCGTAACATACGGGACATTTAGGTGACTGTTATGGTCCGCCATATTTTGTCACACATTGTTGTTCACTGGTTTAGTATATAAGTGTCGTGTTGAAGCGATTTTTTTGAAAATTCTCTATTCTCAATCATGGGGAAGCGAAAAAAGCTTAACCGCAGTCCTTGGGTCTCAAAGCCTGCGAAAGGAGTCAAAAAAGCCAAATCTTTAAGCTTTCAGGAGAACATGAAAGAACAACTCGCTCTGTCTGACAAAGGCTCGTGGTTCGATCAACCCAAATCCAAGGAGAATGCTGAAGAAGAAGAACAGCGGACAGAAGATCCACCAATTGCATCAAGTTCGAGAATAAAGATGTTTGAACTTGATAAAGAATCGTCTGAAAGCCAAAGCGATTTGTCTTTGTCGTTTTTCTCGGCGCGCGCCTTTGCTTTGGTTTTGCTTTTCCCTTTTCAAAGTTTGGGCACTTCTTAGAACTCGGTTTTGGACGCGGCTTAACCATACCGTTTGATTTCGAATTCCAAGACGATAATAAATGTTCGCTTTGACAATTTAATACAAGAGACCGGAAAGAAGCCTCATTATCTATTCCGCGCGAAAAAGTATGTCCTTGCTGGCACACCGGGGTGCCTGCCGTGATTGGCTGGAAGTGAAGTGCGTGATGACAGATTCGTCACTAATCCCTCTTAAGTTTACACAACTTTAGAAGCCCAAAACTCGCCTCTAAGATTTCGCTAAATCTAGTGTATAAATGCTTTGATAGAGCAACAGGTTTTTAACGGAATGCTTTTAAATTTTGCCATGAGATAGATAAATGGTTGGGGAGCAAAAGTGTGCCGGGCTTTTGTGAATTTCGCAGTATTTCAAAAATTATTCATCACGATAGGGTCCCAGTTAACTATTAAACACAAGATCAACTTGATCGTTCGATCATTCCTAAACAAAGCCTTCAATTGAAAAAGCCCGACACACTTTTCGAGACAACAATGTGCTGATTGATATTGCACAGTCAGATTTGCCAAGCCTGTAAACTGCCGCGGCCTATCAAAGCGTTTATCAGGGGCGGTCGAAAACGCGGTTTTTGCTGTGCGCCGTAAATAATTTTCATGAAACTGCTACAAAAGCTTAACAGCAGATAAATTTCACATTTTATCTTTAAAATGATGTATTGGTTATGGCGATGCGATGAATATTTGCGCCGCGACAAGGTTTTGAAAATGCACACCCAGCGAATGTATCCTGTAACAGGAGTCTTATGTACATTATTTTGGCTAAGGTTCACTTAGGCCTACGGCAAACGGCAAACTTCAGTCGCCCTTCTTCTGTCAAACTTTTCCTTTTTCAAAGGATCCTCGTGTTTGCAGGTCCTCAGTGTCGGTCCCATTCAAATGGCTCAGTAAAAGACAAATTAACTCGTACCGGCTCTGGCCGGTACCGATGTCATTAAGACAACCCATATAGCTGTTGTTTAGTCAGATTTTCCCCAAAAGCACAAGTAATGAACACGAAAGAAAGATTGAATGAGAAAGATTGGAACTCCTTTTTTAAATCTATTGAACATCTTGTTCATCGAACTAGTACTGCACCAGTAGTATAGGATGACTGTGTTGGACGTGATTTTGTCATAGCAAGAAATTCCTGCAGGAATGTCATCCACGACTTTACAGCGCGGTATAGTACCATTTAAATATATGAATGAGCACAACCGATTAATCATAAACATAGAACAATGATTTATCATCAATTTACCTTAGACCCTCTAATGGTTGTTCGTCCCTGTCCCGAATGATTCTTCTCGTTGTTTGGATGTTTGCTATTATCTCTTTCGTTGTTGTGCTCCCCGACGTTTCCTCGGACTTGGGCTTCTTTGAGATGATTGGTGTTCAAAGTTTTGCACTCAGTTAAGGCTGAAAAAATATCACACTTCAAGGATGTGGATTCCCTTGAATTCTTAATTCTTCTGTTCTTTGAATACAAGTGTTCAAAAACAGAACCCACTCTTTTTACAGAAATAGCACACTGACCCGCAAGTCTTCATCATGAACAAGAGATGACTAACGCACTATCAAAATAGTAGGTTTTACAATATATGACTTCTTATATGGAGTGTCTTTGTTTCTAGATCCAAAGTCAAAATTCTCTCAACTGCTTTCCTAAAGTACTGCAAAAAACTCACAAACAATTATAATGCCGAATAATATAAAGTTTGTTTGTTAGTTTACGTTAAATCAGTTTATGTCTAACTCCAAGCCTGATTTATACCTCCAATTGTCCTTCGTGTAATAGTGCGACTTGCGAGCAGCGATGACAATCAAATACGTGAAAGCCAAACAACGGTAAGTGAACAAGATTAACTAAAAATACCTACTGTTTTTGAAATAGCTTGATAGCACACGGAAATACTCCAAATTTGTACTTATCTAGCAAACTTAGAGGACTATTTTGCTTATTTATTGTGAATTTGACTGTATTGGGCGCGTCTGCGCAACAAATAATTTAAGCCAATCAGAAAAGACCGAGTACGCAGCACATAGAAAATAGATTTTCTTTCGCTTTATTCGGCGAAGAAAATTGTTTAAATGGCATTAATGATTTATTAATAGTTAATAAAAAGATCATACTTGTTTTTTAATCTTCAACAGCATTCAAATGATATATATAATACATTCCCTAGCTTGAAAAGGAAACGACATGGCGACTTTGGCAAAAGACCCCTTGTGCTTGAACCTTTCTAAAAGGTGGCTATATTATTCTGCCAATATATTGAATATCAACAAGATTTAAATTTTTAATTTCGACTCGTTTACAAAGACCAAATCGGCTAACGGTATTTACATCTTGTTGCCACCAATTCAGATCATGTGATGATTCCTTTGGGTGGTTACAATTGTCCAATTTTTCTCACTCGACCGAGTGTACGACTAGAACTAACAAAAGTATCCACCCAAAGGAATCATCACATGATCTGTATGGGGTGGCAACAAGATGTAAACACCATTACCGTCTATTGGTTTTGTTTTAAAGCTCAAAACTCCCTGACAATAAACCTCGTGCGATACGTTCATTCCGCGTGCCCGACAAAAGCGTTACGTAACAATCTTGTCATTCTTATTCGTTGTAGAAGTGAGACTCATGTAAACACAGCAGTATCTCGGGCCTGTCTCAAGCAGTGTTTAGTACACTCAGACCAAAACAAAAATATATCGAATTCAAAATAAACGTCTAGATACGTCTCGGAGGTCGCATGCAAACAACAGGAAGTTTTCAGACCCTAAAGCTCGTCCCGGCTCTAGATGGTACCAGCTTGTTTCAGACACAGTCAGATTTCCTCAAAAACACAAGCAATCAACACGAATGGAAGAAGATTTAACGAACATTGCATTCTTAAAAACTCCATTCTTAAATCTATTGATTCTTTGGAACAGTTGATCAAAGTACTAAACCAGTAGTGTAGGGCGAATGATTTGGACGTTGTTTTTTTCATAGCAAGAAATTCCTGATAACTGTCATTTGCAACTTTATAATGCGCTATAGTACCATTTAAAGACATGATTGAGACCAACGATGAAACATCAATGATTTATCATCAATTTACCTTAGAAACTCTAATGATTCTTCGTCTCTGATACTGTTGATTCCTCTCGTTGTTTGAATGTTTGCTCTATCGTTTTCTTTGTTGTGCTGCAAGACGTTTCCTCGGACTTGGGCTCTTTTGAGATCCTTGAAGATGACTGGTGTTCAAAATTATCATGCACCCAGTAAATGCTGCAAAAGATCACTTGAAGAATGTGGATTCCCTTGGATTTCTTATTCAGCTTTTTGCAAATCAAAAAGCATTGAATATATAGAACCAATAACAGCTGAAATAGCACGGTGACCCACCACTCTAGAGCATGAACAACAGATTAGCACTTTAAACGCAATATCAAAACCGCCGTTATTATTATAATATGTAAGATATGACTTTATATAGAGTACCTTTGTTGCTTTTCTAGATCCAAAGTCAAAATCTTCTAAACTGTTTTCCTGAAGTCCTTCGAAAAATTAGCAATGGTGCTACCCAGATGCGGAATAAAGTTTCTTCGTTAAAGTTAAATCAGTTTCTGTCAAACTCCCACGCAAATTTACCTTCAAATATTCTTCTAATAATAGTGGGCACTTGTTTTCCAAGTGAGCAGGATAAACTAAAAATACTTACTGTAAGATCGTTTTTGAAATAGCGGAAGGATTTTCACTTACAGTGTCGACAGTCAAACACTCTCTCTTTTCTTCTACAATAAATATTTTACGCGTTTGGGATTCTTATTGTTATTCACGCCACCAATCCAGAAGAACCCTCCTGTTCGTTTTGACCCTCGCACAAAAAAACCCTGTCATCTCCTTCTAAATCGATACTTCTTTTAGTGTCGGGAGGAAGAACATTTTTGTCACGGAATCATTAGAGTCCGCCACTAAACTCTGACCAAAATCAAACTGCACAGCTAGCTTAAGACATCGCACCCGGGATCTTTAAGAGTAAGTTTGAAACTAGTAACATTAATGTCGAATTAATGTGAAAAAAACATTAAACTAAATGCAGAAAAACAACAGCCTCAATCAACAGTCAACAGTCTTTCCGTAATATAACAGATATAACTTTGCAGCAGGAGTGTTTCATGTCAGCACCCGAAGTCATGGAACAATATAAGCATGAATATTGTGCTTTTATTTGTCTAAAATGGACGTTATACAAAATTTCTTAGAAATACATTTCCCCAGAATAAAAATGGTAAATGTATGTGACCCTATAATCCAGCTACAGGATCATAAAACGAGGACCACATTGAGCTCCTTCTCGCTCTATAAAATATACAGATCTAACTGTAGCTTGGCGATGCAAATTTGAAAGCTTGCAAATTACGCAAAATTAATGCAACAGCTGAGTCTGACCTAAAATGGATGATACAGCTATGTCAGTTGGCTTTTAGCAGTTGGGTATTCCTGCGTTGTCAATCAAGATGTGTTAGCAAATCAGGTCATTGCCTAGTGCAGTGAGTTAGCTTCTGGGAAGCCAGGCTACTGCACTATGCGAACCTGGGCAAGATCCGATTGGCTAACATTAACAGGGTTCGTATTGATAGATACAACTCAGAAAAACCCAACTGCTGAACTCATGACACCTGACTAAACACAGGGAATTTCTGCAGAAACCCATCAATGGGAAAAGCTGAATTTCCCATGATAGAAGAAATGGGAAGTGTTCGGATTTCCCATGGCTATATACGTGAATTCAGAACACTTCCCATGCGTGTGCCTTGGGGAATTCAGCTTTTCCCATGGATGGGTTCTACAGAAATTCCCTGGGTCACGTACCTAAAACAGCTTTAATATCCTCAGCAAACTTTCCTTTACAAAAATGGAGATATTTTATCTTTTATTAAAAACGTTTTTATCACAATATCCCCTATATGCGATGTCTCAAAGGTAGGCTGTCCTCGCAACCTCGGTTCCAGTGTCTTCTGGGAAAAATCCAGACAAGAAAAGCCTGGTTAACCGCCGACAGAGCAGTGAAATCATTTTTTGCAGACTTTTTAACAGTTTTTATAGGCCCATAAGCACCCAAGCCACATTGTAGGCACACAAGAATAAAGAAGTTGAAAATTCGATGCAAATTTTCAGTTTCAACTTGTGAAAAAATCCGTAAGATATTGGTATCATTGTCTTCACCAATTAGCTCGCCATCTTGCATTTTACTCAAAATGACCGGAATTGAGGTTAGTCCTGCAAAATTACAAATAACCTGTCGCTTTGATCCCAATAAGAAAACACGACTTCGTCTGTTTGTCATTTGTAGCAAATAAACGCTCCAGTCTCGACTAGTCGGTGTAGATGTCCATCCTCGAACCCCGAGCTCCCCGGCGGCTCGTCACCTCGCGGGCGAAGCTCTAGTGAGAGCCACTGACGCATGCGCGAGATTTGATACAGAGGGAATGAACTTTCTGCGCATGCCCCAATGTCCAAACTCAACCAATGACCATAGGGCCTCAATTGGCTGTCACCAGAGCCTCCCCGCGAGGTGTAGTACCTGGACGGAGCTCTGGATATGAGAGAGAATAGTAGAAGTAAGTGTCGAGTCCAAATGGTGGTAGTGATCCATTGTAATTCGTCTGTCAGTCTTGTTCGTTGCGTTCCCCAACAGATTGTCAAGAGCGTCGTCGAGTTTGTCAGTCAGATGTCAGATCTATAGAATCAGATAAAAAACGATAGTCAGCAATTATTTTGATTTTAATTTTATTAGCAAAAACTCCAACATTTAACTCTCTTTGAACAGAAAGGTTGATGTCATGGCAACGCACCTACGTTTGCATAAATTATCATAATTATCTGCGAACTCTGCGCCCACTATTTATTATGTTTTCAAAGCGTCTCCTGAATCAAACATATAAGCAACTCGATAGCTTTTGCAAAACCTCTGAATGATGTTGTAGTTGCTAAGTGTTGCTAGTTGTACGAAAACGGTAAACACTTGAACGACCTGTGACATTTGAGGTGTTTTAATTTGGAAAAGGCAAAAAGAAAGCCTTAGCTGAGTAAATCTGCATGTCAACTTATGAAATGGTGCTTCACTGAGCGTGTTAATTTAAATTATTGACTAACAATTCCAATCCCGTACTTGGGACATCGAAAACTTTCCTTCGACCAAAACCAAACATTCCAAAATTTGCATATCATTTTCAGTTAAGGTTGTTTACTCACTGAAGGAAAAGCTAGCGCATGCGCACTACAGCAGGTCACGTGACATCCGGGAATGCACATGTCATAGCAAGACGGGTTGCAGCCGTCTGGGAGCCTGGGTATGTGGACGCGCGAGACTGGAACCGGGATGTAACCTGGCGGTCGATAGAATGTGTTGCTGCGTCGCTCTAGAGAGAATTAGACACCAAACAACGCATGCCCGGGTCATACAACGGGTATGCATGCAGCTAGACTAGAAACGACAGGGGAAGGGTAGGGGTACTGATGGTCTGAAACTTAAAGGGAGCCTGTCACGATACGCGCATGCTCCAGGAGCGATCACTGAATTATCAGCAACACTAATAAGACAATACTATTAGATAACTATTTAAGAATATGTAAAGCTAAAAAGCATGGTCGGATGGATTGAGAAGTAGCGAGATTATATACGATTTGTTTTCGAGTTTTTTAGCCTTCGCTGGCCATCGTTACGGGACGATACTTCTTTGATTTAAGAGATGCGCAGAAGAGATGCACAGAACAGCTGCGCAGTTGCGTGACAGCCTCCCTTTGACGATTGGCCATTGGCTCGATTGGTCTCTTGGACTGTACACAGCATCTCAGCAAAACTGATCCAAGTGTTGAGAAGTCCCGCAAAGAGAAACAGAGAGTTCCCAAATTTGCAATCTCAACACAGTAAATGCAAGGACCATTTGCACCAGTTGTTTGGCGAAGTTAAATGACGACTTTTGTTTCGCTAACCTCGTCAGTGGCTTTGACCAATTCAAACTCAAACTGATAACTAGTATCTTCAGTTGCTAAACTAGATTCTACTATAAAAAATAAATTCTAGCTACCGTAAAATTCTGGAAATAGGCATTTAGGCATAGGGAAGGGCCGTGATGTGTGTGGAATGGGGAAGTGGATCAATTAATGGAAGTCTTTTTGCGTTGCTTAATCTTTGTGAATAGCTATGTGTATTTCTTTTTGGCATTTGGTAGGTTATTTCTCCCTTTCAATTCGGCGCAGGAAAAGAATAAAAAAATCTTAAATCTTATCTGAAATGTTTTCATTGAGAGCAACTCAACGGCTAACGCTTTTGTTTTATATTGGTCAATACTTAGACGCACTTATTGTCCTGCTTGTCTTTAGTGTAGTTTCCTTTCAAGAATGTTAAGGAAGTTCCAAGACAGTTTCCACATTCCTATATTTAGGGGTCTCATAATTGGGTTTCAAAATAGGGGCGTATTGGCAAGCATGGGCGCACGCCGGGTCGCATATTTTCGGAATTTTACGGTATGCTGTAATTAGGATTACGCCTCATTTATCCCTTTGCACTATGTTTGCCTTTGGAACTGCGAGCTTTCCCTATTTTTCCTTTTTTGGTTCCTTTCAAACCTGTTTTCTGACAGAATCCCCAAGATTTGTCCTCGTCGAAATTAGGAGTCGTTGCGCACCACAGGTTTCCCGTCTGAGAGTGCGTGATACACTTGTCGTAGACCGTGTCTTTGTAGATGAATGGAAGTGAGCAACACTTGCCGGGCGATGCCGCGTTGCCGCCATATGTCTCTAGACAGTTTCGCTCTAGAATTCAAAATCCAGTCACAAATAAGAGCCTAGTATATATCTCAATTATTGGAGTTGTTCCGCGTAGGAGCCTTAGAGATACAAATGAGGCGAGCCTTTTGTTTCCAGTTGACCAGAATCAATTGGGCTTGTGTCCAGCGCTTGCGCTTTCATTCGTGTGTAAACCGAGCCCTGAAGTCCGGTTTACACTTTGTTAATGCATTCGTCGCGGTAAACTCATAGCCGACTATAGCAGCTCAACCTATCAGAATGCAGCATTGAATAAAGACCACTAGTAAGATTTGACTAAAAAAGGATATTCAATACGCCATATTATTTATGCAGTTTTTATATATATGGCTTACTTTTGCAGGGTGGTTGAATACACGCCCTTGTCTCCATAGTCGGCCCCATGCACGCTCGGCCAGGTATGCATGCGCGCGTCCTGGTCTGAGCTCCTTTTCCACAGCTTGTGCTGCAGGGCCCAAACGCCATCCACTGACCGAATCCACTCTGCGGATTTGGCCTGGCTTGCATGTTGGGATTAAATGCGTTAGAGGTTTTGTCTACACCTTTTAGATAGTTTTCAATCGCTAAAAAAGAAAAAAAAGAAATATGTTGATATTGGGCGTTCGAACTTTGCTCCTTGCCCTCAAGTAGATCCCTTGGTGTCCCTTGGTTGTCTTAGCGCGTCACTACATAATAGTGCGTTAATCGTATCACTTGACGCAGTTGACGCAACCAGTTTTCAGTTACCGTGGTCGTGGTTACCGTGGTACCGTGGTCGTGGTTACCGTGGTACCGTGGTCGTGGTTACCGTGGTCGCCGCGCGTACATGCGTGTCACTATTGTTGCACAATATTGTTTAGTAATAATCATAGCATTGCAACAATATTGTTACTATAATATGTACACTTGTCTCCACTGGTTCGCGCCTCTTTCTCAACACCTTGTCGTTTGTTGTAGAGTATACTTAGAAACGTTTGCTGTGCGGCGGAGCGCAGCTTAAAACAAAGTTCTCTGTCTCTACTCTTTGTGTGGCTCGTGGGTTCAGAGCATGATCAGTTCAGTGATCAAGACTATCTAATAGGAGGATCTTGTGTTTACATTTTTAACTCATTAGCATAAGCAATGTTCAGAGTCAGACTGTTGGAGGAGGCTATACAATGACGAGTTCTGAATATCAATATAATATGGCGCTGCGCTTCGCTCGGGCTAAAATGAGCCTGAGTCGGGCCCTGCAAAACATATTTAAGCCCAAGAACATAAACTATGTTACTATGTTACTATTATTATAACTTGGAGAGTACAAACGAGAATTTATGGTGACCATCATACCGCCGATTGACTCGCGCAGGCTCTAATATATTAGAGCCCGCCAAAATGTTCATTAGAGCCCGAATAATACGCCACAATGCTCGCTAAAGTTATAATAATAGAGGGCAGTGAATGGAGGATTGATTTATTAGATAAGTTGATATCTCGAACGGTAATTGCGCGGTGCGATGTTGCCTATCGACCCCGCTCAAAGCTTGCCCCTACCTTGATTAGAAAACTGGTTATGTCTGGCCAGGAATATATTCCTGTAAGGTAGATCACATGGGCCAGGTACAACCGTCACCACGTTGTTGTTATTCAGCAACACATCTTCCTGGTCGTCAAGGTCTTGCGCATAGAAAATAACTTTACGGTTTCTACGCGCATGCTTGAAGATCGTCTTCAGTTTGAAGGTCTCGGCTGTTACTAAGTAACCTGCCATCTTCATACTGGAAACTATTTTCACCGGCTTCCTTAACTTGTTGAAGAACTTGATGCTGATACATTTATCTATGAATCACACAGAGCAAATCAGATTCTTGGCCTGTTTCGCCTAGTGCAGTCGCCTGTCTTTCCGTTTGCGACGTTGCCTGGTTTTAGTTAAGAGGAAAGCCAGTTTGACTGCACTAGGCAAAACAGGGCAAGAGTATCATAGTTTGATTGGCGGGCTGTAAACAGTCTCAAGTCGTTGCCTTTTCATATCAAGAAAGTGCTGTCGTTTTTCACGAATCCGCGCGACGGGCTGCCTGTGGTTTTTAAATCTAATCCCTACGTGGTCTTTGAGGCGAGAAAACAACAATATGGCGACCAAGAGAACGATGCTACTCGAACATCTGCAAGTTCTTTTCTGCAAGTTTTTTTTCTTTTTCGTAAGTTCTTTGTAGTTGTTGTTTTTTTCCGTTAATATATGATGAAAAACACTTACAGACCTACCAAATAAGGGGATCTCTTACTAAGGAAGTCTTGTAACATCAGCAAGTCTGCTGTTTTTTGGCGAAAGTTTCTTGATATGATCAGCCAAACAAGTCCGAGAAAGTCAGAGAAATCACCCAACGTGATGACACAACGAGTAGTTCATAAAACAGAAGCATGAAAAATAATGATTGACGCACGTACCTAATTTCCCGTATGTAGCTGTTTTAGGATCAATCGGTCTAGGCTCCTTGGGATGGTGATAAGATAATGCCACTCCCGACCCTACCCCACTAGGGTACGTCGCCGCTGAGCCAATTTTATTGACGCGGTTAGCGTAGCCCGACGCAGCAGAACCAGCATAGTTACCGCTCAGTGCATTTAGCGTAGGTTTGAGTCCCGGGTTCGGAGTCTGAACCAAGCTTTGTTGCTTAGTAACCGCAGGCCTGCGTGATAATGCGTTTACACCTGCATTGGCTTTCGCTGGAGGAATCGCAACACTCATTTGTCCATTATAAGATGGCATAGCCGTTCCTGGCCGGCTATAGGGCATAGGTTTAGGGCTTTGAAGATTTCCCGTGCCCGAAACTCTGACTGGTTGTTTATTCATAGGTTTCAAAGGAGGAGGTACCTTGGGTGCTAGGGGAGCCCTGTTAAGCCCCTGGTACCTTTGCTGCTGGTAGCGCGTAGCACCTAGCTTAGCATTTGCTGTAAAACGTGTCTGGGGCATCGGTCGTGCCCAGTTCCCCGCAGCATTTTTGTATGGCATTAATGCTTTTTGTCTATTGTACATTTGTCCATTGCGCATGCGCTGTTGATACCGCTGACCACCTTGCAAATACTGTTGTCCTCCTTTTGGTTGAATGTAAGCCGTCTGTGAAGCCACGTACGCCTCCTTATTGTACAAGCTCATCTTGTTTAGCTTGTTCACTGGGATAAAAGGCTTCTTGGCACCCGGCCATGCGAAACCCAACTGCGTTTTCACTTGTGGTGCTAGCGGCGCAGGAACTATTGAGGGGGATTTCAAAGGAGCTTTTGCTCCGCCAGCTTTATTTTGAGCTAGCTGATTCGTCAAACTTTGAACGCCAGGTTTTTGTACAACAACATTGTTAATTTGAGCTAGAAGTTTTTGTCTAGCAGGTGCAACTTTATTTTGAACATGAGCATATTGTCTAGCTGCTGCGAGAGCTTTTTGAGCGCCGAGATACTTTCCAACCGCTGCAGCGTTATTTTGAGCACCGAGATTTTGTCGAACTGTTGCAATACTAGTCTGAGCACCGAGATTTTGTCGAACTGTTGCAATACTAGTCTGTGCACCGAGATTTTGTCCCGAGATTGCCCCGAGTTTCTGTCCCGTTGCTGCAGCCATTAGTGCGCTTGGCATCGCTTTAGCATTCTCTTTGGCGACCAAGTTATCTAGTATTTTAGCCGCTTCTGCTGCCTGAATTTCTGCCACTTTAATCGCCTCTTGTTTACCATTACCCCCTGGAACCGGTGTGATGCTATTTTTGGCGGTGAGTAGCGCGTGCGGCACGCGAATTTTCGGTCTGAATACACATTTTTGGTCAAACTCTTCACTGCCGACGACTTTAGACGCTGCCTTGAGAGTGAAAGGGCTCTCAGTCTCATGACATACAAACCATCCTGGATGGGTAAACAGCTCCAAAGACATCGTCCCTGCTCCCACCGAATGACGCTCCAAAAAGGTCGAGTCTTTTTCTGAAAATAAAATTTACGAGAAAAGCAAGTTGTAACAGCTGCTTTAGGCCAGTCATGACCCTCTGCGTTCATAACAGTGAGTGGGCTTTTGACAGTTGGATTTTACTGCGTACGGTGCGTAGTCAATAAAACTCTGTGAGCCAATCAGATCACTTGTCTGGCTCGCCTAGTGCAGTAAATTGGCTTTCAGCCGCCATTTTGACAGCATAGCAACATACCAATTCAGAGAAAGCATCCATTTCCATCGGCTGATGAGAGAATTCAGAGGAATTTTCTCGATTAAAAATTTGGCAAATCAAATCTGAAACTTTGTTTGTAGATGGTTATTTCGAGATTTCTACACGTAAATCGTCTTCTTATATACCAAGGAGTGGCTGACATGGGCTCTTAAACGAACTATAAAATGTGCTCAAGAATTATTTTGTTTCCCGTGCCTTCTTGGATAACTCGGCTGAGCGCGATTATAAATCAGGTTGTTGAGTTGGGGGAAGGGAAGCCAATGTACTGCACTGGGTAAGGATGTGATTGGTTCAAATGTTCGCATTTATTGACAACAGAAAGAAAACACCCGCTGCTGAACTCCACAAACCAGACAACAGCGTCTTACTCGTGCGTCATTGTAAAAGGAAACGTCAAAATCGAAAATGGCAACACTAGCTATTTTTCATGGCTTTGAACCGGAGTTAATGGTGTGTATAAAGGTCAAAAGGTGCGCTCGAGATTAATTTAAACTTGGGATATCCCATCGTGGTACCCCAGAAGCGTCGCAGCGAGCGGAAGAGGCGTGTTCGGTCCGAGGCGACGCCTTTGGACGACCTTGGGACGAAGGTGAGGGTTTTGTTATCAAGAGTTATCCCAGATAGCCTAGCCTGCTGAATGGGTGTTTTAGTTTCTCTGAAGATTGCGGAGGGGGGACTATTCCACGCGACATTAAAGAATTGATTGTTTGCTCTCGACCAATCAGATTTGAGATAGCTCACTATCGCAAATCTGATTGGCCAATGTATAATAATTAGTCAGTAAAAGAGAAATCTTTCTAACTTACCAAAAAGTCCCGTGGGTTTGGCCTTCTCTAAGCGGAACTTGTAGTTTTTATAACGTAAGAAAAGCCCCGGATGTGCATTTGATTCCAGAGATACGCTGCGTGGCACGTGCTCGAACCCAGGCCTATGTAGGCGGAACTCGGTCACATTGTTCCCAAGTGTGGCCTTTCCGGGCTGTGCATCGATCCCCAGTTGTTCAAATGAACGCGGCAAGCCTTCCGATATGTCCGCAAGATCTTGCATTTGCACAGAGAAAAGCTTAGTCAATGTGATGTTCTTCCCAACTAGAAGGAAAGAGAAGAAAGTCATATTAAAAAAATTGAAGTTATAAAGTGGGATAACTGTTCGTCTTTTTTAATATATGAGAGAAAAAATTGAACATGAGACGTGAACCCACGACCTTCTTCCAGTTACAGGATGAGCTAAATATGGAGCCAAAAGTAAGATTGGAATAGATCGAATGTTATTTCGTCTAAATTTGTAGCAAAAAATCTCAGATAAGTACAAATAATATTTAATAATTTTAATTTTAAGAACATAAACGTTTTTCAAGCGAAACATAACATCTGATTTCTTCGAGAGTTCGAAGCAACTTTTCTCAACATGGAAACTAAGTTTAAATTATAGGAAAGGAAGCAGCTTAAAAGCTGTACCAAAAATATAGAGAAACAGTAGATAACAATATGATTAATATAATAAGGACATTGAAAAATGGGGTTGGTTAAACGCTAATCACGCCCTGGATCTTCCCCTAAATTCATATTTATTAACCAACAAGAAAAGACAAATCCAGCAGCGTCGTCTGCGTAAGTGATGAAATCCTCACGTGTGTCAAATGGCATTGTGTCAATTCTGTTGAGTTTCTGTTGACCAGGGTGATCATGACACCCCTTCTAAAAGGTTTCACCCGGGTCACGAGACATACCCGGGCGATAAGTATTTAATTAGATCTGAAATTGGTAATTAAGGAAAACAAAGGGTACCTTGTTGCTAGGATCTGCGCAACAAAAAATGTCGGCATTTGATCGATCTTTGTTTAGTCGTAGTGTAAAAAATGATTCACACATTACTTATATTTGCATTTTTGTTACAATAGAAACTTATTATGTTTAGTCTGGTTGGAGCGTTTGGTTATTGGTGAAAGATAGACTAAACAAGACCTTGATTTCATGATAAAAAACAAACAATCTCACAAGGCCTTTTGAAAATGAGAAATGCGGAACGGACAAAAATGGAAAATGAACTAACTGATTGACTTACCGGGAAGACATTTCACCACAATGAACCTCGACAAACACGCAACAACAAGACAGCAAAAAACCTCTGAATTCCACGCTAACTTCATGACTCTTCTCGACCAACTCTTGATAACAATACTTAGACTCACGACATTAAATCGAGACCATTGAAAACCAGTAGGGAAAACATTGTAGAATATATTTTAAGATTCAATCCATCGGTAAAATTTAGGTGAAATCGGAAACTTCCTTCGGCTAAACCCGTAAAGCTCTTAATTATTTATTGATTCTTTCTTGATCACTAATCTTTTTATGGATCATCAGAATACGGGGCTAGAATGGAGCACCTGTTCGCATTATGGGGTTTAATTAGTTGGGCTCACTGACCCTTTTAAACTGAACCAGGCATGCATTTTATGGGGCTATGGAAAAATGACTTGCGCGCGTCAAATACAAGCTCAATTTATCTATAAATGGTCTCATGACCATCAAATAATTCAACAACGCTTTGAACTATTGAGAAAAGGTGTGACTCACTTATGCCATCAGATTGAATAAGTTACAATCTTATGATCTATTTGAGCTTTGATATTGTATGCGATGATCCGATTTAAGCATTCTTCGATCGGGTCAACTGAAGATACCATTAACCAGTGGACAGTTTGTTTTGGGAGAAAATACCTTCTTTTCCTCCGGACAATTCAGTCTTTTATTAAATACAGCTCTCTACACTATATAGGCGGTAGCATCGCTCGATCGTGACATAGTAGAGCCTTGTGAAATTTTAAACTGTGCTGGGATGTTGATAAGATGGAATTTTTAAGGGGGTCTGTTCTAGCAAATCTAGCAACAATGGTCTTATTAATATCACACTTGTTGGTACCTTTTAGGGGTCAAAATCAACTAGCCACACCTCTTTTAGTTCCTTTTCACACAGGCCTAAATCGAAAGTTCCTGACGAGCATCCCTGCCCCGCAAAGTTCTTCTGTACTGCTACATTTCAAAATCGACAGGGTATGGTTAAAGTTAGCTTTTGCCGATACCAGCCCCCGACACGCCAAAGATACTACTTGACAACAGGCTACAGTTTTGGGGAAACTGTATGGCGACGTTCAAACACTGGAGACTTCCTCATTCCTGTCGAGTAAACATTTCTGTGCCTAGGGAATACAACAGTGCCGGCGTATCTTGGCTTTTTCTTCAGCTTAAATGAAACTCCTATGATGAAGTATATAGGGATTTGATTTCACCGCCTTGGCCACGTGCGGGCGGATTTCTCAACGTGAGTACTTGCTTCTGACTCCGCTGTACTTCCGTAACGCCTGCGCTCCCAGAATAGTTTAAGAGGAAGTCTTTAAAAAAACATTCGGAAGTATTATGTAGCAGTGACGATACGAAACACTGTGAAGTTCTTAAAACATATGGACGTTATTTTTTTTTTGATACTTATTTCCGCTTATTAGCCTTTTACGATGTCTCAATATAAAACGATACAATTTTGAAGGTCCCTCATATCGCCAATCTACAATCGGGGCCAAAAATAAGAAAAAACTCATAGCTATCCAGGCTGTATCCCGTTCCCCTGTTCAGTGTTGTTTGGTGCGTGTAGCGTTAAATTCAAATTGGCTTTGGCTCCAACATTAGTATAGGAAATCATACGACTTCGAGTTCAATTTGGAATTTATTTGCACGAGTGGGTTTTTCAAAAAGTATCAAAATTGCACGAGCCGCCGGCGAGTGCAATTTGAGCTTTTTGAAAAACCCACGATTGAAATAAATTCCACATTGAACGAGAAAAGTCGTATGATTTCCTTTTAATAATACACATGAAAAAAATTCTAAGGAGTCATTCACAAATCTGCTTACAAACTGAACAAGCCGCACGCATTTTTCCTTGATTGAAATCTGGACCAAAACCTGACAGAATTTGAGCATGAACAAAAACCAAAGTTTCCATAATATAGCTCTATGTTATCAAAATATTTTAGCATTTCAAAAGAAAATTTGCATTTTGTTAACCATTTTTGCACTTTGTTACCTTTTTTCGGCACTTTGTTACCTAAAAACTGCACTGCTCTCAGCCAATCAGAATCCAGAGATTTTTTCATGTGTATTATTAAAAGAGAAATAGAACGGGTGTTCACGCTATTTTTGCCGGGGGGGGGGACATATTTTTTGGTCGGGGATGATCGTCGCAAATTTTCAGTTTCACCCCTAAAAGATACCAAACATGGCGTGGCTCACATAATTTGTTACCCTAAAAGATACCCTAAAAGACAAGGCGAAGGAGACAGGTAACAGGTAAAAGATACCCATCAAGAAATTTACGTGTTTGACTAAAATTCTGCCTTTTATATTGTCTAATTTATAGTCTTCTCATCGAGTAACTATCTTTCTTACATGGTTTTAAGAGCACCAAAACAATTTAGACATATATTTCGGCCCTTAAAGATACCAATCTTCCTAAAATGTATTGAAGATCAAGATCATCCCTAAAAGAGACCAAACCCCCTTGATTTTAACCCCTAAAAGATACGACGATCATCTCCGACCAAACAATATGGGATCCTCCCCCTCCCCCCCGGGTATTTTTGTCCGCTGCTGTAGGTTGAAACTAGTACAACTTCTTTAACATAATCTCTCCACTTTGAAACAAATGTGATATTTCGCTGTGCAGGGCAATCGTCATATTTTTTATCATTTCAAGCGTTCCCGTGACAAGTCGCCGACGGTTTGTCCGAAAAAATGCGTCGTAAAAGGAAGAAGTAGGAAGGAAGCTAAGCTGCGAAAGCAGACACGTTGTTAAACAAAACACACCATTTGAAGAGATGTGGGCTTGGTGAGGGAACTTGTGGGATGGCATGCTGACCCATTGTTTGGAATGAACCTCAATGTTAGTTTTAGTGGCTTGGTGAAAATAGAAAGCTTTGTGATACAAGCGCTTCGTTGAGGGCAAAGCATTTGAAGAGGCGTGGGCTTGGTGAGGGAACTTGTGGGATGATGGCATGCTGACCAATAGATTGGAATGAACCTCAATGTTAGTTTTAGTGGCTTGGTAAAAATAGAAAGCTTTGATACAAGCATTTCGTTGAGGGCAAAGCAAGTTTTAAGACGCCACGTGTCTGACAGATTGTCTGGGACGACAGTGATGTGGCGTACAGTGTGGAGCACAGGTGATGTGGCGTACAGTTTGGCATTGTAGAAGATGCCAAGTAGCGCATGATGGTCGGGAACGACAATCTGATGCGATGATAATGAAAAAATACAACTTGAAAAACAACAGATCGAGAGATCAAGTCACGAAAAAAGCAAGTAACCATGTTCAAAGTTTAGCTAGTGACTACAGACGGCTAACAGATACATACAGATCACAACCAAAAAAATCGAGAGAACAAAGTACATTTACACAAGGAAACCAAAGCAAATTTCAGTAAATTCCCACAACAGGAAGTACCGCAGACGGAGTTCGAGTGAATGCTTAGCATAGCATCAATTCATTCAACAGAGACATAAGTACATACGTATTGTCCAAATTCTTGATCTTCCTCTAATGATAAATTAAATGTATGTTTGTAAGTGATATATCAGACACGAGACAGCGTGTGTCATCAGGATTTCCAAACACCGAGTTGAAAAAAACGAGGCAAGGCGAGATAATTTTTAACGAACTTTGGGGTGTTTGGACAACCTGACGAGAAACGTTATCTAGTGTTTGATATAGCTTCTCAAACGAATCATTTAATGGCGAGGAAAAGAAATAATAAGATCTCACAAATTGTGATCGCGTATCGAAACCTCCTCTACGCTTATTATTTTTCTCGTTTAGGCTTGATGAATTATTAATGCGTTTTTGAGAACTAAAAATTAAAAGACGTGACAGAAGCATGACTGAGAAAACTACATATAACATGTAATTTGCAAATTTCAGACATTTGACTGCTGCCCTATTATTAATCAATTTTCAACGCCCCTACTCTTACCCCACGATTTCTATTCAAATAAAAGGTAAAATCTAACGAGTTGGTATGGTAAAACGTGAACTAAAGTCCGGCAACCAAAGTTGGGTAATTTCGAGCTGATTGGTAATTTTGATGTCCTTAAAGTGCTATGCCGGTTGAGTGGCTTATAAAGATAGCCACAATGATCGCTCGGCATCATATGAAGCTAATAATTGACGTTTTCCATACTTTTGAAAGAAACTGACTTGGAAAGCGATAGGGTAACACAAGAATTTTGTTCTTCTTAGTTTCATATTCTTTCCGCACTGCAGACCACAACAGACACTTCTGAGGTGCAACGTTTTCTGAAAAAGGTGAATGCCTTGCACCACATTTCATATTTTCCTCGGATAACTACTTTTTACGTCGAGAAAACGTGTAGTAAAACGCTCGGGCTAAGAAATCAAGAGTGGACGTGATTTGTAGAATGCTACTTGTTACAATTCCACTTGAACCAAATGAATCTCCAAATCTTGTCTGTCAGTGCGAGTAAGTTTAATATTATTTTAATGGTCTGGATAGGATTTAGTGACAAAGGATACACGACAACTGAAAATAGCGTCGGCGGCAAAAAAATGTCGTCCTGTTAGAAAAACCGAGACGGCGGCGGCAAAAATCATCCTGTCAACGGAGCCGACAAAGCGGATTGCGTCGATCGAAAAAGTAAAAAAATCAATACACACCTCTACTTCAGTGTTTCGCGTAGGAGAAAATTAAAACATTTTGATGGAAGTAAATACCATGTCATTTTAATCGCAATAGTGGATATTTCAGTGCAATGCCATAAAGTAAAGTAAAGTAAAGTAGGTGCTTATATAGCGTTTATCCTCAAAGCTCTAAGCGCTTTACATTTTTGGATAACTCATCCTATAGAAACCAGTTTTACAACCATGAGTGTGTGTTTAGTATGGTGAGTTCTGTGACACAGAGGTTGAGCAACTTCCGAAGGTACTCGGAAGTTGCTCCGCTCCACCACACACAAAAAAAAACAATATCGTGCTAGCAAGAACATGTGCACCCACACCCCCTCCCTAAAGTATCTAATGGTCCGTCCCTTACGATCTCTGGCATCACATCTAAAGAGTATCACCACGAGGCACAATGCTGATGAAAAATGTTGTCATTAACTATATAAGCTAAAACAAACTTACAAACTGATAAACATGGAACTCAGACATCAAGGATCAAGTTAACGCAATTAGGATTACCCTGAAAAAGATCGATTACAGAAGAACAGATGTGCGATTCCCTCTACAGCGAAAATAAATCACCAGGATCACAGAAAAGCTAGGGCCCGAGTCATATGCAAGAGCGTCAAGCACGACCTTGTATTTTAGGAAACATGATTTCAAAGGCAAAACACCTCACTGGTGCGTAGCCTCCGAGCCGGCTCTCCGTTTTTTTTTTCGGATATTTGATTTTTTTGGCGGGCGGGATTCCTGTGTGACGCAATACAGGAATCCCGTGCACCAGAAAAAACAAAACAAAAAAATCATATCAAATATCGAAAAAAGCCCACTGGAGAGTTCTCGCACGCTAACTGCCGGTGCGTGGTGCCACTCCAAAACGTAAGGGTTGGCCCTCAAGGCGGTAACTCGGCCCTGACTTTTGACTTTCACTCAGTCACGCACATTAATTTGTCCCATGCAGTTTCACTGGTATAGTCAAGCTATCACCACGTGATAGAATAGTATCAAGTTCATTTCAAGTTGCTGGGGAGTGTGGGAACTGAGATCAAGAAAAGTAATCGAACAGGAAACGGCCCGGATTTGAACAGAGCATAGGTATTTGGGTAATTAAAGTTAAAATGCCTAAGCAATCTACAGTGATTTCAATTGAATGCAAGACTTTTTTACAAAGAAAACATGCAAGCGGGGGCTCCGTGATTCCGCTTTCAAGGGCGCGCGACAAACCGGAAAGAACTCTGCGGGTTGTTTACGTGCCCCCCTCTTGTTATTCTTTGATCAATTCCGTCATCATTGGCAAACTCTTCATATTGACCTTTAATTACGCAACTGTTTTTTCGCCAAAAGAATACTTTCAATACATGGGTTTACAATTTCCCGACTTAGACGCCTACGCAGTCGAAGTCTATTTTCGGTTTTACTCCTCCACAGATGCCTCCTGAGGGGACTATTAGAGACCTTAAGCTGCGATGACAGTGACGAGGACGGCGATGTATCACTGAACTTCGTGCATTCGGTTATTCGTGCTTTAATAGTGTTTTATCAGGATTTCGGGCACGACATAAAGTTTTTTTTTTGAGCGCGAAAAACTTGTCCAGTTCATGCTCATTTGGCACTGCGCACGCGCAAGAATCTAATTTTCTTTGAGGCAAACAGCTCAGATAATCTTGGGCCGACAACTGAAGTCGTGAAAACACTAAACAGAGCAATGACAGTTTAGTGTTACTAAACATATCAATTTTCTAGAGTCGAATAAGGCTGATCAGATCTCCGCGTGCAAGGAGTGAATGATTATTTTAGGTATGAGGCCTGTATGAGGTCCGACAAAAGTCAGACGTTGTCCGGAATCCGGCCAGGATTGAACGTCCGGAAAGATAGGGGCTCTGCCCAATTAATGAACAAGCCGACTGTAACAAGTAGAGAGGGATGAAACCCCTGGAATGCCGGGCGGCTTGTTCATCATTGAATAGTTTCCGATTATCAACATATAAGAATGGCGAGCAACGCGAACTCTCTCACAAATTGAGCCACTCTCTTGGGAGATACATCAAGAAGAGTTCTACTTGGTCCAGCGAGGAACGCAAAGTTGTAGTTAACATGAATGCCGTTGTAGCAGTTACGGTGAGTTGAGTGTAAATTTCCACGTAAACGTTAGTGATACTTGGGAATTTCTACGACGTAATAGTCGAGATTAATAGCGCTTAGGTTTTAGTTGATATGCTTTCTTAGTATCTAATCCGCACTTCACTCCACTTCGCATACTTTATATGTATTAAAATGATAAATGGGATAAATATGAGTAAACGTTTGGCGAAATACTGCTTTAATATTTTCAGACCAGCTTGACTATCAGATTGATTTTCATTAATAATTACTTTAATTACTTTAAGTACTTTTCGTCACTTTGTTGTCTTTTCCATGCACACGAGTTCAAATCACTGAAAACACTCGAAAAGAAAGAAATTATTGGTACTTCTCAATCCAAGTATTAGGAACCAAATATATTAATTATGATGCTTGAAAATGATAAACTAAATTTTAGGAACCGCCAAAGAGACATCCCCCTGGATCATGGTATGAATTCTGCCCATGCTGGACATCTTAGCGACTACTATAAATGATTTTTGAGAAATTCTAAAGATGTATCTAATTAAGATGAATTGTACGAGTCGTCCCATATACATGGTTTATGTTCAGTAGAATTTAAACCTTACTGAACATAAACCATGCATATGGGACGACTAGTAAAAATCATCTTTAGAATTCATTTTATTTTACAATGCAATTTCTTTTAAGGGGGAAAACGTACTGCTTTTTCTCTGCAGCCTTGAGTCTTGCCAGATTTGACCACCCCTAACCCTAGAGATCATGGCCATCCAAACCATTACTCATCCTGATTGTTAATTTCCGTTGCGGTGCTTTTGGCTAACCTTATTTTTCAAATACCAGAAATAATTCAGTCGGAAAAGTTTTTGATCTTTATATCTTATCATAGCAATCGCAACCAACGTATAAGACCACCCATTTAATTGCTAAGATACAGAATGTCCATCTCTATTTTTGGATACCTGTAAAATCTCCACCAAAATCCACGTGCTATGACGAAATCATTGCCGGGAACAAGGACAGCCTGACGAACGACTAGATTAGTTTTGTCTGAGATTTTCTGGAGATCGATAGATATGAGGTTACACTAAAGGCTCTGCGAGAAAAATTGTATCGGGTAAAAGGGATAGCCCCAATATGGCGGACCTCAGAAGCCTTTCTTCTTTTTCTTGGCAGTATCGCTAAATACTACTTTCACTTCTTTTAAAGTCTTCAGCAGCATAGTCCAACTATGCTCTTCTTTTATTCTATTCCATTTCAAGACAACAAGACATCCTAGTAACCAAAATGGCCTGCACGAATTGTCCCGGGAAGAAATAAACGAAAGAAACATTGTGTTTTAAGCTGTTTTCGGCCTGGCCTTAGTTCTTAATTCTCAGCTTCAACAGTTTCAACGCTTCAACGTGGATCTTATTCAGAAAAGAGAGCAGAACGGGACTTACAGGGGAGCGGTATTCACTATGGGCGAGGACTGTTGTTACGTTACCCTCCTAGTTTAAAGTACTTCCCACGATCCTTGTCCTCGCTGTTAAATTAATACTTCCGAACGGTTTTTAAAGACTTCCTCCCATGACTTCCTCTTAGGAAATTAGTGCGCGCGGCTGGGAGTGCAGGCGTTACGGAAGTACATCGAAACTGAAACAAGCACTTGACGTCCGTTTGTGACATCCGTCCGCCATTTTCGAGTGGCCAGGCGTATTTTCCCACTTCATATATAGTTTCCTTCAATCCACCGAAACACAAGAATTACTCCCCACTTTTACTAGTGCCCTATCTTTGAAACAGGTCAAAACAATTTCCCATATTTGAAGCAATCTAAAGCAATCTTTGGCTCGAAAAATGTGATCATATGTCTCTTTTCACAAGGCAGCATCAAAACATGACATGCAGCCGGCTCCCGTGGTTCTGCCTTCATGGGCGCCTAAAACCGGAAAGAACGGGTTGTTTACGTACCCCCCTCTTGCTATGCTGTGATCAATGGAAAATTATCAAGTTTAGTAAGGTTAATAGGTGTTAGCGATTGTAGACTGTGTCTTTCTAGGAAAGGGGATGCTTGCTTATTGTTTATAAATTTTAGTAAGCTGACTATAATTCGTATATTATTGCCACTGGAACTATAAACAAATGCTTGGTAGCATACTAGCGAGCGAGCGGAGTTGAAAATTCTATGACGTCACGGACCTCCAAGAATACGTCCCACTTCTACCAAATGGGGCGCTCTGATTGGTCGAGCCATGTGATATCAAAAGTGCGGGCGGACGTAATATGTCACGTGCCACCTACAAAGTTGAACACGCGCGCGGTGTTTTGGGTGCATTGTCTTGAGAAAGCTATACATGTAACGAGGACGTGATTGCGTTGTTAAAACAATAGTCACGCCCGACGTCTCGACTGCGTCTCGGGGGGCAGGTTTTTGGTCATGACACGCTATGACAACACGTCTGCTTACAGATACACAGCTTTCACGTGTCGCTCGTGAATATTCAAGATTAATATACGACTCTGACAAATCACCCCTGCAAGCGGGGCTCGGAAAAATCCGCCCGTTTTCCAAAAAAATATCTAATTAACAAGGCGACGTAAATATCGGCGAATAGTCACCGAGACGAAGTCGAGGTAGGTGAATATAGGTGCTATAGGTGAATATAGCAAAATATTCCGAATGTCTCGACCAATCAGCGCGCGGAATGGCTTGAGTAATTATATTAAGATATATTTATCATCTGTTTCCATTGCAGATCCTCCTTTTGCATTCGCTGACGTTCACTAGTTCTAAACCAACTAAAAATGGAGTGTTAAAGTTCAAATCAGTAGCAGTAGAGCAACGCCGGGACTGTTATCACCTGAAGCCTGTCATGACTAACGGTACACCGAATGGGGAGGTGAAATTCAGTGGTGATTGCTGTACAGATACGGAATTGTCGGGTAAGATTCTTGAAGACGAACGAACGGAAACGAACGAAAGAAAAGAACGAAAAGAAAAGAACGAAAAGAAACGAACGAAAAACGAAACGAACGAAAGAAAAGAACGAAAAGAAACGAACGAAAAACGAAACGAAACGAACGGAAACGAACGAAAGAAAAGAACGAAAAGAAACGAACGAAAAACGAAACGAACGAAAGAAAAGAACGAAAAGAAACGAACGAAAAACGAAGCGAAATGAACGAAACGAATAGGGAGACACGAAGACAGAGGCAAGTTTGCAAGCTTTCCTCTCGAACTCTGAGTGTTTTCTTATCTTTTCTTTCGTCTGCAGACTTTAACGTCGCATCCATATCGCAAAATCAAAGACTGGAGACAAAATTTCAGTGGGCTAAAGATCCATCATATTACCTGGTAGCGAGCGGGGGCAAACTACTTCTCAAGGTGAGTCAACGAGACCGATGGACTTATTATCTGTTTAAGCAATATCTACCGACATTGTATTTGTTGAATGAAAGGGTTAAACGGGAAAGTTTATAATCGAGCGATATTGTCAATAAGCAGCTGATACCACAGGTGTGCAATAAGATACGAATATGGTATGACTAGTTTTACGGAGGGGGGGGGGGGACTTCCATATTTTGGTCGGAAAGGTCGTCGTATCGCTTTTTTTGAACAGTTCATTGGCATAGCTTTGTCATGCTGTACATTGCAAGATCAAATTTGCAAGCGCCCAACACAATTTGTTCCTGCATCTTCCTGCATACCTCGTTAGGATTAATTATATTTTGCTCGTGTTTCACTGATAATTTAAACAGAAATTGACTGGAAGTACTCTTGATCACTGGTTTGTGTCGTGGAAAATGACCTATGCGCCAGTCGGCAACTCTACAAGCCTTCTGTACGTGGACCCAAAAAGCGGCAGCATTGGATTCACCAGCAGTAGAACAACAAGTGTTACGCATTTTCAGTTAGAGAAGTGCACAGATTTCATGAAAGGTTTGTGCTTCATCAAAGAACTGTATAACAGAACCTGCAAGTAACTGCACGGTCCGTGGTCAGAGGTAAATTATATATAGCTTATTTAAAATTGCATTGTACATGATGGAAAGGCAAGAATATTTAGAGTGATGTGAATCTGTAGTGGCTATCCGACGCAATTTTCCCTTCGGCCGTTCGCAGAAATGACAACGACCGTTCTAAAAGACATCGGCCGTTTACGAAAGGAAAAACAGTCTCGTGACCAGACGTTATTTTGTTTGCGTCTCTCTTGAGTTGATCTCTATGAAAATTGTTTTGGAGCCGTAGGGACTGGGAATGAGTATTACACAGCGCGCAATGAGCTGTGGGACTCATAATCTCTGCGCGCCCTGTTAAACCTATCCCACAAATCTTTGCGCGCCCTAAAAATAACGGAAAGCGTCTGGGTGCGAGACGGAGGGAAAAGCGCTCCGACGCGAATGCTTCAGCGATTCTTAGTATATATTCAACATGTTCAAGTCTGTCGAAAGCGAAAATTTTGCACAACTTGCATGATGTCCTGTACGAGTGCTTGCTTTGATTTGTGCAAATAGTTCAATTTTTATCGAGTAGCACTTGACATGGTTGAACGTTGGAAATGATTCGGCTGATCGGCTGATTTAGGGAATGTGGTGCGATTTTCGATTGAATTCAGTAGATCAAGTATAAAACTTTGTTCGTAGACGGTTAGTCCGATATTTCTACAAGCAATTCCTCTGCTAATATTGAATGAAAACAATAACCAGATAGAGACTGAGTAGGACTCTTTATAGGGCCTGTGTCAGCCGCCATTTTGACAGCATAGCAACCCTGCCCAGTCGGAGAAAGCATCCATTTCCATTGGCTGATTTAGAGAATATACATCAATGTTCGTGAATGAATTTGTTAAATCAAATCTGAAACTTTGTTTTCAGATGTTTATTAAGAGATTTCTACACGTAATTCGTCTTCTATCTAACGAAAACAATAACAAAGGAGTGGCTGACACGGGCTCTTTAATACGTGGCCTCCCCTGCTAGCAGATGCCTCTTGTTCTTTGTAAAAGGAAACGAAACCTCTGCTAGCAGGGAATACGAGCTGCCTAGAATAAGCTATTTCTACTGACGTCTTCTAATCAGAAGCTATTTAATTCGAACCAAAACAGTTAAACTCGACTTACTTAGCTTTGACATGGAGTGTCAAGTAAAATATTTAACAAATGTCTTCTGATTTCCGTGATTTGTATTCCAATGTATCACGGAATTACGTCATCAACTGGCCAAAATTTTGAACCGTTGTGATATAATTCACACTTTGGCCTTCAATAATTATATTATATATAAGTATTTATTTAATATCACGCATAGTATATCTCAATAATAAGAATCTGGAGCCAATCACCAGGAGCCTCATTCTACAGCACCGTTCAGGCCATAGGCATAGGAGTAGAAGAATCTATTTTTAGCGCGCTTGAAAACGATGACAAGCCGTTGGAACAATTACCTTTTCCGCCTGAGTGGGGGTCCTGTGGCTTGTTTCCCTAACTGGCACTCAAGCGAAACAATTTCTTTGTTTGGTCACATGAATATTAAAAAAGCTTTATTTCCTAAGGCACACGCATAGAAAGAGTGTTCGGAATTCACATGGATAGCCATGGGAAATCCGAACACTTCCCATTCTTCTACCATGGGAAATTCAGCTTTTCCCATGGATGGGTTTCTGCAGAAATTCCATGTGACAGCTCTCAAGAAATCGTCGTCGTACTCGCCCAGACCAAAAGGTGTCTGGGTAGAATCTAATAAATCGTCAACTGGTTGCATTGCTATCATATTGCAATAATACGGCAATAGTTTTTATTGAAAAAAGTAAATGCCCATGGCTATTTTCACTATTTTCGTAAGTACTTTTTACAATTGTTTTATATAATTTAAGAGGATTTGGAGATCGAGCAATTTCAGGCTTTGTTGGACAAAAAATCTTGTACCAGAGATACAATTTCTTTTGCCGCACTTTTTAAATGCGATAGATGTTACACATTAACTATAGTAACACCGAAAACAACTTCCCATTTGAGCCTGTAAAAATACATTGTCATTTCAGAAGTTGAAACAAATAGTGCAAACACAGGAAAACATTTGTTGTCAATTTCAGCCCACTGCAATTTCCCAGTGTTTTTTTAGAACTTACAAATTTATGTTCAGTGTTTGCTGTTATTAGACTGGTTTCTTTTCACAAGATATTCAAAACAGTCCCACAAAAGTTTTCAATGTACTATAAATGAACTTGGTACAAGTTTTGTGTCCACTGCTTACTCGAACTCCTTCTTGAACTCCTTCTTAATACATTCAAGTTTTTTTAAACAGACTAATTATGAGTCTAAACGCCTTGACTAATTTGGTCAACAAGAATCCTAATAAAAAGTTTCCTGACCAGGAGCCGGCCTTGAGTTTGAGCTTCTATCTGAGATACGTTCTTGAGGCAGCGTTTTGAATGACCAAGCTATTTTTAGAAACCGTTTCTATTGTTCAACGTAGGTCAGTTGTAGCAAGGCAAGAAGTCTGTTTAAAATAACCCACTCTAAACGTTAAAAGAATAACAGTCTTGCATAATGAAGAATTTTGTGCCCTTCAAGGGAATCAGACTTTTGGAAAACAATAGAAGACTGCTTCTAAAAATAGCCAGGTCAGTCAAAATGCTGCCTCCTAGTATGAGAGATGAAAACATGAAAGCTCTTACACTTGGGCTCCTGAAAAAGTCTGTCTCATACTTTACAGCCTGTAAAGTGCTGTGAACTTTGCTTTTTCTGTACCAATCAACAATCTGAACCAATCAGGTCCTTGCTCTGTTCCGCCAATCAACAATCTGGACCAATCAGGTCCTTGACCTGTTTCGCCTAGTGCAGTCAACTGGGTTTTCGTCGCGACAGAAAGCCAGTAAACTGCACTAGGTAAAACAAGGTTCATACCAATTATATTACAACAGAAATGCATACCATTATATAGAATTTGAAAGAATAATAAATTATTTTACATACAAAGTTTTAGAGCTGTCTTTATTTTGTCAGTAGTGCACTAAAGTTGTTATAGTAGCAGCTGATTCAGACTTGGTTGTAATATTAAAGTTTCTTCGTGTTTTGGCGAACTTCTTATAAAACACAACTTCTAGTAGCAAAATTATAAAACAGCCGATTCCACACAGCGCTGTGTTGAACAAAAACCCGCCAAATTCGCCCAGGCCCATCTTGTGCGCAACCACAGGGTTCCCATTAGACTTCTTACATCCTATCACAACCCATCGACGAAAAATCTTGTCTATAATGTCTTGAGTATTCAGTTTGAGTATAGCGTTAGAGATTTCGCGAGTCCAGCTCGAGTTTTTTGGGAATGCGAAAGCAAGCCCGGGTAACTCTAGCAGTTCTCCATCTAGCTTTAAGCTACAGTTTGTGTCCTCTGCGATGTGGTAGGAAAGCCCTTCGGATTCAGCGATAAAGGCGTTCAATTCCCTTCAAGAAAAACAGAAAAAGGTTACCGTATATACAAATCCATTTCCCGGAAGGACAATCGTTCACCTTAGTCTGTCGGCCCTACACTGCACTGATTGTAGAATGTGTTCTATTTTTTGCCTCAAAATTGCCTTTACCCATTGCCATAAGCCCAAAGAGTAATTCGAAAAGACACTTTTTTACGAAAAAGAATTCTCCTATACAAGAGCTCATTATTAAGAAAAAAACAAAATCCAAATTTCACAAATTCACGGACCTGTATATATCTTCACCAATTTACAACAGTTTCTTTGTGAAACTTGGCATTCTCAGATTCACAGGGTGGGTGAAGGAGAATATCAGGGTTGGCAACGAAGAAACTACCTGGAATCCAGGATCGGTAGAGGCAAGACGTGTCAGGCTATTAACCCATTTGCGTCACCAAAACGTAATAGGACCTTACAGATATGCTGTAAGAAATTCTTCAGCCTAATCCTGAAAAGAGAAGGTTCTTATATGCGGACTTTTTGTATGACAGATTTAGAGGGCACTAAATAGCCCCGTCCTTTAGGCCTACTGGGACTTTATCTCGCCTTATCTCGCCGCTCCTAATTGACACAATTGTTCCTTATCCCCCCTTAGCTCGCATAAACTCGCGGCGAGATAAGGTCCCAGAGTAGGGCTTCCTTTCTCCTTACCCGCTCCTAATCTTGGCCACGCCGTCGGAGAAATTGTTGACGAGGTTTAATTTCATGTTCTGGTATATCTTCCTCATTTGCGCGTTGTCGCTGTTCCTGAAGAAGTCCACGGAGCTGCTGTCTTTTATCGTGGCGAACTTGAAGTTTTCAGGTGGATTGATAAGCTAAGATAAAACGTAATAGCTGCGTCAGAGGAAGATAACGTTTTCCTTGGGAGGGGGTGGTTGGATTTCCCACAGCTTTCTCTGAACACATTCATGTGCGTTAGAAAATTCAGCTTTTCACATTAAAGGTTATTTACAAAAATTCCCTGTGATCCCCTTCCATCTAACCGAAAACACGCACCACCAAAACCTATTTTCAAAGCGCTTTCAAACGATTCGATTTCATCAGGACAAGTATAGACAAAGCAAAGTTTTGTAGCAGCCAATCAGAGGGCGTTTTTTTTCTGGCGCGTAGGAACTGACTTCGCTTTCTGTCTCACATAAATGTTACTACCCTTTCAAAACATTTTGGCGGGGTGTGTTGTAGTTAAGCCTAGTTTCCATATAGTCTTATCTGTCGTATCTGTCGTATCAGTCAACCGTGAAACAAAAGAATAATTCCAATTTCCATTGTTTCACGGTCGACTGATGAGACAGATACGACAGATAAGACTATATGGAAACCAGCCTTACGAAGCAAGACTGTACTAGAGTACCCAATTAACCCATCAGCCTCAATTAACTGAAATCCCGTGTAAATAACTTTCTCATCAATAACTCATCAAGGTTAAACAACGGGAATCATAAGCGTAAAGGAGGCCTGGATACGCGATCTTATTAATTTGAATGAGATTTTGGAAATTTTGTTGTTCCTTCTTTTTCTCGACATTAAATGTCTTTGAAAAAGAAATCATTAAAAAATTTCAGAAATTAAATGTCATCGTTTGAGAAGCGGCTTTGCCTCATTTTTTCAACCCACTGCTCGGTGTTTGGAACTGATGAAACACGCTGTCTCGTGTTTGATATTTTACTTAAAATGAGGTGTATATTACTCTCATATCTCACCTTCTCATCTCCTAGCCCAGACACAATCGACACGTCATCTACGACAATCAGCGACACGAGCAGATTAGCAGTATACGAGCTCACAAGAACAAGCGCACCGCAGTTGGTGATCACCATGACAACAGGCACGGCGTGCGTCTTTGCATGTATCCACGTGAGCGGCACGTGAAAGATATTCCCGAAAACATAAGCCATGTACTCGAATGGCAGGAAGTAATCCGAGCGAATGTAGCGATATTTTGTCACCTTCTCGATTAGAAACACTGTGGTAGCGACGATTAAAAAAGCTGCGATGCAGGCAAGCCACAACTCAGCACTGAAAGGTTTCATAAGTCGCGTATCTTCGAGCCAATCCGGAAAGGGGTATGTTGCATGGCGCTGCCTTTTGACGAGAAAGGCGAGGGAGGTACCAGCGAAGGGAGTCGAAAAGTCGACGTATTTGTAACGCTGTCGAGTGATTGTCATCGACGCTAAAGCCATGTCGGCGTCACCTCTGGCGACGTCGCCAATCATGCCATTCATCTCGTCCGTCTTAGGATCATACGAGCCAAATTTACCGTCGCGCACGAGATACAACTCGAATGAGAATCTAGTTTGCATTTGTAACAACTGCAGAAGATCGATCATGATACCATAGCAACATAAGACCTCTTGGTACTGGTTAGAATGTATCGGCATTGCGACAGATCGTAGCATGGTCCGGTTACCAAGGTAACGCACACACAAGACGCTGCTACTTGACGGACAACTTGTGCCCATGTTGTTGCTAAAATCAGGACGGCTCACCATTGTAAAAGGCTTCTGTTCGATCGTGACTATTCTAAGATGCCGTGGCTGTGGCAGAGAGATCTGTAGAAATACTTCAAATAACTGCGGGCCTCCTGTGGTTTCCATTGTTTGGCTTATAGTACCTACTTTAGACCAGTGTTTCCGGGATCCCTGTGGATGTTGTACTACTTGTGATATGGTGAACTGGTACGAGGTTCTGTCTCCAGACTTTGAGAATTTTATCACACCAGTTTTGCCTTTGTAGACGTTGTCTACCATCTCTCTAAAAATGGGAAAAAATAAAAATACTTTGAAATGAGCTGTTGCAATAGCCCATTTCGCGGTTAAAATCCCTGTATACACCAAAGAGAGGCTCAGTGTTCTCTGTGGGCACTTCCCTTTGCCAAAATACTGTAGCAAGTCATTTCGATCTACCTGCCAGTAGTTGCGAAAATGTATTTCTCAACTTTTCTTCCCGCCATTTGAACAATACGCGCGCTTAAAAAAACAGTGCCCGCTTGAGCCTCTCTTTGGTGTTAAATACAGGCTTCCCACAGTGCCGCGTTTTTAACCGCGAAATGGGCTATTGTAAAATGTTACACTCATAATTGCACTGATAGCAGTTTTCCACATTTCTGAGCGCTTCTTTTTGATAAGTGTCGCCAAATCTCTACTATCTCACCTGAGTTTTGTTGCGCTTACAAAATCATTGGCATATCTAATAACGTTCTCGAATTCACATACGAACAAATCAGCAGATAATTTGTCTATCAGTGGTTGATCCAGAAATTTGGGAGGGGAGGGGGACACGACCGAAGGGGGGACACTGTTATATAAAACAATAACAAAAGAATATAAACCTAACATCTAAAATGCTCATTCATTTCCTATGCATGAATTTACTGTTGGGAGGGGGAGTACCGGTCCCCATGACCCCTTCCCTAGATCCGCCAGTGGTCCATCTAGTAGTTGTGCTCGTCTTCTAGTGTGACAACAGCTGTGTTGAGCATTTAGACCCCGTCCACACTACACCGTTCTCAAACGAAAACGGATACTTTTTGTTCCGTTTTCAAAAAGATTCGTAGTCACCTGAACAGGAATTTCCTAGCTTCTGTCGGCAGAAATCCTTGAGTACATTTCATCTGAACTTTCCGCAATGTAGCATCCAATGCCTCACTCAAAACTACGACAGCATCATGCAAAACCAAGCGCCGTAATGTGCTCATCTTATCATGCAAATGACCACCTTCCATGTCTTCTTCATCACTGTAAGCTTTAGCGGCACCAATAGCATGCTTAGGGAAGTGTATCGGATCATTAGCCATGGCTTGATCCGTAAATATCCATACTAGATCTTCACCTAAATTTGTTAGGCTTACACTCTGCGCAATTTGAAGCATGATTTCGCTATGCTGAGACAGTGAATGGACTACAACAATTTTGACGCCGCTGGCGCGAATAACTGTCAGCGCTTGGTAGATTTGCTCGATTGTTTTCCCTCTACCAAGAACGACGCACTGGGGAAAAGGCGGGGTCCCGCTCGATTTGACGTTAATCACATGCTGAAACAGGTAAAACCAGAATGGATCCTGTTTAGCAGGTTCACTGGTGATGCACGAGAAGCGGCTTTCTTCGTACTCAAGTAAAAGGTCCCGTATGACAGCGGCTTGAAGGGCCTCTGACGGTAGTATGGAAGCGTACATGTTGCCTTCCTCCTGTAAAACGGACAGAGCGACAGTGTTAAAGGCGGTTAATGGAGGATTACATTCATTCAATTTAACAAGGATCCCCTTAATAAGACCACTTAAAGATAATATATTACAGACAGACAATCAGGTCTCGCCTAGAGGAGTGAACTGGTTTGCTTCGTAAAAATAAATAAATAAATAAACAGACTATCGTCACTGCAATGAGTGCAGTGATACGACAATCATCCCAGAGTGGATCCTAGCCTGCCGTAGCAAAGAGGTAATAGTCCCGTTACTAATTATCTGCTCTACCGCTGAATAGGCATCGGTGCATAAATACAGCAAGAGCCTCAATTTGAAGTTGAAAAAGTTGTGAATGCCGACGAGAAACTGATGAAGCTTGAATTCAGACAATAGACAAACTTGAGGAAAATTTTCCAACTCGCTGGTATATTCACAACTTTTTCGGCTTCAAATTGAGGCTCATGCTGTGGACTATTCATGGAGTTTTCAGGACGTGAAACTCGGGCGAGATTTGGGCCGCGCACTAAATGAAGAGGGGAGGGGGAAGGGGGTGTGTCCCCATCTCCCCGTCCTTTTTTCGCGCGGCCAAAAGTTCGCTCGTCGAACTACTCGCCGCTTTCTCCTTTACATTCGCCTTTGTCACACGGCAGCCATCTTGGATTTTCTAATACTACGAAGCCGGCATGAACGCGAGGCCAAGCGTGTAAGCTCAGCCACGCATAGTCATTTCTGTAAGAAAAATCCAAGATGGCTGCCGTGTGACAAAGTCGAATTCTCTGGATTTCTTTTCCCTGAAAACACACGGAAACGCTTGCTACGCAGGCTAAGTAGATCCCGGGTGCGCATGGTTTTCCTAGCGAAAGATCTTTCAGAACGGCACTTCAAAATTCTAGCGATGGCATCGGTTGAACTTGAATATACTTTTTTGAATAAATTTCAAACAGTGACATCAGTCAGTGTCGTTGCGTTACGGGATTCCCCGAACATTTTTCCTAGAAATTCAAAATCAATTAAAAATATCGATGATGACATATTCATGGTATACCAAACAGGCGGCGCAAATCTTAATGCACGGAGCAACACTGAAGGTATATCTTAATAACTCATGCAAAATTTTGAATTATCATCGGGCCTGATAGGCTAGCTAGTGATAAATAATGCTGTCTTGGAAACAGCTGAAAAAAAAAATCTATAAAACAGGTCAATGTTCGCCCATGTGTAACAAGGGACCTGAATCACTTCCGCCTTTGCAACAAAGTGATTTCAGTGTTCATCGCGAGAAAAAATGTCTTCACCTTCAATCAAAGCAAGAGAACAAGGCAATGAGTTCTATAAAAAAGCAGGCGCCGCAGGACTCGCTCCAGTTTTGCAAGACCAACGATACAAAACAGCTCTGAAGTATTACAACCAGGCAAGTTTATGCGCTGCGAACTCGGACGAAATGGCCTCGGCGTCGAAGAACATTGCCAACACTTGCTTCAAGATAGCTGAGGTCTCGGAGAAGAAACTCCACGAAAATCGCCTTACAATTGGGCATTACTACCAAGAGGCTATAAAATATTTTAACGCAGCCTTTGAAGAAGGAAGTTCTTCCAAGTCGTATGAGTGGAAATCTAATATCATTTCAACATTGGGGCTGTGTTTGGAGGAGGCCATCAATTGGGCAGATGGCCTGGAGTCTTTTAAAGAACGGCTCCAAACGCTGGAATTTTTCGGTCGTGATATTATCATCCGACCGATAGCAATAGAATATCAGCTGAAGATCGGAAAACTTATATTCCATGACGGCGCGACCAAGCTACAGAATGGTGATTACAAAGGAAGCCTGTCGCGCATGAAGGACTGTTATTTTCACTTGGAAGAGGCCAAGCGTATGGGGAGGTCTATTGACGATGGGGATAGAGATCAAGAAATCGAGATCCTTCAGCAAGATGTCCACTATCAGACAACAACGGCGGAGTCCATGCAAGCTCGGGAGCGCGGAAAACAGGTATTGGCCGTGGCACTCAGAGAGGAAGAAGCGCTGCAAATGGATATGGTCTGGGAGGCCATTGATTGGTACAAGCAATCAACCATATTCGCAAGAGAGTTGGATCTGGAGCAGGAGGCGATCTCTCTCAGTTGTCTTGGCTCTGTGTATGATAAAGTTCTCAAGCAGAAGGCGAAGGCTAAGGTGTATTTTATGCGGACCTTGCAGCTCGCCGACTCGCTGAGACCTCGCACGTTCACAACCGAAGAGTGGTACAAAAATGCCCTCTCAACTATAAAACGGTGAGGAACATCTAAATCTCAGACATAATTATCACAAGCAAGCTGAAACCAGCCAGAGAAGGAAATATAGACAAACACAAAGAATATAAAGAAAAATGCTGCCCCGAGTGGGGCAGATAGACACAGACAGACAGACAAACAGACACAGACAAACAGATAGTAAACACAGGCAGACAGGGACAGACACAGACAGACATCAGGTACGTTTTGTGCAGCTATTTGAAACTGTGACTGCTTGTCTCACAAGGGCGTCGCCAGCCTTTCTAAGACCTACCATATTCACCACCAACAATGACCCTTATTTGCACTCACAGTATAGAAAAAAATACCTTTTTTGTTCGTTTTATACATATGATTTTGTGACAGTATTGGGGCAAACAATGTGTATTATGGGTGACGAGGAAATGGCGAATGCTAAACATTTTTTGGTTCATGCTTCGCTATCACTTTTATTACTTTTATTACTATATGGAGAGATGAAGATGGGGAGTTTCGGAAACCCTTGAACCTTCCCTTGCTACGCCCCTGTCTCACATGTTTTCAAATTTAACATTTAAGATATCAAGACGAAGTTCGTCAACGCGACGAACAAGAGGAACAGAGAAACAAAGCAGGAATTCTGAAGGATCTCGAAAAAGAAATGAAGCAACTCAAGGAGGAAGACGTTGGCCGAGGGGGTGACCTCCTCAAGTTCTGTTACAACACTTTCCCGCCAAAAGCGAAATCATGGAAGCTTCCGGATAATAAAGAAATGGAAGGGTGGGAAAATCTTGGACGAGAAGAACTAAAGGCGGTATTGAAGAAGGGAATTATAGTCTATCACCCGGACAAAGTGGATGAAGAAACGCATGGAAAGAAGTGGAAAGTTTTCTCTGAAGAGATTTACAAACGGCTCTCACAGCGATACGAGTGGCTGAAGTAGTAAGCTAGCGGAAAAGACTTGCACTATGTTAGAATAGCATGAGTGATGGGACATATGCAGTGGATCAAAGAAGAGGTCCTGGGTTTGTTAGGGTGGCTGCTCCCCTTGGGGGGGGGGGGGGGGAGGACTCCTATATTTTGTGGTCGGGGATGATCGTCGTATCTTTTAGGGGCTAAAATCACGGGTTTTGGTCTCTTTTAGGGATGATCTTGTTCTGGGAGATTGATATCTTTTAGGGCCGGAATATCTGTCCAAATTGTTTTGTCTCATGATGGAGCTTCTAAAAACCATGTAAGAAAGAGAGGAGATTACTCGGTGAGAAGACGATAAATTAGGCAACATTAAAGGCAGCATTTTTAGTCAAACACGGAAATTTCTTGATGGGTATCTTTTAGGGTAACAAATTATTAGAGCCACGCTCTTTTTGGTACCTTTTAGGTGTGAAACTGAAAATTGCCGACGATCATCCCCGACCAAACAATATGGGAGTCCCCCCGGGGTCCCTGGATCCCCACAGCTACTGTAAGTATCTCATGTCTGGCTAGTTCTTGTTCTAAAGGCAGGCGCATCGTGACGCTACAGGGCCTTGTGAAATTTGGACTTTAGTACAGAGGGAAATTAACTAGATAAAACACATCACACCACTGGAAAAAAATGACCATGGATCAACAGCAACACCTTGCAGGAATTAGAGCAACCATCTGACAAGCCACCCGGTGCGAAAACCACAGAGTTTTGGATAGGGGTGTGCCGCCAAGGTCTCATTTAAACACGTCATTTAAACACGGTTAAAAACATCAGGCGTTTACAATTAAATATGCATAGGATGAGAGAAATGATGAGACCAAAAATCCTCGTCATAATTTATATACCCTACTGTTTAAAATTGTATACCCTACCGCAGACCTAAAGTTAGTCACCAGGGTGATGCAGTTGGTCGCGATCAAAGCGGAATTGTTAATCATGTAAAAGTTTTAAAATAAACTGTTTTTATCACTAAATGCGGCACAACTTTGATCGAAATTTGTTTGTAGGGTAGCCATACTGAAATTCCCGGCACATACCGGGAATACTTTACGAGTATCCGGGGGATTGGTGCCCGTGCCGTAGACTCAAACGATGACCATCATTGATGCCCGTCGCTTGCTCGGTGCCCTCAGGATAACAGGGCATCAAGACGCTTGATCCCGCAATGGGCAATTCCAGAAAATATATGTACCCCCACCACGGGCGGCACTAGTTTTTGACCCCCCATGCATCCAGAATTTCCAAAATGGCTTACCACCCCCCCCCCCCCCCCCCCCCCCCTCATGCATATAGAATTCCTGAGAGGTTAACCTAGCTTCCAGCTTCAAAAACCCCCCCATGCAGGCAGAATTCCGAGCTTGAAAACCCCGCCTCCCGTTCAGAATTTCCAAATGCCGCCCGTCCCCGGGGTACATATATTTTCTGGAATTGCCCAATTGGGGCGGATGTAGAAACTTCAGAAAGGGAGGGAGAGTGGAGCATTGAAATAGAGTGATAAAAAATAAAGTAAACGCATGGGAAATTTTCAGAGAAAGGGGGGGGGGGGGGGGGCAAAAATATAGCCCAATTTGTGTAACCCCATACAAACATCTTGCTAAAGTTTTTAATTTAGGCACCACTGGCATCTTTTGCTAAGAATTAATGTCAGGCCATGACCACTTATAATTTTAATAAGGTCAACGACATCAGTTGCAAAATGCAGATACCTGTTTTGGTACATATTTATGTCAATTTCTCAAAACATTTCTTTACAATCAACTATGATTCAACAAACAAAACAACCAACAGTTTCAAAACCGGATGTCCATCAACATTATTGCTGTCATCACTGTAATGATAGAAAATATGAATCCTGCCTGGATCCAATATGATGATTGTATGAGACGTCAGGCAGAGAAAGGAACTGATTGGAGCACATTTGCTATTGTCTTTACATTTGAAAATGGAATTGCTGAACATCTAAAATTGTTGCATTCGATAAAAAATATTGTATAGAGATTTGCAACATCCTCACTTGAGCTAGTATCAAAATTTACTACCCATCAGTACACGCAGATACAAAAAGACAAGTGAAAAATTATTATACAACAATTTGTACACTGTGTTTGTCGCATTGAATTATGATCCTGGGCTTGACAGACTCCCAAATGGCTGAGCATTTTCTTCATAAACCAGTCTCTTGGAATACAACTGTTTTAGGTAGAAAAACTGAATGTTGTTATAGAAATCCTTAGAAAAGGGGTATCTAGCCTGCAAAAGCTGACACCATTAGGCATCTGCACGCTCAAGCCAAACATTCCATACTGATGACATATTTTGACCACGTAATTATTTTGAACAGAATTGGGTCAAAATATGGTATGTCATCAGTATAGAATGTTTGGCTTGAGCTCGCACTTTGTGGTGTCAGCTGTCACAGGCTAAGGCGTATCTGGAGGATTTCAGTTTCAGAGCAAGCTGTTGTTTTCTTTTGTTATTGTATCCTAACATGTGACTTATGCATTGTCTCTAGTCATCCTTCACAGGCTAAGGGGTATCTGGAGGATTTCAGTTTCAGAGCAAGCTGTTGTTTTCTTTTGTTATTGTATCCTAACATGTGACTTATGCATTGTCTCTAGTCATCCTTTACCACAGAGAGTCCATAAACAATTACTCTGGTAGATATATGGCAACATTTTTTGCAGCTATAAGCTAGCTTATGCTCCCTTGAGGCATTCATAACGCCTTGTCAGCTGCTTGGTGATCTCCTCACACAAAACTTTCCATTTCTTCCCGTGTTCTTCCTCATTCACCTTATCAGGGTGGTAGACAATAATGCCTTTCTGTAGAACCCCCTTCAGTTTAGAACCCTCTAGACTCTCCCAGCCTTCCATCTCTTTTTCATCAGGTTTCTTCCAAGTTTCAGCCTTTGGTGGGAAATTCTCATAACAGAACTTTAACAAGTCACCTCCTGTACCAACATCTTTTTCTGATAGTTGCTTCAGCTCTTCTTCTAATTCTTTTAATATTCCTTCTTTGCTTCTTCTTTCTTCTTCCTCTTCTTTCTGGCGCAGCTCATCTTGGTACCTAAAGAATTAATTTGATACCATCTTGGTTAGCAGGCCAAAAGACAAATGATTGACATGCCAATTTTACTTTAACTGGTAATACAGTGGTATCTCTATTAAGCAGCCACCTATTAAGCAGCCACTCTATTAAGCAGCCACTTTTCAAAGTCCCAAAATATTTGTCACTCAAGTACTGTATTTAATACCTCTATTCAGCGACCACCTCTATTAAGCGGCTGCTGCCACTATTGTCCTGGGTACTACAAAAAATTTTGTAAGGGAATGCTCCGCCCAGACTCTGGACCCCTTACTCTATTACTGAATTGAAAAAAAAAAGACATTGCTTTCTTATAATTCTTGCAAAAACGCATGTGTTAATTAAGCAATAAAAGTACTTTCCGCGTGCTCTCTGCTTTCTTACAAACACGAGGGAGATGTTGGGAGAACTGATCAAAACTTGAAAGACACGAGCCGAAGGCGAGTGTCTTTCAAGTTTTATCAGTTCGACCAACATTCCCCGAGTGTTTGTAAGAAACCAGAGAGCACGCAGGAAGTATTTTTATTGCTTTTAGAAAATAACATACACACGCGCGACAGCGTTGCGTGACAATCGTGTTTCTCAGGTCTCTTACAAACACCCTATTTAACCAATCAGAATGCGCACATTCACAATACAACATAGGTGTTATTTTCTAAATATGTGTTAAAAGCTCCAAAACCTAGCGCAATATTGAAAACCCTTTTCTATACTGCAACAAAAAAAGACCTAGTTATTTTCAACCCTTTTATATAGTGAAATTTGCTTAAACCCTTGTATATAATCTGAGCCTCAAACCACTTTTGGGCGGAGCATTCCCGGATAGTCGACATGAGGGACTACCCCTGGACATTCATCATAGGCAGCAATACACACATTTCCCGCCATTATCCCGCCATCTGTCAGTTTCAGCACATGACACTTCCTCATACTTCCGGTTCAGAAAATTCCACACAGATCAAAAAGATAGGAAGCGACAAAATATGAATATTCTAACTCCTCTAACGTCGAGGAATAACATGATATTTCACATGATAATCCTAAAATAATAAATACAGCGTAGATCTAACTTATATTACCTTTTCAGTATGTTCACTGCGTCGTTGTACCATTCCTCGGTTGTAAATGTGCGAGGTTTGAGCGAGTCAGCGAGTTGCAGGGTTCGCATGAAATAACCCTTGGCCTTTGACTGAAGTTTGAGAACTTTATCGTACAAAGAGCCGAGACAACTCAGTGAGATCGCTTCTTGTTCCAGATCCAGCTCTCTCGCGAAGATGGTAGATTGTTTGAACCAATCTACGGCGTCCCAAACCATGTCAACGTTGAGTTCTTCTTCTTGTTTCAGCGCCACGTCGAGAAGCTGTTTTCCATGTGCTCGGGCTTGCATGGACTCTGCCGTTGTTGTCTGATAGTAAACATCTTGCTGAAGGATCTCGATTTCTTGATCTCTGTCAGCATCATCGTTATTTGAATGTCCTAGCCGCTTAGCCTCTTCCAAGTGAAAATAACAATCTCTCATTTGCGACAAACAACTCTTGTAGTCACCATTCTGCAGCTTGGTTGACCCGTCGTGGAAGATCAGTTTTCCAATCTTTAGCTGGTATTCTACAGCGACCAGGGGTATAGTCAGATCCCTGCCGATATATTCCAAGAACCTCAGCTTTTCTTCGTATGTGAGTAAACTCTCGGACCAGGCAATCGCCTCTTCAAGACAAACACCGAGCGTGGCCACAACACCCGTCCGCCAGATATCACTTTTGCATAGTTCTCCACGGTAAAAAGCGAGGTTAAAATGCTTGATGGCCTCTCTGTAATAATACGCTATCGTTGTTCGCTTTTCATTCATTCGAAACGCTGAGACAAAGGCGATTTTGAACGCCGCGCTTGCAATGTTCTTGACGGCCGAGGACATGTCTTCGTCGTTGGCGGCAAGTTGACCTGCAAGGTTGTAGCACTTGAAAGCTTTTTGGTATCTTTCTTGCTTCAAAACCGGCGCTAGGCCTTCAACACCTGCACATCTGTAGTAAACATTGCCCTCTTCTCTCACCTGCGCTGAGGATTTCATGCTGATTTCAGTGGAATGATGGCGAGCAGTGGAAATGTCGGAGAAAAGCGCGTGTTTACAAGGAGAAAAGCGTGCTCTGTGCTGTGAAGGTTATCGGGTGAGAAGATGAAGCGGCATTTCCGGTTTTCCCGTCATGCACCAGTGTATTTGGCGGGAAAATGCCCACTCATTTTTGAGAGAAAGACGTTTTTTTAGTTTCCAGCGATTAATTTCTTTTTTGTTTTGTTTGTTTTAACTCAGGAAGAGTCTCTCTCGATCCTTGCGCCGCTGTTGTCGTTTTTTTTTTCACGAATCCGCGCGGGTTGCCTGTGGTTTTTAAATGGCGGAAATTTTAGAGGATCGCGGCCGCACCGAACTCCTCAAGGCTGTGATTAAACCGAGCCCAGAAGAAACTAAGGAGAGGAAAAATATAATTTTAGACAAGGAAAGGGCAACAGGACAACTTACAGCTGTTTTGAGTATTCTGCGAACTCTCGTGATCGATTCCAACCGTCAAACCGCTTTCTGGCTTCCGTCAATCAAACTTTGAAACTCTTTGGAAACATAGAATTCAGTTATTCGCCATCCTAGTGAAATACCCCAACACACAGCATCTTTTACTATCTTTTTCTAAACAAATGGCCTAACTTACGGTCGGCTAAGACAAATTTTAGACCCGAGAGTTCAAATCAAATTAGATTGATTGACGGAATCCAGAACGCCATTGGAGGTCGAGCGCGAGAGTTCGCAGAATACTCAAAACAGCTGTAATGTAAGTCTTCTACTTTTATTTGCCATATGGGCAGTTTTCACGATGTTGCGTAACATCATAAATGAGAACGATGCTTGTCTGTTTTGAATAACAAAAGCCGTCTTCGCCAGAACATCGTGAAAACAGTCAATTTACCAGAACTCAGCGACGATTTTTGCCCCCGCAGGGTTTTGGCCCAGAGGCCAAAACCCGAGGAGGCATTATAGAATCCCCCGCGTAAAGAGAAAATATAAGGGTATATGGTACATATGGCAGAAAAAATCTCGATCCGTCGGAGCAGGGCCCGCAAAAGGTATCGGGTAACGTTTATGATTGGATGATCAGATCACGTGACTCGCAAAGGGCCCGCAAAAGGTCTTGGGTAACGTTTATGATTGGATGACCAGATCACGTGACTCGCAGCGTGGGTTTGAGACCTCTACTGTTGTCACTGGCGGACAATAAAAATTCTAAACATTCACAACAAACTGGTCGTGACATTTAACAAATCACCAAAAACTCTAAGGAGACGCTCAGCCGAAGTCAGTCAGTGCAATCCATTGTTCAGAATTAGCAAATGTTGAGCTGCTGTGGCTGTGTAAACTTGAATGTTCACAAAGCTAAGAGCTCTAAACCTCATAATAGTAGTAAAGCATTCAAAATGGTTGCTATTGTGCTTAACAATAGGTCCGCTACGAAAGAATGTGATAATTTACCGACAAGATTTCCTTTTTATAAGTTCACAAAACTTAGAAAGAGGACTTTAGAATTATTATTTTTTGCATCAGCACAAGGGAGAAGTAGGCGTTTTTGTCTTCTTCCGATGTGTGCGCTGTCTGCTGTGTAATGGTTGCCTCTATTGTCACTGGCAGACAATAAAAATTCTAAACATTCACAACAAACTGGTCGTGACATTTAACAAATCACCAAAAACTCTAAGGAGACGCTCAGCCGAAGTCAGTCAGTGCAATCCATAGTTCAGAATTAGCAAATGTTGAGCTGCTGTGGCTGTGTAGTCTAGAGAAAAACTTGAATGTTCACAAAGCTAAGAGCTCTAAACCTCATAATAGTAGTAAAGCATTCAAAATGGTTGCTATTGTGCTTAACAATAGCTCAGCTCTATAAAATCCTCTCTAGCTTTCGCTACGAAAGAATGTGATAATTTATCGACAAGATTTACATTTCATAAGTTCACAAAACTCAGAGAGGACTTTATAATTACTATTTTTTGCATCAGCACAAGGGAGAAGTAGGCGTTTTGTCTTCTTCCGATGTGTGCGCTGTCTGCTGTGTAATGGTTGCCTTAAAATAGTACCTTTGTTGACCGGAATCGTTTTTTAGGTCTGTTAAATTAAGTTCTATTATAAGCTCTTTAGCAGCTTTAGGTGATAGCTGGTATAAAAACGCAGATATAGGTTATTAGGGAGCAGCGATTGAAAAAGAGCAAAAGCAGAGAAGTCGCGAAGCAGAGACAGCCAACGAGAGTCTAAAGTCTTGTGTTATGTTCTCCGTTGTAAGTATTTCCGGAAAGGCTTTCAAGTATTCATATTCATAGAGTTTTCAAACAAGATTTTTGTGCGCAAGTGTTTCTGAGTAAGAATGTGTATTAATAGTCGTTTTGGAATTGTGACACAATAGTTTTCAGAAGAGTTTTCGGTATTTCGCTAGAGTTTCGTAAGAGTTTTGACGGCTTTTAGTACTTTTGGTTAGAATTGTTTGTAGAGTTTCGGCTTATAGAATTTCACATGTATCTTAACGGATTTGTAATACAACTGACAAACTCCAACAAGCTGATAACGGTGGATTCGCGTGTTGTCTGAAACAGCTGTAAAAATGTTAATTGAATACTTATTACATCTGCAGTTTAAAAAGCACGGGGGCAGCTCTAGTGAGAACTATTACTAGTATAGCAATTTAGGAGTTTATCGATTACTATTATACAAAGCCATATAAACACTATAAATATCGCCACAAGCCAGAATAAACTTTTTATGCCATTAACGACCATTGTACTTGGGCTGCCTTTGCCCTAACAAAAGTATCCAGGCAACATGCAAACACCGTTAGCGGAGGTCTTCTCCTTTGCGAATACGCGCCTGGGCCTGTTTTAGCAGCAGGCCCATACTTCAAGCCATGTTAGCTCCGGTCCTGCGACCGTCCCCCACCATATGAACGGAAAAAGGAACGTTACATACAACGATGCTGACGTTGTATTTGCATAGCACTATGAGAAAATCTAGAAATCCACACTCCTTCCATTCTCGTACCCAGAGCTCCCCAGCTCGTCTGCTCGCAGGGGAGGCTCTGGGGACATCCATTTGAGTGCCGTCGCTGATTGGTTGATTTTGATCGTTGGAGCATGCGCTGAAAGGTCTTTCTCTCAACGGCTCTGTATTAAATCTCGCGCATGCGTCAGTGGCTGTCACCAGAGCCTCCCCCGCGAGGTTACGAGCCGGGGAGCTCTGGGTAAGAGAATGCACTCCTTCCCCTTACTACACCGTTTCTCAAAACACTTCTTTAATACTTTTGTTCTTGTTCTTGTTCTTTTTAATACTCTTTAATACTTTTAAGAATACAATTCTTATCCGATAGTTTATCCGATTTCACTTCACGCTTTTTCATTTACCACTGTATGCATTGCTACGCGACCTCAAAATTCACTGTTGGGCGATTGGCGATTTTACGCAAGAAAATTGTAATGTCAATTTTCTTGAACCAGAAAGTTAAACCTTCGAGTCAAGGAATCCAATGGATAGCTTAAACCATTTTGGTTGATTTTGCAATCAATGTCGGCCCTCTGAAGTAGCCGAATCCAACGTTTTGGTTTGATTGACGGCTAAAAATCGCCAATCGCCCATCGCAACATTGAATTTTGAGGTCGCGTAGCAATGCATACAGTGGTAAGCTTTTTTATTTTTTTAGAAAACGTGATCGTTTTTACACCAACAGCAGACACACAGTCGCATTCTCCTGCTTTGATAAAGACAACACCATTTTAGTATAGTCAAATCCCAAATAACCTTAGAGCTAAGTAATAGGGCTTATCTGCTTTTAAAAAGATCTAGAGGAATTACAATTTACCATCTATTGTAAATGTTGCATAAATATTTTTAAAAGGTTAGGCTACGTTTCTTAAATCCGGATAGTCTTTTAGGCGATACGTAATCGCTAAAAACACCAGACGACCGTGATTCACTTATTACAAAAACAAACATAAAATGTTGAATTAGAAACTAATAAAATTAAGGTTTTCACTTACCTGTAGTTGCGACTCTTTCGTAGCAAGGCCTATAACGGGAACCTCGTAATATCTCAGAATCGTAGAAATAATTTGTTGTTCTTTTGCAGGAAGCAGCGAGACAACACAACTCAAGTTTTTCTGTAAACTCCCTTGCAGATTTGCAATATTTTCACCCGCAGATTTCCTTTCATCCCATCGAAGGAATTCTTCTTGGAGATCATCTTTTAACAGATCTGAAAACCTCTTTTCCAATTGCGCAGAGTCGAAACCCTCTTTGAGCAGCAAACCAACTTTGAAAGGTTCTGCGACGCTATAACTCACGTCGAAAATACACCAGAAGAAAAGTAACTTTATGAAGTTCTCCATACTTGCCCCGAAGTTTTAAGTTTTCGCTGCCGCCATGAAAGAGAAGTTTTCGAATTCAGTCTTCGCTCAGTTCACTTGACATATTATATGTCTGTGCATTTTTTAGAATAACAAAAACGCTAGGGGGGTTGAAAAGGATACAATTATTACTTCCTCCAGCCTATATACGAGAAGCTTGCACACTTTTACCTCTAGGTAGTTAAAATTCTGATATCCTTTCCATTCCACGTACACTAATAGCTATCTCTCAAGATATCAATCTTTCTAAAACATATTTCACTTATCTTTAGATAAATTTTATGTTATACACTGCATTGCCGGTAATAATAGTAGCTTTTGCCCCAAATAAACTTTTTAATGTCAAAACAATGCAAGACTTTCGCCAGCTGGACAGACGGGAAGTATATTTTGCTTTTTTAGAATTGGTAGCTTGACACGTGAAAGTTTTGCGTTTACAGTTTTATCCATTATTGCACTTCCTGAATTGTTTTTCATCAACAGGATCTTTTGGGGTTTTTAAAGGGCTTCAATATTTATACAAGCCATTTCTTAACATTGGTCATAAATTGTGACATTATGAAACGTTAATTTACACAAGCTCAGTGGGCAATGACTGACATAAGCTATGTTTGGACTAACTTCCGCTGAATAAACAAACCTGTTTTGTCGTAGCTCAAAACTCAAACAGTGGTCATAATCGCGAACAAAACCAGAGAAGCGTGCTGGGCAGGATTTGTAATCAAATTGCAAATATTCTGATTAAAACCTGTACCGTGCTTAATATAGTAAACGAATAACAGACAGTAAAATGAAACGTTATTGTGAAAGAAAACCTTTAGCATTATTGAAAGCCATTGAAATATTACTTGAACTTCGACTTGAGCGAATTTCTCACAACACCTGCGTGTCGACAAAACACAGATCGACGTTTCTTCTTATGTGAACAAAACTCACGAGATTAGCTGGTAAATTTGATTTTGTTTCCTTGAAATTAAATAAGAATTGACGCATTTATTTATAGCAACAAGAAGATATGATTTCTGGGAACAGACGACATGCATTTTAAACACTAGATGTATCTCATTTAGAGAAGTGGTTTATATTTGTTCAACGTTGGCATATGTTGCGTTTCTGTTTTGGTTTTCCATTCTTTATCTTACTTGTTCAAGGAACGCCTTTTCAACCTGTTTTTCTCTTTCCGTGGCTCAAGCAAATAAGTCTTTTTATAGGTTCAGTAATGAATACGGCCATTATAAAGGCCCTCTGAAGTAGAAAATATAATTGGGCCTCTGAGCTAGAAAATATAATTGGGCCTCTGAACTGGAAAATACTGTACAAACTAAACTCGCTATGCGGTGAATACTATTAGGGGGCCAGCAGTCAGCACTTTGAATTAATGCTATAACAATAAAAAATAAAATTGTTTTTGCTGTTGTTAAAAGAATGTTATAAATTTCTGGGATAGAAATTTGTCGCAAGCTTTTATTGACAACCGGTTGAACAAAAAAAAAAAATGCCAGTTACAGCTGGTTTCTTGCTATATTAGCCAATCAGAACGATTGTTTTTTTGCATCGCTAAGCGTTCCAAACAGATTCCAAAAATATTGCAACTGAGCATTTAAAGACTTTCCATCTCCTCAGAAAATCTTGTTTCATGTCAAATGTAAACTGTGTTTGGCTTGCACGATGACTAAACTAGTTTCTGCTTCCAAAACTTCGACAATTCGGGTATCCTTTGTGCACCGTGAGATGAAATGAGCCGGTTGGAATAATATACCTTGAGAGCTTGATCTGACTTAGACCCCGTCCACACTACATCGTTTTCAAACGAAAAACGGATACGTTTTGCTCCGGATACGGCTATCGTCCACACTACAACGTCGAAAACGATCACCGAAAACGGCGAAAACAATACGAAAACGATGTGGACGCGAAAAGTGTGGAGGCAAATATTTTGAAAACGGAGCAAAAAGTAACCGTTTTTCGTTTGAAAACGGTGTAGTGTGGACGGGGTCTTAGGCTCTCTTTTTTATAAGAACCTCCCGAAAAAACATGGGGTTGAGATTTGGTAAAAAATTAAAAACATCTTAAGAGCATATAGCTTAGGCTGAATTTAACAATCTTCCGCCAATATAAAAAACAAACAAATCCAAACATTTTAGTATGAATTTGTAAGCGTCCACTCATGTTTTGAAATGATTGTAAGCCATTCTGGCACTAGTAAAGTAAGTCAATCTGCATTGTTGCTCCTTCTTTTGAACTTGACGGTAAGCTTTTTGTGGATATTTGTTCAACGTTTCTTTATGAACAATCGTTGGCCAAAATTGGCAAATATTTTTTAATTTCAGCGTTGATTTAACGCTGCTCAATGCATATTTAACGTTATATAAATTACTGAACTTGAACGTAACTTCGGGAAATGTTGAATAGTGTGTTGAATCATCTTCAATGAAGATGCTAAAGCGCTAGTGAGAAACATTCGTGAAAAAGATACCTAAAAATCAAAGTTTACGTCGTGTAATTAAAATAATGATTCAAATCTTCACAAGTGCTGTCTTTTAGCCATCGCTACTGCGCTATTCAGTTAGCGCTATTCGATAAGTTTGAACGCTTCGTTTTGGATAGTTTCGTGTCTCAAAAAGCATGTTGTCAAGGCCGGTTCATAATGTTGTCAAGGAGTGTCGCGACAAAGGTTCAAAATCACGAGCTTTTCCTTGACAACATTGCGAACTCCACTTGATAACACGCTTTTCGAGACACAAAACTATCCAAACGAAACGTTCAAACGTATCGACCAAACTATAGCCATTCCGTTCAACTGAATAGCGCAGTATCTACTGATTTGAAAATTACTGAGTATCTACTCAGCAATGCTGAAAGTTTGCGCCAAGAAGAACCAACAGAAATATTGAATAGACATGTCAAATTTCTGAGAAAAAAATCAATGATTTTGACCCAGCCCTAAAACGAAAATTATCGTTCTTTTGAATTTAAAAAAAAAAAAAACGAGTGTAGCTTAATATACTGCATACGTCTAAATACACTGAGTGTGCACGTGAAGTCAATTTTTCCGGAATTGTGTAAGTAAAAACCCTCTCTCTTGAATCTCTTGAACCAAAAGAGCTATCAACTTCAAATAAACAGTATTTCATTAAAGGCTATCGAATGAACCTGACGAATTCCGCCTTGAGTGGCACTTAATACGATCGTTATAGATAGCTCAACTTGAAAACATATTATTTCACATTCTGCTGTGACATTTTTTTATTTTTCAGTTTCAGTTTCGCGCTAGACTGAGATAACCAAGTGGAGAAACAGCACATCCCCAGGGAACACCGCCACTCGCTCCTATATCGGGTTGCTCATCAACACACGATCCCAAGCATAGACATAAAAAGTCCGCTCACTTCACTCTCCTAACACCTTTCAAATTTGTTTTCTAAATTTCCTGATAAAGTTTCTTTGTTTGTTTCCGTTGTGCTACCTAACATTTACTCAAGTAAGTAATTTTATACTTAGCTTACAAGTTATGATTCATTCTGCATCTGCAGGTTCCCTGAATGGAAACCCAGGCCGTTTCCCAACGACTGGGTCGAAATTGAGAAGAAATCATGTGTAATTTTATGCATAGCATAAACATTTTATGAGGCGCACATCAGATAATTTAGGTACAATGTTTATTAACGGCAACCTAGAAAACTGTTGCATTAATGGGCGCAATTTTACACCTACAAGGTTAAGAAAATTTGCCATAAAATCCAATCCTCGCGTTGGGCACCATTTCGAGCCCTGAAAGTGCCATTGAAAACAACAAGCTTTCTGCAGCTGATTCTATTATCAATTACTTGTTACTGTATTCTAGAACACTTGATCAACCTGTACAATCCTAATTACCATACCAGTGCTCCTGCCACCAGAAGTCACACCATTAGAAATGGACTTTCCTCTTCCTACCAGTGTATTTAGAGTCTCGTCGGACATCCCTGCAAGAAATAATTTCATTTTAAACATGGTCATGTTTTACACCCCATATGTCAAGGTGTCTGTAGGGAATAATAGATTTTGTTATATAGCGAGTGCTCACTCCAACCGAGCGCGCGCTCTTATTGGCCAAATCAAGGTCACGTGGTGAAGTACAAATCAAATATTCCCCGATCAGTCAATATTTCGAAAAATTATTGACTGGTCGGGGAATATTGCTTTCGCGCGTCGCGTTTGAGAGCGGAAAAAAGAGAAAGTTTATTGTTAACACGCGAGTCTTTTAAAAAACCTTTGCTAATTTTGATAAGTTTTTGCTAATGCAAGAAAATTGTGTTGTTTATGAGTGTTTCCCTTTACACGATGCAGTCGCGCGCAAACTTTGTAACTTCTCTTTTCATTCTTGAAATACATTTGTGTTGACTTAATAATTGCAGTACATTTTCTGCTATATAACAAAACACTTAATGACTACACCCTCGGGAAACACCAGTTTTGTTTCCCTCGGGAGCAGTCATTAAGTGTATAATATTTCAGAACTCGTGTTCGAGCGGATTTCAGATGACCGCCGAAAGTGAGCCAGTATTGCGTTTAGTCAGTGTCTCTATTGGTCAAGAGCAAAGCCTTTCGTCTGTCAGCCAATCAAATTGCGAACTAAATCAACGCGCCACTGCTCACGTCATGACAAAACGCATGTCTGGCTTACTTTGCCTCCTGATTGGTATGTTGTTGAATGGCTTCAGTTCCTGATTGGCTAGCTCTATAGCTCGTGTGACCTCAGTTTTACCGGTGTCTAGTTGTGTTTCCATGGGAACAAACGAATTTTTCATCTGCACGAATATTCGCACCCTTGCCTGACAAGCAAATAATTCAAATCGCAATCCAATTCCATCCTCTTGATAATAGATAAAAACATTATAGATTTGTGATGGTTTAACAGTTAAAAGGTCATTTAACAAACTTGGACTGTTATTTTGATTATTCCCGGTAAACTTAAATGTATTTTCGCTGATTAGAATTGGACTTATTTTTTGACAGGTTGTACAAAAATTAAGTGTGTGAGTGCCCCTTTAAGTGTTCTGTTCACTGACATGGATCCAGGCGAAAGGATGACAACAGAGCAACTGCACAAAAAAACTGCTGTCCCTGTGAATCAAATGGCATTATGCAGAGATCTTCTCAGGCCCCCTCGTCCTCCCCCACCCCCTTTCAGGAGATTTTCCCATACATTTACTGTATTTGCTGGAGGAAATCTGCAAATTTTTGTCCCAGGTTTTCGCTATCCAGCCCCCTCCCTCCCTCCCTTTCAGAAATTCCTGGATTTGCCACTGCTACTTACTTTCCTTGTCGCCTTCTCCTCTCTTTCTTGGCCTCTATCCATTCTCTTGACCTTTTCTTTAAAGACTTTCCACGTTCAAATTTAACTCTTTCTCTAACAAGAAGAATAAGTCACGTCACAATCAGCATGATATACGGTATATATACCAATATCTAGCTAGATGAACCCTGGAAATTCCTAGGGGGAGAGGTGGAGGACCCCTGGAAATCCTGGAAATTCCAGGAGGGGAGGGGTCTTTCTAAGCTGTGAAAAAGTGGGGTGTTTAGGCAATCTGGAAATTCCAAAAGAGGGGGTGTTCAAATTCCAGGGGGGGAGGGTGGTGAGGACCCCTGAAAATTCCAGGGGAGGGGGGTTTTGAGGATCCAGCCTCCTCCCCTCCCCTTCTGTTGGCTGTACCAACCACTGTGAACTGCTACCTTTTTCCACTGAAGTGTATTGTATTTTCATTATTAACTCCTTCCTCTGTACCCAAGCCCTTAAATAAAAGAGGGTGTACCTCAGTTACCAAAAGTATGTACGTCACACATAATTCAAACATTTAAATGGAAAACTGACCTTGGGAAGGGCAGTATTTGCCCCACCACTGAATAAGACCAGAAACATTCTGTAGAAAAAGAGTGAAAAGTATTAAATAAAAAAATGCTGAGAAAGCAGCAATATCTGCTTTGTACTTACTTTTTAGCTCTTGTACTGTTAGGATAGTCAACCACAATCCCTCCTGTGAAACCAGCTCTCAGAGCTGAGGCAGTAATAAGCTCAACCTGGTATAAATGGATTGTTATTACAACCGGTGAAGCATGGATGAGCCAAGGGGCTTTAAATTTGCCATAAGAATAAGGATGCCCTGAGCAGGAAAACAGGGCTGTGTGATTCTAGAAAATTATCAACACCCTTCTCACAGATATGACCCTTGCCCCCTAGATACATACTAGTAGTCAACTAAAAAATAACAGCAATCCTCAAAGGAATACATGGTGCACTTTGGAAATGGAGTTTTTAAGGGTAGCAATCAAGGACATAGTTTTGGGGGGATTTCAATTCCTTCATTTGCACATCCCTCTTGTCACCAAAAAGTTCTGAAATGCCCCCCAGAAATTTTTGCGACCCCCCTCATTTTATAGGTTGGGGAATATAAAACAAGCAAACAAAATGGAGTATACAGAAAGCATAAGCCTGAAGATCTGATATTAATACCTGGTCTGGGTTTTCTGGATAAAACTGAAACACTGCTTTGCCACCTCTAGCCTGTGAAAGAAACCATTTTGTTTTTAGTGTTATGATACCGTAAGCATTTGTATCAAAGAAAAAATAATAAACAATATTATTTTATCCTGTTTTCCTCCATTTACTCACCAGACATCCATAAAGAGAGCAAAAGAATTGATAAAGTCTCTTTCTTGGATTATGCCCCTTTTTATCAGCATTACACAGCCACTGGAGAGCTGAGATACTGCAAAAAAGAAACCCTTTCTTTTAGAGCTTTATGTACACAGGGTTCAAGCTTTGGCCATGAATATGGATGTGAATGCATTAAGTTGCGGGTTTCTTTCCAGATTTCTGTGCGCACAACATGTAGAGAACTAGACATTTCAGAGGGGTGGAAGTTTAATAATACCTCTGACTTTCCATATAAACCCTGTATTTATTTTTATTAGATTCCTGGGGGAAGGGGTGTTCTGGGAATTTCCCTCTATGGCAGAGGTATGGTATACCTGCCAACTCTCCCGGTTTATGCAGGAGACTCCCAGTTTTTACCCTCCGCCTCCCGCGGAAAAATTAACCTTCCCCTATTTACTGTACATCACCCTGGTAAATTTCTTGTGATTTTCTCATACAGTTGTTGTATTTCAAACACAATCTCCTGGTTTTTGAGTTTTTGGTGTTGGCAGGTATGGTTTATGGGGTAAGTTAAGGTATTGCAGAGGTATGGGGTAAGCCTCTGGAGAAGGCTAGACTACTATTTCAAACAATATCTTTCTTATGTACCTGATGCACCCATCAAACGTTCCAGGTCTGAAGCACAGACCCTCACCCATATCATGTAGAAACAAATCACCCTCCACTTCTCTTTCAAGTGCAACATCTGTAGTGAGTAAGGGGAAAATAAATCAAAAGTTAATAAATATCCTAAAGGGCAATCATAATATTCCATGATTGTATGTTTTCAGAACAATTCCTTGCCCATGAAGGGGATATATATATTCTATAAATTCCAGAGGTCAATAAGCCAGGGCATCTGGTGCGGCAGTGCAATTCCTTCCCATCAACCAAAAATCACACTATTCCACACTTTTTTACTTTCCTCACACTTTTTCTGCACTTTCTTGCAAAATTGTAAAAGGAAGATCAACTATTTGCTTTTTTTTTCGCACTTTGCCAGATGCCCTGAATAAGCCTTTTATTTCTCATACAAACACCATGTTTTTTACTGGAAATTCCAGATGGGTAGGAGTCACATCTAATCCACCTCCAAGGGAGAGGTATTGCTATTTTTCTGGAGTACCTCATTCAGGGACGTCAACCCTAGGATTTAAAAAATCTGGAGATTGCCTTGAAATGGCGTTATTTCCTGCAATTCTCCTGGGATAAGTAAATGTATGGCAGTCACCTTGAATTGTTCCCAGGAGACAAAGCAAAAAATCTTGATACTCCTGGCAAAACCAGGAGAGTTGATGTCTCTGCAAATAGGGGTATTTATTTCACTTTGGAATAAGCTCATTATTACCTAACATTGCTTTACTGATATCAAGACCAATCCAGTAATGACCTTCACTTGTAAGGACTTCGCCACTTAGACCAGATCCACACCTAACAGAAACAAAGTTGTTTCATTCAGCATTCGTATCCCAAATACTGGTAACTGTATCTCATTTATGAAGCCCCTGTTATAGTCACCAACAAATATAAAGCCCCCTGCTGAGGACGCAGTATAGCTAATCACTCTGAAAATGTTTATTCACCCTTGCACATCCTTGAATTCCAGTGAATTTCTTTATGATTAACCTACAAGTAATCTTTACTTGCCCAGAAATTCTCTATTTTACAATACCCAGCTTGGTATTTCACTCATACTCTTCTTATATAGTACACACCATTCCAGGCTGTCCTCCCACCAGCACCGTAGCTAGCGGGGGGGGGGGGGGGGGGGGGGGGGCAGAGGGGGCAGTTAGTGTCAACATGTGGGGAAAAACCTGCTTGCCCCCCCCCCCCCCCCCCCAGTAAAAACAAAAGATGACCAAGGCTTGCCCTCCCCCCCAGACAAAAATGTCTAGCTATGGCCTTGCCCACCTCCCTCCCCCTGGATTACAAGAGACCCTTAACAGAGGAAAAGATTATCTAGTCACTTCCTGTTTCTGAATTACTGGTGTGATCTCTAAGATGCAAACTGCATGAGAGGCAAGCACCATAATACTGTACCCCCTCTAAATGAATGTGATGCATCTGGGTAGTGAATGTGCATCTTAAAAACTGAAAACATGTTTCTCACCCAACATCTAGAACAAAGCAAGGCTGACCCTCTGGCAATTTTAGCAGCTCAATAGCTCTTTCTGTCAGCTGAACTTGAATGTCCATCATGCGAGTACTAAAACAAGACAAGATGACTGAAATTATTTATGTGGTCTTCATAACTTTCAATCTACAGAGTTAGACAAGACAGTGTCTATTTATTCTTTAGAAGTCTTGTCGATCATACAATATTGCTACACTATTTACATCAGTACTGTACCAGGCACTGACCTCCCTTCCCAAAATAACCAAATATTACAACTAGGGGTAGCGAATGGTCCCTAAAAATATCAATAGTCTCGCCAAATTTTAGCAGTCTCGGAATCTTGGAATTTTTAACGTGTCTCAGAACCTCGGATTTTCACCCTCAAACTTCTAAATACAGTAAATATATGAGCTGATATTTTCTTCAGTGGCTCGGGCTTGGATTTTAAACTGCCAGTCACAGCATCTCGGATTTACCATTCTCTAACTTTACAACTGCAATCAGTGCATGATCCAACTCTCCTGCAGTCTCAAGATTTTTAACTATGTTTCCCCGGAAATTCCTCCCTATTTTCGATATATTTTTGGTATTTTCCCTGGTTTGTTTTTATTGGAATTTCCGCATATAACCTTTTTATTTCGCCTTAAAGTATCTCGCCCGAGATTTCAAAATCAAAGTTTTCTCCCGATTTCTTCGGTCCAAGCAAGGATTGGCATCCCTGTGACTTAGTGTCATTCAATTGAATATTGTGTATGTCTATGATGCTGTTTTTTGGAGCTATAAATCTACAAACTAAAATCTGATTCAGTAACGTTAAAACAATCAAATATCAAGAAGAGGCCAAGGGAGCAAGAAGTGCAATTAGTGCTCTTGTTTACAAGTTTGTTCACTTACTTAGAAGTGTATTTTCGGGCTTCTTCTTCATTATAAAACTGTAAGAAAAATGCGTTCAAAGGTAAGAGATGAGATCTGCAGAATTTCTAAACAAAATGGTAAAAATACACCAAGGAAATTATATATTTACCACTTCTGGAGGAGCTCTATGCTCCGGCCTCTGTCCGGACGCCATGTTGGAAAAGCGATCCGAAGCTAAATTTGTCAGCGGTTATTATCGTGGAAGTATGCGACTAAAAGTCTGCGCATACTTTCAATGTTGAGCCCGCAATGCTGACACGAAATTAGACAAAATATGAACAACTTGCAGAAATATGCTCGAAATTCTTCACTATTGTACCAGTTCCTGAGCAGAAAGGGATTGATCTGTTCAAGGAGTATCATAGGAACAAATGTATCTGATGGAGGGGGTCGATTTGGATGGGAACAATTATATTTTCAGAGGTCGGTTGCCTCACCGGTAACAAGAACTTGGAGAATTTCTCGTTGTTATGCAACTAAACATGGCAAGAAAAATTACTACAGAATACTGGGAGTATCGCCCAAAGCCAGCCAAGGAATTATAAGGATGCCTACTATAAGCTCTCAATGCAGCACCATCCGGATCGACACAAAGGGAGCGAGAAAAAGCACGAAGTTTTCCAGGAGATTGCAGAGGCATATTCTGTTCTGGGGAACCTTGAATCGAGGAAACAGTATGATAGGGGCTTAATAGTACAGGGTGCCTTAGCCCCTGAACAAGCACGTGCAGCGCACGCCCCTAGGCCCACAGGGTCCATATATGATTTTGATGAATGGACTAAACAGCATTACTATGAAGCACTAAGAAGAAAACAGAGAGATAAGAAGGAAAGGCGAGACGAAGAACTTGAAAAAGAGTCCCATAAAATACAGGAAGGGAGTCAAAGACTTGTTATTCTACTTGTGTTTTTGGTAATAGTGATTGTCATTTCGGCAACAGAGAGACATGTTCTTAGGGAAAAATTTGCAAAGCAAGGTTTTAAGGATGTAAGGTTAGAAGGGGATAAGAATCAACACTGACAATGAGCAGTTGATTACTGCAATCTTTTTCAATCTTTTTCCCAAAGCATCTTGGCCCTGCTGAGGCTCTGAACACAGAGAAAAAGGAAAGTCCTAGTATCTACGACATCTGGTATATCTATAGCACTGTTCACACTGACATCATCAATTGTCACTAATGTACCAACCAGAGATCGATTGGATCACAGAACAAAGGGTTCTAATCAATCTACGGTTGCTGCATTAGCATTAGAGTGGCAATGTAATATTTTTTATTCATTTTGAATTCGATTTTATTCTGATGATAAATAGAATCATATATACCATTGAAATTGATGTCATCATCTAAGCTGGCATTTTACCTTGGGTCTAGCTCAAGAAAAACTCTTATAAAACAACTTTGCTGTATACATTGTGTGGTCCCAGAAAATATCCATCCCCACACGGAAGGGTTTTGAAAAGTGACCCCCACCCCTCTGGAATTTCCAAAAGAAAATACAGTATTTGTATGGAAGAAATCAGGTAGACTCCAATCCCTTCCATGGTGGGAGATGGATATTTTCTGGAACCACACATTCTACCCTGTGTACTAACAATAAGCAGAGTACTACCTTCCTACTGAGTGGGGTTCCTGTCCAAGAGAGTACTTGGGCAGATACATGAAGGGGGTCCAGCATAGTCTGGGGGAGTATAGTCTTTAGTTTTCTGTTAAAAATTTGGGTATGTGTATGTATTGTTAGTGTTTTCAAAATGAGACTTGGGCTTGGGAGATTGGGTGATCACTCCCCATATCATCGACAAAAAATTGTATTGTGTGAGTTGATAAAGTACTCCGGAAGGTTGTTTTTGGTGCAAAAATCCCAAGAGTGAAAGACAAAGTATTGCAGCACAAGATTTGCACAAACATGGGGTTTCTCAAACAGACCAATATTTTAGCTTGAGAATCATCATCATGCCGGTATTTTATTAATAGCACAAATTATTCTAACAGGATGGCAGCAACCTGCAGCATGACGACTATGACTGTAGTTGGACTCTTTGTAGAATTGCAACTATCTGACTTTTTACAACTATTTACCTCTCTATTTTTATTAGAATTGATAAGAATACTGTCCTGATCTTCTCTGCCTCAAGAGCTCAGCTAACTTCTCAGATTTGACACGGCGCATATGATGTAATTTCTTCTGCTCAGGAAATGTCTGAATAAAAGTCTCTGTCTCCATTTCACCATCAAGAAATTTATCCACAATTTTCTGGTGGAAAATAAAATAAAATAATATCAGTGCGGAAATGAAAATAATGGTAGGTACTACATGCTGGTACAGATCCACAAATATTACCAAAAAATGAACTAAATCTTACATATTCTCAAAATTTATAATAATAATAATAATAATAATCAGTTTATTAGCACCTCTTGTAAGCCATATACTTAAATTATAGGTGTAGTCAGTAATAGAGGGAACAGGAATACAATATGGAGAACAGCAAGCTAACAATTATATACACTTGACAGTTACAAAGTTCTTAAAGCGGTCGGTTCTGACAGTTCTGTGATAGTGCAGAGCCTGGGTGCGGAGGGAGTACTGATGTTGATAAGAGGGCCATATATTAACTTAAAGAGTGGATTTCTGGTGAGATTCTGCTTATAAACCGTTGGCAAGCAGCCGCTCTACGTGACGCTAGAGTTTGGATGCCAGCCATCTGCAAAGCGTCATTGTAGGTGGAATTTGGAAAAATAATGGAAAGTGCGCACTTCTGGACTGACTCCATTCGACTAGATAGATATGATGGTAAGTTGGCAAATGCGGCAGAGGCATATTCTAGCGTAGAGTGGATTAACGAGCGATACACATCAACCATATCGGTCTTGGGAACGCTGCACTTCACAAGTTGCCTTAGAGCGTACAAGCGGCGGTTAGCTTTCTTGATTACATAGTCCATATGGGCAGCCCAAGACAGGTCTTTGGATATGTAAACGCCCAACAGCTTGAAGGACGTGACCTGTTCGATGCATGAACCGCTGATGACTATGGGCTGCCTCATACAGCTATTGTAATGCAAAAAATCCACCTCCATTACTTTAGACTTGACAGGGTTAAGCGCCATGTTGTTGTTATATGCAAACTCAGTTATATCCTCAACAATATAACGCATGACTGATGGGGAGTTTCTTGATAATTTAGGATGCTTGGAAGCAAAAAGCAGCAATGAATATAGCAGGGCCCTCTCTTTATAATCACTGCCTTTTAGCCCAGCAAATACAACAGAAAAGAGGCCTCTGTTAGCTGAGAACATATTGTGGAATTGACCATTATAGAAGTACAATTTTATTTATTTTCATTTAGATTTTTCGCCTGATGGCAGGGAACATCCACAGAGCAAGGCTCCAATTATGGGGCTCCCAATTTCACCATTTGGATCTTAAAGGTTCATTGTGTGTATGCCTGAAATAACATTGTTGTAAATTTATGGCAGATTTCGTATGACTGTGAAAAGTGCCAAGGCGCTGTCAGTGGTGGCACAGAACCAGGGCCTGCTGTAGATGCAGCATGAAATCACATAGTCGCGGCTTGTCGTGGCACTTTTCACAGTCATACAAAATCTTCCCTATGACTTTACCTCTGCATCTTCCTCAGCTTGAGCGACAGCAGTCTGTAGCAAAGCCATTGTTGTGTCACTAGAAAATTGATCTGATAAACCCTCTAAAAAAATAACCAACAATCAGCTGGTACAGATATCATCTTCAAATATGCTATTATTATCATAATGATTCTAGAAAACATCTAAACCCTTCCCACCCTTCACACCTGTAACCCTCTATAATTTCCAGTGAAAAATACAGTGATTGTACTGGAAATAAAGGAAAACTGAGCTGACCACCCTCCTGGAATTTCAAATCCTTTCCATAGGGAGGGTAAATAGTTGTTCTTGAATCACATTATGAAGATGAGGTTTTAATTATTACCTAGTTTCTGCTTGTTGCTATCAAATTGTGCCTGTAAAGTCTCCCTTCGCTCATGTGATTCAATCAGTTGATTCCTGCCATTGTTTAACTCTGGCTCCATCCTTAAGTTGTACTCAGCAAGGCTTTTGTTACTGACCATCAACATCTCACGACTTGAGGCTATTTTCTTTATCTAAAATAATATGGAACACAGTACAGAAATATGTAATCTATTTATTTTACTGTTATTCCTTTTGTTTAATTTTCATGTTTTTACGCTGTTCATAAATACAAATACAAAATGGTAAAGGCAAAAGAAAATTAAAGGCAACGTTTTACATAAACGCAGTGCACGATGGGAAGGTTGAGTGGAATACCACCGAATATACAATGCCACTCCTGCATTCTGATTGGCTGTATTTTCTGTGGCGTGGTATAAAATGCCCCCCCCCCCCCCCCCATCTGCCCTTTCCCTGCACAGTATTTATGAATGATTATTTATATTGTTATGCAATAAAGATATATTATCCCCAAGTCTGGGCTCAGTGTTCATGCTCGTCTATCTTCCATAGAAACGCTAGGTAATCTGTTAATAATGAGCATGATCAAAAGAAAAATTATTACTTATTCAAGTGTAAGAAATATTTAGCCGTTTTAAACATAAAGAAAAACAAAATTTACGATCGTCCCTAAGCTATCCATTTCCAGTAAAGAACGTATCCTGGATGTTTGTAAAGACAATTCGTAAAACATCATGCAGTTAACATCGTCTAACCTCTTCCAGATCTTGCAACACCGCATCCAAGTTCGTTTCGTTGTCTATGAACTCTTGAAGTTCGCCCTTGTCAAGAAATTTGAGGACATTTAGTGCCTCTTGTACCGCTTTCTCGCTGTCTAAACGGGGCGCAGCTACTGTACTAGGTGTAGACATTGCTTGACATTAATTGTGGTCCTCCAAATAGAGGAATAAAAACGAAAAAGCGACCTTCAAACTCTCGCTCTGTTTGATTTCGTTGGTGTGTTCTTTGTCAGTTTGTCAGTTCTATTTTTAGAACGTGCTTAGATACCGCGCAATATTCTACACAGGTATCCCGAGCATTTTGGTCTCGAAGTTAAGAGACAGATGGCCGCTCAGCTGGGTTCTGGGATTTTATCCGCTGTTTTGATCTCTTGTCCACATTAGCCGTTCTGAAATGGGCATTAATTCTCCGCCAGTAACTTTCTATTCTTATTAGTTAGCAATTAGAGGATGTCGAGCCACGGGAACAGTCTATTTAGTGTACGCATAGTCCAGTCTAATCACGAGCCGTTCCTAATGGAAATTCTATTGTGCAAGTTCATTTGCACATGGAACCGGCCATTCCATTTTATAGCCGCACCCACCCTACGGAAGAGGTCATTTTCTTTAGTAACCCCCTCGGAAATTCTTGCTTTACCCCCTCGGAAATACCGTACGGAAGAGCCTTTTGAGATGCACCCCTCGGAAAAACCTACGGAAGAGCCTTTTTTTCGGTTTGACCACCGGAAAAGGCCATTTTGCGATAACCCCTCGGAAAAGGGGGGGGGGGGCAGGTTGTGGAATGACCCAACGGCTCATGATTTAGATCCAGAGCAAGAACTATGCACAAGGCACTGAGCTTTGCTGGTACCTAATCAGAGCGAACATCCGTGGTTTTTATCGAAGAAAATAAAGACGGACTAGACACACATGACTGTTCAAACAACTTGTTTAAATACCACATAAATTTACATCGCGTCAACATTACCTAAATGGCATGCAATGAATTGTGTAATTAAATCTATTTTAAAAGACAAGATTGTACAAAAATACCATCTCTATACTATGGACTATTAATGGCCTGCTTATTTCCCACGCTAGTAAATGTTCTTGTCTACCTAATAATCCAGGCAAAATAAGTGCAGAAAGCAAGGCGTGGTTTGCATTGCTATTGCTACCACCATTCGCTATTCTGCCATGCAATTGAAGGCCGGTTGACATATCTTAAAACTAACTGTTTATAAATGAGATAATATTTAGAATTAATTCACGGCAATATTTACTTATCGTTGCCTTTTATCAAAGAATATAAAATCAGGGTTGCTTTATTTTGTCCCTAGTTTTGCAATCCTTAATAGCGGAGCTCCTTAGCGGCCGAAGGCCGCAGAGCGGAGCACCATAGGTATCGCAGGAAGAATACAATAGAACTCGGCAGTATACGATCGACTTCATTTTTCATGGTTCAGCGGTATTCCCATTTGGGTATCGGGGGCGCGTCCGTGTCTGCGCGCCCCAACCACAGGCAACCCAAAAACCGTATTTCATTTCGGCGGGAAAGATACTGCGCGTCCGTTAACAGAAAAAATATGTAACCGGGAGCTCCGCTTTTAGCCAGTGGCTAAATCTATATATTAGGCCTTTTGCACTAGAAATCACGTGACCCCGATCATCCTTAAATTGAGCAGCTTCACCGCGCAAATGATGCTCAGAAATGAAAAGAGCATATTGACTTTAGTAAAAAGCACAAATTTTAGCAAGCTACAACGCAAACTTAAAGAATGGGATCAAAATAAAGCAAGCCTTGCTATCCAGTCATACAAATCCTAGTAAAATACTGCAGTTTTGTTTTTGCTCTCTTTTCACGTATACATCATAGAGAGCTGAAACTCTGGCTTTTTTAATAAAATCATGCTCTTTTCATTTCTGAGCATCATTTGGGTTAAGCTGCTCATTTTAAGGGTGACCGGGTCACGTGACCACTAAGTGCAAAAGGCTTATTGTTTAGCACTCTCATCTTTGTTTTTCACTTTGTCACCACAGCATACCCACCCATCGACCGCCGCATGAGTGGTACTTATCATGCACGGAAACATACTTTACCTAC